>JARUPY010000536.1:1067500-3467500 GCA_029817715.1 Melastoma dodecandrum | reverse complement strand
GCAATGCCTTCTGCACGGTCAGGATCGTTCCGAGCACGTTGGTGTCGAAATGCCGGCGATAGTGTTCGGCCGTAAGATCAGTGAGGGGATGCACCTCGACGATCCCGGCATTGGCCAGCACGATGTCGATTTTACCGAGCTTCGAGGCTTCGATATAAAGCCGGTCCACATCACTCGGATTGGCGACGTCGCCCCGAACCAGCGTGACCGGCTTGCCGATCGCGGCGGCCGCCGCATCGAGCGCCTCCTGCCGGCGGCCGACCAGGACGACATGCGCGCCCTCGTTGGCGAAGGCCTGCGCTGTAGCCAGACCGATGCCGCTGCTGCCGCCGGTGACGACGGCGATCTTGTCTTGAAGTCTACCCATGATGCACTCCATCGGTTGTGTTCGATGGGAATGTGCATCGGCGCCGGGGCTCGAGGCAGAGCGCCCGAGGCGATACTCTCTATTCCTGACCGGAATGGAAGGTCGGAGACTTGAGGCCGTTCTCGACGAAAGCCGCGAAGGCTCGCGCCTTGGCGCTGGCCATCCGGCCGCTCGGGAACACGGCCCAAAGATCGATCTTCGGGAGCCCCCATTCAGGCAGGAGAACGACGAGTTCCCCGCGCGCGAGTTCACCCGGACACATCCAGGCCGTGACCATGGCGATGCCCAGATCCGCGAGCACGGCCTCACGCACCGCCTCGGCGGCGCTTGCCCGGATCTTGCCCCTGACCGTGATCGCGGTGTCGGCCGTGCCTTGGGTGAATGTCCAAACGTCCCCGCCGCCGCGGCGCGTATAGATCACCGCGTCATGCGAGAGCAGGTCGGCCGGTGAAAGCGGCGTTCCGGCACGCTCCAGATAGGCGGGCGTCGCGACGATATGGCGGCTGCTCTCCCCGATCTTGCGCGCGGTCAGCGTGCTGTCGGCAAGGTTGCCCATGCGCAGCGAGATATCGATGCCTTCCTCGATAAGGTCGATGTCGCGATCATCAAGGACGAGATCGATTTCGAGGTCCGGATGCGCGGCGAGGAATTCAGGAAGGCGCGGTACGATATTCAGCCGGGCGAAGGTGACCGCCGCGCTCACGCGCAATCTGCCGGCGAGGCCCGAGCCCTCGCCGCGTGCGGCAATCTCCGCTTCGTCAGCCTCCTCGATAGACCGCTTGGCACGCGTGTAAAAGCCGAGCCCGGCCTCGGTAGGCGTTAGCCCCTTTGCCGACCGCAACAGCAGGCGAACGCCAAGCCGATCTTCGAGCTGAGCCACGGATTTGGAGACGGCGGGCTGGCCGACGTTGAGGTCGCGCGCAGCCGCCGAGAACGAGCCAGCCTCGACGACGCGGCAGAAGACCTCCATGGCGGTCATGCGATCCATACGCTCTCCCAGGAATGGAAATTACTCGACATCCAGCGGCGACTATTGCCGCCAGGAATGGGAAAGTGAAGTCTCTTGCGAAGTCGGGCGCCTTCGTGATGCCGGCTGTGCCCTCAATCAAAGTCTGCGCGAGCAATGATTCGCACGCGAATTGCCTCTTGCGCTCTCGATCGGCACTTTCCAGTCTGAGAAGAATCCCCACCCAGCAAGTATTTTTTCTCTGTTTTACGCTGGGGCACTACGCCGCCGGAATACTTGTTGAAGCGCCCTATTTCTTGCTTCTTCTAATCGTCCCCGTCGCCAATCGCGTGTCGCGGTTGGCCTTTTACGGGGACGATCGTGGCGGTTGCTCCACTCCATTCCGAGGCCTTCTCCCGCGGCGCGCGCATGCTGCGCACCGCTCTGGGCCCGGCGATCGCCGCCTTCCTCGAAGACCCGTCGATCGTCGAGGTGATGCTCAACCCCGACGGCCGGCTCTGGATCGACCGGCTGTCGGGAGGCCTGGAGGACACCGGCCACACCCTATCCGCCGCCGACGGCGAGCGCATCGTTCGCCTGGTCGCGCACCATGTCGGCGCCGAGGTCCACGCGGAGAGGCCGCGGGTTTCCGCTGAACTTCCCGAGACGGGGGAACGGTTCGAAGGGCTGTTGCCGCCTGTCGTAACGGCCCCCACCTTCGCAATCCGCAAGCCCGCCGTCGCGGTCTTCACGCTCGACGACTACGTCGCCGCCGGCATCATGACGGCCGCACAGGCGAGCCTCCTGCGGGTCGCCGTCGCCGCGCGCAAGAACATCCTCGTCGCCGGCGGCACCGGCACTGGCAAAACCACCCTCACGAACGCGCTGCTGGCCGAGATCGCCGGGACCAGCGACCGCGTGGTGCTGATCGAGGACACCCGCGAGCTTCAGTGCCGCGCGCCGAACCTTGTGGCGATGCGGACCAAGGACGGGGTCGCTTCGCTCTCCGATCTCGTCCGCTCCTCGCTCCGCCTCCGGCCCGACCGAATTCCCATCGGTGAGGTGCGCGGCGCCGAGGCGCTCGATCTCCTGAAGGCGTGGGGCACCGGCCACCCCGGCGGGATCGGCACGATCCATGCCGGGACCGCGCTGGGCGCGCTGCGCCGGCTCGAACAGCTCATCCAGGAAGCTGTCGTCACAGTCCCCAAGGCGCTGCTCGCCGAGACCATCGATCTCGTCGCGGTGCTGCGCGGCCGCGGCGGCGAACGCCGCCTCTCCGAACTCGCTCTCGTCGCCGGTCTCGATCCCGCCACCGGCGATTATCGCGTCCAACCCGCCGAGGCGGGCGGCGACCCCTTGTCCCTCGGAGATCCCTCATGAACCGTATTCTCGCTGTCGCTCGCCATTCCCGCCGCCGCCTCGTCGAGCTGGTCACGCTGACCACGCTCACACTGGCTTTCGCGCCCGCCGCCTATGCCTCCGGCTCCTCCATGCCCTGGGAGACGCCGCTCAACTCCATTCTGGAGTCGGTGCAGGGACCCGTCGCCAAGATCATATCGGTGATCATCATCACGGTGACGGGCCTGACGCTCGCCTTCGGCGATACGTCGGGCGGCTTCCGCCGGCTGATCCAGATCGTGTTCGGCCTGTCGATCGCGTTCGCAGCGTCGAGCTTCTTCCTGACCTTCTTCAGCTTCTCGGGCGGGGCGTTGGTCTGATGGCCGCGATCGTCGACCCCGATGTGCCCGGCTTCTTCGCGCCGGTTCACCGCGCTCTCACCGATCCCATTCTGATGGGCGGCGCGCCGCGGACGGTGGCGATCGCCAACGGCACGATCGCGGCGGCGATCGCGCTCGGCCTGCGGCTCTGGATTCCCGGCGCGCTGCTCTGGGCCGTCGGGCATGCCGCCGCCGTCTGGGCGGCGAAGCGCGATCCGCTCTTCGTGGACGTGGTGCGCCGGCACCTTCGCTACCCCGCACATCTGGGGGTGTGAGGCCGCCATGCTGAACCTTGCCGAATACCGCCATCGCCCCGCAGGCCTCGCCGACTTCCTCCCCTGGGCCGCCCTGGTCGGAGACGGCGTCGTCTTGAACAAGGATGGCTCCTTCCAGCGCACGGCGCGCTTTCGGGGTCCGGACCTCGACAGCGCCACGCCCGCCGAGCTGGTCGCGGTCACGTCGCGGCTCAACAACGCGCTACGCCGTCTCGGCTCCGGCTGGGCGATCTTCGTCGAGGCGCAGCGCATCGCCGCACAGACCTATCCGCATTCGGCCTTCCCCGATCCCGCGTCGGCCCTGGTCGATCTGGAGCGGCAGGACGCCTTCGAGGAAGCGGGCGCCCATTTCGAGAGCCGCTATTTCCTGACCTTCGTGTGGCTGCCGCCAGCCGAAGATGCCTCCCGCATCGAGAGCTGGCTCTACGAGGGCCGCGCCCAAAGCGGCGTCGATCCTTGGGAGCTGCTGCGCGGCTTCATCGATCGCACCAACCGCGTGCTGCAACTGGTCGAGGGCTTCATGCCCGAGGTTGGCTGGCTCGATGACGGCGAGACGCTGACCTATCTGCACTCGACCATCTCGACGAGGGCGCAGCGCGTCCGCGTCCCCGAGACGCCGATGCACCTCGATGCGCTGCTCGCCGATGAGCCGCTCGCCGGCGGGCTGGAGCCGAGACTCGGCGCCCATCACCTGCGGACTCTGACCGTCGTCGGTTTCCCGACCGCGACCCATCCGGGCATCCTCGACGAGCTGAACCGGCTGGCCTTCCCCTACCGCTGGTCGACCCGCGCGGTGCTGCTCGACAAGACCGAGGCGGTGAAGCTGCTGACCAAGATCCGGCGTCAGTGGTTCGCCAAGCGCAAGTCCATCGCCGCCATCGTCAAGGAGGTGATGACCAATGAGGCGTCGACGCTGGTCGATAGCGACGCCGCCAACAAGGCGGCCGACGCCGACATGGCGCTGCAGGAGCTGGGCACCGACGATGTCGGCCAGGCCTATGTCACCGCGACCGTCACCGTCTGGGACGAGGATGCCGGCCTTGCGTCCGAGAAGCTTCGCCTCGTCGAGAAGGTGATTCAGGGCCGCGACTTCACCTGCATGCCGGAAGGGGTGAATGCGCTGGAGGCGTGGCTCGGGTCCGTTCCCGGCCACGCCTACGCGAACGTCCGCCAGCCTCCTGTCTCGACACTGAACCTTGCGCACATGATCCCGCTGTCGGCGGTCTGGGCCGGGCCGGCGCGCGATGAGCATTTCAAGGCGCCGCCGTTGCTCTTCGGCAAGACCGAGGGATCGACCCCGTTCCGGTTGAGCCTGCATGTCGGCGATGTCGGCCACACCCTGATCGTCGGCCCGACCGGCGCCGGCAAATCGGTGCTCCTGTCGCTGATAGCGATGCAGTTCCGCCGCTACCGGAACAGCCAGATATTCGCCTTCGATTTCGGCGGCTCGATCCGCACCGCCGCACTCGCCATGGGCGGCGACTGGCACGATCTCGGCGGCAGCCTCTCCGCCGGCTCGGAGCATTCCGTCTCGCTGCAGCCGCTGGCGCGGATCGACGATCAAGCTGAGCGAGCCTGGGCGGCGGAGTGGGTGACGGCGATCCTCGCCAAGGAGGGCGTCACGATCGATCCGACCGCCAAGGAGCATGTCTGGTCGGCGCTCACGTCGTTGGCGTCCTCCCCGATCGGCGAGCGCACCATCACCGGCCTCGCGGTGCTGCTGCAATCTACGGCGCTGAAGAAGGCGCTCCAGCCTTATTGCGTCGGCGGACCGTCCGGGCGGCTTCTCGATGCCGAGACGGAGCAGCTCGGCTCCGCCCCGGTTCAGGCGTTCGAGACCGAGGGGCTGATCGGCGCTGGCGCGGCGCCCGCCGTCCTGACCTATCTGTTCCACCGCATCGAAGGCCGGCTCGACGGCCGGCCGACCTTACTGATCATCGACGAGGGCTGGCTCGTCCTCGATGATCCGGCCTTCGCGCAGCAGCTTCGGGAGTGGCTGAAGACGCTGCGGAAGAAGAACGCCTCCGTCGTCTTCGCCACCCAGTCGCTGTCCGACATCGACGGCAGCAACATCGCGCCCGCCATCGTCGAGAGCTGCCCGACGCGCATCTTCCTGCCGAACGAGCGGGCGATCGAGCCTCAGATCACGGCCATCTATCGCCGCTTCGGCCTCAACGACCGCCAGATCGAGATCCTCGCTCGCGCGACGCCCAAGCGGGACTACTACTGCCAGTCACGGCGCGGGAACCGCCTCTTCGAGCTGGGGCTCGGTCCCGTCGCGCTCGCCTTCTGCGCCGCTTCCTCGAAGGCTGACCATGCCGCCATCGAGCGTCTCACCGCCGAGCACGGCCGCGAGGATTTCACGCCGACCTGGCTGGCGGACCACGACCTTCAGTGGGCCGCCGATCTCATCCCCGACCTGACCAATCTGGAGCCGTCATCATGATCAAGCTGCGCCACCTGGCGGCGGCAAGCGCCGTCGTGCTCACCCTGGCCACCGCCGCGCCGCCGGCCTCGGCGCAGTGGATCGTCTACGATCCGACCAACTTCAGCCAGAACGTGCTGACCGCTGCGCGCGAGCTGCAGCAGATCACCAACCAGATCACGATGCTGAACAACCAGGCCACCAGCCTGGTCAATCAGGCCCGCAACCTCGCCAACCTGCCGATGTCGACGCTGACCCAGCTTCAGTCGTCGCTCACCCAGACCCAATCGCTGCTCAGCCAGGCGCAGAATATCTCGTTCGACGTCCAGCGCATCGAGCAGGCCTATTCGACGAGCTACGGTTCGGCCGCCGGCACCGGCTCGACGGCCACCATGGTCGCCAACGCCCAGACCCGCTGGCAAAACTCGGTCGGCGCCTTCGAGGACAGCTTGAAGGTTCAGGCGGGCGTCGTCGGCAACATTCCGACCAATTCCAGCGCCATGACCTCGCTGGTCTCGGCGAGCCAGAACGCCACGGGCGCCTTGCAGGCCGCCCAGGCCGGCAACCAGCTTCTGGCGCTGCAATCCCAGCAGCTCTCCGACCTGGTCGCGGTGCTGTCGGCCAAGAGCCGGGCCGACGCGCTGGAGCAGGCGCGCACCGCCTCAGCCGAGGCTCAGGGCCAGCAGAACTATAAGACCTTCTCGACGCGCACCGGCTACCAGCCCGGCAACGTCACCATGTTTAGCGGCAACTGAGGCGCCGCGATGCTGGGCAGGTCGGACACCTTCCGCGTCGTCGCGATCATCGCTCTGATCGCGTGCTTCGCCGCGACCCTCTTCGCGATCAACCGGCGTCCCTCGACGTCCGTTGTCGAGCCTCTTCAGACCGTCCCCGCTCCAGCCACCGATGACCTCTCTGCCGAGCTGCGCCGCTGCAGCGCGCTCGGCCCACAGGACGCCGAAGACGCGCGCTGTGTGGCGGTCTGGGAGGAGAACCGTCGGCGCTTCTTCGGCAGGCCGGCGCGGCCATTGCCGCCTCAAACGCCCCCGGGCGCGGCTGCGCCGGCCACCAATGCCGCGGGAGATGCGCGATGAACAATGTCGGCGTCATCGACACCTTCCTCAATACCTTCACGACATACATCGATTCCGGTTTCGGCCTGATCAAGGGCGAGGTCGGCTACCTCTCCTCGACCTTGATCGTCATCGACATCACGCTGGCGGGCCTGTTCTGGGCGTGGGGCGCCGACGAGGACATCCTCCAGCGGCTGGTGAAGAAGACCCTCTACATCGGCTTCTTCGCCTTCATCATCACCAATTTCAACAACCTCTCGGCGATCGTCTTCAACAGCTTCGCCGGCCTCGGCCTGAAGGCCGGGGGCTCGACGATCTCGACTGCCACCTTTTTGCAGCCCGGCCATCTCGCGCAGGTCGGCCTCGACGCCGGCCAGCCGCTGCTCGACGCGGCCAGCCAGATGATGGGCTTCACCAGCTTCTTCGCCAACTTTGTCCAGATCGCGGTGCTGATGGTGTCGTGGCTTTTGGTGCTGATCGCCTTCTTCATCCTGGCCGTGCAGCTCTTCGTCACGCTGATCGAATTCAAGCTGACGACGCTCGCCGGCTTCATCCTCATTCCCTTCGCACTGTTCAACAAGACCGCGTTCCTCGCTGAGAAGGTGCTCGGCAACATCGTCGCCTCCGGCGTGAAGGTGATGGTGCTCGCCGTCATCGTTGGCATCGGTTCGGGCCTATTCTCGCAGTTCACCCAGACCTACGCCGGCGGCCAGCCGACGGTGGAGCAGGCGCTTTCCGTCGTGCTCGCCGCGCTCGCCTTGCTTGGTCTCGGCATCTTCGGTCCTGGCATCGCGACCGGCCTGGTCTCTGGCGCGCCCCAGCTCGGCGCGGGGGCCGCGGTCGGGACCGGGCTCGCCGTCGCCGGCACAGCAATGGCCGGCGCGGGCGCGCTGGGCTTGGCCGGAAGGGGAGCGATGGCTGCTGCGTCCGGCTCCGCCGCCGCAGTGCGGGGCGGCGCGGCAATGGCAGGCGGAGCTTCCTCGGCCTACAGCCTCGCGTCGGCCGGCCGGTCCGGCGCGTCGGGCGTCGCATCCGGTCTTGGCGGTGTAGGTCGAGCCGCGGCGGCCGCGGCCTCGGCGCCAATGCGGCGTGCGGCGGCTCAGGCCGCAGGCTCGATGCGCGACAGCTTCGCCGCCGGCGCGAGGTCCAGTTTCGCGGCCACAGGCGGCTCCTCGACCCAAGGCACCGTCGGCGGCGGCGAGGCGGCCGCCCCTACGCCGAGTTCGAGCGGATCCAGTCCTCCCGCTTGGGCGCAGCGGATGCGACGCAATCAATCGATCCACCAGGGCGCGACCACCGCGGCGCACGTCCTCAGGTCCGGCGACAGCCATGGCGGCGGCCACTCCGTCGATCTCTCGGGAGGAGAATGAGCATGGCGATCTTCCGCCGCGCGTCGGTCCGCTATGGCCGCACACCTGAACCGGAAACCCCTTACCAGCGCGCCGCCCAGGCTTGGGACGATCGGATAGGTTCGGCCCGCGTTCTGGCGAAGAATTGGCGGCTGATGGCGTTCGGCTCGCTCGCGCTCTCCATGGGGCTCGCCGGCGGGCTCGTCTCGCAGTCGACCCACGGCAGCATCGTCCCTTGGGTCGTCCAGGTCGACAAGCTCGGCCAGGCGCAGGCCGTAGCGCCCGCCGCCGCGGATTACACGCCGAGCGATCCGCAGATCGCCTGGTATCTCGCGCACTTCGTCTCCCTGGTCCGCTCGCTGCCGGCCGACCCGATCATCGTGCGGCAGAACTGGCTCGACGCCTACGACTTCACAAGCACCTCCGGGTCGCAGGCGCTCAACGACTACGCGCGCGCCAACGACCCATTCGCCAAGCTCGGCAAGCAGCAGATCGCAATCGATGTCTCGAGCGTAATCCGGGCGTCGCCATCGAGCTTCCGCGTCGAATGGGTGGAGCATCGCTACCAGGACGGCGCGCTCGCCGAGACCTCGCGCTGGACCGCAATCCTCACCATCGCAATCCAGCCGCCCACCACCGCCGACGTGCTCCGCAAGAACCCGCTCGGCATCTACGTCACCGCAATCAACTGGTCGAAGGAGCTGGGACAATGACCCCGCCGATTTCCTTGGAAGCCGGCGGTCCGGCTTCGCGTCTTTCAGTTTCGCAGCAGAGCCGGAAAGGTGGGATTACGTCTTTCCGTAAAGCAGGCCTCACAGCTTTGCTGATGTCCGTCACGGCGCTGGGCGGGTGCGCCCACAAGTTCATTCCGCCTGAGATCAACTATGACAGTGCAGTCCCGGCGAAGCTCAGCGCCGATCCGCCGCCCCCGATCAAGATCGTTGAGTTGCCCAAGCCTTTGCCGCTGCCGGGCCAGTTGAAGCCCCTGGCCGGCGGGAAGGAGCCGCCGCAATCGCCCGATCCAGAGGTGCGCGTCAATCGCGCAAATGCTGCCGCCCGCGTGCAGCCCGTGCGCGACGGCTTCATCAACGCCGTGCAGGTCTATCCCTATTCGGCGGGCGCGCTCTATCAGGCCTACACGGCGCCAGGCGAGATCACCGACATCGCTTTGCAGGAGGGCGAGCAACTCGCCGGCACGGGGCCGGTCGCCGCCGGCGACACCGTGCGCTGGATCATCGGCGACACCGAGAGCGGCGTGGGTCCGACGAAAAAGGTCCACATCCTGGTCAAGCCGACCCGGCCGGAGCTGATGACGAACCTCGTCATCAACACTGATCGGAGGACCTACCTGCTCGAGCTGCGCTCGACCGAAAAGACTTACATGGCCTCGGTTTCCTGGCAATATCCGGAAGACCAGCTCATCGCGCTCCGCCAGCAGAACCAGACCGCCGCAGCGGCGGCGCCGATCGCCACGGGCGTCGATCTCGCCGGGATCAACTTCCGCTATGCGATCCAAGGCGACACCCCGGCCTGGCGGCCGCTGCGCGCCTTCGACGACGGCCAAAAGGTCTACATCGAGTTCCCGGGCGGCATCGCCCAGGGCGAAATGCCGCCGCTCTTCGTCATCGGCCCAGCCGGGGGGTCCGAACTGGTGAACTATCGCGCCAGGGGCAACTACTACATCGTCGATCGCCTCTTTGCCGCGGCCGAGCTTCGCCTCGGCGACAAGGACAGCGAGCGCCGCGTCCGCATCGTCCGCACTGACGGAAGGCCGCGGTCATGACGGACGAGCCGGAAGAGCAACAGGCGGCGTCGCCGCCGGTCGTGCCGCCCGATTTGCGGCTCCGGGGCGAGCGGCCGCGCGTCACGCGCCTCTCGCGCAAGGTGCTGATCACGCTCGGCGCCGTTTCGGCCCTCGCGATCGCGGGCGCTCTCGGCTACGCCCTTCCGACCCGGAACAGGTCGCAGACGGGCAGGAGTTGCTCAGCACCCAAAGCCGGCCCACGGCCGAGGGGCTGGCCGGGCTGCCGAAAGACTATACCGGCCTTCCGCGCCAGGCGCCCCCACTTAGGCCGCCGCTGCCCGGCGATCTCGGCAAACCCATCCTGAATGCCGGCGCCGCGCCAAATACCAGCGTTTCGGCAACCACGCCCGATCCTGCGGCGCAGCGGCTGGCTCAGGAGACCGAGGCAGCGCGCGTAAGCCGCCTGTTCGCCCAGACCAATCAGCAGCCGCAGCTGGTCAGCCTCGTCACTCCGCCAGCGACGGGGACGCAGAGCGGTCCGACGCCCACGCCGCCTGTAGACGCCGGATCGGCGCAGAATATGCAGGACCGCAAGACCGCCTTCCTCAACGCCGCGCCCGACAAGCGGACGGTAAGTCCTGACCGGCTCGAGGCCAAGGCTTCGCCCTATGTCGTGCAGGCCGGAACGGTCATTCCCGCGGCGCTCATCACCGGCATCCGCTCCGATCTGCCGGGGCAGATCACCGCCCAGGTCACGGAGGCGGTCTACGACAGCCCGACCGGCCAATATCTGCTGATCCCGCAGGGTGCGAAGCTGATTGGCCAGTACGACAGCTCGGTCGCCTTCGGTCAAAGCCGCATCCTACTCGTCTGGACGCGTGTCATCATGCCGGACGGCATGTCGATTGTGCTCGAGCGTCAGCCCGGCGCCGACACCGAGGGTTATGCCGGGCTCGAGGACCAGGTCGACAATCATTGGGGCATGCTGTTCAAGGCGGCCGTGCTGTCGACCCTGCTGAGTGTCGGCGCCGAGGCGGGCACGAGCCAGGACGAGAACAATCTCGTGCAGGCGATCCGCAGCGGCGCCTCCAACAGCATCAGCCAGACCGGCCAGCAGATCGTGCAGCGCCAGCTCAACATCCAGCCGACGCTCACCATCCGACCGGGCTTTCCGGTTCGTGTCATCGTCACGCGCGACCTGGTGCTGGCGCCCTACGGCCACGGAGGGACTCCATGACAAAGCTCAAACTCGGGCCGCTGGCCGACGACAAGCCGGTCAAGATCAGCGTCGAACTGCCCGCCGCCGTGCATCGCGATCTCGTCGCCTATGCTCAGGTGCTCGGCCGGACGAGCGGCCAAACGGCGCCCGAGCCTTCGAAGCTCATCGTGCCGATGATCGAGCGATTCATGGCGACCGACCGTGCATTCGCCAAAGCGCGTCGCGATCGGGCCGCTCAGGTCGCAGGCGGTTCGGCCGAGAAGTCGGGATAGTGTTCGCGCAACATCGCCAGGAACGATCCCAGCGCGGGATTGCTGTTCGCATCTCGCCAACAGGCCATGAATTTGACCTGGGTCGGACCGTCGTCGTCCCAGACTTCCCGGTAGACGACCCCTTCGTAGCGGCCCCCCGTCGCGCCCTCGAACATCAGGAGCGTTCCGTAGTTCGCACTGACCAGGCTAAGCAGTCTATCCAGTGAAGCGTCCTGATGGACGATGTGCTGGGAGCCCACCGCATGACGAAGCTTCGCTGCGAGCAGCCCCTCCAATTCCGGTCCAGGGCCTTGCTGCGGGACGAGGCACTTTTCATTTGCGAGATCCGCCCAACGAATCCTCGAGTTTTGGCCAAGCGGATGATGCTCGGGGAAAGCCACGATCACCCGCTCGCTCCATAGTGGAAGCACGCGGCCGTCCCACGCCGTCGCTTGGCCGGTCATGATCGCGACATCGACGGCGTTGCCCGCGAGGGCGCAGAGCAGCCGCTCATGGCTTCCATCGACCGTGCGCACATCCACATCCGGAAAGCGGCGATGGTATTCGACCAGCGTCGTGTGCATGTTCCCCGCCGAGGGGGAGGCATGAACGCCGATCGTCAACAGGCCAAGTTCGCCGCGGCTTATGCTCCTGAGCCGCTGGAGTTCCGTATCCACGTCATCCAGTATCCGCTTGGCGCTCGCGACGAACTCCAGCCCTACCGTGGTGAGGCGGGTGCCGCCATTCGTCCTTTCGAACAACAACACTCCAAGCTGGCGCTCGATCTCGTGCAGCCGGCGGCTCAGGGTCGATTGGCGTATGTTCAGAGCTTCCGCCGCCTGTCGCAGGCTGCGGTGCTTTGACGTTACGACCGCCAGACGCAAGTCTCGAAGCTCTATGTCCACGCCGTTCACATCGTCGGCCCGGATACGCGCCGACGCCTCCTACAAACTTTTGCCGCCCCTCCCTGTTCGCCTCCATCTCGATATACGTTGCGCTTGGTTTCGATCTTCCCCTACGCGTCAGGCCGGCAGGGGGTCGGTGCCGCGATCGAGCAAGGCCAGATAGTCCGCGTAGGCGTAGATCCGGCCGCGTTGCCGTCCAGTGGTCTCGCGCACGACGTTGATCTTGGCGAGATTTTCCAGCGCCGTGCTGGCGGTCGGGAAGGAGACGGCGAGTTTCGCGGAGACAGTCTGGATGGTGACGATCGGGCTGGCTTGCATCAATTCGTGGACTCGCAACGCCGACGGGGCCGCTCGGCCGAGGCCGGCGATCTCCTGTCGATGGGCGTCGAACATGGCGATCAGATCGCGCGCGGTCGCGGCAGCCTGTTCGGCGGTCTCCGCGACCCCGGTCAGGAAGAACTCCATCCAGGTCTCCCACGTCCCAGCCTGGCGGACCTCCTGCAGGAGCCGGTAATAGTCGTCGCGCCGGGACTTCAGGAACAGGCTGAGATAGAGGATCGGCTCCCGCAACACCCCGGCCTCGCACAGGATCAGCGTGATGAGCAGCCGGCCCAGGCGTCCGTTGCCGTCGAGAAAGGGATGGATGGTCTCGAACTGGACGTGGGCCAGCCCCGCCCGGATGAGCGGGGGCAGCGCCGCATCCTCGCTGTGCAGGAAGCGCTCCAGCGCATCGAGGCACTCGTCCAGCCGGTTCGGCGGAGGAGGCACGAACAGGGCGTTGCCCGGCCGGGTTCCGCCGATCCAGTTCTGCGAGCGGCGGAACTCGCCCGGTTGCTTTGCGGCGCCCCGTCCCGATTTGAGCAGGATGGCGTGCATCTCGCGGATCAGCCGGAGCGACAAGGGAAATCCGCCCCGCATCCGGGAGACGCCATGCTCGATCGCCGCGACGTAATTCGAAACCTCGGTGACGTCGTCGAGTTCGACCGCCGTCGCCTCGTGATTTTCGAACAGTAGCAGGTCGGACAGCGAGGATTGCGTGCCCTCGATCTGCGAGGACAGGAGGGCTTCCTTGCGGACGTACATGTAGAGGAACAAAGGCGTCGAGGGCAGGATCGTGGTTACGCCGTCGAGGCGCCCGACCGCGGCAATGGCGCGTTCGTAGACCTGCATGAACCTTCCGAGTTCGAGCGGAGGATTCGGCGGCAGCGGGGCAGGCACATAGGCCCGCACGCGCTCGCCTCCCGCGCTCGTTTCGACATAGGCCCCGAGCCTTTGGTTCTCTCCGTCCGTCACGCGCGATCCTTTAATTAGCTTGGGCCGCTATTAAAGCGTATCTCCATATATCTTAATAGCGGGCGGAGCTAATTCAAGGCTTCCAGCGCCAGGGAAGCGGGCCTACGCAATCAGCCACCGAGCGGAAACCGAACTCGCTCTCAGAAGGCTTGGCGTCGGCTTTGCAACCCACTCAGAGGCTCGCCGCAGCCGATTTTGCTCCAGTTGAATAGATTCTGCTTGGATTGGCACGAAAATTGACCGCTCTAAGCAAAGACGGCCCCGAGGGGCCGTCTTTATCGCTCTGATTTTCCTAAGAAAACTTGGAGCGGGCGAAGGGATTCGAACCCTCGACCCCAACCTTGGCAAGGTTGTGCTCTACCCCTGAGCTACGCCCGCTCACTGGCGTTCCCGAGCGCTCAGCGCCGCGGGAGGCGGCCTTAAAGCAGACGGGCGGGGGCTTGGCAAGGGGTGTGCGGCGGCTTCAGCGGCCCAGCTTCGGGGTGCGCAGGCGCCGCTTCATGATGTGGTCGCCGGGGGTGGTGTCGGGGGTGGGGGACTCGCCGCGGAAGTAGTAGCGCTGCCAGGCCTCGCGCACGGCCTCCGGGTCGCGGCGGCCGAGCTTGGTGTTGAAGTCCGAGCGGCTCTTCAGCCAGGCGTCGTACTGGTGGCGCAGGGCCGGGTCGGCCGCCAGGGAGCGGCGCACCGGCTGCACCTGCTCCAGCGCGCGGTGCGGGGTCAGGCTGATGAAGCAGAAGGGCTCGCCCTTCTCGAACCGCACCCGGCCCGGGCGCGTGAAGATCCAGTTCATGGTGAAGGGGAAGGGCAGCCAGTCGGTCTCCACGATGCCGACCAGGGGCTGGATCCCGTCCTTCACATGGTTCGGCGGGCCGCCGGTCCACATGTCCCACCCCGGGCGGGTGCGGAACAGATAGCCGGTGTGGAAGGTCAGCACCCCCTCGCTGAAGTGGGTCTTGGCGAACTCGTGGAAGTCGGGGTGCGGGCGGTCGGGGGTGAGGGTGATGTCCTCGATCTTCTTGCCGCCGTTCCATTCGGCGGTGAAGCTGATGGGGCAGAGGATCTCCCACCCCGTGGTGTTGGCCATGGTCATGGGCAGGCAGCGATAGGGGTGGCGCTGGTCGAAGCGATCCATCCAGCCGCGGTTCGGCCGGCCCGGCACGATCTCCGGCGGGCGGTTGGTCAGGGCGAAGCACTCCAGCTCCATCGGCGGGGCGGCGCCGGTCAGGTCGATGCGGAGCGTCTGGGGGGCCGGAACGATGTCCGGCTCGGCGGCGGGGTCGAAGTCGTCGGCCATGGCGGGCGAGCTAAACGCCAGGCGGCCGGGCGCGTCAAACCCTGCTAGAGGCGGCGGCCATGACCGACCGGACCATGGCGACCCGCGCCGAGCTGTTCGCCTTCCTCGACGCGCACCAGATCGCGCACCGGACCACCGAGCACGCGCCCGTCTTCCGGGTGGAGGAGGGCGCCGAGATCAAGGCCGCCATGCCGGGCGGCCACACCAAGAACCTGTTCCTGAAGGACGCCAAGGGCCAGCTGTGGCTGATCTCCGCCCTCGGCGAGACCCAGATCGACCTGAAGCGGGCGCCCCAGCTGATCGGCTCGGCCCGACTGTCGTTCGGCTCGCCGGAGCGGCTGTACGCGGCGCTGGGCGTGCGGCCGGGCTCGGTGACGGCCCTGGCCCTGATCAACGACCCGGAGCGGACGGTGCGCTTCGTGCTGGACGCGGCGCTGATGCGCCATGAGTTGCTGAACTTCCACCCGCTGTCGAACGACGCGACCACGGCGATCGCGCGGGACGACTTCCTGCGGTTCCTGCAGGCGCTGGGGCGGGAGCCGGTGGCGGTTGAGTTCGGAGGCGGTTGAGCGACCCAGCCGTCCCTCGCCCGTCCCTCCCGATCCAGCCTTGCCGACAGCCCTGTGTTCGATCCGCCGGAGGCGATCGAACTTCACTTCACGGGACGCCCTGCGTCCCGACGCTTATCGCCTCGCCGTCGCGGACGCTCCGGGTCAAGGGCGAAGAGCGCAGCGTCCCTTGAGGCGGAGCGGCCGCGATGGCCGCCGCCCCGCTGCGCAGGAGGGGGCGCCGCCGTGCTCGGGAGGGTCAAGGGACGCTCCGCTCTCCGCCCTTGAGCCTCCTGTGCGCGACGCCTGACTGAAATGGTCGGGACGCGTGGCGTCCCGTTTCATAGTTCGATCGCCTCCGGCGGATCGAACACGGGGCTGTCGGCAAGCTGAAGGAGGCGGGGGCGGCGCGCGGTGGTCTTTGAGCCACCCACGCTGTTGACCCGGCGGCTGGCCCCAGCTAGCGGGCCGCGATGGCGAGCCAACCTCTTCTGCTCTCCGGCCTCGGCGCTGTCGCGGACCGGTACGACGCCCTGTTCTGCGATGTATGGGGCGTGGTGCACAACGGGCGCGTCCCTTTCGCGGAGGGCTGCGCGGCGCTGGCGCGGTTCGCGGCCGAGCGCGGGCCGGTGATCCTGGTCTCCAACTCGCCGCGGCCGAGCGGCGACGTGGCGCTGCAGCTGAACGCGCTGAAGGTCCCGCGCGAGGCGTGGAGCGCGATCGTCACCTCCGGCGACGCCACGCGGGAGGCGCTGAAGGCCCGCGCGCCCGGGCCCGCCTGGGCGCTGGGGCCCATGCGCGATGCGCCGCTCTACGAGGGGACGGGCATCACCTTCGCCGAGGTGCCGGAGGAGGCGGCGTTCGTCTCCTGCACCGGCCTGTTCGACGACGAGATCGAGACCCCGGAGGATTTCCGCGACCGGCTGAAGCTGTGCGTCGACCGCGGCCTGGTGATGGTCTGCGCCAACCCCGACCGGGTGGTGCAGCGGGGCGGCAAGACGATCTACTGCGCCGGCGCCCTGGCCGATGTCTACGCAGAGTACGGCGGCGAGGTGGTCATGGCCGGCAAGCCCTACGCCCCCATCTACGAGATCGCCTACCAGGAGGCGGCCCGGCTGCTGGGCCGGGCGGCGGATCGGCGGCGGCTGCTGGCCATCGGCGACGGGCTGCGCACCGACGTGCTGGGCGCGAACGGGCAGGGGCTGGACGTGATCTTCACCGCCGGCAGCGGCATCCACGCCCGCGAGGTGATGGGGGCGGAGGGCGAGCTCTCGCTCGACCGGGTGCAGGCGCTGCTGGACGGCGAAGGCGCCTCGACCGCCTACGTCATGGCTGAGCTGGCCTGGTGAGCGCGCCGCCCGCCTTCATGACAAAATCTTAATGGGGCAATTTTCCCGCGCCGCGCGATGGGGCTTAGAGCTTTCATGCGGAGCCATGCGCTGATGAAGACGGCTTTGTTCGCCGCCGCCTGTGCGGCGGTCCTTTGCGTCGGGGCCGCCGACGCCCAACCGGGCGGGGTGGTCGTGCCGCCCACGCCGCACTACGGGACCTGGGGCTACGACGCCTCCGGCGGGGATCCGGCGATCCGCCCTGGCGACAACTTCTTCGGCTTCGCAGACGGCAAGGCGGTGGCCGACATGGTCATCCCGCCGGACCGCACCAGCTATGGCGCCTTCGTGAAGCTGGCCGAGCTGTCCGAGGCGCGGGTGCACGCCATCCTGGAGCAGGCGGCGGCCAGCGCGCCGGCCGCTCCCACGACGTCGCCCGAGAAGATCGGCGCCTTCTACAAGGCCTTCATGGACGAGGCGCACGTCAACAGCCTGGGCGCCGCGCCGATCAAGCCGCACCTGGACGCCATCCGCGCCGCGCCCGACCGGGCCGCGCTGGCCGCCCTGATGGGCCGGTCGAACGACGGCTTCTACGCCTCGGTGATCGACGTCAGCGTCGACACCGACGAGAAGGACCCGGACCACTACGCCGTGCACGTCTCGCAGTCCGGTCTCGGCCTGCCGGACCGGGACTACTATCTGCAGCCGACCTTCGCCGAGAAGAAGGCGCTGTACCAGGCCCACGTCGCCAAGGTGCTGGCCCTGGTCGGCTGGCCTGATCCGGCCGGCGCCGCGGCCAAGATCCTGGCCTTCGAGACGGCGATCGCCGAGGCCAGCTGGGCCCGGGCCGACGAGCGCGACCCGGACAAGATCTACAATCCGATGACCGCGGCCGAGCTGGTCTCCGCCAACCCAGGCTTCGACTGGGCGCCGTTCCTGCGCGCCGCCGACCTGGCGGGGACGCCGCGCGTGATCGAGCAGGAGAACACCGCGATCGCCAAGATCGCGGCCCTGTACGGCCAGACCCCGCTTGACGTGCTGAAGGCGTGGGAGGCCTATCACGTCGCCGACGGGGCCTCGCCCTACCTGTCCGACGCCTTCGTGCAGGAGGCGTTCGCCTTCCACAACAAGGGGCTCGCCGGCCAGCCTCAGCTCCAGGTGCGCTGGAAGCGCGCGGTGCGCGCGGTCAGCGGCGGCATGGGCGAGGCGGTCGGCCAGATCTACGTGGCCAAGTACTTCCCGCCGGAGTCCAAGGCCAAGATGCAGGTGCTGGTCGCCGACCTGAAGGCGGCGTTCGCGGCCCGCATCGAGAAGCTGACCTGGATGGCGCCCTCGACCAAGGCCGAGGCCCTGAAGAAGCTCCAGGGCTACACCGTGAAGATCGGCTATCCCGACCACTTCCGCGACTACTCGCCCCTGGCCATCCGCGCCGACGACCTGACCGGCGATGTGGAGCGCTCGTCCGCCTTCGAATGGGCGCGCCAGGTGCACCGCCTGTACCAGCCGGTGGACAAGACCGAGTGGGACATGACCCCGCAGACGGTCAACGCCTACAACAACCCGGTCTGGAACGAGGTGGTGTTCCCCGCCGCCATCCTGCAGCCGCCCTTCTTCGACCCGAACGCCGATCCGGCGGTGAACTTCGGCGGCATCGGCGGGGTGATCGGCCACGAGATGACCCATGGCTTCGACGACGAGGGGCGCAAGTTCGACTACACCGGCCGCCTGCGCGACTGGTGGACGGCGGAGGACGCCAAGCGCTTCGACGCCCGCGCCGCGCGCCTGGGCGCCCAGTACGACAGCTACGAGCCGCTGCCGGGGATGCACATCAAAGGCAAGCTGACCATGGGCGAGAACATCGCCGACCAGGGCGGCATCAACCTGGGGCTCGACGCCTACCACGCCTATCTGGGCGGCAAGCCGGCGCCCACGATCGGCGGCTATACCGGCGACCAGCGGGTGTTCCTGGGCTGGGCTCAGGTGTGGCGGGGCAAGACGCGCGACGACGCCCTGCGCCAGCGGCTGGTCACCGACCCGCATTCGCCCGAGAAGTTCCGGGTCAACGGCGTCTTCCGCAACGTGGACGCCTGGTACACCAGCTTCGGCGTCAAGCCGGGCGAGGCGCTGTACCTCTCGCCGGACCAGCGCGCCTACATCTGGTGAGGTTTCCGGCCGGTCGCCGCGGCGGCCGTTGAGCGGGGCGAGGGGCGGCTGCGGAAGCGGCCCCTCGCTTCGGCGTGTCCGCAATCGTCCACACAGGTCCGGGACGCCAGTGGCGCGATCGCCGCGGTATTGATCGGGACGTCAAAAGCGTCACGTGCAGACAAGCCAAAGACCCGCCGCGGGGGACACGCGGCGGGCCAGGCTTTTTATTATTATCAAATTAGAGGGCGTTTCCTCCCCGAAACGCCGGAGGCTCAGCGTCTGAGAGCGCCGTAACCTTCGCAAATCCGTAAAAACGGGAAATACGGACCTGAGTCAACGCACTCGTTTGCGTGCGACCACAAAAATACGTGATTTCTTGCGTAAATTTGCCGTTTACGTCAAAAGCGGGCCGGATTTCCCTATGGCTGCGGCGTGGAGCGCCGCGGAGCCCGGGTCGAAACAACAGAAGATCACCCGTCGGAGCTCCGCCGCCGGCTGCATCCGCAGGGCCGCCCGGACGCTGTCCACGGCGATCCGTGCGGCCGGTTCAGCCGGGAAGCCGTAGACGCCCGTCGAAATCGCCGGAATGGCCAAGCTTCCGACGGCGTTGTCAAAAGCCAGCCGGAGGACATTAGCGTAGCAGCGGGCCAAAAGTTCCGCCTCGCCCGCGCCGCCGCCGCGCCACACGGGGCCGACCGTATGGATGACGAACCGTGCGGGCAGATCAAAGCCAGGGGTGATGCGCGCCTCACCCGGGGGACAGCCGCCCAGGCGGGCGCAGAAGCGCGCCAGCTCCGGCCCTGCGGCCCGGTGGATCGCGCCATCCACGCCCCCGCCGCCGAGCAGGCTGGAGTTGGCGGCGTTGGCGACGGCGTCCACCTGGAGCGTGGTGATGTCGGCCAGCAGGACTTGGAGGTCGGGGGTGGAGGGTTCGGCCATCGAGACGGGACGCCTGCGACCGCGATGCGTTCCCTTGACTCCGTCATCGATCCGGTCGAGCGCAGGCCCGATGGCCAGCGATAGTCAGGAGGGGGCGCGGCTGCGGCGCCGGGCCAGGCGCCCGGGCGCCTATCTGGCGGCGGCGGGGCTGAGCGCGGCCGTCGCGCTGGGCGCCCTGCTGGATCTGTTCGGCGCCCTGCACCGCTAGACCGGGCTGGCGCATCTGCGCGAGGGCGCCCTGAACGCACGAAGGCCGGGCCCGTCGCCGGGCCCGGCCATCGGGAGCAGGTGAGGGCGTGGCTTAGCGGTACTGCTGGATGCGGGTGGTGCGCAGCCCAGCCATGCCGTGCCGGTCGATCGCCTGCTGCCAGCCGGCGAACTCCTCGTCCGTCAGCTTATAGCGACGGCAGGCGTCCTCCATGGTGAGGAGCCCGCCACGAACCGCCGCCACCACCTCCGCCTTGCGGCGGATCACCCACCGCTGGGTGTTGGCCGGCGGCAGGTCGTCCAGCGTCAGGCGCGCGCCCGTCGGCCCGACGACATACGGCTCGCCTTTCGCGTCAACCCGTTGCGCTTGGAGCATCTATCTACGCCCTTCCGATCACCTACGCGTAGGATGATAGCGGCTGTGACATAACGGCCATTTAACGCCGTTAGTAAAAATGCGCATAACCAAAGTGTCTCTTTCTGGCACACTCAGTTCCGCCAAAGCATCGTGTTAACGTCTGTGGCGGAGGTGAAATCTATTACTGCTTGATGCTGATCAGCGCCTGCAGCATCTGCTCGGAAGTGGTTATGATTTTCGTAGACGCGGAATAGGCTTGCTGCGTCGTGATGAGGCTGGCGAACTGCTGGCTCAGATCGACGGTCGAGGACTCGAGCTGGGAGGGGGAAATCGTCCCTGCGCCGCCGGTCCCGGCGACCTTCAGGTTATAGGTCCCGCTGGTGGCCGACACCTGGTAGTTGTTTCCGGAAACCGACTTCAACCCGTCCGGGTTCTCAAAGGTGGCGAGGGCCACCTGGGCGATCTTGCGGGAGACGCCGTTGTCGTAAACGGCCGTGACGAAGCCCTGGTTGTCGATCTGGACGTTCGTCAGGTTTCCGAACTGGGTGCCGTCGGTGGTCACGGACTGGGTGACCGAGGCGCTGGCGTACTGGGTCAGGCCCCCCGGCGCGGTGTTGACGTTCAGATTGATCTGAGAGCCGGCGATGCCGAGCCCCTGGCCCCAGGCCACCTGACCGGCGCCGAGGGAGCTGGAGGCGGTGGAAGATGCGCCGATGTTCAGCACCGGGGTGGTGGAGCCCGTGGCGGTGGTGAAGGCCGGCGACTGGAACAGCGTCGAGCTGCTCATGTTGATGCTGCCGTCGGAGTTGAACACGACCGAACCGGCGGCGACCTGGCCGTTGTTCAGCCCGGCGCCGTCCTGCACGCTGGACGCTGGGGTCGCCACCAGCTCGCCGTACCAGGTATTGGCGTCGGACGACTTCAGCATATCGAGCTGGAGCGTGCGCTGGCCGCCCTGACTGTCCGAGACAGGGACGGAGATGGTGAAGTCGGGCTTGGTGCCGGTCGCCACCCCGGCGTTGTAGGCGGCCATGCTGTTCGTCGCCGACGCCGAGCTGTAGGTCGCGCTGGGCTCGGTGGTGGCGAGGGTCGTGCCGGTGGCGTTGGTGGCCACCATCTGCAGGCTGTAGCTGTTCCCCGCCACGGCCGAGCCGCCGCTGCTCGTCACCCCGTTCCAGGTGTAGCTGTCGGCGGTGCTGGAGGTCGCGCTGACCGCCTTCGTCTGGGTGGCGACCACCGCGCCGGTGTTGTCCAGGACGTTGTAGGTGACCGAAGTGGTCCCTGCCGGCAGGGTGGAGTTCCAGCTCGTCGAGGTGGTGCCGCTGCCCCAGGTGGCGGCGTTGGCGCCCGCGGCCGAGACGGTCTGGCTGGCGTTCAGGTTTGCGTTCAGCGAGACGTTCTTGGTGGCCGTGGCCACGCCGCCGACGTTGCCCACGTTGATCGTCTGCAGCCCGGCCAGGTTCGACGGATTCACCGTCACGCTGCCGTCCGAGTTCACCGGCCAGCCTTGCAGGTAGCCGCCGGCCGAGTTCTGCAGGTAGCCCTGCTTGTCCAGGGTGAAGGAGCCGGCGCGGGTGAAGTTGCGCGTGTCGGTGATCGACGGCGTCGCGTTGTTGGTCGTGACGAAGAAGCCCTGGCCGGAGATGGCGAGGTCGGTGTTCGACGAGGTCTGGGTCAGGTTGCCCTGCTGGTTCACCAGCTGGCGGGTGGAGGCGAGCACGCCGCCGGCCGAATAGTCGCCGGTCAGGCTGGAGCTGGTCACCAGGTCGGAGAAGTTCGACTGCACCGTCTTGTAGCCGACGGTGTTGGCGTTCGCGATGTTGTCGGAGGTGGTGGCGAGGGCCGCCGAGTTCGCGACGAGGCCCGAGACGCCTGCCAGCATGGCGCTGTTGATGCTCATGGCGAGGTCCTTTCAGATGGGGTTGTGAGGGCCGGGGCGTCAGCCGCTGACGCTGGTGATGGCGGAGACCGGGGCCTGGCTGGCCCCGATGTTGACCATGGTGACGCCGCCCACGGTCTGGACCGAGGTGGCGGTGCCGCTGACCGAGATGGTCGGCGTGATGGCGCCGCCGCTGGCGTCCTGGGCGGCGATGGACAGGCTGTAGACGCCGTCAGGCAGCTGGCTGCCGGATGAGGATTGGCCGTTCCAGTTGAACGTGTTGCTGCCCGCGGCGAAGCTGGGAGCTACGCCGGTGTAGACCACCGTCCCGGCGGCGTTCTTTACGGTCATCGTGGCGGAGGACGCCGCGGAGGGCAGGTTGTAGGTCCAGCTCGCCTGGCCGCTGCTGAGCGAGGCGTTGGCGCTCGTCGCGGTGACCTGCTTGCCGATCAGGTTGACCGAACTCGCCACGCCGCTGGAGGGCGAGGCGTTCACCAGCTGCTGCAGCAGCTGGTTGGAGAGCAGCTGCTGCTGCACCCCGGTCATCTGCACCAGCTCGGTGGTGAACTGGTTGGGGTCCATGGGGGAGGTGGGATCCTGGTGCTGCAGCTGGGTGGTCAGAAGGGTCAGGAAGGTCTGGTAGGAGGTCGAAAGGGTGGATGCGGCCCCGGCGATGTTCGACGCGGTGCTGGAGGTCGTGGTCGAGGTGGTCGCGGCGCCCGACGAGGTCGAGGTGCTCGCCGCGGTCTGGTTGGCCAGGTAGTTGGTCAGGCTGACGCTCATGGCTCGTCCTCAGATCCTGATGTCCAGGCGGCTGTCGCCGCCCGAGCCGGCGTAGGCGGCGGCGGCCCCGCCCGACGCCAGGCTCTCGCCCGCGGAGAAGGCCACGCTGGCGGCCAGGCCGCTGCGGGCGCCGAAGCCGGTGTTTCCCTGACCCGATGCGCCGCCGCTGAAGTTGAAGCCGCCGCCGGCCAGGCCCCCGCCGCCGCCGCTGGAGAAATCGAAGCCGCCCTGGGGCACGGAGAAGCCCGCCTGCTCCAGCGCGGTCTTCAGGTCCCCGGCGTGGGCGCTCAGCGCGCTGGCCGCCCGCGGGTCGGAGAAGGAGAGGGAGGCGGTCAGCTGCTTGTCGGCGCTGATCGACACCGCCACGTCCACCTGGCCGAGGCCGTCGGGATTGAGCTGGAGGTTGAACCGGCTGGCGCCGGCCGTGACCTTGGCCGCCATCTGCGCGGCCAGGTCGGCCGCGGTGGCCGACATCGGGGTCGCCGCGGCGGCGGCGGCAGGGGCGCTGGCGAGGGTCGGAGTGGGCGTGAACGCGGGGACGCCCAGGCCCAGCGCGCTCTGATCTGCGGCGGCGCCGGAGATGGTCGAAGCGGCGGCGCTGGCGTCGGAGCCGGCGCTCCCGCCCTGTCCCCCTTGCCCAGCCCCTTGGCCGCCGCCTTGGCCGCCCCCGTCCTGGGCTGAGGCCGCGGCGATCGTGACGGCCGGACCGGCTGATCCGTTGGCGTTGGCGCCCGAGGCGGTGGACGCAGCGGCCGTCGGCGTGGCCGAGGATGCGGCGGAGGCCTTGGACTTTGCGCCCGTCGCCCCGTGTGCTGTCGAGGCCGCAGGAACCGCCTGGGCCTTGACCACCGTCGCGCCGGCCCCGCTCAGCGCGTCCAGCAAGGGCTGGGCGGCGCTGGTCTTGGCGGACTGGCTGGCGAGGTCGTTCGCCGCCGCCTGGGTCGTGGCCGCCGTGGCGGAGGGCGCCGACGGCGACGCTGCGCCCGGCTGGCCCGAGGAGGACGAATTGGCGCCCGCGAGCGCGGCGGCGGACGAGCTCTGCGCGGACGAGGCTGGCGAGGCTGCGCTCCCGGTCTGCGCGCCAGCCGCCTGGGCGTCCCCGGTCTGGGCGCCCGCCGAAGCCGCCCCCTTCAGGCCGGGCGATCCGGCGCCTGCCGTCGCGGCGGCCAGGGGGAAGGTCGAGCCGCCCGCAGCACCCTGGCCAGCGGCGTTCTTCGACGAAGATTTGCCAGACGCGGTCGCGGAGGCGGGCGGCGTCGCGGGAGCGAGGGGAAGTTGGGCCGCCGCCGCCGCCGCCGCGAGGGCGTCCTGCGCGGCGGTGGATGACGCATCTTTGGAGTCGCTCTTCGGCTTGGCGCTACCGGTCGCGGAGCCGGCCGACGCATCGCCCTTCGCGCCGCCCGTCTTGGCCGAGCTGGCGACTGCGCCGGCGAGGCTGGTCTGGGACGTCTGGGCGGGCGCTGCGGCGTCGCTCTGCTGCAGCAGGGCCAGGAAGTCCCCGGGGCTGCTCGCGTCCGTGCGTCCGGCGCGCGCCGGGGAGGCCGCTGCGGCGGCCGTGCCGGAGGCGGGGGGCTGGGAAGCCTGGCTGGTGGGGGCCGCGAGCGACATCCCCCGACACCAAGCAACGCCTGCGCCACGGGCCGTTAACGGGGAAGACGTTGCTTCTGTTGAGGTTTCCCCATTCCCGTTAAGGGGTGTCGCGGAGCATGCGGCGGAATCTGCCGCGCGGGGCCGTCAAAAGCTGCCGGGCGCCGTCAGGCGGGGTCGTCCGTTCCTGCCCCCCGCAGCATGTCCCAGGCCAGCGGCTCGCCCCGCTTCAGCGCCCGGGCGGCCGGGCGGCCGAGCACCTCGCCCAGCTGCGCCGGCGCCAGGCCGAAGCCCGGGCGGATCGAGCGGACATGGCGGGCGGTGATCGCCTCGCCCTCCGCCACGTCGGCGACGATGTACAGCGAGCGGCGATAGGTGCGGTTGGCGCTCTCCTCCACGCCGCGGGCGTAGGTGGCTTCGCCGAGGGCCGCGTGGGCGTCGCGGCAGTCGCGCACCAGGGCGGCGAGCTCGGCCGGCTCCAGCGAGAAGGCCGCGTCCGGCCCGCCGTCGGCCCGGGCCAGCGTCACGTGCTTCTCGATCACGGCGGCGCCGAGCGCCACCGCCGCCACCGCCGCCGTCGTTCCGGGCGTGTGGTCCGACAGGCCCGCCACGCAGCCGAAGTCGGCGGCGAGCCGCGGGATGGTGGCCAGCCGCGCGTCGCTGAATTTCGCCGGATAGGCGCTGACGCAGTGCAGCAGCGCCGCCTCGCCCGAACCGTGGGCGCGGGCGGTCGCGAGGGCGGCGGCGATCTCCGCCGGGCTGGTCATGCCGGTGGAGATGATCAGCGGCTTGCCCGTCGCGGCGGTGCGGGCGATCAGCGGCAGGTCCACCGCCTCGAACGAGGCGATCTTGTAGGCCGGCGCGTCCAGCCCCTCCAGCAGCTCCACCGCCGTCTCGTCGAACACCGAGGAGAAGATGACAATCCCCCGCTCGCGGGCATGGGCGAACAGCGGCGCGTGCCAGGCGTACGGGGTGTGCGCCTCGGCGTAGAGATCGTACAATGTGCGACCGTCCCACAGCCCTCCCTCCAGGCGGAAGCCCGGGCCGTCGTGGTCCAGGGTGATGGTGTCGGGGGTGTAGGTCTGCAGCTTCACCGCATCGGCCCCGGCTGCGGCGGCGGCGTCGATCAAATGTTTGGCGCGATCTATGTCGCCGTTGTGGTTGCCCGACAGCTCCGCGATGATAAAGGGCGCTGCGCCTGCGCCGATGCGGCGGCCGGCGATATCGAAGCTGGGGGGGGAAGCGGGGGCGCCGGGCACGGTGGTCTCTCGCGGGATTCGGGCGCGGAGGAGTCTCCGGGCTCATCGTTAAGGCTTTGTCGCCGGACGGGCGGGAGGTGGCGACGTGATCGAGCTGCGCGACTTCGTGGACGAGGATGTCCATGACCTGTTTCGCTGGCGGCGCGAGCCGGAGGTGGACCGCTGGATGTACGAACTGCCGCCCGAGCAGTTCGCCGCCCATCGCCAGTGGTTCGACGATTTCCGCGCCGACCGCCGCCGCCGGGGCTGGATCATAACCCTGAACGGCGGATCCTGCGGGGCGCTGATCCTCACCAACATCTCCCCGACCCAGCGCCGCGCCCAGTGGGGCTGGTACATCGGCGAGGCGGACGCCCGCGGCCGCGGCGCCGGGCGGGCCGCCCAGGCGCTGGGGCTGGACCGCGCCTTCGCCGAGTTCGACCTGCACAAGGTCTGGTCGGAGACCCCCGCCGGCCACGAGACGGCGCTGAAGGCCCAGGCCGCCGCCGGCTTCCGGCGCGAGGGCTACCTGCGCCGCCACGCCTTCAAGCGCGGGGAGTTCCGCGACGTGGTGCACATGGCCATCCTGGCGGAGGAATGGGCCGAGCGGCGCGACGCGGTGCGGCGCGAGCTGATCCGCTCGAACATGATCGCCGCCTGAAGCCCCTATCTGAGCGGCCGCTTCACCCCGGCCGGTGCATCTGGAACCGGGCCTCGGGCTCGATCTCGAAGTAGTCCGCCGCGCCGCCGCCGCGCAGGATCGGGCGGGCCAGCGCGGTGTCGTACACGCCGTCCGCCAGGAGGGCGGCGTCGATGTGCACGGCGACCACCTCCCCGAACACCATCCAGGTCTGAACCTCCTCCCCGGCGGCGCTCTTCAGCTGCAGAAGCTGGCTGAGCCTGCACTCGAAGTTCACCGGGCTCTCCGCCACACGGGCGGGGGCGACCTCCAGGCTGGGCAGCGGGGTCAGGCCGGCGAGCTCGAATTCGTCCACCTCGGGACCGACGCCGGCGGAGGAGGCGTTCATCCGCTCCGCCAGGGGCCGCGTGGCCAGGTTCCAGACGAAGGCGCCCGTGGCGGCCACGTTGGCCACGCTGTCCTTCCAGCCCACGCTGCAGAAGCCCACGATCGGGGGCCGGTAGTTGAAGGCGTTGAAGAAGCTGTAGGGCGCCAGGTTGCGCCGCCCCTCCGCATCCGCGGTGGAGACCCAGCCGATCGGCCTGGGCCCCACGATGGCGTTGAAGGGATCGTGCTTCAGCCCGTGGCCTTCGGCGGGGCGATAGACGTGCTTGCGCGCCTCCCCGCCGCTCACGCGGCGTCCTCGTGGTGGGAGACCACCCGCTCGACCTCTTCCCTGGAGCCCAGCACCACGCTGACGCGCTGGTGCAGGGAGGCGGGTGCGATGTCCAGGATCGGGCCCTTCGCGTCCGTGGCCGCGCCGCCGGCCTGCTCCACCACCAAGGCCAGGGGGTTGGCCTCGTACATCAGGCGCAGCTTGCCCGGGCGGTCGGGCTCACGCTGGTCCCAGGGGTATAGGAAGACGCCGCCGCGGGTCAGGATGCGGTGCACGTCGGCCACCATGGCCGCCACCCAGCGCATGTTGAAGTCCTTGCCGCGGGGACCGCCCTTGCCCGCCAGCAGGTCGGACACGTAGCGCCGCACGGGCTCGGCCCAATGGCGCTGGTTGCTCATGTTGATGGCGAATTCCTTGGTCGCGACCGGGATCGTCATCTGCGGGTGGGTCAGACGCCAGCAGCCGTCGCGCGGGTCGAGCGTGAAGCCGGCCACGCCCGCGCCCAGCGTCACCACGAACTGGGTCTGCGGCCCGTAGACGGCGTAGCCCGCCGCCAGCTGGGCGCGCCCGGCCTGCAGGAAGTCCCCCGGCGTCGCCGCCCGGCCGCGCGGCGCCGGCAGCACCGAGAAGATGGTGCCGATCGAGACGTTCACGTCGATATTGCTGGAGCCGTCCAGGGGGTCGAACAGCAGCAGGTGGCGGCCCAGGTCCGCGTCGTGGTCGAACAGGATCACCTCGTCCAGCTCCTCGGAGCCCACGCCGACGACCTGGCGGCACTGCCGCGCCGCCTCGACCAGCACCTCGTTGGAGATGACGTCGAGCTTCTTCTGCTCCTCGCCCTGGATGTTCTCCGACCCGGCCACCCCCAGGACGCCGCCCAGGGCGCCGCGCGCGACCAGGGCGCTGATCTCCGCGCAGGCGGCCGCTACGGCGAGGATCAGCGCCCGCAGGCTGGCGTCCGCCTGATCCTGGCCGGCGAGATAGCCCGAGAGCGTCTGGGCGGAAGGCGTGTGGGCGGAGGGCGTGGGCGCGGCGTCCATGGCGAAGGCTCGGTCGTTGATGGCGACGCCAGCATAGCGGCTGCGCCGCCGCCGTGCAGCCGCGTGGACGGCGTGGGATCGTGAATGCGCCTAAACCACGTCCGATAAGCCGGGCTTAGCCCTGCCGTGTCATCGTTGGATGACGGCCGCCCGTCCGCAGCCGCGCCGCCGAAGCCGAGCCGCCCGCCTCATGTCCAGCGCCTCCCTCGCCCGCCGCCTCGACTACGAGGTCAAAGGCCCGTTCCGCCGGACCCGCCGGCCGGAGCAGCGCATCACCCTGCTCGGCCAGGCGATGGACCTGGTGAAGCCCGAAGAGGTGCTGAACTTCGTCCGCCAGGCGGTGACGCGGGGCGAAAAGGCGCTGGTGGCCAACCACAACCTGCACAGCCTGTATCTTCTGAAGCGGCATCCGCACATGGCGGCCATGTACCGGCGCGCCGACATCGTGGAGGTGGACTCCGTTCCGCTCACCCTCTTCGCGCGGCTGATCTACGGCCGCTCGCGCCGCTGCCACCGCTGCACCTACATGGACTTCCGCACCCTGTTCTGGGACTGGGCGCAGGCGGACGGCTGGCGCGTCTATTATCTAGGCGGCAAGCCGGGCATCGTGGATGCGGCGCGCGAGGCGCTCACCGCCCGCTGGCCGCAGGCGACGATCGGCGGCCGCGACGGCTATTTCACCTGGGGCGGCCCGGAAGAGGCGGCGGCGCTCGCCGACATCGCCGCATTCCGCCCCAGCGTGCTGCTGGTCGGCATGGGGATGCCGCTGCAGGAAGAATGGATCGAGCGCAACTGGGACCGCCTGCCGGACTGCGCGATCCTGCCGGTGGGCGCGGCCTTCGACTACGAGGCGGGGGCGATCGTGACGCCGCCCAGCTGGGCGTCCCGCCTGGGGCTGGAGGGCGTCTACCGCCTGGTGTGCGAGCCGCGCCGGATGTTCTCCCGCTACATGCTGGAGCCCTGGTCGCTGATCGCGCCGGCGATCCGCGATCTGGCGCTGCGAGGCCGCCTGCGCGCGCGCCATGCGCCGGCGCCCTATCCGGCGCCCGCACAGCCCCGCTGACACCCGCCCAAGCAGCAGGCGGCGTTCAGCCGCGAGTTGAGCGCTTGACCATATCGTAAGGCTCACGGCTTAGGACCATGGCCGTGGAGACCTGCGTGGACGAGAGTGCGGAATTCCTCAGGGCGTATGTAGAACGCTATGAGGAGATGTTCACGGTCCGCCTGCTTTCGGTGGCCGTGATCGCCATCGTCGCCGCCGTCCTGCTTGCGCCCGTGTGGGGCGGACTGTTCGCCCTGATCCAGTTCGGCGCCTACGCCGTCTTCCTCCGCGCCGTGGCGGACGCCGGCCGCCGCGCCGGCGAGCCGGGCGCGCTGAAGCGCCTGCGCGTCCGGACCGAAATCCTCACCCTCATCCTGACCGGCCACGTCGCCGTGTTCGTGCGGGTGGTCGCCAATGTGCAGCCGCATTTCACCATGGAGTGCCTGCTGTTGCTGGTGGGCAACATGGTGCTGGGCGGGCTGCAGACGCACGTGAGCTGGCGCGGCTTCCTGCTGGCCACCCTGCCGCCCTCGCTGGTGTTCTATCCGATGATGTGGACGCTTTCGCACCACGATCCGGCGGTGGCGGTCTGCACCCTGGCGTTCGAGGCGTCGGTGATCGGGGCGGCGTGGCGCCAGCAGACCTCCGACCGGCGCGAGGCCCACGCCCGCGCCGAACGCGTCACGGCCGCCCACACGCTCCGCGCCGCCCTGGTCGACGCGGAGGCGGAGCGCCTGCGCGCCGAGGAGGCCAACCGCGCCAAGTCTAAGTTCCTGGCCATGATCAGCCACGAGGTCCGCACGCCGCTGAACGTGGTGCTGGGCCTCGCCTCGGTGCTGAAGCCCGCGCTGCCCGAGCCCTCCCAGGCCGAGCTGGTGGGCGAGATCGAGAGCGCCGGCGGGATGCTGCTGCGCCTGCTGAACGGCGTGCTGGACCTGTCGAAGATCGAGACCGGCGAGGTCTCGGCCAAGGCCGCGCCGGTGGACCTGCAGAACGTCTTGAGGACAGTGGCCGGGGTCTGGCGCGAGCGGGTGCGGGAGCTTGGGCTGTCGCTGGATGTCGTGTTCGACGGGCCGCCGGAGGACTTCCGCGTGCTGGCCGACCGCGCCAAGGTCGAGCAGACGGTCATCAACTTCCTCTCCAACGCCTTGAAGCTGACGCCGGAGGGCCGGATCGAGATTCGCGCTTCGGCGGCGGCGGCGGCGGCGGCCGAGGGCGGCGTGCGCCTGCGCATCGAGGTCCAGGACGAGGGGCCGGGCGTCCCGGCCGAGCATCACGAAACCGTGTTCCAGCCGTTCGAGCAGCTGGCCGAAGGGCGCGCCGCCGGCGGCGCCGGCCTCGGGCTCGCCATCTGCAAGGCCAACGTGGAGGCGATGGGCGGCCGGCTCGGCGTGTACGACGCCCCTGTTCGCGGCGCGGTGTTCTGGTTCGAGATCGTGGCCCCACGCGCCGATCTGGCCGACCTCGCCCCGGGCCCGGCCGGCCCGACGGCGATGATGACGCGGCGGCTGAAGGTGCTGGCCGCCGAGGACCATCCCGCCAACCGCACCCTGCTGGCGCTGCTGCTGGACCAGCTGGACGCGGACGTGGTCATGGCGGTGGACGGGGCGGAGGCGCTCAAGCTGTACGGCGAGACCGAGGTCGACCTAGTCCTGATGGACGTGATGATGCCCGTGCTGGACGGGGTCGCGGCGCTGAGCGCGATCCGCGAGGCGGAGCCGGCCCTGGGCCGGCGCACGCCGATCTTCATGCTCACCGCCAACGTCTTCGACGAGGACGTGAAGCGCTACATGGCCGCCGGCGCCGACGGCGTGCTGAAGAAGCCGATCGACATCCTGGAGCTCGCCGGCGCCCTGGACTGGGTGCGCGAGGCGTTGGCGACCGGGGCTGCGGCCTGAACCCTCGCCGAAACAAAAAAGGAGCCCCGCCGAACGGGGCTCCTTGATCGCGTAAGAGCGGAAAGGCGCGTCTAGGCGGCCTTGACCAGCGACTTGGTCAGCAGGTTCACCGCCGCGTCGCGGTCGATCTGCTCGATCGCGGCGACTTCGCGGGCCATGCGGTCCAGGGCCGATTCGTACAGCTGGCGCTCCGAATAGGACTGTTCGGGCTGGTTGTCGGCCCGGTGCAGGTCGCGGACCACTTCGGCGATGGAGATCAGGTCGCCCGAGTTGATCTTGGCCTCGTACTCCTGGGCGCGACGCGACCACATGGTGCGCTTCACGCGGGCGCGGCCCTTCAGGGTGGTCATGGCCTTGGTCACCACGTCGGCGCCGGCCAGCGAGCGCAGGCCCGCGGCCTTGGCTTTGCGGGTGGGAACGCGCAGCGTCATCTTCTCGTGGTCGAAGCCGATGACGTAGACCTCGAGCGACAGGCCCGCGACTTCCTGGGTCTCTATGGCCATGATGCGGCCGACGCCGTGGGCTGGATAGACCACGTGATCAGAGACGGCGAAGCCCTCAACGCTGTGGGTCATGCGTTTTCCTTCATTGTCCAGCGCGCTGCGCGCCCATGGGGACGCAGCGCGCGCAGCCGCCCGGCCGGAGCGACAGAAGCCCGACACGCCGGATCCCGGCGTGAGGCTTGTCGTTGAGCTCTCGGTGAATCAAACCACCCAGTGACCACAGTCGGGGCGCGTCTTCATCGGACGGCGGATTGCGACGAACGACTCCGTGGGCGCGTGCAAGCGAGTCCCGGCGTCGTATTAACCCGTAGCACAAACGTCGCAGAAATGGAAGGCGGCCGAGTCCTTCGGGCGTCAGGAGCCAAGTTTTTCTAAAAAGCTACACGAGGCCGAAGGCGGCCTCAGCGGCCCTTGCCAGGCGCCGGATCGAAGTACTTTTCGTATTTGCCGCTTTCCCGCTCGAAATCGGCCCGGTCGGCCGGGGGCGTGCCCTTGACCGTGATGTTCGGCCAGACCTTGGCGTATTCGGCGTTGATCTTCAGCCACTTGCCGTCGGCCTCGTCCTCGGTGTCGGGCTTGATGGCGTCGACGGGGCACTCCGGCTCGCACACGCCGCAATCGATGCATTCGTCCGGGTTGATGGCCAGGAAGTTTTCGCCCTCGTAGAAGCAGTCCACCGGACACACCTCGACGCAGTCCATGAACTTGCACTTCACGCAGGGGTCGGTGACGATGTAGGTCATGGCGGTTGAGGTCTTCGACGCGGGCCGGAACGGCGAGCGGGGGGACATTCCAGCCCACGCCCCTCCTGTCAATGCCGCAGCGAAACGGCAGGGTGGCCGTTCTGCGCTGGACCATGCGCGCCTTCGCCCACCTGCTAGACCGGCTGTCGCTGACCTCGTCGCGCAACGCCAAGCTCCGCCTGGTGCGGGACTATCTGGCGGCCGCGCCCGACCCTGAGCGCGGCTTCGCGCTGGCGGCGCTGACCGGCGAGCTCAGCTTCCACGCGGCCAAGCCCGCGGCCATCCGCAAGATGGTGGAGGGGCGGCTGGACCCGGTGCTGTTCGGCTGGTCCTACAACTACGTCGGCGACCTGGCCGAGACGGCGGCCCTGGTCTGGCCGGCGCGCCACGGGGTGAACGCGCCTGCGCCCACCCTGCCGGAGGTGGTGGACGCCCTGCGCACCACGGGGCGCGGCGACATCCCGGCCCTGATCGAGGGCTGGATGGACACGCTCGGCCCGGAGGAGCGCTGGGCCATGCTGAAGCTGATCACCGGCGCGCTGCGCGTCGGCCTGTCCGCCCGCTTGGCCAAGACGGCGGCGGCGAGCCTGTCGGCCGACTATGGCCACGAGGTCTCCGCCTCGGAGGTGGAGGAGGTCTGGCACGGGCTGGAGCCGCCCTACGCCGAGCTGTTCGCCTGGCTGGAGGGGCGGGGCGAGCGGCCCGCCGCCGATGCGCCCGGCCGCTTCCGACCCATGATGCTGTCCCAGCCGATCGACGAGGCGGTCGACTTCGCCCGGTTGGACGCGAGCGCCTACGCCGCGGAGTGGAAGTGGGACGGCATCCGCGTCCAGGCGATCCGCGAAGGCGGGGTGGAGCGGCTGTACAGCCGTACGGGCGACGAAATCTCAGGCGCCTTTCCCGACCTGATGGCCGGCCTGCACTTTGACGGCGTGCTGGACGGGGAGCTGCTGGTGCTGCGGGACGGGCGGGTGGCGTCCTTCGGCGACCTGCAGCAGCGGCTGAACCGCAAGGTGGTCGGGCCCAAGGTGATGCAGGCCCATCCCGTCTCCATCCGCGCCTACGACATCCTGTCCGACGCCGGGGAGGACCTGCGCCAGCTGAGCTGGGCCGAGCGGCGGGCGCGGCTGGAGGCGCTGGTGGGCGCCCATGGGGGCGGCCGGCTCGACCTGTCGCCGCTCGTGCCCTTCGACAGCTGGGACGCGCTGGCCGCCATCCGCGCCGCCCCGCCAGAGGGCGATCCCCAGGCGGCCGAGGGGGTGATGCTGAAGCGGCTGGACAGCGTCTACGAGGGCGGACGGCCCAAGGGGCCGTGGTTCAAGTGGAAGCGCGACGCCTTCCTGGTGGACGCGGTGATGATGTACGCCCAGCGCGGGCACGGGAAGCGGTCCAGCTTCTATTCGGACTATACGTTCGGGGTCTGGGCCGACGGCCAGCTCACCCCCGTCGGCAAGGCCTACTCCGGCTACACGGACGAAGAGCTGAAGCGGCTGGACAAGTTCGTGCGCGACCACACGGTCGAGCGGTTCGGCCCGGTGCGGTCGGTGCGCGCCGACCGCGGCTTCGGCCTGGTGTTGGAGGTGGCGTTCGAGGGACTGCAGCGCTCCACCCGCCACAAGTCCGGCGTGGCCATGCGCTTCCCCCGCATCAACCGCATCCGCTGGGACAAGCCCGCCGCCGAGGCCGACGAACTCGCGGTGCTGGAGACCCTGCTGGACAGGCTGGAGGCGGGGCGGGGGGATGGAGGAGCAGGGGGCGCGTAGCGAACGACAGCTTGATCCCCATCCTTCGTTTCCCTCGGGTTGGTCCCAAGGGAAACGGGGGAAGGGCTTGGGGAGCGGAGCCCTTACCGCCGCTCCCACTGGCCGGCGGCGGTCTTGAAGAACTGGCCGGGGGGCAGGCGGCCCTCCAGCTGGCGGGCGGCGGCCTGGCCGGCGGCTTCCGCCGTCACGCCCGCTTTGGCGCCCGCGTCGCGGTAGGCCTGGGCGCGGCCGGCGTTGATCTCGGCCACCGCGCCGCGCACGGCCGGGTCGCCGCCGCCGTTGACGAGGCCCAGAAAGCCGTCCGCCTGCTCGCCGACGACGCCGGCCGCCTTGGCCTGGTCCACCGTCGCCTTGGCTCCGGCCGACTGCGCCATCGCGGCGGCAGGGGCGAGGGCCGGCGCCGCGCCGGCGAGGAGCGCTAGGCTCGCCAGCGCCGTGGCGATCCGCCTGGAATGGAAGCTCATGGCCATGTCCGATCAGAACAGGTTGGGGTTCTGCTGGATCAAGGACTGGACCTCCTTGTCCAGCTTGACGCGCACGTCGGCGTCCAGCTTGGCGTAGATGTTGATGGGCGCCACCTGCACCCGGATGGTCGGGGCGCAGGCGCAGAGCGCGAGCGCGCTCGTGACAGCCAGGGCGGCGACCTGCACGAGGCGCATCGTTCCTCCGGCTCCAGCCCTGGGTCGCATCACGTTCCTCTCCGGTCCCGGCGCGATCGTCTTCATCACCGCTGAACCTTGGCTGAAGCGGGCTGCGCGTTCAACGCGCCGTAAGCCGCCAGAAGCTCGTCTAGGTTCAAGGAGGTGTCCAGCGTCAGGTCCACCGGCGTGCCCTTGGGCAGGGGCAGGGGCTTGTCGAAGGCGTGGCCGCGCAGCAGCTGGAACAGGCCGATGCGGGTGGGCCTGTCGACGGTGGGATCGTGGCTGCCGGCGATGTGGAACACCACGCCCAGCCGCCCCGCCGGGCGGCTCGCCACGTCGGCCTCCAGCTTGGTGAAGGCCAGGTTCTCCAGCGCCTGGTAGGCGAAGTCCTGCACCGCGTTGGGCTGGGCGCCCGCGGCGCCCGCCGTGGCCACCGCCGCGCCCAGCGCCCCGCGCTGGATGGTCAGGCGGCCCGGCCCCTCGGCGTAGACGCGCCCGGCGCCCAGCCGCACCGCCCCCGGCGCCCCATTCGCTCCCGGTTGGAGCGTGAAGGGCAGCTCGCCGTCCACCTTGGCCTGGATCGCCACGGCGTTGGAGAGGTTGAAGGCGCTGATCAGCTCCTGCAGGTTCACGCCCTTCAGTTTCAGGCTTCCTGAGGCGGGGGCCGAGCTCGCCAGGGGCAGGCGCATGGGATCGAGGCGGACCTCGCCACCCGCCGCGCCGGCCGAGGCGCTGCGCAGGTCCAGTCCGTCGGGGGCGAGGGCGAACTCGGTTTTCAACCCGGTCAGCGGCAGCAGGGTCTCGAGCCTGTCGGCCTCCAGCGTCTGCACGCCCGCCGTGCGCAGCGGCGCCAGGGAGGCGAGGCGGACCTCCCCGCGCAGGCCGTCGATCCGCGCCGCGGGGGTCTTGAAGCTCAGCCCGTCGCTGCGGACGGCGGCGGAGGCGAGCGTCACGCCCGAGCGGGTCCAGCCGCCGCGGGCGTCCACCTGCAGCGCCCCTTGCGCCTGCGGCAGCAGGCGGGCGGCCGCGGGCGCGATGTCGCCCGGCTGCAGGCCTTTGGGATCGAAGCGCACTGGCGCGCCGGCGAAGCTGGCCTGCCCCTCGCCGGTGTCCAGCCGGGTCTGCACGGTCAGCTCGCCGAGCGGCGTCCCGCCATGGGCGAGCGCCAGGCGGAAGCGGCCTTCCGCCGCGCCCCCGCCCAGCCCGACGCCGCCGTCCACGACGAGCGGGCGCACCCGGGGCGTCGGGCTCACGTCGTCCAGGGCGAGCTGCTGCATCGCCACCTGGTCGGACAGCGGTCCGTGGCCGCCCTGCAGCGTGACGTCGGCGGTGGCGAGCCGCCCGCGGACCGCCGCATCGGGCAGGGCGAAGGCGGCCTGCTCCAGCCGCCCGCGCAGGGTCCAGCCCGCCGGGCCGAGGACGAGCAGCGGCGCGCCGGAGGCGGGGCAGACGCGGCCGCGCAGGTCGCGCGCCGCCGTCTTGCCGCCGGACCGCAGCGCGCCGGCCGCGAGGTCCGAACACCCGTCCTCCGTCATGGTCCAGGCGCCGCCCCGGCCGGCCAGGGTGGTCGAGGCCGAGAGCGTCGCGTCCTGCACCGGCCCCAGGCTTCCCCTGAGCGTCGCCTGGCTGCGCACGGTGGCGGCGCCGTCCCGTCCCAGCCGGTACTCCCGCGCGACAAGGTCCAGCTGCGGCAGTCCCGCGAGCCGGGCGGAAAGACTGAAGCCGCCGCTCGCCCCGCCGCCCGCCGCCGTTTCGAGCACCGCCGCGCGGCCAAGCGGGCGCAGCCTGGCCGCGCCCCGGCCGAGGGCCAGGTCCGCGCCGCGGGGCAGGCGCAGGGCCGCGCCGTGCGCCGTGTCGAAGGCCAGGTCGTAGGCGGCCACATGCAGCCGCCCCTGCCGCAGCGCCGCCGCCAGCGCGGTCGCCGCGCCCGGATCGACGCCGCCGGCCAGTTGGCGGCCGACGCGATCCGCGTCCCCCTGGGCGAGACCGGCGGCCGCGTCCAGGGCGCCCTCAGCCTGCAGCCGCAGGCTCCGGCCCAAGGCGGCTTGCCCCGCCGCGGTGAGGTGGGCGGGACCGAGCGTCGCCGGACCGAGCGGGGAGGCCAGCCGCCCGGCGCCGGAGGCGACGGCCAAGGTGAACGGCCCCTGCGCCGTCGGCCGGCCGGCCTGCAGCTCGGCCGCGGCCTTCGGCGACTTCAGCTCGAACGACACAGCCTGGAGCTCGCCGCGCCCGTCCGCCAGGGCCTGGGCGCGCCCAGCGGCGCGCAGCCCCCCGGCGAAGCGGTTCGCGGCGTCGATAGCGCCGTCCACATCGAGGGTCATGTCGGCGCCCTGCACCCGCGCCGAGCCATGCGGCGCGCCGGGCAGCGACAGCCGGCCGACGTGCAGGCGCAGCGTCGCGTTCAGCGGCCGGCCCGGGCCCGCCGCCGCCCCGGTCGCGCCCGCCGCGCTGTTCGGGGTCAGCGCCTCCACGTTCAGGGTAAGCCCGTTCGCCGCCGCCCCGCGGCCGCGGCCCCGCGCGGCGCTGAAGGCGGCGGTCAGGTGCAGGTGGTCCGCGCCGGCCGGCTGGCCGCTGAGCACGCCCTCGACCGCGGCGAGCTTCACGCCGGAGAGGCCGAGGTCCACCGGCTCCAGCCGGGCGTGGACGTTGTGCAGGCGCCCGCCCGAGATCGTCGCGTCCAGCACGACCACCAGCCGGCCGCCGGGCGTGTCCAGGATCAGGCGCCCCTCGCGGATGTCCAGGTCCGGCGGCGGCGCGCCGCCCGGCTTGGCGCGCAGGGCCTGCTCGATCAGCGGCTGCAGGGTGCCGAACACCAGTCGCCCGTCCTCCCACCGGCCATGCAGGGTCGGCTGGACCAGCACCAGCGAGCGCACCTGGGGCGTGGCGACGCCCCGGCCGCCGGACGGCAGCGCCTTGAAGCTCATCTCCAGGTGGGGAACCACGAGGTCCGGCCGCTGCCAGGGGCCCAGCCGCATGGAGCCGGCCGCCCCGGTCAGGTCCAGCCGGTCGAGCCGGATATCCGCCGGCACGCCGTGGGCGCGCAGGAATTTGACCGCGAAGCGGACGCCGATCGCCTCGCGCTGCAGATAGGCGGTCACCAGCGCGCCTGAGGCGCCGATCACCCCGACCGCCAGCACGCCGAGGACGGCGCGGCGGGGAGTCAGGATGGGCTTGGCGCTCGCGTCCACGCGGGAACAAAAGAGGAGTGCGCGGGCGAAGGCAACCGGCTTGGACGCCCGCCAAGCGACTCAATCGATCTTCGGCCCTCGAGCCTCGGCCCTGTCCGCTGCCCCGGCCGCGCCGTCCTGGGGGGTGACGCGGCCGGCGACAGGGGGAGGCTCAGGCCGCGGCTATGCCGACCGAGGGCTCCACAGGCACGGCGGCCAGCGGCGCATCCGCCATGCGATGCAGCAGCTCGTCCACCAGGCCGATGTTCTTCTCGTTCTCGTGGGTGAAGTCCACGCCGGGGAACCGGAAGCGGCTTTCGACCACCGCCTCCACCTCGCCGCGGGCGATCGGGCGGAAGTCGACCCTCAATTGCTGGCCGCCGCTCATGGACATGGGCCGCAGCACCGAGGCGATGATGCGCGAGCCTGGATAGTGACTCTGCACCGTCACGCCGTGGTGGCGCAGTTCCGAGACAAGATCGTGTGAAAGCCTGTCCGGATCGCCATGGACCCGGAACTCCCTATGCAATTTGGGGAGCCAACTCATTCGCCAACCTCCCGTTCGTTAACCGGCGGACCTTGCGCCGCCGCTGCAAGGATTGAGACATGAAAGAGGCGGCGAAGCAATCACGTTCGCCAAGGTCGTTCACCCGGAAATCTACGGCTCAGCCTCCCTCGTGATCCTTGATCAGGATCAAACCTGGGCTTCAAAGGGTGAAGCTCCGGTGGCAAGGTCGGCGCGCCCGGAGGCGCAAACCTTCGCGGCCAAGCTTGGAGGGACGCGCGATGGCGGACGAGGCGCTGAACTATGCGAAGGTGTCGCCCTACCTGATGGTCGACGACGGGGCCGCCGCGATCGACTTCTACAAGACCGCCTTCGGCGCCACGGAGCGCGACCGGTACGACTTCGAGGGCAAGGTCGGCCACGTGGGCCTGACCATCAACGGCTCCGACGTGATGCTCGCCGACGAGTTCCCCGCCTACGAGGCCATGACGGGGACCAAGTCGCCGAAGTCGCTGGGCGGCACCACCTCGACCGTCAGCCTGAACGTGGACGACGTGGACGCCTGGTATGGCCGGGCGATCGCCGCCGGGGCGGTCTCCCTGCGCGAACCGCGGGACGAGTTCTACGGCCGCCAGGCCAAGCTGCGCGATCCGTTCGGTCACGTCTGGGGCTTCGTCGGCCCCAAGAAGGACGGCTGAGGACGGACGTCCCCAGCCGTCGCGGCTCAGGCCACCTCGACGCCCGGCTCCCCCTCGGCCAGCCGGCCGATCACGGCGGCCTCGGTGAAGCCTGCGCCGCGGACGAGCTGCAGGGCGGCCTCCGCCGCCTCGGGCGCGACGCTGACCAGGAGCCCGCCGCTGGTCTGGGGATCGCACAGCAGGTCGCGCGCCCAGTCCGGGAAGCCGTCGGGCAGGCGCACCGCCTCGCCATAGCTGGCCCAGTTGCGGCCCGAGGCGCCGGTCTTCACGCCGGCGCGGGCCAGCGCCTCCACCTCCGGCAGCAGGGGCAGGTCGGCGAAGGCGAGCTGCGCCTTGACCCCTGAGCCGCGGCACACCTCCAGCAGGTGGCCGAGCACGCCGAAGCCGGTTACGTCGGTCAGGGCGTGCACCGCCGCCATCTCCGCCAGCTCGCGCCCCACCGTGTTCAGGCGGGTGGTGACGTCGGCCATGGCCTCGTAGGCGCGGGGGCTCAGCCGCGCCTGCTTCAGGGCGGCGCTGTAGACGCCCACGCCGACCGGCTTGGTCAGGATCAGCACGTCGCCGGGCCGGGCGTCGCGGTTGCGGCGCACCTTGTCGGGATTCACCAGCCCCAGGGCCACCAGGCCGTAGATCGGCTCGGCGCTGTCGATGGAGTGGCCGCCGGCGATCGGGATGCCCGCTTCGGCGCACACCGCCGCGCCCCCGGCCAAAATCTGCTGCACATCGTGGATGTCGATCCGCCCGATCGGCATGCCCACCAGCGCCAGGGCCATGATCGGCGTCCCGCCCATAGCGTAGACGTCCGACAGGGCGTTGGTGGCGGCGATCCGGCCGAACAGGTGCGGATCGTCCACCACCGGCATGAAGAAGTCGGTGGTGGCCACCAGGGCCTGGGTGTCGTTCAGCCGCCAGACCGCGGCGTCGTCGCTCGTCTCCGCCCCGACCATCAGGTTGGCGAAGCCGCTGGCCGCCGGCGCCTCGGCCAGGATTTCGCGCAGCGCCGCCGGCGCCAGCTTGCACCCGCAACCGCCGCCGTGGGCGAGTTCGGTGAGGCGGTAGGGCTTCTGGATGTCCATCCGGGAACTCGCTGGCGAGGGCGTCCGCCTGCATATAGGACACCGGGCAGGAGGCCTGAACCTGGACGACGCCGAAGCCCGCCACGCGCGTCTGCGGGCCCTGCCCCAGGTGCAGCGCCTGCTCGAACATCCCGATCTCTTCGCCCTGGAGGCGAGCCATGGCCGCGCGCTCGTCCTCGCCGCCGCCCGGCAGGCGCTGGACGCCGCCCGCGCCGCCATCCTCGCGGGCGCGGCGCCGGCGGGCGAGGCGGCGCTGGTCGATCAGGCCCGGCGCGGGGTGCTGGCGGGCGAAGCGGCCGTGCTGCAGCCGGTGATCAACGCCACCGGCGTGATCCTGCACACCAACCTGGGCCGCGCGCCCATGTCGGCGGCCGCCGCCGAGGCCGCCGCGGCGGTCGCGGCGGGCTACAGCAACGTCGAGTACGACCTGTCCGCCGGGCGTCGCGGATCGCGCACCCAGGGGATCGAGCCCCTGCTGCGCGAGGTCGCCGGGGCCGAAGCCGCCCTGGCGGTGAACAACGCCGCCGCCGCCGTCCTGCTGGCCCTGTCCGCCCTGGCGGCGGGCGGGGAGGTGGTCGTCTCCCGCGGCGAGCTGGTGGAGATCGGCGGCGGCTTCCGCATCCCGGAGGTGATCGCCCAGGGCGGCGCGCGCCTGGTGGAGGTGGGGACCACGAACAAGACCCGGCTGTCCGACTACGCCGCGGCGATCGGGCCGCAGACCCGCGTGCTCCTGAAGGTGCACCAGAGCAATTACCGCATGCTCGGCTTCACGGGGGAGGTGGGCCTGGCGCCCCTGGCCGCCCTGGCGCGCGAGCGGGGGCTGGTGCTGATGCACGACCTGGGCGGCGGCGCCCTGACCGACTTGTCCGCCCTTGGGATGACCGGCGAGCCGACGGTGCAGGACAGCCTGGAGGCCGGCGCGGACGTGGTGGCCTTCAGCGGCGACAAGCTGATGGGCGGTCCCCAGGCGGGGCTCCTGGTCGGGCGGGCCGCCGTGCTCGACCCGCTGCGCCGCCATCCGCTGCTGCGCGCCCTGCGCCTGGACAAGATGACCCTCGCCGCGCTGGAGGCGACGCTGCGCGCCTACCGCGACCCCATCCGCGCCCGCACCGAAATCCCCGCCCTCGCCATGCTGGCCCAGACGCCGGCCGAGCTGGAGGCGCGGGCCGAACGGCTTGCGGCGGCCCTGACGCCGTTGCCGTGCGAGATCGTCCGCAGCGAGGCCTTCGCCGGCGGCGGCACGCTGCCTGCCCGGCCGGTGGAGAGCCGCGCCCTGGCGCTCGCCCCGCCCGCAACACTTGGCGGCGATGGGGCCGAGGCCCTCGCCGCCCGGCTCCGCCAGGGTCGCCCGGCGGTGATCGCCCGCATCGCCGACGGGCGCCTGCTGCTCGACCTGACCACGATCCGCGAGGGGGAGGCGGACGCCGTGGCCAGGGCCGTGCTGGCCGCCTGGGCCGCGCCGGCGTGAAACGCCTCTCCCTCGGGGTGATGGGCCATGTGGACCATGGCAAGACCGCGCTCGTCCGCGCCCTCACCGGCATGGAGACCGACCGGCTGGAGGAGGAGAAGCGGCGCGGCGTGTCCATCGTGCTCGGCTTCGCCCACGCCCGGCTCGGCGAGGCGGAGGTCGACTTCATCGACATGCCGGGGCACGAGCGCTTCGTCCGCGCCATGGTCTCGGGCGCCACGGGGGTGGACGCCGCCCTGCTGGTGGTCGCCGCCAACGAAGGGGTGAAGCCCCAGACGCTGGAGCATCTGGAGATCGCCGCCTTCCTCGGCGTCTCCGCCATCCTGCCGGTGGTGTCCAAGGCCGATCTGGCGACGGAGGCGGCGGGCGCGGCCGTGGGCGCCGACGTCGTCGCCCTGGTGCGGGCGCACGGGATGACGGCGCTGCCGCCCCGCCTCGCCAGCATCCACGATGCCGGATCGCTCCAGGCGCTCGGCGCGGCCATCGCGGCCCTGGCGCAGGAGCGCGAGCCAGAGGCGGACAGCGGCTTCCCCTACCTGCCGGTGGACCGGGCCTTCACCATCGCCGGACGCGGCACGGTGGTGACCGGCACGCTGCGCCGCGGGCGCCTGCGGGAGGATGACGCCCTGGCGCTCGCCCCCTCCGGCGCCCTGGTGCGGGTGCGTGGGCTGCAGGTGCATGGCGAGGCGGCCCGCGAAGCGGAGCCCGGCCAGCGGGTGGCGGTGAACCTGCGGGGGGTGGAGCCGCAGGACGCGCCGCGCGGCGCCGTCCTGACCGCCCCCGGCCAGCTCGCCGCCTCGCGCTGGCTGACCGTGCGACTGCGCGCCGGCGCCGAGGCCAAGCTGAAGACCGGTCAGCGCCTGGTGCTGCTGGGCGGCACGTTCGAGGTCCAGGCGCGGCTGCGCCTGCTGGAGGGCGACGGGCTGGAGCCGGGCGCCGAGGCGTTCGCCCAGCTGGAGGCGGCCGAGCCGGTGGCCCTGCCGGCGCGGGAGCGGTTCGTCCTGCGTATCGCGTCGCCTGCCGCCACCGTCGCCGGGGGGCGGGTGATCGATCCCGCCGCCCGGCGCCTGCGCCGCAAGGACGCCGCCGTCCTGGCGGCGCTCACCGAGCTGGACGCCGCCAGCCCGGAGCAGGCGATCGCCCTGGCCCTGGCGCAGGGGGGCGCCAGGGGCGCCGCCATGGAGCGGCTGGTGGCGGTCGCCGGCCTGTCCCGGGCGCGGGTGGACGCGGCGCTCGATGGGCTCGGCGCCCGGCGGCTGGGCGAGGACCTGGCCATCGCCGCGGCCGAGCTGGAACGGCTCGCGGCCCGCGTGCTCCAGACCCTGCAGGCCCAGGCGGAGGCCCAGCCGAACGGGATCGCGCTACGACGCCTGGCGGCCCTGCTCCCCGAGGCCGCGCCCCCCGCCGTCCAGGCCGCCGCCGCCGCCCTGGCCGCCGCCGGGCGGGTGCGGGCGGAGGGCGGCGCGGTTCGCCTCGCCCCCCGCAGAGCCGACGCCGAGGCGCTGGCGGCGCGGGAGGCGGCGCTGGCCGCCGAGCTTGGCCGCCGCTTGCAGGCCGCCGGCCTCAGCCCGCCCACCCTGTCCGAGCTGACGGCGACGCCCCAGGCCCGCCGCGCCCTGGAGCGGCTCATCAAGGCCGGCGAGGCGGTGAAGACGCTCGACCGCGCCCAGAACCGCGAGATCGTCTTCCACCGCGACGCGGTGGCCGGCGCCCGCGACCAGCTGCGCGCCAGGCTGGAGCCGCCGGGCCTGACGGTCAGCGAAGCGGGCGCCGTGCTGGGCATCTCGCGGAAGTTCAGCGTGCCCCTGCTGGAGTACCTGGACGCCATCCGCTTCACCCGCCGCATGGGCGATCGGCGGGTGCTTGGCCCCGAAGGCCGCGGCTGATAGCGAAGGGGCGTAGCGGAGGCGATCGGGGTCTGGTGGCCCTCCTGGTCTTCAAAACCAGCGGCCCGCCAACCGCGGGCGGTGGGTTCGATTCCCATCCGCCTCCGCCAGCTCTTCAGCCTCCCCAAATGGGTCCGCCCGCAGCCGTCGTCCTGCCGCTCGCGGACGGCCACGCCTCCGAACGTGGTGAACCGCCGGTTAACGCGCGCCCGAAGCGGGCTGCTTAACCCGCTGCAAGCTCCCCATCATGGGCAGGCGAAATCTTGTCGCCGCAAGGTGAGCGTCTAGGTTCGACCCGTGTCGCAGCGGAGATTTCTCGGGTGTTGAGCTTGGGTCGGATATTCGCGGGTTCAGGCCGGCTGAAGGGCCGCATAAATGATGTCCTGGAGCGGGATCAGCGAAGGGCGTCATGTTCGTCGGGACCGGACATGGCGTTTGGTCGGCGGTCGAAAACGCGGGATGAGCGCCGGATCGTCTTCAATGTGTCCTCCGTCATGACGCCTGGCGGCCGGCCTCTACTGGCGTATGGACTGTGCACCCTCGCTGGCGACCCCCTGCTGGAGGTCCACGCCCCCGGCGCGGCCCCCGTGTACGGCGAAGCGGCGCGCGGCGCCGTCGAGCCTCCGCTGGTGGCCGACGAACTCACCCTGTCGGCCCTGTTGCTGCCGATCTGCGCGGGGGCGCGTCTGATCGGATTCCAGCGCGTCCTGCAGTCTGGTCTGTTGCCCGCGTCGGTGTCCGAGGCCGCGCGGGGGTTCGCCTGCGCCTGGCGACGCCAGCGCCTCCATGGCGGCTGGCGCGACGGGCGCCCCCGGGACGATGTGGCCGACCCGCTGGAGCGCGCCTGCCTGGAGGCGGGCGTCGCCCCGCCCGCGGCGCCGGCGGCGCTGTCCCGCGCCCAGGCGATCGCCCGCCTGTGGGCGCGTCTCGACGAGGAGCCGGCGACGGCGCTGCGGAGCGGCTGAGACGCCGACTCTCGGCGGATAGCGCGTCCAGGTGGTATTCTGGGCGCGCCCAATGCCTAAGGTTTCGTCATCCGATTGAAGTATGAATAACGGGGACATCCGCCTTTCTCGACGTACCGCCGATTAATTTCTGATTCATTTTTGCCAAGCTACCTTGATCGACATAACAAGAGCGCGAGATCATGAGCTGCGTGTTGACGTGGTGCTGCGAGGAGTGGTTCGGTGAATTTGCGTCAAGGCGTCAACGACTGCAAGGATTCGGCGGATAGGCGAGGGCTGGACTCGTCGATCGCGAAGTCATGCGATGCGGAATTGGACGCCTACCTCAGCCAGGATGTGGAGGTGTTCTTCTACCGCTGGGGCCGGCTGCTGTCGGATGCGCTGGTGCGGGTGCGCTCCCGCTTCGATGGCGACATCGACCAGTACCTGCTGATGGTGATCTTCCAGCTGGGCCAGCTCTCCCATTCCACGGCGCGGCGCGGGCTGGGCGCGCCGAGGGCGGCGGGCATGAACGCGCTCAGCCTGTCCGAGATCACCGGCATCCCGCGCGAGACGACGCGGCGCAAGCTGCAGGCGCTGGAGAGTGAGGCCTATGTCGTCCGCGGGCCGGACGGCCTGTACTATCTCGGTGAACGGTACGGGGTGGACCGCTTCTTCGCCGACCTGAAGCCCCTGTTCTGGGACGCCGTGCTGATGAGCCACGCCCCCCCGCCCGCAGCCGCCTCCGGCCGCCCGCGGGGCGACGGCGCCCCGCTGGAGCGCCTGGCCGCGGGGGTGTAGATCGCCTGGACGCCCGAAGGTCGGCGGTCTGCGGCCGGGCCCTTCGTCAGCCTCGCGCCCGAGGCGCACTGAGGCTAGACTCTGCATCCATGGATGATTTCGAAATTCTGCGGCGCGCGCACCTGCTCCTCGGCCAGTACGGCTTCGAGGCCGAGCAGGAGGCTGTGGCCAAGGCGGTCCGGATCATCACCGCCACCGCCAAGCGGCTGGGCGTGACCACCGGCGAGCGGGCGCGCATCGCCAGCGGCTCCCAGGGCGAGCGGCTGAAGATGCTGCGCGAGCGCACCGGCCGTACGCGCGCCCAGCTGGCCGAGCTGTGCGGCGTGACCATGAGCGTCGTGCGCGCCCACGAGAACGGCGAGCACGACATCCCGGACGAAGCCGCCCGCGCCTACGCCCAGGCGCTGGGCGTCACCCCGGCGATGATCCTGTACGGGGCGGGGTAGCCATGCCGTGAGCCCTCCCCCTCGAAGGGGGAGGGTTGGGTGGGGGTGCGCGCGCTGTCGTCGCCGCGTGGGGCGCCGGAGGCGCCTCCTCCTCCTATGGACCCCCACAGGCGTCCTGCACTCACCCCTATCCCTGCCCTTCCCCTTCGAGGGGAAGGGTTCAGGGGCGCTTCACCCGTACCGACTCCTTCGCCGGGCGTAGAGGGCGTAGACCGCCAGCCCGACCGCGTTCCAGGCGAAGAACCGCCAGATGGTGGCGAACTCCAGGCTGGTGAACAGATAGAGGCACCCTAGGATCGCGAACGGCCCCACGATCCAGGCGGCGGGCGCGCGGAAGGGGCGGGGGCGGTCCGGCTCGCGCCGGCGCATCACCAGCATGCAGGCGGCCACGGCGATGAAGGCGATGAGGGTGCCGGCGTTGGCCAGGGCGGCGATGTCCTTCAGCGTCAACAGGCCCGACAGCGCGGCGACCACCACGCCGGTGAGCAGCGTCACCAGGACCGGCGTGCGGGTCCTGGCGTTCACCCGGGCCAGCCGCTCCGGCAGCAGGTTGTCGCGCGCCATGACGAAGAAGATGCGGCTTTGCCCGTACATGAAGGCCAGGATCACGGTGGGCAGGGCCAGGATCGCCGCCGCCGCGATCAGGGTCGCCGCCAGCGGGTGGGACAGGTCGCGCAGCACCTGGGCCAGGGGCTCGGCGCTGTCGGCCAGGTGGGTGTAGGCGGTGGCGCCCAGCGCCGAGGCCGCCACCGCGATGTAGATGGCGGTGCAGGCCAGCATGGAGCCGACGATGCCGATCTTCAGGTCGCGCGCGGGGTTCTTGGTCTCCTCCGCCGCGGTGGAGACGGCGTCGAAGCCGTAGAAGGCGAAGAAGATGATGGCCGCCGCCGCCATCACCCCCTTGGCCGCGCCCGCCGTCTCGTGCTTGGCGAAGCCGTAGGGCGCGAAGGGGGTGAAACGGTGCGCGTCGAAGGCCGGCAGGGCCAGGGCGACGAACAGCACGAGCGCTGCGACCTTCACCAGCACCAGCACGAAGTTCACCCGGGCGCTCTCCCGCGTGCCGAGGCACAGGAGCCCCGCCACCAGCAGCGAGATCAGCACGGCGGGCAGGTTGACGATCCCGCCCGCGCCGGGCCCCGCCAGCAGGGCCGGGGGGATCGGCCAATGCAGGCTGCGGATCACGCCGCCCGCATAGCCCGACCAGCCCACCGCCACCGCGGCGCAGACCACGGTGTATTCCAGGATCAGGCTCCAACCGACCACCCAGGCCACGCCTTCGCCCAGCACCGAATAGCTGTAGGTGTAGGCGCTCCCCGCCGCCGGGATCAGCGTGGCCATCTCCGCGTAGGCCAGGGCGGCGCAGGCGCACACGGCCCCGGCGATGGCGAAGGAGGCGATCACCGCCGGCCCGGCCATGCCGGCGCCCACGCCGGTGAGGGTGTAGATGCCGGTGCCGACGATGGCGCCCACCCCCAGCGCCACCAGGTGCGGCCAGCTGAGCGTGGGCGTCAGCCGCTCGCCCGAGTGGGCCTCCACGGCGATGGGTTTGCGGGACAGCCAGGTCATGGAAGGGCGTTTCCGAAGCCCTCCCCCTCGAAGGGGGAGGGTTGGGTGGGGGTGCGCGCGGTGCGCGGGATGAGCGTGGCGCAGGAGGCGTCGCCGCCTCTCATGGACTTCCACATAAGTCCTGCACTCACCCCCATCCCTGCCCCTCCCCCTTCGAGGGAGAGGGGAGACGGCGTCGACGTCACCCGCCCGCCGCCACGGCCTTGTCCAGCCGGTCGGCATAGGCGTTCAGGGCCGCGGCGGTGAGGGCGATGTCGCTGGGCAGCTCGGCGAAGCGGCGCTGCTCGATCGCCTCGCGCACCGCGGGCAGGGTCTTCACGCCATAGCCCGTCTCGGTGCCGGGGGCGTAGATGGCGTTGCGGTACCAGGCCCGGCCGGGCAGGCCGTTCGGCGCGGTCAGCGCCTGGTCGATCCCCTGGACGGCGGCGCCCAGCCGCCCCTTCTGGGCCGGCGACAGCGTGGGCGAGGCGTAGAGCTGCTGGAACCTGGCGGCGCTGGCGGTCAGGCGGGCGGACGCCTGGTCAAGCGGGCCGAAGTCGATGGCCGGGACCTCGGCCTGGCGCTCGGGCGGCAGGTCGACCTTCAGCGGGTCGGCGGCCAGGCGGTAGGCGCCGGCGTCGATCACCCGGTCGCGGGTTCCAGTCTCCTCCCGCGCATGGTCGGCCAGGCGGCGCACCTCGCCCACGTACTGGGCGATGGTGGCGGCGAAGGCGGTGAAGTCCACCGGCGGCAGGTCGGCGTCGGCGTAGCGCAGGGCGATGCGCCCGGCGGTCTTGGCCAGGGCGGCGCTGTACTTCATGCCCGGGTCGCCGAAGCGCACATAGTGGTCGTGGGTGTCGTAGGCGGAGTGGTAGACCCCGCCGCTCAGCCCCTCGCCGCCGAAGCCGACGTCCAGCGAGGGCACGTTCAGGTGCTGCAGGAAGGGCGTGTAGTCCGAGCCGGAGCCCAGCGCCTGGATCGGCAGCGGGCCGCCCGCCTGGGCCGCCTTGCCGAGCGCGCGCTGCTCCTCCGCCCGCGGCCCGCTCGCCTCGGCGCCCTTGACCACCAGATAGGCCCGCCGGCGGGTCAGCACGTCGGCCCCGGTCTCCGGGTCCGCGACCTCGGCGGCGGCCTCGTTGGCCAGGGTCTGCAGCTCGTGGCTGCCTTCCAGGTTCAGGAAGCCGCGGTCGATGTTGTCGGAGTTAAGGTACATCACCGCGTGGCGCACCAGGTCCTGCGCATGGCTCTCGGCCCATTCGGTGGAGCCGATCAGGCCCGGCTCCTCCCCGTCCCAGGAGGCGTAGATCAGGGTGCGCTTGGGCCGCCAGCCGCTCTTGGCCAGTTCGCCGATGGCCTTGGCCTCGGCCATCAGGGCGACCTGGCCGGACAGCGGGTCCTCGGCGCCGAACACCCAGCCGTCGTGGTGGTTGCCGCGCACGATCCACTGGTCGGGATACTCGGCCCCCTTCATCGTGGCGATCACGTCGTAGGCGGGCTTCAGCGACCAGTCCGACTTGACCGCCAGGTGCACCATCACCGCGCTCGGCCCCAGGTGATAGGTCAGGGGCAGGGCGCCGCGGAACGACGGCTCGGCCACCGGGCCGCCCAGGGCCTGGAGGAAGGGCTGGGCGTCGGCGTAGCTGATCGGCAGGGCGGGGATTTTCAGGATGGTCGGCGCGGTCTCTCGCGTCAGCCGCTTGGCGTCGGCGGTCGCGCCCACGTTGGGGGTCAGCGGGTCGCCGGAATAGTAGGTGATGTCCTGCACCGAGCCGCGCTGCACCCCCTCGGGCGGGCGCTGGGCGCCCTTGGGGTAGACGTCGTCGGTCCAGTAGCCGTCGTCCTTGGGGTCGGAATAGATGATGCAGCCGACCGCCCCATGCTCCTGCGCCAGCTTGGGCTTCAGCCCGCGCCAGCCGCCGCCGTAGCGGGCGATGACGATCTTGCCGCGCACGTCCACGCCCTGGCGGGCCAGCTGGCGGTAGTCCTCGGGCATGCCGTAGTTGACGTAGACCAGGGGCGCAGTAACGTCCCCGTCGCCCTGGTAGGCGAGATAGGGCGGCAGCACGTTCGCCTGTTCGGCGGGCGTCTGGTCGCCGGGCGCATTGGGCTCATGCAGCGCTGCAGTGAAGGGCTTGGACCCCAGCAGCTGCAGCCTCTCCGACACCGGGGTCGGGTACAGCACCCGGAACTCCTCGATGTGGGCGTCCCAGCCCCAGCTCTTGAACATGGCGAGCTGCCATTCGGCGTTCTCGCGGTCGTGAGGGCTGCCGACCTGGTTGGGGTGCGAGGCCATGCGCAGCAGCCAGCCGTCGAGCTCCTGCGGCGAGACCGAGGCGTCCAGCTTCTGCTCCACCGCCCGCTGCGCCGCCGCGCCCTGCGGGGTGAAGCCGAGCATCGGACCGGACGCGGCCGAGGGAGCCTGGGCGAGCGCCGAGGTGGCGAACAGGCTCAGGCCCAGCGCGAAACTCTTGACCAACATGACGAGAAACAGCTCCCCCGAAGGCGACGGAAGCGGGACAGTAGCCGGTTTCGTCCGCGCCGCCAGATGCACAAGGACCGATCTCTGAAAATGCCGGCGCCGGATCAGCTTTGCGCTGGGCGGCTGTTTCAGAGCTGAAATTCCGCCTTCGTCTGCGGCGCCGGCATGCTCTTGCCCTGGGCCCCAGTTCCGCTAGGCGTGCGGCCCATGACCGCCAGCGTATTCGACCTGTTCAAGCCCGGGGTGGGGCCGTCCTCCTCGCATACCATGGGGCCGATGACCGCCGCGGTGCGGTTCCTGGGCGAACTGGCGGCGGAAGTCGGCCTTGCCGCCGCGACGCGGGTGGAGGTGACGCTCTACGCCTCCCTGGCGCTCACCGGCAAAGGCCACGCCACCGACCGGGCGGCGATGCTGGGGTTGATGGGCCACGCGCCCGCCGCCCTGGACCCGGATGCGGGCGAGGCCGCGCTGGAGGCGCTGGGACGCACCCATCGGCTGAAGCTGGGCCTCGGCGGGCCTGAGATCGGGTTCGATCCGGCCCGCGACATCCTGTGGGAAGGCTTCACCCGCCTGCCGCGGCACCCGAACGCCATCCGCTTCGCCGCCGATGTGGGCGCCGCCGAGCCGTTCGCGCGCACCTACTACTCGACCGGCGGGGGCTTCGTGGCGTCGGAGGCCGAAATGGCCGCCAATGCGCCGGCCGACTCGGATCGCCAGGTCCCCCATCCCTACACCTCCGGCGCGGAGCTGATCGCCCAGGCCGACGCCGCCGGCCTGTCGGTCGCCGCGCTGATGCTGCAGAACGAGACCGCCCTGCGGCCCGAAACGGAGGTGCTGGCGGGGCTGGACGCCATCTTCGCCGACATGGAGGCCTGCATCGAGCGGGGGATGCGGGTGGATGGCGTGCTGCCCGGCGGGCTGAACGTGCGCCGCCGGGCCAAGCAGGTGCGCGACGGCCTGCTCGCCCGCGCCGAGCGCCAGGTCTCCGACCCCCTGGCCGCGATGGACTGGGTGAACCTCTGGGCGCTGGCCGTGAACGAGGAGAACGCCGCCGGCGGCCGCATGGTCACCGCCCCCACCAACGGCGCCGCGGGCGTCGTGCCCGCCGTGCTGCGCTACTACGACCGCTTCCACCGCGGGACGAAGGAGGGGCGGCGCGACTTCCTGCTGACCGCCGCCGCCATCGGCGCGCTGTACAAGCGCAACGCCTCGATCTCGGGGGCGGAGGTGGGCTGCCAGGGTGAGGTGGGGGTGGCCTGCTCCATGGCCGCGGCGGGGCTGTGCGCGGTGATGGGCGGCTCCAACGCCCAGATCGAGAACGCCGCCGAGATCGCCATGGAGCACAACCTCGGCCTCACCTGCGACCCGATCGGCGGCCTGGTGCAGATCCCCTGCATCGAAAGGAACGCCATGGGCGCGATCAAGGCCATCGACGCGGCCCGCCTGGCCATGCTGGGCGACGGCCAGCACTCCGTCTCGCTCGACAAGGTCATCGCCACCATGAAGCGCACCGGCGAGGACATGAAGGAGATCTACAAGGAGACTTCGCTAGGCGGCCTGGCCGTGAACGCCATCGAGTGCTGAACGGCGGCCGTACGGCTCCGGGCGTCAGGGCTGGGGGCGGTCTGTCAGCGGCCGATCCGGTATCGGACCGCCTGCTGCTGGCCTGAGCAGCCCACCACCTTGCCGCCAAGACGCGGCGGCTCGAACTGGAACCGGGCCACGGCCTTGTCGGTGGCGTCCTCGAAGATGAACGGCGGGTAGGAGATCAACGCCCGCACGTCCTTGACGTGGCCATCGTCGGTTATGTCGAAGGCGGTGTTCACATAGCCCTCGAACCCCCATCGCACGGCTTCTGTCGGGAACGTCTCGCTGCCGATCCGCATGTTCTGCGGCAAAGGGTAGGTCTCGATGAGGGAACACTGGCTATCGTCAAGCCCGGACTGCTCCAGGCTGGCACGCGCCGCCGCCGGTTGCCGGGCGTGGTCGAGGCTGATCGCCAGGTGCAGCAGCGCTATGGCCCTCAACGGGTCGCCGATCGGCGCCGCTTCGACGACCGATTTCAGGTAAGGTTCGGCCTGGGCGTACTGGCCGCTGTCCTGCAGTAGAAGCGCTTCATTCAACGCGACGCCCGCCGCCCACCGATCTGTTGGGAACTGTTGCCGCAGCTTCGGCAACCATGGCTCCAGGAACTTCGCAGCGCGGGCGCTGCGCCTGGCGAAGTCGCCATCGTCGTCCATCTGATCGCGGGCGTAGCGGTCCAGCAGCACGGCGTACGCTGAGGAGGGGGCTTTCGCAGCGTCCAGCTGGGTCCAGAGCTTTTGCAGCCCCGCCGGCGTTTGCGGAAGCGGAGCGGCGGCGGCGGCCAGCACCGCCCCCGCCGGGCGGCCGAGGCGCGGGTCGGAGCGGGCCACGTCGAACCGCCCCCCCTGAGACGTAAATCTATCCTCTGCCGCCGTGACGAGGTTCCGCGACTTCAGCCAGTCGACCACGTCGCGCGCGGATGCACGCTCCAGGTCCCAGGCCGGTGGCCGCGTTGCGCAGCGCAGCTCGAGCTGCAGGCTCGAACGCCAGAAGCCGTTCACCTTCTGGAGAGCGCCGGGATTCCAGCTCCAGCCGCCCGCCGCCCGTGCGAAGGCCCAGCCCACATCGCCGCCCCGACTTGCGAAGATCGGCGTCGCGCCGACGACACGGCCGTCGTCGGCGATCTCGATCGTCACGATGGCGAAGTCGTCGGGATGTATCGCGCCTTCGCCCTCGCCGCAGATCGGCGGGTCGCCAGCGTGCTCGGCGACCCAGCCCAGGTCGTCGATGTGGCCGGCGCCGGTGTAGGTGAAGAACTCCTGCTCGGCCCTGCTGTCCTTCAGCAAGTGCGCGATGATGCCTGCGTCGGCGCGGGCGGCCACCTGGCTGAGGGTGACTTTGTCGCTCAGACCGCCTCCGTCGGCGATGGCGCGAGCTGCAAGGGACTTGGCCGCGACCAGATCACCCTTGTTAAGCGCGGCGCGGGCTTCGAGATCCTCGACGACGGCGCGTGTCGCGGCTGGCTCGGTGCGAAACTCAGGCGCTGCGGCGAGGGATTGTAGCCCTGCGAACACCCGAGCCGGGTCGTGGGTGACGTCGGCGAAAGCAAGGCCCATCCGGACCTGCAGGAGCAACGTGCTGTATCCGGTCGGGGACAGCAGCCGGTCCGCGGCTTCATACGCCTCCACCGCGGCTGCATAGCGGCGGCTGACGCGTTCGATCGTGGCCTGCACATAGTAGGCGTCCGCCGCGACCCTCAGGTCGGGGTCATGCGCGAGGACAGGCGCCGCCTGATCGATCCAGGTCTTTGCCTCGTCCATTCGACCCAGGTGCATGAGGGCGTCCGCGGAGCGGTAGGCGATCACCGCTTGGAAACGCTTGAGCGGCCCTCCCGCTTCTCCGGGAAGCAACGATCCGAACCCCGCCGCCGCGTCGGCCCAATGTCCGGCGTCGTAGTCCGCCTGGGCCTTGTCGTAGACGGCCTGCGGCGTTGGCGGCTGGGCGGCGGCGCGCTCTCCGCAGAGGGCCATCAGGAGCAAGGCGCCGATGATCCCCGCCTGCTGCTTCATCGAGTCACACGACCTGTTGCGCACCATCACCTTTGATCAGTTAAACTTTAGCGCGATCAAAAGTCCCTCAAATCCCCGCGCCTGCGTCCATCGTTCGCAGCGTGGCCTCGTGGGCTTCGGCTTCGGCCTTTACCCAGGTCGCGAAAGCCCGGACCTGCTTCAGGCGGCCCTTCGCCTTGGGGTGGACCAGGTGGTAGGCGAGGTCGAGCTGGGTGCTCGAGCTTTGCAGCGGCGCGACCAGGCGGCCGGCGTCCAGGTCGTCCTGGGCCAGGGTGCCCTTGGCCAGCGCCACGCCGCGGCCGCCGACCGCCGCCTCGATCACCAGGCTGGACTGGTTGAAGCGGGGCCCCCGCGCGCCGTCCACGTCGCGCAGGCCCCGGGCGGCCAGCCACATGGCCCAGTCGGGGCAGCTCTCGTCCGCGTCGGGCGAGCCGTCGTGCAGCAGGGTGTGGTGGGCGAGGTCCTCGGCCCGCTCCAGCGGCTTGTCGGCCAGGAGGGCGGGGGAGGCGACGGGGATCACCGTCTCGCCCATCAGCCGCGTGACCTCCAGCCCCGGGTAGCGGCCGGAGCCGTAGCGGATGGCGATGTCCACCTCGCCGTCGGTGAAGTCGATCAGCTCCATGCCGGCGGAGAGCCAGACGTCCACCTCCGGATGGGCCGCCTCGAACCGGCCGAGCCGGGGCACCAGCCACTTGGCCGCGAAGGAGGGCGCGGCCGAGACGGTGACCCGCCGCCCGTCGGCGGCGGCGGTCAGCTGGCTCGCCGCCTCGGCCAGTCGGTCGAACGCCTCGCGCAGGGAGGGCAGGGCGGTCTGGGCGCCGTCGGTGAGCAGGAGACCCTTGGGCGTACGCTTGAACAGCGGCGCGCCGATGTAGTCCTCCAGGTTCTGGATCTGCTGGCTGACCGCGCCCGGCGTGACGCTCAGCTCGTCCGCGGCGCGGCTGAAATTCATGTGGCGCGCGGCCGCCTCGAAGGCGCGCAGCGCGTTCAGCGGCGGTAATCGTCTGCGGCTCATGTTAGATTTCCTAAACGCCCTCCGAGGACGGCGCGCCTTGCGCTTTGGCTCATGCGCGGTCACTTAGCAAGTGTCCGACGCCGTCCAGCCCTTTCCGGCGAAGGATCGAGCGGTCGGACGACGGGTGGAGACGCCCGCCGTTCGATCCGTTTTGCGTCCGGGAGTGCGTTTAGCCAATGAACAGCTCGTCTGAGCGTAAAGGCCGCAATCTGGTGCCCCTGAACGGCGGCGCCGAGGCGGGCGCGTGCGCGGGCAAGGTGTGGCTGGTGGGCGCGGGTCCGGGCGATCCTGAGCTGCTGACCCGCAAGGCCGCGCGCGTTCTGGAGGGCGCGGACGTGGTGGTGCACGACCGGCTGGTCTCCAGCGACATCCTGGCGCTCGCCCCCGCGGCGGCGCGGCGGCTGTACGTGGGCAAGCGCAAGTCGCGCCACAGCGTGCCCCAGAGGGAGCTGAACCAGCTGCTGGTCGCCCTCGCCCGCGAAGGGCTCCAGGTGGTGCGGCTCAAGGGGGGCGATCCGTTCATCTTCGGCCGCGGCGGCGAGGAGCTGGAAGCCTGCCGTGCGGCGGGCGTGCAGTGCGAAGTGGTCCCAGGCGTCAGCGCGGCCCTGGCCGCCGCCGCCGGCGCCGGCGCGCCCCTGACCCACCGGGGCCTGGCCCAGGCGCTGACCTTCGTCACCGGCCACGCCGCCCTGGGCGAGGACGGGGAGGCGGGCGAGCCGGACCTGGACTGGGCCGCCCTGGCCCGCGCCAACCAGACGGTGGTGATCTACATGGGCCTGTCCACCGCGCCTGCGATCGCCGCCCGGCTGATCGCCGCGGGACGCGACGCCTCCACCCCCGTCCTGATCGTCGAGCACGCCAGCCGGGCGGACGAGCGCCGCGCGCTGTGCACCCTGGCGGCCTTGCCCGAGGCCGCCGCCGGCTTCGAGGGGCCGGCCATCCTGATCGTGGGCGAGGTGGCGGCGCTGGCGCAGATCGAAGCCCTCCCCCTCGAAGGGGGAGGGTTGGGTGGGGGTGCGCACGCCGAGGCTGACGCAGATGGCGCTCGAGGCGGCGCCGCCTCCCACGTCCTTCCCCAAACCACCTGCACGCACCCCCATCCCTGCCCTTCCCCCTTCGAGGGGGAAGGGTTCGTTGATGCGAACCCCAAGGCCCGCCGCGCATGAGCTACGCCGCCATCACCGCCAGCGGCCTGCGCGACGGCGAGGCCGTGTTCTGGGCCAGGGGCGCCTGGGTGCGCCGCTTCGCCGAGGCGGAGCTGTTCGACGCGCCGCAGACGCTGGACGAGGCGCTCAGCCAGGCCAAGGGCCAGCCGACCGTCGTGGTCGAGCCCTATATGATCGACGTGGTGCTGGAGGAGGGACTGCCCGTGCCCACCTCCTACCGCGAGCGGGTGCGGGCGCTCGGCCCCACCATACACCCGGACATGGGCAAACAGGCCGAAGGCGGCGCGGTCGTCGAGGCGATGCAGCGCCACGAGGGCGGGGCGCGGTCCTCGGGCCGCCTCGGCCTGATCCGCCTGAAGAAGTGAGAGGAGGCGCGCGCGTGTACCGCTACGACGCCATCGACAAGGCCATCGTCGAGGACCGCTCGGCGGAGTTCCGCGACCAGGTCTCCCGCCGCCTCGCCGGCGAGCTGACCGAGGACCAGTTCAAGCCCCTGCGGCTGATGAACGGCCTGTACCTGCAGCTGCACGCCTACATGCTGCGCATCGCCATCCCCTACGGCGCCCTGTCCTCGACCCAGCTGCGGAAGCTGGCCCACATCGGGCGCGTCTACGACAAGGGCTACGGCCACTTCACCACGCGCACCAACCTGCAGTTCCACTGGATCAAGCTGGAGCAGGCGCCCGACATCCTGGACGAGCTGGTGCAGGTGGACCTGCACGCCATCCAGACCAGCGGCAACTGCATCCGCAACACCACCAGCGACCCCTACGCCGGCGCCACGGCGGAGGAGGTGGACGATCCCCGCGTGTGGTGCGAGGCGATCCGCCAGTGGTCCACCCTGCACCCCGAATTCAGCTACCTGCCGCGCAAGTTCAAGATCGCGGTGACGGCGGCGCCCAAGGACCGCACGGCGGCCAAGGTGCACGACATCGGCCTGGTGCTGCGCCGCGGCCGCGACGGCCAGCTCGGCTTCGAGGTGATGGTCGGCGGCGGCATGGGCCGCACGCCCTACATCGGCTCGACGATACGCGAGCACCTGCCGGTCAAGAGCCTGGTCAGCTATCTGTCGGCGATCCTGCGGGTCTACAACCGCCACGGTCGGCGCGATAACATCTACAAGGCCCGCATCAAGATCCTGGTGGCGGCGCTCGGGGTCGAGGAGTTCGGCCGCCAGGTCGAGGCCGAGTGGGCGGCCATGGACCAGGCGGCGGTCGACCTGCCCGACACCGAGCTGGCCCGCATCCGCGGCGCCTTCGGCGTGGTCCCGTTCGAGGCGCTGCCCGCGGCGTCGGCGGCGCTGGAGGCCGCGCGCAAGGCCGACGGCGCCCTGGCGCGGTTCGTGCGCAACAACGTCCAGCCGCACAAGGTCCCCGGCTACGGCGTGGTGAACATCTCGCTGAAGGCGCCGGGCGAGGTGCCGGGAGACTGCTCGTCCAACCAGATGGACGCCATCGCCGACCTCGCCGACCGCTATGCGTTCGGGGAGGTCCGCGTGACGCACGAGCAGAACCTGGTCCTGCCGCACGTCAGGCTGGACGATGTTCCCGCCGTCCACGCCGGGCTGAAGGCGGCCGGGCTGGCCAGCCCCAACATCAACCTGGCCAGCGACATCATCGCCTGCCCGGGGCTGGACTACTGCGCCCTGGCCAACGCCCGCGCCATCCCGGTGGCCCAGGCCATCGCCGCCCGCTACGCCGATCCCGACATGGCGGAGAAGGTGGGCGAGCTGAAGATCAAGATCAGCGGCTGCATCAACGCCTGCGGCCACCACCACGTGGGCCACATCGGCATCCTGGGCGTCGATAAGAAGGGCGAGGAATTCTACCAGCTCACCCTCGGCGGCTCGGGGGCGGAGGATGCCGCGCTGGGCGACGTGCTCGGCCCCGCCGTCGCCTACGACCAGGTCGCCCCGGCCGTGGACGCGCTGGTGGACGCCTACCTGCGCGAACGACGCGGCGAGGAGCGCTTCCTGGACACCTATCGTCGCGTGGGGCTCGCCCCCTTCAAGGCCGCCGTCTATGCCGAAGCTCATTAAGCTGACCTGCGCCGGGGACGGCGCGGAAGCGACCCTGGCGTGGGCGGACGACAGCTTCGCCCACCTGGCCGACGACGAGACGCCCGGCCCCAACGTGGGCGACGTGATCGTCTCCTTCCCGCGCTTCAAGAGCGAGGGCGACGCGCTGATCGCGCAGGGGCGGCGGCTCGGCGTGCGGCTGACGTCGGACGAGCCGGTGGAGAGCCTGGCCCACGACCTGCCGAGGCTGTCCCTCGTCGCATTGGAGTTCCCGAAGTTCCGCGACGGGCGCGCCTTCTCCTCCGCCGCCCTGCTGCGTGAGCGCTATCGCTACGGCGGCGAAATCCGGGCGGTGGGCGATGTCCTGCGCGACCAGGCCAAGGACATGGTGCGCGTGGGCTTCGACGCCTTCGAGCCGGCCGACGGGTCCGACCCGCAGGCCTGGGCCAAGTCGGCCTTCCGCTTCCGCCACGTCTACCAGGCCGCCGCCGACGGCCGCCCGCCGGCCTTCCGCCAGCGCGCCGCGGAGGGCTGAGCCATGCCGTTCGAAGCCGACCTGCCGGCGGACGCCGCCGCGCACGCCCTGATCCGCCCCGACGAGGCGCTGGCGACCGGCGCCCGGATCGCCGAGTTGAACGCCCGGCTGCGCGCCGCCTCGCCCTGGACCATCCTGGAGGCGGCGCTGGACGCCTTTCCGGGCAAGACCGCGCTGGTCTCTTCCTTCGGGGCGGAGTCGGCGGTGCTGCTGCACATGGTCAGCCGCATCGCGCCGGCCACGCCGATCCTGTTCCTCGATACCGGCCACCTGTTCGGCCAGACGCTGGACTACCGCAAGCGGCTGGCGACGCAGCTGGGGCTCAGCGACGTGCGCGACCTGCGCCCCGCCTACGCCGACCTGGCGACCCAGGACCCCAAGGCCGACCTGTACAAGACCGACACCGACGCCTGCTGCGCCATCCGCAAGGTGGCGCCGCTGGACCTGGGCCTTCGCGAGTTCGACGCCTGGATCACCGGTCGCAAGCGCTTCCACGGCGGCGCCCGCCTGCACCTGCCGGTGGTCGAGGCGGCCGAGGGCAAGGTGAAGTTCAACCCGCTGGCCGCCTGGGACAAGGCGGCGCTTGACGCCTACGTCGCCGAGCACGATCTTCCGGCCCATCCGCTGGTGGAGATGGGCTACGCCTCCGTCGGCTGCTGGCCGTGCACGAAACCCACAGACGTGGGCGAAGACGTCCGCGCCGGGCGCTGGTCGGGTTCCGAGAAGACCGAGTGCGGCATACATACCGCCCGCCGCAAGCCGGCTGCGTCCCAGTCCGGCGAAGACGTCGGCGGCGGCATCTGATCGAGACAGGATCGTAATGGACGATATGAGCGCCGGCGCCGCCGTGGCCGAGACCCCCGCCAAGGCCCCGATCACCAGCACCACCCACCACGTGGAGACGGTGACCTGGGTGAAGCACTGGACAGAGCAGTACTTCTCCTTCGGCATCACCCGGCCGCAGAGCTTCCGCTTCCGCTCGGGCGAGTTCGTGATGATCGGCCTGCCAGGCGAAGACGGCGGGAAGCCGGTCCTGCGCGCCTACTCCATCGCCAGCCCCTCCTACGCCGAGGAGCTGGAGTTCTTCTCCATCAAAGTGGCGGACGGGCCGCTCACCTCGCGGCTGCAGAAGATCCAGGTCGGCGACCAGATCCTGATGGCCAAGAAGCCGGTGGGCACCCTGGTGCTCGACGCGCTGCGGCCGGGCAAGCGGCTGTACCTGCTCGGCACCGGCACTGGGCTGGCGCCCTGGCTGTCGGTAGCCCGCGACCCGGACGTCTACGACGCCTTCGAGACCGTGGTCGTGGCCCACTGTGTGCGCGGGGTGAAGGACCTGGCGTACAAGGAGCTGTTCGAGACGGAGCTGCCCGCCGACGAAATCTTCGGCGAGGTGGCCCGCGCCCAGCTGCGCTATCTGCCGACCGTGACGCGTGAAGAGTTCGAGCGGCGCGGCCGCCTGACCGACCTGATCCACACCGCCCAGCTGTTCCGCGACCTGGACCTGGACCAGGCGAAGTTCGATCCCGAGACCGACCGGGTGATGCTGTGCGGCTCCATGGCCATGATCAAGGACGTGGCGCACATGCTGGAGGCGCAGGGGCTGAAGGAAGGCTCCAACTCCGAGCCGGGCGACTTCGTGCTGGAGCGCGCCTTCGTCGGCTGAGTTCGCGGGGGCGAACTCGGGCGCTACCATGCAGCCGGGACTTCCCGGCCGATGTTATCCTCCAAGTGCGTGCGGGGCCGCCGATCGGCGGTCGCGCCCCGTGGGAGGAGCGCCCAGATGTCCAGTTTCCGCATCGACACCCTGGTGGAGGCCGAGAGCGGCATGATCTACGCCGCCGCCTTCGCCGACGGGCGCGACGAGCCGATCGCCCAGTCCGGCGCCACCTTCAAGACGCACGAGGAGGCGGAGGCCGAGGTTCTCGCCCTCATCCGCCGCGCCTGGCCCGACCGCTCCCCCCTGGCCGTCGACCCCTCGATCGGCGTCTGACGCGCGGGCCCGCCCACGGTGGTGCGCGGGCCACCGCAAAGCGATCAGATGGTGGCGTGCTCCGCCCTCTGCGCCGCCGCGGCGAAGGCCTGATAGACCCCGGTTATCCCGGCCCTCAGATCGATCCGGGGCGCCCAGCCGAGCGCCCGCAGGCGATCTGCGCTCATCAGCTTGCGCGGGGTCCCGTCAGGCTTGGAGGTGTCGCGCAAGATGCCGCCCTGGAAGCCCACTACTTCGGCCACCAGGGTGGCGAGATCGTAGATGGTGAGGTCCTCACCAGAGCCCACGTTCACGTGCTCGGGCTGTGAATAGACCTTCATAAGGTAGACGCAGGCGTCGGCGCAGTCGTCGGCGTGCAGGAACTCCCGCCGCGGCGAGCCGGTGCCCCAGATCGTGAAGCCGGAGGCTCCGGCGAGCTTGGCCTCGTGGGCCTTGCGGATCAGCGCCGGCAGCACGTGGGAGGTGTTCAGGTCGAAGTTGTCGCCGGGGCCGTACAGGTTCGTCGGCATGGCGCTGATCACGTCGAAGCCGTGCTGGCGCCGATAGGCTTGACCAAGCTTGATGCCGGCGATCTTGGCGATGGCGTAGGCCTCGTTGGTCGGCTCCAGCGCGCCGGTCAGAAGGGCATCCTCGGTGATCGGCTGCGGCGCGACCTTCGGGTAGATGCAGCTGGAGCCCAGCAGCATCACCTTGCCCACGCCGCAGCGGTAGGCCGCCTCCACCACATTGGCCTGGATCATCAGGTTGTCGTAGAGGAAATCGGCCGGGAAGGTGTCGTTGGCGAGGATGCCGCCCACCTTGGCCGCCGCCACGAAGATGGCGTCGGGCTTGGTCTTCGCCATCCAGGTCTCGACCTCGCCCTGGCGCTTGAGATCGACAGCCTCGCGACCGGCGGTGATCACCTCGCAGCCTTCGGACGCCAGCCGCCGGGCGATGGCCTGGCCGACCATCCCGCGATGGCCGGCGACCCAGACCCGCTTCCCGGCCAGCGGGTAGATCGTCTCCGGCGCGCTCGCGGGCTGGTCAGTCGGCATTGCGGCGCTGCTCCCTCGCCACCGTGATCAGGTCGGCCTGGACCATCTCGGCGCACAGGTCCTGCCACTTGGTCTCGTGCACCCAGCCGAGCTTCTGCTTCGCCCGGGTAGGGTCGCCGATCAGCAGCTCGACTTCGGTGGGACGGAAGTAGCGAGGATCGATCTCCACGTACACCTTGCCCGTCTGGGTGCAGATCCCCTTCTCCTCCACGCCGACTCCTGACCAGGCGAGCTCGATGCCCACCTCCGCGAAAGCATGGCCGACGAAGTCGCGCACGCGGGTGGTCTCGCCAGTCGCCAGCACATAGTCATCGGGCTTATCCTGCTGCAGGATCAGCCACATGCCACGGACGTATTCGCGCGCGTGGCCCCAGTCGCGCTGGGCGTCCAGGTTGCCGAGGTAGAGCTTGTCCTGATAGCCGAGCTTGATCGCGGCGGCCGCCCGCGTGATCTTGCGGGTGACGAACGTCTCACCACGCAGCGGGCTTTCGTGGTTGAAGAGGATGCCGTTGGAGGCGTGCATCCCGTACGCCTCGCGGTAGTTCACCGTGATCCAGTAGCCGTAGAGTTTGGCTGCCGCGTAGGGGCTGCGTGGATAGAAGGGTGTGGTCTCGCGCTGGGGGACCTCCTGCACCAGGCCGTAGAGTTCCGAGGTGGAGGCCTGGTAGAAGCGTGTCGTCTTCTCCATGCCCAGGATGCGGATCGCCTCCAGAAGGCGCAGCGTGCCGATGGCGTCGGCGTTGGCGGTGTATTCCGGCGTTTCGAAGCTGACCTGGACGTGGCTCTGGGCGGCGAGGTTGTAGATCTCGTCCGGCTGGACCTGCTGGATGATCCGGATCAGGTTGGTGCTATCGGTCATGTCGCCGTAGTGCAGCACGAAGTGCTGATCGGGCTCATGCGGGTCCTGGTACAGGTGCTCCAGCCGGCCGGTGTTGAAGGAGGACGAGCGCCGCTTCAGCCCGTGCACCACGTATCCCTTGGAGAGCAGCAGCTCAGATAGGTACGCCCCGTCTTGCCCCGTGGTTCCTGTAAGCAATGCTACGCGTTTGCGGCCAGACGGCGCCGAGTCGGTCACGCAATCTTCCTCTGATTGACTGTGGGCGGAATAGCTGGAGGGAGGGTGGCCCCGCCAGCCGGTGCGAAATGCTGCAATGTCGCAGAGTGCGGGCGATGTCGCCGCCATCCGCAATACAGTCGATCGCTACTCAACGTTCGCCCGACCGCAAGCGGTTTCGACCCAAGTTGCACACTTCCAGCTTATGGAGCGGCCGCGTCAGGTATGCGCCTCGAGCTTGGCGAGGCCCGGGCTGGCGCCCGGCTCCTGACAGAACCCGCTCGGGAGCGTCCCGCGCGGCGGCCGGACGCCGGGCCAGGTCCAGCGCAGGGCCTCCCGCCAGAAGCCGATGGACCAGGCCAGGTGCATGACCATGGCCGGGACGCCGGACACCGCCTCGCAGGCGCCGCGCCCCTTGCCGAGGTATGCGCCGTACGCCAGGCAGCCGAGCGCCCAGGCGGCGGCGGGCGCCGCCAGGATCGGGGCCACGGGCGCGCCGAGGCCTAGCGCCAGGACGGGCGCCACCAGGATCGGGCCCAGCTGGCGCAGCTTGGGCCGGCGGCGGTGCAGCAGCATGGTCTTCGCCCGCCCTGTCCCGTTGCGCTGGTACTGGCGGTAGAGGCCGGACAGGGTGGCGCGCGGGTAGTAGGCGACGGTGCAGTCGGCCGCCATCCATACGCGGCCGCCCGCTTCCCCCAGGCGAATATCGTATTCGGCGTCCTCGTTGGCGCGGAACGCCTCGTTGTAGCCGCCCAGCCGCCGGAACCACTCCAGCTCAAACAAGGCGTGGTGCCCGTGGTCGACCCAGCCAGACCGGCCGCCCCAGCGGTGGCGGGCGCCCCCGGTGCCGAGCAGGGAGTTCTGCGCCGCCGCCGCCGCCCGCTGCGAGCAGGCGTCGCCCTTCGTCGCCATGGGGACCACGACCGACTGGGCGCCGTTGGCCTCGGCGGCGCGGACCAGGTTCGAGAGGTAGCCGGCGGGGTATTCGGCGTGGGCGTCGACGCGGATGACCCAGCGGCGCCCTTCGCCAAAGGCCTTCACAGCGTCGTTGACGCCTGCGGACTGGTACTTCCTGGCGTTGTCGAACAGCTCCAGCCGGGGTTCGGCGGAAAGCCGCGCCTGGACCCACTCCAGCGTCCCGTCCGTGCTGCCCCCGTCGGCGACGACGAACAGCGCGTCCAGGGCGTCGCCTTCGGGCAGCAGGACATCCAGCACGGCGGGCAGCATCCGCCGCTCGTTCAGGCAGGGGATGACGACCAGCGGTCCGTTCAGCGCCATGGCGGCCTCGATTGCGTCATGCTGCGCGCCACGCGGAGGCGGCGCCCAGACCATCCAGGATGAGGGGACCGCCCAGCCCGGCGCCGGAAGCCGCAGCGCGCCCGTTCGATCCACCGCCCGACCGTGCACGGATCATGCCGCGTGAGCTCGCAGGTCCGAGGTGTGGTCGCGCGAACCACCTAGCGGATAAACTTCGACCTGTCGCATGGTAATGCGAAGCCGGAGGCTCCGCCGACGCGCGTCAGCGGATGTACTCGGCGTCTGCTTAACGGGCGTCCACCATGCCTGTAAATCGGCGGGTAAACGGAAGTGAGGCATGGTGCAGGCTCGGAGGAGCTGACATGCCCGCAACGGTTCGTCGTATCGAGGTTCCCGTCGAGGCGGAGGTCCAGCCGAGCTGGACGCCCGCACTGGCGGGCGACGCGGACTCGCCCGTCGTTTCGCCGGTCGCGGCCCTGCAGATGCGTCTGCAGCAGGAGTTCGTCAGCGGCTTTCCTGAACCCCATGTCGAGAAGCTGCCTCCCGCCGCGCGCCTTGTGGTGATGGTCGGCCTGGCGGGGGGCAGCTGGGCGTTGGTGCTGGGGGCGTGCCGCCTGCTTTTCCGGGCCTGACCCGGCCAACGCCTTCGGCCTGCGCTGAAGGCCGTCCGACCTGCCCAGGGACAGGGGAGCGGCTCAGCAGGAGCCTTTCCGCTGCAGCACGGCGGGGACCGTCGCCAGGATGATGCGCAGGTCCAGCGTCAGGCATTTGCGCCGGCTATACAGGGCGTCCATGGCCACGCGGCGGCGGTAGCCGACGTCGTTACGTCCGCTCACCTGCCAGATGCCGGTGATGCCCGGCCGCACGGCGCAGTAGGCTGCGAAGGCGCGACCGTAGCGCGAAACCTCCGCCTCCACGATCGGCCGGGGTCCCACGATGCTCATCTCGCCGCGCAGGACGTTGATCAGTTGCGGCAGCTCGTCGAGGCTGGACTTGCGCAGCATCGAGCCGAACGGGCTCACGCGCGGATCGGCGCGCAGCTTGTGGTCACGCGCCCATTCCGCGGCGGCCGCTGGATTCTGGCGCAAGTGCTCGGACAGGATACGGTCGCCGTCCACCGCCATGCTGCGGAACTTCAGCACCTGGAAGGGCAGGCCATGGCGCCCGATCCGGGTGTGGCGGAACAGGATAGGCCCGCGGCCCTCCATCGATATGGCCAGGGCGACCAGCGCCATCACCGGCGCGAAGAACACCAGCGCCGCCAGCGCGACGACGATGTCCAGGATCCGCGAAATCGATATCGTCGACGGCTCCTGTGTCGGCGCCCGGACGGGAGCGCCGTGCGGATGCGCATGGGCGCTGGTCGGGCCGTGTTCGGGACTGTCGTGAGCCGCAGTCCAGGTAAAAGCCGTGACGTTCATCAGGCGTCTCCTTGGCCGTTCGCCGCTTCCCGGAGCCGCCCCGATCGCAAGCGCGAGGGGAGGGTTCGCTGAACGCCGGACCTTGGCCTTGATCGCTTCGCCGTGAGGCGAACTGAATACCGTCTCCCGCCGCCGAACGCGGGCCGTGTGGATACTCACTGATCCTCCCGGCTCGGCGACCGCCTGCGCTGTCATTCCGCAGATCGGCTCAGCAATTGGACCGCCGACCTGAACGCGCTATGAACACGTCGCCAGGCTGCTGCCCGCTTTCATAGACGCCGGAGCCTTGGATGAGCCGCCGGCGCCTAAGGTAGTATCCCACATTAAACTCAGCTGCGTGACAGCGTCGAGCCGCCTCGCCCGGAGCGGGAATCGTGGGCCCATTTCGTCCATCGATCGCCTAAACACCACGCTTCAGATTAGGTGATGACCAATGAGTGGGCGCCGCCCCGACCCTGTCGTCCGCCGAGTGCGCAATGACCGCTTCGCCCAGCGCCGGCTTGATCGATAAGCGAGGGAAAGTAGCCTCGGCGCAATTACAATTGGCAATAGCTCTTGCGCCGAACGTCAGGGCGGCCCTGCGCGGAGCGGACGCTTCGGAATGGGCGGTGCAATGGGCGGCCCCTTACGATCTGCTCGAATGATAGCCACGCGGGCTTGGGATTGCGCCGCGAGGTTGGTAAGGAGCCGCGAGCTTCCGAGCAGGGCCCCATGCAGATTGACGCCTTCGACATCGACGGCCCGCTCCTGGTCACGCCGACACGGCATGGAGATGCTCGAGGGTTCTTCTCAGAGGTGTTCCGCCTGGATCGGTTCGAGGCGGCGGCCGGCCCCACGGCCTTCGTGCAGGACAACCATTCGCGTTCCCAGAAGAAGGGCGTGATCCGGGGCCTGCACTACCAGGCGCCGCCCTTCGCCCAGGGCAAGCTCGTGCGGGTGACCCGGGGCGCGGTGTACGATGTGGCGGTGGACGCGCGGCGCGGCTCCGCCACCTACGGCAAGCACCTGGGCGTGGAGCTGAGTGCGGAGAACTGGAAGCAGCTCTGGGTGCCGCCGGGCTTTTTGCACGGCTTCTGCACCCTGACCGAGGATGTGGAGTTCCTCTACAAGGTGACCGCCTATTACAGCGCCGAGCACGACGGGGCGGTGGCGTTCGATGATCCGGCGCTGGGGATCGACTGGCCGCTGGAGGGGGCCGAGCCGCTGGTCAGCGACAAGGACCGCCGGGCGGCCAAGTTCGCCGACATGCCGGCGGTGTTCTGATGCGTCTGGTCGTCACCGGCCGCGACGGGCAGGTCGCCACGGCGTTGGCGGAGCTCGCCGGCGGCGATCTTGAGATCGTACGCCTGGGCCGTCCCGAGCTGGACCTCGAGCGGCCGGAGACGATCGGGCCGGCCCTGGCGGCGGCGCAGCCGGACGTCGTGGTCAGCGCCGCCGCCTACACCGCCGTGGACCAGGCCGAGAGCGAGCCGGAACGGGCGCGGATCGCCAACGCGGTGGCGCCCGGTGCGCTGGCCGAGGCGGCGGCCAGGCTCGGCGCGCCCATCCTTCACCTGTCCACGGACTACGTCTTCGACGGCGCCAAGGCCGCCCCCTATGTGGAGACCGACGCCACCGGGCCGACGACCGTGTACGGCGCCACCAAGCTGGCAGGGGAGGGGGCCGTGGCCGCCGGCAACCCGCGCCACCTGATCCTGCGCACCGCCTGGGTCTATGCGCCGACCGGCAAGAACTTCGTGCGCACCATGCTGCGCCTGGCCGAGAGCCGGGACGAGGTGTCCGTGGTCGACGACCAGCGGGGCTGCCCCAGCTATGCGCCCGATCTGGCCGAGGCGCTGGCGGCGCTCAGCCGGGCGATGCTGGCGGGCGAGGGCGCGCCGGGTCTCTACCACCTGGCCGGCGCGGGCGAGGCCAGCTGGGCCGAATTCGCGGCGGGCGTGTTCGCCGCCTCCCGCGAGCGCGGCGGTCCGTTCGCCTCCGTCAAGCCGATCCGCACAGAAGACTACCCCACGCCTGCCCGGCGGCCGGCGAACTCCCGGCTGGACGGGACGCGGCTGCAGCAGACCTTCGGCATCGCTCCGCCCTCCTGGCGCGAGGCGCTGCCCCGATGCCTGGACCGGCTGGTCGGACACACAGGAGCTTCCCTTTGAAAGGCATCATCCTGGCCGGGGGCTCGGGCACGCGCCTGCACCCCATGACGCTGGCCGTCTCCAAGCAGATGCTGCCGGTCTACGACCGGCCGATGATCTACTTCCCGCTGGCGACCCTGATGCAGGCCGGCGTCCGCGAGGTGCTGATCATCTCCACCCCCACCGACCTGCCCATGTTCCAGCGCCTGCTGGGCGACGGCGCGCGCTGGGGCCTCAGCCTCCACTACGCCGAGCAGCCCCGGCCCGAGGGCCTGGCCCAGGCCTATCACATCGGCGCGGACTTCGTGGCCGGCGGCCCGTCCGCCCTGATCCTGGGGGATAACATCTACCACGGGACCGGGCTGAGCCAGCTGATGCACGACGCCCGGGCCAAGCCCCGCGGCGCCAGCGTGTTCGGCTACCGCGTGGCCGATCCTGAGCGCTTCGGCGTGGTGGAGTTCGACGCCGACGGCCGCGCCATCTCCATCGAGGAGAAGCCCAAGGTCCCCAGGTCGCACTGGGCGGTCACGGGCCTGTACTTCTACGACGAACAGGTCGTGGACATCGCCGCCAACGTGAAGCCCTCGGCCCGCGGCGAGCTGGAGATCACCGACGTGAACCGCGCCTATCTGGAGCGGGGCGAGCTGAGCGTGGCCATGATGGGCCGCGGCATGGCCTGGCTGGACAGCGGCACGCCGGACAGCCTGATCGAGGCGGCCAGCTACGTCCGCGCGCTGGAGAACCGGCAGGGCGAGCGCATCTGCTGCCCGGAGGTGATCGCCCACGAGAACGGCTGGATCAGCGCGGACGCGCTGGCGGCGCTCGGGCGCGAGCTCGGCAAGAGCGGCTATGGCCAGTACCTGCAGCGCATGGCCGAGGAAACCTCCGGCAAGGTGAGCGAGGCGGCGGCGTGAGCATGCGGACCTTTGGCGCGAACGACCGCATCCTGGTCACCGGCGGGGCCGGCTTCATCGGCTCGGCCGTCGTGCGCCACCTGATCGAGCAGACCCCGGCGCGGGTGCTGAACCTGGACAAGCTGACCTACGCCGGCTGCCTGGCGAGCCTGGACCCCGTGTCCGGCTCGGACCGCTACGGCTTCGTGCAGGCCGATATCGCCGACGCCGCGGCGGTCGAGAAGGCCTTCGCCGACTTCCAGCCGACCGCGGTCATGCACCTGGCCGCCGAGAGCCACGTGGACCGCTCCATCACCGGGCCGGGCGAGTTCGTCACCACCAACGTGGTGGGGACCTTCGTCATGCTGCAGGCGGCCCTCGCCCACTGGAACGGCCTCCAGGGCGAAGCCAAGGACCGCTTCCGCTTCCTGCACATCTCCACCGACGAGGTGTTCGGCAGCCTGGGCGCGGAGGGGCTGTTCAGCGAAACGACCGCCTATGACCCCCGCTCGCCCTATTCGTCCTCGAAGGCGGCGTCGGACCACCTGGCGCGGGCCTGGTTCCACACCTACCGCCTGCCGGTGCTGGTTTCCAACTGCTCCAACAACTACGGCCCGTACCACTTCCCAGAGAAGCTGATCCCCCTGACCATCCTGAACGCGATGGAGGGCAAGGCCCTGCCGGTCTACGGCAAGGGCGACAACGTGCGCGACTGGCTGTACGTCGAGGATCACGCCCGCGCGTTGGCCCTGATCGTCCAGGCGGGGCGGCCGGGGGAGAGCTACAACGTGGGCGGCCGCAACGAGCGGACCAATCTGACCGTGGTGCAGACCATCTGCGACACGCTGGACCGCCTGACGCCCAAGCCGCAGCCCCATCGCGAACTGATCAGCTTCGTCGCCGACCGTCCCGGCCACGACAAGCGCTACGCCATCGACGCCACCAAGCTGGAGACCGAGCTCGGCTGGAAGGCGCAGGAGAGCTTCGAGACCGGCATCGCCAAGACCGTCCAGTGGTATCTCGACCACGAAGCCTGGTGGCGCCCCCTGCGCGACCGCTACGACGGCCGACGCCTGGGCCTGGAGCCGACGGCCGCCAAGGCCTGAAGCTAAAGCATGATGGCCGAGAGCGAGCGCCGGCTCCGGCGGCTATCATGCTCTTTTCACTGAGGTTTCAGGCCACGTTTGATCCCATGTGACTCAAACGTGGCCTAGACGGCGCGGCGGAGCCGTAGGAGCGAGCCGGAACTCGCCACCAGGCGGCGGCCCTGCGGGAACAGAAGGAAGACGCTCCCCGTCGCCAGGTACGAAGTGACGATGCTGATCCCGCAGAGGGCCACCGGCGGCGCATTGAGCGTCGCCCGGATCAGCAGCGTCACCGCGCAGGCTGCGCCGAGGGCGACCGCCAGCGGGTACAGCCCGTTGAACACGTCCCTGCGCCTGACCGGCCCGGACGCCCCCGCGATCCAGATGAAGCAGCCGTGCACCAGCGGCGCGAACAGCGCGTAGGAGATCGCGATGCCCCGCGGGCCCCAGCGCACGCCCGCCAGGAGGGCGACCAGGATCAGGAACGAGCTGATCATGCCGCACCGCAACTGCTCGTGGGGGCGGTTCTGGCTGGTGAAGATCCAGTAGCTGGCGCCGGACAGGGAAGTGAAGATCGCCGCCGCGCAGATGGCGGAGACGATGGGGGAGGCGGGCAGCCACTGCTTTCCGAGCACGACGCCGATGAAGTCGTCGGTCATGACCGAGCCGGCGATCAGTCCAGGCGCGCCCAGCAGGACCAGACCCTGCAGCATGCTGATGAAGGTCGCCCGGTACGACGCGGGCTCGCTGTTCAGTCGCGACAGCAGGGGGGTGGCGACCCGCCCGATCGGGGCGGTGATCGAGCCCAGGGGACGCAGCACCAGCGAGAAGCCGCGATCGAACAGACCCAGCGCCTTCGGGCCGTTGAGGATGCCCACCAAGACGTTGTCGCAGTAGAGCGAGAAGATGCTCAACAGGTTGAAACCCGTCATGTTGGCGCCGAAATGCAGCATCTGCCGCACGTTGGGGCTCCACCGGAAGCCGGACGGGCGCCACCCCGCCAGCAGCCATTCGCCGGACGCCTGGATGCAGGTCTGGACGAGCTGACCCAGGACCAGCGCCCAGTAGCTCAGGCCCATCAATGCGAAGGCGACGCTGGACGCCAGGCCCGCGACTGCGGCCACGACCTCGATGAGGGCGATGGCGCCGAAGCGCAGGCGCCGGGTCATCAAGGCGGAGGCGTGGCCCGCGAGCGCCCCGATCGGCAGCTGGATCGCCAGCACCACCAGCACTGGGCCGACCTCCGGGCGATGGTAGGCCCAGGCGGCGAGGGGCGAGACCAGCATGCAGATGATGGCGCAGAGCGTGCTGGCCCCGAGACCAAGCCAGTAGAGCGCCGAGACGTCGGACTGGGTCAGCCGGTCGTTCTGGATCACCGCTCCCGCCACACCGAAGCTGTTGAACAGCTGGATGAAGGCGAGCACAGGCGCGACCATGGCGATGATGCCGAATTGGGCAGGAGCGAGCAGCCGGCTCAGTACGATCTGGGAAAGTATACTGATCAGCGCCCGAGCGATCTGGGCGATCGTGGTATAAGCAGCCCCTAGCGCGGCTCGCCCATGCAACAGCTTTTCGTCTGTCAACGGTTGAAAATAGTCGGCCTGCTCTGACAACAACCATTCTCCTGAGGCGGTCGGCGCGATCCGAGCGTCTCGTCCTGATCGAACAGCCGCCTTGCCGGAGCGCGGGAGCGCCTCTAATGAACAGGCGAAAGCCACCCCCGAGTGGCGTTCCGACGCTCCACATAACGGATTCAGGCGCGATGGCAAAGCTCATCAACGATGCCAGGGATGTGACGGCGCTCGCCCCGATCGAGAAGAAGACCTATACCATCTGCAGCGTGATCACTCGCCCCGATGAGTACCGCGGCATGATTGACAGCTTCAAGTCGGGCGGCTTTACCGAAGATTTATGCGAATATCTTTATGTAGATAATGCCGGAGAGAATCGCCGAAACGCTTACGAAGCTTACAACATATTCCTCAGTGAAGCGAGGTCGCCTTACATAATACTCTGCCACCAGGATGTCTTGCTGCTAGAGGATGGGCGCCAGCAGCTCGATGACGCCATCGACGAGATCAACCGCATCGACCCCGAGTGGGGCTTGCTTGGAAACGCAGGCGCTTCCGCTGATGGGTCGCTAAGCATACGTATAAGTGATCCCCACGGCGAAAATCAACAATACGGCGGCCCGTACCCGATCAGCGTCGTGACGCTGGACGAGAATTTCATCGTCGTGCGCAGGGCTGCGAACATCGGCCTGTCGAGGGATCTGTCTGGATTTCACTTCTACGGGCCGGATCTATGCTTGATAGCAAGCGTGCTTGGGCTGAAGAGCTACGTCATAAATTTCCATCTTCGCCACAAGAGCGGCGGGAACACCGACGGGAGTTACTACGAGGCGAAGCGGCGGTTCCGCCGCAAATACAATCGTGTCTTCAAGACGCGCTGGCTGCCGGTGGTGACCCGCAGTCCTGTCCTGCTGTCCGGGAACTCGATCGCCAGCATCGCCCTCCGCGGCATCCGCAAGCTCCTTCCGGCGACGCCGCTCCACAGGCTCAAGCAATAGCGGGGCTGTCGGGCATGACCCTCTCCAAGGCCATGATGCGCTGCGGGGGGGGCCACAGGCTGGGCCGCCGCGCCCATGGTCGTCTGCGCCGCGAGATGGCGGTCCCCTCCGTCCATGCTAGCATGACGGCCATGGCGAACAGCAAGACTGCGGAAATCGACACAGTGCGTGCTGTCCGCCGTGTCCCGTCGGCGCCGCGCCCGTTCCAGGCGCCGCGTCCCGGCGCAGCGGCGCGGTCGCCTCTGAGCGCGCGCGTGCGAGGAGCGGCCTGTGTCCTGTCCGCCGCCCTGATCCTGCCCCTGGCGGCGAGCGCCGCCTGCCAGGCTGAGCCGCCGGCGGCCAGGCATCCGCTCCCGGCCCTCTACGTCTATCGCTGGGGCGGGTGCTCGGGCGTGAAGAACCTCACCCAGTTCGAGAACATGCTCGGCCGTCCGGTCGACGGCGTGACCGACTTCAACGACTTCTTCCAGACCGCCGGCGCCGCCGCCTCGAACGCGGATTGGGCCTTGGGCTGTTGGCGTGGCCATGCCAGGAACATCAGCTACCGGGTCGGCCTGGCGTTCAAGGACGCATCCATCGACCAGGTGGCGGCGGGCGTCGCGGACGCCACCTACGTCCATATCGCGCAGTCCCTGGTCGGGCACGGCTTTCCCCACGCCTACGTCTCTCTCGGCTGGGAGATGAACGGCGGCTGGTATCCGTGGGGCCGGAAGGGACCGGTTTTCGGCCAGGCCTTCAGCCATGTCGCGAAGATATTCAAGGCTGAGTGCCCGGGATGCATAGTGGTTTTCAACCCGTCGGCCGGGCTGGATCCCTCTGCGGAAATGCCGGCCAACGCCGAAGGGATCGATGCGGTCGGCTTCGACGACTACATCAACACCTGGAACGCCGGCGGGGCCACGTCGGAGCCTGATCTCTTCCGGGGCAATAACCTCGGAGTTTGGGGTTTCATCTCCGGTTACCCCGACGGCGGGCGCGGCTACTACACCGGCGGCCCGGGCGGCGGCGTGGTGCCGGAGTTCGGTGTGGGCTCCCGCTCCGACGGCCATGGCGCCTGCCCGGAGAAGGCTTGGAACAGCTGCGACGACGCCTATGCCGAAGGCGAGGCGCTGGCCGCCTTCCGGGCCGGCGGGGTCAAGATGGTCGGGATCTGGGACGTCAACGCGGGCGACTACAACAGCGAGATGTCTGGCGGCGAGCGCCCCGGAGAGGCGTTGGAGCTGATCAAGGTCTATGGCGGCGGAGAGCTGCCGCAGAGGTTGCGGGGCGCCACGCTCTACACGGGCCAGGGCGTGAAGCCGTCCGCCAAAGAGGGGGAGTTCAGCATCCTCGTCCAGCTCTCCGGCGGCCATGTCGCCCAGTTGGCGTGGGGGCCGAAGCCAGGCCAGAGCGTGCGCCTGACCGAGCTGAACGCGGGCGGGGACCACTAGACGAGGTCCTGCCGCGGTGAGCCTTGGCGCAGAACAAGCCGCCTCCAGGCGAGCCCCTGAGATTCGGCGACGCCGGCGCTTGACAGGCGCGCCGCTCTTTGCAGGGAAGCGGTCCATGAGGATCGACGCCCATCCCGCTCCGAGCGCGCCCGTGGGCGGGGCTCGGCCCCTCGCCCCTGCCGCGCCTGGCGGCACGGTCCGAGGAGGGCTCGCGGTATGACCGAGGCGGTCGCGGTTCCTCAGGTCGACGGCGGCGCACCCATCCGCAGCGTCCTTCTGATCGACACCTCCTACAAGGGCGCCTTGCCGCTCTACACCGGCATGATCGCCGCCGCGCTCCAGAGCGTCGGGGTTCGGCCGACGGTGCTGGCGCACGCCTCCATGATCGACCCTGAGCTCGGCGGCGGCTGGCCGGTGCTCCGCCGGCTGCGGGCCGCCGCATGGCCCCCGCCGCCGGGGACGGCCCCGCCGTCGAAGCTGCGGCAGGTGGTCAGCTGGCTGGACCTGGCGGGCACGGTCTGGCGGACGGCCCGGGAGCTCCGCCCCGACGTGATCCACTTCCAGCATCCGCTCCACCCGCGGCTCGACGCCTGGCTGATCCGGGTGCTGAGGCGCATCGCGCCGGTCGCCTGGACCGCGCACGACATCCTGCCGCACGACGGCGGCACGGACGAAGTGGACCGGGCGCGGAAGATCTACACCAGCTGCGACGCCGTCCTGGTCCACAACGCGCCGGCGAAGGCCCTGGTCGCTGAGATCGCGGGGGTTCAGGCTCACGTCTTCCAGCATCCCGTGCGCGAGCTCGCCCACCGACCGGATCGGGCGGCCGCCAGGGCGCGCCTGGGCCTGGACCCGGCCATCAAGCTGTTGAGCGCCGTGGGGTTCATCCGCAGCTACAAGGGCTACGGCCTGCTGGCGGACGCGCTGGCTCGTACGAACGATCCCGATCTGCGCCTGCTGATCCTGGGCGAGCTGGTGGACGAGAGCGAGGCGCCGGTGATCGAGGCGCTCCGGGCCGACCCTCGCGCCATCCTCAGGCTCGAATACGCGAGCGAGGCCGATCTGATCGATGTGATCGCCGCCTCCGACGCCATTCTCCTGCCCCACGCGGCAGGAAGCGACAGCGGCAGCCTGCATATGGCCAGGGCGCTGGGGACGCCGGTTCTTGCGTCCGATGCGCCCCAGATCGCGGCGGTGGTCGCGGAGGCCCAGGCCGGCCGCGTGCTGGCCCGCGACCCGGCGGTCTGGGCGCAGGCCATGCAGGGCGCGCCGCCGCCGGTCCCGCCGCCGCCGCCGTCGCTGTCGACGGTCGGCCGCAGTCACCTCGCCGTCTACGCGCAGATTCGGCGCGGGGTGCGCTGAGCGACGGAGGGCCGCTTCTGACCGCGCGCCGCGCCGCTACAGGCGCCAGACGGCGCCTGGCGTCAGCTGCAGCCTCGTCGCCGTCTCGTCGCCCATGTGCAGCACGGCGTCGATGTCGATCGGCGCCCCCTGTTCATGCTGGCGCACCAGATCGATCGCCTGCTGGTGGTTCTCGCCGAGAACGGCGAAGGCCCGGATCGGACGTCGCTCCGATCCGTCGTTGCGATGCGCCACGACAACATAGCCCCTCATGCCGGCCACATGCGCTGTCGGCAGGGCGCGCGTCAACGCTCGCGACGACTTACGTGGGCGGCGTAGCGGCGGCCGATCCATGTCCCCGATTAGGACTATTTGAAGCAATTCAGCTTAGCGTTGTCTTCTCGCTGTCGGCGGAGGACCAGAGTGGCCCCCAGGATCATCTTCAACGCCGATCGGCTTGCCTTCGAGCCCCTGGGCCTGCCGAAGCTCGACGGGCCGGAGGAGGCGATCGCTCCGGCGGCGGACATCCGTCTCAACAAGCTGCAGGCGCAGCTTGGGCCGAAGATGATCAGCAGTTTCGCCCGCAGCAACGAACAGCAGCGTGAAGAAGGTCTGTCGAGGCTGAGCGAAACATTCGCCTCCCTCTACGGCATTACATCGGCGGAATTCTGGATTCGCACCGCCGACATCGACATCCGTGAGCTGGCGAGACGGCGCACGGACTGACTCCGCCGCCGTCCCCGGCGGCTTCGGACGTTCAGTCCCAAAATGGGGCGCGCCCGCGCCTCTGGGCGCCTATTGCGGCGAAGGGCGACCGCTCTCCGCGGCGTCCAGGCCGGCGCTGTTTCGGCGGAGCGGCTCGCTCAGCGATCCCATGAACAGCTCCGCCGCCCCGGCCTGGTGGGGCGAGCGGCAGGCCGAGCAGAAGAAGGCGATCCGCCGATCGCCGATCCGCCGCAGCTCGCGCTCGCTCATGAGGGCGTGCGTCGCTACGGACAGTCCCGTGTCGGGGCACCAGGTCCACAGCACGCGCCTCGGCGTCGCTTGTCGCGATGTGAACACGTCTACTCCCATCGCTGTGGCGCCGCACAAACGCGCCGCGACGGCCTTGGTTGCCGGGGCCGGGCCACCTCGACAGGGAGCGCTGCAGATGGGATGAACTCACGGCCGCGGCGCAGGTTCGGTCGGCGGGCAGGGGGAACGCTGCAGTGCACGCGGCGCGTCGGAAACGCTACCCCTCGCCTGGCTTTGGCCCTAACCTTGCATCGAAGGCTGTCCTCAGAGCATGGTCGCCCGCGCCGCGGTGGAGCAGTGAATGCAGATGCGAAAGAAGAGGCGCGGCTACTATTTTCGCCGCTTTCTTCCCTATCAGTGGTGGAAAAGACTGGCTTATGGCGCTGCGGTGCTGCTCGCCGTCTGGCTGGCGACCACGGGACGGTTGCCGCTGGCCGCCATCGTCTTCGTAGCGACCTTCGCCACCCGCACGCTGGACGTCGCCGTGGGCGACCAGATGCGTAAGCGGCGGTCGGTGGGATGGCATAACTACTTCGACGACTGAGGCGAGACCTTCGATCGGCTTGGCGTCGACGCGTCTTGCGGTTGCGCGCTGCGTAGGCGGCCCGTGAGGGGTTGCTGATATTCAATTCGCCGTGGACCGTCAGGCGATCGGCCCGCCCGGTCTGCGCCTAGGGCAGGTGGCGCACTCGACAGGATTCGAACCTGTGACCTTTGCCTTCGGAGGGCAACGCTCTATCCAGCTGAGCTACGAGTGCGGGGGAGGGGCTTGGAGCCGGCGGACCCTAGACGATGGGCGCCGCCTGCGCAACGGGCCGGTTAGAAGGCGGTCGGACTGGCGGCCTGGGCGTCGCCGTAGGTGAGCGCCAGGAACACGTCCTCCAGGTCCGGGTCCTCGGTGGACAGGTCGCGGATGTGCACATGCGCGTCGCGCACGGCGGCCAGCACCTGCTCGAAGCTGGCGCTCTCGCTGCGGTAGGTCACCGCCAGGCGGCCGTCGGGCCGCAGCTTGGCGTCGAAGCCGTCAACGGCGGGGGCGGCGGCCAGCGGGCTTGAGGGGGTGATCACCAGGGCGCGGGTGTCCAGCCGGCGCAGCAGCTTGGCCGTCGGCTCGCAGGCCACCACTTCGCCCCGGTTCATGATGGCGATGGTGTCGCACAGCGCCTGCGCCTCCTCCAGGTAGTGGGTGGTGAGCACGATGGTCACGCCCCGGGCGTTCAGCTCCTGCACCCGCTCCCACAGCTGGCGGCGCAGCTCGACGTCGACGCCGGCGGTGGGCTCGTCCAGGATCAGGATCGGCGGTTCGTGCACCATCGCCTTGGCCACCATCAGCCGGCGCTTCATGCCGCCGGACAGCTGGCGGACGTAGGCGTCGGCCTTGTCCAGCAGGCCGAGGCTCTTCAGGATCTCGTCGGTCTTCCGGTCCTTCTTCTTCACGCCGTAGAAGCCGGCCTGCACCTCCAGCGCCTCACGCGGGGTGAAGAACACGTCCGAGACGATCTCCTGGTGCACCACGCCGATGGCCCCGCGGGCGGTGCGCGGCCGCTCGTCGATGTCCATGCCCCAGATGGAGACCTGGCCGGCGGTCTTGTTCACCAGGCCCGCCAGGATGTTGATGAAGGTGGACTTGCCCGCGCCGTTGGGGCCCAGCAGGCCGAACATGGAGCCGCGGGGAATCGCCAGGTCCATCTTGCGGATGGCCGTCTTCTCGGGCGTCAGCTTGGTCTTCGGATAGGTCTTGACCAGGCCCCGGGCCTCGATGGCGTAGGCGGGGGCGTCGGGGGGCGCGGTCATGCGGCGGCGGCGGTCCTAGAGGGTCCTGGGCGGTCTCGGCGTCGCGCGCTCGCGTTGACGCGTGGGGACGCCGCGCATAGGTAGGCGGCCCGCGCCGCCTTGCCAAGCTGGAGCCCCCGCGCCATGTCCCTACCCTCCCGCATCCAGGGCCTGGCCCCCGAACCGCCGGAGGTGATCGCGACGGATCAGCACCGTGTCGCCTGCGACGGCGGCGGGGGCGCCCTGGGCCATCCGCGCGTCTATCTGGAGATGGGCGCCAAGGGCTTCGTGGAATGCGGCTACTGCGACCGCCGCTTCGTCGCCTCCAGCCATGGCCATGGCGAGAGCGAGCTCATCGACCCCGCCGCCTACGACGCGGTGGACACGCCGGAGGCGTGAAGCGTCCTTGTCTTCCCCCGCTTTCGCGGGGGAAGATGGTCAGGTCGTCTGGCCGGCGGCGCGAGGCTGCAGCTTCCTCACCGCCTCGACCGCCGCGACCGCGCGCCGGTGCACCTCGTCCGGGGTGAAGCCGGGCTTGTACAGGTCGCCGCCCATGCCGAAGCCGCGGGCGCCGACCGCCCACCAGTCGGCGAACTGCTCGGGCTTCACCCCGCCCACCGGCAGCACCATCGCGTCCTTGGGCAGCACGTCCAGCAGCGCCTTCACATGGCCAGTGCCGTAAGTGGAGGCCGGGAAGAGCTTGAGGTAGCGGGCGCCGGCGGCATGGGCGCTGAAGGCCTCGCTGGCGCTGCCGAAGCCCGGCATGGGCGTCAGACCGCGCTCGACCGCCCGGCGGATCACCGCTTGATCCGTGTTGGGGGAGACGATGATCTGCCCCCCCGCATCGGCCACCGCGTCCACGGCCTCGGGCGTCAGGACGGTGCCGGCGCCCTGGACGATGCGGTCGCCGAAGGCGGCGAGGCGGCGGATGCTCTCCAGCGGCTCGGGCGAATTCAGGGGCGTCTCGATCACCCGCACGCCCGCGGCGATCAGCGCCTCGGCCACCGCCTCAACTTCGGTCGGCGTCACGCCGCGGATGATGGCGATGATGGGGACATCCGCGAAGATGGACTGCAGCGGGGTCACGCCAGGACCTCCTTTTCGATGACTTCGAACAGCGCCTTCAGCCCGGTCAGCACGGCGTCCTCGCCGTCGTGGACCGCCGCCTCTACGCCCTGATGCTTCAGCGCGCGCTGGTACTGGGTGCAGAGCTTCGCGTCGCCGACGATGGAGACGGGCGCGCCGGCCGGCGCCTGCAGCAGGGCCGGGCTGGCCGCGACGTCCGCGCCGATCAAGAGGCCCGACAGATAGGCGCGGACTTCGTCCGGCTTCAGACCGCCGCCGCCGACCACCCGCGAGCGGGCGGAGAACAGCCGCGCCGACAGGGCGCCGCCGTCGCCGGCCGCCCTTACCCCCTCGTCGAAGGCCGGGCCGTCCGCCGCCCCCTCGGCGCCCTTCAGCACGCTGTGCTGGGTCAGGACGGCGAACAGTTCGCCGGTCATGGCGGTGACGAAGCGCTCGATCCGCCCGTCCACCGCCAGCACCCACTTCGCGTGGGTGCCGGGGTGGCAGATTACTTGCGGGCCGCGCCGGCGCTGCTCGTCCTCGGCCAGCCAGCCGATCAGCTGGGTCTCCTCGCCGCGCATCACGTCGGGTCCGGCCACGCCCGGGCCGCGCAGGCCGGGTACGATGCCGACATAGGGCGCCTCGCCCGGAACGGCCCGCACGCCCCGCGCCAGGGCCGCGGCGTCCGCCGGGCAGTCGGCGTAGGGGACCTCCATCCAGCCGATGTTCGATCCGGCCATGCCGGCGATCAGGGCCGGCAGGGCCTGTGCGCCCAGGGCCGGGCGCACCTCGTCGCGGAAGCGGACCGCCGCCTCGCCCGGCTGCAGCCGCGAGACGCCCAGCGAGAACTCCCGATGCGCGCCTACCCGGCCGTCCGCCTCCACCACCCAGGCCCGGAGGTTGGTCGTCCCCCAGTCGAGCGCGAGAAAACCCGTCATCTCGCCGCCCTGCCGACATTCGCTCGATTGTCCTCCCCTGCTGCGCAGCAGCGGGGGAGGGGAACCATGCGAAGCATGGTGGAGGGGGCGTAGCCGCCGTTGCGGGGGGATGGGTGTTCGGGCCGCCGCGGCGGCGACGCCCCCTCCGTCACGGCGCGTATTCGCGCCGCGCCCATAAACGCCTTCGCGTTTAAACCTCCGCTTCTGCGAAGCAGGGGAGGACAAGACCGCGCAGCGCTCAAGCGAAGGCGCCTGCGTCGAACTTCGCCTCGGTCTTGGCCTTCACGTCGTCCAGGGTGACGCCGGGGGCCAGCTCGATCAGGGTCAGGCCCTCGTTCCCGGTCTTGTCGACGATGAAGACAGCCAGGTCGGTGATGATCAGGTCCACGCAGCGCTTGCCGGTCAGCGGCAGGGCGCATTTGTGCAGCAGCTTGGACTGGCCCGCCTTGTTGGCGTGCTCCATCACCACCACCACCTTCTTCACCCCGGCGACCAGGTCCATGGCGCCGCCCATGCCCTTCACCATCTTGCCCGGGATGGTCCAGTTGGCGATGTCACCTTCCTCGCTCACCTCCATGGCGCCCAGCACGGTCAGGTCGATGTGGCCGCCGCGGATCATGGCGAAGCTGTCGGAGGAGGAGAAATAGGAGGTGGTCGGCAGCTCGGTGATGGTCTGCTTGCCGGCGTTGATCAGGTCTGGGTCCTCTTCGCCGGGATAGGGGAAGGGGCCCATGCCCAGCATGCCGTTCTCGCTCTGCAGCGTCACGTGCACGCCTTCGGGGATGTAGTTCGCCACCAGGGTGGGGATGCCGATACCGAGGTTCACGTAGAAGCCGTCGGACAGCTCACCTGCCGCGCGCTCGGCCATCTGTTCGCGGGTCCAGGGCATGGGTTCAGATCTCCGTGCCGGCGGTGGCGGCGGGCGTCGATTCGGGACGCGGGCGGGTGGTGACGCGCTCGATGCGCTTCTCGTAGTTCACCCCCTGGAAGATGCGCTGCACGAAGATGCCAGGGGTGTGGATGCCGTCGGGCTCCAGGCTGCCGGGCTCCACCAGCTCCTCCACCTCGGCCACGGTCACCTTGCCGGCGGTGGCCATCATCGGGTTGAAGTTCCGGGCGGTCTTGCGGAACACCAGGTTGCCGTCGGTGTCGCCCTTCCAGGCCTTGACGATGGACAGGTCGGCGGTCAGGCCGCGCTCCATCACATAGGTCTCGCCGTCGAACTCGCGCGTCTCCTTGCCCTCGGCCACCACCGTGCCGACGCCGGTCTTGGTGTAGAAGGCGGGGATGCCGGCCCCCCCGGCGCGGATGCGCTCGGCCAGCGTCCCCTGGGGGTTCAGCTCCAGCTCCAGCTCGCCGGACAGGTAAAGGCTCTCGAACAGCTTGTTCTCGCCCACGTAGGACGAGATCATCTTCCTGATCTGTCCGTTGTCCAACAGCACCCACAGGCCGTAGTTGTCGGCCCCGCAGTTGTTGGAGATGACCGTTAGCTGCTTGGTCCCCGCCGCCTTCAGCGCGGCGATCAGGTTCTCGGGGTTGCCCGACAGGCCGAAGCCCCCGCTCATCACCGTCATGCCGTCGAAGAGGACGCCCTCAAGCGCCTCCTTCGCCGAGGCGTAGACCTTCCGCGCCATGGCTCTTCATCCCGTGCAGTTCGCAGCGGGCGGGTGCTTAGCACGGTCCGCGGGCATGGCCACACCGTTCGCCCGATTCCACCGATTCGTTCGGGCTAGGCGATGACCTTAACGCTCCTCCATCGAGGGGAAGGGAACGCGAGCCCCCGCCTACAGCGTCACGTCCTGCTTGCCGCCCACGTCGGGCAGGGTGTGGGTGGCGTTGGCCTTGGCTATCGCCAGGGGATAGGTGATCGGGCCGCGCTTGGAGACCCAGACCCGCGCGTCCTTGGGATCGAGCCGCACCAGCGTCAGCGACGGGTCGTCCTTGCCGTCCGGGTACCAGGCGGAGACGAAGGGCGACCAGTAGCGGTCGATCTTGGCGCGATCGACGTCCTCGGTCAGCACGCCGTGGATGCAGGCCTGGAACTCCATGTCCTTGGCCATCAGGCAGACCATGGCGTCGTGGCCGGCGCCGGTCTGGCGAACCAGGTCGGTGTCCGTCTTGGTGAAGAACCAGATGGCGTCGCCCTCCGGATCGCCGAAGGCGGCCATGGGCTGCATGTGGTGCGGCGCGCCGCCGACCAGGCCGAGCATGACGATGCGCGCGTCGTCCAGTTCCTTCCACAGCCGCTTGCGCAGGTCGTCCGGGCTCAGGTCGTGGTCCGCCATGTCGTCTCCTCCTGGGGTTAGAGGGCCAACCCGGCGGCGGGGGAGGGTGTTCCGAGCGCCCGCTGTCCTCCCCCGCCTGCGCAGGGGAGGACACCGGAGATCACCCCTTAAGCCGGGCGATCAGGGCGGCGGTGGAGGGGTCGTGCTCCAGGGCGGGGCCGCCTTCCAGCTCGCCCAGCACCCGCGTCGCCAGGGTCTTGCCCAGCTCCACGCCCCACTGGTCAAAGCTGTTGATGCCCCACAGCATCCCCTCCACGAACACCTTGTGCTCGTACAGCGCCAGCAGCGCCCCCAGGCTGAAGCCGTCCAGGCGGGGCAGCAGGATGGTGGTGGTGGGCCGGCCCCCGGGGAAGGTGCGCTGGGGCGCCAGGGCCTCGATCTCGGCCGGGTCCACCTGCTTGCCTTCGAGCTCCGTGCGGACATTGGCCTCGCTGCGGCCGATCATCAGCGCCTCGGACTGGGCGACTCCGTTGGCCAGAAGCTTGCGGTGCAGGTCGGCGGGGCCTTCGCCCTCGGCGGCGAGGATCAGGTCGACGGGGATGATGTCCGTCCCCTGGTGCAGCAGCTGGAAGAAGGCGTGCTGGCCGTTGGTGCCGGCGTCGCCGAACACGGTGGCCGCGGTGGCGCGCAGCACCGGCGAACCCTCCCGCGTCACCCGCTTGCCGTTTGATTCCATCTCCAGCTGCTGCAGGAAAGCGGACAGCAGATGCAGGCGCTGGGCGTAGGGCACGACCGCCCGCACGGGGCGGCCAAGTCCGTTGCGGTTGAACACCTCCGCCAGGGCCATCAGCACCGGGGCGTTCTTCGCCGCGGGCTCGGAGATGAAGTGCTGGTCCATCGCCGCGGCCCCGGCGAGCAGGGCCTCGAACACCTCGAAGCCCAGGCCGATGGCGCAGGACAGCCCCACCGCCGACCAGATCGAGAAGCGCCCGCCCACCCAGTCGGCGAAGGCGAACACCCGCTCAGGTGCGATGCCGAAGGGGCCGGTCTTCTCCGGCGCGGCGGAGACGGCGGCCAGGTGCGCCCGCGCGCCCTCCTCGCCCAGGGACTGGACCAGCCAGGCCTTCGCCACCTGGGCGTTGGCGAGGGTCTCAAGCGTGGTGAACGTCTTGGAGACGATCACCACCAGGGTGGACGCCGGCTCCAGCCCGTGCAGGGCGGCCAGGATTTCAGCCCCGTCGACGTTGGCGGCGAAGCGCAGCTCGATCGGGCTGTCCAGCGGCTTCAGCGCGTCCCAGATCAGGCGAGGGCCGAGGTCCGAGCCGCCGATGCCGATGTGCACGATGGCGCGGAACGGCTCGCCCGTGGCGCCGCGGATCGCGCCGGAGCGGATGTCGTCGGCCAGGGCCTTCATCCGCCCCCGCGTCACCTCCACCTCGGCGGAGACGGGCTCGCCCTTGGCCATGAAGCGGGCGCCGACGGCGGCGCGCAGGGCCGGGTGCAGCACGGCGCGGTTCTCGGAGGTGTTGACCGCAAAGCCCTCGAACAGGCGGCCGCGGGCGGCCTCCACCCCGGCGGCGTCCACCAGCTTCAGCCCGGCGTCGAGGGCCGAGGCGGTGAGCGGCTGCTTGGACAGGTCCAGGTACAGGCCCGCCACCTCCAGGCTCATCCGCTCCAGCCGGTCCGGCTCCTCCGCGAACAGTGCGGCCAGTCCGCGGCCGGCGGCGCTGGCCGCCTCCGCGTCGAAGGCTTTCCAGGCGGCGGTGAGGGCGGGGCTTTCGCTCATGGGCGCTCCGGCGGTGACATCAATGACCTGTTAACCCTGTTGGCGGCGAAGTGATGCAAGCAAATCCCCCCATCGCCTGGAGCCGCCCTCGTGTCCTGCGACGTCGCGATGTCCGCCGCCATCCTGCTGGCTTCGTTCCATCCCGGCGCGGCGACGCGGCCGCCGCTGGTGCTGGCCGCCATGACCGCGACGGCGCCCGCCGCGGCGTCCAACCCGCTGGCGCGCGAGCCGCTGTACGCCGACATCGTGCGCCGCGCCGGCGTCCTGAAGGGCGAGGTGGCGCGGTACCAGGCGCTGCCCGCCGCCTCCGCCTTCCCGGCGTTCGACGCCTTCAAGGGCGATGTGGCCCAGCTGTCGGCGCTGGACATGCAGGGGCACCTGGACCTGGCCAAGCGTGGCACCGACGGCGATCTGAAGTGCATCCTGCGCGGCATCTCCCAGGACCTGCCGCGCAAGCTGACCGAGCTGGAGGGCGCGCGGGACGCTGAGGCCCGGCGCATGGCGCTGCAGGACATGTTCTACCTGCTGCGCGACAATGTGGAGGTGATCACCTCGCCGCCGGCGCCGACGGTCTGACCCCTCACGGCAGGTCCTTCTTGGGGATCGCCGCGATCTCCGCCGCCGTCAGGCGGTGCAGGCTGGTGGGGATGCAGGCCATCGGTATGGAGCCCGGGCCCTGGTCGGCGACCTTGATGTCCAGATCGATGGCGTGACAGACGATCTCGCTGCCGCCGAAGGGCGTGATGATCAGCTTGGGGTCGGGATAGGTCAGCGCGCTGCAGCGGTTGGCGAAGTCCAGCCGGTAGATCTCGTTCAGGCTGACCCGGAACAGCACCGTGCGGTCGTTCAGGGCGCGGTTGGACTCCAGCTCGTTCAGGTAGAAGCACTCGCTCCCGCCGGCGTGGGCTTTCGCGGATGAGGTCCTTGCAGGCGACTGTTGGGCCGCCGAGGTGGGGGTAGGCGCGGTCTGGGCGTTCGCCAGGCTCGCCGCCGACACGGCGACCGCCAGGGCCAGAGTCGCTTTCAGCCGGATCATGACCGTCCTCCGCCGGTGATGCGTCCGCTTGGCTGAACGGCGAAGCCGCCGTGCGGTTTCTATCCCGTGCGCCCAGGTCGCAGGCGCGGGGCCAGGTCGGCCGCAAGCGGGGAGGGCAGGCCCAGCGCCAGCGCCGCCATATGCTCCGCCAGCAGCGGCGCCAGGGTGAAGCCGCGACCGCCCAGGCCATACAGGCCGAACAGGCCGGGCGCGCCGGCCGGGCCGGCCGCCGGCAGATGGTCCGGCAGGGCGGCGCGGATGGCGGCGCGGGACTGCAGCGCGCCCGCAGGCAGGGCGCGAAGCCGCTCCGCCAGCCGGGGCCTCCGCGTCGCCAGGGAGCGCAGGTTGGCCTCCCGCTCGGCCGGCCTCAGCTCCGCGCCGGCGTCGCCGCGGACGTGACTTGCGCCGAACAGCACGCCGCCTGCGCCCAGCGGGATGGCGTAGGCGCCCCAGGCGGCGGGCTCGCCGCTGAAAACCGGCTGCTGCGTGAACTCCGCCTGGCCGCGTACCGGGCGCAGGCCCGGCTCGGCCAGCAGGGCGGGCGTGGCGTGGCCGAGCGCGACGCAAACGACCTCCGCCTCCGCCAGCACGGCCCCGTCGCGATCCAGGCAGCGCCAGACGTCGCCGATGCGCTCCAGCCGCTCGACGCGCCCGGGCGCCCGGACACCCGGAGCGCTCCAGGCGGCCAGCACGGCGGCCGGGCTGACCACCAGCGCGTCCCGGATCGTCAGGGCGCCGTGCGGGGCGGCCTCGGCGGGCTCGTCGAGCCGGGCTGCGGCCGCCTCGGCGTCGAGCAGGCCGAGCGCGCCGGGCGCGAACCCGTCCCAGGCGGCGATCCGGGCGAAGCGGGCGGCGCCCTCCGCGTTGGGCGCGATCTGCAACGTGCCTTCGGCGATGATCGCCTCGGGTATCTCTGTGCGAAAGACATCGACGGCGCGTGCGAAGGCTGCGGCGTACAGCTCGGCGGCGGGGCCGAAGCCCGCGTCGAAGCGCGGCGTGACCAGGGCCGCCGGGTTGCCGGAGGCGCCGGCGCCCAGGCCCTCCGCCTCGACGAGGGTGCAGGCCACGCCCTCCTGCGCGAACGCCCGCACCAGCGAAGCGCCGGCTATGCCGCCGCCGATGATCGCGACCCGCGCCGGGCGCGGCGGCGAAGCCGGCTCGCCGCCGAATCGCCCCTCCAGCCGCTCGCGCTTGGCGCCGAAGCCGGGCCGCTTCTCCACCGCAAAGCCGGCGGCGGCCAGGCCGCGGCGCACATGGCCCGCGACGGTGAAGCTCGCCAGCCGCGCGCCGGGGGCGCTGAGCCGACCGACGGCGGCGAGCACCTCGTCGCGCCACATCTGCGGATTGCGGGAGGGGGCGAAGCCGTCGAGGAACCAGGCGTCCGCCCGGCCGCCCCAGCGCGCCAGCGCCTCAGCTACCTCGCCGACGTACAGGTCCAAGGTGGCGGCGTGGCCGGGCAGGTCGATCCGGTGCAGCCCGCGGCGCCGGTCGGGCCATCGCGCCAGCAGGGCCTCCGATTCGGCCGCCAGCTCGGGCCAGCAGCCCAGCGCCGTCCCGGCGTCCTCGCGGCTGAGCAGGTGGCCTTCGACGGAGAAGATGCTGAGCCGCGCGCCAGGGGGGCGCGTGCGCCCCCACAGGGCCAGCAGGGCGGCGATGTTGAGCCCCGTGCCGAAGCCCAGCTCCGCCACGGTGAAGCGGTCCCGCCCCGCCCAGGCCTCCGGCAGGCCGCAGCCCTGCAGGAAGACCGTCCGCGTCTCGGCCAGGCCGTCCACGCGGGAGAAGTAGACGTCGTCGTAGAGGCGCGAGCGCGGCGCGCCCGCCTCCCACGCCAGGTCCTCGTTCAAGACGGATGGCCCAAAAGCAAAAGGGCCGCCCTTTCGGGCGGCCCTCCGTCAACGATGACCGAAGCTCTTATTGAGCGTTCGAGGTCGTGTTGGTGGTCGTGGTGGTCATGTTGCCACCGCCCATGTCGTTGGTCGTCGTGGTGGTGGTGTTGGACGTGGCGTTGTCCGGGCTGGTCGTGGTGGTGGTGTCGGTGGTGGAGGTGTTGGTGGTTTCGTTGGTGGTGTCCTTGTGGCCGCAGGCAGCGACGCCGAGCGACGCGACAGCGGCGCCGGCCAGAAGGATCTTACGGATCGAGGTCATTGTCCCTGGTCCCCTGAAAGGAGGTTGAGAGCGCCTGGACGCAAACCCGAGACCGACGCCGACGGGGACCCCGCCGCCGCCGGGCCGAAGCCTGCAGCGCTACGCCCATTATGCACGCTTGACCGAACACGCAAGCGTGATCTGAGGTTCCCGCGTCGTTTTAGGCCGCGTCGTCAGGCCGCTTCGGCCGGCATGTTGGTCAGCGCCTGCTCCAGTTCGGCGAAGCTGGGCTGGGCGGCCGAGGGCACGGCGCCGCGGCCGATCTCCACCGAAATCTGCGCCGCGTTCCCATGCAGGTGCGCCACCAGGACCGAGCGGATGATGGCGTAGAACGCCGCCTCCTCGTTCACCACGGCCTTCAGCCGGCCGGCCATGGGCGCCACCAGGCCATAGGCCAGGAACACGCCCAGGAAGGTGCCCACCAGGGCGCTGCCGATCATCTGCCCCAGGATCTCCGGCGGCTGGGTGATCGCGCCCATGGTCTTGATGATGCCCAGCACGGCCGCGACGATGCCCAGCGCCGGCAGGGCGTCCGCCAGGCTCTGCAGCGCATGGGCCGGCGCCTCCGCCTCGTGGTGGTGCTTCTCCAGCTGGCGCTCCATGCAGTCCTCGACCTGGTGGGGGTCCTCCAGGTTCATGGTCATCATGCGCAAAGTGTCGCAGATGAAGTCGACCGCGAAGTGGTCCTTCATCACCTTGGGGTACTTGGAGAAGATCGTGCTCTCGCCGGGCTTCTCGATGTGGCTCTCGACGGCGATGACGCCCTTGGTCTTCATCATCTTCGTCAGCACGAACAGCAGCGACAGCAGGTCGGTGTAGTCCGCGGGCTTCCACTTTGGGCCGGAGAAGATCTTGCCGAAGCCGCCGGCGGTGGCCTTGATCACGCCCATGGAGTTGGAGATCAGGTAGGAGGCGACGCCGGCGCCCAGGATGGCCATCAGCTCGTGCGGGGCGGCCTCGATGATCACGCCCAGGTTGCCGCCCGACATCAGGAAGCTGCCGAACACAAGGCCGAACAGCAGCACTACGCCGATGATCTGGAACATGAGAAGGGGAGTCCGGCCGCCAGGAAACGCGGCCGGAAACCTGCAAGAAAATGCTTAATTTGCCGTGTGCGGCGGCGGTCCTCAGCCCCAGGTAGGATCGCGGAGGCTGGGGCTACAGCTCGATCTGAGAGGCCGGCTGCGGGGCGCCGGGGCGGGCCTCCCGCTCGGTGCGCAGGGCGTGCAGGTCCTCGGCGATGCTGAACACCGCCAGGAAGAATTCGCAGGCCGCGCGCCACAGCAGGCCCAGCACGGCCATGGAGATCAGCGCGGTCACCACAGCCGGGATCGCCAGCAACAGCCCCTCCACCGCCATGTTGCGCAGCAGAAGGCCGATGGCGGCCCCTACGGCGCCGAAGCCGAACAGCAGCACCAGGGCCAGGCCGCCCCAGTAGATCAGGTGGATGAGCGGTCCGGTGAGCAGGCGGTCGAAGGACAAGAGATCGAAAACAACGCCACGGCGCGCCCGCCCGGAAGTCGCGTAGAAACTCATGGCGGTGGTCGGTCCCCAGCGGACATCGGGCTTGGGGCCACGGCTAGCAGCCGAGCCCGCGCTGTGCAATGCCGCTCCCTCGCGGCGCAAGCGCGCCTACATAACAGGGCCACCACGTCTTGGCGGAGATTTCCATGAGCGTTCACTCCCGCAAGGTTCGCGTCGCCATCCTCGGGTCCGGCCCTGCGGGCCTGACGGCGGCGATCTATGCGGCGCGCGCCATGCTCAATCCGGTGGTGATCTCGGGGCTCGAGCCCGGCGGCCAGCTGACCATCACCACCGACGTGGAGAACTATCCCGGCTTCGCCGAGGTGATCCAGGGCCCCTGGCTGATGGAGCAGATGCGCGCCCAGGCCGAGCACGTGGGGACGGAGTTCCTGGACGACATGGTCGCCAAGGTCGACCTGTCCGTCCGGCCCTTCCGCCTCAGCCTGGACAGCGGGGGCGAGCTGCTGGCCGAGACGCTGATCATCACCACCGGCGCCAAGGCCAAGTGGCTGGGCGCGCCGAGCGAGCAGCGCTACCGCGGCTTCGGCGTATCGGCCTGCGCCACCTGCGACGGCTTCTTCTACCGCGACAAGGCGGTGGCCGTGGTCGGCGGCGGCAACACGGCGGTGGAGGAGGCCCTGTTCCTCACCAACTTCGCCTCCAAGGTGACGCTGGTGCACCGTCGCGACGAGCTGCGGGCCGAGCGCATCCTGCAGGACCGCCTGTTCGCCCATCCCAAGATCGAGGTGGTCTGGAACAGCGAGATCGACGAAATCCTGGGGTCTGGCGAGCCGGCCACCGTCAGCGGCGTGCGGCTGAAGGACCTGACGACCGGCGCGGCGCGGGAGATCGCGGTGGACGGCGTGTTCATCGCCATCGGCCACGCCCCCGCCTCGGAGCTGTTCGCCGGCCAGCTGGCGACGGACGATGCGGGCTACCTGCTGGTCGAGCCGGGCCGTACCGCCACGGCGGTCAAGGGCGTCTACGCCGCGGGCGACGTCACCGACCACGTCTACCGCCAGGCGGTGACCGCCGCCGGCATGGGCTGCATGGCCGCGCTGGAAGCCGCGCGCCTGCTGGCCGAAGAGGACCACGCCCGCGCCCACCACCCCATCGCCCACCAGGAGGCGGAGAAGATCGGGGTGTGGTGAGGGCGGTTCAGCCGCCGCTCAGGGGCGCGACGTTGCGGCGGAGGAGGTCGGCGAGGATCTCCTCGCCGATCGCGCCCTTGACGACCTCGACGAACAGGTCGGCGACGGACACCGCGTCGTCGACCACGACGCGGTAGCCGTTCCGTTCGAGGAAGTAGGCTCCCGCGACATAGGCGGTCCGCTTGTTGCCCTGCTGGAAGGGATGGTTCCTGGCCAGCGCGGTCATCAGCGCCGCCGCGAGCGTCGCGAGATCATCCTCCTGGCCATAGTGCCAGCGGTTCAGCGGCACGCCGCAAGCGCTCTCAAGCAAGCCGAGGTTCAGGATCAGGTGCGGCTCGCCTGTGCGGGCGACAATCTGAACGTTCAGGCGCGCGACATCATCAGCCGCGAGCCATTCAGGCTCACTCGGCAAGGCGGGCCATGATGACCGGATAGCGGTCGATGATCTCGTCAACCAGCGCAACCGGATCACGCACGGGCTGCGGACGCGCGACGAGCTTCGGCGCTTCCGGTTCAGGCTTCGGCTTGGACGCGTCGTCCGCCATGGCGACCCTCCAGGTCTGGCTTGCCCGCTCCATATACGCGCATCCGCGCCCGCCGCCCAGGGCGAGGCCGCGGCGTCCGCTTGTGGAAAGCGTCGCCGGAGGCTAGGCGTGCGCGTCACAGCCACGCCGCGGGACCCAAGTTGCGCACCGGCCTTTATCCCGGCACCTTCGATCCGATCACCAACGGGCACCTCGACATCATCGGGCGGGCGGTCAAGCTCGTGGACCGGCTGGTGATCGGCGTCGCGGTGAACCGCGACAAGGGTCCGCTCTTCACGCTGGAGGAGCGGGTGGCCATGGTGATGGAGCAGTGCCGCCCCCTGCAGACGCAGTGCGAGATCATCGCCCTGCCGTTCGAGACCCTGCTGATGCACTTCGCCGAGGACGTGGGGGCGAGCATGATCGTGCGGGGGCTGCGCGCCGTCGCCGACTTCGAGTACGAGTTCCAGATGACGGCGATGAACCAGCAGCTCAATCGCGAGATCGAGACCGTCTTCCTGATGGCCGATCCGCGCCACCAGGCGATCGCCTCGCGCCTGGTGAAGGAGATCGCGCGGCTGGGCGGCGACGTCTCCACTTTCGTCACGCCGGGGGTGGCGGCAAGTCTCAAGGCCAAGTTCAAGCGATGAAATCCCTGCCTCTGCGCCTCGCCCTCGCCGCCGCGGCGCTGTCCCTGCTGTGCGCCCCGCACGCGGACGCCGCGAAGAAGCCGAAGAAGCCGCGTCCGGCCCCGCCCGCGATGCTGGATCCGCTCGCGCCCACGCCGCCGCCGCCGCCGCTGCCGATCACCGATGCGGACTGGCGCACGCCCGACCTCGACAACCTGCTGGTGGTGGACACCAACAAGGGCCGCATCATCGCCGAGCTGTACCCCGAGGCGGCGCCCCAGACGGTGGCCCGCATCAAGACGCTGGCGCGCCAGCACTTCTACGACGGCCTGAGCTTCTTCCGGGTCATCGAAGGCTTCATGGACCAGACCGGCGACCCCAAGAACAACGGCGAGGGCGGCTCCAGCCTGCCCGACGTGCCTGGGGAGTTCACGTTCCGGCGCGACCACGCCATGCCCTTCGTCCAGGTGTCTTCCCCGTCGGGCGCGGTGGTGGGCCTGATGGGCGCCCTGCCGGTGGTGAGCCAGCCGGACATGGTCATGGCCATGACCACGGACGGCAAGGCGACCGCCTGGCCCCAGTTCTGCGCCGGCGTGCTGGGCTTCGCCCGCGCGGGCAGCCCAGATTCGGGCAACAGCCAGTTCTTCTTCATGCGCTCGTCCTACCCCTCGCTGGAGAAGCGCTACGCCGGCTTCGGCCGCATCATCGTGGGCCAGGACGTGGCCGGCGCGATCAAGGTCGGCGAGCCGGTGGCCGCGCCCCAGGACGTGATGGTGCGCGTGCGGCTGGGCAGCGACATGCCGGCGGCCGATCTGCCGACCGTGCGGGTGCTGGATGCGTCCAAGCCGGCGTTCAAGGTGCTGCTGTCGCGGCTGCGTGACGAGGAAGGCGCTGACTTCTCGGTCTGCGACCTGAAGCTGCCCTCCAAGGTCGGCTGAGGCGCGGCGCGGAGGTGCCCGACAAGGCCGCCGACCAGGAGCTGCGGGGGCGGCGCATCCGCCGCCTGCTGATCGGCGCGGTGGCGATCGGCCTGCTGGTCCTGACCGGCATGTCGGTGACCACGGTGGTGCTGATCTCCAACTACCAGGCCATCACCCGCTGGGTGAACCACACCTACCAGGTCGAGCACGTCCTTTCGGAGATCCGGGTCAACCTCTCGCGGGCGGAGTCCGCCCGCCGCGGCTACCTGATCACCGGCGAGCAGCTGTATTTCGAGGCCTTCAACGCCGTCTCGACCGAGCTTCCCCAGCAGCTGGGCCAGTTCCGGGCGCTGACCACCGACAATCCGCACCAGCAGGCCAACGCCGGGAAGCTGGACGTGCTCCTGGGCCGCAAGCTGGCGGAGCAGGAGAGCTCGCTCCAGCGCTTCGAGGGGGCCGCACGCGCCGGCCAGGACCCCAGCGCCCTGGTGCGCGAGAACCAGGCCACGCTGGACCAGCTGCGCGAGCTTCTGAACGCCATGGTCGGCGAGGAGGACGCCCTGCTGGCCGACCGGGCCGAGACCCAGTCGAGCGAGGCGCGGCTGCTGTTGGCCGTGGTGCTGAGCGCGGGGCTGGTGCTGGCGGCCCTGGCGGCCGGCGCCTTCCTGCTGATGCGGCGCTATGCGGACGACCTCGGCCGCTCCCAGCGGGCGCTGCGGGCCCTGAACGCCGGGCTGGAGGAGGAGGTGACGCGCCGCACCGCCGACCTGACCCGCGCCAACGAGGAGATCCAGCGCTTCGCCTACATCGTCAGCCACGACCTGCGCTCCCCGCTGGTCAACGTCATGGGCTTCACCAGCGAGCTTGAGACTGCAGCCAAGCCCCTGGTCGCCCTGATCGACCGGCTGGAGGCGGAGGCGCCGGGCCTGCTCACCCGCGACGCGCGCGAGGCGGTGCGCCTGGACCTGCCGGAGTCGATCGGCTTCATCCGCACCTCGACCCAGAAGATGGACCGGCTGATCAACGCCATCCTGCGCCTCTCGCGAGAGGGGCGGCGCACCCTCTCGCCCGAGCCGGTCGACATGGACGCCCTGATCGGCGGGGTGATCGGCTCGCTGCGCCAGCAGACCGAGGCGAGGGGCGCGGACCTGTCCATCGAGAACGAGCTGCCCGACCTGGTGAACGACCGCGTGGCGGTGGAGCAGGTGTTCAGCAACGTGATCGAGAACGCGCTGAAGTACCTGAAGCCCGGCCGCCCCGGCCGCATCGTCGTGCGCGGCAGGACCGAGGGCCTGCTGCGTGTCTACGAGGTGCAGGACAACGGCCGCGGCATCGACCCAAAGGACCACGAGCGCGTGTTCGAGCTGTTCCGCCGCGCCGGCGCCCAGGACCAGCCGGGCGAGGGCATAGGCCTTGCGCACGTGCGCGCCCTGGTGCAGCGGCTGGGCGGCGCGATCACGGTGGACTCCGAACTTGACCGGGGCGCGACATTCCGCATCTCTCTGCCCCGCAAATTGAGCCCCGCCCAGGAGCGCCCGTGACGTCCCACCAACCCGTGACCATCGTCATGATCGAAGACGACGAAGGCCACGCCCGCCTGATCGAGCGGAACATCCGCCGCGCGGGCATCTCCAACGTGGTGCGCCACTTCGCGGACGGCACCAGCGCCCTGGACTACATCTTCAACGGCCAGGACGGCCCCAGCCTGAACGGCCCGGCGCTGATCCTGCTCGACCTGAACCTGCCCGACATGAGCGGCACCGACATCCTGGCCAAGATCAAGTCGGCCCCGGCGCTGAAGCGCACGCCCGTGGTGGTGCTGACCACCACCGACGACAAGGTCGAGATCCAGCGCTGCTACGACCTGGGCTGCAACGTCTACGTCACCAAGCCGGTGAACTACGAGGCGTTCGCCGACGCGATCCGCCAGCTGGGTCTGTTCCTGTCCGTCATCCAGGTGCCGGAGGCGGCGGCTTGACAGAGCCCCCGGTCGCCGCCGAGCGGCCGCGGCTGCTCTACATCGACGACGACGCCGGCCTCTGCCGCCTGATCAAGCGCGGGCTGGAGCGGCGCAGCTTCGTGGTGGAGACGGCGACGGACCCGCGCGAGGGGGTGCGCCTGGCCGGCCAGACGGGCTTCGACGTCGTGGCGGTGGACCACTACATGCCCGCCCAGGACGGCCTGGCCACCCTGGAGCAGATCCGCCGGCTGCCCGCCGCGCCCCCCGTGGTCTACGTCACCGGCTCGGACGAGAGTCGGCTGGCCGTGGCCGCGCTGAAGGCGGGAGCGGCGGACTATGTCGTGAAGTCCACCGCCGACGACTTCCAGGACCTGCTAGCCAGCGCCCTCAATCAGGCGATCGCCCAGGTGCGCCTGCGCCGCGAGCGCGACGCCGCCGAGCAGGCCCTGGCCGAGGCCAACGCCCGGCTGGAGGCGATCGTGGCGCGCCAGGCGGTGATGCTGCGCGAAGTGAACCACCGGGTCGCCAACTCACTGCAGCTGATCGCCTCGCTGGTGCACCTGCAGGCCGGCGCCCTGGTGGACGAGGCCGCCAAGACCGCCCTGCACGACACCCAGGCCAGGATCGCCGCGGTGATGCAGGTGCACCGCCGCCTCTACACCTCCGACGACGTGCAGAACGTCGACATGGGCGAGTACCTGACCGGCCTGGTGGCCGAGCTGCAGCAGTCGCTGGCCGCCGGCGGGGCGGAGCATCCGATCCGCCTCAGCGCCGAGCCGATCCAGCTGAACCCCGACAAGGCCGTCTCGCTCGGCGTCGTGGTGGCCGAGCTGGTCACCAACGCCTTCAAGTACGCCTATCCCGACGGCGGCGCGGGCGAGGTGCGCGTGGCCCTGAACAGCGATCCCGCCGACCGCATCCGCCTGGTGGTGGAGGACGACGGCCGCGGCATGGGCGACAAGCCGGTCACCCGCGGCACCGGCCTCGGCCAGCGCGTCATCGCCGCCATGGCCCGCAGCCTCAACTCCAAGGTCGAATACGACCCCGCCCACAGCGGCGCCCGCGCAGTGCTGGCGTTCCAGGCGTGAGCTATGCCCTGTGGGGCGGCGGCGGGGCCGGTCTCCCGGCCTGAGGCTTCGGGTCCCCGCCGTTCAGCAGTCCCGCGATGGGCGTGACCATCACCGTCTTCGAGCGCTCGCCCGGCGACGGCCGGGGGCTGGCGCGGGACATGCCGGTGCGCTGGCGCTGGCGGAGGCGGGCCAGCCCTACGCCGTGCGCACCGTCTCGTTCGAGGCGCTGAAGCCGGCGCGCCGCACGCTCCAGCCCTTCGGCGACATCCCGGCTTGTAGGCGGATCGCCCTGCGCGAGCCGTCCGGGCCCGAGTGGATGGTGCTCGTGGATCGTGATGTTAAACCAAATGGGTCGCGATCCCAGAACCCTTAGAGCGCAGGCGGATTGAACTTGGGCGAAGTCGAAGGCGGCATACTGGAAGGTATGCAGCGGAGTTGGGTGGAAACGATCCCCGGCGTCCCGTTCGCGGCAGACCGGGTATGGCGCGATACGCCGATCGACTCCCTTCAGGCCCTGCTGTTCGTGCTCAGGCTCGAGCGGGAAGTCGGCAGGCCCATCCCGTTCGACCTGCTTACCCCTGACACAACGCCCCGGCGCCTGGCGGCGACGCTCGCCGGCGCGGAAAGCGGGTCCGCGGGTGTAGCCGCGCGGCACATTCTGCTTGTGCCGGGCATATTCGGCGACGAGCCGCGGCTGGCGGAGTTCCGCCGCTTCGCCGGCCCGGAGCTGTCGTTCCACACCTTGCCTCTGCCTGACCTGGACGCGCCGCTCGATCTGCTGACCAGCGTAGGAGGGACGGCGGACTGGATCATAAACACCCAGATCCCGGCGGATGGTGTTTGGCGGACGATGCCCGTCGTCGGCTACAGCTTCGGCGGCCTGGTGGCGCTGGAGATCGCCGCGCGGAGCGGCGCCCGGGCGCCGTTGCTTTGCCTCCTCGACACCTGGCTCAGCTATGGCGGCGGCGCCGATCCCGAGCCCTCGCAGCCCTCGCAGCCCTCCCAGGAAGAGAGGTCCCTGCGCGACTACGCCGCCAAGTTGAAGCGGCTGGGCGGCCGTCGTGAGGAGCGGCGGGTGTTCGTCTTCAAGCGCGTCATGCGCCTGTTGCTGCGGCTGTCCGCCTACCGGCTGGCCCGCTTGCTCTACAACGCTTGCAAGGAGCAGCTGCCGATCGTGGAGCAGGTCCATATGCGACGGCTGCTGCTCGGCGGCATCCGACTACGCGCCGTGAAGCGGTGGGCGCCCAGGCGCTACGACGGTCCGACCTTGCTGCTGGCGAGCCGGGACATGCCGCTGCTCCATCCGGCTGAGGCTTGGCGCGACGTCTGCCCCAACCTTGAGGTTGTGGAGGTCGACGGCGATCATTTCAGCGTGCTCGACGCCCGGTGCGCCCATCTTTTGAGCGAGCACATCCGGGCGGCCGCCGGCTGAGACGCAAGGAAGGCGCTACGCCGCAGAGGCGTCCGTCGCGCTGATCAGGGCATCCAGCCGGACGAGGTCGGGCTTGTAGTTGGCCAGGCGCGGAACCGACGCGACGACGTGCAGGCGATGCGGCGCCATGTGCGCGGCGGTGGCGGCGGCGACGTGGGCGCGCACCTCCGACAGGCTCGGCGCGGCGGCCCCAGGGTGGATCGAGACCACGGCCAGGACGGAAGGCGGCTCCTCGGGCGCGGACTTCACGATCACCACCGCGTCGTGGACCGCGTCGAGAGCCCGCAGAGCCTCCTCCACCTCCAGCAGATTGGCCCACAGGCCGCGGATCTTGACCTGGCGGTCCCGCCGGCCGACGAACTCCACCAGGCCGTCGGGGCGAAGGCGCACCAGATCGCCGGTGTGGTAGATGGCGCGCTCGGGATCGCTGTCGTCGGTGACAAAGCGCCATTGGGTCAGCCGCCCCTTCTGCCAGCTGCCTGCCGCCAGCCGGCCGCGGATGACCAGTTCGCCCACCGCCCCGTCCTGCGCCGGCCGGCCGTCCTCCTGCAGGAGCGCCATCTGCTTGCCGGGGACGAGCCGACCCACGGGCACGCTCCCGCCCTCGAACGCCGCCTCGTCGACGAACCAGGAGAACATCGCGCCCGTCTCGGTGGCGCTGAAGGTGATGCTGATGTGGCAGTTCGCAGGCAGCTTAGCGCGGAACAGGGCGATGTCGCTCTGCAAGGTGGCCTCGCCGTGCAGGTCCAGGATGCGCAGGCTGTGGAAGGCCCGCTCCACCCCCGGCAGGGCCATCAGCGTCCGCAGCACCGTGGGCACGAAGCTGAGGATGGTCACCCCCTCGGCGCCCATGACGCGCAGCGCCTCGCCCGCGCCCTGCCGCGCCATGTCGACGATGCGCAGGGTCGCTCCGGTGGTCAGGGCCAGGAAGGCGTGGCCGGCGCCGCCGGTGCTGAGGGAGGCCAGGCCCAGGATGACGTCGGCGCTGCTGACGTGGAAGGCGTCGACGGAGTGCCTCAGCCCGTCGGTCTGGTCGTAGGCGACGCCCTTGGGCCGCCCGGTGCTGCCCGAGGTGAAGATGACGAAGATCGGCGTGCGGGGCGGCGGCGTGCGGCAGACATAGCGCGCCGCGCCGCTGGCCTGCCGGGGATCGAACACGATGGCGTTGGCGTGTTCGGGCCGGGCGCCGCCGGCGATGTCGTCGGTCGCGCAGAAGACGATGGCCTCCGCGCCGCTCTCCTCCAGGATGGCGCGGGTGCGTTCCGGCGGATGGCCGGCGTCCACGGGGACGAGGGTGAGGCCGGCGGCCGCCGACGCCAGGATGATGATAGGCCCGGCGACGCCGTTGTGGATGAAGGAGGCGATCGGGCGGCCCGCCTCGGCGACCGCGGACAGGCGCGCCGCCAGCCCGTAGGCGCGTTCCAGCACCTCTGCATAGGTCAGCCTGAGCCGGCCGTCGTCGAGCGCGATCTTGTCGGGATGGAGGGCCGCCGCCCGCTCTACGTCCTCAAGCCCGAGCTGCCGCTCCGGCGGACCCGCCAGGGGTGTGTAGGGGGTGGCGACCGGCCCGCCGAAGTCCGGCGACGTGCGTCCGCCCTCGATCCAGACCAGGGTCTCCGCCGGCCTGTCCGCGACCATCTCCATGTTCAGGCTCCCCATTGCACGGTCAGGGCGAAGGTGACGCGCCGCGGCGGCCCCGCGATGTAGGACGGCAGGCCAATGTTCAGGCTGCCGGCGCCGACATCCTCCACGTAGCGGGCGTCCGTCAGGTTCGAGAGCGCCAGCTCCGCACCCCAGGGGCTGCGCGCCGGCGCATAGAGCAGGCGCAGGTTGACCAGGTTCACCGCGCCCTGGCTGGCCTGGTAGGGGATCGCCGGCACGAGGCTGGCGGTGGAGAGCTTCAGGTCGCCGTTGGCGCTGTCGAAGTAGACGCGGGACCTGAGGCTGTCTTCCGGGATGACGTGCAGGACGCCGCCCAGGGCGCGGAAATGGATGTCGGCCCGGGCGTACAGGGTGTGGTCGGGCGAGAGCCGGAAGTGGTTTCCGTCGTAGAGGCCGGAGCCGAACCGGGCGTGGGTGTAGGCGTAGGCGAGGTTAAGGTCGGCCCAGCGGGTCGCCACGGCGCGTCCGCTCACCTCCAGCCCCGGGATGTCGGCGCGCCCGGCGTCGGTCTGGATCAGGGTGGCGCCGCTGATGACCTCGGTGTCGAAGTGCTGGTAGAAGAGCTGGTAGGCGGCGGCGTCGATCGAGAGCCGTCCGTGCAGCAGCTCGGCCTTCGCGCCGGCTTCGATGGACTCCAGGGTCTCCGGCGCCAGGACGACGAAGCGGGTCGGGCCGCCCGGCGTGGTGGGCGCCTCGGCCGAGACCACGGAGGGCAGGCGGCCGTGGCCGTAGGTCAGGTACAGGTTGGCGGCCGGGCGCAGCTGGTAGATCAGGCTGAGCTGCCCGCTCGGCCCCACGTCGGTGTGGCTCCGTCGATCGCCCGAGGGCGTCGCCGTCGGCTGGTCGAACAGGCCGATCTGCGGGATCGGGTAGCGGGCCGAATAGGGGATCGAAGCGGCGCCGGGGGCGGCGAGGGCCTGGAGCAGGGCGAGCGACACGGGCTCCGGCAGCTGCAGGGCGCCCAGGACGCCGCCGAGCACTGAGCGCGTCGCGACCGAGGAGGCGAGAGTGGTCTGCTTGTCGGCGGCGCTGAGGCGCAGTCCAGCCTCCAGCTTCAGCCGTTCCGTCACGCGCAGGGTTCCGCCGGCGAAGATGTCGTAATAGGCGTTGCTGTCCCGCCGGGTCAGGGATTCCATGTGGTTCTGCGCCAGGTTGCCGGCCAGGGCGGCCGCCAGAGCCGAGCTCACCGGCAGGCCGGCGGAGCCGGCGAGGCCCTGGATTTCCGCGCCGACCACCTGGGGCGCGTTGTAGAAGGCTTCGCTCCGAAGCCGCGGGTCGCCCCGGTTGATCACGCCCGTCAGCAGCCCCAGGACCTCGTTCTCGTTGAGGGACACGGGAAAGGCTTGGCTGGCGTGCTCGTAGGCGTAGCCCACGCCGGCGTAGGCGCTGAAACGCCGGTCCGGCTCGAACGTGAGGCGCAGGTCTTCGCTGATCTGGTGGTCGGCGAGGTCTTCGCCTGACGTCGCCAGCTGCAGCGACGAGCCGTCGTAGTCGCTGACGATGTGGGTGCGAAAGCCGGTGTAGGCCGTGGCGGACCGCAGCTTCAGCGCGTCGGTGACGGCGTAGCTGGCCAGGAGGGTCGCGCCGCCCAGGGTGCGCCGGCCCCCCGCGCCGCCCAGGGAGAAACCGGGGGCGGTCTGCAGATAGGCCGCATGGTCGGGGCTGGCGTCGCCAAGCGTCGCCCCCGTGGCCGGGTCGGCCGGGTAGAAGACGCCCGTCTTGGTGGATGGGCTGGTGTAGCGGTCGTGCTGCCCGTTGAGGATCAGGTCGAACGCCAGGGCCTTGTCCGGGCGCCAGCGGAAGCTCAGCCGTGCGGCGTCGACCGAGACGCCGTTGAGCGGCGCCCCGCCGGCGAGGTTGCGGACGTAGCCATCCGTGTGGCGGTCGAGCAGGGCGAGGCGGACGGCCGCCTGCGAGCCCAGGGGAGCGTTGAGGGTCAGCGCCTCCAGGTGATGGGCGTAGTCGCCGCCTTCGACGCGTCCTTCTGCAGCGAAGCCGGAGAGATCAGGCTTGTTGGTCACCACGTCGATGGCGCCGGCGATCGCGCCGCGGCCGAACTGGGTGGTCTGCGGCCCCTTCACCACCTCCACGCGCGCCTCGTCGAACATCTCGAACAGGGCCGACTGGGGGCGGGAGAAGTAGACGCCGTCCTGGTACACGGAGACCCGCGGCTCGCGCGTCGGGTCGGGCGAGTCGGTGCTGACCCCGCGCAAGACGATCGTGGGATTGGTCGGGTACTGGGTCGCGACCACCAGACCTGGGGTTCGCAGGGCCAGGTCGCCGAGGTCGTGGGGCTGGATCGCCGCCAGATCGCCGCCCGTGAACGTCGTCAGCGTCGCAGGCACGTCGAGCGCGCGCTCGGGCCGTCCCTGCGCGGTGACGATGACCTCTTCGAGGGTGTGGGACGCTTCCTGTCCCGACGGTTGCAGTCCCGCCATCCCTGGCGCCTGGGCGATCGCCGCGGACCCTGCCGCCAGCCACAGGGCGCACCCGAGCTCTGCAGCCCCTAGCCGCTTTTGCAACATCAAGCGCCCCCCGGCGCATTGTTTCGTATTGTAGCGAAGATGCTACGCGGACTTTTAAGAAATCCTCCTCATGGTTGCCGGATCGGAGCTTTGGGGGAGTGACGGTTGAATCTGGCCAATCTTACAGACCGCCTGCGGGAGGCGCTCGCGGTCAATCCGGCAGCACAGGGCGCCTTCAAGTTCGTGATCGGCGGCCTGGGCGTCATCCGCGTGGACGGCCGGGGCGTCTCGAACGACGACGAGCCGGCCCAGTGCGTGATGACGATGACGGCCGGCGATCTTGAAGCCATGCTCGCCGGTCGGCTCGACCCCCAGCTCGCCCTCGCCGACGGCCGCCTGGAGCTGGATGGCGATGTCGCCGTCGCCCAGGCCATGCAGCCCGCCCTGGCCGCCGCCTGGCTCAGCCGCTGAAGCCATGCCCGCAGGGCTTTCGACGGAGCGGCTGGGCCGCCTCACGCGCGCGATGGCCGCCTATGTGGACCGCGGCGAAGTCCCGGGCGTCCAGACGCTGGTCTGGCGCCGGGGCGAGCTGGCGCATCGGGACCTGATCGGACGTATCAGCCTGGATGGCGAGCCCGTCCGCCCGGACACCCTCTACCGCCTCAGCTCCCTGACCAAGCCGATCGTCACCGTCGCCGCCCTCACCTTCGTGGAGGAGGGGCGCCTGCGGCTCGGCGACCGCATCGACCGCTGGCTGCCCGAGTTCGCCGCCCCGCGGGTGATGAGCGATCCTGCCGGGCCGCTGGACCAGACGGTCGCCGCGCCTCGGCCCATCACCGTCGAGGACCTGCTCACCCACCGGGCAGGCTTCGCGACCCCGTGGCTGCCGCAGGGGCCGATCGGGCGGTCCGTCCAGGCCCTGGTCGGCCTGGACGGACCGCGAGCGGACCTGGACGAGGCGGCCTGGCTCGCCAAGCTGGCGGCGCTGCCGCTGCTCTACGCTCCCGGCGAGCGGCTGGTGATGGGCCTCAGCACCGATGTCCTCGGCATGCTGATCGCGCGCCTGGCCGGCGCGCCGCTCGATGTGGTCCTGCAGCAGCGCGTGCTGGGACCGCTCGGCATGGCCCAGACCCGCTTCTTCGTCGACGCGGCCGACCGCCAGCGGCTCGGCACGGCCTATTCGGTCGGCTGGCTCACCAGGAGCCTGCAGGTGTGCGACGCGCCGGACGGGTTCTGGGCGCGCCCGCCCAGCTTCCTGTCGGGCGGCGGCGGCCTCCTCTCCACCGCGGACGACTACGCGCGCTTCGGCCGGATGCTTCTGGGGATGGGCCGGCTCGACGGCGAGCGGGTGCTGTCCCGCAAGACGGTGGAGTTCATGACGCTCGACGCCCTGACGGCGGAGCAGCGCGCCGCGCGCTACTTCGGAGAGGATTACTGGGCCGACAAGGGCTTTGGGCTCGGCGTGTTCGTGACCGACAACCTGGCCCGCCGCCGCGCCCCGGCGAGCGTCGGCCAGTACGGCTGGCGCGCGCGGTACGGCAACTACTGGTTCAACGATCCGGCGGAGGATCTGACGGCCCTGCTGATGATCAGCGTCAGGTGGTCCAATCCGACCCCGCCCATCACCGCCGACTTCGAAACGCTCGTCTACCAGGCCATCGATGACTGAGGCCGCCGCAAGGGCCGGCGAGGCGCCGCCGGTCCGGTCCGAAAGGGACGCTGGCCGCGGCCGGCTGGCCGCCATGCGTGCGGAATTCGCCCTGCTGGGCCGGCTCTTCGGCCTGATGAGCGGCCAAGTCCTCACCGTGGTCCTGGCGTCCTTCACCTTCTTCGTCGCCGGCGGCACGGTGCTGGCGCTGGGCGCGACCCTGCGCCAGTTCGTCGATCACGGCGTGCACCGGACGCTGCAGGCCCTGAACCTCGTCACCGCCGAGATGGCGGCCCTGGTGATCCTGTACGCTGCGGCGGCCTATGTCCGCAGCTTCCTGATCGGACTGATCGGCGACCGGGTCAGCAACGACCTGCGCAAGCGGGCGCTGCACAAGCTGCTGCAGCACGGACCGGCCTTCTTCGAGCAGCGCGGGCCGAACCGCATCTGGGCGGAGGTCGCCGCCGACGTGTCGCAGGTGCAGGCCGCCATGTCGGTCGCCCTCTCGGCCTGCCGCAGCGCGGTCATCCTGGCGGGCGGCGTGGTCATCATGGCGTTCAGCAACCTTCTGCTGACCTCGATCGTCTTCGTCCTGGCGCCGGTCATCACCGTGGTCATGTTCCGTCTGCACGGGGCGCTGCGCCACGAGGCGAGCCGGGCGCAGGCGATCGCCACTGAGGCCGAAGCGACCGCGCTGGAGAGCCTCGCCCAGCTCCGCACGGTGAAGGCCTTCTCGCAGGAGGCGCGGCTCGCCGGCGCCTTCGCCGCCCTGTCGGACGACGCCTTCGCGAAAGGACAGGCCCGCAACCGCCTGCAGGGCGTGGTGAGCGCCAGCTCCGTGCTGATGACCTTCGGCGCGGCGGTGTTGCTCGCCTGGATCGCCGGCGGCCAGATCGCCCACGGACGCGCCTCCGAAGGCGCCATGACAGCCTTCCTGTTCTATGCGGTGGTGGCCGCCAACGCCGGCGCGGGCCTGGCGGACGCCGGGGGCCAGCTGCAGCGGGGCCTGGCCTCGGCCGACCGCCTGTTCGCCCTGTTCGACAGCGCCGTGGAGATCCGCGCGCCCGCTTCGCCCGTCCGGCTGCCGGCCCGGGCCGCGGGCCTGGTGGAGTTCCGCAACGTCTCCTTCCGCTATCGCGGCGATCCCGACCGCCTGGTGCTGGACGGGCTGGACCTGCGGGTCGAGCCTGGCCGCTCGCTCGCGCTGGTGGGGCGCTCCGGGGCGGGCAAGTCGACGATCTTCAACCTGCTCCTGCGCCTGTTCGACCCCACCGAGGGGGTGATCGCCGTCGACGGCTGCGACCTGACGCGGCTCTCGCCGGAGGAGCTGAGGCGCCAGATCGCCCTGGTGCCCCAGGATCACGCCCTGTTCGACGGCGCCATCCGGGACAACATCCTGTTCGGGAACCCCGGGGCCTCGGCGGCGGCCGTGGAGAGGGCGGCTGAGGCGGCCTTGCTCCAGGACGTGGCCGCCGCGCTGCCGCGGGGGCTGGACACCCGGGTCGGGCACCGGGGCGAGGCGCTGTCCGGCGGCCAGAGGCAGCGGGTGGCGATCGCGCGCGCCCTGCTGCGCAACCCCTCCATCCTGCTGCTGGACGAGGCCACCAATGCGCTCGACCCGCACGCGGTGCGTCATGTCCAGGAGGGGCTGACGCGACTTTCGACCGGCGCCACCACCCTGATCATCGCCCACCAGCTCTCGACGGCTCTGCAGGCCGACGAGATCGCCATGATCGCGAACGGCAGGGTGGTCGGCCGCGGGCCCCACAAACAGCTGTTGAGCGAGCTGCCGGCCTACCAGCAGTGGGTCGAGATGGCGGCGCTCGCCTGAGGAGGCTCACGCCTTCCAGGCGCAGGCCCTTCGCTCGCCCGCCGGTCAGGCGGCCGCCGGATGCGCCCCGCCCTGCACGCGGGCCCGCGCCGACAGGAAAGGCCCGACCGGCTGCCGCGCGGGGGCGAAATGCTGCAGCCCCACCGGCGCCGGCATGGCGACGTACAGCGCCTCCACGCCGCCCCGGGCATGGTAGGTCTCGTGCCAGAAGCCCGCGCCCTGCGACAGCTCGCGGACGCTGCGCCACCAGGCCCCGTGCGGTTCGCTGTGCGTGAAGCGCTCCAGGGCGTCCAGGTCGCGCCAGTACTGGCGGAAGCCGATGTGCGAGAGGCTGAACATCATGCCCTCGTGCGCCAGCAGGCCGTCGGGCCGCTCTCGCATGATCTGGCCCAGGCCCGGACCGATCCGGCGAAGCGCCAGCAGCCCGCGCCAGCCGCGCAGCCGGAAACCGAGCATGATCATGACGAGGTCGGGATAGCCGGACAGATCGACGGACCGGCGGTCCAAAGCGGGTTGCATGGTCGGCGCCTCATTGTTTACAACGTAAACATACGTGGTCGAGCTTACGATGTAAACATGGCGGACGAGACTTTTCCCGACCTGCGCCAACGCCTGATCACGGCCGCTCTGTCAGCGCTCGAGCGGGGCGAGGAGGTCGGCCTTCGCGCCGTGGCGCGGGACGCCGGCGTCTCCGCCATGGCCCCCTACCGGCACTTCCAGGACAAGGCGGCGCTCCTCTCGGCGGTCGCGCTGCGCGGGTTCGACCGGCTCCGCGCCGACCTCGTGTCTGCGGACGGCGTGCTTGACCCCTGTGACGCTCTGGTCGCCCAGGGCGAAGCCTATCTCGCCTTCGCCCGCGCCCACCCCAGCCTGTTCCGCCTCATGTTCACCTGCCACGACGGCGGGCCGCCGCCTGTCGAGGACAACGCCTACGGCGTGATGGTCCGGCGGGTGCGTGAGCTGGCTCCGGCCGATCCGGACGCCGCCGTGCTCGCGTGCTGGTCGGCGGTGCACGGCCTGGCGACGCTCGCCCTGGACGGCGGCCTGCCGGCGACGCCATCGCCCCACGAGCGGGCGGCGCTCAAGCTGGTGGTCAGGGGCATCGCGGCCAGCGGCCCCCCTGTCGAGCCGCAGACATCAAGTCGGGGGCCCCTGCGCCGGTGACCCGCGGCAGCGGCAATCTTCGTCAGACCGGCGTGTGCAGGTCGGCGCGCAGCCGGGTCAGGCGGCGGCTTCCGGTTCGGCGGCCTGCAGGGCGAGGGCGAGGGTCTTGTGCTGGAGCACGGCCAAGGTGGCGACGCGGACCTCCAGGAAGACGCGGCGCAGCTGGCAGGCGGCCTCGTCGCGGCAATCCTCGCAGCGCTGGTAGAAGTTCAGGCTGACGCACGGCAGCATGGCGAGCGGGCCGTCGGTGGCCCGCACGACGTCGGCGAAGCTGATCTGGTCGGGCCCCCGCGCCAGGCTGTAGCCGCCATGGGCGCCCCTGCGGGCGTCGACCAGGCCCGCGCGCTTCAGGTCGGCCATGATCGCCTCGAGGAACTTGCGCGAGATCGCCTCCTCCTCGGCGATGGCGCTCACCTGGCGCGCGCCGCCGTGGCGGGCGATGTTCAGCAGGGCCTTGAGGGCGTAGCGGCCCCGTTGCGAGAGCATCTGACGAAGGTTCGGGGCTTGCGGCCGAGGCGCCGGCTCAGTCGGTGTAGACCCAGGTCTGGCCGGCTTCCAGCCGCCAGGCCCTCAGTCCGCCGGCCAGGTTGTAGACCTGCGTGTAGCCCAGCTTCTGCAGGCTCTCGGCGGCCAGGGCCCCGCGGTTGCCGCCTGCGCAGTACAGCACCAGGGCCGCAGCCTTGTCGGCGATGACCTCCGACAGCGTGAACTCCAGCCGCCCGCGGCTGAGATGGATGGCGGAGGGCAGGGGCGGGTTCTGCAGCAGCTCGACCTCGTCGCGCACGTCGATCAGGAGGGCGCCGTCGGCCAGCTCCGCTCGCGCCTCCCCAGGGCTCAGCTCGATGATCCGCCGCCGCGCGTCGGCCGCCAGGCGGCGGATGTCGGTGTAGTCGTATGCCGGCATGACCCTGCCACGCTTGACCTTGCGAACACAGCGCGCGCCGGGCGGCGGACAACTGCATCAGGAGCATGGCCTGTGGCCTGGCGGCGGGCAATCCAGCCTCTCTGGGGCGGCCGACAGCTGGGCTGAAGGCTGACGGGAAATCCTACCATGTTTATGGGAATTGAAGGCAGCCGCAGATTTTCTCGGTTCCTGCGCACCCCGATCCGGCGCGAGCATCTGGACGTCGGCTCCCCGGAGCACAGGTTCGGAAGCGAACATGCCAGAACTCGCATCGCTGAAGGTCAGTCGCCAGGGCTTCGGCGCCATGGGTTTGTCCAGCGTCTATGGTCATACGGAAGATGAGGCTTCGGTCTGCACGATCCACCGCGCGATCGATCTTGGGATCTGCTTCTTCGACACGGCCACCGGCTATCCCGCCGAACAGCTGAAGCTGGCGCCGCCCGCGCCGGTGCGCCGCCCGGCCGCCGCCTGACGGCGTCCCTTTTCCTCCGCAACCCATCCATCCAGCCCCCAAGGAGCCGCCCATGAGCGCAGCCCAGGCCCTGGCGCGCGAAGATCGCGCCGAAGACGCCGACACCTTCGCCCGCATCCACGTCGAGCCGGTCACCCCCACCATCGGGGCCGAGATCAGCGGCATCGACCTCAGCCAGGGCCTGGACGCCCAGGCCGCCGCCGAGGTGCGCAAGGCGCTGCACCAGTGGCGGGTGCTGTTCTTCCGCGACCAGGACCTGACCAACGACGAGCTGAAGGCGATCGGCCGCGCCTTCGGCCCGCTGACCCCCGCCCATCCCATCGCCGAGGGCCTGGACGAGCACCCGGAGATCTGGGAGCGGTCGGTGGAGGACTACCGCAAGCGCCGCGTCGCCAACGACACGGCCCCGCCCAGCCGCCAGCCGCCGCGCGACTACAAGGGCTGGCACATCGACATCACCTTCGTCGCCAATCCGAACCGCTATTCGATCCTGTACGGCGTGGACATCCCGCGCTTCGGGGGCGACACCCTGTTCGCCAACCTGATCGAGGCCTACGACGGCCTGTCGCCGCAGATCCGGGCCCTGATCGACGGCCTGCAGTCGGTGCACAGGACCAGCGGCTACGACTCCACCCAGAGCAAGCCGCGCAAGGACGGCCGCTCGCCCGGGCCGTTCGTCTCCCTGCATCCCCTGGTGCGGGTGCACCCCGAGACCGGCGAGAAGCTGCTGTTCCTGAACCCCGGCGTCACCAGCCACATCGTCGGCCTGAAGGAGCGCGAGAGCCAGGCGCTGATCGACCTGCTGTACGGCGAGGTCACGCGGCCGGAGTACCAGGTGCGTTTCCGCTGGCGGCCAAAGTCGCTGGTGATCTGGGACAACCAGGCCGTCGCCCATGCCGGGCCGATCGACTACGCCCAGTTCGAGCTGCCCCGCACCGTGCGCCGGATCACCGTGGCCGGCGAGCTGCCCACCGGCGCGGACGGCTTCGTCTCCCGCCCGCTCGAGGGCGAACTGTTCAACGTGCTCGGCTGATGCCGCGGCGGGCGGACAGGGGCGAGGCGCGGGGCTTCCTCGGCCTCGGCCTCTTCGTGGCCGTCTCGGTCGCGCTCCTGTTCGCCTTCGCGCCGAACCGGCGGCACGGGGCGGAGCGGCCGACGCTGGCCCTGACCGCGCCCCTGCCCCGGAAGGTGCCGCCGGGCGTCACCCTGATCGTCGGCGACCCGGTCAGCCAGTGGGTGTTCGAGCACAACGGCTGGGACAAGGAGCTGCCCTTCACCGTCAAGTGGGCGCAGATCACCGGCGGGCCGGAGGTCACCGAGGCCTTCCACGCCCACGCCCTGGACGTGGGGCTGGGCGCCAACGTCCCGCCGATCCACGCCATGTGGGTCGGCCTGCCCGTGAAGATCATCGCCTTCCGCGAGCGCGCCGATCCGCTGGACCATCCCTCCTATGTGCTGGGCGTGGCGCCCAGGGGGGGCGTGGACCGCCTCGGCGACCTGAGGGGCAAGCGGATCGCCTTCAGCCCCAGCCAGGTGCAGAGCCAGATCGTGCTGCAGACGCTCCACGCCGCCGGCCTGACGCCGCGGGACGTCAAGCTGGTCGAGCTGCCCTCCAGCATCGGCGGGGACGTCTATACCAGCTCGCTGGCCAGCAACGTGGTGGATGTCGCCCCGCTCGGCAGCGGGATCGTGGCCCAGAAGTACCTCAGGAAATTCGCGGCGGACGGCGCCAGGACCCTGCCGCACCCGCCGTTCCGCGACGACGCCATCGCCCTGTACACGCCGGTCGAGGTGCTGCGCGACCCGGCCAAGGCGGCGGCGCTGCGGGTCTTCGTCCGCTACTGGGGCATGGCCCAGGCGTGGGAGCAGGCCCACCCGGACGCGCTGGCGCAGGGCTATTACGTCGGCCGCCAGGGGCTGAAGCCCGCCGACGCGCGCCTGATCCTGCAGGCGGCGGGCGAGATCGTCATCCCGCACGACTGGCGCGGGGCCGTCGCCTACCAGCAGGCTTCGATCGACCTGATGGCGCCGCAGACGGGCCACGCCCGCTTCGCCGCGGACACCCTGTTCGATCCGCGGTTCGAGCATGTGGCCGCCGACGCCGCCGCCACCGAGCTGGCCGCGGGCGTCCTTCCCCACGCATCCTCCCCCACGGTGCAAGCAGGCCGGTCATGACCATCGATGTGCGCGTCTTCCCCGTCGCCGGCCCGGCGGCGCGCCGAAGCCGCCCCGCCCCCCCAAAGTCCGCCGCCCCCGCGCGGCCGGTCGAGTGCGGGCGCACGCGGCTGGGGCCCGGGACGGCGCGTCGCTGGGGCTGGGCGATCGGGCCGGCGCTGCTGCTGCTGTACTGGTCCGTGCTCTCCGCCACCGGCTTCCTCGACAGCCGCATCCTGCCCGCCCCGTGGACGGCGGCGAGCACCGCCGCGCAGCTGATCCGCGAGGGCCGGCTGCAGGAGAACCTGGCGGTCTCCGCCGGGCGGGCGGGGGCGGGGCTCGCCTTCGGCGTCGTGGCCGGGGTGGTCCTGGCGCTGGTCTCCGGGCTGAGCCGGCTGGGCGGCTACGTCGTCGACGGCGTCGTGCAGCTGAAGCGTGGCATCCCGATCCTGGCGGTGATCCCCTTCATGGTGCTGTGGTTCGGCATCGGCGAGGGCATGAAGATCGCCACCATCGCGGTGACCGTCTTCTTCCCGATCTACCTGCACACCCACAGCGCCCTGTGCGCCATCGAGCTGAAGCAGGTGGAGCTGGCGGAGACCCTGCGCCTGAGCCGCGCCCAGTTCATCCGCCACGTGGTCGCCCCCGCCGCCCTGCCGGGTTTCCTGACGGGGCTGCGCTTCGGCGTCACCTCCGCCTGGCTGGCCCTGGTGGTGGTGGAGCAGCTGAACGCCACCAGCGGCATCGGCTACATGGTGACGCTGGCCCGCAACTACGCCCAGTCCGACGTCATGCTGGTGGGGCTGGTCGTCTACGCTTTGCTCGGTCTCTCCTCGGACGCGGCCGTGCGGCTGCTGGAGCGGCGGGCGCTGGGCTGGCGCAGGACGCTCGGGCGATGAGCGCGGTCGTCCAGGTCCGCGGCCTGACCCGCCGGTTCGCGCGCAAGGGCGTGCTGAACGGGCTGGACCTCGACATCCGCCGCGGCGAGTTCGTCGCCCTCCTGGGCCGCAGCGGCTCGGGCAAGAGCACGCTGCTGCGCGCCCTGGCCGAGCTGGACCACGAGACGGAGGGGGAGGGCGCCTTCACCGTGCCGCCGCGCCTGTCGGTGGTGTTCCAGGACGCGCGCCTCCTGCCGTGGAAGCGCGTGCTCGACAACGTGGTGCTGGGGGCCAAGGGCGCCGACGCCGTCGCGCGCGGCCGCCGCGCCCTGGCCGAGGTCGAGCTGGAGGGGCTGGAGCGGGCCTGGCCGCACGAGCTGTCCGGCGGCCAGCAGCAGCGGGTGGCGCTGGCCCGCTCGCTGGTGCGCCAGCCCGACCTGCTGCTCGCCGACGAGCCCTTCGGCGCCCTGGACGCCCTGACCCGCATCCGGATGCACGCCCTGCTGCGCCGCCTGTCCGAGTTGTACAACCCCGCCGTGCTGCTGGTGACCCACGACGTGGACGAGGCCATCGAGCTGGCCGACCGGGTGGTGGTGCTCGACGACGGGCGGCTGATCGCCGACGTTTCGGTCGATCTCCCGCCCTCCGGCGCCGCCCGGCGCGAAGCCGCCGCCGCCCTTCGGACCCGCTTCCTGCGCCTGCTGGGCGTCGAGGCGGAGGCCGAACCGGGAGCGACCGCCGATCGCCGAGAAGCCGCGCCTTAGCGCATAACGACCGATAACTGGAATATATTCCGATCGCGTGGAAACATAATCTGCGTGATGTGGAGCCTCGTCTGAAGATGATTGGTACGGGTCTCGCATTTGACCGTTGATAGTCTTGGTATTGTTAGAAAAACTAAAATGTATCGCTGGTTAGTTTGGCTTGTCCGGCGTTCGCCCCGGCTTCTATTCCCATCACGACAATAGGAATTGGCGTCGCCCTCGCTGAGGGGGCGGCGGCGCCGTCGCGCGAGGCCGCTGGGAGCATCATGGGCGTAAAGGGTCTGATCTTCACTTCCACGGCGATGGTCGCCTTGTCGGCGGCCTTGGGGGCGCGCGCGGCGGACGCGCCCGTGATCGCCGCGGCGGCCGGCTCGCCGGTCCCTGCGGCCGCGCAGCTCACAGGCTCGGCGGACCAGGTCGTGGTCACCGCCCGCCGCACCACGGAGAAGGCGCAGGACGTGCCGATCTCGCTGTCCGTCGTCAGCCCCTCCGCCCTGAAGCAGACCGGCAGCTTCACGCTGCAGGACCTGCAGGCGCTCACCCCCAGCTTCACCTCCTACCAGTCCAATCCGCGCAACGCCTCGATCGGCATCCGCGGCATCGGCGTGTCGTCCGCCGCCGACGGGCTGGACACCACGGTCGGCGTCTACGTGGACAACGTCTATCTGGGCCGGCCGGGCATGGCGCTGGAGGACCTGATCGACGTCGACCAGATCGAGGTGCTCCGCGGCCCCCAGGGCGCCTTGTTCGGCCGCAACTCCGCCGCCGGCGTCCTGAACGTCACGACCAAGAAGCCGAGCTTCAGCTTCGGCGCCGACGCCGAGATCTCGGCCGGGAACCTGGGCTACAACCAGGAGCGCCTGAGCGTCACCGGGCCGATCATCGACCATCTGCTGGCGTTCCGCGCCACGGTCTTCAACACGTCGCGCGACGGCTACATCGCCAACACCACCACCCACTCGCCCGGCGACAGCGTCGGGCGGGACGGCGTGCGGCTCCAGCTGCTCTACACGCCGACCTCAAGGCTCAGCGTGCGCCTGATCGGCGAGGCGTCGAAGGAAGACGACACCTGCTGCGTCTCCTCCATCAAGACGGTGCTGTCCCCGTCGGCGACGGCGGCCACGGCGCGGACGCTGAGCGCCTTCTCCCAGCTCGGCTACACGCCCACCGCCAGCCTCACCAGCACGGCCAACAACTCGCCCCAGGACATGCGCACCAACCAGTACGCGGTGTCGGCCCAGCTGGACTGGAACCTCGGCTGGGGGAATTTCACCTCCATCAGCGCAGAGCGGTTCTGGACGTTCAATCCGCTGCAGGACAGCGACGGCACACCGCTGGACATCATCCAGGTCAACGCCGCCGTGACCCATGACTGGCAGTACACCCAGGAGTTCCGGCTGGCTTCCAACCCCGGACGTTTCAGCTGGCAGGCCGGCGTCTACCTGTTCGACCAGAACCTGCGCGACCACTACATCCTGAACCAGTTCGGCAGCCAGGCGGGCGCCTTCTACACCGACTATCTGCGCACCACGAACCCCGCCGCCGCGCGCGTGTCCATCGCCAGCGGCTCGCAGTACATCGGCGACACCCGGGTGATCACCGGCAGCGCCGCCGCCTTCGGCCAGGCCAACTACAAGCTGACCGACCGGCTGACGCTCACCGGCGGCCTGCGCTACACCTATGACGACAAGCACGGCGTGACGAACACATCCAACGTCGGCACGCCCTATTCGGCGACGGCGATCCCGTTCCACTACGACGTCCATGTGCGGGGCGGAAACCTGTCCTGGCTCGCCAGCGCCGACTACAAGCTGAACCGCAACGGCCTGCTGTATGTGTCGTACTCGACCGGTTACCAGTCCGCCGGGCTGAACCTGAACTCCTACGTCGCCAACGGCGCCTCGCTGGTCCTGCAGCCCGAGAAGGTCCGGGACTGGGAGGTGGGGATCAAGCAGTCGCTACTGCACGACAAGGTCAGCCTCAACCTCGACGGCTACTGGACCGACCTGACCGGGCTGCAGGCCAACATCTACCCGACCAACGGGGCCAAGTCGTACCTGGCCAACGTGGGCAATGTGGTCTCGCGCGGGGTGGAGGCTGAACTGACGGTCTCGCCGATCCAGGGGCTGACCGTCACGACCAACGCCTCCTACAACGACGCGCACTACACCTCCTACCCGAACGCGCCATGCCCGGTGGGCGGGGCGGCGGTGTGCAACCTGACCGGCCGCCCGCTGTACGAGGCGCCGCGCTACATCGCCAACCTGCTGGCGGAGTATCGCTTCCAGCTGGGAGAGCGGCTGCACCCCTACGTCGTGGGCCAGTACTCGTACCGCTCCTCCGCCTATGGCTCGGTCGACGACGGGCGGCTGACGCGCATCCCCGCCTATCCGCTGCTCGGCGGCCGCGTCGGGACCACCTTCGGCGACGGCCGTTATGACCTGGCCCTGTGGATCGAGAACGCGCTGGACAAGCGCTACTTCCTGAACCTCGGCACGCTTTCCATCCCCGGCGCCGGAACCTTCGGCGCCGGCGGCCAGATCGGCGTCCCACGCACCTACGGCTTCACGCTGCGGGTGCATCTCTGAGGCCGGTAGGCTCGGCTCAGCTGTGCGACTCCGCCCCCTCTGCACGCAGCCGCGCTCCATCCGGTTCGCACAAGCGCCGAAATCCAATCCAAGGGATGGATGTGGTGTCAGAGTGCGGTCCCATTCGCGGGGCGTGCATCGGAACATCAACGCCGGTCCACAAATCCGCTTCGTCGACAGCCGGTCCGAGGCGTTCCGCCGGCCAGGGCCAAGCGCCTCAGAAGTCCTCCCAGTCTCGCGGCGGGGCCTGGACCTTCGGTCTCAGCTCGACGACAGGGCCGGGGTGTGCGCGTCGGGGGCGGGCGGCTGGGGGTCTGTCGGCCGGCCTGTTGGCCTGGCCTTCGGTCAGCTTGAACCGGGCGACGAGGCTGGAGAGGGTGATCGCCTCCTCGCTGAGGCTGCGGGCGGCGGCGGTGGATTGCTCGACCATGGCGGCGTTCTGCTGGGTGGCCTGGTCCATCTGGTTGACTGCGGTGTTGACCTGCTCCAGCCCCGACGCCTGCTCCTTGCAGGAGCCGGCGATCTCCGCGACGGTGTCGTTGATCAGGGCCACCTGGGCGGCGATCCGCGTCAGGGCGGCGCCGGCGTCGCCCACCATCTTCACGCCCGTCCTGACCTGGTCCTCGGAGGCGTGGATCAGGGCCTTGATCTCCTTGGCCGCCTCGGCTGAGCGCTGGGCCAGGGCGCGCACCTCGGAGGCGACCACGGCGAAGCCCCGCCCGGCGTCGCCGGCCCTCGCCGCCTCCACGCCGGCGTTCAGGGCGAGCAGGTTGGTCTGGAAGGCGATCTCGTCGATCACGCCGATGATCTGGCCGATCTCGTTGGACGAGCCTTCGATGCGCCCCATGGCGCCGACGGCGCCTTCCACCACTTCGCCCGACCGCGCCGCCTCGGCCTGCGCGTCCTCCGCCGCCCGGCGCGCCTTGTCGGAGCCCTCGGCGGTCTTCTTCACGGTGGCGGTGATCTGGTCCAGGGCGGCGGCGGTCTCCTCCAGGCTCGCGGCCTGTTGCTCGGTGCGGCGGGACAGGTCGCCCGCCGCGGACGAGATCTCCTTGGCCCCGGCGTCCATGGCGCCCGTCTTGGCGGCGACTTCCTGCATGGCGGCTTCCAGGGCGGCCATCGCCGCGTTGAAGTCGCTGCGCAGCTGTTCGTATTCGGGGGCGAAGGGTTGCTCCAGCCGCCCGCTCAGTTCGCCGTCCGCCAGCCGGCTGAGGCCCGAAGCCAGGCCGTCGACGACCTGGGCCTGCGCCTTCGCGCGCTGTTCCTCGGCCTGGGCGCGCAGAGCCTGGTCTCGCGCCGCCGTCTGCCGGCCCTGCTCGGCCTCGGCCTCGAGCCGCAGCTTTTCCTGGCCCGAGCGCTTCAGGATTTCGACGGCGCGGGCGATCTGGCCGAGCTCGTCCCGGCGATCGCAGCCTTCGATGGGGATGTCGTAGGCGCCCTTCGCCAGCTTATCTAATACCATGCAAAGGACATCTATAGGCTTGATCAGCATGGCGCGGGCGCCGAGGTAGGCGAGCGCCGCCAGAAACGCCAAACCAGCCACTATGGTCGCCCAGGTCGAAACGATGGTGCTGCGGGTGTTCGCCGCGAGCGCCTGATTTTGCAGCTCGGCGCCATGCTTTATGCCATCCGACGTGGCGACGAACGCCGCCTTGAGGCCGGCGAATTGCGGTTTGCATTCGCTCATGAAGACGGCCTGGCTTTTCAGGACATCATCCGGAGCGGTCGCGCGCGCCGCCAGGTCCTGCGCGTGGGCGCAGGCGACGTCGAACACCTGATGTGCGGCTCTGCGCAGGCGATCGAGGCGAGGTCCGTCCGCGGGATCAAGGCGTCTCGCTTCATCCAGCTTGGCGAACAGGGCGGCTTTCGACGACTGCAGCTCGCGGCTGTCTAAGTCGTTCTCCGCCTGCGTCGTCGACACGGTCAGCTCGGCCAGCGACGAGCGGGCGTTCATCGACGCGCGGCTCGCCTGGGCGACGCGATAGGCGGCCAGATCCGCGTGGTCGATCAGCTGGGCATACCGGGACTGGATGTCGCTGATGCGGAAGCCGACGAAGGCGGTGGTAGAAACCAAGAATATCGCCACCAAAGCGATCAGGATCATCAGTTTCTTGGCAATCGAGACGTTCTTCACAGAGCGCTCCAGGATCGTTTTTGCGGAAGAGCCAGCGTGTATGGTGTTGTGAGTAGGCGCCAGCATCGTCAAAAACACTTTTGGCCGGGTGAACATACGGGAGGGGGCGGCGCCGACCTCGCCTGGGCGAGTGGATGCAGAGCGCTCGCTTGGCGCAAGTCGGGGCGGATGTGCTGCGTTGCGCGTCATTTCCCCGCCACCGGCGCTGTCGTTGGAGCGGCCAGCCTCTCGACCGGCCCCCCACCTGGACGGCCGGTCGAAATCCCATCCCGCACCTGTGGCGGCGCAGGGTGTGCGGCGCCCGGGCTTGGAGCCGGGCCTGTCAAGGAACAGGGAGGGGGGTACCTGGATGGCGTGCTGGGCGCCAGGGGATAAGTTGCCGCTTTGTTCTCTGCGCCAGACCGGCCCGGTCGGGCTCTGGGCGGCGCGGCCTCAGAAGTCCAGGTCGTGGTAGTGCGCCGCGGGGGGCAGGCCCGGCATGCGGTCCGCCAAAAGGGGGCGGAAGCTGGGGCGGGACTTGATCTTCATGTACCAAGTGCGGACGTGCTTGAAGTGGTCCCAGGGCGCTTCGCCGATGTAGTCGATCACCGAAAGGTGGCCGGCGGCGGCGATGTCGGCGAGGCTGAGGCGGCGGCCCGCCAGCCACTCGCGCGCGTCGAGCAGGGTGTTGATGTAGCCGAGGTGCCCGCGCAGGGCCTCGCGGCCGCGGCGGATGCCCTCCAGCTCCGGGGCGCCGAGGCCCAGGAGGCGCTTCTCCATCTTCTCGTAGAGCAGGTAGGCGTTGACCTCGTTGTGGAACTTGCGGTCGAACCAGTCCTGCAGGCGGCGCGTCTCGGCCCGCTCGGCCAGGTCCCGGCCCATCAGCGGCAGGCCGGTGTGCGCCTCCTCCAGGTATTCCAGGATGGCGCGGGGCTCGCAGGCGATCACGCGCAGGGCGCCTTCGCCCTCCACCAGCACCGGGGGCAGGCCCGAGGGGTTGAGCTCGGCCAGCTCGTCCGGCCGCTCCCAATAGCGGGCCACGGCCTCCTTGAAGGCCAGCTTCTTCTCGCCGAGCGCCAGGCGCACCTGCCGGGAGAAGGGGTCCAGCGGGAAGTGGTGCAAGGTGCGTTCGGTGATCATGAACTCACGTAACCGAGGCGCGGGGACGTCCGTTTCCGGGGGCTTAAACCCGCGCCCGTTTAAATGTCGTTTACCCAAGCCGATGAGGGCGGGAATCATCTCGCGGATGCGATAAACTCTTGATTCGTGGGGGCTTGACCCGCGTTCGAGTAGCTCATGGCCGTATTCGACGCCGCCTTCGCCGCCGCTGGCGGCTCCACCAGCCTGGCGCTGGCCGCCACGCTGTGGGCGCTGTCGCAGCGGCGCCAGGCGGCCGCGCGCATCCGCGAGCTGGGCGAGGCCCTGCGCGGGTTCGAGCGGCGCGAGGAGGCGGCCCAGGCCTCCACCGACGTGTTCGACCGGGCGGTGGTGGTGATCGAGCCCGCGGGGGCGCGGCTGGCCTCGGGGCGCGACAGCCTGGCCGCCTGCGCCGCCGCTCTGGGCCTCGCCGCCCAGGCGGAGCCGGACGCGGTGGTCGACGCCCTGATCCGCTCCAGCCCCGAGAACGCCCGCCGCCTGAAGGCCCTGCTCGAGAAGGGCGAGCCCTGCGATTTCGAAGCCCGCGGCGCCGGGCGCGGCGCGGTGGTGGTCGAGGGGCGCACCGCCGGCGCCTTCGCCTGGCTCGGCCTGTCGGTGGCGGCGGGTTCGGGCCTGCCGTCGGCGGCGCGCTTCTCCGCCTTCCTGGACGCCCAGCCGGGGCCGGCCTGGATCACCGGGCCCACCGGGCGGCTGGTGTGGGCCAACCAGGCCTGGCTGTCGGCCGCGGAGGCCCAGTCGGTGGAGGACGCCATCGACCGCGGCGTGGTGTTCGACCGCGGCGTGGAGACGCTGGCGGCGGAGGCGGCGGCCACGGGCGAACGGCGCGAGGCCCTGCGCTGGGCCCCGATCGGCGGCAGCCGCCGCGCCTTCCACGTCACCGCCGAGCCGCTGGAGGGCGGCGGCGCCGGGGCCATGGCCATCGACGTCACCGAGGTGGAGGACACGCGCGAGCAGCTGAACCGCGCCGTCCACGCCCAGGACGAGACGCTGAACCGCCTCGCCGACGCGGTGGCCATCTTCGACGCGAACCGGCGGCTGGCCTTCCACAACACCGCCTTCGCCAACTTCTGGGGCCTGGAGCCGGCGTGGCTGGCGGATGGGCCGACCCATGGCGAGGTGCTGGACCGCCTGCGCCAGCGCCGCCGCCTGCCCGAAACGGCGGACTATGGCGCGTTCAAGGCCCGCGAGCTCGGCTTCTACGAGACGCTGGAGGCCGCCCCGGACGAGATGTGGAGCCTGCCGGACGGGCGCACCTTGCGCGTGGTGCGCCAGCCGCATCCGTTCGGCGGGGTGCTCCTGGTGTTTTCGGACATCACTGGCGAGCTGAAGCTGCGCGCCCAGTATAATTCCCTCGTGCAGGTGCAGCAGGCCACGCTGGACAAGTTGAACGACGCGGTGGCGGTGTTCGGCTCGGACGGGCGGCTGCGGCTGCACAACGAGGCGTTCGAGCGGTTCTGGCGCATCACGCCCCAGGCCCTGTCGGACGCGGGGGATTTCGACGGGGTGGTGGGGCTGTGCACCCCGCTGGTGCATGACCGAAACTTTTGGCGCGAGCTGAAGGCCCGGGTGGCCGACCCCGACCCCCAGGCCCGCGCCCCCATCGGCGGCGAGATCAAGACCTCGGACCAGCGGGTGGTCGCCTATCAGACCCGGCCGCTCCCCGACGGCGCCACCCTGGTGGGCTTCGACGACGTGACCGCCACGCGCAAGCTGGAGCAGGCGCTGGTGGACCGCTCCCAGGCGCTGCAGGAGGCCGAGCGGCTGAAGCGCGACTTCGTGGGCAACGTCTCCTACGAGCTGCGCACGCCGCTCACCACCATCATCGGCTATTCGGAGCTGCTGGACCGCCAGGGCGAGGCGCTGCCCGAACGCTCGCGCGGGCACGTCCAGGCGGTGCGGGCGGCGGCGGCGCAGCTCGCCTCTTCCATCGACGACGTGCTGGACATGGCCCAGATCGACGCCGGCGAGATGGCGCTGTCGCTCGCGGACGTGGACGTCTGCGCTCTCCTGAAGGCCGCCGCCGGCCGCAGCGCCCGCGACGCGGAGGAGGCGCAGGTGAAGATCGGCGTGTGCGAGGACGAGGTGGGCGTGATCCGCGCCGACGGCCGCCGCCTGGCCCAGGCGCTGGACCACCTGATGGCCAACGCCATCCGCACCACGCCTGCCGGCGGCGAAGTGATGCTGGACGCCAAGCGCGCCCTCGGCGAGGTGAAGATCCGGGTGAAGGACACCGGGCGCGGCATCCCCTTCCACGTCCAGGCGCACATCTTCGACCGCTTCGTCGGGCGCGACCGCGGCGGCCCGGGCCTGGGCCTGGCGCTGGTGAAGGCGCTGGTGGAGCTGCACGGCGGCTGGGTGGCGCTGGAGAGCGAGCCGGGGGCGGGCGCCACCTTCACCCTGCACATGCCCGAGACCGCCTACCCCGGCGCGGCGCACCCCGAACTCGGCTTCTGAGGCCGCCGCTCAGCCCTGCACAGGGAAGCGGAAGCTGACCTGCTTGCGTCCGAAGTCGACCACCACCCGGTCGAACTGGCGCATCACGTCCATGCCCAGCAGCATGGCCGGGGTGTCGTTCAGCCCGAACTCGTCGAAGGTGTGGATGTCGGCGAAGGCGATCGGCAGGTTGTGCACGCTGGCGCCGCCGATCTTGACCCGCGGCAGCACGGCGAAGTGCGCCGGCGTGGCGCGGCCCGAGACGCTGATCACCTGGACCGGCGTCCGGTCGGCCCACTGCGCCCCCACAAGCCGCTGCAGGGCGCGATTGCCGATCGAGTTTTGCGCGCCGGAGTCCACGATCACGGCGATCGGCGTCCCGGCGATGGAGGCGTCGACCAGGATCAGCTGCCCATAGCGGCTCTTGGCGGTGACCACGATCACGTCCAGGCCGTAGCGCTCGCGCTGCGAGGGCTGGACCGACATGAGGTTGTGTTGGAAGTCCATGACGATGCGCTGGTCGCGCAGGCTGTCGATGCCCAGCATGCCGCGCGCGCCGAGGTTGCTTTCCGCCAGCGTGGGGGCGGCGACGTCGCGGGTGCTGCGCGGGCCGACGATCAGCTCGCCGATGCGGGCGGTGGGGGTCAGGTCGACGCCGCCGGTGCCGTTCAGCTCCACCGGGTCTCCGGGTCTCAGGCCCAGCTCGCCCGCCAGCTCGCGCGAGATGACGGTGCGGTCCGCCCCTGTGTCGATGACGAAGCTGTAGGGGCCGCGCCCGTCCACCTGCACCGGCACGGTCATGCGCTGGGCGCCGTCTTCTGAAGCCGAGACGCGGCTCGTCGGCGGATTGGCCAAGACGCCGGACGGGGTGAGCGCGACCTCTCCGCCGAGCGACGCCGCCGGCCAAGCCAGCGTTGCGACGACCACCGCCAGGACCCGGGCCCGCATGGGCCGCCTCCCATCTGTTCTTTGTTCTTGATGGGGAGTGTACGCCGGTTCCCGCCGCCGCCAAGATGCTCAGAGCACGTACCGTCTGCGGGTGGCGTTGAACCGCTCGTGCAGCTGGGCGGCGCGCGCCTCCGGCGTGACGCGCGCGGCGTCGGCGGGCAGGGCGCCATCCAGTTCCGAGCGCTTGACCAGCTGGGTCGACAGCTCCGTCCCGTGAGCGCTCATCAGGTTGCGATAGGTCAGGTTGCCGAGCGTGAAGCCCTGGGTGTCCAGCCAGTTGTGGTAGCCGGGATCGTCGTGGGCGATGACCAGGCGCACCTTGCCGTCTGCGTCCGCCCGCGTGCGGGCGGGGGTGTAGCTGACCGGCCGGTACAGGTAGTCGAGGCTGGAGAAGAACGCCCCCATCATCGAGGCCATCCAGAACCCCTCGTGTTGGTCGAAGCTGACGATCAGCGCCTCGTCCGGCGCGAGCGACCAAGTCATGTTCACCGCCGCGCGTCCCCGCTTCTGGTTGCCGCCGTCGCCGGCGGTCGGGTCGGGGGGAAAGGCGTTCAGGTGCTCCAGGTATTTGGCGGGGGTGTAGTGGTAGGGATGGTCGGGCCAGTCCCGCATCAGGCCGGTCACGAAGTCCCCCGCCCAGTCCATGCCGGCGATCAGGTCGGCGGGGGTCAGGGCCGGGCGCGGCTCGGCCATGTCGATTCGCTCGATCCGCATGGTGGCCGGCCGCTCCTCCCAGCGGTCGAAGCCCTGGCGGATGAACAGCTTGCGCGAACCGGGCGTGGTCGGCAGCCAGTTCGGGCCGCGCTTCTCCCCGCCGATGTACAGCTCGAACGCGCCGTCCCATTCGGTCGTCAGCTGGTGGGCGAACAGGTTGGCCTCGGGGATGTCGCCGAAGGGCTCGTGCAGGCTCGGCCACTCGGTCCCGGGCTGCCTGTCCGGCCGGGGGCCCTGGACCGTGATGTTCAGGAAGCGGCAGCTGCCCCGGTTCCCCGTGATCTTGTAGGCGCACGACCCGTCGATCCAGGCCTGCAGGTAGACGAAATCCGCCGCATCGCCGCCCAGCTTGCGGGTGGGATTGCAGAAGGCGTGCAGGGCCGGGAAGCGCGGGTCCTTGGTCTCCAGCGCCAGGTCGAAGGCCTGGCCCAGGTTCTGGGTCAGGAAGCGGAAGCCGTCCGCCCGGTGCAGGGGCGTGGGCGGGTTGTAGTCCTTGAACACGGCGTCGCCCGCGGCCCTGAGGCGGTCGCAGAACTGGCCCCAGGCCTCGTGCAGCGCCGCGTCGTCGGGACTGTCCTTGAACGCCATCGCGGGGTCTCCCTAGAGGTCAGCCGGGCGGCCGGGCGCCGGTTTGCAGCTGAAGCCGCATTCCCGTTTCCCTCGGGCCGGCCCCAGCATCGCCTGAGATTGGACACAGCTCCCCGTCTCCCTCGGGCCTGTCCCGAGGGTCCGGCGCGCAGCTTCCGGGCCGCTGGATGAGCTTGCATTCCGCCGGACGCCTCTCCCGCGGACCCTCGGGATAAACCCGAGGGAAACGGGGGAGAGCTGGGGATGGGCTGCTGGCGTCGGCGGACGCGACGAACAACCTGCGCGGCGGACCCTCGGGATAAACCCGAGGGAAACGAAGGGTGGGAGGGGGATATGTCGCCGGAGCTAACACGCAACGGGTGATCGTCAGCGGCGGCCCCTCGGGACAAGCCCGAGGGAGACGAGGGGTGGGCGAGAGGCTCCATTCGTCAAACCCCGAGGCGGACCAGGATTTCGCCGAGATGGTCCACCGCGCGCCGCGCCGCCGTCAGGTGGCCCTCCCGGTCGATGCGCGGGCCGACCAGCTCCAGGTCGAACAGGCCCTCGTAGCCGGCGTCCAGGGCCGCGCCCATCAGCCGTTCCAGCGGGATGACGCCGTCGCCCGGCACGGCGCGGCAAGGATAGCTGCGGTCGCCATAGACGTAGTCGCTGACCTGGATCAGCCGGCAGGCGGGCATGGCGCGGCGCAGCGAGCACTCGAGCCCCGCCTCGGCCCAGCAGGCGAACAGCTCCACGCACACGCCGATCCCGGCCTGCTCGGCCAGGCGCACGGCGTCGGCGAGGGTGTGGGCGAGGTGGATGTCGGCGTACAGGGGCGGGGCGTTCTCCAGCATCAGCGCCACGCCGGCCCGCCGCGCCGTCTCCAGGCCAGGGGGCGAGCGCGGCGGCGAACACCTCCGCGGCGTGCTCCCAGGCCATGGCGCCATGGCCGCCGGTCAGCATGTAGATGGAGCGGGCGCCCAGCGCCTGGACCTGGCCGATCAGCCGGTCGAGCAGGGCGCGGTGCGCGGCCCAGCTCGCCGGATCGGGGTCCAGCGCGCCCGGGGCGAAGTTGTGCGTGCTGGTCTCGACCTCAAGCTCGCCGAGCGCGCTCCGCTCCGTCCCGGCTCCGGTCCCCAGCAGCATGGGTCCGATCAGCCCGACCCGCCGGCAACCCAGCGCCCGCGCCGCCTCCGCGAAGGCGGTCAGGTCGGAGCCGGCGAAGGAGATGGCGTTGACGGACAGGCGCGGGTGCATGGGGCTAGGCTTCCCTCACAGCCCTAACCCCGCTGCTCGATCTCCAGGCCGAAGCGCTCGCGGTAGGGGGCGAACTCGGCGTTCAGCTGGTCGATGTCCTCGCCGATCACGTCCAGCGAGTACTTGAACTTGCCGTAGCGATCGCCCTTGTTGTTCTTCAGATAGTCGCGCATCGGCCCTTCCGCCTGCGGCCCCCAGGGCATGTCGTACGTCTCGTAGAAGGCCCCGATCACGCCCACGGGATCGGCGACGAAGTCGCGGTAGCGCACGTGGTGGATCCGCGGATCGTCGATGTAGGGGTTCTCCAGCGTCGACTTGAAGCCCGCGCGGCCCGCGGCGACGTGCAGGGGCGCCATCGCCTTCACGTCCACCTGGCCCGCCAGCCCCTCGGTCAGGTCGGCCATCATGCAGATGCGCGAGGCGATGCTCTGCACCGGGTCGCGGTGGGTCCAGATGATGCGGGCGTCGGGATAGGTCTCGAACAGGGTCTTGAGCCGGGCGCCGTGGAAGCCCTTCAGCACCCAGTACTTCTTCGGCCGCCGGTACTGGAACTGCTGCAGCATGGCCTTGTGGATGCGGTACTGGGCATCCGCGTCGCTGGGCAGGCCGGCGATGATCGATCCCATCGGCACGCGCCACCAGGCGGTGGGCGTCAGCACCCGGAAGTCGAAGGCCCAGGTGCGCTCGTCCTCCGGCAGGCCGTCGCCCAGCATGTCGTTGTAGGGATGGCTCAACAGCCACTTGGGCAGGTGGGCGTTGATCTCGCGCCAGTCGGCGTCGGCCTTCGCGCGGCGCGGATCGTCCGGCCCGGTCACGCCGGGAGGCGGGGAGGGGTACATCACCTCCCAGAACCGCAGGGCGCGCCCGTTCGGATCGACCGACAGCAGGGCGTGCAGCAGCGTGGTGCCCGATCGCGGCTCGCCCGTGGCGAACACCGGCTTCTCGATCCGCTCCTGCGCGATCGGGTAGCGGTTGCGGTCCTCGAACAGCTCCAGCCGGCTGGTGAGCAGCCACAGGCAGACCTCCGCCGCCTTCTGCTGGCCGGCCTCGTCCATGCCGACCTTGCGCAGCATCTCCACCGCCTGGCCGAAGCGCTCCGGCAGGGTCGGGTCGGCCCAGTCGTGCAGGCCGGTCCGGGCCTGCGCCTCGGCCAGCAGCGCGCCGGCGTCCAGGATTTCGCCCGCCATGCTCATACTCCCTCGAGCAGCCGCATCAGTTCGTCTTCCGCCTCGCGCACCTTCGCGGCGGAGCGGGCGGCGTACTTCAGGCCGGCCATGCCGCCGTAATCCATGATCTTGGGAACCTGCAGCCCGGCGTCGCAGAAGCCCTTCAAGGTCCGGGCGATCTTCGCGGGCGGCCCGTGCGGGACGATGGCCTTGATCGCCTCGGGATCGGTGCGGCGGACCATGTCGATGATCACCTCGCGCGTCAGCACGCGGGGATCGATGTCCTGGTAGCCGCCCCACGTGTCGCCCAGCGGGTGCTCGTAGCCGAACTGCCGCATGATGGCGGCGGGGATCTGCAGCACGTAGGCGCGCACTAGCGGCGCCTCCAGGATCTCCGCCAGCTCCGCCTCGTCGCCGATCAGGCAGGTCCAGATGAAGGCGGGCGTGATGGCCATGGGGTCGCGGCCGGCGCGTTCGGCGCTGTCGCGGACCGCCTTTAGCTTGGCGGCGTAGTCCTCCGGCGAATAGGCGCCCGCGGGCCACCAGCCGTCGGCGAAGCGGCCGGTGATGTCCAGCATCCGCGGCCCCCCGGCCCCGATCCAGATCCTGGGCGGCTTGCCGTCATAGGGTTCCGCATCCATCCGGGCGTGGTGCAGGTGGAAGAACTGCCCTTCGAAGTCGACGGGGCCGTCGGTCTCCCACAGCAGCTTGATGACCTTCAGCGCCTCCTCGAAGCGGCCGACCGGCTTGTTGAAGTCGAAGCCGTAGGGGACGGTGTTCTCGGTCTCGCCGCTGCCGAGGCCCAGGATGAAGCGCCCCTTGGCCAGGTGGTCGATGGTCAGGGCGGACTGGGCCAGCATGGCGGGGTGGCGGCGCACGGTGTCGACCACGCTGGTGGCGATCGGCACCCGTTCGGTCTTCACCGCCACCGCCGCGGCGACGGCCAGGGCGTCCAGGTGGCGATGGGGCGAGGGCGAGGTGGTGGCCAGGTCGGTGAACTCCGGCGTCCAGATCGAGTCCGGCCAGAAGCTGACCATGTGGTCGGGCAGCCAGACCGCGCCGTAGCGGCCGCTGTCCAGCATCGGCAGGTTGGACAGGTCGAGCGGAAGGGTCGTCCGCAGGAAAGCGGCGGGCTTCACCGTCAAGGCTGGTCTCCTCCCGCCGTCGGGCGGCGCGGCGATCCCGCATTCTGGCGCGCAACTTGGCGAGGGCGGCCCGGCGAAGGCCAGCCCTGCGGATGGCCGTCCGGGAAACATCGCCGTTTCGATAGAGCCGGCCGCAGCCAAGCATCAGCCGGGCGGTTCGGGCGCACGGCCGGCCGGTGCTAAGCGCGATGAGCGGGGAAACGCCGGCAGGACGCGCCAGAATGACCGAAACACCGATCATCGCCATCGTAGGGGGCACCGGCCATCTGGGCGCCGCCATCGCGGGGCGTCTGGCCAAGGCCGGCCATCGCGTGGTGATCGGTTCGCGCAACGCCGACAGCGCCAGGGCTGCGGCCGAGGGGCTCGGCCACGGCGTGCAGGGCATGGCCAACGCAGAGGCGGCGAAGGCCGGCGACATCGTCTTCGTCACCGTGCCCTGGGCCGCGCAGGAGGCGACCCTGGTCGACATCGCGCCCCACGTCGCCGGCAAGATCGTGGTCGACACCACAGTGCCCCTCGTCCCGCCCAAGGTCATGCGCGTGCAGCTGCCGCCCGAGGGCGCGGCGGCGCTGAAGGCGGAGCGGCTGCTGGGCGAGGGGGTGCGGGTGGTCTCCGGCTTCCACAACGTGGCCGCCCACAAGCTGGCGACCGACGCCGACATCGGCTGCGACGTGCTGGTGTTCGGCGACGACAAGGCGGCGCGGGGCCAGGTGGTGGCCCTGGCCGACGCTATGGGCCTGCGCGGCGTCCATGCCGGCGCCCTGGCCAACTCCGCCGCCGCGGAGGCCCTGACCTCGGTGCTGATCTTCCTGAACAAGACCTACAAGGTCGACGGCGCCGGCATCCGCATCACCGGCGAGCTGGTCCCGCCGGAGGGGTGACGGCGCCGGCGTTGTCCCTCAAACTTATCATCCCGGTGAAGGCGGGAGCTTTGCGCAATCCGCTAGCCCGAGCCCTCCCCCTCGAAGGGGGAGGGTTGGGTGGGGGTGCGCGCGCTGAGCGTGATGAGGATGGCGCTGGAGGCGGCGCCGCCTCCTATGGCCAACCCCAACCGTCCTGCGCCCACCCCCATCCCTGCCCTTCCCCCTTCGAGGGGGAAGGGTGGCGTGAAGTTTTCGCCTTCGTCGGGTCGCCCGGACGGCCTTCGAAGCGAGGCGGGTCAACGCGACGGTGCAAACGCCCCGTCCCGCCGCTACACGCCTTCCCCATGATCACCATCGCGCCGCTCACCGGCCTCGGCGAGATCGCGCCCGGCGCGGATCTCGCATCCCTCCTCGGCGAGGCCATGGACGCGCAGGGCCTGGGCGCCGAGCCGGGCGATATCCTGGTGGTCACCCAGAAGGTCGTCTCCAAGGCCGAGGGGCGCTTCGTCGATCTGTCCACGGTCACGCCGGGAGAGGAGGCCGAGCGGCTGGCGACGATCACCCGCAAGGACCCGCGGCTGGTGGAGCTGGTCCTGCGGGAGTCCAGCGAGGTGGTGCGCGCGGTCCCCAACGTGCTGATCACCCGCCATCGCCTGGGCCTGGTCATGGCCAACGCGGGGATCGACCGCTCCAACCTCGGCCCGGGCGGCGCCGAGCGGGCGCTGCTGCTGCCGCAGGACCCGGACGGCTCCGCCGCCCGCCTGGCCGAGGCGCTCGGCCGCCGGCGCGGCGCCCCGCTCGCGGTGGTGATCTCCGACAGCTTCGGGCGGCCCTGGCGGCACGGGGTGGTCAGCGTCGGCATCGGCGCAGCGGGTCTTCCCGCCCTGCACGACCGCCGCGGCGAGCGCGACCGGGACGGCCGTGTGCTGGAGGTCACCCAGGTGGCCGTAGCCGACGTGGTCGCCACCGCCGCCAGCCTGGTCGCCGGCGAGGGCGCGGAGGGGATACCCGCCGCCCTGATCCGGGGCTATGCGCTTGCCGCCGCCCCGCGCCCCGCGCGCGACCTCGTGCGGCCCCTGGCGGAGGACCTGTTTCGATGAGCGGCAAGGTCGTGGTGCTGACCGGCGGGGTGGGCGGGGCCAAGCTGGTGCTGGGCCTCACCCATCTGGTCGCGCCGCAGGACCTCACGGCGGTGGTCAACACCGCCGACGACTTCCGCCACTTCGGCCTGCACGTCTCGCCGGACATCGACACCCTGCTCTACACCCTGTCGGGCCGGTCCAACCAGGCGCTCGGCTGGGGGCGCGAGGGCGAGACCTGGTCGTTCATGGCCGCCCTGCGTGAGCAGGGGGCGGAGGACTGGTTCAATCTCGGCGACGGCGATCTGGCGCTGCATGTGCTGCGCACCCTGCGGCTCGGACGGGGGGAGGGGCTGTGCGCCGTCACCGCCGACTTCGCCGCCCGCTTCGGCATCGCCTGCCGCATCCTGCCCATGAGCGAGGATCCGGTCGCCACCGTGCTCGACACGGATGAGGGCGTGCTGCCGTTCCAGCGCTACTTCGTCGGCCGGCGCTGCGAGCCGCGGGTGCGCCGCATCGCCTTCGAGGGCGCAGAGGCCGCCCACGCCGCGCCCGGCGTGCGCGAGGCGATCGCCGCCGCCGACATCGTACTGATCGCGCCCTCCAACCCCTACCTCAGCGTCGACCCTCTGCTGGCGGTGGCCGAGCTGCGCGGCGCGCTGGAGGCGACGCGCGCGCCGGTGGTGGCTGTCTCGCCCCTCGTCGGCGGCCAGGCGGTGAAGGGGCCGACCGCCAAGCTGATGGCCGAGCTCGGCCGCCCGGTGGACAACCAGGCCATCGCCGAACACTACCGCGGCGTGATCGACGCCCTTCTGATCGACGAGGGCGACGCCGCGCCGGAGGGGCTGCCCGTCGGCCGCGCCGCCACGCTGATGCACTCGCTGGACGACCGCATCCGCGTGGCGCAGGCGGCGCTCGACCTGGCGGGGAGCCTCAGGCGCGCGTGAGCTGGACAGCTGTGGTGCCCCTGAAGGGCGGGGCTTCGCGGAAATCCCGCCTCGCGCCGGTGCTGGGCGAGGCGGAGCGCGCCGCGCTCAGCGACGCCATGACCGCCCATGTGCTCGCCCGCCTGGAGGCCTGTCCCGACGTGGCGGAGCTGCTGCTGCTTTCGCCCGAGCGGCCGGCCTGGGCCGGGGCGGGCTGGCGGCGCGACCAGGGGCGCGGCCTGAACGCGGAGCTGGCCGCCGTGCGCGCCAGCCTGCCGGACGCGGACCTGCTGGTGCTGCACGCCGACCTGCCGCTGCTGGACGTGGACGACGTGGAGGCGCTGCTGGACGTGGCCGAGGTGGCCATCGCCCCGGACCGCCATGGCCTCGGCACCAACGCCCTGGCGCTGAAGCGGGGGCGGCGGTTCGACTACGCCTTCGGGGCGGACAGCTTCGCCCTGCATCGGGCGCAGGCGCCCGGCGCGTTGGTGGTGGACCGGCCGGGCCTGCGGCTGGATGTCGACACGCCCGAGGACCTCGAGGTCGTGCGCCTCGCCCATGCGGCGCCGGGGAGGGACCGCCCGTGAGCTGGCGCGCCGCCGCCTGGCAGGCGCTGGAGGCGGCCCGCGCCTATGTCGGCGCCACCGCGCCCAATCCGCCGGTGGGAGCCGCTGTGCTGTCGTCGGCAGGCGATGTCCTGGGCGTCGGCGCGCACCGGGCGGCGGGCCAACCCCATGCGGAGATCGAGGCGCTGGCGGCCTGCGGCGCGTCGCGGGACCGGGCGCACGGCGTCTTCGTCACGCTGGAGCCCTGCAACCACCACGGCCGCACGCCCCCCTGCACCGAGGCGCTGATCTCGGCGGGCGTGCGCCGGGTCGTCGTCGGCGCGCTCGACCCCAACCCGCGCGTCGCGGGCGCCGGCGCGGCGCGGCTGCGCGAGGCCGGCGTGGAGGTGCGGTTGCTGGCGGAAAGTCCCGACCCGGACGAGCGCCTGATCGCCGCCCGCTGCGCCTCGCTCATCGCCCCCTACGCCCACTGGTTCCGCACGGGCGGCGTCTATGTGACCGTGAAGCGGGTGTTCGACGCGCAGGGGCGGATGGAGCCGCCGCCGGGGCGCAAGACCTTCGCTTCGCCCGGCTTGCTCGAATACGCCCATCGCCTGCGGCGGGAGAGCGACGCTATCCTGACCGGCTCGGGCACTGTGCTCGCCGACCGGCCGGACCTGACCGTGCGCCATGGTCTGGACCACCGCCGCATCCCCCGGGCCCTGCTGATCGCCGACCGCCGCGGACGGGTGGACGCCGCCTATCTAGAGGCGGCGCGCGAGCGGGGTTTCGCGCCGCGCATCGTGACCGACCTGCGCCCGGCCCTGGCCGCCCTCGCCGCCGAGGGCGCCCACCAGCTGCTGGTGGAGGCTGGGCCTCAGCTGACTCGGCGCGTGCTGGAGGAGGGCCTGTGGAGCCGGCTCGTCACCATCCGCCAGCTCGGCGAGGCGCAGGAGCAGGTGACGGTGGAGCTGAATCCTTCCCCCTCGAAGGGGGAAGGGCAGGGATGGGGGTGAGTGCAGGCGGTGTGTGGAAGCCCACAGGAGGCGGCGGCGCCTCGAGCGCCACCCGCTTCATCGGCGGCGCGTACACCCCCACCCCTGCCCCTCCCCCCTTCGAGGGGGAGGCGGGCAGTTCATTCCTCCCCCTCGATCGCGAGCAGGTGGCCGGCGCGCTGCTTGGCGCGCAGATAGGGCAGGTTGTGGGGGCTGGGGAAGGCGCCGGCGCGCTCCAGCTCAACCTCGATCCCGCAGGCGCGCAGCCCTTCCAGCTTGCGGGGCGAGGCGGTGAGCAGGCGGATGCGCTGCACGCCCAGCAGCCGCAGCATCTCGGCGGCGGCGACATAGCTGCGGCCGTCCTCGGGCAGGCCCAGCGCCCGGTTGGCGGCGAAGGTGTCGATCCCCTCGGCCTGCTGCAGGTGATAGGCCTGCACCTTGCGCGACAGGCCGATGCCGCGGCCCTCCTGGTCCAGGTACAGGATGATCCCGCCGTCCGCGGCGCAGCGGGCGATGGCGTCCTTCAGCTGGGCGCCGCAGTCGCAGCGCTCCGAGCCGAACACGTCGCCGGTCACGCAGGCGCTGTGCAGCCGCACCAGCGGCCGCTCGCTAAACCCTGCGACTTCGGGGCTGGGGAACACCAGCGCAACGCTCTCGCCCGCCCCGGTCAGGCCCTCGAAGGCGACGATGTCGGGCGTGGCGGGACAGCCGGCGAGCGGCAGGGGCGTGCGCGCCAGGATGCGCGGGCCGACCTGCGGCGTGGGGCTGAGCGAACTGCGGGACATCCGGCCTCCTTCGCGGCGGCCCATAGCACGCGGGCGCCGACGCCAGAGCGATGTTGTGGCTGCTCGGCCGTTCGCAAGGCTGCGCTGACGCATCCGCCCCGCCAGTCTATGAGACGTGCAGCCCAGGGCCGCCCCGGCGGCCGCGGGCCCAGAGCGAGCGCCCATGACCGATAGCTCCTGTGACGATGCGGCCGTCCGGCGTCTGTGGATGGCCAGCCTGCAGGGCGACGCCGAGCCCTTGCTCGCCGCCGCCCGCGCCCTGCGGGACGAGGGCCACAGCCGGCTGGTCAGCTATTCGCGCAAGGTGTTCATCCCGCTGACGAAGCTGTGCCGGGACGTGTGCGCCTACTGCACCTTCGCCCACACGCCCCGGAAGGGCGAAAACGCCTTCCTCACGCCGGACGAGGTGCTGGCCATAGCCCGCGCCGGGGCGGCGGCAGGGTGCCGCGAGGCGCTGTTCACCCTCGGCGACAAGCCGGAGCTCCGCTACCGCGCGGCGCGGGAGGAGCTGGACCGCCTCGGCTATCTAACCACCATCGCCTACCTGGCCGACATGTGCGCCCTGGTGCTGCGCGAGACAGGGCTTCTGCCCCACGCCAACCCGGGCGTGACCACGGCGGAGGAGATCGCGGCCCTGCGCAGGGTCAGCGTCTCTCAGGGGATCATGCTGGAGAGCGCGTCCGAGCGCCTGCGCCAGCCCGGCGGGGCGCACTACGGCTCGCCCGACAAGGCGCCCGCGGTGCGGCTGGCGGCGATCGCGGCGGCAGGCGCGCTGGCGGTTCCCTTCACCTCCGGCGTGCTGATCGGCATCGGCGAGACGGCGGACGAGCGGTTCGAGGCCCTGGTCGCCCTGCGCGACCTGCACCGGCGCTACGGCCACCTGCAGGAGATCATCGTTCAGAACTTCCGCGCCAAGCCGGACACGCGCATGGCCGCGGCGCCGGAGCCGGACGGGGCGGAGCTGGCCCAGACGATCGCCCTGGCGCGGCTGCTGTTCGGGCCGCAGATGAATATCCAGGCGCCGCCGAACCTCAGCGGCGTGGGCTTCGGCCGGCTGGTCCGCGCCGGGCTGAACGATTGGGGCGGGGTGTCCCCGGTCACCCCCGACCACGTGAACCCCGAGGCGCCGTGGCCAGAGGTCGAGCGCCTGGCGCGCGAGACGGCGGCGGAGGGCAAGGTGCTGGTCGAGCGGCTGGCGGTCTACCCGGCCTATGCGCTGGCGCCGGAGCGGTGGCAGGACGAGGCGCTGCGCCGCCCGCTGCTCGCCGCCCACGACGCCGACGGCTTCGCCCGCAGCGACGGCTGGGCGCCGGGGGAAGGCGCGCCGCCGCCCGCCGCGCCGGCCTACGCCCGCGGCGCCGATCCGACGCTGGAGGCGCTGGTGGACAGGGCCATGGCCGGCGAGGCGCTGGACGAGGCGGGGATCGTCGCCCTGTTCGCCGCCCGCGACTGCGACGTCGAGGCGGTGTGCGAGGCGGCCGACGCGCTGAGGAAGGCGGTGTCGGGCGATGTGGTCCGCTACGTCGTCAACCGGAACATCAACTACACCAACGTCTGCTACTACCGCTGCGGCTTCTGCGCCTTCTCCAAGGGCAAGACGAGCGAAGAGCTGCGCGGCGCGCCGTACGACCTGGCGCACGAGGAGATCGCCCGGCGGGTGGAGGAAGCCTGGGCGCGCGGCGCCACCGAGGTCTGCATGCAGGGGGGCATCCACCCCCGTTACACCGGCGAGACCTATCTGGAGCTGTGCCGCCTGGTGAAGTCGGTCCAGCCGGGGATGCACATCCACGCCTTCTCCCCCCTGGAGATATCCCAGGGTGCCAAGACGCTGGGCCTGCCGGTCGCGGACTTCCTGGCGCAGCTTAAGGCGGCGGGGCTCGGCACCCTGCCCGGCACCGCGGCCGAGGTGCTGGACGACGAGGTGCGCGACGTCCTGTGCCCCGACAAGATCAAGACCGCCGAGTGGCTGGACATCGTCGCCGCCGCCCACTCGGTTGGGCTGAAGACCACCTCGACCCTCATGTTCGGCCATCTGGAGGCGCCGCGGCACTGGGCGCGCCACCTGCTGCGCCTGCGCGCCCTGCAGGCGCGGACCGGCGGGATCACCGAGTTCGTGCCGCTGCCCTTCGTGCACATGGAGGCGCCGATCTGGCGCAAGGGGCTGGCGCGGCCGGGGCCGAGCTGGCGCGAGACGGTGCTGGTGCACGCCGTGGCGCGCCTGGCGCTGCACCCGCTGATCCCGAACATCCAGGTCTCGTGGGTCAAGCTGGGGCCGGAGGGCGCGCAGGCCGCGCTGAACGCCGGCGCCAACGACCTGGGCGGCGTGCTGATGAACGAGAGCATCTCCAAGGCCGCCGGCGCGGGCTTCGGCCAGGAGCTCGGGCCGGAAGCGATGGACGACCTGATCCGCGCCGCCGGTCGCGAGCCCCAGCAGCGCACCACCCTGTACGGCCCCGCGCCGGAGGGCCAGCGTCTGCGATCCTACGCCAGCGCCCCGCTCGCGCCCGTCGTCCAGACCCCGCCGGCCCGGGCGCACGCGCGATAGGGCGGGCGCCAGCGGCTCGGCGGGCTGCGCCGGGCTTGAAGCCTCAGCCGGCCTGCGGGCCCACCCGGTCGCGCACCCATTGCGAGAACAGCCACTTCTCCCCGGCGGTAGGCGGGCGGCCGGCGTGCAGGGTGAGGGGATCGGGCTGGCTGGCGGCGTCGACGTTGGCGAAGAAGAAGGCGTCGCCCTTGCGACCGCGGTGGCGCAGGCCGAGGCGCGGGAAGTCCGTCTCACCGCCCTCGTAGTCGTCGTTCAGGTACAGCAGGAAGGTGGCGACCCGCTGGCCGCGCACGGCGATGTCGCGGGCGTAGCCCTCCACCGCCGGGTCCAGGAAGTCGAAGTGCGGCGCGAACTGCTGGCCGACCGTGTAGTGCAAAACCTGGGGCGGCTCCATCGCCACGGGGGGCAGGGCGGTGGCCTGGCCGATGCGGGCGCGCACCAGCATCAGCACCACATCGGCGTTGACGGGATCGAACTCCACCGCGCTGTTGCTGCGCGCCTCCTCCTGGCGGGCGGCGCCGGTGGCCATGTCGTAGACGGTGGCGGGCTTGAGCAGGGGCTTCGCCCGCTCGATCAGCCAGTCGCAGGCGGCGGGGGAGAGGAAGCGCTCCACCACGCGCAGGCGCGGCGATTCCGAAACCACCTGCTTGGGCGGCGGGCGCATCCAGGCGCCGATGTTCACGCCGCGGCGCAGGCGCCCCCACGTCTCCGGCTCCTCGGCCGGGCGGCCCACGAAGCCGGAAAGCAGCACCAGCTGGCCGCGCGCCCGCGCCGAGCCGAGCTCCGCGGCGCGCTGCAGGTGGTCGAGCACCCGCTCCCAGTGGGCGGGGTTGGCGGCGGAGGCCGCCGCCACGGTGGACAGGATCAGGTGGGCGTCCGCGTCGTGCAGGTCGGCGGCCTTGACCAGCATGGGCAGGGCCTCGGACGGCTTCAGCGGCGCGCCGCGCCCGACCAGCAGCCGGGCGGCGAGGAAGCTCATGGCGTGCGGATGCCCGGCCTCGGCCGCCTGGCGCAGCAGGGCGACGGCGTCTTCGTGCCGGCCTTGCGCATCGGCGGCCTTGGCTTCCTCGATCCGGCGGGCCGCCTCGTCCAGAGGGGTTTCGGCGCGTCCGCGCGGCGCGAGGATCAGGGGCGGCGGGGGCTGCATACGCGGGGCTTATGCCACACGCGCGCAGAGGCGGCCCACCCTGTCGGCGCTTTGGCCGCGCCGCCGGCGCAAGCTAGGCTACGCCGGCCGACAGCCCGGAGCGCCGCCATGAGCCCGTACGTCCTCTACTATCAGCCCTCCACCGCCAGCCTGGCCGTGCACTGGATGCTGATCGAGCTGGGCGCGCCCTTCGAGCTCCGGCAGGTCGACTTTGAGATCGACGCCCAGCACTCGCCCGCGTTCCTGAAGCTGAATCCCAGCGGCCACGTGCCCGTGCTGGTGGTCGACGGCGTTCCGCGGCCGGAAGTCGCCGCCATCCTGATGCTGCTGGCCGAACGCCATCCTGAACGCGGCCTCGCCCCGGCGCCGGGGGAGCCGTCGCGGGCGGACTATCTGCAATGGATGGCGTTCATGACCAACACGCTGCAGCCCGCCTTCCGCGCCTGGTTCTACCCGCACGAGCCGGCGGGAGCGCAGGCGTCCGACGCCGTCCAGGCATGGGCGAAGGGCAGGATCGAGGCGATCTGGAGCCGGTTCGACGCCGTGTTCTCCGACGGCCGGCGGTACATCCTGGGCGAGCGGCTCAGCGCCGCGGATTTCCTGCTGACCATGCTGACGCGCTGGTCGCGCAACATGCCCCGAACCGCCGAGGCGTTCCCGAACCTGAAGCGCTACGTGCAGTCGATGCGGTCGACGCCGTCCCTGCGCGAGGTGCACGCCCGGGAGGGGCTGACGGATTGGATCGACGGGTAGAGTGGTCTTCATCCCTCTCCCTTGACGGGAGAGGGCCGGGGAGAGGGTGAACCGCCGCCGCCGACGTTGGAAAGTCACCCCGGGCGATCATTCAACGACAGCGGCGGCGGTTTCATCCCCACCCCGGCCCTCCCCCGTCAAGGGGGAGGGAGAAGAGGTAGCTCCTCCCCCGTCGAGGGGGAGGGAGTGTCTTACTTCCGGAAGGCGTCGCGCACCGCGTCCTTGGCGCCGCCGAAGGCGTTCTGAACAGTGCCGGCGGTCTGGTCAGCGCGGCCCTCGGCCTTCAGCTTCTCGTCGCCGGTCAGGTTGCCGATGCCTTCCTTGATCGAGCCGCCGGCCTTCTTGCCCGCGCCCTCGACCCGGTCATGGTCGACGAAGGCGCGCGGCTCGCTCGCCGCCCGGTCCTCGACCTTGCCGGCCGCGTTCTGCACCGAGCCGCCCGCCTTCTCGGCGGCGCCCTCGGCGCGCAGCTTGGCGTCGCCGGTCAGCTTGCCGACGCCTTCCTTGACCGCGCCCGCGATCTTGTGCCCGGCGCCTTCGATACGATTTTCGCTCATGGTGGTCTCCTTCGCCAAAGCCTTGGTTGCTTGGGGAACGGCAGCGCTTTGCAGGAGGTTCCGCTTCACACCGACGGGGGCGCCGCTATCTAGGACGCCATGGCCGCAAAGACCGAAGCCCCCACCGAGCCGTTCAAGCGCGCCCTGGCCCACGCCGCCCGCTCGCTGGCCGAAGCGCCGGACCTGGAGATCGTCTATTCGGGCGAGGCGCCGTCGTTGGTCGGTCGCCGGGCGACGCTGCCGCATCCGCCGCGCGACCTGAACGGGCGCGAGGCGGCGCGCATCCGGGGCCTGGCCGACCGCTTCGCCCTGCGCCTGGCCCACCATGACGAGGCGGCCCACGCCCGCTCCGCGCCTCACGACGCCGCCGCAGCGGGCGTGTTCGAGGCGCTGGAGGCGGCGCGGCTGGAGGCGATCGGCGCCCGCGCCCTGGGCGGCGTGCGCGACAACCTGAAGGCCGTGCTGGAGAGCGATGTCGAGCGCAAGGGGCTGGCCCGGGTGCAGGACCGCACCAAGGTCCCGATCGCCGACGTCCTGGCCCTGATGGCGCGCGAGCGGCTGACCGGCGAGGCCCCCCCGGACGGCGCCGCCCAGCTGGTCGACAGTTTCCGCGCGGAGATCGAGCAGAAGGCGGGCCCCGAACTCGATAAGCTGATCGACGCCCTGTGCGACCAGGCCGCCTTCGCCCGCCACGCCAAGGCGATCATCGCCGACATGGGCATGGGGGAGGAGGCGGCCTCCGACCGCTCCGACGAGGCGGGCCAGGACCAGCCCCAGGCGGAAGCCGAGCCTGACGAGGCGCAGGAGGGCGAGGAGCCGGAGGCCAGCGAGTCGGAGAGCGCCCAGCCCGACGCCGACCAGCAGGAGAGCGACAGCCGGCCCAGCGAGGACGCTACCGACAGCGAGTCCGCCGACGAGGCCGAGACGGCCGACGACGCCGCTGAGGCCGAGGAGGCGCCCCAGCGCGGCCGCCCTGATCCGATCGCCCCGCCCGGCGGCGAGCCGAGCTACAAGGTGTTCTCCGCCGCGGCGGACGAGATCGTGGCGGCGGAGGAGCTGTGCGATCCGGAGGAGCTGGCGCGGCTGCGCACCTATCTGGACCAGCAGCTTTCCAGCTTCTCCAGCGTGGTGGCGCGTCTCGCCAACCGGCTGCAGCGCCGGCTTATGGCCAAGCAGAACCGCTCGTGGAGCTTCGACCTGGAGGAGGGGGTGCTCGACGCCGCGCGGCTCACGCGGATTATCATCGATCCCACCGCCCCCCTGTCCTTCAAGCAGGAGCAGGACACCGACTTCCGCGACACGGTGGTCACGCTGCTGATCGACAACTCTGGCTCCATGCGCGGTCGGCCGATCATGGTGGCCGCCCTGTGCGCCGACATCCTGGCCCGCACCTTGGAGCGGTGCAGCGTCAAGACGGAGATCCTGGGCTTCACCACCCGTGCGTGGAAGGGCGGCCAGGCGCGCGACCTGTGGATCAAGGCCGGCAAGCCGCCCGCGCCCGGCCGGCTGAACGACCTGCGCCACATCATCTACAAGGCGGCGGATGCGCCCTGGAGGCGGGCGCGCAAGAACCTGGGCCTGATGATGCGCGAGGGCCTGCTGAAGGAGAACATCGACGGGGAGGCGCTGATCTGGGCGCACCAGCGGCTGCTGGGCCGGCCCGAGGCGCGCAAGATCCTGATGGTCATCTCCGACGGCGCGCCGGTGGACGACAGCACCCTGTCGGTCAACTCCGGCCACTACCTGGAGCGGCACCTGCGCGAGGTGATCCACGAGATCGAGGTGAAGAGCCCGGTGGAGCTGATCGCCATCGGCATCGGCCACGACGTGACCCGCTACTACCGCCGCGCCGTGACCATCGTGGACGTGGAGCAGCTGGGCGGCGTGATGACCGAGAAGCTGGCGGAGCTGTTCGACGAGGAGCCGCGCGGCGTCACCCGCTCCGTGGCGCCGTTCCAGCTCGGCCCGCACGACCCCGCCCGCCGCGGCCGCGCCAAGGCGGCCTGAGGCGGGTCAGCCCGGTATGCGCGTGCCGGTGGGCGCGCTGGCGGTATGCGGCGGCGGCCAGGCGCGCCGGTCGTCGGGCGGGCGGCCCGCGGCGATCTGGTGCGCCAGGGTCTGGAACGCCTGGTCCGCATCGCCCCAGGTGTCGAAGTTGGTCTCGCTCTGCAGGTCCGGCGCGAAGAAGCGGTAGCGGACCGGCAGAGGCGCGCCGCCCGGACCGGACACCTGACCGGTGATCGCCGCGCCGCCGAGGCTGATCGAGGCGGGCGACAGGGACGGGCTGCGGCCCAGCTGGGCCGAGGTCGGGCGGTTGGGCTCGATGTCCTCGATGACGAGGCTGACCTGGGCCGGCGCGCTCGCGTCGCCCCGCAGGGCGTCCTCGACGGCCCGCTGCAGCTGCTGGCGCTGCTGCTCCAGGGCGTCGGCGCCCAGCTCGCGCGACCGCGCCTGCACCGCCGGGCCGAGCCGCACCTGGACCTGCGGCCCCTGTGCGAGCGATGGGACCGCGACGCCGGCGCCCACCAGAGCGAGCGAGACGAGGAGCAGCTTCATGGCCTGGCCTTTCGTTCGCCGAACCGCCAAGGCGGAGCCGGGTTCCCGCCGCCGCCCGGCGTTGACCCCCTAAAACCTATCATATAAGGATATCCTTATATGTTGCTCGCCCGCGAGCGTCAGGATCGGCCATGCCAGCTTCCCCGGCGCCCTCGCCCGTCCAGCCCGTCCCCGCCGGGACGGCCCGGCCGCGCGTCTCCTTCGAGTTCTTCCCCCCCAAGACGCCGGAGCTGGAGGTCCAGCTGTGGCGCGCGGTGGAGCGGCTGGCCCCGCTCGACCCGACCTTCGTCTCGGTGACCTACGGCGCCGGCGGCTCCACGCGGGAGCGCACGCTGGGCGTCCTGCGGCGCATGCTGGCCGAGACCCGGCTGAAGCCCGCCGCCCACCTGACCTGCGTCGCCGCCAGCCGGGACGAGGTGGACGCGGTGGTCCGCGACTACTGGGAGACCGGCGTGCGCCACATCGTGGCCCTGCGCGGCGATCCGCCGGGCAGCCTGGGCGGCCGCTACACGCCGGGGCCTGAGAGTTACCGCAACGCCTGCGAACTCGCCTCCGGCATCGGCCGCATCGCGCCGTTCGAGATCAGCGTGGCCGCTTATCCTGAGGGTCACCCGGAGAGCGCCTCCCTGCTGCAGGACATCGACGTGCTGAAGGCCAAGGTGGACGCCGGCGCGACGCGGGCCATCACCCAGTTCTTCCTCGACACCGACGCCTTCTACCGTTTCGTCGAAAAGGTGCGGAGGGCGGGCGTGAACATCCCGATCACCCCTGGCGTCATGCCGGTGACCAGCGTGAAGGGCCTTAAGCGCATGGCCGAGATCAGCCGCGCCCACGTGCCCGACCGCATCGCCAAGGTGTTCGAGGGGCTGGACGCGGACCCCGAGACCCGCAGCCTGGTGGCCGCCACGGTGGCCAGCGAGATGTGCAAGGACCTGATCGCGCACGGCTTCTCCGAGCTGCATTTCTACACCCTGAACCGGGCCGAGCTGGTCTTCGCGGTCTGCCGCATGATCGGCGTCACCCCGCCCGTGGAGGCCGCCGCATGAGCGCCCGTGCAGACCGCATCGCCGCCCTGAAGGCCGCCGCCAAGAACCGCATCCTGATCCTGGACGGGGCCCAGGGCTCCATGTTCCAGACGCTGAAGCTGAAGGAGGCGGACTTCCGCGGCCAGCGCTTCAAGGACCATCCCAGCCCGCTGCAGGGCGACAACGACCTGCTGGTCCTGACCCGCCCGGACGTGGTGACCGACCTGTACGACGCCTACCTGGGAGCCGACGCGGACATCATCGCCACCAACACCTTCAACTCCACCTCGATCAGCCAGGCCGACTACGCGCTTGAGGCGGCGGTCACCGACCTGAACGCCGCCGCCGCCGCCCTGGCGCGGGAGGCGGCGGACCGCTGGGCGGCGAAGACGCCGGGCAAGCCCCGCTGGGTGGCCGGCTCGATCGGGCCGCTGAACCGCACGCTCTCGATCTCGCCGGACGTGAACGATCCCGCCAAGCGGGCTGTCACCTTCGACGAGGTGTATAACGCGTATCGCGAGCAGGCGCTGGCGCTGCACCGGGGCGGGGTGGACATCTTCCTGCTGGAGACGGTGTTCGACACCCTGAACTGCAAGGCGGCGATCAAGGCCTGTCTGGACCTCGAGGACGACGGGCTGGAGCCCCTGCCGATCTGGATTTCCGGCACCATCACCGACCGTTCGGGCCGCACCCTGTCGGGCCAGACGGTGGAGGCGTTCTGGAACTCGGTGAAGCATGCGAGGCCCTTCGCCGTGGGCCTGAACTGTGCGCTGGGCGCCGAGATGATGCGCCCGCACATCGCCGACCTGGCGCGGGTGGCCGACTGCCTGGTCTCCGCCTATCCCAACGCGGGCCTGCCCAACGCGTTCGGGGAGTACGACGAGGCCCCGCACGAGACCGCCTGCCAGCTGGAGGAGTGGGCGAAGAGCGGGCTGGTGAACATCCTGGGCGGCTGCTGCGGCACGACGCCGGACCACATCCGGCACATCGCCGAGGCCGCCGCCGGCAAGCCGCCGCGGGTTCCGCCCAAGCGGCCGACCGCCATGCGTCTGTCGGGGCTGGAGCCCTTCGAGCTGGTGGCGTGAGGCCTGATCTGTTCGGTGGTAAGGTGGCGGAAGGAGGCCCCCGATGAACGCGCCCCATAAGCCCGAACCACCCGCCCCCTCCGAGCTGCCCGACCTGTCCGAGCGGCCGCCCTTCTTCGGTACGGGCTTTGTCTATCCGGCGCTGTTGCAGACGGACGAGGAGCGGAGGGGGGCGCTGGAGCGCCTGTTCAGCCTTGCCGATCTTGCGGCGAGATCGGCCGATCCGGTAGATGAAATCAAGATGACCCGCGACGAGATGCACGAGCGGTGATCACGATTGACACCAATGTACTCGTCTACACTGTTGATCCCAGATATCCAATCAAGCAGGCGATCGCCCGACGCGTCGTCTCGGCGTTGCGGCTGAGCGGATATCCATTTGCGTTGCAGGCGATTGGCGAGTTTCAAAACGTCACTCTCCGCAAACTCAGAGTTCCACCCAGACAGGTTGCGCCGTATGCCGCAGCCTTGCTCGATGACTTCCAGACCTTCCCGGCAAGCAGGGCCGCGGCGCGTTTGGCTTTGGCCGAGATGGAGGCTGGCCGCCTCAGCTACTGGGACGCGCTGATGCTGGCCTCTGCTGCGGAGGCTGGTTGCACCGTCATGTTGTCCGAGGACATGCAAGATGGTGCTCGTATCTTCGGACTGGACATCGTCAATCCGTTCGGCGCGACGGAGTTGAGCCCGCGCGCCGCCGCACTGCTGGGCCTGCCATGAGCAAGCCGACCACCCTCGCGCTCTCACAGGTCGAGACGGAGGCGCTGCGCAGCCTGCGCACGCGGCTGAACAAGGCGCCGACCAGCGACGCGGCCTCCGCCACGCTGGGGCGGGCCTTCTTCCAGGTGATCGCCCGCTCCGATCTCGAGCCGCAGGGCGATCCCGCCCCGCTCGAGGCGAAGCTCGGCAAGTCGCCTTCAGCCCTGATCGACGCCATCCGGCCGGCGGACATGGCCGGTCTCCGCCGTCTGCTTGCCGTTCTGCAGCGGCGCCTCGCCGCCAGCCCCTCCGACTGGCGTGCGCTCCAGGCCGCGGGCGCGCCCCAGGCCGTCATCTCCCGCCGCCTGCAGCTCGCCGGCCGCGAACCGGACCCGAACCTTCCCGCATGACCTCGTCCATCCCCGTCTTCGTCAACATCGGCGAGCGCACCAACGTCACCGGCTCGGCCAAGTTCAGGAAGCTGGTCGCGGCGGGCGACTACCCCGCCGCCCTGGACGTGGCGCGCCAGCAGGTGGAGGCGGGCGCCCAGGTGATCGACGTGAACATGGACGAGGGCCTGCTCGACAGCGCCGCGGCCATGACCACCTTCCTGCACCTGGTGGCCGGGGAGCCGGACATCGCCCGCGTGCCGGTGATGGTCGACAGCTCCAAGTGGGAGGTGATCGAGGCCGGGCTGAAGTGCGTGCAGGGCCGCTGCATCGTCAATTCGATCTCGCTGAAGGAAGGCGAGGACAAGTTCATCGCCCAGGCCAAGGCGTGCCTGCGCTATGGTGCGGCCGTCGTCGTCATGGCCTTCGACGAAGTGGGCCAGGCGGACACCGCCGACCGCAAGGTCGAGATCTGCACCCGCGCCTATCACGTGCTGACGCAGAAGGTCGGCTTCCCGCCCGAAGACATCATCTTCGATCCCAACATCTTCGCCGTGGCGACCGGAATCGAGGAGCACAACACCTACGCGCTGGACTTCATCGAGGGGACGCGGCGGATCCGCCAGACGCTGCCCCACGCCCACGTCTCAGGCGGGGTGTCCAACGTCTCGTTCAGCTTCCGCGGCAACGAGCCCGTGCGCCGGGCCATGCACTCGGTGTTCCTGTACCACGCCATCAAGGCGGGCATGGACATGGGCATCGTCAACGCCGGCGAGCTGCCCGTCTACGACGACATCGACCCGGAGCTGCGCGAGGCGGTGGAGGACGTGATCCTCAACCGCCGCGACGACTCCACCGAGCGGCTGGTCGATCTGGCGCCCAAGTACAAGGGCGAGAAGGGCGCGGCCAAGGTGGTCGACCTGGCCTGGCGCGACCAGCCGGTCGAGAAGCGGCTGGCCCACGCCCTGGTGCACGGCAATTCGGAATTCATCATCGCCGACACCGAGGAGGCGCGCCTGGCCGCGGTGCGGCCGCTGCACGTGATCGAAGGCCCGCTGATGGACGGCATGAACGTCGTCGGCGACCTGTTCGGCGCGGGCAAGATGTTCCTGCCCCAGGTGGTGAAGTCCGCCCGGGTGATGAAGCAGGCGGTGGCCCACCTGATGCCCTTCATGGAGGCGGAGGCCGGCGGCGGCCCGCGCACCTACGCCGGCAAGGTGCTGCTGGCCACCGTGAAGGGCGACGTGCACGACATCGGCAAGTCGATCGTCGGCGTCGTGCTCCAGTGCAACAACTACGAGGTGCTCGACCTCGGCGTCATGGTTCCAGCGGACCGGATCCTGGACACCGCCGTGCAGGAGAAGGCCGACATCGTCGGCCTGTCCGGGCTGATCACGCCGTCGCTGGACGAGATGGTGTTCGTCGCCAGCGAGATGGAGCGGCGGGGCATGGGCGCCACGCCGCTGCTGATCGGCGGCGCCACCACCAGCCGCACCCACACGGCGGTGAAAATCGAGCCCGCCTTCTCCGGCGCGACCATCTACGTACCGGACGCCAGCCGGGCCGTGGGCGTGGTGTCGGGCCTCCTGTCGCAGAGCGAGAGCCAGCAGGCGCGCTCGGCCGTGCGCGACGAGTACGCCCGCATCCGGGAGCAGTTCGCCCGCGGCCGCGAGCAGAAGGCCCGCGCCACGATCGAGCAGGCCCGGGCCAACCGCTTCCGCCCCGACTTCCAGCAGCCCGTGACGCGGCCGAGCTTCCTGGGCGCGCGCGCCTTCAACAACTACGACCTGGCGACGCTCGCCCGGTCCATCGACTGGACGCCCTTCTTCGCCAGCTGGGAGCTGGCCGGCCGCTACCCCGACATCCTGCAGGACGACATCGTGGGGGAGGCGGCGCGCAACCTGTTCGCCGACGCCAAGCCCATGCTGGAGCGCATCGTGCAGGAGGGGCTGTTCCAGGCCTCGGGCGTGGTGGGCTTCTGGCCGGCCAACGCCGAGGGCGACGACATCGTGCTGTTCGCCGACGAGACCCGTACGGGCGAGGTCGGCCGCCTGCACACCCTGCGCCAGCAGATGCTGAAGGACCAGGGCAAGCCGAACCTGGCTCTGTCGGACTTCATCACGCCGGTGGGCGAGGGTGCCGACTACATCGGCGGCTTCGCGGTGACCGCCGGCCATGGCGAGAGCGAGCTGGCGCTGCACTACAAGCAGGCGGGCGACGACTATTCCGCCATCCTGGCCACCGCCCTGGCCGACCGCCTGGCGGAGGCCTTCGCCGAGGTGATGCACGCCCGGGTGCGCCGGGAGCTGTGGGGCTACGCCCAGGGCGAGGCGCTCGGCCTGGACGACATCCTGGCCGAAAAGTACCGCGGCGTCCGGCCGGCGCCCGGCTACCCGGCCCAGCCCGACCACTCGGAGAAGGCCACCCTGTTCCGCCTGCTGGACGCTGAGCGGACCACGGGCATGGCGCTGACGGAGAGCTACGCCATGGCGCCGGCGGCGTCCGTCTCGGGGCTCTACTTCGCCCACAGGGACGCGCACTATTTTGGCGTCGGCAAGGTAGACGCCGACCAAGTGGCCGACTACGCCCGTCGCAAGGGCTGGGATGTCAGGACGGCGGAGCGGTGGCTCGCGCCGATCCTGAACTACGAGCCGAACCGGTCCGTCGCGGCTTAGGAGCGTCCCGCCCATGTCCAGCTTCGCGCGCGAGTTGCCGCTGGAAGGGGTGCATAATTTCAGGGACTATGGCGGCTATGCGACCCGCGGGGGCGGCCGGCTGCGCACCGGCCGGCTGTTCCGCTCGGGCCAGCATGTCGGCGCCACGCCGGCCGACCTGGAGGCGATCGCCGGGCTCGGCATCGTGGCGATCGTCGACCTGCGCGGCGACAGCGAGCGGCGGCTGGCGCCCTGCCGTCGGCCGGACGGCTTCTCGGCCAAGGTGCGGTTCGCCACCGAGGAGACCGCCGGCCTCGCCCCCCACGTCGAGGCCGCCGCCAAGGTGGACACCGCCGACGCGGCCGCCGCCGCCATGCGCGTGGGCTACGCCGAAATCCCGTTCCGGCCGCGCCTCAGCCAGGCGCTGCGGATGTACTTCGAAGTTCTGGCGGAGGAGGATGGGCCGACCCTCGTCCACTGCATGGCGGGGAAGGATCGCACCGGCTTTGCAGTGGCTCTGCTTCACACCCTGCTCGGCGTCCACCCGGACGACATCGCCGCCGACTACCTGCTGACCAACACCGCCGCGAACGCCGAGGCGCGGATCGCCGCGGGGGCGGCGATGATGCGCGAAGGCGAAGGGATCGTCCTCTCGGACGCGGCGGTGCGCACGCTGATGGGCGTCCACCCCTCCTATCTGGAGGTGGCGTTCGACGCGGTGAGGGCCCGCCATGGCGGCGTGGACGCCTATATGCAGGACGTGCTCGGCGTCACGCCTGCACGGCGCGAGGCCATCGCCTCGCACCTCGTCGCCTGAACGTCGGCAAGCCGGAGCCTTCGATGATCGAACTCTACTACTGGCCCACCCCGAACGGCCACAAGATCACCCTGTTCCTCGAAGAAACGGGCGTGGATTATCAGATCCACCCCATCAATATCGGCGCCGGAGAGCAGTTCCAGCCCGATTACCTGGCCTTCTCGCCCAACAACCGGATGCCGGCGATCATCGACCGGGCGCCGACGGACGGCGGAGAGGCTATCGGGATCTTCGAATCCGGCGCCATCCTGGTCTATCTGGCGGAGAAGACCGGCCGCTTCCTGCCCGCCGACGTGCGCGGCCGCAAGAGCGTGCTGGAATGGCTGTTCTGGCAGGTCGGCGGCCTTGGGCCCATGGCTGGGCAGAACCACCACTTCGGCCAGTATGCGCCGGAGAAAATCCCCTATGCGATCACCCGCTATGTGAACGAGACCAATCGCCTGTACGGCGTGATGGACCGCCGCCTGGCGACGAGCGCCTATCTGGGCGGCGCGGACTACTCGATCGCCGACATGGCCGCCTACCCGTGGGTCGTGCCCCACGAGCGCCAGCAGCAGAAGCTGGAGGACTTTCCCCGCGTGAAGCGCTGGTTCGACGCCATAGCCGCCCGCCCGGCCACCGTGCGCGCCTACGCCAAGGGGGAGGTGGTCGCCGCCCGGCCGCCGACGGACGAGGCGGAACGCAAGATCCTCTTCGGCCAAACGGCGACCACTCTGTCCCAGCCGTGACGCCGTTCAAGCGCGTTGACGGTCGGCCTGGCTTTCAGTATATCCGCGCCCTTCCGATTTGACCCCGCAGCGCCGGGGCGCCAACATTCCAGGTTGAAACGACATGGCCAATACGCCGGGCGCCAAGAAGGCGGTCCGCAAGATCGAGCGTCGAACCGCGGTCAACCGCGCCCGCCGCTCCCGGGTCCGCACCTTCCTGCGACGCTTCGACGAGGCGGTCGCGGCGGGTGACGCGAAAGCCGCCTCTGCGGCGTTTATCGAGGCCCAGTCGGAGCTGATGCGGGCGGTGTCCAAGGGCGTCGTCCACCGGAACACCGGATCGCGCAAGGTGTCGCGCCTGGCGGCTCAACTGAAGAAAATGGCTGTCGCCTAAGCTACGTAATTTCCCTGTAAAATCAGAGCCGTGAGCGAAACCTCGCTCACGGCTTTTTCTTTGCGTTCTGACGGTATTGGGCGCGACGATTCGCGCGACGGGGGAGGGAGGCGGACAATTCCTGAGGGGCTTTAGGGGCTTGTCCGAGTCAACAAATTTAATCGGCAGGAGGAGCAAAGATTCCGCGTTGACCCCCCCTTCCGCCCGATTAGTCTGGCCTTCTCAGTTCACTTCCACACCGGGTTTTCATGACCAGCCGGGGACGCCTGCGCCTCCGGAAACGGCGGACGTGTGTCTGGAGATTGGGAGCGCGGCGCAACTTTCGGCTCGTCCTGAAGTTGAGCTGTCGGGGGACTGGGTTAGGCGGTCAGGGGCATGGCGACGAACGTGGCGGAGCGACTGGCATTCGGTACCGACGCAGGCACGGGCGCGGTGAACGCCGCCTGGATGCGAGCGTGCAACACTCTGAAGGGCGAACTGGGCGAGGACACCTTCGGCTCCTGGATCGCGCCGGCGCGGCTGCGATGCGGGCGCGGCGGGCGCCTGGTGGTGGTCACGCCCACGGGGCTGGCGCGGGACTGGATCAAGCGCAACGCCTGGCGGCGGCTCGGCGAGCTGCTGACCGACATCGATCCGGAGCGTCGCCGCCTTGACCTGAAGTCGCGCCTTGAGTTCGAGGGCGAAGAGGGGACCGAGGCCGAGGTCCAGCCCGCGCCCGTGGCCGAACTTGTCCAGCCGACGCCCGCCGCCGCCCCGGTCGCGCGGGCCGATAGCGCGGTGCGCCCCGCCGGCCTGAACGAGCGCTTCACCTTCGACAGCTTCGTCGCCGGCCCCTCGAACGAGTTCGCCTTCGGCGTGGCGCGGCGGGTGGCCGCCTGGTCGGACGGCTGCTTCAACCCGGTGTTCTTCCACGGCCCCTACGGCTTCGGGAAGACCCACCTGCTGAACGCCATCGCCTGGGAGGCGTCGCGCGCCCGGCCCGACAAGAAGATCGTCTACCTGACCGCCGAGCGGTTCACCTCGACCTTCGTCAAGGCGCTGATGGACAAGTCGGCCCCGGGCTTCAAGGCCGAGCTGCGCTCCGCCGACCTGCTGCTGGTCGACGACGTGCACTTCATCGGCGGCAAGAAGTCCTCGGAGGAGGAGCTGTTTCATACCCTGGCCGCGCTGATGGGCGAAGGACGGCGCGTGGTGTTCGCCTCCGACCGGCCCGCCGGCGCCCTGACCGACGTGGACCAGCGCCTGCGCTCCCACCTGGGCGCCGGGCTGGTCTGCGGCATCGAGGCGGCGGACCGGACGCTGCGGCTCGGCATCCTGGAGCGCAAGCTGTCCATCCTGTCCCGCTCGCTGGAGCTCGACGGGGCGGCGCGGGTGGATGTGCTGGAGTTCCTGGCCGATCGCTTCACCGACAGCGTGCGCGAGATGGAGGGCGGCCTGCACACCCTGGTCGCCCGCGCCGGAGAGCGCCTGTCGCGCCTGTCGCTGGACGAGGCCCAGGCCATCGTGCGTCCGCACCTGAAGGAGCCGGACCGCCGCATCACGGTGGACGACATCCAGAAGACCGTGGCCGACCACTACGGGCTGAAGCAGGTCGACCTCCTGTGCGAGCGCCGCACCCGCGCCGTCGCCCGCCCGCGGCATGTGGCCATGTACCTGGCCAAGACGCTCACCACCCGCTCCTACCCCGACATCGGCCGCCGCTTCGGCGGGCGCGACCACACCACGGTGCTGCACGCGGTGAAGCGGATCGAGGCCCTGAAGGTGGAGGACGGCGCCCTGGCCAGCGACCTGGAGACGCTGACCCGCAAGCTGAAGGGCTGAGGGCTACTGCGCGCGGCGGCCCAGCTGCGGCGACCGGCCCTGCCGCGCCGCCGCGCCGCCTGGGCTATCCATCCGCATGGCTGGCCGCCTCGCGTCGATCTTCCGGCACCCGGTCAAGGGTTTCACCCCTGAGCGTCTCGCATGGGCGGAGCTGCAGGCGGGCGGCCATTTCCCATGCGACCGCCTGTACGCCGTGGAGCGGGGCCCGAGCGGGTTTGACCCGGCGGCGCCTGCCCACATGTCCAAGTGGCGCTTCGCCGTCCTGGCCAACCATCCGCGCCTGGCCTGCGCGACGACGCGCTACGACGCGGAGAGCGCCACCTTCCGCGTGGAACTGGACGGCGCCCTCGCGGTCGAGGCGCGGCTCGACGAGGAGGTGGGACGGAGCGCCTTCGCCGCCTGGCTCGCGGGCTTCCTCGCCGAGGAGGAGAGCGAGCCGCTGCGCGTGCTCGACGCGGGACCGCTGCATCGCTTCGTGGACGACGAGGTCGGCTTCGTCTCCCTCGTCAATCTGGAGAGCCTGCGTGATCTCGGCGGACGGGTCGGCCGGACCGTCGATCCCCGCCGGATGCGCGCCAACCTCTACGTGGACGGCTGGGCCGCCTGGAGCGAGCTGGCCGCCAGCCCGGGCGCGGTCCTGCGCATCGGCGATGTCGAGGCGGAGGTGATCCAGCCGATCCCCCGCTGCATCGCCACCCATGTCGACCCGGACCGGGGCGAGCGCGACATCGACCTGCTGCCGCTGATGCGGGCGCAGTACGGCCATGTGAACTGCGGCATCTATCTGAAGGTGACGCGCGGCGGCCGCCTCAGCGAGGGCGACGCCTTGGTCTTCGCCTGAAGCCGCGCAAGGGCGGTTGCGCCAGGGCCGCCCCGGAACCTACATGGCCGGAGCAGGATCGCCGGGCCCAGGCCGGCCCGTGCCGATTGCGATCAGGCTTCCAGAACCGAACGGAGGCGCCGCTCCGGTGTCAGACATCTCAACGCCCGCCGCTCCCACCACCCTGGTCAAGGCCTGGACCGGCGCCCGCGACCGGCTGAAGGCCGCCCGCATCGACAGCCCCGTCATCGACGCGCGGCTGCTGGTCGAGGCCGCCGCCGGCGTCACCCGCACCGACCTGGTCACCGACCCCTACCGCGAACTCACCGACGAGCAGGTCGCCGCCCTGGACGCCTATGTCGAGCGCCGCAGCCGCCGCGAGCCCGTCAGCCACATCCTGGGCCGCAAGGGCTTCTGGAAGATCATGGTCCAGGTGAACGCCCACGTGCTGACCCCGCGCCCCGAGACCGAGGTGATCGTCGACCACGCCCTGCGCGCCTTCGCCGAGCATGAGCGGTTCACCGCCCTGGACCTGGGTGTCGGCTCCGGCGCCATCCTGCTGGCCATCCTCGCCGAACGCCCGGCCGCGCGGGGCCTGGGCATCGACGTGTCGGAGGAGGCGCTGGCGGTGGCGCGCGAGAACGCCGCCAACCTCGGCCTCGCCGGGCGCACAGCGCTTCTGCGCGGCGACTGGACCGCGGGACTGGAGGGGGAGGCGTTCGACCTGGTGGTGGCCAACCCGCCCTACATCCGCAGCGGCGACATCGGCGGCCTGGAGCCTGAGGTGAAGGACTACGAGCCGCACCTGGCGCTGGACGGCGGGGCGGATGGTCTTCGCGACTATCGCATCCTGGCGCCCGAGGTCTTGCGGGTGCTGAGGCCCGGCGGCCTGTTCCTGCTGGAGATCGGCCACGACCAGGGCGACGCCGTCGCCGCCCTGTTCCAGGAGGCCGGCGCAGAGGGCGTCGGCGTGCTGAAAGACCTGTCCGACAAGGAACGTGTGGTCACAGGGCGTAAGAAAGCCCTTGGAATGGCGGCGGCGAGTCGCTAAATCTCAACCAGTTCCAGCTCAACTTGTCGCATCGGCCGGGAAAAGTCCCGGATCGTGACCGACGACGAGGCGCGGCGCCCGAACGCGAAGCCTAGGCGGAGGCTTCGCCCGGCGGTCGCCGGGAGCGCGACTCAGACCTGGTCGGCAGCCCTTCAGGAGCGCGCGCGCGGACACCGCGCCGCACACGGCAGCACACGATGAGAGATTTCAAGAACATGAAGCGGCAGCGCGGCCGGAACCGCGGCGGTGCCGGCGGCGGCGGCAAGCCGCAGCAGAACGCCAACCGCGCCTTCGACTCGAACGGCCCGGACAATGTGAAGATCCGCGGCCACGCGCAGCACGTCTTCGAGAAGTACCAGCAGCTCGCCCGCGACGCCTTTTCGTCCGGCGACCGGGTGCTGGCGGAGAACTATCTCCAGCACGCGGACCACTACTTCCGCGTCCTGCGCACCATCCAGCCGCAGCGGCCGCCGTCCGAGATCCTCGGGCGCGACGTGCTGGCCTCCGGCCTGGACATCGACTTCGAGGAGGAGTTCGAGCCGCAGCTGGACGAGGCCGCCGAAGGTGTCGGCGAACCCTCGGCCGAGTTTAACGGCGGCGCCGAGCCGCGCGAGGGCCAGCGCTTCGAGGGCCGCCGCGAGGAGCGCTACGAGCGCGACACTCGCCGCGACGGCTATGAGGCCCGTGAGCCCCGCGGCGACCGCGAACCCCGCGGCGAGCGTGAGCCGCGCGGCGAGCGCTATGAACAGCGCGACCGTTATGAGCGCCGCGATGGCGAGAACGGCTATCGCGACCGTCCGGAGAACCGTGACCGTCCGGAGAGCCGCGACCGTCCGGAGAACCGCGATCGTCCGGAGAACCGCGATCGTCAGGAGAACCGCGAACGCCCCGAAGGCCGCGACCGCGACCGCTATGAGGGCCGCGACAACCGTGACCGGGCCGATCGGCCGGAGCGCGAGTGGCGCGAGCGCCCCGATCGGGGCGAGGGCCGCGACCGCTTCGAGGGCCGCCGCGAAGGCCGTCGCTTCGAGGGGCGCCGCGACGAGCGTCCTTACAATCGCGAAGGCCGCGAGCCCCGCTACGAGGACCGTCCCCAGCCTGAGGGCGTGGCGGCCGATCCCATGCCGGTGGTCGCCCCCGAGCCCGCCGCCGCCTTCCCCAGCGCGGCCGAGGCGGAGTCCTCTCCCGTGCTGCGCTCTGAGGACGGCGGCATGAGCGAGGCGCCCGCCTTCCTGCAGGCCGCTCCGGAGGAGGAGCGCAAGCCTCGCGTCCGCCGCCGCCGCGCGCCCAAGTCGTTCGAGGCCTCCGAAGGCGGCGAGGCGCCCCCGGCGCCCGTGGCCGAGGACGCCTGACCACGGACCGGGCCATGACGGGCGACGAAGAGGCGAGCCTCGGCGGGCTGCCCGACTGGCCCATGTTCGGCATGATCGACGACGTGCGGCCGGCCCTGGCCGCCGTCGCCGCCCGTGGCCGCCCGTCCGTCCTGGCGACGCTGCACACGGTGGTCGGCGGTTCGCCCCGGCCGGCCGGCTCGCAGATGCTGATCGCCGACGGCCAGCTGCACGGCTACCTATCTGGCGGCTGCATCGAGGCGGACGTCGCCGCCCATGCCCTGACGGTGTTGAGGACCGGCGCGCCGGAGCGGCTGGTCTATGGCGAGGGCGGTCCCTTTCCGGACATCCGGCTGGTTTGCGGCGGTCGTATCGAGCTTCTGGTCGAACGCATCCTGCCCGACGATCCCGCCGTCACCCGCCTGCTGCACGCCTACGCCCGGCGTGAGCCGGTGATCTGGGCCAGCGACGGGGTGGAGCGCCTCTGCGTAGCCGAGGCGGACGTGACCGCCGGCGCCGGACCCGTCGCCCGCGCCGCCGCCGCTCTCGTCGAACGCGGCGCGGCCCTGGGAGCGCGGATCGGGCGCGACCGGGCGCTGGCCCTGCGCCGCCCGCCCGGCCGCCGGATGGTGGTGGTGGGGCAGGACCCGATCGCCCTGGCCATCGCCAGCCTCGCTGTCCAGAGCGGCTTCGAAACCCATCTGGTGCGCGCCCGCGGCCCCTCTGCACCGCCGCCGCTTCCCGGCGTGACCTACCATCGCGACGAGCCCGCCCAGGTGCTGGCCGATCTGGCGCTCGATCCCTGGACCCATGTGGCGGTGGCCACCCACTCCCTGGAGGAGGACGAGACCGCCCTCACCGCGGCGCTCGGTTCGCCTGCGGCTTACGTGGGGGCGTTGGGCGCCCGCCGCCGCCTGCCCGAGCGGCTGGCCCGGCTGCGCGCGCTGGGCGTGGACGAGCGGGGGATCGGCCGCCTGCACGCCCCCATCGGGTTGGACCTCGGCGGCAAGGCCCCCTTCGAGATCGCCGTCTCGGTGCTGGCCGAGATCATGGCCGCCGCCAACCGCGCCAAGCCGCACGACATGGTGGACATCGACGCCGCGGCGACGCGGGCGGCCTGAGCGGCGACTACGCTCAGCCTGGGCGGGTCAGGCCTGGCCCTTGCCGGGCCAGTCGCCGGTGGGCATCTCGCGCTTCTGCTGCTCCTTCAGCGCTTCACGCGCTGCTTTCTTCGTCTCGGTCTCGCCTTGGGCGCGCTTGTTCGTCTCGGGCGTTTCGGCGTCAGGCATGGGATGGCTCCTTGCGGACTGCCAGGAGAAGCTTCAGGACAGGGGCCGCGTTCCCCCCTTCCGTCGGGCGGAGCGTCCTCGCTGTTCACGCGTTCATGCCGCGATCCCGCCCTTTAAAGGCGAGGAGAAAACCCCCGAGCCGAGACGATCAGCAAGCGAACCGATGCGTAAACGTACAGCCGCCGCCCTTCTTGCGCCCCTGGCCCTCCTGCTGACCGCCGCCGCGCCCCAGCCCGCAAAGCCCGTCGAACTGCAGCACTATACCGGCAAGTGGTACGAGGTGGCCCGCCTGCACAACATGCTGGAGAACGACTGCACCGACGCCTTGGTCGACTACATTCCCCAGCCGGACGGCGGCTTCAAGGTGACCGAAGTCTGCACCCACGCCAACGGGTCGCAGAAGGTCTACCACGCCACCATGAAGGTGATGGACCAGAACACCAACGCCAAGTTCCGCCTGACCTTCTTCCCCTTCGTGTGGAAGGACTATTGGGTGCTGGACTACGCCGCCGACAACAACTGGGTGGTGCTGGGCGAGCCGACCGGGAAATACCTGTGGCTGTTCAGCCGGACCCCGAACCTTGAGACCCACAAGGCCGCCCTGGTAAGCCGGGCCAAGGCCCTGGGCTACGACACCTCCAAGCTGATCTACGACAAGGGCGTCGCAGCCAGCTAGGAGCGCCGCCCGCGTCGGCGGGTGAAGGTCTGTGGATAGACCATGGTCGGCCGTGGATAAGCCCAGCCGCGCTTGATCTCGCGCAATAGGTGAATCCGTCGTTCACCTAACCGTCCGTTCTTTGCAGGACCCGGATGCTGATGCGCTATACGTTGCGGATGCTGGACGCTCGCGGAGAGCTCCGGCGGATCGTCGAGCAGGACCGCGCCTCCGACGACGAGGCGATCGACGGCGCCGAAACCCTCGACCACCCCCACGCCATCGAAGTCTGGCGAGAGTGCCGCCTCATCGCCCGCTTCCCTCCAAGGTCCGCCTGGGGGCTGAGGCTGCCGTTGCAGTAAAGACGGAGGGCGTGTGGGATCTCAGTGCCCCGGATCGACGCCGCCTAAGGCAATGCGTTGAGAAGCACCTGCTCCGCTACATCGCCGACGTCGAGTTCCGCTACAGCCACCACGTCGCGCTGGGCGTGCACGATTCCAAGTCCACTGAGTGGCGCTGAAGGGTGTGGTCGCCAAGCCGTAGATCAATCGGCGGCGTAGGAGCGGCCTTAAGCCTAAAAGGCCTAGGAAAACGCCGATTGTGGCGGAACGGTAAGGCGATCAAAGACGTGACGGGCCGGGGTGAACCTTCCTCCGCATATTCCGCCTGGCGGCGCGACGCCCTTCGCGGTTTGAGATTGCCATTTGGGGTCGGTTGAGTTGTAGGGCCTCGCCTCGCGTCGATAGCGTGGGCAGGAAGGCTTCTGCCGGCGATCGCTCGTGTAGGGGCTGTTGCGTTAGCTTATTATAGATCTCTTGTCGAATTTCCTCATCATTCAGAAGTTTTTCGGTCAGATATGTGGTTGCTTCATGCTGGTGCTGCGCATCGGTGTGAGCTTGGTCGGAGCCTTCGTCCGCCGATCTTGCCGCATATATACTTACAAGCAAAGTTAAAATGGCGATCAGCGTTCCGACGGCACCTCCGTTCTCATTCATCCACTTCCATAACTGACCGAAGGCCGGAGCTAGCTCCGCAGATTTGCTTTCCGCTTGCTGAGTGGTTATGTCCCCAGATTGGACAGCAGCCGCCAACGCCTGCAGCGCCAGCACATCCCCTCGCATAACCCCAGGGGCACGGACCGCGGCAATCACGTTCCCCACAAAGTCATAGGTGCCGTCAACGATGTGGGCTGGTTGGCCACACTTTGGGCACGTCTCCTTATTGGCCACGAACGTGATGTTCGTGCCGCCCGAGATTCTGATGGCGCGAGACATGAAGCTCAGGCCGCAGTGAGGACAGTGAACCGGCACAGACATGCCCAACTGCTACCCGAGTCGACCAAGCCAGCAAAAGGTATACCCCACCCGCCTTGACATCGAACGAAAGTGGAACATTCTGCGGGGGTGAGCGCCGCGCTGCAGAGCATTCGCCGGCCGGAGGTGACCGGGAGCGTCACGCGCGGGGCGGCGCGGCTGATGGCGCAGCTGGGCTATGCGCCGCTGCTGGAGGCGCCGCTGCCCAATGGGCGGCGGGCCGACATCATGGCGCTGGGGCCCAAGGGCGACCTGCTGATCCTGGAGGTGAAATCCTCGATCGAGGACTTCCGCGCCGATCTGAAGTGGGGCGAGTACCAGCCGTTCTGCGACGCCTTCTATTTCGCCGTCGCGCCGGAGTTCCCCCGCGCCGTCCTGCCCGAAGGGCCGGGGCTGGTGGTGGCGGACGGGTTCGGCGGGGCGATCCTGCAGCCGGCGCCGGTGGTTCCGCTCGCCCCGGCGCGGCGCAAGGCGCTGACCCTCGCCTTCGGGCGGCTGGCGGCGCTGCGGGCGATCGGCGCCGCGGGCTTCGCCTAGAACGCAGGCTTTGACGCGCCTCGTGCGGCGCCGTTCGTTGACACCCCCCCGTCGGGGATTAAAAGCACCGCGCGAACGTGGGCGTGAAAAGGGCAGGGATGAGCCAGGTCAGATCTGACGCCAAGGGACCCGGTGGGGCGGTCCGGGCCCGGCCGACGTCCCCCCACCTGCAGGTCTGGCGCTGGCACATCACCATGGCCGCCTCCATCGCCACCCGGGCGAGCGGGGTCGCGCTGTACGTGGGCGTGCTGATCGGGGCCGCCTGGGCGCTGTGCCTGGCCTTGGGGCCGAACGCCTACGCAACCTTCCAGGCGCTGATCGGCACGCCGCTGGGCCTTTTGGTCCTGTTCGGGATCGCGGTGGCCAACTTCTACCACCTGGCCGCGGGCCTGCGTCACCTGGCCTTCGACAGCGGCAAGGGCTTCCTGCCCGCCACCGCCAACCTCACCGCCTGGCTCGCCTTCGCCTTCGCCGTCGTGGCGGGAGTGGCGGTGTTCGCCATCGGCCTTATGCACCGGGGCGCCTGAGCCATGGCCGACTCTTCCTTCCGCACGCCCCTGTCCCGCGCCCGGGGCCTGGGCAGCGCCCACAGCGGCGCCGCCCGCTTCATCAGCGAGCGGGCGAGTTCCGTCGCGCTCGTGCCCCTGACGCTGTGGGCGGTGTGGGCGGTCCTGGCCCTCGCCCCCGCCGGCTACCAGGGGGCGGTCGCCTTCCTGCAGTCGCCGGTGAACGCGGTGCTGGCGGCGCTAACCATCTTCGTCTCGGCCCTGCACATGAAGATGGGCATGCAGGTGATCATCGAGGACTACATCCATAAGCCCGTGTCGAAGATCCCGCTGCTGCTGCTGAACTCCGCCGTCTGCTGGCTCGCAGCCGCCATCGGCGTCTTCTCCATCCTCAAGGTCGCCGTCCTCGGCGTCGGAGCGCACTGACCATGGCCGCGGCCTATACGTTCGTCGACCACGCCTATGACGTGGTGGTGGTCGGCGCGGGCGGATCGGGGCTGCGCGCCGCCCTCGGCTGCGCCCAGGCGGGGCTGAAGACCGCCTGCGTGTCCAAGGTGTTCCCCACCCGCTCGCACACCGTGGCGGCCCAGGGGGGCATCTCGGCCGCGCTCGGCAACATGGGCCAGGACGACTGGCGCTGGCACATGTACGACACCGTCAAGGGCTCCGACTGGCTCGGCGACCAGGACGCGATCGAGTACCTGACCCGCAACGCCCCCGCCGCCGTGTACGAGCTGGAGCACTGGGGCGTGCCGTTCTCGCGCACGGACGAGGGGCGCATCTACCAGCGCGCCTTCGGCGGCATGACCAAGAACTTCGGCGAGGGGCCGATCCAGCGCACCTGCGCCGCCGCCGACCGCACCGGCCACGCCATCCTGCACACCCTGTACGGCCAGGCCCTGCGCCGTCAGGTGGAGTTCTTCACCGAATACTTCGCGCTCGACCTGATCATGGACGAGGGCGCCTGCCGCGGGGTCACCGCCTGGCAGCTCTCCGACGGCACGCTGCACCGGTTCTCGGCGCAACTGGTGATCCTGGCCACGGGCGGCTACGGCCGCGCCTACATGAGCTGCACCAGCGCCCACACCTGCACGGGCGACGGCAACGCCATGGTGCTGCGCGCCGGCCTGCCGCTGCAGGACATGGAGTTCGTGCAGTTCCACCCCACCGGCATCTACGGCGCCGGCGTCCTGATCACCGAGGGCGTGCGAGGCGAGGGCGGCTATCTGACCAATTCCGAGGGCGAGCGCTTCATGGAGCGCTACGCCCCCTCCGCCAAGGACCTGGCCAGCCGCGACGTGGTCAGCCGCTCCATGACGGTGGAGATCAAGGAGGGCCGCGGCGTCGGCCCGAACAAGGACCACATCTTCCTGCACCTGGACCACCTCGACCCCAAGGTGATCCATGAGCGCCTGCCCGGCATCAGCGAAAGCGCCCGCATCTTCGCCGGCGTGGACGTCACCAAGGAGCCGATCCCGGTGCTCCCGACGGTGCACTACAACATGGGCGGTATCCCGGCGAACTACCACGGCGAGGTGCTGACCAAGCAGGGCGAGGACAACGACAAGGTGATCCCCGGCCTGATGGCGGTGGGGGAGGCGGCCTGCGTCTCCATCCACGGCGCCAACCGCCTGGGCTCCAACTCCCTGACCGACCTGGTGGTGTTCGGCCGCGCCGCGGGCCTGCGCGCCGCGGAGATCGTCAAGCCCGGTGACCGCCAGCGGGAGATTCCCGCCAGCCTGACCGACCCGCACCTGGCCCGCTTCGATCGGTTCCGCAACGCCTCGGGCTCAACCCCCACCGCCAAGCTGCGGGCCGAGATGCAAAAGGCCATGCAGGAGGATGTGGCGGTGTTCCGCATCCAGGAGAGCCTGGAGCAGGGCGTCCAGCGCATCGCCAGCGTGTACGACCAGGTGAAGGACATCCGCGTCTCCGACCGCGGCCTGATCTGGAACACCGACCTGATGGAGACGCTTGAGTTCGACAACCTGATCGGCCAGGCGGCCGTGACGGTGAACTCCGCCGTCAACCGGCCGGAGAGCCGCGGCGCCCACGCCCGCGACGACTATCCGGACCGCAACGACGGGGAGTGGATGCGGCACACCCTGGCCTGGCTCGACCAGGCCACCGGCAAGGTCAGCATCGACTACCGCCCGGTGCACACCTACACCCTGACCAACGACGTCTCCTACATCCCGCCCAAGAAGCGCGTGTACTGAGCCGGATCGGCGTGATGCTCACGGGCGGCTGCTTCTGCGGAAAGGTGCGCTACGAAGCGGGCGGGGCCGTCTTCGACGCCAGCGTCTGCCATTGCACCACCTGTCGCAGGACGACGGGCGCGCCGGCGGTCGCCTGGTTCTCGGTGAAGCCCGACGCCTTCCGCTTCACCGCCGGAGAGCCGCGCAGCGTCGCGTCGAGCGCCACCGGCGTGCGGCGCTTCTGTGCGGACTGCGGGACGCTCCTGGCCTTCCGCGACAGCCGCTTCGACGAGGTGGACGTCACCACCGCCAGCCTGGACGACCCCGCCGCCGTCCCGCCGCTCGACCAGATCTGGGTCGGCAGCCGGATCGCCTGGATGGCCGGGATCGCCGCCCTTCCCGAACTCGCGCAGGGCCACAACGCCCCGCCGCCCGCGCCCTGAGGACAGCCCATGGCCGAATTCGCCCTGCCCAAGAACTCCCGCGTCACCAAGGGCAAGCACTATCCGGCGCCCAGCGGGGCCAAGCAGGTGAAGACCTTCAAGGTCTACCGCTATGACCCCGAGGTGGACGCCAATCCGCGCTGGGACACCTATGACGTGGACGTGGGCGGCTGCGGCCCGATGGTGCTGGACGCGGTCCTGCACATCAAGAACACCATGGACAGCACCCTGGCGCTGCGCCGCTCCTGCCGCGAGGGGGTGTGCGGCTCCTGCGCCATGAACATCGGCGGGCGCAACACCCTGGCCTGCACCCACGCCTGGTCGGACGTGCCGGGCAAGGAGATCGCCGTCTCCCCCCTGCCGCACATGCCGGTGATCAAGGACCTGGTGCCCGACCTCACCATGTTCTTCGCCCAGCACGAGTCGATCGAGCCGTGGCTGCACACCGACACGCCCGAGCCGCAGAAGGAGTGGGTGCAGACCCCCGAGGACCGCACCAAGATTGACGGGCTGTACGAATGCATCCTGTGCGCCTGCTGCTCCACCTCCTGCCCCAGCTACTGGTGGAACCAGGAGAAGTACCTGGGCCCGGCCGCGCTGCTGCAGGCCTATCGCTGGCTGGCCGACAGCCGCGACGAGGCGCGGGGCGAGCGGCTCGACTACCTGGAAGATCCCTTCAAGCTGTACCGCTGCCACACGATCATGAACTGCGCCCAGGTCTGCCCCAAGGGGCTGAACCCGGCCAAGGCCATCGCCTCGATCAAGGCGATGCTGGTCGACCGCGTGGTCTGATCCGGCTGGCTGGGAACAGCCAGGTTTCCGGACAGAAATGTAAGGTCTCCGCGCGGCGCCCGTAGCCAAGCTCGTGCGTTGATGGCGCACGTTCATGGAGGAACCTCGCATGAAATTTGCTCCCATCGCCGTGCTGGCGGCCGCCCTCGCCCTCTGCGCCGGCGCCGCTGAAGCCGGTTGTCTGAAGGGCGCCGTGGTCGGCGGCGTCGCCGGTCACCTGGCCGGCCATCACGCCGGCGTCGGGGCCGTAGGGGGCTGCGCCGTCGGCCACCACATGGCTCACGAGAAGGCCAAGCAGCAGGCCGCCGGCCAGCCCAAGTCCTGAATGCGCCATGCACGAAGTCGACTTTTCGCCGACAGCGGAAGTCAGCTTCGGTTCAGCCGGACGTCTCTAGACCAATAGCCACTCAGAACACATCGCCCCCACGCCGGGGCGACCAAGGAGGCGGAAGTGAAGAAGGTAATTCTGGCGGGCGTGCTCGCCACCATCCTGCCGGCGGCGGCCATGGCCCAGCCGGCTGATCCCAACTGCGTCGCGTCCAACAACTCCAGCCGCACGGCCGGCACGGTGCTCGGCGCCGGCGCGGGCGCCCTGCTCGGCAGCGTGCTGGCGGGCCGCCATTCCCGCGGCACCGGCGCGGTGCTGGGCGCCATCGGCGGCGGCATCGGCGGCAACGTCATCGCCGGCCAGCGCAACGATCCGTGCCCGCCGGGCTACTACTACGGCCCGAACGGCCCGCCGCCGCCCCCGCCGCCGCAGGGCGAAGGCTACTATCAGAACAACTACCGCAACGGGTACGCCCCCCCGCCCGGCAGCGGCGGCTACTACCAGAACGACGGCGCCCCGCCGCCGCAAGGCGCGGCCTTCTGGGAAGGCGCGCCAGGCGACGTCCGCCAGCGGATCGACTGGATGCAGCAACGGATCGACCGCATGTCCGCCGACGGCCGTCTCAGCCCCGACGAAACGGGCCGGGCCGAACGCGAGCTTCGCGGCATCCGCGCCTACGCTCGGGATAACTCCTCGCGCTACGGCTCGCTGTCGCCGGACCAGCGCTCCTACATCCAGGCGCGGCTGGACCACCTGCACGACAGCATCCACTGGATGGCGCGCACCGGCTACTGATACCGCGTCACGCGATCACGAAATCGCGAAGGGCCGCCCGACCGGGCGGCCCTTTTCCTTTGCGGATGCGCGCAGCTTCGCTTCGCGTTGCGGAGGTGAAATGCAGTAACCGCGGCGCCTTTGCATCCATCCGCCGACCTTGTGAGTTGAAGGGCTGAAGTCTTCAGGAGGACTGGGGATGAAAGCTTCGTCTATGTTCCTCGCCGCAGGGGCGTTGCTCGGCCTGCTGACGACCCCGGCCGCTGCACAGGATGCTGCGCCGCCCGCCGTCCCCGCGTCCGTTGCTCCGGCGTCGGCTCCCCCGGCGGATGCGTCGGGCGCCGCCGGCGTCGGCGCGACCACCCCGCCGCCCCCGGCCGGCGCCTCCCCCGACGACGTGGCCCGCTGGCGCGCCGCCTACATCAACCCGGGCCGCAGCGCCCTGATCGGCGCCACGGCGGAGGCGGTGGAGTACGCCGTGGGCGGCACGGTCGACGTCCGTCCTGAGAACAGGGTCCGGGCCTGGATGCGGTGGGAGGCCTTCCGCCCGCTACAGACGCCGGAGGGCGAGGTGCGCTCCTACACCGAGCTGGTCGAGGTGGACTGCGGCGACCAGCGCGCCCGCCTGCTGGCGATGGACACCTTCGCCTTCAACAACCTGCAGGGCTCCAGCCGCCATCACGACGCCCAGGATGCGCAGTGGGCCTATCCCCGTCCGAACTCCGCCCTGGAGGCCCAGGTGAAGACGCTCTGCGGCGTGCGGGACGTGGCCATGCTGCAGCTGGCCGCAGCGGCCGCCGCCCAGGCTGGCGGCCAGCCGGGAGGCCCGTCCCCGAAGCCGGGCCTCTCCACCTTCGCCATGGCCGGCGCGGCCCCGAAGTAGCCGCTCAGGCGCCGACCAGCCGCAGGAACTCCTGACGAGTGCGGGGATCGTCGCGCACCACGCCGCGCAGCGAGCTGGTGACCAGCGCCGCCCCCGGCGTGTTGACGCCCCGCAGCGTCATGCAGGAGTGGGCGCCCTCGACCACCACGCCCACGCCCTTGGGCTTGAGCACGTCCTCGATGGCCTGGGCGATCTCGGCCGTCATCTTCTCCTGGATCTGCAGCCGGCGGGCGTAGCCGTTCACCACCCGCGCCAGCTTGGAGATGCCCACCACTCGGTCGGTGGGCAGATAGGCCACGTGCGCCTTGCCGATCACCGGCAGCATGTGGTGCTCGCAGAAGCTGACGAAGCGGATGTCCCGCAGCAGCACCAGCTGGTCGTAGCCGCCGACCTCCTCGAAGGTGCGCTCCAGGTACTCCCGCGGATCGGTCTCATAGCCGGCGAACAGCTCGTGGTACGAGCGCACCACCCGGCCGGGGGTGTCCAGGAGACCCTCCCGGTCCGGATCATCGCCGGCCCAGCGCAGAAGGGTGCGGACGGCCTGTTCGGCCTCCTCCCGGCTGGGGCGTCCGTCAGGCTTGGGCGTGCGGGGCGGCACGAGACCGTCGACGCTGTCGTTCTCCTCGTCGAGGGGGCGGCGCGGCATACTCTGGCGTCCTCCTAAAGTCTGGCGGCCATACGTAGCAGGCCGGCGCCCGGCAAGTCCTGCTGGGGCAGCTAGGCAAAGATCGCCGGCACGTAAGCGGTTCGTTAACCTTAACGCCCCAGCCTCGCCGCCGGCCCAGTCGGCCCAAGGAGCGTTGCGATGAGCGGGACCGAGGTGCTGGACGTGGGCCGCCAGGCGATCTGGCTGGTGATCCAGCTGGCCACCCCCGCGCTGCTGGTCGGGCTGGTGGTGGGCGTCCTGATCGGCCTGTTCCAGGCGGTGACCCAGATCCAGGAGCAGACCCTGGTCTTCGCCCCCAAGATCATCGCCGTGTTCGCCACCCTGCTGATCGCCATGCCGCTGATGGGCGCGCTGATGGCCGGCTTCATGCGCCAGATCGCAGCGCGCATCGCCGGCATGTGAGCGGCGGGGTGGAGCACTACGCGCTCCCGGTCCAGATCTTCGGCGCCGGGCTGGTGTTCGCCCGCGTCGGCGCGCTGGCCATGCTGCTGCCGGGCATCGGGGAGACCGCGGTGCCGGCGCAGATCCGCCTGGCCTTCGCCCTGCTGCTGTCGATGGTGATGTACCCGATCGTGCGCGACGGCCTGCCGCCCGTGCCCGACAACCTCGCCGCGCTCGTGGCGGCGCTGTTCGTGGAGATCTGCATCGGCCTGGCGCTCGGGGCGCTGATGCGCATGTTCCTGGGCGCCCTGGCCGTGGCGGGGGAGGTGATCTCGCTGCAGACCACCCTGTCCTTCGCCCAGACCGCCAACCCGCTGCAGGCCCAGCCGTCCGCCAGCCTGACGTCGTTCCTGGCGGTGCTCGGGCTCACGCTGATCTTCTCCACAGACCTGCACCAGCTGTTCATCGGCGCGGTGGCGCGGTCCTACCACCTGTTCCCCGCCGGGCGGCCGCCCCGGGTGAACGACTTCACGGCCCTGGCGGTGAAGACGCTGGGCGAGACGTTTGCGCTCGGTGTCCAGCTGTCCGCCCCGGTGCTGGTCTTCGCCCTGGTGTTCAACGTGGCGCTCGGCCTGGTCGCGCGGATCATGCCCCAGTTCCAGGTGTTCTTCGCCGCCGCGCCGCTGGCCCTGCTGCTGGGGCTGTCGGTGTTCGGCCTCAGCGTCGGATCGCTCGGCCTCGTGTGGCTCGACCGCTTCCACACCTTCGTCCAGAGCTTCAGCTGACGTGAGACGCCATGTCTGACGCCCAGGACAAGGACTCCAAGACAGAAGCCCCGACAGGGCGAAAGCTCGAGCAGGCGCGCGAGCAGGGCGACATCGCCAAGTCGACCGAGGTCGCGCCCACATTCGCGCTGGCCGCGGCCTCGCTGGTGGTGCTCGCCAACGGCGGGTCGATGGCGCGCAGCATGACCGCGGCCCTGCTCCCCTTCATCGCCCACCCCGACGCCATCGACATCTCCGGCGGCGGCCTGGGCGCGGTGATGCAGGCGGCGATGAAGGCGTCCGCGCCGGGCTTCATCGTGCTGGGAGCCGCCGCCGCGGCCGGGGCGGCGGGCAACATCCTGCAGCACGGCGTGATGTTCGTGCCGGCCAAGCTGGTCCCGAACTTCGGCAAGCTGAACCCGATGGCCGGCTTCCAGAGCCTGTTCGGCATCGACAACTACATCAACTTCGGCAAGAGCCTGTTCAAGCTGATCACCATGTGTGCGGTGGTCTTCATGGTGCTGAAGCCCCATGCGGCCGAGCTGCAGGGCCTGTCCTGGCTGAGCCCCGTCGCCATCCTGCCGCTGTCGATGGAGCTGCTGCGCAGCCTGCTCATGGCGGCGATCGTGGTGTTCGCGGTCTGCGCCGGCTTCGACTACTTCATCCAGCGCTGGCGCTTCACCGAGAAGATGAAGATGAGCCGCGAGGACATCAAGCAGGAGACCAAGGACTCCGACGGCGACCCGCACATCAAGGCCAAGCTGAAGCAGCAGCGCATGGCCAGGTCCAGGAAGCGCATGATCCAGAACGTCCCCAACGCCACGGTGGTGATCATGAACCCGACCCACTACGCCGTCGCGCTGCGCTATGTTCAGGCCGAGACCCCCGCGCCGGTTTGCGTCGCCAAGGGGATCGACGCGGTGGCGCTGAAGATCCGCGCGATCGCCGAGGAGCATCGCGTCGCGGTGATCGAGGATCCGCCGCTGGCCCGCGCGCTTTACGCCGTGGTGGAGATCGACGAGGCCATCCCGCACGAGCACTATCAGGCCGTGGCCAAGATCGTCGGCTTCGTGCTGGGCCGCGGCAAGCGCCGCGCGCCGGCGCTGCGCTCCGCCCTGGGCGCGCGATGACCTCCTGTCAGCCCTCGCAGCGGCGGAGCGTCATCTGGCGGAGCCCGGTCGAACGGGTGCAGTCTGGCGGCAGCGTGATCGCCGCGTCCGGACGGGAGTGCAGGCCATGACCACCATTCCTCCCGCCGAGGCGGCCTCCGCGCTGGAGACGTCGCGCGCGGGCCGCCGGCGCGGCGCGGACCCGTTCTCGATCGCCGCCGTCGTCTTCTTCGTGCTGGCCATCGTGGCGGCCGCCTACCCAGCCTTCCGCGCCGGGCCGACCACCGTTCCGGGCGTCCTGCTGCTGCTGGGCCTCGCCGGGGTGGCCTTCGCCGGCATCTACGCCTTCGCCTCCAGCGAGCCGCGCACCGCCTTCGTCGCCGACGTGCGGCTGGACTCCCTGGTCGACGCCTTAGCGGAGCCGGCGGCCATCACCTCCGCCGACGGGCGGCTGGTCAGCTTCAACGCTGGCTGGCGGACCGAGAACGGGGTCACCCGCCGCCTGGCCAAGGACGGCGCCGCCGGCAAGGCCCTGTACGCCGCCCTGGCCGCCGCCCGCCGCACAGGCGCGAGCGAGGTTCGCTTCGGCCCCGGCGCCGGCCGGCCCGCCCGTATCTCGCGCCTCGGCGAAGACAAGCTGCTGCTGCGCCTGAGCCGCGAGGAGCCGAAGTCCGAGGGGCTGCCGGTGCAGCGCCTGCCGGCCGCGGCGCCCGGCGCCCTGGCCGCCCCGGCCGCCGCCGCCGCGCTGGCCTCCACGACGCTGGACGCCTTCGCCGCCGCCGCCCCCTTCGGCGCCGCCCTGCTGGAAGGCGGGGAGCCGTTCGAGGCGGCGATCCTGGAAGTGAACGAGGCGATGGAGGCGATGACCGACGGCGCCGCCCAGCCCGGCGTCCGCTTCAGCGACCTTCTGGACCCGGTCACCCGCAACGAGGCGCGCGCGCGGCTGGCCCTGCGCCGCGGCGGCCCGGTGGAGGTCAAGCTGGCCGGCGTTCCCGGCGCGCCCCCCCGCATCGCCCACCTCTATGTCACCCAGGCCGAGACCCGGGTGGTCGCCTACCTGCTCGACGTGTCGGAGCAGAAGCAGCTGGAGCTGCAGCTGGCCCAGTCGCAGAAGATGCAGGCGATCGGCCAGCTCGCCGGCGGCGTGGCCCATGACTTCAACAACCTGCTCACCGCCATCCAGCTGCGCCTGGACGAACTGCTGCACCGCCATCCCGTCGGCGATCCCAGCTACGAGGGGCTGAACGAGATCCGCCAGACCGCCGTGCGCGCCGCAGACCTGGTGCGCAAGCTGCTGGCCTTCAGCCGCAAGCAGACCGTCCAGCGGGAGACGCTGGAGCTGGGCGAGCTGATCAGCGAGTTCGAGGTGCTGCTGCGCCGCCTGCTGCGCGAGGACGTGCGGCTGGAGACCGACTATGGCCGCGACCTGCCGCTGGTGCGCGCCGACAAGTCCCAGTTGGAGACGGCGGTGATGAACCTGGCCGTCAACGCCCGCGACGCCCTGCGCTCGCACGGCGCCCGCGACGGCCAGATCGCCACCGTGTGCATCCGCACCGCCCGGGTGGACCAGGCCGCCGCCCGCTCGCTCGGCTATCCCACCGCCCCGTCGGAGGGCTGCGCCCTGATCGAGGTGCGCGACAACGGCCCCGGCATCCCCGCCGACGCGATGAGCAAGATCTTCGAGCCCTTCTTCACCACCAAGCCGGTGGGCGAGGGGACGGGGTTGGGGCTCGCCACCGTCTACGGCATCGTCAAGCAGGCGGACGGCTGGATCGACGTGTCCAGCCCGGCAGGTACGGGGGCGATCTTCCGCATCTTCCTGCCCGTCTACATCCCACCGGCGAACGCCGCGCCGGTCGCCGCGCCCGCCCCGCCGCCCAAGCCCGCGGCCCGCGACCTGTCCGGCGCCGGCCGCATCCTGTTCGTGGAGGACGAGGACGCCGTGCGCGGCGTGGCCGCCCGCCTGCTACGCGCCCGCGGCTACGAGGTGATCGAGGCGGCGGACGGGGAGGAGGCGCTGGAGTTGGCCCAAGCCCACGCCGGACAGATCGACCTGCTGATCTCCGACGTGATCATGCCGGGCCTGGACGGCCCCACCCTCCTGAAGAAGGCCCGCCCGCACCTGGGCGACGCGCCGGTGATGTTCATTTCCGGCTACGCCGAGGCGGAATTCTCCGACCTCCTGGAAGGCGAGAGCGGCGTGACCTTCCTGCCCAAGCCCATCGACATCAAAATCCTGGCCGAGAAGGTAAAGCAGCAGCTGTCGGCTTAACTCCCTCTCCCCCTGCGGGAGAGGGAAGGGGCCCATGCGAGAGCATGGGAAGGGTGAGGGGTCGGCGTGCGTCCACCCGTTCGCAGCTCATAGGGCGGCGCGACCCCTCACCTTCCCACGACGCTGCGCATCGCGGGCCCCTTCCTCTCCCGCAAGGGGAGAGGAGGACCCCTTCAGGAACATCAACAAAGTCCCAACGGATCAACAACTTACAGTTTTTTCGCCGCAGGGGGCGATAAGCGCTTTACATGGGGGTCCGCCGACCTTATTTCGCGCGCTCCGGCGGACCCGACCAACGCCCTTTCGGGGGTGCTGCTAACGCCGGCTAGGTTCAACATCCATAGGGGTTTACGTGAGGTGGGAAACTACCATGCGCCCCTGGACCTGGTCCGTGCGCGGTCCGTCGAACGTCCTGTGGCGCTCGTGCGCCCTGGCGTCGTTGCCGTAGCGGCTCAGTGGTTCCAGGCTAATTTCAAAGGCGACGTCTTCTACGCGGTGAAGGCCAACCCTTCCCCCTGGGTCATCGAGACCCTGTGGGCGAACGGGGTGACCTCCTTCGACGTGGCGTCCGTGCCCGAGATCGAGCTTGTGCGCTCCATCGCGCCCGAGGCGCGGCTGGCGTACATGCACCCGGTCAAGAGCCGCCAATCGATCCGCCGCGCCTACCACGAGTTCGGCGTGCGGACCTTCTCGCTCGACTGCCACGAGGAGCTGCAGAAGATCCTCGAGGAGACCGGCCACGCCCGCGATCTGAACCTGATCGTGCGCATGGCGGTGTCGACCGACGGGGCCCAGTACGCGCTCGGCGGCAAGTTCGGCGTTTCGACCGAAGACGCGCCCTCCCTGCTGCTCGCCACCCGCCAGGCGACCGAGGAGCTGATGGGCGTGTCCTTCCACGTCGGCTCGCAGTGCATGAACCCGTACGCCTACAAGGCGGCGATGGCGCAGGTGTCGCGGGCGCTGAAGCGCGCGGGCGTCTTCGCCGACGTCGTGGACGTGGGCGGGGGCTTCCCTTCGGTCTATCCGGGGATGCAGCCGCCGGACCTGGCTCTCTACATGGACGCCATCCATGCGGCGTTCGAGGAGATGCTGGTCCACGAGACCACCGAGCTGTGGTGCGAGCCCGGCCGCGCGCTGGTGGCGGAGAGCTCCTCCGTCCTGGCCAAGGTCGAGCTGCGCAAGGGCAAGTCGTTGTATCTGAACGAGGGGTCCTACGGCTCCATGTTCGACGCGACCCACTCCAAGTGGCCTTTCCCGGTGAAGCTGGTGCGGGACGGCGGCGATGCCGACGAGCGGGTTGAGGCGTTCAGCTTCTACGGCCCGACCTGCGACTCGATCGACCACATGCCCGGTCCGTTCTTCCTGCCTGCCGACATCCGCGAAGGCGACTACGTGGAGATCGGCATGCTGGGGGCCTACGGCGTGGCGATGACCACCCGCTTCAACGGCTTCGGCGATATCGAGACCGTGGTGGTGGACGACGCGCCCATGGCCAGCATGTACGGCCTGGCGCCAGACCAGTTCGCCGTCCCCGCGGCGGAGACGACGGCCGAGCAGAAGGTCGTCAAGCTGTCGTCGCGTTCGCGCAAGCGTCGCCGACGGAAGTGAGTGCGCGAGAGCATGATAGCCGAAAGTGGACGCCGGTTTCGGCGGCTATCATGCTCTAACGATATGATTTAGAGCCTATTTATCCCTCCGAATGACTTCATTCGAAGGGATAAGGTTCTAGGCGATGCCGGTCACAGGACCGGCATCGCCCGCCGCATGAACTGGTCGAACAACGGCACGGTGAAGGCGATGTCGCCGTGGGCCGGGCTATAGACCATTCCCTTGCGGATCAGGGCGTTGCGCCGGGGCGCGACGGCCTGGATGCTGACGCCCAGCCGGTCGGCCACATCCCCTGAGCGGTGCGGACCGGGGCCGAGCTCGGCCATGACGCGAAGGTAGGTCTTCTCCGACGGCGTTAGGCGGTCGAAGCGGACGCGGAAGAAGCTCTGGTCCAGGCTCGACAGCACCTCGCGGGCGGCGGACCGTACCGTTTCGGCGGTGATGGTCCGGCCGGTCGCCAGGTTCCAGCAGTGGTAGCCCCACTCCTGCAGGAAATAGGGGTAGCCCTCGGTGATCCTGACGATCTCCTCCAGCGCTTCATCTTCGAACTGGGCCCCTTCCTGCAGGACCGGCTCCGCCAGCGCCTTCACCGCGTCGAGGGGTGAGAGCTGGCCGATGCGCGGATAGTCGAACAGCCGTTCCGCATAGGACTTGGAACGCCCGGCCGCGCCGACCAGTTGGGGCAGGCCCGCGCCGACCAGGACCAGCGGCCCCTGCCGCTGGCTGACCCGGTGCACCGCCATGATGAGGGCGCTGAGGTCGCGCTCCTCCAGATACTGGAGTTCGTCCAGGATGATGGCCACCGCCGTTCCCCGCGACCGCGCCGCTTCTGCGACGGCCACGAACAGGTCGGGCAGGTCGGCCTCCAGGTCGCCGCTGTCCGCGGAGCCGTGCTCCGGGTCGATGTCCAGGCCCACTTCGATGTCGGCGTACTTCATCTTCACGGTGCGGGCGAAGCTGGAGAAGACGCGCAACGCCCGCTTGACCTGGGAATCGAGCCGCGCGCCGCGATCCAGGGTGAAGAGCAGGGAGCGCACCAGGGGCGTCAGCAGGGCTGCGAGGCTCTTGCCCTCCGGCGCTTCGCTGAGGATCGGATGGTAGCCGTCGGCCTCGGCGATCTCGCGGATGCGGTTCAGGAGCACCGTCTTCCCTACGCCGCGCAGCCCGACCAGCATCAGGCTCTTGGCGTGGCGTCCCTGGCGGGAGCGGGCCAGCATCAGCTCCGCCCGGGCCAGCAGGTCCGCCCGGCCGGCCAGCGCCGGGGGCGGCGCACCGGCTCCGGGCGCGAACGGATTGCGAAGGGGGTCCATATACGGAAGTTACCGGCGTATATCGAGAAATCAATATACGTGCATAACTTTGGTTGAAATTGCGGGGCGGCTCCGTTACACGCCCCACGCCCGTCGCTCCGTCCGGGCCATCGAACGACGGGCGCTCACCATCAAGGGAAACCGAAGACGATGAACGCTCCCGTCAATCCGGAACAGACGAACAAGAAGGCGGAACTGCTCGCCAGGACCGTCCAGCACGTGGACATCACCGCTTATGACGCGCGGCCGGTGATCGACTACATGCGCCACATGAGCTTCACCTCGCGCGACACCGCGCGGGCGGCCGACATCCTGACCATGGCCTACGAGGACAAGGCCTGCTCGGTGTGGGTGACGCTGGCGGGCTCGACGTCTGCGGCGGGCTGCATGCACGTCTACCGCGACATGGCCGCCAACAAGATGCTGGACGCGGTGGTCGCCACCGGCGCCTCCATCGTCGACATGGACTTCTTCGAGGCGCTGGGCTTCAAGCACTACCAGGCCCAGGCGAACGTCGATGACCGCGACCTGCGCGACCTGTACATCGATCGCATCTACGACACCTACATCGACGAAGAAGAGCTGCAGAACTGCGACCACACGATCAAGGCGATCGTGGACGCGCTGGAGCCGCGCCCGTATTCGTCCCGCGAGTTCATCTACGAGATGGGCAAGTGGCTGGCGGCGGGCAACGCCAAGAAGCCCGGCAGCCTGATCCAGACCGCCTATGAGCACGGCGTCCCGATCTTCTGCCCGGCCTTCACCGACAGCTCCGCCGGCTTCGGCCTGGTGAAGCACCAGGTGGAGCGGATCAAGGAGGGCAAGCCCTACGTCACCATCGACTCGGTGGCCGACTTCCGCGAACTGACCGAGATCAAGATGAAGGCCGGCGACACCGCCCTGTTCATGGTCGGCGGCGGCGTGCCCAAGAACTTCGCCCAGGACACGGTGGTGTGCGCCGAAATCCTCGGCGAGGAGGCGGCCATGCACAAGTACGCGGTGCAGATCACGGTGGCCGACGTGCGCGACGGCGCCTGCTCCTCCTCCACGCTGAAGGAGGCGTGCAGCTGGGGCAAGGTGGACGTGACCTTCGAGCAGATGGTGTTCGCCGAGGCCACCACGGTGGTGCCGCTGATCGCCTCGGACGCCTACCACCGCGGCGCCTGGAAGGACCGCGAGGAGCGCCGCTGGGCGGACCTGTTCAAGCGCTCTTGAACGGCTAGCTCCGGAACAGAGGCGCTCCGCTCCGGTTCCGCTGTCGCGGAGGAGTGGAGCGCCATGTCCGACCCCATCAAGCAGGATACTCGTTCACCCGCCCAGAAGGACGCGGCGGAGGGCCACCGGGATCGAACCCAGGGCGCTCCGCACGCCAAGCCGGAGCTGCGGGAGGAGAGCCATCTCGGCGCCGCCGGCGACCCGGCCGAGGGCGCCCGGGACGACGACTAGCCTTCAGGAGGCCGCGGCGATACTGAGCGGCGCAGCAAGCCTGTGCCCGCTCCGCCGCTCCGCCAGGAGGGCGGCGAGGCCGGCTGCGGCGGCCAGAGGCAGCACCCAGATGGCCCGCGCCTGGTAGCGGCCGTAAAGGTCCGACAGCACGCCGCACACCACGGTGTTCGTCAGCACCCCCGCGCAGGCCAGGACTGCGAAATCCACCAGGCCGCCGGCTCCGCCCGGCGGGGCGAGCTGACGCCCGCGCGTCGTCATCCAGGCGATCACGCCCAGCGACAGCCAGATCACCGCCGCCTGCTCCGCCCACAGAGGCGCGATCGGCCAGCCGCGGCGAGCGGCGAGGCTTGTGTCCAGCCGGCTGTGGTGCGCGGGCGGCAGGTCGGCGCGCAGTTCGGCGAGCACGTTGGGCTTGTAGTCGAAGTCCTCCAGGTCGGTCTGGACCAGCTGCAGGGCGACGTTGCGGGCGGAGGCCTGCGCCTGCAGCCACGGATGCGCCAGGGTCGAGCCCAGGGCGAAGCGGCCCTGCTCGGTGGCCAGGGCGCGGCGCTGGTCCGGCGTTGCGACCGCGAACACGCCGGTCCTGGGGTTCTCGTCCCACAGGAAGCCGTCGGTGTCGGCGGACGCCAGCCGGTCGGCGAAGGCGCAGACGGCGAAGGGGTGGTCCTTGCAGTGCTCGGCGGCGAAGAGGCGGCCGGGGCCGTCGGCGACCACCCGCGCGGTCAAGAACGGCGGGGTGATCGGCGGCGCGCCCACCGAATGCTTCACCATCGCCGAGAACAGCATGGTCCCGCCCACCGCCGCCGCCATGGCCAGGGCGCCGATGGCCAGCGCGGGGCGCGGGTCGGGCGACGCGGCGCGGCGGACCAGCCACAGGGCGCCGCCCGCCGCCAGCAGGCCGGCGATGATCAGCACATGGGAATTGTGCGCCATCGCCGCGAACACGGTCATGGCGGCGAGGGCGGCGAAGTCCAGGCGGGTCAGCCTGCCGGGAAAGGCGAACAGCAGCCCCAACGCCGCGACCGCCACGCCGGACCAGATGTCCGGCATGAGGTCGGCGATGAAGAAGGGCGCGGGCGTGGCGAGCGCCAGCACGGCGACGACCGCGGCGTACCGGCCAAGACCCGTCTGACGCGCGGCGCGCAGCAGGATATCGGCGAGCCAGGCGACGGCCAGGGCCTGGACGAAAACGGTCAGCCAGAACCCGCCGGTCAGCTGGCCGAGATATGCGAGCGCGCCGTAGTAGATCGAGCGGCCGGCCAGCACCTCCTTGTCGTCGTACGAGTGCTGCGCGGCGCCCGTCGCGGCCTTGGCGGCCGCCACGTGCGCGCCCGGCGGCTCCTGCCGCGCCCAGGGCGAGGCGAACCGCGCGCCCAGCAGCTTGACCACCGCCACGTCCGGCCCGCGGACATAGGCCTGGGTGTCGGGCGTGAAGAACGGCTGGCCGTTCACGAAGGCGGCCCACATCAGGGCGGCGGCCGCGGCGATGACGGCGGCGGCGCGCAGGAGCGGCGAGGCGGGCGTTTGAGTCTGGGACATGGGGTTCCTCTCGCCAGAGGAGAGTGCATGGCCCGCGCCAAGCTAAAGACTGCGCCGCCGTGCAACCGCGGCGGGAGCCCGCAGGCGAGCGCGGCCGTAGAACTCCCCAGCGAGGCGGCGCGGGCTTGACTCGCCATTGCGCGACCGCGACACCGCACGCCACAAGGGAACGGCGCGTCCTGGCGCCGTAAACGCAAGCAGATCGGAGCACCTCAGCCCATGGCCATCCGTGTCGCCATCAACGGCTTCGGCCGCATCGGCCGTCTGGTGCTGCGCGCCATCGCCGAAACCAAGCGCACCGACATCGAGATCGTCGCGATCAACGACCTCGGCCCCGTGGCGACCAACGCTCACCTGATCAAGTACGACACCGCCCACCGCCGCTTCCCGCACGAGGTCACGCACGGCGAGGACTGGCTGGACGTGGGCCTGGGCAAGATCAAATGCACCGCCATCCGCAACCCGGCGGAGCTGCCGCACAAGGACCTGGGCGTCGACATCGCCTTCGAGTGCACCGGCATCTTCACCTCCAAGGACAAAGCGAAGGCGCACCTGGACGCCGGCGCCAAGCGGGTGCTGGTCTCCGCCCCCGCCGACAACGCCGACAAGACCATCGTCATGGGGGTGAACGACCACACCCTGACCGCCGAGGATCTGGTGGTCTCCAACGGCTCGTGCACCACCAACGCCCTGGCGCCGGTCGCCAAGGTGCTGCTCGACCTGTGCGGGATCCAGCGCGGCTACATGACCACGATCCACAGCTACACCAACGACCAGCCCTCGCTGGACCAGCTGCACAAGGACCTGTACCGCGCCCGCGCCGCGGCCCAGAACATCATCCCCACCTCCACCGGCGCGGCCAAGGCGCTGGGCCTTGTCATCCCCGAGCTGAAGGGCAAGCTGGACGGCTCCTCCGTCCGGGTGCCGACCCCGGACGTCAGCGTGGTCGACTTCAAGGTCGTGCCGACCCGCGACGTGACCAAGGACGAGATCAACGCGGCGATGAAGGCCGCCGCGGCCGAGGGCCCGCTGAAGGGCATCCTGGCCGTGACGGACGAGCCGCTGGTGTCCACCGACTTCATCCACGACCCGCACTCCTCGATCTTCGCCCTGCCGCAGACCCAGGTGATCGAGGGCAAGCTCGCCCGCGTCTTCAGCTGGTACGACAACGAGTGGGGCTTCTCCAACCGCATGGCCGACACGGCCCTGGCGATGGCCAAATTCCTGTAAGCATCCACGGTGGTCGAGGCGGGTGCGACAGAGGCCCCAAGGCCGAAGAAGCACTCGCCCTTCATGCAGGTGGTCTTCCGCAAGAGCGGGGAAGCCATGGACCTGGGTGGCAAAAGCCTGATCGGCCTATCCGGTCTTGGTCACGTGCTTGGCGACCACGGTCCGCTCCACGCCGACTGGCGCTGGCTGGGTGTCGAGATGGGTGTAGGTGGCGCCGCCCTTCTCTTCGGCATATATCTCCAGGCCAAGGCAGAAGAGACCTTGCCATGACAGGTTTTGACGTCTGGGCGCTGATGGTCGGGGCGATGAGCCTCGTCGGCGGCCTCTTCGTGCTCTGGATCGCCCCGCGCGTGGACGAGAAGGAGCGTCGCAAAGCCGCTCTGTCGCATCCTGCTGAGTAGCCTGCGCGGCGTGACTCTTGTGCGCTTCGCACGTCGCTCGTGCTCGAAGCGCACAGAACAGGCGCTTATGCTGATTTCCGCATGTACAAGCGCCTGATGCTTGGTGCATGCCTCCAGTCCCGCCCGCTGGGGCTGACAATCACCCCGTTGTCCAGCCGCTCGCACCTCAGCCCCATCTGACAGCACGAGACCTCATGCCCTTCCGCACCCTCGACCAGGCCGGCGACCTGACCGGCAAGCGTGTCCTCGTACGCGTGGACCTGAACGTCCCCATGCAGGACGGGAAGGTTTCGGACGGCACCCGCCTGCGCGCCGTGGCGCCCACGATCCAGGCGCTGCGCGAGCGGGGGGCCAGGGTTATCCTGCTGGCCCACTTCGACCGGCCCAAGGGCAAGGTGGTTCCTTCGATGAGCCTGGCGCCCGTGGCCGGCCCGCTCGGCGAGGCGATCGGGGCGCATGTCGCCTTCGCCGACGACTGCGTGGGCAAGGCGGCCGAGCAGGCCGTCGCCGCCCTGCCGGAGGGCGGGGTGCTGCTGCTGGAGAACCTGCGCTTCCACGCCGGCGAGGAGAAGAACGACCCCGCCTTCGCCGACCAGCTGGCCAGCCTCGGCGATCTGTACGTCAACGACGCCTTCTCCGCCGCGCACCGCGCCCACGCCTCGACCGAGGCGCTGGCGCACCGCCTGCCGGCCTATGCGGGCCTGTCCATGCAGCGCGAGCTGGAGGCGCTGGAGAAGGCGCTCGGCGCGCCGGTGCGGCCGGTGCTGGGCATCGTCGGCGGGTCCAAGGTCTCCACCAAGATCGACCTCTTGAAGAACCTCGTCACCAAGCTGGACCGCCTGGCCATCGGCGGCGGCATGGCCAACACCTTCCTGTACGCTCAGGATTATGAGGTCGGCGCCTCCTACTGCGAGAAGGACCTGAAGGCCCTCGCGGTCGAGATCATGCAGCTGGCCGCCGACAGCGGCTGCGAGCTGCTGCTGCCCATGGACGTGGTGGTCAGCGAGCGGCTGGAGCCGAACGCCCCCCACTTCGTGCGCGAGCGCGACGGGGTGGACGCGGACGAGCGCATCCTGGACGCCGGCCCCCAGACCGTGGCGCGCCTGAACGCCGCCATGGACAGCTCAGCCACCCTGATCTGGAACGGCCCGCTGGGCGTGTTCGAGGTCCCGCCCTTCGACGCCGCCACCGTGGCCGCGGCGAAGCACGCGGCGGAGCGGGCCAAGGCCGGCAAGCTGACGGCCGTGGCCGGCGGCGGCGACACCGTCTCGGCCCTGAACCACGCCGGCGTGACTCAGGACTTCACCTTCATCTCCACCGCCGGGGGCGCCTTCCTGGAGTGGATGGAGGGCAAGGAACTGCCCGGCGTCGCCGCGCTGGACGTCTAAGAGCGGCTTGAGAGGGGGCTGCGCGCCTCTGGCGGCTTGTGGCCGGCGGCGCGCCCCGCTTTAACATGGCGCTCCTGTGGAGGGCCCGATGCCGGAAGACGGTTCGAACCTGATCGCGATACGCCCGGCGAATTCGCCCAACGCCTTCGACCTGCGGCGCGTGGGCGCTCATCCGGACTACTGGTATCCGATGGCGTGGTCGGGCGAGGTGAAGCCGGGCCAGGCGGTCGGCCGCCGCTTCGCCGGCCTGCCCATCGCCCTGATCCGCGGCAAGGGCGGCCAGGTGTTCGCCCTGGAGGACCGCTGCGCCCACCGCCAGGTGCCCCTGCACCTGGGCGTGGTCGAGGGCGAGGAGGTCAAGTGCCACTACCACGGCTGGGCCTACGACCGGACCGGCCGCTGCACCGACGTGCCGTACCTGGGCAAGGAGCGCCTGCCCAACGGCGTGCGGAGCTATCCCTGCCGCGAGGTGGACGGGCTGATCTTCGTGTTCCCGGGCGATCCCGCCCTGGCGGAGGGGCGGCTGCCCAGCGCGCTCGGCTCGTACGCGCGCAAGGACTACAAGACCCGCCAGCTGAACCGCGAGGTCGCCTGCCACTACACGTTCATGCACGAGAACCTGTTCGACATGAACCACCAGTTCATGCACCGCAAGCAGATGGGTTCGATTAAGGCCCGCTGCCTCGGCAAGGCGCATGGAGATGGGTGGGCGCAGGTCGAGTACACCTTCAGCCGTACGGCGGGGAAGCCGTCGGTCGGCGAGCAGGTGATTGTCGATCTGGTGCGCAAGCGCGGCGAGAAGAAGGGCGATTTCTGCGACCACATGCGCATCCGCACCGACTATCCGAACCAGTCGCTGAAGGTCTGGGTCGGGCGCGAGATCAAGCAGAGCGACGATCCGGTGCTGGACGTCTGGCTCGGCTACACCCCGCTCGACGCCGAGCAGAAGACCAACCGCACCTATGGCTATCTCTCGGTCAAGCGGCCGCCCGTGCCGGGCCTGATCGAGGTGGCGTGGCCGTTCGTGACCTGGTTCACGGAGAACATCTTCCGCGAGGACAAGGAGATCGTGGAGTACGAGCAGGCCGCCTACGACGCCCAGGGCACGGACTGGAACAACGAGGTGTTCCCCGCCATCCGCGAGCTGCGCACCGTGCTCGCCCGTAGCGGCGTGCCCATGGATGCGGAGCCGACGCCGCAGCCGCACACCTTCGCGGCGGAGTAGGCCCGTGTCGCCAGCGCGACTCGCGATCCTCGTCCTGGCCGCCGGCGCCGTCGCCGGCGCTGCGGCGGCGACCCCGCCGCCCGTCATGGCGTCGTCCTCCGCGGCGGGGACCAGCATCGTGGTGCAGGGGCTGTCAGGTCCGGCGCTGACGCTGGGGCCGGCCGACCTGGCCAAGCTCCCGCGCCAGCACGTGAGCCTGACCCATATGGGCAAGACCAGCGACTACGCCGGCCCGCTGCTCAGCGACGTGCTGCGTCAGGTGAGCGCGCCGCTCGGTGTGCGGATGCACGGGCCGGCCGTCGCCGACGTGGTCCTGCTGACCGGCTCCGACAACTACGTGGTCGCGCTGTCCCTGGGCGAGATCGATCCGGACACCCACAAGGGCGCCCGCGCCATCCTGGCGGACGAGGAGGACGGCCATCCCCTCCCTCCGAACGAGGCGCCGGTGCGGCTGGTGATCGAGGGCGACGTGAAGGCGTCCCGCGCCGTGCACTCGCTGGCGCGGATCGAGGTGAAACACCTGCCTTGACCGGGCCGGCGGCGGGACCGCTCCGTCCAGCTGCCGGTCGCCGGCTCCAGGCGAGCCTCCGCCCGGACCGCCCGGGATGACGCCCGAGGAGATCTCGGCCATCTGGGTCAGCCTGGTGGTGGCGACGCGGGCGACCCTGGTCGGTCTTCCCCTGGCGATCGGCGCGGGATGGCTGCTGGCGCGCAAGCGCTTTCCTGGGCGCGGCGTTCTCAACGTCCTGGCGCACGCGCCGCTGGTGCTGCCGCCGGTGCTGGTGGGCTACGGCCTGCTGCTGCTGTTCGGCGTGCACGGGCCGATCGGCGCGCCCCTGCTGGCGCTGTTCGGGGTGCGGCTGGCCTTCACGTCAGGCGGGGCGTCGCTGGCGGCGGGGGTCTGCGCCTTTCCCCTGATGCTGCGTCCCGCGCGCCAGGCGTTCGAGGCGATCGACCCGGGGCTGGAGGTGGCGGCGCGCTCGCTCGGCGCCGGGCCGCTCGACCGCTTCTGCACGGTGGCGCTGCCGCTGGCGGCGCCGGGACTGGCGGCGGCGGCGGTGGTGGGCTTCGCCGCCTGCCTTGGAGAGTTCGGGGCGGTGATCACCTTCGCCGCCAACGTGCCCGGGGTCACCCAGACCCTGCCTCTGGCCATCTACAGCGCCCTGCAGACCCCCGGAGGGGAGGCGACGGCGGCGAAGCTGGCGCTCGTTTCGCTCGGCATCGCCATCGCCGCCCTGTCCGTGGCGGAGGCGGCCAGCCTTCGGCTCCGGCGAAGAAGCGGGCGCGGGCCGGCGTGAGCGCGGCGGCCCTGCGCGTACAGGCGCGCCGGCGCCTCGGCGCCTTCGAGCTGGACCTGGCGTTCGATGGCGCGGCGGAGGGCGTGACCGCGCTGTTCGGCCCCTCGGGCGCCGGCAAGAGCCAGGCGCTCGCCATGATCGCCGGGGCGATCCGTCCCGACGCCGGGCATGTCGCTCTCGGCGAAATTGTCTTCTTCGACGATGAGCGCCGGGTCGAGCTTGCTCCCGAGCGCCGGGGCGTCGGTTGGGTGTTCCAGGACGGGCGGCTGTTTCCGCACCTGAACGTCCGCGCCAACCTCGCCTATGGCGCGCGGCGGGCGAGGGGGCGCGACGCCGGCGTCCGTTTTGACGACGTCGTGGCGATGCTCGGGATCGGCCCGCTGCTGGACCGGCCGCCGGCGAGGCTGTCGGGCGGCGAGCGGCAGCGGGTGGCGATCGGGCGGGCGCTGCTCAGCCAGCCGGCGCTCCTTTTGATGGACGAGCCGATGGCGGCCCTCGACCTCGCCCGCCGGCTGGAGATCCTGCCCTATCTGGAACGGCTGAAGACCCAGTACCGCCTGCCGATCCTCTACGTGACCCACAGCTTTTCCGAAGTGCTGCGCCTGGCCGACCGCCTCGTCCTGCTCGACGGCGGCCGGGTGCAAAGCCAGGGACCGCTGGCGGATGTGCTGGCGCGCGAGGACCTGCCGATCGCCGCGCGCCCCGACGCGGCGGTGGCGCTGGAGGGCGTGGTCGCCGCGCACGAGACGGAGCGGGGCCTGACCCGCGTCCAGGTCGGCGGCGACGTGATCCTGACCCCTTCCCTGGGCGCGGCCGTCGGGACGCCCGTGCGGGCGGCGGTGCTCGCCCGCGACGTCCTGCTGGCGCTGGAGCCGCCGCACCGCATCTCCGCCCGCAACGTCCTGGCCGGCCGGGTGGAGGCGATCGGACCGCGCCGGAGGGACGGGGTGCAGCTGGTCCGGGTGCGGCTGGACGGCGGCTCCGCGCTGCTGGCGGCGCTGACGGCCGACGCCGTTGCGATGCTTCAGCTGGCGGACGGCGTACGGGTACATGCCGTCGTCAAGTCGGTGGCGATCGAAGGACTGTCGAGCGGCGGGTTCTTCGACGTGCTGGAAAGCTGATCCTCCGCCTCCGTAATCTCGCTTACGGGCTTTCAACGAATAGCTGTGCAAGGTGCCCTGAAGTTCTGGAGCGCCGATGCGATCCTCCCTGTCGCGCAACTTCCTGTTCGGGGTCGTCGTGACCTCGGTGGCGTTCACGATCACCGCTGCTCTGGCGGCGTTCGCGGTATTCCAGAGCGAGCTGGCGCACCGCCAGCTGGGGTTCCTGTCGCAGTACGTCGGCGAGCGGGTCGACAACCTGGACCGCCGCTTCTCCGGGCTGCTGACGCTGCAGCGTTCGGCGGTGGCGGCGCTGGACCGACGCTTCGCCAACATGACCGAGGCCGACGCCCAGGGGCTGCTGGACCACGACATGCCCCTCCAGGGCGACGGCACCCGCCGCAGCCGCCCTGAGGCCTTCAACGGAGAAGTCTCCGCGGATCACCGCTCCGCCATCTACGGCATGGGGGCCTTCATCGCCGACGGCGCCAGGCTTCCGTCGGACGAGCGGAAGGCGTTGGCGTCCGCCTACCCGATCGTCGCCGCTTTCGGCCAGGCGGCGCGCGGCGACTACGACAACCTCTATTTCTTCACGCCGCACAATGGGCTGGTCATCTTCGGGCCCGACCGCCCTGACCACCTGATGTTCTACCGGCACGATGCGCCGGCCAGCCTGGACTTCTCCAAGGAGGAGATGACGCGGCTGACGCTCCCGTCGGTCAATCCCCGGCGCCTCACGCGCTGCACCTCCCTGCAGCGGCTGATCCAGGACGACGCCTCTCCGCGCGTGGCCACCGCCTGCGTCACCCCCGCCTATGTCGACGGCCGCTTCGTCGGCGCGTTCGGCTCCACGGTGAGTCTCACCGCCTTCTTCGCCGATGCGGTGCGCACCACCCTGCCGGGCGCCACCGCCCTGATCGTGCGGGGCGACGGCGCCCTGATCGCCGATCCCACCTCCAGTTCACTCAAGGGCTCAAGCGAGACCCAGGTGGCCGAGAAGACCCGGCGGCTCGGCCTCGCCCAGCTGATCGCGCGGGTGAAGGCGGCGCGCAGCGACCACGGCGTCATGCTGAGCCCCATGGGCGACCAGATCGTCGCCTATGGCCGGCTCACCGGGCCGGACTGGTACTACCTGATCTCCTATCCCGCCGCGGCGGTGACCTGGTCGGCGGTGCGCTCGGCCTCGGTGGTGCTGGTGCTCGGCCTGCTCGCCTCGCTGCTGCAGACGCTGGTGATCCTGCGCATGGCCCGAAAGGCGATCGTGCTGCCGCTGCAGGACCTGGCCCGCTCGTGCGAAGGGCGCGGCGCCTCCGACACCGCGCCGCTGGAGGATCGCCGCGACGAGATCGGCGTCCTGGCCCGCTCCCTGGCCGGCGAGCGCGACCGGGGCGACCAGCTGCTCGCCTCCCTCGAAGGGCGCGTGCTGGAGCGCACCGCCGAGCTGGAGAAGGCCAACGCCGAGAAGTCCCGCTTCCTGGCCAACATGAGCCACGAGCTGCGGACCCCGCTGAACGGCGTGATCGCCGTGTCGGAGACCCTGGCGCGCGAGCAGACCTCGCCCCGCAACACCGAGCTGGCCGAGCTGATCGTCGCCTCCGGCCGCCTGCTGGAGCAGGTGCTGACCGACATCCTGGACTTCTCCAAGATCGAGGCCGGCGAGATGCGCGTGGAGGACCGGCCCTTCGACCTCGGCGTCGTGGTCTCCCAGGTGGCGGAGCTGCACCGCGCCTCGGCGGAGGCCAAGACCGTGGAGCTGGCCTGGTCGATCGCGCCGGAGGCCCGCGGCGCCTATGTCGGCGACCCGGTGCGCCTGACCCAGGTCCTGTCCAACCTCCTCAGCAACGGCGTGAAGTTCACCGCCCAGGGGCGGGTGTCACTGGCGGTCGGTCGCGACGGGGAGGCGCTCAGCTTCGCCGTGACCGACACCGGCATCGGGTTCGACGAGGCGGTCAAGGCGCGCCTGTTCCATCGCTTCGAGCAGGCGGACGTCTCCATCCGGCGGCGCTTCGGGGGCACCGGCCTTGGCCTCGCGATCTGCCGCTCGCTCGTGGAGCTGATGGGCGGTCAGATCGACGCCCATTCCCGGCCGGGGGAGGGGGCGACCTTCACCGTGCGCCTGCCGCTGCCGCCGGCCGAGGTCGCTCCGGGGATGGAGGCCGCGCCCGACGCCGAGCCCAATGACCTGGTCGCCGTGCACGTGCTGCTGGCCGAGGACCATCCGACCAACCAGCGCGTGGTCCGCCTGATCCTGGAGAGCGCCGGCGTCGAGCTGGACGTGGTGGAGAACGGCGCCCTGGCGCTGGAGACGGTGGCCCTGCGGCCCTACGACGTGGTGCTGATGGACATGCAGATGCCGGAGATGGACGGCCTGACCGCCACCGCCCTGATCCGCGCCCGCGAACAGGAGCTGGGCCTGCCCCGCCTGCCCATCGTGATGCTGACCGCCAACGCCCTGGACGACCACGTCCGCTCCAGCCTGGCGGCGGGGGCGGACCGGCACCTCGCCAAGCCGCTGCGCGCCGCAGAGCTGCTGGACACGATCGCCGAGGTGCTGGAGCCCGGCGCCGGGGCGGAGGTGCGGTCGGCCGCCTGATCGCGGGCCTGACCAGACTTCAGTGGGCCCGCGCCGGGTCCGCCGCGGCCTGGACCTCCGTGCGGGGCAGCTCCTCCAGCGTCAGGTAGCCGCGGCCCTTGTCGTCCAGCACATCGAAGTTGTGGTCGGCGCGGGCCAGATACGCCTTCAGGCTGAGCCGGCCGATCAGGCTGTCGTCGGCGGAGCGCACCGGCTCCGCGTCGTTGATCAGGCCGTAGGGCGCCGCGCCCTCCAGCGTCTTGCCGAGCTTGGTCTTGTCGCTGGTGTCGTACTCCGCCGCCTGGGCCGACGCGCTCAGCTCCGGCACCAGCACCTTCTCGTACCAGTTGATCTCCGGATCGGTGACCAACCCGTCCTTGTTGCGGTCCAGCGTCTTGAAGAAGTCGGAGGAGGCGGCGCGGAACTCGTCCTTGTCGATCTTGCCGTCGTGGTTGGCGTCCGTCTCCTTGAACCACGCGACCACGCCGTAGGGCTGGCCCGAGGTGGTGCGGAACGGCTTGCCCGAGGGGGCGATGAACAGGTGGTCGTCCTGCAGAGGCGTGGTCTGCGGACGGGGCGGCGCGGCCAGGGCCGGGCCGGCGACGAGCAGGATCGCCGCGGCGAGCAGGGCCGGGCGGGCGGGGGCGGTCTGCGTCATGGGCGCCTGTAAAGCACCGCTTGGCCGGCTTCGCCAGCGGGCGCGCGCGCCGGCTTGCTAAAGTTCCCGCCGCCCTTCAGAGGGCGCGCCCATGAGCGATCGCCTGTTGCCCCACGACGCCGCGCTGGAGCGGCTCCGCGCCCTGCATCCCCAGCTGATCGACCTGTCGCTGGGGCGGATCGAGCGGCTGCTGGCCGCGCTGGACCATCCTGAGCGGCGGCTGCCGCCGGTGATCCACGTGGCGGGCACCAACGGCAAGGGCTCCACCGTGGCCTATCTGCGCGCCATCGGCGAGGCGGCGGGGCTGAGGGTGCACGCCTTCACCTCGCCGCACCTGGTCCGCTTCGCCGAGCGCATCCGCCTCGCCGGCCGGCTGATCACCGACGAGGCGCTGGTCGTCCTGCTGGAGCAGGTGGAGGCGGCCAACGCAGGCCAGCCGATCACCTTCTTCGAGATCACGGCCGCGGCGGCGCTGAAGGCCTTCGCGGACACGCCGGCCGACCTGTGCCTGGTGGAGGTGGGCCTCGGCGGTCGGTACGACGCCACCAACGTCTTCGCGGCCCCGGCGCTCAGCGTCGTCACGCCCGTGGACCACGACCACCGCGAATACCTGGGCGACACCCTCGGCAAGATCGCGGGCGAGAAGGCGGGGGTGCTCAAGCGCGGCCGCCCCGCCGTGATCGGCCGCCAGCCCGAGGAGGCTCTGGCGGTGATCGAGGCGGAGGCCGAGCGGCTGGGCGCCCCGCTGCGGGTGTTCGGCCGCGATTTCGACGCCTACGCCCAGGCCGGCCGCATGGTGTTCCAGGACGAGGCGGGCTTGCTGGACCTGCCGCTTCCCTCGCTGTTCGGCGCCCACCAGGTGGAGAACGCGGGCGTGGCCGTCGCCGCCGTCCGCGCGCTGGCGCAGCCCGTGATCGGTGAGGCGGCCATCGCCGCCGGGGTCGGCTCGGCGGTCTGGCCGGCCCGGATGCAGCGGCTGACGGCGGGGCCGCTGGCGCGCCGGGCGGCGGCGCGGGGCGCGGACCTGTGGCTCGACGGCGGGCACAATCCGCACGCCGCCCGCGCCCTGGCGGACGCGGCGCGGACGCTGACCGCCCGCGACGGGCGGCCGGTCAGCCTGATCGTGGGCCTGCTGGCGCGCAAGGACGCGGCGGGGGTGTTCGCCGAGCTGAAGGCGGCGGGCGCCGAGGTGCTGACCTGCGGCTTCGCGTCCGACCTCGCCGCCAATCCGGCGGGGCTCGCCGAGGTCGCGCGGCAGGCGGGGATCGCGGCGCGCGCCTTCCCCGACGTGGCGGCGGCGCTGGAGGCGGCGCTGGCGGGGCAGGGGCCCGCGCCGCACGTGATCATCTGCGGCTCGCTGTACCTGGCCGGCGAGGTGCTGGCCCTGTCGCCGGAGACCTGGCCGACGTGAGGCGTGCGTGCTGGGTTCCCTCAACGTTTGGAAGGTTTTCTCCCTTCCCCCTCGAAGGGGGAAGGGCGGGGATGGGGGTGAGTGCAGGACGTTGAAGGATAGAGCGCTCGAGGCGGCGCCTCCTCATGCGCCTCTCGCTTGAAGCGAGGCGCGCGCACCCCCACCCAACCCTCCCCCTTCGAGGGGGAGGGCTCATGGTCGTGCTTACAGCCCGCCGATGGCGCTGAGGTACAGGTCGATCAGGGCCTCTTCCTCCTGGCGCTTCACCTTGTCCTGCTTGCGCAGGCGGATGACCTTGCGGAGGATCTTGGTGTCGAAGCCCTCGCCCTTGGCCTCGGCGTACACCTCCTTCAGGTCCGCGGAGATGGCGGCCTTGTCCTCTTCCAGCCGCTCGATGCGCTCGATGAAGCTCTTCAGCCGGCCCTGCGCGGCGGAGGTCAGGACGTCGGCTTCGGCGTCGAAGGAGGCGTCGTCGGCCATGACGGGAAAACTCCGGTTGGGGGGGAAAGGACCAGCCTACCGACGCCGGCGCGAGGCTTCAAACGCAGCCGTACGAGGCGCGTGGCCGCACCAACGAAAACAGCCCGCCGCGGACGCGACGGGCTGACGCATGTGATCTTCAGAGGCGCGGGCGAGGATGCCCGCGCTCAGGTGTTCATTCGCGCGGGCGAGGACGCCCGCCGCAGGGCCTCAGCCCTGCTTGGCCTTGAAGCGCGGATCGGTCTTGTTGATGACGTAGATGCGGCCCTTGCGGCGCACCAGCTTGCAGTCGCGGTGGCGGCCCTTCAGGGACTTGAGCGAGCTTCGAACCTTCATAGCCGTGATCCGCAAATGAAAACCCGCGCGGCGGGCGCGCGGGGTGAGCGGCGTCTGTAGGGGCAAAGGCCTTGGGCGTCAACCGCCGTTGCAGTGGATGGTGTAGGTCATGGCGTTGCTGCGGTTGCCCGCCCGGTCCACCAGATAGGCGCGAAGGGTCGCCTGATAGGCGTTCGGGCCGCACGGCCAGCGGCCGGCGATGATGGCCCCCCGCTTCTGGAAGGCCGGATCGTAGTTCACCGGCGCACCCTGCGTCCGCTGGGCCGGCCCGTCGGTGGACACCAGCTCGCGGGCCAGGAATTCCGCATCGCCGTCCGCGTCGTGGAAGTGGAACTCCGGGATCACGACGGGATACCCGCCTTCGGTAATCGTTCTCTGGGTGATCGCCTCCAGCACGGGGGGCGAGCCGGCTCCGATCGCCGCCGGCGGCGCGATCGAGGGCGAGGCGCAGCCGGCCAACACCGCGGCCAGGCCGACAAAGGCTATGCGTCGCAAGTGCGTGTCCCTCGTCCCGGCGCCATCAACGATTGAACGCTGACGGTGTTGCAGGCTCATGTCCACCCCGAGCTGTTGGCAGATCGCGGGCTTTGACCGATCCCGAGCTTTTGACTGGGCGGCGTGGCCAAGCTTGCGTTAGCTTAAGTCGATGATCGACCGACGCTTCTTCCTGATGTCGGCTGCCAGTGTCGCGACGGCGCCGCCGGGAAGCGGCTATGAGCCGACACCCTCCGGGGCCGCGCCCGACCCCCTGTTCTCCACCTGGATGAGCGGCTTCGTCGACCGGGCCGCCGCCGCCGGCTGGTCGCGCGACCGCCTGCAAGAGACGTTCGCCGGCCTCACCGCCGACCCGCGCGTGATCGCCGCCGCCACCCGCCAGCCGGAGCTGACCAAGCCCGCCAGCGCTTACATCCAGGGGATCGCCTCGGGCCCCCGGGTCGACGAGGGACGCCAGCGCCGCGCCGAGAACGCCGCTTGGCTAGATCGCGCCCAGGCCGACTATGGCGCGCCGGCCTCCGTGCTGGTCTCGATCTGGGGGGTGGAGTCCAGCTTCGGCCGCATCCAGGGCTCGATGGACGTGATCCGCTCCCTCGCCACCCTGGCGGCGGAGGGGCGCAGGCGCGGCTTCGCGGAGGACCAGCTGTACGCGGCGCTCCGCATCCTGTTCACCAGCCAGGCCACGCGCGAGCAGCTGAAGGGCTCCTGGGCCGGGGCCATGGGCCAGACCCAGTTCACGCCCCAGGACTATCTGGACTTCGCCGTGGACGGCGACGGCGACGGCCGGCGTGACATCTGGGGCTCGGCCCCCGACGCCCTGTGCTCCACCGGCAACTTCCTGCAGAAGAAGGCCGCGTGGCGGCGGGGCGAGCCCGCCACGCGCGAGGTGATCCTGCCCGCGGGCTTCGACTACAGCCTGACCGAATCGAGCAAGCAGCCGCTGGCCGCCTGGACCGCGCTCGGCGTACGGCAGGTGCGCGGGCATCCGTCCGATCCCCAGGACGACGCCCAGCTGATCCTGCCGGCGGGCTGGCGGGGGCCGGCCCTGCTGGCCTTCCCGAACCATTTCGCCATCCGCGCCTACAACAACTCCATGTCCTACGCCCTGGCGGTGGACCTGCTGGCGCAGCAGATCGACGGCGAGCCGCCGCTCCAGACCGCCTGGCCGCAGGAGGAGGCCATCCCCCGGGCCGACGCCGTCGCCGCCCAGTTGGCGCTGCAGCACTTCGGCTACGACGTGGGCGACCTGGACGGCGTCCTGGGCGCCAAGAGCCGCCAGGCCGCCCGCCAGTGGCAGAAGTCCCGCGGCATGCCCGCGGACGGCTATCTGACCTATCCGATGATCCAGGAGCTGAAGGCCTCCGCCGGCGTGTCCCCCGACGTGCCGCCTCCGCCCCCGCCGCCGCCCCCGCCGCCGTCCGTCAGCCCATCGGCGCGGCGGGAACCGGCGAGGCGGCTCACGGCTTCACCCTCGCGCGCTTGAGCGGCGCGAAGAGCTATGCTGTAGTTCGCAACCACAGGCGTTTCCCCGAGGACCGGAACATGGGCCCCGCGACCGAGCACAATCCTCAGGCCGATTACGTCCGTGGCGACATGGAGATCGTCGGCCAGCGCTCCACCTACATGTTCTTCAACACCCTGGTGCACTGGTGCGCGACCTTCATCGCCGCCCTGGTCGCCTTCCTGGTGCTGTGGCTGTGCGCGCACGCGCCCTTCCTGGCCGCGGCGGTGATCGCCGTGGTGATCGTCGGCGCCGGCGCCTGGATGATCCGCAATACCGGCCACAACGCCGGGTACTGACGGTCGCGGTAAACCGCCCTTAACTCCACTTCGCTCTACTGCGTCTCCGGTCTGAGTAGGGAGCGGCAGTTGAGCGAGATCATGGACGGCGAACCGGCCGCGGCGTGGGCCGAAGCGCGGTCGCTGATACTTCTGAAGCCTGAGCTGGTGTGCGAGGACGCCACCCTGCTGCAGGCGCTGGGCCTGCGCCCGCACGCCGCCAACGTGGTGGAGTTCGGGCCCGCGGCCTTGGCCCGCCTGGAGGCCGCCCGCGACCGCGAGGCCCTGGCCCGCCAGGAGGTTGAGGCCATCGCTAAGGCCAACTTCTCCGCCCAGGGCCAGGCGCACGACCTGGTGCTAGACCTGTTGGCCGCCACCAACAGCGCCGATCTCGCCTACCGCCTGAACGAGGGCGTCCAGCGCCGCTTCGGGCTGGAGGTCGCGAATGTCGGGGTGGAGGGCTACGCCCCGCCGGGCTGGCGGGCGCTGCCGGTCGGGCTGGTCGGCTACATCCTCGAGCCCGGGCGGCTCTGCGGCGTCGGCCCGTGCACCGGCGGCGGCGAGATCTTCGGCGAGGCCGCCGATCGGGTGAAGAGCGTGGCCCTTGTCCGCCTGGCCGTGTTTGAGCCGCGCCGGGTGGGCCTGGTCGCCTTCGGCTCCGCCGATCCCGACGGCTTCACCCCGGACATGGGCGTGGAGCTGATCGCCTTCGTCGGCCAGGTGGTCGAGCGGCTGGCCGAGCGGTGGCCGCCGCGGAACTGATCTCTGCGGCCGAGGCGCTGGAGGCCTGGATCGGCTATCTGGCGCACGAGCGCCGCGCCTCGCCCCTGACGCTGTCGGCCTATCGCGAAGACCTGTCGGCCTTCTTCGCCTTCCTCACCGTCCACCTGGGCGGCGCGCCGACGCTGGCCGGCCTTTCGGAGGTGAGCGCGGCGGACGTGCGGGCCTACATGGCGGCGCGGCGCGGGGGCGAGCGGCCCCTGACGCCCCGCTCGCTCAGCCGGCGCCTGTCGGCGATCCGCAGCTTCTATCGCTTCGCCGACCGCCGGCTGGGCGTCTCCAACGCCGCGGTGGCGCTGGTGCGCGGGCCGCGGCTGAAGCCGACGCTGCCGCGGCCCGTCACCGAGGACCAGGCCCGCGGCCTGATCCAGGAGGCCGACGCCGATCCCGACCGCGAGGGCTGGGAGGCGACCCGCGACGCCGCCCTGCTCACCCTGCTGTACGGTTGCGGCCTGCGCATCTCCGAGGCCCTGGCCCTGACCCGGGCCGATGCGCCCCTGCCCGACATGCTGCGGGTGACCGGCAAGGGCGGCAAGACGCGGCTCGTGCCGGTGCTGCCCCTGGTGCGCGAGGCGGTGGACGCCTACGCCGCAGAGCTGCCCTTCGGCCTGGCGGGCGATGACGCCCTGTTCCGGAGCCAACGGGGCGGCCCGCTCGGCGCGCGTTACGCCCAGGCGCTGATGGCGCGGCTGCGCGGCCGGCTCGGCCTGCCCGACAGCGCCACGCCCCACGCCCTGCGCCACAGCTTCGCCACCCACATCCTGGCCGGCGGCGGCGATTTGCGCGCCATCCAGGAGCTGCTCGGCCACGCCTCCCTGTCCACCACCCAGAAATACACCGCGGTGAACACGGCCGAGCTGCTGGCCGTCTACGCCCGCGCTCACCCGCGGGCCTGACGGCCCGGTCGGGTCTCGCTCAGCCCTGCGCGGCGAACAGGTCGATCTGGTCGCCTGGCCTGGGCGGCGGGCGGAACAGGTCGGTGCGCAGGGGGACGCGCTCGGACGATAGGCCCAGGGCGGCGGTCGCCCGGTCGAACCGCTGGCGGATCAGGTCGGCCACCGGGCCGCGCCCCTTCATCCGCTGCGACCACTCCGGGTCATAGTCCTTGCCGCCGCGCATCTGGCGGACCAGCGACATGACCCGCTTCGCCCGGTCCGGCCGCTCCGTCTCCAGCCATTCGCGGAACAGGTCCTTGATCTCCAGCGGCAGGCGTAGGACCACATAGCCGGCGGTGGATGCGCCCGCGGCCGTCGCCGCCTCCAGCACGCTTTCCAGCTCGTGGTCGTTCAGGCTCGGGATCACCGGGGCGAACAGCACGCCCACGGTCGCCCCGGCGTCCTTCAGCGCCCGGATCGTGGCGAGCCGCCGCTCCGGCGTCGCGGCGCGCGGCTCCATCGCCCGCGCCAGCTTGCGGTCCAGGGTGGTGATGGAGACGAAGGCGCGGGCCAGCCCCTGCGGCCCCATGCGCCCCAGGATGTCGGCGTCGCGCCCGATCAGAGCCGATTTGGTGATGATGCTGAAGGGGTGGTTGAACCGCTCCAGCACCTCCAGCACGCCGCGGGTGATGCGCAGGCCCCGCTCCGCCGGCTGGTAGGGGTCGGTGTTGCCGCCGATGTGCACCGGCTTGCAGGCGTAGGACCTGGCCGACAGCTCCTTCTCCAGAAGGCGTGCGGCGTCGGGCTTGAAGAACAGCTTGGTCTCGAAATCCACGCCGGGGGACAGGCCCATGTAGGCGTGGGCCGGGCGGGCGTAGCAGTAGATGCAGCCGTGCTCGCAGCCGCGATAGGGGTTGATCGAGCGGTCGAAGCCGATGTCGGGGCTGTCGTTGCGGGTCAGGATCGCCCGCGCCGTCTCCGCCGTCAGGCTGGTGGCGAGCTGGCGGGGCTGGGCGTCTGCCTCGCCCCAGCCGTCGTCGAACGCCTCCACGGCGAGGGCTTCATAGCGACCGGACGCATTGGATTTCGCGCCCCGGCCGCGCGGGGCGGCGGCGATGGTCATGCGGGCAGGATACGCCGTTCTTGGGAACGAACCAAGAACAAACGAAGGCGCTGCTCTCCTCCCCGTCTCGCTGGGGAGTTATCGCCAATGGTGACGGAGGGGCCGCGCGGAGCGCGGAAGACGGTGCAGGAGCGGCCGGCCCCCTCCCGGGCGTCGCCCGCACTCCCCCAGCGAAGCTGGAGGAGAAGGATTGTCAGAAAGCGGCGGTGTTGATCGCCTTCGCGCCGGGGGCGGCGCCGGCGCCCAGGGCCTCGGTGTCCAGGCCGAAGATCTGGCGGTAGGTCCAGTAGTAGGACATCACCCGCTGGACGTAGTCGCGGGTCTGGGCGCTGGGCATGCTCTCGACCAGCATGAAGGAGTCCGAGTCCGTGCCCATCTTGGCGGCGAGCTTCTCCACCACGCCCGGGCCGCTGTTGTAGGCGGCGACCGCGCGCATCACGTCCCCCTTCACCGCGCCCAGCAGCTTGGAGACGTAGGCTTGGCCGAGCTTCAGGTTCAGCCCGGGATCGCGCAGGGCCGAGGGGTCGTGGCGCAGGTGCTCGTCATGCGCCAGCCGCGCGGCGGTCTCGGCGGTCAGCTGCATCAGACCGTAGGCGCCGGCGCCGCTGGAGGCGTTGGGGTTGAAGCGGCTCTCCTGGCGCACCAGGGCGTAGACCAGGGCCTTGTCGATCGTGAACCCGCCCACCGGCTGCAGCACGGGCGTGGGAAATGAGCCGGAGTTGAAGCGCGCCCAGCCGGCCTTGGCCTCGTCCGGCGCGCCGAGGGGGGCGTTCAGCGCCAGGGCCAGGGAGGTCAGGCGCGGGCGGTCCGCATCGCTGGCCACGGCCATGGCGGTGCGCAGCTCCTCGCCCGCCTGGAGCGGCAGCCCGATCTGGATCAGGGCGGCGACGCGGCGGGCGCGCGGGTCGGCGGCGACGAACTTGGCGGTTTCGTCCGCGTCCAGGCTGGTGGCGGCGACCAGATCGCCGATGGCGTCCTGGCTGGGGGCGCGGTTCTGCAGCTTGTCCAGCTCGCGCGCGGCGATCAGGCCGTAGAAGGTGTCCGGCGAGCGGGCGGCGGTCTTCAGGAAGCCGCGCGCCTGGTCCTTCAGCCCCTCGGCGCTGGCGGCCCGGGCGGCCCAGTAGGCGGCGCCGGAGCGGGTCCAGGGTGTCTGGGACACGTCGTTGGACAGGGGCTCCAGCGCCTTGACCGCCTCCGGGTAGCGCTTCAGCCGCATGGCCGACAGGCCGGCGATCCAGCGCTCGCCCGAGCCTGAGCCCAGATTGTAGGCGCGCTGCACGTCGCCGGCGTAGAAGGCGGCGCGGGCGGCCTCCTGCTCGTGGGTGGCGGCGTGGCCGCGGCTCTCCAGGCTGCGCGAGACCCGCTCGCCCAGGGCCACCGCGCTCGGCGCGGCGCCGAGCGGGGCATGGGGCGGCGGCGCGCCGGCCGGCTTGCGCTTCATCGCCAGGTCGTAGACGCGCTGGGCCTCCGGCAGGTCGGAGTAGCCGGCCAGCCAGCCGCTCAGCTCCGCATAGCTGGCGCGATAGTCCGAATTGAGCAGGCGCACGGCGACCAGCCGGCCCTTCAGGCACGGGTCGGCGATGGCGCCGGCCAGGGCGCTGGCGGCGCCGAAGTCGCCCCGCTGGGCGGCGGCGAAGGCTTCACGGTAGTGCTGGGCGTCGGAGGCGCTGAGCACCTGGAAGGCGGCGGCCTCGTGCGAGACGGCGGCGTCCAGGCGGGCGACGACGGCGGCGGTCTGGGCTGGCGCGTCGGCCAGGGCCGGGGCGGCGGCGGCGAGGGCGGCGATCCCGGCGGAGACGGCGAGGACCGCTCCGGGGATGCGCACACGCCGGCGCGTCGCGCCCCGTCCAGATCCCCTCATTCAGGCTGCCTTCCGCTCGGCTGCCCGGGCCATCGCCGCCGGAAAAAAGCACCCCCGGCGGGTTCGTGAGGCCGGGCCGCGCGTGGGTCCGAAATCAGATTAGGTAGCCTGCCGGACGGGGGTGGCGGGATCAAGCCTTGACACCAGCGTAAGAAGGTCGCGCCACGCGTGGCCCTTTGCGACGGGTTGTCGCAGCAGGAAGGCGGGATGCAGCATGGGCAGCGCCGGGATCGGCTCGCCCCCCGCCTCCGGGGTCCAGTCGAACCAGCGGCCGCGGAGCGACAGTATCCCCTCGTTCCGGCGCAGCAGGTGCTTGGCCGGAGCGCCGCCGGCGAGCAGGAGCGCCCGCGGCCGCACCAGCTCGATCGCCCGCTCCAGGAAGGGCAGGCACAGGGCCTGCTCGGCCTGGGAGGGGGTGCGGTCGGCGGGCGGGCGCCAGAACACGGTGTTGGTGATGAAGACCCGCGTCTCCAGGCCCGCGGCCTTCAGCATCCGGTCGAGCAGCTGGCCGGAGCGGCCGACGAAGGGCGCGCCCTGGCGGTCCTCCTCCGCGCCTGGGCCCTCGCCGATCAGCATGACCTCCGCGTCCGGCGCGCCGCGGGCGAACACCGTGCTTGAGCTCTGCGCCTTCAGCCCGGCCCAGGGGAAGGCGGCGATGGCGGCCTCCAGCGCGGCGAGGTCGGGCGCGGCGGCCGCAGCGGCCTTGGCCAGCTGCAGCGCCGCCGCGTCGTGCTCGGCCAGCGGCGGGGCGGCCGCGGCGGGGGAGGGCGGCTTTCGGGCCGGCGGCGCCAGGGGCGTCGCGGGCTTGGGCGCCAGCCGCCGGGCGCCTTCCGCCAGCCGGTCGACCGCCTCGTCCTGATAGGCGAACTCCACCCCGGCCTCCGCCCAGAAGGCGAGGAGGGCGCTGAGCGGATGCGGGTCTGCTGGCGCAGCGATCATCGCGGACGGCGGCTCGGTTCGGTCTTGACCCCCGGCGTCGGGGGTTCGACTAGGGACTGACGCAAGCGTGAAGACTGAAGAGGCGCACGCTCAGATCGGACTGGGGAGCATAGACGATGTCCGCCGAACGGGTCGAGGACGAGCTGGGCCACATCGAGGCGGAAGCGGTCGAACGCGAGGCCATGGACTATGACGTGGTCATCGTCGGCGGCGGCCCCGCCGGCCTGTCCGCCGCCATCCGCCTGAAGCAACTCGCCGCCGAACAGGGCGAGGAGGTGTCCGTCGCCGTGCTGGAGAAGGGCTCCGAAGTCGGCGCGCACATCCTGTCCGGCGCCGTGATCGACCCGGCCGGCCTGACGAAGCTCTTTCCCGACTGGAAGGAGAAGGGCTGCCCGCTGGAGACCGAGGTCACGGAGGATCGCTTCATCTACCTGCGCGGGCCCGAGGCCGCGACGGACATCTCCTGGCTGCCCATGCCGCCCTGGATGAAGAACCACGGCAACTACATCGCCTCGCTCGGCAACGTGTGCCGCTGGCTGGCCGAACAGGCCGAGGCCCTGGGCGTGGAGATCTATCCCGGCATGGCCGCCAGCGAGCTGGTCTACGAGGGCGAGGCCGTGAAGGGCGTCGTCGCCGGCCAGTTCGGCGTGGCCAAGGACGGCCATCGCAAGCCCGACTACCAGCCCGGGATCGAGCTTCGCGGCCGCTACGTCTTCCTGGCCGAGGGGGTGCGCGGCTCGCTGTCCAAGCTGGTGCAGGCGAAGTACGGCCTGTGCGAAGGCGCCGACGTGCAGAAGTACGGCCTGGGGATCAAGGAGCTGTGGCAGGTCCCCGACGCCAACTTCAAGCCGGGTTATGTCCAGCACACGCTGGGCTGGCCGCTGGACGACGCCACCGGCGGCGGTTCGTGGATGTACCACTTCGGCGACAACTATGTGTCCATCGGCTTCGTGGTGCACCTGAACTACCAGAATCCGTTCCTGTCGCCCTTCGACGAGTTCCAGCGCTTCAAGCACCATCCGGAGGTGAAGACGTTCCTGGAGGGCGGCAAGCGCATCGCCTACGGCGCGCGCGCCATCGCCGAGGGCGGGGTGCAGTCGGTGCCCAGGCTGGCCTTCCCGGGCGGGGTGCTGCTGGGCGACAGCGCGGGCTTCGTGAACGTGCCGCGCATCAAGGGCAGCCACAACGCCGTGCGCTCGGGCATCCTGGCCGCGGACGCCGCCTTCGCCGCGCTTAAGGCCGGCCGCGGCGGCGATGTGCTGAACGAATACCAGGCCGCCTATGACCGCTCCGAGATCAAGAAGGAGCTGAAGCTGGTCAGGAACGCCAAGCCGTTGCTGACCCGGCTCGGCACGCTGAAGGGCACGCTGGCGGCGGGGGTGGACATGACGATCGCCAACCTGACCGGCGGCTTCTCCTTCCTCGGCACGCTGAAGCACCACAAGACCGACGCGGAGGCGACCGGCCTGGCCAAGGACCACCAGCCGATCGCCTATCCGAAGCCCGACGGGGTGATCAGCTTCGACAAGCTGTCCTCCGTCTTCATCTCCAACACCAACCACGACGAGGACCAGCCCGCGCACCTGAAGCTGAAGGACCCCTCCGTCCCGATCCGGGTGAACCTGCCCAAGTATGGCGAGCCGGCGCGTCTGTATTGCCCGGCCGGCGTCTACGAAGTGGTGCAGGAAGAGGGGGCGGACCCGCGCTTCGTGATCAACGCGCAGAACTGCGTCCACTGCAAGACGTGCGATATCAAGGACCCCTCGCAGAACATCGTCTGGACCACGCCGGAGGGCGGCGGCGGGCCGAACTACCCGAACATGTGAGCCGGCGCGGCGACGCTTGCAGGCGCGGGCGAACCGTGGCCTTTGGCGTCATGCCTCGTCCTGTCCGCGTTCTCGCCCTGTTGCCGCTGCTCGCGGCGCTCGGGGCCTGCGCCACCGCCAAGGCCCCCCAACTGCGCGGGCCGCAGACGCTGGGCCAGGCGCCGGCGGACGACAGCTCGGTCTACGGCCTGTACCTCGCCGGCCAGACGGCGATGGCCAGCGGCGCGCCCGGCGCGGCGGCCACATATCTGGACGAGGCGTCCACCCGCGCTCCCGGCGTGCCCGAGCTGAAGAAGCAGGCCTTCCTCGCCGCCCTCCTGGCGGGGCATGTCGAGCGGGCGGCCGCGCTGGCCCCCGCGGCGGGCCAGGGCGCGGACGGGGACTACGCCCTCGGCCAGCTGACCCTGGCGGTGGACGAGCTGTCCAAGGGCCGCAACCGCGCCGCCTTCGACACCCTGTCCGCCGGCCAGATGGGCGACCACTGGGCCGCCGCGTCGCTGATCCGCCCGTGGGCGGCGGCGGGGATCGGCGACATGACCGCCGCCACCCGGCCCATGGCCGCCGCCCAGGATCGGGCGGTCCAGGCCTTCGGCGGGCTGAACTCCGCCCGCCTGCTGGAGCGGGCCGGCCAGCTGCCCGCGGCGGAGGCGGCCTTCAAGGCCCAGTCCGAGCGCAGCGGCGTCTTCGCCCTGGCCTACGGCGGCTTCCTGGAGCGGCGCGGCCGCCGCAAGGAGGCGCTGGCCCTGTACGACAAGGCCCTGGCCAAGGACCCTTACGATCCCGCCTTCCTCGCCGCCCGGCGTAGGGCCGGCTCCGATGCGCCCGCGCCGCCCCAGCCCTCCGTCCGCACCGGCGCGGCGGAGGCGCTGATCGGGCCGGCCGCGGTACTGCTGGCGCAGAAGCAGGCCGATGCGGGCCTGGCCTACCTGCGGCTGGCCCTGACCCTGGACCCTGAGCTGTCCGAGGGCTGGGTGCTGCTGGGCGACGCGCTGGAGGCGGTGCACGACGTGACCGGCGCGATGGAAGCCTATGGCCACGTCAAGCCGGACGCGCCGGAGTACGCCGCCGCCCGCGGCCGCCTGGCCATCGACCTGGAAGGGCTGAAGCGGAAGGACGAGGCGTTGGCGGAGGCCAAGGCCCTGGTCGCCGCCCAACCGAAGGACCCGCACGGCCTGCTGGTCCTGGCCGACATCTACCGCGACGACGAGCGCTACGCCGAGTCGGTCCAGACGATCGACCAGCTGCTGGCCATGGTCCAACCCCAGACGGCGGAGACCTGGCGCCTGCACTTCCTGCGCGGCTCCGCGCTGGAACGTGAAGGGCGCTGGCGCGAGGCGGAGGTCGACCTGCAGCAGGCGCTGAAGGAGAAGCCCGACGATCCGGAGATCCTGAACTACCTCGGCTTCGCCTGGGCCGACCGGGGCGAGCATTTGGACCAGGCGGTGCAGCTGCTGCAGAAGGCCACCGCCCTGGACCCGGACACCGGCGCCTATGTCGACTCGCTCGGCTGGGCCTACTACCGCGAGGGTAAGTACGCCGAGGCGGTGAGCCAGCTGGAGCGGGCGTCCAGCCTCGACCCCTCCGACCCGGACATCAACAACCACCTGGGCGACGCCTACTGGCGCACCGGCCGCAAGCTGGAGGCGCGCTACCAGTGGCGGCGGGTGCTGACGCTCCAGCCCGATGCGCCGACCCGCACGGCGATCGAGGCCAAGCTGGCGCGTGGCCTGCCCGTCGGCGACACCGTGGCCCAGCGGAGCGCCCAGCCTTGAGGCGCACGGCGCTGGCGCCGGCCAAGGTCAACCTGTTCCTGCACGTCGGACCCCTCGCCGCCGACGGCTACCATCCCCTGGCCAGCCTGATGGCCTTCGCCGACGTGGGCGACGGGCTGACGCTGGAGCCGGCGGACCGGACCGGCTTCGCGCTGACCGGCCCCTTCGCCGCCGCGCTGGAGCATGAAGACCCCGCCGGCAACCTGGCCTGGCGCGCGGTGGAGCGGCTGCTGCGCGACATCCGTCCCGCCCCGGCCTTCCGCCTGACGCTGGACAAGGGCCTGCCGGTGGCGGCGGGCCTGGGCGGCGGGTCGAGCGATGCGGGCGCGGCGCTGAAGCTGGCCCGCGACGCCTTCGCTCCGGACGTGAGCGACGAGGCGCTGGAGGCGATCGCCGCCGAGCTGGGTTCCGACGGGCCTGCCTGCCTGCACGCCCGCCCCGTGCTGGCGGAAGGCCGGGGCGAGCGGCTGTCGCCCGCGCCCGCCCTGCCGCCGCTGCCGGCCGTGCTGGTCAATCCCGGCGTGGCCTGTCCCACGGGCAAGGTCTACCGCGCCTATGACGCTGCGCCCTTCGGCGGGTCCGACATGCCGGACCTGCCGCCGCGGTTCGCCAGCGCACGGCAGGCGGCCCGCTTCTTCGCCGCCTGCCGCAACGACCTGGAGGCGCCGGCCCTGGGCGTCGCGCCGCAGATCGGCGTCGTGCTGGAGCGGCTGCGGCGGGACCCTGACGCCCTGCTGGCGCGGCTGTCCGGATCGGGCGCCACGTGCTTCGCCCTGTGCGCAGACGAGGCGGCGGCGGAGCGTCTCGCCCGACGATTGCAGGACGAACAGCCTCGCTGGTGGGTAAGGGCCTGCCGCCTCGGCGACCCGGCGCAGATGGCCGCTCCGCCCGTTCACGAACCCGTGATCTGCGAAACCTAAGGAGCTTGGCTGCGTAGCGGTCAGGCGCGCGGTGGATTGCGCGCCTGCAATCGAGGAAACGTTCATGCGCTTCGAACGCCTTATGGCCGGCGCCGCCGCGGCCGTGCTGATCGCTGGTCCCGCCTTCGCCCAGACGAGCAGCTCGACCGGCGCGGGCATGGGGACCGGCTCCATGCAGCCGTCCACCGGCGCGCAGCAGCCCTACGCCCCGCCGCCCACGACCGGCTCGACCATGCAGCCCTCGGCGGGTTCGACGACGTCCAACTCAACGACGCCGGGCGCGGCGTCACCCTACGGCGCGACAACCCCCGGCGCCGCGACCGGTGCGGCTCCCTCCGGCGCGGCGTCCTTCACCCCTGTGCGGCCCGTCCCCGGGGCCAACATCATCGCCACGCTCAAGGCGTCGGGCCAGTTCACCAAGCTGCTGGCCGGGCTGGACGCCAGCAACCTGACCAGCCTGATCGCCACCCACCCGAACCTGACGCTGTTCGCCCCGACCGACGCGGCCTTCGCGGCCCTGCCGCCGGGCCAGCTGGACACCCTGATGAAATCGCCGGCCCAGCTGCAGGCGGTGCTCGCCTACCACCTGATCGCCACCACCATCAAAGAGAGCGACGTAAAGGGCCACGCCGCCGGCCAGGTGCAGACCGCCGCCAAGAAGACGGTGACGATCGACGGCTCGGGCGCGACCATCAAGGTCAACGACGCCACCACGCTCCAGCCGGGCGTAACGGCCTCCAACGGCATCATCTACCCGATCGACAAGGTGCTGACGCCGACCTCCTGAGGCGTCGGCGGCGCCCCTCGTTATCCGGGCGAGCTCGCTTGCCCGCTCAGCCGGCGGTCCCTATGGTCCGCCGGCTTTTTTGCGCCGCAAACCGGACCCGAATGGCCGCCCCGCTCACCTTCCAGGAGCTGATCCTGACCCTGCACGACTATTGGGGGAAGCAGGGCTGCGTGATCCTGCAACCCTATGACGTGGAGGTCGGGGCCGGCACCCTGTCGCCCAACACCGTGCTGCGGGCGCTGGGGCCGAAGCCCTGGCGCTGCGCCTACGTCCAGCCCTCGCGCCGGCCGGCGGACGGCCGCTATGGCGAGAACCCCAACCGCCTGCACCAGCACCACCAGTACCAGGTGATCCTGAAGCCCAATCCGTCGGACCTGCAGGACCTGTACCTCGGCTCGCTGGAGGCGATCGGCCTGGACCCCGCCGTCCACGACATCCGCTTCGTGGAGGATGACTGGGAGAACCCCACCGTGGGCGCCTGGGGCCTGGGGTGGGAGGTCTGGTGCGACGGGATGGAGGTGACCCAGTACACCTACTTCCAGCAGGTCGGCGGGCTGGACGTGGACCTGGTCGCCGGCGAGCTGACCATCGGGCTGGAGCGCCTGTCCCTGTACCTGCAGGGCAAGGAGAGCGTCTACGACCTCCAGTTCAACGACCGCTTCACCTATGGCGAGGTGTTCCTGGAGAACGAGCGGGAGTTCAGCGCCTACGAGCTGGACGTCGCCGACGTGGAGACGCTGAAACGCCAGTTCGAGGACATGGAGCGCGAGAGCGCCCGGGTGCTGGCCCAAACGGGCCGCCAGGGCCAGCCCCTGGTGCTGCCCGCCTACGACCTGGTGCTGAAAGCCTCGCACCTGTTCAACATCATGGACGCCCGCGGCGCCATCGCGGTCGCCGAACGCGCCAGCTACATCGCCCGCGTGCGCGAACTGACGAAGGCCTGCGCCTCGGCGTGGGTCGGGGGTCAGGCGTGAGCGGCGGCGGCGAGCGGCCGGACGGTGGGGCGGCGCCTCACGCGCCCTTCTCATCGCACGCGGCGCGCACACCCCCGTCCCCGCCCCTTCCCCCTTCGAGGGGGAAGGGAGAGTGGGCGCATGACTCTGTGTCGGCGCAGGCTGCGGGACAGGCGAGGCGGCTGCGGCGGGCGATGACCGCCAGCGAGGCGCGCCTGTGGGCGGAGCTTCGCAGGCTTGATCTCCGCTTCCGCCGCCAGGTTCCGATCGGCCGCTACATCGCCGACTTCGCCTCTCATCCGCTGAAGGTCGTGGTCGAGGTAGACGGCGGACGGCACAACCTGCCCGAAGCGCAGCTGCATGACCTGGAACGCGACGCCTGGCTTGCCTCCGTCGGCTATCGTGTGATCCGCGTCTTGGACCGCAGAGCCTACGAAGAGGCCGAGGCGGTCGCCGCAGAGATCGCCACCCTTCCCCCTCGAAGGGGGAAGGGCAGGGATGGGGGTGTGCGCACACCCTCGACGCAGATGACGCCCGAGGCGCCGCCCTCCTTCTCTCCAGAACCCTGATGCCCGACCTCCTGCTCGAACTGTTCTCCGAGGAGATCCCTGCGCGCATGCAGGCCCAGGCCGCGCGCGATCTGGAGCGGATGGCGCGTGAGCGGCTGGCCGCCGCGGACCTCGGCTTCCACGACATCCGCAGCTTCGCGGGGCCTCGCCGCCTGACGCTGGCGGTGGACGGGCTGCCCGCCGCCCAGGCCGACCGCAGCGAGGAGCGCAAGGGCCCCCGCGCCAACGCGCCGGAGAAGGCGCTCGACGGCTTCCTCCGCTCCACCGGGCTGACGCGCGAGCAGCTGGTCGAGCGCGACGGGGTGCTGTTCGCCACCCTGCACCACGCCGGCCGTCCCACGCCCGACCTCCTGGGCGAGATGGTGGGCGAGATCGTGCGCGCCTTCCCGTGGCCCAAGTCGATGCGCTGGGGCGCAGGCACGCTGCGCTGGGTGCGGCCGCTGAAGCGGATCGTCTGCCTGTTCGACGGCGAGGTCGTGCCGGTGCGGATCGAGCTGGGCGGCGGCGGCGCGGTGGAGGCGGCGGAGCTGACCGAGGGCCACCGCTTCATGGGCGAGGACAAGCGGCCCTTCGCGGTCACGGGCTTCGAGGACTACGCCGAGCGCCTCTCCGACCACTACGTCATCCTGGACCCCGCCGAGCGCCGCGCCCGCATCGCCGCCGGCTGCCGCGCCGTGTGCGAGGCCAAGGGCCTGGAGTGGGTGGAGGACGAGGGCCTGCTGGACGAGGTGACGGGCCTGGCCGAATGGCCCGTGCCGATCCTGGGGGCCATGGACGCGGCGTTCCTCGATCTGCCGGCCGAGGTGATCCGCACTTCCATGCGGGTGCACCAGCGCTACTTCGCCGTGCGCGATCCGAACACCGGCGCGCTTGCGCCGCACTTCGTGGTGGTCGCCAACATCGAGCCGGGCGACGGCGGGGCGGTGATCGCCCACGGCAACGCCCGGGTGCTGACCGCTCGCCTGTCCGACGCCCGCTTCTTCTGGACCGAGGACCAGCGGCCCGGGAATTTCGAGCGCTGGGCGAAGAAGCTGGAGGGGGTGACCTTCCACGCCAAGCTCGGGACCATGAACGAGCGGGTGGAGCGGATCGCGGCCCTGGCGAAGGAGATCGCCCCCATGGTGGGCGCCGATCCCAAGCTGGCGGAGGCGGCGGCCCGGCTGTGCAAGGCGGACCTGGCGTCCGGCATGGTCGGCGAGTTCCCCGAGCTGCAGGGGATCATGGGCGGCTATTATGTGCGCGCCCACGCCCGCGCAGAGCTGCCCCTCACCGCAGAGCCGGATGGGAGCGAGGACCCGCTCGCTACGGTCGAACAACTGGTCTCACCCTTCCCCCTCGAAGGGGGAAGGACAGGGATGGGGGTGCAGGGCGCGGCCGGCGCTTCAGAAGGCTCTGGGGGCGCAGACCATCGGGCGGGCGCCGCCTCCAGCGCCACGTCCTTCGACACCGGCGCGCGCACCCCCATCCCCGACCCTTCCCCCTTCGAGGGGGAAGGGAGTCCGCTCCTTAAGCTCACCCCCGCCGAGCTGGAGCAGGTCGCCGACGCGGTGCGCGACCACTACAAGCCGCTCGGCCCGTCCGACAGCGTGCCGACCGCGCCGGTCACGGTGGCCGTGGCCCTGGCCGACAAGCTCGACACCCTGGTCGGCTTCTTCGCCATCGACGAGCGCCCCACCGGCAGCAAGGACCCGTTCGCGCTGCGGAGGGCGGCGCTGGGAACGACATGGCAAGTTGGACTGTGTGGCCATGCCATTTACCTGATGAAGCTACTCAGATCGACTTACAGTGGTCTTCCTCCCAATGTTCAGAGCGCTGAAAATGTGAACGAGGTGGTGACCTCTGTCATGAGGTTCATCGTCGATCGTTTGAAGCAGGTCTTGTTAGCGCAGGGCGTGCGTCATGATCTTGTGGATGCAATATTTGCTCTCGGTGATGATAATCTTGTTCGCATAAACGCTCGCGCGCAAGCCTTAGGACAGTTCCTGGCCACCGAGGACGGGGCGAGCCTGCTCGCCGGCTACAAGCGCGCGGCCAACATCCTGAAAGCCGAGGCCAAGAAGGCGCCGGGCGAGGATCATGCCCTGAACTGGGACCTGGACGCCCTGGTCGAGCCGGAGGAGCAAGCGTTGTCAGCTTCCCTCCGCACCGTGCAGGGGCAGGTGGACCAGGCGCTCGACAAGGAGGACTTCGCCGGCGCCATGCGGGTGTTCTCGCACCTGCGCGCGCCCGTGGACGCCTTCTTCGACAAGGTGCTGGTCAACGCCGAGCCGCCCGCCCTGCGGTTGAATCGCCTTCGCCTGCTGACTGGGGTGCGCGATACGGCGAACCGGATCGCAGACTTCTCGTTGGTGGCGAGCGCGTGATCGTGACCCTTCTTCCTCGAAGCAGGGCGGTCGCATATGCCCCCCTTCCCCCTCGATGGGGGAAGGGGCAGGGGATGGGGGTGTTGGCAGGACGGCTGTGGAAGAGCGCGGGAGGCGCCTCCACCGCCTTTTCTGGAAACCTCAGCGCGAACACCCCCACCCCTACCCCTCCCCCATCGAGGGGGAGGGAACTGCCAAATCCCATACGCAATCGCCCTGCTCCGCCAGGGGGGAAGGGCAGGGATGGGGGTGTGCGCAGGACGTCCGGGGGAGGCGCATAGGCGGCGGCGCCTCCCGCGCCAGTCTCGAGACCCCCGCGGCTCGCATGTTGCAGCGCAGCGGTATAGGAACGGGAGCCCGCGAGGCTCTGGAGGTTGGACACATGGCCGAAGGTTTCAGCGAGGCGCCCAAGGCGGCCTCGACCACGCGCTGGGTCTACTCGTTCGGCGGCGGCTCGGCCGACGGCGACGCCAAGATGAAGAACCTGCTGGGCGGCAAGGGCGCCAACCTGGCGGAGATGAGCGCGCTGGGCCTTCCTGTCCCCCCCGGCCTGACCATCACCACCGAAGCCTGCGTCCACTACTATTCCGAGGGCAAGTCCTATCCCGAGGGGCTGCAGGACCAGGTCGACGCCGCCCTGGCCAAGGTGGAGGCGCTGACCGGCAAGACCTTCGGCGACGCGCAGAACCCCCTGCTGGTCTCGGTCCGCTCCGGCGCCCGCGCCTCCATGCCCGGCATGATGGACACGGTGCTGAACCTCGGCCTCAACGACGAGACGGTCGAGGGGCTGGCCAGCCTGTCGGGCGACCGCCGCTTCGCCTTCGACAGCTATCGCCGCTTCATCCAGATGTACTCCAACGTGGTGCTGGGGCTGGAGCACGCGACGTTCGAGGAGATCCTGGACGACCACAAGGAGCGGCTGGAGGTCAGCGTCGACACCGCCCTCACCGCGGGTGATTGGGAGAAGGTGGTCGCCGACTACAAGGCGGCGGTGCGGCGCGAGCTGGGCGCCGACTTCCCGCAGGCCCCGCGCGACCAGCTGTGGGGCGCGATCGGCGCGGTGTTCGCCAGCTGGATGAACGACCGGGCCAAGTTCTACCGCCGGATGCACGACATCCCCGAGAGCTGGGGCACGGCGGTCAACGTCCAGTCGATGGTGTTCGGCAACATGGGCGACACCTCGGCCACGGGCGTGGCCTTCACCCGCAACCCCTCCACGGGCGAGGCGCGCCTGTACGGCGAGTTCCTGATCAACGCCCAGGGCGAGGACGTGGTGGCCGGTATCCGCACGCCCCAGGCCCTGACCCGCGCCGCCCGCGAGGAGATGGGCGAGAAGGCCCTCTCCATGGAGGAGGCGCTGCCGGAGGTGTTCGCCCAGTTCAAGGACGTGGTCGAGCGGCTGGAGCGCCACTACCGCGACATGCAGGACATCGAGTTCACGGTGGAGCAGGGCCAGCTCTACATGCTCCAGACCCGCAACGGTAAGCGCACCGCGAAGGCCGCGCTGAAGGTGGCGGTGGACCAGGTGGCCGAGGGGCTGATCTCCAAGGAGGAGGCCGTGGCCCGCGTCGAGCCCGCCTCGCTGGACCAGCTGCTGCACCCCACCATCGACCCGGGCGCCGTGCGCGACGTGATCGCGGTGGGCCTGCCGGCCTCGCCCGGGGCGGCCACCGGCAAGATCGTCTTCCACGCCGACGAGGCCGAGCGCCTGGCGGAGCTGGGCGAGGCGGTGATCCTGGTGCGCGAGGAGACCAGCCCTGAGGACATCCACGGGATGCACGCGGCGCGCGGCGTGGTGACCTGCCGCGGCGGCATGACCAGCCACGCGGCGGTGGTGGCGCGCGGCATGGGACGGGCCTGCGTCTCCGGCGCGGGGGAGATCCACATCGACGAGCGGGCCGGCGTGCTGAGCGCGCGGGGGCGCAGCTTCAAGGCCGGCGACGTGATCACCATCGACGGCGGCAAGGGCGAGGTGCTGGCCGGCGCGGTCAAGATGATCGAGCCGGAGCTGTCGGGCGACTTCGCCCAGCTGATGCAGTGGGCCGACGGCGTGCGCCGGCTGAAGGTGCGCGCGAACGCCGAGACCCCGCTGGACGCCAAGACCGCCCGCGGCTTCGGCGCCGAGGGCATCGGGCTGTGCCGCACCGAGCACATGTTCTTCGAGGAGGACCGGATCGCCGCCGTGCGCGAGATGATCCTGGCCGACGACGAGAAGGGCCGCCGGGCGGCGCTGGCGAAGATCCTGCCCTACCAGCGGTCGGACTTCACCGAGCTGTTCCAGATCATGGCCGGCCTGCCGGTCACCATCCGCCTGCTCGACCCGCCGCTGCACGAGTTCCTGCCCCACACCGATGCGGAGATCGAGGAGCTGGCGAAGTCCGCCGGCCTGGACGCGGGCAAGCTGAAGCGCCGCGCCGCCGAGCTGGCCGAGACCAACCCCATGCTGGGCTGGCGCGGCTGCCGCTTGGGGGTGGCCTTCCCCGAGATCTACGAGATGCAGGTGCGGGCGATCTTCGAGGCGGCCTGCGCGGTCGCCGAGACGGGCTCCGCCCCGATCGTGGAGGTGATGCACCCGCTCGTCTCCAAGAAGGAGGAGATGGCTTTCCTGCGCAAGCTGACCGACGCCACGGCCAAGGCGGTGCTGCAGGAGAAGGGCCGCACGCTCGACTACAAGGTGGGCGCCATGATCGAGCTGCCCCGCGCCGCCATCCGCGCCGACCAGCTGGCCGAACAGGCGGAGTTCTTCAGCTTCGGCACCAACGATTTGACCCAGACCACCTTCGGCATCAGCCGGGACGACTCGGGCAAGTTCCTGGACGCCTATCTGAAGAAGAACATCATTGAGAAGGACCCCTTCGTCTCCCTGGATCAGGAGGGCGTGGGCGAGCTGGTGAAGCTGGGCGCCGAGCGCGGGCGTTCGACGCGGCCGGACGTGAAGCTCGGCATCTGCGGCGAGCACGGCGGCGATCCCGCCTCCATCGCCTTCTGCGAGGGGGTCGGGCTCGACTACGTCTCCTGCTCCCCCTACCGCGTCCCGATCGCCCGCCTGGCGGCGGCCCAGGCGGCGCTCGAGAAGAAGTAAGCGACCTTGTCCTCCCCTGCTTCGCAGAAGCGGGGGAGGTGGCGCGGCGCGCCAGCGCCGTGACGGAGGGGGCGTCGCCGCCGCTGTCAGCTCAGGCAAATCAACCCGCCTGGCGCCGTGTTCGCACAGCGCAGCGGCGGCTACGCCCCCTCCGTCACGGCGACAAGCGTCGCCGCGCCACCTCCCCCACGCGTGCCGCGTAGGGGAGGACAGGGTCTTCCTCGCCGAGGCGGGCGGAGGGATGATAGTCCCATGCGCCCCTACCATCCCCGCGCCGAGCTGCAGACGCACGAGGTGTTCAACCAGCCTGAGCCGCTGGGCGATGTGAACCTGTTCACGGCGGACGCCCTGCTGTCCCGGGCGGTGGAGCAGGCCGGAGGCGGGGCGCACGTGGCGCATCTCGCCGCCTTCGGCGCCCAGGCGGGGAGCGAGGCGGCGGCGGAGCTCGGCCAGCTCGCCAACCGCAATCCGCCGGTGTTCGCGCCCTTCGACCGCTATGGCCGGCGCATCGACGAGGTGGAGTTCCACCCCGCCTATCACCAGCTGATGGCGATGGGGCTTAAGGGCGGGGTGTCCGCCCGGGCCTGGACCCACCCGGGCGGCGGTCACGTCGCCCACGCGGCCCTGCTGTTCCTGATGAGCCAGGCGGAGAGCGGCGTCACCTGCCCCATGTCCATGACCTACGCCGCCGTGCCCGCCCTGCGCCAGGCGCCGGCGCTGGCGGACGAGTGGGTCCCGCGCGCGCTGGCCGCCGACTACGACCTCCGCGCCCTGCCGGCCGGCCAGAAGCGCGCCGCCACCCTCGGCATGGCGATGACAGAGAAGCAGGGCGGCTCGGACGTGCGCGCCAACACCACCCGCGCGGCGCCGGCCGGGGCGGGCGCCTATGAGCTGACCGGCCACAAGTGGTTCTGCTCGGCGCCCATGTCCGACGCCTTCCTGACGCTGGCCTATGCGCCGGGCGGGCTGAGCTGCTTCCTCGTCCCGCGCTGGGTGGGGACGGAGCGCAACGGGATCGAGATCCAGCGGCTGAAGGACAAGCTGGGCGACAAGGCCAACGCCTCCGCCGAGATCGAGTACCGGGGCGCGATCGCCTATCCGATCGGCGAGGAGGGAAACGGGGTCCGCACCATCGTCCAGATGGTGAACCACACCCGGCTGGACTGCATCGTCGGCGCGACCAGCCTGATGCGCCAGGCCCTGTCGCTGGCCATCCGCCATGCGGAGGGACGCAGCGCCTTCCAGCGCCGGCTGATCGACCAGCCGCTGATGGCCGCCGTGCTCGCCGACGTGGCGGTGGAGGTGGAGGGGTGCATGGCCCTGGCCTTCCGCACCGCCCAGGCCTTCGACCGCGCGGCGTCCGACCCGGCGGAGGCGGCGCTGGCGCGGGTGCTGACGCCGGCGGCCAAGTACTGGACCACCAAGCGCTGCCCCGTCGTGGCGGCGGAGTGCATGGAGGCGCACGGCGGCGCCGGCTACATCGAGGAAGGGCTGATCCCGCGCCTGTACCGCGCCGCGCCGCTGAACGGCATCTGGGAGGGCTCCGGCAACGTCATCGCCCTGGACATCCTGCGGGCGCTGGGCCGCGATCCGCAGGCGGCGGAGGGGCTGAAGACGATGCTGGCGCCGGTGGCCGGGCTTTCGCCCCGGGCGGCGCAGGCGCTGCGCGAGCTGTCCGGCAGCCTCGCCGGCGCGGCGGACGAACGGCGCGCCCGCGGCCTGGCCGAGCGGCTGGCCCTGCTGCTCGCCGCCGCAGTGCTGCAGAGCTGGGGGCGCGAGGCAAGCGGCGCCGCCCTGCTGGACACGCGCCTGGGCGGGGCCACCTATGGCGCCGCCGGACTGGGCCTCGACCCGCGCCAGGTGCTGGAGGAAGCGCGGCTGGCGGTGTGATTGTCCTCCCCTGCTTCGCAAGAAGCGGGGGAGGGGAACCATGCGGAGCATGGTGGAGGGGGCGTAGCCGCCGCTGCCGTGTGACTATCCTCCAAGCCGCACCAGCAGCGACGCCCCCTCCGTCACGGCGCGTAGCCGCGCCGCGCCACCTCCCCCGCTTCTCACGAAGCAGGGGAGGACATTCCTGCTCGGCGCCTCGTTGCCCCAAGAGGAACGCAGCTCAGCCCGCCGTCGTTCGCCTTTGGGCCTCGCGGGCCGCAGGGAGAGCCATGACCGCCGTCGACGCCTCGCACCACACCGTGAAGACCGACATCCCGGCCCGGCTGGACCGGCTGCCGTGGAGCCGCTTCCACCTGCTGGTCGTGGTGGCGCTGGGCGTCACCTGGATCCTGGACGGCCTGGAGGTGACGCTGGTCGGGGCGATCGGGCCGGTGCTGCAGGACCGCGCCACGCTCGGCCTGTCGGCCGGCGACATCGGGGCGGTGGCGTCCTGCTACGTCGCCGGGGCGGTGATCGGCGCCATCCTGTTCGGCTGGGTGACCGACCGGTTCGGGCGGCGGCTCGTCTTCTTCGTCACCCTGGCGATCTATTTGACCGGCGTGCTGCTCAGCGCCTGCGCCTGGAATTTCTGGAGCTTCGCCCTGTTCCGGGCGATCACCGGCCTTGGCATTGGCGGCGAGTACGCGGCGATCAACTCCGCCATCGACGAGCTGATCCCCGCCAAGTTCCGCGGGCGCATCGATCTTCTGGTCAACGGCAGCTTCTGGGTGGGCGCGGCGGCGGGAGCGGCGGCCTCGCCCCTGATCCTGGACCCGCACATCCTGCCGGTGAACCTGGGCTGGCGGCTGGGCTTCGCCATCGGCGGGGTCCTGGGCCTGAGCGTGCTGTTCCTGCGCAGCATCGTGCCCGAAAGCCCCCGCTGGCTGGTCACCCACGGCAAGATCGACGCCGCCGAGAAGACCGTGGCGGAGGTGGAGCAGCGGGTGGAGCAGACCGCCAAGGCGCCCCTGGCCAAGCCGGAGGGCACGCTCGAGGTCCACCCCCACCGGGTGTTCGGCTTCAAGGTCATCTTCTCGGCCATGCTCGGCAAGTACCGCGGGCGAAGTCTGCTCGCGCTGTCGCTGATGGTGGCCCAGGCCTTCCTCTACAACGCCGTGTTCTTCACCTATGGCGTAGTGTTGACCAAGTTCGAGCACGTGCCTGACCGGCAGGCGGGGGTCTACCTGCTGCCGCTGACGCTGGGCAACGTGTGCGGGCCGCTGGTGCTGGGGCCGCTGTTCGACACCGTCGGGCGCAAGAAGATGATCTCGGGCAGCTTCGCGCTTTCGGGCGTTTTGCTCGCCGGCACGGCGGCGATGTTCGGCATGGGGCTGTTCAACGCGGTGACCCAGACCATCGCCTGGATGGTGATCTTCTTCTTCGCCTCGGCCGCGGCGAGCTCGGCCTATCTGACCGCCAGCGAGATCTTCCCGCTGGAGACGCGGGCCCTGGCCATCGCCACCTTCTATGCGCTCGGCACCCTGATCGGCGGGGCGACCTCGCCCCTGCTGTTCGGGGCGTTGATCAGCACGGGCTCGGCCTGGGCCCTCAGCGGCGGCTACGCCCTGGCCGCCCTGCTGATGATCCTGGCGGCGGGCATGGAGCTGAAGTTCGGGATCGACGCGGAAGGGAAGTCGCTGGAGAGCATCGCCGATCCCCTCTCCGCCGCCTGAGACCCGTGCTCTGCGCTTGACCTCGGCCGTTACCGGGCTGCAATGCGGCCAACGATAAGAAATGGGGAGCTCGGATGATCCGCCGTCTATTGGCCGCCACCGCGCTGGCGGGCGGCCTGTGCGCCGCCAGTGAAACGCTGGCCGCGGCGCCCAGCCCGTTCGCCGGCGAGACCGTGTTCGGCGACAGCCTGAGCGATGGGGGCGACCTCTCGATCCTGACGGGGCTGCCGTCGATCATGCGGTTCACCACCAACCCCGGCCTGACCACGGTGGAGAACGTCGCGGCCTATTACGGCCTGACGCTGACCCCCTCACTTCAGGGCGGGACGAACTACGCCTACGGCGGGTCCGGGGTGAGCACCAACGCGCCGGCCACGCCCGCCGCCGTGCCGACCGTCACCCAGCAGGTGACCGGCTACCTCGCCGCCCATCCGACGCTGAACCCGAACACGCTGTACACCGTGTTCGGCGGCGCCAACGACATCTTCTACCATGCGACCGCCGCCGCCATCCCCGCCTTCGTCGCCGCCCACAGTGCGGGCCTGTCGCAAAGCCAGATCGCCTCGCTGACGGCCCTGGCCGAGGCGGTGCAGGGCGTGACCACGACGGAGACGGCCCAGCAGGCCTACGCCAACGTCACCGCCGCGGCGGCGCAGGAGGCGAGCCTGATCAACTCGCTCCAGAAGGCCGGCGCCCGCTACATCGTGGTGTTCAACCTGCCCGACATCGGCCGCACGCCCCAGGCTGCGGCCGAGGAGCAGCTGGTCCCGGGCGCGTCGGCGTCGCTGACCACCCTGTCCCAGGGCTACAACACCGTGCTGAACGCGGGGCTGGCTTCGGCGAAGGTGGGGATCATCCCGGTCAACACCTACGCCCTGCTGAACGAGGTGCTGGCCAACCCGGCGGGCTACGGCTTCAGCAATTCGACCACGCCGGCCTGCACCACCTCAAGTTCGCTGACCTGCACGTCCGCCACCCTCGTCGCGCCGAACGCCGCGTCCACCTACGTCTTCGCCGACGGGGTGCACCCGACCACGACCACCCACGCCCTGTTCGCCCAGGTGGTGGAAAGCGAGATCATCGCGCCGCAGCAGATGTCGCTGCTGGCCGAGGCGCCGCTGGCCGGGCTGGACGCCGAGCGCAACGCCGTCGCCCGGGAGCTGCTGAACGACCAGCAGTCCGGCGCGCCGGGCGTGCGGCTGTTCGCCAGCGGCGGGTATCAGCGCCAGACCTTGCGGTCGCAGGCCTTCACCCCCGCGCTGCACGGCGACGACGGCCTGATCACCGTGGGCGTCGACGCGCGGATGTCGCCCGCGCTTACCTTCGGCGGCGAGCTGAGCGGCGGGACGCAGAGCGTCGGCCTGAACGGCCAGCTCCGCCGCTTCGACACCGACAGCGTCATGGGCTCGCTGTTCGCCCAGTATGTGCTGGGGAACGCCTACGCGGCGGGACAGGCGGGCTATGGCGTGGTGCACGTGGGCGACATCCAGCGCCTGTTCCACATCGGCCCGGCCACCCGGGTGGAGCAGGGCAAGGTGGATGGCGAGACCTCGACCCTGGCGCTCAGCGGGGGCTACTGGTTCGGCGCGCCCCGCCTGCGGGCCGGCCCGTTTGTCGGCGCCGTCTACGAGCGGGTGCACCTGAACGACTTCGCCGAGCGGGGTTCGGATTCCACCGCCATGACCTTCGGCTCCCAGACGCGCGAGGCGATGATCGGCAGGGCGGGCGCGCGGGTGCAGGCCAGCGTCCCGACCGCCTATGGCGTGCTGCGACCCTATGCGGAGGTGGCCTATGCCTATGACGCCGACGCACGCACCCGCCAGGTGGTCGCCGGCCTCGCCACGATGAACGGCCAGTTCGCCATCGCCGGCTTCTCGCCGGATCGCCAGTGGGGCGAGGCCCAACTCGGGCTGAACGCCGACATCGCGGCGCACTGGAGCGCCTATATCGCCTACGACGGCCGCTTCGCCGGACGCTCGGCCACCAGCAACGGCGGCGACATCGGGGTGCGCTACAGCTTCTGACCGCCGCGGCCGCCGGCGTCAGCGACGATCAGCGGGTGGTGGCCAGGTAGGCGATCAGGTCGGCGCGGAGCTTGGGGTCGGCCACGACGATCGGCATGGCCGTCCCGGGCACCATCTTCGACGGCCCGGCGAGGAAGCGGTCGAGGTCCGCCGGCGTCCAGACCAGCTTGGCCCCCTTCAGCGCGGCGGTGTAGTCGAAGCCCTGGGCGGAAGCCGCGGGGCGGCCGACCACGCCGGCCAGCGGCGGCCCTTGGCCCGCCTCGCCGACGCCGGGTCCTGCGCTGTGGCACAGCCCGCAACGGGCGGTGAAGGCGGCCTTGCCCGCCGCCGGGTCGCCGGCGGCCATCGCCGGCGCGGCCAGCATCGACAGCGCCGCCGTCATACCCAGTATCCGCTGCGCCATGCGATCCCTCCGGTGAAGTCGGCGTTCAGGGTGTGTTAGCAGGGGCTGATCCGCAAGAGGTCTGACATGCTCCGTAGCGCTCTGGGACTTTTCGCAGCCGCCGCGCTGGCGCCGGCCCTCGCCGCCGCCCAGGACGGGGCGCCCGTCCGCACCGGCGCCGCGGCCACGGGCGATTGGAGCGCGGACGCGCCGGGCGTCTGGCGCAAGATCGACGTCGGCTCGCTGCCGGCCGCCTTCGCCACCCCGTCCGCGCGCAACACCTCCACCGTGGCCGACGCCCCGGCCGGCGCCGCGCCCAAGGCGCCGCCGGGGTTCGAGGTGCAGGCGTTCGCGACAGGGCTGGACGGCGCCCGGCTGATGCGGACGGCGCCGAACGGCGATGTGTTCCTCAGCCAGGGGACGGCGGGCAAGATCACCGTGCTGCGGCTGCAGCCGGGCGCGGCGCACCCGGCCAAGGTCTCCACCTTCGCCACCGGCCTGGACCAGCCGTTCGGCGTCGCCTTCTATCCCGCCGCCCACCCCAAATGGGTCTATGTGGCGGACACCAACGCAGTGGTCCGCTTCCCCTACGCCGAGGGCGACTTGACCGCGCGTGGCCCGGCCGAGACGGTGGTGGCCCAGCTGACCGAACAGCCGGGGGGGCACTGGACCCGCGACATCGCCTTCTCGCCGGACGGAAAGCGCATGTACGTCTCGGTCGGCTCGGCCTCCAACGTGGCCGACGCGATGCCCAAGAAGAGCGTGGCGGACGCCGAGGCGTTCGACCGGGCGCACGGCGAGGGCGCGGGCTGGGGACCGGAGACGGACCGGGCGGACGTGCTGGCCTTCGATCCGGATGGCAAGGACCGCCGGGTCTACGCCGCCGGCATCCGCAACTGCGTGGCCTTGACGATGCAGCCGGGAACCGACCAGCCCTGGTGCGCGGTGAACGAGCGGGACGGCCTGGGCGACAACCTGGTGCCCGACTACGTCACCCGCGTTAAGGCCGGCGGCTTCTATGGCTGGCCCTGGCGGTACATGGGCGATCACGAGGATCCCCGCCGCAAGGACGAGCGGCCGGACCTCGCCGGGAAGGTGATCACACCGGACGTGCTGATCCAGTCGCACTCCGCTCCGCTGGGCCTGGCGTTCTACCCCACGGGGCAGGGCGGGCCGGCGGCGTTCCCGGCGGACTACGACGGCGACGCCTTCGTCACGCTGCACGGCTCGTGGAACCGCAGCCTTCGCACTGGCTACAAGGTGGTGCGGCTGAAGCTGAAGGATGGCGCGCCGACGGGCGCGTACGAGGACTTCCTGACCGGCTTCGTCCTGAACGCCAAGTCGGTCTGGGGCCGCCCGGTGGGCGTGACCGCGGCGCCCGACGGCGCGCTCCTGGTCAGCGAGGATGGAAACGGGACGATCTGGCGGGTCGCCTACGCACACGCGCCCGCCAGATCATCGAAGTAGGGCTTAGCCGCGGAAGAGGCTGAGCAGGTTCGAGGACGAGGAGTTGGCGATCGACAGGGCCTGGACGCCAAGCTGCTGCTTGGTCTGCAAGGCCTGCAGCGTCGCGCTTTCCGCCGCCACGTCGGCGTCCACCAGGCTGCCGATGCCGGTGTTCAGCGTGTTCGACAGGTTGGAGACGAACTTCAGGCTGGTCTGGACCGAGTTGGCCTCGGTGCCGAGCTTGGCCACCGCCGAGTTCACGTTGGTGATCGAGCTGTTGATGGTGGTCAGCAGGTTCGACGCCTGGGTGGCGGTGGTGAAGCTGGCGCCCGAGCTGACCGTCAGGTTCGTACCGCCGAGGGCCAGGGATTGAGCCGACAGGGTGAGCTTGTTGGTGCCGCTCGGGCCCGTCAGAGCGAACAGGGTGGTGCCCCCGCTCTGGATCATGTTGGCGCCGTCGAAGCTGGCGTTCGACACCGCGTTCTTGATCTGGCCGATCAGCGACTTGAAGTCGGAGTTCAGCGCCGCCCGGTCGGTCGACGACATGGAGGTGTCGGACGCCTGCAGCGCCTTGGCCTTCATCTGGTTCAGCAGGTCGGAGACGCTCTGGCCGGCGGTCACCGCCACGTCGAGAACCGAGGAGGCCCGGTTCAGGGAGTTGGTCACCGCGGAGAGCGAGGAGACCTGCGAGCGCTGCGACTGGGCGATGGCCCAGATCGAACCGTCGTCCTTGGCGCCCGCGACGCGCAGACCCGTGGAGACCTGGTTCTGCGCCGTCGCCAAGTCGGCGTTGGTGGAGTTCAGCGTCTGCAGCGCCACCATGGCGCCGGTGTTGGTGTTGATGCTGTTCAGCGACATTAGACTTTTCCTGTCCGCAAGGTCGGTCGTTTTGACCGTCGATCGCGTTTTGCGACCGCGAAGGAAATCTCGTCTCAACTGATATAGAACTCTTCAATTTTCGTGGTTGATATTTCACTAATGTAGCATTGAGGGGGCGAAATTTCAACGAACAGAGTTAATGGCGATTAATTTACCGCATTATGAGGCTAATTCTTGCCGTAATTCAGAGACCGGCGCCGCGGGCGTTCAACATCGCCGGGGCGCCTTGCCGATCCGCCATTTTGCCATGGAGCCACCCCGCGGGCGGTGCTACGCCCCGCCCAACGAAGATCGGGTCAACAGACTCCAGGGAGGGACGCGGGTGCGCGAGATCAGCCACTTCATCAACGGTGCGTCGGTGGCGGGGCGCTCGGGCCGGTACGGCGACGTGTTCAATCCCAACACCGGCGAGATCCAGGCGCGCGTCGCGCTCGCCACGCCGGAGGAGCTCGATATCGCGGTCCAGTCCGCCGCGAAGGCGCAAGTCGCCTGGGCCGCCGTGAACCCCCAGCGCCGCGCCCGCGTGATGTTCGAGTTCAAGCGCCTGATCGAGGCGAACATGAACGACCTGGCCGAGCTGCTCTCCAGCGAGCACGGCAAGGTCATCGCCGACAGCAAGGGCGACATCCAGCGGGGCCTTGAAGTGGTGGAGTTCGCCTGCGGCATCCCCCATGCGCTCAAGGGCGAATACACTGAGGGCGCGGGCCCCGGGATCGACGTCTACTCCATGCGCCAGGCGCTGGGCGTCACCGCCGGCATAACGCCGTTCAACTTCCCGGCGATGATCCCGATGTGGATGTTCGCCGTATCCATCGCGGTCGGCAACACCTTCATCCTGAAGCCCAGCGAGCGCGACCCCAGCGTGCCCGTCCGCCTGGCCGAGCTGATGATGGAGGCGGGCGCACCGGCCGGGGTGCTGAACGTGGTGCACGGCGACAAGGTCAGCGTCGACGCCATCCTGCAGCATCCGGACATCAGGGCGGTCAGCTTCGTCGGCTCCTCCGACATCGCCCACTACGTCTATTACGAGGGGACCAAGGCCGGTAAGCGCGTCCAGGCCATGGGCGGCGCCAAGAACCACGGCATCGTGCTGCCCGACGCCGACATGGACATGGTGGTGCGCGACCTGGCCGGCGCCGCCTTCGGCTCGGCGGGCGAGCGCTGCATGGCGCTGCCCGTGGCCGTGCCGGTCGGCAAGAAGACCGCCGACGAGCTGCGCGAGCGCATGATCGCCGAAATCGAGACGCTGAAGGTCGGCGTCTCCACCGACGCCGCCGCCCAGTACGGCCCCGTCGTCACCGCCGCCCACAAGAAGAAGATCAGCGAGTACATCCAGATCGGCGTGGACGAGGGCGCCGAGCTGGTCATCGACGGCCGCGACTTCAAATTGCAGGGCTACGAGAACGGCTATTTCCTGGGGCCGAGCCTGTTCGACCATGTGAAGCCGACCATGAAAACCTATCAGGAGGAGATCTTCGGGCCGGTGCTGCAGCTGGTGCGGGCCGACAGCTTCGAGGAAGCCTTGGCGCTGCCCTCCCAGCACCAGTACGGCAACGGCGTGGCCATCTTCACCCAGAACGGCCGGGCGGCGCGCGACTTCGCAGCCCGCGTCAACGTCGGCATGGTGGGCATCAACATCCCGATCCCGGTTCCGGTGGCCTACCACTCCTTCGGCGGCTGGAAGCGTTCGGCCTTCGGCGACGCCAACCAGCACGGCATGGAAGGGGTGCGCTTCTGGACCAAGGTGAAGACCGTCACCGCCCGCTGGCCCGACAGCACGCTGGAGGGGGCGATCGACTCCAGCTTCGTCATCCCGACGATGCAGTAGCCATGGACTTCGCCTTCGACGACGACCAGACCGCGATCTTCGACACCGCGCGCGCCTTCGCCCTGGCGGAGATGGCGCCCCATTCCGCCCGCTGGGACGAGGCGCATCACTTCCCCGTGGACGTGATGCGCCAGGCCGCGGCGCTGGGCTTCGCCAGCCTGTACGTGCGCGAGGACGTGGGCGGCTCGGCGCTCAGCCGGCTGGACGCGGTCCTGGTGTTCGAGGCGCTGTCCTATGGGGACGTGCCGGTCGCGGCCTACATCTCGATCCACAACATGGCGTGCTGGATGATCGACCGGTACGGCTCGCAGGAGCAGCGCCAGCGGTTTCTGCCCCGTCTCGCCAGCATGGAGCTGATCGCCTCCTACTGCCTGACCGAACCGGGTTCGGGGTCCGACGCGGCGGCCCTGCGCACCACCGCGCGGCTGGACGGCGACCACTATGTGCTGAACGGATCCAAGGCCTTCATTTCCGGCGCGGGCGTCAGCGACGTCTACGTCTGCATGGTCCGAACGGGCGGGGAGGGGCCGAAGGGCGTCTCCACCCTGATCGTGGAGAAGGGCACGCCCGGCCTCAGCTTCGGCACGCCGGAGCGGAAGATGGGCTGGAACGCCCAGCCCACCGCCATCGTCAGCTTCGACGACTGCCGCGTGCCGGCGGCGAACCGCGTGGGCGCCGAGGGCGAGGGCTTCCGCATCGCCATGAGCGGACTGGACGGCGGGCGGCTGAACATCGGCGCCTGCTCGCTCGGCGGCGCGAGCTTCGCGCTCGACACCGCCAAGGACTACCTCACCACCCGCAAGCAGTTCGGCCGCCCGCTGGCCGACTTCCAGGCGCTGCAGTTCAAGCTGGCGGACATGGCCACCGAGCTGGAGGCCGCCCGGCTGATGATCCGCAACGCCGCCAGCGCGCTGGACCGCAAGGACCGGGACGCCACCAAGCTGTGCGCCATGGCCAAGCGCTTCGCCACCGACGTGGGATCGAAGGTCGCCAACGACGCCTTGCAGTTGCACGGCGGCTACGGCTATCTGAAGGACTATCCCCTGGAGCGGATCGTGCGCGACCTGCGGGTGCACCAGATCCTGGAGGGCACCAACGAGATCATGCGCGTGATCACCGCGCGCGAGCTGCTGCGGCAGTGATTGCCGCACAGCGGCGGCGAAGCTATTCTGACCAGACTGGTCAGGTCGGAGATGGCGATGGTTGAAGTCGGGGTCCTGGAGGCCAAGACGCGTCTGTCCGAACTGCTTGAGGCGGCCCTCCGCGGAGAGGAGGTCATCATCAGCCGGCGCGGGAAGCGGCGCGTCCGGCTCGCCCCGCTGGAGGAGGACGACGCTACGCCAGATCCCGAAGCCCATCTCATGAGGCTGCGCGCCCGGATCGCCGGAGAGAACCAGACGCCCATGTCCGAGGCTGAGGTGCAGGCGGAATGGGACGAGCTTCGAGGCCGCACCTGAACCCCGTCGTTCTCGATGCATCCGTCGTCGGCGCCTGGTACATACCGGGTCAGGCGACGACGGCCGCGACCGGCCTTTACGCCATGCGCCCGAAGCCGGCCTGGCGCGCGCCCTATTGCTTCGGATTCGAGACCCTGAACCTGCTGCTTCGCGCGGAGCGATCTCGGCGCCTGAGCGAGGGCTCAGTCGAAGAGGTGCAGGCCGACCTCCAGGCCGCAACCAGGGTGGTGGTCGAGCCGCCGCCGAGCCGCCGGACCATGAGCGTGGCGGTCAGCCTGTCACGGCTTCACAGACTGTCGCTGTTCGACGCCTTCTACCTTCATCTCACAATGGAGCTTGGCGCAGCTCTGGCGACTCGCGACAAGGCGCTGAGCGCGGCGGCGCAGTTGGAGGGCTGTCGGGTGATCAATGCAGGAGTGGTGGCGTGAACGAGGGTCGGGAGCTTCCCGTCATCGCGCGCGTCGAGAACGGCTGGGGGAGGCTGACGCTGAACCGGCCCAAGGCGCTGCACGCCCTGAACACCCAGATGTGCGCCCTGATGACCGAGGCGCTGCTGGCCTGGCGGGACGATCCGGCGGTCAAGGCCGTGCTGCTGGACCACACCGGCGAGCGGGGCTTCTGCGCGGGCGGCGACATCCGCCTGATCGCGCAGAGCGGCGCGGACGACGGCGCAGCGGCGCGGGCGTTCTTCGCCACCGAGTACCGGCTGAACGCCCTGCTGTTCGGCTATGAGAAGCCGGTGGTGGCGATCACCGACGGGGTGGTTATGGGCGGCGGGGTCGGCATCTCCGCCCCGGCGGCCTATCGCGTCGCCACCGAGAAGACGACCTTCGCCATGCCCGAGACCGGCATCGGCCTGTTCCCCGACGTGGGCGGCGGCTGGTTCCTGCCGCGCCTCCCGGGCGAGACGGGGATGTGGCTGGCGCTGACCGGCGCGCGGTTGAAGGCGGCGGACTGCCTGCTGCTGGGCGTCGCCACCGACTATGTCGAGCAGGCCCGGGTCGAGGCCCTGACCGCGGAGCTGCTGAAGGCCCCCGAGGCGATCGACACCCTCCTCACCGAGTTCGAGGGCGAGGCGGGCGAGCCGCCCCTGGCCGCCCACCGCGAGGCGATCGACCGCGCCTTCGGCGCCGGCAGCGTGGAGGCCATCTTCGCCGCCCTGGAGGCGGACGGCTCGGACTGGGCCATGGGCGAGCTGGCGACGCTCCGCACCAAGTCGCCCCAGGCCCTGAAGGTGACCTATCGCCAGCTGCGCCAGGGCCGCGACATGCAGAGCTTCGAGGCCGAGATGGCGCTGGAGTACCGCATCGCCACACGCGTCTCCCGCCTGCACGACTTCCAGGAGGGGGTGCGCGCGGTGATCATCGACAAGGACAACGCCCCTCGCTGGAACCCCGCCAGCCTGGACGGCGTCACCGAGCAGCGGCTGGACGCGATCTTCGAGCCGCTGCCCGAGGAAGAAGAGTGGACGCCCATCCGTTAGCGGGTGTCCGGGAGGAGCGTAGCTGATGACCCGTATCGCCTTCATCGGGCTGGGGAACATGGGCGGCGGCATGGCCGCCAACCAGGCCAGGGCCGGCCATCAGGTCCACGCCTTCGACCTGTCCGGCGCGGCGCTGGAGCGGGCGCGGGCCCAGGGCTGCGAGACGGCGGCCACGGCGGCCGAGACGGTCAAGGACGCCGACGTCGTCATCACCATGCTGCCCGCCGGCGAGCACGTGCGCCAAGTGGTCGCCGAAAGCGTGCTGCCGAACGCGAAACCGGGCGCGCTCCTGATCGACTGCTCCACCATCGACGTGGAGTCCGCCCGGGAGGTGGGCCGCCAGGCCAGCGCGGCGGGGTTCGACTTCGCCGACGCGCCGGTCTCCGGCGGCATCGCCGCGGCCGAGGGGGGCACGCTGGCCTTCATGGTCGGCTGCGAGGCGCCGCTGTTCGCCAAGGTGGAGGCGGCGCTGAAGCCGATGGCCAAGGCGGTGGTCCACGCCGGCGACGTCGGTGCGGGCCAGGCGGCGAAGATTTGCAACAACATGCTGCTCGGCGTCTCGATGATCGGGGTGTGCGAGGCGTTCGCCATGGCCGAGAAGCTGGGCCTGCGCGCCGATCGGTTCTTCGACATCTCAAGCCAGGCGTCCGGCCAGTGCTGGAGCCTGACCAGCTATTGCCCCTGGCCGGGCGTGGGGCCGGCGGCGCCCTCCGATCGCGGCTACGAGGGCGGCTTCCTGACCCGGCTGATGCTGAAGGACCTGAAGCTGGCCCAGGCGGCGGCGGCGGCCAGCGGGGCGCAGACGCCGCTCGGCGAACACGCGGCGCGCATCTACGCCGACTTCGCCGCAGAGGGCTTCGGCGACAAGGACTTCTCGGCCGTGCTGCAGCTGTTCCGCGGCCACCTGGACGAACTGAACGCTGAAGTGAGGGGCGGACGATGAGCGACTACAAGACCATCCTGTCCGAAGTGGTGGAGGGCGGGGTCGCCCTGGTCCGCCTGAACCGGCCCGAGGCGCTGAACGCGCTGAACAGCGAGCTGATGGGCGAGCTGGCCGCCTGCGTCGAGGCGCACGAGCGGGACGCGGGCGTCGGCGCCCTGGTGCTGACCGGCTCGGACAAGGCCTTCGCCGCCGGCGCGGACATCAAGGAGATGATCGCCAAGACCTATGCCGAGGCGTTCCGCGAGAACTTCTTCACCGAGGTGTCCGAGCGGATCGTCCGCACCCGCAAGCCGATCATCGCCGCGGTGGCGGGCTTTGCGCTGGGCGGCGGGTGCGAGCTGGCCATGCTGTGCGACTTCATCATCGCCGCGGACACCGCCAAGTTCGGCCAGCCGGAGATCAACCTCGGCGTCATGCCAGGGCTCGGCGGCACCCAGCGCCTGACCCGCCTGGTCGGCAAGTCCAAGGCCATGGACCTGGTGCTCACCGGCCGCTTCATGGACGCGGCGGAGGCGGAGCGCTCGGGCCTGGTCAGCCGCGTGGTCCCGGCGGACAAGCTGTTGGACGAGGCGCTGGCCGCGGCCCGCAAGATCGCCGCCCTGTCGCCCCTGGCCGTGACCATGAACAAGGAGTTGGTGGACACGGCCTATGAGACCACCCTGACCGAAGGGCTGCGGGTGGAGCGGCGGCTGTTCCACTCCCTGTTCGCCTTCGAGGACCAGAAGGAAGGCATGGCCGCCTTCGCCGAGAAGCGGAAGCCGCAGTTCAAGGGGCGGTGATCCCTTTCACAACCCTTCCCCCTCGAAGGGGGAAGGGCAGGGATGGGGGTGAGTGCAGGCAGGTCGTGGAAGCCCACAGGAGGCGGCGCCGCCTCCAGCGCCCTCATCATCACACTCAGCGCGCGCACCCCCACCCAACCCTCCCCCTTCGAGGGGGAGGGCTCATAGTGGACCCTCCCCCTTCGAGGGGGAGGGCTCATAGTGGACTTACGCAAAGCTCCTGCGATCACCGGAACCGCCGGACCGATCGCGGAGCGCCGGAGGCTACCCCCCCGCCGCGTGGCGGAAGCTTTCCACCAGGCTGCCGCACACCAGCTGCCAGCCGTTCACCAGCACGAAGAAGATCAGCTTGAACGGCAGGCTGACGGTGGCGGGGGGCAGCATCATCATGCCCATGCTCATCAGGACGCTGGCGACCACCAGGTCGATCACCAGGAAGGGCACGAACAGCAAAAAGCCGATCTGGAACGCCCGCTTCAGCTCGCTGATCATGAAGGCCGGCGTGACCACGGCGATCGGCGTCGCCGCCGCGTTCGGCGGGCGGGGGATGCGGGCCAGGTGGATGAACAGGGCCAGGTCGTCCCGGTCGACCTGGCCCAGCATGAAGGTCTTCACCGGGCCGGTGCTGGCCTGGAAGGCTTCGGGCAGCTGCATGGTGTGGCTCAGCAGCGGCTTCACCCCGGCGTTGTAGCTGGCGGTGAAGGTCGGCCCCATGATGATGGCGGTCAGGAACAGCGCCAGGCTGACCAGCACGGAGTTCGGCGGCGACTGCTGCAGCCCCATGGCTTGGCGCAGCAGGGACAGCACCACCGTGATCCGCACGAACGAGGTGGTCATCATCACGATCGACGGCGCCAGCGACAGCACCGTCAGAAGCCCGATCAGCTGGACCACCCGGTCGGTCAGCCCGCCGCCGGTGCCCAGGTCCAGGTTGATCGCCTGGGCCAGGGCGAGGCTTGGCTGGACCACCGTGGCCGCCGTCGCGGCCAGCGCGATGAAGGCGGCGCGCCTCAGCAGCTTCGCGCGATCTGCACCAAGCCCGGTCACGACCCGCTCCTGCGGCCCAGCGGCGAGAGCACCTGGCCCTCGCCGAGCAGCAGCAGCCGCTCCTCCTCGTCCACGCGCACCAGCACCAGGCGGCGGGCGGGATCCAGGGTCAGGGTCTCCAGCACCGCCATGCGCTTCGGCCCCCCGGTGTTCAGCTTCAGGAGCCCCGCCGGCCCCCAGCGGCGTGCGGCGTAGACCCCCACGCCGAACAGGCCGAGCGTGGCGGTCAGCGCAAACACCGCCTGCAGAAAGAGCAGCATGGCCCGCGTCCGTACCCACGCGGAAGTGCGCCCGCGCGGAGGGGAGCTTCGGCGGCGGGCGTTAAAGCCGGATTAACCATGACGCGACCCGCGTGGAAACGACGCGTTAACCAAGCGCCCGGCATTTTCCGCCCAGCCGGCGAATTTTGCCGGCCGGAGAGGGCGCATGGGCTTCGACGACATTCCCCTGTTCTCGATGCTGAAGGGCAAGCTCAACTACGTGAACCAGCGCGAGCGGCTGATCTCCGAGAACATCGCCAACGCCGACACCCCCGGCTATGCGCCGCGCGACCTGAAGACCTTCACCTTCGAATCGATGCTGCGGCCGCGCCTGGGCCTGCAGGGGCTGGAGCGGACCGACCCGATGCACCTGCCCGGCAAGTCGCTTGCAGGTAACGGCGACAGGTTCCGGCCCCAGACCACGCCCGATTCGGAGACCCGGCTCGACGGCAACCAGGTCGTGCTGGAGGAGCAGATGAACAAGATGACGGAATCGCGGGTCGACTACGAAGCCGCCATCGATTTCTACCAGCAGTCGATGAACCTGATCACCACCGCCGCGCACGCGCCCGGCAAGTAGGTCCAAGCTGAATGGCCGACGTCACCTCCACCTCCGGCGCCACCGTCGCCGTCGCCGCCTCCGCCCTGAAGGCGCAGCAGGCGCGCATGCGGGTGATCGCGGAGAACATCGCCAACGCCGACAGCGGGCCGACCACCCCCGGCGGCGACCCCTACCAGCGCCAGGTCCCGATCTTCCAGCCCCAGACGGTCGAAGCGGGCAAGGGCGTGCGGATGGCCCGGGTGGTGCCTGACGGCACGCCCTACAAGAGCGAGTACAATCCCAGCGCCCCCGGCGCGGACGCCAAGGGCTATGTGAAGATGCCCAACATCGACCCGCTGACCGAGGCGATGGACATGAAGGAGGCGCAGCGCGCCTACGACGCCAACCTGAACATGATCCAGACCGCGCGCTCCATGCAGATGCGCACGCTCGACCTGATCAAGAAGTAAGGCTGAGCGATGGTCTCGCCGATGCTCGCGGCCCGCGCCTACGCCGCGGCCCAGAACCCGGGGATGAAGCCCCCGTCGGCCTCGCCCGTGTCGGCGGACGGGCCGGACTTCGGCCAGATGGTCGCCCACGCCATGAACGACATGACCGCCTCCTCCCGCAAGGCGGAGACGGCCATGGCCGCCCATGCCCAGGGCAAGGGCGAACTGGTGGACGTGGTCACCTCCATCGCCTCGGCCCAGGCGAGCCTGCAGACCATGATGGCGGTGCGCGACCAGGTGATCCAGGCCTACCAGTCCATCCTGAACATGCCGATCTGACCCAGCCGCAACATTTCCCGGCGCCCCGAGGTTTGCGGGGCGGCAAGGAGTGTTTCGCATGTCGGATGAAGTAGGGTCGGGCGTCTCCCGGCGCGGGCTGGCGGGCGCGGCGGGCGCGGCGGGCGTGGGGCTGGCGACTGCCGGCGCCGTCTCGGGCGCGCAGGCCCAGGGCGGCCCGACCGCTGGGCCGTTCGTCGACCCACAGACCAAGTACCCCAGGCCGCCGTTCCCGGCGCAGTCCCAGCCGTGGCCCGGGCTGGCGGGCCGGATGACGCCGCGGCCGGACCATGGCGAGACCAGCTACCGCGGCGCAGGCCGGCTGGTGGGGCGCAAGGCGCTGATCACCGGCGGCGATTCCGGCATGGGTCGGGCGGCGGCCATCGCCATGGCCCGCGAGGGCGCGGACGTAGCCATCAACTACTTCCCGACGGAGGAGCCGGACGCTCGCGAAGTGATCGCCCTGATCCGCGCTGAGGGACGCAAGGGCGTGGCCATCCCCGGCGACCTGCGCGACGAGGGCTTCTGCCGCCAGCTGGTGGCGCGGGCGCTGGAAGGCTTGGGCGGCCTGGACATCCTGGTCAGCAACGCCGGCCGCCAGCAGCAGCGCGAGTCCATCCTCGATCTCACCAGCGAGGATTTCGACGCCACGATGAAGACCAACATCTACGCGCCGTTCTGGATCATCAAGGCGGCCTTGCCGCACATGGCGCCCGGATCCGTCATCATCGGCACGACCTCGGAGCAGGCCTATGACCCCTCGCCAGACCTCTACGCCTACGCCCAGACCAAGGCGGCGACGATGAACTTCGTGAAGTCGCTGGCCAAGCAGCTCGCCGCGCGCGGCATCCGGGTGAACGGCGTGGCGCCCGGCCCGATCTGGACCCCGCTGCAGGTCTCCGGCGGCGCGACCCAGCAGAAGGTCCAGCAGTTCGGCGCGAACACGCCCATGGGGAGGGCCGGCCAGCCAGCCGAGCTGGCGGGGATCTACGTCCAGCTCGCGGACAACCGCTCCAGCTACGCGACGGGGCAGGTGTACGGCGCGGCGGGCGGGGGCGGGCAGCCGTAGCGAGGCGTCGGGCTGGGCGTGCCTGCGGTTAGGGCAGGTACGGCGCCAGCGCGGCCTTCAGCTCCCCTGGCGGCCGGCGGGCGCGGCCTGCGACGTCGATGCAGACGGCCTCCACCACCGCGTCGCAGATCGCCTCCCCGCCGCGGGTGATCGCCTGGGCGAAGTTGAGCCGCGGCCCGCGCGCGGCGGTGACCGACGTGCGAACCAGGAGGGCGTCGTCGATGCGGGCGGCGCGGCGGAAGTCGATCTCCAGCCGGACGACGGCGAAGGCGGTGGAGAGGGCCTGCATGGCCACGTGGTCCGCCCCGGCCAGGCGCAGGAAGTCCGACCGGCCGCGCTCCAGGAAGCGCAGGTAGCTGGCGTGGTAGACGAGGCCGGTGAAATCCGTGTCCTCGTAGTAGACGCGCACCGGCAGGCGGTGCTCGCGCCCCTCGAACGCGCCGCTGGAGGGGGCGGGCTCGCTCATTCCTCGAACAGGCCGCCCTGGCTCGGCCGCGGCGCCGGCGCCTTCAGACCCAGGTGCTCGTAGGCCCGCCCGCCCGCCACCCGGCCGCGGGGCGTGCGCAGCACGAAGCCCTGCTGCAGCAGGAAGGGCTCGATCACGTCCTCCACCGCGTCGCGGGCCTCTGCCAGGGCGGCGGCCAGCGTCTCCGCCCCCACCGGGCCGCCGCCGTACAGCTCGATCAGGGCGCGCAGGTAGCGGCGGTCCAGCCCGTCGAGCCCCGCCTCGTCCACCTCCAGCCGGGCGAGGGCGCGGGCGGCGACCGGGCGGTCGATGGCGGCGGCGCCCTCGGCTTCCGCGAAGTCGCGCACCCGGCGCAGCAGCCGGCCGGCCACCCGCGGCGTGCCCCGGGCCCGGCCGGCGATCTCGGCCGCGCCGTCCGCGGTCAGGGGCGCGCCCATCTTGCGGGCGGCATGGGCCAGCACCGAGCGCAGCTCCTCGGGCGTGTAGAACTCCAGCCGCAGCGGGATGCCGAAGCGGTCTCGCAGCGGCGTGGCCAGGAGCCCCGCGCGCGTGGTCGCCGCCACCAGCGTGAACGGGTTCAGGGGGATCTGCACCGAGCGCGCGGCCGGCCCCTCCCCGATCACCAGGTCCAGCACGTGGTCCTCCATGGCGGGATAGAGGATCTCCTCCACCGTGGCGGGCAGGCGGTGCACCTCGTCGATGAACAGCACGTCGCGCGGTTCGAGGTTGGTCAGGATGGCGGCGAGGTCCCCGGGCTTGGCCAGCACCGGGCCGGAGGTGGCGCGGAAGCTGACCCCCAGCTCGCGGGCGACGATCTGGGCCAGCGTGGTCTTGCCCAGCCCCGGCGGTCCGAACAGCAGCACATGGTCCAGCGCCTCGGCCCGGCCGCGGGCCGCGTCGATGAAGACCTTCAGGTTCGCCTTCACGGGCGCCTGGCCGGTGAACTCCGCCAGGGTCTGGGGCCGCAGCGCCCGGTCGAAGCCGTCCTGCGGGGCGGGCTCGCTGGAGACGAGGCGGGTCATCTTCCCCTCTCCGCCACCCGCGGCCGTTTCATACTCCGGTCACCCCGGCGAAGGCCGGGGCCCAGAGCGCCGGAATCTGCCGGGAAGGGCGGTGTACTTGGGTCCCGGCCTTCGCCGGGATGGTCGGGAGGGAAGGACTGGGACCTAGCGCCCCTCACCGCCCCAGCTCCTGCAGAGCGGCCTTGATGAGCTGGGGCAGCGTCGCGTCCTCGCCCAGGCGCGGGGCCACCGTCTCCACGGCGCGGCGGCCCAGCGGTTCGGCGACGCCCAAACCGATCAGGGCGGCCACCGCATCACCCGTGACGCTCACGGCGGAGGGCGCGGCAGGGGACGCAGCCGCGGCGCCAGTATGGACCGGCATGGCGAGGCCGGAGCCGATCGGCTTGCCCTTCAGCTCGGTGACGATGCGGACGGCCAGCTTGGCCCCCACCCCGTTCGCCCGGCTGACGGCGGTCTTGTCGTCCCGGGCGACGGCGGCGGCCAGCTCGTCCGGCGGCAGCACGTCCAGCACCGCCAGCGCCGCCTTGGGCCCCACGCCCTGGATCGCCTGCAGCGCCAGGAAGGCCTGGCGCTCGTGCTTGGACAGGAAGCCGTACAGCCGGGTGCCGTCCTCGCGGGTCTGGCTGTCGATATCCAGGGTCACCTCTTCGCCGAGCGGCGGCAGGCGCGACAGCGTGCGCGATCCGCAACGCACGACGTAGCCGACGCCCATGACGTCGATCAGCGCCTCCTCAGCCTCAACGTCGGCGACGTGGCCGCGCAGCCGACCGATCATGCCGCCCCCCTCACGCCGCGCCTCGCATCCGCGCGACCCGCAGGTGGGCGTGGGTGATGGCGACGGCCAGGGCGTCGGCGGCGTCGGCCTTCACCTCGCCCGCCGTGGGCAGAAGGCGGCGGACCATGAAGGCGACCTGGTCCTTGTCCGCCGCGCCGGCGCCGACCACCGCCTTCTTCACCAGGCGGGTGGCGTACTCGGCCACGGGCAGGCCCACCCGGGCGGGTGCCAGAAGGGCGCAGGCCCGCGCCTGGCCGAGCTTCAGGGTCGAGGCCGGATTGACGTTGACGAACACCTCCTCCACCGCCGCCTCGTGCGGGGCGTGCTCGGCGATCACCGCCTCCAGCTGGTCGAGCAGGCAGACGAGGCGGAAGGCCAGCTCGCCCCTCTCCGGCGCGGTGACGACGCCGTGCGCCACATGGCTGATCCGGGCGCCGGCGCAGACGATCACGCCCCACCCGGTGCGGCGGAGGCCAGGGTCCAGACCCAGGATGCGAATCGACGTGTTCGTCATGTGTTCCGGCGCTTTAAGCACGGATCGGCCGCCGGGTCGTTAATAGCAAAAGGGGCCCGCCATCCGGCGAGCCCCCCTGCGATCTTCGGTCCCTGGCGGGCGGGATCAGAACTCCTCCCAGCCCTCCTCGGCGACGGTGTCGGCCTTGCGCACGGCGCTGGAGCGGCTGATCGCCGCCCGGGCCGCCGGGCGAGCGGGGGCGCGGCGGGCCGGGGCCGCGGCGCGCGGGGCCGTGGTCGCGGTCTCGCCGATGCGGAAGCGGCTGACCAGCTCGGTCAGGGTCTCGGCCTCGGACGCCAGGGCGTGGCTGGCGGCGGTGGACTCCTCGACCATGGCGGCGTTCTGCTGGGTGCTCTGGTCCATCTGGTTGACGGCCGTGTTCGCCTGCTGCAGCCCGCCGGACTGCTCCTCGGCCGAAGCGGCCATGTCGAGCACCAGGGTGTTGATCTCGCCGATCTGGGTGACGATGCGGCCGAGCGCCTCGCCCGTCTGGCCGACCAGGTCCACTCCGGTGCGGACCTGGGTGGAGGAGGTCGAGATCAGCGCCTTGATCTCCTTGGCGGCGCCGGCGGAGCGCTGGGCCAGGGCCCGCACTTCGGAGGCGACCACCGCGAAGCCGCGGCCCGCGTCGCCCGCCCGGGCGGCTTCGACGCCGGCGTTCAGCGCGAGCAGGTTGGTCTGGAAGGCGATCTCGTCGATCACGCCGATGATCTGGCCGATCTCGTTGGCGGACTTTTCGATCTGGCCCATGGCGCCGACCGCCTCGCGCACCACCGCGCCGCTCTTCTCGGCGTCGGCCTTGGTGACGGAGACCGTCTTGCGGGCCTGGGTGGCGCCGTCGGCGGTCTTCTTCACCGTGGCGGTGATCTGGTCGAGGGCGGCGGCCGTCTCCTCCAGGGTGGCGGCCTGCTGCTCGGTGCGGCGGGACAGGTCGTCGGCGGCGTGGCTGATCTCGCCGGCGCCGGCGCGCATCCGCGAGGCGTTCTCCACGATCACCGAGACGGCGCCCTGCAGCTGCTCGATGGTGGCGTTGAAGTCTTCCTTCAGCTTCTGCGACGCCGGCGGGAAGGTCGCGGAGATGCGGAAGGTGAGGTCGCCGTCGGCCAGCTTGGACAGGCCCTCGGCCACGCTGGCGACGACGATGCGGGTCTCCTCGGCCAGGCGCTCGTCCTCGGCCAGCTTGGCGGCGCGGGCGATCTCGGCGGCGGCCTGGGCTTGCTCCTGCTCGGCGCGCAGCTGCTCCAGGTGCTGCTGGTTGTCGCGGAACACGCCGAGCGAGGCGACGATGGCGCCCAGCTCGTCCTTGCGCTGCAGCGCCTCGAGATCGAGGCGGTTGTCGCCGGCGGCGAGCTTCTCCGTGGCGCCGGCGATCTTCTTGATGTCGCGGCGGGTGCTCATGACCGAGGCCGCGGCGATCGCGCCGACGGCCAGCAGGGTCACCCCGGCGAACAGGCTGAGCAGGGTGGTGCTCGCCTCGACGCGGTGGTAGCTGGCCGCCGCGTCGGCGTCGACCCGCTTCTTCTCCTCGGCCGCCAACTGGTGCAGCGTGCCGGTCATCTGGGCGTAGCTGCCCTCGAAGGGCACGGCGAAGCCGGCGGCGGTGGCGAAGTCGGCGCCGATCATGGCGTTGATCAGGTCGATCACGCTGCGCACGTCGGACAGCTGCTTGTTAAGGCGGGTGAACAGGGGCCGCTCGCTGGCGGGCGCGCTGTCGCGCTCCACCGCCACGTCCTTGGCGATGCTGTCGAATGTGGCGCCCAGGGCCTTCATCTGGCCGTCGATCTTGGCGACGTCGATCTTGGCGCCCTGGTTGGTGATCAGGCGATACAGTTCGCCGTGCGCGGCGACGATCCGCTCGGAGATGGCGTTCATGCGCGAGGAGCGGGGCATCTGCACCTCGACCACCCGCCGCAGCGCCGCGCTAGACTGCTGCTGATTGAGGAAGCCGGTGGCGCCCACCGCCGCCAGCATGGTCAACGCCAACGCCGGCGCCACCCCGACCTTCACTGCAAGAGGCAGGTCCGCCAAACGGATCCGCACCATGTATAATCCCCCCAGAGAATACGCTCTCGTCGCGGGGCCATATGACACGGCTATTCTTAACGACTGCTCACCACACGATCGAGAATGACACATTCATAAAACATTAATCATAACGTTTTCGCCCCACATGCGAATTTTTAATCCTTGTCTCCTACATCCCCTTCGTCCGACCAACCGGGGGTAAGAGTCATGAAGAATTCGATCGTTTTGGCCTTGGGCCTTGCGAGCAGCCTGCTGATCGCCGGCGGCGCTCTGGCCGACGGCAGCTTCCAGGAGCACTACTCTGAGTGCGTCGACAAGTTCGCCTCTTCGGGCACGACCGCGAGCGTGACGCTCGAGTGCAACGCGGACGGCGGCAAGCTGGGCGCCTGCAAGGTCGTCGACAACAGCGCGCCGGGCAAGGGCTTCGACAAGGCCGCCATGTGCGTGGCGGGCTTCCTGCCCGTGGGCGGCAAGACCGGCACCATCCGCGTCCCGGTCCGCTTCGCGGGCTGATCTTCGTTCAGACACGTCATCCCGGTCAGCGCCTCGCGCTCACCCGGGGTGACGTGTGAAGGACGCTGGGGTGAAGGCTCTGCGGCTTCGGCCGCGGAGCTTTCGCCGTTTCAGCCGGCCATCAGCGCGGCGAAGCGGTCGAACAGATAGAGCGAATCCGTGGGGCCGGGGCTGGCCTCCGGGTGGTGCTGCACGCTGAAGACCGGGCGGTCCTTAAGGCGGATGCCGGCGTTGGTGCCGTCGAACAGCGAGACGTGGGTCTCCTGCACCGCGTCGGGCAGGCCCGCGCGGTCCACGGTGAAGCCGTGGTTCATGGAGACGATCTCCACCTTGCCCGTCTCCAGGTCCTTCACCGGGTGGTTCGCCCCGTGGTGGCCCTGGTCCATCTTGATCGTTTTGGCGCCCAGCGCCAGCGACAGCATCTGGTGGCCGAGGCAGATGCCGAACACCGGCTTGCCGCTGTCCACCAGCTTCCTGATCTCCGGCACGGCGTAGTCGCCGGTGGCGGCGGGATCGCCGGGGCCGTTGGAGAGCAGCACGCCGTCGGGATTGCGGGCCAGCACCTCCTCGGCCGGGGTGGAGGCGGGCAGCACGGTGGCGCGGGCGCCGATCGAGGTCAGGGCGCGCAGGATGTTGCGCTTGATCCCGTAGTCGAGCACGGCGACCTCGAACTTCGGCTCGGGGCGCGGCTTGGCGTAGCCTTCCGGCCAGGACCACAGCCCCTCGTCGAAGGTGAAGCTCTGCAGGGTGGTCGCCTCCTTGGCGAGGTCCAGCCCGACGATGCCGGACCAGCCCCGCGCCTGGGCGACGAGGGCGTCGATGTCGAACCGCCCATCCGGGCTGTGGGCGATCACCCCGTGCGGCATGCCCTGGTCGCGGATGCGCTTGGTCAGCTTTCGGGTGTCCACCCCGGCCAGCCCGACCACGCCGCGCGCCTTCATCCAGGCGTCCAGCTGGCCTGAGGCCGCCACCCCCGCCCGCCAGTTGGCGGCGGCGGTGGGCACGTCGCGGAAGATCGCGCCGCGCGCCGTGGTGCGGGCGCCCCCAAAGCCGCCCTCGCGGCCGAACTGTTCGGTGTCCTCCAGGTTCACCCCCACGTTGCCGACGTGCGGGAAGGTGAAGGTGACGATCTGCGCCATGTAGGAAGGGTCGGTCAGGATCTCCTGATAGCCGGTCATGGCGGTGTTGAAGCACACCTCGCCCACGGCCTCGCCCACGTGGCCGACGCCGACGCCCGAAAGCACCGTGCCGTCCGCCAGCACCAGAACCCCCGTCGCGCCTTCGACCACTCCTGCCATGACATGCCTCCGCCGGACCCGCACGAACCGCGGGCGCGCGCGTGCATATAGGGCTTCACGCCCCCTGGCGAGCGCGGCTTTGCACGGCTGATACGGCGCCAAGCGCGGGCGCGGCCGCCCGGCGAAGCCGCCGCAGCGGCCAGACCAGCACGTCCAGCGCGTCCGCCGGCTCGTCGCCGATGTCCAGGCCGGTCTGCACCACCTCGCCCCGGCGCAGCGGGCGGTAGGCGCCGCTCAGCACGTCGAAGATCGGGAACAGGGCGGCGAAATTGACGTCGAAGTGTTCCTGCGCCTCGGAATGGTGGATGCGGTGGTAGCCCGGCGCGTTCAGCACCCAGGACCAGCGGCCGAAATCCAGCCGCGTGTTGGAGTGGATCAGGTAGTTGTAATAGGTCGCCGCCACATAGACCGCGACCACGCTGGCCGGCGCCTTGAACAGCAGGCCCACCGCCAGCCAGACGGTCAGGCTCTTGATCGCCGGCTCCAGCCAGAAATGCCGCTCGGCCGTGGTGGAGTCGAAGGCGCGGTCGCTGTGGTGCAGCGCGTGCATGGCCCACAGCGCCGGGATGGCGTGCTGGGCCCGATGGAACGCCCACTCGCCGAAGTCCATCGCCAGCACATAGGCCGCGAGCCCCGCCCACCAGCCCAGTCCGCGGGCGGGCAGCGCCACCAGCCCGCCGCCGGCGGCGTTGACGGCGGCGGTCGCAAGGCCGCCGAGCGCCGGCACGCTCAGCGCCTGGCCGAGCATCAGGGCCGCCCAGGCGACCAGGTTCACCCCGTGCCGCCGGGTGCGCTTCAGGTGCGCCGGCCACAGCCGCTCGGCCGTATGGCGCACGGCGGCCATCGCCAGCAGCGGGCTCGCCACCGCGAGGGCGAGCTGCAGGAGGGGCGTCATGGGGATCAAGCGAGGTCTCCTGCCCCATCCCTAGCCCGGGTTCGGCCACCAGCCGGTTAAGGGCCCCGCTCACTTCCGGTTAACGACGCGGGCCTAGGGTGAGGCTTCGCCTGCAAGCGCCGCGAGCCTTGACTTGGACAGCGCCTCCAACATCGCCACCCTCACGCCCCAGCTCGGCCGCGCACGCCTGGCGCTGATCAAGCGGCTGGCGGACGTGGTGTGCCTGCCTTCCAGCCGCGTGAACGCGTTCGAGCGGGCCATGACCGCCGACCTCCTGGTGGAGATGCTGCGCGAGGCGGCGCCGCGGGACCGGCTGCGCGTGGCGCGCCGCCTGGCGAGCCTGGTGGAGATGCCGGCGCGGCTGCTGCGCCTGCTGCTGCGCGACGACATCGAGATCGCCCGGCCGCTGCTGGAGACCGAGACCAACCTGACCGACGCGGACCTGATCGACTGCGTACGCCAAGCCGGCCCTGAGCACCGGCTGCTGATCGCCAGGCGGCGCGAGGTGGGCGAGCTGGTGGTGGAGGCCCTGATCGAGGCCGGCGAGACCCCGGTGGTCGAGGCCCTGCTGAAGAACGCCGGCGCCAACATCGCCGCCGACGCGATGGACGCGCTGATCGCCGCCTCCCAGAACGTGCCGGATTTCATCCCCGGGCTGCTGCGCCGGGCCGAGCTGCGCCCCGCCCACGCCTATGTGCTGTTCTGGTGGGCCGAGCCGGAGCAGCGCAAGCTGATCCTGCAGCGCTTCGCCGTCTCGCGCGAGGTGCTGCAGGAGGCGGCCAGCGACGTCTTCCCGCTGGCGGCGGAGGAGAACTGGCAGGACCCGCTGGTGCGCAAGGCCCTGCAGTTCGTCGAGCGCCGCCAGCGCAACCGCGCCGCCCTCGCCCGCTCGCCCTACGCCAGCCTGGAGGAGGCGGTGGGCGACGCCCAGAGCGGCATGACCCGCGAGACCGCCCGCGAGATCGCCTTCCTGGCCGGGATCAAGCCGACCACCGCCGCCAAGATCTTCACCGACCCCTGCGGCGAGGCCCTGGCCATCCTGTGCAAGGCCACCGGCCTGCCGCGCAGCGCGGTCAACGCCCTGTGGCGCGCCCTGCGCCGGGTGGAGATCGACACCACCGGCGAAATGGCGCCCGCCCTGCAGCGCACCCTGTTCATCTACGACATGATGGCCGTGGACCGCGCCCAGACGGTGCTGCGCTACTGGAATTGGTCCCTGTCCTCGGCCCTGACCCCCGCCCTGGTGCGCGCCATCCGCGAGGGCGACGAGAGCCAGCTCGACGAATACTCCCAGCCCCAGCGCGCCGCCATGCTGGCCCTCGCGCGCGACTTCGGGCGGTAGCGCGGCGGGCGGAGCGCGCGCCCGCGAACCCGTAAGACAACCTCATCTCTCCGCTAGGTGGATGAGCAGGGAAGAGTCGGCTTTGGCTAAAAAGCGCCGGCTCGACCTCGGCCGCCAACTTACCCTCTCCTCCCCCAACTCTCCGTCACCCCGGACGGCGGAACCGATCCGGGAGCCAGCCGCGCGACCTTGAAGCCGCCGGTCTTCGGCAGCGTCGAGGGCGGGGCTGCTGGGTCCCAGCTCTCCAGGCGCTTCGCGCCTTCCACCGGGCGGACGGAGTTCGAGCGGATGCCAAAGCATCGCAACGGGTCTTTAGCTCGCGTCGCTCGTTGCGGAGATAGTGCGGCGGCCCACCGTGCTCGGGCGGGTCAAGGGTTCGCTTCGCCGGCCTTCGGCCGCCCTTGACCCGCCCTGCGCGCGACGGCTGACGGATGGGGTCGGGACGCCGGGCGTCCTCACAAAGGTTCGACGGCCTGCGGCGCGTCGCACGCCGGGCTGGGCTTGGGTCCGGCTCGTTCGAGCTCGACAGCGTCTGCCTGTCCTCCCCTGCTTCGCAGAAGTGGGGGAGGGGGACCGCCCGAAGGGTGGTGGAGGGGGCGTAGCCGCCGGTGCGGCTTGATCATCGGCATCCCGCAGCGGCGGCGACGCCCCCTCCGTCACGGCGCGTATTCGCGCCGCGCCACCTCCCCCGCCTCTGACGAGGCAGGGGAGGACAATCTGATCTTCTCTTGCCCCAGCCCTGTGTTCGATCCGCCGGAGGCGATCGAACTTCACCTCACGGGAGGTGTTCGATCCGCCAGAGGCGATCGAACTTCACCTCACGGGACGCCCTGCGTCCCGACGCTCACCCGCAGCCGTCGCGCGTAGGAGCGGTCGAGGGTTCAAGCTAAGTCTGCCGTGGCGGGCGCCGGTTGAATGGATGGGGAACGGCGAGCGCCCTGGGGGGCATTTGGCGAAGCCCTTAGGCGTCAGGCGAAGAAGGCGGTCTTCAGGCGCATGGAGGCGGCGCCGACGGCCGCAGGATTACCCTGCACTTCGGCGATGAGGACCTGAGGGAGCGCCGGTGGACAACCCCTGCGCTCCGTGGCGATCGGGATCGTGATCTTGTCGGCCAACGCCTGCGCGATGGGCCGCGGCAGCTCCCCGCCGATCACGATGGCGGCCGGATCGTAACAGCGCGCAAGGATCGCACAGAGGGTGGTGAAGGGCGGCGTCGCCATGTCGACCCAGGCCGCTACGCCGGGCCAGCTCATGTCGATGACATCGACCATCTCACCGACGGTCGCAAAGGATGCCGCATCGCCCCTGAGGCAAGCGCGCAGGAGTTCGAGGTTCGGATAGACGTCGCCGAGGAGCCGCCATACGGCGCCGAACTCCCCGGCGTTGCCGTTCGCCCCACGGACGGGTCGACCGCCGGCGATCAGGCCGCCGCCGAACCCGTTTGTGAGATGGAGGTAGGCGAAATCGGCGTATCGGCGTCCCACGCCGAACAGGCTTTCTCCGATGGCGGCCGCCGTGCCGTCGTTTTCGACGTCCACAGGAAGCTCGAGCGCCCGCTCGAGGCAGGGGCGGATGTCGCGAAGGGCCCAGTCCTCCAGGGCGTCGAGCGGATTCATCCACTGGCCGTCCTGCACGAAGTAGCCGGACAGGGCGACGCCGGCTCCGATCAGCCGGCGCGGATCGACGCCGGTCTCGACAAGGATGCTGCGCTTCAGCTCGGCCAGCCGCCGCACGACGAGGTCTTCGGTCATCTGCGTCATCGCGGCCTTGCGTTCGGCGCGCACATGGCCGGCGAAATCCATGAGGGTCACCGCCAACGCGTCGCCCGTCATCGCGACGCCCAGCGCGTAGGCGAAATCCGGGTTCAGCGTGACGTAGACGCTCGGGTGGCCGGGCCGGTCCGAGGGGCGGGCGGCCGTTGTGATCATGTCGTCCTTGGCGAAGCCCTGCAGCAGCCGGGTGACCGTCGGCTGCGCCAGATCGAGCGCGCGCGTGATGGCGGCCTGGCTCATGCCGCCGGACTTCAGGAGCAGGTCCAAGGTCCGTCGGCCCCCATCGCTCACCGCGCGCAGGGCCGGCGCGACGGGTGGGTCGGCAAAGGAGGGGGCGGACGCAGGCATGGCGCCAAGGTAGCCGGCACGGCGAGCGTCATCAACCTGACATGCCACATGCATACTATACGTAATGCATGACGAGGGCGGCTCGTCGCAGGGGGTTTCCGGATGTTTTTGTCGAACCGCGGGCTGAAGGCGGCGCTGCTCAGCTCCGCCGTCCTTGCATCGCCATGCTCGCTGCGGACAGCCTGCGCCCAAACCACGGCTGGGCTCGCATCAGCGCAAGCCTCGCAGTTGATCGCCGGCGCAGCCGCCGCCGCTCAGGAGGTGGTGGTGACGGGCCAGCGCGAGAATCTGGCCATCACCACCAAGCAGCAGGCGCAGGGCGTCGTCGACAGCATCAGCCAAGAGCAATTTCAGAAACTGCCCACGACGACTGTCGCCGAGGCCCTGGTGAACGTGGTCGGCGTGTCGGTCACACCAAACAACGACAATGAACGGGGGCGCAACTTCGACCAGAGTCCCGCCATCCGGGGGCTGGATTCGAGCTACAACAACGTTTCGATCGATGGGATGCCGGTGGCCCAGACCAACTTCACCGGCGTGGGTGTTTCAAGCCGCGCGGTAGCCCTGGACGCCGTCCCCTCCAGCGCCGTGTCGTTGATCGAGGTGTTCAAGACCTATTCGCCCGATCGTGACCCCGAGGCGATCGGTGGCGCGATCGAGTTGACCACCCGGAGCGCCTTCGACAACGGCGGCCGCCCCTTCCTTCTGATCAATGCGCGCGGTGGATACAACAGCCTTAACAGCCAACCCTATCCACAGTCTCCGGTCAATTACCACGTGGACTTCAGCGCCGCCCATCTTTTCGGGCCCGGCGATCAGTTTGGTGCGTCGCTGAATGTCGTCTACGAAAAAACCAACGACTATACATATGACAATGCTACGACCGACACCATATACTACAATTTTTATACGCCTACAGGCGCCCAACTCAGCGCGCCGACCGCGACCTCCTACGCGATCCCGCAGCAGTCCAAAGCCTGGATCATCGAAGAGACCAACCAGAAGGCGGATGTCACGGCCAGGCTCGACTGGCGGCCGAACAGTCGCTTCAAAACCTTTGTCGAAGGCGGGTATTACTATGACGCCAATGACGCGACCCGGAACGAGAATATCCTGACGGCCGCCGGGACGCCGACGATCACATCCCCAACGACAGGCTCCTTCCCGCTAGGCGATGTTGAGGTCGGTGGGCAGTACAGCCCGCTGCACCGGACGAGTTACGATGTGATCGGCGGCGCGCGCTTCGACTTCACAGCGAATGATGCGCTGACGCTGCGGCTGTCGGACTCCTTCTCGTCCTGGTTTCAACCGCAATACCTAGTGAAATATATCGACTCCACGGCGAATTCGCCTACATCCGGGTCGTCGGTGAAGACGCTCGCGGCGAATGCATTTACCTATAATCTGTACAGTGATTATTCCACTTTTAACATGAATCCTGCTCAATTTAGCAACCCAAACAACTATGGCGGGTACTATTGGCGGATTCGCGATCGATCCATCGAAACCGACAACGATGCTCTGAAGCTGGATTATGAGCACAATGCCGAAGCCAACTCCCACGGCTTCGGCTTCAAGGCTGGGCTGGATGTTCGGCAGACGCGCAATCGCCTGGATTTTCGCACACCGGAATATGACCCGAACGTCGCCGGGACAACAACTCTAGCGCAGGCGCAAGGCTTCTCCTCCTTTGGGCTGCCGAACTACAGCAATCTTCCCTTCATGCTTATAAACGTCAACCAAGCCTTCGCGTACCTGAAAAACAATCTTTCGCAGTTTCACCTGACCAATCAGAACGCCAATGATCACGTCAACGACTTCCAGCTAAGGGAAGATACGCTGGACGGCTATGGCATGCTGGTCATGAACCTGAAGAAGCTGCATGCGATGGCGGGTTTGCGCGAAGACTCCGCTCATGTCACGGTCTCGGGATACCAGCAGCAGCCCAACCCGCAGGGAGTCTCCAACTCCCCCTTCGATGGCGGCCCGTACCCGGCCTTCTTGCCGATCACCACCCATTCGAACTACGCCAACCTTCTACCGGCGGCGTCGATCGATTTCGAACCCGTGCGTTCCCTGCAGCTGCGCGCCGCCGTCAGCAAGACAGTGGGGCGGCCGGATTACAGCAGCTATTCTCCAAGTTCCGGCATCGCGATCAACTACGGAGCTGGCGCGGCTGGCGCCAACACCCTGACAATTACGCGCGGAAATCCGAATTTGAAGCCGCGCCTGTCGACGAACTACGATCTGGCGCTGGATTGGTATCCGGAGCCCGGCTCGGTCATCTCCATCGCGCCGTTCTACAAATCGATCCGAGACGAGATATACAACATCACGACCGTCGGCACGGTGACCTACCAGGGCCAGACGCTGCTCGGAACCAGCACAACGCCGGTGAATGCGGCCTCGACCTCGGTGCAAGGGGTCGAGCTGGAAGCCGCTCATGCCGACTATGGCCAACAACTCGCCTGGCTCAAGGGATTTGGCACGGACTTCAACTATACGCTCCTGGCCGGACGGGCCCGGGTCGCCTACTCGACCACTACGGGCGGCGTCGTCACGACAGCCTCGCGGGAGATCGCCGGGCTGATCAACCAACCAAAATATGTGGCGAACTTCATCTTCAACTATGATCGCGGCCCGTTCTTCGCTTCGCTCGCCCTCAACCAGACGGGTAGGTCGTTGCGAACCTTGACCGCCAACGCCGCCTGGCAGGACGTCTATTGGGCCCCCCGCACGCGCCTGGATCTGAAGTTCGGCGCGCATTTGCGCCACGACCTTGAGATGTTCGTCGGGATCCAGAACCTCGCCAACGACACCATCAAGAGCGTGACGGGCCCGGACAAGAACCTGCTGAAGGACGAGTCCTACAAGGGGCAGACCTTCTGGTTCGGGCTCACCTACCATCCGTTCTGAAATCGAGGTTCAGGTGGGAGAGGCGTGGGTACGTCTCGTCCGGTTGAAAGGTAAACTTGAATGAAAACTGCGTGGGCCTTGTCGGCCGCTCTCTCCGTCCTGCTGGCCGTGCAAACCGCGGCCGCTGGACCAACATCCCCCGGACGACGCGCGGATGCGATCCACGCCAAACTGTTCGATCCGTCAGCTGGCGTCATCGTCATCGCGCATCGGGGTTGCCACAATCCCGCGCCGGATCATGGACTTGGCCCCGCGCCTGAGAATTCGTTGCAGGCGTTGGAAGGCTGCGTGAGGCTCGGCGTCGACATGATGGAGACCGACGTCCGCCGCTCCAAGGACGGTGCGCTGGTCATCATGCACGACGCCACCGTGAACCGGACGACCGATGGCGTCGGTCGCGTCGCGGACCTCACCCTTGCGCAGCTGAAGGCGTTGCGGCTCCGCCAGAACTCAGGCGGAGCGTCGTGGCCCCAGCTCACCGACGAGCGCGTCGTGACGCTCGCGGAGCTTTTGGACGCCGCCTCAGGCCGGATCATGCTCAATCTGGATATCAAGGAGCCGATCTATCCTGAGGTGCTGGCCGAGGTCAGACGCCTCGGCGCGACCGATCACGTGTTGATCAAGTCGGTCATCTATGACGCCGCCTCCGCCCCCCTGTCGGACGCGGCGCCCTATCGCGACGCGCCTTACATGCCGATCATCGATGGAGCCAAGGCCAGCCCCGCGGCCGATCTCGGCGCGCTGACCGCCGTGCAGCTTCGCGGCGGTCACAAGGCGCCCGCCGTCGAGCTGGTGTTCCTGAAGCCGGATCAATTCGAAGCGGTTCGAGACGCCGCCCGGGCCGCGAAGGTGCGCCTGTGGAACAACACGCTCACCAGCGTGAACACAGTCGGGATCTGCGGCCTCGGGGGCGACGAGGACGCCTTGCGCGATCGGGGCGCGACGTGGCGGCGGATGCGGGCGGCCGGCGTCTCCGCCTTCCAGACGGATGAGCCTGAAGCTCTGATGCGCGATCTGGGCCTGTCTGGGGTCGCAACCCCGTAGACATCTCGCGGGACGGACTCTGGCGTAAGGTATCTTCGGCGGTCCGGCGGCGGTGGCGCGCTGGCGCGGCGTTAAAGCATTCTTCATTCAGACTGAATCTGAAATGCTCAAGAACTCCAATGTCTAGAGCATCATAGCCGCCGAAACCGGCGTCCACTTCTGGCTATCATGCTCTAGTTTCGGTTATCGTGCTCCAACATCCGAAACCGGAAATGCTCAAACTTCCGGGACCGAACAAGAGCTACAGACAGCCGTACGCCGTGCGGATCAGCTTCACCGCCCGGACGTCGCCGATCAGCGCCGGCGACTGACGGTTCATCACATAGGCGCCGGACAGGCCGCGCTCGGGATCGGCGAAGGTGCAGCTGCCGCCCCAGCCGGAATGGCCGAAGCTGCCGGCGTTCGGCCCATAGAACATGTTGGGCGGGTTGCGCAGGAAGCCCGCGGCCCAGCTCAGCTCGAAGGGCAGCACCAGGTCCGGCCCGCTGATCCGCTCGGCGGAGGCGGCGGCCACCGTCTCGGCCCGCAGCACCCGCTGGCCCTCCAGCTCGCCGCCGCAGGCCATGGCGTTCATCAGCCGGGCGAGGGCGAGGGCGGTGGCGTGGCCGTTGGCCGAGGGGATTTCCGCCCGGCGATACACGTCGCCGCCCCGCCCGCCCGGCGAGGACCAGGGCGAGAGGAAGGCCAGCCGCTTCGCCTGGGTGATCTCGCCGAAGTCGGCGAAGGTCTTGGGCCGCTCCATCTCGGCCACGCGGTCGAATTCGCTGTCGGGGAGGCCGATCCACAGGTCCAGGTCGAAGGGGGCGCGGAAGTCCTCGGCCAGGGCCTGGCCCATGGTGCGCCCGTCCACCCGGCGGAAGATTTCGCCGGCCGTGTAGCCGAAGGTGATGGGGTGATAGCCGCTGGCCGTTCCGGGCGGCCAGAGCGGCGCCATGGCGGCCAGCCGCTCCACGATGGCGTCCCAGTCGTACCACAGGGCCGGCTCCATCGGCCCGTCCAGGCCGGCCAGCCCGTCCTGGTGGCTCATCACCTGCTCCACCGTGATCTCGCCCTTGCCGCCCTGGGCGAACTGCGGCCAGACGCTGGCGACGCTCTGGCGGTAGTCCAGCTGGCCCTGGTCCACCAGCCGCGCGATCAGCAGGGCGGCGATGGCCTTGGTGACGGAGAAGACCGGCGTCAGCGTCGTCTCGTCGAAGGGGCGGGTCTGCTTGCGGTCGGCGTGGCCGCCCCAGATGTCCAGCACCACCTCGCCCCGCTCCACCAGGCTGAAGCGGGCGCCCAGTTCGCGGCCCTCGTCCAGGGCGGCGCGGAACACGTCGGCGACGGGGGCGAAGCGGTCGGGCAGGATCATGCGGCCTTCTAGCCGTGCGGCGCAGGCGTGGGAAAGGCCGCGGCTTGGCGGCGGGCCGCCGGGCAGGCAAAAGGCGGGGGCGATGAGCGCGCTCCTGTACCCGGTGGCCGAAACGGCCGAGGCGGCCCTGCACGCCCCCCTCGGCCATGCCGAGCGCGCGCGGGAGGCGCAGGCGCTCGCCGCGGCGGACGTGCGCTTCGTGACCGAGCTGGTGGGGCCGGCCTTCGCCACGCGCGAGGCCGCGCTGCAGGCCTATGGCGCGAAGGCCGACCAGCCGGCCGAGGTGCGCTGGGGCGAGCTGGTCCCGGTCTCCGCCGCCACCGGCCGCCGGCCGGAGCCGCCGGTGCGGCCCACCTATCGCGAGGGGCGGCGATGGCCGGCCCCGGCGGAGGCCGCTCCGCTGCGCTGGCGGCTGGCGGTGTCCTACTGGCGCATCGGCGGGGCGGAGCGCCCGGCCGAGCCGCCGGCCGCCCCCGCCCGGACCGCCCGGCGAAGCGCGGAGGGGCGGGAGCTGCCGGCGTCCAGCCTGAACGCCCTGGCCCGCCAGCCGCTGCGGGCGTTCAAGCCCCAGCAGCCCCTGGACATCGGCCTGTTCGAGGTGCGCCGGCCCGAGGCGCCGGACACCTTCATCCCCGACGAGTGAGGCGTCCCCGACGCGCAGGGCGCGGCCGCCCAGTGCGCGGCCGCCCAGCGCGCGCGTTGCGGAGCCGCCCGGGGCATGGCACAGGGAGCGCGAGATCGGGGCGTAGCGCAGCCTGGTAGCGCGGCTGTTTTGGGTGCAGCAGGTCGCTGGTTCGAATCCAGTCGCCCCGACCATGACTTGAAGGAGCAGCGCAAGGTCAGATGCTGGCGCGTATCTACCGTCCGTCCAAGTCGGCCATGCAGTCCGGCCGGGCGCGCACCAAGGACTGGGTGCTGGAGTTCGAGCCCGCCTCCGCGCGCCGGCTCGACCCGCTCATGGGCTGGTCCTCCTCCAGCGACATGAATGGCCAGGTGCGCCTCGCCTTCGAGAGCCAGGAGGAGGCGGTGGCCTACGCCCAGACGCACGGCATCGCCTTCCAGGTCACCCCCGAGAAGCCCCGCCGACACATCATCAAGGCCTACGCCGACAACTTCGCCGCCGGCCGCCGCGAACCCTGGACGCACTGAGGGCCTTCCCCCCTGCGGGGGACCAGATGATACTCTGCGGCTGCAGGCGAATGATACTCCGGCCCGCTTCGCGCCCTTAGCTCAGATGGATAGAGCACGTGCCTTCTAAGCATGGGGTCGCAGGTTCGAATCCTGCAGGGCGCGCCAAACTCAGGCGGGCAGGGGGGCTGCGGGCGGCTCGTCCATGCGGGCGTAGCGGCCGGGCGGCACGCCGGTGTGGCGGGCGCAGGCGATGCTGAAGGCGCTCGCCGAGCCATAGCCGACCCGCTCCGCGATGTGGTGCATGTCCAGCTCGCGCCGGCGCAGCAGCCGCTTGGCCAGCGCCATGCGCCAGATCAGCAGATAGGCCATGGGCGGCAGGCCCAGCATCTGCTTGAACCGCACGAAGAAGACCGACCGCGACAGACCGGCCTGGATCGCCAGCGCCCCCACCGACCAGGGGTGTTCGGGGCGCGCATGCAGGGCCCGCAGCGCCGCCGCCAGGTGAGGGTCGCCAAGGCCGCGCGCCAGGCCGGGCGCCTGCGCTGACCCGGCGCCGGCGCGCAGCGCCTCGATCAGCAGGACTTCCAGCAGTCGCTCCAGCACCAGCTCCCGCGCCGGCCGCCGCGCGCGCGTCTCCTCGCTGACGAGTTGCATCAGCGTCGCCAGCCGCGGCTCGCCCCGGGCGAGGACCAGCTGCGGCAGGAGCGAGACGAGCAGCGCCGCGTCGGGCGAGGCGAAGCGGCAGTGGCCGATCCGCATGCGCAGTTGGGCCGGTCCGTCCACGCGGCCGGCGCGGAACCGCCCTTCCTCCACCTCGACCGGCGTCGTGGTCGATCCGTAGGCAGGCGGCTCAAGGCTCTCGCAGACCAGATCGCGCGTGGCCGGGGCGAGGACGAAGTCGCCGGCCTCCAGCATGATCGCCGGCTGGCCGTCCATCGTCGCCCGGCAGCGGCCTTCGATGATGGCGCAATAGAAGGGCTCGCCGGTGCTCTCCCGATGGATGCGCCAAGCGCCGGCGCCTTCCACTAGCTTGGAGAAGCGCGCTGCCGGCTGGAGCAGCGTGACGATCTCCGCGAGCGGATCGATGGAGGCGGTGGGATGATCGCTAATGAAATCCATACGTGGGACTATATCGCGTCCGCGCGCCTCCCTCTATCCCGCCGTTTCATTGCGGAGTTTCGGAGACGCCCATGTCCTGCGTACTGATCACCGGTTGTTCGTCCGGCTTCGGGCTCGAGAGCGCTCGGCTCTTCCTGGAGCGCGGATGGGATGTGGTGGCCGCCATGCGGACGCCGGACGCGACCTTGCTGCCCGCCTCGGAGCGGCTTCGCATCGTGTCGCTCGACCTTGCCGAGCCGGGAAGCATCTCGCGGGCGATCGTTGAGGCGGGGCCGATCGACGTGCTGGTGAACAACGCGGGCTTCGGCGCAGCGGTCCCGATCGAGCTGACGGCGCCGGAGACCGCGCGAGCCCTGTTCGAGGTGAACACGCTCGGCACGCTGGCGATGGTGCAGGCGGTGCTGCCGCAGTTCCGCGCGCGCCGGGCGGGCGTGATCATCAACGTGACCTCTACGACGACGCTCCGGCCGCTGCCTCTGGTCGGCGTCTACCGGGCGAGCAAGGCGGCGGTGAACGCCTACACCGAATCCCTGGCCGTCGAGGTCGAGCGGTTCGGCGTGCGCGTGCACATCGTGCTTCCCGGCCGCTCTCCCGAGACACGGTTCGGCGCCAACGCGCTGCCGCACATGCGCGGCCTGGACGATCCGGACTACGGCCAGCTGATCCAGGGCTTCATGGCGAGCGTGCGAGAAGCCTCCGGCCCTGTGACCCACGCCGCCGACGTCGCGGAGGCGGTCTGGCGGGCCGCCACCGATCCGTCCGCCCCTCTGCGCATCCCGGCCGGCGCAGACGCCAAAGCCTGGATGGCGCAGAGCCCCTGACTGGCTGCCCGGAGCCGGCGCGCGCCGACCCGACCGGGCGGTGTGCGTCGGCCGCGGCGCTCAGGTGCTGAAGCGGGCGTCCAGCTTGGTGAGCTGGCTGATGAAGCCTTGCTTCTGCATGTCGGTGGTCGCCGCGTCGTGCATGGGGCTCAGCGTCACGACCATCCGCACGCGGTCCTCGCCGGCGGGGTAGAAGTCGACGCTCATGATGCTGTCGTAGGGCGGGACGCCCGGCAGGAAGTCGATGACCTGGGTGAGCGTCAAGTGGTCGTGCGGCCTGAAGGCCGAGTAATGGCCGCGGCACGGCTGCCGGACGGGCGCGCCCATGTCCTGCATCGCCTTGATCGCCGCGGGCGTGGCGGCGACCATGTCGTAGTGCAGGCGTCCGCCCTCCCGTGGCTCCAGGGTGTGGACCTCGACCCGGAACTGCTGCGGTCCCCACCAGGATTCGAAACCGTCCTTGGTGGTCCACAACGCCCACAGCTCCTCCTGGGTCGCGCGATAGGTGCGCTCGACCACGACGCTGGTCTGGACAGTCCCGCTCATCGACCGCTGTCCTCCGTCGGCTTGGCTTTGGCTTGGCGGGCGTCCAGGGCGGCGCCGAACCGGTCCAGGCGCGCCTCCCACAGGCCGCGGTAACGCTCCAGCCAGTCGTCGACCTCGCGGAACGGCTCCGGCTTCAGCGCGTAGAGCCGGCGCGGGCCGTCGCGGCGAACGGTGACGAAGCCCGCCTCGTGCAGGATGCGCAGGTGGCGCGACACGCCCGACTGGTGGATGCCGACCTGCTCGACGATGTCGTTGACCTGCCGCTCGCCGCCGCTGAGCGCGTCGATGACGCGGCGGCGGGTCGGGTCGGCCAGGGTCTGAAACGCGTCAATATGCATTTATATGCATATGCGCGTCGGTGCATCCAAAGTCAACGGTAGCGCGTACGCCCCTGCGCGCCGCCTCAGCCCGGCAGGGTCAGGCGCTGGCGGCGTCCAGGCGCTCGATGTCCTCCCGGGTGAGCTGCAGCGCCGCCGCCTTGGCCAGGTCCTGCAGCTGCTCCACGCTGGTGGCGCTGGCGAGCGGCGCGGTGATGCTGGGGCGGGCCATCAGCCAGGCGAGCGCGACCTGGGCCAAGGTGGCGGCGTGGGCGGCGGCCACCTCGTCCAGCGCCTTCAGGACGGCCAGGCCCTTGTCGTTCAGGTACTTGCCTGCGCTGCCGCCGCGGGCCTTCCCGGCCAGGTCCGCCTCGGTGCGGTACTTGCCGGTCAGGAAGCCGGCGGCCAGGCCATAGTAGGAGATCACGCCGAGCCCTTCGGCCTTGGCCACCGGCTCCAGGTCGGTCTCGTAGTCGGTGCGGTCGACCAGGTTGTACTGGGGCTGGATGGTCTCATAACGGGGCAGGCCGTGGGCGCGGCCGGTCTCCAGCGCCGCCTTCAGCCGCTCGCCGGTGTAGTTGGAGGCGCCGATCGCCCGCGCCTTGCCCGCGGCGATCAGCTCGGCGAAGCCGCCCATCACCGCCTCCAGCGGCGTGACCTTGTCGTCGCGGTGGGCCTGGTACAGGTCGATGTAGTCGGTCCCCAGCCGCTTCAGCGAGGCGTCCGCCGCCGCCTTCATGTAGGCCGGATCGAGGTTCAGCTTCGCTCCCTCGCGCATGGGCAGGCCGAACTTGGTGGCGATGATCACCTTGTCGCGGTTCTTCCGCACCTTCAGCCAAGCGCCGATCATGGCCTCCGACTCGCCGCCGATATGGCCGGGCACCCAGCTGGAATAGGCGTCCGCCGTGTCGATGGCGTTCAGGCCCAGGTCCATCAGGGTGTCGAGCAGGCGGAACGAGGTCGTCTCGTCCGCCGTCCAGCCGAACACGTTGCCGCCGAAGATCAGCGGCGGGACTTCGATCCCCGATCGGCCGAGCGGGCGCTTGTGCATGGATGGGTCCTCTTCGTCTTGCCGCTGGAAACCTCCGTCTCGCCCGGACTTGTTCCGGGCGCCCAGAGCGACGCGTCAGGAGGCCGTATCTGTCCGCCGACGCCACACGCCAGCCCGACGTGCTCTGGATGCCCGGAACAAGTCCGGGCGGGACGGGACACTAAGAGCTTCTCAGCCCACGGACTCCGCCGCCCTCGTTGGGCGGGCGGCGGTCGCCCCCATGAACCCCGCCAGTCGCCCGGCGATGATCTCCCCCGCCTCGGCCATGATGCGGTCGATCAGCTGGCGACAGGTGGGGATGTCGTGGATCAGGCCTTGGACCTGCCCGGCCCAGATCAGCCCGGCGTCCAGGTCGCCCGTCTCCAGCGCCACCCGGCCCTTGGCCCCGGACACCAGGGGGCGGATGTCCTCGAACACCGACTCCGGGCGCAGCGAGATGTCGACCACCTGGTCCGACACGCTGTTTTTGGCCACCCGGCCGGTGTTCTTGAACTTGCGGAAGATCAGGTTGGTGGCCCGCTCGTCGTTGTCTACGATGAACCGCTTCACCGCCTCGTGGATCGGCGCCTCCTGGGTGGCGCAGAAGCGGGTGCCCATGTTGATCCCCTCGGCCCCGAGCGCGAGGGCGGCGACCAGGCCGCGGCCGTCGCCGAACCCGCCCGAGGCGATGATCGGGATGCTCAGCTTGTCCGCCGCCGCGGGGATCAGGATCAGGCCGGGGATGTCGTCCTCCCCCGGATGGCCGGCGCACTCGAACCCATCGATCGAGATCACGTCCACCCCCATCCGCTCGGCGGACAGGGCGTGGCGCACCGCGGTGCACTTGTGCAGCACGGTGATCCCATGGGCCTTGAACTCGTCCACGTGCTCCTGCGGCTTGTAGCCGGCGGTCTCGACGATCTTCACGCCGCTGTCGATGATCGCCTTGCGGTACTCCGCATAGGGCGGCGGGCTGACCGAGGGCAGGATGGTCAGGTTCACGCCGAACGGCTTGGACGTCATCGTCCGGCAGCGGTCGATCTCGCGGCGCAGGTCGTCCGGCGTCGGCTGGGTCAGGGCGGTCAGGACGCCCAGGCCCCCGGCCTCGGAGACGGCGGCGGCCAGCTCGGCCCGGCCGACCCACATCATGCCGCCTTGGACGATCGGGTGCTCGATGCCGAGCAGCTCGGTGAAGCGGGTGCGAATCGTGGTCATTCAGGCCCCCTTCCAATCGGGGCGGCGCTTTTCGGAGAAGGCCTGCGGCCCCTCCTGCGCGTCGCCGCTGCGATAGACGTATTCGGCGCCGAGCCAGGCGGCGTTCAGCGCGGCGGCGCGGCCCATCTCGGTGGACAGCATGACCATCTCGCGCGCGGCGCGGACCGACAGGGGCGCGCCCTGCAGGATGTCGTGCGCCAGGGCCAGCGCCTCGTCCATCAGGGCTTCGGGCTCGCATAGCCGGTTCACCAGCCCGATCTCATAGGCGCGCTGGGCGGTGATGGGTTTTCCGGTCAGGACGATCTCCATCATGATCCGCTGGGGGATCATGTGGATCAGGGGCGTGGCCCAGGGCGAGCTGCGCCCGACCTTGACCTCGGTGATGGCGAACTGGGCGCGGGTGGAGGCGACGCACAGGTCGCACGCCTGGGCGATCATCCAGCCCCCGGCGAAGGCGACGCCGTTCACCGCCGCGATGGTCGGCTTGGTGAGCGCGATGTTCTCGCCCGGCACGGGGAACATGTCCCGCGGCGGGGTGGCGAGCCTCTTCTCAACCATCTCCTTCAGATCGCCGCCGGCGCAGAAGGCCTTCTCGCCATTGCCGGTCAGGATGGCGACGCGAAGCTTTGGATCATGCTCGAACCGCTCCCAGGCGTCGAACAGGCCCTCGCGGATTTCGCGGCTGAGGGCGTTGCGGGTGTCGGGCCGGTTCAGGCGGATGACGGCCACGCCATCCTCCCGCGCCTCGAACAGGACGGGGTCAGTCATTTGAGGCCTCTTCTGGATCCCTCCCCCTCGAAGGGGGAGGGGCAGGGGTGGGGGTGTGCGCGCTGAGGTTGACGAACCTGGCGCACGAGGCGGCGCCGCCTCCCGAGCTCTTCCGTCATCGTCCTGCACTCACCCCCATCCCTGCCCTTCCCCCTTCGAGGGGGAAGGGTCCTGGTCCGCACATCCACTTCAGAACCCCCGCCTGGCGATCGCGTGCGCGGCCTCGTCCAGGCGCTCGCGGAAGTCGGGGTGGGCGATCCGGACCAGGCGGCGGGCGCGCTCGGCCAGGGTCTGGCCCCGGAGTTCGGCGGCGCCGAACTCGGTGACGATGATGTCGACCTCGCTGCGCGCGGTGGTGACGGGGCCGGACAGGGCGGTGGCGATGCGGCTGATCTGGCCGGCCTTGGCGGTGGCGGGCAGGGCGATGATCGAGCGGCCGCCGGGCACGCGGGCGCCGGCCCGCACGAAGTCCACCTGGCCGCCGGTGCCGCCCATGTAGGCGCTCCCGCTCTGCTCGGCGTTGACCTGGCCGCTCAGGTCGACCTCGATCGCGGAGTTTATGGCCACCAGCTTCGCCAGCCGGGACAGGGTCGCGTCGCCGTGGGTGTAGGCCGAGCGGCGCATGCCGATGGCGGGGTTCTTGTCGGCGAAGCGGTACAGGCGGTCGGTGCCGATCAGGGCGCCGGTGATCGATACGCCGGGGTCGATCGGCTTTCGGGCGTTGGTCACCACGCCGGCCTCGATCAGGTCGACCAGGCCGTCGCCCACCATGCCGGAGTGGACGCCCAGGTCCTTGCGGTCGCGCACCAGCTGCAGGATGGCGTCCGGCACGGCGCCCACCCCGACCTGCAGCACCGCGCCGTCCTCGATGTAGCCGGCGGCGTGCGCGGCGATGGCGCGGTCGGTCTCGCCGATCTTCGCGGGCGCGACCTGCACCGGCGGGCGGGAGACGTGGATCGCCCGGGTGATCCGCGACGCGGGCAGCGCGGCGTCGCCCAGGGTGAAGGGCACGCGCTCGTTCACCTCGGCGATCACCACGCGGGCCTTGGCGACGGCGGCTTGGACGAAGTCGTCGATCAGCCCGTAGCTGTGGTTGCCCTCCGCGTCCGGCGGGCTGACCTGGACGAAGGCGACGTCGCAGCCGATCAGCCCATCCGCGATGAAGCCTGCGACCTGGCTGACGTGGCAGGGGATCACGTCCAGCAGGTTGGCGGCGGTCAGCGTGCGCAACGCGCCGATCGCCCCCATGCTGGAGACGCGCAGCTTGCGCCCCGCCTCCGCGTCCAGAAGGCCGGAGAAGCTGGTGGCGGCGAAGGCGCCAAGCCCGCCGATCTCCTCCGCCTGGGCCAGCAGGGTCTCCACCAGGGTGGTCGGCTCCCCGCACGCTTGGCCCCAGACGATGCGGTCGCCGGGACGGAGGTGTTCGCGCAGGTCGATGGAGTCGGTCATCCTTGTCCTCCCCTGCTTCGCAGAAGCGGGGGAGGGGGACCACCCGTAGGGTGGTGGAGGGGGCGTAGCCGCAGCCGCCGACTAGAAACCTGTACCCGCAGCGGCGGCGACGCCCCCTCCGTCACGGCGCGAATTCGCGCCGCGCCACCTCCCCCGCTGCGCAGGGGAGGACAAAATGCATCCAGCTCGCCGTTCACGCCCGCCCCGCCAGCGCGAGCACGCCCTTGGCGCGGGCGAGGTGGGGGCGGTCGAGCATGTTTCCCTTGTGACTGATCACGCCGGCGTCGGGGCTGGCGGCGAACAGATCGACGATCTCGCGGGCGGCGGCCTGCTCCTCCGCGCTGGGGGTGAAGGCGTCGTTGATGATCTCCACCTGGGCGGGGTGGATCGCCAGCATCCCGCGGAAGCCGGCGCGGCGCACCCGGGCGGCGCGGGCGCGCAGGCCCGCCTCGTCCTTGAAGTCGCCGTGGATCGTCTCGATGGGCGCGAGGCCCGAGGCGCAGGCCCCCGCCAGGCACAGGCTGCGCGCCAGCTCGTAGGTGAACTCGTACTCCCCCGACGCGGTGCGGTTGCCCGAGGCGCCCAGCTCCACCGACAGGTCCTCGCCGCCCCAGCTCATGGCCACCACCCGCGGCGCGCCCAGGTAGCCCCCCGCGGTGAACATCCCGGCGGCGGTCTCAATCGCCAGCACCATGACCTTGGTCGAGCCGGGCGCAATCCCGCCGGCGACCTCCAGGGCGGTGAGGTAGTGGTTCAGAAGCTCTGCGTCCGCCCGGCCGTTGGCCTTGGGCAGCATGATGCCGCCGGGCCCTGCGGCGACCACGGCGGCGAGGTCGGCCAGGGCGTGCGGGCCCTGCAGCGGATTGATCCGCACCCAGAGCTTGGCGGCGATGTCGGCGTGGGCGGCGATGAACTCGGCCGCCATGGCGCGGGCCCTGGGCTTCTCGGCCTCGGCCACGGCGTCCTCAAGGTCGAAGATCACTGCGTCGGCCGCCCCGGCGGCGGCCTTCTCCATCTTGCGCTCGCTGTCGGCGGGGGCGAACAGCCAGGAGCGGGCGGTGAACCGCGCCTCGGCGTCCAGGATCGCCAGCTCCTCCGGCAGGGTGGCGGGGTAGGCCTCAGTAGGATTTGGGGAGGTCAAGCACCTTCTCCGCCAGGAAGTTCAGGATCATGTGCGGGCTGACCGGCGCGGTCCGGGGGATCAGGCTTTCGCGCAGCAGCCGCTCGACATGGTACTCCTGCGCATAGCCCATTCCGCCCAGGGTCAACATGGCGGTATGGCAAGCCTCGAAGGCGAATTCGCCTGCGAGATACTTGCCGGCGTTGGCCTCCACCCCGCAGTCCAGCCCCTGGTCGAACAGGGTGGCGGCCTTCATCACCATCAGGTTGGCCGCTTCAAGCTGGGCCCAGCACTTGGCCAGCGGGTGCTGGATGCCCTGGTTCTGGCCGATGGGGCGGTTGAACACGATCCGCTCCTTGGCGTAGCGGGCGGCGCGGAAGATGGCGGCGCGGCCGATGCCGATCGCCTCCGCCGCCACCAGCACGCGCTCGGGGTTCAGCCCGTGCAGCAGGATCTTGAAGCCCTGGCCCTCCGGCCCGATGCGGTCTTCCTCCGGCACCATGAGATCGGAGATGAACAGCATGTTCGAATCCACCGCGTGCCGGCCCATCTTGTGGATCAGCCGAACCTCGATGTTGGCGCGGTCCAGGTCGGTGTAGAACAGCGACAGGCCTTCGGTTTTCTTCTTGACCTGGTCCAGCGGCGTGGTGCGCGCCAGGAGCAGCATCTTGTTGGAGACCTGGGCCGTGGAGATCCAGATCTTCTCGCCGTTCACCAGATAGCCGCCTTGCACCTTGTCTGCGCGCGTCTTGATCTCGGTGGTGTTCAGGCCGGCGTTCGGCTCGGTGACGGCGAAGCAGACCCGGTCCTCGCCCGAGACGACGCGCGGCAGGTGCTTCGCCTTCTGCTCGTCCGTGCCGAACAGGTTGATCGGCTGGACGCTGAAGACGGGAATGTGCACGGCGGAGGCGCCGCTCATGCCCGCGCCCGATTCCGCGATGGCCTGCATCATGATCGCCGCCTCGGTGATGCCGAGGCCCGAGCCGCCATGCGCCGCCGGCATGGCGATGCCGACCCAGCCCGCCTCAGCCAGCGAGGCGAAGAAGTCCTGCGGGAATTCGCCGGAGCGGTCGTGCTCCAGCCAGTACTCGTCCGGGAAGCGGGTGCAGTGCTTCAGGATGGCGTCCCGGATCTCCTGCTGGTCCGGGGTGAGGGCGAAGTCCACGGGCGGGATCTCTCTTGCTTACCCTTCCCCCTCGAAGGGGGAAGGGCAGGGATGGGGGTGAGTGCAGGACGCGGGTGGATGAGAGCTGGAGGCGGCGCCGCCTCCTGCGCCATTCGCTTCAGCGGCGGCGGCCGCACCCCCACCCCTGCCCCTCCCCCTTCGAGGGGGAGGGGAGTGCTTCAACCTCACACCACCCCCGCCGCGCTGGCGGGCAGGGGCTCGGGTTCGGCCTCGCGGACGCGCAGGCCCAACTCCTGCATCACCGCGTGGGTGTGCTCGCCCATCCTGGGCGCCGGGCCCGCCACCTTGCCGGGGGTGCGGGAGAACCAGGTCGGCACGCCGGGAAAGCGGACGGGGCCGGTGGGCGTGTCCACCGTCTCGAAGAAGCCCACCGCGTTCAGGTGTTCGTTCTCGAACAGCTCTGCAGGCGTGCGCAGCGGGGCGCAGGGCACGTCCAGCCCGCGCAGCAGCTCCAGCCACTGCGCCGTCGTGCGCTCGGCGAAGGTCTCGCCCAGGAGGCGATAGACGGTCTCGATCTGGCGGGCGCGCTGGGCCAGGGTGGCGAAGTGCGGGCCGGCCCAGGCGGGCTTCACCGCATCGATGAACACGCCCCACTGCTTGTCGTTGTAGACCAGGGCGGAGATGTAGCCGTCCTTCGTCCTGTAGGGTCGGCGGTTGCGGTCCACCGCCCGGGGGTAGAAGGCCTTGCCCAGCGGCGGGTCGAACAGGGCGCCGTTGGCGTGCTCCACCAGCATGAAGGCGGCCATGGTCTCGAACATGGCGACCTCGACCTCCTGGCCCTCGCCGGTGCGCTCGCGGTGGAACAGGGCCATCATGGTGGCGTACAGCGCGGTCAGGCCGGCGATCTTGTCGGCCATGATGGTGCCGACGTAGTTCGGCTCGCCCGTCAGCATCTGCTGCACGGCGGGCAGGCCGCACTCCGCCTGGATGGTGTCGTCGTAGGCGGTCAGGTCCCTGTCCGGCCCGCGGTGACCGTAGCCGTAGCAGTTGGTGTAGACGATCGCGGGGTTGATCGCCGCCACGTCCGCATAGCCGAACCCCAGCTTGCCGATCGCCTTGGCCCGCTGGGAGTGGATGAACACGTCCGCCCCCTCGACCAGGCGGCGCAGCACGGCCTTGCCCGCCTCGGCGCGCAGGTCCAGCAGGACGGAGCGCTTGCCCCGGTTCACGTTGACGAACACCCCCGCCATGTCCGGCGCGGGGCCGACCGAGATGAAGCGGGTGTTGTCGCCGGACGGCGCCTCTACCTTGATCACGTCCGCGCCCATGTCGGCCATGATCTGCGTGCAGTAGGGGCCCATCACCATGGCGGTGAGGTCGACCACGCGCACGCCCGCAAGCGGCCCCTGTCCTCTCGACGCCTGCGTCTCCATCAGACCGCCCGCTCAGTCGAGCGGACGGGGCGCGCCCACGCCCATGTAGTCGGCCAGGTTCTTGTGCAGGTTGGCCACCGCCCGCTCCTGCAGCGGGTTGGTCATGGTGCCGGGGAATGCGCTGGAGCGCAGGCCCTGCTGCACGGCGGCCATGTTGCCGAAGTCCTGCGGCAGCACCGTGCGCCATTCGGGACTGTCGGGGGGCGTGAACTCCCACTTCGTCTCCGGCGCCCCGCCCTCGGGGAACAGCTCGTAGACGGCGGCCTCGAAGATGCACTTGTTCGGGTCGTAGCCGTAGGGCCGCGCGCTGTAGCAGAGCATGTTGTTGACCGCGTGCCCGATCTGGAAGTTCGGGAAGATCTGCCAGGCGGTGCCGGCCGCCGCGGTGTGGGTGGGCTCCACCACCGGCCAGACCACGCCGCGCGCCGCGTCCTCCCTGCGGGCGGTCTCCAGCCAGTACTTGGAGACGTCGGCGGGGGGCGTGCCCTCCGGCAGCTCCGCCGCGAGGCGCTCGGCCACCGAGACCAGGGTCATGGTGGTGTTGGTGTTGGCGTTCTCCCAGGTGAAGCGCTGCATCTCGGCGGTGGACAGACGCGGGTCGCCCGAGCCGAGCCGCAGCTTGGCCTGGTTCTCCTCCAGCCCCTTGGGCGCCTGGTAGCCGATGTTGGAGTGGCGGCCCTGCGCCCGCGCCCAGCCGACGAAGGTGCCGAACTGCATGAACTCCGGATGGGTGGCCTCCACATGGTAGACCTCCGAGAAGGCCTCCATCGCGACCTTCCAGTTGCAGTCGAACACCAGCCACTTGCGCCAGCGATAGCGCATGTTCTCCAGCTGGTAGGGCTCCAGCATGGTGGCGGCCGGCTCCAGGTAGCTGCGCAGGGGCTCGCAATCCGGGTCCATGTTGATCCACACCCAGCCGCCCCAGGTGTCGACCTTGACCGGGCGCAGCCGCGTGCGCTCCGGCGTCAGGGCGCCGCCCCAGTCCTCCGGGTACAGGACGTGGATGTTCTCGCCGTCCAGGTCCCAGCGCCAGCCGTGGAAGCCGCAGCGGAACATCTTGGTGCGGCCGCAGGCGTGCTTCTCGCCCTTGGGCGTGTCGACCAGCCGGCGGCCGCGGTGCATGCACACGTTGTGGAAGGCGGTGAGCTTGTCCTCGGCGCTGCGCACGACAAGGACGGAGTCGTCCTGGATTTCATAGGTCAGGAAGTTGCCGACCTTGGGGATCTCCTCCACCCGGCCGACCTGCAGCCAGACCTTGCGCCACAGCCGCTCGCTCTCCGCGCGGGCGTAGGCCTCCGAGGTGTAGGCCTCAGCGCCGAAGGTGACGGCCTGGGCGTCGGCGCCGAGGTTGACGGGCTTGTTCATGGCGCTTCCCTCCGTGCCGCACCGCTGCACCGGGCGCGTTCTCGGCTCCCCAGCCGCGCGCGCGCCTCGGGATGTCCAGACAGCTACCATGGCCGGAGCGCCCGTCAAAACGCGGGGATGCGTTCTACGCGCCTGCGTTGACGATTTTGTACGGACAAATGAAGCGGGCCCGGACCGTGTTCGGGGAGGCGCTCACACGCCGCCGAAGATGGTCTGGCCGCCGTCCACCACGATCGTCTGGCCGGTGGTGAACCGGCCGGCGGGGGAGGCGAGGAAGACGGCGGCGCCGGCGATCTCGTCCGGCTCGCCGATGCGGCCCAGCGGGGTGGTGGAGGTGGCGAGCTTCAGGCTCCTGGGGTCTTCCCACAGCGCCCGGGCGAAGTCGGTCTTGATCAGGCCGGGCGCGATGCAGTTCACCCGCACATTGTGGCGGCCGTACTCCACCGCGTAGTTGCGGGCCAGCTGCATGTCCGCGGCCTTGGAGACGTTGTAGGCGCCGATCACCGGCGAGCCGCGCAGGCCGCCAATCGACGAGACGATGATGATCGAGCCGTCCTTGCGCGCGATCATGCCTGGCGCGGCCAGCTGGATCAGCCAGTGGTTGGACAGGATGTTGTTGTCCAGGATCTTGCGGAACTGGTCGTCTTCGATCCCGTCGAGCGGACCGTAGTAGGGATTGGACGCGGCGTTGCAGACCAGGATGTCGATGGGGCCGAGCGTCTGGGCCGTTCGGGCGACCAGCTCGCTCAGCGCCGCCTTGGAGGAGATGCTGGCGGCGATGGCGACGGCGCGGCCGGGGAAGCGGGTGTTGATCTCCGCCGCCGCCGCCTCGCAGGCGTCCTGTTTGCGGGACGAGATGACCACCCGGGCCCCGTGTTCGGCCAGCCGTTCGGCGATGGCCCGGCCGATGCCGCGGGAGGAGCCGGTGACGACGGCCACCTTGCCGCCCAGGTCGAACAGGGACATCGGGCCTCCTTGGCCGCGTCGGGCAGCTTCAGGCTGGCCGAGCCGCGGCGTCACGCCTACCAGACCGGCGACGCCGAAATCCACCGGAGCATCCGCATGAAGGCCGCCGTCCTGCGCGCCGTGGGCCAGCCCCTGCAGATCGAGCAGGTCGCCATCGGGCTGCCTGGCCCGCGGGAAGTCCTGATCCGCACGGCCGCCGTCGGCGTCTGCCATTCGGACCTGCATTTCATCGAGGGCGCCTACCCGCACCCGCTGCCGGTGATCCTGGGCCACGAGGCGTCCGGCGTGGTGGAGCAGGTCGGCGCCGAAGTCCGCACGGTGAAGCCGGGGGACCACGTGATCACCTGCCTGTCGGCCTATTGCGGGCACTGCGACTACTGCCTGACCGGCCACATGTCGCTCTGCCCGAGCCCGGAGACCCAGCGCAGCCGGGACGAGCCGCCGCGCCTTGGCGGCGGCGCGGGCGGGGCGATGAACCAGTACCTGAACCTGTCGGCCTTCGCGGAGCAGATGCTGGTGCACGAGCACGCCTGCACCGCGATCCGCAGGGACATGCCCCTGGACCGCGCCGCCCTGATCGGCTGCGCCGTGACCACCGGCGTCGGCGCGGTCACCCACACCGCCGGCGTGCGCCCGGGCGAGACGGTGGCGGTGATCGGCTGCGGCGGGGTGGGCCTGTCGGCGGTGAACGGCGCGCTGATCGCCGGGGCGGGGCGCATCATCGCCATCGACCGCCAGCCGAAGAAGCTGGAGATGGCCAGGCTGTTCGGCGCCACCGACGTGCTTCAGGCCGACGATGGCGACACGGCCAAGGCGGTCCGCGAGCTGACCGGCGGCGGCGTGCACCACGCCCTTGAGTGCATAGGGCTGAAGTCCACCGCCGAGGCGGCCTTCCGGATGCTCCGCCGCGGCGGGACCGCCACGATCATCGGCATGATCCCGCCGGGGGTAAAGGTGGAGTTGAACGGGATCGACTTCCTGGCCGAGAAGAAGATCCAGGGCTCGTTCATGGGCTCCGCCCGCTTCCCGGTCGACATGCCCCGCTACGTCGACTTCTACATGCAGGGCCGGCTGAAGCTGGACGAGCTGATCTCCGCGCGCCTGCCGCTGGAGCGCATCAACGAGGCGTTCGAGGAGATGAAGCGGGGGGAGATCGCCCGCTCCGTGGTGGTGTTCGACGCCTGAGGCGGCGTCAGGCGTCGTAGCCGGGCAGGCGGCGGTCCAGCCGGCGCAGCCACCCCGGCCATGCGAGCGCAGACACCGCCTGGCTGGCGACCCTGGACGCCTGAGCGGCCACGGTGATGCGCGCCGCCTCCGGCGCCAGCAGCAGGCCCTCGCGCCCGCCGGACAGGGCGGCGATCTGCTGGGCGCAGGCGCGCTCCAGGAAGAACATGGTGTTCCAGGCTTCCGCCGCGGAGCCGCCCACCGCCAGGGTGCCGTGGTTGCGCAGCAGCATCGCCGACTTGTCGCCCAGGTCCGCGACCAGCCGTGTCCGCTCCTCCAGGTCCAGGGCGATGCCCTCGTAGCCGTGGTAGGCGAGGCCGGGGATCAGGATCAGGTGGTTCTGGCTGATCGGCAGCAGGCCCTCCGCCTGGGCCGAGACGCCCACCCCGCATTCGGTGTGCAGGTGCATGACGCACAGCGCATCCTCCCGCGCCGCATGGACGGCGGAGTGGATGGTGAAGCCCGCCGGATTGATGAAGTGCGGCGTCTCCATCACCACCTCGCCGTCCAGGTCGACCTTCACCAGGGCCGAGGCGGTCATCTCCTCGAAGAAGACGCCGTAGGGGTTGATCAGGAAGTGGTGCTCAGGCCCCGGGACCCGCATGGAGACGTGGGTGAAGATGGCGTCGTCCCAGCCGTGCAGGGCGACGAGGCGGTAGAGGGCGGCGAGCTCGACCCGGGCGCGCCACTCCGGCTCGCTGACCCGGTCCTTCACCGAGGCCCCGACCGCCGCTACGCCGTCCGCCATGGCGGTGCTCCCTCGCGTCCGCCCGGGCGGTATGCGCCTCGGGCCTGCCGCACGCAAGGCGAGGGGCCGGGGGCTTCGCCGCCCACCGAAACCGGCTATGGCCATCCTGCCCCGGAGCCGTTCGCTCCCGCTCGCCCGCAGGAGATCCCATGCCGCTGGTCACGACGCACATGGACGGCGAGGTCCTGGTCATCGTCAGCGACAACCCGCCGGTCAACGCCCTGGGCGCCGGGGTGCGGCAGGGCCTGATGGCGGCGATCCACGCGGCGGCCGCCGACCCGCAGGTGCAGGCCATCGTGATCCGGGCGGAGGGGCGCACCTTCTTCGCCGGGGCGGACATCACCGAGTTCGGCAAGCCCCCTGTCTCCCCAGGCCTGCCCGAGGTGGTGGACGCCATCGAGGCGAGCGCCAAGCCTGTCGTGGCGGCGATCCACGGGACCGCGCTCGGCGGCGGGCTGGAGGTGGCGCTGGGGGCGCACTACCGGATCGCGGTCCCCTCGGCCCGGGTCGGCCTGCCGGAGGTGAAGCTGGGCGTCCTGCCGGGCGCTGGCGGCTCCCAGCGCCTGCCGCGGGTGATCGGGGTGGAGGCGGCGCTGGGCATGATCGTCTCCGGCGATCCGGCGCCGGCGGATCGAGCCGCGGCGCTCGGCCTGATCGACCGCATCGCACCCGAGGGGGAGCTGGCGGCTGCGGCGCTCGCCTTCGCCCGTGAGGTGGCGGGGCGGGGCGAGCATCCCGTCTCCAGCCGGCGCGCCGACCGGCTCTCCCGCGGCGACGCCGAGACGATCGCCCGCTTCCGCGCCGAGAACGCCCGCAAGCTGGAGCGACTGGACGCGCCCAGGGCCTGCATCGAGGCGGTGGAGACGGCGACGCGCACCCCCTACGCCGAAGGGGCGCGGCGCGAGCGTGAGCTGTTCCTCCAGCTGGTGGGCGGCACCCAGTCCAAGGCGCTGCGCCACGTCTTCTTCGCCGAGCGGGCCGCCGCCAGGATCGATGACGCGCCCCCGGGGACGCCGCTGCACCCGGTGGACAAGGTCGGCGTCCTGGGCTCCGGCGTCATGGGCGGCGGCATCGCCATGACCTTCCTGTCCGCCGGCGTCCCGGTGACCCTGGTGGAGCGCGAGCAGGAGGCGCTGGACCGCGGCGTGGCCCTCATGCGCCGCAACTACGAGGCCACCGCGAAGCGCGGGCGGCTGACCGCCGACCAGGTCGAGGCCGCCATGGCCCGGCTGACCCCCACCCTGGCCTACGAGGACCTGGCTGACTGCGACCTGGTGATCGAGGCGGTGTTCGAGAGCATGGCCGTGAAGACGGAGGTGTTCGGCCGCCTGGACGCGATCGTGAAGCCGGGGGCGATCCTGGCCTCCAACACCAGCTACCTGGACATCGACGCGATCGCCGCGACCACGAGCCGCCCCGAGCAGGTGCTCGGCCTGCACTTCTTCTCCCCCGCCAATGTGATGAAGCTGCTCGAGATCGTGCGGGGGGCGAAGACCGCCCCCGCAGTGCTGGCCAGCGCCATGGCCCTGTCGAAGCGGATCGGCAAGACGGCGGTGGTGGCCGGCGTCTGCGACGGCTTCATCGGCAACCGGATGCTGAAGCCCCGCCAGGCGGAGGCCAACCGCCTGATCCTGGAGGGGGCGCCCTACGACCGGGTGGACCAGGTGCTGGTGGACTTCGGCTTCCCGATGGGGCCGTTCCAGATGGCGGACCTGGCGGGGCTCGACATCGGCTGGTCGAAGGGGGCGTCGCGGCCCGGCTTCGTGCGCGACGTGCTGTGCGAGCACGAGCGGCGCGGCCAGAAGAACGGTCGCGGCTTCTACGACTACGACGAGGCGCGCCGCCGCAGGCCCTCGAGCGAGGTGCGCCGCATCATCGCCGAGACGGCTGCGACCGCCGGCGTCGCCCAGCGCGAGATCGGCGACGACGAAATCCTGGAGCGGCTGCTCTACCCCATGGTCAACGAGGCGGCGGCGATCCTGGCGGAGGGCAAGGCCCAGCGCGCCGGCGACATCGACGTGGTCTGGCTGAACGGCTACGGCTGGCCCGCCTGGACCGGCGGGCCGATGTTCTGGGCCGACACGGTGGGGCTGGCGAAGATCGTCGAGGGGCTGGAGCGGCACGCCCCGCGCCTGGACCCCGGGTTCCGGCTGTCCGCTCTGCTCAAGGCGAAGGCGCAGGCGGGCGAGACGTTCATCTGATCCGCGGCCGCGAAGGCGGCGGGGGTCATTCCCCCGGCGCGCTGGCCTGGACCGACAGGGCGTGGACCTGGCCGGCCAGCTCCTCCTTCAGGGCGGCGTAGACGGCCCGCTGGCGCTGCAGGCGGCCAAGGCCGCGGAAGCCCTCCGCCGTGATCCTGATCGTGAAGTGGCTCTCGCCGCCCTCCCGCGCGCCGGCGTGGCCGGCGTGCTTGGCGCTGTCGTCGATCACCTCCAGCCGCTCCGGCGCGAAGGCCAGAGTGAGCTTCCGCTGCATCGCTTCGGCCACGCGCGCCATAACCGCCTCGTCAATCCTTGAACGCAAAAACTTGCGCAGCATACTTCGTCCATGGCCGGCGCCTACCAATACCGACCCAAGTTCATGGACATGCGCGTGCGGCCCCCCAAGGGCGACGACGAAGCCGCCTCGCGCGAGGAGGACGTCCATGCGCTCAAGCCCGGGGAACGACCGTGCGAGTGGCCCGGCTGCCGCGTCGCCGCCAGCGCCCGCGCGCCCAAGTCGCGCGAGATGATGAACGAGCACTACCATTTCTGTCAGGCGCACGCGGCCGAGTACAACCGCAACTGGGACTTCTTCGCCGGCATGAGCGAGGGCCAGGTCGCGGCCGCCCAGGCGGCCCGCTTCACCGGCGAGCGACCCACCTGGCAGTTCAAGGCGTCGCGGATGTCACGCGAGGCCGCCGCCTTCGCCGCCAAGATGGGCTCGGGCGCGAACGGCAAGGGGGCGGGCGCCTACGGCGATCCGCTGAACGTGTTCGGCCAGGCCGACGCGGCCCGCGCCAAGGCCCAGTCCAGCCGCCGCCTCGGCAAGCTGGAGCGCCGCGCCCTGGACGAGCTGGACCTGGAGGAGGGGGCGGACTCCACCGCCATCCGCGTCCGCTACCTGGAGCTGGTCAAGCGCTTCCATCCGGACTCCAATGGCGGGGATCGCTCCACCGAGCAGAAACTCGGCCGGGTGCTTCGGGCTTATAAGACGCTGAAGGCCGCCAAACTGGTCTGAGCCGCCGTCGAGCGAGGTTTCCCATGCAGCCCGTTCTGATCGTGGGCTCGGGGCCGACGGGCCTCGCCGCCGCCCTGTTCCTGTCGCGCAGCGGCGTCTCCTGTCGGATCATCGACAGGGCGGAGGGGCCAAGCCCGCTGTCGAAGGCGCTGGCGGTGAACCCGCGCACGCTGGAGCTGCTGAAGGACACCGACGTGACCCCCCGCGTGCTGGACGAGGGGCGCCCGGTGCGCCGGATGCACCTGGTGCGGGGCGGCGACACCCTGCTGGTGCTGGACCCCAGCGAGCTGCAGACCGAATTCCCGATGACCGCGCTGGCGCAGAGCCGCACCGAGGCCCTGCTGACCGAGGCTGTCGCCGCCTACGGCGTCGCGCCGGAGTGGCGGACGGGGCTGACCACCTTCGAGCAGACCGGCGAGGGCGTGCGCGCCACCCTGGCCGGCCCGAACGGGCCTGAGACGGTCGAGACGCCGATCCTGTTCGGCGCGGACGGCGCCCACAGCCGGGTGCGCGAGGTGCTCGGCCTGGAGTTCCCCGGCGCCGCCCTGCCGGAGCCGTGGAAGCTGGCCGACGTGAAGCTGGAGCGCGCGCCGGCGGGCGACGCGGACGGCTATGTCGAATTCCGCCCGCACGGTTTCGTCTTCGCCCTGGCGTTCGATCCGACCCATTGGCGGGTGATCGCCAACCACGACGATCCCCTGGCCCACATCCCGGGCGGCGCGCCGGTGAAGGAGGTGGTCTGGACGTCGGAATTTCACATCTCCCACCGCATCGCCTCCAAGCTGGTCGTCGATTGCGTGGCGATCGCCGGCGACGCCGCGCACCTGCATTCGCCGGTCGGCGCGCGCGGCATGAACCTCGGCATCGAGGACGCCTACGTCTTCGGCGAGATCGCCCGGGACGTGCTCCTGAACGACAAGCCGGAGCGGCTGGCGGACTATGGCCGGCTGCGCCACGAAGCCGACCACGGCGTGGTGCAGAGAGTGGAGATGCTGACCAACATGCTGCGGGGCGAAGGGCCATGGGCCGCCGCCCGCCAGATCGCCCCCGGCCTCGCCTCGCACCTGCCCCAGCTCCGTCGCATGATGGAGGAGATGGTCACCGGCCAGGATCACCCGGTGAAGCTTTCCTAAGCCGGCCCGCTCCCTTAGACAGACCCCCGACATGGCCCTAGACACCACCGCCGACGACAAGCTGCTGTCCGCCGTTCCCGATCGCACCGTTTCGGTGCGCGAGGCCTTTGGCGTGGACAGCGACATGCAGGTCCCGGCCTTTTCCGCCGCCGACGCGCACGTCCCCGAGCTGGACCCCGCCTACCGCTTCGATCCCCAGACCACGCTGGCGATCTGCGCGGGCTTCGCCTTCGACCGGCGGGTGATGGTCCAGGGCTACCACGGCACCGGCAAGTCGACCCATATCGAGCAGGTGGCCGCCCGGCTGAACTGGCCGCTGGTGCGGGTGAACCTGGACGCCCACGTCAGCCGGATCGATCTGGTCGGCAAGGACGCCATCGTCCTGAAGGAAGGCCAGCAAGTCACCGAGTTCCGCGAGGGCATCCTGCCCTGGTCGATCCAGCGGCCCATCGCCCTGGTGTTCGACGAGTACGACGCCGGCCGCCCCGACGTGATGTTCGTGATCCAGCGCGTGCTGGAGGCCCAGGGTCGCCTGACCCTGCTCGACCAGAACCGGGTGATCCGTCCGAACCCCAACTTCCGCCTGTTCGCCACCACCAACACCATCGGCCTTGGCGACACCACCGGGCTGTACCACGGCACCCAGCAGATCAACCAAGGTCAGATGGACCGCTGGTCGATCGTCACCACGCTGAACTACCTGTCCCAGGAGGTCGAGGTGGGCATCGTGCTGGCCAAGTCGCCGGGCTATGACACCGCTGAGGGAAAGCGGGCGATCAACGCCATGGTCCGCGTGGCGGACATGACCCGCAACGCCTTCATGAACGGCGACATCTCCACGGTGATGAGCCCGCGCACCGTGATCACCTGGGCCCAGAACGCCACCATATTCGGCGACGTGGGCCTGGCCTTCCGCCTGACCTTCCTGAACAAGTGCGACGAGCTTGAGCGTCCGACCGTGGCGGAGTTCTACCAGCGCGCCTTCGGAACCGACCTGCCGGAGTCGGCGCTGCGGGTGAAGGTGGCGTAACTAGGACCCGTACCCGCGCAGGCCGCGCCACAAGCCTCCACCACCACGATGGATTAACTCTCCCGCCTCCCTCGGGTTTATCCCGAGGGTCCGCCTCGCAGCTTCCAGACCGGCGGGGCGCCTGCAGGCAGCTTCGACGCATCTCCCGCGGACCCTCGGGATAAACCCGAGGGAAACGGGACGTTGTGAGGACGGAACCGGGGGACGCCCGCCTCGCGAGGAGGGCGGAGCGAGCCTCTCCCTACTGCGCGACCATGCCCGCCGTCGCCGCCTGGCTGGGGCTGAGGCCGGTGCGCTGCAGGGCGTCGTTCAGCTGGAGCACCAGGGCCTGGGCCGCCTGGATCGGCATGACCATGCGGTTCACCACCACCCGCTCCATCGAGCAGTTGGGATCGGAGTGGTCGCAGTGGGCGGATTCGAACGTCAGCGTCACGGTGCCCGGCCCGATCGACAGTCCGCAGCACTCGGTGGTGTAGACCTCCGGCGCGTGGGGGTTGTTCATGAGCGGCGGGATCTGGTGGTTGACCAGGGCCGCTTCGGCTTGGGCGGCGGGGGCGGCGTTCAGGCGAGAAGGCATCGGCAGGTCCGGTAGCGACGATTACCCATCTAGACTCCTCTTTAAGGCGTGAGTTCCACGGCTTTGCGACCGAAACGGAACCTCGGGCCGGAGTTTCTGACAGGTCAGACACGACCGGCCCGCCAGGATTAGCCTCGGATTAGGGTTCCCCCGTCTCGAAACTCTTTCAAACCTGCCGCGACGTTCGCAAAGACCTCGTCCCACCGGTCCCGCGCCGCCTGGCGGAACAGGCGCATCGAGGCGTACCAACGGTGGGGACTTGCGCGCGTCCCCCAGCGCCAGTCGGCGTCGTACTGCAGCAGCGTCCAGACGGGCTTGCCCATGGCCCCAGCCAGGTGGGCGGTGGAGGTGTCCACGCTCACCAGCAGGTCGAGTTGGTCCAGCACCGCCGCGGTGTCGGCGAAATCACCGATGAGGCCGGAGCCGTCGACGATCGCGCGAGCGTGCAGGGTTTCCGCATCCCGCGCATCGACGGCGTGCTGGACGAGGACATAGTCCAGCCCCTCCGGCAGGTGTTCGGCCAGGCGCGCCAGGTCGAAGCTGCGCCGGGCGTCGTCCTTGTGGGTGGGGCTGCCGCGGTTGACGATCCCGACCCGCAGCTTCGGGCCGAGGGGCAGGCGCGCCCGCACCTGGGCGATCCTCTCCGCCGGCGCCGCGATGTAGGCGCCCGCCGGCCAGGGCGCGGCCCAGTCCGGCCGCCAGCGCGGCAGGCTCAGGAACGGGCAGTTGTAGTCGGCCTCGACCGGCTCGCCGAAGGGGCGCACCTCGGCCACGCCTTCGACGCCGGCCAGCAGCGGGATCAGGGCGGGATAGGCCTCCACCACCACCCGTGCCCCCAGCCGGTGCAGCGGCGCGATGAAGCGGAAGGCCTGGATGCAGTCGCCATAGCCCTGCTCGCAGTGCAGATGCAGCGTCTTGCCGCGCAGATCGACGCCCGGAGCCAGCGGCGGCGAGGCGTGCGGCCGGCGCGGCGTCTCGGCGTCGGGCCGATCCCAGCGGCGCTCGTACGCCGCCCAACCCTCCTCGAACCGGCCGAGGCGCAGCAGGCACAGGCTGCGGTTCCAGCCCGAGCCGACGTGTCCCGGCTGGAGCGACAGCGCCCGGCCGTAGCTGTCGATCGCGTCGTCGAAGCGACCCAGGTCCTGCAGGACGTTGCCGCGGTTGTACCAGCCGTCCACCGACCCTGGCTCCAGGCCCAGCCCCTCGTCGATCCGCGCGAGGGCCTCGTCCTGGCGGTTCAGCGCCCGTAGGGCGTTGCCGAGGTTGATGCGCGGCGAGGCGTCCTGCGGGTCGAGCGCCGCGGCGTGGGCGAAAGCCGCTGCGGCGGCTTCGGGCTCGCCGCCGTCGTTCAGCGCGTTGCCGAGGTTGGTGTAGGCCCGCGCCGAGGCCGGCTCCGCCGCGATCGCCCGCTCGGCCGCGGCCTTCGCGAGGTCGGGCCGCCGGGTACGCAGGGCGCAGATGCTGAGTGCGTTCAGCAGGTAGGCGTCGCCGGCGGAATCGCGGTGCAGCGCCGCCTCCAGCACCGTCCGGCCCCGCTCGAAATCCTCCTGCAGGGTGCAGGCGACGCCGAGGTACTTCAGAGTGGCGTAGTCGTCGACGCCGCCCTCCAGGCGCTGAAGGCAGATCGCGCGCACCTCGTCGAGCGCCCCCCGCTCGACCAGGCGGCGCATCTCCCCGACGAAATCAGCCTCGTCCATGCCGTCACGTCCCCACGCCACGGAGGCGGGCGGCGCCGCGCCCTCAGGCCGCGGCCTGGCTATAGCCCAGCTTGGCGTTCAGCTCCTCCAGCAGCTTGATGGCCGCTTCGGCGATCACCGTGCCGGGGGGGAAGATGGCCGCCGCCCCGGCGTCGAGCAGGGCCTGGAAGTCCGACGGCGGGATGACCCCCCCGACCACCACCATGACGTCGCCGCGCCCGGCCTTGGCCAGCTCGGCCTTCAGCTCGGGCACCAGGGTCAGGTGGCCCGCGGCCAGGGAGCTGGCGCCGATCGCGTGCACCTTGGCGGCGATGGCGTCGCGCGCGGTCTCGGCCGGGGTCTGGAACAGGGGGCCGATCACCACCTCGAAGCCCAGGTCCGAGAAGGCGGAGGCCACCACCTTCTGGCCGCGGTCGTGGCCGTCCTGGCCCATCTTGGCGATGTAGACCTTGGGCGGCCCGCCGTCGGCGGCCTTGAAGTCGGCCACCATGTGCTGGGCGCGGGCGACGGTGCGGTCGTCGGCGCCCGCCTCGCGCAGGTAGACGCCCTTGATGGCGCGGATCTGGGCGGTGTGGCGGCCGAACACCTTTTCCAGGGCGTCGCTGATCTCGCCCACGGTGGCCTTGGCGCGGGCGGCCTCCACCGACAGCTCCAGCAGGTTGGCGCCCCCGGTCGCGCCGTTGGTCAGGGCGTTGAGCTTGGACTGCACCTCCGCCTCGTCCCGCTCGGCGCGCAGGCGCTGCAGCTTCTCGATCTGCTGGCGGCGGACGGCCGAGTTGTCGACCTTCAGCATCGGGATCGCTTCCTCGACCTCGGGCTTGTAGCGGTTCACGCCCACCACGGTCTGGCGGCCGCTGTCGATCCGCGCCTGGGTCTTGGCGGCGACCTCCTCGATGCGCAGCTTGGGCACGCCCGCCTCGATCGCCTGGGCCATGCCGCCCAGCGCCTCCACCTCCTGGATGTGGCCGAGGGCGCGCGCGGCCAGCTCATAGGTCAGCCGCTCGACGTAGTAGGAGCCGCCCCAGGGGTCGATGGTGCGGGTCAGCCCGCTCTCGGTCTGCAGGAACAGCTGGGTGTTGCGGGCGATGCGGGCGGAGAAGTCGGTCGGCAGGGCCAGCGCCTCGTCCAGCGAATTGGTGTGCAGCGACTGGGTCTGGCCGTTGGCGGCGGCCATCGCCTCCACGCAGGTGCGGGTGACGTTGTTGAACACGTCCTGCGCCGCCAGCGACCAGCCCGAGGTCTGCGAATGGGTGCGCAGCGACAGCGAGCGGCTGTCCTTCGGGTCGAACGGCTTCATCAGCTTCGCCCAGAGCAGGCGCGCGGCCCGCATCTTGGCCACTTCCATGAAGTAGTTCATCCCGATGGCCCAGAAGAAGCTGAGGCGCGGGGCGAAGGTGTCGACGCTCATCCCCGCCGCCAGCCCCGCCCGCACGTACTCGATGCCGTCGGCGATGGTGTAGGCCAGCTCCAGGTCGTTGGAGGCGCCGGCCTCCTGCATGTGGTAGCCGCTGATGGAGATGCTGTTGAACTTCGGCATCTCCTTGGCCGTATAGGCGAAGATGTCCGCGATGATCCGCATGCTGGGCGCCGGCGGATAGATGTAGGTGTTGCGGACCATGAACTCCTTGAGCACGTCGTTCTGGATCGTGCCCGTGAGCTTGGCGGTCGGTACGCCCTGCTCCTGCCCGGCGGCGATGAACAGGGCCAGCACAGGCAGCACCGCGCCGTTCATGGTCATCGACACGCTCATCTGGTCGAGCGGGATGCCGTCGAACAGGGTGCGCATGTCGTAGATGCTGTCCACCGCCACCCCGGCCATGCCGACGTCGCCGACCACCCGGGGGTTGTCGCTGTCGTAGCCGCGGTGGGTGGCCAGGTCGAAGGCGATCGACAGCCCCTTCTGCCCGGCCGCCAGGTTGCGGCGGTAGAAGGCGTTGGACTCCTCCGCCGTGGAGAAGCCGGCGTACTGACGGATCGTCCACGGATTGGTGACGTACATGGTCGGGTAGGGGCCGCGCACGAACGGCGCGAGCCCCGGATAGCCGTGCAGGAAATCCAGTCCCGCGATGTCGGCGGCGGTATACGCCGGCTTCACTCGAATTCCTTCGGGGGTGTCGCTCCCCGCGAACTCCGTCATCCCGGACGGCATAGCCGATCCGGGACCCAGCAGCTCGGTCCCGTCAGAGCTGCTGGGTCCCGGCTCTGCGCTACGCTCCGGCCGGGATGACGGATCGTGAGCTTCGTACGCGACCGTGCTGAAATCGGGAAAGCGCGCCATCAGGCGTTCTCCTCGTCGGCGTCGTCAAAGGCGAGGTCGGCCTCGATCAGGTCCAGCCAGTCCGGGTCGTCGCCCGCCACCTCCTCCACATCCTCGGTGAAGGCGATGGCGGTGCGGCCGTCCGGCAGCAGCAGGCCCAGCACTTGCAGCTCCTCGCCGTCTTCGGTGGTGTGCTGTTCGGCCTGGACGATCAGGGCGGCGAACTCCTCGTCCGCCTCCTCGTCGTACCAGATGGCCGGCTGGGGCAGGGGCTCCTCGAAGGCGACCGGGTCATGGGTGTCGCTAAGCGCGAAGACGGCGGGGCCGCCCTCCACGTCCGCCTGGGTGGCGACGCGGCCGGCGAAGGTCGGGGCCTCGCGCCAGCTCTGCGCGGTGAAGCCGCTCATGCCGCGCCCTGCTCGAAGCTCTGCGCCTCGCGCCAGGGCGTGAGCGGCGGGCACGCCGCGTCCGCGCCGGGCAGGCGCACGTCCGGTGCGGCCTTGGCGAAGGGCTTGGGATCGACCGTGTCCACCGCGACCGGCGCCTCGTCCGGGTTGCGGAACACGCTGGTCCCGATCAGCTTGCGCGCGCCCGTGGCGACCTCGGCGGCCAGCGCCTCGCGCCCCGCCGCCGCCCAGCCGGAGATCAGGCCGCTGGTCAGCGCGGCGATCAGGCCGCCTGCGCTCTCGATCTGCTGGAACAGGCTCCAGGCCTTGCGGGCGAGCTGGTCGGTCTGGGCCTCCAGGAACCAGGCGCCGCCCGCGGGGTCCTCCACCCGGGCCAGGCCGCTCTCCTCCATCAGCATCAGCTGAGCGTTGCGGGCCTGGCGGCGGGCGAACTCGCTGGGCCGGCCCAGCGGCTGGGTGAACGGCTCCAGCACCAGGGCGTCCGCGCCGCCCACCGCCGCGCCGAAGCCGGCGGCGGTCAGGCGCAGCAGGTTCACCCAGGGATCCAGCCGCGACAGCATCCGGCGCGAGCTGCGCGCCTCGATCCGGGCCGGCGCCTGGAACCCCAGCGCCGCGCCCAGGCGCGTCCACAAGGCCCGGGCGGCCCGGTGCTTGGCGATCGTGGTGAAGTATCCCCCGTCGGCGGCCAGCCCCAGGGTCACGAACGGCGCGGCGGCGGCGGGCGCGACGCCCGCCTCGTCCAGCGCTTTCAGATAGGCCAGGGCGGCGGACAGCATCGTCGCCAGCTCCTGCGCCTCGGTCCCGCCGGCCTCGTGCACCGGCTGGCCGCTGGCCAGGAAGGCGGTCATGTCGGGATAGGTCTCGTGCAGGCGGGCGGCCAGCCGCGCGGCCTGCTCAACATGCGCTTCCACCGGGCCGGGGCTGGCGCCCGCGCGGGCGTAGGCGCCGATCGGGTCCAGGTGCAGCGCCAGCCGGGCCCGGGGCGCGGAGCGGGCGACGGCATGCAGCCACTCCCCCGCCTGAACGCCCAGGAAGCCCGCGTCGATCGCCACTGGCGCCAGCTCGATCTCCACCCCGGCGACGACGCGGGCGAGGTCGGCGGCGGAGCCGACCGCGATCCCATCCTCGCCGGTGGGATCGAGCCGCAGCAGCAGGGAGTTCGCCCCTTTCTCCAGGTCCTGCAGAGCCTGGGCGTTGGCGGCGGCGGGGTCGGGATGGGCGATGACCGTCCGCGCGTCCCACCGCCCGGCGCCCTGGCTGCGCACCCCGCCGAAGCGGACCGCGTCCGGCTGGGCCGGGGCATCCATGTACAGCGCCTCGGTCGCCAGGCGGTCGCGGCTGAGGCGGGTCAGCGTTTCCGGCGCGGCGCCCTTCAGCGTCTTCTCCACCAGCGCGATCCAGGCGGCGCGGTCGGGCGTGGGGAAGTCGGCGGCGAGCGGGGTCAGGTCCAAGGGGCGGCGTCCGGGCGATGGCGTCGCGCTGAGGGGCGAGGCGGGCGGAAGACATACCGCGCCGGGCGGAGCGTCAAGCACGGCGGGACGATATCGCCTGCAGCGCTTGTGGCGCTTGCGCGCGTCGCCTCGCCGCCCGCTTGCAGCTATGCAGGACGCGATGAGCCCGATCCGCCGCGCCGCCCTCGCCGCCGTCCTTCTCGCTACGGCGGCTGAGGGAGGAGGGGCCGCGGCGGCCGCTGCGCCCGGCGCGCTGACGCCGGAGCGGGTGTTCGCCAGCCCCGCCCTGTCCGGCCCCGCCGCCCGCAGCCCAGAGGTCTCTCCCGACGGCCGCTTCCTGACCTATCTGCGGCCGGAGCCCGCCGACCAGTACAAGCTCGACCTGTGGATCGCCCCCACGGCGGCGGCGGGCGAGGCGCGCCTGCTGGTCAAGGGCTCCGCCGTGGAGCCGCCCGGCCAGCAGCTGACCGAGGCCGAGAAGAACCGCCGCCAGCGCCAGCGCACCGCCTCCAACTCCGGCGTGCTGGAATATCACTGGGACGAGCAGGGCCGCCGCGTGCTGATCCCGGCCGGCGGCCAGCTGTATGTGGCCGACGCCGCGTCCGGCGCGGTGACGAAGCTGGACGCCGCGGGCAGCGGGGTGGTCGATCCCCGCTTCTCGCCGCTCGGCCGCTTCGCCAGCTATGTGCGCGACCAGAACCTGTTCGTGCTGGACATCGCCTCGGGCCGGGAGCGGGCCATCACCGCCGACGGCAAGGGGCCCATCACCAACGGCCTGGCCGAGTTCGTCGCCCAGGAGGAGATGGACCGCTACAGCGGCTATTGGTGGGCGCCGGGCGACAGGGCCATCGCCTACGCCCGGGTGGACGAGAGCCCGGTCGAGGTCGCCGAGCGGCTGGAGATCGGGACCGGGGGCGCCAAGATCACGCCCCAGCGCTATCCCCGCGCGGGCACGCCCAACGTCCGCATCAGCCTGTTCGTCCAGCCGCTGGCGGCCGCCGGCAGGCCGGTGCAGGTCGACCTCGGTCCGGACCCCGACATCTACGTGGCGCGGGTCTACTGGTCGCGCGACGGGGCGGACCTGTACGTGGCGCGCGAGAGCCGCGACCAGAAGACCCTGGACCTGCTGCGGGTGGACCCGGCGACCGGCGCGGCGCGGGTGATCGTGACCGAGCGGCAGAGCCCCTGGATCAACCTGAACGACGACTTCTACGCGTTGAATGACGGCGACTTCATCTGGGGCTCCGAGCGGACCGGCGCCAACCACCTGTACCTCTACCACCGCGACGGGACGCTGGTGCGGGCGCTGACCCATGGCGACTGGCCGGTGGCCGGCGCCGCCTCGGGAGCGGGAAGCCATGCGCCGGGCGTGGCGGCGGTCGATGAGGACAGGGGTCTCGTCTACTTCATGGCCTCCAAAGACACGCCGATCGAGCGCCAGCTCTATGCGGTGTCCTACAAGACGCCCGGCGAGCCGACGGCGATCACCCACGGCCACGGCTGGTGGACCGCCGCCATGCCCAAGGCGGCCAAGGTGTTCGTCGGCGGCTACTCCGATCCGGGCACGCCGCCCCAGACCGCCCTCTACGACGCGGCGAGCGGGACGCGGCTGCGCTGGATCGAACAGAACGCGCTGGAGCCCAGCCACCCCTTCTACCCCTACGCCAAGCGCTATCCGTCGGCGGAATTCGGTGTGCTGAAGGCGGAGGACGGCCAGGACCTGCACTACATCCTGATGAAGCCGGTCGGCTTCGATCCGGCCCGCAGGTACCCCGCGATCGTCGAGGTCTATGGCGGGCCGGGCGTGCAGAGCGTGCAGCGCAACTGGCGCGACCCGCGCGAGAAGCTGTACCTGGAGGCCGGCTATGTCCTGTTCCAGCTCGACAACCGCGGCTCGGCCAACCGCGACCTGCGGTTCGAGGGCGCCATCGCCGACCGGCTTGGCGGCGTGGAGGTGGACGACCAGCTGACGGGCGTGAACTTCCTGCGCGCGCTCAGCTACGTCGATCCCGGGCGGGTGGGCGTCAGCGGCTGGTCGTACGGCGGCTACATGAGCTTGCGGATGCTGACCGACCCGCGGCTGAAGCTGCGCGCCGGGGCGGCCGGCGCGCCGCCCACTGACTGGCGCCAGTACGATACCCACTATACCGAGCGCTACATGGGCATGCCCCAGGCGAACGCCGCCGCCTACGACGCTTCCGCCGTCATCCCGCGCCTGAACGCCCTGGGCGGCCGGCTGCTGCTGCTGCAGGGCATGGCCGACGACAACGTGCAGTTCTCCAACTCCATCGCCGTGATGGCGACGCTGCAGGCCCAGGGCACGCCCTTCGACCTGATGCTCTTCCCGGGCGAGCGCCACGGCGTCGCCGGCGAGAAGCGCCAGCTGCAGCTGTGGCGCACCTTCCTGCAGTTCTTCGCCCGCGAACTGGGCGGCGCGGCGCCTTGACGTCCTGTCCTCCCCTGCGCGAAGCGCGGGGGAGGGGAACCACCCGAAGGGTGGTGGAGGGGGCGCAGCCGCCGCTACCGTCAGACGACCCTCAAGCCGCCACGGCGGCGACGCCCCCTCCGTCACGGCGCGTATCCGCGCCGCGCCACCTCCCCCGCCTCTGACGAGGCAGGGGAGGACAAGCAGCGCGTCGCGGCGCTCGCGCCGGGAGCCTCGCGCGCCTATCCTTAGGCGATGACCCTCGCCGATTCCGCGCCGGCCGAGGCCCCGAGCGGCAACGCCAAGGCCTACTCCGTCTCCGAGCTCGCCTTCGCGCTGAAGCGCACGCTGGAGGACGCCTACGGCTTCGTGCGGCTGCGGGGCGAGATATCCAAGGTCACGCGCCACGTCTCCGGCCACGTCTACCTGACGCTGAAGGACGACAAGGCCAGCATCGACGGGGTGGTGTGGAAGGGCTCGGTGCGCGCCCTGAAATGCCAGCCCGAGCAGGGGCTGGAGGTGATCGCCACCGGGCGGATCACCACCTATCCCGCGCGCTCCTCCTACCAGATGGTGATCGAGGGGCTGGAGCCGGCCGGCGTCGGCGCCCTCCTGGCCCAGCTGGAGCGGCTGAAGGCCAGGCTGAAGGCGGAGGGTTTGTTCGAGGCGGAGCGCAAGCGGCCGCTGCCCACGCACCCCACGGTCATCGGCGTGGTGACCAGCCCCACGGGCGCGGTGATCCGCGACATCCTGCATCGCATCACCGACCGCTGGCCGGCCCACGTGATCGTATGGCCGGTGGTGGTGCAGGGGGAGACGGCGGCGGCGGGGGTCGCCGCGGCGATCCGCGGCTTCAACGCCCTCGTGGCGGACGGGCCCGTGCGGCGGCCGGACGTGCTGATCGTGGCGCGGGGCGGCGGCTCGATCGAGGACCTGTGGCCCTTCAACGACGAGGCCCTGGCCCGGGCGGCGGCGGACAGCGCCATACCCCTGATCTCCGCGGTCGGGCACGAGACCGACACCACCCTGATCGACTTCGTCTCCGACCGCCGCGCGCCGACGCCCACCGCCGCGGCGGAGATCGCCACGCCCCTGCTGTCGGAGCTGCGCGCCCTGGTGCTCGACTACGGCCGGCGCACCTATCGCTGCACCGAGCACCAGCTGGAGAGCCGGCGCACGCGCCTGTCGGCGGCGGCGCGGGGTCTCGGCCGGCCCCAGGACCTGCTGGCCATCGCCAGCCAGCGTTTCGACCTCGCCTCCGGCCGGCTCGGCGCGGCGCTGGAGCGCAACACGGCGGTGCACGAGCGCGAGCTGACCCGGGCGGCCGCACGCCTCGGCCCCCGCCTGCTGCTGGCGCCGGTGGAGGCGCGGGCGGAGCGGCTGGCGGCGCTTTCGGGCCGGCTGGAGGCGGCGGCCCGCCGCGCGCCCGAAGCGGCGGCGCGACGGGCGCAGCTGCCCGAGCTGGAGCGCAGGCTCCAGGCGGCGGCGGCGCGGCGGCTGGCGCGCGCGGGGGAGCGGCTGGCGCACCTGGACCAGCTCCGCCTCTCGCTGAACCCTGACAGGCCGCTGTCGCTGGGGTTCGCGCGGGTGCACCGGGCCGATGGCCGGCTGGCGCGTTCGGGCGCCGAGCTGAAGCCGGGAGACGCCCTGTCGCTGGTCTTCGCCGACCAGCACCCGGTCGCCGCCCACGTCGACGGCGCCCAGGCGCCTGCCCCGCGGGCGCCGCGCCGGTCCCCGGCCGAGCCCGCGGGCCAGGGCGATCTTTTCTGAACGCTGAACGCCACGGAAAGCATTTTATCGGCCGGCGCGAGGGCTTAAGATCGGGCTGATGAACGCCTTCGACCGCGACCTGGACGGCCCGGCGCAGCTGCACTACGGCGACGGGGAATATGTCGTGCTGAAGCCCGGCCGCTATGTGCTGTGCGCCGTATCGGGGCGGCGCGTGCCTCTGGACGCGCTGCGCTACTGGAGCGTGGAGCGCCAGGAAGCCTATTTCGGCGCGGACGAGGCGCTGAACGCCTGGCGCAGGGGCGCGGCCTCGGCCGACCGGGCTATCGATAACGCTTCGTAAATCCAGACTGCGTATGCTTGCGCTTCGATCTCATCGAACATGCGCCCTGCGGCTCGGCGGGCACGGAACGAGATGACGACCGGCCTCGAAGCCCTGAGCGTCCTGCTTGCCGACGACAACCCGCACATGCGGGAGATCGTCGGCGTGCTGCTCAACAACTTCGGGATCAAGCAGCTGCGCGCCGTGCGCGACGGCAGCGAGGCGCTGCACATGCTGCGGGGCTGGCAGCCCGACTTCGCCATCATCGACTTCAAGATGGAGCCGATGGACGGGGTGGAGTTCACCCGCCAGGTCCGCAATTCCTCCGAGAGCCGCAATCCCTACCTGCCGATCATCATGATGACCGGCCACTCCGCCCGCTCGCGGGTGTATGAGGCGCGGGACGCCGGCGTGACCGAGTTCGTGGTCAAGCCCGTCAACGCCCGCACCCTGCTCGATCGCATCATGTCGGTGATCTACCGGCCGCGGCCCTTCGTGCGCACGACCACCTACTTCGGCCCCGACCGCCGTCGCCGGGCCGATCCCAGCTACCAGGGCCCGTTCCGCCGCGCCTCCGACCGCGGGGGCGTCACGTCCGAAGAGCTGGACATGGAGGAATTCCGCCTGGCCGACGGACGGGACTTCCTGATCTAGCGGCCGCAGGCGCGGTCAGGCCAAGGCGAGGTCGGCGACCAGCGGCAGATGATCGGACGCCACCCGCGCCAGCCGATGGGCGGGCGCGTGCACGCCCACCACCCTCAGGCCTGGCGTCAGGAACATGTGGTCGATCCGCATGACCGGCAGACGCGAGGGGAAGGTCCGCACCCGCCGCGGCGGCAGGCGCGCATCCGGCCCCGCCTGTACGTCGCGCAGCCGCCCCGCCAGCATCTGATAGGCCTGGTAGCGGGAGTTGGCGTTGAAGTCGCCCAGCAGCACCGCGGGCGCCCTCCACTCAGGCCGCCCGATCCAGTCGGGGCCCAGCAGGGCGGAGACCTGCGCCCGCTGCTCCAGCGGCACCAGCCCCAGGTGGGTGTTCAGCACCTGCAGCTCGGTCCCGCCCTCCAGCTCCACCGCCACCCACAGGGCGCCGCGTCGCTCCAGCCGGGTGCGGGGGAGGGTCGGCAGCGGGCCAGTCTTCACCAGCCGGTGGGGCAGGGGGGTGAGCAGGGCGTCGCCGTAGCGCTCCTCCTCTACGCTGAAGGCGGAGTTGAAGTGGAACCGCATGCCCAGCCGGGTGGCGATCTCGTGCGCCTGGTCCACCCGGCCGCTGCGGGCGCGGCCCACGTCCAGCTCCTGCAGGGCCACGATGTCGGGGCGGCTGGCGGCGATCACCGCGGCGATGCGGCCGATGTCCAGCTTGCCGTCGACGCCGACGCAGCCGTGGACATTGTAGGTCATCAGCCGCGGCATCGGCGGGGGCTTAGAGCATTTTCGATTCGAACTGAATCGAAAATGCTCAAGTGTCTCAATATTCAGAGCATGATAGCCGCCGAAACCGGCATCCACTTTCGGCTATCATGCTCTAGAAGCTCAGGCGATAGCTGGTGCGACGGCGGTAGGTCTCGCCGGGGCGGAGCGCCACGCCGGGGAAGGCGGGATGGTTGGGCGCGTCGGGGAAGCCCTGCGGCTCGATCGCCAGCGCCTGATGGCGGACGAAGGGCGGCTCGAGCTTCTGGCCGGAGTAGATTTGCATCCCGGGCTGGTCGGTGACGATCCGCAGCGCCGCGCCATCGGGGCTGACCAGGGTCAGCGCGGGGGCCGCACCAGCGTCCAGCGCCCAGTTCAGGTCCAGGCCGCCGCCGAGCTCCAGCTGAGGGTTCTGGACCTGCAGGGCGTCGGCGATGCGGACGCCGCGGCGGAAATCGAGCGGCGTGCCTGCGACGCTGGCGATCTCCCCGGTAGGGATCAGGCCGGAGCCGACAGGGGTGAACCGCTCCGCCGCCAGGGTCAGCCGGTGATCCAGGATGGTCGCGCCCGCCTGGCCGAGCAGGTTGAAGTAGAGGTGCTGGGACAGGTTCACGACGGTGGGGCGGTCGGTGGTCGCCTGATAGGCGATCTCCAGCGTGTCGGGCGCTGTCAGGGTGAAGGTCGCGCGCACGTCCAGCTGGCCGGGAAAGCCTTCCTCCCCGTCCGCGGAGCGATAGCTGAGGGCGACGCTGCGGCCCTCCACATCCACCCAGGCCACCTTCCAGATACGCTTGTTGAAGCCGACGCGCCCCCCGTGGAGCGTGTTCGGCGGCTCGTTGACGCTGACCCGCACCTCCCGCCCGTCGAGGGGGAAGCGGCCGCCCGCGATGCGGTTGGCCACCCGCCCGACCAGGGCGCCGACGTAGGCGGTGTCCCGCTCGTAATCCTCGAGCGTCTCGTGGGTCAGGAGCGACTGGCGCGGCCCCGAAGGCGTGGGGAACTTCAGGCTGCGCACGATGGCGCCGAAGGTCAGCACCTCGACATCCAGCCCGCCGGGCCACGCCAGGTGCACGGCCTCCACGGTGTGGCCGTCGGCGGTGAGGCCGAAGGGGCGGCGCTTCATCATCGGCAGTCTCCGGTCCCACGCACAAGCGGCGGCCGGATGCGCGGGGCCGCCATCCTAGAGCACGATAGCCGAAAGTGGACGCCGGTTTCGGCGGCTATCACGCTCTAAACATTTAAGTTCTTGAGCATTTTTGATTCAGTTTGAATGAAAAATGCTCTAGCTCTGAACATGGGCGATGGGATGATCCCCGCCGCCGGCGCCGTGGAAGAGGCGGGCGTGCTCGTGGATCTCCTCGATCCAGTTGTCGCCGTGCTCGCTGGGCGTGGCGATCGGCGCGACCAGGCAGACGCTCTGGGTGGGCAGCACGTCGCGCCAGTCGCTGATCAGCTGCTTGTAGGCCTTGCCCACCGCGCGGATGTTCCGGTCCAGGTCGTACAGGCCAAGTGGGTTCACCCGCCCGTTGTTCTCGCGCAGGGCCACGTCCCAGTCCACCTGGTCGGTCAGGGAGTACCAGGTGAAGCCGAGGATGGGGATGCCGTCGTTCCTGACGCGCAGGACGTTGGCCCATTCCTTCCAGAGCCAGTTCACGGCCTCGTCGCCGTTCGGCCCCTCCACGATGTTGGTCTCGGTGTGCATCACCGGCAGGCCGTAGCGGCCGTAGTACTGGCGCGTGATCTCGTTGTAGCCGAAGATTTCGCCGGAGGCGCAGGTCATGCCGTCGGCGGACACCCGGTGCTCGTTGGTCTTGTAGTAGTCGTTGCCGAGCACGCAATGCTGCTTCAGGCGGTTGTTCATGAAAAAGTGGTACTCGTCCCGCGTCATGCCGTGGTCGAGCAGGAACTCGTACATCTCCGAATCGACCCGCCGGCCGTAGTTCAGGTCCAGCGACAGGAAGCGCTCCGAGTTCATCACCTCGGCCGGGCCGATGGCGGCGGGGTTCTCGGCGTGGAAGTATTCGGACGACTCGCTCTGCACGAAGATCGCGTCGGGGCGGACCTCGAGTATCGCCTTCATGGCCAGGACGTTGGCCTTGACGATGTACTTGAGCGCGGTGACGAACGCCTCGTTGGAGGTCATCTGCTCATTCCACCAGCCGTACCGGGCTGAGAAGGTGGCGCAGATGTACATCTCATTGATCGGCGTATACAGCTGGACCCACGGGAACCGCTCGGCGAAGGCGCGGCAATAGGCGGGAAACAGCTCCGGGAACTCGGGATTCTGGAAGTTGCCGAGCCAGTCGGGCAGGCCGAAGTGGCAGAGATCGACGATCGGCACGATGTCGCGCCGCTTCAGGTCGTTGAACGTCTCGTCGGTGAACGCCCAGTCGTAGCGGCCGGGACCGCGCCAGGCCGTATGCAGCGGCGGCCCGTAGCGCAGGAAGCGGATGCCCATGTCCTCCACAAGCTGGAAGTCGGTCTTCCAGTGCTTGTAGAAGCCGCACTTCTCCATCTCGTCCACCCGTTCGGCGCCGCCCCGGATGGTGGGGATGCTGTTCTCGATGCCGGTGGCGAACATGAAGCTGAACATTCGCGCAGCTGGTCCTTTATGATCGGCGAGCGCGGCGCCCGTCGCATCCGACGACGGGTATAGACCGGTCCGTCAGTTGTTGCTTTGACGATCGGCCTCGCGGACCGAGCGGTCGGCGTGGCGGCTGGCGCGCTCCAGGTCGGCGCCCGCCCGCTGGGCCGCCCGGCCGGTCGCCTCGCCGGCGCGGTCCACGGCGCGGGCGGTGTCGTGCGCCGCATGGTCCAGGGCGGGGCGGGCGTCGTTCGCCATGTCGCTGACGGCTTGGCCGGTGGCGGTAGCCGCGTGGTTCAGGGCGTGGTCGGCGCCGGCGAGCGCGTCGTTGGCGGCGTGGCCCGTGGCGTCGGCCGCGTGGCCCAGAGCGCTGCCGGCGTCCGCCGCGGCGGCCCGGGCGTCCGCGTGCGCCGCCGCGCGATCGGCGTCGGCCGTGGAGCTGTGATTGTCGCACCCGGCCAGCCCGGCGGCCGCCAAAGCAACGGCTGCAAGTAGCACTTGGCGCTGTTTCGCACGGGCGGGCGTGGTCATGGGCTAAGCTCCGCAGCCTATCCGGCCAAAACCCCTGCCTGCGCGACCGGTTCCGAAGCTGCGCCGCCGAATTCGAACAGGCCCCTAGTTGCGATGGCGGACACAAAAATCGTCATCATCTACGGCGAGAAGGTCGCCCCCGCGATCCGTCTGATCGTTCCGATTCGATGCCCTTGGACCAGTCCCCCTCGCCGATCTCGCCGATGCCGGCCTATCCGCTCGGCGCCAGCGCGCGGCTGGCCAGCGCGCGGCGGGACGTGCTGATGATCAGCGCCCTGGCGGTGATCGCCCTGGTCGTGCTCGCCGCTTCAGGCCGGGCCCAGCCGGCCTGGGCCGGGACGGCGGCTGTGGCGCTGGCCATGATCGGCGTGGCCCTGGCCGGACGCATCCGCACCCTCGCCCGCGCCTCCGCCGCGGAGGAGACGGGGGCTGCGCCCATCACCGCCTCGCCGGGGGAGGCCCAGACCTACGCCCTGGCGCTGGAGCTGGCGCCCAACCCCGTCTTCCTGGTCGGCGGGGACGATCCGGACGACTTCGCCACCCGTCGCATCGTCTTCGCCAACGCCGAGGCCCGCGACCTGCTGCGCATCCCGCGCGAGGGCGCTTTCCTGGTGAGCGCGGTGCGCAACCCCGCGGTGCTGGAAGCGATCGACGAGGCGCTGTTCGGCCAGATCGAGCGCACCTTGAGCTACGAGACCGGCGGCGCCGAGACCCGCTTCTGGCGCGTCTGGACCAAGCCGCTGCCCGCCCGGGCGGAGCACCGGCGCCTGTCGCTGGTCATCCTGCGCGACGAGACCGACGTGCGCATGAACGAGCGGATGCGGGCCGACTTCCTGGCCAACGCCAGCCACGAGCTGCGCACGCCGCTGGCCTCCCTCGCCGGCTTCATCGAGACGCTGCGCGGCCACGCCAAAGACGACCCGGGCGCGCGGGACCGTTTCCTGGTGATCATGAGCCGCCAGGCCGAGCGCATGGCGCGGCTGATCGACGACCTGCTGTCGCTCTCGCGGATCGAGCTGAACGAGCACATCCGGCCCGGCGGCGCGTGCGACCTGAACCTGGCGGTGGCCGACGTGGTCGACGCCCTCTCGCCCCAGATCACCGAGAAGCGCATCCAGCTGAAGCTCGACGCCGCCCCGGGCAAGGCCGAGGTCGTGGGCGACCGCGACCAGATCGTGCAGGTGGTGCAGAACCTGCTCGACAACGCGGTGAAGTACGCCGCTCCCGGCGACGAGGTGCGGGTGACCGTGGCGCCCGGCCTGTCGCTCAGCGCCGCGTCAGCCTCCCGGGCAGGCGATCCGCGTCTGGCCGCCCCGGGCGGCGGCCGGATGTCCCTGCTGACGCCCACCCGTGCGCCGGCGGCCAGCTACGGCTCCGTGCGGGTCGAGGACTGCGGCCCCGGCATCTCCAAGGAGCACCTGCCGCGCCTGACCGAGCGGTTCTACCGGGTCGAAGGCCAGAAGAGCGGCGAGCGCACGGGCACGGGGCTCGGCCTCGCCATCGTCAAGCACATCGTGAACCGCCACCGCGGCGGCTTCCTGGTGGAAAGCGCGCCGGGCTGCGGCGCCGCCTTCTGCGTCTACTTCCCTATGCGTCAAAAGATGGACGCCTCGCCGGCGCAGCCCGCCGCGCCAACGCGCGAAGTCACCCCCGTTTGACGGTCTGACGGCAAGCTATCGCCTCCCGTGATGAAACTGTCGTAAAAACGTCGTAGCGGGTCCGCAAACACCAGGCAGTTAGGGGTTTGGCCCTGCGGCCCGCCGGAATCACCACAATGAGCACAGTCGAGCACACCCTGAAGTTCTTCGGCGAGGAGCTGGAACAGCTCAAGGCCGAGGTGGCGCGCATGGGCGGCCTGGCGGAGGCGCAGGTCGCTGACGCGGTGGAGGCCATCGCCCGCCGCGACGTGACCCTGGCCGAGGACGTGGTCGGCCGCGACCAGCGCCTGGACCAGCTGCAGCACGAGATCGAGCGCAAGGCGATCCGCATCATCTCCCTGCGCCAGCCGGTGGCCCAGGACCTGCGCCGCACCGTCGCCGCCATGAAGATGAGCTCCATCCTGGAGCGCACCGGCGACTACGCCAAGAACATCGCCAAACGCGGCCTGGTGCTGGCCGAGGCCGAGCCGGTCAGTGCGCTCACCCGGTCGATCGAGCGGATGGGCAAGCTGGTCTCCGGCCGGCTGAAGGAGGCGCTGGACGCCTACACCAACGGCGAGCTCGACCGCGCCATGGACGTCTGGCAGAACGACGAAGAGGTCGACGAGCACTACAATTCGCTGTTCCGCGAGCTGCTCACCTACATGATGGGCGACGCGCGCATGATCAATTCGTGCGCCCACCTGCTGTTCGTGGCCAAGAACCTGGAGCGGATCGGCGACTACGCCACCAACGTCGCCGAGCTGGTGCACTATGAGGTGACCGGCGAGGAGATCGTCGGCGATCGGCCGAAGTGGAGCGGCGTCGCCGGCCCGGCCGAGCCGGAGATTTGAACCGAAGATGACGCCTCAGGTTCTGGTGGTCGAGGACGAGGACGCCCTCTCGACGCTTCTGCAGTACAATCTCGAGAAGGAAGGCTATTCGGTCCGCCTCGCCTCCGACGGGGAGGAGGCGCTGGTCCAGGTCGACGAGCGTCTGCCCGACCTGATCGTGCTGGACTGGATGCTGCCCAAGATCAGCGGGATCGAGGTCTGCCGCCGCCTGCGCGGGCGGGTGGAGACGCGCAACGTCCCCATCGTCATGCTCACCGCCCGGGGCGAGGAGAGCGACCGTATCCGCGGGCTGGACACCGGCGCCGACGACTATGTGATCAAGCCCTTCTCGATGACGGAGCTGGCGGCGCGGCTGCGGGCCGTGCTGCGCCGCATCCGCCCCGGCCTGGCCGAGGACCGGGTGCAGCATGGCGACATCATCATGGACCGGGTGGCCCACCGGGTGCGGCGCGCCACGCGCGAGGTGCACCTCGGCCCCACCGAGTTCCGCCTGCTCGACTATCTGATGCAGCATCCCGGCCGGGTGTTCTCGCGCGAGCAGCTGCTGGACGCGGTCTGGGGCTCGGACGTCTATGTCGAGGCGCGCACCGTGGACGTGCACATAGGCCGCCTGCGCAAGGCGCTGAACCGCGACGACGAGGTCGACCCCATCCGCACGGTCCGCTCCGCCGGCTACTCGCTCGACGCGGACGCCTGACCCCCTCTCCCCTTGCGGGAGAGGGAAGGGGCCCGCGTGGCGCAGCCGCGTGGGAAGGGTGAGGGGGCGATGCGCAGGCGACCACGCTTCGACGCTTCCATCGTCGTGCGACCCCTCACCTTCCCACGCTTCGCGCGGGCCCCCCCTCTCCCGCAGGGGGAGAGGGGTTCATCCTACTTCCCCAGCCCGTCCGTGCGCCGGATGAAGCCCGCCACGTCGTCGTGCAGCGCCTTCAGCGACTCTTCGTGCGCGTAGACCATGTGGCCCGACGGATAGTAGTGGAACTCCATGTTCGACTGCAGCTTCGCCGGGATCTGCAGGTGGTGGTCCTCGTACCAGCCCTCGTAGAAGGGGGTGGCCAGGTCGTAGTAGCCGCCGGCGACCATGACCTTCAGGTTCGGGTTGTACTTCATGGCCGAGGCCAGGTCGGGCATGACGTTCTCGATGCCGGGCAGGGGGAAGGGCGCGCCGGGCGGCTGGTGGTCGTTCTTCCAGTCCTTGAACACCTCGATCTCGGGCTTGTAGGTCTTGCCGAAGCCGAAGTGCAGGTCCCTGCGGACATAGTCGTTGAAGCTCGACACATAGGCAGAAGCGATCGAGGCCGACTGCGGATCATAGTCCGCCGCCTTGCTGAGCGGGTCCATGCTGGGGCCGGAGAAGCGGGTGTCCAGCCGGCCGGTGGTCATGCCGTCGGCGTCCTGGAGCATCTTCTCGAACATGCCGCCGTTCACACGCAGGTCGGCCTTCAGCACGTAGTCGACCGGCAGGCCGGTGAAGTGGGCGAATTGCTGGGCCACGGCCTGGCGGCGGGCGGGCTCCAGCTCGGAACCCTGTTGCAGGGCCAGGGTGTAGTCGGTGTTGGCGAAGCGTTCGGCCTCGGCCAGCCACGCCTCCAGGTTGCCCGGGCGGCCGCCGGCGATGCGGTTGTGGTACCAGGCCGTCGCCGCATAGGTCGGCAGGGCGGTGATGTAACTGATGTCCGTGCCCGGATTGGTCTCCGGCGCGTCGACGGAAAGGTCGAAGTTCAGGATCTGCGAGAGCAGGATCACACCGTTGAAGTCGACGCTTTCGCCCGTCTCCAGCTGGTTGACCACCACGGCTGAGCGCGGGGTGCCATAGCTCTCGCCGAACAGGTACTTGGGCGAGTTCCAGCGGCCGTACTTGGACAGGAAGCCCTTGATGAACTGGGTGAAGGCGTAGGCGTCGGCGTCCACGCCGTAGAAGCTCTTCTCCTTGTCCTTGCCGGCGATGCGCGAGAAGCCGGTGCCCGGTGCATCGATGAACACCAGGTCGCTGGCGTCCAGCAGGCTGTAGGCGTTGGGGACCAGCCGGTACGGGGCGGCCGGGGTGTGGCTGTCGTCCAGCGTCACCACCCGGCGCGGGCCGAAGGCGCCCATGTGCAGCCACACCGTCGAGGAGCCGGGGCCGCCGTTGTACAGGAAGGTGATCGGCCGGTCGGCCGACGGCGCGCCCTTGGCGAAATAGGCGACGTAGAAGATGGCGGCCTCGGCGTCCGGATTGGCCTTGTCGCCGAGGTCCTTGCCATCGCCTGACTTCTCCCGGGCGGCGGCGTCGTCCCAGCCCTTGGGGTGCACCACAATCGTGCCCGCCACCGCGCGATAGTCGACGGGGCGGCCCTCAACGCTCACCTGGCCTGTGCTCTCGGCGCTTTCCGGATGGAACAGCACGCCGTCGTCCGGCGCGGCCGTCGCGGTGGCCGAGGGCTTCTCGTGCTCGCGCGCGGCGGCCGCCGGCTGGAGCTTGGCCTCCGACGAGGGCTGGGCGAACGCCGGGCCGGCCATGATCGACGCGGCCGCGCCGAGGAGCAGGAGGGACTTGACCACGCGATGTCCTGGAATCGAAGGGTGAACCGGCATCCCACACGGCCAAGCTGGCCCCGCCTAATTAAATCGCCGCCATGTTGCGGCGGCGCGCTGGGCGTCAGACGTAGGCCGGCCCCCGCCAGCGCGTCCAATGCCGCTCGGTCGCTTTGTAGGCAGGCTGCTCCATGCCGATCCACAGGCTCGCCGCGATCGGGTTCATCTGCGTCATGCCGGCGTAGGCGTCCCGCAGCGCTGCGGTCACCGGTATGAGGCCGCGGGCTTCCTCGACAAGTTCGTCGAAGCGCCAGACGTCGCCGGACGGATCGTCCAGGCCGGCCTTCATCTCGTCCATCGCCCCGGGGTCCAGAAGCGCGCGCACGGCGTTGAACACGCCAGGTCCCGTGGCCGTCAGCGCGCTGTCGCGCCGGCGACCCCTGACGTTGTGCAGGGCGAGCGTCAGGCAGGCGCGCAGGAACGGGTCGCCCGCCTGCGGGAACACCATCAGCCCGTTGTTCAGCAGGCCGAGCCAGCAGAACATTAGCGAGCGGTCGGCCTCCGCCGCCAGCCCGCGCAGCGGCTGGCGCGACTGGTGGTCGACGTCGATGTACAGGCCGCCCTCGGCGATCAGGGCGAACAGCCGGATCAGGTCGGCCTGCATCGCCGGCACAGCGCACGACCGGAACGCCGCGGCGTCCTCCAGGCCATAGCGACGGGCGATGTAGTCCTCGGCCGTGCGCGCGCTGAACAGCACATGTTCGAAGTCCGGATTGTCGTCCCGGAAGCCTCTGACCCAGACGGCCACGTCAGTGGGCGGCGTCTCGCCGTCCCAGTACTGGAACAGCTTCGGGCGCTGTTGCGGCGGCGCGGCGCGCGAGGGGGCGAACAGGCGTCTCAAGCCGCGCATCATGCCCTCGCTGCGCCTCGCACTAGCCCCGCGAAGCCTAGTCTGCAAGAGAAGGCGCGCCGGAGCAGAGACTTGAGCGCACCGACCCACGACAGGCCGCATCCGCCGCCGCGCGCAGGCGTCGCGCCGGACGCCGGTGCCTTCCTGCTCGGCCACAGCCACGTGAACGCCGTGGTGCACGCGGCGGAGCATGCGGGCCTTGCGATCAGCCACATGAACCTGTGGCTATGGGGGCGGCCGGTGCATTACGACGGCGGCGCGCCGACCCTGGACCCGGAGCTGGACGCGCGGCTCGGCCCCTTGATCATCTCCACCGTGGGCGGGAGCGCGCACGACGTCCTGGGCCTGGGCCAGCATCCTCGCCGCTTCGACTTCGTGCTGCCGGATGCGCCGGGCCTGCCGCTCGCGGACGGCGCCGAGGTGCTGCCCGCCGAAGCCGTCCGCGGCGCCCTGCTCGCCCAGATCGAGGGCGAAGTGCTCGACCTCGTGCGCCTGCTCGCCCTCAGCGGCCGCCGCGTGATCCATCTGGAGCCGCCGCCGCCGGTGGACGACGACCCGCGCCTGGCGCAGGAGCTTGGCTACATGGGCTTCGTCGCCACGCCGACCCTCGGCCCCTCGCCGCCATGGCTGCGCTACAAGTTCTGGCGCCTGCATTCGCAGATCGTGCGGGAGGCCTATGAGGCCGCGGGCGTGGAGTTCTGGGCCGCGCCGGAGGCTTCGCAGGACGATGAGGGGTTCCTCCGGCCCGAGTTCTACGCCTATCCCTGCCACGCCAATCCCGCCTACGGCGCCCTGGTGCTGCGCCAGCTGGGCCTCGTCGCATGAGCGGCCTGCGGGCGCGGCTGCGCCAGGTTCTCGACGCCGCCCGCGGCCGCCCGGCGCTGGCGCCGGCCCTGATCGGTCACAGCCACGCGGGGGCCGTGTTCGAGGCGGCGGCGCAGGCGGGCATGCCGCTGCGGGGGTTCAACTTCTGGACCGCGCCCCAGCCGGCGATGGACCCGGATCGCACCGCCTTCCATCCCGAGATCGCCGCTGTCCTCTCGCGGGGGCCGGTGTTCTCGATCGTCGGCGGGGCGGCGCACAACATCCTGGCTATGGTCGAGCACCCCCGCCCGTTCGACTTCGTGCTGCCCGAGCGCCCGGACCTGCCCATCGCCGACGGCGCGGAGGTGCTGCCGTTCGAGGCGATGAAGGCGGCCCTGGCCGCGCCGCTGCAGGAGTACCTGGACATCATCGCCCTGGTGCGGCGCACGGCGAGCGGGCCTGTCTTCCACATCGAGGCGCCGCCCGTGCCGTTCGACAACGACCGCATCCTTTCGGACGTGCCGTGGATGTTCTTCCAGAACCTGACGGGCGCGGTGGCGCCGCCGGCCCTGCGCTGGAAGGTCTGGCGGCTGCAAGCGATGCTGACGGCCGATTTCTGCCGGCGCATGGGCGTGGAGGTGCTGCACGCGCCGGCTGAAAGCCTGGACGGCCAGGGCTATCTCAGGCCGGAGTTCTACCAGGACGCCATGCACGTGAACGCAGCCTATGGCGCCCTGGTGCTGCAGCAGATGAGGCGCGTCCTATGACCCATCCCTATGCGGGCGCGGCGCCCCATCGGCTGTGGCGCAAGGCGGTGGCGGCGGCCGGGTTCGAGACCGACCCGGTGGTCGACTTCCCGTTCCGCATCGCGGCCGAAGACAAGGTGTGCACGGCGGGCAGCTGCTTCGCCCAGCACATCTCGCGCCGGCTGCAGGACGGCGGCTTCACCTTCCTGGTCACCGAGAGCGCCCATCCCATCCTTCCCGCGGCGACGGCGGAGGCGTTCAACTACGGCCGCTTCAGCGCCCGCTACGGCAACCTGTACACCGCCCGCCAGCTGCTGCAGCTGATCCGCCGGGCATATGGCCGCTTCCAGCCGGCCGAGGACATCTGGGAGACGGCGGACGGCCGCTTCGTCGACCCCTTCCGCCCGCAGATCCAGCCGGGCGGCTTCGCCACGCGGCGGGAGTACGAGCTGGACCGCGCCCAGCATTTCGCCGCCGTGCGCTGCGCCTTCGAGACCATGGACGTGTTCGTCTTCACCCTCGGCCTCACGGAGAGCTGGGAGGCGGCGCGGGACGGCGCGGTCTTCCCCGTGTGTCCCGGCGTGGCCGGCGGCCACTTCGATCCGCAGGCCCACCTGTTCCGCAACCAGACGGTGGACGAGGTGACGGACGACCTGCGGCAGGCGATCGCCGAACTGCGCGCCGTGAACCCGGCCGTGCGCGTCATCCTCACCGTCTCGCCCGTGCCGCTGGTGGCGACCGCGACCGAGGGGCATGTCCTGACCGCCACCACTTATTCCAAGTCCGTCCTGCGGGTGGCGGCGGGCGCGGTGGCCGCGCGCACGCCGGATGTCGCCTACTTCCCCTCCTACGAGATCGTCACCGGGCCCCAGGCGCGGGGGCGCTACTTCGCCGAGGACCTGCGCTCGATGACGGAGGAGGGGGTGGACCGCGTCATGACGCTGTTCTTCCGCCACGCCGCCATCGGGCCCGTCCCGGCGGCCCCCGCCGATCCTCCGCCCCAGGGGGACTTCGTGGGCCGGATGCGCGCCGTGGTCGACGCGCTCTGCGACGAGGAGCGGTTGGACGCCGGCGACTGAGCCCCTACACTCGGCGGATCGCAGAGGAGCGGCGAAGGCGCAGGCGATGGGATTTCTCCAGACCCTCGGCCGCCTGGCGGAGCGTCGGCGCCCCGTCGAGGCGGCGCAGCCTCTGACCGCGGACCAGGTGCTGCAGCAGGTCGAGGCCCTCTGCGCCGCCGGACAGCCGCTTGCGGCCCTGCGGTTCGCCACGCCAGAGGCCGCGCGCCTCGACACGCCCGCGCTCTGGACCCGGGTGGGCCATCTGCGCCTCGCCGCGATGGCGCAGCTGGCGGCGGAGGCCAGACCCCGCCCCGACTGGCCCCTCGCCCTGCCGGACCCGTTCCCCGGGGTGGTCCTGCCCGAGATCGACGCCGCGCGGCTGGACGGCGCCAAGCTCGGCGGCGCGATCCTGCATCATGGCAGCCTGATCGTCCGCAACCTGGTCGATCCAGCGACGGCGGAGGCGTGGCGCGGCCGGATCGACGCGGCCTTGGCCGCCTGCGAGGCGCATCAGGCCGATCCGGAAGCTCCTCTGGCCGACAGCGCCCATGTGCCGTTCCCGCTGCCGGCCGACTCGGCGCTGGAGCAGGGGCGGGCGTTCATGCGCTCAGGCGGCGCGGTCTGGGCGACCGAATCGCCACTCGTGCTCGAAGCGATCCTGGCGACGTACCGCCGGCGCGGGGTGCTGAGCGCCATCGAAGGCTACCTAGGGGAGCCGCCGGTGCTCTCCGTCGGCAAGACGGTGCTGCGCCGCGCCGAACCCACGGGCAAGGGCGGGGACTTCCACCAGGACGGCGCCTTCATGGGCGCGGACATCCGCACTGTGAACGTGTGGCTGGCGCTGTCCGACTGCGGCGTGGACGCCCCGGGGCTGGAGCTGGTTCCCCGCCGCCTGGAGGGCTTGGCGGAGACGGGCACGCGCGGGGCCTGGTTCGACTGGTCGGTGGGGCGCGAGACGGCGGTTGAGGCGGCGGGCGAGGCGGGCCTCGCGACGCCGGCTTTCCGCGCCGGCGACGCCATCCTGTTCGACCAGCTGATGCTGCACGCCACCTACGGCGCCCCGGGCATGAGCCGCCGGCGCTATGCGGTGGAAAGCTGGTTCTTCGCGCCTTCGTCCTATCCCGCCGACCAGCTGGCGATCGCCGTCTAAGGACCAGCGGGTCAGGCGGGCTCGCGCCGGGCCGCCAGCTGGGCCTCGAGCTCGGCGATCCGGGCGTTGCGGGCCTCCAGCATGTGGCGCGCCCGCTCCAGCGCCTCAGTGCGGCGGGTGAGCTGTTCGCGCTGCTCCAAGAGGTCGACGCGCACCTTCATGCCGTCCTCCTCCAGGGCCTTGCACGCCTCCAGCAGCTTGTGCGGGCTGAAGAAGTCGTCGAGCAGCGCGCGCAGCGCCGGCGTCATGCGCGCGTGCGGCGCCAGGATGCCCAGGCCATTGAAGAAGGGCAGCACCTTCAGCTCGATGTCGCCCCGGGACGCGACGAAGTCCTCGATGCCCGTCAGCACCCCGTTCTCCGGGCCGCCCTCCTCCAGGGCGTTGGCGAACCGGGCGTTCAGCCCGCGGTCCACCAGCTCCGACACGCCCGGATAGATGGCGCGATAGGCGTAGGGCTTGCGCTCCACCTCGCGCCAGTCGTCCGGCGAATAGTACATGTCGCGCCGGGCGTAGGGCCACGCGCAGTCGTGGGCGATCACCACCGGCGGCGGCGATCCCGCCCGATCGGCGGCCGCCCAGATCATGGTCAGCTCGGTGTAGACCGTGCGCCAGTTGTGGTCCCCGTCCAGCAGCACGAAGTCGACCGGGGCGAGGGCGGGGATCACCTCGACGCTCTTCTTCGCGTGCAGGGCGTACTCCGCCTCGCCGTAGGGGGCGAGGGCGTCCAGCAGGCTCTTCAGCGGAACGGTGTCGACCACGTCCAGGTGCGCGCCGGTGCGGCGGCAATAGTCCAGCACATGGCCGGTGTTCCAGCCGAACTCAGCCCCGATCTCCAGCAGCCGCCGGGGCTGCAGCGTCTCGATCAGGGGGCGGGTGTAGCCGTTCCAGAACCTGTGCATCGGCTCAAAGTCCGCTGAGATCGTCGAGGGCAGAATCGTACCGCTGCGCCGGAAGCGGGTCCAGCACGCGCCGCAGGAACCCGTCCGCCGAGGTCGTCACCAGATGCTGGTTCAGCGTGCGGTCGACCACGAAGGCGGGGTGGCTCTGCACGAAGCGCACGATGGCGCGGTGGATCCAGGCGCGGCTGTAGCCGATCCACGGCTGGCCGAACCCGGCGCCCGGCACGAACATGTAGGAGCCCAGGGTGACCAGGCGGCTGTAGCGGGCCAGCGCCTCGACCGGCAGCTCATCCTCCGCCCGCGGCTGGAACACCACCAGCACCCGTTCCGCCCCGCCGATCTGCGCCTCGATATGCGCCAGCGTCGCCGGATCGTAGCTGTCTCCGCCCAGCCGCAGGACGCGGGGGGGCGAGGGCTCGTCCGCCGCGCCGCCCGGCGCGACCCAGACGATCCGGGCGCCCTCCAGCTCCAGCGCCGGCAGGATCGAGGCCACGAAGTCCACCAGTGCGGGCGAGGCGTCCTTCATCACGACCACCTGCGGGCGGGCGCGCCACAGCGCCTCCTGCAGGTCGGTCAGGTCCGGCGGCGCCAGGTCGATCTGGCGGCCGCGCCAGCGGGTCTCGCGATGCCGGCCCGTCTCCACATAGGCGGCTTGCAGATAGCGCCGCGCATCCTCGTCGAACTGGATGGCGAGGGGCCGGGGCCGCAGCCGGCCGGTCAGCCCTTGGCGCAATGGGGCCGGCGTCCACTGCCGCGCCGTCAGGGCCGCGGCCGTCTTGATCACGCCCGAGACCCGGATGCGATCGGGCGGCAGGCTCGCGAACTCCGCTCCGCGCATCTGGGCGTAGCGGCTGGCGTAGCTGCGCACCCGGGCATCCTTCTCCTCGTCGTCCACGTTGGTGGTCATGCCGCCGTGGTACTGGTGGAACGAGGCTTCCCCGACCAGGGCCACCACGGCGTCCGCGGCGTCGGCGGCGCGGCGGAAAAGGTCCAGGTTGGCGAACCCCGCGCCCGGTGTGTCGAACGCCTCGTCGAGGCCGCCGAGCCGCCCGTACAGCTCCGCCGGCAGGAACAGGCAGTTGCTCTCGCTCATGCCGTCGAACCAGCTGTTCGGGCTCTCGTACATGGGCGAGGCGATGGAGAAGATCTCGTAGTCGCTGTCGGGCCAGTTCACCCGGGCGAACAGCACGTCCTCATGCTCGCGGCTGTAGCCGACGGTGGAGAACCAGCGCTGGTCCCCGCCGATGAACCACTGGCGCAGCGCCACGATCGCGCCGGGCTCGCTCTGCAGGGCGGCGTGGGCTTCGGCGATGACGCCGGGGCTGACGAGGTGCGCGCCGTCGATCATCACGGCGATCCAGCGTCCCCGGGCCGCCGCCGCCGCCTCGTTCAGAGCCGCGCAGGGAGAGGGTTTCACGACCGAAGGGCGGAACAGGCGGAACTCCGGCCCGAACCGGGCGACGAAGTCCGGCTCCAGGGGCGGGTTCGAGCCGTTGTCGATGCACAGCACCTCGAAGGGGATGTCCTCCACCCCCTGCTGGAAGGCGCGGGACAGGGAATGCAGCGTCCGCTCCGCCTCCCGTCGCATGTTGTAGAAGTTCACCAGGATCGAGATTGCGGGCGTGGCGTCGGGCGCCGGGCGGCGCGGGACGGGCGCGGCCGGGCGGGCGGGGGGCGCATCCGGCATGAGCATGCGCAGCGGCTCGGCCAGGAGCGGCGGGCCGCCGGCGAGGCGCAGCTCGAAGGCGTGCTCCGCCCCGTCGAACAGGTGGTCCGGCAGGTCGAACCGGAAGCCGCAGCGGCCATCCCCCTGGCGCAGGTCTTCCAGGTCGTTGCGCCAGATGTCGGCGCGGGCCTCGGCGACGACGCGGCCGCGCCTGACCCCTTCCAGCTCGACCAGCTCCAGCTCGACCGGCGCCGAGATCGGCGTGGGGCGGTGGCACCAGCCGCGGATGTCGCCCTGCGCCGCCCGGTCGATCCAGCCGGTGATCCCGCCCGGCCCGCTCAACCGGCTCGGATGCTCGTCGGGCGACGGCCGGCCGCGGATGTCCTCGCCCAGCACGTCTGCGGCGCCCTCGTTGAAGGGAAATACCGCCAGCACCCGGAAGGGCCCGCCGGACGCCGGCAACGGCATCTCGAAGCCGCAGGCGCCGCCGCGCTTGCCGGCGCTCTGCAGATCGCCCCGGAAGAGCGTCGCGGTCGTCTGCGCCGCCACCTGCCCGAAGCGATCCAGCACATCGATGCGGGCGGCCTCGTCCGGATGTTCGGGCGCCCAGACCCAGCCGCGCAGCCGCTCCGGTCCGGCCTCGTCCAGGTAACTTTCCACCACGAAGCGCGGCGACGACTCGTGCGTGGTCATCTGGCGGGGATACACATTTCGGCGGGCGGGGCGGACTTGCTAGCAACCTTGCCGGGGCTTGGCTATGGTCGGGGTCGATCTCCTCTCGCGGACGCGATGAAGCTCTTCCAGTACTGGGATCAGACCGAGCTTCCGCCCGATGTCGGCGGATGGATCGACGGGTTCCGAACGGGCAATCGCGACCTGGAGCATGTCCTGTTCCACGAGGCGTCGGCGGCGGCGTTCATCGCCCGTCACCATGGACCGCGGGAGCTCGCCGCCTTCAGGGCCTGCGCCGTGCCCGCCATGCAGGCGGACTACATCCGCCTGTGCGCCATCAACACCTTCGGCGGCGTCTACGTGGATGCGGACAACCAGAGCCTCGCGCCCCTCGCCGGCCTGCTGGCTCAGGCGCCGGCGGCGATGATGTTCACCTGGGGGGGCCTGCTGAACAACGGCTTCCTCATGTTCCGCCGGCCGGGCGACCCCTTCGTCCGCGCCTGCCTGGCGCTGACCACCTCCAACATCGAGGCGCGCCGTCTAAAGGCGATGTTCACCTGCACGGGGCCGGGCGTGGTGAATGCGGTGCGCGCGATCGTCGATCCCGAAGCGCTGCCGGGCATCCTGCACGACTTCGATACGCCCATCGCTGCAGACTGGGACTTCCCCGGGCTTCTGCGCCATGCGCGCGAATTGATCCCGCCGACGCCTGAGCTGGTCGACAGCTTTCGCGCCATCACCCTGATGAACGCCCTCGCCGCCAGTCCATGGATCGGCGCCGAGCAGCCCGCCTACAAGGCCACCGACCGGCACTGGCTGAACTGGAAGGCGCCGATCTACCGCGACCAGGCGTGAGGCGCGGATGTTGCGGAACGGCTCAGCTTTACGGAACATAGAAGGAACACTAATCTTCCCGGCGTGGCGAGTCTGACGCTTCGGCGCAAGCTGGAAATCCTGAGCGACGCGGCGAAGTACGACGCGTCCTGCGCCTCGAGCGGCGGGGCCAAGCGGTCGTCCAAGAACGGGCGGGGCGTGGGATCCACCGAGGGCGGCATGGGCGTGTGCCACGCCTTCACGCCGGACGGACGCTGCGTCTCCCTCCTGAAGATCCTGCTGACCAACTTCTGCGTCTACGACTGCGCCTACTGCGTGAACCGCGTGTCGAGCAACGTGGCGCGCGCCCGCTTCTCGGTGGACGAGGTGGTGCGGCTGACGCTGGACTTCTACAAGCGCAACTACATCGAGGGGCTGTTCCTCTCCTCCGGCGTGATCAAGTCGGCGGACTTCACCCAGGAGGAGCTGAACCGCGTCGCCAAGACGCTGCGCGAGGTCCACGACTTCCGCGGCTACATCCACCTTAAGCTGGTGGCCGGCTGCAGCCCGGAGCTGGCGGCGGAGGCGGGGCTGTACGCGGACCGCCTGTCGGTGAACATCGAGCTGCCGAGCGACGACACGCTGAAGCGGCTCGCCCCCGAGAAAAAGAGCGAGGACATCAAGCGCGCCATGGGCACGGTGCGCCTGGGCATCGATGATGCGGCGCAGGTCAGCCACACGGGCCGCCGCGGCGCCAAGTACGCGCCTGCGGGCCAGAGCACCCAGATGATCGTGGGCGCCGACGACTGCACCGACGCCGACATCCTGAAGCGGTCGGAAAATCTCTACGGCGGCTACAGCCTGAAGCGGGTCTACTATTCCGCCTTCAGCCCGATCCCCGACGCCAGCCAGGCCCTGCCGCCCAGCCGTCCGCCGTTGATGCGCGAGCACCGGCTGTACCAGGCGGACTGGCTGATGCGGCACTACGAATTCACCCGCGAGGAGATCGCCGCCGCCCATCCCGACGGGATGCTGGACCTGAAGCGCGATCCCAAGCTGATGTGGGCTCTGGCCAACCGCGACCGCTTTCCCGTCGACGTGAACCGCGCCGACCGCGAGATGCTGCTGCGCATCCCGGGGCTTGGGACCAAGTCGGTGGACACGCTGATCGCCGTGCGCCGGGTGAAGGCGATCCGGCTGGAGGACCTTCAGCGTCTGGCCCGCTCGGTGAAGCGGCTGCAGCCCTTCGTGATCGCCGCGGACTGGCGGCCGCGTCCGGCGGACGAGCGGGCGGCGGAGCTGGCGCCGCCGCCGAGCGAGCCGCCGCGGCAGCTGAGTTTGTTCTGATGGCTGCTCTGGAACCCTTCCCCCTCGAAGGGGGAAGGGCAGGGATGGGGGTGAGTGCAGGCGGCTCGTGGAAGGCCATAGGAGGCGGCGCCGCCTCCAGCGCCATCCTCATCACGCTCAGCGCGCGCACCCCCACCCAACCCTCCCCCTTCGAGGGGGAGGGCTCAGGCATGCAGCTGCGCTGATGATCCACGCCGTCCGCCTCGCCTCGGAGATCGACTTCGACGGGTGGCGCGATGCGGCCCGCAGGCTGCGGCTCGCCGACATCGCGCCCCCTGAAGTGGTCTGGCGGGTGGGCGAGGCGGCTGGGCTGTTCGACGGGCCGGAGCCCCCGCCCGCACCGCCCGGCGCCGCCTTCTCGGCCCCGCGCGCCTTCGTCGAGCTGGCGAAGGACGCGATCCTGCACCGCGACCCAGGGCGGTTCGACCTGCTGTACCGCCTGCTCTGGCGGCTGAAGGACGAGCCGCATCTCATCGAGGTCGCCACCGATGCGGACGTCGCGAGCGCCCAGCTCATGCGCAAGCAGGTGCGCGACGCCGAGCACAAGATGCACGCCTTCCTGCGCTTTCGCCGGGTGGACGACCCCGATGATCCGCAGGAGATCGAGACCTACGTCGCCTGGTTCGAGCCGGCGCACCATATCGTCGAGCGCGGCGTGGACTTCTTCGTGCACCGCATGGCCAACTTGCGCTTCTCGATCCTGACGCCTGAGGTCTGCGCCCACTGGGATGGCGAACTGTCGTTCTCCCCGTGCGTGGACGGGAGCCAGGCGCCGCCGGAGGACGCTCTGGAGGAGGACTGGCGCGTCTATTTCGCCTCGATCTTCAACCCGGCGCGGGTGAACGCCGGGCTGATGACCCAGCACATGCCGCGCCGCTACTGGAAGAACATGCCCGAGGCGCGGCTGATCCCCGAGCTGGTGTCCCGGGCGCAGGGGAGGACCGAGACAATGGTGCAGGCCGCCCCCACCGAGCCCTCCGCCCGCGTGCGCCGCCGGGCGACGACGGCGGCGACGACAACCGGCGAGGCGCCCGCGCCGGCCGAGGCTCCGCAGAGCCTGCCGGAGGTGGCGGAGGCGATCCAGTCCTGCCGCCGCTGCGAGCTGTGGGCCGCCGCCACCCAGGGCGTGCCGGGGGAGGGGCCGGCGAGCGCGCCCCTGATGTTCGTGGGCGAGCAGCCCGGCGACATGGAGGACCTGAAGGGCCGCCCCTTCGTCGGGCCCGCCGGCCAGCTGTTCGACCGGGCGCTGGCGGCCGCCGGCGTCCCGAGGGAGGCGACCTACGTCACCAACGCGGTGAAGCACTTCAAGCACGAGCCCCGCGGCAAGCGCCGCATCCACTCCAAGCCCAACGGCAGCGAGGTGACCGCCTGCCGCTGGTGGCTGGAGAGCGAGCGGGCGCTGATCAAGCCCAGGGTGATCGTGGCGCTGGGCGCCACGGCGGGGCTGTCGGTGTTCCGCCGCTCCGTGGCGGTGACGCGGGAGCGGGGCGTGGTCGGCGAGGTGGAGGGCGGGGCGCTCGGCTTCCTCACCGTCCACCCATCCTTCCTGTTGCGCCTGCCGGACGAGGCGGCCAGGGCCGCGGAGTTCGAGCGGTTCGTGCGCGACCTCGGCGAGGCGTACGCGCTCTTGTGAGGCGCAAGGTCACGATGCGCTGGCGTGAAGCCGACCCCATCTGACGGAAATGCCTGAACTTCCCGAGGTCGAGACCGTGCGCCGGGGGCTGGCGCCGCATCTGGTGGGCGCGCGCCTGGCCCAGGTGGAGCAGCGCCGGCCGGACCTGCGCTTCCCCCTGCCCGACCGCTTCCCGGAGCGGCTGACCGGCGCGACCGTCACCGCCCTGGAGCGGCGCGCCAAATACCTGCGCGCGCACCTGGACACCGGCGAGACCCTGGTCTGCCACCTGGGCATGACCGGCCGCTTCCTGGTGGAGGACGCAAAGCCCGGCGCCTTCGTGCACGGGGCGGGCGATGATCCCAAGCACACCCACATCGTGCTGCGCACCGAGGCGGGGACCAGCATCTCGTTCAACGACGCCCGCCGCTTCGGCTACATGGACCTGCTCGACACCGAGGCGCTGGAGCGCCATCCCTGGTTCGCAGGCCTGGGGCCGGAGCCGCTGGGGCCGGCGTTCGGGCCGAAGGTGCTGGTGGACGCCTTCGCGGGCCGAAAGCAGAGCGTGAAGGCGACCCTCCTGGACCAGCGCGTGGTGGCGGGGCTCGGCAACATCTACGTCTGCGAGGCGCTGCACCGCGCCGCCATCCATCCGGAGACGCCGGCCGGTGCCATCCCGGCGGCCAGGCTGAAGCGGCTGGCCGCCGAGGTGGTGGCGACGCTGGAGGAGGCGATTACCGCGGGCGGCTCCACCCTGCGCGACTACCGCAACGCGGAGGGCGCGCTCGGCTACTTCCAGCACGCCTTCAAGGTCTACGGGCGTGAGGACGATCCCTGCGTGAAGCCGAGGTGCGCGGGCGTGGTGCGGCGCGTGGTGCAGGGCGGCCGGTCGAGCTTCTTCTGCCCGGTGTGCCAGCGCTGAGCGGCCGTCAGCGCTGAAGCGGCTCCTCCGCGTCCTGGCGGGCGGCGAGGAAGGTGACGAGGTCCCAGGCGTTGCGGACCGACAGCAGCAGCAGCGCCAGCAGCGTCAGCCCGGTGGCGAAGGCGGCGTGGGGCAGGGCGGCGACCACCGCCACGCACGAGGCCGCAAGCACCAGGTACAGCGCCACCGGGGTCGCGCCATAGAACCAGAAGTCGGTCCAGTGGGTGGTGATCTTAGACCGGGCGAGGTGGATGCCGATCGGCGTGGTGTAGGCGCAGCCGAACAGGGCGGCGGCCACCATCAGAAGGCTCGCGAGGCTGTGGTCCCCGTCCGGCGCCAGGGCCAGCGCGCTGATCAGCAGAACCAGCGACAGGTGCATCACCGCCGGGCTGGTGAACAGGCGACGGCCCGCCTCGCTGGGCGGCGCGGCGCGGCGGCGGGCCAGGGTGGCCACGATGAACAGCAGGCCGATCAGCTGGGCCGCCGCGGCTCCTGTCAGCTGGTAGAAGGTCTGCCAGCCCGCGAACATCTCAGCGCTTCAGCCGCAGGGCGTGCCAGCGCAGCTGGTCGGCCATGAAGGTCGAGATGAAGTAGTAGCTGTGGTCGTAGCCGGCGTGCAGGCGCAGCGTCAGCGGCTGGCCTGCGGCGGCGCACGCCTCGCGCAGCCGCTCGGGACGCAGCTGGGCGGCCAGGAACGGATCGGCCTCACCCTGGTCGACCAGGATGTCGGGCAGGCGGGCGCCGTCTTCGATCAGCGCGACCGCGTCGTGCTTGCGCCAGCGCGCGCGGTCCTGGCCCAGGTAGCCGCCCAGCGCCTTCTCGCCCCAGGGAACTTCCGAGGGCGCCGCGATGGGGGCGAAGGCGGAGACCGCCCTGAACCGCTCCGGAAAGGTCAGGCCGATGGTCAGGGCGCCATGGCCGCCCATGGAATGGCCCATGATCGACTGGCGGCCCGGATCGGCGGGGAAGGCGTCAGCGACTAGCGCCGGCAGCTCCTCCGTCACGTACGACCACATGCGGTAGTGCTCGGCGAACGGCGGCTCCGTGGCGTCGACGTAGAAGCCGGCGCCGAGGCCGAAGTCGTAGGCGCCGGCCGGGTCGTCCGCCACGCCCTCGCCGCGCGGAGAGGTGTCGGGCGCGACGAAGATCAGGCCCAGCTCGGCGCAGGCGGCGCGGTACTCGCCCTTCTCCGTCACATTGGCGTGGGTGCAGGTCAGGCCGGACAGATACCAGACCACCGGCAGCTTGGTCCCTGACGCATGATCCGGCACGAAGACGCTGAAGGTCATCGGCGTCTTCGTCTGGCGGCTCTGGTGGCGATAGACGCCCTGCACCCCGCCGTGGGCGCGGACCTGCGAGACCGTCTCCAGCGTCATCAGTAGACCACGACGCTGCGGATGCTCTCGCCCGCGTGCATCAGGTCGAAGCCCTTGTTGATCTCCTCCAGCGACAGGCGGTGGGTGATCATGGGGTCGATGGCGATCTTGCCGTCCATGTACCAGTCGACGATCCTGGGCGTGTCGGTGCGGCCGCGCGCGCCGCCGAAGGCCGAGCCCTTCCACACCCGCCCGGTGACCAGCTGGAAGGGGCGGGTGGCGATCTCCTTGCCGGCCTCCGCCACGCCGATGATGATCGACTGGCCCCAGCCGCGGTGGCAGCACTCCAGCGCCTGGCGCATCACCGTGGTGTTGCCGGTGCAGTCGAAGCTGTAGTCCGCGCCGCCGTCCGTCAGCGCAACGAGATGGGCGACGAGGTCGCCGTCGATGGCCTTTGGGTTCACGAAGTGGGTCATCCCGAACTTGCGGCCCCACTCTTCCTTGGCGGGATTGATGTCGACGCCGATGATCTTGTCGGCGCCGACCAGCCTGGCGCCCTGGATCACGTTCAGCCCGATGCCGCCGAGGCCGAACACCACCACGTTGGCGCCCGGCTCGACCTTGGCGGTGTTGACCACGGCGCCGACGCCGGTGGTCACGCCGCAGCCGACGTAGCAGGCCGTGTCGAAGGGCGCGTCCTCGCGGATCCTGGCCACCGCGATCTCGGGCAGCACCGTGTAGTTCGAGAAGGTCGAGCAGCCCATGTAATGGAAGATCGGCTGGCCCTTGTAGCTGAAGCGGCTGGTCCCGTCCGGCATCAGCCCGCGCCCCTGGGTGGCGCGGATGGCGGTGCACAGGTTGGTCTTGCGCGACAGGCAGCTTTTGCACTGGCGGCACTCGGGCGTGTAGAGCGGGATGACGTGGTCGCCGACCTTCACGCTGGTCACGCCGGGCCCCACCTCGCGCACGATCCCCGCGCCTTCGTGCCCGAGGATGGAGGGGAACAGCCCCTCGCTGTCCAGCCCGTCCAGCGTATAGGCGTCGGTGTGGCAGATGCCGGTGGCCTTGATCTCCACCAGCACCTCGAAGGCCTTGGGGCCCTCCAGGTCCAGCTCGACGATCTCCAGCGGCCTCTTGGCCTCGAACGCGACGGCGGCGCGGGTCTTCATGCGGCGGTCCTGATCTTCACCGACGCCCCGATAGCCGATCCCGGCCGCCAGAGGGAGCCGGATGAGACGGAGCTTCGCCCTCAGAGGCCCTGGACGATGATCGCCCGGTAGTCCGCAGCCTTTCGCCGGTAGGGCAGGGCGGCCTGGTAGGCGGGGCTGTCGTACCAGGCCTTCGCCGCCTCCACGCTGGGGAACTCCAGCAGCAGCACCCCGTCCGGCGCCGGCCCCTCCAGCGCGACGGTCTCGCCGTAGACCGCAAGCGGCTTCAGCTTTTGGCGGCCGGCGAAGTCGGCGGCGTTCTCGCGGTTCAGGCGCTGGTACTCGGCCATTGCGGCGGGGTCGCGCACCGGCTCGTCGCGGATGAGGATGATGTAGGCGGCCATCGGCGGGCTCCTGCGGGCGGCGGGAGCCTAGCGGGGCGGGCGGACGGCGTCAGCGACGGGGCCAACATCCATCGCCCCGACGCGCGATTGACGGGCATCATCTCACAATGTACGCCCTTGGATCAAATCATGAGAACGTGGCGGCGCTTTCCTGGCCGCCCGTGGGGGAGGCGTCCAGTGGGCTTTCCGAAGATCAAGGCGGTTCGCGCCTTCACCGTACGTGGTGGCGGCGCCGATTACCACGACCAGAAGGGCTACCACTGGATCGACGATCATATCGCGACGCCCATGGCGCGATACCCTGAATATCGCCAGAGCCGCCAGAGTTTCGGCATCAATGTGCTCGGCACCCTGGTGGTGGAGATCGAAGCCGACAACGGCGTGGTCGGCTTCGCAGTGACCACGGGGGGCGAGCCCGCCGCCTTCATCGTCGAAAAGCACCTGGCCCGCTTCCTGGAGGGCCGCGACCCAGCCGAGGTCGAGAAGATCTGGGACCAGATGTACTTCTCCACCCAGTACTACGGCCGCAAGGGCCTGGTGGTGAACGCCATCTCCGGCGTCGACCTCGCCCTGTGGGACCTGCTGGGCAAGCTGCGGGACGAGCCCGTGCACCAGATGCTGGGCGGCGCGGTGCGCGACGAGCTGACCTTCTACGCCACCGGCGCGCGGCCCGACGCGGCCAAGCAGCTGGGCTTCATCGGCGGCAAGCTGCCCCTGCACCACGGCCCGGCCGAGGGCGAGGAGGGCTTGAAGAAGAACCTCGCCGAGATCGCCGACATGCGCGCCAAGTGCGGCGAGGACTTCTGGCTGATGCTCGACTGCTGGATGAGCCTGGAGCTGAACTACGCCACCAAGCTCGCCAAACGCGCCTGGGACGAGAGCGGGCTGAAGTGGATCGAAGAGGCGCTCAGCCCCGACGACTACTGGGGCTACGCCGAGCTGAAGAAGAAGGCCCCGCCCGGCCTGCTGGTCACCACGGGCGAGCACGAGGCCACCCGCTGGGGCTTCCGGATGCTGCTGGAGATGGGCTGTTGCGACATCATCCAGCCGGACGTGGGCTGGTGCGGCGGCGTCACCGAGCTGGTCAAGATCGCCAACCTCGCCGACAGCCGCGGCGTGCTGATGATCCCGCACGGCTCGAGCGTCTACAGCTATCACTTCGTGATCACCCGGCATAACAGCCCCTTCGCCGAGTTCCTGATGATGCATCCGACCGCCGACCAGGTGGTTCCGATGTTCCATCCCCAGCTGCTCGGCGAGCCGGTGCCGGTGAACGGCAAGATCAGGCTCTCCGAGCTCGACAAGCCCGGCTTCGGCGTCGAGCTGAACCGCGACATCACCCTGAACCGTCCCTACACCCACTGAGGCCCCGTCCATGAAGCTCGTCCGTTACGGCCCCGCAGGGCAGGAGAAGCCCGGCTTGATCGACGCGGAGGGCGCGGTCCGCGACCTGACCGGCCACCTCGCCGACATCACTCCGGCCGAGATCTCGCCGGAGGGGCTGGCCAGGCTCGCCACCATCGACCCCGCCAGCCTACCGAAGGTGGAGGGCGCGGTGCGCTACGGCGCGCCGCTGAAGGGCTCGCCCAAGTTCCTGGCCATCGGCCTGAACTACGCGGACCACGCGCGGGAATCGAACCTGCCGATCCCCGAGGAGCCGATCTTCTTCAACAAGACGACGAGCTGCATCCAGGGCTGCGACGACGACATCATGGTCCCCCGCGACAGCCGGAAGCTGGACTGGGAGGTCGAGCTGGGCGTGGTGATCGGCAAGCGCGCCTCCTACGTCGAGGAGGGCGAGGCGCTGGACTACGTGGCCGGCTACGTCTGCATCAACGACGTGTCCGAGCGCTACTTCCAGAAGGAGCTCGGCTCCCAGTGGGACAAGGGCAAGGGCTGCGACACCTTCGGTCCGATCGGCCCGTGGCTCGTCACCCGGGACGAGGTCGGCGACGTGCAGGACCTGGACATGTGGCTGGAGGTGAACGGCGAGCGGATGCAGACCGGCAACACCAGGACCATGGTCTTCGGCGTCGCCGCCATCGTCAGCTACGTCAGCCGCTTCCTGACGCTTGAGCCCGGCGATCTGATCACCACCGGCACCCCGCCGGGCGTTGGCGAGGGCAAGAAGCCGAACCCGATCTTCCTGAAGGCCGGCGACAAGATCCGGCTCGGCATCGCCAAGCTGGGCGAGCAGAGCCAGACCGTCGTCCCCTTCCGCCACCCCAGCGAGCGCGCGTGACCATGAGCGTCTTCCCCGGCCGGTTCGACGGCCGCACCGCGATTGTCACCGGCGGCGCCTCGGGCGCGGGCCGCGGCGTGGCCGAGCGCATCACCAAGGAGGGCGGGAAGGTCGCCCTGTGGGACCTGAACCCCGAGTCCCTGGAGAAGGCCAAGGCGGAGACGGGCGCCGTGCACACCGTGGCGCTGGACGTCTCCGACGCCGACGCCGTGGCCAAGGCGGCGCAGGAGAGCTTCGCGGCGCTGGGCGGCCGCATCGACGTGCTGGTCAACAGCGCGGGCATCACCGGGGCCACCGCCCAGGTGAAGGACTATCCGATCGACAGCTGGAAGCGCGTGTTCGACATCAACGTGCACGGCCTGTTCTACTGCTGCCGCACGGTGATCCCGTTCATGCTCCAGAACGACTATGGCCGGATCGTCAACGTCTCGTCCGTGGCCGGCAAGGAAGGCAACCCCAACGCCTCGGCCTATTCGGCGTCCAAGGCGGCGGTGCTGGGCCTGACCAAGTCGCTCGGCAAGGAGCTGGCGACCGGCGGCGTGCGCGTGAACGCCGTCACCCCCGCCACCTTCAAGAGCCCGATCCTGGACCAGCTGCCCCAGAGCCAGATCGACTACATGCAGTCCAAGATCCCGGTCGGACGCCTGGGCGAGGTGCACGAGGTGGTCGCCCTGATCTCCTGGCTCGCCAGCGAGGAATGCAGCTTCTCCACCGCCGCCACCTTCGACATCTCCGGCGGCCGGACGACGTACTGACCATGGCCTCGCTTCCGGCGCGGACGGCCTCACAAGAGCCCTCCCCCTCGAAGGGGGAGGGTTGGGCGGGGGTGTGCGCGCCGAGGCTGAAGCGGCGAGCGCTTGAGGCGGCGCCGCCTCCTGCGCCTTTCCACCCACCGTCTGCGCGCACTCCCATCCCGGCCCTTCCCCCTTCGAGGGGGAAGGGTTCTGAAGGGCGCTCCGCGTGCCGCTGAATTTCCCCCTCGTCGACGCCCACGTGCACCTGTGGGACCTGGACGGTCCCATCCGGTACCCGTGGCTGCAGCCGCCGTTCTCCGACGACAGCGTCAACGGCAGCGTCGAGGCGATCGCCGGCACCTACTCGCTCGACGACTACCGGGCCGACGCCCGCGGGTTCGAGGTCGCCAAGATCGTCCACGTCGACGCCGGCGCGCGCGCTGAAGACGCCCTGGCTGAAACCGAGTGGCTCCAGGCCATGGCCGACGCCCACGGCCTGCCCAGCGCCATCGTCGCCTTCGCGCCCCTGGACGACCCGCGGGTGGAGGCCCTGCTGGAGCGTCACGCGGCGAATCCAAACGTGCGCGGCATCCGCCAGATCCTGAACTGGCATCGCGATCCCAAGCTCACCTACACGCCGGCGAACCTGCTGGAGGACCCGGGCTTCGAGGCGGGCTACGCGCTGCTGCGGACCTACGGCCTGGGCTTCGACCTGCAGATCTATCCGCACCAGATGCGGGCCGCCGCCGCGCTGGCGGCGCGCCATCCCGACACGCCGGTGATGATCAACCACGCCGGCATGCCGATCGACCGCGACGAGCCGGGCCTTCACCTCTGGCGCGAGGGGCTCCAGGCGCTCGCCGCCCTGCCGCACGTGTCGGTCAAGCTGTCCGGCTTCGGCATCGTCATGCACGACTGGACCACCGAGCGCCTCCGCCCGCTGGTGCTCCAGGCCATCGAGGCGTTCGGGGTGGAGCGCTGCATGTTCGCCAGCGACTTCCCGACCGACAAGCTCTACGCCGGCTTCGCCCCCCAGATGGGCGCCTACGACGAGATCACTGCGGGGTTCAGCGAGGACGAACGCTTCGACCTGTTCGCCCGCAACGCCGAACGACTTTATCGCATCTAGGAGATGATCAGACATCCTCCCCAGCTTTGCTGGGGAGGAGGACCGCGGAACGCGGTGGAGGGGCCGCGCGGGACGCGCGGAAGGCGGGGCAGGGGACGGCGATGATCCGCCCGGCTGCGCCGGTCAGCCCCCTCCCCGCCTTTGGCGGTACTCCCCCAGCGAAGCTGGGGGAGATAAGAAGACGGAGGGAAACACGAATGGCCAACCCGCTATTGGGCGTGGTCTTCCACTGGATCGGCGGCTTCGCCTCGGCGAGCTTCTACGTGCCCTACCGGGGCGTGAAGCGCTGGTCGTGGGAAGTGCTTTGGCTGGCCGGCGGGATCGTCAGCTGGATCATCGCGCCCTGGCTGTTCGCCAGCCTGGAGACGCGCGACCTGATCGGCGTGCTGTCGCACACCGCGCCCAAGACCCTGTTCCTGTGCTGGCTGTTCGGGGTGCTGTGGGGCTTCGGCGGCCTGACCTTCGGCCTGACCATGCGCTATCTCGGCATCTCGGTGGGAACCACCGTGGCGCTCGGCCTGACCGCCGCCTTCGGCACCCTGATCCCGCCCCTGGTGGCCGGCCAGATCGGCGGGCTGTTCGCCAGCTCCGGCGGCCGGATGGTGCTGATCGGGGTGCTGGTCTGCTTGGTCGGCATCGCGATCATGGGCCTGGCCGGCCGCGCCAAGGAGAGCGAGCAGGCGGCGATCCACATGGAAGGCCAGCCCAGGCCGGCCGACTTCACCCGCGGCATCCTGATCGCGGTCTTCTCGGGGATCATGTCGGCCTGCTTCGCCTACGGCCTGGCCGCCGGCCAGCCGATCCGCGACGCCACGCTGAAGGCCGGCACCTGGCCCCTGGCGCAAGGCCTGCCGGTGCTGTGCGTGGTGCTGCTGGGCGGCTTCATGACCAATGCGGCCTGGTGCGCCTTCCTGATCTGGAAGAACCGCTCCGGCGCGGAGTTCCTTGGCCGCAACAAGGTCCGCGGGCGCGAGGCCGGCCCCTCGCCCCTGCTGCGCAACTACGGCCTGTGCGCCATCGCCGGGGCGGCCTGGTACTTCCAGTTCTTCTTCTACACCATGGGCGAGAGCCAGATGGGCAAGTACGGCTTCTCCAGCTGGACCATCCACATGGCCTCCATCATCATCTTCGCCGCGGTCTGGGGCCTGGCGCTGAGGGAGTGGAAGGGCGCGAGCCGCAAGTCCTTCGCCCTGCTGACCATTGGCCTGCTCACCCTGATCGGCGCCAGCGTCCTCATCGGCTTCGGCAACGCCGTGGTCTCCAAGGCATGATCCCCATGTTCAAGTCCCTGCTGCTCGCCGGCCTGTCGCTGGGCGTGGCCGCGTCCGCCAGCGCCGCCCCCATCAGCGCCGAGCGCCCCTGGCTGACCGCCTGGACCTCCTCCACGGTGGAGGCGATCCCCGCCAAGATCGCCACGGACGTGCGCGACTACGTCGGCGTGACGGTTCGCCAGACCCTGCGGCTGGCGGCCGGCGGCTCAAAGCTGAGGGTGGCGCTCACCAACGAGCTGGGCCGCGACCCGGTGCAGGTGGGCGATGTGCACATCGCCCTGTGCGACAAGGACGGCGCCCTGCTGCCCGGCACGGACCGCGCCCTGACCTTCAGCGGCCGCAAGGCCTTCGTCATCCCGCCCGGCGCGCCCTTGCTGAGCGACCTGGTCGAGCTGAAGGCGCCCGCCTTCGCGGAAGCCGCCGTCTCGGTCTTCTATCCCCAGGCGGCGCGTCCCGCCGCCCACCTGTCGCGGGTGTTCGTCTCCAAGCCCGGCGATCACGCCGCCGACGCCAGGTTCACCGGCGCGGCGGCCCTGCGCGGCCCGGCGCTCGCCTCCCGGGTGGAGGTGATCCCCGCGACGGCCCACCGGGTGGTGGTGGCGCTCGGCGATTCCATCACCGAAGGCGCGGGCGCCACGCCGAACGCCCACATGGACTGGCCTGAGCAGTTCGCCCTTCGCCTGGCCAAGGCGCCGGGCGGCGAGCGCTGGAGCGTGGTCAACGCCGGCATCAGCGGCGGCCGCCTGCTGCACGACGGCGGGGGCGCAGGGCCGAACACCCTGGCCCGCTACGACCGCGACGTGCTGGACGTCCCGGGCGTGACCGACGTGATCCTCCTGGAGGGCATCAACGACATCGGCTGGGGCACCCAGCCCCAGGGCGCCGGCGAGATGGTCAGCGCCGAGGAGATCATCGCCGCCGACCGCCAGCTGATCGAGCGCGCCCACGCCCGGGGCGTGAAGGTGATCGGCGCGACCCTGCTGCCCTACGAGGGCGCGAGCTACTACGACCTCGAAGGCGAGAAGAAGCGCGAGGCGGTGAACGCGTTCATCCGCTCCGGCGCCTTCGACGACGTGATCGACTTCGAGGCGGCGATCAAGGACCCGGCCAATCCGCTGCGCTACCGGCCCGCCTTCGATCATGGCGATCACCTGCATCCGAGCGACGCCGGCTATACCGCCATGGCGGACGCCATCCCGCTGTCCCTGTTCGCGAAGTGAGCGCGCTTGTCCGGCCGTGAGCGGAGTGGAAGGGTGTCTCAAATGACGGACACCTCGCGCCCAGACATCGACCCCGCCACAGCGGAGGACGCCGATCCCGGCCGCGGCGTCGGCGGCGCCCAGACCCTGCTGCGCGGCCTGGACGTGCTGGAGGCGGTCGCCGGCGGGGCGATCGGCCTGGCGGACCTGGCCCAGACCCTCGGCCTGACCCGCTCCACCACCCACCGCTTGGCCGCGGCCCTGGTGGAGCGGCGCTACCTCGCGCTGACCCCGCGCGAGGGCTACAGCCTCGGCCCCAAGCTGCTGGAGCTCGGCTACCTGGCCCAGCTCCAGCGCGAGCTGTACGTCGTCGCCCGCCCGCGCCTCGAGGCGCTTTCGGCCCTGACCGAGGACACCGTCCACATGGCGGTGCTGGACGAGGACCGGGCGCTCTACCTCGACAAGATTCCCGGCCAGCGCCGCATCGACATCCGCTCGCGCGTCGGCGACCGCCAGCCGGTCACCTCCACCGGCGTGGGCAAGGCGCTGATCCTGGACGACGGCGAGGCGCGCTGGCGCGAGCTGTTCGCCATCGAAGGCGACGGCGCGGGCCCGGGCCAAGTCGATCTCGAAACCTGGCTGACGCGCATGCGCGCCTACGCCGAGGAGGGCCGCGCCTTCGACCTGGAGGAGAACGAGGACAAGCTGCGCTGCATCGCGGCTCCGATCCGCGGCGTCACCGGCAAGATCGTCGGCGCCATCAGCGTCTCCGGCGCCGCCCAGTACATGAACGACGACCGCCTCCAGGCCCTGTCGGAGGAGGTGAAGGCCACCGCCCGAGCCATCAGCGAGGACCTGGGCTGGACCGCCGGCGCCGGCGCCCGGCCGCCCCGCGCCCGCAAACCTAAGCTCGCCACCTGAGCGTTCCCGGAGTTCCCCAGATGCTGCTCGACGGAAAGACCGTGCTGGTCACAGGCGCGACCCGCGGCATCGGGCGCGGCGCGGCGATCATGTGCGCCAGGCACGGCGCCGATGTCGCCATCAACACCTGGCGCGACCCCGAGGGCGCAGAGGCGGTGCTGGCCGAAATCCGCGCCCTCGGCCGGCGCGCGATCGCCTACGAGGGCGACGTCGCCGACCCGGCCAGCGCGCCCGCCTTCGTGAAGGCGGCGGTGGCGGAGCTCGGCAAGGTGGACGTGTTCGTCTCCAACGCCGGCATCTGCCCCTTCCACAGCTTCCTGGACATGCCGCGGGAGGTGTTCGAGCGGACGCGGGACGTGAACTATTCGGGCGCCTACTGGATGGTGCAGGCCGCGGCGAACCAGATGAAGGACCAGGGGGCAGGGGGCGCCATCGTCGCCATCAGCTCCATCAGCGCCCTGGTCGGCGGCGAGATGCAGACCCACTACACCCCCACCAAGGCGGCGGTGCACAGCCTGATGCAGTCCTGCGCCGTGGCGCTCGGCAAGTACGGCATCCGCGCCAACTCGGTGATGCCGGGCACCATCGCCACGGACATCAACAAGGACGACCTCTCCGACGCGGCCAAGCGGACCTACATGGAGGGCCGAATCCCCCTCGGCCGCCTCGGCGAGCCGGAGGACGTGGCCGGCTGCGTGGTGTTCCTGGCCTCCGACCTCGCCCGCTACGTCACCGGCGCTTCGGTACTGGTGGACGGCGGCGCCTTCGTGAACTTCCAATGAGCGGGGCGGCGACGGAGACGGTCGCCTTCCGCATGGAGCTGAAGCCGGGGGCGGAAGCCGAGTACCGCCGCCGCCATGACGCGCTGTGGCCCGAGCTGCGCGAGGCGCTGCTGACGGCGGGGGTGCTCGACTACCGCATCTTCCTCGACGCGCCGTCCGGCGCCCTGTTCGCCACCATGCGCCGCCGCGCCGACCATGCGGTGGATGGCCTGGGGCAGCTGCCGGTGATGCGGCGCTGGTGGGCGATGATGGCCGACATCATGGCGACCGAGCCGGATCAATCCCCTCTGACCCGCGGTTTGACGCCCATGTTCGTGCTGGAGGCGGAGCCGTCGTGAAGGTCTCCCTCTTCATCACCTGTTTCAACGACACCCTGTTCCCCCAGACCGGCCAGGCGGTGGTCAAGGTGCTGGAGCGGCTGGGCTGCGAAATCGCCTTCGACCCACGCCAGACCTGCTGCGGCCAGATGCACCACAACTCCGGCTATGCGCGGGAGGCGACGAAGCTGGTGCGCCGCTTCGTCGACATCTACCGCGACGCCGAGGCGGTGGTGGTCCCCTCCACCTCCTGCACGGCCATGATCACCGGCCAGTATCCGCGCCTCGCCCGCGCCGCCGACGACGACGCCCTGGCCCGCGAGGTGGAGGCGATCGCCCCGCGGGTGCACGAGTTCACCACCTTCCTGACCGACGTGCTGGGAAAGGACGACGTGGGCGCCTACTACCCGCACCGGGTGACCTATCACGCCTCCTGCAACTCGCTGCGGGCGCTGAAGGTGGGCGAGCGGCCCATGCGCCTGCTGAAGGCGGTGAAGGGCATCGACCTGGTGGAGCTGGAGCGCAAGGAGGAGTGCTGCGGCTTCGGCGGGACCTTCGCGGTAAAAAACGCGGAGACCTCCACCGCCATGCTGACCGACAAGCTGCGCCACGTGCTAGACACTCGCGCGGAGGTCTGTACTGCGGGCGACAACTCCTGCCTGATGCACATCGGCGGCGGGCTGTCGCGCCAGCGGAGCGGGATGCGCGCCGTGCACCTGGCCGAGATCCTGGCCTCCACCGAGGCGGAGCCGGCGCCATGACCCACGCCACCTTCCAGGTCCGCGCCCACAAGTCGCTGCGCGACACCCAGCTGCGCCGCAACATCGGCAAGGCCACCTCCACCATCCGCATGAAGACGGCCAAGGTCGCCGCCGAGCTGCCCGACTGGGAACAGCTGCGCGACGCCGGCCAGGCCATCAAGCGCGAGACCCTGGCGCGGCTGGACGAGCACCTCGTCGCCCTGGAGGCCAGCGTCGAGCGCGCCGGGGGCGTGGTGCACTGGGCGCGCGACGCGGCCGAGGCCCGCGCCATCGTGCTCGACATCGCCCGCCGGCACGAGGCGAGGCAGGTCATCAAGATCAAGTCGATGACCACCGACGAGATCGAGCTGAACCCCGCCCTCGAACAGGCCGGGGTCACCCCCTACGAGACCGACCTCGCCGACATGATCGTGCAGATGGCGAAGGAGAAGCCCTCGCACCTGCTGGTGCCGGCCATACACAAGAACCGCGCCGAAATCCGTGAGCTGTTCGCGCGCGAGATGAAGCGGGACGATCTTTCCGACGAGCCGAAGACCCTGACCCGCGCCGCCCGCGCCTACCTGCGGGAGAAGTTCCTGGAGACGAAGGTTGCGGTCTCCGGCGCCAACTTCGCCGTCGCCGAAACCGGCTCGGTGGGGGTGGTGGAGAGCGAGGGCAACGGGCGCATGTGCCTGACCCTGCCGCAGGTGCTGGTCTCGGTCATGGGGATCGAGAAGGTGCTGCCGAAGTGGGAGCACCTGGAGGTGTTCCTGCAGCTGTTGCCCCGCGCCGCCACCGGGGAGCGGATGAACCCCTACACCTCGATCTGGACGGGGACGACGCCGGAGGATGGGCCGCAGGAGTTCCACCTGGTGCTGCTGGACAACGGCCGCTCAAGGATCCTGGCCGACGAGGTGGCGCGGGACACGCTGCACTGCATCCGCTGCTCGCGCTGCCTCAACGTCTGTCCCGTGTACGAGCGGGCCGGCGGCCACGCCTACGACAGCATGTACCAGGGGCCGATCGGCGCGATCCTGACGCCGCAGCTGTTCGGGACCGAGCAGGCGGGCTCGCTGCCCTACGCCTCCAGCCTGTGCGGCGCCTGCCAGGAGGCCTGCCCCGTCCGCATCCCGATCCCTGACATCCTGGTCCACCTGCGCGCGAAGGTGGTGCGCGAGCAGCAGAAGGGGCTCGGCGCGCTGAACCCCGAGAACCTGGCGATGCAGGGGGCGCTGGCGATGTTTGAGAACCCGGCGCTGTTCGCCTTCGCCCAGTCCGCCGGGCGGCTGGCCCAGGCGCCGCTGGCGCGCGAGGGCCGCATAGAGCATCTGCCGGGGCCGCTTTCGGGCTGGAGCCTGTCGCGCGACTTCCCCGCCCTGCCGGAGCAGAGCTTCCGCGCCTGGTGGAAGGATCGGGAGGGCCGGCGATGAGCGCGCGCGAGGCCATCCTGGGGGCCGTGCGCCAGGCGCTGGCGACCAGCCCCGATCCCGTCCCGCACGCGCCCGCCTATCGCCGCCGCGGCGACATGACGGCGGATGCGCGCATCAAGCGCTTCCTCAGCCGGCTGGACGACTACAACGTCCACGTCACCGTGGTGGAGGGCGAAGGAGACATAGCCGCCGCCGTGGCCGGGCGGCTGGACGCCTGCGGCGTCGCCCGCCTCGCCGCGCCGGAGGACCTGCCGGTCGGCTGGCGGCCCGGCGGCGTGGAGATCGTGGACGACCGGAGCCTGGACGGGTGCGGCCTGGACGCGGCGCCCGCCAGCTTCACCGGCTGCGCCCTGGCGATCGCTGAGACGGGCTCCGTCGTGCTGGACGGCGGGCCGGCGCAGGGGCGGCGCGCCCTGACCCTTCTGCCCGACCATCACCTGTGCGTGGTGTTCGCCGACCAGCTGGTGGAGAGCGTGCCCGAGGCGATCCAGGCTCTGCGCGCTGCGGTGCAGGCGGGGCGGCCGCTGACCTTCTTCTCCGGTCCGTCCGCCACCGCCGACATTGAGTTCGACCGGGTGGTGGGCGTCCACGGACCCCGCCAGCTGGACGTGGTGTTCGTGGAGGCGCGCTGAAGCGGCCGCAATCTCGACATCTTTGGGCTTGCGGGACGGACGCTGACCGGTCAGAGGCGGACATGCGCAAGCCTCAGGGCGACGCCCGGCCCGATCCTGCAGACGTGGACGCGACCCCCGGCGCGCCGGCCCTGGACGCGGGGAGTACAGACGTGCGCCGCGGTCGCGGCCGCGGGCGGCTGCGGGTCGAGGATGCGCGGGAGCTGGACGCCCAGCTGATCGCCGCCGCGCGGGAGGCCTTCTCCACCCACGGCTACGGCGCCGCCTCCATGGCCGCCCTGGCGCGCACCGCCTGCGTCTCCAAGACGACTCTCTACGCCAAGTATCCGACCAAGGCCGCCCTGTTCCGGGCGGTGATCCAGCAGCAGCTCGACGACGCCTACGCCGCTGTGCGCAGCACGGCTGAGGTCACGCCCAAGACCCTGGCCGGCAGCCTGACCAACCTGGCCGAGCAGACCGTCCGCGCCGCCTCCGAACCCGAGAACCTGGCCCTCAACCGCCTGATCGAATGGGAGGCGCCGCGGTTTCCCGAGCTGGCGGAGGTGCTGCGCGCCCGGGGCCGCATCGCGATCGAGCACATCGCCAGCTACATCCGCCACTTCGCTGAAGTGGACAACGCGCCATGCCGCGACCCGGAGGCCGCTGCGGCGATCTTCAACCTGACGGTGCGCGGCCTGTACCACGACATCCAGGTCGGTCTGCGCGCGCCGGACCGTGACCAGCTGCACCGCATGATCGAGCACATTGTCGCCGCCTTCCTCGCCGGCCGGCCCACCTGGTGATCTGGCTGAGGTCGTCACTATCCCGGATCAGGCGACGCCGCTTTCCTCCGATGCGCTTGTCCGAGCTCGGCGGCTGAAAAGATGGCGTCGTCTCGACCTAACAACTGTAAGGTGAGGTGGCGGGCGGCCTAGCCTTGGGGAACTCTATGTTGAAGGTGTTCGCATTGGCGGCGGCCGGCGTCATGGCTTCGGCGGCGACGATCACCGGTCCAGCGTCTACCCAGACGGCAGGGCTGATCGGTCCCATCTGCGGCGGGCACCTCGGCGGCGCTCCGTCGGCGGCCCTGGCCGCCGCGGGGCCCGCACAGGCGGTGTTGAGCGGGTACGGCACGGGCGGCTTCGCAATCCGCACAGCCAGCCCGAAGGCCCAGGCCTATTTCGACAACGGCATGCAGCTCGCCCACGCCTTCGCCCACAAGGCGGCGGCCTCGGCCTTCCAGGAGGCTGAGCGGCTCGATCCAGCCTGCGCCATGTGCGTGTGGGGCGAGGCCTGGGCCCGTGGCCCGACGCTCAACTTCGGCATCGAGCCCGAGGATCGCAAGGCCCTCGCAAGGCTGGCGGACAAGGCGGCCTTGCTGAGCGCCGGCGGGCCACAGAAGGAGCGCCAGCTCGCCGCCGCCCTGCAGCTCCGCTACGTGAACGGCGGGGGCTCGGGGCCGGGCGACTACGCCTTCGCCCGGGCCATGGACGCCATGGCCCGGGCCTATCCGGACGACAACGAGATCGCCGTGCTGGCGGCCGACGCCTGGATGATCCCCGCCGCCCAAACGCGGAAGACGGACGATCTGCCCCGCGCCATCGCCCTGCTGGAAGGGGTGCTGGCGCGCGCGCCGGAGGACACCGGCGCCATCCACTTCTATATCCACGCCACCGAGATGGACGGCGTCGGCGCCAAGGCTCTGCCCTATGCCGAGCGGCTGCAGGCGCTGGCGCCGGCCGCCAGCCACCTGGTCCACATGCCCTCGCACACCTACTACTGGGTCGGCCGGTTCCGTCAGGCGGAGCAGTCCAACCTCGACGCGGTGGAGATCGACAAGGCCGACGCCCGGCGGAAGGGCGAGGGCGACGTGTTCGACGTCACCTACCACACCCACGATGTCCACTTCGGCATGGGGGCCGCGCTGATGGACGGCGACGGCGCCGGCGGGCTGAAGCTGGCGGCCGACGACTTGGCACGGCTGCCCAAGCTGAAGCCCGACGACGGCTACCAGCAGGAGGTGGCGGCGATGGCCTACGCCGCCGAAGGGCGCTACGCCTCGCCCGAGCGCGTGGCCGCCCTGGTCGAGCCCGCCGCCGGCCTGCCCTTCCTCCACGCCATGTGGCGCTATGCGCGCGGCGAGGCGGCGGCCCGCGCGGGGGATGCGGCGGCGGTGCGCCGCGAAGCCGCTGGCGTGGCGCTCGCCCCCGGGGGGCTGAAGGCCCTGAAGGGCGACGCCAAGCGCGCCGAGGCGATGGTCCGGCTCGCCAACCTGGTCTTGGTCGGACGCGCCGCGATGATCGAGCGCCGCTACGATGCGGCCGCCGACGCCTATCGCAGCGCGGCCACGATCCAGGACGCCCAGCTCGGCCGTTTCCGCGACCCGCCGGCCTTCTGGTATCCGGTGCGCCGCAGCTTGGCCGAGGCGCTGTTCGCCGCCGGCCGTCTTCCCCAGGCTCAGACGGAGATCGCGGCCACCTTGGGCGGCTGGCCCTGGGACCCGCTCAGCCTGAAGGTCAAGGCGCAGATCGAACAGGCGCACGGCCAGGCCGCGGAGGCGGACCGCGACCTGGGTTACGCCCGCAACGTCTGGACAGGCGAGCTTTCCGCGCTTCCTCCCGCGCTGATCTGATCGCTCCGCCGCCACGCGGCTGGGGCGCATCGCCGCTGGCCCGAGACGACAGCGTTATGGCGAATTTTACGCTTCTCAGCCCAAGGTAATCGCCGAGAACGCATGGGAATTCGGCAGATCAAAACGCCTGTGAAACTGAGCTGGCGCCCCGCGGCCACGCCGTTCATCTCGGCTGTGACGGCCGTTGCGCCCCCTGTTGTGGCGATGTGGGGCGGCGTGCGCTCGATGGAGGCGCTCGGCCTCATCACGATTGCATCCGCGGGGCTCGGCGCGGCGCTCGGCCTCTGGCGGGAGCTCGCGTGCGCCCGCTCGCGCGCCGACGCGGCTCGGGGCTTGGCGGAGGTGGCCCACGCGCTCGCCGCCGAGGCGCAACTCTCGCGTATGCAGCACAGCCTGGACCGCAACATGCGGCTGCTGCACGACGCCCTGTACGCGCTGGGCGACCCGCATGTGGAGGGAGACCGCCTCTACTTCGGGCGCACCCTGGTCAACGGCGACTGCACGATCGTCGATCGGGTGCAGGCCGAGGCCGGCGGCACGGCGACCATCTTCCTGGGCGACCTGAGGATCGCCACGAATGTCGTTTCGGCGAGCGGCGGCCGGGCGATCGGCACCCGCCTGACCGCGCCGCCGGTCCGCGCCGCCCTGTTCGAGGCCGCCGCCGGCTATCGCGGCGAGGCGGAAATCCTGGGCCACGCCTACCTGACGCTCTACGAGCCCATCCTGGTCGGCGACAGGGTCGTGGGGGCGCTCTACGCCGGCGTACGCAAGCCCGACGCGGCTCCCCTCGCCCCGCCGAGCCAAGGCGACGCCGCCGGAACGGTGGCCGAGGCGACCGCCAAGATCCGCGAGGCGGCGCAGAGCCAGGCCGCCGTCCAGCGGGACGCGGTCGCCGCGCGGCTCGGCTCCGACGACGTCCGGCGCCGTCAGGACGCCACGCGCCGCGCCGCGGCGGAGGCGCAGCGGCGGATGATCGAAGAGATGTCCGCCGTGCTGAAGCGGGTGGCGGATGGAGACCTCAGCCAGGGGCTGGAGGCCGAGGTGGCGGCCGAGTACGCCGGCCTGCGCGACGATCTGAACCGCGCCGTGGAGGCGCTTCGCACCACCGTCGGCGGCGTGGCCCTCGCCTGCGCTTCGCTGACCGGGCGGTCGGGCGATCTCGGCGCGGCGGCGAACGCCTTGCAGAGCCGCACCGAGGCCCAGGCCGCCAGCCTGGAGGAGACGGCCGCGGGCCTGAACCAGGTCACCGAGGCGGCGCGGTCGAACGCCTCTGGCGCGCGGCAGGCCAATCAGCTGGCCGACGAGGCCCGCAGCCGGAGCGAACAGGGCGCCGCGGCGATGGAGTCGGTGGTGGAGGCGATGACCCGGGTGGAGAGCGCCACGGGACGTATCCAGTCTGTGGCCGGCGCCGTGGACGAGATCGCCTTCCAGACCAGTCTGCTCGCCCTCAACGCCGGGGTGGAGGCGGCCCGCGCCGGCGAGTCCGGCCGGGGCTTCGCCGTCGTGGCCAGCGAGATCCGCCATCTCGCCCAGCGCTCCGCGGAGGCGGCCCGGGAGGTGAAGAGCCTGATCTCCGCGTGCGGCGCGGCCGTCGCCGAAGGCGTCGCCACGACCCGCCGCACCCGCGACACCCTGGGCGACGTCAGCGGCCAGGTGGATCAGGTCGACCGCATCGTCGCCGCCATCGCCGTATCGTCCGCCGAGCAGGCGGCCGCGCTGCAGCAGGTCAACATCGCGGTCGGCCAGCTGGACCAGATCACCCAGCGCAACGCCCTGATGGCCGGCGAAGCCGCCGCCAACACCCAGGAGGTCGCCCGGGACACCGCCCGGCTGGCCGACCTCATCAAGGCGTTCAGCACCGCCGCCGCCTCGCCCACGCCGCTGCAGCGAGCCGCCTGAACACGGCGCCGTCGGCGTTGACGAGGCTTTGGCAGGCACGAGAGGGTGGCGCGCCCCGCTCGACGACGCCACTGGCCATGCAGCCCACAATCTCCTGGCCAAACTTCTCGCTGCGGAGGACCAGCTGGCGTTTGTGCGCCGTGCGCGGGAGAAGCGGCGAGTTGTTCTGGAGAACCACGCGCTGAAGAGTGACGCGGTAGGCGCGTCGGCGGTCGACACCTTGACGCCAGTCGCCCCCGCTTGCGATCTGCGCGAGGATCGCAGCGGACGCCGCCCGCTGGCCCCGACCTGTCCACCGCCGGAAATCCTGCAGCCGGCCGGCGGTAGAGCGGGAGCGTCCGGCGGCGAGATCCGGCAGGTCAGGCTGCCGCGCTTCTGGAGCCGGGGCGAACTCCCCTGCGCCCTCTATCCCCGCCGAGGCGCAGGTTTTGATTGCGAGGCGGAACGGGCCGCCGCCGCTCGCTCCGTCGACCCCACGCCCGGGGGCCTGCCGCCTCGCGACTGCGTCGCAGTCTTCCGCTTTACCGCCTCGGCCAGCTTCTCAGCGGGCGTCATCTTATCTTCGTCCATGTCGCGGTAGATGGTAGCGACCGGGCGCAAGGGCCAGGGCGATCTCCCGTCCCATCCCGGACCTAGAGCATTTTTCGTTCAGACGAATCAAAAATGCTCACGACCTGAAATGTTTAGAGAATGATAGCCGCCGAAACCGCAGTCCACTTTCGGCCATCATGCTCTAAGGCGATCTTCCACGTAGGGCCGGGCCTCGCTCGGCGGGCTTTCAGGAGTGGCGTGGGAATGCCTGCGTCTGGCCGACGGGGTGCTCCCGCCGGGGCGCCGAAGTCGCCCACATCGACAGGATGGAGCGTTCGGCTCCACGCATCTCCAGTGGGGAACTCAGCCGCGGTCCGCCATCAGCATGTCGACGATCTGCTGATGGAGCCTGTCTGCAGCAGCCATACCATCGCGAACCGCCACGGCGTCGAGCTGGGTCGCCACCTTGTGTAAGGCCTCCTGATCCCAGGACGTCAGGTCTGCGGCGTCTAGCGTGCAGCCGTTCAGCGCCAGCGCCATTGCCGCGATCCAGTCAGGCAGATGGCGGGTCGCCTGCTCGGGGTGGGGCAGGGGCGCCTGGAGGACTTCGATCTGCGCGAGAAAGCGGCGCGCCTCGGCGCAGGTCGCCACGGATTTCTCGATGCTCAACCTTGTCCGTTCAAGGCCCTCTCTGGCGCGTTGTTGTGCACGAAGTGCGGCGTTCCAGTGTGATGATCGTCGTGCAGGTTCGAGGGAGCCCAATGCCATTCACGATGCAAACTTGCGAAAGCTGAAGGTGACAATCCCGCGTGGCGAAGGCCGGGTCAACCGTCGCGGCGGCCTGGCGGCGCGGCGGGCCCGGCCCGACGGGGCCTGGAGCCATGGGTTTCGCTTTGAGCGTTACCGGTCCGCCCCCTTCCTGTAGGGTTGAAGGCCGGAAGGACGGCGAGTGCGATGACTGACGACAGCGAGGATCGTTCGAGCGTCCAGAAGTTCGTTCCTGTATGCGCGATCGGGGCGTCGGCCGGAGGCGTGGCGGCGCTGCAGGCCTTGTTCCGCCAGCTTCCGAGCGATCTGGGCCTGGCCTATGTCGTGATCCTGCACCTGGCGCCCGACGAGCCGAGCGCGCTGAGCGAAATCCTGTCGGTCTGCACCCGGATGCCGGTCTGCCAGGTCGACGACAGCCCGATGCTGCGGCCCGACTGCGTCTACGTCATCCCGCCGGACCGCGCGCTGGTCATCGAGGGCGACGACGTGACCGCCCGGCCGTTCAGCGAGCGGCGCGGCCAGCGCGCGCCCATCGACATGTTCTTCCGCTCCGTGGCCGCCGCGCGCGGAGACGGGGTGGCGATCGTCCTCTCCGGCGCCGGGTCGGACGGCGCGCTCGGGGTCAGCGCCGTGAAGGAGGCGGGCGGCATCATCATGGTGCAGGAGCCCGCCGAAGCGGGCTTCGCCTCCATGCCGCAAGCCGCCATCTCCACCGGCGCCGCAGACTTCATCGCGCCGATCTCCCGCCTTGTGGAACGCCTCGCCGAGGTCGCCCGGAGCAAGGAGGCGGTGCGCTCGCTCGACATGGACGGCGCGGCGAACGACCTGCGCCGCATCGTGGCCCTGCTGCGCGCCCGGACCGGGCACGACTTCTCCGGCTACAAGCGGGCGACCGTCATGCGGCGCGTGCTGCGCCGGATGCAGGTGTGCCGCACCGCCACGCTCGCCGACTACGCGGATCATCTTCTGACGACCCCGGACGAGGCGCAAAACCTGTTCTCCGACCTGCTGATATCCGTCACCATGTTCTTCCGCGACGAGCTGGCCTTCGAGGCTCTGGCGCGCCAGGCGATCAGGCCGCTGGTCGAGAACGCCTCCGCCGACGGCGAGGAGAGCATCCGGGCCTGGATCGTCGGCTGCGCGACCGGAGAGGAGGCCTACAGCATCGCCATGCTCCTTCACGAGGAGATGGCGCGGCAGAGATCGACGGTCCCTTTCCAGATATTCGCCACTGATCTCGATGAGCACGCCCTCGCCACCGCCCGGGAGGGGCGCTATCCGCGCACTATAGAAGCCGATGTCTCCGAAGAGCGACTCGCCCGCTTCTTCGTAGACGAAGGTATGCACTTCCGTGTCCGCAAGGAGCTGCGCGAGAGTGTGCTATTCGCCAAGCACAGCATCCTGAAGGAGCCGCCGTTCATGCGGCTCGACCTTATCAGTTGCCGCAACCTTCTGATTTACCTTGAGCGAACTTTGCAGGCGCAGGTCTGCTCCATCTTCCATTACGGCCTGCGGCCCGGGAAATACCTTTTCCTGGGGTCGGCGGAGACGGTCGATGCGGCGACCGACCTGTTCGCCCCGGTCGACCGCCAGGCCCGCATCTACAGCTCGCGGCCGCACGCTGGCCATCTCCTGCCGATCCTGCCGCAGTTCGCCGCCCCCGAGCAGGTGAGCAGCCCCAGCCGCGCGCCGACCATTGGGGTTGAGCGGACGGCGCTGCCGGCGGCGCTGCACGTCGCCGCGCTCGAACACAGCGCGCCGCCCAGCGCGCTGGTCGACGACGGGCAGACGATCCTGCATCTCTCCCCCACCGCGGGCCGCTTCATCCTCCATTCGGCGGGACCTGTCTCGAAGACCCTGCCGGCCGTGGTGAGGCCCGAGCTGCGGCTAGACCTGAGGCTGGCGCTGACCCGCGCCCTGGACCAGCGTGAACCGACGGTCACGCTGCCGACGGTCGTAGCCTTCGAGCAGGAGCGCCGGCGGGTGTCGATGCACATCGTGCCCGTGGCCGCCGAGGCGCAGAAGTCGGTGCAGGCGCTGGTTTTCTTCCTCGACGGGGGCGCGGTGCTTGACGGAGAGGAGGACGAGGGCCTTCCCGAAGCACGGCCGGACGAGGTCCGACGCCTCTACGCCGAGTTGAAGGCCTCGCAGGAAGCGTTGGTCGTCAGCCGCAGCGGCCATGATGCGTCCATCCAGGAACTGCGCGCGGCCAACGAGGAGCTGCAGTCGATCAACGAGGAATACCGCTCGACGGCGGAAGAACTCGAAACCTCGAAGGAGGAGCTGCAGTCGATCAACGAGGAGTTGCACACCGTAAACGCCGAGCTCAAAAGCAAGCTGGAGAGCATATCAGCGGCGCACAGCGATCTGCAGAACCTGACGGCGGCGACGGAAATCGGCACCTTGTTCCTTGATCCCGAACTCCGGATCAAGATGTTTACGCCGCCGGTAGCGGAGCTGTTCAACATCACCCGCCACGACATCGGGCGAGCGATCACGGATTTCACCCACCAACTGGAATACGACGGCATCGAGGAGGACGGGCGGACGGTCCTGAAGACCCTCGTCCCCATCGAGCGGGAGGTGGGGAGCCGGAAGGGCAGGCGCTTTTCCATGCGCGTGCGGCCCTACCGGACCGTGGAGGATCGGATCGACGGCACGGTCGTGACGTTCGTCGACATCTCCGAGCGGGCCCAGGCCGAAGCGGCGCTGCGGGAGAGCGAGGCCCGCCTGGCGGCGGTGCTCGACATCCTGCCGGTGGGCGTCGCCATTGCAGACCGGCAGGGCGCCTTCGTCCTGAGCAACCGGGCGATGGACCGGTTCATCCCGACGCGCATGCTGCCTTCGCTCGACCCCAATCCGGCGGTGAGCTGGCAGGCGCGCTATCCCGACGGCACCGCCGTCGAGCCGGCCCAGTACCCGGGCGCCCGGGCGCTTCGCGGCGAGCGGGTCATACCCGGCGTCGAGATGATCCGCAGCGATAACGCGGGCAACGAACTGTGGACCAGCGTCGCCGCCGTGCCCTTGAAGGATGAAGGCGCGCACATCACCGGCCAGCTGATCATCGTCAGCGACATCGACGCCCTGAAGCGCAACGAACAGGAACTGCGCAAGAGCGAGGAGCGCCTTCGACAGTTCGGGGATGCGTCACAGGATGTGCTCTGGATACGCGAGGCTGAGACGCTGCAGTGGGAGTATCTCACGCCGGCGTTCGAGACGATCTACGGCTTGAACCGCGATGCGGCCCTGCGGGGCGACAACATGGCGAACTGGATGGATCTGATCTTCGCCGATGACCGTGAGATGGTGGGCGCGAACCTCGAGCGGGTGCGGGCGGGCGACTCCGTGACCTTCGAATACCGCATCCTGCGCCCCGTCGACGGCGGGGTGCGCTGGCTCCGGAACACGGACTTCCCGATCCTCAACAAGGATGGGCGGGTCGCCCACATCGGCGGCATCGGCCATGACGTCACCGAGATCAAGCAGACCGAAGAGGCGCTGGCGGCGGCGGAACTGCGCCAGCGTGCGCTGCTGGAGGGCATGCCCCAGCTGGTCTGGCGCGCGGTGGATGACGGCAGATGGTCATGGGCCAGCCCGCAATGGACCGGCTACACCGGCCAGGCGGAGGTGGACAGCCGCGGATGGGGGTGGCTCGAGCCGATCCATCCGCACGACCGCGACAAGGTGCGGGAGAGCTGGACCACCGCGTCCAGGACAGGCGGTTTCGAAGTTGAGCACCGCATCTGCCACGCGCACTCCAAGACCTACCGCTGGTTCCACACCCGCGCCGCCGCCGTCCGCAACGACACCGGCAAGGTGATCGAGTGGCTGGGCACGTCCACCGACGTGGACGAGCTGCGCAGCCTTCAGGAGCGCCAGCAGATCCTCGTCAGGGAGCTGCAGCACCGCACCCGCAACCTGATGGGCATCATCCGCTCGATGGCTGAGAAGACCATCCGGGCGAGCGGCGACCTGTCGGATTTCCGCGAGCGGTTCCGAAATCGGCTGGAGGCGCTCGCGCGGGTCCAGGGTCTCCTGTCGCGCCTGAACGAGCATGGTCGCGTGACCTTCGACCAACTGATCGAGACGGAGCTCGCGGCCATGGACGGCCCGGCCGAGCGTGTGAGCCTGAACGGCCCCAAGGGGGTTCGACTGCGCTCGTCGACCGTCCAGACCCTGGCGATGGCGCTGCACGAGTTGGCGACCAATGCGGTCAAGTACGGAGCGCTGAGGCAACCGCAGGCGCGGCTCGCCATCGACTGGTCGCTGGAGGAGCGCGGGCCGGGCGAGAGGCCCTGGCTGCACATCGCCTGGCGGGAAAGCGGCGTGGCCATGCCGCCCGATCGGACCGGGCGCCCAGGCCAAGGCCGCGAGCTGATCGAACGCGCGCTGCCGTATCAGCTGGGCGCCAGGACAACCTATGCGCTGGAGCAGGACGGCGTCTATTGCACCATATCCGTACCGGTATCGGCGAGTTCACTCGAGGAGGAGCCGGAGGAGGAGGCCTATGGCTGACCGAACCCTCCGCGACTGCCGCATCGCCGTGGTGGAGGACGAATACATGCTGGCCGACGAGCTGGCGACGGAGCTTCTGGAGGCCGGAGCGATGGTGCTTGGGCCGGTGGGGACGATCAAGGACGCGCTCGCCCTGCTGGACGCCGAGGCGCAGATCGACGGCGCCATCCTGGACGCCAACCTGCGCGGCGAGATGGCCTTCGTCGTGGCGGACACATTGCTGGAGCGCGGCGTGCCCTTCGTCTTCACGACCGGCTATGACGCCTCGGCGTTGCCGGCCCGGTTCCAACATATCGTCCGGTGCGAGAAGCCGGTAAGGATGTCCAGGGTCGCACAAGCCATCGGCCGCGTTATCCATGGCTGAGACCTGGCTGGGCGCGGGCCTGCGCTGCGCGGGCGCCGCCATCCACTGGCGATCGGTCTCCGCCAAGGCGCGCCACGGCCAGCCCATAGTCGCCTGCAACTCGCGACCATCCGCCGACCGGCTCCGGCGGGTCTGCGCTTATGGACTGCCCGACGGACGAGGCGTCGCGCGCTTAGGCGAGGCCACAACTATAATCTACGCGGCGCAGCGCGGCGACACTGGCTGAAGACTATCTGCGAGCAATATTTGTGCGAACGCAAGACGCCGTGGTCCCACGCTGCCGCGTAAGCCGGCGCAAGCCCGTTGTCCGAAGCCGACGCATAGAGCATTTTTGATTCCGGTCGAGGCGAAAATGCTGAAGGCGCCAGATGATTAAAGTGTGACGGTCGTCGAAGCCGGCATCCACTTTCGGCTATCATGCTGTGGGTGCGCGATGCGGCGGCCGCATCAATCCATCCGCCTCGCAGCGTCGACCGGCGCTCGCGGCTGAAATAGCCTGATCATGTCAGCACGAACACGTTTGAGACATGAGGTCCGGGGCGGATGTCTACGCGAAGCACGAGCGCTGTCGGAGCCGAGTCGGGCGCGGGGTCAGGACGCCGGGTAGACAAGTGTTCTACGGTCGGCGCAGGGATGTCGATCTATGGCGTTGCATGTACTCGGCGTTGCGCTGGCGCAAGCCGCACGCACCGCGAAGATCTGGCGCATCACCATAGGCATGATCTCTAGATCTGGTGACGGTCGGGGACGGTTGATCACAGTCACACCGAGCATGCCTGACCGGCGACGCATACTTCAGCAGCTCAGCATGTGATCGCCGTCCAGCCCGCTTCAGGCCGCGACGACGGCCCGGCCTCAAGCGGCCGTGCTTGCGGGGCGGTTCTATCCTAGTGACAGGCTAAAATATCAGCGGCCAAGGCTAGGTACAAAAAAATATAAGTTGGCGACAGTCAGCAAAACGTGGGGAGGTGGGATGTACATCGGGAGCAGGCGAGCGAACTATTTCGCGACGGCATCTTCAATATCTATCTTCGCGTCGCTTGTGCTGTCCGGCGCGGCTTGGGCTCAAGCCGCCGCAGTCGCAGGGCCCGCGACGTCGCAGAACCCGGCCGCGGCGCAGCCGGCTCCGGCCGCCAACTCGCTTCAAGAGATCATCGTCACGGCCCAGCATCGGGAAACGCGTCTCCAGGATACGCCGGTCGCCGAATCCGCAATCAATGGCGCAGCTTTGCAGCGGCAGCGGATCGTCGACCTGAACGGTGTGGCCACACGCGTGCCCAGCGTCACCTTCGACCAGGCCAGTCCGACCGAGACCTTCATCTCGATCCGGGGAACGACGATCGGCAACGACGCAGCCGGCATCGACCAGGGCGTCTCCGTGTTCATCGACGACGTTCCGACCACGGGCTTCGGCGATGATTCCCCCAACCTGTACGACCTGCAGAGCGTCGAGGTGCTGCGGGGACCGCAGGGCACGCTCTTTGGGCGGAACGTCACGGGCGGCGCCGTGCTGATCCGCACCAAGAAGCCCTCGTTCACGGAAGCGGGGCAGGCGACGCTGACCTATGGGTCCAACAACCTGGCGGAGGGACAAGTCTATCTGACCGGTCCCCTGATCGCCGACAAGGTTGCGGGAAAGCTCTCGTTCGATGTCCGGCGGCGCGACAATTACCTGCCCAGCACGGCACTCCACAACAAGACGGAGGGGGAGAACGTGGGCTCGATCCGTGGCCAGATCCTCTGGACGCCGCGGAGCGACTTCAGCTTGCTGTTGGGCGCCGACTACCTCGACGACACCTCGCAGAACAAGATCCAGTATCTGCTTGGCGATCTGACGCCCAGCCTGCTGCCGCCGCTCACCTATGGGCCCAAGGCGACGAACCAGGGCATCGACGACAAGATCGACAAGAAGGAAGGAGGGCTTCTCGCAAAGGCCGACCTGGATCTTCACTTTGCGACGTTGACGTCCATCACCGGCTACCGCTTCGTGAACGACACCACGCACTTCTCGACGTCAGGCGATCCCTACAACGCCGTGATATCGGATCCTGTCGTGAAGGACGATCAGATCAGCGAGGAAATCCGGCTGGTGTCCCCGTCAAAGGGGCGGTTCACCTACACGGCGGGCATATTCGTTCTGCATGGGCATAGGGCCTATCTGCAGACGATCAATTTCTCCGCGCTCCCCGGATCGTTGCTCCAGACCTGCTGCATCCGGTTCCAGAGGCCGTTCGTCAACCACCAGAACCAGCACGTCGTCGTCGACAGCGCCGCCGTGTACGGAGAAGGCACTTACGAGATCCTCCAGAACCTGCGGTTCACTGTCGGCGGCCGCTTCTCGCACGAGTCCAAATCCGGTCATACCGAGGTGTTCGAGACGAGCCCGGTCAATCCCAACCTCTCCACAGGCAAATACTCGGCGTCGTTCGACTCCTTCACGCCCAAGGTCCTGTTGTCCTATCAGCCGCGATCGACCTTCCTCGCCTACATCAGCGCGACGAACGGCTTTGAGAGCGGCGGCTTCGATACCAACGGCACCGACAACGCAAGCCTTGCGCAGGCTTACGCGCCCGAGAGCGTCTGGAGCTATGAGGGCGGGCTGAAGACGCAGTGGTTCGACCGCCGGGTGACGGTCAACACGGCCATCTATGACGCCGAATACTCCAATCTCCAGACCCGTAACTTCGATCCGCTGACAGGCACAGCCGTCGCTGGAAACGCGGCGAAGGCCCGGGCTCAGGGCGTCGAATCGGAAATCCAATGGGCGGTGACGCCCGATCTTACGCTGGGGGCCACCTATTCGTTCACCGACGCCCACTACCTCAACTACGTGACCTCGAGCGGGAACTTCTCCGGCCACCTGATACCCTACACGCCAAAGCACAACGTCGACCTGAATTTCAGCTACAGACTGGATAATCCGGTCGGGCCGGGGGTCTTCCGGTTCGGCGGCGATGTGTCGTACCGAAGCCGGGTACAATTCAACGATGCGAACGACACGGTCCATTTCGTCGTCGGGCGGAGCGTGTACCATGGGCTGGTCAATCTGAACGCGGTCTGGCAATCGCCGAACGACAGGTTCGAACTGGGCTTCTTTGCGAACAACCTCACGGACACCCAGGCCGTCATCAATACAGCCAATCTAGGCAAGTTCGTGCTCACGCCGGCCGAGGTCGCGGCGGGCAGGAACCTCTACATCACGACCTGGTCGCCATCGCGGGTCATGGGGGTGACCCTGACCGCCAAATTCTGACCCTCATCAAGAGCGTACCGGCGTCTTGGGCGCGCTTGCTTTCTGGTGATCGCGCAGGAGCCGCCGATTGACTCCTGGCGACGGACGTCTCGGCAAACCCGTCGGTCGGGTTTGAGCGTGGAAAGGGAGATATCCATGAAGTCCCTGGTCTGCGCCTTGGGCGCCTTGGTGATGGCGGGCGGCGCCAGCGCACCCGCCCACGGCGCGGAGGCGCCGGCGTACCGGGAGGTGGGCTCCGTCGCCCTGGGCGCTCCCGAGCGCTGGGACTATGTGGTGGCCGATCCGGTGGGCGCGCGCGTGTACGTCGCCCACGGCGACCGGGTCACGGTGGTGGACAGCCATGCCCTTGCAGCGGGTGGGGGAGGTGCTCCTGCCCGGGGCGGTCACCCATGGCGTCTACATCGCCGTCGAGAGCGGCGTGGGGATCACCGACGACAGCGAGGCGGGCAAGGCGATCGCCTTCGACCTGAAGACCCTCGCCGTCCGCGCGACGCTGCCGGCCGCCAAGGATGCTGACGCAGTCGCTGGCGAGGGGCGGCGCGCCTACGTGATCGCCGGCGACGCGGGCGTGGTCTCGGTCGTGGACGCCACGGCCCTGCGGACCGTCGGGACGATCCAGGTGGGCGGCAAGCTGGAGTACGCCCAGCTGGACGGGCGCGGCCACCTGTTCGTCAACGGCGCCGACCGGAAGGAGCTCGTGCGCATCGACACCGCCTCCAACGCCGTCACCGCGCGCTGGCCCATAGCGGACTGCGAGAGCCCGCACGGCCTGGCCATCGATCCGGCTGGGCGTCGCCTGTTCGTCACCTGCCTGAACGGCCGCATGGACGTGGTGGACAGTGAGAGCGGACGAGAGGTGACCAGCCTGCCGATCGGGCTCGGCTCGGACGCCGCGGTGTTCGATCCGGTGCGCCGACGCGTGCTCAGCTCCAATGGGAAGGAGGGCGCGATCAGCGTGTTCCAGGAGGTCGATCCGAACACCTTCCGCCCGATGGCGTCGATACCCACCGCCCCCGGCGCCCGCACCATGGCGCTGGACCCCTCCGACGGCCGTCTCTACGTCGCCTCGGCCGACGTTGATCCGGCTGGGCCCGTCACCGGCCGCCGCCGGTTCCTGCCGGGCACGTTGAAGCTGCTGGTGTTCGCGCCAGCGTCCTGACACGGGCGCGCTCTGCCGTTCGGAGAGCGGCAGGCGCCAGGCGACAGGCGACAGGCCCGTCGTCCCTTCATCGTCGCGCGAGAGAGCCCCCTCCGGTCCCGCTGAAGGCGAGCGGCGCCCCAGCGGTCGAGTTGGACCTGACAACATCTTCACGCGACCAGCAGATCGCGCCATCTGGCGCGATCTGCTGGTCGTTCGCGGCGCCCGCTGTCAGCGATCGACCAACGCGTCTGAACCGTCGTTTTGTGAAGACGAACAACCCGTTAGCACGCCACGGGACGCGACGGAGCGCCCCTCCGACGATCCGGATCTGCGGCCCCTGGAATCCAAAAAGTCTATTGATTGATCAGCGTCGGCGTCGGCGGTTGCGCGGCGTCCGCGGGTGGCTTTACGTGCCCTCGTAGAGCTAAGGCCGAACCGGGTGCCCACACTTGGCGCGGTGAGATCAAGCTCCTCCGACCCGCAGGGATGATCCGATGATCGAAAGAAACACGACCAAGCTTCGCAAGCTGCTGGCGTCGAAGACCTTCCTGCATATGCCGGCTGTGTATGACGCGCTGGGCGCACGACTGGTCGAACACGCCGGGTTCGAGGCGGTATACAACGGAGGCTACGTCGCCGGCGCCTCGCGGGCGGTGAGCGAACCGCTCCTGACCATGTCTGAACAGATCACCATGGCCTCGGACGCCGCCGCCTCGGTGAACATCCCGATGGTCGTGGATGCGGGGGCGGGCTTCGGCGAACCGCTTCACACGATGCGGACGGTGCGGGAGTTCATCCGGGCGGGCATCGCCGGCGTGCACATCGAAGATCAGGTCTTCCCCAAGCGCGCCCACTATCACACCTATCAGGTCCATGAGATCGCCCCCGAAGAATTCGGCGAGAAGATCAAGTACGCCTGCAGCGAGCGCGATGCGGTCGACCCCGACTTCGTCATCATCTCCCGCTCGGACTCCTGCCGCGAGTTCGGCGTGCAGGTCGCGGCGGACCGGGTGAACCGGGGCGTCGACGCCGGCGCGGACCTGGCCCTGCTGTTCCCCCGCAACATGGACGAGGTCGAGCGGGCGCCGCGCCTGTGCCGCGCGCCCATGGTGTACGTGAACGCGCGCGGGACGCGGGACGGGCGGCCGGTGCTGAGCCGCCAGACCCTTCAGGAGCTGGGCTATGTCGCGATCATCGAGGCCCAGGTGATGATGCTGCCCGCCGTCGATGCGCAGGCGAAGATGCTGCAGGAGCTGAGGGCGACCGGCGACTATTCGGCCATGTCGAACGAGGAATGCATCCGCGTCCGCAAGGAGATCGAGGATCGCATCGGCTTGGAGGAATTCTACCGGATCGAGCAGGAGACGGTTGAGAGCCGCGTGGCGAGCTGATCGGCTCGCCTGGGCGGGGGACGGCATGCGGACATTCGGATCAGCGGTCGAGCGCGCGCGCTTTCGCACGCCGGCGGCTGCCTGCGACTGCCACATGCACGTCTTCGGTCCGCTGGATCGATACCCGCCCGCGTCGCCACGGGCTTATACGCCACGCATGGCCCCCCTTTCGGCGTGGCGCGAGGTCGCCCGGGCGCTGGGGCTGCGCCGGGTCGTGGTGGTGCAGCCCAGCGCCTATGGCCCCGACAACAGCTGCCTTCTGGACGCCATGGCGGAGTTGGGGGCCTCGGCCCGCGGCGTAGCCCAGATCGACGCTTCGACGGACGCCGCCGTCCTCGGGCGCCTGCATGCAGCAGGCGTCCGGGGCGTGCGGCTCAATCCCAAGAGCGTGGGGGCGCGCGACAGCGAAGCGCTCGGCGCGCTGGTGACCGAGACGGCGCAAAGGGTGGCGCCTCTCGGCTGGCACGTTCAGCTCTATGCCGAACTGGCGATGATCCGCCAGCTCGCGCAGGTCATCGCCCGCGCGGCGTGCCCGGTCGTGCTCGACCACATGGCAGGAGCGCGCGTCAGCGATGGTCCGGACGCCCTGCGTCCCGTGTTGGACCTGCTCGGGGAGGGGAGGTGCTGGGTGAAGCTCTCCGCCGCCTATCGTGTGTCCGCCCTGGATCGCGGCTTCGAGGACGCCACGGCGATCGCCAGGTCGCTGATCCGGGCGAACCCCGAGCGGGTCGTCTGGGGCACCGACTGGCCGCATGCCGCGCCACGGCTGGAAACGTCCGATGCGGCGCCGCCGTCGATGGAGTTCCGGTCTGTCGACGAAATCTCGCTGCTTGACCGGTTGGCGGACGCCTGCGGCGACCAGGGCGCCTTCGATCGCATCCTGGAGACCAACCCCGGCCGCCTCTACGACTTCTGACCAGCCCGCCGGCACATTGCGATTTCGATTGCGGAGACCCCAGTGCTGCATTTCCCGTACTCGCCGCCAGACCCTGAAAGACTGCGCCAAACAATCCTTCGCAAGAACATGTGGCGGATGTTGCCGGTTCTTACGCTCGGTTTTATCTTCAACTATATAGATCGAACCAGCGTCGGCTTCGCTGGGCTGACCATGAACCACGATCTTGGTCTGACGGCGACCCAGTTTGGCTGGGGTGCGGGCATATTGTTCGTGGGCTACTGCGCCCTGGAGGTTCCGAGCAATCTCGCCCTGCACAGGTTCGGAGCCCGCAAGTGGCTCGCGCGCATCATGATCACCTGGGGTCTGGCCTCCGCGCTGACCGCGTTCGTCGTCGGTCCCTACTCCTTCTACATCGCACGCTTCATCTTGGGGGCCGCAGAGGCCGGCTTCTTCCCGGGGGCCGCCTATCTGCTCTCGATCTGGTTTCCGGCGCAGTTTCGCACGCGCGTGCTCGCCCTCCTGTCGATGGCGGTTCCGCTCTCGTCGGTGATCGGAGGGCCCTTCTCGGTGCTGCTCCTCGGCATGAACGGCGTGTTCGGCCTGAAGGGGTGGCAGTGGCTCTTCCTCGTCCAGGGTCTGCCCGCCTGCGTCCTGGGCCTGCTGGTGCTTCGGATGCTCTGTGACCGGCCCGAGGATGCAAGCTGGCTGTCGCCCGCGGAGCGGAGCGCGCTCGTCGCGATGCTCGCCGAGGAGCCGCGGGAGCGGATGACCTCATCCCTCACCGCCGCGTTCACCGACGCCCGTGTGCTCGTGCTGGCGGTGATCCAGTTCGGCTTCGTTGTCGCGTCCTATGGCGTCGGGATATGGCTGCCGCTCATCCTGAAAGGGCATGGGCTGACCACGACGGCCGTGGGCTTCGCCTCGGCCATCCCGTACGCCTTCGCCACTGTCGGTATGCTGGTATGGGCGCGGCGCGTGGACCGCTCGGGCGACGGGGCGGGGCATCTCGCCGCCACCTGCGCGCTGGCCGCTGCGGGCCTGATCGTTTCGGTGCTGGCAGGCGCTTTGTTCCTGGAGAGCTTCATCGGCCTGACCCTGGCCCTGGTCGGCGTGACGGCGGCGCGCGCCATCTTCTGGACCATACCGGCGCGGTTCCTCACCGGGGTGGCGGCGGCGGGCGGGCTGGCCTTCATCAACTCGGTCGGAGCCCTGGGCGGCTTCGTCGGACCTTTCGCTGTCGGCTGGCTGAAGGACTTCACGGGCTCCTTCAACGCCGGTCTCCTGGCGCTGGCCGCCCTTGGCCTGCTCTCCGCCATGTTGACCCTGTGGCTGCGCCGGAAGCTCAAGCGCGACGAGATGCGGTTGGCTGTCGCGCGGGCTTGAGGGGCGACGATGCGCCTGCGGGTATTCATAAGCCGCACCCGAGACGCCAGGCGCCGCGGCGCGACTGTGCTGTCCTCAAAATTGATAGGTGTGATCCATCAAGCATCCCCATCAGCTTGTATGATTTAATCTAGGATTTGCATGAAGCGCGGGGGTTTGGCCGCCTATATTTTGCATAGATCGAACTTGGGGTTGTGCAATTGGAACGATCAAGGACGCTGTATGACAAGGTCGTAGAGGGTCATACAGTCATGCCCCTGGAGTCCTCCGGGCGGCAGCTGCTGCTCTATGTCGATCGTACTGTGCTCAACGAATATACAAGTCCGCAAGCCTTCACCGCTCTTCGAGCGGCGAACCGCCCCGTATGGCGCCCCGATGCGGCGCTCGCCGTCGTGGATCACGTCAATCCCACGGCCGCCCGGCGTGTGAGGTCGATGGCCGATCCGGGAGGGCAGAAGCAGGCCGACTATTTCGCGGAGAACTGTCGGGATTTCGGTGTGGAGCTCTACGATGTGCTCCATCCTCTGCAGGGGATAGAGCACGTGGTGATGACGGAGACCGGGCGGGTCATGCCCGGAATGGTCATTGCGGCGGGCGATAGCCACACGACGACTTATGGCGCGCTCGGATGCCTGGGCTTCGGCATCGGCACATCAGACATCGAGCATTATCTGGCGACCCAGACGGTGGTCTACAGCCGTCTGAAGACCATGTCCGTCGTTGTGCGGGGCGCGCTCGGCGCTGGTGTCGCGCCGAAGGACGTGGTGATGGCGCTCATCCGCCAGATCGGGGCTGCGGGCGCGACCGGCTACGCCATCGAGTTCCGCGGGCCGGTGATCGAGGCCATGAGCGTGGAGGGGCGCATGACCCTCTGCAACATGGCGGTGGAATGCGGAGCCAGGGGCGCGATCGTCGCCCCGGACGACACGACGTTCGACTACCTGCAGCCGCGGATCGGCCTCTCCGCCGACCTGTGGGCCTCGGCGCTCGAGCAATGGCGCGACCTGAAGAGCGACGCTGAGGCGGCGTTCGATCGCGACGTGGTCATCGATGGCGACGCCGTCGAGCCGATGGTCACCTGGGGGACGAGCCCCGACCAGGCGCTTCCGATCAGCGCCGCAGCGCCCGATCCGGCCGACGAGCCTGATCCCCAGCGGCGCCAGGACATCGAGCGGGCCCTGAGCTACATGGGCCTGGCGCCGGGGACCCGCCTCACCGACATCCCCATCGACCGGGCCTTCATCGGCTCCTGCACCAACGCGCGGATCGAGGATTTGCGGGCGGCGGCGGATGTGGTCCGGCGCCGGCGGGTCGCGGCTGGCGTACGCGCCATGGTGGTGCCGGGCTCAAGCGCGGTGCGCCGCCAGGCTGAGCAGGAGGGGCTGGATCGCATCTTCGTCGACGCGGGTTTCGAGTGGCGCCAGTCCGGCTGCTCGATGTGCCTGGCGATGAACGACGATGTGCTTGCGCCGGGTGAGCGCTGCGCCTCCAGCACCAATCGCAATTTCGAAGGCCGTCAGGGCGTCGGCGGCCGCACGCATCTGATGAGCCCCGCGATGGTGGCGGCCGCGGCCTTGAGCGGCCGACTTGCCGACAGCCGCATCCTGCGCGCCGCGGAGGGGTGAGTTGGAGCCGTTCACCGTCGTGTCCGGCATAGCCGCGCCCCTGCCGGCGGCCAACATCGATACCGACGTCATCATGCCCAAACGCTTCCTGAAGGGCGTGGATCGGGCCGGCTTGGACGAGGGCGCGTTCCACGACCTCCGCTTCGAGCCGGGCGGAGCGGCCAACCCCCAGTTCGTGCTGAACCAGGCGCCCTGGGCGCGCGCCGCCTTCCTGGTCGTAGGGCCCAACTTCGGTTGTGGATCGAGCCGGGAGCATGCGGTCTGGGGCTTGCGCCAGCTGGGCCTGCGTGGGCTGATCGGATCCAGTTTCGCGGGGATATTCTTCGACAACTGCGCCCGCAACGGCCTTCTGGCGATCACGCTGGAGGCGGATCGCGTGGCGGAGCTTCTCGCCCTGGTGTCATACCCGGCCTACAACCGCCTGACCGTCGACTTGGCGGCGCAGACCGTGCTCACGGCCGCAGGCGAGCTGCGGTTCGAGATCGATCCGTTGCTCAAGACCATGCTTCTGCAGGGCCTGGACGCAGTCGGAAAGACATTGCAGGAGCAGGCCGTCATCCTGGATTTCGAGTCGCAATACCTCGCCGCTCGGCCATGGCTGCAGACGGGCGCTCAGGACCCCGCCCGAAAATCCATCTCGCCGTAGCCGCGGTGCTCGCCTAGAGCATTTTCGATTCAGGCTGAATCGAAAATGCTCCGAAATCCCAATGTTTAGAGCATGATAGCCGCCGAAACCGGCGTCCACTTTCGGCCATCATGCTCTAGCCTGATAGCGCAAGGCGTGGCCGCTCGATAAGCTCTGCCAACATAAGACGACATAGGAGGCGAGCTGGCGATGGACCTGGATTGGCTGGAGGATTTCCTCGCCCTGGTGAACCTCGGTCACTTCGCGCGGGCGGCTGAAATGCGCAACATCTCCCAGCCGGCTTTCAGCCGGCGCATCAAGATGCTGGAGACGTGGCTCGGCGCGCCTCTGTTCAATCGCGCCACCCATCGCGTCGAGATGACGGCCGCCGGCGAGCAGTGGCGACCCACCGCGGAGGATGTTCTGCGTCGCATCCAGCTTGGGCGCGAACAGGTGCGCGAAGTCGCGAGCGCATCCAATGCGACACTCAGGTTCACCTCCACGCACGCGTTGTCGATCACCTTCTTCCCAGATTGGCTCCAGACCATCCAGGCCGACAACCAGTTCGACGCTGCGGTCAGCCTCGTGACCGACAACATGGCCGGCTGCGAGCATAAGATGCTGCAGGGGCAGGCCAACTTCCTGCTCTGCCACCACCATCCTTCCGCGCCGGTGTCGTTCAGGCCGAATTACTTCGTTTCGCTGGACATCGGGCGTGACACTCTGGTGCCGGTCTGCGTACCCGGCGCCGACGGCGAGCAGCCGCGATACCGGCTGCCTGGAACTATGGACGCGCCTCTGCCGCACCTTGCCTACAGCAAGGTCTCGGGCATGGGGCGCATTCTCGCGTCCACCTTCGCCCTCGACGGCCCGACCACATGGCTGACGCCCGCCTTCACCGCCCACGTGGCCACCGTGCTCGCCGCCATGGCGCGGATCGGACGAGGCGTGGCATGGGTGCCGCTCAGCATGATCTCGCAAGACCTGGCTAATCAGAACCTGGTGCGCGCAGGTGACGGCCGATGGGATGTGCCCATCGAAATCCGGCTCTACCGCCCCCGCGCCCGCCAAAGTCCGATAGCCGAGGAATTCTGGACAATCGTCAAGCGGATGAGCCAGCCGTCACATTGCGATGACTAAAAACCGTCTAGGAGGTTGTTATCGAGGGTTGCGGTGAGCCCGTAAGGTTTAGATCGTTCAGCCTTTGGATGTGAGTCGCTGAAAATGCGGCGGATGCTGTTTTCGGCGGCTCTCGTGCGAAACGCTCTGAAGATCTTGGAAATCGTCGGTCCGGCCCGAATCAAAATGCTTTCGGCGCAATCGTCGGGCGCACCAATCCAAAAGGGCCATCGGATGGGCGGAACGGGCGCTCTGTTGATCTCGCGTGCTCTACACATCGACACGAAGCGGAGAGAGGCGCATTCATCGCGGCAGCATCCCGAGCAGCTGGCCCACCAGCACATCGACCCTGACGCCGACGACCAGGGCGTCCGGGATGTTGGTGCGCGTGCGCGGCATGCTGATCGGGTCCGGATTGACGATGTACTGGAGGTTCGGAAATACTCGCAGGCCGCGGACAGGAACGAAGCCATAGTTGATCTCGCCGAGAAGCTCGTGCCGATCCGGCGTGCCCAAGCCTCCTGCACGTCCGCGCACCTGCGCCAGATAGGAAAGCTGCTGGCTGCTGAAGCTGGCGGCCGACAGCATCACGCCGACCGTGTCCAGGTCGCGGCCCGGCAAGGTCCCGGTCTTCACCGCGCCGACCATGGCGAAGTCGTCCGCCGCCTGCACGTCGCCGGCGTTCACGTAGGCGCGGGCCATCAGCGTGAGATTGCGGTGATGCAGCGGGTCGGGCGGCGTCACGACCTGGTCGACGAGGGCGTAGACGGCGGCGCGCTGGCCGCTCTGCGGAGCGCGGGGGAGGCCGGACAAGCCCGCCGCCCCGCCGCGGATGTCGTAGTAGGGGCTGTTCCCGCCATTGGTGTTGAAATAGACGCCGACCCGGTAGCGGCGGGGGTGGCGGTCGTTGCCGGGCGTGGTCTCGTAGCCGAACTCAACTGGCAGCAGCACGCCCTGGCCGCGGCCGAGGGAGAAGTCGACGCCGCCCCGCCCAGGTAGTGACAGCGCGGGATTATAGTCGAAGGCGCCCGTCTGCATGTAGAGCTTGTCTGTGAAGGCGTAGCGGACCTTGGCCGCCCACGAGGTGTAGGGAAAGCCCGTGATCCCCATGTTCTGGATCGGCCCGTAGGCTGTCAGGCACAGCACGTTGTTGGCGAACAGGCAGTTCAGCGGCGAGGCGGCGAAATAGGTGTTCAGCGCCGCCCGGCCGACCATGATGTTCAGCTTCTTGTGGAAGAAATCGTGCTCTATGTTCAGCTGGGTGAGGAAGACACCCTTCACGGGCCGGTTGGATTGCTGGACGAACAGGGCGTTGCCGATCTCGCGGACGTTCAGGTTCTCGCCGTAGAACCAAGCCCCCTGCATGTGCAGGCGGGTGTCGGGGAGGTGGGCCAGCTTCGCCAGGTCCAGGTCGGCGCCGAAGTCGATCCAGCCCGAGGTCTCCGCCCCCTGCTTCACGCCGCCTGAGGGATTTGAGACGTTGTCGGTGAAGGAGTCCAGGCTGAGGGTAACGCCCCGGTCGCGCAGGGAGCGCAGGTCGCGGCCCAGCGGATTGGTCATCTGCCACGGCGTCATGCCGGTCGGCAGGTTCCAGGGTGAGGCGACGGTGGAGTCGGGCGTCGCTTGACCCTTGCCGTTCAGGGCCGTGTCGTCTGAAGTGGACGTCGGGGGCGCCGGCCGAGGGGCCGCAGAGCTGTCCGTCTGAGCGGACGCGTCGCCGGCCCAGGCCGCCGCGCACAGTACAGCTGCGGCCGTGAGCGCTCGTAGTCCTCGCATGCTCCCTCCTTCGGCCGGCCTTGGCCCTGCCGGTCCGTGATCTTCGTGGTGGATCGAGCCGGCGGCGCGGCCGCCGCCGGTTGCGCGGTCAGGCGGGCAGCGGCCGCCCTCGCGTCTCGGGAAGGAACGGCGTGGCGATCAGCGCCAGCAGGTAGACCGAGGACAGCGCCATCGCCGCCCAGCTGACGCCGCCGAACGCCTGGATCAGCGCACCGGCCAGCACCGGCCCCAGGAAGGCGATGAGGCGCGGGGCGTTGAACACGAAGGCCAGGGCCGTCGCCCGCATGCGGGTGGGGTAGAGCTCCGGCAGCCAGACCGGCATCCAGGTGTACTGGCCGTTGGAGAAGACGGCGTTGGCGAAGGCCAGGACCAGCAGGGCGCCGAGACTGCGGCTCCCGAAGAACAGCACCGGCGTCATGACCAGCGCCAGCAGGAAGAACATCCACGTCACCGGCTTGCGGCCGAACCTGTCGGCCAGGAAGCCCAGGGCGATGTAGCCGGTGATGGACCCGGCGGTGTAGGCCATGCCGGCGAAACTCGCCCACTGGGCGGCCTTGAAGCCCTCCTTGGCGGCGATGGCGCCGACATACTGCGGCACCCAGGTCGAGATGCTCCAGAAGCCGACCGTCGTCGCCAGCGACATAATCGAGACGAGGAAGGTGATCTTCAAGGTCGACCTGTCGCTGAGCAGGTCGGCGAGGGTGAACTTGGTCAGCTTCTCATCGCTGCGGTTCAGCTCGGCGCCCTGGCGCAGGCTGGCGCGCGCCCTGGCGCGGCGGGCGTTGACCGCCTCCCACAGGGCCGACTCCGGGATGTAGTAGCGGATCCACAGGGTGAAGAGCGCGGGCAGCACGCCGATCAGGTACATGAAGCGCCAGGCCCCCGGCCCGAGCGGCGCGACACCCAGCCAGACCGCGGCGGCCACGAAGAAGCCGATACCCAGGCCGCACTGCATCAGGCCCGCCCCCTTGCCGCGCGCACGATCGGGCCACAGCTCGGCCATCATGGAGCTGCCGGTCGCCCACTCGGAGCCGACGGTCACACCCACCAGGAAGCGAAGGGCGGCGAAGCTCCACCAGTTGAAGGCCAGCGCCGACAGCCCGGTAGTGGCCGAGTAGGCGAGGATGGCGATCATCATGGTGCGCTTGCGCCCGACGTAGTCGGCCATGACGCCGCCCAGCATGCCGCCCACCGCCCAGCCGAGCAGGGTGATGGAGATCACCGCGCCGACGTAGACCGGCAAGTGCTTGACCTCGCCGGCATGCAGCAGCTGGTGCAGCGCTGGCGCGGCGGTGAGGATCAGGGCGTAGTTCTCGAAACCGTCGAATAGCCAGCCGAGATTCGAGGCGATCAGGGCGAACCACTGGCTCCGGCCAAGGCTTCGGCTCCAGGGCGTCTCATCATCGGCGGCCGGCGTAATCGCCGCCTCGCTCGTCGTCATCTGGCTTAACCTCCCTGCCGGCCGTCGCCGTCTTGTCGTTCTTTTCCCTCAGGCTGCCGGGAACGAGACGCGGTCGCGGCGCATCCGCGAGGCGGCCTTCACCGCCTTCAGCACCTCCGGATAGGTGGCGCAGCGGCAGAGATTGCCCGAGAGATAACCGAGGATCTGCTCGTCGGTCGGGTCGGGATGCTCGTCCAGCAGCGCCTCGGCCATCATGATGAACCCCGGCGTGCAGAAGCCGCACTGGAAGGCCCACTCGTCGATGAACGCCTGCTGCACGGCGCTGAGCTCGCCGGAGCGGTCGAGGTCCTCCACCGTCTCCACCGTCGTCCCGTCGAGCAGGCGCGCCAGGGTCAGGCAGCCGGAGACCGGCAGGCCGTCCACCTTGATGGTGCAGCAGCCGCACAGGCCCTGGCCGCAGCTCTCGCGGGCGCCGAACAGGCCCATCCGCTTGAGCAGGTCCACCGCGTCCTCACGCCCGGAAACGAAGACCTCGGCGGGGCGGCCGTTGAGGACGAAAGCTATGGGCAGGGTGTACTGATTCATCGGCGTCAGTCCTGGATCGGACGGTCGGAGAGGATGCGCAGGCCGCGCAGCACCGCCTCGGGCGTCAGGGGCAGTTCGGTGAGCCGCACGCCGACCGCATCGTGGATGGCGTTGGCGATCGCAGGCGAGACGCCGAAGGTGGCGCTCTCGCCGACCCCCTTGGCGCCATAGGGGCCGGTGCTCTGCTCCGCATCGACGATCACGTTTTCGATGACGTGAGGCAGGTCGTGGATGCCCGGGATCTTGTAGTCGGCGAAGGAGGCGTTGGTGCACTGGCCGGCGTCGAAGTGCATCTTCTCGAACAAGGTGAAGCCGAGCTGCATCAGGGCTGCGCCGGAAAGCTGCGTCTCGACGATCCTGGGATTGAGCGGGCGGCCCATGTCGGCGACGTTGACCAGCCGGTCGATGACGATCTTGCCCGTTTCGGTGTCGACGGAGAGCTCCACCGCCGCGGCGCCGATCATCCAGAACGGCGTGACGTTCTCGGAGAGGCCCTTCTCGTCGGGCGAGGCGTAGCTGGGGATGAAGGTTCCGACGCCCACGATGTTGCCGGCCTGCATCTTGTACTTCTTGCGGAACAGCTCCGCGGGCTCGTAGGGCTCGCCCGGCGGGACGCCGACGCTGGCGGCGAGCTCGTCCAGCTTCCGTCGCGCGTCCTCCGCGGCGATCTTGACGGCGTTGCCGGTGTGGAAGGTCGAGCGGGAGCCGAGCGTGGCCATGTCGTAGGGCGTCGCGTCGGTGTCGGAGTGGACCACGGTCACCGACTCGGTGGGAACGCCGAGCGTCTGGCCGACGATCTGGGCCATCGCGGTGTCGGAGCCCTGGCCCATGTCCACGGTGGAGATCTGCAGCGTGACGCTGCCGTCGGCGGCGACCATCACGATCGCGACCGAGGTGGTCGGCGCGATCGAGGCCTTGAAGCCGATCGCCAGCCCGCGGCCGCGCCGGATCGGCCCCTCGCCGCGATCGAACGGCTGGCCCCAGTCGATGGCGGCGGCGGCGCGCTCCAGAACCTCCTCGATGGCGGCGTCGGTGGTGGGCGTGCCGGTCGCCTGGGGAGCGCCGTTCTTCAGGATGTTCTTCCGCCGGAACTCCAGCGGATCGATTTCCAGCGCGCGGGCGATCAGGTCCGTGTGGCTCTCATAGGCCCAGACCACCTGCGGGATGCCGAAGCCGCGCAGCGCGCCCGCCGGCGGCAGGTTGGTGTACATCTGATAGCTGTCGATCGACACATTATCGATGTCGTAAGGGCCCGGTGCGGTGAATCCCGACTTCTGCGACACGCGCGGCCCTATGTCGGCGAAGGCGCCGCCGTTCCAGTAGACCTCACATTCACGGCCGGTCAGCTTGCCTTCGCGGGTGACGGCGCTCTTGATGCGCAGCGTCGCGGCATGGTTGGTGATGGTGTAGAACTGCTCCTCCATGGTGAGGGACAGCTTCACCGGCCGGCGCACGATCAGGGCGGCGCAGGCCACCAGCGCTTCCAGCTTGATGTAGAGCTTCGCGCCGAAGCCGCCGCCGAGATAGGGCGCCTGCACCCTGATGCGGTTCTCCGGCCAGCCGAGCAGGCGTGCGATCTCCATGCGCACGAACGAAGGGCTCTGGGAGGCGGTGCGGATGGTCAGTCGCTCGCCGTCCGGGACGGCCAGCGAGACCATCGGCTCCAGCGGGGTGTGCATGACCACGCCCAGCTTGAACTCGTGTTCGAACACGCAGTCCGCCCGGGCGAAATCAGCTTCGACGTCGCCTCGGCGCATCCGGTAGTCGAGCGCCACATTGGTGTTCTTGCGGCCATGCAGGTGCTTGAGGTCCGGGAAGGTGCCGGCGGGCTTCAGCACCTCATGGACGATGGCCTCGCTCTTCAGCGCCTCGACCTCGTCGAAGACGGCGGGCAGCTCTTCGTACTCGGCGCTGATCAGCTCGACGGCGTCGGCGGCGAGGAAGGGATCCTCCGCCAGCACCACGGCGACAGGCTCGCCCACGTAATGGACCTTCCCGAGCGCCAGCACCGGCTGATCGTGGAAGGCTGGGCCGAAGTAGGGCTCCGGCACGAGCTTCCTTATGTCCTCGCCGGTCAGGACGGCGAACACGCCGGGAGCGGCTCGGGCCGCCTCCACGTCGATCGAGCGGACGCGGCCATGGGCCATGGTGGAGCGGAAGACCTTGGCGTGCAGCATCCCGGGGACTTCGGCATGGTGAGTGTAGTCCACCCGTCCGGTCACCTTGCTGCGCGCCTCCAGGCGCGGGACGGATCTGCCGACCTCGTGCACGGCGGCGGCCTGGATCTCCGGAATCAACTGGTTCACGGCACCGACTCCTGACGCATGGCGTCCTGCACGCCGCGGCGCAGGCACACGCCGATCAGCTCGCGCTTGTAGGCGGCGGAGCCGCGGACATCCTCGACGCACTCCACCACGGCCATGGCAGCCTCGGCGGCGCGGACCAGGATGCTCTCGCCGGGCTCTGCGCCCACCAGGACCTGCTCGGCGGCGGACAAGCGGGTCAGCCGCTCCACGCCGGCGGAAACGGCGATGCGCGCCTCGGCGATCGTGCGGCCGTCCGTGCGCAGCGACACGGCGAGGCCGACGCTCGGCCAGTCGTCTGCGGAACGGGTGGTGAGTTTCTTGTAGGCCGAGCGCCAGCCGCGCTGGTCGGGCAGGACGACCTCGGCGATCAGCTCGCCGCGGCCAAGCACCGTCTCATAGTAGCCGCTGTACAGGTCTTCGACGGGCAGGATCCGCTCGCCGCCCGGTCCCTGGATGTGCGCCTGCGCGCCGAGCGAGGCCATGACCGGCGGCATGTCCATGTGGGGATCGCCGTGGGCGAGGTTGCCGCCGATGCGCGCGACGTTGCGCACCCGCACGTTCGACAGGCGTTTCGTAGCGTACACCACCGAGGGCGCCCGGCGGCCAACCACGGGATCAAGTTCGATCCGGCGCAGGCTCGACAGGGCGCCGATACGCAGGCCGCCGTCGTCGCTCTGTGCGATCTGGGACCAGCGATCCTCCACCCCGCGCAGGTTCACCAGCATCGAGGGACGGAACACGCCCGTCTTCATCATCAACATGAGAGCCGTTCCCCCCGAGAAGGGGCGCACGCCCGGGTCGTCCTGGTCCAGCAGGGCGATCGCCTCGGCCAGCGAGGTCGGCGCGGGCATGTCGAAATCAAGCATCAGGCCGCCTCGATCTGGTCTTGCCCGGCGGGGACGAAGGCGGCGTTGACGTTCTTCACGAACGTCTTCTCCATCTCCTTAGCCTTGGACTTGAGTACGGGCTGGCCAATGCTGCCGAGCTTGCCGGCAAGCGATACGTCGATCTCGAAGGCCACGCGGGTGTGGCCCTCCGCGGTTTCCTCCAGGTTGGCGACGGCCGTCGAGGTGAGCCGGCCGACCACGCCCATTGGTTTGCCCTCGCCCTTGGCGACGACGCGCGTCGGCGGCTCGACGCCGGCGATCTCGACCTCTACGGCGAACTTGAACTTCATGTAGGCGATCTTGGTCTCCAGCACCGCCGTGTAGTGGGTCGGGTCGACCTCGTGCAGGTCCTGCACCCCCTCGAGGCAGGACGCGAAGAACTGCGGATCGTTCAGCTTCGCGAACACCGCCGGACGGGCGGCCTCGACCACGAACTCGCCGGACAACTTCATGACGCACCGTCCTTGTTGTTCGAGCGGGCGATCAGGGCGCGGAGCTCGTCTGCGATCCGGTCGGGCCGTTCGAGGGGGGTGAGATGTCGTGCGCCGGCCAGCACCGCCAAGCTGGAGCCGGGGAGGGCGGCGTGCAGCGCCTCCGCCATGCAGACGGGGGTCGCGTAGTCCTCCTCACCGACCACGATGGCGACGGGCGCCAAGATCCGAGACAGGAGCGGGCGCAAATCCGCAGATCCCAGCATCCGACAGCTCTCGGCGTAGGACTGGGGCGCGTTGGCGGCGAATATCTCGATGCACCGGGCGGCGACGTCAGGATGGGCGGCGCGGAAGCCGTCGCTGAACCACCGCGTCACCTGGAAGTCGGTCAGGCCGCGCAGCCCCTCGTCGAGCGCCTTCTGCGCGCGCTCGTCCCAGGCCTTGGGCGCGCCCGGACCGTACCAAGCGGTAGTGTCGAACAGCCCGACGCCGCGGCAGCGTGCTCCATGGCGTCCAGCGAACGCCAGGGTGACGCATCCGCCCATCGAGGCGCCCGCCGCGATCGCCGCGTCCCAGCCGGCGGCGTCGAGCACGGCGGCGAAGTCGTCGGCGAACTGCTCGACACGATAGGGCCCCGCCGGCTTGTCCGAGGCGCCATGCCCGCGGCAGTCCCACGTCAGGAGTTCCGCCTCGCCCTCCAGCCGCGCGACCACCGGCGCCCAGAACCGGTGATCCATGGCGAGCGAGTGGGTCAGCGCGATGCGCGCTGGGCCCCGTCCCTGCACCCTGAATTGCAGCCGAGTAGAGTCGGCGGTCGTGGCGGTCCTAAGTTCGCTCATCGGCGCATCCCGCCGGTTGTGCGCAGCGCACGGCCTCGGCGGAGTTCAACTCCCTGTTTGGTATGGTGGGCGCTCGACTTGCGTCTGCGCCTTCTATCGACCCACAGAGCCTATGCTGGTCGAGAAACCTCTTGCAAAGGAAAGGATTTCCTTGGCGGATTACGATTGCTAATGGCCTTCCATCCGTCGGCTGACTGTGCTCAGAGCGTCCTGTGACCCATCGATTGCCGTCCATGGCCGGGCTGCGCGCCTTCGAGGCGGCCGCGCGACACCTGAGCTTCACCAAGGCGGGCATTGAGCTTGGCCTGACGCAGGGTGCGATCAGCCACCAGCTGCGTAACCTGGAGGACCTGCTGAACAACCGCCTGTTCGTCCGTCAGGGCAACGAGGTGGCGCTGACCGAGGCGGGCAAGGACTATCTGCACACCGCCCGCTCGGTGATCACCGAACTGCAGGTCGCCACCGACCGGGCCATCGACCGCCAGAGCGGCGACATCCTGACGGTGGCGTGCCTGGGCACCTTTGCGATCAAATGCCTGTTCCCGGCCCTTGGCGACTTCACCCGCCGCCATCCACAGGTGCGCCTGCGCGTCCGCACCATAGTCCCGCACGCGCCCATGGCGCCTGAGGACTACGATATCTCGATCCAGTACGGGCTCGCCAGCGACTGGCCTCGCCTGATGGTGGAGCGCCTGTCCGACGAGGAGGTGTTCCCGGTATGCAGTCCGCAGCTGCGGGCCGGTCCTGCCCCGCTGCGCGAGCCGCAGGACCTGAGCCGTCACGTGCTGATCCGCACCTCCTCGCCCCTGATCCTGCGGGACGACTGGCCCCTGTGGATGGAGGCGGCCGGCGTCCTCGGCCAGCGCGCCGCCGGCGAGATCAGCTGCGATCTGCTCTATCCGTCCTACCAGGCCGCCATAGAGGGTCTGGGGGTGGCCATGGGGCGAAGCGCGGTGGTCGCCTCGGACATCGCTGCGGGGCGGCTGGTCGAGCCGTTCGGCGTGCGGCTGCAGTCGCCGCTCGGCTACCACCTCGTCATGGCCGCCTCGCGCGCGGACCTTGGCAAGGTGCGCCTGTTCGCCGACTGGGCGCTGGAGCGGTTCGGCGATCTGCGCCTGACATCGTGAGGAAGGAGCCTTTCGCCATGCAGTTCATCACCACCCCGAACGCCCCGCCGGCCGGCGGGCACTACAGCCAGGCTGTCCGTGCGAACGGCTTCGTGTTCGTGGCGGGCCAGCTGCCCGTGCGGCTGGAGGGGGGCATGCCGGAGGGGGTGGAGGCGCAGGCGCGTCAGGCGCTGGCGAACGTCCGCGCCATCCTGGAGGCGGCGGGTTCGGCCATGCACCAGGTGGTGAACGTCACCGTCTATCTGAGCGACATCGCAAACTGGCCCGCGGTGAACGCCGCCTACGCCGAAGCCTTCGGCGCCCATCGGCCCGCGCGTACCATGGCGGTGTCGCCGCAACTGCACTTCGGCGCGCTGGTGGAGCTGCAGGTCGTCGCAATCGATGGGATATCCTAGAATTGTATACGCCTCGCACAAGGGCCTGCGGAATAGAGGCGCAACTACCTCGGTCCTCATGGCGGTAGAGAGGCTCGGTAGCTCAGGGTGGTCATAGCGCTTTCATGCGGTTGAACAGCATCATCGCCCATCCTCGTCGTTGAAAGGGGTGGTGCGAGGTCTCAGGCCGGTTCGGTTCAGCGGCCGACCTGCGGACGCTCGACCATGTCGAGTTCCTCCATGGCGGCCTTGCAGGGGCGCGCGCCATCTTTGAGGACTGCATCGACGCATCCGCGCCGTCTCATCAGCTTTGCGGCCTTGCAATACCCAACATTGATGGGCGATCAATCCCGACATGGAGGCTCGGCCGGTCGCTCCTCGAATCTATACGTTCGGCTCGTTCGAGCTGGACGCGGCGCGTCTGGCGCTGAGTTGCGACGGCAAGCCCGTGCCCACGACCCACCGGATCCTGTCGACCCTGCTTCACCTGGTGGAGAACCAGGGGCGTACGGTCGCCAAGGCTGAGATGCTGGCTGCGCTGTGGCCGGGCCGGACGGTGGAGGAGGCCAATCTCAGCCAAGCCATCTCCAACCTGCGCAAGACGCTGGCGACGCACGGCGGGGAAGGGCTGATCGCCACCGTCGCCGGCAGGGGATACCGCTTCGTCGGCGAGGTGGTGGTGCGGACGCCCCCTGGCTCGGCGCCGAGCCATCCCTCTCCCTCCGTCGATGAGCCTCCGCCGCGGATCGAGCCGCGCCTCGTCCGCCGGGGCGGCCGTGTCCTCACGGGTTTCGCCGTCGCCGGATCGACGACTGTGCTGGCGCTGGCGGCCGTGGCGGCCCTTGCGGCCTGGCGGCTGCAGCAGTCCGCGCCCCGCCTCACAGGCGAGCGCACGGGCATCGTGCTGGCCGATCCCCAGGACTTCACCGGCGAGCGGGACCTGGATCACGTGGTGGCTCAGGTGCTGCGCTCGGACCTCGACCAGTCGCCCGTGTTCCAGGTCGCCAGCGAGGCCAAGGTTTCGGAGGCGCTCGCCCTGATGGAGCAGCCCTCGGACGCGCCGCTGACCGCCGCCCGGGCGGCCGCGGTGTGCGCCCGGCTGAACGGCGGCGCGGTGGTGGGCGCGACCCTCTCCAAGGTCCAGCGCCGCTACGTCCTGACATTGTCGGCCGCCAGTTGTGTGGACGGCCGCGCCCTGGCCGACGAGGTGGCGCAGGCCGACGACAAGGAAACCCTCGTGCGCCGGCTGTCGGGACTGGCCGCGCGCATGCGGGGCGAGCTCGGCGAGGTGCGGTCCTCCATCGCCCAGTTCGACGTGCCCCTCGCGCCCGAGCGAACCAGCTCGTTCGAGGCCCTGCGCGCCTACTCGCAGGCCGAGGCGCTGAGGCGGGCCGGCCGGCGGATCGAGGCCATACCGCTGTATCAGCACGCGATCGAGCTCGATCCGGACTTCGCGATGGCCTACTTCGGCCTGTCGCAGGCGTACTACGAATTCGCCCAGACCGCCGAAGACGCCGCCGCCATCACCCAGGCCTACCGCAGGGTCGCGCTGGTGTCGGAGCGCGACGCACTGCTGATCCGGGAACATTACAACTCCATCGTGACGCACGACCTGGACGCGGCGCGCGACAACATGGAGTTGCTGGTCCGGCTCTACCCGAAGGACGCCAGCGCTTGGCTGGAGCTGGCCGAGGTCCGCTACTGCCTGGCCGACTATGCGGGCGCCGCCGCCGCAGGCGCGCAGGGGCTGAAGCTCGATCCGAAGAATTCGGGCGCCTACACCACGCTGGCGCGCGCCCTGAACCACCTGCAGAGGACCGCCGAGGCGGAGCAACTGGACCAGCGCGCGCTGCTCCAGGTTCCTGAAACCGACCAGATCCGCCAGCAAAGGATAGCCTGGCGGTACATGCAGGGCGACCCCGCCGGCGGCTGGAGGCTGGTCGTCTCGGCCGCTGGGGCCCCGTTCGAGCGCGAGGCCCTGCTCGAAGCCTCCAACTTCGCGTTCGCGGACGGCCGGGTCGAAGCGGCGACGACGCTGCTGGAGCGCGGCGCCGCGCTCGGCCGGCTGAAGCACCTGGATCCCAACTACACCCGGCAGGCCGAAAGCTATCTGGACGTGGGGCTCGAAGACCGAGCCCGCGCCGCCTTGGCGCAGACCCCGCCGGCGCTGCGGAGCGGCGAGGACGATTATCTGGCCGCCCGCCTGGACAAGCCCGCCCGCGCTCGCGCCATGCTGGAGCGAGACCTGGCCAAGAGCCCGCATGACACGCTCCTGACCGGCCTTTACGCGCCCGAGGCGCGCGCAGCCCTGCTCCTGCGCGAAGGGCGTCCGCTCGAAGCCGCCAGAACCCTCGAAGGGGTGGGCCGGCTGATGTTCCAGGGTCTGGATGCGCCCTATCTGCGTGGTACGGCGCTGCTGGCGGCCAAGGATGGGGCGCCCGCCGCCGCGGTCTTCCGCTCCATCCTGGCCCAGACCGGTTTCAGCTGGAATCCCCAGTTCGCGCTTTCGCATCTGGGGCTGGCGAGGGCGCTCCGCCTCCAGGGCGATCTGACCGGCAGCCGGCGTGAATACCAGGCCTTCCTCGTGGCCTGGAAGGACGCGGACGCCGACCTGCCCGCCCTTCGGGAGGCGAAGGTCGAGGTCGCCTCGCTCGCGCCGCCCGCGCAGAGATTGGCTGCGGTCAGAGGCCCATAGACCGAAGGGTGTTCGCGTCGACGGCGCAGGTGAGCTGGTCTCCCGCAAGCGCTTGAATTGTCAGGCGTTCAGACTTTTTCAACCTTTTTTGGGGCGGTCGCGCGGCGCTTTCGGTCTAGCTGAACTGCGATTTGAGGGGGGCTACCTTGAGTGCGCTGAAGCGTCTGCGTGCGGTTCGGAGCTACCGCTTGGCGCCGGGCGCTGCCCGCCTTCGCGCTTGCGCCGCCATGACTGAGCGTTCGGGCCGGCCGCCGGTCGCGGTCCTGGCCCGGCCTTCGTCGCCGTCCCCGTTCCTTCCGGGACCTATCGTTCCTCCCCTCATGTCCGCTGGTGTGGGCGCGACGATTTCGCGGTCGCAGCGGGCGATGCGCCCTTCGCACAGGATATCGCACAGCTGTCCTTGGGGATGGCGGATCGCGGTTCGGGCGTGTGAATCCGCAATACATTGACCCATTTGTCGCGCGCGATGTCTTTATGCGGCAGACTGAAATCAGTAGAGAATTGACTGAAGATTCCCCTGCTGGGTGAAAGTAAAGTGGGTCAATTGACTCATGTGTTTCTCTGTGTTTGCCTTGTTTTTAACACATCGCCGCCGTTGTGCGTGATCGGTGTGCGTCGTCTTAATAGAATTTGACCTTCGGCGGCCGCAGCGCTGCCGGCATCGGAGGGACGTCATGAGCCACTACCCGCGCCGCACGCGGCCGAAGATGAAGCTGGCCCACTCGCTGCTTGCGGGGGCCGTCAGCATCCTGCCGGCCACGCCGGCGTTCGCGCAGACCTGGACCGGCGCCACCGACAACAACTGGTTCACCGCCAGCAACTGGGACAGCGGCTCCGCCCCGAACAGCGCCAGCGCGGCCGTCGTGATCAACAGCGGCGTGAACAATCCGGTCCTGCTGAACGCCAACGCTGTGGTCTCGACGCTCACGCTCGGGGCGGGGGACAGCCTGAACCAGACCGCCGGCGTTCTCACCGTGGCGGGCGGCTCGATCCTGAACGCCGGAAGCGTTGCTTTGGGCAGCCAGCTGCAGCTGAGCAACGACCTGACCTTGTCGGGCGCGGGCGGCATGACCTTGAACGGCGGCCAGATCGGCGGCGACGGTTATGGGCGGACCCTGACTAACCAGTCCACGATCCTTGGCGCGGGGATCATCGGCTCCAACAGCGGCGCCCTCTACCAGAACATTTCGCTGAACAATTCCGGCGTGATCGACGCCAACACCTCCGGCGCCACGTTGTATGTCGTGGGCACCGGCGCGGCGATGACCAACAGCAACCTGTTGGAGGCGACCGGCGGCGGCATCCTGGATCTGGCGGCCAACGCGCCGCTGACCAACGCGGGCGGCGTCATCCTGGCCTCGGGCGCCGGCAGCTCGGTGCTGGTCAACATGCAGGTTCAGGGCGGCACGCTGACCACCGCCAGCGGAGGTTCGATGGCCACCGGCGGCGGGGCCTATCTGAATGGCGCCACCGCCAACGGCGCGGTCACGATCAGCAACGGCAGCACCTACGCCGCCGGCGCCAGCGGGCTGACCCAGGCGTCCGGCGCGCTGGACCTGGGGACCGGCGCCGGCCCGGGCGCCACGCTGGCGCTGTCCGGGCAGCTTCAGGTCACCGGCGCCGACCTGACGCTCGCAGGCCCGGGTACGGTGGTGATGTCCGGCGGCCAGATCGGCGGCGACGGCTATGCGCGGACCCTCACCAACGCATTGACCATCCAGGGCTCGGGCGTGATCGGCTCGAACTCGGGCGCCCTGTACCAGGGCGGGTTTTCGCTGAACAACACTGGCGTCATCGACGCCAACGCGCCTGGCAGTGGCCTGACGATCCAGGTCGGCGGCGGCGTGATGGCCAACACCGGCCTGCTGGAGGCGACGAACGGCGGCGCCCTGACCCTGGCCACGGGCGCGCCCGTGACCAACGGCGGCGGCGTGATCACGGCCTCCGGCGCCGGAAGCACCGTCCTCATCGACACCGAGGTCCAGGGCGGAACGTTCAACACCTCCGGCGGCGGCGTCATCGCGACGGGAACCGGCGCTTATCTGGACGGCGCGACGGCCAACGGCGCGATCACGATCAGCAACGGGAGCGTCTACACAGCCGGCGTCTCCGGTCTGACCCAGGCTTCGGGCACGCTGGACCTGGGGACCGGATCGGGCCCCGGCGCGACCCTGGCGCTGACCGGCTCGCTCCAGGTCCGCAGCGGCGATCTCACCCTTGCCGGCCCGGGGCTTGTGACCATGAGCGGCGCTGCGCAGATCGGCGGCGACGGCTACGCGCGCACCTTGAACAACCAAGTCACGATCGCCGGGGCCGGCGTGATCGGCTCCAACGCCGGAGCGCTGTACCAGTATCTGGCTCTGAACAACACGGGGACTATCAACGCCAATTCCTCCGGCAACATCCTGTACATCCAGGGGACCGGCGGGACGGTGATCAACGCCAACCTGCTCGAAGCGACGGGCGGCGGCGTCCTGGACCTGGCCGCCAACGCACCGCTGACGAACATGGGCGGCGTCGTCATGGCCTCCGGCGCCGGCAGCTCGGTGCTGGTCAACACGCAGATCCAAGGGGGAACTCTGACCACCGCCGATGGTGGCTCGATGAGCACCGGCGCAAGCGGGGCCTATCTGAACGGCGCCAGTCCCAACGGGGCCATCACCTTCACTAACGGCAGCACCTACACCGCGGCCTCCAACATGGGCCTGACTCAGGCGGCGGGTGTGCTCAACCTCGGAACCGGCGGTGGAGCAGGCGCGACGCTGGCCTTGTCTGGGCAGATGCAGCTAGCCGGCGCCGACCTGACGCTCGCAGGTCCGGGAAAGGTGATGATGTCCGGCGGCCAGATCGGCGGCGACGGCTACGCTCGCACCTTGAACAACCAGGTGACGATCGAGGGCTCCGGCCTGATCGGGTCCAACTCGGGCGCCCTGTACAGAACCATCTCGCTGAACAACACCGGGGTGATCGACGCCAACGTCTCCGGCGCCACCCTCTCCGTCCAGGGGAGCGGCGCGACGGTCAACGGCAACCTGATGGAGGCGACCGGCGGCGGGATCCTGGACCTGGCGACCGGCTCGCCGATCAGCAACGGCGGCGCCGCGATCACCGCATCCGGCGCTGGCAGCCTGGTCCTGATCGACACGCAGATCCAGGGCGGCGTGCTCACCACCTCCGGCGGGGGCGCCATGCAGACCGGCGTCAACGGCGCCTTCCTGAACGGCAGCGTCAGCGGCCCGATCACGATCAGCGACGGCAGCACCTACACCGCGGGCTCCGCCGCGCTGACCCGAGTGGCTGGCGCCATTGATCTTGGAACCGTCTCCGGCGGAACGCTGGACCTGACGGGCGCGCTGCAGATGGTCGGCGACCTGACGCTCTCGGGCCCTGGCGCGCTGGCCATGAGCGCCGGTTCCCAGATCGGAGGCGATGGCTACGCGCGCACGCTGACCAACGCCGCCACGATCCAGGGGGCTGGCCTCGTGGGCTCCAACGCCGGGGCGCTCTACTCCAACCTCACCGTCGTCAATCAGGCGGCCGGGACCCTGCTCGCCGACATCTCGGGCCAGACCCTGACCATCGGGGCCACGGGGGGCCTGACCAACAACGGCGTGATGCAGGCGAACGCCGGGGCGACGCTGAACGCGACGCAGGGGTTCACCAACTTCTCCGGCGGGGCGCTCAACGGCGGCACGTACAACATGTACTCCGGCGTGGTGCAGATCAACGCGCTGGGGACGACCGGCGGGGAGATCGCCACCAACAACGCCCACATCCTCCTGGACGGGGCCGCCGCCAGCCTGGCCGACGGCGCCGGCCTGAACGCCCTGTCGGGCCTGTCGACCAACGCCAGCGGCGCCAGCCTGACTGTCCAGGGCGGGAACGCGTTCGCCAGCACCGCACCCACCACCTTCGTGAACAACGGCGCCGTCGCCGTGGGAGCGGCCAGCACCTTCACCACGGCCGCCGACTACAGCCAGAGCGGGGCGGCCAGCAGCACGCTGGTGGACGGCACGCTCACCCCCGGCAGCGGGACCTTCACCCTGGCCAGCGGGCTGCTGACCGGATCGGGGTCGGTCGCCGCGGCGGTGGCCAACATCGACGGGGTCGTCAACCCGGGTGATACGGTCGGGACCCTGCAGGCCCTCAGCTACACCCAGGGCAGCGGCGGCACGCTGACGATCCAGATCGCCGGCGCGTCGAGCTACGATGTGCTGAAGGTGCAGGGCGGCGTCACGCTTGACGGCCTGCTCAATCCGATCTTCGTCAACGGCTTCACGCCGACGCTCGGCCAGTCCTTCACCTTCCTGGACTACACCTCCAGGTCGGGGATGTTCGCGAGCATCGCCAACGCCGTCTTCGATGGCGGCCTGTACATGTGGGGCGTGACCTACAACTCGACCGACGCGATCCTCACGGTGCAGCAAGGTCCTTCGGGCGGCGGCGGCGGCGGCGGTGGCGGCGGGGTTTCCGCGGCGCCCGAGCCGTCCACCTGGGCGCTGATGCTCATGGGCGTCGCCGGCATGGGTCTCGCGCTGCGCCGGGCCCGGCGCGCGCCTCGCCGGACGCTGAAGGCGGCGGCGGTCTGAGGCGGATGTCTCCGGGCTGGCTCGCAGGATCGCGGCCAGCCAGCCCGTCGCAAAGCCTGACAGCGGCCTCCCGCCGACGGTCAGGCTCGGCCCGCCGCAAGCATGCGGCGATATAGTCTCTGCGGCCAAGGTGGGTTAGTCTTTACAAATTGTCTTGGTTGAAGAAGCAGTGAACGTGCGAGGGGCGGTCAGTCTTCTCCACGGGAGGCGAGTGGGGAGAACGTGATGACTTCGTATAGTGCAGCCGGCCCGGTGGAGCGCAGCGTCGGCGCCCGCGCCGCGGAGCGCAAGCCGGCTCTCTCCGGCATCGTCATAGCCGTGCTTCTGGCCGGGGTGCTGATCGTGCTGGCGCTGAACCTGGCGCTGAACTGGACCGCGAAGAGCCGCCCGGTCGCGATGGCGACGCCCTACCAGGCGATCCTGCTGACCAACGGCGCCGTCTACTTCGGCAAGCTGGAGGGCTACGGCACCGCCGATCCGGTGCTGACCGACGCCTTCTACGTCGTCAGCCGGGCCGATCCCAACACCAAGCAGATCTCCAACGTGCTGGTGAAGCGCGGCAAGGAGCTGCACGGGCCTGACCGGATGTACATCAATCCCAGCCAGATCGTCTTCGTGGAGACGGTCGGCCCCACCTCGAAGGTCGCCCAGCTGATCGCCCAGGCGGCCAACCAATAAGCTCCCCAGAGCCGCGCCGGCCGGCCTCGCGCCGGCCGGCGACAGGGGGGGGCTCGGCCGTGCCAGTTCAGCCCATCGTGGCCGACCGCGCCACGGCGACCGACCTCCGCAAATGACCGGCGGGGCGGCTGCGCCTGGAGCAGATTGGCTCGACCACAGAGCGAAACCTTATTCATCGGCGGTATATAAAGCATTAGAGCCGAAAGTGGACGCCGTATAATTCGGCCATCTTGTCATAAGCATTGGAGTTTTTGCGCGTTGTCACTAATCCTGATGGAAGTAATCCAGCCTTGAGTAGCGGTCCGCGGAGGCGTCCCCGTGAGACACCCGCCGGCGCTCCGGGCTTGCGGACGACCACCATGTTCCGCCTCTGTCACAAACCTGAGGTAGACAGTCATCTGCCGCCCAGGGAATATCCACTTGTCAGCGGGCCGAGGGGTGAGCTCGCCGCGTCCCGCACAAGACGTCGTGCAGTCCTGCGGTGCATTGGCGATTGACGCCCCAAGGGCAAGTTGCGGCTATACGAGCATTTCCGTGGCCGCGATATCATCCAATCCGTAGAAATTGAATAAATCCCCATGCGCCGGCTCGGTGATCATTTTTGAGGCTTCTCATTCTTCGCGCCTTGCGTTAACGCAAGATTCATAATCGGCCTGGGGTGCAGGAAATGTCCGCCTCGAAAGCGAAGCTCTGCGCGGTGTTCGGCGCCGCGGGCGTCCTGGTCGCGCCCGCGACCACATACGCTGCAACCACGATCATCATCAGTACGGTGCAGAACGTGGATCCAGGCGCGCCCAACTCGGGGCTCGATACGGCGTCTCCCATCACCTTGCAGGAATTCTCCGTGAGCGCGGGCGGAACGTCCGCCGCCTCCGTCGGCGCCTTCACCCTGCCGCAGACTTCGGTCGGGGCGAATTCCGCGATCTCCGGCGAATACGGCTCGGCCTCGGAAGGGCTCCTCGAAAACTCTGTCGACGGCCAGTACGTGACCATGATGGGCTATGGCGTGAACGCCGCCGCCTTCAACGCGGCGAGCGCCTCCGGCGCCAGCAATCCTTATGGCGCTACGGCGCTCGGCCAGACGACGAGCGTGGCCGGCGGGGCTGCGGTCGTGGTGCCTCGGGTGGTGGCGCTGATCGGCGCGAACGGCGTCGTCGACACGTCGACGGCGCTCACCGGCGTGTTCAACACGAACAATCCCCGTAGCGCCGCGACGGTGGACGGCTCGTCCTTCTACGTCTCAGGCCAGGGCGTCACCGGCGACAGCACCGGTGGCGTCTTCTACGCGACCCGCGGCGCGACGAGCGCCACGGCGATCAACGTCGGCTCGACCCCGAAGAGCGCCAACACCACATCGCCGCTGGTCGGAAGCGACACCCGCGCGGTCCAGATCGTCAACACAGGCTCGGGCGACACCCTCTACGTGTCGCGGGACTTCTCCCCGTCGGGCAAGCCGAACGACGCGACCGACATCCGCAGCCTCACCAGCGCCGACGGTTCGCTGCCGACCTCGTCGACGGGCCTGGTCGCGACCCGGCTGATCAACGCGGCGGGCTCCGTCAACGGCGGCAACACGGGTTCGATCGATCTGACGGCGGCCCTGGACAACAGCGTGAACAGCAGTCGCAACGGCAAGTTCGTGTATCTGAGCCCGGAGCAGTACTTCTTCGCCAATGCGACAACCCTCTATGTCGCCGACAGCGGATCGCCCAAGAACGGCAGCGCGGACGCCGCCGCCCTGGGCGAGGGCGGCCTGCAGAAGTGGTCGCTGGTCAACGGCGCGTGGACGCTGGACTACGACATCTACCAGGGGCTGAACCTCGTGGACAACGCCACAGCCAATTCGGCCAACCCGACAGCCGCCGGCGTGACGGGACTGTTCGGGCTGGCCGGCCAGGTCCAGAAAGACGGCACGGTGCAGCTGTTCGCGACGAGCTACGGCCTGAATGAGCTCTCGCCCAGCTACCTGTACGAGGTCACCGACACCCTCGCCAACACGACGCCGGTCGGCGCGAGCGAGGCGTTCACCACGCTCTACGCGGCCCCGTCGGGGACCGACATCCGGGGCGTGGCGTTCGCGCCCATCGCCGGGGCGGCTCCGGAACCATCCATCTGGGCCCTCTTGCTGGCGGGCATCGGCGGCATCGGCCTGGTGCTCCGCCGCGCCCGCCGGACCGACGGCCGCGCCCTAACGGCTTCTCGCATGCGCTAGCAGGACGGCGTGCTCGGCGTGAGGATCGTCTTCAGGTCCGTTGAGGCGTCCGCCAGGCGTTCCGGCGCGATGCGGGCCTTGGCCAGGATCAGGGCCTTGGCGGCCCTCAGCTCGCGGGCGGCATTGACCGCGCTGGCGCCGCGAACGCATCCGCCGATCAGGTGCAGTACCAGGAACCGCCCTTCTGCCGGATCCCCCCGCACCACGTCCTGCTCGCCGACCGGTTCGCCCAGGACCTGCAGGCTCGCATCGTACTGGTCGCTCCAATACGAGGACAGCTCCGCGTACGCGCTTAGCGGCGCCACTGCTGCGCGCCCTACGTGTTCGCCATGGGCGGCGGCGTGCGCCCAGGTCTCCTGCCGATCGTGGCGGCCTGCGCGCGCGTTGAAGTGGAAGGCGGCCTCCCCCGCCACGAAGATGGCCGGGTCGTCGGTCCGTCCCTGTCCGTCCACAACCACGCCAGAGGGATGGACGGCGAGGCCGCAGCCTTCGGCCAGGGTCAGGTCCGGCGTCACACCTACGCCTACGACGGCCAGGTCGACGGTACATGTCTCGCCGCTCTCAAGATGCAGACGCAGGCCTGGACCGTCCGTCTCAGCGGAAGCCAGACGAGACCCGAGGCGCAGCTCCACGCCATGGCGGCGGTGCAGATCGGCGAGATAGGCGGAGACCACCGGGGCGGCCGCCCGACCCATGACGCGATCGCCCGCTTCAACCAGGATCACCTCCAACCCCGCCTGAATGGCGAAGGCGGCGACCTCCAGCCCGATCACTCCGCCGCCCACCACTGCGATCCGGCGGGCCGCAGCAAGCGCTGTGCGCAGCTGCAGCGCGTCGTCCAGGGTGCGGAGGTAGAAGACGCCGGGCGAGCCGGGCGGAAGTTGCGGCAGCGGCCGAAGACGCGAGCCTGTGGCCAAGATCAGGCGCGCGTAGGGCAGGGCGCCCCCGTCCGACAGCGCGACGTTGCGAGTTGCCCTATCGATGGCCATGGCGCGGCGGCCGAGCTGCAGCTCCGCCTTGAGGTGTGCGAGCGCCTCCGCCGTCTGCAGGGTATGCCTACGACCGGCAGATGGTGAAGGGCGCACGGCACGGGGTCGCCTGGTACCGCGCCCGCGTGCAGATCCCACAGCATGCGGCGGACGAGCGCATCTTCCTGCAGTTCGAGGGCGTCAACAGCTACGCCACCATATGGCTGAACGGACAACTGCTCGGCCGTCACGCCGGGGGGCTCACCAACTTCAGCCTCGACGCCACGACCGCGGCGGGGACTGGCGACAACGTGCTCGTCGTGCGCGCGGACAATCCGGCCGGCATCCATGACCTGCCCTGGGTCTCCGGCGACGATGAGCCCATGGTCGGCTTCGCCGAAGGCTCCGAGCCCTTCGGCCTTTTCCGTCCTGTGCACGTGATCCGCGCCTCGGCGTTGCGCCTGCGCCCCTTCGGTCTCTACGCCTGGGGCGCCAAGGGCGACATCGACGCCGCGCATGCGCGGCTCAACGTGCGCGCAGAGCTCGAGAACCTGTCGCCTCGTGCGCGTCGGTTCGAGTTGGTCGAGCAGATGGTGGACCCGCAGGGCCGGGTGGTGAGCGAAGCGCGGACCGCGCACGCGCTCGCCGCCGGCGCCGCTGCAACGTTCGATGCGCCCCTGCCGCAGATCGCCGCTCCAAAGCTATGGTCGCCGACGACGCCCACCCTGTACACCTTGCGCGCGCGCATTCTGGAGAACGGCGACCTCGTTGACGAGACGTCGACCCCGTACGGCATCCGCACCGTGGAGGTCGCCACGGACGCAAAGGGCGAACGGCGCTTGCTGGTGAACGGCAAGCCTGTCTTCCTCCGCGGGATCGCAGAGTACGAGCATCTTCTCGGCGGCTCCCACGCCTTCTCCGCGCGCCAAGTGGCGGCGCGCGTGGACCAGGCCGAGGCGGCGGGCTTCAACGCCTTTCGCGACGCCCACTACCCGCACAATCTGCGCTACGGCGAGAAGATCGAACGGGACGGGCTGATGTGGTGGCCGCAGTTCAGCGCCCACATCTGGTTCGATCAGCCCGCTTTTCGCACCAACTTCGCAGCCCTGCTGGCGGATTGGGTCCGCGAGCGGCGCAACAATCCCGCTGTCTTCCTCTGGGGGCTGCAGAACGAGAGCATCCTGCCCGCCGACTTCGCAAGGGCCATGAGCGAAAAGATACGTGAGCTCGACCCGACTGCTTCTTCCCAGCGCCTGATCGTCACCTGCAATGGCGGGGATGGCGCTGACTGGAACGTGCCCCAGAACTGGTCGGGCACCTATGGCGGCGATCCGCAGAAGTTCGGCGAGCAACTAGTGAAGCAGGCGATGGTCGGCGAATACGGGGGTTGGCGCTCGCTGGGCCTGCATGCTGAATCGACCGCGCCCGGCGTTTATACGGAGAACAACTTCGCCGCTCTGATGCAGACCAAGGGCCGCTTGGCGGACGCAGTGAGCCGCCAGTCCGTCGGGTCCTTCGCCTGGCTGCTGGCGACTCACGAGAACCCCGGCCGTCCTATGCGCGCCGACGGCACCCAGATCTGGGACGGCGTGCGCGCCCTGGATCACGTCGGTCCTGCCAACAACAAGGGACTGATGACCCTCTGGGGTGAGCCTGTGGACGCCTACTACATGTATCGCGCTCGGCAAATTCCGGCCGCCGTCGCGCCAATGGTCTACATAGTCTCGCACACTTGGCCAGATCGTTGGGCAGGGCCGGGGGTGAAGTCCGGGATCGAGGTCTACTCCAACTGCGACAAGGTCGAGCTGTTCAACGACGTCGGCGGGCAGCGCTCGCTTGGCGGCCGGGCGCCTGACGCCGAGGGTCGCTTCATCTGGAACGACGTGGACGTGCGCTACAATGTGCTGAGCGCGACCTGCCTGGTCGGTGGCGCGGTCCGGGCGCACGATTTTGTGGTCCTGAACAACCTGCCTGCGGCGCCGGACGCGGCGAGGCTGGTGGAGCCTGCCGCCGACCTGACCGCGCCGCTCCCCGGGCGCGACTATCTATACCGCGTCAATGTCGGCGGTCCGCGGTGGGTGGACCATCACGGGCGCGCCTGGGCGGCCGACCGTCGCCTGATCGCGGGCGGTCGCTGGGGGTGGCGCAGCTGGGCTGGCCAATATCCGGATCTCGATCCTGCGCTCGGCAGCCGACGCAAACTGTACGATCCGGTGCAGGGCAGCCTCGACCAGGATTTGTTCCAGTCCTTCCGCTACGGGCGTCAGGCGCTGAGCTACAGTTTCGCGGCGCCCCCGGGCGAGTACACGGTCGAACTCTACTTCGTCGAGCCGTGGTACGGCCGCGCCGGTATCGACGCGACCGGGTGGCGGTTGTTCGACGTAGCGGTGAACGGCCGCGTCGTCCTGCACGATCTCGACATCTTCCGCGAGGTCGGCTTTGGGCGTGCGCTGAAGAAGACCGTCACGGCCCGCAGCGAGGACGGGCGCCTAGTCATCAGCTTTCCAGACGTCGCGGCGGGAGAGGCGGTGCTTCGCGGCATCGCCATTTCGAAAGCCGGCGCGGGCGCTGGCCCGGCGGCGGAGACGGGAACTGACCTGATCTCAGACCTGCAGGCCAGCCCAGGGGCGCAGGTGGAGGCGCGGTCGTGGCTCGATGACGGCGATCTCGCCTTCGGCACCGGTCGGGGGCGCTGGACGCAGCTTCCTGACGAACTGCTGGACAGCGACTGGGTCCGCCCGGCGAAGGCGCAGGCGTCCGGCGGCGCCTCGTTCCGGCCCAACGCTAAGGCGCAGCTCTATCTCGCCCAGCCGGCCGGGGCGCCGGTTCCGGCGGGCTGGACCGATGCAAAATTGGCGGCCTTTGTCGCCGAACCGGATGGCGCAGGCGTGCGGCTGACCCGCTACGCCTTCGCGACCCAGCGGGCGCCCGCCGGGGCGTTGGTGACCGCGCCTGCCGGGGCGCCGCTGCTGGTGCGACGCGATCTGCCGTCTCCCTATGCTCCGGGCGTGTTCACCATCTCCCATCAAGGCGGCGTCTACGAGGCGGAGGCCGCGAAGCTCGCCAACGGCGCCGTCGCGACCGAGCTGAAGGGCTATGGCGGCCAGGGCTACGCCGCCTTCGCGCCTGGCGCCGGCGCCCTCGACTGGACCATCAAGACCGGCGTGGCGTCCAAGCATGAACTGCAGATCCGCTATGTCCGCCCAGCCGCCCATCCCCTCGCTGCGCGCCTGCAGGTGCTGGATTCCAGCGGCATCGTGGTGATGGACCAGACGGTCTCGCTGGACGGCGGGGAGGGCTGGCGCGTGCTCAAGACCACCACGCCCACGCAGATCAACGCAGGCGTCTACAGCGTCCGGTTGTCGTGGACGGCCGGGTCCGGCCTCGCCGTCGACGCGCTCACTGTCCTCTAAGGGCGCCATCCAAGTCTCAGGGCCATGCCGATGAATGAGAAACTCCTTCGGGTCGACCCGCGCGACCACGTCGCTGTCGCGATCTCGCCCCTTGTCCCAGGCGAGCCGGTGACGGACGGCGTGGTCGCCCTCGGGGAGATACCGGCCGGGCACAAGGTAGCCCTCTGCGCCGTCGGCGCGGGGGAAGAGGTGCGCAAGTATGGCTGGCCGATCGGCCGGGCGACCGTCGCCATCCGACCAGGCGAGCACGTCCATACCCACAATCTGAAGACGTCGCTGGCCGGGGAGGAGGCGTATGCCTACGACCCCGTCACGCCTGAGCCGTTGCCCGTGACGGACGCCGGCGCGATCTTCGAGGGCTATCGCCGTGACAACGGCAAGGTCGGCGTCCGCAACGAGATTTGGATCCTGTCCACCGTAGGCTGCGTCGGCCGCACCGCCCAACGCATCGCCGCCGAGGCCGGCCGCCGGTTCAGCGGACGTGTCGACGGCGTGCATGCCTTCACCCATCCCTTCGGCTGCTCCCAGCTCGGCGGCGACCTCGACGCGACGCGGGAGATGACCGCGGCGCTCGCCTCCCATCCGAACGCCGGCGGCGTGCTGCTCATCGGGCTGGGCTGCGAAACCAACCAGCTGCAGGCCGTGCTCGACGCCGCCCCGCAGCTGGATCGTGAGCGGGTTCGCGCCTTCACCGCCCAGGCGGCGGAGGACGAGCTGGAGGCGGGGCTCGAGGCGGTGGAGGCGCTCGTGCGCCTCGCTGAGCGGGACCGGCGCGAACCGTGCCCGGTCTCGGACCTGGTCATCGGGCTGAAATGCGGCGGGTCGGACGGACTATCGGGGTTGACCGCCAACCCGCTGGTCGGGCGCATCGCCGACCGCGTGACCGCGGCCGGGGGGACGGCCGTCCTGACTGAAATCCCTGAAATCTTCGGCGCTGAACGCCTGCTGATGGGCCGCGCCAAGGATCGCCAAGTGTTCGAGGGCGTGGCCGCGCTCGTCAACGACTTCAAATCCTATTTCATCGCTCACGGCGAGCCGATCAGCGAGAACCCCTCGCCGGGCAACATCGCCGGGGGGATCACCACGTTGGAGGAGAAGTCGCTCGGGGCGGTGCAGAAGGCCGGTCGCGGCCAGCTGACCGAGGTGTTGCGCTACGGCGAGCGGGCGCAGGCGCCGGGGGTCGTCCTGCTCGAGGCGCCCGGCAACGACGCGGTGTCCTCCACCGCACTCACCGCCGCGGGGGCCGTGGTGATCCTGTTCACCACCGGCCGAGGCACGCCGCTGGGCTTCCCGGCGCCCACCTTGAAGATCGCAACCAACTCGGGCCTCGCTCAGCGCAAGCCTCGCTGGATCGATTTCGACGCCGGGCGAATCGCTCAGGTCCAGGATCTCGCTGAGGCGAGCGACGGCCTGATGCGCCTGGTGCTGGCCACCGCGTCAGGTCAGGCCACCCGAGCCGAGGAAAATGGCGAACGCGAGATCGCGCTCTGGAAGCGCGGCGTGGTGATGTAGTCCCAAGCTCAGGCCCGGCGGATCGGGACCTTGCGCCCCTGCGCCGCCGCCGTCCCAGCCCTGCCAACAACGGAGTCAGCCTCTTGAGCACGCCGGCCGATGCGCCGATCAGGATAGTGTTCCTCGATGGCGACACCCTGCGACCCGACACGGTCCTGCGTGCGCCGAATTTCGTCCATGAGTTTCAGGTCTATCCCCGCACCGCTCCCGATCAGGTGCAGGCGCGGATCAGCGACGCCGACATCGTGATCACCAACAAGGTGCGCCTGCCCGCCGAGGTCATCCGCGCGGCGCCCCGGCTCCGGCTCGTGGCCGTCGCCGCCACCGGCTACGACGGGGTGGACCTCGCCGCCTGCCGGGCCGCCGGCGTCGCCGTCTGCAACGTGCGGGGCTACGCCCGCCACACCGTGCCGGAGCACGTGTTTGCTCTGATCTTCGCGCTGCGGCGCAGCCTGACTGCCTATCGCGACGCCGTCCGGGCCGGTCGGTGGCAGGCGGCCGGGCAGTTCTGCTTCTTCGACTTCCCGATCGACGATCTCGCCGGCGCCATGCTGGGCGTGATCGGCCGTGGCGCTCTGGGGCGGGAGGTCGGGCGCATCGGGCGTGCGCTCGGCATGAAGGTGCAGTTCGCCGCACGGAGAGGCGCGGCGCCTGATCCGGACCAAATCGGCTTTGAGGCGCTGCTGCGGACCAGCGACGTGATCAGCCTGCACTGTCCCATGACCCCGCAGACACGCGGCCTGATCGCGGACGCGGAGTTTGCGGCCATGGAGCGGCGGCCGCTGTTGATCAACACCGCCCGGGGCGGCCTGGTGGCGGAGGATGCGCTGGAGCGGGCGCTCGACGCCGGCCTAATCGCTGGGGCGGGCTTCGATGTCGCCACCAGCGAGCCGCCTGCGCTTGACCACCCGCTGATGCGATTGGCCCGACGCCCGAACGTCATTGTCACCCCGCACGTCGCCTGGGCCAGCCGCGAGGCGGTGCAGGCCCTCGCCGATCAGCTGGTCGACAACCTTGAAGCCTTTGTCGCCGGACGGCCGCGGAACCTAGTCGATTAGGCCCCGCGGAGGCCGATACGTGCGACTCCAACCCGTTCTGATCCCTGCGCAGGCCGTATGAAGAGCCCTGATCATCCGCTGCATGCGACCTCCCCCGCGGCGGACCTGACCTGGTCTGTACCCGGCTTCTCGCGGGCCTCGGGAGCGCTTCCCTTGAGGTGGTCGCCCTTCCTGAGCAAGCCGAACAGGATAGCGGCGCCGGTCAGGTCGAGCAGCGCCAGGCCGGCGAACAGCAGGTTGTAGCCGATCGCGCCGGCGAGCTGGCCGACCAGCAGGGAGAAGAGCAATCCACCGGTCCAGGCCGCGGCGCCCCCCAGGCCGGTGGCGGTGGCCACCTGGCGCTTGGGGAAGATGTCGGCCGAGAGGGTGATGAGGCTGCCTGACAGCATCTGGTGCGCGAAGCCGCCGACGCAGAAGAGGGCGATCGCTCCATATGGGCTCGTGACGAGGCCGATGCAGGCGGGCCCGAGCATCAGCAGCGCCCCGCCGAGGACGGTCAGCTTGCGGGTCAGCAGGAGCGGCGCGCGCGCCAGGCGCATCAGCGCCGGCGAGAGGTATCCCCCCGCGACGGAGCCCAGGTCGGCAGCTACGAACGGAATCCAGGCGAAGGCGGCGATCTGCTTCAGGTCCAGGTGCCTGACTGAGACCAGATAGAGCGGGATCCAGAAGTTGAAGGTCTGCCAGGCCGGCTCCGCCAGGAAGCGGGGCAGGGCGATGGCCCAGAGCCTGCGGGTCGCCAGCACATCACGCCAGCTGTCCCGCGCCCCGGCTTCGGCATCGAACGCGTTCGCCTGGCCCGCTTCGATGTAGGCGAGCTCCTCCGGGGAGAGGCGGGCATGCTGCCTTGGACGGCGGTAGCACAGCATCCAACCCGCCGCCCAGGCGAGCCCCACGGCTCCGGTGACCACAAACGCCAGCCGCCAGCTGCCCGCCAGGATGCACCAGACGATCAGCGGCGGCGCGGCGATGCTGCCGATCGACGCGCCAACGTTGAACCAGCCCGTGGCGACGGAGCGTTCGCTGTCCGGGAACCAGTCGCACACGGCCTTCATGCCCGCGGGGATCACCGCGCCCTCGAACAGGCCCAGGAAACCGCGGGCGACGGCGAGCCCAGGCCAGCCGGTGGCCAGGGCGTGGCCGATATTGGCGAGCGACCAGCCGAGCGCGAAGACGAACAGACCCACCCTGGCGCCCAATCGGTCGAGCACCCAGCCAGCGGCCGGCTGAACCATCGTGTAGGCCAGCTGGAACGCGGCGACGACGTAGGAGTACTCCTTTGCCGAGAAGTGCAGGGCGCGGAGCAAAGTCGGAGCGGCCGAGCCAAGGGTGCTGCGGGCGAGATAGTTGACCGCCGTGCCTGTCATCACCAGGATGATGATCCACCACCGCAGGTGGCGGATGGGTCGCACGGCGGGCCTGGTCATCGGCCGCCTACCAGTTCCACATGGTTCCGTCGGCGAGCCGGGCGACCGGCAACTGCTTGGCGTCGTAGGGGAAGCGGGCCGCCAGCGCCTCGTCGATGTCGACACCGTGTCCCGGCGTCTCGCCAATTTTCAGATAGCCGTCCGAGAAGCTGTAGTCTTGCGGGAAGACCTCATCGGTTTGTGCACTGTGGCGCATGTATTCCTGGATGCCAAAGTTGGGGACCCAGGTGTCAAAGTGCAGGGCCGCACCCATGCAGACGGGCGACAGGTCGGTCGCGCCATGACTGCCAGTGCGGACTTGGTAGAGTTCGGCCAGAGACGCGATCCGCCGCAGATGGCTGATGCCGCCTGCATGGACTACAGTGGCGCGGATGTAGTCGATGAGCTGGTTCTGGATCAGCTCGCGGCAATCCCAAACGGTGTTGAAGATCTCGCCGACTGCTAGCGGCGTCACTGTATGCTGGCGGATGAGGCGGAACGCCTCCTGGTTCTCCGCGGGCGTCGCATCCTCCAGCCAGAACAGGCGGTAGGGCTCCACAGCCTTGCCCAGGCGCGCTGCCTCGATCGGCGTGAGCCGGTGATGGACGTCATGCAACAGCTCGAAGTCGAAGCCATGCGCTGAATGGATCGCCTCGAACAACTTCGGTGCGAAGTCGAGGTAAGCGGCGGTAGACCATAGGGTTTCGCTCGGCAACGCCGCATCCGCAGGCTCGTAGAACATGTCGCCACGGCCCACCCCATAGGCGCCTTTCACGCCCGGGATGCCGCTCTGCGCGCGGATGGCGCGGTAGCCGAGCTCGCGATAGCGGCCGATCTCGTCGACCGTCTGCGCGATGTCGGCTCCGTTGGCATGGCCGTAGACCAGCACCCCCTCGCGAGAGCGACCGCCGAGCAGCTGATAAAGCGGCATGCCGGCCGCCTTGGCCTTGATGTCCCAAAGCGCGGTGTCGACTGCGGCGATGGCGCTCATCGTCACCGGGCCGCGCCGCCAGTACGCGCCGCGGTAGAGGTATTGCCAGATGTCCTCGATGCGCTGAGCGTCGCGGCCGATCAGTGTCGGGACGACATGCTCCTGCAGATAGCTGACCACGGCGAGCTCGCGGCCGTTAAGCGTAGCGTCGCCTATTCCGTAGAGACCCTGGTCGGTCTCGATCTTCAAGGTGACGAAGTTGCGTCCGGGGCAGGTGACGATGACCCGGGCATTGGTGATCTTGAACATCAGACGCTCAGTGACTGCGGGAGGGAGGGCGGCGCAGTGATCGCTCCGGGCTGGGTGACCACGTACGCCGCAAGCGCCATCCCGGCGGCGGCGGCCTCTGCTGCGAAGGCGCCGGTGAGCCGGCGGCCGAGATAGGCGCCGTTGAAGCTGTCGCCAGCCCCGGTGGTGTCGACCACGCGGTCCACCCGCGGAGCGTTCATCCACAAGGAGCGGCCGTCGGCGCACAGTAGGCAGCCCCGCGCCTGCGCCGTGATGGCGAATTCGGCGGCGCCCATCCCCAGAAGGCGCTCGGCCATGGTTTCGATATCGACTTCGTCCAGCAGCAGTTCGAGATCCTGCTCGCTGGGCAGGAGGATGTCGGCGAGTTCGGCCATGATCCCGAGCGCAGCACGCGCCGGGCCGAGCTCACCCCAGAGCGTCGGCCGCAGGTTGGGGTCGTACGCGATCCGTCCCACCCGCCCGCGAAGCGCGGTCAACACCTCCAGCGCCAGCGAACGGTCTTCAGGGGTCAGGATCGCCAGGGAGATGCCGGAGAGATAGATCAGTCCGACGCCGTCCAGCGCCCCCGCGTCCGCCGCGGCCGCCAGGGCCGCCGGCCAGCGACGCGCCGCCGATTCGCCTCGCCAGTACTGGAAGCGCCGTTCGCCGAGCGCGTCCGTTTCGATCATGTACAGCCCGGCGGTGCGCTGAGGGTCGCTGGCGGCGAGTGCGTCGCCCACCCCGTAGCGGCCCCACTCGGCCCGCATGGTCTGGCTGAGCGAGTCGGTCCCGGTAACCGTGGCCAGCTGCACGTCCAACTCGGCCGCGGAACGCTTCAGATAGACAGCGGTGTTGTAGACGTCGCCCGAGAAGTCGAGGTTGAACGCGTTCGGGCCGGTACGGCGCAGTTCGACCATGCATTCGCCGATGCACACCGCACGCCGATCGCCCCCCCTGCGAGCGGCCTGTCGCCTCGGGCGGAACTCGGCCGGTCACAGGCGGTACGCCCGCTTCGGCAGCTCGTAGGCGAGCTCCCGCGCGAGGTCGTGCGCCTCGTCCTCGTCGAGCCGCTGGGTGGAGACGAGCTCAGCGAGGAAGACGCAGTCCATGCGCCGCGCCAGGTCGTGACGAGCGGGGATGGAGAAGAAGGCCCGGGTATCGTCGTTGAAGCCGACGGTGTTGTAGAAGCCCGCCGTCTCGGTGGTCTGCCGTCGGAAGCGCAGCATGCCTTCCGGGCTGTCGTTGAACCACCACGGTGGCCCGAGCTTCAGGCAGGGATAGTGGCCGGCCAACGGCGCCAGCTCGCGTGCGTAGGTCGTCTCGTCGAGCGTGAAGAGGATTAAGGTCAGCTCGGGACGGGCGCCGACCCGATCGAGCAACGGCTTTAACCCGTCCACGTACGAGGTCCGCGTCGGGATGTCCGCGCCCCGGTCGCGGCCATACTGCTGGAAGATCGTCGGGTTGTGGTTGCGCCAGACCCCGGGGTGGAGCTGCATCGTCATCCCGTCCTCGCAGGCCATCAGGGCCAGCTCGGTCAGCATCTGGGCGCGGAACGTCTCGGCGTCGGCGGGGCTGGCGCCGCCTCCGCAGATGCGCGTGAACAGCGCTTCGGCGTCGTCGGGCGAGAGGTCGGCGGTGTGTGCGCTCGGGTGGCCGTGGTCGGTCGCCGTCGCGCCCCCGGCTTCGCGGAAGAAGGCGCGGCGCTTGCGCAGGGCGGCGAGGTAGCTTGCAAACCCATCCAGCGGTTCGCCTGTCAGCGCGCTCAGTCTGGCGAGGTTATCGGCGAAGTCCTCCCGCTCCGGATCGACGACGTCGTCGGGTCGGAAGGTGGTGATGACCCGGCCGGACCAGCCGGAAGCTCGGATGGCGCGGTGGTGCTCAAGGCTGTCGAGGGCGCCCTCGGTGGTCGCGATCGCCTCGATGCCGAAGCGCTCGAACAGGGCGCGCGGCCGGAAGGCCTCTTGCGTCACTGCGGCGTTGATGACGTCGAAATAGTGATCGGCGGTTTCGGCCGAGAGCCGCACGGTGAGGTCGAACACGGTCAGAAAGACGTGGTCTAGCCACAGCCTCGACGGCGTCCCGCGGAAGAGGTGGTAGTGGCTCGCGAACAGCCGCCAGATCGCCCGGCGGTCCGTCTCCACCGGGCCCGGGCCGCCGGCGACGCCGATCTGGCCCAGACCGATCCCCTGGCTATACAGCATCCGCAGCACGTAGTGGTCAGGCCAAAGGAAGACGCTCACCGCATCTTCGAACGGCTCGTTGGCGGCGAACCAAGCCGGGTCGACATGCCCGTGCGGACTGATGATCGGCAGGCGCTCGACGCCGGAGAACAGCCGGCGCGCCAGCTGCCGCACTTCCGGCGCAGAGGGGAAAAAGCGGTCGGCATCGACATGGAGCTGCGTCGGCACGGCATTCCCTCGCCCGCGGCTATCTGGGCGGCGGATTGGTAATACGTCATACCTATTATGACAATGCGCATGTCGATCGGTCCATCACGTCAGCTTTGAAATGGATCGCCGATCTGCCGCACGACTGGCGCACTGCCGTCCTGGCGCCCGGTGCAACCCGGTTCCGAGGCTGCGGCCCGGCTGAAGGCCGCTCTGATCACGGACGGCCTCTGATCGCCGTGTCTCCAGGCGCCGATCGGCCCCGAAGCGGAGATCTTCACCGAGCCGCCGGGCCATCCGCCGTCGGGCGCGGCGCTCAGATCGGCGGGCGGCCTGATTCCGGCTGGCACAATCCAGGGACGGGGCGCCGTCTGTACAACCGAACCCGGTCTCCGCCAAGGCGCACCGTGGTCAAACCGTAATCGCGCTTAGCTCGCGGCTGCCCTCCACTCGGCCCGGTTGCTGGCCCAGCGGCCGGCCTCCTGACGGTCAGCGATGTTGAGCGCCTTCATGGCGGCTCTGTAGGAGCGCAGGCTGTCCGTCCTGATGGCTTGGCGCGGTCATGCCGCTTCGTCAGCTTTTTCGCGAGCTTCGGCGAAGCGGCCTTATCCCAATCCTGGTGAACAGGGCTCCAGCACCCCGCCTTCGTGATCTACCAGCCGCCAGAGATGGGGCATTTCGCCCCGGACCCGAACTTAGACCTTGTCGAGATGCCAGCGGCAGTGGGTGTGCTGGCGCATGCTCTAGCCGGTTAGGGGAGGGCGCGTGGGAAGGCAATCTGACCGAGGCGCCGTCTGCATTGACGGCGCCCTCGGGAGCCAGGACGTCCAGAGCGGCGTGACGCCCGGCCGTCTACTGCGGCGGACTCTTCCGGCGGGCCATAAGCCCTTGCCAATGATCCGCGCCGATCGCCGCCTTTTCTTGATCGCTGAAGGCCGAATCCTCAAGGAACGATCGCCCCACGCCGCCGCTGGTCTCGATCAGCGGGTAGTTGCCCTTGAAGGTGTACGGATAGTCGGTTGAGTAGAGCAGACGCTCCGTCCCTACGACCTCCGCGGCCCAACGGAAATAGCGCTGGCTCACGGTCCCACTCCCGGTGATCCAGAAATTTTGCCTAAAATAGTCGATAAGCGGGCGGTCGAGGTGCAAGCCTTCGTGAGCCATGACGCCTACATGGTCCAGATAGAATAGAATGACTTCGCCCCAATGGCCGAGGATCACCTGCAGGTCAGGGTGGCGGTCGAATACGCCCGAAAAGACCATCCTCAGCATCTGAACGCCAAGATCGTAGTACCAACCGAGGCCATAGGCGCCAAACGCGAAATCCGGCTTAGCGCCAAAGCCGGAATAATAGGTCGACGTGATCGCCGGCAAAGGGGCTTGCGGGTGAAAGTAAAGCGGAACCCCGAGACGTGCGGCCATCGCATAGATGGGATCGAACTCCGGTGCGTCCGCCAGTCGATCGCCCGTGCGGCCGTACAGCATGGCTCCGCGCAGATTGAGCTTGGTCACTGCGCGTTCAAGCTCGGCGGCTGCAGCGTCAGGGTACGGAGTGGGCAATGTGGCGAAGGCGTCGAAGCGTTCGGGATTTCCACGAACGATGTCGGCCAACCTGTCGTTCAGCACCCTGGCGATCGGCACGGCGTCCGTCCGTGCGAGGTTCTGCACGCCCGGGTTCGTCACCGACAGGACCTGCATGTCGATGCCTTGGTCGGCCATGTCAGCCAGTCGCAGATCGCCGACGTCTCGCAGCCGGCGCGCCATCGGGGCGTCGCCGAAACCCAGCTCGGGAATGCGAGGGATGTGCGGGTTTTTCGCCCAGGCCTCCAGCATCTCAGGCAGGACAACGTGTTCTTCGAGGCCAATGATGCGCATGTTAATCTCGATCCCATATTTATGGTATCAACGATACGGATTGACCGTAACGATGGCAACGGGAAAGTGGTTCCGCTGATATGAGTCAGGAGACGGATCGACGAAGGCGGGTCCTTGAGGCCGCCGTAGCGATTTCACGAACGGGAGGCTGGGACGCGCTTACGACCCGCGCCATCAGCCAGGCTGCCGGCGTTCAGCCTCCCGCCCTCTACCGCCTGTTCGGCGATATGCCAGCCCTGATCGATGCGGTGGCCCAGGACATTTTCCAAAAGTATGTACAGGACAAAGGACAGCATCCGCTTTCCCATGATCCGGTCCAGGACTTGCGCGATGGATGGGATCGGCACGTCTCCTTCGGGCTCGAACACCCGGACGTGTTCCTGCACATCTACGCTGATCGTCAGCTGCGACCGATGGCGGCGGAATTGTCCAAGCTGGGGTTGGACCTGCTGCGCGAGCTGGTCGGACGTGTCGCGAAAGCCGGGCGGCTGGCTGTCTCGGATGGAAAGGCGGCGGCGCTGATGCATGCCGGCGCTCAAGGGGCCATTTTGTCCATGCTGCATAACAAGGGTGAGGATGGCCCAGGTCGCTCGCTTTCGGAGCATCTTCGCGAGGCGATCTTTACAAGCATCCTTGCGCCGGATTCCGCGGCTGCGCCTTCGCGGGAGACTCACTCAGTGCGAGCGCACGCAGTCGGGCTGAAGGTTGCGCTCCGCAGCGAAGGTGCTCCGTTGTCCGGGTCAGAGCGAGGCCTGTTGTCCGAGTGGCTGGACCGACTCTGCGAATAAAGAGCGCAGACGTCCGACGACGGCCGCGGTCATTGTAGGGGCTTGGTTTTCGGCGTGGAGCCCAGCGTCTGGCGAGGCGGTCGAGCGCGCCTTCCAGGCTGACCAAATTTGGGTGGTTTGGATCGAGAGCTCCGCCGCAGGCGCTGCAATGCTGCGGTGCAGCATTTATATGGAGGTCATGCCGGGCGAGCCGGCGGAGGGCGCCTATGGCAGGGCTTGCAGACACATTAGCGCAGTTGGTCGCCCGGGCGCAGCATGCGTCGGTAGAGACCTCGGGCGGCGATCTGATCCGGGTGGAGGACTTTGGCCCGAACCTCGGCAGACTTCGCATGTGGATGCATCGCCCGGACGGCTTGAGGAAGAACGCCCCGCTGGTGGTCGTGCTGCATGGCTGCGGCCAAAGCGCCGGCCGCTATGCCGCCCATGCGGGCTGGGTCGAACTGGCCGACCGCTTCGGCTTCGCATTGTTGTGCCCGGAGCAGGTACGTACGAACAATCCCAACCTCTGCTTCAACTGGTTTGAACCGGACGATGTGGCGCGCGACCGGGGAGAAGCCGGTTCGATCGCGCAGATGACGCGCTTCGCCCTGGCGAACTATGACCTCGATCCGCGGCGGGTGTTCGTCACGGGCCTGTCTGCGGGCGGGGCGATGACGGCGGCGATGCTGGCCTGCTATCCGGAACTCTTCGCCGCCGGCGCCGTGGTGGCGGGCCTTCCCTTCGGAGTGGCGGCTGACGTCAGGCAGGCGCTGGCCGCGATGCGGCATCCGCCGGGGCTTTCCGCGGACGTCCTTGGGGACAAGGTGCGCGCGGCCACGGCGGAGGCGCCGCCGCGATGGCCGCGAATTTCGATCTGGCACGGACAGGCGGATACGACGGTCAAGCCGGAGGCGGCCGACGCTCTGGCGCGCCAGTGGTGCAATGTGCACGGGCTCATGCCGGGACGGCACGAGCCGACCGGCCTCGACCGTCACACGCAGCAGAGCTGGCGCGGCCGCGACGGAACGATAGCGGTCGAACTCCACCGGATCGCGGGCCTTGGCCATGGAACACCCATCGCCAGCGCCGGGGAGGACGGGTGCGGATCGCCGGCTCCGTGGGTCATCGAGGCCGGCGTGTCCTCGAGCCTCATGATCGCCCGCTTCTGGGGGATCGCTGATGGGCGGTCCAAGCGTCGTCGGCGATCCGGCGCGGCGGATCGCAGCGCGTCTGGTGGGGGGCCCTGGTCCACGATCGCCGGTGTGCAGGATGTCGGCGAGACGATCACAAGGACGCTGCGGAGCGCTGGCCTGATGCGCTGAAGGGCGGCGCGACAGCAGCCGCTGCGAGGTCGGCTGCAGGGGATTTGCTCGTCGCGAGCCTGCACCCGCGAAATCCCGGTAGGGCGGCGCGGCGGTAAGACGCTGCGGCAGACCTGCCGGCGTTGCGCGATGCGAGGCTTTGGCGCAAACCTGGCGGATGGCGGGGGAGGGGAGCGGCTTGCAGGCGCATCAGGACGGGCGCCCGGCGGCCTGGAAAAGCGCGATGGTGGTCACCGCGGTCATCGCCGCGGGGTTCGTCGCCTGGGCCCTGAAGGGCATATTCACGCCTTTCGTGTTGGCGGTTTTCCTGCTGCTGATGATCGACGGTCTGGCTCAGGCGCTGCAGAAGCGCATTCCAAGCTTCCCCGAACGTCTGGCTCTGCCGACAGCTCTGGCGTTGATCGTCGCCTTCTTCCTGGTGGTCATCTGGATGGTGGCCGACAACGCCGCGCAGTTCGTGGGGCAGGCCGGCGCCTATGAGAAGCGACTGAACGCTATCCTCGGTGAGGTCGCCGGCAGGATCGGGCTCAATGTGCCGCCTACCGTGGACGGGCTGGTGCACCAGCTCAATCCCGCCAAATACGTCGGTTCTGTTGCGCAGGGCGCCCAGGGCGTGGCGTCTGGGGCCTTTGTGGTTCTGCTCTATCTCGCCTTCCTGGTCGCCTCGCGCAGCAATTTCGCCCGCAAAAGCGCGAAACTCTTCGGCGACGCCGCCTCGCGCACCGACGCCGACCGCATTTTCCAGCGCATCCGCGCGGGGGTGGAGGGCTATGTCTGGGTGCAGACGATGGCCGGGCTGCTGATCGCCGTACCCGCTGGCGTCCTGATGGCCGCTGTGGGGCTGGGCCACGCGGTGTTCTGGGCCTTCCTCATCTTCGTCGCCAGTTACATCCCGGTGATCGGGGGCGCCGTGGGCACCCTCCTGCCGCCCCTCTTCGCGCTCCTGCAGTTCCCAGGGTTCATCCAGCCGCTGATCCTCTTCGCCGGCCTGCAGGCGATAGGCTTCGTCGTGGGCAATGTGATCCAGCCGCGGATGCAGGGATCGAGCCTAAACCTCGATCCCGTGGCGATCTTCCTCGCGCTGGCGTTCTGGGGCGCCCTGTGGGGGATCGCGGGCGCATTCCTGTCCACGCCCCTGACGGTTACGGCCATGGCGGTGCTGGCGCAGTTCAGGGCCACGGAATGGATCGCCGTATTACTGTCGAGCGACGGAGAGCCCTTCGAAGACGCCAGGACGAAGGCGAGGGCCGTAGACGCCCCAGGATGAACGCGGCTGCCGGCCGAACGGGCGCCTACGACGGGCGGCCGGCCGCTCGCCAGGAGAAGCGCCGACGTGCGGCCGATGTCGGCGTGAGCCGCTCGAACCAGACCACCACGTCGGCCTCGCCCGGTTCAGCCTCATGCTCGGCGGAGGCGAAGGTCAAAGCGCCGCCGCCGCCGATCCAGAGCACCGGCCAGCTCTCGCCCTCGATGGGATCGGCGGCCGGCGCGCCTGGCTGCTTCACGCGGAAGCCGAAGCCGTCGGCGATCAGGGCGCTCAGTCGCGCATGGGTCAACGTCGGGTGCGGCGCATATTTGCCCCGCCATTCGCGGGAGGCTTGCTGAGCTTCGCGCTCGGCGGCGGGGGGCGGCTGGTGGACGCGTTCGCGTCCAATCTCCGGGGCGAAGCGGGTGCAGACCAGAGCGTTGTAAGCGTCGTCGTCGGTGCCGGCGAACAGGTAGTCCAGGTCGCGCAGGTCGACGAGATGCTCGCCCAACGCCGAAAGGATCTCCACCCGGGAGGTCGGAAGGCCCTGTTGGCGCGCTGGTCGCAGCGCCGACCAGTCCGGGTCGGTGATCAGGCTCGGGACGCCGAGGCTGTGCAGAGTTCCGGCCAGGGCGATCGTCCAGGGCGAGGAGCCGACGATCAGAAGGCCTGGCGGCGAGCCGGAGGCGAGCCCCAAGGCCCTGGCCAGGGGCGCCAGGCTCAGGCCGTGCAGCACCACGGTGGCGGCGATGACGCAGAACACCAGGGGCAGGATCAGAAGGGCGTCGTGATAGCCGGCGTGGCCCAGTTGCTCACCCGCCAGGCCGGCCACAGCGGCGGCCACCACGCCGCGCGGTCCGATCCAGCCGACCAGCAGCCGCTCACGCCAGGTCATCTGCGCGCCGATCGTCGCGAGCCCGATCGCGGCGGGGCGCACCAGGAACAAGACCGCCGCCGCTGTGCCGATGACGGGCCAGGAGAGGTGGCGCAGCACCTCAGGGTCGATGTTGGCGGTGAGCAGGATGAACAGCCCCGAGACCAGGAAGACGGTCAGGCTTTCCTTGAAGCGCCGCAGCTCCTGCAGACCCGTGATCTCGATGTTGGCCAAGGTGACGCCAAAGGCCGTGGCGCCGACCAGCCCCGTCTCCTTCTGGATCGACTCGCCGATGGCGTAGACGCCCAGCGCCCCCGCCAGCAGGATCGGCGTCTTCAGGTACTCGGGCGCAAGGTCGCGGCGGAAGACGCTGCGGAGCGCATAGGCCAGCGCCACGCCGAGCGCCCCCGCCACGCCCGAGCCTAGCGCAGCGCGCCCGGAGAGCTGCAGCGCCGCGCCCAGCGTCTCGCCCTGGCCATGCAGCAGCACGAGGAAGCTGAGGATCAGGAGCGTCAGCGTCGCCCCGATGGGGTCGTTGACGATGCCCTCCCACTTGAGGAAGGCGCTGGCGCGCGGATCAAGCTTGGCCTGCCGCAGCAGCGGCATGATGACGGTCGGCCCCGTCACAACGAGGATCGATCCCACCAGCACCGAGACCGACCAGGCCAGATGGCCGATGAGATGCGCGGCCAGGGCGCCGAACGCCCAATTCAGGGGCAGGGCGATGAACACCAGCCGGATCACGCCGGAGCCCGCCGTCTTCAGCTCGCGCAGGTTCAGGTTCAGCCCGCCCTCGAACACGATCACGGCCACGGCGAGGCCGATCGCCGGGCTCATCACCTCACCGAGCAGGCGCGACGGCTTCACCCACCCGAACACCGGCCCGATCAGCAGCCCGAAGACGAGCAGGGCCAGGATGGAGGGGATTCGGAAGCGCCAGCCGATCCACTGGGCCACGGCGCCAGCGACCGCCACGCCGGCGATCAGCAGCAGGATCTGGTGTTCCAAGCGGCCTCCGCCGGTGTGGCCGGAGGACCGCCGGCGTCCGCCAACGCCTCAGCCGGCCGACTGTTCGCTTCGCAAGTGATCTTCTGAGGAAAAGCCGGTGCGGCGCCCTGATGCGCGGCTACGGAACCGCGTCCCTGCGCGAACGAACGTGGATCGCCCCTGAGCCCCGCACGTTCGGCCCCCATGTCCACCGCTGCTCCGCCAACGCGCCCTCCCGGCACGCCATTCGTGGAGCGACTGTCCAGGGCCGCCGCCGACTTGTGGCGCCGGTCCGCCCTGTTCGACGAGGACGGCGCCGACCCTCGGGCCCTGTGCCTGCCGCTGCATGAGCATGGGCTGTTCCGGGATGCTCTTCCGCACGCGGAGGGCGGTATCGATCTCGCCGGCGGCGGCCCGTTGCGCGAGGCCCTCCTGCACCTTGGGGGCGCCGACCTGTCCGCAGCCCGTATCTTCGAAGGGCACGTCAACGCCGTGAAGCTCGTCTTCGCCTACGGCGACGAGGCGCAGCGCGACGACCTCGCCCATGCCGTGCGGGATGGCGCCGTCTGCGGGGTCTGGAACGCCGAAGTCGCGCCCGGCCTGGAGCTGGAAACCGCCGCCGAGGGCGTCACGCGCCTGCGCGGCCGCAAGATCTACTGTTCGGGATTGGGCGTCGTCGATCGCCCGCTCGTCACCGCCCACACGCCGGACGGGCTCGTGATGCTGATGCTCCACGACCTCGCCGCAGCGTCCACCGATCTTTCGGGCTGGACGGTGCGCGGGATGCGGGCCACCGCGACCGGGACGGTGGATTTCAGCGGTATGCCGGCAGGGGCCGGGGAGCGGATTGGCGCAATGGACGACTACTACCGCGCCCCGCTGTTCAAAGGCGGAGCCTGGCGCTTCGCCGCGGCTCAGACCGGCGCGGTCCTACGGCTCGTGCGACTGATGCGCGAGGATCTTCGCCGCAAGGGGCGTGATGGCGATCCCCATCAGCAGGTCCGGCTCGGCCGGGCGGAGATCGCGGCCCAGACGTGCGAATTATGGATCGCCCAGGCGGCGCGCATCGCCCAAGACCCCGACCAGCCTCCCGAGGCGATCGACGCCTATGTGAACTTAGCGCGGTCAGCGGTCGAGGCGGCGGCGATGGAGGTGATCAGCCTGGTGGAACGCGGGATCGGTCTGGCCGCCTTCACGCGGCCCAGTCCGGTGGAAAGGGTCGTGCGCGATCTCTCCACCTACCTGCGCCAGCCCTTTCCCGACGGCGCTCTACAGGAGGCCGCCGCCTACGCAAGTCAGCTGGAGAACGGGCCGTGCTGGTCGCTCGCCCGCGATTTCCCCGGATGAAAGACGCCGCTCCGAACGCCAGCCTGCCGCGCGAGTATTTCGAGACGCTCTACCGCCAAGATCCCGACCCGTGGGGATTTCGCACACGCGACTATGAGCGCGGCAAGTACGAGGACACTGTGGGCGCCCTGGAGGGACGACGCTTCGCCCGCGGCGTGGAGGTAGGCTGCTCGATCGGAGAGCTGACGGCGCAGCTTGCGCCGTGCTGCGATGCCCTGCTGGGCGTCGACATCGCCGAAACGCCGTTGCAGGCCGCGCGGGCCCGGAACGCGGAGTTCGCCCATGTCCGCTTCGAGCGGATGGAGCTGCCGCGACAGAGGCCCGACGGACGCTTCGACCTCATCATCCTGTCGGAGGTGCTCTACTACTTCGGCGCCAGAGACCTCGAGCAGGTGGCGCAGTGGACCTGCGAGGTGTTGGCGCCCGAAGGCGCGGTCCTGCTTGTCCATTGGCTGGGAGAGACGCCCGACTACCCGAGGAGCGGCGACCAGGCGGTGGAGAGGTTTCTCAGCCTGACGCGGGAGGCGCTGACCACAGACCGGCGGTGGCGGCGCGCGCTCTACCGACTGGATCGTCTGGCGCCGAGAGACGGCGCAGCAGCCGCTCCGCTCTGACAATCTCGCCCGTGAGCTGGTCGGGATACAGCCTTTGGCGCCGAAGCCGAGGGCTTGCGGCCTCAAGAACGGCCCAGCCGGCGCCAAACGCCGGCTCGCTGAGCGCCCGGCGCACGAAGCCTTCCTGCAGCCGCAGGCCGGCGGCGACCATGGTGAGCGGAGCCTGACCGCGATGAACCCTCCGCGCCCGCTCACGCCAGGCGGCGCGCCGACGGACGAGGAAAGCCGGCTCGAGCGCCGCGTCGCAGGGCGCCGCATCGGCTCCCAGATGATCGTCGATGAGGCTGGCCAGTCCGCCTGGCGCCCGACCGGCGCGCCGCGCCGAGGTCCAGACCCGGGCCTCCAGGCAGTGCCGCACCGGCACGTCGTGACGCCTGAGCTGATCGACGAACGCGCGGTCTTCCGCCAGCGCGTGCGGCGGCAGGCCGCCGACCCGACGATAGGCCGCCGCGGTCACCGCAAGGTTGGCGCCCCACGCCCAGATGTGGTTGGGCCAAGGATTGTGCGGCTCGGGATCGCAGCGGGCGATGATCTCGGCCTGCAGCGCAGAATACAGCCCCTCGGCCTGACGGCGCTGGCTGAAGCCCCCCTCGACCGCCTCGCCAGGGTCGAAGTCCACCGCGCCGGCGATGGCTTGCGCACCGCCGCCTACCGCCGCCCACAGCCTGGCGATCCAGTCGTGGCGCGGCCGGCTGTCGGCATCCGTGGTGCAGAGGAGCCCCGGGGCTTCGATCGGCAGGAGAGCGGCCGCCGCCTCCATCGCCGCCCGACGAGCGGCGCCAGCGTTGGCGCTGGCCGGTGGGAACTCCACCTCGGCCACGCAGACCCGCGCGCCGAAACTGCGCGCCGCCTGCGCGGTCCCATCGGCGCAGTTATTGGCCAGGACGACAATCTGGAGGCGCTCGGGCGCAAGAGGTTCGCCGTAAGGGTCGGTCTGCCCGATCAAGGCCTGCAGGCACGTGCGGATGCGGTCTGCTTCGTTGCGCGCCGGAATGGCGACGACTGTCGGGCCACGCCATGTCTGCCCGGCCGTCACCAAGTCGAGAACCCCAGCATGATCACGCAACGACGCGTCGGCTGGCGAGTTCCCGGGGCGGCTCCAACGCCGGCCAGCGTGCACGACAGCGTCGCCTGTTACGCCTTGACCGGCTTGAGATGGGCGCTGAGCAGCTTGTTCATCTCGAACATCGTCGCTGATTTCTTGCCGAATACCTTTTCAAGCTTCGCATCCGCCAGGATGTTTCGCTTGTCCGCCTCATCCTGCAGCTTATGCGCCTTGATGTAGTCCCAGACCTTGCTGACGACCTCGCTGCGGGGGAGCGGCTCGGCGCCCACGATGGCGGCCAGCTCGGGCGAGGACGTGACCGGCGCAGTGATGCCGCCGCGGGCGCCTTTGACCGGCTTGCCGGTCTCCTCCACCTTCTTCTCGGCCGCCGCCGTCTCTTCTGCTCCGCGTGTCTTCGCCGATCGCGCCATGATCTCGCTCCATGCTCGCTCTCCCAACGCGTTTTAGGCGCTAAGGTTCGTGCTTGCATGGTGATGCGTTCACTTCCTTGCGGAGTTCGCTATCCGTCCCTCAGCCGGGCTTTCCTTTGCGGGGGGTGGCTCCGAAGCTGCTCTTCAGGCTGTCTGCCTTGGCCTGTATGCTCGCGATCTCCTTCTGCGGCATGCGTTGGATCGTCCGGTATGACATGGACAGGCGCGGGTTGGATGAGAGCCTTTCGGCATTGCGGATGAGGAAATCCCAGTACAGGCTGTTGAACGGGCAGGCTTTCGCGCCGAGCCTGTCCTTCACGTCGTAGACGCAGCCGGCGCAGTAGTCGCTCATGCGGTTGATGTAGGCCCCTGAAGCCGCATAAGGCTTGGAGCCCATCACCCCGCCGTCGGCGAAGGTCGCCATGCCGTGGGTGTTCGGCAGCTCCACCCACTCGAAGGCGTCGGCATAAACCACCATGTACCAGTCGTTGATCTCATCGGGGTGCACGCCCAGCAGCATCGCCAGGTTCCCCGTCACCATCAGGCGCTGGATGTGATGGGCATAGGCGTGGTCGCGGGTCGTCTCGACCACGTCCCGGACGCAGGCCATGTCGGTCTCCGCCGACCAGTAGAACCAGGGCAGCTTACGGTCCGCCAACAGCGCGTTGGTGTGCTTGTAATCCGGTCCCTTTAGCCAGTATACGCCACGTACATACTCACGCCAGCCGATGATCTGGCGGATGAAGCCCTCGACCGCATTGAGCGGCGCACGTCCCTGGCGATACTGGGCTTCCGCGCGGCGGCAGGCGTCCAGCGGATCGATCAGGCCGATGTTCATGGCCGCCGAGATGTGGGCGTGCCACATCCAGGGCTCGCCTTTGACCATGAAGTCCTGCCAGTCGCCGAAGCAAGGCAGTCTCAGACGGATGAAACGGTCCAGCGCCGCATCGGCCTCGCCGGCGTTGGTCGGCAGGTTGAAGCCAGCCATCGTCCCGAAATTCTCGCCGAAGCGCTGATCCATCTCCGCCATCACCGCCCGCGTGGTGGGATTGGGCGGGACAAGGGTGCGATCCGGGGGCTGGATCGACTTCGGCAGGCGTTTTCGGTTCTCGGCGTCGAAGTTCCAGCGGCCGCCGCAAGGCTCGTCGCCGTCCATCAACAGGCCGGTCTTGCGGCGCATGTCGCGGTAGAAGAACTCCATCCGCAGCTCCCTCCGGCCCGCCGCCCAGGCCTCGAACTCGGGGCGTGAGCAGACGAATCGATCGTCGGGCCGCACCTCCACCGGCACGGGGGCCATATGGGCGAGGGTTTCGAACGCCTGGACGAGGCGCCATTCGCCGGGCTCGGTCACGACCACCTTGGCGAAGCGGCGCGCCTCCAGGGCCCGCAGGACCTCGCCGTTCAGCGTCTGCGTGTTGGCGGGATCATCCAGGCGGACGTACTGCACCGGGACGCCGCGGCCCTGGAGCCGCTCTGCGAACTGGCGCATCGCGGAGAAGACCAGGGCGAACTTCTGCTTGTGATGGCGGACGTAGCTCGCCTCGCTCATCACCTCGGCCATCAGGATCAGGTCGTCTGCGGGGTCGAGATCGCGGAGAGAGGAGAGACCGTCGCTGAGCTGATCGCCAAGCACCAACCTCAGGGCGCCGCGCGCTCCGATCCGAGGCGGCGCGCCGTTTCCACTTGGAACCCGTTTCGACGTCTCGCTGATGGGGAGGTCCCAGATCAGGTGTTGCAGAGCTCCGTCCGGAACCCTGCCTGTCGTCCCGAGTTCCCGCGGCGCAGGCCGGCGGCGTAGAGCGTCCTCACGGCGGCGTCAGCTCCGCATCAGCCCCAAGCGGCCCGAACCGTCGGAAGCAGCGCGACGCCGGCTTCCCGGTGCGCGCCTAGGCATCCTGACGGGGGCGGGGGTGGGCGCGCGCGGAGGCGATCTGACCGGGGCGCCGTTTGCTTTGACAGCCGCCGCGACGATCACTCAAACCGCTTTGAGATCGTGAGGAAGACGCTGCGCCCTGGCTGGGTCCAGTAGAGCGGCGTCCCGGCGCCCACGGTGTAGCCAGCCAGATTGATGATCTTGGTGACGTCGGTAAGGTTCTGGACCTGGACCGTCATCGAGGTTCCATCCAACGGCGTCCCCGTCCGCTTGATATCGTAACCAATCGAGGCGTCCAGCGTGTAGAATGGCGAGAGGTGCTGCGCCTGGCCGGCGTCCCCGAAGCGGGAGCCAACCCACTTGCCAAGCAAGGAGCCGTATATGTCATGGTTGTTGTAGATCAGTCCAAGCGCGCCCGTCGCTTCCGGCGCATTGGAAATCCATAGATGGCTCTGGTTGTCCTTGGCGCTGTTCAGAGAGCCGTTGGCATAGGCGCTGAAGCCGTAGCCCAGCATGTAGGTGAGTTCAGCCTCTAGTCCCTTGTAGGTCACTCCGCCGTTGTTGATGCAAACCGGCTGGCCACCTACGGTGGTGCAGGTGATGAGGTTGGAGAACGTTATATAATACCCATCCAGAGACGCCACGAGGTGCTTCGAGTGGAATGACGTGCCAACCTGATAGTTCCACGTCTTGTCCGGCGCAAAGTTTGTTTGATTTGGATTGTTGTAGTTGAAGTAATTCTCGTTCGGGGCGAGGAGGCCCTCGGCCACCTGGCCATAGACGGACCAGTTCGAATGGATGAGGTAGTTGACGGAGATGGAGGGTAGCGCGACGGAGAAGGTGTTATCGTACACCTGGGGATTACCCGTCTTCACGTTGACGGTAGCGTTGACGCTGCGGTCGAAGTAAGAGTAGCGCACGCCCGGTGATACTGTGAGCCCGTTGATCGGCTTCCAGTCGAGCTGCACATAAGGCTGAAGCATCTGGAGATCTTGAGTCAGAAGGCGGTCGATTCCGTTCAGCGTAACGGAGCCGCCAGCGCCGTCGGGAGCGCTGTAATGAGCCCCCGTATCCGGATTGATGTTCCGGACCGCATTATCCGGCCCCTGCGTCATGTCGATTTCGTAGAGCGACCGTGAACTGTGCTGATGATCATACCAGAGGCCGAACTTGAGGTCCCCAGCGCCGAACGCCTTAGTCATCCGGAAAATGGTTCCGAAGGACCGGTAGTCGTTCTGAAGCCTCTGCCCCGGTACGTCACTGGGCCGAAATGTGCCGCCAGTGCCCCCGCCGCCCGTGGCGGGGTCGCAGGCCGTCCCGGGCGTCCCCGCGCCCGTCCCGGTGCAGGTTCCGTTTGAGAATTCGCCGTTTGGGTCTTCACCATTGAAGCCTCGGTGGAAGTAGGCGTAGGTATAGGCCTTCAGATCCATCGACCAGCCATCGCCGAAGTCGGACGCGAGGTCGGCGTATTCAAAGTCTGTCGAGATGCGATCGAAGTTGTAGCCGTAGTAGTTCTGGCTGGCGGGGTCGCGCGACAAGCCCCAGTTTGGGCCGAGCGCCGAGATCTGCGCCGCCGTGGAGCCGAGCGAGATGTTCTGGTGGATCTGGTTCAGTGAGCTCACGAGCGCCAGGGTGGTGTGGGCGCCGATCGGCTGTACGATCTTGAAATATACGTTCTGGCGGCGCTGCCCCTCGTTGGTCAGATAGCCGTCGCTGTCGATGTTCTCCGCGTTGAGCACGATGCGGGTGCCCCCGGTCGCCGCGATGGCGCCAGTGTTGATTTCGGCGCCCTCGACCGCCGTATTGAAGCTGCCGTAGCTGAAATAGGGTGTGATGTTGAAGCCGGCCGTCGGAGCCTTGGACAAGATCGACACCGTGCCGCCGAACGTCGCGTTGCCGATGGTCGCCGCAGTGCCGGGACCCCGGTCGACGATGATGCTGTCGAAATCATGCGAGGCGAAGAAAGATGTCGTGTGGTGCGTGAAATCGTTGGAATCCCCCCAGGGGATCCCGTCGTATGTCACGTTAAATTGACCATCCTGGAAGCCGCGGATGGAGATGTTCTGGCTCTCGGCAAGACCAGGTCCGTTGGGGGCGGTGTCGAAGACGCTCGGCGAGAATTTGATCGCCTCGTCGTAGTTGCCCGTCTGGGGTAGGTTATGCTCCAGGAAGTCCTTTGAAATCACCGACATGGGTTGAACGGCGTCCAGCGGCGTCGATGTCGGCGCCACCGTCAGCGCTTGATTCTGCACGCTCGGCGCGGTCACGACGACGGTTTCGACTGGCGACGTCTGGGCCAGGACAGCTGAAGGAACAAGTAAGCTCGCGCACAGGGCGGATGTATGGAGCGCGAAGGACCGGATAGAGTCTCCCGAGCAGAGGGTCCTGCGCATGGATTGTGAGGATAGGCGGCTCGGCCGCCCGCTCAGCGGGACAGAAGACGTCGGATCGCTAGATAGCATAGTGCCCTCTGTTCATCTTTGGCATACGGTGTAGGGTCCGTATACGCAGACGCTGGCGTCGTCTGGCCCGGCGATAGAGCTCCCTATGCGGGTCGTAAGAATAATTTATGACAGCTAATGTGCGGTTCGGGCACTCCCCTCATATTTCTGGTCGCCAATCCGCTATCCGTGACTTCGTGTGTTCACCGAGCCATAACATCACGCAGGCAATATTGCTGGAAGGCCGCAAGGTAGCGAGAATGCAATATATGGCGTTCGCGCCAGACCTTGGACCTCGCGTAAGACGTGGCGGGGAGCTGGAGCTGATTGTCGGCGCCGAGCGGCGGGGGTGTGGCTGCGGCCGCCGGACCCGTGCTGATCCGGAGGTCGCTCCCCGTGCGCGTGTTAATGACCTTCGAGAGGAGATACCGGTTGTGCAGGAGGGGGGCGGAAGCAAACGACGCCTGACGGATGCGGCCGGCGGCGCCTGCATCGTCCCCGCCACCGCTTGGCCGGCTACGATCAGGCGTTCGAGACCATGGAGCGGATCGCCGAATTTGAGCCGTAGGTGACCTTCCGCACGGAGGACTACACGTCCGCCCTGGGTGTCGTGGCCGCAAACGTTGGGCTCGCCGTCGGTCGTTCCACAGCCGCGGCGACGCGGGCGAACGCCCAAGAACAGCTTTCCTTCCGCGGTCGCCCGAGATCCACAGCTGGCTAGTCTTTCCCCGCACCCCTCGTGGCCGCCGCTGATACGGCCGCGGCGCACTCGGCGGCGAGCCTCTGCGCTGAGTGAGAACTTTCCCCCTGGCCGCGGGTCGGCGCACCCGGGAATTTTTACTTCGGCGAAGCGGGGATTTTTACTTGGCTCGAATTGGGGAGGATTAGCCCGCCATTGACACGGCTTCTCCCGATGCTCTCAACATTCGCCGCGGCAGCGCTCGACGTCGGCGCGAGCGAGCGCGGGTCTTCCTGAAGCTGATCAGCGAACACTAGGTGGCGGAGAGAGAGGGAGAGCACCCCAGGCCAACAAAAACAACGACTTAGCGGTGGCTACATGTAGCAACTGAGGGCCGCGAGTGTAGCAAACGATAGCCTGATTGTCGCCCCCCGTTTCGCTTGAGCGGTGCTGTGGGCAGATGGCGGGGAGGGCGGCGCTATCCGTTGGGTGCGGGGACTCACACCCAGCTCTGCGTTCCTGCCTACGTTCACGCTTGGTGGTCGCCACTTCCCCTAGGGCCAGCCTATCTGCCCGGTTCGCTTAATCACATGGGCGGCGTTAATTGCGCGCCATTGGCCTCATGATTGCGAAAGGATCAGAGTGAAGCAAAGCTAAGATGGCCCAAGTAACATGCCGGCATGAAGCCCAAAATAGAAACAGCAACCTATCTTACTTGCGCATCGGCGACCTGCATTTTGTTGAAAAAGACGTTTATTGGCATCTCTCCAACCATACACGTAACATAATACGGAGGATTTCCGTCATGCAAGTCAGGATAATAATCAGCGCTGGTGATCTTTGAACAATCCCCTCGTGTTTGAAGCACCATTTTCGCTCCCTTCCAAAGAGTGTCCACCTGAGCCTTGGTCAGGTTACGCTCGCCTGGATTGGGGATGGCGTGTTCAGCTATGCGACTGTCCTGATAGGGCTTCGGACCATCGTATTTGGCCGGATCAGGTGGAGCGATCTTGCTGAGCAGTCGACCGTCAACCCAACGCGGCGCGTGATCCAGGTCTGTCATCCTGACCCAGTGCCCGTGCCGGGCATATACTGTGACCTCCTCCCCTCTGGTCAGATAGTCGCGAGCGCCAGCCACATAGAAGGTTGCGCCCCCGGGCCGCGTGCTGATGTTCGCCTCTTTAGCGATAACGTACAGCTTGCCCTCGCCTTGCTCCCGCCTAGCCTGTTTAGCAGCCTCAGCCTCTTGCGCCGTCTGACCGAAGGGGGGGCTAGCTACAGCGTCAGGGGTGGTAGTGGGCGCGGTGCCGAGGTTGCTCGAAAGCGTCGGTGAGGACGAGTTACCGCACCCGATGAGGGCTAAAGCCACGGCCGCACCTGAGGTGCCCGCAGCCCACCTGTTCGCCTGGTTCATTGAGCGCCAGCCGCCAGCGCCTTTGTGCTGGCCTCCACGTGGAGCGTCACCGGTAAAGGTTGCCGATCGAAGCTGCTCTCGGGGCCGACGACGTGGCCGCATCGGCCACAGTTCCATAGAAGGGACCAAGCCCGTAGCGCCTTTGCGTGCTGCTCGCCCCGTTGCCGGTTGATCATGAACGTCAGACTGAGTGCGACGGCAAAGGCGAGCAAGAAAAGCAGCCCTGCAGTGGGAGGCTTCTGATCGGGTGACAGGAACGGGAAAATGAACATGGCTGGCAGGACGTAGGCCACCACCCACATGCCAGCGAAGGCCCAACCACCTACCTTTGGCCTCCGAGGAGGTCCTAGCCGGCGCGCCTGCATCGAAGCCGAAGCTCCGTAGCCGATCCTAACATCGCGCTCCCACATGGTCGCGACCCGCATCACGTCGGTGGTCCGGCAGTTTGGACATTCCATAGCGCTCCTCCCATAACCCGTTTTGGGATAACCGGAGTTGGGTTTCAAAGGAAGTGCCGTCGCCACATGGGCTACGGTGCAATGGCCGGTGCTGTTTTCTCCCCGGCCTACCGGACCTTCCTTGACATCCTCATAGAGGCAAGGCGGAAGGCCAACGTCACTCAAGCCGAGTTAGCGAGCCGGCTAGGGAAGCCCCAGTCATACGTTTCTAAGGCGGAGCGAGGTGAGCGACGTTTGGACGTGGTGGAGTTTACGGCTTGGGCGAGGGCGCTGCACGCTGATCCCGTCAGCCTGTATGCTAGCTACCTACGTGAGCACTGATGAAAGTCGCACCCCCGCCACATATATAAGCCCCGAACCCTCAGTGCCGGTGGTTGCAGACCGCGGCTCCTCCCCTGTAGAATGCGGCCAGGGGCCAAGGCAGCTGAGTCAGGACGCTAGGAATGTCGAGTGTAGATAGAACACTTCTGACACACTTATTCGCCGAGTCAAAGGCAGGTTACGGCCCTGGACTCAGCGACGGAGAGTTCTTCGACGTCTTTGTAGCCAGGCATTATCTTAAGCATCATGAGCTAGACGACAACGATATAGAGCAGGGCATTGTAGATGGTCCTCACGACGGCGGGATCGACGCGTTATATTTCCTTTGTGATGGACGGCTCATCAGCGAGATCGACCACTCCACCGTCCGAAAGAACCCCCGCTTAGAAGCATATATATTTTCTAACAAGTATAAAGATGGGTTCGAAACCGGCGTCTTAAGTGATGTACGTGTTACCCTTCAGGACTTGACTGATTTCGATGACGCGGCCTTCAGCATGGCCTCGAGTAATTACAGCTCCTCCCTTGTGGATTTGTTTGACGAATTTAGGACATTTTACATCCGAGTTGCGTCAAAATTCCCTCACTTGACGTTTCATATCATATATGCCACGGCCTGTAGTTCAGGTGCAAAGACAGACATAACGAGCCGGCTTGAACAAATTGAGGCCGATCTTCGAGAACGGTTTGATGGCTCAACCGTCGAGACTGAAGCGGCTGATGCACGACTTGTACTCCAACGTGTTAGAGAGCCGCCGGAAGAGGTGCGAGCTTTGACGGTGAGCGGTGGACGCTCGATAAACCTAGACAAAGGTCCATCGTATGTATGCTTGTCTTGGCTCGTGGACTACTTCGCTTTCATTTGTCGCCCTGCGGGCGGGCTGGAGGAGCGCCTGTTTGATGACAACGTCCGCGATTTTGAGGGCGACGTACACGTTAATAAGGAAATTGGTGAAACCCTGCTGTCTATGGAAGGCCCTGATTTTTGGTGGCTGAACAACGGCGTATCAATCATTTGTGATGACGCGACATTGACGGGCAATCAACTCAGGATCAAAAATCCGAAAGTTGTCAACGGTTTGCAGACCAGCAGGATGGTGTATAACCACTTCTCGTCTGATAAAGCGCTTCTCGTCGATAATCGCCTCCTACTCCTTCGCGTTATAAAGGCCGAGGAGGATAATGTCAGAGCTGAGATTATACGCGCTACAAACAGGCAAACTCCCATAGCCCCCTCTCAACTGGTGGCAACGTCAGGCGTACACAAAGATATCGAATTATTCCTGAGATCGAGAGGTCTATTCTACGAGCGCCGCAAGAACTACTGGCGCAACCAGGGAAAAGATAAATCGCATATCGTGACAATCACCGATTTGGCTCAGGCTATGATGACTGCAGTGGCAGGTAAGCCGCATACGGCACGAGCACGACCAGGGACGCTCCTAAAGGATCAGGGCAACATCATTTTCAACCCGACTTATGATCTGAGAGTTTATGAAAAGGCTGTGACGCTCGTGCGGGCTACAGATGCGCTAATCAGCGAGGTAATTCCGGGAATCGGTGTGCGCGACAAGAACAACATAAAATATAATGTCGTAGCGAAGATCGCCCAAATGACGGGCGGCGGTGAGTTCTCAGCTACGCGCTTCGTCAACAACAATTTGATAGAACCCGACGTCCGTCGGGCAATCATCCAATCGACTTACGAGATATACCGGTCGAGCGGCGGAGACGATAGGGTCGCTAAGTCGGAAGATTTTTGGAATCGGGTGCGCAGGGCGACGCTCTAGTCTATTCGCCTCAGTTCAGGGAGATTTGGCGATTTGATTGCACGGGCTCGTAAACGACCGTTTTCGATTCATCCTGGAGTGTAGGATCGAAAAATAGCATTGCAATGATTGCGATACGGGACCGGAATCGATCCGCCTTTTCGATGCGGATCGGGGATCATGGGACGGACATTCGCCTACTGCCGCGTTTCGACAGCAGATCAGACCACAGCCAACCAGGTGCAAGAGATCGAGGGAGCCGGCTTCAAGCTGGAGCCTAAGCGGATCGTTGCGGAGACTGTCTCAGGATCGGTGGCAGCGATGGAACGCGCCGGCTTCGCTAAGCTGTTGGACAGGATGGAAGAGGGCGACGTCCTCATAGTCACGAAGCTCGATCGTCTCGGGCGCAACGCCATGGACGTGAGGGGCACCGTTGATCGGCTCTCTGGCGCAGGCGTCCGGGTTCACTGTCTAGCTCTGGGTGGTGTGGACCTTACGAGCGCCGCTGGCCGTATGACGATGCAAGTGCTCAGCGCCGTAGCCGAGTTCGAGAGGGACCTCTTGATCGAACGCACCCAATCCGGACTGAAGCGGGCGAAGGCGGAAGGCAAGACGCTGGGCAGGCGTCCGAAGCTCGATCGGGAGGCTCAAGCGGCCATACGTACGAGGCGCGCCGCTGGGGAGAGCCTTGGCAAGCTAGCTAAGGAGCACGGCGTTAGCCGCTCGGCGATCCAGCGTATCCAACGAGCTGCGGTGTCCTAGTGACTTCAGCAGGAGGCATTAGCTGCAGTTCATGAGATTGGAATAAAGAGGCAAGGAACAATGAGACTAATTCGATATGTCTCACAATTCTAAGCAGAAGCGGCGAGGCAGAGTAGCCACCTACGGTTAGTGGCAGAGCCCACGGGGTTCTGCTATCCTGTCTTGCCGGTTGGGAGTGTCCCTGCCGGGTTTTTTACACGAACTCCAGCTAGCTCTGGAGGGGAAGATACCGCTGCACATATTGTGGCGCTTACAGAAGACTACGGATGTCACATAACACTATCATCGATGACCATATAGCAGAAAACCTTTCACCTGACCTACCCCGCGATACGAGCCGCGATCTGCAATTCAGCCCCGCTTTCACGCTCGATCCTGACCTCCTGGAACGCGTCACCGGAGAGATCGAATCTGACCTCCGTTCTGGACGCAAGCGTGCCAGGAAGAGCACCGACCATGAGGCGCATGTACGCCGTGTCGGCGCGGTGTTCGCCAACGGCCCTGGAGGGGGCGCGGCTCTGCCGGTCTGTTTTCTATCCCAGAGGAACAGGAGCGTATCGCGGCGACACCCCCGGCTGGTTTACCGAACGCGCTCATCCAAAGCTCATCACTTCCCTAGAGCGAGCCGGTTACCTGGAGGGCGAGAAGGGTATGCCGGACAAGCGTGGCGGTCTTCAATCCACATACCGCCTCAGCGACAAGGGTTTGCTCCTTTGCAGTGAAGTAGGACTTCATGCCAGTCATATCTGTGTCGTTCAACAGGATCATAGGGCGCTGGTGCTAAAGGATCACTCCAAGCAGCTGATACTGCCTGACTACCCGGATGCAAACGTCGCAATGAAGCGTAGCAACGCTGATGCAATCAATGACTTCCTAGGCGCTTTCGACATCACCTATATAGATGAGAAAGGCGTTCTCCAACGGCCGCCTAAGGCTATGATGACTCGCATTTACAATGAATGCAGCATGGTGCGCGGAGGTCGATTTTTCCGTGCCTTTTGGCATCTGCTAGAGAAAGAGCTGAGGGCCACAATCAGGATAGATGGAACACCAACAGGCGAGAGAGACTTCTCGTCTATGTTCCCACGCATGGCTTATCACAAGCTAGATATCAAGGCTCCTGCAGATTGTTACACGATCAACGAGTTCGCCGAAGCGGCCGAGCTTCAAGGTTTGGAGTACAAGCCTATCAGGAACAAAACCAAGAAGCTCCTCAACATGGATATGAATGCACCTAAGCCGATCAGGTTTTATGACGCTAGGTTCGCCAAGCTCAACGATTATAACATAGCTGACGCTGATGCACTGGTTTGGAGATATCACGACACAATAGCGTCAACTCGTTGGTCTGGAATAGGGCTCAGCTTCATGAATGAGGAGTCCAACATTGCAGAGGACGTCATGCTAGCAGGCATGCGGCTAGGCATCCCGGTTCTACCGGTCCATGACTCGTTCAGGGTCAGGCTTCAGGATATTCCATGGCTGGAGGAGCAGATGAATAGAAGCTACTACAATATGATGGGCTATCAGCCTGTTATAGATTGATTATGAATTCCTATTAGTGACTATTTCCATGTAGCGACCATAAGCAGACGAGGTGAGTGAGGCGGAGGTGATGAGGCAAGAGCATCGATCCGCTTCCCTTGCCCTGAGATCAACCTCAAATGTTGAAGCCTAAAATCTTAGAGGCCCCCCTCTTTCCCTACAGAGCGGGTAGCCACAGCCGAACCTGCGGAATTTTTTCGTAACCGGGTCAGGGAATGCCTCTAGATCGGGTCAGGATCGCCGTAGAAGCCCTTTGTGTCGTTTTCGCATGGCTACCTACACCCGAACGTCAACGTGGCTGTGCGGCCATTTTCATGTGAGCGCGCTGCCTGCCGGCTGGTAACAGTTGCATGCGTGCTCCTGAACCACAGTGGCCGATTAGAACGCCCGCGCCCAACCGCATTGTGGCCTGAGGCGGAATGTCGCATTTTTGAGGATGAGGGGATTCGCGCTACCGACCGAGGCTGTGTGAAAAGGCCGAAGCAGGTTAGGGTCTGACCTCACTGTAGTGCGAGGGCTTCTGATGAAGCGGTTCGTCGAAGGTGAAGATCGTCGCCAGGGCGTGCTCCTGCCGGAGTACCTGGATGATTGGGTATCTGCAGAGAACCCAGTCAGGGCCATAGATGTCTTCGTCGATGAGCTGGACCTGGGAGCTCTCGGCTTTGCGGGTGTGATCCCCGCGGAGACGGGAAGACCGGGCTACCATCCTGCTGTGCTGCTGCTGAAGCTCTACGTTTACGGCTACATGAACCAGGTGGCGTCGAGCCGGCGACTGGAGCGCGAGGCTGGGCGCAACGTGGAGCTGATGTGGTTGAGCGGGCGTTTGGCTCCGGACTTCAAGACCATAGCCGACTTCCGGCGCGACAACGGCGAGGCGATCCGCGCCGCCTGCCGCCAGTTCGTCGAGTTGTGCAGGGGCCTTCGACTGTTCAGCCATGCGGTGGCGGCCATCGACGGCAGCAAGTTCAAGGCGGTGAACACCCGCGACAAGAACTACACGCCCGCCAAGCTGAAGGCCCGCATGGAGCAGGTGGAGGCCAGCATCGAGCGCTACATGGCCGCGCTGGATACGGCGGACCGTCAGGAAGGCGAACTTGCCCGGGAGAAGAGCGGCCGGCTCAAGGAGAAGATCGCGGCGCTGCGTCGGCAGATGGCGGCGCTGAGGAGCCTGGAGCCGGTCCTCAAGGCGGCTCCGGATCGCCAGCTCTCGCTCAGCGACCCCGACGCCCGCTCCATGGCCACCAGCGGGCGGGGAAGCGGGATGGTCGGCTACAACGTGCAGGCCGCCGTGGACGCCACCCACCACCTGATCCTGGCGCACGAGGTGACCAATGTGGGTCACGACCGCCACCTGTTGGCGCAGATGGGTGCGAAAGCGCGCGCCGCCTCAGGCGAGGAGCGGCTCCAGGTGCTGGCCGACCGAGGCTATTTCGACAGCAAGGAGGTGCTGGCCTGTGAGGCCGTGGGCGTGGAGCCCTACGTTCCAAAGCCGCTGACCTCCAACGCCAAGGCCGAGGGGCGTTACGGCAAGCAGGACTTCGTCTACCTGGCCGACCAGGACGCCTATCGCTGCCCGGCCGGCGAACGGCTCACCCGGCGCTTCGCCTCCGACGAGGCCGGCCTCTTGATGCACAAGTACTGGACCGGAGCCTGCGCGACCTGCCGCCTCAAGCCCCAGTGCACAACCGGGCCCGTGCGGCGCATCCGGCGCTGGGAGCACGAGGCGGCGCTCGAAGCCATGCAGGCGCGCCTGGACCGCCGCCCCGACGCCATGCGGGTCCGCAGGGCCACCGTCGAACACGTCTTCGGTACGCTCAAAGCCGCCATGGGCGCCACCCACTTCAAGACGAGGGGCCTGCCCAAGGTCAGAACCGAGATGAGCCTCCACGTGCTCGCCTACAACTTCAAGCGGATGATCAGCCTCTTCGGAGTGACGCCGCTTATCCAGGCCATGCGGGCCTGATCCGCCCCCGAACCGCCAGGACCGAAGCCCCGCTAAACCGATACAAGCGCCTTCTCACACAGCCTCGACCCGAAGCCGCCATCAGCTTGCTGCACCAGCAGCCTCGACCGCGGTTCTATACAGTTAACCTAGGCCGCCCTTTGGCGACGGCTGCTCCACTCGCTCGCGCGGTGTATCGTAGCCGACGAAATAACAAAGAAGCCGAGTTAGTAAAAGAAAGGTCTTGGCATCTGTGAGCAATGGTAAGGCGCGCTCACTTGCATTGTCATGCGAGGGCACTGACCTCATCACAACCAGCAATCCGAACTTGTCGAGGCTGTGAGCTACTTCCGGAGTAGAAAAGCTTACGGGCGCGAGCGCATGAGCGAAAGCATTTCGGACTTCACGAACACGATGTAGCTCTTCAGCAACATTGTCTACGATCAGGTTGAAGGCATGCGCGACATCAATCTTGCCCGAAAAGGTTGAGAGTGGCCCATGCTGCTGTAATAAACGCTGAACGAGCTCGGGAGATTTCTTGGCCATTGATCTACGCAGGAGAAGCTCAAGTTGCCGCTCGACAATTGAAGAACCTACAAGCGCGGCTTCACAATCTGATGCCCCCCGAAGCTCGGCAAAGCGGGCATCTATGTCAGCATCAGCCGGGTAACTTTCCTGAAGGCGGCGGGACAAGCTCCTCTTCAAAAAGCGGCCTCTCGGATTGGCTAGCTGTTTCGGAGAAGCGAGCTTCGTTCCATGGGTGCCATAGGTCAATGACCGCTTTCCACCCATCTCAGACAATCCGAGCGTCCGCTTGTCGGCCCTGTCGGTTCATAGGTCATCCTGTTGGAGCTGCGCAGGCAGGCAATGGCCTCCATGACTCCAGGATGGCCTTAGAGGGGGTTCGAGGCTCATCCTAGTACCCGGTAACCTGAAGACTGCGGAGGAGCTCTCAGCCGATTCTCATGGCATCTGGCGCTTTGGTAACCCATGCGAGCTTCTACCTTGTCATCCCTTGGTGGGCGGGGGAGGGAGTTCGAGCCCAGGGATGCGGTAAGACGCTATAGCGTTAACGAGCGGCGACAGCGGGTATAGGATATCGCCATATGCATCAGCCACGTCTCCCGTCTCATGTCCGGTGAGCGCGTTGTTCTCTTGGGCGGCTATACCTGAATCGCGAGCATACTTCTTGAAGGTGTGCCGGAATGAGTGGAATGGTGTGTCTTTGCCGCTGACGCCTAAGCTGCGCCGATATCGACCAAACCACTTAGACCACGCAGCCATCCTGTCGCCATGTGCGGGCTTGACGAAGGGGAATAGTGTATCGCTACCAGCTTGGCGCTTCTGGTGAGCGAAGTCAAGGAAGCCCAAATCTTGTAGGTCCCGATGTATTGGAACTCGCCGCTCGCTGCCCTGGTTTTTAACTTGCTGGCCGCGGGAGACATCTTCGACGATGCGGATGACCCAGGCTGATTTCTCACCGTCTGGCGTGAGGTATGTCTCCTGAATCACGTCATCAATGAAGAGCTGGCCTAGCTCGGTCAGCCTAGCACCTGTGTACAGAGCGAGTAACGGTAGCCAATAGGCGGCTTCTCCGCCACCGGCGACTGGCCTAGTGGCTGATTGATGTACTGGACCAGCGAACAGCGTCTTCAATTCGTTTATGCTGAATGCTCGCCGCTTTTCACGAGCTTTCCTGTTATCAGGAACAGATACGCCTTTGACGGGGCTAGACCCTATCAGATCGTTGCGAAGTGCGTAACCGAAGGGGATGGAGAGGAAGCCGAGTTTGGAATTAATGTTCGCTATGCTCGTTTTAGAAGCTAGTAGATGATCCTTATAGGCTATCACATCGGTTTTAGTGTAGCGTGCTACCGATTTCGTCCCGGCGACGTTTGAAAACTCTTCGGCTATGACTGTGATGCGCTTGCGCGTCCGAATGGTGGGCTTGACCTCTGTAGCCCATTTGGTGACCACCTGGGAGAGGTTGGGTCCGGTGGCTGCCTCCTTCTCTCGGTCGATTTCCTCGCGCGCTTTTCTTGCTGCCGCGATATAGTGAGCTCCCTCCCCGGTCAGGACGGACACGAGCGCGTTTCTGCGCCCCTCAAGCACTTCAAGGGGGTGGGAGGGCGTCATCTCCCCTTCAAGCATCGCCTGGACGAGGCGCAAGGTGTCTCTTGCCCAGGTGGTGAACTCGCGTAGCGTCCCGTCTTCAGCGGCTTTTGCGCGCCCTCGTCGCAGCCTGTCGACCTCCGCGACCGATATCCGCGTCGGGCTTATGTCCTCAAGTGGGGTCGGTTCGTCGCCAGCAGGCGTGTCAACCGCTTCGGGTTCAGCAACCCCGCAGACCCGCAGCCGCTCGGAATCGAATTTCTGATCCAGGGCAAGCCAAGCTTTCGCGTGCAGCCGCTTCGCTTCAGAGGGAGACGACGTGCCTAAAGCCCTTACGATCTCACGCCCGAGATATGGCTGTAGGTCTTTGGGCACGACCCTCCGGAGTGAGTAGCGTCCGTTGCGACGGATGAGCCCTGCCGGCATGTCCTGTCCTGTACCAGGTGTAGCAGACATGTAGCACCAAGCCGACGGTAAGCTCTTGTTTTCGCCCGTTTTCCTGACCGATCAGCGACTTGCCGTCCGGTGGCGGAGAGAGAGGGATTCGAACCCTCGATACCCTTGCGAGTATGCCGCATTTCGAGTGCGGTGCTTTCAACCGCTCAGCCATCTCTCCGACGGCCCCGGCCCTTGGACCGGGGCGAGCGAGGGCGCGGAACCTAGCGGCGCCGGCCGCGCCTCGCAAGGGCCTGAAATCCGCTGCGGCGAAGCGGCCTGGAGGGGGGCTTCGGGCCCCCTGCGCAGGCCCTGGGGGCCGCCCTTGCGGGCTTCGCCGCCTTCCCCATATCGGCAGCAGCGGGACGCCGAAAGTCGCCCCGCCCCGGGTGCAACCCGCCGGATGCGCGCGTCTTGCGCCGTCGGCGGGCCGGCCCGGTCGACCAGAGACCCCCAGGGGACGGGCGCACGCGGCGCTTGACGAAAAAGGCCGCGCAAGAGTGACGGCCGTCCGCCGCAAAAGGAGTGAATGGATTAGATGAGCAAGATCATCGGCATCGACCTCGGCACGACCAATTCGTGCGTGGCCATCATGGATGGCAAGACCCCCAAGGTCATCGAGAACGCCGAGGGCGCGCGCACCACCCCCAGCGTGGTCGCCATTCAGGACGACAGCGAGCGCCTAGTCGGCCAGCCCGCCCGCCGCCAGGCGGTGACCAACCCGTCCAACACCTTCTTCGCCATCAAGCGCCTGATCGGGCGCCAGTACGACGACCCCACCGTGACGAAGGACAAGGGCATGGTGCCCTATGAGATCGTCAAGGGCCCGAACGGCGACGCCTGGGTCCGCGCCCACGGCAAGGACTATTCGCCCCAGCAGATCAGCGCCTTCATCCTGCAGAAGATGAAGGAGGCCGCCGAGGCCCAGCTGGGCGAGAAGGTGGAGAAGGCGGTCATCACCGTCCCCGCCTACTTCAACGACGCCCAGCGCCAGGCCACCAAGGACGCCGGCAAAATCGCCGGGCTGGACGTGCTGCGCATCATCAACGAGCCGACCGCCGCGGCCCTGGCCTACGGCCTTGAGAAGAACGACGGCAAGAAGATCGCCGTCTACGACCTGGGCGGCGGCACCTTCGACGTCTCGGTTCTGGAGATCGGCGACGGCGTGTTCGAGGTGAAGGCCACCAACGGCGACACCTTCCTCGGCGGCGAGGACTTCGACCTGCGCGTGGTCGACTACCTGGCCGACGAGTTCAAGCGCGAGAACGGCGTCGACCTGCGCAAGGACAAGCTGGCCCTGCAGCGCCTGAAGGAAGAGGCCGAGAAGGCCAAGAAGGAGCTGTCCTCGGTCCCGCAGTACGACGTGAACCTGCCGTTCATCTCGATGAACGCGTCCGGCCCGCTGCACCTGAACCTGAAGCTCACCCGCGCCAAGCTGGAGAGCCTGGTGGAGGACCTGATCGCCAAGACCATCGGCCCCTGCCAGCAGGCGCTGAAGGATGCGGGGCTGAAGCCAAGCGACATCGACGAGGTGGTGCTGGTCGGCGGCATGACCCGCATGCCCAAGGTGGTCGAGGCGGTGAAGGGCTTCTTCGGCCGCGAGCCGCACAAGGGCGTCAACCCCGACGAGGTGGTGGCGCTGGGCGCGGCGATCCAGGGCGGCGTGCTGCAGGGCGACGTGAAGGACGTGCTGCTGCTGGACGTCACGCCCCTGACGCTGGGCATCGAGACGCTGGGCGGCGTGTTCACCCCGCTGATCGAGCGCAACACCACGATCCCGACCAAGCGCTCCCAGACCTTCTCCACGGCCGACGACAACCAGTCGGCGGTGACCATCCGGGTGTTCCAGGGCGAGCGTCCGATGGCGCAGGACAACAAGATGCTGGGCCAGTTCGACCTGGTGGGGATTCCCCCGGCTCCGCGTGGGATGCCCCAGATCGAGGTCACCTTCGACATCGACGCCAACGGCATCGTGCACGTGACGGCGAAGGACAAGGCGACCAACAAGGAGCACTCCATCCGCATCCAGGCGAACGGCGGCCTGTCGGACAGCGACATCCAGCAGATGGTGCGCGACGCCGAGAGCCACGCCGCGGACGACAAGAAGCGCAAGGAGCTGGTCGAGGCCCGTAACCACGCCGACGCCCTGATCCACCAGACCGAGAAGTCCCTGGCGGAGTTCGGCGACAAGGTCTCCACCGAGGAGAAGGCGGCCATCGAGACGGCCCTGGCCGACGCCAAGGCGGCGCGCGACGCCGACGACCTTGAGGCGGTCCAGGCCAAGACCCAGGCCCTTATGCAGGCGTCGATGAAGCTGGGCGAGGCCATGTACAAGGCTCAGGCCGCCGCCGGCGACGCCGGCCCGGAGGCTTCGGACGACGGCGTGGTCGACGCCGAGTTCGAGGAAGTCGGCGGCGACAAGAAGTAGGGCGGCGGTCTTCCTCTCCCCCGTGCTTCGCATGGGGGAGCACCGCCAAAGGCGGGGAGGGGGCCGGCCGGCGCAGCCGGTCGGAAGCCGGGTTGTACGGTCTTCCGCGCTGCCGCGCGGCCCCTCCACCGCGTCCCGCGGTCCCCCTCCCCATAATCATGGGGAGGATGAAGAACACCGCCGCGAATGCGACGCCCTGTCCGCCGCCGGGCAGGGCGTTTGCCTTGTAACGGCAAGGCTTTGCCCCATCTTCGGAGCACGCTTGCCGAATCTCCCCCGCCGCGTCCTGAGGGCGGGCTGTTCATGAGGTCATCAAACCCCCATGGCGCGTGACTACTACGAGGTTCTGGGCGTCAGCCGGACCTGCACCGAGGTCGAGCTGAAGTCCGCCTTCCGCAAGAAGGCCATGGAGCACCACCCCGACCGCAACCCCGGCGACGCCGAGGCGGAGATCCGCTTCAAGGAGTGCAACGAGGCCTATTCCGTCCTGTCGGATGCGAACAAGCGGGGCATGTACGACCGCTTCGGCCATGCGGGCGTGAACGGCGGGGGCGGCGGCGGCGGGCCCCAGGGCTTCTCCGGCGATATGGGCGACATCTTCTCGGAGGTGTTCGGCCAGGCGTTCGGCGAGATGTTCAACCAGGGCCGCCGCTCGCACGGGCCGGCGCGGGGCCAGGACCTGCGCTACGACATCGACATCACCCTGGAGCAGGCCTTCGCCGGCGACGAGGTGGAGGTGCGCTTCCCCACGGTGCAGACCTGCGAGGTCTGCGACGGCTCGGGCGCCAAGCCCGGCACCCAGCCGACGGGCTGCCCCACCTGCGGCGGCGCCGGCCGGGTGCGGGCGCAGCAGGGCTTCTTCGCGGTGGAGCGCACCTGCCCGCGCTGCGGCGGACGCGGCCAGGTCGTGGCCGACCCCTGCCGCAACTGCCATGGCGCCGGCCAGGTGCGGGCGGAGCGGGCGCTGTCGGTCCGCATACCGCCGGGCGTCGATGACGGGGCGCGTATCCGCATCGCCGGCGAGGGGGATGCGGGCGCGCGGGGCGGCCCGCGCGGCGATCTGTACATCTTCGTCTCGGTGAAGGCGCACGAGCTGTTCGAGCGCGACGGGCTGGACCTGCACTGCCAGGTGCCGGTGCCGATGTGCACCGCGGCGCTGGGCGGCGAGATCAGCGCGCCGTGCCTGTCGGCGGCCGTGACGCTCGGCGAGGACGGCGGCAAGGTGAAGGTCAAGGTGCCCGAGGGCGCCCAGACCGGCCGCAGCGTGCGGCTGAAGGGCCTCGGCATGCCGGCCCTGCGGGGGCGCGAGCGGGGCGACCTGGTGGTCGAGCTCTACGTCGAGACGCCGACCCACCTGACCGCGCGCCAGAAGGAGCTGATGCGAGAGCTGGCCGAGAGCTGCGCCGGCCCGCACACGGCCGAACAGCACCATCCCCAGCACGCCGGATTTTTCAGCAAGGCGCGGAAGTTCTGGGGCGAACTGACCGGGGCCGAGGAAAGCCGGGCCTGATCGCGGGCCGGCAGGCGAGCGCGTGGTGAAGCACGTCCACGGCGCGCGCCCGAAGAGCCGTTAGAGCGAGGCGACCACCAGCACCACGCGCTTGTAGATGGCGTGGGTAACCCGGCCGACCACCCGGCCGCTGACCAGGATCGGGTTGTGCGACTTGCGCTGCGGCGCGGCGGCGGCGATCTGCTGGCCGGCGAGGTCCGATTGCACATGATCAAGGTCGGCCTGGGTCAGCCGGCCGTGAGACATGCCCTGAAGCTGCTTCAGGCTCATGCTCTTGAACATGACGTATTCGGGCCGTTCGCACAGGCCCGGCAGGTCCTTCTCCAGCACCGCCTTGCCGCGCGGGTCGGCCGCGATGTCGCCGACCGGTGTGTCCAGCGTCATGACCCTGGCCGTGCTGGCCGTGCTGACAGGGCGGCGCACCGGGATCATGCCTTCGAGCGGCTGGCCCAGGTCGTTCGGGATGGCGATGTCGTCGCCGGCGGGAGCAGCGGCCTGTGCGAAGGCGGGCGCCGCCGAGCAGAGGCTCAGGCCGGCGATGGAGAGCACACAAACGCGCTGCAAACCGGTAAGCGCAGGCACGATTCCAAACCCCTCTATCCGATCTGGTCGACGAAACGCACGAGGAAGCCCTTGGGTCCGGGCAAGATACACCCTTTTTCCGATTCCATGTTGCAATTCCACTACATGAACCATGATGGGCTGGTGTCGCAGGCCTGCGGGGCCTAACTGGAGCGGGTGGATACGAGGTTTCCGATGAGCGAGCGCGCGCCTTACCGGGTCAAGGGCCGGACCGGCGAGTGGGAAGTGGTGATGGGCCTCGAGGTCCACGCCCAGGTGGCTTCGGACGCCAAGCTGTTCTCCGGCGCCTCCACCGGCTTCGGGGCCGAGCCGAACACCCACGTCAGCCTGGTCGACGCGGCCTTCCCCGGGATGCTGCCTGTGATCAATCGCCACTGCGTGGAGCAGGCGGTGAAGACCGGGCTGGGCCTGAAGGCTCAGATCAACCTGAAGAGCCGGTTCGACCGGAAGAACTACTTCTACCCTGATCTGCCGGCCGGTTATCAGATCAGCCAGTTCAAGGACCCGATCGTCGGCGAGGGCGAGCTGCTGGTCGAGCGCGACGACGGCACCAGCTTTACCGTCGGAATCGAGCGGCTGCACCTGGAGCAGGACGCCGGCAAAAGCCTGCACGACCAGGACCCGGCCTGGACCTACGTGGATCTGAACCGCGCCGGCGTCGCCCTGATGGAGATCGTCTCGCGCCCCGACATCCGCTCGCCCGAGGACGCGGCCGCCTATGTGAAGACGCTGCGCGCGCTGGTGCGACGGCTGGGCGCCTGCGACGGCGACATGGAGAAGGGCAACCTGCGCGCCGACGTGAACGTGTCGGTGCGAAAGCCCGGCGGGCCGCTCGGCACCCGATGCGAGATCAAGAACGTCAACTCCCTGCGCTTCATCCAGCAGGCCATCGTCTACGAGGCGGCGCGCCAGGTGGAGATCCTGGAGGAGGGCGGCTCGATCGAGCAGGAGACCCGCCTGTACGATCCGAACAAGGGCGAGACCCGCTCCATGCGCTCCAAGGAGGAGGCGCACGACTACCGCTACTTCCCCGATCCCGACCTGCTGCCGCTGGAGATCGATGCGGAGTGGGTGGCGCGGATCCAGGCGTCGCTGCCCGAGCTGCCAGACCAGCTGCGTGCGCGGCTGCAGTCCCAGTACGGCCTGTCGCCCTACGACGCCCGCGTGCTCGCCGGCGATCACCTGCTGGCGGACTACTTCGAGACCGCCGCGACGGGGCGCGACGCCAAGCTGGTCGCCAACTGGGTGTCCAACGACCTGGTGGGCAAGCTCGGCAAGTCCGAGGCGGCCACCATCGAGGACAGCCCGATCCCGCCCGCCGACATCAACGCCCTGGTGGGCTTGATCGAGGACGGCACCATCTCGTCCAGGATCGCCAAGGACGTGTTCGAGCGCATGTGGGCGGGCGAGGGCTCGCCCAAGGCGATCGTGGACGCCCACGGCCTGGTGCAGGTCACCGACACCGGCGCGCTGGAGGCGATCATCGACAAGCTGATCGCCGGCGCGCCGGACAAGGCGGCGGCGGTGAAGGCCAAGCCCCAGGCCATCGGCTGGTTCGTCGGCCAGGTGATGAAGGAGACCGGCGGCAAGGCCAACCCCGCCGCGGTCAACCAGCTGCTGCAGGCGAAGCTGGGCTGAGCGGTTTGCGCCAGCCTCTCCTTCCGGGGCGGGGAGGGAGAGGCCGGCGCCGACCGCTACTGGCCCGAAAGTCGCCGACTGATCATCCCACGGCGTAGAAGAATTTCTCCTCCACGATCTTGCCGTCCTTGATCGTGTAGAGCGCGAGTTCGCGCATATGCATAGTCTGGCCGTTCGCCTTCTCCTTCACATCCATCTCGAAGCGAAAGGCCGCCACGTCGCCGTTGATGTAGGGGCCTTCGACAGAGCAGCCGAGCACCTCGTGGTTGTCGCTCCACCACGTCTCCTTGGCCTCCAACGCGTCGCGACCGCGGGCCACGGGGTCCATGCCGGGCGGCCCGTGCGCCTCGATGCTGACGACGCCTTCAGCCCAGTAGCGCTGGCCCGGCGTGTGGAAGTCTCCAGCCTTGAACAGGGCCGCGAGATCGGCGGCGACATCGTTTACGCTCATGGTCTTCCTCCCGCGGACGCGCCGCGAGAGGAAGTGTCACGCGATGCGGGCCAGGATCAAAGCCAAGCCTTGGTGAAGACCCGGATCACCACCAGAACACGCCATAGGCCACGTCCACCACCTCGCCGGTGTAGACGTTCACCAGCAGGGCGTCGGGGCCGTAGCGCACCCAGCGGCAGTCCGGCGGCGGCGGACCCAGGTCGAAGCCGCCCCAGTCGCCGATGAAGTAGGAGTCGCTCAGGAACAGGGCTGGCAGGAAGGCCCCCACGTCCCAGCGGCGATAGCCCCATCCGCCCGGATAGCGGAACGGCGCGGCATGGAAGCGCTGATAGTCGTGGCCGTGCCAGTTCCATCCGCCGGGGCCGTGCGGCCCCGGGCCGCCGCCTCGCGGGCCGTCGTAGGCCCAGCCGCCGCCGTTGCGGGCGAAGCCAGGACCGCCGTGGAACCCCGGAGCCGCGCCGAACTCGCCGTGGTGGGACGCCGCCAGCGCGCCCACGGCGCCGACCGCGGCTCCGGTCGCCACTCCGGCCGCGAACGGATGGCCGCGGAAGCCGCCCCCGTGGAAGCCGTGATCGCCGTGGAAGCCGCCAGGAGGGCCGCCCTGGCCGCCCTGGAAGGCTCCCCTGTCGGGCTGCGAGCCGACGCCGCCATGAAAGCCGCCTCCGGGCGCTCCGCCATGGAAGCCGCCGCCGCCGGGCTGCGGCCCGACTCCGCCGGGAAAGCCCTGGCCGCCGAAATGCTGGCCCCCGCCCGGGCCGCCGCCCTGTCCGCCGAAGTGCGGGCCGCCGCCATTGTCGCCGCCGCCGAAGTGCGGCCCACCGCCGCCCCCTCCCGGTCCGCCGAAGTGCGGGCCGCCGCCGCCCGGACCGCCGCCGGGATGCGGCCCGCCCCCGCCGGGGCCGCCGCCTGGATGGCCGCCGCCGCCGGGGTGGCCGCCTCCGCCTCCGCCGCCGCCTCCGCCGTGATCGTGCTGGGCATAGGCCGCGGGGGCTGCGGCCATGGCCAGCGCCGCCGCGAACCCGATCAACCGCCTCATCATCTCGCCGTCATCCGTCTGTCTGCGAGCGCCGCCCCCGCGGGGGTCCAGCGCCGGAAGCCTACGGTAAAGCTTCAGAAGGATTTCGGTTCCAGACGCCCACTTGGCCCCATGTTGATTCAGCGTCCGCTTACTCACATTTCCGAAGCATAAACGCCGGCGGCGCCGTCAAGATTCAGGTTACGAAAAACCCGTGCATCCTGACGGCCGTATTTACCCTATGTTCAGTCGAGATCGACTTTCCTGCGTCCGAACAGAGGTTCAGCCGGCGCCGAATGCGCCGGTCAGGGGACGCAAAAAGATGCACGCTGAGATGAATGCGGCGATAGAGGGCAACCTGCCGCTGCCGCAGCCCGGCTCCACGGGGGACGAGCTCCTGAAGATGGGCCTGATGTATTCCACCGGGCAGGGCGGCGCGCCGCTGGACTATGTGTCGGCGCACATGCTCTTCAACCTGGCGGCCATGCGCGGCTGCGAGGAAGCCAAGCACTATCGCCGCGAGTTGTCCGCCGAGATGGACCGCGAGAGCGTGGCCGAGGCGCAGCGCGCCGCGCGCCAGTGGCTCGCAGCCTCCTGAGGCTTCAGGGGGCGACCCCGTACAGGTTGCCCGCCATCTGGTAGCTGAAGCTCATCGGCACCAGATCGCGGATGTACTGCTGCACGAACAGATCCGCGTTGCCGACTTTGGTGCGCGGCACATAGACCACATCGAAGCGGCGCAGGGGCACCGCATCGGTGCGGGCCGGATCGAACGTCGCCTCGCGCAGGTCGACCAGCCGCATCATCGGCTGGCCGCCGGGACCGCGGCGGATCACGATCACCTCGCGGCGCCGGGCCACGCTGGTGAAGCCGCCCGCCATCACCACGGCCTGCAGCGCGTTGATGTCGCCGGGCATGTCGTAGACGCCCGGCTTGGACACTTCGCCGCCCACGAAAACGCGCAGGGGCATGCTGCTGCGAATCGCCACGTCTACCTGCGGATGCACCAGCAGCGGCGAATAGGCCTGCGACAGCGCGCCTTCGAGGGCGCCCACGGACTGGTCCGCCGCCATCACCGGGCTGACCAGCGGCAGGGAGATGCGCCCGTCGGGCTGTACCGTCACCTCGCGGTTGAGTTCCGGGGCGGAGGGGAAGGCCACGTCCAGCACATCGCCCGGGTACATGCGATAGGCGGGTTCTTCCGGCTGGTAGGTCGAATAGCCGATGTCGGCGAAGCCGGTGGCGGCTGCGGTGCGCCTCAGCTCCGCGGGGCGCGAGCCGTCGGAGCTGCAGGCGCCGGTCCCAAGGACTGCAGGCGCGAGAGCGAGGGCGCAAGCTGCACGGAGCCAGCGGACGGCGGCCATGGCGAAAGTCCAGATGAAGGTGAACGCGACGCCGCACAGACTTAAGGTTAATCGGTAAGGATCGGTTAAGCGGGATTGGGCAACTTCGGGTCGTAACCTTATCGGACCCGAGTCTTATGCAAAACGCCTGGGCGTGGCGGAGCGAACCTCAGGAGCCGCCTCAGAGCGGGCCTGTCGCGCCTGCTCGCTACACCCCCCATGATCTGCTGGCGATGCTCTGGCGCGAGCGGATGCTGATGCTCGCCGTGTTCTGCTGCGTGTCGGCGCTCGGGTTCCTGGCGGCGCTGACGCTGAAGACCAGCTATCAGGCCCACACCAGCCTTCTGGTGCGGCTCAGCCCGGAATACGTCTACACGCCCCGGATCGGCGATGCGGCGCGCGGCCTGGCGCCCGAAAACGACCAGGTGGTGCAGTCCGAGGCGGAGATCCTGGCCAGCGCCGGGCTGAAGGCGCGGGTGATCGCCGACATCGGGCTCCCCCGCCTGTTCCCCAAGCTCGCCAAGGCGGCCGGCAAGGGCGACGGCAAGGACGCCCAGGGCGCCGCCATCAAGGCGATGACCTCCGCGCTGAAGGTTGCGACCGCCCCCGGCGACCCGGTGGTGCGCCTGACCTACGCGGACACCGACGCCCAGCGCGCCGCCCTGGTGCTGAACACCCTGGTGGACGAGTACCTGCGCTATCGCACCACCGTCCTGATGTCGCGGGACGCCGGGGTGATCGGCCAGCAGGCCGGCGCCTTCCAGAAGCGCCTGGCCGACGCCGACGCCGCCTACGCCAAGTTCCTGGCCGACAACGGCATCAGCGACTTCGACACCGAGAAGACCGCGCTCGATCAGGTCTACAGCCAGCTGCTGACCGACAGCTACAACGTGGGCGCCCAGCTCAGCGAGGCGCAGGGCCGGCTCGGCGCCACCTCGGCGGAGGTCAGCCGCACGCCGGCCGAGATCGGGCTGAGCCGCGACCTGGACCATACCGCCGCCGACAAGCTGGTCACCCTGCGCCTCCAGCGCCAGGACCTGCTCTCGCGCTACACCGCCCAGGCCCAGCCGGTGCAGGACCTCGACCGCCAGGTCCGGCAGCTGGAGGCGCTGCAGGCCGCCGGCCAGGCCAGCGGCCCCGGCGCCAAGCGAGTGGGCGTCAACCCGGTGTTCCAGACGCTGCAGACCGAAGACAACCAGCTGCGGGCCGAGGCGGCCTCGCTGCGCTCCCGCAAGGGCGCGCTCACCGCCGAGCTGGCCCAGATCATCGCCCGTCGCCAGAAGCTGAACGCGCTGCAGCCGCAGTACGACGACCTGCTGCGCCAGCGCGAGGTGCTGTCGACCAACCTGAAGAGCCTGATCCAGCGCCAGCAGGAGAGCCAGGCCCAGCAGTCCATCGCCTCCACCCAGGGCGACGGCAGCGTGCGGGTGATCGAGCGCGCTCTGCCGCCCCCGACCGGCTCCAGCCTCAGGAAGCCGGTCATGGCTCTGGCCATCCTGTTCGCGGCGTTCAGCGCCGTCTGCGCCGGGTTGCTGCGCGCCTTCCTGCGCCGTGGCATCCCCACCGCCGCCTACGCCGAACGCTCGCTTGGCCTGCCGGTGCTCGCCGCGCCGGCGTTCAAGCCTGCGCGGGCTTAAGGCGCGGGGATCGCGTGCATTTCCGCGCGGCTTGAGGATATGGTCGCGAAGGCGCGCGCAACCGAGTCGGGCATGGTCGATCTGAGTTCGGAGATGGCTGAGCTGTGCGGCCGCCTCTCCGCCGTGCCGGGCGGCCCGGGGCGGGTGCTGCAGTTCGTCGCCGCCGAGCCGGGCGAGGGCGTGTCCACCGTCGCGCGCGAGTTCGCCCGCTTCGTCGCCAGGGACGCCCGCCGCGGCGTGTGGCTAGTGGAGCTGGACGTGTTCCGCGGCGACCACCACGCGGCCATCGAGGCGGCGCCCGGAGTCTACGGCGCGCTGGGCGAGCCGACCCGCGCCAGCCCCAACGAGACCTGCTTCTTCACCATCGACCCAAAGCTCCAGGGCGTGGACGGGCGGCCCTGGCCGGACGTGCGCTATCTCGACGCCTATCCGGTCGGCGACAAGCGGTGGTGGGTCACCCGCTTCCGGCGCGAGGCGCTTAAGCCCGGCCAGGACGTGCGGATCGTCAATACGCCCGGCTACTGGAACACCCTGCGCGCCCACGCCGACTGGGTGGTGATCGACGCCCCGGCGTTGCCGCGCTCGGCCGCGGCGCTGGCGATCGCGCCGCTGGTGGACGCCAACGTGCTGGTGGTCTCCGGCGACCAGAAGGACGTGGAGGCGGCGCGCCGCCTGAAGACCGCGCTGATGGAGGCCGGGGGCCGCTGCGCCGGGGTGGTGTTCAACAAGGCGCCGGCGGCCCCGCCGCCGTTCCTGGCGCGCCTGATCCCCTGAGGGCGTCGGCTCAGGGCCGGCGCTTGATGTTGAACGATACGCCGAGCGCGCCGACGAAGCAGGCGATCGCCAGGACCAGCCGGCCCCAGGTCGACCAGCCGTAGGGCACCAGCACGTGCTGGCCGCGGTGCATCAGCGCCCAGATCGCCGGCCAGGGCGAGGTGATCAGCACCCCGAAGCCGATCGCCAGCAGCACGAAGGGCGAAGCGATCAGCAGCCCGCGCCGGCCCCCCGGAAGCTTCACCACCACCGCTCGGGCTTGGCGCGGAAGGCGGCGGCGTCCTCGATCGCGGCGCCCAGGGTGAACAGCGTGCCCTCGTCCAGCTGGCGGCCGATCAGCTGCAGGCCGAGGGGCAGGCCCGAGGCGTCCAGCCCCGCCGGCACGCTGACGCCCGGCAGGCCCGCCAGGTTCACGGTCACGGTGAAGACGTCGTTCAGGTACATCGACAGCGGATCGCTGACCCGGTCGCCCAGGGCGAAGGCCGAGGACGGCGCGGTCGGCGTCAGCAGGGCGTCCACCTGCTGGAAGGCGGCGTCGAAGTCCTCCGCGATGCGGCGGCGCACCTTCTGCGCCTTCAGGTAGTAGGCGTCGTAGTAGCCGGCCGACAGGACGTAGGCGCCGATCAGGATGCGCCGCTTGACCTCCTCGCCGAAGCCCTCCGCCCGGCTCTGCTCGTAGACATCAAGCAGCGAGCCCGAGCCGGCGCGCAGCCCGAACCGCATCCCGTCGTAGCGAGCGAGGTTGGACGACGCCTCCGCCGGGGCGACGATGTAGTAGGCGGGCAGGGCGTAGCGGGTGTGGGGGAGGCTGACCTCCTTGATCTCGCAGCCGGCGGCCTTCAGCCACTCCACGCCCTGGTCCCACAGGCGGGCGATCTCCTCGGGCATGCCGTCCAGGCGGTATTCCTTGGGCACGCCGATGCGCAGGCCCTTGGGCGATTTGCCGACGAAGCTGGCGAAGTCCGGCGTCTCCACCGGCAGGGAGGTGGAATCCTTCGGGTCGTGCCCGGCCATGGAGGTGAGCAGGATCGCCGCGTCCTCCACCGTCTTGGCGATCGGGCCGGCCTGGTCCAGCGAGGAGGCGAAGGCGACGATGCCGTAGCGCGAGCAGCGGCCGTAGGTCGGCTTGATCCCCACCGTGCCGGTGAACGCCGCCGGCTGGCGGATCGAGCCGCCGGTGTCGGACGCCGTGGCGCCCAGGCAGAGATCCGCCGCCACCGCCGCGGCCGAGCCGCCCGAGGATCCGCCCGGCGTCAGCGGCTGGTTCGAGCCGCGCGAGCGCCACGGGTTCGTCACCGGCCCGAAGGCGGAGGTCTCGTTGGACGAGCCCATGGCGAACTCGTCCATGTTCAGCTTGCCCAGCATCACCGCCCCGTCGCGCCACAGGTTGGCGGAGACGGTGGATTCGTAAGGCGGCACGAACTCGCCGATCATCTTGGAGCCGGCGGTGGTGCGCACGCCCTCGGTGGCGAACAGGTCCTTCACGCCCAGGCTGATCCCCTCCAGGGCGCCGGCCTCGCCGCTGCGGCGGCGCGCGTCGGAGGCCCGGGCCATGGCCAGGGCCTTGTCCGGCGTCTCCAGCACATAGGCGTTCAGGTGCGGGTTGGCGGCGGCGATGGCGTCCAGGTGCGCCTTGGCCAGCTCCTCGGCGGAGAAGCGGCCCGCGGCCAGCCCCTCGCGCGCGGCCTTGATCGTCAGGCCGGTCAGGTCGGACGCGCTCATTCCACCACCTTGGGCACGACGAAGAAGCCATCGGCGGACTTGGGCGCGTTGGAGAGCACCGCGTCGCGCTTCTCGCCGTCGGTGACCTTGTCCTCGCGCATCGGGAGGGCGACGGCGACGCAGGAGGTCATCGGCTCCACGCCGTCGGTGTCGACCTCGTTCAGCTGCTCGATCCAGTCGAGGATGCCGGAAAGCTCCTTGGCGAGCGGTTCGAGGCGGGGCTCGGGCACGGCGATGCGTGCGAGCCTCGCCACCTTCTTCACGGTTGCGGCGTCGATGGACATGGCGGCGGGGTTTGCCGCGCAGTGCGGCCGAAGGCAAGCGCGCCGCCTTCACCTTAGCGCTTAATGAAGCCTTCAGCCGGTGCATCTAGGGTTGTCGTCATGGGGCCTTTTCAACGTTTCCGTAAGGACCAGGCCGGCGCGACGGCCGTGGAGTACGGGCTGATCGGCTGCCTGGTCTTCCTGGCGGCGCTGGGGGCGATGCAGGCGTTCGGCGCCAGCAACATCGCCGTCTACAACAAGATCTCCACCACCATCACCACGGCGACCACCTCGTCCTAACGGCCTTGGGCCCTCGCGCCTCGGCTTCGGCCAGGGCCTCCGCTTCGGCAAGGGCCTCGGCGGTGTTCAGGTTGGCGAAGGCGGCGGCGTCCTCGAACCGGACCGGTGTCGCGCCGATCTCGGCCAGCAGGCGGCGGACCGGCGGGTGGACGTCCATCCCCCGCATCACGGCTAGCACCGGGACCGGCCACAGGGCGCAGAGCGGCTGCGGCCCTTCGTCCGTCGTCGCATAGGCCCCGCCCGGACCGGCCCGCTCCGCCAGCCTGAGCGCCAGGTCGCGCGGCAGGAAGGGCGCGTCGCAGGGGGCGGTGACCAGCCAACCGACCCCGTCCTGCGCCGCCCAGGCCAGCCCGGCCGCCACGCCCGCCAGCGGCCCGTCCCAAGCGCCGGGCGCGTCGGCCACGCGCAGCAGGCCGTGACGCTCCGCATAGGCCGCAGCGGCGCCGCCCTCGGGCGCATTGACCGCCACCTGCCGCGTCCCGGCGTGCAGCGCGGCGGCCACGTGGCCGATCAGCGGCGCGCCCCGGAACACCACGCCCGCCTTCTCCCGCCCGAACCGCCGCGACCGGCCGCCGGCGAGGACGAGGCCGTAGGGAGCGTCCTTCACGACCTCGTCCACCGCTGATCTGAACCCTCCCCTTTCCAGGGGGAGGGCCCAGGATGCGATCGGGTCAGCGTGGAGGGGTCGGGAGCGTCGCCCATCCGCTCACCCCTCGATTCGCCTCGGATGGGTGAACACTTCAAAGGCGTCGGCGCGGGCCACGGCGACCAGGGTGATCCCCGCCGCCTCGGCGGTCGTCACCGCCAGGGTGGTCGGGGCGGAGACGGCGATCAGCACGCCGGCGCCGATCACGGCGGTCTTCTGCACCATCTCCACCGAGACCCGGCTGGTCAGCACCACCGCGCCGCTTCCACCCGGTAGGTCTGTCCGGGCGAGTGCGCCGGCCAGCTTGTCCAGGGCGTTGTGCCGCCCGACATCCTCGCGCAGGGCGACCAGCCCCTCGCCCGGGCGCCAGAAGCCGGCGGCGTGCACCGCCCGGGTGCGCCGTCCCAGCGCCTGGGCCTCGTCCAGCGCGCCGACCGCGGCGAACACCTCGGCGGCGGGAAGGATCAGCGCGGCTTCGACATCCGGCGGCGTGCGCGCCGCCTCGGCCAGGCTGTCGATGCCGCACAGGCCGCAGCCCGTGGGGCCGGCCAGCCGGCGACGCCGCTCCGCCAGGGCCTGTCGTCGGCCGGGCGCCAGCCAGACCCGCGCCTCCATGCCCAGTTCGCCGGCGACGACGTCCACCCCCTCGATCTCGCCGGGGCTGGCGATCACCCCCTCCGTCAGGCTGATCCCGACGGCGAAATCCTCCAGATCGCACGGGCTGGCCATCATCACCGCATAGGTGGAGGCGTCGTAGACGATGGCCACCGGCGTCTCCTCCGCCAGGGCGCGCTCGCCGGGCTCCGGCGGGCGGTCGCGCGGCATGCGCAGGGACGGCCAGGGCCGCCAGCCTTCAGGACGTTCCGTCAAAGCCATTCCCGTACATTACGCCTACCTTTTGCCCTCACATCTGCGTGCCTGCGGCAATCCATGCCCGCCAAAGCGGCGAAAACGCTTTCCCCGGAGGAAATTTCGCCTATCTGTCCCCGGTTCCGATATCGTCGTTCCTGTCTGCGCGCGCGAGGCCGTCATGACCCACCGCATGTCCGAATTCGTCTCCCTCCCGGCGTCCGCTCCCAACAAGCGGACCGTGATCACGCGCGCCAAGGACTTCGACGAGATTTACACCGGCTACAAACCCGCCCAGGGGGGCAAACAGGCCTCACGCTGCTCGCAGTGCGGGGTGCCGTTCTGCCAGACCGGCTGTCCGCTGCACAACAACATCCCCGACTGGCTGCGGATGGCGGCGGAGGGCCGGATGCAGGAGGCCTGGCGGCTGTCCGAGGCGACGTCCGCCCTGCCGGAGGTGTGCGGCCGCATCTGCCCGCAGGACCGCCTGTGCGAGGGCGCCTGCGTGCTGGAGCAGGCCGGCTGGACCGGCGTGACCATCGGCGCGGTGGAGCGCTTCATCAACGACACCGCCTGGGAGGAGGGCTGGATCGAGCCGATCCGCCCGGCGGAGGAGAAGGCCCAGTCGGTCGGCGTGATCGGCGCGGGGCCGGCGGGCATAGCCGCGGCCGACTGGCTGCGCCGGCTCGGCTACCAGGTGACCATCTACGACCGCTACGACCGGCCCGGCGGGCTGCTGACCTACGGCATTCCCGGCTTCAAGCTGGAGAAGCCGGTGGTGATGCGGCGCACCCAGCGGCTGGCCGACAGCGGGGTGAAGATCATCTCCGACTTCGAGGTGGGCCGCGACGCCTCCCTCGCCGACCTGCGCGCCCAGCACGACGCGGTGTTCATCGGCACGGGCGTCTACAAGGCGCGCCGTCTGACCGGCCCCGGCGTGGGCTCCGATGCGGTGGTCCGCGCGCTCGACTACCTGATCGCCTCCAACCGGCTCGGCTTCGGCGACGAGGTGCCGGAGTTCGCCAGCGGCAGGCTGGACGCCAAGGGAAAGGACGTGGTGGTCATCGGCGGCGGCGACACCACCATGGACTGCGTGCGCACCGCCGTGCGCCAGGGCGCCCGGTCCGTCACCTGCCTGTACCGCCGCGACCGCGCCAACATGCCCGGCTCCGCCCGCGAGGTGGCCAATGCGGAAGAGGAGGGCGTGGCCTTCGAATGGCTGGCCGCGCCGCGCGCCATCCATGGCGACGCCCAGTCCGTGGACCACGTCCGCGCCATCCGCATGCGCCTGTCCGCGCCGGACGCCTCCGGCCGCCGGTCGGTGGAGGAGCTGCCGGGCGCCGAGTTCGACGTGCGCGCCGACCTGGTGATCGAGGCCCTGGGCTTCGAGCCGGAGGATGTGCCCGCCCTGTTCGGCGCGCCGGAGCTGCGCGTCGGCCGCGACGGGACGATCACGGTGGACGAGGCGAAGATGACGAGCCTGCCCGGCGTCTTCGCCGGCGGCGACATCGTGCGGGGCGCCAGCCTTGTGGTGTGGGCGGTGCGCGACGGCCAGGACGCCGCGCTCGCCATGGATCAATACCTGCGGGCGCAATGCGGCCTGCAGCCAGAGATGCAAGAGGTGGCGGCATGAGCCACGAAGCCGTTTCGCCGGGCGGGATGCCGACCCACGTCCTCCCGTCTTCCTCGGGCTTGTCCTCGTCGTCCTTGGGCTTGTCCCCGTCTTCCTCGGGCTTGTCCCCGTCTTCCTCGGGCTTGTCCCGAGGACCCGCGCAGCCGCTGCAGGATGCGCGAACGATTGCCCACGACGTGGAAGCTGACGTGCGGACCCTCGGGACAAGCCCGAGGGAAACGGTGGGAGACGGGACAAGCCCGAGGGAAACGGGGAGGGGGAGCATGACCGAAGCCGAGCTCTACCTCTCGAACAGGGAGAAGCTCATCGAAGCGGGCGCCTACGACCCCGCGTCGGAGAAGGACGCCTGCGGGGTCGGCTTCGTCTGCGCCATCGACGGCAAGCCGCGGCGCGAGGTGGTCGAGCTGGCCATCGCCGCCCTGAAGGCCGTCTGGCACCGCGGCGCGGTGGACGCCGACGGCAAGACCGGCGACGGCGCCGGCGTGATGGTCAGCGTGCCCCAGGCCTTCTTCGCCGAGCAGGTCTCGCGGATCGGCCACAAGCTGCGCCCCGGCCCGATCGCGGTCGGCATGATCTTCCTGCCGCGCACCGACCTGGCCGCGCAGGAGCTGGCGCGCACCATCGTCGAGGCCGAGGTGCTGCGCTTCGGCTTCTACATCTACGGCTGGCGCCAGGCCCCGATCGACCCCTCCGTCCTCGGCGAGAAGGCCGCCGCCGTGCGGCCCGAGATCGAGCAGATCATGCTGGCCCCCCCCGAGGGCATGGACGACGACCAGCTGGAGCGGGCGCTGTACCTGTGCCGCCGCCGCATCGAGCAGCGGGTGATGGAGGAGCACCTGCAGGGTTTCTACATCTGCTCCCTGTCGGCCAAGGCCCTGATCTACAAGGGCATGTTCCGCTGTGGCGACGTGGACGCCTTCTACCCCGACCTGACCGACCCGCGGTTCGAGGCGGCGGTGGCGATCTTCCACGCCCGCTATTCCACCAACACCTTCCCCGAATGGCGTTTGGCCCAGCCGCTGCGGATGCTCGCCCACAACGGCGAGATCAACACCGTGCGCGGCAACATCAACTGGATGAAGAGCCACGAGATCCGCATGGCCGCCGACGCCTTCGGCGAGCATGGGGACCTGGTGAAGCCGGTGGTGCGGCCCGGCGGCTCGGACTCCGCGGCGCTGGACAACGTGTTCGAGATGCTGGTGCGCGCCGGCCGCCCTGCGCCGATGGTCAAGGCCCTCTTGATCCCGGAGGCGTGGGCCAACGGCGACGGCAAGCTGCCCCAGGAGCACCGGGCGCTCTACGCCTATTGCAACGCGGTGATGGAGCCGTGGGACGGCCCGGCGGCGATCTGCGCCACCGACGGCCGTTGGGTCGTGGCCGGCAAGGACCGCAACGGCCTGCGCCCCCTTCGCCTGACCGAGACCACCGACGGCCTGCTGATCGCGGGCTCCGAGGCGGGCATGACCGGCGTCGCGGACGACCGCATCGCGCGGCGCCTGCACGTCTCGCCCGGCTGCATGATCGCCGTCGACCTGCGGGCGGGCCGCCTGTACCTCGAGCGCGAGATCGTGGACGAGCTGGCCGCCGCCCACCCCTACACCCGTTGGCTCGAGAACATGGTCGAGCTGGAGGAGCGGATCGGCCCCGGCCCCGAGCCGCGCCGCCTGCACGGCGAGGCGCTGGCCCGCCACCAGGCCGCCGCCGGCATGACGCTGGAGCAGATCGAGCTGATCGTCGACCCCATGGCGCTCGACGGCAAGGAGGCCATCGGCTCGATGGGCGACGACAGCCCGCTGGCGGTGGTCTCCGACCGCATCCGCCCGCTTTCGGACTACTTCCGCCAGAACTTCGCCCAGGTGACCAACCCGCCGATCGACCCCTTGCGGGAAGGCGGCGGCATGAGCCTGAAGACGCGGTTCAAGAACCTGGGCAACATCCTGGCCCAGGACGAGGCCCAGACCGAGGTGTTCGTCCTGTCCAGCCCGGTGCTGACCACCGGCATGTACGAGCGGATGCTCGGCCAGTTCGGTGAAAGCCGGGTGGCGATCATCGACTGCACCATGCGGATGCCCGCGCCGGAGGCCCGACGCGGCGACGCCCTGCGCGCCGCCCTCGACCGGGTGCGCAACGAGGCGGTGCACGCGATCCGGGGCGGCGCCGCGCAGATCGTGCTGACCGACGAGAACAACGACGCCGACCGCATCCCCCTGCCCATGATCCTGGCCACGGGCGGCGTGCACGCGCGGCTGGTGGACGAGGGCCTGCGCTCGTACGTCTCCATCGTCGTGCGCTCGGCGGGCGTGACCGACAGCCACCAGTTCGCCGTCATGGTCGGCGTGGGCGCCACGGCGGTGAACGCCTACCTGGCGCAGGAGACCATCCAGGACCGGCTGGAGCGCGGCCTGTACGACGGCCTGACGCTGCGCGACGCGGTGCTGAACTACAAGAAGGCGATCGAGGCGGGTCTGATGAAGATCCTGGCCAAGAAGGGCATCTCGGTCATCTCCTCCTACCGCGGCGCCTATGAGTTCGAGGCGGTGGGCCTGTCACGGGCGCTGGTGGCGGAATTCTTCCCAGGCATGACCTCGCGCATCTCCGGCATCGGCCTGGCCGGGCTGGAGGCGCGGATGCTGGAGGAGCGGGAGGTGGCTTGGACGCCGTCGGCCGCGGTGGTCCCGCTCGGCGGCTTCTACAAGGTGCGCTCCTCGGGCGAGAACCACGCGTACGAGGCGGCGCTGATCCACCGCCTCCAGCACGCGTGCAACACCGGCGACTTCAAGGCCTTCAAGGCCTACTCGAAGATGACGCGGGACGCGCCGCCGGTCTCCCTGCGCGACCTGCTGGCCTGGCGCTCCGACCGCGCGCCGCGGCCGATCGAGGCGGTGGAGAGCGTCAACGGGCTGCGCAAGCGGTTCGTGACGCCCGGCATGTCGCTGGGCGCCCTGTCGCCCGAAGCGCACGAGACGCTGAACATCGCCATGAACCGCATCGGCGCACGCTCGGTGTCGGGGGAGGGCGGCGAGGACCCGGACCGCTACCGCCCGCGGCCGAACGGCGACAACGCCAACAGCGCGGTGAAGCAGATCGCCTCGGGCCGCTTCGGCGTCACCGCGGAATACCTGAACCAGTGCCGCGAGATCGAGATCAAGGTCGCCCAGGGCGCCAAGCCCGGCGAGGGCGGCCAGCTGCCCGGCTTCAAGGTGACCGAGTTCATCGCCCGGATGCGCCATTCCACGCCGGGGGTGGGCCTGATCTCGCCGCCGCCGCACCACGACATCTACTCGATCGAGGACCTGTCTCAGCTCATCTACGACCTGAAGCAGATCAACCCCGACGCCAAGGTGACGGTGAAGCTCGTCTCAATGTCCGGCATCGGCGCCGTGGCGGCGGGCGTGGCGAAGGCCAAGGCCGACACCATCCTGGTCTCGGGCAACGTCGGCGGCACGGGCGCCTCGCCCCAGTCGTCGATCAAGCAGGCCGGCTGCCCCTGGGAGATCGGCCTGGCCGAGGCGCACCAGGTGCTCACCCTGAACGGGCTGCGCCACCGGGTGCGCCTGCGCACCGACGGCCTGATCCGCACCGGCCGCGACGTGGTGATCGCCGCCATGCTGGGGGCGGAGGAGTTCGGCATCGGCACCGCCTCGCTGATCGCGGTGGGCTGTCTGATGGTGCGCCAGTGCCACTCCAACACCTGTCCGGTGGGCGTCTGCACCCAGGACGAGAAGCTGCGCGCCAAGTTCACCGGCACGCCGGAGAAGGTGATCAACCTTTTCACCCACATCGCCGAGGAGGTGCGCGAAATCCTGGCGGGCCTCGGCTTCACGCACCTGGACCAGATCATCGGCCGCACCGACCTGCTCACCCAGGTCAGCCGCGGATCGAGCCATCTGGACGACCTGGACCTGAACCCGCTGCTGGTGAGGGTCCAGGGCGCGCCCCTGCAGCCCTACACCGTGGACGTGCGCCAGGAGGCGTCTGAGGACACCCTCGACGCCCAGATCCTGGAGGACGCCGCGCCCCTGCTGGAGCGGGGCGAGAAGATGGCCCTCAGCTACACCGTGGCCAACACCATGCGCACCATCGGGGCGCGGACCTCCTCGGCCATCGTGCGCAACTTCGGCGACGGGCTGCGCCTCGATCACCTGCGGCTGGAGCTGAAGGGCGCTGCGGGGCAGAGCCTGGGCGCCTTCGCGGTGAAGGGGCTGCGCATCGACCTGGTGGGCGAGGCCAACGACTACGTCGGCAAGGGCCTGTCGGGCGCCACGATCACCGTGCGTCCGCCCCGCTTCCCCGTCGACGGCGGCTTCGACGCCCTGGTCGGGAACACCTGCCTGTACGGGGCGACGTCAGGCCGGCTGTTCGTGGCCGGCGCGGCGGGCGAGCGGTTCGCGGTCAGGAACTCCGGCGCCGACGCGGTGGTGGAGGGCTGCGGCGCCAACGGCTGCGAGTACATGACCGGCGGCATGGTCGCCGTGCTCGGCCGCACGGGCGACAATTTCGCCGCCGGCATGACCGGGGGCGAGGCCTTCGTGCTGGACGAGGACGGCCGCTTCCTCCCGCGCGTGAACCCCGACAACGTGGTCACCGGCGAGGTCGAGCCGCAGGACGAGCCGGGGCTGAAGGCGCTGATCGAGGCGCACTACGCCGCCACCGGCTCGCCCCGGGCCCAGGCCGTCCTGGAAAGCTGGCCGACCGCCCGCACGCGGTTCGTGCGGGTCACGCCCAAGGACATGCTGGTCCACCGCCAGCAGCGGCTGAAGATCGGGGCGTGACCTGGGAGGGCGGCGGCCCGTTCGGTCCGACCATCCCGGCGAAGGCCGGGACCCAGGTCCGCCGCCCTCTCCGGCCAACCCCGGCGCTCTGGGCCCTGGCCTTCGCCGGGGTATTCGGGTGACGCGGGTTGAAGCCCTCTCTCCACGGCGTCGCCGGGGGAGAGGATGTGCTTCCACCCCGCCGTCCCCTCGCGTAAACTCCTCGCCATGAAGGGCGTATCGCAAGGCGCGGTCTTGACCGCGGCGTTGGTGCTGACGGCGGCGGCGGGGATCGGCTCCTACGTCGGCTACAGCCGCGCGAGCGCCACGCCGGGCGGCGCGACGGACAGCGAGGCCTACACCACCACCACGCCGCTCAACGCCAAGAAGGCCACGGCGGTGAACGACGGGCCGCCCCCGCCCCCGCCGGTGGACGAGAACTACATCCGCAAGATCGCCCACGACGAGGCCATGGCCATCGTGCATCCGGCGCCCAAGAAGGTCGCCGTGGCCCAGGCCAGCGACGCGACCGACGACAGCACGGACGACACCAGCGACGACAGCAAGACCGCCGGCGCGAACCCGCCGACGCCGCCGCCTGCGCCGAACGCTCCCGCGGCGCCCGTCGCCGCGACCGCGCCCAAGCCGCCCCCGCCCCCGACCGGCCTGTACTGACGGCGCGACCGCCGAGGCCCGCGCGGCGTCAGCCGCGGTAGTCGAGACCGATGTCCAGCACCTTGGCGCTGTGCGTCAGCCAGCCGACGGAGATCAGGTCCACGCCGCTGGCGGCGATCGCCGGCGCGCTGTCCGGCGTGATCCGGCCGGACGCCTCCGTCACCGCCCGGCCGCCCACGATGGTCACCGCCTCGCGCAGCATGTCGGGTCCCATGTTGTCGAGCAGCACGGCCTCCACGCCCGCCGCCAGCGCCTCGCGCAGCTGGTCCAGGGTGTCGACCTCCACCTCGATCTTCACCAGGTGGCCGACGTAGGCGCGGGCGCGCTCTACCGCCGTGGTCAGCGAGCCGGCCACGGCGATGTGGTTGTCCTTGATCAGCACCGCGTCATCCAGGCCGAAGCGGTGGTTCGCCCCGCCGCCCAGCCGGACCGCGTGCTTCTGCACGGCGCGAAGGCCCGGCAGGGTCTTTCGCGTGTCGACCACCCGGGCCTTGGTCCCGGCGATGGCGTCGACGATCGAGGCGGTGGCGCTCGCCACGCCGCTGAGGTGGCCGAGGAAGTTCAGCGCCACCCGTTCGCCGGTCAGAAGGCCCCGCGCCGGCCCCTCGATCACGGCGATGTCGTCGCCCGGCTGCAGCCGCGCGCCGTCGCCCTTCAGCGGGGTGAAGCCAAGCCGCGGATCGGCCAGCCGGAAGGCGGTCTCGGCGAGGTCCAGGCCGGCGACGACGCCCGGCTGGCGGGCCTGCAGCACCGCCCGGGCGGTCGCGTCCGCCGGGATGATGGCGTCCGTGGTCAGATCGCCCGCCCGCCCAAGGTCCTCCAGCAGGGCGGCGCGCACCAGCGGCTCGATCATCACGGCGGGCAGGGGGGCGGGGAGGGGGATCAAGCTGAAGCTTCCATGTTTCCGCTCATCCCGACGAACGCCGGGACGAGCGGGTTATCGCGTTGGCTGAAACCTCAGGCCGCGACGGCCGCCGGCTCCAGCTGGAGGTCGGCGAGGGTCTGGCGGCTGGAGCGGGCTTCGGTCGCCCGCGCCGGGAAGTCGGTGCGGAAGTGGCCGCCGCGGCTCTCCTCCCTAACGAGGGCGCCTTCCACGATGAACAGGCCCACCAGCGCCGCGTCCGCCGAAGGGCCGGCGCCCTGGGCGAGGGGGCGCAGGGCCTCGGACGCCGCCTGCAGGCCCTCGCGGGTGCGCAGCACACCTGCATGCAGGTCCAGCGTCTGGCGCACCGGCCCCGGGGCGGCGCGGGTGGGCAGGGCGACGGTCGGCGCCTCGCGCCCAACCGGCGCCTCCAGCCCGGCGATGTCCTCCGCCGCCGCCTGGCCGCACACCGCCGCCTCGAGCAGCGAATTCGACGCCAGCCGGTTCGCGCCGTGCAGCCCGGTGGAGGCGGTCTCGCCGCAGACCCACAGGCCCTCCACCGTGGAGCGGCCGCGGGCGTCCACCGCCACGCCGCCCATGTGGTAGTGCGCCGCCGGCCGGATCGGGATCAGCTCGCGGCCCGGCTCCACGCCCGCGGCGCGGCAGGCTGCCGTGATGGTGGGGAAGGCGGTGGCGAACCGATCGCCCAGGCTCGCCCGGGCGTCCAGGAACACGCGGCGGCCGGCGGTCAGCTCGGCCCAGACGGCGCGGGCGACCACGTCGCGCGGCTCCAGCTCGGCGCGGGCGTAGCCGGCCATGAAGCGCTCGCCGCGGTCGTTCAGCAGGTGGGCGCCTTCGCCCCGCACCGCTTCGCTGACCAGGGGCATGGGGTCGAGGCCGACGTCCAGCGCCGTCGGGTGGAACTGCACGAACTCCATGTCCGCCAGAGCGGCGCCGGCCCGGGCCGCCATCGCCAGTCCGCGCCCGATCGCGCCTCTGGGGTTGGTGGTGTGGGCGTACAGGCCGCCGAGGCCGCCGGTGGCCAGCACCACGGCGCGGGCGCGCAACATCACCGGCTGGTCAGAGGCGTCCGCCGCCAGGACGCCCACGACCACGCCGTTCGCGTCGGTCAGCAGGCGGCGCGCGTCGACGCCCTCCAGAATGGTGATCGCCGGCGTGCGCCGGGCCGCTTCGATCAGGGCGCGCAGCACCTCGCGCCCCGTGCCGTCGCCGGCGGCGTGGACGATGCGCCGGCGACTGTGGGCCGCCTCCAGGCCGAGCTTGAAGCGGCCGTCCGCATCGCGGTCGAACCGGGCGCCCAGCTCCGCCAGCCGCTCGACGGCGCGGGGGCCCTCACCGGTGATCCAGGCGGTCGCCGCGGGGGCGCAAAGGCCGTCCCCCGCCGCCATCGTGTCCTCGGCATGGAGGGCGGGGCTGTCGTCGGCGCCCACGGCGGCCGCGACGCCGCCCTGGGCCCAGGCCGAAGCCGCCTCGACCCCCAGGTCGGCGGCCGCCAGCACCGTCACCGGCCCATGCTCGGCGAGGCGCAGCGCCGCGCTCAGCCCGGCGACGCCGGCGCCGATGACCAGCGGCGTGTTGGACAGGAAGGGCATCAGATGTCCTCCCCTGCGAAGCGGGGGAGGGGGACCGCCCGAAGGGGGGTGGAGGGGGCGTAGCCGCCGCTGCCGCGGAAAGGCTGTCCGACCGCCGCGGCGGCGACGCCCCCTCCGTCACGGCGCGTTCCGCGCCGCGCCACCTCCCCCGCTTCTGCGAAGCAGGGGAGGATATCTCGCGCCGTTCGTCCCATCGTCAGATCGCCAGCATGCGTTCGACCGCGGTGCGGGCGCGGGCGGCGACGGCGGGGTCGACCAGGACCTCCGTGGTCATCGTCTCCAGCGAGCGGCGGATGCCGGCCAGCGTGATCCGCTTCATGTGCGGGCAGAGGTTGCAGGGACGCAGGAACTCCGTCCCCGGGTTAAGGGCGGCGACGTTGTCGGCCATGGAGCATTCGGTGATCATCACCGCCTTGGCGGGCTTCCGGTCGCGCACATAGTCGGCCATGCCGGCGGTGGAGCCGGCGTAGTCGGCCGCCTGGACCACCTCGGGCGGGCATTCCGGGTGGGCCAGCACCACGACGCCGGGCATGGCCTCGCGGTATTCGGCGATGTCGGCGGGGGTGAAGCGCTCGTGCACCTCGCACGCGCCGTCCCAGGTGATCATCTCGATGCCGGTCTCGGCGGCGATGTTGGCGGCCAGGTACTTGTCGGGGATCATGATCACCCGGTCCACGCCCCATTCGCGGGTCACCGCCTGCACCACCTTCTTGGCGTTGCCCGAGGTGCAGCAGACGTCGGTCTCGGCCTTCACCTCGGCGGAGGTGTTGACGTAGGTGACCACAGGCACGCCGGGGTGGGCGGCCTTCAGCGTGCGCACGTCGGCGGCGGTGATGCTGTCGGCCAGCGAGCAGCCGGCGGCGGCGTCGGGGATCAGCACGGTCTTGGACGGGTTGAGGATCTTGGCGGTCTCGGCCATGAAGTGCACGCCCGCCAGCACGATGACAGAGGCCTGCGTCTTCTCCGCCTCCCGCGCCAGGGCCAGGCTGTCGCCGACGATGTCGGCGACGCCGTGGAAGATCTCCGGCGTCTGGTAATTGTGGGCCAGCACGATGGCGTCGCGCTCGGCCTTCAGCCGCTCGATGGCGACGGCGTCATCGGCGAAACTCGACCACTCGAAGCGCGGGATCTCGCCCCGAACGCGGCTGTACAGGGCCTCCGCATCAATGAGCCTTCGGGTGGTCCGGGGCGCGGCGGCGAGGGCGAACGACATTGACCTGCCTCCCTTATGCTCATTTAGAGCATTTCTTGGGCGGGGAAGACGCGTTTACGCCGTCCCCAACCGGCTAGTTATGCTTGCCGTGAGCACAAGGCAAGGGGGCGCCCGCCCTCGCCTCGCGACATCCGGATCAGGCGGGCTTGGCGTCGGCTGAGGGGCATTTGGTGAACTTGCCCTTCGCGTCCTTGCAGCGGGCGGGCTTGGCGGCGGCGGCCGGCGGGCACTTCACGAACTTGCCCTTCTCGCGGCAGGCCGGCGCGGCGGTCGCCTGGTTCGCGGCGAGCACGGCGGTCAGCAGGATCAGCAGGGTGGTCTTGCGCATTCGAGCCCCCAAACGTTGCTGTAAAGACACTTCTCATGCGCGAGGGGTCGCGGCAAGAGCCGGCTCAGCCGGCGCGGGAGAGCGCCAGCCGCGTCCCGGCCACCGCCCGCAGCATCAGGATTTCGCGGCGGAAGCGCACCAGGCGGGCAGGGCGACCGCCGGTCTCCGCCAGCACCTCGCCCGTCTCCTCCACCAGGCCCTGGCTCTCCACCAGCCGGCGGAAGTTCTGCTTGTGCAGGCGGCGGCCGGCCAGCGCCTCCACCGCGCGCTGCAGCTGCAGCAGGGTGACACTCTCGGGCATCAGCTCGAACACCACGGGGCGATATTTGATCTTGGCCCGCAGGCGCGAGAGGCCGGTGGCGAGGATGCGCCGGTGGTCGTGCACCATGGGGCGGCCGGGGTTGGGCAGCAGGCGGTCGGGGCAGGCGTGCGCGCCGCGCAGCGCCTCGGGGATCAGGCCCGCCTCGTACAGCAGCTCGTAGCGCTGCAGCGCCGCCTCCTCGTTCCAGGCGGCGCCGTCCAGGCCGAAGACCAGGCTCGCGCGCTGCGCCCGCGCCCGGCGAACCGCGCCGTCCGACGCCGTCTCGGCCCAGGCGGCAAGGCGCGGGGCGATATCCTCTGCCACGGGGTCGCGGGCGAAGTCGCGCCGGTCCTCCCACGGGAAATAGCCGTACCAGTCGCGCCAGCCGGCCTCCTGCTCCGCCTCGCCCGCCTCCCGCGTCAGGGCCAGATAGCTGAGGGCGATGGTGCGCAGGCCCTCGCCGCCGGTGGTCCGGTCGCGGTCGGCGAAGGTGTACAGCTGCTCGACGTAGCCGAGGGGATGGTGGGTCGCCGCCTCCACCCAGGTGCGAAGGCCCAGCTCCAGTGTGCGGTGGTCCGCCTGGAACGGACCGGACGGAATCGCCTCGCCCTCGTCGACGGTGAGCACCCGTGGCCGCCCGCCCGTCACGGCCACGATCACCGCCGACAGTTCGAGCGCATAGCCGGCGTCGCTCATGGTGTCCCCGCTTGTGAGGCGTGGCGCGTTGCGCTACGTTCGCGGTCGATCGACATGATCCAGAGCTGGAAGAGCGAGGTCGCCCGGCAGGTCTTTGCTGGGATGAAACCGAAGGGCTTTCCGGCCGACCTGGTCAAGCCTGCTCGCCGTCGGCTGGAGCGGCTGAACGCCGCGACCGCCGTGGAGGACCTCCGGACGCCGCCGGGCCACCGGCTGCACCGGCTGGACGGAGATCGGGCGGGCCAGTGGTCCATCAGCGTCAACGACCAGTTCCGCATCTGCTTCGTTTGGGGACCCGTCGGACCGGAAGCGGTCGAGTTCGTGGACTATCATCGAGGATGACGACTATGGCGCCGGAGTTTGAAGACCTTTTGGAGCCCCTGGCGCATCCGGGCGAGCACCTGCGCGAGGACTACCTGCCGGCCTACGGGCTGACGCCCGGCGCGCTCGCGAAGGCGCTGGGACTGGCCGACCGTACGCGGGTCGAGCGTCTGGTCAGGGAGCGCCAGGCGGTGACGCCGGACACCGCGCTGCGCCTCGGGCGGGTGTTCGGGACCACCGCTCAGTTCTGGATGAACCTGCAGGCGCAGCACGACCTGTCGGTTGCGGCCCTGGCCGCCCGCGACCAGCTCGCGGCGCTGAAGCCCCTGCCGACGCCCGACGCGGCTTAACCCCGCCCGCGATAGGGGGGTACGCCTTGGTCGGGCAGCCACAGGCCCTCGGGGACCGGGCCGGTCTGATAGAAGACGTCGATGGGGATGCCGCCGCGCGGGTACCAGTAGCCGCCGATCCGCAGCCACTTCGGCTCGGACGCCGCGATGAACTTGCGGGCGATGGAGACGGTGCAATCCTCGTGGAAGGCGCCGTGGTTGCGGAAGCTGGTCAGGTACAGCTTCAGCGACTTGGACTCCACCAGCCAGTCGCCGGGGGCGTAGTCGATCACCAGGTGGGCGAAGTCCGGCTGGCCGGTCATCGGGCACAGCGAGGTGAACTCCGGCGCGGTGAAGCGCACGCAGTACAGCACACCCGCTTGCGGGTTCGGCACGCGCTCCAGCACCGCGGCCTCGGGACTGGCGGGCGGGGTAACGGCGTGGCCGAGCTGGGTCAGGCCGGAGGTGTCGGTGGTCATGGGGTGCGCAGGTAGGGGAGGGCGGACCGGGGCGCAACGGCCGGCCGCTTCAGCGCCTGTGCAGCACCTCGGCCAAGGCGCCGCGCCGCTCCCAGCCGCGGGCCTGCAGCTCGGGCTCCAGGCTCGGGGCGGACGGGTAGCCGAGGCACAGCAGGGCGATCAGGCGCCAGGCGGGCGGGACCGCCAGCTCCGCCGCCAGCTGGGCCGGGTCGAGGATCGACACCCAGCCGAGGCCGATCCCCTCCGCCCGCGCCGCGAGCCACAGGGTGTGGACGGCGGCGACCACCGAATAGTCGAGCATCTCGGGCATGGTCGCGCGGCCGAGCCCGCGTCCCGTCTCGGTGGCGTGGTCGCAGAACACGGCCAGCTGCTCGGGCGCCTGGTCCAGGCCGGACAGTTTCAGACGGGCGTAGCGGGCCGCGTCCTCCCCCTCGTAGCCGGCGAGGGCGGCGGCGTTGCAGGCCTCGAAGTTCCGCCGCGCCGCCTCGCGCGCCGCCGCGCTCTGCAGATGCACGAAGCGCCAGGGCTGGCTGAGCCCCACGGACGGCGCCAGCATCGCGGTGCGCAGCAGCGCTTCGAGGGCGCCGTCCGGCAGCGGGTCGGGGCGGAAGCTCCGTACGTCCCGCCGCCAGGCCAGAAGCTCGCCGAGCGCCGCGCGGAACGGCGCCGTTTCGAAGTCGCGCAAGCTCAGCCCAGCGCCTGGTCGAGGTCGGCGATCAGGTCGTCGGCGTCTTCGATCCCCACCGACAGGCGCAGCAGGGTGTCGGATATGCCCAGCGCCTGGCGCTGCACGGCGGGTATGGAGGCGTGGGTCATGATCGCCGGGTGTTCGATCAGGCTCTCCACCCCGCCCAGGCTCTCGGCCAGGGTGAATAGCTGCACCCGCTCCAGCACGGCGCGGGCGCGCTCCAGGTCGCCGTCGAGCACGACGGTGACGATGCCGCCGAAGCCTTGCATCTGGCGCCTCGCGAGGTCGTGCTGGGGGTGGCTGGGAAGGCCGGGATAGATCACCCGGTCCACGCCCAGGCGCGCCTCCAGCCATTCGGCGATCTTCAGCGCGTTGGCGCAGGTGCGCTCCATGCGCAGGGCCAGGGTCTTCACCCCACGCAGCGCCAGGAAGCTGTCGAAGGGGGACAGGACGCCGCCCACCGCGTTCTGCAGGAACTTGACCCGCTCAGCCAGCGCCTCCTCCCGCACCGCCAGGGCGCCCGCCACGACGTCGGAGTGGCCGTTCAGGTACTTGGTGACCGAGTGCATGACGATGTCGAAGCCCAGCTCCAGCGGCCGCTGGCACCAGGGCGAGGCGAAGGTGTTGTCTGCGGCGGTCAGCACGCCCCGCTCCCGGCCGATCTGCGCGATGGCGGCCAGGTCGGCGAGGCGCAGCATGGGGTTGGTGGGCGTCTCCACCCAGATCAGCTTGGTCTGCGGCCGGATTGCGGCGCGCAGGGCGTCCAGGTCGCGCAGGTCCACGAAGCTGACATCAAGTCCGGCGGAGCGTTTCCTGACCTTGTCCAGCAGTCGGAAGGTGCCGCCGTACAGGTCGTCCGACGCGATCAGGTGGTCGCCGGCGTCCAGCAGCTCCAGCGCCGTGGAGATCGCCGCCAGGCCCGAGGCGAAGGCGAAGCCGGCCACACCGCCCTCCAGGTCCGCCACCGCCCGCTCGAAGGCGAATCGGGTGGGGTTCTGGCTGCGCGAATATTCGAACCCCTGGTGCACCCCGGGGGAGGACTGGGCGTAGGTGGAGGTGGCGTAGATCGGCGTCATCACCGCCCCGGTGGACGGATCGTGGCGCTGGCCCCCGTGCACCGCCCGGGTGGCGAACGCAGCGCGCGCGTTGGAGCCGTCCGCCCCGCCTGGACCCTGTTCCACGTCGCATTCTCCGGCTAACCCGGTGCTGGCTCTACGCTGGCGGGCGCCGGCGGTTCAAGCGGAGGCGAGATGCTCCAGGCCTATCCCGACGAGGGCGACTGCCGCATCGCCCCGGGCCGTCTGCTGACCAACGGGCGCGAGGGGCACACCTGGATCGACCTGCAGGACCCGACGCCGGAGGAGATCGCCGCGGTCGAGGCGGCGACGGGCGTCGCCATCCCCTCGCGCGCGGCGCTGGAGGAGATCGAGGTCTCCAGCCGCCTGCGCATCGACGGGGAGACCCTGGCGATGACCACGCCCCTGGTCGCCCGCGGCGAGGACGGCGTCGTCTCCGCCCCGGTCGGCTTTTTGGTCAACGGCAAGGTGTGCGTGACGGTGCGCTTCGCCCCGTCCCAGGTGTTCGACACCGTGAAGTCCGAGCTGCAGGGGGTGGATCGCGCCCCCGCCGCGGACATCTTCGTGCGCCTGCTGGAGGAGGTGGTGGATCGCGCCGCCGACCATCTGGAGACCGCCTCGGACCAGCTGGACAAGGCGTCCCACGCCATCTTCCACCTCGACGGGTCCGGCCGCGGCCACAAGCTCTCGCGCGACACCGCCCTGTTGCGCCGGGTGATGACAGAGGTGGGCCGCGCCAGCGGGCGCATGTCCAAGGTGCGCTATACCCTGGTGTGCATCGGTCGCATGGCGGGGTTCGCCGCCGACCGCGGCAAGGACTGGGTGGACGCCCCCACCCGCGAGCGGCTGGCCGGGGTGAAGGCCGACGCCGCCTCTCTGGAGCAGTTCGAGGAGAACATGCTCTCGCGCGTGCAGCTGCTGCAGGACGCCGCCACCGCCTTCATCTCCATCGAGCAGAACGACGTGGTGAAGGTGCTGACCATCGCCTCGGTGGTCGGCATCCCGCCTGTGATGGTGGTCGGGCTGTACGGCATGAACTTCAAGGACATGCCCGAATACGGCTGGCGCTACGGCTATCCCTACGCCATCGCGCTGATCATCGTGACCACGCTGATCCCGCTGCTGTGGTTCAAGTGGAAGGACTGGATGTAGGGGCGCTGGGAGCGGACGTTTCGAGGGAGTGCTTTGGGTGGATTCCGGCCATAGCTTGCGAAGCCCGCTGTTGTCAGACACGTCTGGCGGCTCGAACAACTCAGGTGACGCACAACGTGAAGCGACCGTCTGCGAAGGCTAGCGTGGGCGTCGGACTAGCCGTCGCCGCGTCAGGTGTGTTCGGCTTCTGGGCTACTCCAGGCCACCCTTGGACCGATGGAGCCGCGATTGCGGCCGGGCTTGGAGCCTGCATCGACGCCGCCGTCTTGCGGCGACGCAGACCTCCGTCATAGGCTCCGGAGAACGGACGTGATGAGGACGTGCTCAGGGTGGCTCACTACCGCGATGACGGCTATGTTCGACTTGCGATGACGGAGCAACGAAAGAGGCGTGACCAGCGGGCAGCAATCTGGACATCCGCTTATCTGCTAGCTGTCGCCATAGCTCCCATAATTACGTCTTGGTTGTTTGGTGGTGTGGAGGGGGGATACACCGGCACTGGTGAACTTGCTCCAGGTTCTCGACCGCTGGTGTTCGTACAAGTGCCGGCCGTCATTGTGGCCCTAATGGGTGTCCAATTCGTCGTTGCGACACTCACTCGGCAACTGCGCCCGATCTGGCTATTTGCCGTTCCTGTTGTCGGGCTTGCGACCCTGGCGATAAATCCGATCCAGAGGTGGTGGTGCGCCGTATCTCACGTGTGTTGGGTCGGTCATTAGCGTCCGCTCAGGGTCGAAGCGCCGGTTGGACCTCACCCGCTAAGTCACCCTCTTTTCCCCCCACCCTCCGTCATCCGGGAGGGCGGAGCCGATCCGGGACCCAGCCGCGCCACGTTGACGGCGCCGGTCTACGGCCGTGCCGCGCGCGGAGCTGCTGGGTCCGTAAACCCGCGTCAGCTACCCTCCTGAAGCTCTCAGAAGCCTTCCAAGGCCACCGCTTGTCGCGGATACTCGTCCCCGCTACCCATGTCCCATGAAGCGGCTGGGGCTGATCGGGTTCGGGCAGTTCGGGCGGCTGGCTGCGGGCCTGCTCCGCGAGCACTTCGACATCGTCGTCAGCGATCCGGCGCCGGACGCCGAGGTCGCGGCGCGCCAGCTGGGCGTGGCGTTCGCGCCCCTGGCCGAGGCGGCGGGGCGCGAGGTGGTGGTGGTGGCCGCGCCCATCTTCGCCATGCGCGGCGTGTTCGAGCAGATGGCGCCCCACGTGCGCCCCGGCGCCCTCGTCGCCGACGTGGGCTCGGTGAAGATGGCCCCCGCGCGCTGGATGGCCGAGCTGCTCCCCGTGCACGCCGACCTGGTCGCCACTCACCCCCTGTTCGGGCCGCAGAGCGCCAAAGGCGGTCTGGCCGGACTGCGCCTGGTGGTCTGTCCCGTGCGGGGCGAGCGGCACGAGGCGGTCGCCGCCTTCGGCCGCCGCCTCGGCCTGACGGTCACCGTCACGACGGCGGAGGAGCACGACCGGGAGATGGCCTATGTCCAGGCGCTCACCCACCTGATCGGCCGCTCGCTCGACGGCGTCGGCGTGCCCGACGGCAAGCTGAAGACCCAGTCCTACCAGCACCTGCTGGACCTCTGCGCGCTGATCGGCGCCGACACCTTCGAGCTGTTCAGCGCCATCCAGACCCAGAACCCCTTCGCTCGGGAGGTGGTGGGCGCCTTCGTGGATCAGGCGCAGGCGCTGCTGGCCGGGGCCGCCGACTACGCCCGGGCCGCGCCCGCAGACCCCCAGGCCTGAGCGGGCGGGCGGTCCGGCGGAGAAATCTTCCCCAAACCTCCGGAGTTGACCGGGCGGCGAGGCTGAGCTACGTCGCCATCAGCTTCCTGGAGCAACAAACGTGCGTCGCAGCATCGTACTTACCGGAGCGGCCCTGGCCGTATGACGTTCACGTCATGCGAGCGCGGTCGCTCACACGCCAAGGCCCCCGCGGGGCCTTTTTTCTTGCCCTGACGCCAACCCCCGACCCCCCGAGGCCCCCATGACGGCCCACCAGACCATCGCCCCCGAACCCCGCATGGAGGCGCCGCCCGCGCCCGTGACGCTCACCGGCGCCGAGATCGTGGTGCGCGCGCTCGTGGACCAGGGGGTGGACACGCTGTTCGGCTATCCGGGCGGCGCGGTGCTGCCGATCTACGACGCCCTGTTCCAGGACGGCGAAAAGTTCGGGCCGCGGCTGAAGCACGTCCTGGTCCGCCACGAGCAGGGCGCCGGCCACGCCGCGGAGGGCTACGCCCGCTCCACCGGCCGGCCCGGCGTGGTGCTGGCCACTTCCGGCCCCGGCGCGACCAATGTGGTGACCCCGATGGTCGACGCCCTGATGGACTCCATCCCCATGGTGGTGCTGACCGGCCAGGTGCCGACCCACCTGATCGGCTCCGACGCCTTCCAGGAGTGCGACACGGTCGGGATCACCCGCTCGGCCACCAAGCACAACGTGCTGGTCAAGGACGTGAAGGACCTGGCGCGGGCGATCCACGAGGCGTTCCACATCGCCACCACCGGCCGCCCCGGCCCGGTGCTGATCGACATCCCCAAGGACATCCAGTTCGCCAGCGCCGTCTATGAAGGGCCCGACGCGATCCGCTTCGCCCACGCCTACGCCCCTCGTCGCCAGGGCGATGCGGCCAAGGTGCGCGAGGCGGTGGAGCTGATCGCCGCCGCCCGCCGGCCGATCTTCTATACTGGCGGGGGCGTCATCAACGCGGGCCCGGCGGCCAGCGAGGCCCTGCGCGCCTTCGCCAAAGCCGTCGGCGCGCCGGTCACCTCCACCCTGATGGGCCTGGGCGCCTTCCCGGCCGGCGACCCGCAGTGGCTGGGGATGCTGGGGATGCACGGCGCCTATGAGGCGAACCATGCCATGCACGACTGCGACGTGATGGTGGCGGTGGGCGCGCGCTTCGACGACCGGGTGACCGGGCGGCTGGACGCCTTCTCCCCCGGGTCCAAGAAGATCCACGTCGACATCGACCCCTCCTCGATCGGCAAGATCGTGAAGGCCGACATCGGCATCGTCGGCGACGCCGGCGAGGTGTTGGGCCAGATGCTGGAGGCCTGGGCCGGCCGGTCGGCGGCGGACCTGTCGCCCTGGTGGGCGGAGATCGAGCGGTGGCGCGCCCGCAAGGCCTTCGCCTACGCCCCGTCGGACAGCGTGATCAAGCCGCAGCACGCCATCGAGCGGCTGTACGCCCTCACCCGCGAGGTGGAGGCCAAGGGCCGCGAGGTCTACGTCACCACCGAGGTGGGCCAGCACCAGATGTGGGCGGCCCAGTTCTTCCACTTCCACCAGCCGAACCGCTGGATGACCTCCGGCGGGCTCGGCACCATGGGCTACGGCCTGCCGGCGGCGGTGGGGGTCCAGGCGGCCCACCCCGGCGCCCTGGTGATCGACATCGCCGGCGAGGCCAGCGTTCAGATGACCATGCAGGAGATCTCCACCGCGGTTCAGTACGACCTGCCGATCAAGGTCTTCATCCTGAACAACGAATGGATGGGCATGGTGCGCCAGTGGCAGCAGCTGCTGCACGGCGAGCGCTATTCCCACAGCTACTCCTCGTCCCTGCCGGACTTCGTGAAGCTGGCGGAAGCTTACGGCGCGGTGGGCCTGCGCGCGGAAACCCCGGCGGAGCTGGACGGCAAGATCATGGAGATGATCGCAAGCGACCGGCCCGTGATCTTCGACTGCCGGGTGGAGAAGGCCGAGAACTGCCTGCCCATGATCCCTTCCGGCAAGGCCCACAACGACATGATCCTGCCGGACATGTGCGCCGACCTCGGCAGCGTGATCACCGAGGCGGGCAAGAGGCTGGTCTGATGAGAGCGCTGCGCCCTGTCCTCCCCGGCGCGGCGGGGGAGCACGGATCATGACCGACACCCTGCCCGCCGACACCGCCGGTTCGGCCTATTTCCTCGACGCGGCGCCGGATGCGGAGCGGCGGGCCACCTTCGCGGTGATCGTCGACAACGAGCCGGGCGTGCTGCACCGGGTGGTGGGGCTGTTCTCCGCGCGCGGCTACAACATTGAGAGCCTGACCGTGGCCGAGACGGACCATGCGGTCCACGCCTCGCGCATCACGATCGTAACCCGCGGCCGGGAGAGCGTGCTGGCCCAGATCAAGGCCCAGCTCGGCAAGATCGTGCAGGTGCGCCGGGTCTACGAGGTGGGCGGCGATCCCCGCTGGGTGGAGCGCGAACTGGCCCTGGTCAAGGTGAGGGGCGTGGGCGAGGCGCGCGTGGAGACGCTGCGCATCGCCGAAATCTTCCGCGCCCGGGTGATCGATACGGATACCGACAGCTTCGTCTTCGAATTGACCGGTTCGCCGGAGAAGATCGACAAGTTCGAGCACCTGATGCGCCCCCTCGGCCTGGTCGAGGTCTCCCGCACCGGCGTGCTCTCGATCGCCCGGGGGGCGGAGCGGGTATGATGGTTAGTTCACCCTCCCTCCCCCTCGAAGGGGGAGGGGTAGGGGAGGGGGTGCGCGCACCACGGCTCGTGGGGGCGCATAGGAGGCGGCGCCGCCTCATGCGCCCCCCGCTTCGACGTTCTGCACTCACCCCCATCCCTGCCCTTCCCCCTTCGAGGGGGAAGGGAGATCCTTCCTGACGGAGCTCTACCCAATGCGTGTCTACTACGATCGCGACGCCGACCTTGCCCGCATCCTCGAGAAGAAGGTCGCCATCATCGGCTATGGCAGCCAGGGTCACGCCCATGCGCTGAACCTGCGCGACAGCGGCGTGAAGGAGGTGGCCGTGGGCCTGCGTCCCGGCTCCGCCTCCGCGAAGAAGGCCGAGGCCGAGGGCCTGAAGGTGCTGAGCGTGGCCGAGGCGGCGGCCTGGGCCGACGTGGTGATGATGCTCACCCCCGACGAGCACCAGCGCGACATCTACGCCAGCGAGATCGCCCCCAACATCCGCGACGGCGCCGCCCTGATGTTCGCCCACGGCCTGAACATCCACTTCCGCCTGATCGAGCCGAGGGACACGATCGACGTCCTGATGGTCGCGCCGAAGGGGCCGGGCCACACCGTGCGCAGCGAGTACCAGCGCGGCGGCGGCGTGCCCTGCCTGATTGCGGTGCACAAGGACGCCTCGGGCCAGGCCATGGACCTCGGCCTCGCCTATGCCAGCGCCATCGGCGGCGGCCGCTCGGGCGTCATCGAGACCAACTTCCGCGAGGAGTGCGAGACCGACCTGTTCGGCGAGCAGGCGGTGCTGTGCGGCGGCCTGGTCGACCTGATCCGCGCCGGCTTCGAGACCCTGGTGGAGGCCGGCTACGCGCCGGAGATGGCCTACTTCGAGTGCCTGCACGAGGTGAAGCTGATCGTGGACCTGATCTACGAGGGCGGCATCGCCAACATGAACTACTCGATCTCCAACACCGCCGAATATGGCGAGTACGTCACCGGCCCGCGCCTGATCACCGATGAGACCAAGGCGGAGATGAAGCGGGTGCTGAAGGACATCCAGGAAGGCCGCTTCGTGCGCGACTTCATGCTGGAGAACGCCGCCGGCCAACCCACCCTGAAGGCCCGCCGCGCCCTGCTCGGCGAGCACCCGGTGGAGCAGGTGGGCGAGCGCCTGCGCGCCATGATGCCCTGGATCGGCAAGGGCAAACTGGTCGACAAGACGCGGAACTGAGGCGACCTCTCATGTCGCCGCGTTCACCTGCGGCGGCTCGCGGCGGTCGACCGACACCGGACGACCGCCGCCCTTGGCTAGGCTCCGCTCTCGGGGCCAGCCGCCCCCCTGGTCATCGTTGACGCCGGCGGCGATGGCGCAGATGCCGTAGGCGTCGGCTGAGGCGGCGACTGCGACGACGGGGAGGGGCGCTGAGGCGGGGGGCTCGCAGGATCCGGGTAGAGCAACTTGGCCAGTTTTTGATTGTCGAGCAGGCTGGCGAACGCGCCGGGCGCGCCCGCTTCGTCGCTCTTCACGAACAGGCTCCGCAGCATCACGATCGCCTGCCCATCGTCCGCCAGCGCTTGGTGGGCCGCCTCGAAGACCTCATCGGCGAGGTCGAGTTTGCGCTTTGCGAAGGCCTCTGCCGACTCATCCTGATCCTGCTTGAACCCGGCATGTCGTGCGCCCAGCTTGGCCGCCAGGGAGACCCACAGCTCCCACATCGGCGCGTCGATCGGACGGGCGTAGTCGGGGTCGCCCGGCAGCGGACGGCGGCGGTACAGCCACTGGCGATGGTCCTTCGGCCAGCTCTGCGCGGCGATCTGGGTCCACAAGGTGCGGAGGCGATGGACGTGCAGGTCGTCGCCGCTCACCGCCACGGCATGACGGACATAGGCGGCCTTGATCGGGGCATTGGGTTCGCCGCTCGTCAGGCGGTCGCGGAAGGCTTTGTCGGCGTGGGCGAAGAGGATTTCGCCGACGCCTTCGACATAGCCATCCTCGACCCCGTCCGCCAGCACTGCACGCTCCAGGTCCAGCACCGTGCGGATGTCGTGCCGGCGCAAGGCCAGGAAGGCTTCCACCCCCACGATCAGGCAGAGCTGGGCCTGCAGCACCCAGTCGAACACCTCGTGCAGGCCGAACGGTGTTTCGACATACAGCTGTATCGGATTGGCGGTGGCCAGGTTCTGGATGTCGTAGATGTTCAGCAGTTCCAGCCAAGTGGTGGTTCCGGCGTCGATGCCGTCGATGATGTCCGTTGGGACGCTGGTGACGAACTGGTAGACGGAGATGTCCTGACCCTTCTGCAGCGTCAGGCGCAGCTGACGGGAGACCCAGGTCAGCCCCGCCTCGGGCGAAGTGCCGATCAGGAAGGCGGCCCCGAACCACCAGGGCGCCCCCTTGGGCGCCGGGTCCGCGCTCTGCGCTGGCGGCGGCTGTCCTGGCTGGAGATGGGAGAGGGCCCAGCCGATCTCGTGCACGCCGCCGACCAGGCAGCGATAGGCCACCACCGCAATGACGACCCCGAGCATGAGCTGCAGCGACGCCCTGACGAAGGCGATCATGTTGAGCTCGTAGCTGTAAGCGCGGCGCACCAGCAGGATGGTGGCCGTGACATAGGCTCCCAGAAAGGCGCCAGCGGCCACCGATAGCACCGGCAGGAGAGTTGTCTCAGTCGCGTCGAGATCGCCTGACCAGATCAGCGCGTTGGACGCAACGATGTCGAGCGGATGCTGCAGTATGCATCGCCCATCTGGCAAGCATATATTGGCCTTGATATAGCACTGTATCGGCACCAGAAGCAGTTCGAATCCTAAGAAACTGAAGGATATGAATAGGAGCATGCCTACGATCACGGTCGGCGGCATGCGTTGAACGTGCGTGACCAGCAGGGTGGAGTTCATCGCGCGCGGGCTGCGGAGGTCGTATTTGGCTCTTACCTGTTCCAGCTGGGGAAGGTTGGAGTCAGGGAAGAGGGCCCGGACGAGATCGTTGTAGACGGCGCCGCGCTGGCTGCGCACCACCCAGCGCGAAGCGAACAGGGTCATGGGCAGCGCTGCCGCCAGGAAGGCGGCGAGCAGATGGTAGGCTGAGCCGGGCTGCAGTAGGCCGCCGATTGATCCGGGCGTCATGCGGCGACCGCGGCGGTCGGCAACTTTTCCGCGCCGACCTGGACGGAGTGCTGGAGGTGGATGAGGTTCGCCGGATGCGCGCTGAAGAAGGCGGTGTGCTGCAGGTAGATCTGGATCGCCGCCGCACTGATCAACGGTCCTGCGGGCGGCTGCAACTCGCCGATCGGGGCGCCGGACAGCCACTGGCGCAAGGCGTTCGGCGGCCCGCTCATGTTGATCCATAACGCCATGTACAGCAGCGCCTTTGGGTCGATTGTGCAGTGGCGGCTCGCAGCCGCGGCGATGCAGGCGTCGAGATGCTCGAGCACCACGGCGAACAGCACGTCATCCATCGCGTCGACCTCCGCCCGCCCGTCCGCGCTCGATAGGGCCTCATCGACTGCCTTCGTGTCTTCAGGCGAGAGGGGATTGCCTCCAGGGCAGGGCTGCGAGACGGCGTTCATGACGCGTGTGACGAGCTCCTGCGGGAGCGCCCGACGAGTCAGGATCGTGCGAAGCGTCGCGCGGGCGTGGCCGTTGGTGTTGGTGTCACCCTGGAAGATGCCGAAGCTTGCGCCGCTGGCGCCGAAGCGGGCGTAACTGAGGGCGTAGGGCGAGGCGCCGCCGATCTCGTTCTGCTTGATCGCCTCGCGCAGGGCGGGCTCCAGATTTGTAGCAACCATAGATGGCGTTCCCCAGCAAACCGCTTCCTCGCCGGGCCGGCGGGGGAAGAACGATTGGGTTGAAATGGCCGGACGCGAGGCGGCTCTACAGGCCGCGGCACAGACGCGGCCCGACCATTGCACAACCTATGGGTTTGATCGAGTCCTTATTTCGCCACTGCGAGAGATGCAGGGGTCACGATCGGCGTCGCAGCTGCTCCACGTCGCGCACGGCGCCTCGGGCGGCGCTGGTGGTCAGGGCGGCGTAGGCCTCCAGGGCGGCGGAGACCTGGCGGTTCCGCTCCGCCGGGGTCCAGGCGCGGGGGCCGCGGGCCAGCTCCGCATCGCGGCGGGCGTCCAGCTCGGCCTGGGGCACGGCGAGGGTCAGGGTGCGGGCGGGGATGTCGATCTCGATCCGGTCGCCGTCGCGGACCAGGGCGATCAGGCCGCCCTCCGCCGCCTCGGGCGAGACGTGGCCGATGGACAGCCCGCTGGTGCCGCCCGAGAAGCGCCCGTCGGTGATCAGGGCGCAGGCCTTCCCCAGGCCCTTCGACTTCAGATAGCTGGTCGGATACAGCATCTCCTGCATCCCCGGGCCGCCCTTGGGGCCTTCGTAGCGGATCACCACCACGTCGCCGGCCTTCACCTCGCCGGTGAGGATGCCCGAGACGGCGTCGTCCTGGCTCTCGTAGACGCGGGCGGGGCCGCTGAACTTCAGGATGCTCTCGTCCACGCCGGCGGTCTTCACGATGCAGCCGTCCCGCGCCAGCTCGCCGGTCAGGACCGCCAAGCCGCCGTCCTGCGAGAAGGCGTGGGCCGCGTCGCGGATCACGCCGGAGCTGCGGTCCAGGTCCAGCTCGTCGTAGCGGCGCGACTGGGAGAAGGCGGTCTGGGTCGGCACGCCGCCGGGGGCGGCGCGGTAGAAGTCGCGCACCTGCTCGCTGCTCGTCTGGCCCACGTCCCAGCGGGCCAGGGCCTGGCTGAGGGTGGGCGCGTGCACGGTGGGCGAGCGGGCGTCGATCAGGCCGGCCCGGTCCAGCTCGCCCAGGATGGCCATGATGCCGCCGGCGCGGTGCACATCCTCCATGTGCACGTCGTTCTTGGCGGGGGCGACCTTGCACAGGCAGGGGGTGCGGCGCGACAGGCGGTCGATGTCGCCCATGCCGAAGTCCACCTGCGCCTCCTGTGCGGCGGCCAGCAGGTGCAGCACCGTGTTGGTCGAGCCGCCCATGGCGATGTCCAAGGTCATGGCGTTCTCGAAGGCGGCGAAGTTCGCCACCGAGCGCGGCAGGACGCTGGCGTCTTCCTGCTCGTAGTACCGGCGCGCCAGGTCCACGATCAGGCAGCCCGCCTCCACGAACAGGCGCTCGCGGTCGGCATGGGTGGCCAGAGTGGAGCCGTTGCCGGGCAGCGACAGGCCCAGAGCCTCGGTCAGGCAGTTCATCGAGTTGGCCGTGAACATGCCCGAGCAGGAGCCGCAGGTCGGGCAGGCCGAGCGCTCCATCACCGCCACCTCGGCGTCGGCGACGGCGTCGTCGGCGGCGACGATCATGGCGTCGATCAGGTCGACCGAGCGGGTCTGGCCCTTCCACACCACCTTGCCGGCCTCCATCGGTCCGCCGGAGACGAAGACGGCGGGGATGTTCAGGCGCAGGGCCGCCATCAGCATGCCGGGCGTGATCTTGTCGCAGTTGGAGATGCACACCAGCGCGTCGGCGCAGTGGGCGTTGACCATGTACTCCACGCTGTCGGCGATCAGCTCGCGCGAGGGCAGGGAGTAGAGCATCCCCGCGTGGCCCATGGCGATGCCGTCGTCCACGGCGATTGTGTTGAACTCCTTGGCCACGCCGCCGGCCCGCTCGATCTCGCGGGCGACCAGCTGGCCCAGGTCCTTCAGGTGGACGTGGCCGGGCACGAACTGGGTGAAGGAGTTGGCGACCGCGATGATCGGCTTGCCGAAGTCGGCGTCCTTCATCCCGGTGGCGCGCCAGAGCCCCCGGGCGCCGGCCATGTTGCGGCCGTGGGTGGTGGTGCGGGAACGATACGGCGGCACGGGCATGGTCCTGAAGGCAGGACGTGCCCTTTACCCCCGCCGCCGCCCGGGGTCAAAGCACGGACGTGCCCCGCGCCCTCCCCAGTCTCGCCAGGGAAGTACCCCGAAGCGGGAAGGGGAAGCGGCGCGGGGCTGCGGCCCGACCTAATCCTCGCGCAGGTCCAGCTCGCGGTTGATGCGCAGCGCAAGGAGCGTGCAGACCGCGCCGGAAAGCAGATAGGCCCCTGTCGCGACGAGGCCGAGCTTGGCCGACAGGAACAGGGCCACCAGCGGGGCGAAGCCCGCACCGACGAGCCACGCCAGGTCCGAGGTCATGGCGGCCCCGGTGTAGCGGTAGCGCAGCGGGAAGCTGGACGCGACCGCGCCGGACGCCTGGGCGAACGAGAAGCCCAGCAGCGCGAAGCCCAGGATCAGATAGGCGGTCTCGCCCAGCTCGCTGGCCCCCAGGGTGAACGGGGCGAAGAAGCTGAACACCGCGATCAGCGCCGCGCCGATCGCCAGCGTCTTGCGGCGGCCGATCTGGTCGGCGATCCCGCCGGACGCCAGCATGGAAGCGATGCCCACCACCGAGCTGACGATCTCCAGCCCCAGGAAGTCGCTGACCGGCCGGTGCTTGAAGATCACCAGCCAGGAGAGCGGGAAGATCGTCACCAGGTGGAACAGGGCGAAACTGGCCAGCGGGGCGAAGGCGCCGGTGACGACGTGCACCCCCTCCTTGCGCAGCATTTCGCGGATCGACACGGGCTCCAGCTCGCGCCGGGCCAGCATGGCCGCAAACTCCCGCGTCACCACCAGGCGCAGGCGGGCGAACAGGGCCACCACGTTGATGGCGAAGGCCACGAAGAAGGGATAGCGCCAGCCCCATTCCAGGAAGTCGCCCGGCGTCAGCAGGCCGACGAAGAAGACGAACAAGCCGCTGGCCAGCAGCAGGCCCAGCGGCGCGCCGAGCTGCACCAGCATGGCGTACCAGCCGCGCTTGCCCTCGGGCGCGCTCAGCGACAGCAGGGAGGCCAGGCCGTCCCACGCGCCGCCCAGCGCGATGCCCTGGCCGATTCGGCAGACCGCGAGCAGGGCGGGGGAGATCCAGCCGACCTGGGCGTATCCCGGCAGGAAGGCGACGGCCGCCGTCGATCCCCCAAGCAGGAATATGGCGATGGTCAGCTTCACCCCTCGGCCGTAGCGCCGGTCGATGCCCGAGAAGATGCCGGTGCCGAACGGCCGCGCCACGAACGCCAGCGCGAACAGGGCGAAGGAGTACATGGTGCCCGTCAGGGCGTCGTAGCCCGGGAAGCACACCGCCGGGAACACGATGACCGAGGCGATGCCGTACACGAAGAAGTCGAAGAACTCCGACGTGCGGCCGATCACCACTCCCAGGGCGATCTCCGCGGCGGAGACGGGCTTCTCGTCCGCGTGCGCCAATCGCGCGTCATGCTCGAGCCCTGAGGATGTGGGCTCGACGAAATAGCTGGTGCTCATCCTGCCTCGCCGTTATGGACCGCGCGCCCATGCCATCGGAACACGCCAGCCACAAGGACGGTTCTCACGCCGTCCCTTCAAGCCTACCGCGCGCGCCCCTCGTCGCGCCTTGTCCAATGTCAACGCGGGCCAGCTAGTCGCCATGCAAGGGTCCTTGCGTATGAAGGGTTTGATGTCGGGGGCGCTCCGTTGCGCCGGTCTTGCGCTGGCGGCGGTCGCCCTCAGCGGCTGCGCGCCGGTGCTTCTCGCGCCGGCGGGGGATGTGGCGCGACAGGAGCGCGACATCCTGCTCGCCTCCACCGCGCTGATGCTGCTGATCATCATTCCGGTGATGGCGCTGACGGTGCTGTTCGCGTGGCGCTACCGCCGGTCGAACACCGAGGCCGAGTACGATCCGGACTTCCACCACTCCACCGCGCTGGAGGTGGCGATCTGGTCCGCGCCGCTGACCATCATCGTGGCCCTGGGCGCCCTCACCTGGGTCAGCACCCACACGCTGGATCCCTACCGCCCGATCAGCCAGCTGGGCATGGGCCATCCGGTAGCCAGCGCGAACGTCAAGCCGGTGCGGGTCCAGGTGACCGCCCTGGATTGGAAGTGGCTGTTCATCTATCCGGACCTAGGCATCGCCACGGTCAATGAGCTGGCGGTGCCGATCGGCGCGCCGCTCGACTTCCAGATCACCTCCTCGCACATGATGAACTCGTTCTTCGTGCCGGCCATGGCGGGCCAGATCTACGCCATGCCGGGCATGGTCACGCCGCTGCACGCGGTGATGAACAAGGCAGGAACCTACACGGGCTTCTCCGCCAACTACGCCGGCAGCGGCTTCTCGGAGATGCACTTCGACACCAAGGCGCTCGCGCCGGCCGCCTTCGACGCCTGGGTCCAGCATGTGAAGGCCTCGGGCGGCGCCCTGGACCGCAACGGCTACCTGGGGCTGGAGAAGCCCACCGTCGCCGAGCCGGTCCACGAATACGCCCGCGTCGAACCCAACCTGTTCAATCTCGTCGCCAACGAATGCGCCGATCCGCAGGAGATGTGCGTCAGCGACATGATGCGCCTCGACGCCAAGGGAGGAACCAAGCCCGAGGAAAACCCGGGCATGATGGAGAGGAACCAGCACGGCGGCCAGGGCGGCCAGGTCGGACCGGAGACGCCGCAGGCGCCGCCGAGCCGCCAGCGTCCCGTCCTGCCCCATTCGCGTGAACCCAACGCCGGCCGGCCGACCCCGCCCGGCGGAACCGCCTCGGGATAATCCAGTCCATGAACACAGCCGAACTCTGGAAGTTCGTCTTCGGCCGCTTCACCCTGGACGAGCTGCCGCTGCGCGAGCCGATCCTGGTCGTCACCTTCCTCGGCGTGGCGGTGGGCGGTCTCGGCCTCCTCTACGTCATCACCCGCATGAAGGCCTGGGGCTATCTGTGGAAGGAGTGGTTCACCAGCGTGGACCACAAGCGCATCGGCGTCATGTACATGGTGCTGGGCACCGTCATGCTGCTGCGCGGCTTCGCCGACGCCCTGATGATGCGCAGCCAGCAGGCGATCGCCTTCGGCGCGCAGCAGGGCTATCTGCCGGCGCACCACTACGACCAGGTGTTCACCGCCCACGGCGTGATCATGATCTTCTTCGTGGCCATGGCCATGGTCACGGGGCTGATGAACTTCGTCGTGCCGATGCAGATCGGGGCGCGGGACGTGGCCTTCCCCTTCCTGAACAACTTCAGCTTCTGGATGACGGTCGCCGGCGGCATGCTGGTGATGATGAGCCTGTTCGTGGGCGAGTTCGCCCGAACCGGCTGGCTGGCCTATCCGCCGCTGTCGGAGATCGCCTACAGTCCGGACGCCGGCGTCGACTATTATATCTGGGCGCTGCAGATCGCGGGCGTCGGCACGCTGTTGTCGGGCATCAACCTGATCGCCACCATCGTGAAGATGCGCGCCCCGGGCATGAGCCTGATGAAGATGCCCGTCTTCGTCTGGACCTCGCTGTGCACCAACGTGCTGATCGTCGCCGCCTTCCCGGTGCTGACAGCCGTGCTGGCGCTGCTGATGCTCGACCGCTACGTCGGCACCAACTTCTTCACGAACAACCTCGGCGGAAATCCGATGATGTACGTGAACCTGATCTGGATCTGGGGTCACCCGGAAGTCTACATCCTGATCCTTCCCGCGTTCGGCGTGTTCTCCGAAGTGACGTCGACCTTCTGCGGCAAGTCGCTGTTCGGCTATACCTCGATGGTCTACGCCACCGTGGTCATCACCATCCTGTCCTACCTGGTGTGGCTGCACCACTTCTTCACTATGGGGTCGGGGGCGAGCGTCAACTCCTTCTTCGGCATCACCACCATGGTGATCTCCATCCCCACCGGGGCGAAGATCTTCAACTGGCTGTTCACCATGTACAAGGGCCGCATCCGCTTCGAGCTGCCCATGATGTGGACCATCGCCTTCATGCTGACCTTCACCATCGGCGGCATGACCGGCGTGCTGCTGGCGGTGCCGCCGGCCGACTTCGTCCTGCACAACAGCCTGTTCCTGATCGCCCACTTCCACAACGTGATCATCGGCGGCGTGCTGTTCGGCATGTTCGCGGGGATCAACTACTGGTTCCCCAAGGCCTTCGGGTTCAAGCTCGATCCGTTCTGGGGCAAGGTGTCGTTCTGGTGCTGGGTGCCGGGCTTCTGGCTCGCCTTCGCGCCGCTGTACGTGCTGGGCCTGATGGGGGTGACGCGCCGTCTGCGGCACTTCGACGATCCCAGCCTGCAAATCTGGTTCGTGATCGCCGCGGTCGGCGCGGGCGTCATCGCGCTCGGCATCGCCGCCTTCCTGATCCAGATCGCCGTCAGCATCATGAACCGCGAGAAGCTGGCCGACACGACCGGCGACCCGTGGGACGGCCGCACGCTGGAATGGTCGACGTCCTCGCCGCCCCCGGCCTACAACTTCGCCTTCACCCCCATCGTGCACGGCCATGACGCGTGGACCGACATGAAGGCCCGCGGCTACAAGCGGCCGCTGGAGGGCTACCACTCCATCCACATGCCCAGGAACACGCCCGCGGGCCTGATCCTGGCCGGCTTCGCCTTCCTCGTGGGGGTGGGGATGATCTGGTACATGTGGTGGCTGGCGGCGCTGGGCTTCGTGGCGCTGGTGGTGTTCGCCATCTTCCACACCTTCAACTTCCACCGCGACTACTACATCCCGGTCGCAGAGGTGGCCGAGACCGAGGCCGAGCGTACGCGCATGCTGAACCTGCAGGGGGCCTGAGCGTGGACGTGACGGCTCAAGCCCACCGCCACCCGGCGGACCCGGCCTTCTACGTGGCCGACGAGCACGGGCACCACCCGGAGAACGGGACCCTGCTGGGGTTCTGGATCTACATCATGAGCGACTGCCTGATCTTCGCAGTCCTCTTCGCCGTCTACGGCGTGCTCGGCCGCGCCTATGCGGGCGGCCCGTCGCCGGCGACCCTGTTCCACCTCGGCGACGTGGCGGTGAACACCTCCATGCTGCTGCTGTCCTCGATCACCTACGGCTTCGCCATGCTGGCGATGGAGCATGAGCGGAAGTCCCAGACCCTGCTGTGGCTGGGGATCACCGGCCTGTTCGGCGTCGCCTTCGTGTTCCTGGAGCTGCGGGAGTTCGCGGACTTCATCCACGAGGGCGCGGGCCCCCAGCGCAGCGCCTTCCTGTCGTCCTTCTTCGCCCTGGTCGGCACCCACGGCCTGCACGTCAGCTTCGGCATCCTGTGGCTGGTGGTGCTGATGGTGCAGGTGGTGCAGCGCGGCCTCGGCGCGGACATCCGCCGCCGTCTGATGTGCCTGTCCATGTTCTGGCACTTCCTGGACGTGGTCTGGATCGGCGTGTTCTCGTTCGTCTACCTCATCGGAGTGCTGCAATGAGCGCCTCTGCCGGCGTCCACGGCGAGCCGCCGCCCCACGGCCAGCCCCATGGGGAGCAGGCCGGCCACGGCTCGCTCAAGGGCTACATGATCGGCTTCGGCCTGTCGGTGGTGCTGACCGCCATCCCGTTTTGGCTGGTGATGAACCACGTCATCGCCAGTGCGGCGGCCGCCGCCGCGGTGGTGATGATCTTCGCCGCCGTGCAGATCGTGGTGCACGTGATCTACTTCCTGCACCTGAACACCAAGTCGGAGGCCGGCTGGAACATGCTCGCCTTCACCTTCACCGTGGTGGTGCTCGTGATCTCGGTGGGGGGCTCGGTCTGGGTCATGTACCACCTGAACGCCAACATGATGCCGATGCCGGTCAACCAGACCATGCAGATGGTCCGCCAGATGCCATGACGGCGGTCCGGCTCCGGGGGCGGTTCGCCGCCCTGAGCCTGGCCGCCCTGGCGCTCGCCGCGGCCTTCACCGCGCTGGGTGTCTGGCAGCTGCAGCGGCGGGTCTGGAAGCTGGAGCTGATCGCCGCCGTCGACCGCCGCGTCCAAGCCCCGGCCGAGCCGGCGCCCGGGCCGGCGGCGTGGCCTGCGATCACCGCGGCGAACAGCGCCTATCGACATGTCCGCGCCCACGGCCGTCTGCTGAACGAGCGCGAGACGCTGGTTGAGGCCGTCACGGAGCTCGGACCCGGCTTCTGGGTGATGACGCCCCTGCGGACCGACCAGGGCTTCACCGTGCTGGTGAACCGTGGCTTCGTTGCACCGGAGCGCCGGCAGCCGGCCTCCCGTGCGGCGGGGGAGCCTGCGGGCGAGGTCACGGTCTCAGGGCTCCTCAGGATCAGCGAGCCGGGCGGAGGCTTCCTGCGCCACAATGCGCCGGGCGCGGACCGCTGGTATTCCCGCGACGTGGCCGCGATCGCCGCGGCGCGGAGCCTGGGGCCGACCGCCCCCTACTTCATCGACGCCGACGCCGCGCCGAACCCCGGCGGCTGGCCGGTCGGCGGCCTGACGGTGATCCGCTTCCCCAACAGCCACCTGGTCTATGCGATCACCTGGTTCACCCTTGCGGCGCTAGTCCTGGGCGGCTGGACGATGGCGGCGCGGATCGAGCGCCGGTCCTAGAGCATCCATGTTGATCAAGCGGGCGTAGCGGCCCAGAGTCGCTGGTCGCGGAGGATGGAGATGGCGCTTCGACGTGACGGATTTGGAGTGGTCGGTGATCCAGCCGCTGCTGCCCAACAAGCCGCACGGCGTGCCGCGTGTGAATGACCGGCAGATGCCGAACGGCATCTTCTAGCGCTTACGGACGAGAGCACCTTGGGCGGACATTCCGGCGCGCTACGGCTAAGCCCACGACAGGCATACCGCCAATATGCTCGACACCATCGGCCACCAGCAGACCCTGCTCGCAAGCGCTATGCCGGCCGCACCGTTCCGGAGCTGATCTGATCACCCGGTCTGGGCTCTCCGGGCGCTGGAGGGGCTCGGGTGGTGATGTGTTGCCTAAGCCGCTCGCCCGCCAGGCGGACGTGCTTACAGGGGCGGGGCGACGCCGGCGATGGAGCTCCGACGCGAAGACGCGGATCGTGACGGAGAGCTACGCGACCTCGGTTAGCGAGGTGGCGAACCGTGCGTGCTGCCCAAACCCCAGCTGTTCACTGGCGGCGCGCTGCGCGGGGCGGCGGCGCCCTGAGGCGAACTCAAGCCGAAGAAGGCGCGACGGGCTCGCCCGGGCGGGATCGAACTGGAGAGCGACAGCGTGGCGGTGCGGGTCGAGCGGGGCGCCGAGACCAGGACGGTGGCGGCATGATCCAGGCGCTGAAGAGGGGCCGGTGATCGCACCGCCCCAGATCGGTCCTGCAGGGGGCGTGCGGGTGCTGATGGCCGCCAAACCTTGAAGCCGCGGGCGTAGCGTCAGAGATCGACTTGTTCGGACATGGCGAGGGTGGCCAACCTCAATGGGTGTGCTGGCGCAATTCTGCAGCTTGCGACGTATCGCTGAGCAGATGCGGCGGCGGCTTCGGCTCGCGCGATCTCGGTATGCAAAGCGGAAGGTTAGGCCGGGCGAGAAGGCAATTTGACCGAGGCGCCATTTGCGTTGATACTGCCGCTGTGCGCGACCGAGGTGCCGATTGCGTTGACAGTGCCTTCAAGGCTGTTCCGAAAGCTTGTAGATGCGCTCCATCTCCACCCAGGTCCGGTTGGGCGCGGAGGGCAGAGACTTCTGGAAGGTGCGCATGAGCGCATCCCAGGCGGCGATCTGTGGATCCGCGGCGTCGCGTCGGCGCTTCGCCTCGGGATCGAACTCCGGCCCGAGCTCCATGATCATGAACAGGCGGTCGCCGACCTGCCAGATCTCGAGTTCGTGCACCCCATCGGCGCGGATCGCCGCAGTGACCGCCGGAGGGGGCGCGCCCGCTTTATGCCATCCTCGATAGGCGGCGATCCGCTCCGGATCGTCATGCAAATCCACCGCGAAACACTTGCGCTGTGTAGATCGCAAACCCCACTCTCCCAACTTTGACATCACATATCATACGTCATACGACTTGTCCGCTGATTGGATCGTGCGGGGGATGGGGCCATGGCAGGGCGTCAGGGAGAAGTGCTCAAGCTGAACCGGCGGGCGCTGGCCCTGGCACTCGCCGTGACCTGGCCCCTCGACGCGGCTGTCGCGGCGCTGCTACCGCTTGACGGCGTCTTTGACGTGCGTCGGTATGGCGCGCGCGGCGATGGCGTGGGCATCGACTCACCGGCGTTCAACCGCGCGATCACAGCCGCAGCGCAGGCTGGCGGCGGCACGGTGGTGGCGCCGCCCGGCGCCTATCTATGCTTCTCGATCCGCATGATGAGCCGGGTGACGCTGGTGCTGAGCGACGGCGCCGTCGTTGTCGCCGCCGACCCCAAGCTCCACAAAGGCGCCTATGACCTGCCCGAGGGGGTCTATGCGGAACAGTTCGAGGACTACGTCATCGCCCATGTGCACAACAGTCTGATCTACGGCGACGGGGTGACCGACGCGGCGATCGTCGGCAAGGGCATGATCCACGGCCTGGGTCTCGACCGCGCGGGGCCGGGGCCGCGCTGGCACGGCGTTCCGGGCTGGAGATCGCCAGCGTCGCTGGGGCTCACGCCTGACCAGGCGCGACGGGCCGACCCGGACGAAATGGCCTTCGAGGGGCGGGGCAACAAAGCCGTGGCCTTTACCAACTCGCACAACGTCATCCTGCGCGATTTCACCATTCTGCAGGGAGGGCATATGGCCTGCCTCGTCCAAGGCTCGACGAACGTCACCCTCGACAGCCTGACCATCGACACCGACCGCGACGGCATCGACATCGACGCGTGCCGCGACCTGCGGATCGTGAACTGCATCGTCAATGCGCCGAAGGACGACGCCATCGTCCTGAAGAGCACCTTGGCCAATCACGCGCGACCGTTCTGCGAGAATGTGATCGTCAGCGGCTGCCGCACCAGCGGCTGGCTGCTCGGAAGCCTGCTCGACGGGACTTACCAGCCCTCGCCCTACCGCTCGCTCGACGATGTCGGCGTGCTTGGCCGCATCAAGCTGGGCACCGAGTCCGATGGCGGGTTCCGCAACATCCGCATCGCGGACTGCGTGTGCGATAACAGCCGCGGCCTGCAACTCGGCGCGATCGACGGCGGGGTGCGGGAGGATGTCGCCTTCTCGAACATCACTCTTCGCGATCCGGTGAACCACCCGCTCTTCGTGCGGCTCTCGGCGCGCAACCAGGCCCCCGCGGGATCAGGCATATCGCGTGTGCGGCGGGTGAGCTTTTCCGACATCGAGGTGTCCGGCGCCGATGGCCGCTACGCCTGCGGGGTGGTCGGAATACCCGATGGGATCATCGCCGACATCACCTTGTCGAACGTCCATGTCGTGAGCCGGGGCGGCGGGACCGCGGCCGACGCGAGCCGCGAGGTCCCAGAGAAGCGCGACTCCAGTCTCGAACCAAGTTTCATGGGGACGATGCCTGCCTATGGCTTCTATGGCCGACACGTGCGGAACCTCGCCTTGAAGCAGGTCTGTTTCGAGGTCGACCAAGCCGACGCCCGTCCGGCGGTGGCGCTAGAGGATGTGGAGGGAGTCAGCGTCGCCGGGCTGCGCTCGACGACTGATCCGCACGCGGCCGTCCGCACCTCCGGATGCCGGAACGTTGACCTGGACCATATCGCAAGGCTTAGCTGAGGTTCGGCCATGAAGGCCATGATGCTGAGCGCGGCGCTTGCCGCGTTTCTGCCGGCGGTCGGCGCCCACGCCCACAACGTCCGGCTGCTCGCGGACGGGTGGCGTTTCATACGTCAGGACGTGCCCGGCGCCGAGCGGCCGGACTTCGACGATCACGCTTGGCTGAGTGTCTCCACGCCACACGCCTACGACGTTGACCAGTCCGGGCTGGGCGGCGGCAAGGCGCGCGGCGAGCCGGAGGGAGCGTACTACCGAGGCCCGGCTTGGTACCGGCTCAGGTTCACGCAGGCGCTGAAACCCGGCGCACGCTATTACCTCGAATTCGAAGGGGCGACCCTTTGCGCCGACGTATGGCTGAACGGCAGGCGTGTCGGCGTCCACCAGGGCGGGTACGCTGCTTTCCGCTTCGATGTGACCGAGTCGCTGAAACCGGGAGCAAACCTGCTCGTCGTACGGGTCGACAACGCCCGGGACCCTCGCACGGCGCCGCTCAGCGGCGACTTCTTCGTGTTCGGCGGCCTCTATCGGCCGGTGGCCCTGATCGAGGCTCCGGCCCTGCACATCGAGCTGCTGGACCATGCCGGTCCGGGTATCTATGCGACCACCACCGCCCTCGCCCCGCGCCAGGCGACGGTGCGCGTCCGTAGCCTGGTGCGCAACGACCGCCCAACCGTCGCCCGCTTCGAAGTGGTGACGCAGATCCGCGACGCCTCTGACCATACCGTCGCCGAACGCCGCATGCCGATGACCGCCGCACCTGGCGCGCGAGGAGAGGCGGCGATGGACCTTACGCTCGCCTATCCGCACCTGTGGGCCGGGCGGCGGGATCCCTACCTCTATCGCGTCGTCAGCGAGATCCGGGAGGGGGGGAGAACCGTCGAGTCGGAGACTGCCCCGCTTGGCGTGCGCACGGTGGCGATCGGGGCGGACGACCGTTTTCGGCTGAACGGCCAGCCCTATGACCTGCACGGCGCCGACATGCAGATGCCCACCCGGTATGGCAAGGGGCCGATCGTCTCCGACGCCGAGATCGACCGAGACATGCAGATCATGTGGGATATGGGGGCCACAGGGTTACGGCTCGCGCACATGCAGCATCCGCAGCGGGTCTACGACGACGCCGACCGGCTAGGCCTGCTGGTAACGACCGAGACGCCGCTGGTGGACGAGGTGAGCTCAGCCCCGGAGTTCGGCTCCAACCTCGTGCAGCAGATGCAGGAGCTGATCGCCCAGACCTCCAACCATCCCTCGGTCGCGGCCTGGGGCCTGGGCAACGAGCTGCGCTCAAAGGGTCAGGACGCGGTGATCGCCGACCGCGTGCTCGCCGAGCTGCAGGCGACGGCAAAGGCGATGGACCCGTCGCGGCCGACCGCCTACGCCCACTGCTGCCTAGCGGACGACGACCCTATCACGAGGCACAGCGACACCGTATCTTACAATCGCTACTTCGGCTGGTACTGGGGAGATGCCCAGGGCTTTGGCGGCTGGGCCGACGCTCTGCACGCCCGCTTTCCGTCGCGGCCGATGGGCATCAGCGAATATGGCGCAGGCGCCAGCATCCTGCAGCAGGAGGACCCGGTCGCGGGCCAGCCCAATCCAAACAGCGACTGGCACCCGGAGCAGTATCAGGCCGAGCTGCACGAGGCGCACTGGCGGCAGATGGCGGCGCGCCCCTATCTCTGGTCGAAGTTCGTTTGGGTCGCCTTCGACTTCCCCTCTCCCAAACAGGATGTCGGCGATCGGCCGGCGATAAATGACAAGGGCTTGGTGAGCGAAGACCGCAAGGTGTTCAAGGACGCCTACTATTGGTACCAGGCCAACTGGGTCGAGGCACCGATGCTTCACATCGCCAGTTCCCGTGACATGCACAAGCGTGTGAGCCATGTTCACGTGAAAGCCTATACCAACCTGCCCCAGGTCAGCTTCAGCCTGAACGGCGCCCCGGCGCAAACCGTGCGGACCGAAGACCACATCGCCCGCTGGGAGACCGACCTTGCGGTGGGAGACAACACCGTGACCGCCGCCGGCACGTACGCTGAAGGGAAGGTCGTTGCCGACAAGGTCCGCTGGAGCTTCGTTCCCCGGCCATGAAATCTTGCCCGCGGCCTACTTCACCGAGTGGATCGGCAGGACACAGAGCGACGAGGCGAAGACGAAGACGATCGCGGCCATGAACAGGGCTGCATAGTGGCCCCCAGTCAGGTGCAGCAGCAGAGCGGCCATGACCGGACTGATGATCTGGGGGATGTTGACGGCTGTAGTGAGCAGGCCGAGGTCCTTGCCCTGGTCGCCCTCGGCCGACGGTGGGAGCACCTGGGTCATGAGGGCCAAGTCGATCGACATGAACATCCCATAGCCGATCCCGATCACCGCGGCGTAGCCCCACATGCCGGCCATGTTCGGCATCAGCAGCGGCAGGATCATCGCCACGCCCATCACCAGGCTCGAAAGGAAGACAAACGGCTTGCGGCGTCGCCAGCGGTCTGAGAGCCACCCGGAGATCAGCGACGAGATCACCAGGAACACCAGGGTGACCAGCGCCATGGCGGCGATGGCCTTGTTCGCGCGATCCGGCGTCAGCCTGACGTAGTCCTGCAGGATATATAGGAGGTAGGCGGCGATCGCCTGATATCCCATGTAGATGCTGAAGCGCCCGGCGAAGGCCCAGGCGAAGTCCGGGTGCTGGCGCGGGTCGATCCAGAAGCTGGCCAGGAACTCGAGCAGCCGGAAGCGCCGGGCAGGCGGCTGCGCCGCCGGCGCCTCGCGATTTGTCAGCACGAAGATCAGGCAGGCGAACGCCACAGCGCCGGCGAGAAGCCCGTAGGCAAGGGGGCGGCGCCCGGCGAGATAGCCGGCCATAACGGTGCCCGCGGTGAGGCCAGCGGTCATGCCGGCGCCGACCACGCCCGAGACGACGCCGCGGGCGGCCACGGGCACCCGGTCCGCGATGACCGCGGTCAGCGCCGGCTGCATCGAGTTGTAGGCGACCGTGGCCGCCACCCAAAAGGCCATCAACGACCAGAAGCTGTTCGCCGAGGCTGCGCCGATCAGGCAAATCGAACCGGCGATTCCCCCGATCGCGATCCAGGGCGAGCGCCGGCCGAAGCGGCCCCGGGTGCGATCTGAGAACGCGCCGGCGACCGGGGTCGTCACGGTGGAGAACACAGATGTCACCGCGAACATGAGGGCCAAGTTGTCGGTCTTGCGCACCGGGTCGAATGCAGCGATCTGGCCAGGCAGCAGCACGCCGAGGACGCCGCTGTAGAGCGCCATCAGCAGGAAGAAGTTGACCATCAGCGAAATCTGCAGCCGCCAGCGCCGTGCGCCGGCGGTGTCCTGCAGCGGGGGAGCGGCGACCGAAGCCGCCCGGCTGCGGTCCTCAGGCGCGAGCGACATCGCGCATCAGGTCTCCGGCACCAGGCGAAGGCCGGCGCGCGGCGGCCGCACATGCGGCCCCTCTGGCGTCGACCACTGGCCCTCTGCGGCGTGTGCGGCGATCGCCGTCTCGTCGATCTCGATCCCGAGGCCCGGGGCGTCGCCCAGGACCACGCCGCCGTCGGCGATCTCGTGGTCGACCTTCAAGCCGACGGGCGCGTTGAAGTCCTGTACCTCCAGGCCCAGCATATTGGGCGCAGCAGCCGCGGCGTGGGCCACGGGATTGGCGTCGAACCCTACCGGCGAGACGGGCAGATGCCGCGCATGTGCGGCGGCGGATACGCGCAGGAAGTGGGTGAGGCCCCATACGCTGCCGGTTTGCACCACATCGACGGCGCGGGCGTCCATGAGCGAGGTGTACTGGTCGAGGCCGGTGAGGTTTTCCCCCGTCGCCACAGCGGCGCGCACGGCCCGGCTGACCGCCGCGTTGCCATCCACGTCCCAGCGCCGCACCGGCTCTTCAATCCAGGTCAGGTCCAAGCGTTGCTCGATCCGGGCGACGCTGCGAATCGCCTGCTTGGCGCTCCAGGCTTCGTTGACGTCGAGCATCATGGCGGGGGCGGCCGTATTGCGGCGAAGGACGTCGCGCACGGCGAGCAGACGATGGATGTCGCGATCGACGTCCGCTCCGCCCTTGAGCTTGGCCGAGGCGAATCCGCGCTCAGCCCAGAGCTCATAATGGGCGACCACCTCGTCATCGCTTAACCCATAGCAGAGCGCAGAGGCATAGCCGGGTACGAAGCGATCGCGTGCGCCGAGCGTGCGCCAGAGCGGTTCTCCGGCCATCTTGGCCTTCAAATCCCAGAGCGCCATGTCGACCGAGGCGATGGCGCCATAGGTCGCCCCCGCGTGGCCGCTTTTGAAGACGTGCGCGAGCATGCGCTCATAGAGCGCGAAGACCGCCCGCGGGTCCTCGCCAAGCACCGCGTCGAATACGCGGCCGATCTCAATGTGCTGACCCAAACCGACGCCCGTCAGCCCCCCATCCGTTTCAAGGATCAGGATCGGCACGTCCGTCACACCTGAACGGATCACTCCGTTGACATCGCCGATCGGGCGACCCCAGTGGTGGGCGGTGGACAGGCTGCGGTACCCCGTGATCTTCATGAAACTGCTTTCCCGACATCCTGTCTCTACGAACACGCGACGGCTTGGTCGGCCGGTCGCTGGTCGCCCCCGTGATCACCGTCTCGAGCACCGCGGGCGGTTCGCCTTCACGGGCGGGGCGAGGTGGCCTAGAAGTGGAAGGCGTCCTTCAGTCTGGGCGCCGTCCAGCCGGGGATACTGACCACCTTGCGCCGCGCCGTCGTACTCAGCGCAACGCACGCGCGTCGCCGACCTCGTCTGGCCGTCGCGGTGATCGAGGATCTGGTCACCGCCATAGTCACCGAGATCTATCCGATCGGATCTTCTTTGCCGGCCGAAAATCTGCTCTGCGATACCTTCGGCGTCAGCCGCACAGTGGTTCGCGATGCGACCATGGCGCTGACCGAGAAGGGGCTGGTGGAATCCCAGCAGGGGCGCGGCACCATCATTCTGGACGCCTCGCACTGGAATCTGCTTGACCCGATGGTGCTCGGCGCCCTGTTCCAGCGGGAGGACGGCTTGTCCTACCTGGACAATCTGTCGGAGATCCGCGCGTCGCTCGAGGCGTCCATGGCGGCGAAGGCGGCGCGCAAGCTCACGCCAGCCGACGCCACGGCGCTGACCGGGCAGATCGACAAGCTGGAGAGGCTGATCGACGTTCCCGCCGTCTACGCCCAGGAGGATGTCGGCTTCCACGACATCATCATGCGGATGTCGGGCGACCGGCTGAGCAAGGCGATCATCGACCGCATCCAGGGCAAGGCGCTCAACAGCTTCAACTACAGCGGCCGGCTGCACCCGGATCATATCCGCGCCACCCATGACGCGCACATGCGGGTGTACAGAGCCATTCTCAACCGGGATGCCGACGCAGCAGCGCGCGCTATGCGCGAACACATCGAGTCCTCCTGGCGCAAACGGCGCCCAGGTGGCGACTCGCGGGTTTGAGGCTCGACGGCCCGCCCGCCGAGAGCCGAGAGGATTGGCCGGCTCGCCAAAGCCCCGCCGCTCACGACATCTCAAGGTCGCTCCTGATATCTGTTTGAGCCATATTGAAATATCACACGCCTTTGCCGTGCGCGCAATTCGGTTTCTGCGTGGCTCACGGCCGCTCCCCACGCCACATCACAGCTGCATGGTGCAGGTGAAACCGCGAAACCGTAAACTGATATATCTATTGCATGATCTGATAGCTGTAGGCTAGCTTCTCGCCGACGCGCGGTGCGCCGGGATGCGGGTATGGTCGAGCTCTTCGGACGGTCATTCACCAGGCGCGAGTTGGCGGAGCGCGCCGGCGCGTTTCCCAGTTCGCTGGGGTGCGGCTGGTGACGCTTGGCGATGGGATCGAACGCGGGGTGAGGATGCTGGAGTTCCGCACTGGGTCGGGCCTCCGCTTCACAGTGCTGATCAATCGCGCGATGGACATCGGAGGCTGTGAACACAACGGCCGCGCCTTGGGGTGGCATTCTCCCGCAGGTTTCCGCCATCCCGCGCTGCACGAATACGAGGGGGAGGGCGGGCTATCTTGGCTTCGGGCCTTCTCTGGGCTTATCGTCACCTGTGGGCTTGATCACATCTTGTTCATGGATGAAGACGATGCGAGCCACTTTGTCTATGGGCCTCGCAAGACCGTGGCGTCCTCGCTGCACGGGCGGGTGGGAACCATCCCGGCGCGGCTGACCGGCTACGGCGAACGCTGGGAAGGCGACGACTGCGTCCTCTGGTGCGAAGGCGTGGTGCAGCAGTCGACTGTGTTCGGCGAAGATCTGCACCTGATCCGCCGCATAGAGGCGAGAGTCGGATCGGGTGAGATACAGCTACATGATCGGGTCGTGAATCACGGATTCTATCCGACCCCGCATATGTATTGCTATCACATCAATTTAGGATTTCCTCTACTCGACAAGGGTGCGCGCTACTTGGCGCCGATTTCCGACGTGGTCTGGGCGGCGCATGCGGGCGACGATTACCAGCGCCAAGGCGTCGGCTACCGCTCGCTCCCAAGTCCGCAGCTCGGCTTCCACGAACAGGTCTGGCAGCACGAACTGACCGCCGACGAACGGGGGTGCACCCCCGTAGCGCTGGTCAACGATGCCCTTGCCCTCGGCGTGCTGGTTGAGACGCTCAAGGACCAGTTCCCCTGCCAATACGAGTGGCAAAACTTCCAGGCGGGGCAGTACGCCGTGGGCGTCGAACCCTCCACCAACCACGTGCTGGGCAAGTCCTTCGCGCGCGAGCGCGGGGAGCTGGTCTGGCTCGAGCATGGCCAGGTGCGCGAGTACGACACCACCTTGTCGGTGCTTGATGGACCCGCGGCGATCGCTTCGGCCGAGCGGCGCATCCGCGCCATCTGCGGCCAGCCGGAGGCGGAGTTCCCAGAGCCGTCTGGCATCTATCGGCCGATCACCGGTCGTGGAAGGCGCTCGTGAGCTTGGCCGGCAAGACCATCCTGTACACCGGCGCTGGCGGCGGATTGGGCGCCCCTTGCACGCGCGCCTTCCTAACGGCCGGCGCTACCGTGATCGCCGTCGATAACAGCGCTGAGAAGCTCGGAGCTTTGGCTGCAGCAACGCCGGGCGCCGAGCGCCGCTTGATCGCCCTGGCCTGCGATCTCTCCAACCTGAAGCGCTGGCGCGCTGAGCTCGACCACGTGCTCGCGGAGACGGGTGGAGTAGACGTAGTGATAAACAACGCCGCCATCTACCCGTCCAAACCCTTCGAGGCGTACACGATAGAGGAGCACCAGGCGGTCCAACGGGTGAATGTCGACGCCGGGATCGTCGCGGTTCAGGCCGCACTCGCGGGAATGCGCGCCAAGGGCTGGGGCCGGATCGTCAACATAGCCAGCGTGACCCTGTACGGCGGATGGGCGTCGCTCTCGCCGTACGTCGGCTCGAAAGGTGCGCTGGTGGGGTTGACCCGCGCCTGGGCGCGGGAGTTCGGCGGCTACGGCGTGACCGTCAACGCAATTTCGCCCGGCGCCTTCCCCACGGACGCTGAGAAAATCCATCTCGATCCGCAGGGATATGCCCACTTTGTGTTGGAGCACCAGGCGATCAAGCGCCGCGGAATGGCCCTCGATATCTTCCACGCCCTCGCCTTCCTCGTCTCGGAAGAAGCCGGCTTCATCACCGGTCAGACGCTGAACGTGGATGGCGGCTGGGTCATGCGCTGATCGACTTCAGGGAAAGTTCGTCCAGATGGGAATCCTGAGCGGCTATCGGGTCATCGACTGCTCGATCGCCATGGCCGGTCCCTTCGCCGCCCAGCGGCTTGGCGACCTGGGAGCGGATGTGATCAAGGTCGAACCCGTCACTGGCGAGTGGCAGCGCTACCGCGCCGCCGGCGGGGGGCGGGGAACCGGATCAACGTGTCGTTCCTGTCGCTGAACCGCAACAAGCGGTCATTGGCGGTCGACCTGAAACGCGAGGAGGGCAGGGAGGCCCTGCTCCAGCTGGTGCGGGGCGCGGATGTGTTCATCCAGAACTATCGTCCCGGCGTCGCCCGGCGGCTGGGCGTCGACTACGACACCCTGGGCGCGCTGAACCCTCGGCTCGTCTATGTCTCCATGTCTGGGTACGGCGAGACTGGGCCCTATGCGGATCGCCCAGGCCAGGATCTGATCCTGCAGGCGCTGTCCGGCGCCATGCTGTCGCATGGACGTGCAGGCGAACCTCCGGCCCCGGCGGGGCAATTTCTGGCGGACGCGGTCACCGCCTATGGGGCCTTCGAGGGTGCGCTGGCCGCGCTGCTGCACCGCGAGCGCACCGGCGAAGGGCAGTTGGTGGAGGTGAACATGCTGGATGCGATGGTGGACATCCAGATGCAGGAGTTGTCGGTCTTCACGGTGGGCGGCAAGCCCCAGACCCGCTCCGCCGAGCCCCACGCCCACTGCTACATCCGCTCGCCCTACGGCGTCTTCGCCACCCGGGACGCCTACATCGTCGTCGCCTTCGCTAATCTCGAGAAGTTCGGGGACCTAATCGGCGAGCCCAGCTTCGCCGGCATGGACGACGAAACCGACAGCTGGACGCATCGAGACCAGATCTTCGCCCGCACTCGGGAGCGGCTGCTCGCCCGCACTAGCCAGGAGTGGCTGGAGTTGTTCCGCGCCCATGATGTCTGGTCGGGTCCGGTCTACGGCTACGCCGACGTGTTGGCCGATCCCCAGATCCAGCACAACGGCACCTTCGTGGAGTACGACCACCCGACGGAAGGGCGTGTCAAGACCCCAGGCTTCCCGATCCGTTTTTCCAAGACCCCGTCCACGATAGCGCGCGGTGCGCCGCTGGTGGGCCAGCACAGCCGAGAAATCCTCGGCGAGGCCGGCTTCGACTCTTCGGCGGTCGATAGCCTGATCGCTGCGGGCGTGGTGCGCCAGGACTGACCACGATGACCGAATCCGTACTCTTCGAGATCAGCGGCCATGTGGCCACGATCACCTTCAATCGCCCCGAGAAGCTCAACGCGGCTACGCCGCAGATGTCCAAGGTCATCGCCCAGGCCGTGGAGGCTTGCGATCGCGATGACGCGGTGCGTTGCATCATCTTCACCGGAGCCGGCGAGAAGGCCTTCTGCGCCGGTTCCGACATCGCCGAGCTGGACGGCTACGCGACGCCGTGGGATTTCCGCAACCGCACGGACTATTGCGACGCCATCCATAGGCTGCGCAAACCCAGCATCGCGGCGGTCAACGGCTATGCACTGGGCGGCGGGCTGGAGACGGCCCTGTCCTGCGACATCCGGATCGCCTCCAGCAAGGCCCGCTTCGCCGCGCCCGAAATAAAGCTGGGCTGGATCGGGGGCGGCGGGATGTCGGCGCTGCTGGCCCACGCCATCGGCCCCTCGAATGCCGCCTTCATGATCATGACGGGCGAACTGGTCGAGGCGCGCGAGGCATTGGCCTGGGGCTTGGTCACGGAGGTGACCGAACCGGCGGCGCTGATGGACCGCGCACGCGTCATCGCGCAGACGATAGCCGCACGCGCGCCGATCGCCGCGGAGACGGCCAAGCTCAACCTCGCCGCCGCGTTCAGCATGCCGCAGACGCAGGCCATGGCCTATGAGCGCGACCTTCAGACCGTGTGCTTCGCCACCGAAGACGCGCGCGAGGGGCGGGCGGCCTTCAAGGAGAAGCGTACGCCGACCTTCCACCGCCGGTGAGCGTTAGCGAGCCGACCTCGACCCGAGCGGCCTTTCGCCTTAAGATGACACTGAAACATCAGGCAACGTGACAAAGATATTAGGGTTCGCGATGAGCCACCTTTCCATGACGGCGACGCATGACGAGGCGCCGGCCGAAAGCCAGCGGCTGAGCGACCTCGCCTATAAGGCGATCCTCCAAGGCCTCTTCGAGCGCCGCGTGCCGGCGGGCGCGTTCGTCTCACAGAACGACCTTGTGCGGCTGTTGGGCATCCCCGTGCAGCCAATCCGCGACGCTCTGCGTATGCTTGAGGCGGAGGGTGTGCTGGTGATCCACCCCCGTTCCGGCATCCAGTTCCTGAAGCCGGATTTGGAGCTGGCGCGCAGCACCTACCAGTTCCGATCGATCATCGAGCGCACGGCGGCGCGCGCCTATGCCGAGACCGGGGCGCCGGCCGAGATCGCCGACCTGATCGACCGTCACCGAGCGCTGTACGCCCGCATCGAATCGGAGGGCATCGATGCAGCCACCCTGGAGGAATTGGAGGCGCTGGAGCAGGGCCTGCACGGCGCGATGATCGCCAGCCTGCGCAATCCACTGATCGAGACGACGGTGCGGCGGCTGAAAAACTACGTGATCCTGATCCGGCTTGAACGGCTGGTCACCCAGCCGCTTGCGTTGCGCACGCTCCGCGAGCACCTGGAGATCCTAGCAGCCTGCGCAGATCGCGACGCCGATCGGGCCGAGGCGGCGCTCGCCAGCCACTTCCAGGCTGCGTTGCATCGCATCCTGGGGATGTTCTGAGATCGGCCGTCGACGATGACGCTCATCGACGCGCACCAGCACTTCTGGCGGATCGGCGGGCCAGGCCAGACGTGGCCGGACGCCGCCTGGCCGCGAATCCACCGCGACTTCGGGCCGGCGGACCTCAGGGCCGCGGCCACGGGCCTCGGCCTCGACGGAGCCGTGCTGGTGCAGTCGCAGCCGGCCGACGAGGATACGGACTGGCTGTTGCAGCTGGCGGCGGCCGAACCGCTGGTGAAGGCGGTGGTCGGCTGGGCCGACCTGAACGCGCCGGACGCGCCGGCGCGAATAGCGGCGCTTGCGGGCCAGCCCAAGCTTCGCGGGTTGAGGCCCATGCTGCAGGCGATCCAGGACAGCGCCTGGATCCTGCAGCCGGGCATCGCGCCGGCGATCGAGGCCATGACGGCGTGCGGCCTTCGCTTCGACGCGCTGGTCCAGCCTCGGCACCTGCAACCGCTCGCGCAATTCGCTCGCCGGTGGCCGGCCCTGCCGATCGTCATCGACCACGCCGCCAAGCCGCACATCGCCAATGGCGTGCTGCAGCCCTGGGGCGACGAGCTTGCCGAGCTGGCGGCGCTGCCGAACGTCTGGTGCAAGATGTCCGGCCTGCGCACCGAACAGGCCCCGGACCAGCCGGTCGACGCGCTGCGCCCCTACGTCGATCACCTGCTGGCCCTGTTTCCGGGCCGCCTGATGTGGGGCAGCGACTGGCCGGTACTGCTGCATACCGGCGACAGCTACGCCGACTGGCTCCATCTCGCCGAGGACGATACGGCTGGCGCCGATGAGGGCGAACGCGCGTCCATCTTCGCCGGCGCCGCGGCGCAATTCTACGGGATTGCGTTGGGCTGACAAGCTTCTCGGCGTATGAAGGCGGCGCGACTGAGATTCCAAGCGTACAACTGCAGCGATTTTGGACGGAGAGCCAGGATCCTTAGGGTCTCTCAACTAAGCTATCGCTCGACGGAGCGCCTGTGTCCTTGTGGCGCCGCCATGGATTGCCTAGAGCATGATGGCCGAAAGTGGATGCCGGTTTCGTCGACTACCATGATCTGACCGTTGGAGTTCTTCAGCATTTTTGATCCAGTTCGAATCAAAAATGTCCTGGCCTATGGCGTGTCTGTCCACGCCGCCAGCGCCTGACGTTCGCCAACTGTCAGAAGTGGCGAACTTCAGCTCGGAACTTTGGGGCGTGCAGTATCTGAGCCCGCGTCAAGTTTCCGCGCGCCTCACCGTCTTCGTCACACGTGCGGCTCGCGCGACCGCCCCGCCGCGCTTGCGCGCAGAGACCGGGCCGTCGTCCTCGGCTTCAGGCGGGGGCGGGGCGTCCAGAGATTGTTGCCGCAAGTGCTTGAAGCCTCCCGCCATGAAGGCCGCCAGACGGGCCTTCACGGCGGCGAAGTCCTCCGACTTGCACAGGCCGCCCGACAGACGGTCGATGCGGCCCGTCCGCGCGAGCGTCAGGATCAGCGCTCCGGTGACGAAGTGATAGCTCCAGAAGATATCGACCTCGGAACAGTCGGGCATGGCGCGCTTCAGTATGCCGACCAGCCTCAGCACGACCGGATCGAAGTGGCGGTCGAACATCTCCGCCCCCCATTCGGGCGTGACGCTCACCTGGGCGCCCAGCGTCGCGTAGTTGCGCCAGCCCTCGCCGCCCTCGATGTAGAGGTCCAGGTCTGTGTCGAGGAAGGCGTGCAGGGCGCCTTCGACGGTGGGGTGATCCCCCGCCTCCGCCTCGTAGCGATCAAGCGCCTCCATGCGCAGTCGCTTGGTCACCTCGGCGCGCCGGGCGAACACCGCGTCGAACAGTGCGCGCTTGTCATCGAAATAGTAGTGCATCAGCGAGGTGTGCACGCCCACCGCCTCCGCCACCTCCTTCAGGGTGACGCCGTAGAGGCCACGCTTGGAGAACAGCAGTTCGGCGGCGTCGAGGATTTGTTCGACGGTGGCGGCCCGGCGCTCCGCCCTGACGCCTTTCTTTCGTACGGGGGGAGAGGCTGTCGGCAGAGGCGTCGTCCTTGGCTGGAGCTCGACGGCGAGACACGCACGCGCGCGCTCCAATCTAGAGCATGCTTCAACGGAGCCTCAACCAACCGCGACGTGCGCCTGTCTATGAGCGGCCTTGAGCGGGCGCCGCGGCGTACTCGGTCCTCAGGCGCATCTTGTCCACCTTGCCGGTGGCGGCGAGCGGGATCGTGTCCACGAAGATCACTTCGTCGGGTGTCCACCAGCGCGATATGCGGCCAGCCAGACGCTCCAGGAGGACGGCGCTCGAAACGGTTTCCGCCGTCTTCAACTCCACGATCAGCACGGGACGTTCGCCCCATTTGGGATCCTCGCGGCCGATGACGGCCGCCAGCGCCACCTCCGGCGACTGGCCTATGATCTCCTCGATCTCGACCGGGTTGATCCATTCGCCGCCGGACTTGATCAGGTCCTTGGACCGTCCGGTGATCCTCAGCGCGCCGGTCGTGTCGAACAGGGCCAGATCCCCCGTGGCGAAATAGCCGTCGGCGTCGACCGCAGGCCCGTCCGCTCCGAGGTAGCTGTGCAGAACACTGGCCCCCTTCACCTGCAGATGGCCCGCGGCTGCGATCTGGCTCGGCAGCGGCCGGCCCTCGTCGTCGACCAGACGCGCCTCCAGCCCGAAAGGTATCCGGCCCGACGCGCGCTCCGCGCCCCGCGCGATCTGGGGGGACGAGATGGCCCCCAGCGGGGAGAGCTCGGTCATGCCCCAGCTGGTCTGCACGGTCGCATCCAGCCGCGTCTCGATGCGATGGATCAGAGCGGCCGGGCATGCGGCGCCGCCCACCACCACCCGCTTCAGAGCCGGGAGTTCGCCGCCGGCGCGGTCGAGGTGGTCGAGCAGGCCCAGCCATACGGTGGGCACGCCCGCGCCTAGCGTCACCGCCTCCTGGCGCATCAGGCGGGCAAGGCTGGCGCCGTCGAGCCGGTTGCCGGGCAGCACCAGCCGCGCGCCGACGGCAGGCGCGGAGAAGGGGAAGCCCCAGCCGTTGGCGTGGAACATGGGCACGGCGACCAGCGCCACGTCCTGGTCGGTCAGGGCCAGGGCGTCCGCCTGCAGCACCCGCAGGGTATGCAGGAAGTTGGAGCGATGGGTGTAGACCACGCCCTTGGGAGCGCCCGTCGTGCCCGAGGTGAAGCAGAGCCCGGCGGGCGTCGTCTCGTCGAACCCGCCCCAGGCGCAGGACGCCCCGTGCGCGCGCAGAAGGTCCTCCAGCGTCCAGACCTCCACGCCAGGAACGGCGGCGGGAGGCGACGAGGCGGCGTCCAACACGATCAGGGTGCGCAGGCCGGGGGTGAGGCGGACAAGTTCAGCCGCCATCGGGACCAGGTCGGCGCTGACCACGAGCATGGTGTCGTCGGCCTGCGCGGCCATGCTGGCCAGGGTGTCCACCGGAAGGCGCGGATTGAGCGTGTGGCACACCGAGCCCACGCCCATGACAGCGTACCAGACCTCCAGGTGGTCGGCGCTGTTCCAGGCCAGCGTCGCCAGCCGCCCGCCCGCAGGGAGGCCCAGCGCGCGCAGGGCGCCGGAGAGCCGGGCACTACGCTCGCGCACTTCGGCATAAGTGCGGTTGAAGGGCCGCCCCTCGCCATCGACCGAGGCGACCGACGTCTCAGCGTGCCAGCGCGCGGCGTGGTCGAGGAATTTGTCGACCGTGAGCGCGTAGTCCTGGACCGGTTTGAAGGCCTGCAACTACTTGCTCCCGGCCCAAAGGGCCTCGGTGGCGCGAAGGCTCGCCGCCTTGGCCGCCTGCTGCAGGTCGGTGGGCGGCGCGCTGTGAGCGGTCGAATCGATGATCAAATTCATGGGCGACGCGGCGGTCGAGGATGTCCAAAGGGGCGCGTCGGGGCCGTTGGGGTCGCCGGTGCGGGCGAAGTGGACCCAATAGTCGCCCATCAGCTTGGCGATGCGCCGGTCTTCGTCGTCCCAGCTCTGATCGTCCGGCTGGTTGCCGAACACGTAGGCCACCTCGCCCCCGTGGGGCGTCCCGACCATAGGCTGACGCAGGGGTGCGGGATTGTGATCGAAATAGTAGCTGAAGACCTTCACACCCTTGCGGGCCTGCAGATCGCCGACGTAGCGGGAGGGCTCCACCTCGTTGACCTCGCCCGCCATCTCGTCGGCGGGACTGGCGCGGGTCAGGGCGCCGTGCTGGAAGCCGGCGAGCAAGCCCGCGTAGCCCGGGCCCAGCAGCGCCTTCGCCGCGGCGGGCGACCAGCCGCCGCCCAGGCTCTCCTCGTCGGAGTTTGAGCCGATGATGAGCGGGACCGGCTTCTGCACGCCCCGCCAGAAGGCCTCGCCAGGGCTGAGCCGCACGAGCTTGCCGTCGATCATGGGAAAGCCGGCGCCTGTGGCGACCCTGTCGGCCGGTACCGCACGGAGCTGGGCGGCCGTGACGCCCTTGAACCCGAGCTTGTCGGTCAGGGCGAGGCCGGCCGCCTCGACGGCCCGCAGCGGCTCCAGGATCGTCCCGCCGGCGCCCGATTCGGAGATGGCCTTGGCGAATAGCCCATCCGCCATCGGCGCGCCGACGAACAGCTGCACCGAGCCGGCGCCGGCGGACTCGCCGAAGATGGTGACGTTGCGCGGGTCGCCTCCAAAGGCGGCGATGTTGCGCTGGACCCATCGCAACGCTTCGATCTGGTCCATCAGCCCATAGTTGCCAAGGAGGTCGTCGGGCGGGCCCCCGTCGATCGCCGGGTGGGCGAAGAATCCCAGCCGGCCGAGCCGGTAGTTGAGGGTGACGATGACGGCGCCGCGCCGGGCCAGATTGGCGCCGTCGTACAGCGGCACGCCGGCCGAACCGAAGGTGAAGGAGCCGCCGTGGAAGAAGACCATCACCGGCTGGGCAGGCCCGCCCGTCTGCGCCGGGCGCCAGACGTTCAGGAACAGGCAGTCCTCGCTCTTGCGGCCGACCTGGGCCCACGGCTCCCGGAAGAGCGCTGGCTGGGGACAGGCCGCGCCGAAGGCCGTGGCGTCGCGCACGCCCTTCCAGGGCGCGGGTCGCTGCGGCGATCGCCATCGCAACGGACCGACGGGCGCCGCCGCGTAGGGGATGCCGCGGAAGACCGCCACGTCCTTGTCCAGCGCACCCTGCACCAGCCCGGAATCGAGCCTGGCGCGCGGCCCCTCCACGGCCTGGGCGGCGCCTGCGCCGAGCAAGGCGAGCAGGACCGCAGCGACCGTCGCACGCTTCATGGCTGCACTCATGATCCCGATTTCAGAAGCTCTTGTTCAGCCGCACGCCGTATTGGCGGGGCGGCCCGGCGTAACGCAGGTTCGACAGGATCGCCGAAATGTAGTGCTGGTCGTTCAGGTTCGTCCCGTACAGCGACAAGGTCCACGTCCCGTACTGGTAGGCGACATCCGCGTTCAGCAGGTCGCGTGCACCGAGGCGATCGCCCAGCGTGCGGTTCTCGAACAGCGAACCCCACTGCGCGTCGATGTGACCGAAGTCGACGCGCGGCGTCAGCTTGCCGTCCCACAGGTCGAAGTCGTACTGCGCGCTGGCGTTGAAGGTGACGTGGGGCGCGTAGACCTGGTTTTTCCCCGTCAGGTTCACGCAGCCGCCCCCTGCCGGGCCGGTCGACCCGGCGCATGACGCCGCCGTCGCAGGCAGGCGCGGATCGACCGCGTAGAACCGGCCGATCTGGCTGTTCAGGTAGGAGCCGCCCAGGCTCATCGAGAAGCGCCCGAACGCCGCCTGCGCCTGCGCCTCGAGACCGTAGATCTTCGTGGTCGAGGGCACGTTGAGGATCAGGCTGGTGGCGGGATTCTGGGGCTGGCCGATCGAGACCTGGAAGTTGTCGTAGTTGTTGTAGTAGCCGCCGAGCTGGGTGCGGAGATGGCCGCCGAGCATCGTCGCCTTCCAGCCGATCTCGTAGTCGGTGACCTCCTCAGGCTTGAAGGTCGGCGGCGTGGCCAGGGACGTCGGCGTGTTCAGGCCGCCGCTTTTGTGGCCCGTGGCGATGAAGGCGTAGAAGAAGTTACGGGGATCCAGCGTCCAGTTGACCGCCAGCTTTCCGGTCACCTTGCTGTCGCGCTCGGTCTGGTCCTGGTAAAGATAGATGCCGTATTCCGGCACGCCGAACTGCGCCCGATTGGTGTCGCGCGAATAGGTGTTGCGCAACCCGCCCTGGATTTGCAGCCCATGCGGCAGGTTGAAGGAGACTTGGCCGAACTCCGCCAGCGTCTCCCGCGGGTTCCTGCCGTTGAAGGTAAAGTTGTAGATGCCTGGCGGCCGCCCGATATTGTAACCGGTGTTGGTCGGATAGTGATCGCGGTCATGCTGATAATACACCCCCGCGATCCAGGTGAAGAACCCCTTGTCCGGGGAAATCAGGTTGAATTCCTGGGAGTAGATCGTCTCGTCGACAGCGTCTTGAAAGGTGAACGGAAGCGCCGAGGCGCCGTCGAGGTCCAGCTTCGAGGCGGTACGGCCCTGCTGGTAGCCCGACACGGAACGCAGCTTGATCCCGTCGGGGAAGGTGTAGTCGACGTTCGCCGCCACCCGCACGAACTGGTCGACACCCAGCCAGTGCGCGTTGCTGGTGATGTGGAACGGATCGTTCTTGGCCGTGGCCGGATCGGCGGGATAGCCCCCCTGGTCGATGTAGTTGTAGTCAACCTTCAGGCCCGCGGTGAGCTGCGAGATAGGCTTCCACAACAGGCTGACGCGCGCGCTGGAGGACCGCAGGTGACCGGGATCGCCCGTGTAAGGGCCGGTGATGTGGTAGAAGCTGTCGCGATACTCATTGTTGAAGGCGACGCGCGCCGCCAGCTTGTCGGTGATCGGCAGGTTGACGGCGCCTTGCAGCCGCCCGTCGTTGTAGTTGCCGTACTGACCTTCGACATAGCCGTGGTAGCCGTCGAAGTTCGGCGGCGCCTCGGTGATGAAGACCGCCCCGCCGGTCGCGTTCTGGCCGATGAAGGTCCCCTGTGGGCCGCGCAGCACCTCGATACTGCCGATGTCGTAGTAGGGTTCGTCCTGGAAGTAGCCGGGGAAGGTCGCCACCCCGTCGCGATAGGTGATGACGCCGACGCCGACCGTGCTGCTGCCGTCGCCCTTGCCGATGCCGCGGATGTCGAAGGAGTTGCCCTGTCCGAAGTTCTGCAGGGTCAGCGAAGGCATCGCGAACTGCAGTTGGTCCACCGAATTGATGCCGCGCTTCTGCAGGTCCGCCCCGGACAGAACAGTCGCCGAGATCGGCGTCGTCTGTACGCTGCGGCTGCGCCGCTCAGCGGTGACCACCACCTCGCCTACCGTTCCGGCGGCGGGAGGGGCTGCGACCGCGCCGGCAGGCGCTCCGTCTGACTGCTGTTGCTGCGCACGCGCTTGAGCCGCCAGGCAAAGAGCGAGCGTGGAAGCCGACAAGAAAAGCTTCAGGCCCATGACGTTTCCCCTGACCTGACGTGGCAGGTCGAGCGCTCCTGAGGAGCTGTTGGGGGGATGCTGGCGCCAATCGACAACCCCGTCAACATTGATTCACGTGTGAATTAGTGAAATAAGGCCCCCTCGTGGTACCGACTTGTGGGTGCTTACGATCGGTGGAATTGCTCAGCCGAACGCGACCTTAGCAAAGCCGCGACACGACGGCCGGCAGGGAGGCGGCTCAGGCGCTGTTCGCGCCCGAGCCGAGGAAACCGAGATGCAGCAGGGCGAAGCGCGCAACACGCTCCCACGCCGGGCACGGAGGCTGCCGACGGTCGTCGCGACCCTCGCCGCCCTGGCGGCCCTCGCCGGCTGCGGCCCCATCGCCGCCATCCATGAAAGCCTGAGCCGCCCCGCCAAGCCGTTCGAGCAGACCCGGGCGCCGCCAGCGCCGGACTATGGGCGGCGCGACGCCTGGCTGGCCTACCCTCGCCGCAATGGGCTGGAGCGCTCCACGCCGGCGGGCTTCAGCGCGGTGGACGAGGCGACGGCGCCGGCTGACGTCTTCTTCATCCACCCCACCACCTATCTGAAGAACGACGTGTGGAATGCGGCGTTTGACGCCGACGGAGCTTACAACAAGCCGGTGTTGCTTGGGCAGATCAGCGCGTTCAACAGCTGCTGCCGGCTCTACGCTCCGCAATACCGGCAAGCGTCTCTCACGGCCCTGAAGGCCAGCGCGCCGGCGCGGCGACTGGCCTATTCCGATGTCGCCCGCGCCTTCCGCTTCTACATCGACCACGAGAACCGCGGCCGCCCTTTCATCATCGCCTCGCACAGCCAGGGAGCCGGCATCGCCGTACGCCTCCTGCAGACGGAGATCCTCGGGACACCGCTGCAGCGGCGGCTGGTCGCCGCCTATGCCGTGGGCGCGTTCGCGCCGTCCAACTTCGGTGAGCTGGGCCTGCCCATCTGCGACGACGCCCGCCAGACCGGCTGCATCCTCTCGTGGAACACCACCCAGACGGGCCGCACCGGCGCCTTCATGCTCATCCACAACGCCCTGTACTGGTGGCGCGGGGGCGAGCGGCGCAGCGGCCAACTCCCGGCCGTCTGCGTCAACCCCCTCACCTGGACGCAGGACGGCAAGGCTCCCGCCTCCGCCAACCTGGGAAGCCTGCCCTTTCCCACGCCCCCCTATCCAGATCGCGCCGCCGCTCTTCCCGCGCTTCTTCCGCATCTGACCGGCGCGGCGTGCAAGGACCATCTGCTCGCGGCGGACGTGCCGGCCTCGCCTGGCGCCTTCCATGACATGCTGACGCTCCTCTACGGCAGCTACCATCGTAACGACTACGGCCTGTTCTATGCGGCTGTCCGGGCGAACGCCGCCGAGCGGGTCGCCGCCTTCCTCTCGCACACGGCCCCGGCGACGCCCCCGAAGGGCGACCAGGAGTGAACACCTCCTTCACCGCCCCTGTGTGTTCATCGAACAAACGCGTTTCCCCGAGCCGAACGGCCAACCTCTCGACCGTCGCACGCGCAGCGACCTGCGATCGGTCGGCGCACACACCACCCCTGGAGCTGAGATGAACTTCGAAGGTCGCGTCGCCATCGTCACTGGTGCGGGGAACGGGCTCGGACGCGCCCACGCCCTGGCCCTCGCCCGAAGCGGTTGCAAGCTCGTCGTCAACGACCTGCAGGATCCTGGGATGGTGGTGCAGGAGATCCGCGACGGCGGCGGCGAGGCCATCGGCCATGCCGCCTCCGTGACCGACATGGCCGCGGTCGAGGCCACGGTCGGCGCAGCCCTGGCGGCCTTCGGCCGGGTGGACATCCTGGTGAACAACGCGGGCGTGCTCCGCGACAGGAGCTTCGCCAAGATGAGCCTGGAGGAGTTCCGCCTCGTGCTCGAGGTGCACCTGATGGGCGCGGTCCACTGCACCAAAGCCGTGTGGGATACGATGATCAGCCAACGCTACGGCCGCATCGTGATGACCACCTCGTCCTCGGGCCTTTATGGAAACTTCGGCCAGGCCAACTATGGGGCGGCGAAGATGGCGCTGGTCGGCCTGATGCAGACGCTGAGCCTCGAGGGCGCCAAGCACGACATCCGCGTCAACTGCCTCGCCCCCACGGCGGCCACTCAGATGACCCAGTCGCTGCTTCCCCAGGCCGCCCTGGACCTGCTCACCCCCGAGCGCGTGTCGCCGGGCCTGCTGCACTTGGTCAGCGAGGCCGCGCCGTCCCGCACCATCCTGACAGCCGGGGCCGGCGCCTTCGAGTGCGCCAACATCACCCTGACCCGGGGGATCCACCTGCTCGACGCCTTCAACACCCCAGACCAGATCGCCGCGCAATCCGCAGCCCTCGTCGATCGCGTTGGCGAGATCGTGCCGGCGAGCGGGATCACACAGGGAGAGTTGGAGCTTCAGAAGGCGGGCTACCGCGCACCCTGACTTCAGTCTGCAGGACGCCCCTGCCTCGAGCGCGTTGGCGTCAACCGCTGTTGGGCCTGTCGCCGCTGCAGCGATCGCCTCCGGAAGGCGGCGGCATTGCGGCGCGGCTCAGGCGAAACGAAAGAAGGTTGAGCGCGACACTTCGGAATTCGCTCTTTAAGCACGCAGCGAAATTTTTTATACATTGAGTATCTCATGGCGGAGCGGCGAGCCCGAAAGTGTTCCTTGGAAATAATTAGCTTATCGGCAAGACCGGCTGCTCCCGGTCGAGCGCCTGGATCTGGCTCTTATCGTCCACACTCAGGACCAGCGCTTGGTTATTGGACGAAAGGTAGGGCCCGACATTGTGGCGCACCTTATCGACGAACAGTGGGTCGTTCGACAGCTTGAATGTCTCCGAGCGGTGCGGCGGCGGGTCCAAAGCGGTCTAGGTCATGATCTCGCAAGGGGGTGGCGCCGTCGGGCAAACGCTGATCGCATCCGGCCGACGAAGGAGGATGGAGATGTCGCGTTTCGCGCCTCCTTTAGGTGCTCACATCAACTTCTGTAACCAAAGCTCAGCCGGCCTAGGGGCTGCAAGCTGATCCTGTTCAAGGCGCGGCGCAATGGCGTTTCGAGGAGGTGGAAGCTGGCGAAGCCGACTGTGAGGGCCGCCAGCAAAGCGAGCGCGCGAATGTCGGCTGTCGCATACCGCGAGGGATAATACAGCGCTTGCTGCCACATGTAGATCGAGAATGACATTATGCCGAGGTGCCTCAGAGGAGTGAACTCGAAACATTTGCGTAGGACTGGCCAAGCACTGTCCACGGAATTGACGGCCAGAGAGAGGAACGCCGTGCTGAGGCAGTCTTCCACCAGGTGATTTGGCGTGACTTTCGCCAACTGCGACGCGATGGCCGCGGCCAGGGCCACGGGCGCGAGCCAAGCCGGCGTAGCGCCGTTTTGACGCCTCGCATGGAAATAGATGCGACCCAGAACGCCAAACAGGATGCTATACATGTGAGCATCTGTCCGCCACGTGACGTCGAAAAACTGACGGTGCGGGAACATATTGCTTATGAACATGTCGGATAGGGAGGCGAGTGCAAGAATTGCGATCACCGGCGTGGCGGACATCGATGTGCGCCTCGAAATCAGCGCGATGGCGCCGAGCACCAGATAGCTATGCTCTTCGACGCATACTGACCAGATATGCGCAATGATTGGAGCCTGATGTCCGATGTAGACTGACGCATAGTTTATAGTGAAGGTGAGGGCGGTTATCGCCGCCGATATCTTGAAGCTGTCCTGGGTGTGTTTGAAAAAAAGAAAGGCGATGATGACGTAAATCACCAGAACAGGCATTATCCGAGTTACCCGTCTTCTAAAGAATTCGGGTAGAGGGGAGTTCCTGACGAACAAGATCTCCGCCATCAGTCGGCCGCTCAAGACGAAAAACCATTCGACCCCCCAAGCGCCGAGATTGCAGATCTGGGTCGGAAAAAAATGTCCCATGAGCACCAACACGATACTTATTCCGCGCCAGCCATCGAGAACATCTATGCGCCTGCCTGTCTCCACCCGACCTGCCTCATTTGTCTTACGTCGATTTGCATAGATGTTAAATCGATGGGGCGCGGGTGGGGGCTTACGCACACTGGGATAGCTTTGGCTCGCCCATCGACTTACGCTCAAACCCATTGCGGCAGCTCGAGCGCCATCCAAAACGAGCGCTTCAAGCGTGTCGCAGGGCTCCTCTCTTTTGACGTAGCGAAAAGGTCACGTCAATGATGGGGATAAGGTCCGCACTCGATCCGGTCAGGCAGGCGCCGGCGGCGATGAGGACTTCGGAGGGGTAGCTTGCGAGGCCCTCATCGCACCGGATTGCGACCTGAGGAGGTCCTTGCAATGGCGATCGCCGGCTTCGGGAACCCCGACCCGGCCTCTGTGCGCCTCAGCTCCAGGGTCTCCGCCGCGTCTTCGCCGCTCGATCCCGGTGATGACGGCCCTGGGTGTCAGGCGAGCGGCGTCAGCCGCGTGACCAGCCGGCCGAGGTCCGGGCGGACGCGCTCCAGCGCGACCTCCGCCGGCGTGCCGAGGAACACCACGCCGGCCACCTGCTCGCCCTCGCCGATCCCGAGCAGCGCGCGGCCCTGCGGGTCGTAGGAGTACCAGTCGGTGATCCAGTTGGCGCCGTAGCCCATGGCCTCGGCCGCCAGCAGCAGGTTCATGCAGACCGCGCCGGCGGACAGCTGCTGCTCCCACACCGGCTTGCCGCCTTCGCGCGGGGCGGAGACCACCACCACGCCCATGGGCGGGGCGGCCACCTTGGCCAGGGCCGCCGCCGCCTTTTCCGGTCCGGGCTGGCTGCGGGCGAGGGCGTGAAGGCGCTCGACCAGGGCGGCCTTCGCCTCGCTCTCCAGCACGATGAACCGCCAGGGAAACATCTTGCCGTGGTCGGGGACACGAGCGGCGAGGCGCAGCAGGTCGTCCAGCTCCGCGGGCGAGGGGCCTGGCGCGGCCAGGGTCTGGGCCGACGCGCTGCGCCGCTGCGCCATCAGCGCCAGCGTCTCGCGCGAGGGCTGGATGGGGCAGGGGGCGCCGAACTCCGGCGCGGGCGGAACGCGGGCCGGGCTGCGGGCGAGATCGTCGGCCATTGATGAGCCTCCGCGGAAGTTCGGCGACAAAGGTCAGCGACAAAGTTCGGTGACTGGGGCCGCCTATCGACTATAGCGGCGCGAGGCAATCGCAGAGGGCCGCGGTTTGGACAGCACAGACGATCCGCGCCAGGCCGGCTCGCCCGATTGGCTGCGCCCTCACGGACCGCGCTGGCAGGCGGGCGAGCCCCGGCGGGTGCACGCCAATCCCTGGTTCGCCGCCGACGTCTACGAGGGCGTGGCTCCCACGGGCGCCAAGGCGAGCTATTACCTGTTGCACTACATGAACGCGGCCACGGGCGTGGTCCCCCTGCATGACGACGGGACAATCACCCTGGTCGGCCAGTGGCGCTTTCCCTTCGGGACCTACAGCTGGGAGCTGCCCGAAGGCGGCGCGCCGCACCACGAAGCCCCCATGGAGGGCGCCGCGCGCGAGCTGCGGGAGGAGGCGGGCCTGATCGCCGCCGACCTGCGCCTGATCCTGACCATGCAGCTCTCCAACGCCTCCAGCGACGAGGTGGCCCACCTGTATCTCGCCACTGGCCTCACTCCCACTGAGACGGAGCTTGACGCCACCGAGGCGCTGGCGGTGGCGCGCGTGCCCTTCCGCGAGGCGCTGGCGGCCGTCGCCCGGGGCCAGATCCAGGACGCCCTGACGGTGGCGGCTTTGCTCAGGCTGCACCATATGGCCAGCGAAGGGGAGCTGGAGCCGGAGCTGGCGCAGCGCATGCTCGCCCGCTGAGGGCGTTGGTCACGGCTCCATCACCGAAACCCGGCGAGGATCGCGCCGGGCAAGCGAGGACGACATGGGTCAGCATCTTGAGGTGGTGACGCCGGAAGAGCCGCCGCCCGTCTGGGCGGCGCTGCGGAACCAGGCGGCGCACGTGGCCACGACCGAGCCGGGTCTGGCCTCGATGCTCCATGCGGTGATCCTCTCGCACGGCGACATCTCCGCCGCCCTGGCCTACCAGCTGGCGCGCAAGCTCGGCGACCAGGAGCTGCGGGCCATGAGCCTGCGGGAAATCTGCGAGCAGGCCTATGACGCCGATCCCTCCCTGATCGAGGCGGCCCACGCGGACCTGCGCGCCGTGTTCGAGCGTGACCCCGCCTGCAAGGGCTATCTCCAGCCCTTCCTGTTCTTCAAGGGGTTCCAGGCGCTGCAGACCCACCGCGTGGCCCACTGGCTGTGGGGCCAGGGGCGCGAGACGCTGGCCTTCCACCTGCAGAGCCGGGTGTCGGAGCTGTTCCAGCTCGACATCCATCCGGCGGCGCGCATCGGCTCAGGCATCTTCTTCGACCACGGCACTGGCATTGTGATCGGGGAGACGGCGGTGGTGGGCGACGACGTCTCCATGCTGCACGGCGTGACGCTGGGCGGCACAGGCGCCCAGCGGGGCGACCGCCACCCCAAGCTCTCCAAGGGCGTGCTGCTGGGCGCCGGGGCCAAGGTGCTGGGCGACATCGTGATCGGGGAATACGCCAAGATCGCCGCCGGGTCGGTGGTGCTTCGCCCCGTCCCGCCGCACTGCACCGCGGCCGGAGTGCCGGCGCGGCTGGTCAACTGCCCCACCTGCAAGGAGCCGGCCCGCACCATGGACCACACCCTCGCGGAAGTGGTCTACGACTACGTGATCTGACCCGTCGCTCGCAGCGACGCTCAAGCGGGCTTCCCCCCGGGGCCGATACGGCCTAGGAGGCGAAGCCCGTAACCGAGGAGCCGCCCGTGAACGACAAGGACCTCAAGCGTATCGAGGCCCACCTGAAGCGCACCTTCGGGAACACGACGCTGAGCCTGCGCCCGCGGCCAAAGCAGAAGGACAGCTGCGAAGTCTACGTCGGCGAGGAGTTCGTCGGCGTCGTCTATCAGGACGAAGACGAGGACGGCTCCTTCATGTTCGAGATGGCGATCCTGTCCGAGGACCTGGTCTAAGGCCTAAGCGACGGTCGGCGTTGTTCTCTCCGCTCCGGCGGAAGGCGCCCGCCGCGGTCAGGCGGCGGCGGCCTGTTTGTTTTCGCCGCCTATCCTGAAGATGCCGGGGCCGCGCGCTTCGAACCCCGGAGGGGGCGCCTCGTCCCGGCCCAGCACCAGATAGCCGCCGGGGGCCAGCGCCGGCAGGAACCCCGCCAGCACCCGGGCCTGGACCTCCGGCGCGAAGTAGCTCAGCACGTTGCGGCACAGGATCAGGTTGAACTTGCGCAGGCTGCGCCGGTCCTCGATCAGGTTCAGCCGCCGCCAGCGGATGTCGGCGCGCAGGCGGGGCGAGATGGCCCACATGTCCCCGGCCTTCTCGAAATACTTCAGCAGCATGCGGATCGGCAGCCCGCGCTGGACCTCGAACTGGGTGTACAGGCCCGCGTGCGCCTTCTCCAGCACCCGCTCCGACAGGTCGGTCGCCACGATCTCGAGGGGGAGCGCAGGGCTGCGCTCGGCCGCCAGCATGGCCAGGGAATAGGCTTCCTGCCCAGTGGAGCAGCCTGCGGACCAGGCCTGGACGGTCCCATCCTCGGCTGACGCCAGGGCGGGCAGGATGTCTTCGCTCAGCGCCTCGAACACGTCGCCGTCGCGGAAGAAGGCGGTGTCGGTGACGGCGAGCGCCTCGATCGCGGCGCCGGACAGGCGTTCGTCGGTTCCGTCGTGCAGCGCTTCGAGCAAGGCGTCCACCGACGCCAGCCCCTCGCGGCGCGCCACCGCGGCCAGCCGGCTCTCGGCGAAATAGGCCTTGTCCCCCCGCAGCGAGAGGCCGCAGCGCGCCTGCGCCAGGCGCTCCAGGAAGCTCAGGTCCTCCGGCTTCAAATCAGGCCCGCCTGGGCCAGCTTGCCCGCCATGATGTCCCCATCGAAGGGCTTCATGATGTACTCGTCGGCGCCGCCGGCCAGGGCCTCGGCGATGCGGGCCGGCTCGTTCTCCGCGGCGCAGAACACCACCACGGGCCGGGCTCCCCCGTCTTCCTGCCGCAAGGCGAGGATGAATTCCAGCCCGTCCATGTTCGGCATCGCCCAGTCGAGCAGGATAGCGTCAGGCATCGCCGTGCGGCAGAAGGCCAGCGCCTCCATCCCGTCGCTCGCCTCGGCCGTCTCGAAGTCCAGCGCCTCAAGGATGCGGCGCGCGACCTTGCGCACCACCCGACTGTCGTCGACGATCAAGCACATCCGCGGGGGGAGGATGGCCTTTTGCGGCGAGGAGGGTCGTCGGCTGTCCATGTCCGTGGCGCTGCTGCGCGGCTCCGGCCCTGCGCGATCCGCCCGACGCTAGGACCTGCTGGTTAAGGAGCCGTGGAGCGGGTCTCCTTTCCGATGAGTTCAGGCGGGGGTGCGGACTCTCAGCACCACCGTCTCCTCGGCCACCTCGTGTTCGAGCGCGCCGCCCTGGGAGGTCACCAGCTGGTGCAGGAAGTAGGCCTGGACCCAGTGCCCCCCCAGTCCGCCTTCGAGCTTCTCGCCGCGCAGGCCGTTGATCACCTCGGGTCGCAGCCGCGCCCGGCCGCCGGAGGCATGGGCGACCAGCTGGGCCACGCCGTCCTCCAGCACGCAGGACACCGTCACCACGCCGCCCGTCGGCAGCGCGCTCGCCCCCAGCTGCGCGAGGTTCAGGAGGGCGCGGGCGGGCGTCTTGGGCAGCACGGGGGCGGCCACGTTCCAGGCCAGCTCCGGCCGCACGTGGGCGAAGACGCCGCGGGCGAGTTTCTCCAGCTCACGGGTGTCGAAGCTCTCCGCCGAGGCCGAGGAGCCGAAGGCGACGCGCGAGTAGGACAGCAGGTCCACCAGCTTGCGGGCGGAGGTCGCGATCAGGTTCATCGCGTCGTCGCGCATGTCCGCGGCGCTCGGATCCTCCAGCAGGTCGAGGCCGGAGACGATGGCGCTCGCCGGGCTGACGAAGTCGTGACAGAGGCGGGCGGAAAGCTGGGATGCGAGGTCGGCGGCGGACACGCCGCCCGATGCGGGGGCGGGTTCGCCGAACCGGGACGCCCAGGCGGCGCCGAGAAGGGATGCGGGACTGTCGGTCATGGCGATCGGCGACTCAGCAACTGGAACGAAAGTGCCGCGAGTACGGCCCTTTGCCTAGAGCTCGTATCGCCCGCCGGTTGTTCTACATTGAACTTGCTAAATCGTAGCCCGCAGCGCGGCCCAGGCGCACCAGTTCCTCGGCAGGCATGTCGCCTGCTTCGGCAAGACCCCGCGCCCAGGTGGTGATCGAGCGCGTACCGGACCGGCAGAAGGCCAGCACGGGGCCGGACGCCCCGCGGATCGCCTCGCGCATCGCCTGGGGTTGGCCGGGGCCGGCGCCGGGCCCCACGGGGATGTGCAGGTACTCCATGCCCGCCGCCCGCGCCGCCATCGCCATGGCCGTGCTCGGCGGCTGGTCGGGCGACTCGCCGTCCGGGCGGTTGTTGATCAGCAGCTTGAAGCCCATGGCCGCGGCCTCCGGCACCTCCTCCACCATGAGCTGGGGGGCGACGGCGAAGGTGTCGGTCACGCGGCGGATGTCGGCCATGGTCCTTGGGTCCGGTTCGGCGGAAGCACGCCCAGGCTATCACGCCTGGGCGCGGCTCGGGAATTCAGGGGTGGGGCGGCTGGTCGGCCGGCGTCTGCTCCTGGGGCGGGACGGCCGTGGTAGGCGCGGCCTTGCTCGGCAGGGCGGCGGCGGCGCCGGCCGGGCCGATCGCCGGCTGCTGGGCGCCGGGCTCCGAGCCCGCCTCGTTCGGCTCGGCCGTCGCCGGGCCGAAGTCCGGCAGGTTGTTGATGTTGACCTGGCCGCCAGTGATCTGCGCCTGGCGGTTTTGCATGTAGAGCGAGCGCAGGCTGGCGTAGGGATCGGTGGCCATGGCGTCCAGCTGCTTCAGCTGGCCGTCGGCGTTGGCGCGGGTGTCCAGGCCGCTGACCACCGTGCGCGCGGCGTCGAACGCCCAGCGGTTCGAGTAGTTGATCCAGGTGAGCGGGTCGCTCACCGTGTCCACCCCGCCGCCGAGCAGGTCGCGCACGTCGGAGGGGCCGAGCACGGGGATGAACAGGAAGGGGCCAGGCGGCACGCCGAAGCGGCCGAGCGTCGTCCCGAAGCCGTTCTCGTGATAGGGCAGGCCCGCGCCGGTGGCCACGTCCGCCACCCCCGCCAGGCCGAAGGTGGAGTTCAGCGCGAAGCGGCCCAGCGTCTGGCCGGCGGCCACCGGGTGGACCTGCACCACGTCGTTGAAGAAGATCACCGGCTCCCCGAGATTCTGCAGCCCGTTGTGGATGCCGCGCCGGATCACGCGCGGCACGGCGTGGGAATAGAACACCGCGCCCGGCCGGATCGCCACCCGGTCGACGTAGCGGAACAGGGCGTAGGACTTGCGGTTCAGCTTCTCATAGGGATCGGGATTGCTGGCGCTGGGCGCGGAGGAGGCGGGCACCGGGGCGCCCGCGAAACCCTCGCCATGCGTCGGCTGGGCCGCCTGTTGCGCCGGCGTGTTGGACACGGTGTCCAGCCCGCCCTGGGCCAGCGCCGCGCCGCCGCCTACCAGCGTCGCGGCCATGATCAGAAGCGAGGCTCGCAGCACGTCAATCTCCACGTGGGACGTGCAGCCGGTAACGGCTGCGCTTGGCTGCATCAATGTGCATGGCGCGGTTTCGTTCGCTGCGGGTGCGAGAAACGCTCAAGCTTGGAGGCCGGCGCGGCGGAAGGCGACCTCCGCCATCGCCGACCAGTCCTTGGTTTCGCCGCCGTTGGCGAGGGCGTCGACGAAGTTGTCCCGCAGCAGCGAAGCCAGGGGCATGGGGGCGCGGGCGGCCTCGGCGGCGGCGAGCACCAGCCGCATGTCCTTCAGGCCGAGCGGCAGCTGGAAGGCCGGCGGCTCGAAGCGGCGCTCGGCGATGAGCTCGCCATAGACCTTGTAGGCGGGGGCGGCGAACAGCGTCCCGGTGAACAGCTCGTGCAGCCGGGCGGGCTCCACGCCGTGCTTGGCGCCGAGGGTGAAGGCTTCGGCCATGGCCTCCATGGCCGCGGCGATCATGAAGTTGGCGCACAGCTTGGCGACGTTGGCCAGGTGCGCCTCCTCGCCGATGCGCCAGACCTTGCCGCCGATGGCCTCCAGCACGGGGGCGGCGCGCTCGATCAGCTCGGCGGGGCCGGCGACCAGCACGTTCAGCTGGCCCTTGGCGGCCACGTCGGGCCGGCCCAGCACCGGCGCGCCGAGGTAGCCTACCCCATGCTCCGCATGGGCGTGCGCCAGCCGCTGGCTGAACTGCGGGCTGATGGTCGCGCTCATCAGGTGGATCAGGTCCGGGTGGGCGCGCTTCAGCGCGCCGCTCTGGAGCACCACCTCGTCCACCGCCTCGTCCGTGGACAGCATGGTCACCACGGCCTCGCCATCGAACGCCGCCGCAGGATCGTCGGCGACCTTCGCGCCGGCCTCGCGCAGGGGCTCCGCCCGCTCTGGCGTGCGGTTCCAGACCGTCACCTCGTGGCCCGCCTCCAGCAGGCTCTTCGCCATGCCCGCGCCCATCGCGCCCAGACCGATCACGCCGACCCGCATCGTTCGCTTCCTTGCTCGTCCGCCGCCAAACTGCTGGCGAGGCGGTTACGGTTCCTGATCCTTGCCAGGAACGAAGGTTCCGCCCTAGCGTTTCGTCGGCGGCGCGAGCTGGGATCAGGCCGCACGCGGACGCCTGATCAGGGTCGAGGGGTTGGATGGCGGCAGAGGATAACGCGCCTGCGGACAAGGCATCGTCCGCCCGCGACCCCCGCAGCTACGACGCTTCGGCGCCTCCGAAGGAGAATGACCAGCAGAACGGCGAGGACGGCCACAACGGCGCCGACGCCGACAAGCCAGGCTCCGCGAACGGCAAGGCCCACAAGCGCAAGGGCCTGCTGCAGCGTCCCGTCACCCTGGCGATCCTGATCGTCGTCGTGCTCGCTCTCCTCATCGGGGGGCTGCTCTACTGGCTGCATGCGCGTCAGTTCCAGTCCACCGACGACGCCTTCATCGACACCCACCTGGTGCGGCTGGCCCCGCAGATCTCCGGCCGGGTGCAGAAGGTGCTGGTGGAGGACAACCAGCGGGTCGAGGCGGGCCAGGCGCTGCTGGTGATCGACCCCCGGGACGAAGAGGCCCGGCTGTCCCAGGCGCAGGCGCAGAAGGCCCAGGCCGAGGCGCAGATCGCCCAGGCCCAGGCGGTGCTGCAGCAGAACGCCGCTCAGGTGCATGTGAGCCAGGCGACCTACAGCCAGAACCTGGCCCAGGGGCAGGCCCAGGCGGCCCAGGCGGTCAACGCCTCCCGCGACCTGGCCCGCTATCTGACACTGAAGAGCGTGAACGCCGCCGCCGTCTCCCAGCAGCAGCTGGACCAAGCCCAGGCCCAGGCCCAGTCCACGAGCGCCCAGCGCGACGCCGCCTTCCGCCAGGCCGCCGCCGCCAAGGCGCAGATCACCGCCACCCAGGCCCAGTCCAAGTCCGCCCTGGCCCAGATCGCCGCCGGCCGGGCTCAGGTGGACGCCGCCGAGGCCCAGATCCGCTCCGCCCAGCTCGACCTCAGCTACACTACGGTGGTCGCGCCTGAGGCCGGGACAGTGGCCCAGCGCAGCGTGGCGATCGGCAACTACGTCAACCCGGGCGCCCAGGTCATGGCGATCGTCCCCGTGCGCACCTGGGTCACCGCCAATTTCAAGGAGACCCAGCTCGCCCTGATGCGGGCCGGCCAGCCGGCCAGCGTCCACGTCGACGCCTGTCCCCAGGCTGAGATCGGCGGCCATGTGGACTCCATCCAGCGCGGCGCGGGCCAGGCCTTCGGCCTGCTGCCGCCCGAGAACGCCACCGGCAACTTCGTGAAGGTGGTGCAGCGGGTGCCGGTGAAGATCCTGCTCGACCACGTGCCCCGCGACTGCCCGCTCGGACCCGGCCTGTCGGTCGAGCCGAAGGTCAGGGTCCGCTAGTGGCCGAGGCCGGCGCGGGCGGCGGCTGGACGCCTGCCAGGTCTGTCGCGGGGGGAAGAAACCCGTGGGCGATCCTGGGGGTGATCTCCATCGCCACCTTCATGACGACGCTGGATAGCTCCATCGCCAACGTCGCGCTGGACCACATCGCCGGCTCGACCGGCGCCAGCTACGACGAGGCGACCTGGGTGCTGACCACCTTCCTGGTGGCCCAGGCGGCGGTCACGCCCATCAGCGGCTGGCTGGCCGACGTGGTGGGCCGCAAGCGCTACTACATGTTCTCGGTCTTCCTGTTCACCTTCGCCTCCTTCCTGTGCGGCGTATCCCAGGACCTGACCTTCCTGATCCTCGCGCGCATCCTGCAGGGGATCGGCGGCGGCGGCCTGGCCCCGGTCGAGCAGTCGATGCTGGTGGACACCTTCTCGCCCAGGCAGCGGTCGCTGGCCTTCGCCGGCTACGGCATCGTGGTGATCGCCGGCCCCACCATCGGCCCCACGCTGGGCGGCTGGCTGACCGACAACTACAATTGGCACTGGTGCTTCCTGATCAACATCCCGGTCGGGGTGCTGTCGCTGGTGCTGGTCAACCTGTTCGTGGACGAGCCGCAGGCTGTGGTGAAGCGGCGCGAGCAGCTGACGCGCAACGGGCTGAAGTTCGACTTCCCCGGCTTCGCCTTCGCGGCGCTGTTCCTGGGCTCGCTGGAGATCATGCTCGATCGCGGCCAGCGGCTCGACTGGTTCTCCAGCCCGGTGATCCAGGGCTCGGCGCTGATCTGCGCCGTCTCGCTGGCGGCCTTCATCCCCTGGGAGCTGACGCGCAAGGACCCGGTGGTGAAGATCCGCATGTTCGGCCAGCGCAACTTCGCGGTGGCGAGCCTGCTGTTGCTGGTGGTCGGGCTGCTGATCTTCGGTACGGCGGAGTTCATACCCCAGCTGCTGCAGCAGGTGCTGGGCTACACCGCCACCAACGCGGGGCTGGCGCTGACCGCAGGCGGGGCCGCGACGATCCTGTTCATGCCCGTGAGCGGGGTGATGTCGAGCAAGGTCGACCCGCGCCTTCTGGTCGGCTTCTCGTTCCTCATGCAGGCCCTGGCCTTCGCCAACTACTGCAAGCTGGACACCCAGCTGTCGTTCAGCTCGGTGGCGGCGGCCCGGGCCTTCCAGGCCTTCAGCCTGCCGTTCCTGTTCGTGCCGATCACCTCGGTCGCCTACGTCGGCCTGAGGCCGGAGGAGAGCAACCAGGCCTCGGCCCTGATGAACGTGATGCGCAACCTGGGCGGCTCGATCGGCATCTCGCTGGTGCAGACGCTGACCCAGCAGCGCCAGCAGTTCCACCAGGCCCGCTACGTCGAGACTCTCAACGGCCTGAACCCGGTCTACGCCCAGCGGCTCGACCAGATGGCGCAGCAGCTGCAGGGCGCCGGCCAGCCGGCCGCCTTCGCCCACCAGCAGGCGATGACCCAGGTCTACCAGCAGCTGGGCCAGCAGGCGGGGATGCTGTCCTACATCGATGCGTTCAAGGCGATGATGTGGATCACCCTGGCCTGCCTGCCGCTGCTCCTGTTGATGCAGAAGCCCGGCAAGGCCGGCGCCGGCGCGGAAGGAGGCGGGCTGTGAGCTTGCGTGCGCCCCTCGCCGCGACGGCGGTGCTGGCCGCGGCCCTGTGCGGCTGCACCGTCGGCCCGGACTATAAGCGGCCGGAGCTGGCCTCGCCCGCAGCCTACCAGGAGGTCGGGACCAGGACCGACGCGCCGCTCAGCCAGCCGGTGGTCGCCCCGGTGGACGAGAGCCAGGTCCAGGGCTGGTGGCGCCAGTTTCACGACCCGGAGCTCGACAGCCTGGTGACGCGGGCCATGGCCGGCAACCTGGACCTGATGAGCGAGGTGGCGCGCATCCGCCAGTCGCGCGAGCAGGAGGTGGTGGCCGGGGCCGCGGGCCTGCCCCACGCCGGCTCCACCTTCAGCGCCCTGCGGCTGAACGACAACGCTTCGACCTCGCCGCTCAGCAGCTTGCTCGGCCGTTCGGCCGGAGGCGGCGCCGCGGGCGGCTCGGCCCAGCAGCAGCCGCCCTCGCACATCGACAGCTTCGCGCTCGGCTTCGACGCTACCTGGGAGGTGGACCTGTTCGGCCGCGTGCGCCGCAGCGTCGAGGCGGCGCAGGCGGGGACCGAGGCGATGATCTGGGCCAAGCGCGACGGCCAGGTGTCCCTCACCGCCGAGGTGGCCAGCGACTACCTGCAGCTGCGCTCGCTCCAGGCCCAGATCGCCATCGCCCAGCAGGAAGTGGCCCGCCAGAAGGACCTGGCCACCATCATCCACCAGCAGGCCCAGGCCGGCTTCGTCACGCGGCTGAACGTCAACCAGCAGGAGGCGCAGGTCCAGGCGACCATCGCCGCCATCCCCCAGCTGGAGGCCCAGGCGCGCGGCGAGGTCCACGCCCTTGGCGTCCTGATCGGCGAGGACCCGGAAGCCCTGGCCAGCGAGCTGGACAGGCCGCCCGGCGACTACGCCCTGCCGGGTGGCCCGCAGACCTTGCCGGTCGGCCTGCCGTCCGACCTGCTGCGCCGCCGGCCCGACGTGCGCCAGGCCGAGCGCGCGCTCGCCCAGTCCACCGCCAACGTCGGGGTGCAGGTCGCCCAGCTGTATCCGCGCTTCAACATCCTGGCGCTCGGGGCCTTCGCCGCGCCGCAGTTCCAGGACGTGTTCAACGCCCACAGCGCCACCTCGGCCGGGGTGGGGCTGATCCAGTGGCCGATCTTCCAGGGCGGGCAGATCCGCGGGAACATCCGCGCCGCTCGGGCCCAGCAGGACCAGTCCTACTACGCCTACAAGAAGGCCGTGCTGACCGCGCTGCAGGACACCGAGGACGCCCTGGCCCGCTACCAGGCCGACCAGCGCCGCATCGTGGCGCAGAAGGCCTCCGTCGACGCGGCGGCCAACTCGCTGATGATCGGCCAGCAGCATTACCAGACCGGCCTCGTCACCTTCATCAACGTGCTGCAGGCCGAGCAGACCCTGCTCAACGCCCGCAACCAGCTCGCCCAGGCCCAGGGCCAGCTCTCCGTCGACCTGGCGTCGCTCTACAAGGCGCTGGGCGGCGGCTGGACGGCGGACGAGGGCAAGCTCCTGTCCCGCCCCGGGGTGTCCTGGCCCTGAGCGGCTGCGTGCGCGAGCGGGCGAGCCGCGCCCGCCACGCCCTCGCCGGATCAGCGGACCTCCAGCACGACCTTCCCGCGCGGGTGCTCCGTCTCGAAATAGCTGTGCGCGGCCTTGGCTTCCTCCAGCGGGAAGACCTTGTCCACCATGACCTGAAGCCGCCCCTCGTCGGCCATCTGCGCCACGCTTCTCAGCTGGTCGGCGTCGGGGTGGGCCAGGTACTCCACGCCCTTGCGGGCGTGCGCCGCGCCCGCCTCCTCCACGCCGGTGCCAGGCAGGGTGGTGACCAGCCGGCCCTTCGGCTGCAGCACGCCCCAGGAGCGCTTGCGGGTGTCGCCCCCGACCAGGTCGAACACCAGGTCGACATCTTCCACCTCGTCCTCGAACGGCTGCGCGTGGTAGTCGATTACCTGGTCAGCCCCCAGGCTGCGGACCCACTCCAGATTGTCGGCGGACGCGGTGGCTATGACCGTCGCGCCATGCGCCTTGGCGAGCTGGACCGCCAGATAGCCTACCCCGCCGGACCCGCCGTGGATCAGCACGCTCTCGCCCGCCTTCAGACCGCCGTGGTCGAACAGGCCCTGCCAAGCGGTCATGGCCGCCAGCGGCAGGGAGCCGGCGTCGATCAGGGTCAGCGTCTCCGGCTTGGCGGCGAACTCGCCGATGCGCACGATGGCGTACTGCGCATAGGCGCCGCGGTCCCAGCCCAGGTGGGCGAACACCGGCTCGCCCGGCACGACATGGCGCACGTTCGGGCCGATCCCGTCCACCACGCCGCAGAGGTCCCGGCCCAGGATCGCGGGCAGCTGGCTCTCGCGCATTCGCGGATATCCGCCGCGCCGCATCTTGTAATCCACGGGGTTCAAGCTCGCCGCGCCGACCTTGACGCGGATTTCGCCCGGCCCGGGCTCGGGCGTCTCCACCTCGTCCAGCTGGAGCACCTCAGGGCCGCCGAAGCTGTGGATACGCACCGCCTTCATGGCTTCATCTCCGTCCCGCCCCTGCGGCGGGCAACCGTTCCGACCTCGCCAGGTTCCCGGCGCGGTCCTTGCACTCGCCCACGTTCGAGCGAATATTGATAGTCATTCTCGACTGGAGCCCCGGACGGACTTGACCAGCCGCATGGACGCAGGCGCAGACCAGGGCGTCATTACCCCCGATCCGGCGGCCGGGCGGCTGATCCCGCTCGGTCACGGCGCAAGAGGGATGCGCGGCGTGGTGGTTTCGGTCGGTGGCGAGGAGGGCGGCGGCGAAGAGGGCGGGGGCGGCCTGCCAGCGCAGGAGCTGGAGCGGAGGCTGCTGGAGATCGGCTTCGTCGAGGGCGCTTCGGTGGAGATCCTGCACCAGGGCGCCATCGGCGGCGACCCCATCGCGGTGAAGCTCGACGACATGCGCGTGGCCCTGCGCCGGCGCGAGGCCGACCATGTGCTGGTGCGTGTCGAGGCCGGCCGCGTCCGCGGAGAGCGGGCGTGAGCGAAGCCGTGCTGGAGCCCCAGGCCCCGACCCTGGCCGACCGGCTGAGCGCCGAGGAGCTCACCCCCCAGCCGCTGCCCATCGCGGTCACCCGGCTGGCCCTGGTCGGCGCGCCGAACTGCGGCAAGACCGCCCTGTTCAACGCCCTGACCGGCAGCCGCCAGAAGGTCGCCAACTATCCCGGCGTGACGGTGGAGCGGAAGGAGGGGCCGGTGGCCGCCGCCGATGGCTGGCGCGCCCGGGTGCTCGACCTTCCCGGCACCTATTCCCTGCGCGCCCGCAGCCCGGACGAGGTGGTGACCCGCGACGTGGTGCTGGGCAAGCTTGCGGGCGAGCCGGCGCCGGACGTGCTGATCTGCGTCGCCGACGCCACCAACCTGCGCCTGGTGCTTCGCCTCGCGCTGGAGCTGAAGGCGGTTGGGCGGCCCATGATGCTGGCGCTGAACATGTTCGACATCGCCGAGCGGCAGGGTTGGCGCATCGACCTGGAGCGGTTGTCCAGGGAACTCGACATGCCGGTGGTCGCCACCGTCGCCACCCGCAAGCGCGGGCTGGACGATCTCCTCAGGGCGGCCGAGCGGCTGGCCCGCCAGGCGGCGGCGCCGGCCGCGCCGCGCTGGAGCGAACCCACCGCCGCCGACCTGCGCTCCGCCCACCGCGAGGCGGAACGCATCCGCCGCGCCTGCGTCCGCCCGCCGGGCCGCCCCGACACCCTGACCGGCCGGCTGGACAGCGTGCTGCTGCACCCCGTCGCCGGCACGCTGGTGCTGCTGGCCATCCTGTTCCTGATGTTCCAGGCGGTGTTCACCTGGGCCCAGCCGGTGATGGACCTGATCAAGGGCGCCTTCGACAGCCTGGGCGTCTTCATAGGCCAGACCTTGCCGCCGGGGCTGCTGCGGAGCCTGATCTCCGACGGGGTGATCTCCGGCGTGGGCAGCGTGCTGGTCTTCCTGCCGCAGATCCTGATCCTGTTCCTGTTCATCATCGTGCTGGAGGACCTGGGCTACATGGCCCGGGCCGCCTTCCTGATGGACAAGGTGATGGGCAGCGCGGGCCTGCACGGGCGGGCCTTCATCCCGCTGTTGTCCAGCTTCGCCTGCGCCATCCCGGGGATCATGGGCGCGCGGGTGATCGACAACCGGCGCGACCGGCTGACGACCATACTGGTGGCGCCGTTGATGACCTGCTCGGCGCGCATCCCGGTCTACACCCTGATCATCTCCGCCTTCATCCCCAACCGGACGGTGTGGGGCTTCGCCAGCCTGCAGGGGCTGGTGATGTTCGGCCTGTACGCCGCCGGCATCGTCAGCGCCCTTCTGGTCGGCTTCGTCATGCGGCGGGTGTTCTGGCGCGGCGCGGCGGAGCCCTTCATCATGGAGCTGCCGGCCTACAAGCTGCCGGACCCGAAGAACGTGGTCATGGGCGTCCTGACCCGGGCCAAGATCTTCCTGCGCCGGGCGGGCACGGTGATCCTGTCCATGATGGTGCTGATCTGGTTCTTGAGCTCGGTTCCGGGGGCGCCTCCGGGCGCGCCCGGCCCGGCCATCGACTACAGCTTCGCCGGGCGGCTCGGCCACCTGATGGAGCCGCTGCTGGCGCCCATCGGCTTCACCTGGCAGATGGCGGTGGCCCTGGTCCCGGCCATGGCCGCGCGGGAGGTGGCGGTGGCGGCCCTGGGCACCGTCTACGCCGTCCAGGCGGGGGAAGGGGCGCTCGGCCCCCTGGCCGGCGTGCTGCACGCCCACTGGTCCATGCCCTCGGCCCTGGCGATGCTGGCCTGGTTCATCTTCGCCCCGCAGTGCGCCTCCACCCTGGGCGTGGTGAAGCGCGAGACCAATTCCTGGCTCTGGCCCGCGGTGATGTTCGGCTACATGCTGGCCCTGGCCTACATCGCCGCTTTCGTCACCTACCACGGCGCCGTGGCGGCGGGGCTCTGACGGCGCGCGATGCAGACCGTGCTCGCCTATCTGCTCGTGGGGATCGCGGCGGCCTGGGTGGTCTGGTCGATCTTCCTGCCCCGCAAGCTGAAGACCCGCCTGCGCGGCCGCGTGAAGCAGAGGCGGCGGTAAGGGCGTAAGGGAGCGCCGCTGATGCGCACGCTCCCCCCATCGACGGCTACCAGACCGAATCGGCTTCGGTGCGCATCCAATGAATGGTGTGGCCGAGCTGGTTCAGTCGGTCGTTGATGAACTGGCGGTCGGTGGCGTTCAGCTCCGGTCCGTCGCGGCGAGCCAGTTCGGCTTCCTGGGTGCGGATGTTGGTCAGCTCCTGGCGCACGCGGTGCGCCTCGCCGGGGGTGAGGTCTCCGGCGTCGACAGCGTGCTGGATGCGGGCGCTGTCACGGTCCTCGCGCATGTGGATGCCCTCGATGTCCGGTACGCTGGCCAGGTCGCCGCCCTGCGGCGGCGGCGGGGGCGGGGGAGCCTCGGGCTGAGCGAAGGCCGGGGCCGCGCCGAGCGCGGTGGTCATGGCCAGGACGGCGAACAGTTGTCTCACGAGTGCCTCCTCTTGGGTTTTTGGCGGCCCGGTTAACGCCGCAGGCGCTCAGAGGATGCGCGGCGTGAAGCCAGTGGGCGCAAATCGCGGCGCGCACGCCAAGGTGGCGTTCCTGTTCAGTGGACAGATTTCAAAAAAAATGAGATACTTAGGACAAGGTGCCGGCCTCTGCGGCGATAATGGCCGCCAAGCCCTCGCGGTAGGTCGGACAGGCGGGGCGCCATCCCAGCGCCGCCTTGGCGCGGGCGGCGGAGACGCGGCGCGACTCCGCCCAGAACCGACGGGCGGCCGGGGACAGGGCGTCCAGGTCGAGCACCTCTTCGGGCGGCGGCGCGACGCCGAGCAGACGGCAGGCGTGGGCGGTCACGTCCGCGGCGGGCGCCGGCTCGTCGTCGCAGATGTTGAACACGCCGCTCACGTCCCGCGCCTGCAGGGCCAGCGCCAGGGCGGCGGCGATGTCGTCCACGTGGATGCGCGAGAACACATGCCCCGGTCGCCGCCAGCGCCGGGCGTCGCCCGCCCGCACCTTGTCCAGGGCCGAGCGCCCCGGCCCGTAGATGCCGGGCAGGCGGAAGACGGCGAGCGTGGCGCCGGCGCCGTGCGCGAAGGCGGCCCAGTCCGCCTCGGCCCGCACGCGCCGCCTTGCCTCGGGCGAGGCGGGGGCCAGCTCGCTCGCCTCCCGCACCCAGCCGCCGCCGCGGTCGCCGTACACGCCGGTGGTGGACAGATAGCCGATCCAGAGTGCGCGCCGCTGCGGCCACAGGGGCGCCAGAGCCGCCAGCGCCGGGCAGCCTGTCTCGGTGGGCGGGGCGGCCACGAGGAGGGCGTCGGCCTCGCGCAGGGCGGCGCCCAGCGCGCCCGCATCGTTGGGGTCGAGAGGCGCCCGTCCCGCCGCGGCGATCCCGGCGCGGGTCTGTGCATCCCGCGAGGTGGCGCTGATCTTCCAGCCGTCGAGCCGCCGCGTCAGCGCCTGGCCGGTGTAGCCGTAGCCGATGATCAGGAGGCGGTTCATGGCAGGTCGCCGCGATCAGAACCCTTCCCCCTCGAAGGGGGAAGGGCAGGGATGGGGGTGAGCGCAGGCGGTTTGTGGTTGTTCATGAGAGGCGGCGCCGCCTCGCCCGCCATCCTCATCGCGCCCGGCGCGCGCACCCCCACCCCGACCCTCCCCCTTCGAGGGGGAGGGAGATAGCCGTTCGCCTACACGTCACTCCGCCGCCTGGAGCGGGGGGCCGGCGATGGCGGCGGCGCGCTCGGCGTTCCAGGCGGAGACGCAGGGGATCTTGGAGGTGTCGGCCCGGTCGGCGTAGACGCGGGCGATCTCGGTCACGTCGTGGAGCAGGCCCTCCTCCAGCGTGATGGGGTTCAGGCCGAGCGAGAGGAACTGGTCGTTGCAGACCTTCAGCTCGTTCTCCTCCGCCTCCTGGCGGGGGTTCGGCATCAGGGCGATCTTGGCGCCGGTCAGGCGCGAGACGATCTCGGCCAGCTCGCGCACGCGGCGGCACTCGGTCATCTGGTTCAGGATCGCCACCCGCTCGCCCCGCCGGGGCGGGTTCAGCAGCGCCAGCTCGATGCAGCGCACCGTGTCCTGCAGGTTGATGAAGGCCCGCGTCTGGCCGCCCGTGCCGTGCACGGTGAGGGGATAGCCGAGCGCCGCCTGGATCAGGAAGCGGTTCAGCACCGTGCCGTAGTCGCCGTCGTAGTCGAAGCGGTTGATCAGCCGGGCGTCCAGCCGCGTCTCCGCCGTCTGGGCGCCCCAGACGATGCCCTGGTGCAGGTCGGTGATCCGCAGCTTGTCGTTCTTGACGTAGAACTGGAACAGCAGCTGATCCTGGGTCTTGGTCATGTGATAGATCGACCCCGGATCGACCGGATAGAGGATCTCCCGCGCCACCGGGCCCCTGGGCGTCTCCAGCGTGACCTTCTGATAGCCCTCGGGGATCGGCGCGCCGGCGGTGCCGTAGCCGTAGACCCCCATGGTGCCCAGGTGCGCCAGATGGATGTCGCGCCCGCTCTCCACGATGGCGGCCAGCACGTCGTGGGTGGCGTTGATGTTGTTGTTGACGGTGTAGCGCTTGTGCCGCGCCGATTTCATGGAATATGGCGCGGCTCGCTGCTCGGCGAAGTGCACCACCGCATCGGGCATCCAGGCGTCGAACAGCTCCACCAGGGCGTCGAAGTCCTGGCCCAGCGTCAGGTCGAAGTGCTCCAGCGTCTTGCCGGAAACCTCGGCCCAGGCGGCGATGCGCTGGACCAGCGGCATGATCGGGGTGAGCGACTGGACGCCCAGTTCCTGGTCGATACGCCGCCGCGAAAGATTGTCGACGATGCCGACCTGATGTCCGCGGGCTGAAAGATGCAGGGCCGTCGGCCAACCGCAGAACCCATCGCCGCCGAGCACCAGTACGCGCATCCGCAATCCCATGAAAGGCGAGCCCTCAGCTTATCTGTGAGGGATTTTTGGAAGCCGTCAACGCCCTGCATCGCGTAGGGGTCATGGGCCGTTCGCCCGCGTGTTAGCGGCGCTCCGCACACGCGTCCAGTCGCTCGTCCGGCCGGGCGAACGAGGACCTGCGGGAACGCCCCGCGGACACAGGCGCTTCTAGGCTCGTCCCAGAGGGAGACGATCAAATGAAGCTGAAGACGATGTTCGCCGGCGCGGTCGCCGCTCTTTCGATCGGCGGCGCCGCCAACGCGGGCTGCCTGGGCGGGGCAGCGGTCGGCGGCGTGGCCGGCCACTTCGCCGGGCACCACGCCCTGCTGGGCGCCGCCGCCGGCTGTGCGGTGGGCCACTTCACCCGCCACCGCCACTATCACCACCGCTGAGTTGGGGACGCCCGCCGGCCGGACGGTCAGGCGGGCGTCTTCGCCTCCGCGGCCGCTTTGGCGAACCACGGCTCCATGCGCCTGATCGCCTCCTCCACCTCGGGTGTGGAGACGGCGAAGCTCATGCGGATGTGGCGGCGGCCCTCCACCGGGTCGAAGTCCACCCCCGAGGCGGTGGCCACCCCCGTGTCGCGCAGCATCGCCTTGCAGAACTCGAGGCTGTCGTCGGTCAGGTGGCCGATGTCGGCGTAGACGTAGAAGGCTCCGTCCGGCGGCGCGATGGCGCCGAGGTTCAGCCGGGGCAGGGCGTCCAGCAGGAGCTGGCGGTTGCGGCGGTACACCTCCACGTGCCCGTCCAGCTCCGCCCGGCAATCCAGCGCGATCAGCCCAGCATGCTGGCTCAGCGAGGGCGGCGTCAGGAAGTAGTTGCCGACATAGGCCCGCGCCCGCGCCAGGTCGCGATCCGGCGCCAGCAGCCAGCCCAGTCGCCAGCCCACCATGCTGAAGTATTTGGAGAAGCTGTTGATCACCAGCGCCTCCGGCTCAAACTCCAGGAGCGATCGGGCCGGCGCCACGTAGCTCAGGCCGTGGTAGATCTCGTCGGAGATGATCCGGATGTTCCGGGCGCGGCACACGTCCGCGATCGCCCGCAGCTCCTCCGGCGCAATGATCGTGCCGGTCGGGTTGGCTGGGCTGGCGACGATCACCCCGTCGGGGGCAGGGTCCAGCGCCTCGAGCGCCTTCGCCGTCAGCTGGAAGCGGGCCTCCGGCCCGCAGGCGATCTCGACCGGGCTCAGGTGCAGCGCCTTCAGCGTGTTGCGATAGGCGACGTAGCCGGGGCGGGCCAGGGCGATGCGGTCGCCGGGGCGGAACACCGCGCTGAGCGCCAGCACCAGGGCGGGCGAGGCGCCGCAGGTCAGGACGAAGCGCTCGGGCTCGACCTCCAGGCCGTAGGTCTCCGCATAGTGGCGGCTCAGCCGCGCCCGCAGGGGCGGGCTCTCCCAATAGCCCATGGCGTCGCCGTCCAGCACCCGGTGCGCCTCGGCGATGGCGGCCTTCGGCGCCCCGGTGGACGGCTGGCCGAACTCCATGTGGATCACGGAGCGGCCTTCCGCCTGCAGCGCATGCGCCAGGCGGCTGATATCGATGGCGTGGAAGGGGTCGATCTGGGGGACTGGGAAGGACATGAGGGAGCTGCTCCAACCGCAACTCGCGCGCGGACACAAGCGCCGAGGCGCGACCGCGCCACTTGAGCGTTCCCGCTCCACGCTCCAGCGGATCGCCCCATGACCCTTCGTTTCACCCTGGACGCCGAGACTCGCCGCGACGTCGGGCTCAGCGTCGTGCTGGCGATCCAGGTGCTGATCATGTTCGCCATCGCGCCGCTGGCCGCCACCGGCCATGTGCCGAGCGGGCTGGGCGAGAGCTTCCGCTTCAGCCTGGCGGCCGTGGCGGTGCTGATGGTGACCCGCACCCGGGCGACGGCGATCCTGATCGGGGCCAGCTTCCTGGTTTCGCTCGGCCTGTCCCTGCTGCTGGGGCACGGCCCCGCGCCGCTCCAGGCCTCGCTGCTGCGCATGGCGGTGACCACCGCGTTCGACATCGCGGTCGGCGCGGCGGTGGCCCGCGTCGCGTACGGAGGCGGACGGGTGACGGTGCACCGGGTGCTGGGCGGCGTGATCCTGTACCTGGACATCGGCCTGATCTTCGCCAACGCCTACCGGGCGGCGGCGCTGACGCTGCACCCGTCCTTCTCGGGCCTGCCCGACCTGGGGCCGCCCGACGACCGCCACTCGGCGCTCAGCCAGCTGCTGTATTTCAGCCTCAGCACCCTGACCACGACGGGCTTCGGCGACATCGCGCCCCTGCACCCCTTCGTGCGCAGCCTCGCCAACCTGGAGGCGGTGATCGGCCAGCTGTACCCAGCGACCCTGCTGGCGCGCCTGGTGACGCTGCACGCCGCCGGCCTGGGCGAGCGCGACGGCTGAGGCGGCTCAGAGCAGGCGGCGGCCGGTGACGCGCTCCAGCGTGCGCAGGGGCGAGGCCGCCTCATCCTCCATCGCCTCGATCGGCATGAGGTAGGTCTGCTCGAAGGCGTGCTGGCCCTCCAGCGCGGCGTGCATGACGCTGTCGGTGTAGACCACCCACATGGAGCCCGCCGGCAGCTCGATCCGGCGATAGGGCGCGCTGGCCTGATAGGCGTCGTCCAGCTTGGCCGCGTCGTGGAGCTGCAGCATCACCTGGTCATAGGCGCTCTGGCGGCCCTTGGTGACGCCCAGCGCCGCCTTCAGCCCGGCCGTGCGGCCGCGGGCGGTCAGGCGGGGGCGGAAGCGGCGGGCGGTCGCCTCGAAATCCTCCTCCCCGACGTTCCAGACCCGCGGCTGGCCCACCGGATTGACGTTGGCGAACACCCGCAGGATGCGCCGCCCCTGGGTCGGGTTGGAGGGAAAGGCATCCACATGCAGGCGACGGTCGTCCTTGCGCGGGCTGAGCGCGCGGGTGGCCACGGCGCCGGGGCGAAAGCTGGTGCGCCGCTTCTGCAGGGCCGGGGCGTAGCGGGGCGTCAGGGCCGCGAGCAGGGCGTCGGCGGCGGCGGCGAAGCGCGAGATCATGCCGGCGAGCACCTCCCGCTCCACCTCGCCCACCTCCACCCCGGCCACCTTGCCGGTGGCGGGGTTCAGGCTGACGTTCTTCACGTCCGGGTCGAGGATGGCGGGATCGAGCATGGCGCCCTCGCTGGCCGACAGGGCGAAGGGCCGCTGCGGGAACAGCACCAGGCCCCCGGCCTCCAGCACGCTCGCAGCGCGGTTCGAGCCCGCGACCGCCGCGTCAGACCCTTCGAGCTCCAGCACTTCCATCATCGTCACCTCAACGCCGGTTGTTCACGCCCGGAGCCGCCGACAGCCCGCGCGAACGCGCGCCGTCGCAACCTGAGCGCAGAGGGTTGCGGCGGGAAGGGCGCGGGCGCATCTGTCGCGCCATGAACGCCCAGGCCCCCGCAGCCCGAAGCCCTGTCGTGACCGGCATGCTGCGCGGCCTGCACCGCCGCTGCCCGAACTGCGACCGGGGCCAGCTCTTCCGGGGCTATCTGAAGGTTCAAGCGAACTGCCCTGCCTGCGGCCATGACCTGGCGCAATACCGCGCCGACGACGCCGGCCCGTACTTCACCGTGCTGCTGATCGGCCACTTGGTGATCGCGCCCATGCTGTTCTTCCCCTTCATCTGGAAGGCGCCGATCGCGCTGGTGCTGGGGCTGACCCTGCCGGTGGTGCTGGTCCTCACCCTCCTGGCGCTGCCGGTGGTGAAGGGGACGGTGATCGGCGCGCTGTGGGGCATCAAGGCCGGGCGGACCGTAAAGGCGCCGCCGCCCGTCCTCGACCATACCTGGTAAGGCTCAGCGGCGCTGGGCGGCGGTCTCGTCCCGCGCCGCCTTGAACTCAGCTCCCGGCTTCCACTGCGGCCAGGCGTCCGAATCCGCCAGCTGGCGGCCGAGGGTGTAGAGCAAGCCCACGTCGATCGCCTCGCCGGACAGATCCCAGTTCGGGCTCCATTCGTCGCCGGGCTGGTGATAGCGATGCGCGGTGTAGTCCTGGCGGAACGCCTGGCCCGCCGCCTTGCCGCCCGCGTACAGGTCCTCGCCCGATTCCACCGAGATCGCCGGCACGCCCACCTTGGCGAAGGAGAAGTGGTCGGAGCGGTAGAAGTGGCCCTTCTCCGGCTCCGCATCTGGGGTGAAGTAGCGCCCCTCCGCCTTGGCGGCGGCGGTCAGCCGGTCCTGCAGGTCCACCTTCCCGTCGCCGGAGATCGACACGTCGCGCGCCGGCCCGTCGGGCAGCAGGGCGTCCATGTTCAGGTCCGCCACCGTGGTCGCCAGCGGATAGAGCGGGTGGGTGGCGTAGTATTCCGAGCCGAGCAGGCCCTTCTCCTCCGCCGTCACCGCCAGGAACACCACGGAGCGGGCGGTGGCGGGCGCATGGGCGTAGGTGCGCGCCAGCTCGATCAGGGCGGCCACGCCGGTGGCGTTGTCCACCGCCCCGTTGAAGATGCGGTCGCCGCGGCCGTCCGGCTCGCCCACGCCCAGGTGGTCCCAGTGGGCGCTGTAGATCACCGTCTCGCTCGGCCGCGCCTTGCCGGGCATGCGCCCCACCACGTTGTGGCTGACGATCTGGCTGTGGTCGACGGCGTAGTCGGCCGAGAAGCTGGCCCCCTTCAGCGCCACGGGGTGGAAGTTCGGGCTCTGGGCGGCGCGCTTCTGCGCCTCGAAGTCCAGGCCGGACTTCCGGAAGAGATCGACGGCGGCGTCCCGCTGGATCCAGCCCTGGATCAGGGCGTGCGAGGCGCGGGGATCGGCGCGCACGATGTCGAACTGGGCGTTGGCGTTGGAGTTCTTGACCGTCGCCCAGCCATAGGCGGCCGGCGCGGTCTCGTGCACGATCAGCATGCCGACCGCCCCCTGGCGCGCCGCCTCCTCGTACTTGTAGGTCCAGCGGCCGTAGTAGGTCATGGCCTTGCCGCCGAAGCAGCCCGGACCCTTGGTCAGCTGGGGCGCTTCAAAGTCTGGGTCGTTGATCAGCACCACGGCGATCTTGCCGTGCAGGTCCACGCCCTTGAAGTCGTCCCAGCCGCACTCCGGCGCCTTCACGCCATAGCCGACGAACACCAGCGGGACATTGGCGACCGAGACGCGGCTGACGGGCAGCAGGGTCTGGACCACCGCCTGCTGGCCCTGAGTCCAGGGCTCCGTGGTCCCGCCTGCGGTCAGGCTCATCTTCACCGGGCCGGTCACGGCGAAGCGGGCGAGCGGCACGGCCTGGAACCAGGTCCCGTGGTCGCCGCCTGGCTGCACGCCCGCGGCGGCGAGCTGCTTGGCGATGTAGTCGATCGCCTTCGTTTCGCCCGGCGTGGCCGGCCCGCGGCCCTGGAAGTCATCCGAGGCGAGCACCCGCACGTGTTCGGACAGCTTCGCCGGATCGATCGGGGTGGAGGGGATGGCCGTCTGACCGTGGGCCCCGAAGGCGAAGGCCGAAAGGGCCGCCGCGGCGAGGAGGGTACGCTTCATGTCTCGGTTCCGCACTGACGCCCCTTCGTTATGCAACCGTCACGGTTCCCACAAGCGGGGAACCACGGCCCGCTCCCCGACCTTCCCTATTAGGAAAGCTGGAGGCCCGGAATGACGCGCCGACTGGGATTGCTGTTCGCGCTGGCGGGTCTCCTCACGGCGTGTGCGGACCAGCCGCCGCTGATCGACCGGGTGTCCAAGGGCCGGGTCGAGGGCGACGCCCGGGAGGTCAGCATCGCCGCCGGACGGGTCGAGGCGCTGCCCCTGGCCATCGCCCACTGCGCCCGCTACGGCCGCTCCGCCCAGTGGAGCCGGGCCGACGGGGACCGCTCCGTCTACGCCTGCGTGACGTCTCCCTGAGCGGTAGCAGCGGGTGTCAGTCCGGCACGGACAGCTGCATCCGGCGCAGGGTCAGGGTCGAGCCGATGGAGGCGAGCACCACTGAGCCGATCGCCGCCCACTGCATCGCGCCCAGCCGCTCACCCAGCAGCGCCAGACCGATCAGCGCGGCCACCGCCGGTTCGATGCTGACCAGGGCGCCGTAGGTCCGGGCCGGCATGCGCATCAGCGCCACCATCTCCAGCGTGTAGGGGATGGCGCTGGACAGCGCGCCCACCAGCAGCGCCGCCGGCAGCAGGGCCGGGTCGAACAGCCGGGTCCCGGCGCTCCACAGCCCCACCGGCAGGATCAGCAAGGCGCCCACGGCCGTGCCGATCGCCGTCGCCTGGGCGCCGTGGGCGCTGCCGGCCTTCTGGCTTAGCAGGATGTAGGCCGCCCAGAAGGCCCCGGCGAGCAGCGCGAACACCACGCCCACCGGATCGAGCGGGGTGGACCCGGGCTGGAGCGGCGACAGCATCAGAAGGCCCGCCGCGGCGAGGCCCAGCCAGACGAAATCGAGCGCGCGGCGGGAGGTGAGCAGCGCCACGGACAGCGGCCCGATGAACTCCAGCGCCACCGCGACCCCCAGGGTGATCCGGGCCAGCGCCAGGTAGAAGCACAGGTTCATCAGCCCCATGGCCGCGCCGTAGCCGGCCAGCGCCGCCCAGCTCGACTTCGCGGGCGGCGCGCGCCACGGCCGGAAGGCGGCGGCCAGGATCAGCGCCCCGAACACCAGGCGCAGGGCCGTCGTCCCCTGCGGCCCCAGGGTGTGGAACAGCCCCTTGGCCATCGACGCCCCCAACTGGACCGACAGGATCGAGCCCATCAGCGACCCCACCGGCAGCAGCGTCTCCGATCGGCCGAGGCGGCCCCTCTGCATCTGGCTGCTGGACATGGTTCCCGGCGCTCAAGCCCGCGGCGCGCCGGCCCATACCATGCCGCAGACCGGGGGCAATGGCGCCTCGGCGAGTGCAGTCAGCGCGACGGGGGGCCTTGCGACAGCATCTTCAGGAAGGCGTCGTCGGTGGCGAGGACGAGCGCGGTATTGTCCGGGTTCAGCGCGGTGTCATAGGCCTCCAGCCGCTGGAAGTAGCCGGCGAAGGCGGGGTCCTTGCCATAGGCGCTCGCCAGGATCGCAGTGCGCTTCGCGTCGCCGTCGCCGCGGATCTCCAGCGCCTGCCGCTCCGCCTCGCCGCGGATGTCGGCCGCCTCCCGGTCGGCGGCGGCCATCGCGACGCGCTTGGCGGCCTCTCCGTCGGCGCGCACCTTCACGGCGGCGGCTATACCAGCGATCTGCATCCGCCGCGCCGCCTCGGCCAGCCCGGCGTCGGGGAGGGCGAGGCTGGTCAGCTGCACGTCGTCTACGGCGACGCCGCCATCGGCGGGCGTGGACTTCGTAGCCGTCCGGCGCAGCGTCGCCTGGGCGGCCCCAAGCGCGCCCTGGGCCAGATCGCTGGACGCGGGTAGCGCCCGGAGGCCGGCGCGGACGCTGGCCTCCAGCACGGCCTGGAGCCGCAGGTCCGCCGCCTCCGGATCGCCGAAGCGGCGGTAGAACCGCGACGGGTCGGCGATGCGGTAGCGCAGGTAGGCGGAGGCCTGCAGCGGGCGGCCGGACGCATCCGACCCGTCGACGGCCGGCGCGACGATCGTGCGGTCCCGCCGGTCGAACTCCACCGCCTGCTCGATTAGCGGCCACTTGAGATGCAGGGCGCCCAGGGTCGGCCCGTCGGCTGGGCCGACCTGCGCCACCGGGCGGCCCAGGCGGGTCGGCACCACCGCGCGCGTCGGCCCGATCACGTACACTGACCCGGCGGCGGCCAGGAGCAGGGCGGCGCCGGCCGCGCAAAGAAGGATCGGCCGCCTCACGCGGCAGGCCCCTTCGCCGGCTGAGCGCCCTGGCCCGGCGCGGTCGGGTCGGGCTGCGGCGCGGCGGTCGGCTGCGGCGCCTTGGGGCGGAACAGGTCCGGCGGAAGGACGATCTGGGCCGCGCCGGCCCGCGCGGACGGGACCACCACCTTGCGGGCGGCGTGCAGCACCCGGGCCATGGTCTCGGTGTACAGCCGGTCGCGGGTGACGGCGGGCGCTTTGCGATAGGCGGCGTCGATGGCGTCGAAGCGGGCCGCCTGGCCCTCTGCTATGCTGATCTCCTGGTCATGCTCGGCCTTGGCCGTCTCGATGGCCCGGGCGGCGTCGGCGCGGGCGGCGGCCAGGGCGCGGGCGCGATAGGCGTCCGCCTCGCCGGCGCCGGCGCGGGCCTCGTCGCCGGCGGTCGCCAGCTCCCGGAAGGCGGCCTCGGCGCCCGGCGGCGGCGTCACGCCGTCCAGCTCCACGTGCGAGACGGCGATGCCGGCGCCGTAGCTGTCGAGCAGGCGCTGCAGCCGGGCGGCGGCCTGGGCGCCTACGTCGGCACGGCCCGACACGACTTCGGCCGCCGTCGCGTTCGCCACGGCGCCGGCCAGCGCGCTCTGGGCCGCGAGGCGCACGGTGGCTTCCGGCCGCAAAAGGTGCAGCGCCTGGCGGCCCGGATCGGTCACGCGCCAGTCCACCGTGAAGCCCATGGACAGCGGTTCGCCGTCGCGGCTCAGCATCTTCACGCCGCCGTCGCCGTCCTCGGCGGGCGGGGCGACCACCAGCCGCTCCGTCGCGCCGGCGGGGGCCAGGCGCACCGCCTCGATCGGCGCTGGCAGATGGTAGCGCAGGCCGGGCCCGGTCACCGCGACCAGGGCGCCGAAGCGGCTGACCAGGCCCACCTGGTCGGTCTCGACGGTGTAGACCCCGCTGGCGAGCCAGACCCCGGCGATCGCAACGGCGACCGCCGCGACCAGCCGCGGCTTGCGCGACAGGTCGGGCGGCGCCGACGCGGCGCGACGCAGCTGTCCGGCGATCCGCCGGCTCAGCCCGTCCAGCTGCGGCCCGCGAGGCGGCCGGACCAGAGGCTTGGGGCGGACGGGGTTGGTCCGCCGGTCCTGGCGGGACTTGGCGGCCGGCGGGGGCTCCGGCGCGCTCCAGGGTGAGGGCGCGCCCTCCCGGGACGAGGCCGGACGGGAACGGGTTTCGCCGCGACGGGCGGCGCCCGGCTCCGGCTCGCCGCCTTCGGGCGCGTCCCACGGGCCGGGCTTGTCGGTGGACTTGCTCTGATCGGTCCAGGGCATCGGGGCTGGGGGCTCCCGCAGGGCTTGTGCAGGCGCACGCACGCGCCGGGGAGCGGCGGCCTTGCAATGCGAGGCGCTGGTCGGGATATGAAGCGCCCGTTTCCTGCACGCAAGCCATGGCCGACCACACACCCGCCGCCTCGTCCCTCGCCGCCGGCGACACCGCGCCGAAACCGCCGGAGCGCTCGGCGGTGCTGGCGGCGCTGGAGGCGGTGCGCGACCCGCTCAGCGGCAAGGGCCTGGTCGCCGCCGGCCTGGTGCAGGGGCTGGCGATCGGCCCCGGCCGCGCCGGCTTCATGATCGAGGCGCCGGCCGCCGACGTCGCCCGCTACGACGAGGTGCGCGCCGCCGCCGAGCGCGCCCTGCTGGCCGTCCCCAACGTGCGCCGCGCCCAGGTCGTGCTGACGGCCGAGGGCGGCGCGCCGGGCCAGTTCGAGGTGCAGCCCCGCCGCGCGCCCGCGCCGCCGCCGGGGTCGGCCTCAGCCCGCCTGCCGCCCGACGCCCAGGCCAGCCTGCACGCCCAGAAGCCCGTGGCGCGCCCGCAGCCCGTGCCCTTCGTGCGCAAGGTGCTGGCGGTGGCCTCCGGCAAGGGGGGCGTCGGCAAGTCGACCGTGGCGGTGAACCTGGCCGTGGCGCTGGCCCAGGGTGGGTTGAAGGTCGGGCTGCTGGACGCCGACATCTACGGCCCCTCCGTCCCGCGGATGCTGGGGCTGAACGCCGAGCCGGCGGTGAACGCCGACAAGAAGCTGATCCCCCTGACCGCCTTCGGGCTGAAGACGGTCTCCATCGGCTTCATCGTCGACGAGGGCTCGCCCATGATCTGGCGGGGGCCGATGGCGTCCTCGGCGCTGACCCAGTTCATCACCGACGTGGTCTGGGGCGAGGAGGGCGAGGGGCTGGACGTGCTGGTGATCGACATGCCGCCCGGCACCGGCGACATCCAGCTCACACTGGCGCAGAAGGTGCGGGTCGACGGGGCGGTGATCGTCTCCACGCCCCAGGAGGTCGCGCTGATCGACGTGCGGCGCGGGGCGGGCATGTTCCGCAAGACCGGCGTGCCGGTGCTCGGCGTGGTGGAGAACATGGCCTACTTCGAGGATCCCTCCACGGGCGAGCCGATCCCGATCTTCGGCCGCGGCGGCGCGCAGGGCGTGGCCGCCGAGCTGGACGCGCCGTTCTTGGGCGAGGTCCCGATCGACATCGCCCTGCGCAAGGCCTGCGACGCCGGCCACCCCCTGGTCGCCGCCGAGCCCACCGCCCCCGCCTCGCAGGTGCTGGCCGGCGTGGCGGCGCAGGTCCGCGCGGCGCTGGGCCTGTGATCCGCGCCGCGGCGTGACGGAATTGACGGAGCATCCCATGTCGGACACCCAGGGCTTCATCTTCAACCACACCATGCTGCGGGTGAAGGACATCGGCCGCTCGCTGGACTTCTACCGCGACGTGCTCGGCTTCTCGGTGGTGGACGAGCGCCATTTTCCGGAGGCGAAGTTCAGCCTGTTCTTCCTGATCCTCGACCCTGAGGCGGCGGCGAAGGCGCCGTCGGAGCCGGCCGCACGCCGCGCCTGGCTCGCCCAGCTGCGCGGCGTGCTGGAGCTGACCCACAACCACGGGACCGAGGATGAGCCGGGGCCGGTCTACCACGACGGCAACAGCGAGCCGCGGGGCTTCGGCCACATCTGCGTCTCCACCCCCGACGCCCGGGCCGCCTGCGCCCGCTTCGACGCCCTGGGCGTGCCCTATCAGAAGCGGCTCGGCCAGGGCGGGATGAAGGAGATCGCCTTCATCAAGGACCCGGACGGCTACTGGGTGGAGATCATCCAGCCCACCCGCTTCGACGCCTGAACCCTCCCTCCCGGCGGACCTGACCGATGAGCGACCCGGCCGAGCCCACACGCAGGCGCTTCCGCCGCTGGCTGACGATCAGCGAGATCGTCGGCGTGCTGGCGCTGGTGATCGCCGGGCTGAACTTCTGGGACAGCCACCGGGAGCATCAGGACCAGACCCGGCGCGAGGCGGCGGCGGACCGGCAGAGCGCCGCCCGCTCCACCCTGGTGCTGGCGGCCGGCGCCGATGCGGACGGGCGGCGGCTCACGCTACGCGCGCTCGGGTCCGCCCAGGCGATCCAGAGCCAGCGCTACCTGTTCCCGCACGCCGTGCTGGACCACGCCATGGAGGTGAGCGCCGCCCAGCCGCAGATCGACCTCGGCTGGATCCAGGGCGGCCTTTCGGCCGAGGTGGCGCGCGCCCGCAAGGCGGGGGCCGGCGCGGACGGCGAGGGGGCGATCCCCGTGGGCGTCTACACCACCTATGTCGAGGACGGGGAGGTCCGCACCGACGCCGCCCTCTACCGCCTCGGCTACGCCTGGCGCGGCCGCCTGCTCGGCGGCCCGCGCCTGGCGCTGCAGGGGATGTCGCTGAGCCAGCGGGCGACGCCCGCCGGCCTCAGGCGCGCGGTGGAAGCCGCCTGGGGACGGGCGCACGCGGGATAAGCAGAAGGCCCTAGCTTCCCGTCTCCGTCTTGATGCCGGCCTCGCCCCGGTGCAGCGGGTCGGGGAAGGGTTGGTCCTGCGCGACGAACTCCAGCGAGACGGAGTTGATGCAGTAGCGCAGCCCGGTCGGCCGCGGGCCGTCGGGGAAGACGTGGCCCTGGTGGCTGTCGCAGCGGGCGCAGCGGGTCTCCGTCCGCAGCATCCCGTAGGAGCGGTCGATCACCCCGATCACGTGCGCCTCGTCGTACGGCGTGGTGAAGGACGGCCAGCCGGTGCCGCTCTCGAACTTGGTCTCGGCGCGGAACAGCGGCAGGCCGCACAGCCGGCAGCAGTAGGCCCCGGCCGATTTGTTGTTCAGAAGGCCGCCGCAGAAGGGCGCCTCGGTGCCGTGGTGCAGCAGCACCTCGCGCTCGTCTGCGGTTAGCGTCGCTTCCAGGGCGGCGCGCTCGTCGGCGTTCGGGGGCGTCAGGTCGAAGCCGGAGGCGGAGCGGCGGCCGGGCTGGGGCGCAGGGGTTCCGTCGGGGGGCATGGGCGCGTCTCTCCAGGGTTTTCCGACATATAGGCCGCAGCCGAGGGGTTCACCATTAACGTATCGGTCAATCTCGCCCGTTAGCGTTTGAGCGTGGGGGGTGTCCCCGGCTAGGGCTTGATCGCCGAGAGTGGACGCCGATCTTGGCGATCATCATGCGCTAGATATTGAAATCATTGCGCGTTTTTGATTCGATCTGGATCAGAAATGCTCCAGGCCGCGGGGACGAAGCGACCATGCCGATGGCGGCGACAGACCTGGAAGCCTCCCTGCGGGCGGCGTTCCCGGACGCGGACATCCAGATCGAGGATCTGGCCGGCGACGGCGACCACTATCGCGCGAAGATCGCCAGCGCCGCCTTCGCCGGGTTATCGCGGGTGCGTCAGCACCAGCTGGTCTACGCCGCCCTCGGCGGCCGCGTCGGCGGCGAGCTGCACGCCCTGGCGCTCGAAACGGCGCCCAAGGCCGGCTGAGGCCATGCGCTACCGCCCCTTCGACACCGAGGGCCAGTCGATCTCCGCCGTTAGCCTGGACCTGCTGCCCGGGCGCAGCACGGCCGACCAGTACAGGCTGATCTGCGCGGCGCTGGAGGAGGGGATCAACGGCTTGGTCCTGACCGCCGGCGACGAGGCCGCGGCGGAGGCCGTGCGCCAGACCGTGGCCGTGGTCGGCCGCCGCGTGCTGATCCTGATGCTGCGGCTGGACCTGAACGGCCCGACCTTCGAGCGGCAGGCGCTGGCGACGCTGCAGGCCAGCGGCGCCACCTACCTCGACGCCGCGATCCTGGACCGGCCGCCGCCGGAGGCCTTGTCCCCCACCGAATTCGCCGAGCTGGAGGCCATGCGCGCCTCGCGCCGGGTGGCGCGCCTCGGCCTGTCCTCCGAGCCAGGCGCCGCGGAGGGCTACATGCGGGCCATGGATTTCGACCTTCTGGCCATCCACTACAACGTGGCGTCCGGCTGGCCGGAGCGGAACCTGCTGAAGCACGCCGCCAGCCGCGGCATGACCGTGCTCGGCTACGGCTACGCCCTGGCCGCCGAAGATACCCAGCCCCAGGTCGCCGCGCCGCAGAGGGGCCTGGCGCGCCTCCTGCGCCGCTCCGCCGCTCCGGCCATGCCCATGGCCTATGACTTCATGCGCCAAACCCCGGGATGGTCCTCCGGCCAGCTGGGCCTGTCCTACGCCTTGACCGAGCCGGGGCTGGCGAGCGTGCTGGTGGAGACGAACGACGCCGCGGAACTGCAGGCGCTGGCCCGAACCACCGAGCAGGAGCTGCCCGCCGGCGTCGCGGCCCAGATCGAGATCGCCCGCTTCGCCGCGGTGGCCCGCCACAGCGCCGCCTGAAACCGTCACGCCGCGGCGCCTTGATAGGGGCCGCCCCGCGCCTTAGCTCTAGGCCTGCCTGCCGCAGCCGGTGTGAGTCATGACCGATACCCTCGCCCAGGGCGCCGCGACGTCCGTCGACGCCTTCATCTCCAAGACGATCGTCGAGCATCCCGTGGTGCTGTTCATGAAGGGCGTGCCCGACCAGCCCAAGTGCGGCTTCTCCTCGCTGGTGGTGCAGATCCTGGATCACCTGGGCGTCGACTTCGTCGGCGTGGACGTGCTGCAGGACGAGGGCCTGCGCCAGGGCATCAAGACCTTCAGCGACTGGCCGACCATCCCCCAGCTGTACGTAAAGGGCGAGTTCGTGGGCGGCTCCGACATCGTGCGCGAGATGTTCCAGTCGGGCGAGCTGCGCCCACTCCTGACCGAGAAGGGCGTGCTCGCGGCGGCCTGACCGGCGAGGCGCTCGTTCCCCCGTCTTACCCGTTTCCCTCGGGTTTATCCCGAGGGCCCGCGGTGAAGCTTCCGGGCTGGTGGACGGCGTCGCGACGTCGTTGATGCGGCTCCCCCGGGGTTCTCGGGATAAACCCGAGGGCGACGGCTGGTGTGGGGCATACCGCGAGCCCTGCCCTCACGCGTAAACCCGACGCAGGCTCATCCTCCCCCTGGACAGCCCGAATCCGCCGCTGCTACGTTCCCCTCATGTTCCAGTGGCCGCGTACCTCCCGACCGTGAGCGCCCTTGCCGCGCTTCGCCGTGAACGCCTCGCGGCGCCGACCCCCTGCGGGTCGCTCTGGGTCGAGGTGAACGGGACGGAGGCGGCTCTGCGCTGCTCCGGAGCGCTGTGGCTACCGGGGGAGCGGGCGCTGATCGCGGGCGACCTGCACCTGGAGAAGGGGTCCGCCTACGCCGCCCGCGGCCAGCTGCTGCCGCCCTACGACACCGCCGACACCCTGGACCGGCTGGAGCGGGAAGTGGCGGCCCTGCGCCCCGCGACCTTGGTCCTGCTCGGCGACAGCTTCCACGACGCCCGCGCGCTCGCCCGCCTGGCGCCGGTCCACAGCCTGCGCCTCGCCGCCCTGGCGCTCGGCCGCACCCTGATCTGGGCCGAGGGCAACCACGACATCGCCCTGCTGGCCGAAGGCGCCGCGCGCCTGCCCGGCGAGGTGACGGGCGAGGTGCGGCTGGCGAGCCTCGTCCTGCGCCACGAGCCCCAGGGCGGCCGTCATCCGGGCGAGGTGGCCGGCCACCTGCACCCCTGCATCAAGCTGGCGCGCGGCCGGGCGGGCGTGCGTCGCCGCGCCTTCGTCACCGACGGCGAGCGCCTGCTGCTGCCGGCCTTCGGCGCCTACGCGGGCGGCCTCACCGTGCGCGATCCCGCCATCTCGGCCCTGTTCGCGGCGCCGCCCCTGTGCGCCGCCCTCGGCGACCGCAAGGTCCACCCGCTGCCGTGGAGCGCGTTGGGCTGAGGTCGCCTCGACGGCTCGGGATCGCTCCCAAGCCGTCCGTCGTCATCGATAGGCGCTTCGTCAGCCCGCCGTGGCGTCGTCGTAGAAGCGGCTGACGTCCGCCTTCAGCTGGCGCAGGGCGTCCACGTTCAGATAGACCATGTGGCCGGACGGATAGTAGCTGTAGCGCACCGCGCCGGTCAGCGACTTGGGCAGCTGCATGTGCGCCAGATCGTATTCGGTGCCGAAGAACGGCGTGGCCATGTCGTACCAGCCGTTCAGGCTCTCCACCTTCAGGTGCGGGTTCTGGCGGATGGCGGCGCCCAGGTCCACGGCCACGTCCGGGTTCTGCTGCGGATAGTTCGAGCCGGGCGCCTTGTGCTTCCAGTCCCAGACCAGGGTGCGGTTGTAGTTGGTCGGGCGGTAGGCGAGGTCGGTCTGATAGCCGAGCTCGTCGTGCAGATAGCTCTGGAACGCCCCGACGAAGGCGCCGGTGATCCCCGTGTCGGAGGGATCGTATTCGGCGTTGTCGGCGCCTGCGTCGATGTTGAAGCCGGTGAAGCGGCTGTCGTAGCGGCCGACGATCTGGCCCTGGTCGCGCAGCACCTCGGCGCGGAAGCGGTTCAGGTCGACCCGCAGGTCGCTGTTGATCAGGAAGCGGGGCGACAGGCCGGTATAGAGCGACAGCTGGCGGGCGATGGCGTCGCGCTCGGCGTCGGGCAGGTCGTCGCCCTTGGCCAGGGCCGCCGCGTAGGGTCCCCGCGCCCAGGCCCGCACCTCGGCCAGGAAGGCCGACAGGTCCGCCGGACGGTTGGACAGGCGGTTATGGTACCAGGCGGTGGCCGCATAGCTCGGCAGGTAGGAGATGTACGTCTGGTCGTAGCCGGGCTGGCGGATGCCGTAGTTCAGGATCGAGGAGAGCAGGGTCACCCCGTTCAGCTGGATGCCGCGCTGGGCCAGCATGTAGGCGAGGCCGGCGGAGCGGGTGGTGCCATAGCTCTCGCCGAACAGGAACTTGGGCGAGTTCCAGCGGCCGTTGATCGTGATGTACCGCTGGATGCCCCGCGAGAAGGCGTCCAGGTCCTGGTCCACACCCCAGAAGTCGGTGATCTTGCTGTCGCCGAGCGGGCGCGAGAAGCCGGTGCCGACCGCATCCAGGAACACCAAGTCCGTCTTGTCGATCAGCGAATACTCGTTCGGCGCCAAGTCGAACGGCGCGCTGTGGGTCGGGTTGGGGGAGTCGGTGTGCACCCGCACCGGCGCGACCGAGCCCATGTGCAGCCACAGCGTCGAGGAGCCGGGGCCGCCGTTGTAGAAGAAGGTGACCGGCCGGCGGCTACCCTTCTCGTGGTCGGCGACGTAGGCGACGTAGAACATCGAGGCGGTCGGCTTGCCCTCGTCGTCGCGCAGGGTCAGCGTCCCCGCGGTGGCCGTGTAGCCGATCGGGGCGTGGCCGGCGACGCTCCACACATGATGGCTGGTCCGGGCCTGTTCGTGGACCGGCGCGGTAGCGATGTCGGCGGGGGTGATCTTGTCCTCGCCCGCCTCCTTGGCGGCGGCGTCGGGCTTGTCCGAGGCGGGGCGGTCGGAATGGCCGGGCTCGTCGCCGGCGCGGGCGTTAGCGCTGGTATGGTGCGGCAGGGTCTGAGCCGTGACGGCCAAGGGCGCGCTGAGCAGGGCGGAGGCGAGGAGAAGCGAAATCAGCCGCATGTCGATCCTTGGACGGGCGTAAGAGTTGCGACGAAACTGTGGCGCCGCGTCCCCGGGCATCCGCCGGCCACGCCCTCCTGTCAAAGCATTTCACGTTTGAAATCAGGGTCTTCGCGGAAAACGCCTATTCCGTATCCATCGCTGCGTCGTGGGGCTCGGCGCCTGCCGCTTCGGCGAGAAGGTGGAAACGCTCCACATAGCGGGCCTGGGCGGGGGAGGGGGCCAGCGGCTTGAGGCTGAGCGCAAAGCCCTCCGGCGGGGCGCCGAACAGGGCGGTCGCCTCAGCCACCGAGAAGCCGGCGAGCTGCACCGCCTCGAAATAGGCCGAGACCCCGTCGGCGCGCTTGATCAGGGTCTTGATCTCCGCCGGCGGCGCGGGGGGCAGGCCGAAGCGCAGGTGGATCGCCGCCTCCAGCCCGTGCTCGAAGTGCTTGTAGTCGTAGCCGAGCGCCGCCTTGAACGGCGAGATCATGTCGCCGATCACATACTCCGGCGCGTCGTGCAGCAGGGCGGCCAGCCGCCAGCGCGGCTGAAGCCCGGGCTGCAGATGGGCGCAGACCTCCTCCACGACCATGGAGTGCTGGGCGACGGAGAAGGCGTGCTCGCCCGTGGTCTGGCCGTTCCAGCGCGCCACCCGGGCCAGGCCGTGGGCGATGTCCTCGATCTCGATGTCGAAGGGCGACGGGTTCAACAGGTCGAGCCGCCGGCCCGACAGCATCCGCTGCCAAGCGCGCGGGGCGGTATCCTTGGCCTTCCGCAGCCCTTTGGCCACCTGATCGTTCCTCTCAAGACCGGAGGGCCCGGAGTGCCGCGCCTGCCGATCGAGATCAACCCTGCATCGGCGGGGTGCTGTAGGGTGGACGCGTCATGACGTGGACGAGCATCCTGGCGCCCCTGGCGGGCGCCCCCGGGGACGAGGCGGTGCTGGCCGCCGCCGCGGCGCTGGCCGGGCGCTTCGCCGCCGAGCTGTCGGCCGTCTACGCGCCGCCCGATCCGGCCGATGTCATGCCCTGGTCCGGCGAGGGGTTCCTGGGCGCCGCCCAGGTCGCCGCGCTGGAAGGGCTGCAGAGCGCCAGCGCCGAGGGCGAGACCCACGCCCGCGCTTCGCTGGAGCGCATCACCGGCCTGCGCAAGCGCTTCCGCCGGCTGGAGAGCCCGATCTGGGCCAGCCTCTGCGCTGAGGCGCGCTTCTGCGACGTGGCCGTGTTCACCGCCGACAGCGCCCGCGGGCGCGGCCTGCTGGGCGAGGCGTTCCAGCACGTGCTGATGGAGGAGCGTCGGCCCGCCTTCGTGTTCCGCCGGCCGGGGCTGGACCGGGCGGCGGTGGCCTGGGACGGCGGGCGCGAGGCGACCCGCGCGGCCCGCGCCGCCCTGCCGCTGCTGGCCACCGCCACGGCGGTGACCGTGGTCGTGGCGCCCGACGCGACGCCCCGCGCCTTCGATCCCTACCGGCTGCAGGCCTGGTTCCACGAGCAGGGCCTGCGGGCGACGACCGAGATCCTGCCGGAGAGCGGCGAGCCCGGCCCCATCCTCGGCGCCGCCGTGGAGCGGCTGGGGGCGGAGCTGCTGGTGGCCGGCGCCTTCGGCCACCCGCGCTTCCAGCGTTTCATCTTCGGCGGCGCCACCCGGTCGCTGCTGAGCCAGGAGAGCGGCCCCTCGCTCTTCCTCACCCACTGACCCAGACCAGAAGAAAGGTATCAGACTGATGTCCAAGTCCCGGATCGTCATGCGGCTGGCCCGCAACCCCGGCACCGAATTCGCCGACGGCGACGACCACCGCGGCTATACGCTGGTCGCGCCCCTCACCGAGGACGGCCACCTGGACGAGCCCGCGATCAAGTCCGGCGACTGCCCCGTGCGCCGCTTCGCCCCCGACGAGGACGCCCAGGAGGGCTTCCTGCTCCGCCGCGGCAAGCAGTGGTTCTTCGATTACGGCGACAGCGCCGCCGCGCCGGGCGACGAGCCGGCCTATCGGCTGGGCCAGCACCGGTTCGAGGTCGGCGAATACGTCAGCATCACCGACGAGGACGGCCGGCTTCTGACCTACAAGGTGACGGAGGTCGCCCCGGCCTGACCACACGCCTCCCCTCCCGACGACTCGGGCGGGGAGGCCCTCTTCATCGGCGTGCGCACGCAATCGGCGGACGAGAGCCCTCCCCCTCGAAGGGGGAGGGTTGGGTGGGGGTGCGCGCGCCGAGTTTGATGAGGATAGCGCCAGAAACGGCGCCGCCTCCGATGGGCGACCCCAACCCGCCTGCACTCACCCCAATCACTGCCCTTCCCCCTTCGAGGGGGAGGGTTGCGCAGAACGTCCGCCTCCGCCGGGGGCGTCGCAGCCACCCAGCCGGACCGGCGCCCCCTCAGGTGATGTGCTTCACCGCCACGGGGTCGGAGGCGGGGAAGGTCTCCTCCACGCCTTCGTCCAGCAGCTCGTCGTGGCGCTGGCGGCGGGCGGCCTCGTCGGCGTGCTCGGGTTTGGCGTGGCCGGCCGCCTTGTCGGCGTCGGCCTGGTTCGGGTTCTGGTCGTCGCTCATCTGCTACTCCTTGTAGTCCAGCTCGCGCAGGTCGTCGTCGTCGAGCTCGCCCTCCGATTCCATGTCGGCCGCGCTGCCCTCGGCGCCGGCGACATCGTTCAGGTCGCCGGCGTAGGTCAGCTCCACCTCGTCCGGATCCTCCTCGTCGATCCCGTCCGCCAGGTCGGGATCGTCGGGTCCGAGGTCGTTCTCCTCGCCCGCGTCCTCGCGCCGGAGCTCATCGCCGTCGCGGCGGGCGAGGTCGTCGTCTTCCTCGTCGTCGTCGTCATCGTTCTCGGCGCTGTCGACGATGTCCTCGTCGTCGAGGTCGTCGCCGATGTCCTCGTCATCCTCGTCGGCGTCGCCCGTGCGGGAGGTGACGTCGTAGACCTCCACCAGATCCTCGAACTGCTCTGCGTCCTCGCGGCCCTGGCGCAGCGACTCCGGATTGGTGTTGTCTTCGTCGAACACCTCGGCCACGTCCTGCCCATCGATTTCAGTCCCATCGATTTCGGGGGTGTCCACCATGGCCGCAATGTCCTCCAGTCCCGGGGGCCGCAAAGCCCCGCCTCGCGGAGTCAACTCGGCGTCCAGGCATCCGTTCCTGATCGCGCGGGCCGGCGCGTGAGCGTGATCGTCCGCTCCGCCCGGCGCGAGGACGCCGCTCTCATCGTCGATCTGATCGCAGAGCTCGCCGCCTACGAGCGCCTGTCGCACGAGGCGAAGGCGACCCCCGCCGACCTCGAGGCCGCCCTGTTCTGCGCCCAGCCGCGCGCCTTCTGCGAGATCGTGGAGGTGGACGGCGAACCGGCGGGAATGGCGCTGTGGTTCTACAACTTCTCCACCTTCGTCGGCCGCTGCGGCCTGTACCTGGAGGACTTGTTCGTGCGGCCGCAGGCGCGGGGCCGGGGCGCGGGCATGGCGCTGCTGAAGGCGCTCGCCCGCCGCTGCGTGAAGGAGGATCTCGGGCGCATGGAGTGGGCGGTGCTGGACTGGAACGCGCCGGCCATCCGCCTGTACGACCAGCTCGGCTCGGCCAGCCTGGACGACTGGCGTATCCGCCGCCTGACCGGCGAGGCGCTGCAGCGGCTGGCGCAGGCGTGAGCGGCGCGCGGCTTGCCCGGGGACGGGCAGGGAGCTAGACCGCCCGCGTCGTATTCCTGACGCACGCGGAAAAGCTCCTGGAGGCCTGAATGGCTCGCGCGAAGATCGCCCTCATCGGCGCCGGCATGATCGGCGGCACGCTCGCCCACATCGCCGCCCGCGAGGAGCTCGGCGACGTGATCCTGTTCGACATCGCCGAGGGCGTTCCCCAGGGCAAGGCCCTGGACATCGCCGAGTCCACCGCCGTCACCGGCTGCGACGTCAGCCTGAAGGGCGCCAACGACTACGCCGACATCAAGGGCGCCGACGTGTGCATCGTCACCGCCGGCGTGCCGCGCAAGCCCGGCATGAGCCGCGACGACCTGCTGGGCATCAACCTGAAGGTGATGAAGGCCGTGGGCGAGGGCATCAAGGCCCACGCGCCGGACGCCTTCGTCATCTGCATCACCAACCCGCTGGACGCCATGGTCTGGGCGCTGCAGCAGTTCTCGGGCCTCAGCCCGGCCAAGGTCGTCGGCATGGCCGGCGTGCTGGACAGCGCCCGCTTCGCCTACTTCCTGTCGGAGAAGCTCGGCGTCTCCGTCGACGACGTGCACGCCTGGACCCTGGGCGGCCACGGCGACGACATGGTGCCGATGACCCGCTACTCCACCGTCGGCGGCCTGCCGCTGAACGTGCTGGTAGAGCAGGGCGCCCTCTCGCAGGACGACCTGGACGGCATCGTGAAGCGCACCCGCGGCGGCGGCGGCGAGATCGTCGCCCTGCTGAAGACCGGCTCGGCCTTCTACGCCCCGGCCGAGAGCGCCATCGCCATGGCGACCTCCTACCTGAAGGACAAGAAGCGCGTCCTGCCGGCCGCCGCCCACCTCAGCGGCCAGTACGGCCTGAGCGACCTCTACGTCGGCGTGCCGGTGGTGATCGGCGCGGGCGGCGTGGAGCGCGTGATCGAGTTCCCGATGGACCAGACCGAGAAGGACATGTTCGCCAAGTCCGTCGACTCGGTGAAGGGCCTGGTCGAGGCCTGCAAGGGCATCGACGAAAGCCTGAAGGGCTGAGGTCTCAGAACCCCTCCCCCTCGAAGGGGGAGGGGTTCAGTATCAAGTGATGTATGGGCTCAGTGCGACAGCGACTGAGCGGCGAACATGAGGATGGCGATGGCGCCCCCGGCCAGGGCCAGACCGAATCCGATAGCGGCGTTGAGCATGTGTTGAACCTCCCGTGACGGCGCTGATGCGCTCTTTCGTGAGCGAGCTAAGCGTGTATTGCGGGTTCTGGCAAGTCGTCCGCCAAGTCCGTTGACCCTCGGCGCGATTTCCGTATATTCCGCCGCTCGCCGCCCGCGGGGCTTCCCTGCGGGCGCTTTCCATTTCGCGCCAGGCCCGGGCGGCCCAGCGCCAAGACGCAAATAAGGTTCTCGTCCCATGTACGCGGTGATCAAGACCGGCGGAAAGCAGTACCGGGTCCAGCCGGGCGACCTGCTGGTCGTCGAAAAGCTCGAAGGCGCCCCGGGCGACGTGGTGTCGTTCGACGAGGTGCTGATGCTGGGCGGCGTGGACGGCGTGACCGTCGGCGCCCCGCTGGTGGACGGCGCCTCTGTCGCCGCGACCCTGATCGAGACCCGCAAGGGCGACAAGGTCTACACGGTCAAGAAGATCCGCCGCCAGGGCCACCGCCGCCACAAGAACCATCGCCAGCAGGAGAGCGTGCTGCGCGTCACCGGCCTGTCCGGCGCCGGCGTGGACGCCAAGTGGGACGGCGAGGTCGACCTGACCCCGCTGCGCACCCTGCGCGAGCGCGCCCGCAACCTGGCGCCCCGCGCCGACGCTCCGATCCCCGCCGACCACGCCCTGGTCGCCGAGGACGCGTAAGAGCGGTTCGAGAGAGATAGGAGAGCGATATGGCTCACAAGAAGTCGGGCGGCTCCTCCCGTAACGGCCGCGATTCGGCCGGCAAGCGCCTGGGTGTGAAGAAGTTCGGCGGCGAGATCGCGCTCGCCGGCAACATCATCGTGCGCCAGCGCGGCACCAAGTTCTGGCCGGGCGAGAACGTAGGCCTGGGCCGCGACCACACCCTGTTCGCCACCGCCACGGGCGCGGTGAAGTTCACCACCAAGCGCGACGACCGCACCTATGTGTCGATCGTGCCGGCGAACGAGAACACCGACCAGGTGATGGCCGCCGAGTAAGACACGCGATCCCGACCCCGGATCGCCCTGACGATCCGGATCGCAGATCAAGTCCCGCGGGGGAGTCCGGATCATCGGGCTCCCCCGTTTGCGTTTCTCCCCGGGCCGATTGGACCGCCGCAGGTCCGAAAGGGGGATCGTATGTGCGCCTACGAGATCGGGCCGAGGGTCGAGACGCCGCGGCTGGTGCTGCGCGCGCCGGGGCTGCAGGACGCCGTCCACGTGGCCGAGCTGGCCAACGACCCGGACGTCGCCCGCATGACCACGGGCATTCCCTATCCCTACCGCCTGGCCGACGCCGAGGCTTTCATCGCCCGCATGGCCGCGGGCGACGGCCGCGACGACCGGCCGCTCCTGATCGAGCACAAGGACTTCGGCCCGATCGGCATGACCGGCTTCCACCGGCATGGGGCGAGCGGGCTGATGGAGCTGGGCTACTGGCTCGGCCGCACCTTTCGCGGGCGCGGCCTGGCGACGGAGGCGGTGAAGGGCGCCCTGGCCTGGGCCGACGGGCCGTGGGGCAAGCGGGCGGTGGTCTCCAGCCACTTCGCCGACAACGACGCGTCGGCCCGGGTGCTGGCCAAGTGCGGCTTCCTCTACACCGGCGCGGTGGAGCAGCGGCTCAGCCTCGGCCGCGGGCGCGCGGCGCCGACCCGCATGATGGTCAGGCTGGCCTGAGGAGCCGGGGCGGCCGCCCCGCTCCCTCAAGGCTTATTCAGCCGCTTCCAGGGCGCGCCGGGCGCTGGCGCGCAGCTTCTCGCTCTCGCTCTTCAGCTGACCGCAGGCGGCCAGGATGTCGCGGCCCCGGGGCGTGCGGATGGGCGAGGCGTAGCCGGCGCGGTTCAGCACCGCGGCGAAGCTCTCGATCGTGCCCCCGTCCGAGCAGGCGTAGGGCGAGCCCGGCCAGGGGTTGAACGGGATCAGGTTGATCTTGGCGGGCACGCCGGAGATCAGCTTCACCAGGGCGCGCGCCTCCGCCGGGCTGTCGTTGACGCCCTTCAGCATCACGTACTCGAAAGTGACGCGGCGGGCGTTCGACAGGCCGGGATAGGCCCGGATGCCCGCAATGAGCTGCTCCAGCGGGTACTTGCGGTTCAGCGGCACCAGCTCGTCGCGCAGCGCATCGTTGGTGGCGTGCAGCGAGATCGCCAGCATGGCCTGGGTGCGCTCACCCAGCGGCCCCAGCTCGGGCACGACGCCGGAGGTGGAGACGGTGATGCGCCGGCGCGAGATGGCGATGCCCTCGCCGTCGCTGATCACCTCGATCGCGGCGGCGACGTGGTCCAGGTTGTAGAGCGGCTCGCCCATGCCCATGAACACGATGTTGGAGAGCCGCCGGTCCTCCTTGGGGGAGGGCCATTCGTCCAGGTCGTCGCGGGCCACCTGGACCTGGGCGATGATCTCCGCCGCCGTCAGGTTGCGCACCAGCGCCTGGGTGCCGGTGTGGCAGAAGGTGCAATTCAGCGTGCACCCGACCTGGCTGGAGACGCACAGGGCGCCCGCCCGCCCCACGTCGGGGATGTAGACCGTCTCCACCTCGATGCCGGGCGCCATGCGGATCAGCCACTTGCGGGTGCCGTCGCGGCTGACCTGCCGCTCCACCACCTCGGGCCGGGCCAGGGTGAAGTGCTCGGCCAGGCTGGCGCGCATCTCCTTGGAGACGTCGCTCATGCGGTCGAAGTCGACCACGCCGTAGTGGTGGATCCAGCGCCAGAGCTGGCCGGCGCGCATCTTGGCCTTCTGCGCCGGCGCGACCCCGCTTTCCACCAGCGCCGCCGCCAGCTCCACCCGTGTCAGGCCGGACAGGTTGCGCAGGGCGGGGCCGGCCGCGGGGCGGCGGGTCAGGTCAAGGGGCGTGAGGCGCAGGGCGTCCATCGGCGGCAAGATAGGGTGGAGGGGCGCAAACGCCAATGTGACGAGCGGCGCCATCACCTCGAGCATCGGACCGCTTGGGAGAATTTCCGAAGTGCTCGAAGGGAGCCTAAGGCCCCCGCTTGTACGTCAGCCCTTCGCAGGCGCTGAGGCACTGCATCCAGCCGGGGTCGCAGCCGGAGGTGTCGGAGCCCGACAGCTCGCCCTGGGCGCAGGTGCTGCGCTGGGTGGCGCAGGTGAGGCGGCACTGCGCAGTGGTGGAGGCGGCGATGCCCGCCGGCTGGCTCCAGCGCGAGCGCACCGCCGAGCGAAGCGTCGGGCGCACAGGCGCGGGCCGGAGCGACGGCTTGGGCCGCGCGGCGGCGGGGGAGGCGGCGTCGGACCCCGCCTCGCCCGGGGTGTTGTCGCCGGCCGGTGCGGCGACAGGTGGTGGCTGGGGCCGCCGCTTGGGCCGGTCGGCCTGGGCCAGGGCGGAGGTGGCGGCGAGCAGCAGCGCCAGCCCGGCGCAGAACCCCGTGCGGCGCGCGCCCGCCACCGGCCGCTACGCCTTGGCGTCCACCGAGGCCCCGGCCGCCGGGCCGCCGTCGGCGGCGGCGTAGGCGCCCTCCGCCGCCTGGGGCTGGGCGGCGGCCTTGGGGGTCACCGCAACCATGGCCGGGCGGATGATCCGGCCGAACAGCTCGTAACCGGCCTGCATCACCTGGATCACCGCGCCGGGCGCCACGTCGGCGGCGTCCTGCTCCATCATCGCCTGGTGCTTGTTGGGATCGAACTTCTCGCCGCGGGCCGGGTCGAGCCGCTTCAGCCCGTTCCGCTCGAAGGCGGTTTGCAGCGCCTTGTCGCTCATCTCCACGCCCATGACGAAGTTCTTCACGGCGGCGTCGCCGTTGTCCTTGGGCGCGTGCAGCACGGCGCGGTGCAGGTTGTCGGAGGCGTCCAGCAGGTCGCGGGCGAACTTCTGGATGGCGTAGGCGCGCGCGTCGTTGGCTTCCTTCTCCGAGCGGCGCTTCACGTTTTCGACCTCGGCGGCGTAGCGCATCGCCTGGTCCTTCAGGGCCGAATTCTCGGCCATCAGCTTGGCGAGGGTCGAGCCGGGATCGATCTCCTCGATGCTCTCCGCGCCCGGGGTGTTCTCGGGCAGGTAGTCTTCGGTATCGGCCATTCGGCTCCTCGTTCGGTTGGTTCGCCCATTGTAGTCAGCCGTCGAGCAGACGGCCCAGCACACGGGCGGTGTAGTCCACCAGCGGGATCACCCGCGCATAGTTCAGGCGCGCCGGGCCGATCACGCCGATCGCCCCCACCACCCGTTGAGCGCCCGTCATATAGGGCGCGGCGATCACGGCGGAACCCGAAAGCGAGAACAGCCGCGTCTCCGCCCCGATGAAGATGCGAACGCCCTCGGCCTGGCGCACGTCGTCGAGCAGGCCGATCAGCTGTTCCTTCTGCTCCAGGTCGTCGAACAGCAGCCGCACGCGGTCCAGGTCCTCGCGCGCGCTGGCGTCCGCCAGCAGGTTGGCGCGGCCGCGCACGATCAGCGAGCGCTCCCCCGCCGGCTCGCCGCTCCAGGCGGCCAGGCCGTCCTGCACCAGGCGCGCCGCGGCGGCGTCCAGTTCGCGCCGCGCCCGCGCCAGTTCGGCGGCGATCTCCGCCTCCGCCTCGGCCAGGGTGCGCCCCTGCAGACGGGCGCTCAGGAAGTTGGACGCCTCCTGCAGGGTGGAGGGCGTCAGGCCCGGCGGCGTGGCCATCAGCCGGTTCTCGATCGAGCCGTCCTCGAACACCATGATCACCAGCGCCCGGCCGGGGTTCAGCGGCACGAACTCCACGTGCTTGACACCCGCGTCGCGGACCGGCGTGACCACCACGCCTGCGCCCCCCGCCAACCCCGACAGCAGCCGGCTCGCCTCGTCCAGCGCCTCCTGGAAGCTGCGGCCGCGGCCGGCGAGGCGGCTCTCGATGGCGGCGCGCTCCTCGGTCGACAGGTCGCCGACCTCCATCAGGCCGTCGACGAACAGGCGAAGGCCGGCGTGGGTGGGCAGGCGGCCGGCGCTGGTGTGCGGCGCGGCCAGCAGGCCCAGCTGGGTCAGGTCCTGCATGGTGTTGCGGATCGAGGCGGGGGAGAGCTGCAGCCCCCCCTTGGACACTGTGCGCGAGCCCACGGGCTCGCCCGTCTCCAGGTAGGTCTCCACGATGCGGCGGAAGATGTCGCGCGCGCGCTCGTCCAGCGCGCCAAGGCTGGCGGCGCGCTCCAGGGCGAAGACGCTGGTGGAGGTGAGCGGCGAGGACGGCGTCACGGCGGTATAAGGTGGCTCGGCGGGCGCACTTCGTCTAGGTGGGCCGTCGCCTCCCAACCGCCAAGGATTTTCCATGCGCGCCCAAGACCGTGCTCCCGATGCGCTGCGCCCCGTGACGCTGGAGACGGGCGTCAACCGTTACGCCGAGGGCTCCTGCCTGATCGGCTTCGGCCACACCCGCGTGCTGGTCACCGCCAGCCTGGAGGAGGGCGTGCCGGGCTTCCTGAAGGGCAAGGGCCAGGGCTGGGTGACGGCGGAGTACGGGATGCTGCCGCGGGCGACCCACACCCGCGGGCGGCGCGAGGCGGCGGCCGGCAAGCAGTCAGGCCGCACCCAGGAGATCCAGCGCCTGATCGGCCGCTCCTTGCGCGCCGTGGTCGACCTGAAGGCCCTGGGCGAGCGGCAGTTCGTGATCGACTGCGACGTGGTGCAGGCCGACGGCGGCACGCGCACCGCGGCGATCACCGGCGCCTGGGTGGCGCTGAAGCGCGCCTTCGACTTCCTGCAGGCCGAGGGCGTGCTGAAGCGCGACCCGATGCTGGACCAGGTGGCCGCCATCTCCTGCGGCGTGGTCGACGGCGAGCCCCGGCTGGACCTCGACTACGAGGAGGATTCGGGGGCGGAGGCGGACGCCAACTTCGTGCTGACCGGCTCGGGCCAGATCGTGGAGGTCCAGGCCACGGGAGAGAAGCGCGGCTTCTCCCGCGCCGAGTTCGAGCGCCTGTTCAGCCTCGCCGAGGGCGGCGTGGCCCAGCTCTGCGAGCTGCAGCGCGACGCGGTGAAGTAGGGCGTTTCCCTTGTCCTCCCGCTTCGTGGAAGCGGGAGGACAAAACAGAAAAGGCGCTGCGGAGCGGGTCCGCAGCGCCTTTGTCTTCAGGCTGATCTCCGCCGCGAGCGGCGGCCAGGCTCAGGCCAGGTTTTCGAGGATCAGAGAGACCTTGTAGTAGCCGTTGCGCTGCAGCTGGTTCAGCACCGCCATGAAGGAGTTGTACTTCACTTCCTTGTCGGAGCGGATGTAGACCGTCTGGTCCTGCGGATTGGTGCCGCCCAGCGCGCCGGCGAGGTCGACCGCGATGGTCTTCACGCTCGACTCGCGCTCGCCGACGAAGATGGCGCCGGACTTCTGCAACGAGACGACGGTCGGGGGCTTGGGCGGCTTGACGGTGTTCTGCAGCGCGGGGGGCAGGTCGAGCTTGATCGACAGGGTCGGGACCGGGGCGGCCACCATGAAGATGATCAGGAGCACGAGCATGACGTCCACCATCGGGGTGACGTTCATGTCCGCGTTGGTGGCGATAGTGAACTTGGACCCCGAAGCCGGTCCGGAGAGCTGAGCCGCCATGTTCCTGAGAAACTCCCGTTAGGCCTTGGAGCGCCGGCCCGTTGCGGAACCCTTTTGCGCGTTACCGGCGGCATGTAAAGACCCGCGGCGCCCGCGCGTTCCCGCGGCCCTGCGGAAGTCCCGATGCGCGCCTTCGCTTTCGACGCCTACGTCGCCGACGCTCGTTTCGACGGCGCCGGGCGAGTCTGGTTCGCCCTGGGCGACGGCACGGTGCGCAGTCCTGATCTTCCCGACCGTCAGGCGCATGGGGGCGCGGTGCTCTGCGCCGCGCCGCACCCTTCCGGCGAGGGGCTGTTGACCGGCGGCGACGACGGCGTGGTCGCCTGGACCCGCGCCGAGGGCTCAGAGCCGGTGGCCGAGCGGGCGGGGCGCTGGATCGACGCCATCGACGCCAGCGCCGATTCGGGCCTGATCGCCTTCGCCTGCGGGCGCGAGCTGCACGTGCGGGACAGCAAGGACGCCCGATTCGAGCGCCTGTTCCGGCATGAGCGGGCGATCTCGGCCGTGGCCTTCGATCCCAAGGGGCGCCGCCTGGCTGCCGCCACCTACGGCGGCGCGGCGCTCTGGTACGCCCGCATCGCCGAACAGAAGCCCCAAATGCTGAAGTGGGCCGGTTCGCACATCGGCGTGGTCTGGAGCCCGGACGGGCGGTTCGTCATCTCCTCCATGCAGGAGAACGCCCTGCATGGCTGGCGCCTGTCGGACGGCAAGGACATGCGGATGGGCGGCTATCCGGCCAAGGTGAAGAGCCTGGCCTTCCTCTCGAAGGGCCGGCTGATGGCGTCGTCCGGCGCGCCGGCGGCGGTGATCTGGCCGTTCGCCGGCGCGGATGGGCCCATGGGGCGCGAGGCGGCGGAAGTCGGCTTCGTCGAGGGCTCGGAGGTGACGCGGGTGGCGGCGGCCCCCGGCGGCGGCCTTCTGGCCGGCGGCCGGGTCGACGGCTCTGTCTGGCTGGCCGACCTGGGCGGGCAGGGCGTGCGGGCCCTGGCGGAGCCGAGCGGCGCGCCCGTGTCGGCCCTCGCCATGTCCGCCGACGGGCGGCGCGTGGCCTTCGGCGACGAGGCTGGACGGGCGGGCCTTGTGGAGCTTTGACGCGTCAAAACGCGCAGGGCTGCGTCGACGTGCGCATTTTATTTGACGCTGCACGCAAATCCGACGAGGCGTAGCGCCGGACAGCTCTGTGTTGCGTGAGAGAGAAGGCATGGACGCTCAGCCCATTCCCCCGGGCAAGCGGGTTCTGGTCGTCGAAGACGAGGCCCTCGTCGCCATGCTTCTTGAAGACATGCTGCAGGATGAGGGCCATACCGTGGCGCACGCTGCGGCCAGCATCACGCAGGCCCTCGACTACATCGAAGCGAACGCCGACGCCTTCGACTTCGCCATCCTGGACGTGAACCTGGCGGGACACCCGATCTTCCCCGTGGCCGAGGCCCTGCGGGCCAAGGGCAAGGCCTTCGCCTTCGCTACCGGCTATGGCCCGGGCGGCGTGCCGGAGGAGTGGCGCGACCGCCCCACCCTGTCCAAGCCCTTCGGCGCGCCGGACGTGGCGCGCGTCATGGCCCTGGCGGGCTGAGGCGGAACCGGCGCAAACGAAAACGCCCGGCGCGAGGCGCCGGGCGTCGTGATCTCGTCGATGTGGGGGCGATCAGGCCGCCGCGGCGCTCTGCGCTTCGCTGGTGCGGGCCTTGATCTGGCGCTTCAGCTTCTGGGCGCGGGGGGAGAGCTTCTCCTCGTCGGCCTTCAGCAGGAAGGCGTCCAGGCCGCCCTTGAAGTCCAGGGTGCGCAGCGCGGCCTTGGAGACCTTCAGGCGCACGTTCTGCTTCAGCGCGTCGGAATACAGCGCGGTGGAGGCCAGCGACGGCAGGAAGCGACGCTTGGTCTTGATGTTGGAGTGGCTCACGTTGTGGCCGACCATCGGGCCGACGCCCGTGAGTTCGCAACGGCGCGACATGACTGTAATCCGGCTGGACAATAGGTGACCGCCGCGATGGAGAAACTCCGCCGCGCGGGAAGGCGGGCTTATAGGCGCTGAGGACCGCTCTGGTCAACCTCTCTCATCTTCCCCAGCTGTGCTGCGGGGAAGGCGTCACTTCACGCCGTTCGTCTCCGGCGCGGAGGCCTGCGGCTGGTCGGCGGCGAACTTCACCGAGCGATTGTCGTCGGACTTCAGCACGTCGATCAGCTTGACGTCGAAGACCAGCACGCTGTTGGGCGGGATCACCGGGGGATGGCCGGCCTCGCCGTAGGCGAGGCTGGGCGGCGCGTACAGCAGCCACTCGTCGCCCGGCCGCATCTTGGGCAGGGCCTCCATCCAGGCGGGGATCAGGTGGTCGAGCTTCATCGCCGCGGGCCTGCCGGCGGCGCTGGTGGAGTCGAACACGCTGCCGGAGACGAGGCTGCCGGTGTAGTCGATCTTGATCTCGTCGCCCTTTGCCGGGTGGGGTTCGTCGGCCGGGCCGGAGGTCACAACCCGGTACTGCAGCCCGTCGGGGAGCGTGACCACGCCCTTCTGGCGTGCGTTGGCGTCCAGGAAGCGCTGCTGGTCCTGCGAGACGGCGGCGTGCCGCTGGCAGGCGCTGAGCGCCCCCGCCGCGAGCAGCAGGCAGACGAGGGGGCGGCGGCGAGAGGGCATCGGCGAACGGGGGGTCTTTGAAAGCTCCGCGTGCAGAATGCAGCGCCGGCCTTGCGGGTTCAAACCAGGGGCGGGTAGCCGTGCTCGCGCAAGGCCTCGGTGATCTCCTCGGTGTGGCGCGCGTCGCGCGTCTCGACCAGGATGTCGAACTCCGCGCCCTTGGCGGGCACGTCGAGCGACAGGCGGTTGTGGGCCACCTCGATGATGTTGCCGCCCGCGCCGCCGATCACCGCCGAGACGGTGGCCAGCAGGCCCGGCCGGTCGTCGCCGATGATGCGGAAACGGGCCATGCGCCGCTCGCGGATCAGCTCGCGCGTCAGGACGGAGGCGAGCAGCCGGGTGTCGATGTTGCCGCCGCAGAGCACCAGCCCGACCTTGTGGCCGCGGAACTTCTGCGGATAGGCCAGAAGCGCGGCGAGGCTGGCGGCGCCCGCGCCCTCCGCGATCGTCTTCTCGACGTTCACGTAAAGGGCGATGGCGCGCTCGAAGTCGCTCTCCTCGATCAGCAGCACTTCCTGGATCAGCGGGCGGGCGATGCCGTAGGTCAGCTCGCCCACCGTCTTCACCGCGATGCCCTCGGCGATGGTCTGGCCGCCCAGGTTGGAGCGCATTCCCCGCATCCGCGCGGTGAAGGAGGGGTACATGGCCGCCTCCAGCCCGACGATGCGGATGTCGGGCTTCAGCGCCCGGGCGGCCGTGGCCATGCCCGAGATCAGCCCGCCTCCGCCGATCGGCACGGGCAGGACGTCCAGCTCCGGCGCGTCCTCCAGCATCTCGAGCGCGATGGTGCCCTGGCCGGCGATGACGTCCAGGTCGTCGAAGGCGTGCACGAACACCAGGTCGCGCAAGGCGCAGACCTCGCGCGCATAGGCCGAGGCGTCGTCGTAGGTCTCCCCTTGGATGATCACCTCCGCGCCATAGCCACGGGTGTGCTCCACCTTCACCATCGGGGTGCCGCGCGGCATGACGATGGTCACCGGCACGCCCAGCCGTTGGCCATGGTAGGCGAGGCCCTGGGCGTGGTTGCCGGCCGAAGCCGCGATCACGCCACGCTTCTTCTCCGTTTCGGACAGCTGGAGCAGCTTGTTCAGCGCGCCCCGCTCCTTGAAGGCGGCGGTGAACTGCAGGTTCTCGAACTTGACCCACACCTCCGCGCCCGAAATCTGCGAGAGCGTGCGCGAATAGCGGCAGGGAGTGCGCTCGATATGGCCGCGGATGCGGTCGGCGGCGGCGCGGATGTCGTCCAGGGTCACGCTCATGGCGGCGGACCCCTAGAGGTTGGCGGGCGGAGAGGGAAGCGTCTTCGGCGCGAGGCCTTCAGGCGCGGCCTGGATAACGCAGCCGGCCGAGGGCGCCGGCGACGGTGGTCAGCATGGGGGCAAGCGGGGGCAGGCGTCCGGTGAACCGCCCGAAGGCGGCGACGTCGGCCAGCCGCGCATCCAGGTTTCGCTCCGCCGCATCGCGCCCGCGGGCTAGGCGCACCGCCATCGTCGAGGCGAGCACCGCGCCCAGCAGCGCCCGCTTCGTATAGTGGTTCTCGTCGGTGGAGACGTCGCCGGCCCAGCGCCAGATGCGGTCCGCCGTGGCCCAGCCGAGCTGCAGCGCAAGGGCGGCCGCCGACGGGCGCGCCAGGAACAGGGCGCAGGCCCGGGTCGCCGCCTCGTCCGTCATGGCCGCCTCGATGCGGGCGAGGGCGGCGGCGCGGATGCGGGCGCTGGTCCGGGCCGGGAGCGCCGCCGCCGCCAGGGCGGCGAAGGCCGCGTCGTCGTGGCGCCGCCAGAGCAGGGCCGCCAGGTCGCGCGGGCCGCCGGGCAGCAGCAGTTCGGCGTCCGCTGTCGACAGGCCGGCTGCGACGGCCGCCGCGGCGGGCAGGTGCTGGTCCCACCGCCGGCCCCCGTCCGAGAGGTGGATGGCCTCGGCCAGCACCCTCGCCTCGGCGGTCTCCGCCCAGTCCGGCGCGTTGAGGTCGGCGTTCGCGAGCGGCGTCATGACGGTACGATAGCCGCCTTCCAGGGCCGGCGCCACGGACGCCCGGCGACCGCGTTCAGCTGGCGTACAGGTGCGGGGCGACAAGGGCGGCAGGCGGCGCCATGCTCGCGCGCGAGGGGCGACAGGACGGCGTATGGCGACGAATTCCGGGGTGGCGCGCAACGCGACGGTGGTGATCGCCACCATCCTGGGCGCCTATGGCCTGTACTGGCTGCGGGAGATCCTGACGCCGCTGGTGCTGGCCATGTTCCTCCTGGCCATGGTGGACGGGCTGGCGCGGCTCCTGGCCCTGCGCGCCCGCTTCATCCCCCAGTCGCTCTCGCTGCCCGTCGCGCTGCTGATCTCCATCCTCGTGGCGGGGCTGGTCATCTACGCCGTGGCCGCCAACGCCGCCGGGTTCGCCCAGCAGCTGCTGAGCGAAACCACGCGGCTGAACCAGATCATCGCCCGGGTGGCGTCGGCCTTGGGCGTGCGTGTGCCCCCGACCCTGGCGCAGCTGATCGACCAGGTGAACCCCAGCCGCTACGTGGGCAATGTCGCCCACGCCCTGCAGAGCTTCGCCTCCGGCGCGATCTACGTGCTGATCTACCTCGGCTTCCTGATCGCCTCCCGCCAGGGGTTCCAGCGCAAGGTGATCGCGCTGTTCCCGATGCGGGGCGAGCGGCACGGGGCCGCCCAGGTGTTCTATCGCATCCGCGACTCCATCCAGCGCTACCTCTGGATCCAGAGCATCACGGGCCTGATGATCGCCGGGCTGTCCGCGGTGCTGATGTACGCGCTGGGACTGTCCAACGCCCTGTTCTGGGCCTTCCTCATCCTCGTGCTGAGCTTCGTGCCGGTGATCGGCGGCGCCATCGGCAGCGTGCTGCCGCCGCTGTTCGCCCTGGTCCAGTTCACGACCACCTGGCAGGCGGTCGTGCTGTTCATCGGCCTGCAGGCGATCGGTTTCACCGTCGGCAACGTGCTCCAGCCGCGTATGCAGCGCGACAGCCTGAACATCGATCCCATCGTGGTGCTGCTCAGCCTGGGCCTGTGGGGCGCGCTGTGGGGCCTGCCCGGCATGTTCCTGTCCACGCCGCTGACGGTCGCGGTCATCACCATCCTGGCGCAGTTCCACGGATCGCGCTGGATTGCGGTGCTGCTGTCCGGCGACGGCTCCCCCGAAGGCGTGACCCCCGCCCGCGGGCGCCGCCGGGGCGAGCAGCCGGTGCTGGCGCCGCCCGCCGCGCGGTGACGGCCAGCTTGGCCGCAGATCACAGAGCTGTGACGCCACTTTTTCCGCCGGCGCCCCTGTCACCGGCCGTTGACCGGCCTATCTAGACGTCACGCCGGGCTGTCCCCTCCGCCCGGCGGGGCGCCTGCTTCCCGTCCCCCAAGCTGCAGGCGCCTTCGAAACGTTCCGATCGACGTCCCCCCGTCGTTGGAACATGCGCCGCCGGACATCCCCCCGTCCGGCGGCGCATCCGTTTCCAGGGTTCCCTCTCGCAAGCCGGCCCGGGTTGATCCCATTCGGGCGCAGGTCCATGGTGTGCACGTTCCAGGGCAGGAAGTTGCGCACTCATGTTTGGCGACGAAATCGGCGTCTCGTCCAAGGCTGATCTGGAGAAAAGTTTCGCCCGCGAGCTAGGGGGCGGCGCCGCCGTCCCCGCCCAGCGCGACTTCATCGCCCAGATCGCCGAGGATGTCGCCGCCGACGCCCCCCCCGACCTGTCCGCGGAAGACCTGGGCGCGGTGCTCGCCCGCTTCTGGCGCTTCGCCGCCGAGGGCGGCCTGGACCGTCCGCGCGTCCGGCTCGGCCATGCCCTGGGCGCCAGCGCCCGGGACCTGAAGCTCGAGACCCTGGAGATCGGCCAGCCCGACGCCCCGTTCCTGGTGGACAGCGTCATGGGCGCCCTGACGGACGGCGGATATGACGTGCGCGCCATGTTCCACCCCGTGGTGGAGCTGGACGGGACCAAGCAGTCGCTGATCCTGGTGCTGCTCGGCCACGTTGGCGAGGACCGGCGCGAGGCGCTGGTCGCCGAGGTGGAGCGCACCCTCGCCGAGGTCCATGCCGCGGTGGACGACTTCGCGGCGCTGCGGGCCCTGGCGGACCGCACGATCGACGAGCTGACGACCTCCCACGCGCCGTTCGGCGCCTATGGGGCGGACGAGTACGTCGCCTTCCTGAGCTGGCTGACGGCCGAGCACTTCGTGTTCCTGGGCGCGCGCGTCTACGAATACCCCCGCACGCCGACCGGCGAATACGCCGCCGAGGAGCCGGTCTTCACACCGGACCAGTCGTACGGCCTGCTGCGCGACCAGAGCCTGGCCGTGCTGCGCCGCGCCAGCGAGCCGGCGATCCTGACCTCCTCCCTCGGTCGGTATCTGGAGGAGAGCCCTCCGGTCACCGTGGCCAAGTCCACCCTGCGCTCGCGCGTCCACCGCCGGGTCTACATGGATTACGTGGGGGTGAAGCGGTACGACGATCGCGGCTGCGCCATCGGCGAGGTCCGCTTCGTGGGCCTGTTCACCGCAGAGGCCTACGAACTGCCGACCGCCGGCCTGCCGCTGGTCCGCGCCAAGGTGCAGCGGGTGCTGGAGCGCGCCGGCCACAGCCCCAGCGCCCACACCGGCAAGCGGCTGCGCCACATCGTGGAGACCTATCCCCGCGACGACCTGTTCCAGATCGACGAGGACGACCTGCTGGCGATCGCCCAGGGCGTGCTGCATCTGTACGACCGGCCGCGGGCGCGGCTGTTCGCGCGCATCGATCCGTTCGACCGCTTCGTCTCGGCGCTGCTGTTCGTGCCGGTGGACCGCTACGACTCCGAACTGCAGGCGCGCGCGGGGCGGATCATGGCCGAGGCCTGGGGCGGCCAGGTCTGGTCGGCGACGCCAACCCTGTCCGACCCGCCGCTGGCCCGGGTCTGCTACACCATCGCCGTCCAGCCCGGCGAGCATCCGCACCCCGACCTCCGCGCGCTGGAGGCGCAGATCGCCGAGGCCGTGCGTACCTGGGCCGACCGCTTCGAGACCGCCGCCCGCCAGGGCGGGGTGGCGCCGGGCCTGGTGGGCGAGGTGCTGGCCCGCTACGCCGGCGGGTTCCCGCCGGGCTACCGCGACCGCTACGACGCCGAGGAGGCGCTGCGGGACCTCTCCGTCATCGAGGGCCTGCCCGAGGGGGCCGGCCTGCACGTTCGCGCCTTCCGCTGGCCCGACGACGCCCGGACCCGCTTCCGCTTCAAGCTGTACCGCCCGGGCGCGGCGGCGCCCCTGGCGGACATCCTGCCGATCCTGGAGGACATGGGCCTGAAGGCCCTGGTGGAGGAGGGCTTCCCCATCACCCGCACCCTGGCGGACGGGACGCGGGCCGCAACCTGGGTGCACGAGTTCGAGCTGGAGGACGAACTCGGCGAAAAGCTCGTCTTCGCCGACATCCAGCAGGTGTTCGAGGACACCTTCCAGGCCGTCTGGCAGGGCAGGACGGAGAACGACGGCTTCAACCGCCTGGTGCTGGAGCTCGGCGCCTCCTGGCGCGAGGTGGCTCTGGTGCGCGCGCTCGCCCGCTACCGCCAGCAGAGCGGCCTGGACCCCACCCAGGGGGTGCAGGAGGCGGCGCTGCGCGACAATCCCGCCATCGCCCGGCTGATCCTGGACATGTTCCAGGTCAAGTTCGACCCGGCCTTCCAGGCCAGCGTGGAGGATCGCGCCGCCCAGGCCGAGGCGATCCGCGCCGAGATCGACGAGGCCCTGCAGGCGGTGGAGAGCCTGGACGCCGACCGGGTGCTGCGCCGGCTGGCGCGGCTGGTGGCGGCGCTGAAGCGCACCAACTTCTATCAGCGCGACGAGGACGGCCAGCCCAAGGCCCACATCAGCTTCAAGGTGGCCAGCGGCGAGCTGGAGGACCTTCCCGCGCCCAAGCCTTTCCGCGAGATCTTCGTCTGGGCGCCCCATGTGGAGGGGGTGCACCTGCGCTTCGGCCCCGTTGCCCGGGGCGGCCTGCGCTGGTCGGACCGGCGCGACGACTTCCGCACCGAGGTGCTCGGCCTGGTGAAGGCCCAGCAGGTCAAGAACGCCGTGATCGTGCCGGTCGGCTCCAAGGGCGGCTTCTATCCCAAGCAGCTGCCCCGGACGGGGGCGAAGGGCGGCGCGACGCCGGACGCGGTGCGCGCCGAGGCGATCCGCGCCTACCGAACCTTCCTGTCGGGCCTGCTGGACCTGACCGACAACCTGGACGCCTCCGGCGCCGTGGCGCGGCCGGCGGGGGTGATCGCCCATGACGCCGACGATCCCTACCTGGTCGTCGCCGCCGACAAGGGCACGGCCACCTTCTCCGACATCGCCAACGGCGTGGCCGCCGACTACGGCTTCTGGCTCGGCGACGCCTTCGCCTCCGGCGGCTCGGCCGGCTACGACCACAAGGCCATGGGCATCACGGCCCGCGGCGCCTGGGTGGCGGTGGAGCGCCACTTCCGCGAGATGGGCAAGGACATCTCTCGCGAGCCGTTCACCTGCATCGGCGTGGGCGACATGTCGGGCGACGTGTTCGGCAACGGCGCCCTGCTCTCCCGGGCGATGAAGCTCCTCGCCGCCTTCGACCACCGTCACATCTTCCTGGATCCCGATCCGGACCCGGCCGTCTCCTGGACCGAGCGCAAGCGCATGTTCGACCTGCCGCGCTCGTCCTGGGCCGACTACGACGCCGCCAAGATCAGCGCCGGCGGCGGGGTGTTCGCGCGCACCGCCAAGTCGATCCCGCTGTCGGCGGAGATCAAGGCCCTGCTCGATCTCAACGCCGACGCCCTGTCGCCGGCCGAGCTGATCCGAGCGATCCTGAAGGCGCGGGCCGAGCTGCTCTACCTCGGCGGCATCGGCACCTATGTGAAGGCCGCCGCCGAGACCCACGCCGAGGTCGGCGACAAGGCCAACGACGCGGTGCGCGTCAACGCCGACGAGCTGCGGGTGCAAGTGGTGGGGGAGGGGGCCAACCTCGGCTTCACCCAGGCGGCCCGCATCGCCTTCGCCCGCCTGGGGAACCGGGGCGCCGGCGGGCGGATCGACACCGACGCTATCGACAACTCCGCCGGGGTGGACACCTCCGACCACGAGGTGAACATCAAGATCCTGCTCGGCCAGGCCGAGCGAAACGGCGAGCTGGCGAGCGAGGACCGCAACCCGCTCCTGGCCAGCATGACCGACGCCGTCGCGCGCCATGTTCTGGCGCACAACTACGACCAGACCCTCGGCCTGTCCCTGCAGCAGGCGGAGGGCGCGGCCGAGCTGGAGGCGCAGCAGGCCTTCATGCTGGCGCTGGAGGGCCGCGGCCGCCTGGACCGGGTGGTCGAGGGCCTGCCCGCCACCGACGCGGTGGCCGAGCTGCGCGCCTCCGGCCGCGGGCTCACCCGGCCGGAGCTGGCGGTGCTGACCGCCTATGGCAAGCTGGAGCTGTCGGCCGAGATCGTCGCCAGCCCGGCGGTGGACGATCCCTATTTCGAGCAGGTGCTGGCCCACTATTTCCCCGACCAGCTGGGGCGGTTCGACGACCAGATGCGCCGTCACCGCCTGCGGCGCGAGATCGTCGCCACGGTGCTGGCCAACACGGTGGTCGACAAGCTGGGACCGACCTTCCCGACGCGCCTGGCGAACAGTGTGGACGGCGACGCCGGCGCCCTGGTGACCGCGTTCGAGACCGCCCGCCAGGTCTTCCGCCTGGACGAGGCGTGGACCTCGGTGGACGCGCTCGACTACCACGTGCCCGCCGACGCCCAGATCGCCCTGTACCGCGAGATCGCCCGGGCCCTGCGCGGCCAGACCTTCTGGCTGGCGCGCAAGGCCGCGGGCCGCAACCCGGGCGTGGCGGCCCTGATCGACGCCTACCGCCCGACGCTGGACGTGCTGCAGCGCGAGGGGGCGGCCCTGCTCTCGCCGTTCGAGGCGCAGGCGCTGGAGGCCCGCGCCCGCGGCTTCGTGGAGGCGGGCGCGCCTGAGCGGCTGGCGCGGGTCGTCGCGGGGCTGGGCAGCCTGACCGGCGCGATCGGCGTCGCGGACCTCGCCCGCTCGCTCGGCTGGCCCGCCGAGGCCGTCGCGCGACTCCACGGCGCGGTGGGCGAGGGCTTCGGCTACGACCGCCTGCGCGCCGCCGCCGCCGCCATGCCGGCGGCCGACGGGTACGAGCGCGCGGCCCTGCGCGGCCTGGTGGTCGAGCTGATCGACGAGCAGGCCGCCCGCACCCGCGAGATCGCCGACGCCACCGGCGTGCAGGGCGGCGCCGACCTGGACGCCGCCCGCGCCGCCGTCGTCCGCTGGAGCGACAGCCGCCGCGAGGCCGTCGACCGCGCTCGCCACACCCTGGAGACCATCGAAGGTACGTCCGGCGGTTGGAGCTTCGCCAAGCTGACGATCGCCAACGCCGCGCTGAGGGCGACAGGCTGAGGTGATCCCGACGGACTCATGCGAGGGGAGACCAAGCCGGCTTGAGCCTACCGGCAGACTGCCGTACATTTAGGGTATGGCCGCCGCCCGCCTCGAAGCTCGTTTACCTAGCGACACCCACGCGCTGCTCAAGCGCGCGGCCGAGTTGCAGGGGCGCAGCCTCACCGATTTCGTGGTGACTGCGGCGAGTGAGGCGGCGGCGCGGGTGGTGGGCGAGCACCAGCTGATCCAACTGAGCATTGAGGATCAGCGCCGCTTCGCTGAGGCGCTGATCAATCCGCCGCCTGAAGTTTCAGCCATGGAGCGTGCGCGGGAGCATCATAGCCGCCTGCTTGGCGCGGGGTGAGCGGTCGGTTCGCGATCGAGGCGCCCGACCGTCAAGACCGATCTCGTTTCAGCTGCGGGACGGAGGCGCTGGACGGCTATATTCGCCGCCAAGCAAGTCAGGACGTCCGTCGGCGCGCCGCGGCCTGCTATCTCGCCGTGGAGGTCGCAACGGCTGAGGTGGCCGGCTTCTACACCCTCGCCATGAGCGCGGTGCCGCTGCTCGACCTGCCGGACGCGCTGGGCCGCAAGCTGCCGCGCTACCCGCTGGTCCCGGCCGCCCGACTCGGCCGGCTCGCCACCGATCGTCGGTTCCAAGGCCTTAAACTGGGTGCGACCATGCTTTGGGACGCGATCGCGCGCACACGCTCATCCGGCGTCGCCGCCTACGCCCTGGTCGTGGACGCCAAGGACGACGCCGCGGCCGCCTTCTATCGGCATCATGGCTTTATCGAACTGAGCGGCCGGCTGATGTTCATCCCGCTTGATCGTTGAATCGGCCTCGCGCGCCGCGGCGCTGCGGCCGTTTCCCAAATCCCGGTGGGTGTTCGGTTCGCCCTTGACGCCGCCCCGTGACATCGCCATAAACCGCGCTCCGTTGAATCGGCCGTAGGCGTTCCCGCCTAGACGCGGTTCGCGATACGAAGCGTCTCCAGCAGCGCGGTCCACGCGCGGGGAGGTCCAGGGGCTCTCGCAGGTTCGTCTGCGTGGGGCCCTTTCGTTTTGCGGCTCAGCGTCGAACCACGGTCGATCCCGGCGGGATCGGTTTTGGCGGCGTTCGGGACGCGGGTACGGCCAAGGCTCCTCACGGGGCTGCGGCCTTGGTCTTTGAACTGTACGGGCGTGAACGGGCGCGAGGACGGCATCGATATGGATCGTCAGAATATTCGTATTCGCCTGAAGGCGTTCGACCACAGGGTCCTGGACCACTCCACGCGCGAGATCGTCCAGACCGCCAAGCGCACCGGCGCCCAGGTCCGCGGCCCCATCCCGCTGCCGACCAAGCTGGAAAAGTTCACCGTCCTGCGTTCGCCGCACATCGACAAGAAGAGCCGCGAGCAGTTCGAAATCCGCACGCACAAGCGCGTGCTCGACATCGTCGATCCGACCCCCCAGACCGTGGACGCGCTGATGAAGCTCGACCTGTCGGCGGGCGTCGACGTCGAAATCAAGCTGTAAGGGGAGCCGGCTCAGATGCGTACCGGCGTAATCGCCAAGAAACTCGGCATGACCCGCTTCTTCGACGAAGCCGGTCAGCATGTGCCCGTGACCGTGCTGTCGCTCGACGGCTGCCAGGTCGTCGCCCAGCGCACCGTTGAGAAGGACGGCTATGTCGCCCTCCAGCTCGGCGCCGGGGCGAAGAAGGCCAAGAACACCCCCAACGCCATGCGCGGCCACTTCGGCAAGTCGAGCGTTGAGCCCAAGCACTTCGTCACCGAGTTCCGCGTCGACGCGGACAGCCTGATTGACGTGGGCGCGGAGCTGACCGCCGACCACTACGTCGCGGGCCAGAAGGTGGACGTGCAGGGCACGACCATCGGCAAGGGCTTCGCCGGCGGCATGAAGCGCTGGAACTTCGGCGGCCTGCGGGCGACCCACGGCGTGTCCGTGTCGCACCGTTCGCTGGGCTCCACCGGCAACCGCCAGGATCCCGGCCGCACGTTCAAGGGCAAGAAGATGGGCGGACACCTCGGTGTCGAGACCGTCACCACCCAGAACCTGACCGTCTGGCGCGTCGACGCCGAGCGCGGCCTGATCATGATCAAGGGCGCGGTGCCTGGCTCCGAGGGCTCCTACGTCAAGATCAGCGACGCCGTGAAGAAGGCCGTCCACGCCGACGCGCCCAAGCCCGGCGCCTTCCGCGCCGCGGGCGCGGCGCCGGCTCCGGCCGCCGAGGAAGCTGTCACCGAGGCCCCCGCCAGCGAGGGTGCGGAATAATCATGAAGCTCAACGTCATCACCCTGGCCAACGACAAGGCCGGCGAGATCGAGCTGTCGGACGACGTGTTCGGCATCGACGAGATCCGCGCCGACATCCTGCAGCGCTGCGTGACCTGGCAACTCGCCAAGCGCCGCGCCGGCACCCACAAGATCAAGACCCGCAACGAAGTCGCGCGTACGGGCAAGAAGATGTACAAGCAGAAGGGCACCGGCGGCGCCCGTCACGGCTCTCGCAAGGCGGCTCAGTTCGTCGGCGGCGCCAAGACCCACGGCCCCGTGGTCCGCAGCCACGCCTTCGACCTGCCCAAGAAGGTCCGCGCCCTGGCCCTGCGCCACGCGCTGTCCTCCAAGGCCAAGGCCGGCTCGATCGTCGTGCTCGACCAGGCGTCCCTGGACGCGCCCAAGACCGCCGCCCTGCGCGCCCAGTTCGAGACCCTGGGCCTGAAGAGCGCCCTGGTCATCGCGGGTCCCGAGGTCGACAACAACTTCGGCCTCGCCGCCCGCAACATCCCGCATGTGGACGTGCTGCCGAACGCCGGCCTGAACGTCTACGACGTGCTCCGCCGCGACACCCTGGTGCTGACCCGCTCGGCGGTGGAAGCCATCGAGGCGCGCTTCGCGGCTGACGCCTCCGAGCAGAAGGAAGCCGCCTGATGGCCGCGACCGCCCGCCATTACGACGTGATCCTCGCCCCGCACATCACGGAAAAGGCGACGATCCTCTCCGAGCAGAACAAGGTCGTGTTCAAGGTGGCTCACGACGCCACCAAGGACGAGATCGCCACCGCGGTGGAAGAGCTGTTCAAGGTGAACGTGCTCAAGGTCAACACGGTTGTGACCAAGGGCAAGGTGAAGCGCTTCCGTGGCATCATCGGAAAGCGCTCCGACGTGAAGAAGGCGATCGTGACGCTGGCCGAAGGCCAGTCCATCGACGTCACGACCGGCCTGTAAGGAGCGAAGATCAATGGCGCTCAAGACATACAACCCCACCTCCGCCGGCCAGCGCGGCCTGGTGCTGGTCGACCGCAGCGAGCTGCACAAGGGCCGCCCGGAGAAGACCCTCGTCGAGGGCCTGACCAAGTCCGGCGGTCGCGGCGGCGGCGGCCGGGTGGCCGTGCGCTTCCGCGGCGGCGGGGCCAAGCGGCTGTACCGCATCGTCGACTTCAAGCGGCGCAAGTGGAACGTACCGGCGACGGTGGAGCGGCTGGAGTACGACCCCAACCGTTCGGCCTTCATCGCCCTGATCCGCTACGCCGACGGCGAGCTCTCCTACATCATCGCGCCGCAGCGGCTTAAGGCCGGCGACGAGGTGGTCGCCGGCGAGCGCGTGGACGTGAAGCCGGGCAACGCCATGCCGCTGCGCGGCATGCCGATCGGCACCATCATCCACAACGTCGAGCTGAAGCCCGAGAAGGGGGCCCAGATGGCCCGCTCCGCCGGCGCCTACGCCCAGCTGGTCGGCCGCGACGCCGGCTACGCCCAGATCCGCCTCGGCTCGGGCGAGCTGCGCATGGTGCTGGACGGCTGCATGGCCACCGTCGGCGCCGTGTCCAACCAGGACCACATGAACGAGAACCTCGGCAAGGCCGGGCGCTCCCGTCACATGGGCCGTCGCCCGCACGTCCGCGGCGTGGCCATGAACCCGGTCGACCACCCCCACGGCGGCGGCGAAGGCAAGACCTCCGGCGGCCGTCACCCGGTCACCCCCTGGGGCACGCCCACCAAGGGGCACAAGACGCGCACCAACAAGGCCACGGACAAGTTCATCATCCGTAGCCGTCACGTCAGGAAGGCTCGCTAACCCATGACCCGTTCCCTGTGGAAAGGGCCCTTCGTCGACGGCTACCTGCTGGCGAAGGCCGACAAGGCCCAGGACTCGGGCCGCAAGGACGTGATCAAGACCTGGTCGCGCCGCTCTACGATCATGCCCCAGTTCGTGGGCCTGACCTTCGGCGTCTACAACGGCCAGAAGCACGTACCGGTGATGATCTCCGAGGACATGGTCGGCCACAAGCTCGGCGAGTTCGCGCCCACCCGCACCTTCTACGGCCACGCGGCCGACAAGAAGGCCAAGAGGAAGTAAGGCGATGAGCAAGCAAGCCAAGCCCCGCCGCATCTCCGAGACCTCGGCCATGGCCAAGGTCGCCTCGCTGCGCACCAGCGCCCGCAAGCTGAACCTGGTCGCCCAGTCGATCCGCGGCCTGCCGGTGCAGCGCGCCCTGAACGAGCTGGAGTTCAGCCCCAAGCGCATCGCCGTCGATGTGCGCAAGGCGCTCTACTCGGCGATCTCCAATGCGGAGAACAACCACAACCTCGACATCGACTCCCTGGTCGTCGCCGAGGCCTTCGTGGGCAAGAACCTGGTGATGAAGCGCTTCTCGGCCCGCGCCCGCGGCCGGGCCGCGCGCATCGAAAAGCCCTTCTCGGAGATCACCATCGTGGTCCGTGAACAAGCCGAGGCCGCCTAATGGGACAGAAGGTCAATCCGATCGGCCTGCGCCTGGGCGTCAACCGCACCTGGGACAGCCGTTGGTTCGCGGACGGCGAGGACTATTCCAAGCTGCTGCACCAGGACATCAAGATCCGCACCTGGCTGAAGGCTCGCCTGAAGCAGGCGGGCGTGTCGCGCATCATCATCGAGCGCCCGCACCGCAAGTGCCGCATCACCATCTATGCCGCGCGCCCCGGCGTGATCATCGGCAAGAAGGGCGCGGACATCGACAAGCTGCGCAAGGACCTGCAGGCTCTCACCGAGAGCGAGGTGTTCCTGAACATCGTCGAGGTGCGCAAGCCCGAGACCGACGCCCAGCTGATCGCCGAGTCCATCGCCCAGCAGCTGGAGCGCCGGATCGCCTTCCGCCGCGCCATGAAGCGCGCGATGCAGTCGGCCATGCGTTTGGGCGCCAAGGGCGTGCGGATCAACGTTTCGGGCCGCCTCGGCGGGGCCGAGATCGCCCGCATGGAATGGTACCGTGAAGGCCGCGTGCCGCTGCACACCCTGCGCGCCGACATCGACTACGGCTTCACCGAGGCCGAGACCACCTACGGCATCATCGGCGTGAAGGTTTGGGTGTTCAAGGGCGAGGTGCTGGAGCACGACCCGATGGCCCAGGACAAGCGCTGGGCCCAGGAAGCCACCGGCCCGGCCGGCGACGGCGACCGTCGCGACCGCGGCGATCGCGGCCCGCGCGGCCCGCGTCGCGATCGCGGCGACCGGGGCGGCGACCGCTCCGGCCCCTCCGACGCGCCTCAGGCTTGAGAGTGATCTGAGATGCTGCAACCGAAGAAGACCAAGTACCGCAAGCAGTTCAAGGGCCGCATCCATGGCGCGTCCAAGGGCGGCTTCGCGCTGAACTTCGGCTCCTACGGCCTGAAGGCCCAGGAGCCGGAGCGCGTCACCGCCCGCCAGATCGAAGCGGCCCGCCGCGCCATCACCCGCCAGATGAAGCGTCAGGGCCGGGTGTGGATCCGCATCTTCCCGGACGTGCCGGTGACCGGCAAGCCGGCCGAAGTGCGGATGGGCTCGGGCAAGGGCGCGATCGACCACTGGGCCGCCCGCGTGGCCCCGGGCCGGATCATGTTCGAGATCGACGGCGTGCCGGACGACGTGGCCCGCGAGGCCCTGCGCCTCGGCGCCGCCAAGCTGCCGATCCGCACCAAGGTCGTCACCCGCCTCGACGCCGGCGTGCTGACCGAGACGACGGCGGAGGCCGCGTGATGAAGATGCAAGATGTGCGCGCCAAGGGCGCCGACGAACTCGCCGACGACCTGCTCGAGCTGAAGCGCGAGCAGTTCAACCTCCGCTTCCAGGCGGCCACCGGCCAGCTGGAGAAGCCCCACCGCGTGAACGCGATCCGCAAGGACATCGCGCGCATCAAGACCCAGCTGCGGAACACCGCGGCCGAGGCCAAGTAAGGGAGCCGCATCAATGCCTAAGCGTATCCTGGAAGGCGTGGTCGTCTCCGACAAGGGCGACAAGACCGTGGTCGTGAAGGTCGAGCGGACCTTCCTGCACCCCGTTCTGAAGAAGACCGTGCGCCGGTCCAAGAAGTATCACGCCCACGACGAGGGCAACACCTACAAGGCCGGCGACCAAGCCCGCATCATCGAGTGCGCGCCGAAGTCGAAGCTGAAGACCTGGGAAGTCCTGCCGAAGGGCGCCCAAGGCTCGGCGGCCTGAGTGTAGATTAGAGAAGGTCTGAACCCATGATTCAGATGCAAACTAACCTGGACGTCGCCGACAATTCGGGCGCGCGCCGGGTCATGTGCATCAAGGTGCTGGGCGGCGCCAAGCGTCGTTACGCCAGCGTCGGCGACGTGATCGTCGTCTCCGTGAAGGAAGCCATTCCGCGCGGCCGCGTGAAGAAGGGCGACGTGCTGCGCGCCGTCGTCGTGCGCACCGCCAAGGACATCGCCCGCAAGGACGGTTCGGTCATCCGCTTCGACAAGAGCGCCGCGGTGATCGTGAACAAGTCCAACGAGCCGGTCGGCACCCGCATCTTCGGGCCGGTCCCGCGCGAGCTGCGCGCGAAGAACCACATGAAGATCATCTCCCTCGCCCCTGAGGTGCTGTGATGGCCGCGAAGATCAAGAAGGGCGACACCGTCGTCATCCTGGCCGGCAAGGACAAGGGCAAGCAGGGCGCCGTCCTGCGCGTCTATCCCAAGGCCGAGCGCGTGGTGGTCGAGGGCCTGAACATGGTCCAGCGCCACACCAAGGCTTCCCAGATGGATCCCCAGGGCGGGATCAAGAACAAGGAAGCGCCGCTCCACGTCTCCAACGTCGCCTTCGTGGACTCCAACGGCAAGGCGACCCGCGTCGGCTTCCGCATGGAAGGCGACAAGAAGGTCCGGTTCGCCAAGACGACCGGCGAGGTGATCAATGGCTAAGACCCCGACCAAGGGCCAGCAGGGCCAGAAGAAGGGCCCGTCCGTCGGCGCCGGCGCCGACGCGCCCGTCACCGCGATCGACACGACGAACTACGAGCCCCGGCTGAAAACGGTCTACAAGGACCGTGTGCGCGCCGCCATGCGCGAGAAGTTCGGCTACACCAACGAGATGCAGATCCCGCGTCTCGAGAAGATCGTGCTGAACATGGGCGTGGGCGAGGCGGTCACGGACTCCAAGAAGACCACCGCCGCCATGAAGGACCTGGCCGCCATCGCCGGCCAGAGGCCCGTCGCCACCCGCGCACGCAAGTCGATCGCCGGCTTCAAGCTGCGCGAGAACATGGTGGTCGGCTGCAAGGTCACCCTGCGCAAGGACCGCATGTACGAGTTCCTGGACCGCCTGATCACCGTGGCCCTGCCGCGAGTGAAGGACTTCCGGGGTCTGAAGCCCACCAGCTTCGACGGTCGCGGCAACTACGCCATGGGTCTGAAGGAGCACATCGTGTTCCCCGAGATCAACTACGACGAGATCGACCAGATGTGGGGCATGGACATCATCGTCTGCACCACCGCCAAGTCGGACGACGAAGCGCGGCAGCTGCTGCGTGAGTTCAACTTCCCGTTCACCCAGCAAGGCGCGGGGAACTAAGCCATGGCCAAGAAGAGCGCCATCAACCGCAACGAAGCGGTGAAGAAGAAGGTCAAGCAGTACGCCGCCAAGCGCGCCGAACTGAAGGCCGTCGCCGCGGACGAGGGCCGGTCGCTGGAAGAGCGTTTCGACGCCCGCCTGCGCCTGGCGGAGCTGCCGCGCAGCTCCTCGCCGACGCGCATCCGCAACCGCTGCGATGTGACGGGCCGTCCGCGCGCCTACTATCGCAAGCTCAAGATGAGCCGGATCGCCCTGCGCGAACTCGGCTCGCTCGGCCAGATTCCTGGCCTCGTGAAGTCCAGCTGGTAAGGGGAGGGGAGCAAAAATGTCTTTCAACGATCCCCTGAGCGACATGATCGCTCGCATCAAGAACGCGGCCGAGCGCAAGCGTTCCAAGGTGTCGACCCCCGCCTCCAAGCTGCGTGGCCGCGTCCTCGACGTGCTTGAGTCCGAAGGCTACATCCGCGGCTACGCCCTGGTGGAAGAGCCCGGCAAGCACCCGGAGTTCGAGATCGAGCTGAAGTACTTCGACGGCGAGCCGGTGATCGTGGAGATCAGCCGCGTGTCCAAGCCTGGACGGCGCGTCTACTCCTCCATCTCGGATCTGAAGCCGGTGAAGAACGGGCTCGGCATCTCCATTCTGTCCACGTCCAAGGGCGTGATGTCGGACCAGGCTGCGCGCGCCGAGAATGTCGGCGGCGAAGTCCTGTGCCGCGTCTACTAAGGGGATAAGCCATGTCCCGTATCGGAAAGAAGGCCGTCGCCGTCCCGTCCGGCGTCACCGTCACCCTGAACGGCCAGGCCGTCGCGGTGAAGGGGCCCAAGGGCCAGCTCAGCTACACCGTGCCTGACGAGATCGCTGTGAAGCAGGAGGGCGGCCAGATCACCCTGTCGCCTAACAGCGACAGCCAGCGCGCCCGGGCCATGTGGGGCCTGTCCCGCACCCTGGTGAACAACATGGTGGACGGCGTCACCAAGGGCTACGAGGAGACCCTCGAGCTCGTGGGCGTCGGCTACCGCGCCGCGATGAAGGGCAAGAACCTGAGCCTGCAGCTCGGCTTCAGCCACGACGTCGACTTCCCGCCGCCCGACGGCATCGCCTTCGCCTCCGCCAAGCCGACCGAGATCAAGATCTCGGGCATCGACAAGCAGATGGTGGGCGAAGTCGCGGCCCGCATCCGTCGCATCCGTCCGCCGGAGCCCTACAAGGGCAAGGGCGTGCGCTACGCCGGCGAGACCGTGCGGCGCAAGGAAGGCAAGAAGAAGTAAGCCATGGCTCTTTCTCCTCGCGAAACCCACAAGCGCCGTTCCGAGCGCAACCGCATCCGCCTGAAGGCCGTCGGCGCCGGGCGTCCGCGCCTGTCCGTCCACCGCTCGTCCAAGCACATCTACGCCCAGGTGATCGACGACGCTCAGGGCGTGACCCTGGCCGCCGCCTCCTCGCTGGAAAACGGCGAAGGCGTGCCTGACAAGGGCTCCGACAAGGCGGCCGCGGCCGCCGTCGGCAAGCTCGTCGCCGAGCGCGCCAAGGCCGCCGGCGTCGACACCGTCGTCTTCGACCGGGGCGGCTTCGTCTATCACGGCCGGGTCAAGGCCCTGGCCGACGCCGCGCGCGAAGCCGGCCTGCAGTTCTAAGGAAACGAGAGAATGGCTCGTCCCAACGAAGAGCGCCGCGATCGTCGCCCCCGCGACGGCGAGGAGCGCGACAGCGAAATCGTCGAAAAGCTGGTCCACATCAACCGCGTGGCCGCCACTGTGAAGGGTGGCCGTCGCTTCTCGTTCGCCGCCCTGATGGTGGTCGGCGACGGCAAGGGTCGCGTGGGCTTCGGTCACGGCAAGGCGCGCGAAGTGCCGGAAGCCATCCGCAAGGCGACCGAAGAAGCCAAGAAGACCATGATCCGCGTCCCCCTGCGCGAGAGCCGCACCCTGCACCACGACGGCGCCGGCCGTCACGGCGCGGGCAAGGTGACGCTGCGCGCGGCGCCTCCGGGCACCGGCGTGATCGCCGGCGGCCCGATGCGCGCGGTGCTGGAGACGCTGGGCGTGCACGACGTGGTCGCCAAGTCGATCGGCTCGTCCAACCCTTACAACATGGTGCGCGCCACCTTCGACGCCCTGAAGGCCCAGTCCTCGCCCCGCCAGATCGCCGCCAAGCGCGGCAAGAAGGTCGCGGACCTGCTGGGCCGCCGCAACGACGGCGCGTCCTCGCCCGAAGCCGTGGAGGGCTGATCATGGCCGCGGAAGACACCAAGACGGTCATCGTCAAGCAGGTCGGCAGCCCGATCCGCCGCGAGAAGGACCAGCGGGCCACCCTGAAGGGCCTGGGCCTGAACAAGCTGCACCGCGTGTCGGAGCTGAAGGACACCCCCGAGGTCCGGGGCATGATCCGGAAGGTCCAGCACATGGTGGTGGTCGAGAACGAGGGCTGAGGCTCTTGTCCTCCCCTGGCGCGTAGCGGCGGGGGAGGGGGACCACACGACGTGTGGTGGAGGGGGCGTAGCCGCCGCTGAGAGCTGGATTTCCAGCGCGGCGGCGGCTACGCCCCCTCCGTCACGACGGCTGTCGCCGTCGCGCCACCTCCCCCGCTTCTGCGAAGCAGGGGAGGACAGATCAACCGCCGAGTCAGGCCGTTCGGCCTGGCGCTAGCCTCGTCAGGAGCAGGCCATGAAGTTGAACGAACTCGCCGACAATCCCGGCGCCAAGCATCGCCGCATGCGCATCGGCCGGGGCGAAGGCTCCGGCAAGGGCAAGACCGGCGGCCGCGGCGTGAAGGGCCAGACCTCGCGCACCGGTCACGGCATGAAGGGCTTCGAAGGCGGCCAGATGCCGCTGCACATGCGCATGCCCAAGCGCGGCTTCAACAATCCCTTCGCCAAGGAATACGCCGAGGTGAACCTGTGGCGCATCGCCAAGGCGATCGACGCGGGCAAGCTGGACCCCAAAACCCCGATCGGCGCGGCCGAGCTGAAGGCCGCCGGCGTGATCCGCCGCGAGCTGGACGGCGTGCGCCTGCTCGGCCACGGCGAAGTGTCGGCCAAGCTGACCCTGACCGTGCATTCCGCCACCGCTTCGGCCCGCCAGGCGGTGGAGGCGGCCGGCGGCTCGCTGACCGAGACGAAGCCCGCGGCGGCCCCCGAAGCGGCTGAGGCGTAAGCGTCGGCCCTGAACCCTTCCCCTCGAAGGGGGAAGGGCAGGGGTGGGGGTGAGTGCAGGCCGTCTCGGGTTGCTCATAGGAGGCGGCGGCGCCGCCTCCCGCGCCACCCTCATTGCGCGCAGCACCCGCACCCCCACCCAGCCCTCCCGCTTCGAGGGGGAGGGCTGGGTGGGGGTGATCTCAGCGGCATCCCACCGCTCGCCAATTTCGGCGGAACTCTCTATCTGTGGCCTGAAGCCGCCGCCTGGCCCTAAGCCGGACGGCGCGCGGGTTCTCAAGGACGATCCATGGCTTCGGCGGCGGAACAGCTCGCGGCGAACATGAACATCGGGGCGTTCCAGCGCGCCACCGATCTGCACAAGCGCCTGTGGTTCACCCTGGGGGCGCTGATCGTCTACCGCCTGGGGACCTACATCCCCATTCCGGGCATCGACATCCAGGCCTTCGCCCAGGCGTTCAACGGCCAGGCCAAGGGCATCCTTGGCATGTTCAACATGTTCTCCGGCGGCGCGGTGCAGCGCATGGCCGTCTTCTCGCTGAACGTGATGCCGTACATCTCGGCCTCGATCATCGTCCAGCTGCTCTCCACCATGTACCCGCCGTGGGAGAAGCTGAAGAAGGAGAGCCAGGCCGGCCAGAAGCAGCTGAACCAGTACACCCGCTACCTGACGGTGGTGCTGGCGCTGGTGCAATCCTTCGGCATCGCCCAGGGGCTGATGCACGCCCGCGGCGTGGTCGACACCCCCGGCGTGTTCTTCCTGATCTCCACCATGGCGACGCTGACCGGCGGCACCCTGTTCCTGATGTGGCTGGGCGAGCAGATGACCGCGCGCGGCGTGGGCAACGGCACCTCGCTGATCATCTTCGCCGGCATCGTGGCGGGCCTGCCCCGGGCGCTGTGGCAGATGATCACCCAGACCCAGACCGGCCAGATGAGCGCGTTCGGCATGTTCGCCATCGTCGGCCTGGCGGTGGGCGTGATCCTGTTCATCGTGTTCATGGAGCGGTCGCAGCGCCGCCTGCTGGTGCAGTACCCCAAGCGCCAGGTCGGCAACCGCATGTACGGCGGCGACAGCTCATTCCTGCCGCTGAAGATCAACACCTCCGGCGTGATCCCGCCGATCTTCGCCTCCAGCCTGCTGCTGCTGCCGACCACCGTGCTGGGGCTGGCGACCGCCAACGGCCAGGCGCCGAAGTGGGCGCCCTGGCTGCCCTGGCTCACCGGCCAGCTGCAGCACGGCAAGCCCCTGTTCATCCTGCTCTACGCGGCGCTGATCATCTTCTTCACCTTCTTCTACACCTCCATCGTGTTCAATCCGGAGGAGACGGCGGAGAACCTGCGCAAGTACGGCGGCTTCCTGCCCGGCATCCGCCCCGGCAAGCGCACCGCCGACTATCTGGACTTCGTGCTCACCCGCCTGACGGTCGTCGGCGCCGCCTACATCACCGCGGTGTGCGTCGTTCCCGAGGCGCTGATGAGCTTCGCCAACATGCCCTATCTGGGCGGCACCTCGATTTTGATCGTGGTGACGGTGACCATGGATACGGTCACACAAATTCAGTCCCATCTGCTCGCGCACCAGTATGAGGGGCTGATGAAGAAACAGCGCGGGCGGGGAGGCGCGGGCGTCGGAGTGCGACCGCGATTAGGGACGCGATGAACATCATCCTGTTCGGGCCGCCGGCGGCCGGCAAGGGAACCCAGGCGCAGCGGCTGGTGAGCGAGCGGGGGATGGTCCAGCTGTCCACCGGCGACATGCTCCGGGCGGCGAAGGCCTCCGGATCCGAGCTCGGTCAGCGCGTGGCCGGGATCATGGATCGCGGCGAGCTGGTCTCCGACGAGATCGTCATCGCCCTGATCGAGCAGCACCTGCCGGCCGCCGAGGCGGCGGGGGGCGCCATCTTCGACGGCTTCCCGCGCACCGTGGCCCAGGCCCACGCCCTGGACGAGATGCTGGCCGGGCGCCGCAGCCAGATCGACCTGGTGCTGCGCCTGGTGGTGGACCACCACGCCCTCCTGGCGCGCATCGCCAGGCGTTTCGCCGACCAGGGCCGGCCCGACGACAATCCGGCCGTGTTCGAGACCCGCCTATCCGCCTACGCCGCCCAGACCGCGCCGCTGCTCCCCTACTACCAGATGCAGGGCAAGCTGGTGGAGCTGGACGGCATGGCCGACATCGACACCGTGGCCCGCCAGATCGACGCCGCTCTGGAGCGCGTAAGCGGAGAGCCGGTGGGGTGATTCCGCCGACCCTGCTCGAGCAACTCGGCCTGGCCGCTGGCGTGCAGGTCGGTCTCGATATCCAGGATGGCGAGCTGGTCGTTAAGCCGAGGGCGCGCCGACGGTACAAATTGGACGACCTTTTAGCTCGGTGCGATCCCGATGCTCCGGTGACCGCCGAGGAGCGGGAGTGGGTGAACACTCCGGCAGTCGGTCGTGAAATCGTCAGATGAAGTGAGGCGACATCTACCTGGTGTCGCTGGAGCCAACATTCGGACATGAGCAACAGGGCCGTCGTCCTGTCATCGTCATCTCGCCGACGCGCGTGAACCGCCTGACGCAGACACCGCTGATCCTGCCCATCAGCACTGAGGGCGCCTTCGCCCGCGAGCGAGGGTTCACTGTTTCGCTGGAGGGGGCGGGCCTTCAGACGACCGGAGTTGTGCTCTGTCACCAGCCCCGGGCGCTCGATCTGCAGGCGCGCGACGGGCGCTGGATCGAGGCTGCGCCGGCCGAAATCCTCGATGAGGTTCTGGCCAAGCTCATCGCTATCCTCCAGGGATGATCTGGCCGAAGGTTCCAACCGCGGCCGCAGATTCTGCGTCTCATCCCTTGAGCAAAGGTTGACTGGCGCGCCGCGATCCCTATAACCACGCATTCCGCGAAAGGGCGCGACCGTGCGCCGGCTCCCCACGGGTGAGGCCGGGCCTGTTCGCGTTTTCCGTGCGCGCACAGGAGAGATCGGACGTGGCCCGCATCGCAGGCGTCAACATTCCCACCAACAAGCGCGTCGAGATCGCGCTGCAGTACATCCACGGCATCGGGCCCTTCCGCGCCAAGGAGATCATCGAGACGGTGGGGATCGAGCCCGCCCGTCGCGTGAACCAGCTGACCGACGCCGAGGTGCTGCAGATCCGCGAGGCGATCGACCGCGACTACATCGTCGAGGGCGACCTGCGCCGCGAGATCACGATGAACATCAAGCGCCTGCAGGACCTGGCCAGCTACCGCGGCCTGCGTCACCGCAAGGGCCTGCCGGTCCGCGGCCAGCGCACCCACACCAACGCCCGCACCCGCAAGGGTCCGGCCAAGCCGATCGCCGGCAAGAAGAAGTAAGCTAAGGATCGCCGCCGATGGCCAAGGAACCGACGCGCGTCAAGAAGCGCGAGCGCAAGAACATCACCTCCGGCGTCGCCCACGTGAACGCCAGCTTCAACAACACCATGGTGACCATCACCGACGCCCAGGGCAACACCATCTCCTGGTCGTCCTCGGGCACGATGGGCTTCAAGGGCTCGCGGAAGTCCACGCCCTACGCCGCCCAGGTCGCGGCCGAGGATGCGGGCCGCAAGGCGATGGAGCACGGCGTGAAGACGCTGGAAGTGAACGTGGCTGGCCCGGGCTCCGGCCGCGAATCCGCGCTGCGCGCGCTGCAGGCGGTCGGCTTCGCCATCACCGCCATCCGCGACGTGACGCCGATCCCGCACAACGGCTGCCGGCCCCCGAAGCGTCGCCGGGTCTGATCCCCGCCGGCCGCCCCACCTGACTTTTTCCGAGCGCCGAGCCCCCAGTCTTCAGGATTGGAATTTGGGCCGGCGCTCGAACCCCGTTCGAGAGACTGATCGTGATCGAAAGAAACTGGCAAGACCTGATCCGTCCCGAGAAGCCGCAGATCGAAATGGGCGCCGACAAGGAGCGCAAGGCCCGCATGGTGGCCGAGCCCCTCGAGCGCGGCTTCGGCGTGACGCTGGGCAACTCGCTGCGCCGGGTGCTGCTGTCCTCGCTGAAGGGCGCGGCCGTGACCTCGGTGCAGATCGACGGCGTGGTGCACGAGTTCTCCTCCATGGAGGGCGTGCGCGAGGACGTCGTCGACATCATCCTTAACATCAAGCAGCTGGCGCTGCGGATGCACTCCGACGGCCCCAAGCGCATGACCCTGCGCGCCACCGGCCCGGGCCCGGTGACCGCCGGCCAGATCGAGGCGCCGTCCGACATCGAGATCCTGAACAAGGATCACGTGATCTGCACCCTGGACGACGGCGCCCAGGTGCGGATGGAGTTCACGGTCAACATCGGCAAGGGCTATGTCTCCGCCGAGCAGAACCGCCCCGAGGACGCCCCCATCGGCCTGATCGCCGTGGACAGCCTGTATTCGCCGGTCAAGCGCGTCGCCTACCGGGTCGAGCCGACCCGCCAGGGCCAGAGCCTGGACTACGACCGCCTGATCCTCGAGGTCGAGACCAACGGCGCGGTGACCCCGGTGGATGCGGTGGCCTACGCCGCCCGCATCCTGCAGGACCAGCTGCAGCTGTTCATCACCTTCGACGAGCCGAAGAAGAAGGTGACTGAGGAGGCCAAGCCCGAGCTGCCCTTCAACCCGGCCCTGCTGAAGAAGGTGGACGAGCTGGAGCTGTCGGTCCGTTCGGCCAACTGCCTGAAGAACGACAACATCGTCTACATCGGCGACCTGATCCAGAAGACCGAGGGCGAGATGCTGCGCACCCCGAACTTCGGCCGCAAGTCGCTGAACGAGATCAAGGAAGTGCTCACCGGCATGGGCCTGCACCTCGGCATGGACGTGCCGAACTGGCCGCCGGAGAACATCGAGGACCTGGCCAAGAAGTTCGAGGACCAGATCTGATCTCAACCGCCCATCCCGGCGGATGCCGGGATGGGCGGTTGTCGGGGCGAGGCGCTCGGCCCTGGTACAAGCGAGCGCACAACCCGCACGCGGCCTATCCCGGGCCGCCTGCTCCGCCCCCTCCCCTAAGGAGGGCGAGGCTTGCCGAAGGAGAGGCTAAGTCATGCGTCACGGTAATGCTCACCGCAAACTCGGCCGCACTTCGGCCCACCGCGAAGCCATGTTCGCCAACATGGCCGCATCCCTGATCAAGCACGAGCAGATCACCACCACCCTGCCCAAGGCCAAGGAGCTGCGCCCCTTCGTCGAGAAGCTGGTGACCCTGGCCAAGAAGGGCGACCTGCACGCCCGCCGCATCGCCATCAGCCGCGTGCGCGACGTGGACCAGGTGGGCAAGCTGTTCGAAACCCTCGGCCCGCGCTACGCCGACCGCAACGGCGGCTACATCCGCATCATGAAGGCGGGCTTCCGCCACGGCGACAACGCTCCGGTGGCGGTGATCGAGTTCGTGGACCGCGACACCAGCGCCAAGGGCCAGGACTCCGGCCCGGTGATGGAGACCGCCGGGGACGAGTACGAGGACTGAGGTCCCGACCAGCCTGGTTTGAGAGAGGCGGCCGCGACCCGGCCGCCTTTTTTCTTGGCCGGAGCCGGTCCATCTGGATGGGGGCGAGCGGCCCATCGCGGCGCGCCGCAGCAGGAGACGCCATGACCACCAAGGTCTTCATCGACGGAGAGGCGGGCACCACGGGGCTGCAAATCCGCGATCGGCTGGCCGGGCGGCGCGATGTGTCCGTAGTCTCGATCGACCCGGCGCGGCGGAAGGACCCCGTCGCCCGCGCCGAGCTGTTGAACGGCGTGGACGCGGTGATCCTGTGCCTGCCGGACGATGCGGCCCGCGAGGCGGTCGCCCTGGTCCAGAACCCGGCGGTGAAGGTGATCGACGCCTCCACCGCCTATCGCACCGCGCCGGACTGGACCTACGGCTTCCCCGAGCTGGCGCCCGGGCAGCGCGAGGCGGTGCGGAGCGCGACGCGGGTCTCCAACCCGGGCTGCTACCCGACCGGCTTCCTGGCCCTGGTCGCGCCGCTGGTGCGCGCCGGCCTGTTGCCGGCCGACTGGCCCGTCACCGTGAACGCCGTGTCGGGCTACACGGGCGGCGGCCGGGCCATGATCGCCGAGTTCGAGGACGAGGCCTCGCCCGCCTTCACCCGGACCGCCTTCCGTCCCTACGGGCTCGGGCTGCAGCACAAGCATGTGGCGGAGATGCAGGCCCACGCCCGCCTGTCCCACCCGCCGCTGTTCGCGCCGGCGGTGGGCCGCTACGCCCAGGGCATGATCGTCGAGGTTCCGCTCCAGCTGTGGGCCGTCCCCGGCCGGCCGGCGGCCGCGGACATCCACGCCGCCCTGGCCGACACCTACGCGGGCGAGCGCTTCGTGGAGGTGGCGGGCCTGGAGGAGGCGGCCGGGCTGAAGACGCTGGACCCGGAGGCGCTGAACGGCACGAATCGCCTACGCCTGTATGTCTTCCACAACGCCGCCGCCAGCCAGGTCCGCCTGGCCGCGCTGCTCGACAACCTCGGCAAGGGCGCCTCCGGCGCTGCGGTCCAGAACCTGAACCTGATGTGCGGCCTGGAAGAGGGCGCGGGGCTGTAGCGCCTGCCCGTCAGCGCTCTGGTCGCCGCGCGCCATGTCGGACGCCCAAGATGACGACCGCCGTCCCCGTGGTCCGATAGCGGAGGATGTAGGGGCGCACGAGCACGAACTCTCGCGCGTGCCCGGCGGAGCGATGCCGCTCCGGCAGAGATTCCAGGCGATCAGCCGCCTCGACCAGTCGCCGCCTCAGCCGCTCCGCCGCCAGCGGAGCTTCGGCGGCGATCCACGTATGGATGTCCTCGACATCCCGCCGCGCCCGCAGCGTCCAGATGATCCTTAGCGGCGTCGATATGGCTTGCGCTCAGGTCAGTCGCCGACTTTGGGAACAGGGCGCTCCTCAGCCGATCCCCACGACAGGATCCATTCGCGCATGGCCTCATGGCTGATCACGCGACCCGCTTCGAAGTCGCGCCACGCCTCGGCGTCGGCGTCGGCTTCGGCCTGCGGATCAGGCTCGCGGAGAGGGTAAGCCGGCATGAGTTAAACCTAGCATGGCTCTCCCGCCTCACACCACCCGCAGCATGTGGACGCTGAACAGCGCGTTCGGGTCGGTCCACATCGCTTCGGGCGTGTAGCCGGCGGAGCGGGCGAGGCGGCGGAAGTCCTCCGGAGCGTACTTGTTGCTGTCCTCCACGTGCAGCCGCTCTCCCTCGGCGAAGCGGAAGCTGTGGCCGGCGACGTGGGCGGTCTGGTCCTTCAGGCTGGTCAGGTGGATCGACAGCCGGCCCGAGGCGGCGTCGTATTCCGGCGTGTGGCGGAAGGCGGCGAGGTCGAAATCGGCGCCCAGCTCGCGGTTGGCGCGGGCCAGCACGTTCAGGCTGAAGGCGGCCGTTACGCCCTGCGCGTCGTCATAGGCGGGCAGGACGATGGCCGGGTCCTTCTTCAGGTCGACGCCGACCACCATCAGCCCGTCCGGCCCCAGCTGGCCCGCCCAGGTCGACAGGAAGCTGCGCGCCTCCCTCGGCGTCAGGTTGCCGATGGTGGAGCCCGGAAAGAACCCCGTGCGCCGCCGGCGGGGGATCAGGTCCGGCAGCTCCAGCGGCTGGGTGTAGTCGGCGCAGATGGCGTTCACCTGCAGGGCGGGGTAGGCGGCGGAGATCTCCTCCGCCAGGGCGACGAGGTGCCCGCGCGACACGTCGATCGGCTCGTAGGCGGCGGGGCGCTCCAGGGCGTCGAGCAGCAGGCGCGCCTTTTGGCTGGACCCGGCGCCGAACTCCAGCAGCGCCACCTCCGGCCCGATGGCGGCGGCGATCTCGCCGGCCTTGTCGGTAAGGATCGAGAGCTCGGTTCGTGTCGGGTAGTACTCGGGAAGCTCGCAGATGCGGTCGAACAGGCGCGACCCGGGCTCGTCATACAGGAAGCGCGGCGGGATCGCCTTGTCCCGCGCGGACAGTCCGGCGACCAGGGCGTCCTGGAAACTCTCCTGCACCGGCGCGAAGTCGTGCAGGTTGAAGCGCGGCTCCGACCCGGCGGTCAGGGTGACGGCGTCGTTCATCGCAGCTCCGGGGCAGGCATGCCCTTCCTAAGCGCCGCAGGCGCGAATGCGTTGCGGCGCAGGCGGATGGGCCGGGGCGGCGAACACGGCGAAATAGCCCAGATCACCCTTCAGCGGCGCCATGTTCTCAAGCTTGTACCCCACCGCCTCGAACTCGCAGCGCAGCAGGCGGGGGGGCGTGCCGTGCGCCCGGGTGGAGCGGTCCAGCTCCTCCACCCCGACGCGGGCGCCGGGCTTCAGCGCGCCCGTCAGGTTGTAGAGGAAGGCGTAGGGGTGGGCGATCTCGTGGTACATGTGCACCAGGATCGCCGCGTCCAGGATGTGCGCCGGCAGGCGGGGGTCCTGCGGGGCGCCGAGCGCGATCACCACGTTGGGCAGCTTGCGCCGCTGCGCCTCGGCGTCCAGCGCCTGCAGGGCGGCGGGATCGACATCCTCGGCGATCACCTTGCCCGCGGGGCCGACGAAGCGGGCGAGGCGCAGGGTGTCGTAGCCGCGGCCGGCCCCCAGGTCGCCGATCGTCATGCCGTGGGCCAGCTTCATGCGGGCGATGATCTGCTGGGTCTCGTGGGCCGCGTCGCGCTTGCGGCTGTCGCCCCAGTCCGGTCCGACGATGGGCGCGACCGGCCGCGCCACCGTGGGGAAGTTCGCTGCGGGCGCGCCGAGCGGCGCAATGGGTGACTGTGCGGCGTCGGCCGCGGCCGTGAGCCAAAGCGCCCCCGTCAGCGAGAGGAGCGCGCCTTTGATCGCCTTCACACCCGATCTTCCTCGTTTTCCCCGGCTTAGCGCCCTCCTTCCCCGCCGAAGGTGGACCCAAGGTTACCGGAGTTTCAGTTTCGGCCCGCGCACGGCGAAGCTACACAAGCGAATCCGTCCGCCTGGGGCCATATCGTGCGCAATGTTCTGCTCCTGGGGGCCAGCCTCCTCGCCATGACCGTCTCTTCGGCCCTCGCGCAATCGCCGCCGCCCACCCCCACCGCCGCCTCGGCGACGGCGGTATCGCCCGACGCCCAGGCGCTGCTGGCGCCCTGGACGGGCCCCTATGGCGGCGTTCCGCCGTTCGACCGGGTGAAGGTCGCCGCCATCCAGCCCGCGATCGAGGCGGGCATCCGCGAGAACCTGGCGGAGGTTCGCGCCATCGCCGACAATCCGGCGCCGCCGACCTTCGACAACACCATCGCTGCGCTCGAGCGGGCCGGCAAGCCGCTTGGTCGGGCGCAAACCATCTACGGCATCTGGGCCTCCACCGAGAACACCGGCGACATGCAGGCGGTGCAGACCGCCGTCGAGCCCAAGCTGGCCGCCTTCTTCGACGCGGTGAGCCAGGACCCCAAGCTCTTTGCCCGCATCCAGTCGGTGTACGACGCCCGCGACCACCTGGGCCTGACGCCCGAGCAGACCCAGCTGGTGTGGTTGTACTGGGTGCGCGGCGTGAAGGCCGGCGCGAAGCTGTCGCCCGACGCCCGCGCCCGCGTCAGCGCCATCAACCAGGAGCTGGCGGGCCTCTACACCCAGTTCAGCCAGAACCTGCTCGCCGACGAGGCCGGGCACGTCCTGTACCTCAAGGAGGCCGACTTGGCGGGCCTGCCCGCCTCGGTCAAGGACGCCGCCGCCGCGGCCGCGGCGGAGAGGGGCCGCAAGGGCGAGTGGGCGATCCTGAACACCCGCTCCTCCATGGACCCGTTCCTGACCTACGCCGCCCGGCGCGACCTGCGCGAGAGGGTCTGGCGCACCTTCTACGCCCGGGGCGACGGCAAGGACGCCCACGACAACACCGTCAAGATCATCCCGCGCATCCTGCAGCTGCGCGCCGAGAAGGCGCGCCTGATGGGCTTTCCGAACTACGCCGCCTGGAAGCTCCAGGACGAGATGGCCAAGACGCCGGACGCGGCCATGAGCCTGATGATGCGGGTATGGCCGGCCACGGTGGCGCGCATCCACCAGGAAGTGGCCGACATGCAGGCGCTCGCCGACAAGGAGGGCGCGCACATCAAGATCGAGCCGTGGGACTACCGCTACTACGCCGAGAAGGTGCGCAAGGCGAAGTACGACGTGGATATGAACGAGGTGAAGCCGTACCTTCAGCTCGACCACATCAAAGAAGGCATGTTCTGGGCCGCCGGCCAGCTGTACGGCTTCAAGTTCGTGAGGGTGAATAACCTGCCGGTCTACAATCCGGACATGCAGGTTTATGAGGTGCTGGGCCGCGACGGCCAGCATGTCGGCCTCTGGTACTTCGATCCCTACGCCCGGCCGGGCAAGAACTCCGGCGCCTGGATGAACGACTACCGCCCCCAGCAGAAGCTGGGCGGCGTCGTGCCGGTGATCGTCTCCAACAACGCCAACTTCGTGAAGCCCGCTCCCGGTCAGCCGGTGCTGATCTCCTGGGACGACGCGGACACCATGTTCCACGAGTTCGGCCACGCCCTGCACGGCCTGAACTCGAACGTGACCTACCCGTCGCTGGCCAGCCCGAGCCAGGCCCAGGACTTCGTGGAGTTCCCCTCCCAGCTGAACGAGAACTGGCTGTGGACGCCAGAAATCCTGAACCGCTTCGCTGTGAACACGGCCGGTCAGCCGATTCCCGCCGCGCTGGTGAAGAAGCTGCGCGCCAGCCAGACGTTCAACACCGGCTTCACCGTCGGGGAATACCTGTCCGCGGCCATCATCGACATGAAGCTGCACACCGCGCCGCAGGGGCCGGGCGCCGCGCCGATCGACCCGGACGCCTTCGAGAAGACGGAGCTGGCCAAGCTCGGCATGCCGAGCGAGATGGTCATGCGCCACCGCACCCCGCAGTTCGGCCACATCTTCTCCGGCGACGACTATGCGGCCGGCTACTACAGCTACATCTGGGCCGAGGTGCTGGACCACGACGCCTACGAGGCGTTCGAGCAGGCGGGCGGTCCCTACGACCCGGCGATGGCCAAGCGCCTGCACGACACGATCATGCAGGTCGGCTACTCCGTCCCGCCCGCCGACGCCTACCGCAACTTCCGCGGCCGCGACGCCGAGGTGGGCGCCTACCTGCGCTCCAAGGGCTTCCCGGACGGGACAGGGAAATAGCCCATCATCATCTCCCCCACGCATCGCGTGGGGGAGTACCCGCGCAGCGGGGGAGGGGGCGCCCGGCGTAGCCGGGCGTACAACGTCAATTCGCCATCACCGTTCTGATGACGCTGTCGAGGTCGCGCGTGACGTCGCTGGCGGAGAAGCGCAAGACCCGCACACCGCGCCGACCAAGATCAGCGTCTCGCCGTTCATCACGGCCAATCTCGCCCATGTTGTGGCACCAGCCGTCCACCTCCACGACGAGCCGCTTGGCCGGGCAATAAAAATCCACGATCCATGGCCCGATCAGGTGCTGACGCCGAAAGCGTGCGCCTTCAGTCTGGCGGCGACGCAGGGCTGCCCAGAGGACAAGCTCCGGCGGCGTCATACGACGGCGGAGCTCTTGCGCTCGGCGAAGGGTTAAACCGGCGTGTGACATCAGCCCGAAGACAACTCAAGGTGGTGCGCGTGTCTTCCGCGCTCCGCGCGGCCCCTCCACCGCGTTCCGCGGTCCCCCTCCCCATCAAGGATGGGGAGGAAGGTGAAACATCACGAGCGCGCCACCGTTTCCGCCGCCATCGCCAGGCACTGCGGGTACAGCCTGTGCTCGGCCTCCAGCACGCGGGCGGCCAGGGTCTCGGGCGTGTCGCCGGGCAGCACATCCACCTCGGCTTGGCCGATCGGCTCGCCCTCGTCGACGCCCTCCGTCACCCAGTGCACCGTGCAGCCGGCCTTCGCGTGGCCGGCGTCGATCGCGCGCTGGTGGGTGTGCAGGCCCGGGAAGTGCGGCAGCAGGCTGGGGTGGATGTTGATCATCCGGCCGGACCATGCCTCCACGAAGCCGGCGGTCAGCACGCGCATGTAGCCGGCGAGGGCCACCAGCTCCACGCCCGCGGCGCGTAGGCGGGCGTCCAGCTCCGCCTCGTGGGCGGCGCGGTCCGTCTTGAAGGGGCGGTGGTCGATCGCCTCCGCCGCGACGCCGGCCGCGCGCGCTAGCTCCAGCCCGCCGGCGTCCGGGTTGTTGGACAGCACCAGCACGATCTGGGCCGGGTAGTCGCTCGCCTGCGCCGCCGCGAGCAGCGACTTCAGGTTGGAGCCCCGGCCGGAGATCAGCACGGCCGTGCGAATCTTCCTCACGCCTTCACGCCTCGGCCAGCTCGCCGATCACGAAGGCGTCCTCGCCCGTGTTCATCAGGGCCGCCATCACCGCCGGGGCATAGGCCGGCTCCACGATCAGCATGAAGCCGACGCCGCAGTTGAAGGTGCGGCGCAGCTCGTGGTCATGGACGCCGCCCGCCTCCTGCAGCCAGTCGAACACCGGCGGCAGGCTCCACGCCTGCCAGTCGAAGCGGGGCTGCAGGTGCTTGGCGATGGCGCGGGGCGGGTTCTCGATCAGGCCGCCGCCGGTGATGTGGGCGGCGCCCTTGATCAGCCCGGCCTTCATCAGCGGCAGCACCGCCTTCACGTAGATGCGAGTGGGCCGCATCAGCGCCTCGGCCAGCGTGGCGCCCGGCTCGAACGGCGCGGGCGCCTCCCACCCCAGGCCCGAGCGCTCCACCACCTTGCGGATCAGCGAATAGCCGTTGGAGTGCGGGCCGGAAGAGGCCAGCCCGATCAGGAGGTCGCTCGGCTGCTGCTGCTCCAGCACCGGCAGCACGGCGCCCCGCTCCAGCGCCCCGACCGAGAAGCCGGCCAGGTCGTAGTCGCCGCCGGCGTACATGCCCGGCATCTCCGCCGTCTCGCCCCCCACCAGGGCGCAGCCGGCCTGGCGGCAGCCCTCGGCGATGCCGGCCACCACGCGCCGCGCGGCCTCCACCTCCAGCTTGCCGGTGGCGAAATAGTCCAGGAACATCAGCGGCTCGGCGCCTTGCGCCAGGAGGTCGTTGACGCACATGGCCACCAGGTCGACGCCCACGGTGTCGTGGCGGCCGGTCTCGATGGCGATCTTCAGCTTGGTGCCCACCCCGTCGGTGGTGGTGACGATCAGGGGGTCGACGTAGCCGGCGGCCTTCAGGTCGAACAGGGCGCCGAAGCCGCCCAGCGCCGCGTCCGCCCCCGGCCTGGCGGTGGAGCGGGCCAGCGGCTTGATGGCGTCGACCAGCCGCTCCCCGGCGTCGATGTCCACTCCGGCCCCGGCGTAGGTGAGCCCGTTCGCCTGATCGTTCATCAACTGTCGTCCACGGAAGGATGCGCCCGCGTGCGCTGTTGGCCGCGCCGCGAAGCGGGCTATAGGCTCTAGCCTATGACGCCGATCACTTCCAACGCCGAGCTCGAGGCGTTCGCGGCCTATCTCGCCGACCAGCCCTTCATCGCGGTGGACACCGAGTTCATGCGCGAGACGACCTACTGGCCCAAGCTGTGCCTGATCCAGGCCGCGGGCGTGGAGCACGGCGGCGTCATCGACCCCCTGGCCGAGGGCCTGGACCTTGAGCCGTTCCTGGACGTGCTGCGCGACAAGCGGGTGCTGAAGGTGTTCCACGCCGCCCGCCAGGACGTGGAAATCTTCAACAACCTGAAGGCCATTCCGGAGCCGCTGTTCGACACCCAGGTGGCGGCCATGGCGGCCGGCTTCGGCGAGCAGATCGCCTATGACGCCCTGGTCCGCCAGCTGCTGCGCATCGACATCGACAAGTCGTCGCGCTTCACCGACTGGGCCCGCCGGCCGCTGTCGGAGGCCCAGCTCGAGTACGCCCTGGCCGACGTCACCCACCTGGCCAAGCTGTACCCCAAGCTGCGTGAGCGGCTGGAGAAGGCAGGGCGCCTCGGCTGGGTGAGCGAGGAGATGGACGTCCTCACCGCGCCGGAGACCTACGACGTCGATCCGGAGAACGCCTGGCGGCGGCTGAAGCCGCGCAAGTTCAACGCCCGCTATCTCGCCGCCTTCCGCGCCGCCGCCGCCTGGCGCGAGCGCACGGCCCAGACCCGCGACCAGCCCCGCGGCCGCATCCTGAAGGACGAGGCGATGGACGAGATCGCCACCCAGCTGCCGCTGGACGCCGACGCGCTGAACCGGCTGCGCTCGGTGCCCAAGGGCTTCGGCGGCTCCAAGTTCGGGCCGGACCTGATCGCGGCGCTGCAGGAGGCGATGCGCGACCCGGAGGCCTACGCCCCGGCGATCGAGCGCGCCCCGCCGCCGCCCCAGGCCGCCGGCGCCACGGTGGAGCTGCTGAAGGTCCTGCTCAAGGCCCGCGCCGAGGACGCCGGCGTCGCCGCCAAGCTGATCGCCACCGTCTCCGACCTGGAGAAGATCGCCTCCGACACCCCCGACGAGGCCGCCGCCCTGCACGGCTGGCGCCGCGAGGTGTTCGGCGAGGACGCCCTGCGCCTGAAGCGCGGCGAGCTGGCCCTGGTCCTCGACGGCTCGAGGGTGAAGGTGCGGGAGATCGGGTAGGGGGCGGAAGGAAGAGTGCACAAAGGTCGCCGCGACCGGCCAGTCTTTTCAACCCACCGCTTATCTCGGCGAATGCTGGCCATCCGCGTCCCCCACTTCCATGAGCCCTCCCCCTCGAAGGGGGAGGGTTGGGTGGGGGTGCGCGCGCTGAGTTGAATGATAAGGGCGCCTGAGGCGCCGCCGCCTCCTATGGGCTTCCACAACCCGCCTGCACTCACCCCCAACCCTGCCCTTCCCCCTTCGAGGGGGAAGGGTTGTGCAAACCTTCGCCTCGGCTGGGAGTGGGGATCGGGAGGCGCTACCCGCTTCTCATGGGCGCCTCTCCGTCCGGGACGCGCCCTCGGCGAACCGCTCGACCTCAGTCCAGCCCCAGCACGTCCTGCATGTCATAAAGACCTGGGGGGCGGGGGGCGATCCAGCGGGCGGCCTCCAGCGCGCCGCGGGCGAACAGGCCACGGTCGCGGGCGGAGTGGGACAGGGTGATGATCTCGTCCTCGGCGGCGAACAGCACGCCGTGCTCCCCCACGATCCCGCCGCCGCGAATGACCGAGAAGCCGATGTCGCCCTCGCGCCGGGCGCCCGTCAGCCCGTCGCGCACCCGGTTTGACACCGCCGCCAGCTCCACGCCGCGGCCTTCCGCGGCGGCTTCGCCCAGCATCAGGGCGGTGCCGGAGGGGGCGTCGAGCTTGCGGCGGTGGTGCGCCTCGGTGATCTCGATGTCGTAGTCGCGGCCGGGCAGGGCGCGGGCGGCCCGGCGCACCAGGGCGGCCAGCAGGTTCACCCCCAGCGAGAAGTTGCCCGCGCGCACGATGGCGATGCGCCGGGCGGCGGCCTGCAGCGCCGCCTCGTCCGCCTCGCCCCAGCCGGTCGAGCCGATCACCAGGGCGGGACCGCCCCGCTCGGCGCACAGGGCCGCCAGCTCGGCGGAGGCGGACGCGGCGGTGAAGTCGACCACCACCTGGGCGCTCGCCAGCACGGCGTCCCGCGGCGTCAGGGCGGCGTCGGCGGCGTCCGGCCGGTCGAACAGGCCGCAGACGGTCACGTCCGCACGCCCCTGGGCGGCGTGGGCGACCGCGCGGCCCATGCGGCCGAGGGCGCCGGCGATGGCGATGCGCAGGGGCTGCGGGCTCATGCGCCGCTGCTTAGCCCGCCGTCGTCCTAGGCGCCATCGCCCTCACCGACCGAGCAGCAGGCCGGCGAGCGGCTGGAAGAGCAGATGGACCGTGGTAGACGCGACCTCGTTGGCCACGAAGCCCTTGCGCCAGTATAGCCAGCTCCAGACCAGACCAGGCGCAAGGTAGCGCAGGCCGTCGTGCAGCACGGCCATGGGGCTGAGCGGCGCCAGGCTGGTGACATTGATCCAGACATTTAGCGCCTGCGAGACAAAGAAGGCGCACCAGATCGCCGGAGCGGATGGTCCGCCCCGCCGGCTGGGCCAAAGGCGGCCGAACACGACCGCAAGCACCGAGCCCAGGAACAGGCGGTAGAGGATGTTCTCGTTGAACGCCCGCAGCATGTAGGCGGCGGTTCGCACCGCAAGCGGCGCGGTGGTCATCACCTCAGTGTAGCGGGCGTGCAGGGTGGAGCGGAACAGCCGATCCGCTGCGGCGCAGGCCAGCGCGACGAGCACGGCCGCAAGCACGGCTACCCGGATGCTTCCGCCGCCTCCGCCATGCACTCGAAAGCCGGCGCGGGGCGCCGCCCAGGCGCCGATCAGCGCCAGAGCGAGAATGCCGACGGCCCTGAGGAGGGGCGAGTCGAAGGTGGCGGCGGCGAAGAGGCGGTCGAAAGGCTCGAACCAGGCGATGACGGCGGCGAGGGCGAGGCCGGTCAAGGCTAAACGGTCGACCCGGAACGGGTGCTGCGTTTCGACGGGGCCCATGGCTACCATGGGCCAAATCTAGCGCCGAAACCTTGCGAGACGCTGAGCGCCGCTCACAGGCGGCCGAGGCGCAGCACCTCCACCGGCTCGTCCGCGGCGGCGGCGGGGGCGCCGGCGGGGCGGCGGAGCAGGGCGTCGGCGGCGGCGAACACGCTGACCAGCGAGGAGTCCTGGTCGGGAAAGGCCTCGGCCGCCAGGGCGCCGTCCGGGCGGGCGGCGAGGCGGGCGCGCATCCAATGCTCGCGCGGGCCGGTCGGCGGCAGCGGGCGGGCGAGGCGGGCGTGCTCGATCGGCAGCGTCGGGTCGCCCCCCTGCCAGGCCGCCAGCAGCGGACGCAGGAACAGCTCTGCGGTGACCAGGCCCGAGGCGGGGTTGCCCGGCAGGCCCAGCACGCGCCGCCCGTCCGCCAGCACGCCGAACCAGGTCGGTTTGCCGGGGCGCAGCTTCAGCGTCTCGACGCGCAGCTCCAGTCCGCGGCGTCTCAGGGCCGGCTTGACCAGGTCGTAGTCGCCGACCGAGGCGCCGCCCACCGTCACGATCAGCTCCACCTCGGCGCTGTCGAGCGCCGCGAGGATCGCGTCCTCGCTGTCGCCCGTGGGGGCCAGCGGCTCCGGCCGGCCGCCCCAGCCGGCGATCAGGGTGGCGAGCGCCGGGCCGTTGGAATCGAAGATCTGGGCGTCGGTCAGGGGGCGGCCGGCCGGCACGATCTCCTCGCCGGTGGACAGGATGGCCACGCGGGGCTGGGGATAGGCCAGCGCCTCCGCCCGTCCGGCCGCGGCGGCCAGGGACAGTCGCCAGGCGTCCAGCCGCACGCCGGCCGAGAGCAGCGGCTGGCCCTGGCGGAAGTCGCCCCCGCGCGGGCGGACGTTGGCTGCGGGGGCGGGGGGCTCGCCCTCGAAGCGGACGGTATCGCCCTCGCGCGCGGCGCGCTCCTGCACCACCACGGCGCAGCCGGCGGGGACCGAGGCGCCGGTGAACACGCGGATCGCCTCGCCCGCCTGCACCTCGCCCGCGTGGGGCCGGCCCGCCGCGCTCTCGCCGGCGACGCGGAAGGCCGGCCAGGACGGATCGTCCGGCCGCACGGCGTAGCCGTCCATGGCCGAGGCGTCGAACGGCGGCTGGTCGCGGATGGCGGCGATCGGCTCGGCCAGCACCCGGCCGCAGGCGCTGCGGTCCAGGGCGATCCGCTCCGGCGCGCCTGGCGAGACGGCGGCGAGCATCCGCGCCCGCGCCTCTTCGACGGGAAGGTCCTTGAGGTTCAAGCTATCCTCCCCCGCTTCTGCGAAGCAGGGGAGGACAATCAGGGGCGTACCTCACGCGCTGTAGTCCCCGGAGGCGCCGCCGGTCTTGCTGAGCAGGCGCACGCCGTCGATCACCATGGCTTTGTCGGCCGCCTTCAGCATGTCGTAGAGCGTAAGGCAGGCGACCGAGACGGCCGTCAGCGCCTCCATCTCCACCCCGGTCGGGCCGGTGGTGCGCACCCGGGCCTGGACACACAGGCCGTCCGCCGCCTCGGCGACGTCCACCTCCACCTTGGACAGGGCCAGGGGGTGGCACAGGGGGATCAGCTCGGCGGTGCGCTTGGCGGCCATCACGCCGGCCAGCTCCGCCACAGCCCGCACGTCGCCCTTCTTGCCCGCCCCGGTGCGCGCCAGCTCCAGCGTGGCGGGGGCCATGCGGACATGGCCTTCCGCCACCGCCTCGCGCGCCGTGGCCGGCTTGGCGGAGACGTCCACCATGCGGGCGCGGCCCTCCGCGTCCAGGTGGGTGAGGGTGGGGGCGCTCACCGCTCCAGCAGCCGCGGCATCAGCTCCACCATGTTGCAGGGGCCATGGCGACTGTCGAGCTGGGGGGCGATCACGGACCAGCCGTCCTTCACCGCGCCGTTGGAGCCGGGCAGGCAGAAGACGAACACGCCGTGGATCAGTCCGGCGGTGGCCCGCGACTGCAGGGTGGACAGGCCGATGGCGGCGTAGCTGACCATGTGGAAGACCACCGAGAAGCCGTCCATCTTCTTGTCGAACAGGGGCTCCAGCGCCTCGGGCGTCACGTCGCGGCCGGTGATGCCGGTGCCGCCGGTGGTGATGATCACCTCCACGCCCACGTCGATCCAGGCGCGTACCTGGGCGCGGATCGCCTCGACGTCGTCCGGCACGATGGCGCGGCCGGCGACCTGATGGCCGGCGTCGGTCGCCCGTTCGGCCAGGATGTTCCCGGAGGTGTCGCTCTCCTCGTCCCGGGTGTCCGAGACGGTGAGGACGGCGATCTTCACCGGCTTGAACGGCTTGGCCTCGTCGATGCGGCCGCCGGCGGCCTTGGGCAGGGTCGGGATCGGTGCGTTCATCCGGCGTCCTCCGCCGCCGGGGCGACATCCCAGCGGGCGGCGTCTTCATAGTCCTGGGCGGTGGGCTCTATCCAGCGCTGGCCGCCGGGACCTGAGGTCCGCTTCCAGAACGGGGCGCGGGACTTCAGGTAGTCCATCAGCTGGTCGGCGGCCTCGAAGGCGGCGCGGCGGTGGGCGGCGGCGGCGGCCACGAACACGATCGGCTCGCCCGGTGCGATCGAGCCGTGGCGGTGCACGATCAGGCTGTCCTGCAGGCCGAAGCGGGCGACGGCTTCGGCTTCGGCCCGGGCGATCTCCGCCTCGGTGAAGCCGGGATAGGCGTCCAACTCCAGCGTGTCGGCGGCGCCGGCCTCGGCCCGCATCAGGCCGGTGAAGCTGACGATGGCGCCGGTCTCGCGCCGGCCGGCGGCGAACCCTTCCAGCAGCTCGCCGGGGCGGAAGGGATCGGTCTGCAGGCGCACGCTCATCAGCCACCGCTCATGGGCGGCAGGAAGGCCACCTCGCTGGCGGCGCTCAGCGTTGCGTCGTGGCGGATCAGGGCCTTGTCGAGCGCCACCTGCACGCCGGGGCGCGCCAGGGCTTCGGCCAGGCCCGGCTCCTGCGACAGGCGTTCGCGCAGGGCGGAGACGGTCTGCGCCTCCACCTCGCGCTCGCGCCAGCCGGCGAGGTCGCTGAGCGCGCCGAACAGGAGCACACGGGCCATCTCAGCCCCCCGTGGTCGACATGTGGCGGCCCACGGCGGGGCCGCGCCCGCGGGCGATGACGAAGTCGTGGCCCTTGGGCTTGGTCGCCAGCGCAGCCAGCACGGCGCCGCGGATTGGCGTGTCATCGGCCGGGTGGGCGCGCAGCAGATCGCGCAGCTCGGTCGCGTCGTCCTGGCCGAGGCAGGTGTGCAGGGTGCCCGTGCAGGTGACCCGGACCCGGTTGCACGCCTCGCAGAAGTTGTGGCTGAGCGGGGTGATGAAGCCGACCCGCCCGCCCGTCTCCGCCAGCCGCACGTAGCGGGCCGGGCCGCCGCTGGCGTAGGCCTCCGGGGTCAGCGTCCAGATCGAGGCGAGGGTCTGGCGCACCTGCGACAAGGACACGTATTGGTCGGTGCGGTCGGTCTCCATGGCGCCCAGCGGCATCGTCTCGATCAGCGTCAGGTCGAACCCTTCGCCGTGGGCCCAGGCGATAAGGTCCGGGATTTCGGCCAGGTTGTCGGCCTTCAGCGCCACGGTGTTGATCTTTACCTTCAGCCCGGCGGCCTTGGCGGCGGCCAGGCCGCCCAGCACCTTGGCCAGATCGCCCGTGCGGGTCAGGCGGCGGAAGGTGTCCGGGTCGCGGCTGTCGAGCGAGACGTTCACCCGCCTCACCCCCGCCCGCGCCAGATCATCGGCGACCTCCGCCAGGCGAACGCCGTTGGTGGTCAGGGTCAGCTCGCGCAGGGCGCCGGTCTTCAGGTGGCGGGACAGACGTTCCACCAGCGTCATGAAGCCCTTGCGCACCAGCGGCTCGCCGCCCGTGAGGCGCAGCTTGCGCATGCCCATCGCCACCAGCGCGGTGCACAGCCGGTCCAGCTCCTCCAGGCTCAGCACCTCGGCGCGGGGCAGGAACTGCATGCGCTCGGGCATGCAGTAGGTGCAGCGCAGGTCGCAGCGGTCGGTGACCGACACGCGCACGTACTCGATGCGCCGGCCATAGCCGTCCAGCAGCGGCGCGCCGGCGGCGTGCGTGCTTTCGCTTAAGGGCGCCTCGGGGATGTCGTAAGGTGTCATGCGTCGTTCGGGCCGGACGCCATAGATGGATATTCCCGCATGGCGGTCAAACGCGATGCATTGCGGCAGGGGTCGGGAGCGCCCCGCTTCTTCGCCCTGGTGCTGGCGGCGGGGGCGGGGCGGCGCTTCGGCGGCGGCAAGCTGATGGCGCCCTGGCGGGGCGGCGTGCTGCTGGACGGCGCGCTGGCGGCGGCCTTCGCCGCGCCCGCCGAAGAGGTGATCCTGGTGCACGGGGCGGATGCGCGAGTGACGGCGGCGGCGCAGACCTTTGCGGCCGGGCGGGGCGAGACCGGCCGGCTGCGCTTAGCGAAGGCCGAGGACTGGGCGCAGGGGCTCTCCGCCTCGCTGCGCGCGGGCCTGGCCGCTGCGCCGGCCGGACGGGCGGGCGCGTTCGTCTTCCTCGGCGACATGCCGGATGTGCCGCACGAGATCGCGGCCCGCCTCGCCGACAGCCTCGAAAGCAAGGACTTCGCGGCGGTTCCGGCGTTCGAGGGCGAGCTCGGCCACCCCGCCCTGATCGGCGCCGCCCTGTTCCCGGCCATCATGGCGCTGCAGGGCGACAGGGGCGCGAGGGCGGTGCTGGAGGGCCTGGGGCCGCGGCTCCTGCGCGTGCCGGCGGGCTCGCGCGGCGTGCTGTTCGACGTCGACACGCCCGAAGCGCTGGCGGGGTGAGCCATGGACGCCTTTCCCGCCATCTTCCCGTTGAAGGGCGTCAGGGTCGTGGTGGCCGGCGACGGCGAGGCCGCCGACGCCAAGGCCCGCCTGTTCGAGGGCTCGCCCGCCATGGTCCTGCGCCTGGACGAGGGGGAGGCGGAGCATCGGGAGCTGTATGTCGGGGCTCGCCTGGCCTTCATCGCCTGTGCGTTCCCCGAAGTGGCGGCGGAGGCCGCGCGCGACGCCGGCGCCCTGGTGAACGTGGTCGACCGGCCGGACCTCTGCGACTTCACCACGCCCGCCATCGTGGATCGGGGCGCGGTCGTGGGCGCGGTCGCCACCGGGGGCGCCGCGCCGGTGCTCGCCGCGGAGCTGCGGCGCGAGCTGGAGGCCCTGTGGCCGGAGGGGCTGGGCGAGGTGGCGCGACTGCTGGGCGAGCTGCGCGAGGCGGCGCGTGCAGCCCGGCCCACGCCCGCGGACCGCCGCGCCTGGCTGCGCGCCCTGCTGGACAGCGAGGCGGCGGCGCTGGCGAAGTCCGGCGACCGCTCGGGCGCCCTGGCGGCGGCGCGGGCGCTGCTCGATCAGCCCGCCGCGAGGGGGCGGCGCTACCTGCTGGTCCCGCCCGCCTCGCCCGACCTGCTGACCCTGCGCGCGCTGCGGGCGCTCAGCCGCGCCGACCGCCTTGTCGTGGTGGGCGAGGTCGCGCCGGAGCTGCTGGGGATGGCCCGGCGCGACGCCCCCGTCACGCCGTTGGCGCGCTTCGACGCCGACGCCGGCCTTAAGGGCGAGCAGGTCGTCTGCATCGGGCCGCCGGACGCCTTCGCAAGCCTCGGCGCGCTGGAGCGGCTGCCCGTCTCGCCAGCCTGATTCCGGGCGGGCGCTGACGGGCGCAACGTCAAGCTGTCCCGGAACGGGGTCCAGGCGCCTGCGTTTCCAAGGCGAACCGGCCGGCGCTGGGCTGGCGGCAACTTGGAGATGGATCATGCTCGGTTGGGCGATCGTCTTCGCGATCGTGGCGATCGCGGCCTTCTACTTCGGCTTCTTCGCGCTGGCGGGACTGGCCGCCACGATCGCCAAGATACTGTTCCTGATCTTCCTCGTGCTGCTGGTCGTCAGCTTCGTCGTGCGCGCCGTCCGCGGCGGCTCGGTGGTCTGACGCGCACCGGCTCCGATGCTCGGGCCGCCGGTGAAGGCGGCCCCTGCTATCGCGCCGGATAGGCGGCGTAGGGTCCGAACGCCGGATCCTGGTCCCTCCGGCGGCACAGATAGACCTCTTCCTCCGGGTGGCTGACGATGTCGAAGCCTGCGGCCCGCAGCAGGGCCTGGGAGGCGGCGGCGTTCGGCGCGAACCAGTTGGTCCAGTCGTTGGAGTAGGACTTTTCGACGAAGTGCAGCTTCGGCCAGCCCGGTTGGTCGAACACCGCGGTCTCAGCGAATGGATAGTCCGGCTCGACCTCGGCAACCTCCGCCGAGCCGCGCTGCATCGACTGGAACAGCAGCAGATCGCCGGCCACGTGCTCGTGGATCAGGTCCAGCGCCAGCAGCGGATGGCGCAGGTGGTACAGCACGCCCATGAAGATCACGAGGTCGAAGCGCTCGCCGAGCCGCGCCACGTCGTAGACGTCCAGCTTGCGGAACTCGATTTCGGCCCCGGTCACCTCGGCGGCGAAGCGCGCCTGGGCCAGATAGTGTTCGTCGCTGTCGACCGCCACGACCCGGCCGGCGCCGCGCCGCTTCATCTCCATCGCGTAGAAGCCGCCGTTGCAGCCGATGTCCAGCACGCTGCGCCCCTCCAGGTCGGCCGGGAGCGCATCGGCGAAGCCCTTGAACTTCACCCTTGGATAGTCGCCGAGGAAATGATCGGGCGCGGTCGGCACCCCGTCCAGGTCCATGTTGTGGAACCAGGGCCCAAGCTCCCGCGCCCGCCGGGCGATCTCCTCGCGGCTCAGGTGCGAGGGGGCTTGGATGGAGCCGGCGTCGTCCACGCTCATCGCGCCTCCTCAAGGTCGGGCAGGTCGGCCGCTTCGGCCCTAGGCGCCGCGGTGGTCAGCAGGCGGAGCGCCTCGCGATATCCGTCCACCGTGCCGACATCCACATAGCTCTCGCCCGCGCGCACGCCGATGGCCTCGCCGCCCTGGGCGATCCATGCGTTCACCAGCGTACCGAGGTACTCGTCCTCCATCTCCCGCGCCCGCCACAGGTCGGCCAGCGCGTGGTAGACGGAACCGGGCGCCCGCAAGGCCCCCCAGATCCAGTGCGAGCTGGGATGCTGCGCCTTGACCTGGATATCCCGCACCCGCCCGTGGGCGTCGGTCGCCACCGCATCGAACCGGTCCGGCCGCTGCACGGGGAAGAGCAGGAAGGCCAGCCGGTCGGCGGGAAGGGCGGCCAGCGCCCGCTCGGGAAACCAGACCGTATCCGGCAGGCCGATGGCGACGGGTTCCTCCGGCCCGACCAGATGCTCGGCCCGGAACAGCGCGTCGCAAAGACCCGCGGCCTGGGGCTGGACGACGTAGGCCACGTCCATGCCTTCCACCCTGGCGCCGAAGTAGCGGAGGATGTCGCTCTTGCCCGGCGAGATGACGAAGCAGATCTTCGTCGCCCCGGCCAGGGCGAGCCGCTCCACCAGGTATTCGCTGACGGCGCGCGGCCGCTCGGCCCCGCCGTCGCGGCGGACGCCCACGGGCAGGAGCTCCTTGGAGAAGGCCAGCGGCTGGATGCGCGCGCCCTGGCCGGCGGCGGGAATGACGCCCCAGATGGCTCAGGCCCTTTCCGCGACGGCCGCGAGCGGCGTGTAGGCCGAGGGGAGGGCGCCCTCCGAGAGGTCGGCGAGCAGGGCGAGCAGCTGGCCGGCGCGGTGGTCCGAGGTGTGCTCGTCCAGCACCCGCTCCCGGGCGGCCTTGCCCAGGGCGGCGATCTCCTTGCGGCCGAGCTGCAGCGCCGCCACGACATCCTCGGCGCTCCGGACGGTGAGGAGCTCCCGCCCCGGCTCGAAGAAGGAGTCAAGCCCCTCCCAGATGTCGCTCAGGATGGCGGCGCCGCAGGCGGCGGCCTCGAACAGCCGGCCTGACGGGCACCAGCCCATGGCCGCCATGTCCGCCCGGGTGACGTTCAGCGTCAGGCGGCCGGATGAAAAGAACGCCGCATGCCCGGCCGGCGGCACATGCTGGACGAAGAAGATGTTCGGCGTCCAGGGGAAGTCCTGCGGATAGCCCGAGCCGCCCAGGATGAACTTGCGATCCGGCTGGCGCTGCGCGGTCTCGACGAACAGGCGCTCCAGCGCCGCCTGCCGGTCGGGCGCGTACGTTCCAAGATAGGAGAGGTCGCACGCATAGGCCTTCTCCAGCGCCGCGGGGTGGTGACGCTCGGGATCGACATGGCCGTACAGGGCCGCCGTGCGGCGCGCGCCCAGCTCGCTTTTCAGCAGCTCGAGCGCCCGGCCGCCGGTGTAGCTCAGCACCAGGTCGAAGCGGCCCAGTCCGTCGGCGGGCAGATAGTCCACGCTCTCGCCGGAGGCCAGGCGCGCCAGGGTGACGGGCGTGTCCAGGTCGTAGAAGACGCTGACGTGCCCCTGCTCGGCGATCAGGTCCGAGGCCGCGCGGGCGTCCGGGCAGTAGGAGGTGACCATCGCCACGTCTGCGTCGAGCAGATGCCCCAGGGCCTTGACCCGGACGCTCTCCCAGTCAGGATACAGGATCAGTTCCGCCTCGCCGAGATCGGCCAGGTCACGGTGTTCGGCATAGTAGGGCGCATCGCGTTCGAAGAAGACCACGTCGTGGCCGCGTCGCTCCAGGGCCGCGATCAGGCCGCGCCACAGGGTAGCGTGACCGTTGCCCCAGGAGGATGAGACCGTCAGGCCAAAGACGACCAGCTTCATCGCGCCCCCGCACCGGCAACGTCTCATTAAGCCTCGGGCGGAGCGTCAGTTCCTCTACAGCATTCCGATCATTGTTCCGTCGCAAGCTTGTGCGTATTCACAGGGAGCCGACCCTTAGCCGTCAGGGGTGGCGCGTGTGGCGTTCATGACGGCCGGAGCGATCGTGAGCAGGCGTGCGTGCGGTTGGCTTGCCGGGGTTCAGGACGTGGCGCGCGCGATGCGCGACCCTGTGCTGATATTCCCTGCGCTACTGGTCGTTGTGGCTGCGGTGATCGCGGCTGTCTTCGTGTGGCGTCTCCTGTGACGCGAGCCGGAACCAAGTGGCGCCGCAAAGCTTCAACTCGCGGATGAAAGGCTTGGCGCCTATCGATGCGCCGTGTCGTCTACATCCGGCGGGGGCTGCGCCGGCGGCGCTGGTCCCCGATGTCGATTTACGTCGCCAGCGAGGGTGAGCGCACCATGATCCGAGTCCATGTGATCGCCGCGGCTGCGGCCCTGGCGCTGGGCGGCGCCGGCGGCGCCCTGGCTCAGCCGGCCTATGGCTACGGCGAGCTGCCCCCCGCGCCCTACGGCTACGCTGCGCCGGCGGCGGGCGGCGGCTGCTATGGCCGCGACCGCTTCACCCTGCTCGGCGCGCACGCCGGCGTGACGGTGCTGGGCGTGGACGTGGGCGGCGGCGCCCGCCTCAGCGTGCCGACCGATGATTGCTACGGCGGCGAGGGCGTCGCCTACACCGCCCGCCCGTACGCCCCGCCGCCGCCTCAGCCGGCCTACGGTTACGGTTACGGCTCCGGTTACGAAGGCTACGGCCGTCCTGGCTACGGCTACGAGGGCCGCCGCCGCGAAGGGTACGGATACGAGGGCTACGGCCGGCCCGCCTATGGCTATGCGCCGCCGCAGCAGGCCCTGGGCTACGGCTATCCCTGCGGCTGTGAGGCGCCCCGCTGGTAGGCCGCTGAGGGGGCGGTTCGCCGCTCCCTCGCCCAGCAGGCCACGACCCCGAAGCGGCTGTAGCCGTACTGGCGGCAGGCGTAGCCGGGGTCCAGGCGGCTGACCTCCGGCGGGTGGCGCACGGCCGCCGTTCCGCGCACCACCGTGTCGTAGAGCCATAGGATCGGCGCCTGGTCGGGCGCCGCCTCCGCCAGCAGGCGGGCGTTGGGATCCTCGCCCGCCCGCAGGACCACGGCGTCGACGCGGGTCGCGACCCCCTCCCGGTGCAGGAAGAAGCCGCCCAGCGCGCGCAGCGCTTCGGGGTGGAGGATGGGATCGACCGGATGGTCCCACAGGAACACGAGGCGTCGGGGGCGCTGCTGCGCCAGGGCGTGGGACGCGAACTCGAAATTGTAGCGGCGCGGCGCCATGCGGATGCGGTGCTGCAGCATCCAGCCGCTGACCCCCAGGTAGGCGACGGCCATGGCGGCCAGGGCGATCGGCGCCGCCCGCCGGCCCGCCAGCAGCCCCGCCAGCAGCACCAGGCCGAGCGACAGCCCCGGCGCGCTCGGCGTCAGGTAGCGGAAGGTGAAGCTGGGCCGCAGGAAGCCCATGCCGATCACCAGCGCCGCCGCCGCCACGGAGGCGAGGGCGGTCCAGGCGGCAGGCGCCTCATCCCGCGCGAAGGCCGGCGTCTTCGGCCAGATCAGCAGGCGCAGCAGGACCGCGTTCACGGCCACGATCCCGAGGCCCCACAGCATGTACCGGCCGCCGGCCATGTAGCCGAACACCGCCTGCAGGTCCGAAACCCTCAGCGCCGAGTACCAGGCGATCCCCGGCCGGGTGAATTCGGCGATCCGCGGCGCATGGATCGCCAGCCAGCCGAAAGCCGGAACGAAGGCCAGCGCCGCCGGCCAGGTGGCCAGCGCCCGCCGCGGCCCCAGCGCCAGGTACAGCACGCCTTGGATCGCGCCGAGATACAGCGCGTCGTAGTGGGTGACGATGGCGACGCCGGCCAGGGCGGCCCAGGCGGCGGCCCGGGCGGTGGTTGGCCGCGCCAGCAGCCTCAGATAGGCCGCCGTCTGGGCCGTGCAGACCAGCAGCAGGAGCGAGTAGCAGCGCGCCTCCTCCGCGAAGCACAGCGCCGGGAACCACCACGCCAGCGTCGCGGCCCAGACCAGCCGCCGGCCCTGCAACACACCTGGTAGCGGGACGAGCGCGGCTACGAGCGGCACGGCCGCGGCGGCGATCAGGCTCGGCGCCCGCAGCGCCGCATCCGAGAGCCCGAACAGGCCGCTCCAGAGGCGGGCGACCAGGTAGTAGAGCGGGGCGTTGACGTCCCCGTAGACCTGGTGGGCGAAGCCGCTCCACGTCGGTTCGGCGACGATCGCCCCGGTCCAGCTCTCGTCCAGCCAGAAGGCGTCGTGCGCCTCGAAATACAGCTGCAGGCCCAGCGCGATCAGGGCGATCACGGCCGCCGCCCCGACGGCCAGGACGCCGCCCCACCGATGGTTGTTCAACGCGAAACGGCCGGCCCCCATCGCCGATGGATAGCCGGAAGCGGGCCGCCGCGACAGGCATAGGGCGTCGCACGCCTGTTTGGGGCTTGATCTACCACAATGGGCATGTCAACCGATGATTAAACGCAATGTCCGACCTAAAACGCGCCCACCTGGAGTATGCATTGCCCGAAGTCCTCGACGCCGTGGACGCCAAGATCCTCGACCTGATCCAGCATGACGCCGGTCTGTCCGTGGCCGAGATCGCCGAGCGCGTGGGCCTCAGCTCCTCGCCCTGCTGGCGGCGCATCAAGCGGCTGGAGGACGTGGGCGTCATCCGCGGCCGCGTCACCCTGCTGGACCGCGAGCAGCTGGGCCTCGGCTTCGAGGTCTACGCCGAGGTGAAGCTGTCCCTGCCCACCAAGGAGAACCTCGAGGCGTTCGAGCTGGCCGTCGCCCGCTGGCCGGAGGTGACCCAGTGCGCCACCGTCACCGGCGGCATGGACTATGTGCTGCGGGTCGTGACGCGCGACATGCACGCCTTCGACGACTTCCTGCGCGAGAAGCTGCTGTCGCTCGGCCTGGTGTCGAACGTAGAGAGCCGCATCGTGGTGCGCAGCGTCAAGAACGCCACCGCGGTCCCGCTGGGCCTGATCTCGCCGCACGTCGCCTATCCCGAGGCCGTCTAGGCGCGCCGCAGGTCGTCTGTTTCAGCCGCTGAGATGACCGCGCCACAGGCATGGGGCATGAGAAGCGCGCCTGCAGCCAGGGACACCGCCATGATCGACCTCGTCATCGACGCCCGCACCCGGGACCTGGGCGGCTTCTCCGTCGGGCGCGTGCTGCCCTCGCCGCGCCGGCGGATGGTCGGCCCGTTCATCTTCATCGACCACATGGGGCCGGCGGACTTTCAGCCGGGGCAGGGCGTCAACGTGCGCCCGCACCCGCACATCGGGCTGTCGACGGTGACCTATCTGTTCGAGGGCGAGATCATCCACCACGACAGCCTGGACACCACCCAGGCCATCCGCCCGGGCGAGGTGAACTGGATGACCGCCGGGCGCGGCATCGTGCATTCGGAGCGGACCGATCCGGCGACCCTGGCCCGCGGCGGTCGTGCGCATGGGATGCAGGTCTGGGCGGCGCTGCCCGACGGCAAGGAGGAGATCGAGCCGAGCTTCGCCCACCAGGGCGCGGCGGGTCTGCCGACCTTTGAGGCGGACGGCCTGTGGGCGCGGCTGGTCGCGGGCTCGGCCTATGGGACGGAAGCCCAGGTCCCAACCCACTCGCCGCTCTACTATGTGCATTGGGAGCTGAAGGCCGGCGCCACAGCCCAGCCGCCCGCCGGCCAGCCCGAGAACGCGGCCTTCGTCGCCCGGGGCGAGATCGAGGTGGAGGGCGTCGCCTACCACGCCGGCCAGATGCTGATCTTCGCGCCGGGCCAGCCGCCGGCGGTGCGCGCCGTGACCGACGCCACGGTGATGCTGTTCGGCGGGGAACCGCTGGGCCACCGCTACATCTGGTGGAACTTCGTCTCCTCCTCGCGGGATCGGATCGAGCAGGCGCGGGCGGACTGGGCGGCCGGCCGCATGCCCCTTCCGCAGGCGGACCACGACGAGTTCATCCCCCTGCCGGACGACCCGCCGCCGACGGCGGAGCCGATGTCCTGACCGCAAAAAAGAAGGCCGCGGGTTCGCCGCGGCCCAAGGTCATAGGGAGGAAACGCCCGAAGGCGCAGGTGTCTTCTACGTCAGGCGCGCCTTGCGGTGAAGCTCAGAAAGTCTCGAAGCCGCCGTATTTCGCCTGGGCGCGCTAGGCGCCTTCGGCTTGGGCGTCCTGGGAGCGATCTGCCCTGGACTTGATCAAACGGCGAGGATCATGCCCGGATCGACCGTCATCGGCGGCGGATCGGCCCTGCGCGTGGAGGCGATGAAGCCGCCGCCCAGGACGCGACTCGGCCGCTCGGGCGCGTACAGCACGCAGGCCTGGCCGGGCGAGACGCCTTCCTCCGGGCTGTCGAAGACCACCTCCGCCCCGCCGTCCGTCTGGGCGAGTCGCGCCGGGGCAGGGGCGCGGGTCGAACGCACCCGCGCCAGCACGGGGCGCCCCGCGGCGGCGGCGTCGGCCAGGCTTTCGCCTTCGCCGATCCAGGTCTCTTCCTTGAGGGTCAGGGCGGCGGTGAGCAGCGCCTCGCGCGGGCCGACGATCACCCGCCGGGCGTCCGGCTCCAGGCCAACCACGAACAGCGGCTCGCCGACGGCGACCTTCAGCCCCCGCCGCTGGCCGACCGTGAAGCGCGTCACCCCGGCATGGCGGCCCAGCACCCGGCCGTCCAGGTGCACGATCTCGCCCTCGCCCGCGGCCCGGGGGCGCAGCGTGTCGATCAGGGTGGCGTAGTCGCCGTCCGGGACGAAGCAGATGTCCTGGCTGTCCGGCTTGTCCGCCACCGCCAGCCCCAGCGCCGCCGCCGCCGCCCGCACGGCCGGCTTGTGCAGGCCGCCGAGGGGGAAGCGCAGGTAGTCGAGCTGCTCGCGCGTGGTGGCGAACAGGAAGTAGCTCTGGTCGCGCGCTGGGTCGATCGCGGCGTGCAGTTCAGCGCCAGCCGGGCCCTGCTCGCGGCGGACGTAGTGGCCGGTCGCCATCGCTTCGGCCCCCAGGTCGCGCGCCACGTCCAGCAGGTCGCGGAACTTGACCGTCTGGTTGCAGCGGACGCAGGGGATCGGCGTTTCGCCACGCAGGTAGGCGTCGGCGAACTCGTCGATCACCTCGCTGCGGAAGCGGCTCTCGTAGTCCAGCACATAGTGGGGAATCCCGATACGCTCCGCCGCCTGGCGGGCGTCGCGGATGTCCTGGCCGGCGCAGCAGGCGCCCGCCCGCTTCACCGCCTGTCCGTGGTCGTACAGCTGCAGGGTGACGCCGACCACCTCATAGCCCGCACGCTTCAGAAGGGCGGCGGTGACGGTGGAGTCCACCCCCCCGGACATGGCCGCCACCACGCGCGCCCCGGCAGGAAGGCCCACGGCCTCGCGCACGGCGGCTTCGGCGGCGTCGAGAGGATCGGCGATGTCCACGTTAGGCGGCATCGTCGCCATTTAGGTCTTCGCCGCGGCCGGCGCGAGACCACACCGGGCGGCAAAGCTTGCCGGCTGGGCGGCAGTTTTTGCCGGGCCCCCGCCGCCGGTGGGCAAAAACGACATGCTTGATGGGTTGTAAACGCGCGGATTCAACGACTTAGCCGGGTTTTGCCAAGCTTCGCCGCTGGCCTGGGCCTTGCATCGCCGCAAGCGAGCAAAACGCTCCCGACGCCAAAACGGCGCCGGACACCGACCCAGAAGGACACTCGTGTCATGTCGTTGAACAGCATCAACACGAACGCCGGCGCCATGGTGGCGCTGCAGACGCTGAACTCCACCAACGCCGATCTGAATGCCGCCCAGAACCAGATCTCCACGGGTCTGCGCGTCGCGGGCGCCAAGGACGACGGTTCGATCTGGGCCATCGCCCAGTCGCAGCGCTCGCAGGTCTCCTCGCTCTCCGCGGTGACCAACTCCCTGAACCGGGCCTCCTCGGTTCTCGACGTGGCGGTCAGCTCCGGTCAGAGCGTCTCCGACCTGCTGAACCAGATGAAGGCCAAGGCCCTGCAGGCGTCCGACACCTCCATGTCGACGACCGACCGGGCGGCGCTGAACTCCGACTTCAAGTCGCTGATCGGCCAGATCAAGAACGCGGTGTCGAACGCCAGCTTCGACGGCGCCAACATGATCCAGAGCGGCGGCACGACGCTGTACGCCCTCTCAGATCCGAGCGGCGCCAACAAGCTGACGCTGGCGGCCCAATCCCTGGCCCTCGGCGGCGCGAATCTGACGGTGACCGCGGGCTCCGGCTTCACCACCGCCACCCAGGCGTCGAACCTGCTGACCACCATCAACAGCTCGATCACCAACGTGAACTCGGCGGTGGCCAAGCTCGGCACCGAGGCCAACTCGGTCCAGACCAGCCTGACGTTCGTCTCCAACCTGTCGAACACCCTGAACACCGGCATCGGCAACCTGGTGGACGCCGACGTGGCGGCGGAGAGCGCGACCCTGCAGGCCCTGCAGACCAAGCAGCAGCTTGGCGTCCAGGCCCTGTCGATCGCCAACTCCTCCTCCTCCAACCTGCTCAGCCTCTTCCGCGGCTGATCGGTAGGCTCAAGGCGGCGGCGCGCGGGCAGGGTCCGCGCGCCGTCCTCTCGCTCGGGAGCGCCGGCAGGGCGCCGGCGATGTGCAGATGATCGAGAACCTGATGAAGGTTGCGGGCGCGGACCCCGCAATCGCGACCAGTCCGGCTGGCGAGGCCAAGTCCGCCGCCAGCGTCGATCCCGCGTCCAAGGCCGGCGCGGCCACGGCGTCCTCGTCCACGTCCGACGCCGGCCAGTCGCCGATCCAGCTCTCCATCACGCAGGACGAGCGGGGCGTGTTCGTCTACCGGCTCGTCGATACCACCACGGGGCGGCTGGTGGCGGAGGTCCCGCGCGAAGCGGTCGAGACGCTGAGGAACTCACCCGACTACACGGCCGGGGCGCTGCTCTCCACCTCCGCGTGAGGCCGGAAAAGAACGGTTAAGGTTAACGGTCCGCACACCACTGCGGGCCTAGACGGCTAGCCGAAGGGGCGCGCCTCCGCGGCCGCCCCCGACCGCTGCGGATGCGGCGGGGCGAACGAGAAGGAGCCGCCATGACCCTCAGCGTGACCGGGAGCGGCAACGCGCTCCTCGCGCTCCAGACGCTAAAGACCGCCGCAGGCGGCGCGGCGTCCACCTCCTCGACATCCACCACATCCTCGACATCCTCGACGGCCGCCTCCGGTGCGGCGACGGCCGGGACCGGATCGGGCGTGGCGGCCGCTGCGGGCGTGCAGAGCCTGTTCGCGGTGGTGGACGGCATGGGCCAGGCGATCACCGCGACCGATGCGGCAGGCGCGGCCGGCCAGAGCGTGCTCTCCCTCCTGCAGACGATGCGCGCGAGCGCCGCCCAGGCCGCCGACCCCACGACCAGCGCCGCAGACCGCAGCACACTGAATCAAGGCTTCCAGGCTAGCGCCAGCGGCGTCGCCACGGCCGTCGCCGGGGCGGGCGTGAACGGGATCAACCTGATCGACGGGTCCATCCAGGGAGGCCTGCGCGTCTCGCTCGGGGAGGGCGCCAGCGCGAGCATCACGCCCCAGAACCTCACGCTTGGCGGCTCCACGCTCGGGCTGTCGGGCGCATCGGTGACGACCGCGACCGCGGCGGCCAGCGCTTTCGACACGCTGGGGACGGCGATCGGCGCGACGAGCACGGCGCTGTCCACCCTGCAGGACCAGGGCGCGCGCCTCAGCGCCCACAGCGGGGCGTTGCTGGCGCTCGGCCAGGCGCTCGCCTCGCCCCAGGACCAGAGCGGCGACAGCGCCCGCCTCACGGCCCTGCAAATCGGCCAGCAGCTGTCCGGCTCCTCCACCACGATCGCCAACCAGTCGCCCCAGTCGGTCCTGGCCCTGTTCCGCAGCTGAGCCGGCGGCGGCGCTCCGCCGTCGCAGGCGTCGCCCACTTCCGGCTATCATGCTCTAGCGCGCGGCGGCGCCCAGCACCTGCGCGATGTCGCCGTCCGCGCCGACGCCGACGATCCGCGTGGCGTGCCAGAGCGCGTAGTGCAGAAGGCTCCACGCGGGCTGTGAGGCGTCGCGCGCCGCCTCGAACACCGCGGCGACCGTGGCGGCGTCGGTGAACGCCCGCACGCCAGGCTCGGCCGCCACCAGCGGCGCCAGCTCGCCGCGCCGGTCGTGCATCCAGCCGCCGACGGGCGGATTGAAGCCGCGCTTGCGGGCGAAGGGCTGGGTCTCGGCCGCGTGGCGCGCCAGCCAGTGGCGCAGCAGCACCTTGCCGTGGCGTGGCGTGGCCCGCAGCCGGGCGGGGAGAGTGGCGGCGAACTCGGCGACCGCCCGGTCCAGGAAGGGCGTGCGCCCCTCCACGCTGTTGGCCATCAGGCAGCGGTCCAGTTTGATCAGCAGGCTGTTGGGCAGCCGCTCCTCGCAATCGACGGCCTGCAGCCGGTCCAGCCGCGTCCGCCCCGGCGCGGCGCGGGCGAGCCGCTCGAACTCGCCCGACCAGCCGGCGTAGGCCTGGGCCAGGGCGGGCGTCCGGTCGAACACCCCGCTCTTGTCCCGGTCGCGCCCGCCGATCAGGGGCAGGGTGGCGCGGCGATAGCGGGCGTAGCCGCCGAACAGCTCGTCGGCTCCCTCGCCGCTCAGCACCACCTTCAGTCCCGCCTCTCGCGCGGCGCGACCCAGGATGAAGGTCGGCAGCACGGCCGGATCGAAAGTCGGGTCGTCCACCGCCGCCGCGACCGTAGGCGTCAGCCGCCAGAAATCCGCCGCGCCCATCTCGATACGGGTGATGTCGGCGCCCAGCGCGCGCGCCTGCTCCAGGGCGGCGAAGCTCTCGTCGGCGGGATCACGGCCTTCGTAGCCGATCGTCAGCGCCCGCACGGGCGTGGCGGACAGCCGGCGCATCAGGTGCAGCAGGATGGTGGAGTCCACGCCGCCTGAAAAGAACAGGCCATAGGGCACATCGGTGCGCAGGTGTACGGCCACGCTGTCCGCCATGGCGGCGTCGAAGGCGGACAGCGCCGCATCCAGCGGCAGCTTCCGCTCCGTCCGGGGCGGCACGGTGGCGATGCGCCGGCGCTCGACGATGCGCCCGTCCTCCAGCACCAGGGTCTCGCCCGGGGCGACGCGCTGCACGCCCTGGAAGATCGTCGCCTCGCCGGTGACGTGCTTCAGCTGCATCAGCTCGCCAACCGCCCCGTCGCGCAGCGCCGGGTGGGCCAGGGCCGCCGCGAACAGGGCCTGCGGCTCCGAGGCGAAGGCGAACAGCTCCTCGGTCTGGACGTAGTACAGCGGCTTGATGCCGAACGGGTCGCGCGACAGCAGCACCCGGCCGCTCGCCCGGTCGTGGATGGCGATGGCGTACATGCCGCGCAAAGCCTGGGCGTAGTCGGCGCCCCGCCGCTCGAAGAGGTGCACGGGCGGCTCGCAGTCCGACAGCGTCTTGAACGCGCCGCCGATGTCCGCCCTCAGCTCCGGCGCGTTGTAGATCTCGCCGTTGGCGACCAGGGCGGCGCCGCCCGGCGCGAACAGCGGCTGACGGCCGCCGGCCACGTCCACGATGGCCAGGCGCGTGTCCACAAGCCCGACCGGCCCGTCGATGTGGACGCCCTGGGAGTCGGGACCGCGATGGTGCAGGGCGTCGGCGAGCCTTTGCAGCCGCGCGCGCTCCACGGGGCGCCCCCCCCGCATGATGATCCCGGCGATCCCGCACATCCTGCCGGCTGCGACTCCTCGACGTTCGGAGCGGCGGCCTGTATCGGCGCCGGGGGCGCTTGCCAAGGGCGTCACTGGAGCCGCTTCGCTTTTCCGCGGCATCGTCTAATTTCGCGCCGAGCGAGATTTGGAGAGCCTGATTGTCCGCCGCTGTCCCCGGGGTCGTCGCCCCGGCTTCGCCGCCGTTCGTGTTCGCGGCCGCGCCCGCCCCCCGCTGGTTCGGGGCCCTGATGATCGGCCTGTTCGCCCTGGTGCTGCCGATCGCCTATCTGGGACAGGCCGGAGAAGCGCCCCTCGCCGCCGTGGGCGGGGCGGCGGCGCTGACGTTCGTGCTCCGGCGCCGGCCGCCGTCGCTGGGCGTGATCATCCTGGCGCTGCTGACGCTATGGGCGGTGATCAGCTTCAGCTGGAGCCCGCTGGCGCCGCTCCTGGCCCATCCGCATGGCTTCAAGCAGTTCCAGGCGCTGACCGCCCCCAAGCTCGTGCTCCAGCTCCTGCTCGACTGCGCCTTCGTCTCCGGCGCGCTGAAGCTGCTGCCGGGACAGCGCGAGCGGCTGCTCGGCGTACTGTCCATCATGCTCTGGTCCACGACGGGCGTCCTGGTGGTGGATGCGGTGTTGCAAGGACGGCTGTTCGCCGTGCTGCACGCCCTGGCGGCCAAGCCGCTGGGGCCCGACCTGGCGCGCCGCGACGCCGCCCGCGTGGGTTATGCGCTCGCCCTGCTGTTCTGGCCGGTGATGCTGGCCAACTGGAAGCGCAGGCCGCTGGGGGTGCACATCCTGGTCGGCCTGGTCATCGCGGCGGGGTCGGTGGTGCTGGGGGTCGATGCGCCGGCGGCGGCCATGCTGCTGTCGCTGATCGTCTTCCTGGGGGTGCGGGCCAGGCCGCGGCTGGGCGTGTGGGCCTGCCTGGCCGGGGCCGCGCTCTACTTCATCGTCGCGCCGCTGGCCTTCATCCCGCATGGGGGGCAGCCGCCGGCCGACCTGCCGCCCGAGGTAGGCAAGCTGTCCTGGCATCACCGGGTGGAGATCTGGCGCTTCACGGCCAACCTGATCCGCCACAAGCCGATCGTCGGCTACGGCCTGGACGCAAGCCGGGTGTACGACCCCTCCATCCCCATGCACCCGCATGACGCCGCCTTGCAGCTGTGGCTGGAGCTGGGGGCGCTGGGCGCCTTGCTGGGGGCGCTGTTCTTCGGCTGGGTGTTCTACAAGATCAACCGGATCGGGCGGGACGACCCGCTGTGGTCGGCCGCCGCCTGCGCCACTGCCGCCGCCTACCTGCTGATCGGGGCGATCAGCTTCGGCGTCTGGCAGGAGTGGTGGCTGGCGCTCGGCGCGGTCAGCTTCGCCGCCTGCGGCCTCACGCTGCAGGCGCGCAAGGCCGGCGCGGCGGAGGCGCTGAGCTATGGGGCGGAGGGGCTGAAGGCGCTCTGAGCGCCGGCCCCAGGCCGCTGCTCTGGCCACCCGCTGCTCTGGCCACCCGCTGCTCTGGCCACCCGCTGCTCTGGCCACCCGCTGCTCTGGCCGCCCGCTGCTCTGGCCGCCCGCTACTCTGCGGGCTCCACGTGCAGTTCCTCGACCATGGAGCGGACCAGGTCCAGCAGCTTGCGCCGCACCCGCCGGCTGTCGATGCGCGAGAGATAGCCGACCAGCTCCCGTTCCTCCGGGGTGAGGGGCAGCTCGTGGGCGAAGGCGGGATGCGGCCCTTCGGAGACGCCGACCGCCGAAAGCGTCGGGTCCGGCAGGCCGGCGAAGAAGAAGTCGATCGGAGCCTGGAGGGCGCGGGCGATATGGTACAGCTTGGAGGCGCTGACCCGGTTGGCCCCGCGCTCGTACTTCTGCACCTGCTGGAAGGTGAGGCCCAGCTCCTCCGCCAGGCTGTCCTGGCTTACGCCCAACCCCTTGCGCCGCCGGCGAATCCGCTCGCCCACATGCACGTCGACGGGGTCGGGAGAGCGCTCGTCGCCGGAAATGTTCATCGCGGCCTCAGACGATATCGCGTGGAAGTTGTCAAGGCTAAGCTTGCCCGCGTCTATGCAGCCTCAAGCATCTTTGATCCGCCGCGAAGGTCTGCTCAACGAAAGCGTAAGCGATCCAAAAATACACACGTAGAACGGTAGTTCACCCCATCGCGAATACAGGGTGGCGGGTCCTGCGGCGGGCAGGTCGGCGTCGATGGCGCCTTCTCGTCCAAGCCCCAGGCGGGCCCGCACGCGGCCCTTGGCGTCGATGACCGCGGAGACCCCGGTGGGCGTGGCGCGCACCAGGGGCAGTCCCTGCTCGATGGCGCGATAGCTGGCGAGGTTCAGGTGCTGCAGCGGCCCGGTGGTCCGCCCGAACCAGGCGTCGTCGGACACGTTGACGATCCACGCCGCTCGGCCGCCGGTCGCCTTGGCGAGGCCGGGGAAGAGCGATTCGTAGCAGATCATCGGCTGCACCCGCGGCAGCCCGTCGGCGGACATCGGCGCCGGCGGCGGCCCCGGGGTGAAGGGCACGCCGTTCTGGACCAGGCTGGTCAGGCCCAGCAGGGAGAACACCCGGGGGAAGGGCAGGAACTCGCCGAACGGCACCAGTCGGTACTTGTCGTACACGCCCTGCGTCGCAAAGCCCGTTTCGGTGCGGCGCAGGAACAGCAGGCTGTTGTAGTAGCGCGCGCCGCGCCCCTCGCCCTCCACGCGGTAGCCGCCGTCCAGCAGCCGCTGCCCAGGCGCCAGCACCGAGGCGAGGGCGTCCGCGCCGCCGCTGCCGGGCGCGAAGAAGTCGTTGAACGACCAGGGCAGGGCGCCTTCGGGCCAGATCACTACGTCCGGCCGCCGCGCCGCCGGGGCGCCGGTCAGGCGCAGGAACCGCTCCAGCCGCGCCTGGGCGATGGGGGCGGTCCAGACCGGCTCCTCCGGCAGGTCGGGCTGGACCACCCGCAGGCGCAGGCCGGTGTCTGGCGGCAGGGGCTGGGCCAGCCGCCACGCGCCAAAGCCCCACAGCGCCGCCAGCGTCGCGGCCGCGCCGCCGAGCACGAGGGCCGCGCCCTGGGGCCGGCGGGTGCGCGCCAGGGCGGCGGGCGCCGCCCCGATCGCCACGGTGACGAAGGTCAGGCCGTAGGCGCCGATCAGGCTCGCCGCCTGGGACGGGGCCGAGCCTGCCCGCCACGCCTCCCCCGGCAGGTCCCAGGGAAAGCCGGTCAGGACGTGGCCGCGCAGCCACTCGAACAGCGACCATACCGCCGCGAACACCAGGACGCCGCGCGCGCCCGGCGGCGCGATCAGGCGGTAGACCAGCCCCGCCCCGCCCCAGAACACGCCGATGCCCCCCGCGGTGAACAGGACCGCCAGCGGCGCCTGCCAGCCGTGGGCGGCGGCGTCGACGAAGAAGGCTTCGGCGATCCACCATGTCCCGATCAGCAGGTAGGCCAGCCCCGCCAGCCAGCCCCGCGCCAGGGCCGACAGCAGCGGGCGTCGCGTCGCGGCGCGGTCCAGGCTGAAGGCGATGGCGGCGAAGCCGAATATGCCGGGCCAGACGCCGAACGGCGGATGCGCCAGCGCCGCCGCCGCGCCGCCGGCGAAGGCGACCAGCAGCCCGGCGCGGCCGTGCACGCCGGCGCGGGCGTGCGCGGAGTCCATCACGGAGGATGCGCTCACGCGGCGGTGTCGGACAGGGGCAGGATGGGCTCGCCGGCCGGTTCGACCGGGCGCAGCGCCTCCGGCTCGACGTTCGGGGTGGCGGGGCGGATACGCAGGCGGCGGATGCGGCGGGGGTCGGCTTCGGTCACCTCGAACTCCACGCCGTCGGGATGCAGGATCACCTCGCCCCGCTGCGGCACCCGGCCGGCCAGGGCGGTGACCAGCCCGGCGACGGTGTCCACCTCCTCCTCCGGGTCGGGCGGCGCCAGGGCGTGGCCCAGCATCTCCTCCAGGTTCTCCAGCGGGACACGGGCGTCGGCCTCCAAGAGGCCGCCGGGGCGCGCCACGATCTGGGCGTCGGCCGCCTCGTCGTGCTCGTCGCTGATCTCGCCGACCACCGCCTCGACCAGGTCCTCCAGCGTGACCAGCCCGTCGGTGCCGCCGAACTCGTCGATCACCAGGGCCATGTGGATGCGGCCCACCCGCATGCGCAGCAGGAGGTCCTGGGCGCGCATGCTGGCGGGCACGTACAGCACGTCGCGGCGCAGGCGGTGCAGCATGGGCTCGCGCCAGGGCGGTTCGCCTGAGGCGTCGTCCGTCGCCTCGGCCGGGGCGATCTGACGCAGCAGGTCCTTGATGTGCACCACGCCGATCGGGTCGTCCAAGGTCTCGCGGTAGACCGGCATGCGGGAGTGCTCGGACTCCACGAAGCGGCGCACCACCTCGATCAGGGGGGTGCTGACCTCCAGCGCCAGGATGTCGGCGCGGGGCGTCATCACGTCGGAGACGCGCAGGCTGCCGAACGCCTCCGCCTGGTCGACGATGTCGACCTCCGCCGCGCTTGGGTCGCCGCCGTCGGAGGGGACGAAGGCGGCGCGCGGCTCCTCGCGCCGGCTCCACGGCGGCTGCCAGCGGCCCTTCGGGCGCCGCCGGCTGGAACTTCGCCCGTCCGGGTCAGACATCGGCCGGCGCGCTCCTGTAGGGGTCGGCCACGCCGAGGCGCGAAAGGATGTGGCGCTCCATGTCCTCCATGACCTCCGCCTCGGCGTCGGCCTGATGGTCATAGCCTAAGAGATGAAGCACCCCGTGCACAACCAGATGCGAGAGGTGATCGTGCAGACTCTTGCCCTGCTCGCCCGCCTCGCGCGCGCAGACGCCGTGGGCCAGCGCGATGTCGCCCAGGTGCGGGGCGGCGCTCTCGGGCGCCGGGAAGGACAGCACGTTGGTCGGCGTGTCCTTGCCCCGGAAGCGGGCGTTCAACTCGCGCACCGCCTCGTCGCCGGTGAGCAGGATGGTGATGGTCCAGCCTTCGGCTTCATCCTCGCTGCTGTCCTCCCCTGCGAAGCGGGGGAGGGGGACCACACGCAGTGTGGTGGAGGGGGCGAGCGACGCTGGAAGCTCTGCCTGGGACGTGAGCGGCGGCGACGCCCCCTCCGTCACGACGCTGGCGCGCCGCGCCACCTCCCCCGCTTCGCAGGGGAGGACAGACTCATCCGCAGCCAAGGCTGACGCTGCGGCCCGCGAGACGACCGCTTCGAGACCGGCGAGCTCCCGCCACCTCTCGTCTTCGACCTCGACGTCGATCACGCCCCGTCCTCAATCATGGGGGCGGAGAGCCGGCGGGCGGCCTTGGCGGCGTCGGCGTCGTAGGCCTTGACGATCCGCTCCACCAGCGGGTGGCGCACCACGTCGGAGGCCTGGAACCGGGCGACGGCCACGCCCTTCACCCCGTCCAGGATGCGGATGGCGTGGCTGAGCCCGCTGTCGCCGCTGTTCACCAGGTCGACCTGGGTGGGGTCGCCGGTGACCGCCATGCGCGCGCCTTCGCCCAGCCGGGTCAGCACCATCTTCATCTGCAGGCGCGAGGTGTTCTGCGCCTCGTCGACGATGACGAAGGCGTGGGCCAGGGTGCGCCCGCGCATGAAGGCGATGGGCGCCACCTCGATCTCGCCGCGCTCGCGCCGGCGGCGCAGCGGCTCGGCCCCCATGATGTCCCCCAGCGCCTCCCAGATCGGCGCGAGGTAGGGATCGACCTTTTCGGTCAGGTCGCCGGGCAGGAAGCCCAGCCGCTCGCCCGCCTCCACCGCCGGGCGGGTGACGACCAGCCGGTCCACCTCGCCGCGCATCAGCAGCGAGGCGCCGTAGGCCACCGCCAGGAAGGTCTTGCCGGTGCCGGCCGGACCGACGCCGAAGGTCAGCTCGTGCTTGGCCAGCATGTCGAGATAGGCGGCCTGGGCGGGGGTCTTGGCGGCGATCGCCCCGCGCCGGCCGATGGGCAGGGCGGGGCCGCCGCTGGCCGGCGCGGCGCCGTCCCCTGCGCGGGCGGCGTTGATGGCGGCGCGCACGTCGCTCTCGGCGACCTCGGCGCCCGCCTCGATCCGCGCGACGATGGCGTTCACGGCCCGCCGCGCGGCGGTGCGGGCGCGCTGGTCGCCCTTCAGCCGCACGCCGCCGCCGGGCGTCTCCAGCAGCACCTTCAGCCCGTCCTCGATCAGGGCGGCGTGGCGGCTGTGCGGGCCGGCCACGGCGCGCACCGCCTCGTCGCCGAGGGGCAGGAACTCCTCGCCGTCGCGGCTCAAGCCGGCGCCTCTTCGCGCACGGGAGCGAGGCGGCCGGCCAGGCTGTTCGGCCCGACGCCGGTGATGTCCATCTCCACCACCTGGCCCAGCAGCGCCTCGGGCGCGTCGGCCCACACGGCCTGCAGGTAGGGGCTGCGGCCGATCAGCTGGCCGGGCTGGCGGCCCGCTTTCTCCAAGAGGACGGGCAGGCGGCGCCCGACCTGGGCCGCGTTGAACGCCTTGGTCTGGGCTTCCAGCAGGGCCTGCAGCCGCGCCAGCCGCTCGGCCTTCACCGGCTCGGGGACCTGGGCGTCCATGCCGGCGGCGGGCGTGCCCGGGCGGGGCGAATACTTGAACGAGAAGGCCGAGGCGTAGCCGACCGCCCGAACCAGGCTCAGCGTCTCCTCGAACTCCGCCTCGCTCTCCCCGGGGAAGCCGACGATGAAGTCGCCGGACAGGGCTATGTCCGGCCGCGCCGCGCGGATGCGCTCCACCAGCTTCAGGTAGCTGTCGGCGGTGTGGGCGCGGTTCATCGCCTTCAGCACCCGGTCCGAGCCCGCCTGCACGGGCAGGTGCAGGTAGGGCATCAGCGCCTCCACCTCGCGATGGGCGGCGATCAGGTCGTCGGACATGTCACGCGGGTGGCTGGTGGTGTAGCGGATGCGGACCAGCCCATCGATCCGCGCCAGCGCCCGCGCCAGGCGCGCCAGCGACCACGCGGTCCCGTCCGGACCCTCGCCGGCATAGGCGTTGACGTTCTGGCCGAGCAGGGTGACCTCCCGCACGCCCTGGTCCGCCAGGCTTTGCGCCTCCTCGAGAACAGCTGCGACGGGGCGGGCGTATTCGGCGCCGCGGGTGTAGGGCACCACGCAGAAGGTGCAGAACTTGTCGCAGCCCTCCTGCACGGTCAGGAAGGCGGTGGGACCTGAGACGCGGCGGGCGCGGGGCAGGGCGTCGAACTTGTCGTCCGGGGCGAAGTCGGCGGCCAGCCGCTCGCCCTTGGCCCGGCTGGAGCGGGTGATCAGCTCGGGCAGCTGGTGGTAGGCCTGGGGCCCGACCACGAAGTCCACCGCCGGGGCGCGGGTCATGATCTCCGCCCCCTCGGCCTGGGCGACGCAGCCGGCCACGGCGATGGCCATGCGGCCCTGGCCGGCCTCGGCCTTCAGGTCGCGCAGCTCGCGCATGCGGCCGATCTCGGAATAGACCTTCTCCGCCGCCTTCTCGCGGATGTGGCAGGTGTTCAGCACCACCAGGTCCGCGCCCTCGGCGTCGTCGGACAGCGCATAGCCCAGCGGGCGCAGCACATCGGCGATGCGCTCGCTGTCGTAGACGTTCATCTGGCAGCCGTAGGTCTTGATGTGCAGGCGCTTGGCCTGCGTCTCGTCCACCGGCTGTGGCGCGGGCTCGGTCATGCTCGGCTTATGGGGACGGGGCGCGGCCATTCCAATAGGGGCGGGCCGATTGAGCGCGGCCGCGCGTCAGCCCTCCGCCTCGATCGGCACGCCGTACAGCTCCAGCCGGTGGTCCACCAGCCGGAACCCGAGCCGCCGGGCGATGGCCGCCTGCAGCCGTTCGATCTCGTCGTCGACGAACTCCACCACCTCGCCCGTCTTCATGTTGATCAGGTGGTCGTGGTGGTGGTCGGGCTGCTCCTCGTAGCGGGAGCGGCCGTCGCGGAAGTCGTGGCGGCTGACGATGCCCGCCTCCTCGAACAGGCGCACCGTGCGGTAGACCGTGGCGATGGAGATGTGCGGATCGACCGCCACGGCGCGGCGGTACAGCTCCTCCACGTCCGGATGGTCGTGCGACTGCGACAGCACCCGGGCGACGACCCGGCGCTGGTCGGTCATGCGCAGGCCTTTTTCGATGCAGGCGGTCTCGATCCGGTCCAAACGCTCGCTCCGTCGGGCGGCGCGAAGATAGGCTCAGCGCGCGCCGCTGTTAAGCGTGCGCCGCAACATCAGGGCGTCCACGGCGCCGGCCGGGCGCGCATAGTAGCCGGGCCGGCGGCCGGCGGGCTCGAAACCCAGGGCGGCGTAGAGGGCGCGGGCGCCCAGGTTGTCCTCGGCGACCTCCAGCCACAGCACGTCCGCGCCGGCCGCCGCCGCCACGCCCGCGGCTTCCTGCACCAGCCGCGCGCCGATTCTCCGGCGCCGGGCGGCGGGGTCGACCGCCAGGGTCAGGATCTCCGCCTCGCCGGCGACGGCGCGGGCCAGGATGAAACCTTGCGGCGGCGTCCCGGCCTTCAGGGCGAACACCAGGGGCGAGGCGAGCAGCTCGGCCAGGGCCGTCGCGCTCCACGGCGCCTCGAAGGCTTGGGCGTGGAGCGCCGCCAGGGCGGGGCAGGCGTCCGCGCCCGCCGCCTCAATGCCGGCCTCGTCCACGGCTCAGACCGCCGCGGCGGCCGCTGTTGCGGCCGCCCGCTCGGCGATGGTGCGGGCGTCCGGCGCGCGGAGGTACACGGGATCGGGCCGGTGCAGGGGCGGGTCACGGACCGCGGCGAGACGGGCTACGGCCACCGGATCGATCCCCGCCTCGCCGCCGACGCCCGGGCGCAGCAGCGGCGCGCCGGATCCGACCAGCAGCGTTCCCGCATCGGCGCCATGGGCGGCGAGCCGGGCCTGCGCCATTTCGATGGACAGGTTGGCCGGCGCGTCCAGGGCCTCCCCGAAGCGGAACAGCTGCAGGTAGACGTGCTCCCGCCGCGCATCCAGGACGGCGGCGGCGAGGGGCGCCGCCTCCGCCCCGCAGCTCGCCGCCAGCGCCTCCAGCGTGCCAATCCCTATGCAGGGGACGCCCAGCGCCAGGGCCGCCGACTTGGCGAAGGCCAGGCCGACGCGCAGCCCGGTGAACGATCCCGGCCCGACCGTGACCGCGATCCGGTCCAGCTCGGCGAAGGCGAGCCCCGCCCGGCCCATGGCCTCCGCCACCATCGGCGCCAGCCGTTCCTGGTGTCCGCGCGCCATGGGCTCGACGCAGGCGTCCAGGGCGTAGCCGTCCGCCAGCACGGCGACCGAACAGGCGTCCAGCGCCGTATCGACGGCGAGCAGCCTCACACGACCTGGCAGGCGTCTTCGAAGCTCAGCCGCGGCAGCCGGGGGTGCGGCGTGTCGGTCGCGTGCCCGATGGCGCAGATGAAGTTCGACTTGAGCGTGGAGCCGGCGAAGAACTCCGCGTCGACGCCGGCGTTGTCGAACCCCGACATCGGACCTGCGTCCAGGCCGAGCGCCCGCGCGGCCATGATCAGATAGCCGCCCTGGAGGGTCGAGCTGCGGAAGGCGGTCGACTGCGCCAGCTCCGGGTCGGCGACGAACATGTCCTTGGCGTTCGGGCGCATGGGGAAGAGCTCCGGCAGGCGCTCGTAGAAGGCGGTGTCGGTGGCGACGATCACCACCGCCGAAGCGGCCTGGGACTTGGCGCGGTTCCCCTCCATGAGGTGGGGGGTCAGCCTCGCCTTGCCCTCGTCGCTGGTCACGAACACGAAGCGCGCCGGCGAGGTGTTCATTGCGGTCGGACCGAACTTCACCAGGTCGTAGAGCTTGCGCAAGGTGTCCTCGCCCAGGCGCTCCGGCGCCCAGGCGTTGCGGGTCCGCGCCTCGCGGAACAGGCGGTCGAGCGCGGACTCATCGAGGACGGAGGACATCAGGCAGGCTCCAGCAGATATGTAACTGCCGAAGTGGCAGTTACATCGTCCTGGCGCAAGAGCCTCAGAGCGCCTGCTCGACCGCGGTGACCTCGGGCACGTAGTGCTTCAGCAGGTTCTCCACCCCGGCCTTCAGGGTCGCGGCGGAGGAGGGGCAGCCCGAGCAGGCGCCCTTCATGTGCAGGTAGACGATCCCGGTGTCCGGATCGAAGCGGTTGAACAGGATGTCGCCGCCGTCCTGCGCCACCGCGGGGCGGACCCGGCTGTCGAGCAGGTCCTTGATCTCGGTGACGATCTGGGCGGCGTCGCCCTCGTAGGCGTCCCCGTCGTCATGGCCGCCGTCCGCCGCCGCGCCGCCCGTGAACAGCGACTGGCCCGAGGTGTAGTGGTCCATGATCGCCGCCAGGATCGGCGCCTTCAGCTGGCGCCACTCCAGATCGCCCGCGTGGCGGCTGACGGTGATGAAGTCCTGCCCGAAGAAGACCCGGCTCACCCCGTCGACCTCGAACAGGGCGCGGGCCAGCGGGGAGGCCTCGGCCTCCTCCGGCGAGCGGAACTCGTGCGCGCCCTCGGCCGAGACCTCCCGGCCGGGCAGGAACTTCAGCGTCAGCGGATTGGGAGTGGTCTCGGTCTGGATGAACACGGGCGGCGGCCTTGGAACGGATGGGGCTCACATGGCCCGGGCTCGAACCTCGTGCAAGGCGCGGCGGATCAGCTCGGCTCAACGGTCGGGGTGATGGAGGCGCGGGCAAGGGCCGTTTGGTAGTCGGCGTCTGAAATTCCCGCTGGATTCAGGATGAAGCGACGCTCCACGGTCGCGGCGGCGTCGATTTTCCGCGTGGCGATGACCGACCGATCCACGCCACCCGCCAGCGTCAAAACTACGTCACGCCAGAATTCAACCCGGTCAAAGTAGAAGCAGTGTGTCGGCTGGGGATCGAGGCTCACCGCCGGATTCGGGAAGGTCTTCTCGAAGAGCTCGCTGCAGTCGGTGTCGCACATCATCACAGGTGCATCGGCCGGTAGACCGACCCGGCCCGCTCGCGGCGCGAGTTCTAGGCGCTTGGCGTTAGAGACCACGAGCGCTTTGTCGTAGCGGTTGCGGTAGTTGGTCAGCCGGCCAGCGTAGCGGACAAACGCGTTGGCGCTCGGCGCGCCTGCGGAGAAGACGGTGTAGTCGACGTCGCCCGCCACCAGCAGCACTTGGCCCACGCTCCAGTCCGGCGGCACGTCCTGATACGCCCAGGCGAAAGCCTGCTGCACCACGAACGCCCCCATGGAGTGAGCCATCACGTGCACATCGACGGTGCAATCGTCCTGCTGGGCGGCGTGCAACATGCTGATGGCCGATGTGACCAGCGTGCTAGCCGCATGCCGGGCGTTCGCGCGATCCGGCAGGTAGGCGAAGACCAAGCCGTCCGATGGCCAGTCATAGCTGACCAGCTGCCCCTTCCATCCCGAGGATGAGAGGGCTTTGGCACACTGAACGTGAAAAGCCTTCGCAGCCTGGTGTTTGACATTGAAGCCGTGGACAAGGAAGAGGATTTCACCGGTACGGCCGAAGCTCATCCGAGGTTTTGCTGGAGCCGAGCTTGGATTAAAACGGGTAACTATGCGTCGAACCCAATCATCCTGAGTTAAATCAGCCTCTGGTCCATCAACTGTGTCAAACCAGAGATACCGCACTGGTCCGAGGCCGTCAGTTCCGTCGGCCTTGCGCAGACTGATCATGAATTCCGGCACAATGCGCTCCCCCGAGCCCGCATCCCGAGCCGAGAAAACAACACGTTTCGACACGTATCGCAACTAAAAAGTGTTTTTTAGCCCATTGTGATATTGGACGAGTTGTCGCTAACTCCTGCTCGCCGTCAGCTCAACGCCGGCGGCTTCGGCCCCTGGGATCGCCTCGGGCTTGCGGATGCGCACGCGCACGCGCCGGGCGCGGGGGTGGTTCAGGCAGTCGCCCGCGAGCCGCTCGGCGAAGGTCTCCACCAGCTCGATGTGGCCGCCGGCGGCCAGGGCGCGGGCCTTGGCGGCCAGGGTCTCGTAGTTGACCGTGCCGTGGATGCCATGAGCGGGGGCCGGCGTCAGCGACAGCTCCACGTCGATGGACAGGGGCTGGGTGCGGCCGCGCTCGTGCGGATACAGGCCGATCTCGGCCTGGACCTCAAGGCCCTGCACGAAGACGCTGAGCGCTTCCGTCCAGATCGACGGCGCGGGGTCGGGTTCGGTCACGGAAGGCTCAGTCTGCAAGGATGTCGGGGGTGCGCCAGGCGAGGTGCTGGCCGCCGTCCACGGCGAGGGCCTGGCCGGTCACCGCCCGCGCCCCCGCCAGATAGACCACTGCGGCGGCCACCTCCTGGGGCGGGGAGCCGTGGCCCAGCAGGACGGCGGCGGCCTCGCGGGCGAATTCCTCGGGGCTCTGGTGGACAGAGGCCAGCGTGGGCCCTGGGGCGACGCCGTTGACGCGGATGCGCGGCGCCAGCGCCTGGGCCATCATGGTGGTGGCGGTGTGCAGGGCGGCCTTGGACAGGGCGTAGCTGAAGAACTGCGGGTTCGGCTTCAGCACCCGCTGGTCCAGGATGTTGACGATCGAGGCCTCGCCGTCGGGAACCGAGGCGGGCAGGGCGGCGGCGAACGCCTCCGCCAGGGCGACCGGCGCCCGCAGGTTGGCGGCGAAGTGAAGGTCCCAGCTTTCGCGCGGCAGGTCGCCGAAGCGGTCGTCGTGGAAGGTGGAGGCGCTGTTGACCAGAAGGGTCGGGGCGCCCAGCGCGCGGGCGGCCGCGGCGGGCAGGGCGCGCACGGCGGCTTCGTCCGCCAGGTCGGCCTCGAACGCCTCGGCCCGGCGGCCGAGGGCGCGGATGTCCTCGCAGGTGGTCAGGGCGTCGTCGTGGGAGCGGCCGTAGTGGACCGCCACGTCATGGCCCGCCCGCGCCAGCGCCAGGCAGATCGTCCGCCCCAGCCGCTGGGCGCCGCCGGTGACCAGGGCGACCGGCACGCCTCAGTCCGGGCGGCCGAACTCGTACATGTTCACCGCGATCACGGCGGCGACGAAGATCAGGATCGGCAGGATGGCGGCCATGGGACGGTCCGTTGCGAGACGTCCGCCTGCTTAGACCTCGCGCGCGCCGGCGTCCACGCCGCGCGCCTCCACCACCGAGGCGAAACCGTCGGCGCGGAGCAGCCGGGCCAGGTCGCGCTTCAGGCGGACGATCAGGCCCGGGCCCTGGAACACCATGGCGGTGTACAGCTGCACGGCGCAGGCGCCGGCGCGGATCTTGGCGTAGGCGTCGGCGGCGCAGGCTATGCCCCCCGCGCCGATCAGCGCCAGGTCCGCGCTGCCGTTCGCCTGGTGGAAGGCGCGCAGGGTGCGGGTGCTCAGCTCCATCAGGGGCGCGCCCGACAGTCCTCCGGTCTCGCCCCGGTGGTGCGAGCGCAGGTCCTCCGGCCGGCTGACGGTGGTGTTGGAGACGATCACGCCGTTGAAGCCGTGCGCAGAGGTGACCTGCACGATGTCGTGGACCTGGCGATCGGTCAGGTCGGGGGCGACCTTCAGGAACATCGGATAGCTGCGCCCCTGGCCAAGCGCCTGGCGCGCCTCCTGCAGGCGGCCGGCCAGCTCCTCCAGCGCGGCGCGCGCCTGCAGGTCGCGCAGCCCCGGCGTGTTTGGAGAGGAGACGTTGACGGTGAAGTAGTCGCAGCGGCCCCACAGCCGCTTCAGCCCCTGCACATAGTCGCCGATGCGGTCCTCGGAGTCCTTGTTGGCGCCGAGGTTGGCGCCGACGACGCCCCGCCGTCGCGCCTCCAGCCGCTTGGCGAACGGCTCCAGCCCGCCGTTGTTGAAGCCCATGCGGTTGATCACGCCGCGGTCGCGGTGCAGCCGGAACAGGCGGGGCTGGGGGTTGCCGCCCTGGGGCAGGGGGGTGACCGTTCCGCACTCCACGAAGCCGAAGCCGGCCGCCAGCATGGGGTTGAACACCTCGGCGTCCTTGTCGAACCCCGCGGCCAGCCCGATGCAGTTGGGCAGGTCCATGCCGGCGAGCCGTACGGCCAGCGCCGGGTCGCCCAGGCCGCCGTCCCGCGGGCCGAGCCCGGCGCGCAGGGCCTTGAGCGTCAGGCGATGGGCGGCTTCGGGATCCAGGGTGCGAAGGCCGCGGGACGCCAGGTCGTGCAGCAGGGTCATGCCTCCAGCTCGCCCGGGTCCGGCCAGCCGTCGGCGTTCAGCTCCAGCGGGCGCGCGGCGCGGACGTGGCGCGGGTCGAGCGCGCCGTACAGGTGGGGGAACAGCTGGCCGCCGCGGGAGGGCTCCCACCGCAGCGTCTCGCCGAAGTCCTCGGCGCGCAGGGTCAGCAGCACCAACCCCTCGCGCCCGGCGAAGTGCAGCCGTGCGGTCTCGCCCGCCTGGGCGGCGGTGGACAGGTGGATGTAGCCGTCCTTCAGGTCGACGGCGGAGCCTTCGAAGCGGCCGGCGTCTTGGGCCGTGATCCACTCGGCGCGAGGCAGGATCTTGTAGACGTGGGTCGCGGAGGCGTGGGTCGCACGGGCGTGGGTCATCCGACCCTCGCAGGACGCAGCACGCCCAGGCAGCCGATGCGGCCGTCCAGGAACTCGAAGGCGGCGGCCGTGCCGGTGGGGAAGCCGGCCTCCAGCGCCTGACGGTCCTCGATCCCCACGACCGCCGAGGCCTTGGCCAGCGCCATGGCCAGGGCGTGGATCCCCGGGTTGTGCGCCACCACCATCACCGTGTCGCCGGACGCGTCCTCCGCGGCGGCGCGCAGCGCTTCCGACGGGGCGTCGTACAGCGCGCGGGTCATCTGCACGTGCACGTCGGGCAGGGACGGTTGCATCAGTTCGAAGGTCTGGCGGGCGCGCACCGCCTCGGACACCAGGGCGACGTCGGGGATCAGGCCCGCGGCGGCCAGCGCCTCCGCCAGCACGGCGGCGGCGTGGCGGCCCTCAGGCGTGAGGGCGCGGTCGAAGTCCTCGCCGCTGTCCGCGCGGCGTTCGGTCTTGGCGTGGCGCACCAGGATCAGGCGTTTCATGGGCGGTACATGACCGCCCGGCGCGACTCGCGCCATGGGGCGCCGGCGCACAGGTCATCGGCGCACAGGCTGTCGGTGCACAGGGCGCCGCGGTCAGCCCGCGGCGCGCTGGGCGATGGCCCGCAGCCCGTGCACCAGGCTGCGGAAGGCGTCGCCCCGCACCTCGAAGTCCGGGAACTGGTCGAAGGAGGCGCAGGCAGGCGAGAGCAGCACCACCGCGTCGCGGCCGCTGGCCGCCGCGTCGGCGAAGGCCGCATCCACCGCCTGCTCCAGCGTGCCGCATCTGGCCGCCGGCGCGCGGCCGTCCAGCGTGCGGGCGAAGTCGTCCGCCGCCTCGCCGATCAGGTAGGCCTTCTCCACCCGGTCAAAGAGGTCCGACAAGCCTTCAATCCCGCCCGCCTTGGGCACGCCGCCGGCGATCCAGTAGAAGCGCGGGATCGCGCTCATCGCCTGGCGGGCGGCGTCGGCGTTGGTGGCCTTGCTGTCGTTGACGAAGCGCACCTTGCCGATGGAGCCCACGTCCTCCATCCGGTGGGCGAGGCCGGGGAAGCTCATCAGCGCGTCGGCGGCGTCCTGCGGCGAGATGCCCAGCGCCACGGCCGCGGCGTAGGCGGCGGCCGCGTTCTGCCAGTTGTGCCGGCCGGGCAGGCCGGGCGCGCGGCCCAGGTCCGCCGCCTCGAAGGTGCGCTCGCCAGTGGCGTCGTACAGCATCCCCTGCAGGGCGTAGTAGCCTCGGCCCATGGCCCGCCCGGCGGAGATCGGGCGGATGGTGCGCCGGTTCAGCGCCAGCAGCTCGGTGCAGATGGTCTGGCACCAGGGGTCGTCGACGCCGACGACGGCGGTGTCGCCCCGGTCCTGGTTCTGGAACACCCGCCGCTTCGCCGCGACATAGCCCGGCATCCCGCCGTGGCGGTCCAGGTGGTCGGGGGAGATATTCAGCAGGACCGCTACGTCGGCCTTCAGGCTGGCGGTCAGGTCCAGCTGGTAGCTGGACAGTTCCAGCACATAGACCGCCCCGCCGTGCATGGGGTCCAGCCCCAGGACCCCCAGGCCGATGTTGCCGCCGATGTGGGCGTCCTTGCCCGCCGCGGCCAGGATGTGGCCGAGCAGGGCGGTGGTGGTCGACTTGCCGTTGGTGCCGGTGATGGCGGCGACCTTGGGCCGCTTCCACGGCTCGGTCGCGTTGACGGTGCGGGCGAACAGCTCGACGTCGCCCAGGATGTCCACGCCCGCGGCCCGCGCCTTCTGGACGGTCCAGTGGGGCTCCGGGTGGGTCAGCGGCACGCCGGGCGAGAGCAGCAGGGCGTCGAAGCGGGAGAAGTCGTCCAGGGCCAGGTCGGCGACGGGCAGGCCTTCGGCGGCGGCGCGGGCGCGGGCGTCGGGCTTCTCGTCCCACAGCGCGACCTTGGCCCCGCCGGCGATCAGGGCGCGCGCGGCGGTCAGCCCCGTGCGGGCGAGGCCGAACACCGCGACGGTCTTGTTGCGGAAACCTGCGACGGGGATCATCGCAGCTTCAAGGTGGCGAGGCCGGCGAGGGCCAGCAGGATGGAGACGATCCAGAAGCGGATCACCACGGTGGACTCGGCCCAGCCCAGCTTCTCGAAGTGGTGGTGGATCGGCGCCATCAGGAAGACGCGTTTGCCGGTCCGCTTGAAGTAGCCGACCTGGATCATCACCGACAGGGTCTCGGCCACGAACAGGCCGCCGACGATGCACAGCACCAGCTCGTGCTTGGCGACCATGGCCATCGTGCCGAGCGCGCCGCCCAGCGCCAGCGAGCCCGTGTCGCCCATGAAGATCTTGGCCGGCGGCGCGTTGTACCAGAGAAAGCCCATGCCTGAGCCCATCAGCGCGCCGCAGATGATCGCCAGCTCGCCCGCGCCGGGGATGGGGTGGACCTGCAGGTAGTCGGCGAACTTCAGGTTGCCGACGATGTAGGCGATGAAGCCGAAGGCGGCCGCGGTGATCATGACCGGCACGATGGCCAGGCCGTCCAGCCCGTCGGTCAGGTTCACCGCGTTGGAGAAGCCGCCGATGAACACCATGCCGAAGATGACATAGAACCAGCCGAGCTTCAGCAGCAGGTCCTTGAAGATCGGGAAGGCGACGGAGGTGCGCACCGCCGCTTCGGGCATCTTCGGCCCGAACTGCACGGTCAGGTACACCGCCAGCGCCGCGACGGCGAACTGCACCACCAGCTTGGCGCGCGAGGAGACGCCCGCCACGCTCTGCTTGGTGACCTTCTCGTAGTCGTCGATGAAGCCCAGCCCGCCGTAGGCGGCGGTGACCATCAGCACCACCCAGACGTAGATGTTGGCCAGGTCCGCCCACAGAAGGGTGCCCACCATCAGGCCGGCCAGGATCATGAAGCCGCCCATGGTGGGCGTGCCCTTCTTTTCCAGCAGGTGGCGCTCGATGCCGTCGGTGCGGATCGGCTGGCCCTTGCCCTGCTTGGTCCGCATCCAGCGGATGAAGCGCGAGCCCATGGCGACGGCGACGATGTAGCCGGTGACGAAGCTGAGGCCGGTGCGGAAGGTCAGGTACCGCAGCAGGTTCAGCACCGGCACGTAATGGTGGTGCTGGTCGAGCGACTGGTACAGCAGGTAGAACATCTAACGCATCGCTCCGGCGGGCGAGGCGGCCGCGGCGAGCAGCGCCTTCACGATCAGCCCGGCCTTACTGCCGTTCGAGCCTTTGATCATCACCGTATCGCCGGGGCGCACCGCCGCGATGACCGCCGGGGCCAGCTCCGCCGCGTCGTGCGCCCACACGCCGCGGCGGCCGTGGGGAAGGGCGTCGTGCAGGTGGCGCATGGACGGGCCGGCCAGGTAGGTCGCCGCCACGTCCGCCGCCGTCAGCGGCCCGGCCAGCTCGGCATGGTGGCGCGCCGCCTCCGGGCCCAGCTCCAGCATGTCTGTCAGCACCGCGATCCGCCGGCCGGGCGCCTGAGCCAGGGTGGCGATGGCGGCGCGCATGGAGATCGGGTTGGCGTTATAGCTCTCGTCCACCAGGGTGATCTCGCCGCCCGGCACGGCCACGCGCTGCACTGCCCCGCGCCCGGCGAGGGGGGCGAAGCCGGCCAGGGCGTCCAGCGTCGCCTGCCTGGGCGCGCCCAGCGCCTCGACCGCCAGCAGCACCGCCAGGCTGTTCGGCCCCCAGTGCGCGCCGGACTGGGCGATGGGGAAGCTCAGCGCCTGCCCGTGCAGCTTGGCGCAGACGATCGCGGCCGCGACTCCTTCCCCCTCGACGGGGGAAGGAAGGGGCCCGCGGGGCGAAGCCTCGTGGGAAGGATAGGGGTGAACCGCCGCCGCCGTGGGTTGGGCGTGCTCACCTTCAGGCGTCGGCGGCGGCGGTTCACCCCCGCCCCGACCCTCCCCCGTCAAGGGGGAGGGAGAAAAGCGGACATCCTCCCCCGTCAAGGGGGAGGGAGGAGGGGAAGGGGTGAAGCTGACGAGTTGCGCGTCGCAGCCTTCGCCTCGCCCGAAGCTCAGCACCTTCGCGCCGGCGGCCCGGGCGGCGGCGGAGAGCAGGTCGAACCAGCGGTCGTCGGCGTTCAGCACCGCGACGCCGCCGGGCGCCAGGCCCTCGAAGATTTCCGCCTTGGCGCGGGCGACGCCGGCCTCCCCGTCGGCGAAGTTCTCGGTGTGGACGGGGCCGACGGTGGTGACCACTACGACCTGCGGCTGGACCAGGCGGGACAGCGGTCCGATCTCGCCTGAGTGGTTCATGCCCAGCTCGAACACCGCGAACGCGGCGTCGCGGGGCAGGGCGGCGAGGGTCAGCGGCACGCCGATGTGGTTGTTGAACGACTTGACCGGAGCGTGGCTCCTGCCCGCCCGCCGCAGGGCCGCGGCGATCGCCTGGGTGACGCTGGTCTTGCCGACCGAACCGGTCACCGCTGCGCGGCGCGCGGGCGAGCGGTCGCGGGCGGCGGCGGCAAGGCGCTCCAGGGCGCGCAGGGTGTCGGGAACGAGAACCGCTCCCGAACCCCCCAGACCGTCATCCCGGCCGGAGCGCAGCGTAGAGCCGGGACCCAGCAGCTTGTCGCGTGGTTCGCTGCTGGGTCCCGGATCGGCTCCGCCGTCCGGGATGACGGACGTTACAGGCGTTCGGGAGATAAGTGCGCCGGTCGCGCCTCCAGCGAGCGCAGCGTCCAGGAAGTCGTGGCCGTCGCGCTCGCCCGCCAGCGCCACGAACAGATCGCCCGGCTGCAGCGTGCGGGTGTCGATCGACAGGCCAGAGATGTCGAAGGGGACGCCCAGCGGCTCGCCGCCCGTCGCGCGGGCGATCTCCTGCGACGTCCAGAGCGTTTCAGGCATGGACGTCCTGGAGCGCGGCGCGGGTCTCGGCCACGTCGTCGAAGGGGTGGACGATCCCGGCGATGGTCTGGCCCTGCTCGTGGCCCTTGCCTGCGACCACCAGTACATCGCCCTCGCCCAGTTGCTCGACGGCGGCGCGGATGGCGGCGCGGCGGTCGCCGACCTCCAGCGCGCCGGGGCAGCCGGCCAGCACCTCGGCGCGGATGGCGGCGGGATCCTCGGAGCGGGGGTTGTCGTCGGTGAGGATGGCGATGTCGGCGTGCGCGGCGGCGATGCGGCCCATCAGCGGGCGCTTGGCCCTGTCGCGGTCGCCGCCGGCGCCGAACACCACGATCAGGCGGCGGCGCACGTGCGGGCGCAGGGCCTCTAGGACGGTATGCAGGCCGTCGGGGGTGTGGGCGTAGTCGACATAAGCCTCGCCGCCCCGCACGCCGGAGCCGACCCGCTGCAGCCGGCCGGGCGCGCCCTGCAGTCCCTCCAGCGCCACCATCACCGCCTCGGGCATCTCGCCCGCCGCGATGCACAGGCCGGCGGCGACCAGGGCGTTGGAGGCCTGGAAGGCGCCCGCCAGCGGCAGGCGGATGTCGAAGGCGCGGCCGAGCACGAAGCCCTTCATCCGCTGGCCATACGGCTCGGGCCGCCGCTCCGCCAGCCGGATGGCCGATCCCGTCTCGCCGACGGAGATCACCGACAGGCCGTGCACCACGGCGGCGGCGGCGAAGGCGGGGAAGTCGCTGGCGTCGGCGTTCAGCACCGCGCTCGCCCCGCGGGGCGCCAGCTCCTGGAACAGGCGCAGCTTGGAGGCGCGGTAGGTCGCCATGTCGCCATGGTAGTCCAGGTGGTCCTGGCTGAGGTTGGTGAACCCCGCCGCCTTCACGGTCAGCCCGTCGAGCCGCCGCTGGTCCAGCCCGTGGGACGAAGCCTCCAGCGCCAGATGGCTGACGCCGCGGCGGGCCAGCTCGGCGGCCAGGCGCGCGACCTCGCCGGCGTCGGGGGTGGTGAGGCCCGGCGGCGTCAGGGCGTCGAGCTCGACCCCGTCCTGGAGCTGGACGCCCAGGGTGCCCATGCTGGCGGACTTGCGGCCCAGCTCGGCGAAGATCTGGCGGCAGAAGGTGGCGACGGAGGTCTTGCCGTTGGTGCCGGTCACCGCGACCACCGTCTCCGGCTCGGCCGGCTGGAGGCGGCGGGCCGCCAGGGCGTACATGCGCCGGGCGTCGCAGGCGCGGATCAGCGGCGCGCCCCGGGGCTTTACCAGCGCGTCCGGCGTATCCTGGGGCGCAAGCACCGCCGCCGCCCCGGCCGAGAGCGCCTGGGGGATGAAGGCGCGGCCGTCGCTGGCCGAGCCGGGCAGGGCGGCGAACAGCCAGCCCGGCTTCACCGCGCGGCTGTCGGCCGTCACGCCCGCGATGTCCGGGTCGGCCTCGGGCGGCAGGTCGCGGGCGAGCAGGGTGGAGAGGCGGGTCACTCGGCCATGTCCTGCGGTTTGGCGCCGGCCGCCGCGGTCTGGCCCGGCAGCGGCTGGTCGGCGGTGACCACCCGCTTCACGCCGAGGAAGGCGGCGACGCGGTCGATGATCAGCCCTGCGGTGGGGGCGGCGTTCCAGCCGGCGGTGATGAAGCCGAAGCTGTCCTTGGTCACGTGCGGCTCGTCCAGGGTGACGATGACCAGGTAGCGGTCGGCGTTGATCGGGCCGTCGGTCGGGAACACCGCCACGAAGGAGGAGACGTTGTTCTTGGAATAGTGGCCGTGCTCGGGCTTCTGGGCCGAGCCGGTCTTGCCGCCGACGCGCAGGCCCACGTCGTCCGCCTTGTGACCAGAGCCCTTGGGATCGGTGTGCACGTTCATGCGCATCAGCTGCAGCATCTGGTAGCTGGTCTGCTCGGAGATCACCCGCTTGCCTTGGGGCGGGTGGGCCGGATCGACCTTCTTGATGGTCAGCGGGACGTAGAGGCCGCCGTTCATCAGCGAGGTGTAGCCGGTCGCCAGCGCCAGGGGGCTGACCGATATGCCCTGGCCGAAGGCGATCTGGGCCAGTGTCGGATCGGTGAACTGCCGGGGCAGGATCGGCCGCGCGCTCTCGTACAGCTCGCTCGGCGCGGCTTTGAAAAGGCCGAAGCGGTTGAAGTAATCCTTCATCCGGTCGGAGCCGGCGCGCATGGCCAACGTCGCCGCGCCGATGTTGGAGGAGTGGGTGAAGACCTGCCACAGGGCCAGGCTGCTGTCGCCCTTGTCGAAGTCGTGGATCAGGTGACCGCCCACCATGATCGGGGCGTGCACGTCGAAGGTGCTGTCCAGGTTCACCACCCCCTGGTCCAGGCCCATGGCGATGGTGAAGGCCTTGAACACCGAACCCAGCTCGTAGACCGAGGCGGCCTCGTGGTTGGTCAGGTTGGGGATGGGCGACTTGCCCGGCGCGTTCGGATCGAAGTCCGGCACGCTGGCCATGGCCATGATCTCGCCGGTGTGGACGTTGACCACCATGCCCTGGGCGCTGACGGTCTGGTACTTGGCCATGGCCTTCTGCAGCTCGTCCTGCAGCGCCGCCTGGACCCGCAGGTCCATGGCCAGCTGGACGGGCTGGCCCGTGCCGGCGGCCTCGCGCAGGTCGGCGTCCAGCGCCTTCTCGGCGCCGGCGATGCCGCGGCCGCCCGCGTCGGAGAAGCCGATCAGGTGCTCGCCCACCGCGCCCAGCGGATAGACCCGCCGGGGCTCCTCCTCGAAGCTGATCCCGGGCAGGCCCAGGTCGTGGATCGGCTTCATGTCCTGGGGCGTCAGGCCGCCGCCCAGGTACTCGCGGCGATCCGCGTGCAGGGCCTTCTCCAGCCGCTCCATGGACAGCTTGGGGAAGACGGCGGGCAGCTTGCGGCGGATCTCGTCGGTGTCCCAGATTTCGCGCGGGTCGAGGTAGACGCCGTAGTGGGTCAGGTCGACGGCCAGCAGCTGGCCGTTGCGGTCGGTCAGGTCCGCGCGGGCGCCGGCGAGGGGCGCAGCCTCGCGCCCGCCCTCGCCGGCCGGGGCGAACAGCGCCGCCCGGGTGGCACGCAGCCCCAGGGTGATGAAGGCCAGGGCGAAGATGGCCTGGACGAAGAAGATGCGCAGGCGGGTGTCGTCCACCGCGCGGCCCGAGGTCTTCGAGCGCTCGAAGGCATGCTCGATCGACCAGATCAGGTCGGTGAACCAGCGCCACAGCTGGGCCGGGCCGGCGGGCTCGCGGTAATGGGGATAGTCCACCGGGCTGACCGGATCGATCGGGCTCACAGCGGCGCCCCCGCGGCGACCGGCTTGGCGACCGGCGCGCTCGCCTTCACGGCGCCCGCCGCGCCCTTGGCGGCCTGGGGATCGGCTGCGGTTCGCGCGACCTCCATCAGGCCGCTGTCCTCGGTCTCGTGCTTCGCCGCGATGGGGGCGAAGTTCAGGTACTGCTGGGACAGCGCCTCGATGCGGGCGGGGCTCTCCAGGTGCGCGACCTCGGCCTGGAGCAGGCGCAGGCGCCGCTGGGTCTGGGCGATCTGCTGGTCGACGTCGGTGATCTCTGCGCTCTCGCGGCCCGCGTGCGCCTTGGTCGAATAGACGCCGAGCACCAGGACGGTGAGGCAGAAGAAGGCCGCGATCTCGATGACGCGGAAGCCGCGGAAGCGCTTCTCGAACAGGAAAGCGAGGGACACCTAGACCTCCTTCCGCAAGGCGGGCCACGCGGGCGCCTCGGTACGGATCGCCGCCCGCAGCTTGGCGGAGCGGGCGCGGGGATTGGCGGCGATCTCCGCCTCGGACGGCCCCTGCGCGCCATTGACGCTCAGGCGGAAGCTCGGCGGCGGCCCTTCGGCCACGGGCGGGGCGTGACGGGAGCCGGCGGGCGTGCGCCCGGCCCGCTCGGTCAGGAAGGCCTTCACGATCCGGTCTTCCAGCGAGTGGAAGCTGACCACGGCCATGCGTCCTCCGGGACTGAGCGCGCGTTCTGCGGCATGCAGGCCAGCCTCAAGTTCGCCCAGCTCGTCATTGACCGCGATTCTGAGCGCTTGGAACGTCCTGGTCGCCGGATGGACGGGCGCGCCGCGGCGGCCGCCCAGGGCCGCCTCCACCGTATCGGCTAGGTCGACCGTGCGGGTGAAGGGTTCGGCCTCGCGCCGGCGCACCAGCGCCGAGACGATGCGCCGCGCCTGCCGCTCCTCGCCGTAGAGCTTCAGGATGCGGACCAGTTCGCCCGGCTCGGCGGTGTTGACCAGCTCGGCCGCGGTTCGCCCTGTGTCCGACATGCGCATGTCGAGCGGGCCGTCCCGCAGGAAGGAGAAGCCCCGCTCCGCCTCGTCTAGCTGCATAGAGGAGACGCCGATGTCGAAGGCGACCGCGTCGCAGCGCAGATCGCCGGTGTCGGCCAGCGCCTCGGACAGCTCGGAAAAGGGGCGGTGGACCAGGGTGAAGCGGTCCGCTCCGATCTCGCCCGTGCGGGGCGCGAAGCGGGCTGCGCTGGGATCGCGGTCGAGCGCCAGCACCTCGGCCCCGGCCGCCAGGAAGGCGCGGCTGTAGCCGCCCGCGCCGAAGGTGGCGTCCACGACGCGCAGGCCCGGGGCGGGGGCGACGGCTGCGGCCACCTCCTCCAGCATGACCGAGATGTGCGGGGCCGCGCTCACGCCGGGACGACCCGCGCCCGCTGCGCCGTGCGCAGCGCGGCCAGCCCCTCGCGAGCGGTCTTGCGCTGCAGCTCCTTCTGCTCGCGATAGGCGGCCTGCGACCAGATCTGGAAGCGGTCGCCGAGCCCCACCACCGCCACCCAGTCGGTCAGGGCGAACTGCTCGCACAGCGCCTCGGGCAGCACGATGCGCCCCGCCGTGTCGAAGGCCAGGTGGCGCATCTGGCCCAGCACCGTGAACTCGAGCGCAGAGCGCAGCGGATCGCCGAAGGGCAACTCGTCCATCATCCCCTGGTAGCGTGTCAGCAGCGCCTGGCCGCCCCCCTCGATGCAGTCCGCCTCGATCGAGGGGAAGCAGAGCACGCCCTCGAACGCGCCCGAGGAGGCGGCGGCCGCGGAGCGGAACTCCTGCGGAACGACGATCCGCCGTTTCGCGTCGAGCTGCTTCTCGAAGGTTGAGAGGAACAATCGCCACCCGATCCTCCGGCGACACGCCGAACGAAACCCTGCGCTCCTGCACTGGGCGGATTTGGGTTAACACGGGATTAGCTGGGCCGCAATGACACCGCATGGTCATTTTGGCGCGCCTGCAAATGGAACCCCAAGTGTTTACCGAAGATGAACAAGTTATAAACAGAACATACATAGAACAAAATGAGTGTGGATCGTGGCGGGAAGTATGGGCCAGACAGCCTGTAAGCCGGGTTCTGTGCCGCCTGCACAAAGCGCGCAGACGCGGCGGCCATTCCTCTGGACCGTCCATTGCTGAACGGTTCTCGCGACCAACCCGGACAGCTCGGAGCTGCGACACTCCTGCCCGATACGTAAGCGGGCTCGCTGTCCCTATTCGGTCTTGCTCCAGGCGGGGCTTGCCATGCCGTCCCGGTCGCCCGGTCCGCGGTGCGCTCTTACCGCACCCTTTCACCCTTGCCCCTCGCTCTACTCACGCGCGAAGGGCGGTTTGCTTTCTGTGGCGCTGTCCCTGGGATCGCTCCCGGCGGGCGTTACCCGCCGCCTTGTCGCTGTGGAGCCCGGACTTTCCTCCCCCTCGCGCATGGCGAGGGAGCGACCGCCCGGCTGTCTGGCCCACGCGGGTGCAGATGGGCCGGAACGACACCCGGGTCAACCGGAACGGTTAGCCGGCGGCGCGCTTCAGCAGGGCGATGAGGCGGGCCCGGGTCTCGCCGTCCGCGACGCCGTCGACGCGCTCGGGCCGCCAGTGGCGCTGGAACGCCGCCACCGTGGTCTGCGTCGCCTCGTCGTACTCGCCGGAGGGGGCGCAGTCGTAGCCGAGCCGGGTCAGGCCGGCCTGGACGATGAAAACACCGGGACCGGTGTCATTGCGGCCCAGCGCAGCCCCGGGGGCGGGGGGCGGCTCGGCCCATAGGCCGTGGCCGGCCTCGGCCAGGCGTTTCCAGGGAAAAAGTTCGCCCGGGTCGATCTTGCGGGCTGGGGCCACGTCGGAGTGGCCGACGATGTCGCCGTCGCGGATGTCCCAGCGCGAGCGCACCCCGTCCAGCAGGGCGATCAGCGCCTCGATCTGGATGTCGGGGAAGGGACGATAGCCCAGCTCGTGGCCCGGGTTCACCAGCTCGATCCCGATGGACAGGCCGTTGACGTCGGCACGCGCCCGCCAGGACGAGACGCCGGCGTGCCAGGCCCGCCGCGCCTCCGCCACCAGGCGGAAGATGCGGCCGTCCTCCTCGATCATGTAGTGAGCGGAGACCTTGGCGGCCGGGTCGCGCAGGCGCGCCAGGGCGGCCTCGCCGCTCTGCATCCCGGTGTAGTGGATCACCACCATGGACGGCGGCGCGGTGCGCGCGTCGAAGTTGGGGGAGGGCGCCTCGATGGGCCCTGGACCGTCAGTCATGAACAGCGTCGGTGAACAGGCTCAGCCCACGGGCCCTATAGCCCTGTGCGCTGGGAGAGGAGAAGGTGGCGGCGCCGGGCGGCCTGGCTCAGCGGCCGTGGCGATCCCAGCCGTAGGCCACCCAGGCATGGCCGCCGCGACGGACGGCCAGCGCCGCCTGCGGCCGCGGGCGCGCCCGCACCGCCAGCGCCATGAGGGCGGTCAGGGCGGCCGCCAGCACCAGCACCACGGCGAGCGTCGCGGCGAAGACCACGGCGACCAGGCCGGCCGCAGCCACCGCCAGCACCATCACCAGCGCGCCGAGCGCGCCGGCGGCGCCAGAACGAAGGTCGAAGCGTCGGACGGCGACGAGGTCGGTCGAGCGCCAGCGAACCATCTCGTTCATGATCATTGCTCCTCCAGCGCCCCAACGCAGACACACAGAGCCTTGTTGCAAGCTCAATGTCGGATCGATGACGGCCGTCGTCAACGGGCGCCGGCGACGCGGGTTGACGGTTCCCGTCGATTAGGTTCACCTCAGCCTGGGGTTGGGTCGCGGGGGCATATGCGCGGGATGGTGCGCGGGGCGTCGATGGTCGCGGCGCTTGCGATTTTTGGGGGAGCGCCTGCCTCGGCGGCCTGCAGCCTGCACATCTGGGGCGATCTCCCGCTGGAGCCGAGCGATACCCGAGCTCTCCTCAAGGCCAAGGTCAACAACCACCCGGTGGTCTTCATCGTCGACACGGGGGCGTGGGTGAGCTCCATGCCCTTGCCGGACGCCAAGCGGCTCGGCGTGAAGCTGGACGGGTGGGACTACAGTTCAGAAGGCATCGGCGGCGGGGTCTCCGAGATCGAAGGCCACATGGACCTGGCGCTCGGGGACGTGAGCCTACCTAGCGAGGCGATGACGGTCATGAACACCGGCTCGCTCGATCACAATGCAGTGGGGTTGATCGGACTCGATCTTCTTGCGCAGCGTGATCTGGAAATCAATCTACCCGAGAATAAATTGAAGTTGGTCAAGGTCCAGGGGTGTTCTGCCGCCGACCTTGCGTATTGGACTCCAGATAGGGTCGTCAACGAGACGCCTCTGGCTGTGGACGGCGGGAAGCGCCCCGAGATACTGTTGGACGTGATGTTGAACGGGCATCTGGTGCCGGCGTTGCTCGACAGCGGATCCCCTCATACCATTGTGACTTTAGCGGCGGCGCGAGCAGCCGGCGCAGACCTGAGCATCGCCAAACCGACCAAGGCCATCGGCGGCATCGGCGTGCACACAATTTCCGCCGACACCGCGCGGTTCGACACCTTCTCAATCGGTGGGGAAACGATCCGCAACGCCAGGATCATCGTCTCCGACATGTGGAAGTACAACCACGTGGCTGAGACAGGGACCCGGCTCGGCGCCGAGGCGCCGGAGGTGTTCCGGCCGCGGATGCTGCTCGGGGCCGACTTCCTGCGGTCGCACAGGGTCCTGGTCGTCAACAGCATGCATCTGATGGCGTTCAGCTACGTAGGCGGTCCGGTCTTCGACACCTCCGGTCGCGAGGCGGCGGGACCGCCCGCCGGCCCGCCGCCAGAGCAGGCGCCCGCGGCGGCGCGCTGATCGCCGCGAGCGTCCTTCGCAGACAAAACCTTGTGCGCCCGGCGTGGCGCCATAGAAGGCGTCGACAACACGCCGCGCTACCGGATCACTCGATGCTCACCCTCGTCCTAGCCCTCGCCCTCGCCCAGGCGGATGCGGCCCCTGCGGCGGCCGCCCCGCCGCCGCCCGCCGCCGCCGCGGCGTCTCCGACGCCCAAGGGCGCGCCTGCCGAGGATTATGACTTCGTGGCCTGGTGCCACGGCGCCCTGACGGGGCACATGGCGATGTACCAGGAGGTGAAGCCCGAGCTCGTCTCCATCGAGCAGCCGGGCGAGGTCGCCGCCGACGAGAAGAACGACAAGCTGCAGATGGCCGCCGGACGCGAGTACCTGGCGCTCTACACCCGCGCGCTGGCGAACGTGGAGAAGGGCCACCCCGCCTTCGCCACGCGTCGCAAGGCGGCCGAGGCGCAGGGCGCGGCGATCTGGGATCCCTTCAAGGCCGCCTCGCCGCGCCAGCGCATGTGGGCCTGGGTGGGCTGGGACCTGCCGGGCCGCTGCGAGACCGCCTCCAAGACCCTGCTGACGCCGGCCGGCCGCCTGGCGGCGCTGAAGAGCCCCGCGCCCAGCGGCGGTGCGCCGGCCAGCATCGACGACGCCCTGGCGACGCCAGGCGCTGCGCCTCCGGCCCCTGCCGACGCGGGCGCCCCGCCGCCTGCGGCCGACGCCCCGGCGCTCCGCGGCCCCCAGTAGCGCCTGACCCAGCAAGAGCCCGGCACAGCAAGAGCCCGACCCAGGGAGCCCATGTCCATGTCGCTGCAATCCCCCGCGCTCAGCCGCGTCAAACCCTCCTCCACCATGGCCATCAGCGCCAAGGCCCGCGAACTGAAGCGGGCCGGCCGCGACATCGTCGCCCTGGCCGCTGGCGAGCCGGATTTCGACACGCCCGACAACGTCAAGGAGGCGGCGATCCGCGCCATCCAGGCGGGCGACACCAAGTACACCGACGTGGACGGCACGCCGGAGCTGAAGGCCGCCATCTGCGCCAAGTTCCAGCGTGAGAACGGCCTGTCCTACAAGCCGTCCCAGGTGAACGTCTCCCCGGGCGGCAAGCCGGTGATCTACAACGCCCTGGTGGCCACCCTTTCGCCCGGCGACGAGGTGGTGATCCCCACCCCCTACTGGGTGTCCTATCCCGACATGGTGCTGCTGGCCGGGGGCGAGCCGGTGTTCGCGCCGACGACCGCCGCAAACGGCTTCCTGCTGCAGCCGGAGGATCTGGAGCGGGCGATCACGCCTAGGACCAAGTGGCTGATCCTGAACTCGCCCTCAAACCCCTCGGGCGCCGCCTATTCGCGCGAGGCGCTGAAGGCCCTGGCGGAGGTGCTGCTGCGCCATCCGCAGGTCTGGGTGCTGACGGACGACATGTACGAGCACCTGATCTACGATGGCTTCAAGTTCTCGACCATCGCCGAGGTCGAGCCGGCGCTGTACGAGCGGACGCTGACCATGAACGGCGTGTCCAAGGCCTACGCCATGACCGGCTGGCGCATCGGCTACGCCGCCGGGCCCGAGCCGCTGATCAAGCTGATGGCCAAGGTCATGAGCCAGTCCACCTCCAACCCCTGCTCGATCTCGCAGGCCGCGGCGGTGGAGGCCCTGAACGGCACGCAGGCCTTCATCCCCGAACGCGCCAAGGCGTTCGAGCGGCGGCGCGATCTGGTCGTGTCCATGCTGAACCAGGCCAGCGGCATCCGCTGCCCCAAACCCGAAGGCGCCTTCTACGTCTATCCGTCGTGCGAGGGCCTGCTGGGCCGCAAGGCGCCGTCGGGCAAGGTGATCCAGAACGACCTGGACTTCACCAACGAACTGCTGGACGCCGAGGGCGTGGCGGTGGTGCAGGGGGAGGCGTTCGGCCTGTCGCCCTTCTTCCGCATCTCCTACGCCACCGCCGATTCGGTGCTGGAGGACGCCTGCGCCCGTATCCAGCGCTTCTGCGGCAGCCTCGCCTGAGCGGCGGCGCCGCGAGACGACTTTGGGGGCTTAAGTGATCGCGGCGCTCGCGGCGGCCGCGCTGGCGGCCGCGGTCGTCGCCCTGGCCTTGGCGGGGCTGATCGCCTGGAGCGGCCCGGTGGACCCCCCTCGGGCGCGCGGTTCGCACGCCCGGCCGACGCCCACCTCCGGCGGGCTGGCCATCGTGGCGGGCGCCTGCGTCGGGGCGGCCGTGGCCGCGCGGCTCCTGCACCTGGGCGGAGCTGAGCTCTGGCGTACCGCGGTGGTGACGGCGATCGCGGCGGGGCTGGGGGCGCTCGGCGCTGTGGACGACCTGTTCGACCTGGGCGCCAAGTCCAAGCTGCTGCTGCAGATGCTCGTCGCCCTGGTGTTCGCCGCGTCGGTCGCGCGGATCGAGGCGGTGCCCCTGGCCGGACCGCTCGCCCTGCCGCTGGGGCCCTGGCTCGGCGCGATCGGCACGGCGCTGTGGATCGTGGTGGCCGCGAACGCGGTCAACTTCATGGACGGCGCCAACGGGGTAGCGGCGGGCGCGCTGGCCGTGGCGCTCGCGGCGCTGGGCCTCGGCGCCCTGGCGGCGGGGGAGCCGGCGGTCGCGGCGGCGGCCCTGGCGGGAGCCGCGGCCAATGCGGGCTATCTGCCCTGGAACCTTGGCGGCCGGCTGTTCCAGGGCGACGTGGGGGCGCTGTTCTCCGGCTTCCTGCTGGCGGGCTTGGCGGTGGCGGCGGAGCGGGGCGGGCAGGGCGTCTATCTGTACTTCGCGCCGCTGGCCCTGCTGCCCTTCCTGACCGACGTGCTTTTGACCCTGCTGTGGCGGGCGCGGCGGGGGCTGAACCTGCTGGAGGCCCACCGCGACCACCTCTATCAGCTGTGGCTGCGCCGCACGGGCAGGGGCCATGCGGCCCTGGCCGCCCGGGTGGCCGCCATCATGGCCGCCTATGGCGCCTACGCCCTGGCGGTGCAACAGGCCCCCCGCGGGCTGCAGCCGGCGCTGTTCGGCCTGGGGCTGGCGGTGTGCGTGGTCGGCTGGACGGCGATCCGGCGGCGGCTGGAGCGGGCGTAGCGGCGACGAGGTGGCGGCTTTGTCCTCCCCTGCTGCGCAGCAGCGGGGGAGGGGGACCACCCGCAGGGTGGTGGAGGGGGCGTGGCCGCCGCTACCGTTCGATCATCGTCAGGCCACAGCGGCGGCGACGCCCCCTCCGTCACGGCGCGTATCCGCGCCATGCCCATAAACGCCTTCGCGTTTAAACCCCCGCTTCTGCGAAGCAGGGGAGGACAGGGGCGGAGCCTGCCTCACAGCAGCAGGTGGCTCGTCGCCACGGTCTTGGGCAGGCTCATCAGGATGCGGGTGCCGTACAGGCCGTCCACGGGGTCGCCGTGGATGGGGCTGGCGGCGGCGATGCGGCCGCCCATGGCCTCCACGAAGCCCTTGGAGATGGACAGGCCCAGGCCCACGCCCTTGCTGCGCTCGCCGCGGGTGCGGTCGCTCGGCTCCTCGATGCGGCGGAAGCGGTCGAACACCCGCTCCAACTCGGCGGTGGGGATGCCCTTGCCCTCGTCCTCGATGGAGATGACCACGTTCTGGCGGTCCTCGTAGGCGGCGACCTCGATCGGGGCGTCGGGCGCGCTGTAGGCGATGGCGTTCTCGATCACGTTCACCACAGCCTGCTCAAGGAGGGTGGGGTCGATCTCCACCAGCGACAGCTCCTTGGGATAGTCGCGCACCACCTGGCGGGCGCCCAACCGCCGGTCCAGCCGCTCCAGCGCGGCGGAAAGCACCTCGCGCACGTCGGTCAGCTGTTTCTTGGGGCGCAGGGCGTCGCCGTCCAGGCGGGTCATGTCCAAGAGGTTGCCGATGTAGCGGTTCAGCCGCTCCGCCTCCTCGCGGATGCTGTCCAGTAGGTCGCGGCCGATCTCCGGCTTCAGCTTGGGCCCGTAGTCGATCAGGGTGGTGGCGGCGCCCAGCACCGTGGCCAGCGGCGTGCGCAGGTCGTGGCTGATGGAGTTCAAGAGCGCGGCGCGCAGCCGGTCGGAGCGGCGGGCGGCCTCGTTCTCCACCCGGTCGGCCGCCAGGTCCGCCCGCTCGATCGCCACCGCCCCCTGGTCGAGCAGGGCGGCCAGCAGGCGCTCGTCGTCGGGGGACAGGTCCGGGGCGGCCTCGTAGCCCGCCGCGCCGGCCGTGCCGCGCACCCCCACCAGCGGGCGGAAGCTCCATCCGGCCTGGGGCAGGGTGCCGGTGGCCGCCCCCGCCGCCTCGCCCCGCTCGAACGCCCAGCGCGCCGCGCTCATGGCCGAGGTGGAGAGCGCGGCGCTCGACGGCGCGGCGGCGACGGGGGCGAGCTCGCCCTTCGCCGGCAGCAGCACCACCGCCCTGACGCCGGAGGCGGCGGCGGCCTGCTCGGCGAGCACCTGGGCCGCCTCGTCCCGGGTGGAGGCGCCCGAGAGCCGCCGGCTCGCCGCCAGCAGCGCCGCCACGGTGGAGGCGCGCCGCACGCTCAGCCTCACCTGGTCGCGGATGCGCCCGGACAGGCCGCCCGTGAGCGCGGCGACCCCGAAGAAGATCAGGAAGGTCAGCAGGTCCGCCGCATGGCCGATGACGAACGAGAACCGCGGCGGCAGGAACAGGAAGTTGTAGACCAGGACCGCCAGCGCCGAGGCGGTCAGCGCGGGCCGCAGCCCGCCCAGCACCCCGCTCAGCACCACGCTGGTGATGTAGACCATCGCCAGGTTGGCGCTGGAGGACAGCCGGTCGAGCGCGGCGGAGACCAGGGTGGCGACGGCCACCAGCCCGACCGCCTTGGCGTAGCCTTCCCAGACCAGCTGCGCCGGGGCCGGCCGGGGGGCGGTGGGGGGCGGGGGCTCCGGCGCGCCCTCGGTGATGAAGTGCAGCGCGGCGCCGCCCGAACGCTGCAGCAGCGCCTGGGCCAGGTCGCGTCCGAACAGGCGGCCCAGACGCCGCGAGCGGGACTTGCCCAGCACGATCTGGGTGACGTTGTTGCGCCGGGCGTAGTCGAGCACCGCGCCGGGCAGGTCGTCGCCGGTCAGCACCAGGGTCGCGCCGCCCAGCTGCTCGGCCAGCTTCAGCGCCTCGGTCAGGCGCTTGCCGGTGTGCGCGGCGGGGGGTGGGCGGTTGGTCGCCTCGACGTGGGCGACCGTCCAGGGCGCGTCCATCATCTCCGCCAGGCGGCGGCCGGCGCGGACCAGGGCGGTGGCCATGGGATCGCCGGCGACCAGCACCAGGATCCGCTCGCCCGCCGCCCAGGGTCCCTCGATGCCCTGGCGACGCATGGCGGCGTTCAGGTGGTCGTCCACCGTCTGGGCTGCGCGGCGCAGGGCCAGCTCGCGCAAGGCGGTCAGGTTCTCGATCTTGAAGAAGCGGTCGGCGGCCAGGCGCGCCGTCTCGGGCACATAGACCTTGCCCGCGTCCAGCCGGGTGCGCAGCTCGTCCGGCGTGATGTCGACGACTTCGATCTCGTCGGCGTTGGACAGGGCGGAGTCGGGCACCGTCTCGCGCTGGCGCACCCCGGTGATGCGCCAGACCACGTCCACCAGGCTTTCCAGGTGCTGGACGTTCAGCGTGGTCCACACGTCGAGGCCTGCGGCCAGCAGCTCCTCCACGTCCTGCCAGCGCTTGGGATGGCGCGAGCCGGGGGCGTTGGAGTGGGCGTATTCGTCGACCAGCAGCAGCTTGGGCTGGCGCGCCAGCGCCCCGTCGATGTCGAACTCCAGCAGGGTGCGGCCGCGGTACTCGACGGGGCGCCGGGCCATGACCTCCAGCCCCTCCAGCAGGGCCTCGGTCTCCTTGCGGCCGTGGGTCTCCACCACGCCGACCACCACGTCGGCGCCCTCGGCCCGGCGGCGGGCGGCGGCGCTCAGCATCTCGTAGGTCTTGCCCACCCCCGGCGACATGCCGAGGTAGACGCGCAGCTTCCCCCGGCCCTCCCGCCGCGCCTGAGCCAGCAGGGCGTCGGGGTCGGGCCGCCCCGGATCGCGGTTCGCAGGTCGGTCCCGCTCGTTCATCGCTCCCGATTAGACCAGCATCAGCCCTTCACCGGGAAGCGCTGATCGAGCGCCCGGTTGGCCAGCAGCACATTGACCCGCGGCTCGCCGAACACGCCCAGCGTGCGGCCCTGCGTCTCGCTCTCGATCAGGGCCTGGACCGCTTCGGGGGCGACGTGGCGCGCGCCGGCGATGCGCGCGACCTGCAGGGCGGCGTTCTCAGGCGAGATGTCCGGGTCCAGGCCCGAGGCGGAGGTGGTCACCATGTCGACGGGCAAGGTCGCGCCGGGCGACGCCTTGGACAGGGCCGCCGCGTCGCCGGCGATCCGCTGCGCCAGCTTGGGGTCGAGCGGGCCGTAGTTGGTGCCGCCCGAGCTGGTCGGGTCGTAGCCGTTCCCCGCCGCGGAGGGGCGAGGATGCAGGTACTGGGGCTTGGCGAAGCCCTGGGCGATCAGGGCGGAGCCGACCACGTGGCCGTCGGCGGCGCGGATCAGCCCGCCGTCCGCCTGGCTCCTGAAGCCGAGCTCGGCGATCCCGGTCACGACGGCCGGGTAGGCCAGGCCCAGCAGCAGGGTGAACAGGGCGATCATCACGACCGCGGGGCGGATGTGGGTCAGCATGGATGGCGTCTCTGAACACCCTTCCCTCTCGAAGGGGGAAGGGCAGGGATGGGGGTGAGTGCAGGAGGTCTGGGGAAGGGCGCCCGAGGCGGCGCCCCCTCATATGCGCTTCGCTTCGATCGCAGCGCGCGCACCCCCACCCAACCCTCCCCCTTCGAGGGGGAGGGCGATTGGCGAGGGCGGTCGTGGAGGATCATGCCCCTCACGCCAGGTGCAGCGCCGAGACGATCAGGTCGATCGCCTTGATGCCGACGAAGGGGGCTGCGACGCCGCCGAGGCCGTAGATCAGCAGGTTTCGGCCCAGAAGGGCGCCCGCGCCGATCGCCCGGTACTTCACGCCGCGCAGCGCCAGCGGGATCAGCGCCACGATGATCAGGGCGTTGAAGATCACCGCCGACAGGATGGCGCTGTGCGGGTTGGACAGCCGCATGATGTTCAGCGCGCCCAGCGCCGGCAGCGACACCACGAAGATCGCCGGGATGATGGCGAAGTATTTCGCCACGTCGTTGGCGATGGAGAAGGTGGTCAAGGCGCCGCGGGTGATCAGCAGCTGCTTGCCGACCTCCACGATCTCGATGACCTTGGTGGGGTCGCTGTCCAGGTCGACCATGTTGCCGGCCTCGCGCGCGGCCTGGGCGCCGGTCTGCATGGCCACGCCCACGTCGGCCTGGGCGAGGGCGGGCGCATCGTTGGCGCCGTCGCCGCACATGGCCACCAGCCGGCCCTTGGCCTGCTCCTCGCGGATCAGGCGCAGCTTGTCCTCGGGCGTCGCCTCGGCCAGGAAGTCGTCCACCCCCGCTTCGGAGGCGATGGCGGCGGCGGTCACCGGGTTGTCGCCGGTGATCATCACCGTGCGCAGGCCCATGCGGCGCAGGTCGGCGAAGCGGGTCTTCACGTTGGGCTTCACCACGTCCTTCAGGTGGATCACGCCCACCAGCCGGTCGCCCTCGCTCACCGCCAGCGGCGTGCCGCCGGAGCGGGCGATGCGGTCCACCGCGGCGCCCAACTCCGCCGGCATGCGCGAGCGGTCCAGCTGCAGCGTCTTCAGCACCGCGTCCACGGCGCCCTTGCGCCAGGACAGGGTCCCGACCTCCAGGCCCGACTGGCGGGTGACGGCGCTGAAGGGGATGGTCACCGCATCGGCGGGCAGGTCGGCGACCACGCCCTGCTCCCGCGCCAGATCGACGATGGAGCGGCCCTCCGGCGTCTCGTCGGCCAGGCTGGCCATCAGGGCGGCGCGCATGGCGGCGGCGGCGGGCAGGCCCGGGGCGGGGATCACCTCGGTGGCCATGCGGTTGCCGAAGGTGATGGTGCCGGTCTTGTCGAGCAGCAGGGTGTCCACGTCGCCCGCGGCCTCCACCGCCCGGCCGGAGGTGGCCAGCACGTTGAACTTCAGCAGCCGGTCCATGCCGGCGATACCGACCGCTGAAAGCAGCCCGCCGATCGTCGTCGGAATGAGACAGATGAACAGGGCGCCCAGCACCATGGGGTCGAGCACCACGCCGGAATACTTGCCGAGGCCCAGGAGGGTGACGACGGCGATCTCGAAAACGATGGTCAGGCCGGCCAGCAGCACGGCCAGGGCGATCTCGTTGGGGGTCTTCCGCCGGTCGGCGCCTTCGACCATGGCGATCATGCGGTCCAGGAAGCTGGAGCCCTGGGCCGCGGTCACCCGCACCTTGATCCAGTCCGAGACGACGGTCGTGCCGCCGGTGACCGCCGAGCGGTCGCCGCCGCTCTCGCGGATCACCGGCGCGCTCTCGCCGGTGATGGCCGCCTCGTTGACGCTGGCCACGCCCTCGACGATCTCGCCGTCGGCGGGGACCATGTCGCCCGCCTCCACCAGGATCAGGTCGCCCACCGCCAGCTTGTAGGCGGAGGTGGGGACCGTCGTCCCGGAGGCGGTGTCGACGATCAGCTTGGCCTTGGTGTCGACCCGGGCGGCGCGCAGGCTGTCGGCCGCCGCCTTGCCCCGGCCCTCCGCCACGCTCTCGGCGAAGTTGGCGAACAGCACCGTGGCCCACAGCCAGGCCGCGATCTGCACGGCGAACCAGGGGCTGGTGTGGTTCACGAAGGCGGCCACGGTGGAGATGGTGGCGAGCACCGCCACCACCTCGGTGGCCAGGATCACCGGGTTGCCGGTGAGCTGGCGGGGGTCGAGCTTGGCGAGAGCGTCGCGCCCCGCCCGGGAGAGGAGCGCGCCCTGCGATCCCCCCATCGCCAGGGCCGAGGTCGCGTGCCGCGTCCCGCCCTCGCTGATCGTCGCCGAAGTCATGGGTGTTGGCTTTCTCGAAGGTTCAGTGCGCTGTCGCGGCGAGCATCTGGAAGTGCTCGACCAGCGGACCCAGGGCGAGGGCGGGGAAGAACTGCAGGCCGCCGAGGATCAGGATCACCCCGATCAAGAGGCCGATGAACAGCCCGTTGTCGGTGGGCAGGGTGCCGGCGGTCGGCTGCAGCCTCGGCTTGGCGGCCAGCGCGCCGGCCATGGCCATGACCGGGACCAGATAGGCGAAGCGTCCCAGCGCCATGGTGATCCCCAGAGTGGTGTCCCACCAGGGCGCATTGGCGGTCAGGCCGCCGAAGGCCGAGCCGTTGTTCCCCGCTGCCGAGCTGTAGGCGTAGAGGATTTCCGACAGGCCGTGCGGGCCGCTCGCCGCCAATCCTTTCAGCGCCGCCGGCAGGACCGCCGCGGCGGCCGAAAAGCCCAGGATGCACAACGGCAGGATCAGCACCGCGAGCAGGGCGTACTTGACCTCTCGGGCCTCGATCTTCTTGCCCAGATACTCCGGCGTGCGGCCGACCATCAGCCCGGCGATGAACACCGAGAAGATCGCCATCACCACCACGCCGTAAAGCCCCGAGCCGACGCCGCCCGGCAGGATCTCGCCCAGCTGGATCAGGAACATGGCCATGCCGCCGCCGATCGGTGTGAAGCTCTCGTGCCAGCCGTTGATCGCGCCGCACGAGGCGCCGGTGGTCATGGCTGCGAAGACGGAGGTAGCGGCGGCCCCGAAGCGGACCTCCTTGCCCTCCATGTTGGGGATGTGCGCGACGTGCAGCGTGTGCGCCAGCGCCGGCGTCGGGCTGGTCTCGGCCACGTAGATGATCGCCGCGGCCGCGCCCAGCAGCACCACCATGGCCGCGACCAGCGCTCGCGCCTCCTTGCGCTTGCCCGCCATGATCCCGAACGCAATCACGCAGGCGAAGCCGAGACAGTTCATCGCCACCATGGCCACAAGGTTGGTGAGCGGCGTCGGGTTTTCATAAGGATGGGAGGAGTTGGCGTTGAAGAAGCCTCCTCCGTTGGTGCCGATCTGCTTGATCGCCTCCTGGCTGGCGACCGGCCCGACCGTCAGCGTCTGCTTGGCGCCTTCCATGGTGGTGGCGTCGACGTGCTGGGCGAAGGTCTGGGGCACGCCCTGGAGCACCAAGGCTATGGCCATCAGCAGCGAGAACGGCAGGAGCAGGTAGAGCGTCACCCGCACCATGTCGCGCCAGAAGTTGCCCAGCCCCTCGCCCCGATGGGCGGCGAAGGCGCGGGCGAAGGCGGCCACCACCGCCACGCCGGTGGCGGCCGAGGCGAAGTTCTGCACCGCCAGCCCCGCCATCTGCGTCAGGTTGGAGACGGCGCTCTCGCCAGAATAGCTCTGCCAGTTGGTGTTGGTGACGAAGCTGATGGCGGTGTTGAACGCCAGATGCGGGCTGAAGCCGGCCAGCTTCAGCGGATTCAGCGGCAGCACGCCCTGCAGCCGCAGGATGGCGTACAGCAGGAAGAAGCCCGCCGCATTGAACGCCAGCAACGCGCCCGTATAGCCGAGCCAGTTCTGGCTCTTGTGCTCGTCAATGCCGCTGGCGCGGTAGAACAGCGCCTCGATGGGACGCATGACTGGATCAAGCCAGGTCCTGCCGCCTTCGAACACGCGCGCAAGATACGCGCCGAGCGGCCACGCGAGGGCGACCGTCAGCGCAATGGTTAGGGCGATCTCCGCCCAGCCCTGCCATGTCATCGGAAGTATCCGCTAAAGCATTGTCGATCTGGAGCGGATCGAAAATGCTGAAAAATCCAATCAGAGCATGATTTCCGCCGAAATCGGCATCCACTTTCGGCTATCATGCTCTAAAACTTTTCGGGTCGCAGCAGCGCCACGACCATGTAGACCGCGACGCCCAGCGCCGCGGCCCCGTAGATCAGGCCGACGATCATGGTCTTACAGCCGCCTCAGGCCGAAGCCGTAGGCGCCCATCAGCACGAACAGCGCCGCGCCGAGCACGATGAAGATGAAGTCGTCCATGCAACCCTCCAGTCGAGACAGAGGATCAGCGAGGGCCGGGTAAACGATCCAGACGCGCCCTTCGCCGGCCGCATAAAGGCCGGATAAAGACCAGCCATGTTGTCGTCTCCCGCTGCTGCGCAGCGGGGGAGGGCGTTCAGAGCACCAGGATCGCGCGGAAGTCGTTGACGTTGGTCAAGGTAGGGCCGGTGACCACCTGGCGGCCCAGCGCGGCGAAGAAGCTGTGGGCGTCGTTGCGGGCGAGGAAATCCGCCGGGTCCAGCCCGCGGCTCCGCGCCGTCTCCAGCACCTGCGGGTCGATCCAGGCGCCCGCCACCTCCTCGCTCCCGTCCACGCCGTCGGTGTCGGCGGCCAGGGCGTAGACGCCCGCAAGCCCCCGCAGGGCGATGGCCAGGGCGAGCAGGAACTCCACGTTGCGCCCGCCCCGACCCGACCCCTTCCCCGAATCCTTCATGGACACGGTGGTCTCGCCGCCGGACAACAGCACGCAGGGACGGTCGAACGGCTGGCCGCGCACCGCGACCTGGCGGGCGAGGGCTGTGAGAGCCTTGGCAACCTCGCGGCTTTCGCCCTCCAGCGAGTCGGACAGGATGTGCGGCGTCACGCCTGCGGCCCGCGCGGCCGCGGCGGCGGCCTCCAGCGAGGCCTGGGGCGTGGCGATCAGCCGGGTCGTCGCGCCGGCGAGGCGCGGATCTCCGGGCTTCACCGACTCGCCCGCGCCGCTCTCAAGCAACCGGCGCACGCCTTCGGGCGGAGTGATCCCGTAGCGCCTAAGCACCTCCAGCGCGTCGGCGCAGGTGGTCGGGTCGGGGACCGTGGGACCCGAGGCGATGTCCAGCGGATCATCCCCCGGCACGTCGGAGATCAGCAGCGACGCCACCCGCGCCGGATGCGCCGCCGCCGCCAGCCGGCCGCCCTTGATGGCGGAGAGATGCCGGCGCACGGTGTTGATCTCGCCGATCGTCGCCCCGCTGGCGAGCAGGGCACGGTTCACCGCCTGCTTGTCCTCCAGCGTCACGCCGAGGGCGGGCAGGGTCATCAGGGCCGACCCGCCGCCGGAGATCAGGCAGAGCAGCAGGTCGTCCGCCCCCAGCGCCTCCGCCAGCGCCAGGATGCGCCGCGCCGCCTCCACGCCCGCGGCGTCGGGGGTGGGGTGGGCCGCCTCCACGATCTCGATGCGCTCGCAGGGGACGGCGTGGCCGTAGCGGGTGACCACCAGCCCTTCCAGCCGCTCCACGCCCCAGGCCGCCTCCACCGCCTGGGCCATGGCGGCCGAGGCCTTGCCGGCGCCGACCACGACCACGCGCCCGCCAGGACGCTCCGGCAGGTTCTGCGCCACCACCCGCCCGGGCTGGGCGGCGGCGACCGCGGCGTCGAACAGGGAGCGGAGCAGCGCGTCTGGAGGCATCAGGGTCACTACGCCTGCAAGGGCGTGTCCGCCATGGCGCGCGGAGCTTACAAATCGGCCCTGAACCTTGACTTTCCACAACTTCCGCCTAAATGGCGGGAAACAGAGACCGGGAATCGGGCGCAATGGGCTCGATGGCGTTTCGCCGGCCCTGGTCGCCTCCCGAAGAGATATGACAGACTTCGCCCAGCTCGGGCTCAGACCCGAGGTTCTCCAGGCGGTCGCCGACACCGGCTACACCACGCCCACTCCGATCCAGGAACAGGCCATCCCCGTCGCCCTCGCTGGTCGCGACGTCCTCGGCATCGCCCAGACCGGCACCGGCAAGACCGCCGCCTTCACCCTGCCCATGATCGACCGCTTGGCCACTGGCCGGGCGCGGGCGCGCATGCCGCGCTCCCTGGTGCTGGCTCCCACGCGCGAGCTGGCGGACCAGGTCGCCGCCTCCTTCGAGAAGTACGCCAAGCAGACCTCGCTGAAGTGGGCGCTGCTGATCGGCGGCGTCTCGTTCGACGAACAGCTGAAGGCGCTGGACCGCGGCGTGGACGTGCTGATCGCCACCCCCGGCCGCCTGCTCGACCTGTTCGAGCGCGGCAAGCTGATGCTGATGGGCGTCGAGCTGATGGTGGTCGACGAGGCCGACCGCATGCTCGACATGGGCTTCATCCCCGACATCGAACGCATCTTCAAGCTGACCCCGCCCAAGCGGCAGACCCTGTTCTTCAGCGCCACCATGCCGCCGGAGATCACCCGGCTCACCACCCAGTTCCTGAAGGACCCCACCCGGATCGAGGTGTCGCGCCCGGCGACCACCGGCGAGAACATCAGCCAGTTCATCGCCGAGCTGCCCACCGCCGAGCCCAAGGCCAAGCGTACCGCCCTGCGCACCCTGATCGAGCGGGCCGAGGTGAAGAACGGCATCGTCTTCTGCAACCGCAAGAGCGAGGTCGACATCGTCGCCAAGTCGCTGGCGAAGCACGGCCTGGACGCCGCCGCCATCCATGGCGACCTGGACCAGCAGACCCGCATGCGGACGCTGGAGAAGTTCCGCGCCGGCGAGCTGGCGATCCTGGTCGCTTCGGACGTCGCCGCCCGCGGCCTGGACATCCCGGCCGTCAGCCACGTCTTCAACTACGACGTGCCGCACCACGCGGACGACTACGTCCACCGGATCGGCCGCACCGGCCGCGCCGGCCGCACGGGGGAGGCCTACATGCTGGTCACCCCGGCGGACGCCAAGGGCTACGACAAGGTCCTGAAGCTGACGAAGAAGGAGCCCGAGAAGGTCTCCCTCGACCTGGACTGGGACCGTCTGGAGGAGGCCGGGCGTGAGGACGGCGACCGTCGCCGCCGGCGCGACGGCGAGCGGGGCCGCGGCGGCCGCGACCGCGCGCGCCGCCCCGATCGCGCCGAGGCGGCCGATGTTCCGGCTGTCGAGGCGGACGAGGCGCCTGGGCCGCGCCGTGAGCGTGAACGTGATCGCGACCACGACGCCCCGCCTCCGCGGCGCGAGCGTGAGCGCGACCATGCCCCGGCCGCGCCCCGTCGCGAACGCGACCACGCTGAGCCCCGCCGCGAGCGTGAGTACGCAGAGCAGGCGTCGCGGACAGCCCGCGGCGGCCGCCGCCGCGACTCGGACGAGCCGCGTGAGGGCGAGCGCGTCGGCTTCGGCGCCGACACCCCCGCCTTCCTGTTGCGCGTGACGCCCCTCCCGCCCGTGAAACCAAAGCGCGATTCCGTCGTTTTAGAGGGCTGAGCGGCCCCGCGGCCAAGCTCTGTTTACCGCCCGTTTCACGGTATGAGCCTATGACCCCGCGACGGTGGTTGCGGGGCGGGCGAGATGGCGGATGGTCGGGCGGCGGACGTGGAAGTCGCGCTGCGGAGCCCGCAATCGTACAGCCTCGCCCAGTCGGCGCTGGCGGCCATGCAGGCGGCTGGCGTCTGGCCGACGCCGCTGAACTTTGAACTTTGGCTGCATGTGGTCGCCGACGCCGAGGGGCCGCTCAGCCTGGAGATCCGCGCGCTCCGCTCCTCCGGCGAGGTCATCACCGAGGAGAAGAGCGAGGAGCTCGCCGCCCGCTTCCTGCCGCGCGGCCGCCTGGACGAGCAGATCCGCGACGCCGGCCAGCACCTGGACCTGCAGCTGGAGCAGGTCGCCCGCGCCATCGTCTCGGCCCAGAAGTCCAACGCCGACTACGGTCGCACCCTGGCCGGCGCCTCCAAAGAACTCGCCGACGAGCGCTCGGTGGAGGACGTCAAGCGCCTGATCAAGACGCTGACCACCGCCACCCGCAACGTGCAGAAGGAGAACAGCGCGCTGGAGAAGCGGCTGAACACCTCCACCGAAGAAGTGAAGCGGCTGCGCGAGCATCTGGAGAGCGCCCGTCGCGACGCCATGACGGACGCCTTGTCCAGCCTGCCCAACCGCAAGGCCTTCGACCAGGGCCTCGCCCGCGCCTGCGCCGAGGCGGACGTCAATGGCCAGCCGCTGACCCTGGCGGTGCTGGATATCGACCACTTCAAGCGCTTCAACGACACCTGGGGCCACCAGACGGGCGACCAGGTGATCCGCTTCGTCGCCAGCATCATCAAGCGCAACGGCAGCCCGCCGCGCCTGCCGGCCCGCTATGGCGGGGAGGAGTTCGCCCTGGTGCTGCCGGGCGAGACGGCGGACGCCGCCGCGGCGGTCCTTGAGGCGATCCGGATCGAGATCGGCTCGCGCAGCCTGAAGCGCCGCTCCACCGACGAGGATCTGGGCGCCGTCACCGTGTCGGTCGGCGTGGCGGCCCGCAGGCGCGGCGAGAGCCTGGCCAGCCTGGTGGAGCGCGCGGACGCGGCGCTGTACGAGAGCAAGCGCGCCGGCCGCAACCGCGTCACCAACGCCGAGGCGCCGGCCGAAATGCAGGCCGCCTGATCTGCTCGTTCAGGCGTGGTGCAGGGTCGCGGCACGAACCCGCCTGCTGCTTTTGTTCTCCTCCCCAGACTTGTTTGATTTTCGGTGAGATTTGGACGCACGCGAAGCTCCGCAGGCAAGGGCGGTTGGCCTGCTGGGCCTAAGGCTCCCATTGGCGGGGCCGTGGCGCCCTGAACGAGTCCAGGCGAGATGACGGGGGGCGAGACTGGACGAGTGGCGCGCGAAGGCGGCGTTCAGGTCGCAGCGGCGGCGCGTCCACCCGCAGGTGCGGCTCGAGAACCGGCGAAGCCGCGCTCACGACGACCGCGGCCGGACACCGTGGGGATCAAACGTCCAGGTCGTCGGCGGCGAATTCGGCGTTTTCCTGGATGAAGCGGAAGCGCAGCTCGGGCTTTCTCCCCATCAGCGTCTCCACCAGGTCGGCTACGGACTCCTCCGCACGGGGCAGGGCGACGCGGGCCAGGGTGCGGCGCGCGGGGTCCATGGTGGTTTCCTTCAGCTGGGCGGGCATCATCTCGCCCAGGCCCTTGAAGCGGCTGATCTCCGGCTTCTTGCCCTTGAAGGTGGTGGCCATCAGCTCGTCCTTGTGGGCGTCGTCGCGGGCGTACTCGGTCTTGCCCCCGTGGCTCAGGCGGTAGAGGGGCGGCAGGGCCAGGTACAGTTTCCCCGCCCGGATCATGTCGGGCATGGTGCGGTAGAAGAAGGTGATCAGCAGGGAGGCGATGTGGGCGCCGTCCACGTCCGCGTCGGTCATGATGACGATGCGGTCGTAGCGCAGGTCCTCCTCCTTGTACTTGGAGCCGCCCTGGCAGCCGAGCGCCAGCATCAGGTCCGCCAGCTCCTTGTTGCCGGACAGCTTGTCCAGCGAAGCGGAGGCGACGTTCAGGATCTTGCCCCGCAGCGGCAGGATGGCCTGGGTGGCGCGGTTGCGGGCCTGCTTGGCGGAGCCGCCGGCGGAGTCGCCCTCCACCAGGAAGATCTCCGAGCCGTCCATGGCGCTGCCGGAGCAGTCGGCCAGCTTGCCCGGCAGGCGCAGCTTGCGCGTGGCGGAGGCGCGGGCGACCTCCTTGTCCTTCTTGCGCTTCAGCCGCTCCTCGGCCCGTTCGACCACGAACTGGAGCAGCGCGTTCGCCGACTTCGGCTGGGCGGTGAGCCAGTGGTCGAAGGGGTCGCGCAGGGCGGCCTCCACCAGGCGCTGGGCCTCGGCGGAGGACAGGCGCTCCTTGGTCTGGCCCTGGAATTCGGGGTTGCGGATGAAGACGCTGATCAGGGCGCCGGCCTGGGCGGCCACGTCCTCGGCGGTGAGGATGCCGGCGCGCTTGTCGCCGGTCAGCTCGGCGTACTGCTTCAGGCCCCGGGTCAGGACGGCGCGCAGGCCCGCCTCGTGCGTGCCGCCTTCGGGCGTGGGCACCGTGTTGCAGTAAGACTGGACGAAGCCGTCCGCCTCGCCGAAGCCGGCGGGGGACCAGGTCACCGCCCATTCCACCGCGCCGCCGCCTTCGGCCCGTTCGATGCGGCCGGCGAAGGGCTCGGGGGTCACGGTCTCGGTCTCGCCGACCCGCTCCTTCAGGAAGTCGGCCAGGCCGTTGGGGAAGTGGAAGACGGCCTCGGCCGGGGTGGCGTCGTGGATGCGCTCGGCGGCGCACTTCCAGCGGATCTCCACCCCGCGGAACAGGTAGGCCTTGGCCCGCGCCATGCGAAACAACCGGGCCGGCTTGAACGCCGCGCCCTCGCCGAAGATCTCCGGGTCGGGCGTGAAGCGGACCAGGGTGCCCTTCTTGCGCGAGGGGCCGATCTGGGCGACGGGGCCGAGCGGGTGCCCGCGGGAGAAGCTCTGCCGCCACTCGAAGCCGTCGCGCCAGGCGGTGACGTCCAGCCGCTCGGACAGGGCGTTCACCACCGAGACGCCCACCCCGTGCAGGCCGCCGGAGGTCTCGTACGCCTTGCCCGAGAACTTGCCGCCGGAGTGCAGCACGGTGAGGATCACCTCCAGCGCCGACTTGCCCGGGTGCTTGGGGTGGGGATCGACGGGGATGCCGCGCCCGTCGTCGCGCACGGACAGCGCGCCGTCGGCGTCGAGCACGACCTCGATGACCTTGGCGTGGCCGGCGACCGCCTCGTCCATGGAGTTGTCGAGGACTTCGGCGAACAGGTGGTGCAGCGCCCGCTCGTCGGTGCCGCCGATGTACATGCCCGGGCGGCGGCGGACGGGCTCCAGCCCCTCCAGCACCTCGATGTCCTTGGCCGAGTAGCCCGAGGCGGCCGCGCCGGCGGTCGGAGGCGCGGCGCGCTGGGCCTTGGGGTCGGCCGCGGGGCGGGGCTCCGCATGGGCGTCGGCCACCGGATGGGCGGGCACGGGCGCCAGGGCGGGATCGGAGAACAGGTCGAGGTCGGGCCCCGAACGGGCGGTCTTGGGCATGGGGCGTATGTAGGCGAGTCTTGGGCCCGGGATAATCGGGCGCCATCGCGCACCCGCCGTTGCGGGGCCGCCCTGCGCGCGCCGTCGGTTGACCTGCACGCCGCGTTGGCGGAGGAGACGGCCCCGGTTCCGGCGCGCCCCGCGCCCGCGCCGCCGCAGACACGAGGTCGCTCCCCGCCGATGAGCCGTCAGGTCAAAGCGCTGATCCACGATCGGTCGGAGGCGCCGGCGTGGGCCTGACCCTGGTGACCGGCGCGGCCGGCTTCATCGGCTCCAACCTCGCCGCCGCCCTGGCCGGGACCGGGCGCGACGTGGTCGCCTGCGACTGGTTCGGCCAGAGCGACCAGTGGCGCTACCTGGCCGAAGTGCGCCTGCACGACATCATCCCGCCCGAGCGCCTTGGCGCCTGGCTGGAGGGCGAGGGCCGCGCGGTCGACGAGATCGTCCACATGGGCGCGGTCTCCACCACGACCGAGACCGACGTGGACCGGATTATCGAGCGCAACGTGCGCGCCAGCCTGGACCTGTGGCGGGTGGCGGCGGAGCGTGACGCGGCGTTCATCTATGCTTCCTCGGCCGCCACCTACGGCGACGGCTCGCAAGGCTTCGTCGACGACGACTCGCCCGAAGCGCTGGCGCGGCTGCGGCCGCTGAACGCCTATGGCTGGAGCAAGCACATCGTCGACCGCCGCATCGTGGAGGACGTGCGCCGCGGCCGCCCCGCGCCCAGCCGCTGGGCGGGGCTGAAGTTCTTCAACGTCTACGGCCCGAACGAGGCGCACAAGGGCGCCATGCGCTCGGTGGCGCACCAGGTGTATCCGCGGGCCGCGCGAGGAGAGGCGGCGGCGCTGTTCCGCTCCGACAACCCCGCTTACGCCGACGGCGGGCAGCTGCGCGACTTCATCTACGTGAAGGATATCGAGGCGGTGGTGCTGCGGATGCTGGGCGCGGCCCGGCTGGGCGGTATCTACAACGTCGCCACCGGCCAGGCGCGCAGCTTCGCCGACCTCGCCCGCGCGGTGTTCACCGCCGCGGGGCAGGCGCCGCGCATCGAGTACCGGGAGATGCCGGAGGCGCTCCGCGGCCGCTACCAGTACTATACGCAGGCGGACATCACGAAGCTGCGCCGCGACGGCCTGGCCCCCGACTTCCGCGGGCTGGAGGACGGCGTGGCCGACTACGTCCACGCCCACCTCGCCCGGGAGTTCGTCGGCTAGCTATCTACCGTCAGTGGAACGGGGCAGGGGCGAGCACCGCGCCCTCGCCCCGGGCCTGCAGGCGCGCGTGGTCCAGCTCGTCCAGCGCCGCCTGGGCCTTCGGATCGCTCAGCACCGAGGCGGCTTCGACCAGGGTGTGCAGCGACACGCCGGTCAGGCCGAACGCCCTCTGCATCGCCTCGAAGGGCGACTTGCGCGAGGGGACGGTCTTCACGTCGACCACCTCCCCGGCCGGGAGGCCGGCCAGGCGCTTGGCCTCGGCCAGCGCCAGCGGCAGGCCGCCGAGCTTGTCCACCAGGCCCAGCCCTTGCGCCTGCACGCCGGTCCAGACCCGGCCCTTGGCGATCTCCGCCACCCGGGCGACCGGCAGGTGGCGTCCGTTCGCCACGTGGGCGATGAAGCCCTGGTAGATGCGGTCGATCCAGCCGGACACCGCCGCCCGCTGGGTCGGGGTGAACGGCTGGGCCGAGCCATAGGCGGCGGCGAAATCGCCCCCGACGCTCAGGTCGTGCAGGTCCAGCCCGAAGCGGGCCAGCGCCGGGCCGAACACCAGCTTGCCCCCGAACACCCCGATCGAGCCGGTCAGGGTGGTGGGCTCGGCCACGATCTCGTTCGCGCCCGCTGAAATCCAGTAGCCGCCGGACGCCGCATAGGTCCCCATGCTGACCACCACCGGCTTGTGCGCGGCCTGGGCGGCGCGGATGGCGGCGGCGATCTGCTCGGACGCGGTGTCCGACCCGCCAGGGGAGGAGACGCGCAGGACGATCGCCTTCACCGCCTCGTCGCGGATCGCCTCCTGAAACGACTTGGCGAGGTCGTCGGAATAGATGCCGGGCCGGGCGTTGGTCAGGCCCTGGTTGTTGGCCGTGCCGGTGACGATGTCGCCTTCCGCCCCGATCAGGGCGATGGCCGAGCGCCCGTCCACCGCGGCGACCAGCTTGCGGGTGTTGCGATAGGCGGCGAAGTCCATCAGCTTGGCCCCGGCTCCCGCCCGGGCGCCGAGCACGGCCACCGCCGCCTGGAGATCGCCCACCTGGTCGATCAGGCGCCTGGCCTTGGCGTCCTCGGCGCTGAACGGCCCGGACTGCAGCGCCGACTTCACCATGGCCGGGTCCAGCTGGCGGTCCTTGGCGGCGATCGTCAGCTCGGTGTCGTACACCGAGGTCATCCACCCGAGCTCGGCCTCGCGGTGGGCGGGCGTGTAGTCGCTGTACAGCAGGGGATTGACGGCGTTCTTGTACTGCTCGCGCTGCTGGAAATCCGCGCTGAGCCCGTACTTGTCGAAGAACCCCTTCAGGAACAGGTCTTCGGTGGCGAAGCCGGTCGACTGCAGCGCTGCGCCGGGCTGCATCCAGAACTGGTCGGCGGCGGCGCCCAGCATGTAGGTGGCGGTAGACGCGCCGGACGGATAGATGCCCTGGCTGTAGGCGATCGCCAGCTTGTGCTCTGAGCGGAAGGCCTTAAGCGCCAGGCGGATCTCGTCCGCCTGGGCGGGGGGCAGGCCGCCTTCGGGCAGGCGGATCAGCAGGCCCTTCACGCTGGGGTCCTGGGCGGCCCGGCTCAGCGTCTCCACGATGGACACCACCGACAGGCTGCGCCCGTTCAGGAAAGCGAACGGCGTGTTCGGGTCCTGGTCGGTCAGCGTCTGGCGCAGGTCCAGGGCCAGGACGGTGTTGGCGGGCGCGCTCGCCGGGCGCTGCAGGCTGGCCGCCAGCAGCAGGATCAGGAACGGGATGCCCACGAAGAACAGCAGCAGGCCGCAGAAGACCCCCGCCAAGGTGACCAGGAACTGCTTCATGCCCCCCAACGATCCAGCCAAGGGCGCCGTCCACCCGACGCCCCGGCCGCCTTCCTATAGCAACGCTTTGACCTGCGGCCCATGGCGGGCGAGCGGCGGATCACGACGGCGCGCCGGGCGACGGCGGCGACGGCGGCTCCGATGAGGGCGGCGGCGGCGGCGGGGCCTCGCCCAGGGCGGCGTTCAGGATCGCGGCCAGGCGCACGCCCGCCTTGGCCAGCTGCGTCCGCGCCACGGGGATGGCCTGCCTGAAGTAGTCCGCGCCCAGCCATTCGGGCCGGTCCGGCGTCCTGTTGCAGGACGGCGGGTCGGGCAGCCGGCCATAGACCTCGTGCAGCGCCACGTCGTGGGTCTCGGCCACCCAGTCGTCCACGTCGCCCTGGGCCCAAGCCTCGCCCTTGGCGTCAGCCAGGGCGCGCAGATAGGGCAGGCCGGCCTCCGCCGTGCCGACGGCGCTGGCCACCAGATCGTCGTTCCAGACGGTGTAGAGGTTCGCCCGTCCCTTGACTGCGCCCGGCAGGGTGACGCGGATGCGCTCGCCGCTGTGGTCTCCGTTGTCGGCGGCGTGGAGCGGCTGGTGCAGCTCGGCGACAAGAAACACCGTCGACTCCAGCGCCACCGCCCGCTCCGCGGGATCGGTGGCGGGGTCCTTCAGCTCGGCGATGTAGCGCTTCAGGGCGGCGCTGGCGCAGCGCCCGTCACGGCACCGCTCCACCGGCGGGGTCGCCGGGCACAGCGGGGCGGCGTCGAACGGGCTGTCGCGCAGCAGCCGCATCCGCCCGCTGCGCAGGCAGCCGACGAAATCGGCGGCCTCGTCCAGCCGGCGCGCGGCGCAGCCGGACACATCGCCCGCTGTGGTCAGCAGCTGGTCGACCTTGCCGCGGGCTTCCGGCGTCAGGCGCTCATAGGCGAGCTGGGCCACGGCGCGGTCGCCTTCCACGTCCCAGGCCGCCGCCGCGACCGGTCGCAGGGCCGCCAGCGCCAGGGCCGCCAAGACAAGACCGATGGGGCGCAGCGCGATGCGCGGCGTCCGCCCGGGCCGGCGACGGTGTACGGGGACGCTAGATGTGCTCACGCCACATCCGCCGGATGTCGGCCGTGTCCTGCCCGGTCGCGGTGCGCATCTCCACGGTGCGCAGGATGGACAGCCCGGCGTGCGGGGGCGTGCGCCAGACGATCCTGGCCACATGCACCTTGCCGCTCGCCCGTGAGAGGATGTGCACCTCGGTGGAGAGCGCGGCGGCCTGGTCGAGGTGCAGGCGCAACCCCCGCAGCGACCGGTCCACCACCAGGGCATCGAGCGCCTTGCCGCCCGCGCACACCACCTTCACGCTCTCGCTGGCGGCTTCGCGGGGATGTAGCCGCCGCTCTGCGCCGGGCGGATCAAACCCCGGGTCCGACATCAATCAGGCAGTCTCAAGTCAGGGCGCGCCATGGCGGCGCGAGTTGGTCCGACAGTAAGCTGCGTCGCGGCCGATTAGAAGGGCGCTCAGATCGCGCCTTCCCACCGCATGCGGTCGATCAGGCGATCGCTGTTCGACGTCGCGACCTCCGCTCCCAGCAGGCTGGCGTAGGCGGTCCACAGCGTGATGGGCGTCAGGGCGGCGGCGGCGAGCGGATCGCTCTTTGCCAAGAGGGCGACAGTGGCGCCGGTGGTCACGCCTTCCGCGAGGCTCACCACCTCGCCGGCGATGGGGCTCTTGGCGCGGAAGAAGGCTGGGGTGAACAGGGTGTAGAGCAGCCAGCTCATCGTCCGCAGGCCCAAAAGCGCGCTGCGGTCGGGCGAGGCCCGGTTGTTCAGGATGCGCAGGTCCGCCCACAGCTGCAGCACGTTGAGCCCGGTCCAGACCGTGGGGAACACCCAGGTGGGGGGCGCCTTGGCCGGCTTGTTCAAGCCGCGCCAGTAGGCCCGCGCATCCTTTGAGGAGGAGAAAGCCGACACCGCGCTGATCCCCGCCAGGAAGGCCGCGGCATGCCAGGTCCGGAAACGGAATGATTCACCCATGGCCGATGAACGCGCACGCCATGCCGACGCTCCTCCTCAAACCCTGCGGCGAACCGCCCAGGGTCGCCATGTTCTAGATCGCGCTGCGCAAAAGTGGAGACCGGTTTTGCGATCCCTGCAAGGAAGCGCCTGCGCGGCTGTCGAAAACCGTCACCCCAGTCGATGCGGACGGCCTGTGTTCACACGGGGAGCCGGGTTCACACGGGAGCTAGGCGGAACGACTTGGGGCGGGGAGAGATGGTCGGAGTAGCAGGATTCGAACCTGCGACCCCCGCGTCCCGAACACGGTGCTCTACCAGACTGAGCTACACTCCGACGAGGGGCGGGCTTATAGATCAGGGCCGCCGGCCCCGCAAGCGACGGAAAGCGTCAGGAGCGCGCGAATTTTGCGCATCCGGAGCGTTGCATGCCCGAAGGGCTTAGGCTATCTGAGCCGCCTTCCGCGCGGGGCCGCCACCGGCCGCCGCCACGGGCCATCCTGGGGGATGGTGTAATGGTAACACAGCGGTTTTTGGTACCGTTATTCTAGGTTCGAGTCCTAGTCCCCCAGCCACTGCCATTTCCCTCCCGTAGCGAAGCGAAATGGCGTTGGGCTTGGCCGGCTGAGTGCGAAGTCGCCGCCATGGCTGGCCTCCATCATGGCTTGATACCGGCAGGTTCCGATCTGCGGGGCCGGGCGTTGGTCCTTGCGGCGCTCTGCGCAAGGGCGGGGTTCCGCGACATGTTTTTTTCGCCCGGTCGCCGCCCGACTTGCCGGTTGCTTCCACCTGGAACAGCTGACACGCGACGCGATGTTCGTCAGTGGGTCCGCGAGTTAAAGATTGATTTTCAGGTGGATCAATCAGCCGTGAGCTGAATTTTGTTCGGCGAAAACATCGAATTAGGCGCCTAGCGATTTCGCTTTTCGGTCAAAGATCATCAACTGTAATTATCATGATCGTGGCCTAGAGTTAAAAGCTCCTGATCGCATAGATCAACCTGCCGTGAGATCGTGCCCCTTCAGGCAAAAATATCACAGCCCGTGACAAGCGCCTCAGTCTGGCGTGTTTACCTGATCCATTTGCCATATGCGAAAGCGAATGCTGGTATCTTGTTGTAAGGTGCTATCGAGCATGTGGGGGCGCACGATGAGACGGCTCGCACGCAAACAAGATGCCGCCAAATGGCAAGTCCATCAAGCTTGGAGGGCATCGTCCAATTTCATCCGCGCCTCGCCACGACGCATCGCTGGCCAAGATGACCTGCGTCGGCGATGGGAGCGGGACTTCGACGCTGGCCGCAACCCCGACCCGTTCGAGCCTGGAGGGCCCTGGGGCTAGCGGGACCATCCGTCCTCGCCGCGGCGCCCCGAGGGAAGGCTAGCCGAAGGTGGACATCGGCTCGGCGGCTACCGTGGTCCAGTAGCGGAATGCTTGAGTATTTTCAGGTCGGGCGGGCCCGAAAACGCCCTACGCGGCCGGGGCGAGACGGGCGCTGGCCGTCTCGAACGTTACCGCCACCGACAGCCCGCCGAGGGCCTTGCTGGCCGACAGGGTCACCTCCGCGCCGTGGCGGCTGGCGATCTGCTTGACGATGGCGAGGCCGAGGCCGCTGCCGACCGAATCGTGGCCGTGGCGGCGGACGAACCGCTCGAACACGCGCTGCTGGTCCAGCGGCGGGATGCCGGGGCCGCTGTCCTCGACGCGGACGATCACCCGCTCGGGACTGGCCTCCAGGCTCACGTCCACCTGGCCGTTCTGCGGCGTGTAGCGGATGGCGTTGTCGACCAGGTTCTGGATCAGGATCGCCATCTCCTGCTCGATCCCGTTCACCACGGCGTCGTCGTCCCGGACGATGCCCATGTTGATGCCCCGCTGCCAGGCGAGCGGGTCGAGCTGGACCAGCACGTCGCGGCAGGTGTCGTTCAGGCGTACGTCCTTGCCGGGCGTGAGCGTGGCGTGGTCGTCCAGCCGCGAGGCGGTCAGCAGCTGGTGCACCAGCCGGTTGGTGCGCGTGATGTTCTGCCTCAGCGAGGCGAACGCCGCCGCCCGCTCTTCATCCGACCCGGCGCGCTCGGCCACCTGGACCTGGACGCTGAACGCCGCCAGCGGCGTGCGCAGCTCGTGCGAGGCGTCGGCCACGAAGCGGCGCTGGTCCTGGGCCGCGTCGTCCAGCCGGGCCAGCAGGGTGTTGATCCCGTCCACCAGCGGCAGCAGCTCCGCCGGCTCCTGGCGTCGGTCCAGCGGCGTCAGCCGCTCCAGATGGCGGGTGTCGAGCTCCTTGGAGATGCGCCGCAGCGAGCGCAGGCCATAGTCCACGCACAGCGGGATACAGACGGCCACGGCGAGCATGAGCAGGATCAGCGGCGTGATCAGCTGGAACGCCCGCGCGCTGGCCATGGCGTCGCGCGCGTCCAGCGACTGCTCCGCCTGGATGGTGTAGGGGCCCATCTGGCGCACGAAGACTTTCCACCGCCCGCCGCGCCATTGCTGGTTCTGAAAGCCGTCCCCGCTCATGCGGGGGAGAGCGACGTCTTCGTAGGATCGATAGACTTCCTGGGAGTCCCGCCAGATCTGCAGGATGTAGTCGTCGGGGCCGTGAATCAGCTTGACGTTGATCAGCCTAAGGTCGGCGGGCTTCAGCTTGGGCGGCACGCGCAGGGCGATCGCCCGCAGCTTGTGGTCCTGGTGCCGTTCGATGTTCGTCCGGTCGATGGCGTAGGTCGCGGCGATGAAGATCACGCCGATGACGAACAGCGCGGAGAGCAGGCAGATCAGCAGGGAGGATTTGATCGAGAGGGTCTTCACCGATCAGTCCTCGGACAGGAAATAACCCATCCCGCGGATGTTACGGATCGCGCCTGGGCTCAGCTTTTTCCGCAGGGCATGGACGTGGAACTCGACGGCGTTGCTCTCGATCTCCGTCTCCCAGCCGTAGACCCGGCTGATGATCTGCTCGCGCGAGAGCACCTTGCCGCCCCTCTCCAGCAGGCAGATGAGCAGCGCCAGCTCCCGCCCGCGCAGCCGCACCTCCTGGCCGCGATAGGTGACCACCTTGCGGTCCGGATCGAAGGTGACCTGGCCGTGGGACATCAGGTCGTGCACCGCGCGAAAGCTTCGGCGGCGCACGGCGCGGACCCGGGCGGCGACCTCGTCCAGGTCGAACGGCTTGTAGAGATAGTCGTCCGCGCCGGCGTCCAGGCCGCTGATCCTGTCCGCCACCGCGTCGCGCGCCGAAAGTATGATGACCGGCGTGTCGTCGCCCCGCGCCCGCATGTCGGTCAGCACCTGCAGCCCCGATTTGCCAGGAAGGCCGAGGTCAAGAAGGAGCGCCCAGTAGCGGTTGTTGCGCACCGCCTCATCGGCGGCCTCACCGTCCCTCACCCAGTCCACGGAGAAGCCGTAAGGGCGGAAGCCGAGGCATAGACTTGCCCCCAGCATAGCGTCATCTTCCACAAGGCAAAGTCGCATTGTCATCTCTTCGCCGGAAAGTCGAGCCATAGATGTTATTCGCCTAATTTGACATAATCATGATAGTGGAAGCCCTTATAAACATTGCAGTGATGACATCACGTCACGGCTCAAAACCCCATTCCATAATCTCCGCATAACGGAGCGCCACTATCCAGCGCCCCGCGAAGCAAAACACGTTCTTCCCAGCGCGACAATCAAGTCGCAACCGCTGGAAGCGTGCGCAATCGGGGGCAACTATGATCTATTCGCGCCGACAAGGCGGCAGGCCTGCGCGCCATCTTGCAACGTTGACGGGACTGCTGTGCAGCGTCGCTGCGCCGGCGTTGGCCGCGCAGCAGGAAGCGGCCTCCGGCGCCGTTTCCGGCCCGGGCAAAGAGGTCGTCGTGACTGCACACTCTCAAGAAACCGTCACCCGCGCCCGCCAGGAAGTCGCCCCCAATATTATCCAGACGATCTCGCAGGCCGAGGCCCGCAAGCTGCCCGACCTGAACGCCGGCGAGGTGATCTCCCGCCTGCCCGGCGCAGCGCTGTCGGTCGACACCGGCCAGGGCCGCTGGGTGAACATCCGCGGCCTGGACGCCGACCTGACCAGCACGACCTATGGCGGGGTGCACCTGCCGCCGACCAACCCGGTGACGCCGCAGAATGGCGGCCGCGCCTTCGCCTTCGACGCCTTCCCGACCGGGATGATCGGCTCGATGACCATCACCAAGACCAACCGGCCCGACCAGGACGCCGAGGCGCTGGGCGGCACCATCGAGATCTCGCCCAAGGCGCTGGGTCCCAACCAGAACCACTTCTTCGATGCGCGTCTGGGTACGGGCGAGCAGTTCTCGCGCAACACCGGCATCATCGATCTGGCGGCGAGCGGCGGCCTGCGCTTCGGTTCGGCGGGCGGCGGCGGTCCGTTCTCGCTCGTCGGCTCGGTCACCTACTATCGCGACGCCCTGGGCACTGACGACCGCCGCGCCTCGTTCGTGGACAGCGCCACCTCGCCCGATCTCGCCTGGTCGAGCATGACCCAGGCCTACTACCGCTTCCACCGCACCACCGTGGGCGGCGCCCTGGAGGCGGCCTACGAGCCCGACTCCAACACCCGCTACTACGCGCGTTACGTCCATTCCGGTTATGACGAGCACGTCGACCGCGACCGCTTCGACTTCAAGACCACCGGAACCTCCGTCGCCGGCGCCGGCGGCGCCATCACCAGCAACGTCAAGCAGTTCGACAAGACGCTCCGCTACATGCTGGAGCAGGTCAACCTGGACGTCGGCGAGATCGGCGGCCACAACCGGTTTGGCGCGTTGAAGCTCGACTACCACGGCAGCTTCGCCCAGGGGCAGGACTATCGCCCCTACGACACCCTGCCGACCTTCACCGCCAAGCCGTCCGGCGCCAAGGTGACCTACAACCAGAACAACTCCGACTATCCGACCTACACGGTCACGGGCGCCAACCCGTACGACCCGAGCATCTACACGCTGAGCAGCGTCACCAACAACACCCAGTTGTATCGCACGCGGGAGTGGAGCGGTGGGGTGGACGCCGCCCTCCTGACCCATCTGACGGGTGGGACGGACGAAGAGCTGAAGTTCGGGGCTGCGGCGCGCCTGCGCAGCAACACGCACGACTTCAACCCCTACACGTCCACGGCCGTCCCGGCGGTGAACCTGTCAACTGTGGCCACCGGGCGGCCGATCTACTACTACGATAATCACTACCCCAACGGGCCGAACATCAGCATCGACGCGATGCGGGGCATCTTCGCGAACGGCTCCGGCGCGGGCTTCGCCACCAGCGCCGTCGCCAACGCCTTCGCGGGCGGCGCGGTCCAGCAGAACAACGAGGAGGACGTCTACGCCGGCTATGTGCAGGGCCAGACCAGCTACGGGCGCCTGCACGTCCTCGCCGGGGTGCGGGTCGAGGGCACCGAGGCGAGCTACAAGGGCAACTCCAGCGTGCCCTCCGGCGTCAACCAGCCCACGACCGAGCGCGGCGGCCAGACCATCACGCTGAACGGCACGACCCTGATCCCGGTCACCGCCAAAGCCAGCTACGTCAACGTCTTCCCCTCGGTCCAGGGACGCTACGAGATCCGGGACAACCTGATCCTGCGCGGCTCCTACTCCTCCACCATCGCCCGTCCGGGCTTCAACCAGATCGATCCGGCCGCCACCATCGACGTCGCGAACAACGTCGTCACCGCCGGCAACCCGAACCTGAAGCCGATCACCTCCGACAACTTCGACCTGTCGCTGGAACAGTATCTGCCCCGTGGCGGGATCGCCTCGGTCGGGCTGTTCGACAAGGAGCTCTCCAACTACATCTTCGGGCGCACCGTGTTCGGCGGCATCACCGATCCAATCATCATCAGCGCGCTGGGCTCCCAGGCCACGCCCACCCAGGTGGTGACGTACAGCAACATATCGCACGCCTACGCCCGCGGGGTGGAGCTGAACTACGACCAGCACCTTACCTTCTTGCCGGATGCGCTGAGCAACCTGGGCTTCTCGGCCAACTACACCTATGTCGACTCCTCGGCGCAGATCCGGGCGGGCGAAAAGGCGCAGCTGCCTTCCACTTCGCGCGACAACTACAACATGGCGCTGTACTGGGATGACGGGCGGCTCAATGTCCGCGGCGCCATTTCCTACGTCAGCCGCAGCCTGTTGTTCGTCGGCACGCGCCGGGCGCTGGACCAGTACACCGAGGACCGGCTTGCCCTGGACGTGAGCGGCAGCTACGCCCTGACCTCCCATCTGGCCGTGTACGTCTCGGGTCGCAACCTGCTGAACACGGCCCACACCATCACCGAGGGATCGAGCAATCGCGTCATCCAGCGCGAGATGTTCGGCCCCGCGGTGCTCGGCGGCCTGACCGTCAACTTCTAACCCCCTGGAGACACAAGAATGTTCAGATCCGCAGCGCTTGCGTGCTTGCTGCTCGGCGTCGCCGCCGCCGCCCCTGTGGCGGCGGCGACAACGATCCCCGGCTACGTCCTGAAGGCCACGACGGAGCTTCCGGACATGCCGGAGGGGGATTTCGACCAGCTGGTGTTGGATAGTCAGACCCACCGCCTCTACGTCTCCGCCGAGGACGGCGCGAAGATGGACGTGTTCGACCCGGCGACGGGCCGCCTCCTGCAGGCCGGCGGCCCGGTGGGTTCGCCCCACATTCCGGTCATGGACGAGGCGACGGGCCATCTGCTCGTCGCCGACGGGGCCGACGGCTCGGTCAAGGTGCTCGACCGCGACCTGCGGCTGGTCGCCCGCATCCCGGTCGGCGCCAAGCCGGACACCGGCGTGATCGATCCGGCCGGCCGCGTCTTCTATGTCAGCAGCCGCGACGGCGGCCCGGACGCGGCGACCTCGGTCGTCAGCGCCATCTCGCTGGACAAGCTGCAGGTGGTGAAGACCTTCCCGGTCCCCTCGACGACGCTGAAGGGCCTGGTGCTGGACAAGGAGGGGCGACGCCTGTTCGTCAGCATGCGGGAGAAGGACTCCATCGGCGTCATCCACCTGGACGGCGGACCGCTCGAGACCTGGTCGCCCAAGGGCCTGCACAAGAACGTGCCCCTGGGCTTCGACGCGGCGCACAACCAGCTGTTCGTCGGCTCCCGCCTGCCGGGCCGCCTGTACGTGCTGAACGCCGCCGACGGCGCCGTGCGCGAGATGCTGCCCTGCACCGAAACCGCCGACAGCATGAGCTTCGATCCCGCCGCCGGCGTGATCTACGTCTCGGGCGACACGGGCATGAGCCGCTACCAGCTGGCCGCGGACGGTGTGGTGCGGCTCGTCTCCACCGACCCGGCGCTGATCGGCAAGACCTCCTTGTGGGTTCCGGCCCTGCACCGGCTCTACGTCATGCGGCCCCGGCATGGGACGATCCCGGCCGCGCTGCAGATCTTCGAGCCGACCCCCTGATGCGGCGAGCCGGCCGCGCCCCTTCTGAAGGGGGTGCGGCCGGCGTTTTGCAGCCTGACGCCTGGCCTGCTCAGCGCGGCGGGTCGTAGAAGGGCTCGGTCTCGATGCGGCGGCCAAGCATGAAGGCGTCGGCCACCTGCTGCAGCGGGCGCACGTCGGCGTCCGAGCGGCCCTCGGCGATCAGGGCGGCGAACGCTTCGTAGATTTCGCCGTACTCGCGCTCAGGCGCCGTCTCGATCGGCTGGCCGTCGATCTGCAGCGTCGAGCCGCCCATGGACAGACGGAGCGTGGAGCCGCCCTCGGCGTCGATGCGGATGTCCCAGGTCTGGGGCCCGGTCTGGCGGAAGTCGAAGTCCGCGCTCATGGCGGCGCCGCCCTGAAGCTCGAAGCCGAGCCGGGCGGCGATCGGCGCCTCGCAGTTGGCGGGGAACTCCAGCTCCGCGGAGGTCACGAAGAAGGCCGGCAGGATCAGCGTCGCGATCGACAGGGCGTTGATCCCCGGGTCGAACACGCCGAGGCCGCCCGCCCGCCAGATCCACGCCTGGCCCGGGTGCCAGCGGCGCACGTCCTCACGCCAGACGATCTCCACACGCTCCAGCTTGCGGCCCTTGCACCAGTCGGCGGCCCGGGCCACGGCGGGAGCGTGCCGCGAGTGCCAGGTGGCGTACAGGGTGCGCCCGTTGCGCTCGGCGATACGCTTCAAATCCTCCACCTCGCTCACGGTGGCGCCGGGGGGTTTTTCCAGCAGCACGTGCTTGCCGGCCTCCAGCGCCTGGCGGGCCAGGGCGTGGCGGACCTGCGGCGGGGTGCAGACCGCAACCGCGTCGATCGCCACCCCGCTCGCCAGCATCGCCCCCTGGTCGGGGAACATGGCCACATCCTCCAGGATGGAGTTGGGGCTGGACGCCGCCACCACCTTGAACGCCGGGTTCCTGGCCAGGTGGGGCAGATGCTGGTCGCGGACGATCTTGCCGACGCCGGTGATCGCCAGGCGGATGGGGGAGGCGCTCAAAGCACGCGCACCTTGGTGTCGGGGCAGGGGGCGGCGCCCAGGGCGTTGCGCAGCGGCGCGCCGAACGCCTCGGCCTCGATCTCGAACACGTCGCCGATTTGGGCCTGGAAGCCGTCGTTGAACGACAGGGTTGCCGTGCCGAAGAAGTGCACGTGCACGTCGCCCGGCCGACGGCACAGGCCGTATTTGAAGTGGTGGTGCTCCAGGTTGGCGACGGTATGGCTCATGTTGTCCTCGCCCGACAGGAAGGGTTTCTCCCATACCACCGCGTCGCCGCGGCGTATGCGGCTGGCGCCGCGGACGTCGGCGGGCAGTTCGCCGGTCAGCAGCTCCGGCCCGAACGAGGCGGCGCGCAGCTTCGAGTGGGCGAGGAACAGGTAGTTCTGACGCTCGGTCACGTGGTCCGAGAACTCGTTGGCCAGGGCGAAGCCGACGCGGAACGGGGTTCCGTCAGGACCGATGACGTACAGGCCCGCGATCTCCGGCTCCTCGCCGCCGTCCAGCGCGAATTCGGGGCTGAGGAAAGGCTGGCCCGGCGCCGCGACCGAGGAGCCGTCGCCCTTGTAGAACCACTCGGGCTGGACGCCGGTCTGGCCGGCGGCGGGCTTGCCGCCCTCCAGCCCCATCCGGAACATCTTCATGGAGTCCGTCAGGCCCTGCGCTTCCGCGCTCGCCGCATGCATCTTGTCGCGCGCGTCGGCCGAGCCGAGGTGGGTCAGCCCCGTGCCGGTCAGATACAGGTGGGCGGGATCGGGATGGTCGAGCGGGGCCAGCACCCGTCCTTCCGCCAGGGCGGCCGCCACGTCCACGCTCTCGCCGAGACCGAGCGTCCGAACCGCTTCCGCCAGGCTGCAGCCGTCGGCGATCGCGCGCTGCGCCAGGGCGTAGGTGCTGTCTACGCCGTTGACCCGGTGAACGCCCGTTCCGTTCGAGACGGCGACGAGCCGCTCGCCCGAGGCGAGCCTAATCTGAACCAGACGCACGCGCCGCTCTCCAGGTCGAATTCGAGCGCCGAAGGCGGCGCACATTGATCATACCAATCAAACGGCCGCCGACGGGTCAAGGCTAAGGGTCGTTCGGATGACCCCGACGGTGAGGCGTCGCGCCTCGCCAGGGAGGGCTCACAGGCCGGCGGGAGTGAGGCCGGAATACGGCCCGCGGCCACCCCCAAAGTAGCGGGCGGCCGCCCCGCCGACCGAGATGACCATCGCGCCATACAGCCCTTGCAAGAGTCGCCGCCAAGCTTGCGGGATCACAAGTTGACGGGTTTGATGAATCCAAACTGTACTTTGACCTCAATGTCAACTTGCGGCGTCACAAGTTGACGATCGCGGAGAAAGTGGGTCGAGATTTTGGCAATTTAACAAAAATTCAGGTAACGGTCAGATTCGCGTCGTATTCAGTACATGTTTGAAGTGTCAAGCAGATCGCTGTCGCGTTTATCTAGCATAGCGTGCACAGCCGGGGCCTTAAGAGTCACAATCAACTGTAGGCGCAGCCCTGTTCAGCGCGCGCTTCCGAGAGTGTGTCCGTATAAACAAAAACTCAACCTAAGGGGGAAAGTGTGTCTGTAGTCAAGACGAGACTGCTTGCGGCTTCCGCGCTGACGCTGGCGGCGAGTGCTTGCCCGGTGCTTGCGCAGACCGCGCCGCCGCCGGCCGGCGCCGCCGTGCAGGAGGTTGTCGTCACGGGATCGCGCATTCCGCGGATCAACGAGAAGAGCGCCAACCCCGTCTCGGTGGTGAGCAATCAGGACGTGAAGCTGCAAGGTCAGCCGCACATTGAGGACACCCTCAACGAACTTCCCCAGATCAATGCGGGCTTGAACAGTGCGGCGCTCGGGCCGACCGGAACGGCGACGGTCGATCTTCGCGGCTTCGGCGCCTTCCGCACCCTCGTCCTGATCGACGGGCGGCGGCTCAACCCCGGCGATCCCTTTAACCCGTCCTCCGACATCAACTCGGTGCCTGACGCCCTCGTGAAGCGGGTGGAGGTGCTCACCGGCGGCGCCTCGTCGATCTACGGCTCCGACGCCATCGCCGGGGTGGTCAACTTCATCATGGACGACAACTTCCGCGGCCTGCGGCTGGACACCCAGTACGGGCGCCAGCTCTCCACCAACGGCCGCGCCGACCTGCAGGCCCTGGCCCGCGCCAACGGCGCCCAGACCCGGTCGGGCGATGTCTTCGACGGCGGCGCGATCGATGTGAACGCCAGCTTCGGGACCGATGTGCACGGCGGCGACGGCCACCTGATCCTGTACGGCGGCTACCGCAAGGTCGATCCGATCCGCGCCACCAGCCGCGACTACGCCGCCTGCAACCTGATCGAGACGGGAACGACCTTCGGCTGCATCAAGGATCCCAACAGCTCCCCAGCGCAGTTCCAGCTCGCGAACGGCGCCTATACGCTGGACCGGGCCACGGGCAACACCTTCCGGCCGTTCGATCTGGCGACCGACGGCTTCAATACCGCGCCCTACGCCGACCTGCAGCGGCCCGACACCCGGTACAACGCGGGATATTTCGCCCGCTACAAGGTGAACTCGGCGGTCAACCTGTACAGTGAATTCCAGTTCAGCCGGGACGAGACCACGGCGCGCTACGATCCGGCCACCACCGCGCTGAACACCTTCAACGTCAACTGCAGCAACCCCCTGCTTTCGGCTCAGCAGGTGGATGTGCTGTGCACCCAGAACGGCCTGGCCGCCACGGACACCGCCTCCCTGGTGCTGGGCCAGCGCAGCCTGCAGACCGGCCAGCGGCTCGACCGCTTCGAGCACACCTCGTACCGCGTGGTGGCGGGCTTGAAGGGGCGGCTGGACAAGGTCTGGTCCTACGACGCCTACTACCAGTACGGCATCACCAACGTCAGCGAGACCCTGACCAACGACCTGTCGCTGGCGCGGGTCGGCAACGCCTTGAACGTGGTGTCCGTGGGCGGGACCCCGACCTGCCAGTCGGTGGTCGACGGCACGGACCCGGCCTGCGTGCCCTACAACGTCTTCAGCGTCGGCGGCGTCAGCTCCGCGGCGGCCAACTACGTGCGGGCCTCGGGCACGCAGACCGGCTACGCCTCGCGCGAGGTGGTCGACGGCGTGCTGATCGGCCAGCTGGGCGCCTACGGTATCAAGAGCCCCTTCGCCGACGAGGGGGTCGGCGTGGTGGGCGGCGGCGAATACCGGCGCGAGGCGCTGCGCCGCTCCGACAGCCCATCCTACGTCAGCGGCGATCTGGCGGTGACGGGTCAGCAGCTGCCCTTCGGCGGCTCCTACAAGGTGGGCGAGGTGTTCGGCGAGGCGCACATCCCGCTGGTCTCGGGCGTGCCCTTCATCGAGCGGCTGTCGATGGACCTCAGCGACCGCTACGCCAACTACAGCCTGCAGGGCGGGGTCAACGCCTACAAGGTCGGCGGCGACTGGGCGGTCAGCGACGACATCCGCTTCCGCGGCAGCGTCAGCCAGGCCATCCGCGCGCCCAACGGGTTCGAGCTGTTCCGCACCCAGACGCTGAACAAGCTGCAGATCGCCGACCCCTGCGCCGGCGCCGTTCCCGTCGCCACCCTGGCCCAGTGCCAGAACACCGGCGTGACCGCGGCCCAGTACGGGACCATCGCCAACACCGGCAACATCAACTATCTCAGCGGCGGCAACACCAAGCTGAAGCCGGAGACGGCCAAGACCTACACGGTCGGCGTCGTGCTGACGCCGAGGTTCATCCGCAACTTCTCCTTCAGCGTCGACTTCTGGGACATCAGCGTGAAGGGCTATGACGGCCAGTACGCGCCGAACGCGACCCTGACCAACTGCCTGAACACCGGAAGCCCGATCTTCTGCCCGCTGGTCCAGCGCGACGCCACCGGCTCGCTCTCGCTCGGCAACGGGATCGGCGCCGGGCGGGTGATCGCCACCAACCTGAACACCGGCACCTTCGGCGAGCGCGGCCTGGACCTGGACTCCAACTACAGCCTGGCCCTTGAGAAGCTGAACCTGCACGGCATGGGAAGCCTGCGCTTCCACTTCAGCGGCAGCGTGGTGCTGGACAACCAGATCCGGCCGATCCCGGGCGGCGCCGTGCTCGACTGCACGGGCCTCTACGGCCCCACCTGCACGGGGGCGGGGCCGACCTCGCCGATCCCGGCGTGGCGGCACCAGCTACGCACCACCTGGAGCGCGCCGGCCGGCTTCGAGGTCTCGCTCAACTGGCGTCACATCGGCCAGCTGAACGCCGAGGCCAGCAGTTCCTACGCGCTGCTGCAGGGGACGGTGTTTCCCGTCGACGCCCGCATCCACCCCTACGACTACTTCGACCTGTCGGTCGTCTACAACATCAACGACACGTACCAGCTGCGCGCCGGCGTCGACAACATCTTCGGGGTGCAGCCGCCGGTGGCCGGGTCCAACGCCAATCCGCTGGTCCTGCCCGGCAACATGGTGTCGTCCGTCTACGACATCTACGGCCGGAACATCTTCGTTGGCGTCACCGCCAAGTACTGACGGCGAACTAGAGGTGCCCCGTCGCCGCCCCCGCGTCTCGCGCACGATGGAGGACGGGGCCCTCGGCGCGCGGGCCATCTACGAGCGGCTCAGGCGGGACTTCCTGGCGCGCAAAGTCCACCGTCTCGACCATGCGCCCCATTCCAAGCTGCTGCTGTGCGGCGCGCCGGGGTGGGACCGGGCCGAAGCCGCGCTGACCTTCTCCCGCCGGGTGATGCTGCCCCTGCATCCGGTCAACCTGCACCAGCTGGCCGGCGCCGGAGTCGGCGAGACGGGCGGCCTGGCGGCTTTCCTGAAGGCTGTCGGGACCGAGATGGACGGGGCCGCCCGGGTCTACTACCTCGAAGACTTGCAGCGCATGGTGGAGCGCGAAGACGAGGGCTGCGCGACTGGCCCCGTCGCCGGCCACCTCAGCGCCACGCTCTCCCTGTTCCTCAGCCGGATGCGTCCGGCCGGCTTCGTGGTCGCTCCCCTGGACGTGCGCCCCAACATCGACGTGCGCCCCTGGATGATGTTCGACACCCTGCTCTGGCACGCAGGCGAACCGTGAGCGCGACGAGCGCGGACACGGCCATGGCGCTGGTGGGTCGGCTGGGGATCGAACCCAGGACCATTCGATTAAAAGTCGAATGCTCTACCGCTGAGCTACCGACCCGAGCCATGTGCGGAAGGGCCGTCCTCTAACCCAGCCGAGGGGCGCGCTCAACCCGCCGGTCGGGCTGGCGACGCTGCGCCCTTGCTCCGCCTCGCGAACTGCCGGATCAGGGATGGTCCACAGTCGGCTCTCCTCCATGCGCCTGTCCTCGCTGATCGCCTGTCTTCCGCTTCTCGCCGCCGGGCTGGCGGGAGCGCCTCCGGCCCTCGCCGCCGAGCCGCCCGTCGGGACGGATGCGGACACGCGGGCCTGGTGGGCCCTGACCGGCGTGCTCTCCAGCGACGCCATGGAGGGGCGCGACACCGGCTCCGCCGGCTACCTGCGCGCGGCCGAGGTGGTGGCGCAGCGGTTCAGGGCGGCTGGGCTTCAGCCGGGGGGGGAGGGGGGCTCCTACCTGCAGTCCGTGCCCCTGCGGGAGGTGCGGGTGGAGACGGCCGGAACCGCTTTCGAGCTGGTCCGCCCGGCCGGGGCGTCGGTCCCGCTCCGCTTCCTGCACGACATCAGCGTGCGGCCGGCCGAAGCGCTTCCGCCTGGCCTGGACGCGCCGCTCGCCTTCCGCGGCTACTGCTCGGCGGCGGAGTTGAGCCCCGAGGTGGCCGGCAAGGTGGTCGTCTGTTTCGGGGCGAGGCGGCGTGGCCTGCCTGACGGGGCGGTGCGGCTGGCGGCGGCGGCCAAGGCCGGCGCGGTCGGGCTGATCGCGGTGGACGACCCGGGCTTCACGCTGGAGCCGCCCCGCTGGCCGGAGGCTTACGCCCGCAGCGTCAGCCTGGCCGACGCCCCACCGCCCGCCGCGCCCACGATCGCGGCGATGCGGCTGAACGCCGACGCCTTCGCCGCGCTGATCGAGGGGACCGGCCGCTCGGCCAAGGACCTGCTGGCGGCCGGCTCCGCCTCGCGGCCGCTGCCCGCCTTCGATATCCCCTCGCGCCTGCGCGCCCGCTTCAGCCTCAGCCGCCGAACCTACAGCTCGCCGAACGTGCTGGGCCTTCTACCCGGGCGCGACCCAGCGCTGAAGGCCCAGGTGGTGGTGGTCTCCGCCCACCTGGACGGCTACGGCCACGGAGAGCCGGTCGACGGCGACGACCTGTACAACGGCGCCTTCGACGATGCGGCCTACGTCGCGACCCTGGTCCGGCTGGCCGAGCAGCGGCAGGGGCGCGGCTTCGGTCGCAGCGTGCTGTTCGCCGCCTTCACGGGCGAGGAGAAGGGCCTTCTGGGGGCGACCTGGTTCACCCAGCATCCCACCACGCCCAAGGCCGATCTGGCCGCCGACATCAACCTGGACCAGCTGCGGCCGCTGTTCCCGCTGAAAATCCTCACCATGCATGCGCTGGACGACACCACCCTGGGCGACCAGGCGCGCCAGGCGGCGGCGGGGATGGGCGTGCAGATCCGGCCGGACCTGGAGCCCGACCGCGGCCTGCTGCGCCGCGCCGACCACTGGCCGTTCCTGCGGATCGGCGTGCCCGCGACAGGCTTCGTGTTCGGCTACGATCCGGGCACGGAGGCGGAGCGCCGCTATCGCGAGTGGTACCGCGTCCGCTATCACCGGCCGCAGGACGACATGACCCAGCCGATCGACTTCAAGGCGGCGGCCGACTTCAACACCTTCTTCTATCGGCTGACCCAGACGGTCGCCGACGCGCCGGAGCGCCCCGCCTTCAAGCCGGGCAGCGTGCTGGCGACACGGCCCTGAGCGGGCGCGGCAGGGGACAGGAAGTCTCCCGCCGCGCCGACGTTATGTCCACCTGAGATATTGAATCGCTTGGTGGGTGCAGTAGGATTCGAACCTACGACCCGCTGATTAAGAGTCAGCTGCTCTACCAACTGAGCTATGCACCCACGCGCCGTCCGCCCGGAGGCGGCGGCGAGGGCGCGGAACATAGCCATTTCGCTCGGCTTGGCAAGCGGCTCCTGCGGCTTTCTCGCCGCAGGCTACGACGGCCTGCCGGGGCGTCCCTTGAACAGGCGCATGTGGCCGGCGTCGGCGACGGCCAGCATCTCGCGGTCGCCCGCGGTGTCGCCATAGGCGGCCGCCAGCCGCACGTTGGGACCGAAGCGGGCGCGCAGGCGGACCACCTTCTCCGCTCCGCGGCAGTTGGGCCCGTCCAATCCCGGGCCGACCTCGCCTTGCGCCGTCCAGGCCAGGCGGCTGCCGATCAGGTCGTCGGCGCCGAGCCGCGCCGCGAACGGGGCCACCACCTCCTGCGGCGAGGCGGTGACGATGACGCGCGCATCCCCCCGCGCGCCATGCGCCGCCCAGGCCTCCAGCGCGTCGGGGCGCATCAGCGCGGGCCAGGCGGCTGCGGCGAATCGCTCGGCCTCGTCGGCCAGCCGCCCGCGCGAGACGCCGGCGAGGAAGACCCGCACGCTGGCGGACTTCAGCGCCCCCCGGTTGCGGTCGAACAGGTAGCCGAGCGCCGCGGGCGCAAGGCGCGCCAGCCCCGCGGCGAAGGCCGCTCCGCTCGTCCGCCAACGGAGGAAGGCGGTGAAGCTGTCGCGGGCGGTCAGCGTCCCGTCGAAGTCGAAGGCGGCGATGGGGCGGCCGGCCGGCGTTCCCTCGACCCCTGTGGCGGCGGCGCCATGCGCGCGCTCTGGCGATGTCAGCGCCGTCTCCCCATGTCAGCAGCATGTCCGGTCCGGCCGCCGCACCATGAAACGCTTGATCGGGGCGTCGCAGGTGTGGTCGAATGTCGGGCTTGTAGGACTGTCAGAGTTTCGTAAGCCCGTCGGCCGTAACACGGCAAGCCCCCCGCCGCGCCGCCAGGCGCAGTCGGGGGCGGTACGAACGGGGTCCGCAGGCGGTCAGCCGGTCTTCCCCGCCGGCCTGTCGCCCAGGAGTGAGATGCGCCCATGACCAAAGCCGCCAGCGGCGACTCCAAGTCGACCCTCTACTGCTCCTTCTGCGGCAAGAGCCAGCACGAGGTGCGCAAGCTCATCGCCGGCCCGACCGTCTTCATCTGCGACGAATGCGTCGAGCTCTGCATGGACATCATCCGTGAGGAGCACAAGATCACCTTCGTCAAGGCGAAGGACGGGGTGCCCACCCCCAAGGAGATCCGCGACGTCCTCGACGACTACGTGATCGGCCAGGACCACGCCAAGAAGGTGCTCGCGGTGGCGGTGCACAACCACTACAAGCGCCTTAACCACGCCCAGAAGAACAACGACGTCGAGCTGGCCAAGTCCAACATCCTGCTGGTGGGCCCGACCGGCTCCGGCAAGACGCTGCTGGCCCAGACGCTGGCGCGCATCATCGACGTGCCCTTCACCATGGCCGACGCCACCACCCTGACCGAGGCGGGCTATGTGGGCGAGGACGTGGAGAACATCGTCCTGAAGCTGCTGCAGGCCGCCGACTACAACGTGGAGCGGGCGCAGCGCGGCATCGTCTACATCGACGAGATCGACAAGATCAGCCGCAAGTCCGACAATCCCTCCATCACCCGCGACGTGTCGGGCGAGGGCGTGCAGCAGGCGCTGCTGAAGATCATGGAGGGCACGGTCGCCTCCGTCCCGCCGCAGGGGGGGCGCAAGCACCCGCAGCAGGAGTTCCTGCAGGTCGACACCACCAACATCCTGTTCATCTGCGGCGGCGCCTTCGCCGGGCTGGAGAAGATCATCTCCGCGCGCGGGGCGGGCACCTCCATCGGCTTCGGCGCCAAGGTGAAGGACCCGGACGAGCGGCGCACGGGCGAAATCCTGCGCGGCGTCGAGCCTGAGGACATGCTCCGCTTCGGCCTGATCCCGGAGTTCATCGGCCGCCTGCCGGTGATCGCCACCCTGGAGGACCTGGACGAGGGCGCGCTGGTCAAGATCCTGACCGAGCCGAAGAACGCCCTGGTGAAGCAGTACCAGCGCCTGTTCGACATGGAGAACGTGGGGCTGTCCTTCACCTCCGACGCCCTGCACTCGATCGCCCGCAAGGCCATCGCCCGCAAGACCGGCGCCCGGGGCCTGCGCTCGATCATGGAAGGCATCCTGCTGGAGACCATGTTCGAGCTGCCCACCTACCAGGGCGTCGAGGAGGTGGTCGTCAATGGCGAGGTGGTCGAGGGCCGCGCCCAGCCCCTGATGATCTACGCCGAGAAGAAGAGCGACAAGGCGAGCTGAGGCCTCTCTCGCCCCGTTTGTCGGGGATCTCACGCGCTCGGTGTTTTTCCGAGCACCCCGGCGAAGGCCGGGGCCCAGAGCGCAGGGGCTTGCAGGACATGCCTAGGTACCTGGGTCCCGGCCTTCGCCGGGATGATCGGGTCGGGGGCGGCCGCTTAGTCGAAGCTGGCCGTCGCGCCCGCCTCCGCGCTCCAGACCTTCACCGTCAGGCCTTCGTCGCCCTCCGGCGGCAGGGCCACCGGCGGCTTTGGGTGCAGGCCCGCGGCCTCGACCCAGCGGCCGATCTCCTCGTCGGCGAAGCCCAGGCGGCGGTGCTGGTGGGCGTCGCGCAGGTACTCCAGGCCATGCGGCGCGAAGTCGATGATCAGGAGCCGCCCGCCCGGCGACAGCAGCCGCGCCGCCTCGCCCACGGCGCCGCCCGGATCGGCCAGGTAGTGCAGCACCCGGTGCACCACCACCCGCTCCGCCGAGGCGGAGGGCAGGCCGGTGGCGTAGATGTCCCCGTGCCGCAGCTCCACCCGCGGCAGCCCGACGGCCGCCACCTCTGAGCGGGCGATGTTCAGCATCTGCTGCGACAGGTCCAGCCCGATGGCGTGGGCGGCGCGGGCGCCGAGCAGGGTCAGCATCCGCCCCGTGCCGGTGCCCAGGTCGATCAGCCGGCGATAGGGTCCAGGGCCGGCCGCGTCCAGGATCGCCGCCTCCACCGCCGCTTCCGGCACGTGCAGCGAGCGGATTTCGTCCCAGTGGGCGGCGTTGCGGGCGAAGTAGTCCGAGGCGTCGATCCGCCGCTCCCGCTCCACCGCCTCCAGCCGCTCATGGTCGGCCTGCAGCTCCGCGTCGTCGAGCGAGAGCCGCTCCAGCAGGGCGTGGACCAGGCTGCGCTGCGGTTCGGCCTGGCACAGGCGGTAGAACACCCAGGCGCCGTCGGGGAAGCGCTCCACCAGGCCGGCCTCGCTGAGCAGCTTCAGGTGGCGCGACACGCGCGGCTGGCTGTGGCCGAGGATCTGGACCAGCTCGGTGACCGCCAGCTCCTCGCGGGAGAGCAGCGCCAGGATGCGCAGGCGCGTGGGCTCGCCGGCCGCCTTCAGCCACTCGACCAGATCAACCGCGTTCGCCCGCATGCCCCATCCTGCTCGCCCGTGCAGATTCAGCACAGAGCGCCGTCTGTAAAGCCCGGCGCCCCGCCGCAGGAGGAACCGGCCACAGCCTTGGCCGTTCGCGGTCGAACGCGGCGGCCTCACCGTCCGATAACACTCCGGAGCTTCCCTTGACGTCTCGTTCCTTCCGCCGGCCCCCCCTTCGGCTGCTGGCGGCCGTCGCGCTGGCCACGGCCACGGCCGCCCCGCTCGCCCTGCCCATCGCGGCGCACGCCCAGGGCCAGGCGATCCGCGGCCACGGCGACGCCACGGCCGAAACCTTCGTGCAGCAGGAGGCCGCCAAGGCCATCGCCATCCTGAACGACGCCAGCCTGGGCGCCGACGGCAAGAGGAAGGCCTTCTACGACTTCGTGAACCAGGTCGCGGACGTGCCGCGCATCACCAACTTCGTGCTGGGCCGCTACCGCCGGCAGATCACCCCCGCCCAGTACCAGCAGTTCTCGGAGATTTTCCGGCAGTACGCCGACAGCGTCTATGAGACCCGGCTGGGCGACTATCACGGCGAGACGCTGAAGGTCACCGGCTCGGTGGTGCACGCGCCGGGCGATGTGGTGGTGTCGAGCCTGGTCCAGGGCGCGGACTATCATGGCAATCCGGTGGTCAACTGGCGGGTGATGCAGGGACCCCAGGGCTGGAAGGTGGTCGACGTCCAGGCCCAGGGCGTGTGGCTGGCGGTGGTGGAGCAGCAGGACTTCACCTCCACCCTGGCGAACTCCAACGGCAACATCGACGTGCTGATCAGCCAGCTGCGCAAGCAGGCGGCCAGCGGGACGGTGGGGCGCCCGCAGCACTGAGCCCGCGGCCCTTTACAGGGTTGTAGGGGTTGCTCCAGCGCCGCTTGCGGTTGACGGTCCAGTTTGGCCGCTCGCCGCCAAGCGGCGCAGAAAAACAAGGAGCTTGAACATGGCTGCTCGCATCTTCGCTGCTGGTCTGGTCGCCGCTTCCCTCCTGGTCGCTCCGGCTCTCGTCTCCGGCGCCCACGCCCAGGACGCCGCCGCCCCCGCGGCCACCCCGACCCATAGCGTGTCCAAGACGACCACGACCGACACGACCACGGCCGACACCGACACCAGCGGCAAGACCACCGTGCACCACCACAAGGTCGCCAAGCACCACAAGAAGGCGACCAAGAGCGACGCGGCGGCCGAGACCAACACCACCGGCCAATAATCGTCGGGCGAGCCTTATCGCCATGCGCTGCGAGCCCGGCCCCGTCCGGGCTCGTTTTGCGTTCAGGGGTCGAGATCGCGCGCCGCGCGCAGGAGGGTAAACATGCCGAGATGCTCGACGGCTGTTCTGACGGCGCTGCTGGGCGCCATGGCCCTGACCGCTCCCGCCGCCGCCCAGCCGGGCGGACGGGCCGCCGCACCCTGGAACGCCACCTCCACCCCGCCGCCGGCGCCGGCCCACGCCCATCGCAGCGGCCGCGCCGCCGCCAAGGGCGCTAGCATGGATACGACGGGGCCGACCTCCGGCCTCACCCCTACCGGGCCGAACATCTCCACCGAAGACGTGACCCCCAACGATCTGACCGGCTCGACGGGGCCGAGCAGCCTCCTGCCGCTGGCCTCGCCCCCGCCGGGCATCGCGCCGCCGGGCGGGGCGCCGGACACCAGCACGCCGCCGAACGACGCCGGCGGCCCGCACGGCCCCTGACGCCGCCGGTCAGAAGGGCGAGGCGCTGAGCACGGCCTTGGCGTCCGCGGCGTGGTCCAGGTGCGGCGGCCACCCGCCCCGGCGGATCAGGAAGGCGTGCTCAATCACGCTAGCCTGCTGCTCCAGGTTCAACGCCTCGAAGGCGGAGACCGGCAGGGCGTAGCGATAGCCCGGCAGGCCCCGGCCGTAGCCGCCCGCAGCCACGGTCCGCGCCCAGCTAACCAGGGTCCACCGCGGCCGGATCTGGAACTGCCAGACGTGCGCCAGCTCATGGATCAGGAAAGCCTGGCTCCGCAGGTCGGCGGTCGAGAAGTCCGGGTTCAGCACGGCGGGCGGCATGAACAGGCGCGAGCCGATCGTCACCGCGAACGGCCCAAAGCCGCCCCGGTGCAGCCGCACGCGCTCCAGCCGGATAGCGGAGCCGAAGACGGACCCCGCCAGCGCCGTCTCGCCGGGGGTCAGAGGCCGCCCCACAGCGGGCTCAGCGGGCGCGATGCTCGACCACGCCCAGGGCGTCGGCCAGACGCACCTGAGCCGAGCCGGGCTTCAACGCCTTCTGCTGACTCTCGTGCGGGGCCCAGCCGGTCAGCATGACGATCTCGAAGGTGGCGGGCACGCGCCCATCCGGCGCGCCGAACCGCTCGCGATAGATGTTGAACGCGCGCGCCAGGACGGCGCGGGTCAGGGGCCGGCGCGGCCGGTCGAACAGGGCGTTGGTCTCGCCCATGGCCCGCAGATCGGCCAGCAGCTTCAGCGGATGTTCGTAGTGGACGGTGACCCGGTCCACGTCGCTGACCGGCAGGGCGAAGCCCGCGCGCTGCAGCAAGCCCGCCCCGTCGAAGCCGTCGGCGAAGGGCGATACCCGCGGGCCCGCGCCGTCCACCAGCTCCGCTTCCGCATGCAGCAGGCTCTGGCGCAGCTCGGTCAGGGTGGCGCCGCCGAACAGGGCGCCCATGAACAGGCCGTCGGGCTTCAGGATGCGGCGCGCCTGCACCAGGGCGCCCACCAGGTCGTTGGTCCAGTGCAGCGACAGCAGCGACACCGCCAGGTCGAAGCTGGCCGGCGCGAAGGGCAGGCGCTCCTCGTCGGCGACGACGCGCAGGGCGCCGGGCCGCGCCAGCATCGCCGGCGAGAGGTCCGCCTCCACCAGCGCGTCCACCTGCGCGGCGGCGCCGCTCGCGTGCAACTGACGAGCGAATTCACCCGTGCGCGCGCTGAGGTCGACAGCGAGCGGGAAGCGGCGCAGGATGGCGCCCAGGCGCCAGGCGACCTCCTCCGCCGCGCGGGTGTTCAGGAAGGCGGCGGCGGTATAGCCGGCCGCCGCCCGCTCCAGCCTTCGCCGGTGCAGGGCGCGGTCGAACAGGCGGGGAGGGGCTTGGGACATGCGCCGCCAACATGGGGAGGGCTCGCGGGCGGGGGAAGCGCTGGCGCGCGCCCGGCGATGGGGCGTCGCCGCCTTGGACCTGCTCCTCCCGCCCGAGGGGTTCGACCCGGCCGCCGGCCGGCCGCAGACGCGCGGTTACTCGGCGGAGGCGTGGACCCGCATCGTCTTCCTGGACGACCCGGTCTGCGACGGCTGCGGCCTGCCGTTCGAGTTCGATCCCGGCGCGCGCTGCCCCGCCTGCCAAGCGCAGCCGCGCACCTTCGCCCGGGCGCGGGCGGCCTGCCTGTACGATGAGCACTCCCGCGATCTGATCCTGAAGCTGAAGCACGCCGACCGGCCGGAGCTGGGCGCCCTGTTCGCGCGCTGGCTCTCGCGCGCCGCCGCCCCCCTGCTGGCCGAGGCGGACGCCGTCGTGCCGGTGCCCCTGCACCCCGCGCGCCTGTTCGCCCGCCGCTACAACCAGGCGGCGGAGATCGCCCGTCCCCTGGCGCGGCTGTCCGGCCGGCGCTACCTGCCGGGCGCCCTGGTGCGCCGCCGCGCCACCGCCAGCCAGGGCGGCAAGTCCGGGCGGGGGCGGCGGCTGAACGTCAAGGGCGCGTTCGAGATCCCCGAGTCGGGCCAAGCTCAGGTGGCTGGCCGGCGCATCCTGCTGGTGGACGATGTGCTCACCACGGGGGCGACGGCGGAGGCGTGCGCCAAGGCCCTGCTCACGGCAGGGGCGGCGGCGGTGGACCTGGCGGTAGTGGCCCGGGTGCGCGAGGCCGCCGGCTTGCCTATATGACGCCGGCTGATCATCAGGGACGATCATGGCCGCCGTAACCATCTACACCAAGCCCTTCTGCCCCTACTGCTCGCGCGCGCTGAAGCTGCTGCGCGACAAGGGCGTCGCGTTCGACGAGATCGACGACGCCGCCTTCGACGCGAACAAGAAGCGCGCCATGGTCGAGCGGGCGAACGGCCGCGCCACCTTCCCGCAGATTTTCATCGGCGAGCGCCACGTGGGCGGCTGCGACGACATCATGGCGCTCGACCGCCGAGGCGAGCTGGACCAGCTCCTGGCGGCATGAGCGTCGTCGTCGGCCTGGTCCAGCTTCGCACGCCCGACACCGCGGCTGAGGCGCTGAGGCATGTGGCGCCCCTGGTGCGCCAGGCGTCGGGGGAGGGCGCGCGGCTGGTCCTGACGCCGGAGGCGACCAACGTGGTCCAGCGCGACCGCAAGGCGCTGCTGGACCAGCTGCACGGCCTGGACGACGACCCGGTGGTGCTGGGCCTGCGCGACCTGGCGGCGGAGCTGGGGATCGAGCTCTTGATCGGCTCGGTCCCGGTGCGTCGCGAGGACGGCAAGCTCGCCAACCGCTCGGTCCTGGTGGGCGCCGACGGGGCGGTGCGCGCCACCTACGACAAGATCCACATGTTCGATGTCGACCTGCCAGGCGGCGAGCGCTACCGCGAGTCGGCGGCCTATACGCCGGGCGAGACCGCCATGGTGGCCGACACGGTCGCCGGGCGACTGGGGATGACGGTCTGCTACGACCTGCGCTTCCCGGCCCTGTTCCGGGCCGAGGCCCTGGCCGGCGCCCAGCTGATCGCCGTGCCGTCCGCCTTCACCCGCCCGACCGGCCAGGCGCATTGGGAGACGCTGCTGCGCGCCCGCGCCATAGAGACCGGCGCCTATGTGGTGGCCCCCGCCCAGGGCGGCGTCCACGCCGACGGCCGGGGCACCTGGGGCCGCAGCCTGGTGGTCGAGCCGTGGGGCGAGGTAGTCGCCAGGCTGGACCACGACGCGCCCGGCGTGCTTCTGGCGCAGATCGACCTTTCCAAGGTGGCGGCCGCGCGCGCGGCCGTGCCTTCCCTCCTCAACGCGCGCGAGTTCCGCGCCCCCGCCTTGCATCCATGATCCGCTACGCCCTCGTCTGCGACCACGACCATCCGTTCGACGCCTGGTTCGGCTCTTCCTCCGATTTCGACGACCAGGCCGCCCGCGGGCTGGTCGAATGCCCCTTCTGCGCCAGCCATGCGGTGAGGAAGCAGATCATGGCGCCGGCGGTCGCCGGCACGCGCCGGGACGAGTCGAGCCCGGAGGCCGCCGCCAAGATGCGCTCCATGATGATGGAGGCGGCGGGCAAGGTCCGCGCCCACGTGGAGGCCAACTTCGACTACGTCGGCGACCGCTTTGCCCGCGAGGCGAGGGATATCCATGAGGGCAAGTCGGAGGAGCGCGGCATCTATGGCGAGGCCAGCCCCAAGGAGGTCAAGGCGCTGGTGGAGGACGGGGTGAAAGTCGCCCCGCTGCCCGCCGCCGCCAGCCCCAAGCCGAAGGCCCAGCTGAACTGAGGACGCCGCGCCTCAGTTGGAGAACGGCGGCTTGTAGGGGGTGTAGGTCGTCGGCTGGCCCGGGTCGGGCTTCGGCTTGGCGTAGGGATCGCGCCAGACGTAGCCGAGGATGGTCGGGCCGGCGTCGGGGTTGAAGTAGGCGAACGTCACCGCCGCCGCCATCAGGACCATCGCCACGGCGCCCAGGATCATGGTGGTGGTGCGAAGATAGCGGGTACGATCGTCCGCCTGCGCGTCCAGCTCGTCCGCGCAGGCAGGGCAGACGGTCGCTGGCGCCTCGTAAACGGCGTGGCTCTTGGTGCGGTATGCGAGGTGTTCCTCGCGCGGGGCGTCCAACGCCGCCCGGGCGATCCGCTCGGTCCGCCGGACCATGGCGCGCTGGCCCTCGCCAGGCGCCAGCGGCCGCCCGCAGACTTCGCATTGGTCCGCAGCCGTCATGGGCCGTGGGTGGCACGGCCAGGCTCATGACGGCAAGGGGGCAGCTCCCCTTCTGGCGGAGAGGCCAGAGGGGAAACGCGACCGGGGCCGCCTGAGCGGCCCCGGTCTTCGGGTCTCACATGCTCTGGAGCATGGAGATGTGCGCCTTCACCACCGGGACGATCTTGGCGGCGACCATCTTCAGGTTCGCATCGCCGCCGCCCTGGGCGTAGGCCTCCTGGGCCTGCAGGGCTTGCTGGTGCGCCTGGAGCTGCTGCTGGACGTACAGCTTGTCGAAGCCCGAGCTCGGCGCCGCCCGCAGTTGGCTCAACATCTGCTGCTGGTCAGGCAGCAGCGGGGGCGGCCCGGAGGGGGCCAAGCCGCTCTTCTTGGCCGCCATCTTGACCATCTGGGTGCTCTTGGTGTGGTCCTTGATCATCTTGGCGCCGAACTGGCGCACGCCAGCGGACTGGCCGTGCGACACGGCCAGCTTGCCCTCGGCGATCTCGAATTCGTCGCTCTGTCCGGCGGCGGTGACATAGGCGGTCGCCGAGCTTGGGTCGCCCGCCGGCGCGTCCTGCGCCGCCGCGACCCCGGCCAGGCTCGCCGCCAACGCGGCGGCGGCAATCATTTTGTGCAACATGCTTTTCGCTCCCACAGGCCATTGCGGCGAGCGACCAACCGGCGGACCTTGCGGGGTGTTCCTGCGGCGGGGAGGGGCGGCGGGGAGGGCGGCCTCAGGCGGCGGGCGCGGCCTGCGGGGACGCAGCTGCGGCCGTCCAACCGCCGCCCAGCGCGCGCACCAGGTCGATGCTGGCGGTCAGGCGCTGGGTGCGGATCAGCACGTCGGCCTGGCGGGCCTGCAGCTCGGCCTCCTGGGCGGTGGTCACCTCCAGGTAGTCCGCAGCGCCCTCGGTATAGCGGCGCACGGCCAGCCGGCTGGTCCCCACCGCCGCGTTCACCGCCTCCTGCTGGCGGGCTTCGGCCGTGGCCAGGCGGTTGGCGAGCACCAGCTCGTCCTCCACCTGCTGGAAGGCGCTGAGCACCGTCTGGCGATAGTTGTCCGACGCCTCGTCGAACACGGCGCGGGCGCGGGTCACGTCCGCCCGCCGACGGCCGCCGTCGAACACGGGCAGGAAGGCCGCCGCCGGCCCTATCGCCCAGTAGCCCGCCGCGGCGTTGGCGACCGAGGCGATGGTCTCGTAGCCGCCCGCGCCCGCCAGGGTGACGGTGGGGTAGAGGGCCGCTTTATAGACGCCGATCTGGGCGTTGGCCTCGGCCGCGCGGCGCTCAGCGGCGGCGATGTCCGGCCGCCGCTGCAGCAGCTGCGACGGCGCGTCCACCGGCACGACGGGGGGCGTCAGCATCGCCGGCCGTTCGGCCAGGGTGAAGGTGGAGGCCGACCGGCCGACCAGCACGGCGACCGCGTGCTCCAGCTGGGCGCGGTTCGCGGCGGTCTGCTCGAACTGGGACTGGGCGTCGCCGAGCAGGGTCTTGGCCCGGCCCACGTCGATCTCGCTGGAGGCGCCGCCGTCGTAGCGCAGGCTGGTCAGCTCCAGGGCGCGGGTGAAGGCGGCGATGGTCTGGCGCAGCACCTGCAGCTGGGCGTCCAGCCCGCGCAGGCCGAGGTAGTCCTGGGCCAGCGCCGCCTCCAGGCTCAGCTTCACCGAGGCGGCGTCGGCGGCGGCGGCCTGCTGCTCGTAGCGGGCGGCCTTCACCTGGTTGCGGACGCGGCCCCACAGGTCGAGTTCGTAGGAGATCTGGCCGCCGAGCGCGATGCCATGCTCGATGGTGCGGGGATAGTGGGTGTGCTCCACGTCCCCGACGGCGTCGACCTCCGGATACAGGTAGGCCTTGGCCCGGGCGGCCAGGGCGGTGGCTTGGTCATAGCGGGCCAGGGCGGCGGCCAGGCTGGGGTTGGAGGCGTCCAGCTCGCTCTCCAGCCGGTCCAGGTCGGGATCGGCCACGATGGTCCACCAGCGCCCGCGGCTCGCCCGGTCGGAGGGCGCCGCCGGCGTCCATGGCCCCAGGTTCGTGTACGCCGCCGTCGGCGCTACGGTGGGTGGCGGCGCATAGGCGGGAGCGAGGTCGCAGGCGGCGAGCGGCGCCACCAGCAGGGCGGCCACGGAGGCGGTGTGGAGCGTCCGCTGGTGGACCCTGACCATCCCGGCGAAGGCCGGGATCCAGGACCGCCACCATGCCCTGCAGGCCTCCACGCCTTGGGCCAGGGCCTTCGCCGGGGCCATGGGGATGCTGTGCCGACCCACTGGTGAAGACCTGCCGCGCCGTCGCTCACCCATGCGCGGCCGCCTTGGGCTCCGCCACCGGGTGCACGCGGTCGCCGTCGGCTATGGCGTCGGAGGGGCTGTCGATCACCCGGTCGGAGGCCCCCACCCCCGCGACCGCTATGTCGGCGCCGAAGTCGCGCACGATCTTGATGGGCCGGATGCGCACGTGGTTCGAGCCGTCCACCACCGCCACGGTGGTGCCGTCCTTGCGGAACAGCAGCGCGCTGGACGGGATGCGCACCGGGCCGGCCGCGGGCCCCGAGGCGGCGTGCACGTCGCCGGTCGGCAGCGTCACCTGGGCGTAGGCGCCGGGCTTCAGCGCGCCGGAGCGGTTGTCGTAGACCAGCTGCATCAACATGGAGCCGGAGGCGGCGTTCACCGCGTCGGCCGTGCGCTCCAGCGTGGCGGCGTAGGTCTGGTCGGGATGGTCCGGCGTGGTGAAGTGCGCGGTCATCCCCGGCTTGAACTGCGAGGCGTAGTTCTGCGGCACGCTGACGTACAGGCGCAGCCGGCTGTTGTCCGCCACCGCAAACAGGGGCGTGGCGCGGGAATCGCCGGCCACGATCAGCGCGCCGATGTCGGTGTTGCGGCTGGTCACCACCCCGTCAAAGGGGGCGACGATCTGCTGGAAGCCGGTCAGGGCCTTCAGGCGCGCGACGTTGGCCGCCGCCTCGTTGGTCATGGCGGTGCGGGCGGCCAGGTTGCCGCGGTTCTGGTCGGCCTCCTGCTGGGAGACGGCGTGCACCTTCGCCAGCCGGTCCCACCGGGCGGAGGTGACGGCGGCCAGGTCCTGGTTGGCCTTGGCGGTGGCCAGGGCGGCGTCGGCGGCCACCAGCTGCTGGTCCACTTCCGGCGTGTCGATGGTGGCCAGCACCTGGCCGGCGTGGACGTGGTCGCCGATGTCCACGTACCAGCGGCGCAGGTAGCCGTTGGTCCGCGCGTAGACCGGCGCGTCGGCCCAGGCCTGCAGCCGGCCGGGCAGCACCAGCGAGCCGGCGGCGGCGCCCGCCGGCGTCACCACGCTGACGGTGGGGACGGCGGCGGCCTCGTTCAGGGCGTGCAGCTCGGCGGTGGCGTGCAGGCGCGAGCTGATCCCGGTGGCGAGCACCACGGCGAGCACGACGGCCGCGGCGACGCCGCCGAGCGCCAGGCCCTTGGTTCCGGCGGGCCGGGGGTGTTCCGTCGCCACGGGGGCGTAGGCCCGCTCCTCCGGGGTGGGGGCCTGTGGCGTGGGTGGGGTGTGGAAGGCGTCAGGCATGGGCCAGTCCTCCGATGGGCTGGTTGCGCGTCTTGGGCTTGAAGCTGTGGACCACGGCGAAGACGACGGGGACGAAGATGAGTGTGGCGCAGGTGGCGAAGCACAGGCCGCCGATCACCGCGCGGCCGAGCGGGGCGTTCTGCTCGCCGCCGTCGCCCAGGCCCAGCGCCATGGGCGCCATGCCGATGACCATGGCCAACGCCGTCATCAGCACGGGGCGGAAGCGCACGGCGCCGGCCTCCAGCGCCGCCAGGAAGGGATCGCCGGTCGCCTCCAGCCGCTCGCGGGCGAAGCTGATCACCAGGATGGAGTTGGCGGTCGCCACCCCCATGCACATGATCGCCCCGGTCAGCGCGGGCACCGACAGGGTGGTGTGGGTGGCGAACAGCATCCAGACGATGCCGGCCAGCGCGGCGGGCAAGGCGGAGATGATCACCAGCGGGTCGGTCCACGACTGGAAGTTCACCACCACCAGCAGGTAGATCATCACGATCGCGCCGAGCAGGCCGAAGCCCATGCCGCTGAAGGCGGTGTTCATGGTCTCGTACTGGCCGCGCAGCACCACCTTCACCTTCGCCGGCCGCTGGGGATCCAGGCGCTTCAGCACCTTCTGCACGTCGGTCGCCACCGCGCCCAGGTCTCGCCCCTGGGTGGAGGCGTAGACGTCCACCAGCGGCTGGATGTTGTACTGGGAGACGATGGCGGCGGTCGGCGTGCGGGTGAGCGTGCCCAGGGCGCCCAGCACTTGCGGCTCCTGGCCGGCGGTGCGGCTGGTGATCGGCACGTTCTGCAGCTTCTGCAGGCTGTCGACCATGTACTCCGGCGTCTGGGCGACCAGCGGGTAGGAGACGCCGTTCTTGGGGTTCAGCCAGTACAGCGGGTTGGTCTGCACCGTGCCGCCGATGGAGGCGGCGACGCTGTTGGTCACGTCCGCCTCGGTCAGGCCGAGCTGGTTGATGCGGGTGCGGTCCACGTCGAAGCGCAGCTCCGGGTAGCTGACCGGCTGCTGGATGCGGCCGTCCACCAACCCGTCGACGCCGCGGATCGCGCGCAGGATCTTGGTGGCGTAGGCCTGGTCGGCGGCCGTGTCGGCGCCGATCACCTGGATGTCGATGGGGGCGGGCGAGCCGAAATTCAGGATCTGGCTGGTGATGTCGGCCGGCAGGAAGGAGAAGGTGGCGGTCGGGAACAGCTTGGGCAGCTCCTGGCGCCAGCGCGCCATGTAGCCGGCCACCGGGTGATGCTCCTCCTTCAGGCTGATCAGGATGTCGCCGTCCTGGGGCCCGACCGTGCCGGTGGCCTGGTAGATGTTGTTCAGCCCGCTGGTGGGCAGGCCGAGGTTGTCGGCGATGGTGTTCACCTCGCCCGCCGGGATGTCCTTGCGCAGCTGGTTCTCGATGCGGATGAACAGCGCCGCGGTCTCCTCGATCCGGGTGCCGACCGGGGCGCGGACGTGCAGGGCGATGTCGCCGCTGTCCACGGTGGGGAAGAAGTTGCGCCCCAGGAACGGCAGCAGCGCCAGGCTGCCCAGCACGAAGACGAGGAAGGCGGGGATGAACACCCGCCGCGCGCCCAGCGCCCGCTCCAGCACGCCGGTGTAGCCGGTGCGCACCTTCTCGAACCGCCGCTCGAAGCCCTGCTGGAAACGGACCAGCGGGTTGCGTGAGGGGCGGCCGTGGGCCTGGCCTGTCCCGCTGTGCACGGCGTGCGGCTTCAGCAGGTACTTGGCCATGGTCGGGACCAGGGTCCGCGACAGGATGAAGGAGGCGATCATGGCGAAGATCACCGACAGCGCCATCGGCACGAACAGGAAGCCCGACACCCCCGGCAGGTAGAACATCGGCACGAAGACGATGCAGATGCAAAGCAGGCTGAGGAAGGCCGGCACGACGATCTGGTCCGCGCCGTCCAGGATGGCGGGCACCACGTCCTTGCCCTGCTCCAGGTGCCAGTTGATGTTCTCGATGGTGACGGTGGCCTCGTCCACCAGGATGCCGACCGCCAGCGCCAGGCCGCCCAGCGTCATCACGTTCAGCGTCTGGTGGAAGGCCGAGAGGGCCGCGATCGCCGCCAGCACCGACAGCGGGATCGACGTCGCCACGATCAGGGTCGAGCGCCAGGACCCCAGGAACAGCAGGATCATCAGCGAGGTCAGCGCCGCGGCGATCACGCCCTCGCGCACCACGCCCTGCACGGCCGCCTTCACGAAGATCGACTGGTCGTTCAGCGGCTTGATCTGCAGCTGAGGCGGCAGGCTCGGCTTCAGGTCGGGCAGCATCTTCTTCACGCCGTCGACGATGTCGATGGTGGAGGTCGCGCCCGACTTGAACACGGTCATCAGCACGGAGCGCTGGCCGTCCACGTGCACCACGTTCTGCTGCGGGGACGAGCCGTCGCGAACGTGGGCCACGTCGCCGACGCGGATCACCGCCCCGTCGAGGGTCTTGATCGGCAGGTTCTCCAGCTGCTGGACGTCGCCCGGGGCGTTGTTCAGGCGAAGATTGTACTGGAAGGCGCCGATCTTGACGAAGCCGGCGGGGGTGATCTGGGTCTGCAGCCCGATGGCGGCGCCGACGTCCGCCGCCGACAGGCCCTTGGACTGCAGGGCGTGCGGGTCCAGGTCGACCTGGATCTGCCGCACCTTGCCGCCGTAGGGCAGGGGGATGGCGGCGCCCGGCACGGTGACCAGGCGCGTGCGGATGAAGTTCAGCGCCTGGTCGTACAGCTGCTGCTCGCTGAGGCCCTGGCCGGACAGCGCCAGCTGCAGGATCGGCACGGTGGAGGCGCTGTAGTTGATGATCAGCGGCGGGGTTGCGCCCTGGGGCATCTGCTTCAGCAGCGTCTGGGAGATGGCGGTGACCTGGGCGTTGGCCAGGCGGATGTCGGCGCCGGGCTGGAAGTAGATCTTCACGATCCCCATGCCCTGCACCGAGTTCGCCTCGATGTGCTCGATGTCGTTGACCGTGGTGGTGAGCGCCCGCTCGTAGGGCGTGACGATCCGGCCCGCCATGTCTTCGGGGCTCATGCCCTGGTACTGCCAGGCCACGCCCACCACCGGGACGTTGATGCTAGGGAAGATGTCGGTGGGCGTATGCATCGCGGCGAGCACGCCGGCGATCAGGATGAGCACCGCCATCACGACAAAGGTGTAGGGCCTCGAGAGCGCGATGCGCACGATGGCAGACATTCAGCAATACCCGGAGTCGTCGACACCTGCCCAGCCGGCGGAGGAGGACTCACGCGGACCCGACGGTCGACCATTTGCGGCAAAGCCGCTCCGCTGTAAACCCGCAATGTCCCGTCAGGCGGGCCTCAGGCCCATTGTGTGGGTTTTGCGACGGGCTTCGGTCAGATCACGCCCAGACTGGCCTCGATCGCCGCCACGCAGCGCAGCAGGGTGGAGCGCAGGGCGTCGCGCGCCCGCTCGAAGCGCACCGTCGGCGCCACCAGGCCGATGGCGTAGCGGTCCGGCGTGCCGGTGCGCACCACCGCGCCGAAGCCGCTGACCCCGTCCAGGTGCTCCTCGTTGTTCAGGGAGACGCCGGTGGCGCGCACCGTCTCCAGGTCGGCCATCAGCTCGGCCAGGGAGGTCTTGGTGTTGACGGTCCGCGCCTCCAGCACGCCGCCGAGCCGGCGGCCGATCTCCTCGTCGCCGAGCTGGGCCAGCAGCGCCTTGCCGGCGGCCGAGCAGTACAGCGGCAGGGCCGCGCCCACCCGGTGCACCACCCGCAGGATCTGGTCCGAGGCGACCTGGTCAACCAGGATGGCGTGCTCGCCCCGCTCCATCGTCAGCTGCACCGTCTCGCGGGTGTGGCGGCTCACCGCCTCCATGTGCGGGCGGGCGACGCTGATCACGTCGGAGTGGGCGGAGGCCGCCAGCCGGGTCAGCGCCGGGCCGAGCCGGACGCCGCCCTCGCCGGCGACGACCATCTGCTGCTGCTCCAGCGCCTGGACCAGCCGCTGCACCGTGGTGCGCGGCAGGCCCGTGTCGCAGGCGATCTGCGCCTGGGTCGCCGCGCCCGAGCGGCCCTCGATCGCGCGCAGCACCGCCGCGGCGCGGGCGATGACCTGCTTTCCCGCCTGTTCGTTATCTTCCGACACGCCGTTCGCCAGCCGATCCTTCCGCCCCGAAAGGACGTCGCGCGTCTGTAGCGGACTTATTTCGCCTGTGGAACAAGCGCCCGCTGAGCGGGCGCCCTCCACGACCGTTCAGGCGGCCGCCGCGCCGTAGTCCATCCGCTCCAGGTCGGCGATCATGCCGGGTCCGGTCGGACGCCAGCCCAGGCGCTCGCGCGTCCAGGCGCTGGAGGCCGGCAGATCCCAGCCCGCGAACATGCCGAACCAGCCGAACTGTTCGGCCGCCGCTTCCGGGGCGATGGATTTCACCGGCAGGCCGAGGCCGCGGCCGACCACCGCGGCGATGTCGCGCGCCGGGAGGCCTTCCTCGTCGACGGCGTGGAAGCGCTCGCCCGCCTGGCCCTGTTCGATCGCCAGCCGGTAGAGGCGCGCCACGTCGACGACGTGCGCCGCGGACCAGCGGTTGCGGCCCTCGCCCACATAGGCGGCCACGCCGGTCCGGCGGGCGATCTCGATGTAGGGCGAGATGAGGCCCTGCCTGCGGGTGTCGTGCACCTGGGGCAGGCGCATCACCAGCACCTTCATCCCGCGCTCCACCATCTCGGCGGCGTCGACTTCGGACGCCCCACGCGGGTTGCGGTTGTTGCGGTCGAGCACGTCTTCGGTCGCCAGCTGGCCGGGCTCGCGCGCGCCCATCCCCACGCCGCTGGTGATCATCAGCGTCCGGTCGGACCCGGCGAGGGCCTCGCCCAGGGCGCCGATCGCACGGCGGTCCTTCTCGCAGTTGGCCATGAAGTTGGTGAAGTCGTGGTCGAAGGCGCAGTGGATCACCGCATCCGCCTGCTCGGCGCCGCGGCGCAGGCTGTCCGGCTCCTCCAGCACGCCGTGATGCGCCTGGGCGCCCGCCTCGGCGAGGGCGCGGGCGCCGGCCTCGGACCGGGTCATGCCCAGCACCTGGTGCCCGGCGCCGATCAGTTCGGGGATGAGGTGCGAGCCGATGAAGCCGGTGGCGCCGGTGAGGAAGATACGCATGGGAAGGCTCCGACAGGGGTCGATGACCCCCCTCTACCCGCGCGACGTGTCATGTTAGAGTAGTGACCTTATCCTGGTATACATCCAAACAGGCGGCCATGACCTCCGACGCCGTGAACACCTTGGGCGGTTATCTGCGCGACCGCCGCACCCGGCTCGATCCGGCGGCGTTCGGCTTCTCCGGCGGTCGCCGCCGCACGCCCGGCCTGCGCCGCGAGGAGGTCGCCCAGCGCGCCAACATCAGCCCCACCTGGTACACCTGGCTGGAGCAGGGCCGCGGCGGCGCCCCCTCGGCAGACGTGCTGGAGCGCATCGCCGCGGGCCTGATGCTGACCGAGCCGGAGCGGGAGCACCTGTTCATGCTGGGCCTCGGCCGCCCGCCGGAGGTCCGCTACAGGCCGGTGGATCACGTCACGCCCCGCCTGCAGCGGGTGCTGGACGCCTTCAAGGTCAGTCCGGCGATCATCAAGACCGCGACCTGGGACGTGATCGCGTGGAACCGCGCCGCGGCCGTGCTCCTGACCGACTACGCCGCCCTGCCGGCCGGCCAGCGCAACATCCTGCGCCAGATGTTTACCGACGCGCGCCTTAGGGCCATGCAGGAAGAGTGGCGCAGTGTCGCTCGCTTCGTGGTGGCGGGTTTCCGCGCCGACGCCGCCCGGGCTGGGGCCAACAAGGAGATTGCACGGCTGGTGGACGAACTCTCACGCATCAGTCCGGAATTCGCCGCCTTGTGGGAAGACCAGGAGATCATTGTCCATGGCGAGGGCGTGAAGCGGCTCAGGCACCCCGAGCTCGGGATCGTGGAGCTGGAGTTCTCTGTCTTCGCCGTGGACGGCCGGCCGGAACTGAGCATGATCGTCTACAACCCCGCGACGGACGCGGAGGCGGAGCGAATGCGCGCCTTTCTGGCGCAGACGCCCTGCTCACCGCCGCCGCGTAGAGGAGAGGGCGGCTGCGAACCGCCCTCTCTCGGGACGCCGTCAGACCAGTTCGGCCAGGGCTGAGGGCTGGTAGCCCTTCAGGTCGGCGCCGCCCGCGCGCACCTTGGCCAGCCACAGCGGATCGCTGAGCAGGGCGCGGCCGACTGCGATCAGGTCGAACTCCTGCCGCTCCATCCGCTCCACCAGCTTCTCCAGGCCCGCGCTGGTGGACGACTCGCCCTTGAAGGCGGCGATCATGTCGCCCGATAGACCCACCGAACCCACGCTGATGGTGGCCGCGCCGGTCAGCTTCTTGGCCCAGCCGGCGAAGTTCAGCCCGTCCTCGCCGTCGATCTCGGGGAACTCCGGCTCCCAGAAGCGGCGCTGCGAGCAGTGCAGGACGTCCACGCCCGCCTCCACCAGGGGCAGGAGCCAGTCGGTCATCAGGGCAGGGGTCTCGGCCAGGCGGGCGCGATAGTCCTGCTGCTTCCACTGGCTGACCCGCAGGATCAGGGGCAGGCCGGGGCCGATCGCCTCCCGCACCGCGGCCACCACTTCGGCGGCGAAGCGGGACCGCTCGCGGATCGTCGCGCCGCCATAGCGGTCGGTGCGCGCGTTGGAGCCGCTCCAGAAGAATTCGTCGATCAGGTAGCCATGGGCGCCGTGCAGCTCCACCACGTCGAAGCCCAGGCGCTTGGCCGCCGCGGCGGCCTTGGCGAAGGCGGCGATGGTGTCGGCGATCGCCTCTTCAGTCATGGCCTGGCCGATCGGCGCATCCGGTCCATTCAGGCCCGAGGGGCTCTCCACCGGAGTGTCGGGCGTCCAGTCGCTGAGCGCGCTCTCAACAGCCCCCGTGTGCCATAGCTGGGGTCCCATGCGACCGCCGGCGGCGTGCACGGCATCGATCACGCCCTTCCACCCGGCCAGGGCCGCATCGCCGTAGAACAGCGGGATACCGGGCTCATTACGCGAGGCGGGGCGGTCCACCACCGTGCCTTCGGACAGGATCAGGCCGACCCCGCCCTCCGCCCGGCGGCGGTAGTAGGCGGCGTTCGCCTCGCCGGGGACGCCGCCCGGTGCGAAGTTGCGCGTCATGGGCGCCATGACGATGCGGTTCTCCAGCGTCAGAGAGCCGATCGTAAGGGGTTGGAACAGGGGGGCGAGGGATGCGGTCATGCGGGCCAGGCTCCTTGGACGGGGGCGCGCTTAGGTATACCGTGGAAACCTAGCGTCAATCAGGCACGGCTGGGCGACTAGGTATACCGGAGGAAACCACCTTGGCGGACTGCGAGCGCTTCGCCTTCGACTGCCCCAGCCGGCTGCTGTTCGACCAGATCGCCGACAAGTGGTCGATGATGGCGCTCAGCGCGCTGGACGCCGGCCCGATGCGCTTCAACGCCATCAAGCGCCGTCTGGAGGGCGTGACGCAGAAGGCGCTGACCCAGTGCCTGCGCCGTTTGGAGCGCAACGGCCTGGTCTTGCGCCGGGTTGTGCCCGTCTCGCCGGTCGCGGTGGAATACGAGATCACCCCGCTCGGCCGCTCCCTGCGCACACCCTTCAAGGCCCTCCACGACTGGACGCTGGAGAACCTGGACCAGGTGGAGGCCGCCCGCGTCGCCTACGACCAGCGCCCGGCCGCCTGACGGCCGCTTTTTTGTCAGACCTTAATGTGGGTCGACGCGCCGGGTGTCGTCTCAGCATCAAAAGAGCGGTCCCGTGTCGCTCTGGTGGGGCGGCGGCTTGTGGCTGCTCATCCTCCACCGCATTAGGGTCTGCAGGGAGCGAGCCCGGTGAACGTCCTACTGATTGAAGACGATGGCGGCGCCGCAGCGTGCATCGCTCAGGGGCTCCAGGCGCTTGGTCACCAGGTCGAGTTGTCCGAGGACGGGAACGGGGGCCTATGCCGGGGCGCGGATCCGCAGTTCGGCTGCCTGATCGTGGATCGCATGTTGCCGGGCTATGACGGCCTGACGCTGGTGCGCACGCTGCGCGGGGCGGGGGTCAAGACGCCCATCATCTTCCTGACCGCCGTCGGGGGCGTGGCCGACCGTGTTCAAGGCCTGAAGGCGGGCGCGGACGACTATCTGGTCAAGCCGTTCGAGCTGGATGAGCTGGCCGCCCGGCTGGAGGCGCTGGGCCGCAGGCCGCCGATGGCGGCGGCCGACACCCTGCTCAAGGCCAATGACGTGGAGTTGGACCGGCTGGCGCGGACCGTGCGCCGCTGCGGCCGGGCCCTGGATCTCACCACCAGCGAGTTCAAGATCCTGGAGGCCCTGCTCCAGAACGCGGGGCATCCGGTGACCCGGGCGATGCTGCTGCAGACCGTGTTCGGCCTGGACCATCCCAACCCCGCCGCTATCGTCGAGCCGCACGTGAGCCGCCTGCGCGGCAAGCTGGAGATCGACGGCCGTCCCGATCCGATCTGCACCGTGCGGGGATCGGGCTATCTGATACATGCGGACTAGCCGTCTGCTCCGCGCCACCAGCTTCAGGCTGGCCCTGGCGCAGACGCTGATCTTCGTGGTCGCCTTCGCCCTGGCCGGGGTGATCGCGGTGATCGTGATGCGGCGCGCGGAGATGCAGGCGGTGAACGCCGAGGTGTTCGCCGAGACGCAGGACTTGCGCGCCATCTACGAGCATAGCGGCCTCGCCGCTGTGCAGGCCACGATCGCCGCGCGCCAGCGTGATCCGAGCACATGGGAGTTCAGGGTAGATGGGCCGAGGGGCGAGCGCCTCTCCGGAGACCTGCCCGTCAGCCAGCCTTCGGGCTGGTCGACCCGGCGCCTGATCGAGGGCGATGACCCGGGCGGCCAGCCGGAGATCGTACGGACGCTGACGACGACTCTGCCGAACGGACTGCGCCTCAGCGTCGGCGAGGACCTGAAGCAGCGGGAGCGAGCCGACGACGCGCTGATGGGGCTGGTGGTCAGCCTTGCAGCGGGGGCGGCGGCCCTGAGCCTGGCGACCGGGGCCTGGATGGGCTGGAGTTCGCTACGACGTCTGGACGAGATGGTCTCGGCGATGGAGCGCTACGGCGCCGGCGACCACGGGGTGCGGGTGCGCGTCGGCGCCGGCGGCGGCGACCTGGACCAGCTGGCCACCGCGCTGAACCGGATGCTGGCGCGGACTTCGCGACTGATGGAGAGCATCCGCCAGATCAGCGCCGACATCGCCCACGATCTTCGCCGCCCCCTGGCGCGCCACAACGACCGGATCGCCCGCACCCTCGCCGGGCCGGCGTCGGTCCCGCTCTATCGCCAGGCGCTGGAGGACGCTTCGACCGAAGTGGCCGAGGTGCTGCAGACCTTCCAGGCGCTGCTGCACATCGCCGAGCTGGAGGCGGGCGCCCCGGGCTTGGCGACCGAGGCGGTCGACCTGGCCGATGTCGCCGCCCGTGTGGTCGACGCCTTTCGCCCCATGGCCGAGGAGGGCGGCCGTCGCCTCGAGCTGGCCGAGGCGCCCGCGCAGCGCCGGCGGCTGGCGGCGACGGCGAGCCTGCTGTCCCAGCTCACCGCAAACCTGGTGGAGAACGCCCTGATCCACACGCCGCCGGGCGCCCAGGTGCGGGTGGCCGTCGACGCGGAAGGCCTGCGCCTGGGCGTCTCCGATGACGGCGCGGGGGTTCCCGAACGGGAGCTGGAGCGCATCTTCGAGCGGTTCACGCGGCTGGACGCCAGCCGCTCGACGCCGGGCACCGGGCTCGGCCTGGCGCTCACCGCGGCGATCGCCCGGGCCTTCGATGGGCGGGTGTTCGCTGAGAACCGCCACCCAGGCTTCCGCGTGGTCGCCGACTTCACCGCCTCGCCCAACGCCGCGCCGTAGGGCGGGCAAGATCGTCGCGTCAGTGGGCGGAGGGGTCGGGCGCGGGGCACTCCGCGCTGATGCGGTGCGCCTCGATCTCCGCCGTCCCGGGAAGGCCCACGCCGGCGGAGAGCAGGAGGTCGAAGCGGAAGGCGACGCGGAACGTCTCCGGCGCGTAGCGCCCGTCCACCGCCACGTTGCCGAGCACCTTGCGGCCGGTCTTGTGGTTGAAGCAGGCGCCGCCACGGTAGCTCGCCTGGCCGCCTGAGATCTGCTGGCTGGCGTAGGTGCAGCGGTAGTGGCTGTTGCTGGGCGCGGCGATGAAGCTGGCGATCTGGGCGGCCGTCAGGCACTTCTTCGCGTGCCCGTCGCCCGGCAGCAGGACCGAATAGTGCTCGGTGGAGTCCCAATACCCCGGCAGCACCGGCGAGGCGGCCGGAGGCTCCTGCGCGCGGGGAGCGGCGGGCGGGGCGAGGACGAGCGACGCCGCGGCGACGGCGAGGATCGGCAGGACAGGCTTCAAGGGCGCTCCACGGTCATCATGTAGTTTACGCTCGCGTCGCGGCTCAGCGACCAGCGGTCCAGCAGCGGGTTGTAGGCGACCCCGAACGGCCCCTGGACCGCCGCCGGAACGCTGGAGAGGTACAGACGGATCTCATCCGGGGTGAGGAATTTGCGCCAATCGTGCGCCCCGCGGGGCAGCCAGCCCAGGATGTACTCCGCGCCGATCTTGGCGGTGGCGAGGGCCTTCAGCGTGCGGTTCAAGGTGGCCACGATCATCACCCCGCCGGGTCTCGCCAGGCGCGCGGCCTCCCGCAGGAAGCGGCCGGGATCGGCCACGTGCTCCACCACCTCCATGTTCAGGACGAGGTCGAACCGCGCCTCCCCGCCCTCGGCCAGCAGCTCCTCCACCGTGGCGTTGCGGTAGGCGATCTCGAGCCCGCCCGCCGCTGCGTGGGCCGAGGCGACGCCGATGTTGTTGGCCGAGGCGTCGATCGCCGTCACCTCGAAGCCGAGGCGCGCCATGGGCTCGCTCAGCAGGCCGCCGCCGCAGCCGATGTCCAGCAGCCTCAGGCCGGCGAAGGGGCGATCTCCGGCGCGCTCCCGGCCGAAGCGGCCGGCCGCCTGCTCCGCGATGAAGTCCAGCCGCACGGGATTGAACTTGTGCAGGGGGGCGAACTTGCCCCTGGGATCCCACCACTGCGCAGCGATGCGGGAGAACTTCTCCACTTCCGCGGCGTCGACGGAGAAAGATTGCGCGGCTGCGCTCATTGGGCGTCCTGTGGGCGTTGCGGCGGGGCGCGCACGCCGCTAAGGACGCGCTTCGCTTTCAGATGCCCCCCGATTCAGGCGCCGGCAAGAGGAAGGCGCCTTGGTGTTGCAGTCGGGCGGAGCGATGGGATCGCGTCTGGTAATGAAGTTCGGCGGCACCTCGGTCGCCGACCTGGAGCGCATCCGCCGCGTGGCGCGGCTGGTGGCCGCCGAGGCGCGCGCCGGTCATTCGGTTGCCGTGGTGGTCTCCGCCATGGCCGGCAAGACCAATGAGCTGGTCGCCTGGACCGACGGCGCGGGACGCGCGGCCGAGGGGCTGGCGCCCAGCGACGACGAGTATGACGTGGTGGTCGCCTCCGGCGAGCAGGTCACCGCGGGGCTCCTGGCCAGGGTGCTGCGCCACGACGGCCTGGACGCCCGCTCGTGGATGGGCTGGCAGGTGCCGATCCTGACCGACGACACCCACGGCTCGGCCAGGATCGAGGACATCCCCGCCGGCGCCCTGGGCGACAGCATCGACGGCGGGACCATCGCGGTGATCGCCGGCTTTCAGGGCGTGTCGCGCTCGGGCCGGATCGCCACCCTGGGGCGCGGCGGCTCCGACACCTCGGCCGTGGCGATCGCCGCGGCGCTGAAGGCCGTGCGCTGCGACATCTACACCGACGTGGACGGGGTCTACACCACCGATCCCAGGATCGAGCAGCGCGCCCGCCGCATCCCCAAGATCTCCTATGAGGAGATGCTGGAGATGGCCTCTCTGGGAGCGAAAGTGCTGCAGACCCGCTCCGTGGAGATGGCCATGGCGCACCAGGTGCCCGTGCGGGTGCTGTCCAGCTTCACCGAACCGGGCGAGGCGGACCCCGCCCGCACCGGCACAATCGTCTGCGCAGAGGAGGAGATCGTGGAGAAGCGGATCGTCAGCGGGGTCGCCTACAGCCGCGACGAGGCCAAGGTCACCCTGTACGGCGTGCCTGACCATCCGGGCGTGTCGTCCAGGATCTTCGCCGGCCTGGCCGACGCCAACGTGAACGTGGACATGATCGTCCAGTCCCACGCGCGCACCGGCAACACCGCCAACATGGAGTTCACCGTCGGCCGGCGAGACGCCCAGCGCGCGGTGGAGATCGTGCGCAGCCACCAGGCCGAGATCGGCTTCGACGACGTGGCGTGCGACGAGAACGTGGCCAAGGTGTCGGTGGTCGGCGTCGGCATGCGCAGCCACGCGGGCGTGGCCAAGACCATGTTCACCGCCCTGGCCGAGCGAGGCGTGAACATCCAGGTGATCTCCACCTCCGAGATCAAGATCAGCGTGCTGATCGATGAAGCCTACACCGAGCTGGCCGTCCGCTCCCTGCACGCCGCCTACGGTCTGCAGGAGGCTTAAGGCGCTCGGGCGAGGCCGTCGGCCTCGTCCAGCATGGCGGCGTAGCCCCGCAGCAGGGCGGCGGTGTAACGCACGCACGCCCAGCGGGTGAGGTGCGCGCGGAAATAGCGCCGCCCGGCCGCGGCGATCCGCCCGTAGGCGGGGGCGTGATGCGCGCAGTCGGCGACGACCTGCTCGACCTGAGCGTCGCTGCTGATGGGGACGTAGTGCCGACCTGGCTGCAAGCCCTTGAAGTAGAACAGCTCGTGATCGGAGTCGTACTTCAGCAGCACGCTGTTGCTCTTCAGGGCGATCGCCACCCGCGAGCAGGTGGCCCCGTTCCCATCCATCGAGATCAGGTGCCGGTATCTGAGCTGGTCGGACCAGTCGACGTCCTCTCCGCCGAGGCCGAGCGCCCGCACCGCCGCTTCCGTCTCCGGAGAGTCGAACTGCACGATGCGGGGCAGCAGGAACTTGACCTGCGCACTGTCCTTGAACGCGACGGCCGCCCTCAGGCGGGGCAGGGCGAGCCGTTCCACCACGTCCATGGTGATGTGGCCGCCCGTGGTGGACCCGACGAAGATCGCCTGGTTGGGCTTGCTGCGGAACGGCGTCCGGTCGGTCCAGACGGTGCTCTCCAGAAAGCTCAGCATCATCAGATCGACGTCGGGCAACAGCAGGATCGGCTCGCCGCGCCGGCGCTGGAAGGTGAACAGCGGAAGGCCGGGGATGGGCGGGGTTATGTCGCTGACCTCGACGGCCAGCGACATCTCACGCTGCAAACCCAGCAGCGGCAGGCTCTGGCGGAATAGGTCTGTGTAGAACGCCGCCCGGTCCCGGATTTCCCTGGCGACGGACTCCGGCTGGCCCAGCGCGATCTGGTCGTGCGTCTTGGGGCGGCAGACCACCTCGTCGGGCGTGATGTCGAAGCGGAACAGCTGGCCGCGCACGCTGAGCTCGTAGTCGAGCGCGTCCGATATGGCCCGCCGCGTGGGCATGCGGCCTCGCCACGCCGACAGCTCGTCGCGGGCCCAGGTACGGGGTGAGTTCAGCAAGGTGACGGGTTCAGCAAGGGCGGCGCACGCCGCGGACAGGGAAACGCCCTGACGGCTCGTCGGGACGGGCCGGGCGGTGGACGGATGAGATCGGCATCGCCGGCTCTCTACACCACCTTCCCCGCAGGAACGAGGGCCGGCCTCGCGGTTGCGCCTGGCGCGCCGCCCCGCTACATCCCGCCGGCTTCCCTCTTAGCTATCGTGTTTCCAAGGAGCGCCAGCCCCCATGGCCGCCCAATACATTTTCCAGATGCAGGGCCTGACCAAGGCCTTCCCCGGCGGCAAGAAGGTCTTCGAGAACATCTGGCTGTCGTTCTACCCGGACGCCAAGATCGGCGTGGTGGGCGTCAACGGCTCGGGTAAATCCACCCTGCTAAAGATCATGGCCGGCTGGGATAATGAGTTCAGCGGCGAGGCCAAGGCCGCCGACGGCATCAAGCGCGGCTACCTGCAGCAGGAGCCGAACCTCGACGAGCAGCTGGACGTCTACGGCAACGTGATCTCGGAGTGCGAAGAGAAGAAGATCTTCGACCGCTACAACGAGATCGCCGCCCAGATGGCGGAAGACTACTCCGACGAGCTGATGGAGGAGATGAACACCCTCCAGGAGAAGATCGACGCCGGCGACCTGTGGGACATCGACAGCCGGATCGAGCAGGCCATGGACGCCCTGCGCTGTCCCCCGGCGGACTGGTCGGTGGACAACCTGTCCGGGGGCGAGAAGCGCCGCGTGGCCCTGGCCCGGCTGCTGCTCTCCAAGCCCGACATGCTGCTGCTGGACGAGCCGACCAACCACCTGGACGCCGAGTCGGTGGCCTGGCTGCAGCACCACCTGGAGGCCTTCCCCGGCTGCGTGATCCTGGTCACCCACGACCGCTACTTCCTGGACCAGGTCACCAAGTGGACGCTGGAGCTCGATCGCGGCAAGGGCGTCCCGTACGAGGGCAACTACTCCGGCTGGCTGGAGCAGAAGCAGAAGCGCGTCGTGCAGGAGCAGAGCGAGAGCGAAGCCCGCCAGCGCGCCCTGACCAAGGAGCTGGAGTGGGTGCGCTCCAGCCCGAAGGCCCGCCAGGCCAAGTCCAAGGCCCGCCTGGCCGCCTATGAAGAGATGGTGCGGGAACAGGAGAACGCCCGCGCCGCCCAGACCTACGCCACCATCCAGATTCCGCCGGGGCCGCGCCTCGGCAACCTGGTGCTGGAGGTCGACGGGCTGCAGAAGTCGTTCGGCGAGAAGGTGCTGTTCGACCAGCTGACCTTCCGCCTGCCGCCCAACGGCATCGTCGGCGTGATCGGGCCGAACGGCGCGGGCAAGTCCACCATGTTCAAGCTGATCACCGGCCAGGAGCTGCCCGACGGCGGAACGGTCAAGGTCGGCGAGACGGTGAAGCTGGCCTACGTGGACCAGAGCCGGGACGCCCTCGATCCCAACAAGACTGTCTGGCAGGAGATCTCCGACGGGCTGGATATCATCACGGTCGGGAAGCGCGAGATCAACTCGCGCGCCTACGTCGGCGGCTTCAACTTCAAGGGCGGCGACCAGCAGAAGAAGGTCGGCCTGCTGTCGGGCGGGGAGCGCAACCGCGTGCACCTGGCCAAGACCCTGCGCTCGGGGGGCAACGTCATCCTGCTCGACGAGCCCACCAACGACCTGGACATCGAGACGCTGCAGGCCCTGGAGGAGGCGCTTGAGGAATTCGCCGGCTGCGCCGTGGTGATCAGCCACGACCGCTGGTTCCTCGACCGCCTCGCCACCCACATCCTCGCCTTCGAGGGCGACAGCCACGTGGAATGGTTCGAGGGCAACTTCGAAGCCTACGAAGAGGACAAGAAGCGGCGCCTGGGCGCAGACAGCCTGATCCCCAAGCGGCTGAAGTTCCAGAAGTTCGCGCGATAGTCAGCGGTTTGCGCAACGCACGATTTGCGTGTATCCTCGCAGGAGGAATCGGGAAGGGTGGCTAGACCCTTCCCGACCCCTTCGTTAGGAGCTGACTGAGAGGTCTAGTCTCAGCCAGAGCATCCAACGAAGGTGGAGTATGAAGCTCAGCTTCATGTCTCTCCTCCTTTGATAAGCCCGCCGGCCCATCCGGCGGGCATTTTCATTTTCAGCAATTCCCCGCAGGGCTGTCGAGCGCCTTGTTGCTACCTAAAGACGCGCCAGCTGTTTGCGGCAGTCCGGTGCAGCGTAGCGTGGCGGCGCGCCAGCCGGTCGATGTCGTCGTCGTAGCCGCCGCCGATCACCCCGACGACCGGCGCGTGCGGCAGGCAGGTAGCCAGCACATAGGCGTCGCGCGTCGCCAGCCCCGCGTCGCTGAGCGCCAGCCGGCCCAGACGGTCGTCCACATGGGGATCGACGCCGGCGATGTAGAAGATCAGGTCGGGCTGAACGCGCTCCAGCAGGCCGGGCAGAACCTCCGCCAGCTGAGCCAGATAGGCGTCGTCCCCCGTGCCGTCGGGCAGGTCGACGTCCAGGTCGCTGGGGCCGCGCCGCACCGGGTAGTTCTTCGCCCCGTGCATGGAGAAGGTGAAGACCCGTGGTTCATGCTCGAAGATGAAGGCCGTGCCGTCGCCCTGGTGCACGTCCAGGTCGACCACCAGCGCGCGCCCGATCTCGCCCGTGTCGAGCAGAGCCCGCCCCACCACGCCGATGTCGTTGAATGTGCAGAAGCCGGCGCCGCCCTGCGGCCCCGCGTGGTGGCTGCCCCCGGCCGTGTTGCAGGCCAGCCCGTGCCGCAGCGCCAGCCGCGCCGCCATCAGCGTGCCGCCCACCGCCGCCTGCGCCCGGTCGGCCACGCCGCGGGTGATGGGCATGCCGATGGCTCGCTCCAGCTTGGGCGGCACGGCGGCGTCCAGCACCTGGCGCACGTAGTCGGGGTCGTGCACGGCGGCGAGCATCTGGAAGCTCGCCGGCTCGGCGATGTGGAAGCCCTCAGGCCCGACCAGGCCCTGCGCCTCCAGCACCTGGGCCAAGCGCGCGTACTTGTGCATGGGGAAGCGATGGCCCGGCGGCATGGGCGCGCTGTAGGCGGGGTGGTAGACCACGGGCGGCAGCGGCCCGTACGCGGCGTCGATCACAGGCGCGCCAGCCCCGGCGCGGCGACGCCAATGCTGACGAACCGTCGCCTCTCCACTGTTCCCATGCACCGCGCACCCTTTCGCTCCTCCCGTAGGTAGGGAGGAACCGCGATGAGCGCGCGCGAGGCGGTCAGCTCAGCGCCGAGCCCGCGGCGGCGGGGCCCTCGGCGCTGGCGTAGGCGCCGGGGCGGCGGCGGGTCAGGGCCAGGGCGAGGCCCAGCGTCAGGCCCATGGCCAGCATGGAGGAGCCGCCGTAGCTAATGAAGGGCAGCGTCATGCCCTTGGTCGGGATCATGTTCAGGTTCACCGCCACGTTGATGAACGTCTGCTCGCCCAGGAGGATGAACAGGCCGGCGGCGGCCACCTGCTCGAACGGGTCGGCCAGCTTCATGGCCTTGTACATGCCCCGCACCACCACGAAGCCGAACAGGGTGATCAGGAACAGGGAGAAGACTAGGCCGTATTCCTCCGCCGCCACCGAGTAGATGAAGTCGGTGTGCAGGTCGGGCACGTGGCGCTTCATCACGCCTTCGCCCGGGCCGCGGCCGAACAGGCCGCCGGCGCGGATCGCCTCGGCCGCCTTGTCGACCTGGTGGGTGTCCACCGCCCCATCGCCATGGCCCATGAACTTGTGGAAGCGCGCAGCCACGTGCTGGAAGGTCAGGTAGATGATCACGAAGCCGGTGGAGGCGACGGCCCCAAGGCCCAGGATCCAGCGGATCGGCACCCCGGCCATGAAGAAGGCCGCGCCGAAGGCCACCGTGATCAGCACCGTCTGGCCGATGTCCGGCTGGATCAGCAGCAGCACGACCGAAAGCAGGTACAGGCCGAAGGCGATGGAGACGCCCGGCACGCCCTGGCCCTTCTGCCCCTCGGCGAACATCCAGGAGACCAGCACCATCAGGCAGGGCTTCAGGAACTCCGACGGCTGCAGCGAGAAGCCGCCGAACTCCAGCCAGCGTTGGGCGCCCTTGGCGGCGTGGCCCATCAGGGGCAGGACCATCATCACCAGCACAGACAGGGCGTAGCCGATAAAGGCGACCCGCCGCACCCCTCGCGCCGACAGGGTCGAGACGCTGAGCAGGATGGCCGCGCCCACGGCGGCGAAGGCGCACTGGCGAACCGCAAAGTGGAAGGGGTCATGATAGCCGATCCGCGCGGCGGCCGCGGGCGAGGAGGCGAACGACAGCATGACCCCCAGACCGATCAGGATGACGGTCGAGCCCAGCAGCCAATGGTCGGTGGTCCACCACCATTGGCCGAAGCGGGAACGGTCCGTCCGGGCGAAGGCGTGGGGCGTGGTGAAGGTCATCTATGAGCCGTCCGGTGGCGAGACTGGCCGAAGCGAGCGCGATTCGCACGACTGCTCGCCGACGACAATGCGGCGGGCATGGTTAACCACGCGTTGCGCGTCGTCCTTGGTGGAGACGGGGCGGCGGTTTACGTAAGGGCCTCGCCTTCAACGTTACGTATGCCGACGCTGGCGCTTATCCGGGTGGACCGTCATCCGCTTCCAGCAGCGGCTCATTCATTTGTGCGTGGCAGCTAGCGCGGCCGTGACGGCCTCAATGACCTTGCTGTTCACCAGCTGCGGGATCAGCCAGCCGAGAAATGCGCCGAGCAGGCTGAGGACTACGAGGCCGCCTTGGATCATGGCCGCCTTATTGTTGAGCGCCTCCAATTTGCCGTCGTGCTTCTCCACGTCGCTGATCAACCGGTCCACCTTAGTGGTCAGCTTGCCGATTTCGATCATCACGAGACGCAGATCGCCCGTGGTGGGGCGAATATCGGGAGGAACGGAGGCGAATTCCTCGGGTGGGGAACTGTCGGTTCCACCTGCGCCACTCCTGATCGGACCTTTAGCCAAGGGTCGACGCGTCCCAGTTAGCCGCTATCCAGCTCCACACCGCTGGATTTGCTCGACCAAAATAGGAGGACGCCTCCAGGATTACAGCTGATCCGTTTATTGGTTCTGGTACGATCTCAAGTTTGCCGGCGATGTCCACGGCAGTCGTCTTCCCAGGGGCGATGAGCCAGACACCGCCGCCGAGATCGTAGTGGTTGGGGAAGGTGCTCACGACTTTGGCGGCCAGCTTCTCCGAGTTCTGGCCCGGCTGCCGAATGACCGCAAAGATCGCCATGCACCTAGCCTCGCGCAACCTGTCATGGAAATCCAGAGCCAAACTGGCCGGACTCCTGCGGCGTTCATACACTTAGAGAGGGATCGTGGCGCTTCGAAATGCGCCCATCACCTGTCTCGGCGGTCGGGATCAAGGCCTCTACGGGCCGGTGGCCCGAGGAACGCCCCCACCGCCTCGATCGCCTCCGCCAGGCCCACGCGCTGCAACTCCACGCCGTCGGGCAGACTGGAGAACAGGCGGGTGGGGGCGGCGGCGTCCAGCATGACGAAGACGCCGCGGTCGTCGGCGCGGCGGATCAGCCGGCCGAAAGCCTGGGCGATGCGGGCGCGGGCGATGGCGTCGTCGTACTTGGCCTTGCCGAACCGATCCCGCCTCGCCTTGTGCAGCAGGTCCGGCCGGGGCCAGGGCACGCGGTCGAACACCAAGAGGCGCAGGGATCGGCCCGGCACGTCCACCCCGTCGCGGATGGCGTCGGTGCCGAGCAGGCAGCTGTCCTCCTCCGCCCGGAAGATGTCGACCAGGGCGCCGGCCTCCAGCGGATCGACGTGCTGGGCGTAGAGCGCCAGGCCGCGGTCAGCCAGTGGCCCCGCCAGCCGCTCGTGGACGGCGCGCAGGCGGCGGATGGCCGTGAACAGCCCCACCGCGCCGCCCCCCGCCGCCAGGAACAGCTCGCGAAGGGCGGCGGAGACCTGGCGCACGTCGTCCTTGCGCACGTCGGTGACCACCAGCACCCGGCTGTTGGCGGCGTAGTCGAAGGGCGAGGGCAGGCGCAGCAGCCGCGGACTGTCCGGCAGGCGCGCCGCTCCGGTACGCAGCTCGGCCAGCGCGAAGGGGCTCTCGTGCGCCGGGTCGGCCAGGGTGGCGCTGGTCACCAGCACGCCGTGGGCGCGGCGCAGCACCACCGCCTCCAGCGGCTCGGTGGGATCGACCCAGTGGCGGCGGAAGGCGGCGTCGCCCAGCCGTTCCCCCGCGAACACCGCCTCGAACCAGTCCACGAAGTCGGCTTCGCCGGCCTCGTTCTCCAGGCGCGAGAGCATGGCGCGCCAGGCCGGCAGTTGCATCCGCGCCCGCCGCTCCAGCCCGCGCAGGGCGCCTTCCAGCCGGGCTCGCTCGGCGGTGGGCAGCTCGTCCGTCTCCTCGTCCAACCAGTCCTCCAGCGCCCGGGCCAGGGCCAGCAGCGGCGCCTCAATGGCCGCCAGGGCGCGGGCGCAGGCGGGGGCGGCCTCGCGCACCGCCTCCACCGCGGGGTAGGCGCCGCACTCCATGCCCGCGTCTGACGGTTCGGCCCGGGCGCGCAGCTGGGCCAGCACGGCGGCCAGGAAGGCCTCCACCGGGCCGATCGGCTGGGCGGGGATCAGCTCGCCGTCGTGGTGGGGCAGGGGGGAGATACGGCCGGACCAGCCTTCGCCCGGCAGGGCGGCGGCGGCGCGGATGGCCTCGATCAGGGCGAGGCGGGCGGGCTCGCGCTCGGCCACCAGCTCGGCCAGCCGCTGTTCGAGGCCCCGGCCGCGGCGGCGGCCTTCCGGCCCGCGCACCCAGCGCCGCAGCTCAGCCGCCTCCTGCCCGGACAGGCAGGCGGAGAAGGCGCTGTCGGCGGCGTCGAACAGGTGGTGGCCCTCGTCGAACACCAGCCGCTTCAGGCTGGCGGTCTCCACATCCCGCCGCGGGGCGCCGTCCTTGGGCTTCACCGCCCGGGCGCCGTCGAAGGCGGCGTGCGTCATCACCAGCGCGTGGTTCGCGACGACTAGGTCGGCCTTCTTCGAGGCGCGGATCGCCTTCTCCACGAAGCAGGCGCGATAGTGGGCGCAGCCGGCGTGCACGCACTCGCCCCGCCGGTCCACCAGGTTGGCCGGCCCGGCGCGGGCGGCCGCGCCCACGGCGAACAGGGTGGGCAGCCAGGCGGGGAAGTCGCCGCCGGTCATGTCGCCGTCGCGGGTGGCGCGCGCCCAGCGGGCGACCAGCCCCGCACCGATCACATCGCCGCCGGAGGAGACGGCGCCCCCGGAGGAGACGGCGCCCTGGGCCAGCTCCTGGAAGTTGAGCAGGCACAGGTAGTTCTCACGCCCCTTGCGCACCACGGCCTTGCGGGCGCGGACGGCGGGGTCGGGATAGACGGCGTGGCTCTCCCGCTCGATCTGGCGCTGCAGGGCGCGGGTGTAGGTGGAGACCCACACCGCCGGTCCGTTCGCTTCGGCCCACAGCGAGGCGGGGGCGAGATAGCCCAGGGTCTTGCCCGTGCCGGTGCCGGCCTCCGCCAGCATCAGGCGGGGCTGGCCCTCGTGCTCGCGGGGGGAGAAGGCGAAGGCGGTCTCGGCGGCGAACTCCGCCTGGGCGGGACGAGCCTCGTCCAGGCCCACGCGGGCCAGCATGTCCGACAGGCGGGCGCGCGCCGCCTCTGGCGTCACGGGGGCGGAGCCGGGCTGGCCCTCCGGCGCCTGGTCCTCCCACTCCGGCAGGCGGCTCCAGACGTCCATGCCGGAGCCGCGGGGGGCGTGGCGCAGCGGGCCGCGCTCCAGCGCGCCGACGACCTCGCGGCCCCAGGCCCAGCCGGCGCGCTGCAGGGTCAGGGCGGTGGCCAGCGCCTCCTCACGGCTGGGGCGCGGGGCGGCGGCCAAGTCGTCGAGCAGGGCGGCGGTCACCTCGTGCAGCGTCTCGGCCTGCCGCTCGGGCGTCTTCGGCTCGGCCAGGCCGAGCGCCCGGGTCAGGCCCACGGCGGAGGGGGCGCAGGGCTCCGCCGGCCGCACGAAGGCGAACAGCTCCAGGACGTCCTGGATGTCGGCGGACCGCGCGGGGGCGGCGAGGCCCAGCCGGCGTGCGGTCATGGCGGCGTGGGCCACCCGCACCGGCTCGCGCTGGATCAGGGCCCGGGCCGCGGCAGGGGCGAGGGCGCGCGCGGCCGCCTCGTCCGCCACGCCTGCGCGCGGGCCGGGCTGGACGACGAGGGCGGCCGGCGGACTCACCGGATCGATGTAGGCGTGCGGGCGCTGAAACGGAACGCGAACGTGCTATAGGGCGACAGATGGACGCCTTCGCGCCCCCCGACCTCCAGCCGCCCGACCTCGACCCGGACGAGGCGGCGCTGCCGGAGCGGTTCCGCGACTGGTTCGCCGGCCGCGGCTGGTCGATCCGCCCGCACCAGGCCGAGATGATCCGCAAGGCGCAGGCGGGGCGGGACGCGCTGCTGATCGCCCCCACGGGCGGAGGCAAGACGCTGGCCGGCTTCCTGCCCAGCCTGATCGAGCTGTCGCAGCGCCCCGCCTCAGCCGAGCCGCGCGGCGTGCACACCCTGTACATCAGCCCGCTGAAGGCCCTGGCGGTGGACGTCCACCGCAACCTGGAGGCGCCCATCGCCGAGATGGGCCTGGCCGTCACGGTGGAGGCGCGCACCGGCGACACCAGCGTGTCCGAGCGCGAGCGCCAGCGCCTGTTCCCGCCCGACATCCTGATGACCACGCCCGAGCAGCTGGCGCTGTTCTGCGCCTGGCCGGGCTCGCGGGAATATTTCAAGGACCTCGGAGTCGTGATCCTGGACGAGATCCACGCCGTCCACGGCTCCAAGCGCGGCGACCTGCTGAACCTGGCCCTGGCCCGGCTGCAGCGGTTCGCGCCCGGCATGCGCCGGGTGGGCCTGTCCGCCACGGTGAACGACCCGGACATGCTGCGCCGGTGGCTGGTGGGGCAGTTGCAAGGTGAGGATCGCGACCCTTCCCCCTCGAAGGGGGAAGGGCAGGGATGGGGGTGCGCGCGCGACGGTCAAGGTAGGGCGCTGGAGGCGGCGCCGCCTCCTGGAACCTCCGCTTCAACACCTGCGCGCGCACCCCCACCCAACCCTCCCCCTTCGAGGGGGAGGGCTCAGGATGCGCCCCGCATGGCCGACCTGGTGCTGGGCGCCCCGGGCGCGCCGCCGATCGTGGACATGCTGATCGCCGGCGGAACCGCACCGTGGAGCGGCTGGACCGCCAAGTACGCCATCCCCGACGTCTATGAGGCCATCAAGGGCGCCAAGACCGCCCTGGTGTTCGTCAACACCCGCTTCCAGGCCGAGCTCAGCTTCCAGATGCTGTGGGAGGTGAACGAGGACAACCTGCCCATCGCCCTGCACCACGGCTCCTTGGCGGTGGAGCAGCGGCGCAAGGTCGAGGCGGCCATGGCCCGAGGCGACCTGCGCGCGGTGGTCTGCACCTCCACGCTCGACCTCGGCATCGACTGGGGGGCGGTGGACCTGGTGATCCAGCTGGCCGCGCCCAAGGGCAGCGCCCGGCTGATCCAGCGCATCGGCCGCGCCAACCACCGGCTGGACGAACCCTCCCGGGCCCTGCTGGTCCCCGCCCACCGCTTCGAGATGCTGGAGTGCCAGGCGGCGCGCGAGGCGGTGGCCGCCAACGACCTGGACGGCGATCCCGAGCGGATCGGCGCCCGGGACATCCTGGCCCAGCACATCATGGGCCTCGCCTGCGCGGAGCCGTTCGACCTCGTCGAGCTCTACGGCGAGATCGCCTCCAGCGCGCCCTACGCCGCCCTGTCGTGGGAGGACTACGAGCAGGTGGTCGATTTCGTCGCCACCGGCGGCTACGCGCTTCGCACCTACGACCGCTTCCATCGCATCGTCCGTACGGAGGAGGGGCTGTACAAGGTGCGCGACGGCCTCACCGCCCAGCGCCACCGCATGAACGTGGGCGCCATCGTCGACACCCCCATGCTGTCGATCCGCATCGCCTCGGTCCGCGCCAACAAGAAGGTCGGCGGCCGCAAGGTGGGCGAGATGGAGGAGAGCTACCTGGAGCAGCTCGCCCCCGGCGACACCTTCCTGTTCGGCGGCCAGGTCTGGCGGTTCGAGGGGATCGCCGGGCTGGACGCCCTCGTCACCCACGCCCCGCCCGACGCCGAGCCCAAGGTGCCCAGCTGGGGCGGCTCCAAGTTCGCCCTGTCCACCTATCTCGCCGCCCGGGTGCGCCGCATGATCGCCGAGCGGGAGCACTGGCCCGTGCTGCCCGCCGACGTGCAGGAGTGGCTGCAGGTCCAGGACGTACGCTCGCACATCCCGTCTACCTCGGAGATGCTGCTGGAGACCTTCCAGCGCGGCCGGCGCTGCTATCTGGTCGCCTATCCCTTTGACGGCCGGATCAGCCACGGCACCCTGTGCCAGCTCCTGACCCGCCGGCTGGAGCGGGCGGGCAAGCGGCCGCTCGGCTTCGTCGCCAACGACTACGCCCTGGCCATCTGGGCGATGAAGCCGATGGACGACCTGGATTTCGACCAGCTGTTCCAGGAGGACATGCTGGGCGACGACCTGGAGAGCTGGCTGGACGAGAGCTTCATGATGAAGCGCACCTTCCGCCACTGCGCCGTGCTGTCCGGCCTGATCGAGCGGCGCCTGCCCGGCAAGGAGAAGAGCGGGCGGCAGGTCACCTTCTCCACCGACCTGATCTACGACGCCCTGCGCCGCCACCAGCCCGACCACCTGCTGCTCAGGTGCGCGCGGGAGGATGCGGCCACCGGCCTGCTCGACGTGGCGCGGCTGGGCCGGCTGCTGCAACGCATCCGCGGCCGGATCGTGCACCGCGACCTGCCGCGCGTCTCGCCCTTCGCCGTGCCGGTGCTGCTGGAGATCGGCCGCGAAACCGTCGCCAGCGCCGCCGACGCCCTGATGGAGGAGAGCGCCGAGGAGCTGATCGCCGAGGCCATGGCGCTGTAGGGGCAACACCAAGATCGGCGAAGAGGCCGTGCTGGCTCCGATGAAAACGGTGGGCGAATACGTTCCCCAGCCGGAGCGTCCCCGCGACATGCCGTTCCGGATGCCGGTGAAAGACGTGTTCTCCATCTGCGGCAGCGCCACCCTAACCGCCTGGTCCAGCACCCGAGTGATTTAGACTTGACATAGGTGCAAAGTGCTTGCTGTGCCTCTATGTCTAATACGTTATTGTGGCGACCGAAATCGGTGTGCAATGGCGGATGCCAGCCTATAGTCGAGCGCTAAACTGATCGATATTGACATTTCGCCGCCCAAAAATATGGACTGATTTTCCGTGGTGGGTTATTTCCGCGAAGCGTCGTCGCGGCCCTCTTTCCCTTCCGGGCCGGGAATAGCGATGCATCCAAGCGAAAACAGGACTAGCGCGGGCCCTGCCGTGAACACGAGGACGAGTGGGGTCCAGACTAGCGCCTCCCAGTCGAACGACGGTCCTTCGTGTGGAAACCGGGACGTGATGACGAGAGCGGCTATGTAGCCCAGACAGAAGCCAAGACTCCCATTCACCATAGCATTGGCGACGGTCACTCTAGGGACCGCCAACCGCCGACTGATCAGCATCAGGACTGCAAGGATGACAAAGGTGACAAGCGGCGCCAGCAAGTCGGAATGAGATGTGAGGAACGTGACCAAGGTCAACGCGCCTACGGCCAAGATCGTCAAGAGCGCCGTCCGGAGTGTGAATGATCTCCAGCATACGCCGACGAGACTTCCCAGGAATAGGCCGCCGACGAGCCCGACGACCGGCGCCGTAAAGGGGCCGAACGTGGACGCTATGAGTGCTATGACCCAAAGCCAGACCAGGGCTGCACGCAGTCTGGGCGTTAACTGGATGGGCAACCTACCTGCTGCCGCCACGCAAAAATCCTCCGATGCGCGGAATCCCTATCCCACCTGAAGTTACGATCAACGCGTAATTGGAGCAACAGGCCGCCTGCATCCCAGACGGGATGGACGTCGTGCTTGGCCGCTACCAGTGATGCATCACCCGGTGAATGGGTTGCACACGACAGCCGAGGATCAGTCCTCCGCGTATTCCTTCAGCGCCTCGATGCAGAGCTCAAGGCCGGTGGTGTCGCCCAGGGGATCGGGGGTGATGATCACGAACAGGCGGCGGGCCTCGGCCCACAGGATCGCGGCCTCGGGCAGGTCCAGGTCCTCGACCTCGCAGCCGTCCGCGTCGCGCCATACGCCGTGCTCGTCCACCGCGGCGCCGAACCAGGCCTCCACCCGGGCGCGGTATTCCGCGTCCGCCTCGTGCTCCAGGTTCATGTAGCCGAGCACCGGCTTGCCGAGGGCGCTGGCGAAGCCGACCTCGAAGGCGGTGGCGGGATCGCAGCCCGGCCCGCGCCAGGGCGTGAGGTTCGCCACCACCGCGTCGCTGGCGCGCAGGTTCGCCAGGGCCCCGGCATAGGCCTCGCGCGCCCGCAGCTCGCCCGCCCGGGCGGAGAGCGTCACCTCGTCCGTGGCGAGCCGCCCGGTCAGGCCGGCCGTCTCGCACGCGGCGCGCTTGCGGGCGATCAGCTCGTCCGCGTCCGGGTACAGGCCGTCGGGTCCGGCGAGGTAGAGGGTCTTCAGGCGACGCATGATCGCGGCACGAAGCGGTCCTGCGGGCGGACAGTCAAGCTCGGCGCATGGCGAGACGCGCCTGGAGCGCCGCCCATTGCGCCTCTGCGTCGGCCGCTTCGATCCGCGGCCAGTCCGGCGTCTGGTTGCGGAACCAGGTGGACTGGCGCTTGGCGTAGCGGCGGGTCTGCAGCTGGGCCTCGGCGACGGCGGCGTCGAGGCTGAGCCGCCCGGCGAGGTGCTCGCCGAACGCCTGCACGCCGATCGCCTTCATGGCGGGCAGGTCGGCGGGCAGGGCGCGGGCGATCAGGGCGCGGACCTCCTCCAGTCCCCCCTCCGCCGCCATGCCGTGCACCCGCGCGTCGCAGCGGGCGTAGAGGGCCGCCCGCGGCGGCTCCAGCACGATCGCCTCGTAGCGCCCGGCGGGCAGGGCGGGGGTGGTCGCCGCCTGCCAGCTGGAGAGGGAGCGTCCGCTGGCCTCGACCACGCTCATGGCGCGGATCAGCCGCTGGCGGTCGCCGGGCAGGATGCGGGCCGCCGCCTCCGGGTCGTGCTCGGCCAGGTTCGCGCGGAACGCCGCTTCGCCAAGTCTGTCCAGCGCGTCGGCCGCGGCGTCGCGCAGGCGCGTCGGCACGGGCGGCATGTCGGCGAGGCCCTCCGTCAGGGCGCGGAAGTAGAGCCCCGTGCCCCCCACCATCACGACGGCCCGGCCGCGGCCGGCGATCTCGGCCAGCTGCGCCTCGGCGGCGCGCAGCCAGCGGCCGACGGACCAGGCTTCCGCCGCGTCGGCCACGCCGTACAGGTGGTGCGGGGCGCGGGCCTCGTCCGCGGCGGACGGCCGGGCGGTGAGCACGCGCAGGTCGGCGTAGAGCTGCATCGAGTCGGCGTTCACAACCTCGCCGCCGATCGCCTCGGCCAGGCGCAGCGCCAGGGCCGACTTGCCGCTTGCGGTGGGTCCGGCGATCAGCCAGACGCTCGGCCCCATGCTGTTCGCGCTCACCTTCGCCGGTCCAGACGCCCGCGCGGTCGAAGAGGCCGCCCGGAACGCGCGAGCCGTGGCGGGGCAGGGGGGAGAGGTCAAGTCCCTCGCCCCGCTCGGACCGGGCGCCTGGGACCTGACCCTCGAGGCGGCCGATCCGGGCGCCCTGCGCGCCGTCGCCGCGGCGGCCACGGCCTCCCTGCCGGTGGACGTCTGCGTGCAGCCTCAGGCGGGGCGGCGCAAGCGGCTGTTCCTGGCGGACATGGACTCCACCATCATCGGCTGCGAGTGCCTGGACGAGCTGGCCGACTACGCCGGGGTGAAGGCGGAGGTCGCCGAGGTGACCGAGCGCGCCATGCGCGGCGAGATCGCTTTCGAGGGCGCCCTGCGCGAGCGGGTGGCCAAGCTGAAGGGGCTGGCCGCCGAGGTGCTGCAGCGCTGCTACGAGGAGCGGGTGCGGCTGAACCCCGGGGCGCGGACCCTGGTGCGGACGATGTCGGCGCACGGGGTGCGGTGCGTCCTGGTCTCCGGCGGGTTCGAGGCGTTCACCGGCCGGGTGGCCGAGGCCGCGGGCTTCGCCGTGCACCACGCCAACCGGCTCCTGACGGCGGACGGGCGGCTCACCGGGACGGTGGCGGAGCCGATCCTCGGCCGCGAGGCCAAGCTGGAGGCCCTGAACCGCCACGCGGACGAGCTTGGCCTCGGCCTCGCCGAGGCGATGGCGGTAGGCGACGGCGCCAACGACTTGGCGATGATCGAAGCGGCGGGCCTGGGCGTCGCCTATCGCGCCAAGCCGGTGGTGGCCGAACGGGCTGACGCCCGGCTGGACCACGCCGACCTGACCGCGCTGCTGTATTTCCAGGGCTACGCCTCGGCGCAATTCGTACGCGATTAGCCGCCGCCGGCCACGCCGGGACAGCAAATGATCGTAGCGGCTTGAAGGCGAGGCGGCTTCGCGGGCACAAGTCGCCCGCCTGCTCGTTACCTTGTACCCCGAAGGACGTTTCCTGCCTTGATGTCGAGCCTGATCGCCCGCGTCGTGACCGCCTGCTCGCGGGCCGCCGTCCTGGTCGTCGCCGTGGCGCTGGCGCTGGCGGTGGGGGCCGGCTGGTACGCCGCCAACCATTTCGCCATGACGGCCGACACCGCGGCGGTCATCTCGTCCAAGGCCAAGTGGCGGCAGAACACCGCCCGGATCGACGCCGCCTTCCCCCAGAACAGCGACATCACCGCGGTGGTGGTCGACGGCCGCACCCCTGAGCTGGCGGAGGACGCCGCCGACCGCCTGACCGCCGCCCTGCAGGCCCGGCCCGACACCTTCCTGAACGTGCGCCGGCCGACCGGCGGCCCCTTCTTCGCGAAGGAGGGGCTGCTGCTGCTGCCGCTGGCGGAGGTGCAGGGCACGATCAACCAGCTGATGGGCGCACAAGGGTTCCTCGGCCCTCTGGCGTCCGACCCCAGCCTGCGCGGCGTGATGAACGCGCTCGACACCGCCGCGGTCGGCGTGCAGCACGGCCAGGCCAGCCTCGCCCAGCTCGACAAGCCCATGGCCGGGCTGGCCGACGCCCTGGAGAAGGTCGCCCGGGGCAAGCCGGCCTATTTCTCCTGGCAGGCGCTGTTCGCCAGCGGCCCGCATGGGCCGAGCACGCGCCAGTTCATCCTGGTGCGGCCCAAGCTCGACTACGGCGACATCCAGCCGGGCCAGAAGTCCGACGACGCCCTGCGCGCCGTGGCCGCCGGCCTGCACCTGGACGCCGCGCACGGGGTCAAGGTGCGCCTGACCGGCTCCGTCCCGCTGGATGACGAGCAGTTCTCCTCGCTGCAGCAGCGCGTCTGGCTGATCACCGTGGTGATGTTCGGCTCCATGCTGCTGATGCTGTGGCTGGGGGTCCGGTCCTGGAAGCTGATCTTCGCCATCCTGACCACCACCATCGCGGGCCTGGTGATCACCGCCGGCGTCGGGCTGATGGCGGTGCATCGGTTCAATCTGATCTCGGTAGCCTTCATCCCGCTGTTCGTCGGCTTGGGCGTGGACTTCGGCATCCAGTTCAGCGTGCGCTACCGGGCCGAGCGGCGCACCCATCCACAGCTTCGCGACGCGCTGGCGGCGGCGGGGGCGGGCGTGGGCGGGGCGCTGGCCCTGGCGGCGGCGGCCGTGGCCCTGGCCTTCTTCGCCTTCCTGCCGACGGATTACGTCGGCGTCTCCGAGCTTGGGGTGATCGCCGGCTGCGGCATGATCGTGGCCTTCCTCCTGGCGGTGACCTTCCTGCCCGCGCTCCTGACCCTGCTGCGGCCGGCGGGGGAGGCGGAGGAGGTCGGCCTCGCGGCCCTGGCCCCCCTGGACGTCTTCCTGGTGGAGCGGCGGTCCAGCGTGCTGAAGATCGCCGGCGCGGCGGCGGTGGTCTGCCTGGTCCTGACCCTGTTCACCCGCTTCGACTTCAACCCGTTGCACCTGCAGAACCCCAACGGCGAGGCGATGGCCACCGTCGACGACCTGATGAAGGACCCGGAGCAGACGCCGAACACCATCGACATCCTGGCCCCCAACCTCGCCGCGGCGGACGCTCTGGCGGCGCGTCTGGAGGCGCTGCCCGAGGTGGCGCAGGTCCTGACCCTCAGCACCTTCATCCCCGCGGACCAAGAGGCCAAGCTGGCGGCGATCAGCGACGCCAACCTGCTGCTGGACCCGACGCTGAACCCGATCGACACCCAGCCGGCGCCCAGCGACGCCGAGGTGGTCGCCAGCCTGCAGCACACCGCCGCCGACCTGGCCGCCGCGGCGAAGGGCGCCGACGGCGCGCCGGCGTCGGACGCCCGCCGCCTGGCCGCCGTGCTGCGCCAGCTGGCCAGCGCCCCGCCGGCGACGCGGGCCAAGGCGACCGGGGTCCTGATCCCACCGCTGCAGGTGCTGCTCGGCCAGCTGCGCGGCATCCTGCAGGCCCAGCCGCTCACCCGCCAGGCCCTGCCGCCGGAGCTGGCGCGCGACTGGGTGGCGCCCGACGGCCAGGCGCGCCTGTCGGTGTTCCCCAAGGGCGACAGCAACGACAACCGGGTGCTGGTGAAGTTCGCCCGGGCCGTGCGCGCCGTGGCGCCGGATGCGGCGGGAACCCCCATCACCATCCAGGAGGCGGGCAAGACGATCTACGTCGCCTTCATCGAGGCGGGCGTCCTGTCCTTCATCGTCATCGTGGCGCTGCTGGCCGTGGTGCTACGGAACCTGCGCGACGTGGCGCTGACGCTCGCGCCGATCCTGCTGACGGGGCTGCTGACGCTGGCCACCTGCGTGGTGATCCGCCAGCCGCTGAACTTCGCCAACATCATCGCCTTTCCCCTGCTGCTGGGCATCGGGGTGGCGTTCAACATCTACTTCGTGATCGCCTGGCGCAACGGAGAGACGAACCTGCTGCGCTCCAGCCTGGCGCGGGCGGTGCTGTTCAGCGCGCTCACCACAGGCGCCTCCTTCGGCAGCCTGATCCTCTCGCCCCACCCGGGCACCTCGGGCATCGGCGAGCTGCTGATGATCTCGCTCGGCTGGACCCTGGTCACCGCCCTTCTGTTCGAACCGGCCCTGCTCGGCCATCCGCCGAAGCGGCGGTGAAAGGAGCGCAGGCCCCGGAAGGGGCGGCGGCTTCCCAGCCCTGAAAACCGCCTCAGCCGCCCTTGGACTGCTTGTCGGCCAGGTCGTCGATCTTCTTGACCAGGGCGGAGGCGCCGCCGCTCGACAGCGTGGAGGCGAAGTCGGCGCGCTGCTGGCTCAGCTGGCTGATCGAGCCATTGAAGTAGACGTCGATCACCTTCCACTCGCCGCCCGCCGACTGGCGCATCCGGTAGACCAGGTCGGTCGGCGAGCCGCTGGAGGGGACCAGCTGGGTGTGCACCAGCTTGTCCAGGCCGCGGGTGTCCACCTTGCCGAGCACGAACTTCTCGCCATTGTAGCCGTCGAAGTTCTTGGCCCAGGTGGAGATGCTGAAGCGGGTGAAGGCGGCGAGCAGCGCGGCCTGGTCTGACGCCGACACGGTGCTCCAGCTCGGTCCCACGGCGAAGCGGATCATCAGCGGCAGCTCAAAAGTCTGCTTCACCGGGCCTTCCAGCCTGGCGTAGCGGGCCTGGAAGCCGCCCTTGGACTTCATGGTGGCCAGGAGCGCGTCGTCGAACCGGCTGATCGTCGAGCCGGCGGGATCGCCGGCCTGGGCCGCCGCCGTCGCGGGGATCAGCGCCACGGGCGCGCAGGCGCCGAGCAGGGCCAGGGCGAAGAAGGCGGACGTCACCGAACGCATGGGCTTTGGCTCTCTCTCGAAGTCGAACGCGAACACCGCAAGGGGGCGGAGCCCTGGGATCATGTCAGGCGTGGCCTGAACGTAAGCTGAGCGGCTTGGGTTGCGGCCGGGTGGCCCGCCCGCCTCAAGCCTCGCCCTCAGGCCTCCCGCTCGACCAGATAGCGCGGGAACGCCCGCAGTACGTCCGCCGCCTCGCCATAGGGGGACAGGGCCGAGGCGGCGCGCTCAGCGATGCGCAGCGCCTCGCGCCGCGCGCCCTCCACGCCCAGCAGCGAGACGAAGGTCGCCTTGCCCGCGTCGGCGTCCTTGCCCACCGCCTTGCCGGCCTTCTCCGCGGTGGAGGTGGCGTCGATCAGGTCGTCGGCGATCTGGAACGCCAGGCCCAGGTCGTGGGCGTAGGCCTTCAGCCGCGCGCGATCCGCCTCGCCAGCTTCGCCCAGGATCGGCCCGGCCTCGCAGGAGAACTCGAACAGGGCGCCGGTCTTCATCCGCTGGAGCAGGGCGACCTCCTCCGGCGTGAAGGTGTTGTCGGGGGCCAGGATGTCCATCATCTGGCCGCCGACCATGCCCTCGCTGCCCGCCGCCTGGCCGAGGCGCAGGCCCAGTTCGCACCGGACCTCGGCGTTGGCGTGGGTCTCCCGCCCGGCCAGGACCTCGAACGCCAGGGTGAGCAGGGCGTCGCCGGCCAGTACGGCGGTGGCCTCGTCGAACTTGCGGTGGGTGGTCGGCTGGCCCCGGCGCAGGTCGTCGTCGTCCATGCAGGGCAGGTCGTCGTGCACCAGGGAATAGGTGTGCACCAGCTCGATCGCGGCGGCGGCGCGCAGGGCGCCCGCCCGCGGCGCGCCGAACAGGGCCGCGCCCTGCAGCACCAGGAACGGCCGCATCCGCTTGCCGCCCACGGTGATGGCGTAGCGCATCGCCTCCTGCACCCGGGCGTGGTGGCCGGCGGGGCGGGGGAGCAGCCGGTCGAGCTCGCCGTTCACCGCGCCAGCCGCCTCGCGCAACGCGCTGTCCAGGGTCGCCGAGTCGCGTACGGCCGTTTCCATGTGGGTCGCCAGATTAGCCTGAGAGGTCAAAGCCGCCGTCTAGCCCGGCTGTGCGTCACAGAGCGTGACCTCGACGCACCATCGCCTACGAAAACGGCCACCGCGACCGATACCGTTCCGCCGGCCCGGTTCCAACCCCCTCCCGCGGCGCCTATTCTGACAAGCTTGAGCGCGCCCGCTCCGGTCGGCCCCTGGCCCCGAAGCACCGCGCGCGGGACGAGGAGTTGGAATTGCGGGTCGTCCTCGCTCAACCAAGGGGCTTCTGCGCAGGGGTGGTGCGGGCGGTCGAGATCGTCGAGCGCGCGCTTCAGCTCCATGGCGAGCCTGTCTATGTGCGCCACGAGATCGTGCACAACCGCCATGTGGTCGACGGCCTGAAAGCCAAGGGCGCGCGCTTCGTGGAGGAGCTGGACGAGATCCCCGACGGCTCCGTCGCGGTGTTCAGCGCCCACGGCGTCTCCCGCGCGGTGGAGGCGGAGGCCAGGCGGCGTAACCTGCCGGTGCTCGACGCCACCTGTCCCCTGGTGGCCAAGGTGCACCTGCAGGCCAACCGCTATGTCGGCCGGGGGCGCGGCCTGATCCTGATCGGCCACGCCGGCCACCCGGAGGTGGAGGGCACCATGGGCCAGGTGGACGCCCCTGTCGCCTTGGTCTCGAACCTGGCGGACGTGGCTGCGCTGGACTTTCCAGCGGCCGCGCCGCTCGCCTACGTCACCCAGACCACCCTCAGCGTCGACGACACCCGCGAGATCATTGCTGCGCTGAAGCGTCGCTTCACCGACATTGAAGGACCGGACACCTCCGACATCTGCTACGCCACCCAGAATCGCCAGACGGCGGTGCGCGAGGTGTGCAAGGTGGTGGATGTCCTGCTGGTGGTCGGGGCCAAGAACAGCTCCAACTCCAGCCGCCTGCGGGAGATCGGAACCGAAGAGGGGCTGCCGAGCTATCTCATTGGCGATGCGAGCGAACTTGACCCCGCCTGGCTGGCCGGCGCCGCTTCGGTCGGCCTCACCGCGGGCGCCTCGGCGCCGGAGACCCTGATCCTCGACGTGATCGCGACCCTGCGGGAGCGGGGCGAGGTCGACGTCGTGCAGATGAACGGCATCCGCGAGGAAATCGAGTTCCGCCTGCCGCCCGAGCTGCGGGCGCACGGCGCCGCGCAGCCCGCGGCCGCGTAACTGAACACCGCCGCGCGGGCTTCGCGCGGCTGAACCAGATCGCGTCTGTGAGGGCGCGGAGAACGAGGAGTGCGGCATGGGTTTCCCCCTGCAGCAGGCGGCCCGGATCGGGACGTACATGATGAAGAAGCAGCTGGCGGGCGAGAAGCGCTTCCCGCTGGTGCTCATGCTCGAGCCGCTGTTCCGCTGCAACCTGGCCTGCGCCGGGTGCGGGAAGATCGACTATCCCGACGAGATCCTGAACCAGCGCCTGACCTATGAGCAGTGCATGGAGGCGATCGACGAGTGCGGCGCCCCCGCCGTCTCCATCGCTGGGGGCGAGCCCCTGCTGCACCGCGACATGCCGCGCATCGTTGAGGGCTTCATCAAGAAGAAGAAGTTCGTGATCCTGTGCACGAACGCGCTGCTGATGAAGAAGAAGATCGACCAGTACAAGCCGAGCCCCTTCTTCACCTGGTCGATCCACCTGGACGGCGACCAGGCCATGCACGACAAGTCGGTGTGCCAGGACGGCGTGTACCAGCAGGCGGTGGAGGCGCTGAAGCTCGCCAAGTCCAAGGGCTTCCGCACCCAGATCAACTGCACCGTCTTCGAGGGCGCCGACCCGGAGCGGCTGGCCAGCTTCTTCGACGAGATGAAGGCGGTGGGCTGCGACGGCATCACCATCTCGCCCGGCTACGCCTACGAGCGCGCGCCCGACCAGGCGCACTTCCTGAACCGCGCCAAGACCAAGCAGTTCTTCCGCGACGTGCTGAAGCGCGGCCGTGGCGGCAAGAACTGGAACTTCACCAACTCGCCCCTGTTCATGGACTTCCTGGCCGGCAACCAGACCTATGAGTGCTCGCCCTGGTCCATGCCGGCGCGCACCGTGTTCGGATGGCAGAAGCCCTGCTATCTGCTCGGCGAAGGCTATGTGAAGACCTTCAAGGAGCTGATGGACACCACCGAGTGGGACCAGTATGGCGTCGGCAAGTACGAGAAGTGCGCCGACTGCATGGTCCACTGCGGCTTCGAGGGCACGGCCGCGAGCGACTCGGCCAAGAACCCGCTGAAGATGTTCATGGTCTCAATGCGCGGCGTGAAGACCGAGGGACCGATGGCGCCGGAGATCGACCTCTCCAACCAGCGCCCGGCCAAGTACGTCTTCTCAGACCATGTCGAGCGGAAGCTGACCGAGATCCGCATCGCCAACCCCAAGGCGGCCAAGAAGGTCGTGGCGGCCGAGTAGGCGCAGCTTCCGAAAGGCGACCTCCGCCTCGCGCCCCGTCCGGATCAGGGCGGGGAGCTGGCGGGGATCCTTCACCAGCTCCCGGAGGACGGCGAGGACATCCATCCCGCCGTCCTTTTTCATGCCTGCTTGGGCGGCCCGGGGCAGGGCGTGGTCCGCGGCGTCGGAGATGACCCGCAGCGCGGCGAAGGGCAGCCCGTGCGCGGCCGCGAACCGCGCCGCCACATGGCTCTCCATGTCCACCGCCAGTGCGCCCGTGGCCGCGTGCAACGCCGTCTTCCCGGCGGCGTCGACGATCATCTCGTCGCTGGCGGCGATGGCGCCGACGCGCATGGATGGAAGCGCCTTGCCCAGCGCCGCCGTCAGGCGCTCATCAGTCCGCCAGCCCTGATCGGGTCCGACGATACGGTCAGCGACGACCCAGTCGCCGACTTCCAGCGCTGGGGCGAGGCCGCCGCCGAGGCCGACGCTGACGACCGCCCTCAGTGGACGCGATGCGGCGAGACGTTGAAGCCGGTCGCGCAGGGCCGCCCCATCGCCACCGCCTGCGAGCGCGACCACCCCAGGCGAGGCGACAAGCCGGGCTTCGCGGTTCAGGCCGGCGACGGCGACGAGGGCGGAGGTCATCGGCAGGCCCTGCCGCCTCGGAGCAGTCCTGGCAAGCCAGTGTGGAATCGATTGGGTGGAAAAGCAGAGGCGGATAGGTTGGGGGCGCCGGTCTGCGGCTCAGACCGACCGGGGAACCCGATCCTCGGCCTGGTAGCAAGCCATGGCCGCCAGGCCGTTCGGGTCCAGCAGGACGCACTGGCCGGAACTGATGGTCACCAGGCGCTGGCGGCGAAGCTCCTGGATGGTTCGGTTGATGTGGACCACGCTCAGCCCGAGCGCGTCGGCGAGCACCTCCTGTGTGAACGGGAGGGGGAATCGTCCGCCTGAGGCGAGGCCGACGACCTCGAGCCTGTCGTTCAGCTCCAGCAGCAGGTGCGCCACGCGCTCGATGGCGTCCAGACGGCCGAGCCGCACAAGATGATCCAGCAGGCGCCGCTCGTCCTCGTTCGCCGCAACGAGGAACGCCTGCGCCAAGTCGGGGAGATCGCGCTGGCGCTCGGCTCGCATCAGGTCGCTGGCGTCGACGAGCTCCAGGCGGGTCAGCGCTATGGTCGTCGCGTTGGCGAGGGGCTTGGGGGTGATGCAAACCCCGATTCCATCGCCGGGCAGGATGAAGCCGAACACTTGCCGACGTCCGTCCGGCAGCAGGCGCTGGCGGCATGCCCAGCCCGACACGACGAACCGCGCCCGTTGGATTTCGTCATCCTCGGTCTGGACCGCAGTCCGGGCTTCGACCGTCTCCGTCCTGCCGCCTAGCGCCTCTATGCTGCGGACTGCTTCAACGGTGAGCGGGCCAAGCCTGCCCAGACGCCGCAGGACGAGCTGCATGCGCATCGACCTCGAGATTTCGGGATCAAGCGACCTCTGCATTGTCCGGCTTTCCAGCATGTCGGACGGCACTTTGAAGGGCAGCGGGGGTTCTCGCCTTATCGCAAGTTAAGTTTTGGCGGGCGGAGCGCTGCTGTCCAGCTGGTCGCAGAGTGCACCGCACGCCCTCGCCAGCCTCGCCACGCCGACTGACCTCTCCAACCGGGTCATGCTGTCGAACTCCGGCGGAATGATACTCCCGCGGTGTCATGTCCAGAGCAGAAATAAAGCGCAGCGACTTCGAAGCATTCCTACCGTCTTGAGGCAGAGGAGGCCGCATGGCTAGATTTAAAAAGTCGAAACGCCAATATTAAAATCGATGATCGATGCGCCATAATCCTCCGGATCGGAGTGGAGGGAATGTCTGCGGCTCCCAATGTGGCGGGTAATCCTTGCAGCCATTCGACAGATAGAGCTCGTCCGGCGATCATCGCCCTGCACCCTCGGGGGATCAGGCTCGGCGATCATGGCTTGGTCAGGCCCCGGAGCGGCGTGATCGTCGAAGCGTCGGTCTGGAGAAGGCTGTCGCCGGGACGCAGCGGGAATTCGAGGGTGCACACGACGCCGCCAGCGCGAATCGCCAATTGGCCCGTTCCCCGCAGCTCGTAGGGAACTCGAGTTTCTATCAGCTCCGTGCCGAAGCCCCGACGACGCGGCGCGGGTGCGGCGATCTGCACTCCTGTTTCTGTCCATGTCAGGCGGAGCCACTGGGCCGCGCCCCGCCAATGGGTGGTCCACCGGACTTCGACCTGACCAGGCGCAGCCCCCCCCAGGGCGCCGTACTTGACGGCGTTTGTCGCGAGCTCGTGAATCGCCAGGGTCAGCACCTCAGCCGCCTTCGCCGAAAGCCGGACCTCCGGCCCCTCGACGAGCAGGCGCGCTTCGCCCGCGACCTGCGCCTGCAACTCGTCGCGCACCATCATTTCCAGGTCGACGCTCGCGCCGGCGGTGCGAGTGAGGATCACCTGGGTTCGCGCCATCGAGTTGAGCCGGCCTTGAAGGTGCGAAGCGAAGTCCTCGACCGTCCCGCTGGTCTTGGCGGTGTTGCCCACGATGGCGCGGACCACGCCCAGGATGTTGCGAACCCGGTGCTGCAGTTCGGCGAGCAGGACGTTCTGGCGTTGCTCCGCGGTGCGCAGATCATCGATGTCGGTCGAGGCGCCCAGCCATTCGATAATGCGCTCGCCTTCGTCCCGAAGCGGGGAAGCCCGGGTCTGGAACCATCGATAGTCGCCGGCCTGGTGAGAAAATATCCGGCACTCCAGCTCAAATCGGCCCTGGTCGAGGGCATGCCTCCAGGCGTCGCGCGCGATCAGCCGGTCCTCTGGGTGGATCGGCTCGAGCCAGCCGGAGCCGTGACTGTCCTCCTGCCGCTGGCCGGTGAACTTGGTCCACTGGGGGCTCGCCCAGGTCCAAGCCCCTTCGCTCGTCGCTCGCCAGATGAGCTGGGGAACACCTTCCAGAAGTGTCTGGAACCGGATTTCAGTCTCGCGCAGGTCGGTGATGTCGTGGCCGATGCCGCCGATCAGCGCCACCCTGCCGGTGTCGTCGTGGATCGGGAAATCCGTGTTGCGGAGCCAGCGCACGGCGCCGTCTATGGGCCGGCGCACCCTGTATTCGAAGACGACCTGTTCGCCGGCGCGGACCTTTTCGATGTGTTGCGTTGCGTGTGCGCGGTCCTGTGGAACGATCAGGTCCAGCCAGGTACGATAATCGTCGACGTCCAGCGTCTGCCGGCGGCTGATCCCGTAGATCGTGTTGAACGCCGGCGTGAGGTACTGCCATTGCAGCGTCGCCGCGTCGCGAATCCACAGGACGTCCTGGGAGGCTTCGCCGAACTGGCGAAGGCGCTCCTCGCTCTGATGCAGCGCCCGGGAGGCGGCGGCGCGCTCCACCGCCGCCCAGGTGCGCTCCGCCACTTCCTCCAGAAGGCGGATTTCGTCGGGTGTCCACGTGCGCGGACTGCTCGAATGCACGCCGACGATGGCGAGCAGCAGACCATGTTTGACCAGCGGTACGCCCATCCAGGCGCGCACGCCGATGGCGCGATAGGCTGAGCGCTCGGTCGTCAGCGGCGCCTCGACTTCGGTGTCGCACACGACCAGCGCGCGTCCCGCGCGGTAGGCGTCCGCCATGTGCGGCGAGAAATCGGACAATCGCATCCGGTCGGGAATGGCGACCGGGTCGCGCTCGTATCGAGCCGTGAGCCTGAAGCCGTCCTGGTCTGCGTCAACCTCGAAATAGGTCGCACGCATGGCCTTGAGATGCACCGCCAAGCGTTCGACCGCCGCCAGCTGCACGTCGGCCGGATCGGAGATGGGCCTCAGCGCGTCGCTCAGCTCGAGCAGGAAGGCGTGCCGGCGCTCGTCCTCGCGTTGGGCGGTGATATCCGCGGCCATGCCGAACCACTCGGCGATCCGGCCGTCGGCCTCGAAGACGGGGACCGCCCGCGAGAAGGTCCAGCCCACGCTGCCATCGGCGCGCCGCACCCGATGTTCGAGTTCGAACACACCCTTCTCAGCCACGGCCCTGTCTACGGCCGCGAGCACTGCGTCGCGGTCTTCGGGGAGCAGGTAGTCGTCGATCCAGCGGACCGTGGGCGCCTCGGAGTCGGCGACGAAGCCTCGACCGTCCAGCTGCCGCATCTCGCCCCAGTCGGCGCTCATGGTGTAGATCGCGTCTGAGCTGGCGTTCACCAGGGCGCGCCAGCGCTCTTCGTTCTCACGCAGACGGATGTTGGCTTCGTCCCTCTCGCGTTCGGCGCGCTCGGCGCGGAATCGGATCGTCGCGTCGGCCGTCACGTTCAGCAGGCCTGCGACCGCACCCGTCTCGTCCCGCACCGGCGAGTATGAGAAGTTCCACCAGGTATCCTCAGCATAGCCTCGCCGGGTCATGACCAGCGGCAGGTTCTCGAACCTGACCGTCTCGCCGGCGAACACGCGCGCCACCAGCGGCGCGATCTCGTCCCAAATCTCGGGCCACGCCTCCTGGAAGCGCATTCCCAGCGCGCGGGGGTGCCGGTCGCCCAGCATGGGGGCGTAAGCGTCGTTGTACAGGATGATGCGTTCGGGGCCCCAAGCGAGCTGCATGGCGTGGCCGGAAGCCAGCATGATGTCGACGGCGGTCTTGCGGCTCTGTGGCCAGGTCGAGGGCGGGCCCAGAGGCGTCGCCGCCCAATCGAACATGCGGATGCGCTCCGCCATCTCGCCGGACCCCTGTGGCCAGCTTGGCGTCTCGATCACCTCTGCCATCGACCCTGAACGCACGGAACGGGCTCTTAACACCACAACCTGAGGGCGGAAGGCCACGACCGGGTCTCGCCGGGCGCATTTACTAGCGCAGTCGCCCAAAGTGGCACTAAACTAAGGTTGGCAGGCGTTCACCGTCGCACAAATTCGCTGCGAAGCCCCCCGGCCAGCCTAAGACAGCCGGCGTGGGGCCTTCACATCCCGTATTCGACCTGGCGGGAGTTGGAGCGCATCAGGTTGCGGTAGCGGGCCAGCGCCCACAGCGGGAAGAACTTCCGGTAGCCGTGGTAGCGCAGGTAGAACACCCGCGGGAAACCGCCGCCGGTGAAGAACTCCTCCGGCCACAGGCCGTCCTCGCCCTGGTGCTGCTGCAGCCATTTCACGCCGCGGGCGACCGCGGGGTGGTCCGCCTCGCCTGCGGACATCAGGGCCAGGAGCGCCCAGGCGGTCTGGGACGATGTGGAGGCGGCGTTCTCGTAGCCCTTGTAGTCGAGCTTGTAGCTGTCGCAGCTCTCGCCCCAGCCGCCGTCGGCGTTCTGGATCTTGAGCAGCCAGTCGACGGCCTTGCGCATCAGCGGATCAGCCGGTTCGACCCCGGCCTTGCTCAGCGCCACCAGCGCCGACCAGGTGCCGTAGATGTAGTTCACGCCCCAGCGGCCCCAGAAGCTGCCATCGGGCTCCTGCTCGTCGCGCAGGTATTGCACGGCCGCCTTCATGCGCGGGCTGTCCAGCGGCTCGCCCAGCTGGGCCAGCATCCCCACGCAGCGCGCCGCCACGTCCACGGTCGGCGGATCGAGCAGGGCGCCGTGATCGGCGAAGGGGATGTTGTTCAGGTAGTAGTAGGTGTTGTCCGCGTCGAAGGCGGCGAAGCCGCCGTCCGCGCTCTGCAGGCCGGCCACCCACTCCTCGCCGCGGGCGATGGCCTCGTCGTTGCCGTCGACGCCCAGGCGCTGGCGGGCCCGGTCCATGGCCATGACCACCACGGCGGTGTCGTCCAGGTCGGGATAGTGGGCGTTGTTGTACTGGAAGGCCCAGCCGCCGGGGCGCACGTCGGGCTTCACGTCGGCCCAGTCGCCCTTCACGTCGAGCACCTGGCGCTCGCGCAGCCAATCAAGGGCGCGCTCCACCCCCTTGTCGGCGCCGGGCACGCCGGCCTCCATCAACGCGTGGGAGGCCAGGGCCGTGTCCCACACCGGGCTGACGCAAGGTTGGCAGTAGGCCTCGTCCTCCTTGATGACGAGGAGGTTCTCGACCGACTTGCGGGCGATGGCGCGGTGGGGATGGTCCTCCGCATAGCCCATGGCGTCGAACATCATCACGCTGTTGGCCATGGCCGGATAGATGGCGCCCAGGCCGTCCTCGCCGTTCAGGCGCTCGACCACCCAGTCGACGCACTTCACCATCGCCTTTTTGCGCAGCTTGCGCGGCCACACCGGGTCCGACGCCTTCAGCACCATGTCCAGGGCGTTGAAGCCAATGGTCCAGGCCAGCTTGGGATCGGCCACGTTGCTGACCCGCCGGGCCTTCACCCGCGTCCTGAACAGCTCCGGCACGCCGACGCCGCGCGGGTTCCGGGCCTGGGGCCGCAGGTGCATGAGCACGAGCAGCGGCACGATCACCGTGCGCGCCCAGTAGCTCATCTTGGACAGGTGGATGGGGAACCAGCGGGGGGCCAGGATCAGCTCGGCCGGCACCGCCGGGATCTCAGACCAGGGCATCTGGCCGTACAGGGCCAGCTGGATGCGGGTGAAGACGTTGGCGGCCAGCGCGCCGCCGCGGGCCAGGATCGCCTCTCGCGCGCGGGCCATGTGCGGCGCGTCGATGTCGTCGCCGATCATCTTCAGCGCGAAATAGGCCTTCACGCTGGCGGAAATGTCGAAGGCGCCGCCGTAGTACAGCGGCCAGCCGCCATGCTCGCCCTGGACGCGGCGAAGATACACGCCGATCTTGCGCTCCAGCTCCAGGTCGTCGGGCTCGGCCAGGAAGTGGCGCAGCAGGATATATTCGGCCGGGATGGTGGCGTCGGCCTCAAGTTCGAAGACGAAGTGCCCGTCGGCCTTCTGCAGCTGCATCAGGGCGTCGGCCGCCCGATCCACGCTGCCGTCGAGGTCTCGGACACAAACCTCGTCGATCAGACGGGTTTCGTCCAAAATGGAATCGTACATCTGGTGTTTATCCCCGAAGGGGTGACCTACACGCTAGATGGGCTCAACGCCAAGCTCGCGGCGTGGCTCCCAGAGCGCAGTGCGCCTTCAATCGTCGCCGGCAGGCCGGTCGCCGTCCAGTCTCCGGCAAGAAGCACGTTTTTCCAGCGCGTAGAAGCCCTTGGCCGCAAAGCGTCCTGTTCGGGCGTGGCGGCGAAGGTTGCGCGCTTCTCCTTCACCACCTGCCAGGGGGGGAGCTGGGGGGGCAGCTGGTGCACGTTCGCCACATCCCGCCACAGCCGTTCGGCGAGCGTGGCGCGGTCCTCCTCGACCAGGCGGTCGGCGCCGCTGACGGTGACGGAGATCCGGTCCGGGAAGGCGAAGATCCACTCCACCACGCCGCCGATCACGCCGACCATGGGGGCGAGCCCCGGGGGCGGCGACAGGCGGAAGTGGCCGTTGACGATCGCCCGGTGCTCGGTCGGCACGGTCAGGCCCGGCAGCAGGTCCGCCGCCACCCAGGGCGGAACGGCCAGGATCAGCCGGTCCTGCGGCCCCAGCACGGTCTCGCCGTCGCTGAACGTCAGCCGGGCGGCGGCGTCGCCCTCGAAGGCGATGGCGCGCAGCCGCCGGCCGAGGCGCACCGGCGCCCCCTGATCCGCCAGCGTCTTCAACGCGGGTTCGACGAAGGCGGCGGCCAGGGTCGGCTCGGCGATGCGCGGGCGATAGGCGGCGCCGCCCTTGGCCAGGGTCTCGCGCATCACCGCCCCGGCCAGGTCGGCCGAGCCCTCGCGGGCGTCCGTGTTCAGCGCCGCCAGCAGGAAGGGGTCGAGCAGCCGATCCCACAGTGCGCCGGACGCCTGCAGCACCTGATCGACCCGCTTGCCGGGATGCGGCCGGGTCAGGGGCAGGAGCGCCAGGTAGTCGGCGGCGCGCGTGCCGGGCACACGGCGCCGGGGCGACAGCACCCACCAGGGGAGGGGGCCTTCGTTCGGGTTCAGCGTCCAGCGCTCGCCCGTGCGGACGTCGGCCCAGTGGAACACCGCCTTGTCCGGCCCCGCCAGCCGCCCGCGCGCGCCGATCGCGTCCAGGTAGGCGTGCACGGCGGTGTTGCCGGACAGGACGAGGTGGTTGCCGTTGTCGATGGTCAGGCCGAGCTCGCGGTCGAAGTAGGAGCGGCAGCGTCCGCCGGCCTGGGCCGCCGCCTCGGACACCTCCACCGCCGCCCCGCGCGCGGCGAGCGCCACGGCCGCGGACAGGCCCGCCAGCCCGGCGCCGACGATGTGCACCTTCATGCGCGCAGGCGGCTCCCGGCGCGGATCATCCGAACACCCCGCGCGTCACCGCCAGCCACAGCAGCTCGCCCTTGCCCACCTTCACCCGTACGCGCGGCGGGCTCCAGCCCAGGGCCGCCGTCCGGTCCAGCGTGCGGCCGTAGGCGGCCGACATCAGCTTGGGCGCCAGCAGCCGGCCGCGTGGGCGGCGGCGCATCACCGCGTCGGCGGCGGCGAACTCGGCCCGGGCGAGGGCCAGCAGCTCGCGGGCGACGCGGTCGATGGCCGGATGGTCCACCACCGCCTGCGGATCGTCCCCGGCGACCCCGGCCCGGTCCAGCGCCTCGCGCGGCAGGTACAGCCGGCCGATGGCGGCGTCCTCGTCCAGGTCGCGCAGGATGTTGGTCAGTTGCAGGGCGCGGCCGAGGTGGTGCGCCAGCTCAAGCCCGGGCGCCTCATCCATCCCGAACACCTTCACCGACAGGCGACCCACGGCGCAGGCCACACGGTCGACGTACAGGTCCAGCACGGCCATGGACGGGGCGCGGATGTCGGCGTCGACGTCCATCTGCATGCCGTCGATCACGGCGATGAAGTCGGCCTTCTGCAGGCCGAACCGCTTCACCGGCTCGGCGAGGAAGGCGGCCCGCCCCGCCGGACGGCCGGCGTACAGGTGGTCCAGGTCGGTGCGCCAGGCGTCCAGTTCGGAACGGCGCGCGTCGCGGTCGCCCTTCAGGTCGTCGGCGATGTCGTCGACGATCCGGCAGAAGCCGTAGACCGCGTACATCGCCTCGCGCTGCGCCTTCGGCAGCACGCGCATCCCGGCGTAGAACGAGCTGCCGGAGGCCCCGCTGGCCGCCGCGCTCGGCGCTGCGGCGGTGGGTTGCGCCGTCGGAGTGGGAACGGTCTCGGCCATGGCCAGGCTCATGCGGCGCGTCGGCGGAAGGGCAGGGCGATCGCCGCCGCCAGCGCCAGCGCCGCCGCCTCGGCCTTGGAGTGGTGCACCCGCTCGCTCAGAGGATCGCGGGTCGACAGGCGGCGGTTCAGGTCCTCGGCCAGCCGCTGGATCACCGCCACGTCCAGCCGCAGCCGCCGGTCGCCGATCATGCGGGCGAACGGGCGCGACTGGCCGAGCAGCACGGCGGTGCGGGCCGACAGGTCGGCGATCACCGCCTTGAGCGCAGGAGAGGCCTTGGCTTCCCCCAGCGCCTCCACCCCGATCCCGGCGGAGTCCAGGTGGTCCTGCGGGATATAGACCCGGTCCAGGCTGCGGTAGTCCTTGCCGCAGTCCTGCAGGTGGTTGACCACCTGCAGCGCGCTGCACAGGGCGTCGTTGGCCGGCCAGGTCGCGGGGCTCTCGCCGTGCACGTCGAGCACGAAGCGCCCGACCGGCGCGGCGGAATAGCGGCAGTAGTCCATCAGGTCCGCCCAGTCGGCGTAGCGCAGCTTGGTCACGTCCCGCCGGAAGGCCTCCAGCAGGTCCAGCCCATGGCGGGGGGTGATGTTCAGCGCGTCCTGCACCTTGCGCAGGGCCAGCGCCTCGGGGTTGTCGTCCCGCTCCCCGGCGAGGGTGGCGCGCATTCCCTCCAGGAGGGCCAGCTTCTCCTCGGCCGAGGCGTCGGCGTTGTCGGCCACGTCGTCGGCGGTGCGGGCGAAGCGGTAGAAGGCCAGCACCGGCGCGCGGTGCTGCGGCGCGATCAGCTTGGTCGCGACGGGGAAGTTCTCGTCCTTGTCGCCCTTGCCGGAGGCGAGCTGCGCGGCCTGACGGCTCATGGCGCGACCCCCGCCAGCGCCTGGGCTCTGCCCTTCCACATGCCGCCCTTGCCCTGCCACACCTGCACCGCCGACTGCAGGGTGAACAGCGTGTACAGCGCCCCGATCAGCGGCAGCGCCAGCCCCCAAAGCGCCGACAGGCGGTACAGGCGCAGCATCGGCTGGAAGCTCAAAGCCATCAGCAGCCAGGTCGCCGCCCCGACCGCCGCCGCCCATCCGTGCAGGGACAGCGCCAGCGCCGCCGGAGCCAGATAGGTGAGCCCCATGCCGAGCACCGTGCCGATCAGCATCCAGGGCGAATAGTCCAGCTGGGCGTAGGCGGAACGGGAGACCATCTTCGCCACCTCGCCAAAGCCGGCGTAGGGACGCAGGCTTTCCGCGCGCGTGGTGAGGCCGAGCCAGATCGGTCCCTGCTGCTTCAGCCGGGCGGCCAGGGCGCAGTCGTCGATGATCGCGTCCTTGATGGCGGCGACGCCGCCGGCCGCCTCCAGCGCGCTGCGGCGCACCAGCATGCAGCCGCCCGCACCGGCGGAGACCCTGCTGTTCGGGTTGTTCACCCAGCCGAACGGGAACAGCATGTCGAAGAAGAAGACGAAGGCCGGGATCAGCAGCCGCTCCGCCAGAGTGCGGCAGTGCAGACGCACCATCAGCGACACCAGCGTCAGCCGGCCCGCCTCAGCCCGCGCCACCAGCCGGCGCAGGTTCTGCGGGCTGTGGCCGATGTCCGCGTCCGTGAGCAGCAGGTAGTCGGGCGCCTGCCGCGAGGCGTGGGCCACGCCCTGATTGACGGCCCACATCTTGCCGACCCAGCCCCGCGGCAGGGGGGCGCCGTTCAGCACCTCCAGCCGCTCCGCGCCGGGCAGGGCGCGGGCGACCTCGGCGGTGCCGTCCTCGCTCTGGTCGTCGACCAGGACCACGCGGAACGCGCCCGGATAGTCCTGGGCCAGCAGGTCGCCGATGGAGCGGGCGACCACGTCCGCCTCGTTGCGGGCGGGCACCACGGCGACGACGGAGGGCCACGCCGCCGGCGCCTCCGGCTCGCGCCGGTCGTCGCGCTCCCGCGCCAGCCAGAACATGCCCCGCCCGAGCAGCAGGTAAAGCCACGTCGCCAGGCCGAGGACGGCGACGACGATCAGCCCGATGTCGAGCCCGCTCATCGGATGTAGCCCGAGGTCTTGAACCAGGTGACCGCGTCGGCCAGCGCGTCGCGATAGGGCCGGGCGGCGTAGCCCAGCTCCCGCTCCGCCTTGGCGGACGAGAAATACATGCGGTAGCGGCTCATGCGCAGCGCGTCGGCGGTCAGGAACGGCTCCTTCTTCGTCACACGCGCCACCGCCTCCGCCGCGTGGGCCAGGGGGAACAGCGGCCCGATCGGCAGCGCCACGGTCGGCGCCTTTCGGCCCACCAGCTCGGCGATCGTTCCCAGCATGTCCTTCAGGGTCGCGTCCTGGCCGCCCAGCACGTAGCGCTCGCCGATGCGGCCCCTGTCGAAGGCCAACAGGTGCCCATTCGCCACGTCGTCCACATGGGCCAGGTTCAGCCCCGTGTCCACGAAGGCCGGCATCTTGCCCGTCGCCGCCTCCACGATGATGCGCCCGGTCGGGGTGGGCTTCACGTCCCGCGGGCCGATCGGGGTAGACGGGTTGACGATGACGGCGGGCAGGCCCTCTTCGGCCACCATCCGCTCAACCTCGCGCTCGGCCACGACCTTGGAGCGCTTGTAGGCGCCGATGGCCTCCTGCGGCGTCATGGGGCGGCTCTCGTCGGAAGGGCCCTTCTTCAGGCTCAGCGTCGCCACGCTGGAGGTGTAGACGATCCGCTCCACCCCAGCGGCCGCCGCGGCGGCCATGATGTTGCGCGTCCCCGCCAGGTTGTTGCGGACGATCTCCTCAGGATCGGGCGCCCACAGGCGGTAGTCCGCCGCGACGTGGAACAGGTAGCGTTTGCCGGCCATGGCCCTGGCCAGCGAGGCGGCGTCGAGCAGGTCGCCCTCCACCAGGGTCGCGTCCAGCCCGGCGAAGTTCTCCCGCGGGCTGGAGCGCCGCACCAGGCACGAAACCTCGAACCCGCGCGCCCGCAGAGCCCGCGCCACCGCCGATCCCACGAAGCCGGAGGCGCCGGTCACCAGGACCGGATCCCCGGGCGAACCGAACGCCATCACGCTCCTCGACCCAGGCGGGGCGATTCTCCCGCGGCGGTGTCTCTAGCCCGGATGCCCCGGAGATGTAACGGCGGCGGACGGACGCCCCCGCTACTGCATGCGGGTGCAGCGGATGGCCGTCTCGCGGCCCGCCTTGCAGAAGAAGCTGCCGAGCAGGCCCCGGCGCACCACCAGCTGGTCGCCTGGGCGGGGGTCGTCGTTCAGCTGGGTGGTGTCGATCTGGCGCCAGACGGCGTCCTCGTCGGTGGTCAGGACCCACTTGCCGTTCGGATCCTGGTGCGCGGCGGCCAGCTTCACCGTGATGACGTCGAGCTGCTCGTCCTTGGGCTCCTTCGCCCCGGCCGTGTGGTTGAACAGGTTCAGCGAGGGCATGCTGAAGCCGAACGCCTGGCGCTTCACCGCCTGGACCTGGGCGCGGTCGACCACCACCACCTGGCCTTGGGCCTGGGCCTGCTCGAAGGCGTCGGCGGCCTTGTCGTAGCAGTCCAGCCGCGCCTCGCGATCGGTCAGCTTGCGACAGTCGGCGATGGCCTGGGCCACGGCCGTCCGGCTGGCGGTCGTGCTCGGGCGTGCCCCAGCGGCGGCCGGCAGGGCGGTGAAGGCGATCAGGCCGGCGAATAGGGCGCCGCGGCGGAGGGACATCGGCTCAGCTCCTGGTCCAAGCGTCGCCATAGAAAGGCGCTCGCGACGGCGAGCGCAACTGCACCCTTGCACTCGCCGCTGTAGGTCCAGGGCCCGATTGCAGGATTCGGCGCGCCGTCATAGGCTTCGATTCGCCTCCATCAAGAAGCGGGTCGCCCATGTCCGAGACGAACGCCCAAGAACCGACCATGGAGGAAATCCTGGCCTCCATCCGCCGCATCATCTCCGAGGACGATGCGCCCCAGCCCGCGCCGGAACCCGTCGCGGCCGAGCCGCACGCGGCGCCGCAGCCCCATCCGGAGCCGGAGCCCGCCGCCGTCGCCGCCCCGCCGGAGGAGGATGTCCTGGACCTGACCGAGCATGTGGACGCCCCGCCGCCGCCCCGGCCGGAGCCCGTCGCCACCCACAGGTTCGAGGAGACGCTGGGCGACCTGGACGTCTTCTCCAGCCCCGCTCGGCCGTCCGCGCCGCCGCCTGCGCCCGCGCCGGCCTTCGAGCAGGAGCCCCTGGTGGGCAGCTATGCGGCGGAGGCCAGCGCCGGCCACTTCGGCGCCCTGGCCCGCTCGGTCGCCATGCCGAAGGAAGGCCGCACCCTGGAGGACGTGGTGCGCGAGATGCTGAAGCCGCTGCTGGCGGACTGGCTGGACAAGAACCTGTCCGGCATCGTGGAGGCCCGCGTCCAGGCCGAGGTGGAGCGCATCGCCCGCCGCCACGACTACTGACACCGGGGTCGGCCCGGCGAGGGCCTGGGGGCCAGGCGTCCGCTCCGCGCGGGCGCCGGGTCCCGAGCCCCGGAGTCGAGCTCGGCAGCGGCGAACCATCACCTGCGCCGGCGCAACGCCCAGAACACGCCGACGGCGATCGCCAGCAGCACCGCGCCGCCGATGGCCAGAAGGCCATAGTGCACGATCCGCGCGACCACCGAGGCGAGCACCACCACCGGCAGCAGCAGCAGCGTCAGCCACCACGGCTGGCCGCTCACCCACTGGCTGAAGATCGCATCCACGCCGCGCCGCCCTCAGATCGCCTGAGCGGCGTCTGTCGCCGCCTGGCCGCCGACGGGCGGAAGCTCGCCCCGGCTCGCCATCGGACCCCCGACGCCACACACCCCCGCGCCATACGGCCAAGTCGCCCCGGTGAGAAGCGCTCCTCTCCCACCGGCGACGAAGTGGCCCTGAGCAGAGGGCTCGCCCCGCGAGGTGGGGCGCGGAAAGTTGGCGGGGGATATGCGGCGACAAGGCGACCATCCTACGGAGCGCCCCGCTCGGCCAAGTGGCCTGCGTGGTGCAAAACGGCCAAGGATTACACGAGGGGGGCGGCATGGACTGGCGCATGAAAGCCAGCAGTATGCGCCGGCTTCGGCGGCTATCATGCTCGCATCATTGGGGGTCTTGAGCATTTTCGATTCGCGCCGAATCGAAAATGTTTTAGGCGGCAGCGCTTGACGCCGCCGGTCGACGCGGAGGAACTAGGCATGCCCCAGCGCTACTATTCGCTCAACGAGCTTGATCGGAAAATTGAACCGTACATCGACTTCGATGGCGGGATATTTTTCGAGGCTGGGGCAAATGACGGAATCCGCCAAAGTAACACTTGCTATTTCGAACGCAGTCGGGGCTGGCGTGGCGTTCTGGTCGAACCTATCGTGGATCGCTTTAGGCGGTGTCGCGTCGAGCGGCCTGCCTCCGAATGTGTCTGGGCGGCGTTGACCCCGCCAGACTGGCCAGACCCCTTCGTCGAGCTCACCTTCTGCGATCTCATGACGGTGACCAATTCAGACCTCAGCCCCGTCGATCGGCAGGCGCACATCCAGGCGGGCCAGCAATTCCTCGCTCAAGGTGACGTGAGCCATAAGTTCTACGCTCCCGCTCGAACGATTACAGACGTACTTGTCACCTCTGGGGTCACGAAGGTTGACTTCATGTCCATCGACCTGGAAGGATTTGAAGCGCCGGCGCTGCGTGGGTTGGATTTCAGTCAAGTCGAAGTGGGATTGATATGCGTCGAGGCGTGGGATCTCGACAGCATAATGGAGACCCTCGGGGTAGGATATAAGGTGGTGGAAAGATTGTCTCACCACGATTATCTGCTCGCGAGATCGTAGAACACGCGAGCCCGATATAGGGGCTTCCCAAGGTGGTCTAGGTGTTACATCCGTCTTCGGTGCAGCACGAGTTTGGGCGGCGTCAGCCAACCTTCTCCGCGCCAGCGGCTCACGACGCTCCGGGCGAACGCCTCCGTCGTTGGCCCGGCGGCTCCCGGCTACGTCCGTGCGAGGCGGTAGGGCGCAGGTGTCTTCGCTGCACGCCAGGGTTCGCCAGTCCGTACGGTCGCCTTACTACGCCTCGCAGCGGCATGTTGACCGGTCCGCGCCGGCTGGGGCGCTTGACTCCGGCACAAAAAGAGAACAGAACAAACGGGCAACAACGGGGGTTCGTAATGGTTCGGCTGGCTCGTGACTCCATGGCGCTTGCCTCGGTGGGCGGCTTCGTTTGGATGGTCTGCGCGGCGGTGCAGCTGGTGCGCTGAGTCGCGGATCGTGGCGTGACGGAGGGCTGGGCGATGGCGGACGGATCGGCTCAAGGCTTCGTCCACCTGCGCGTCCGCTCCGCCTATTCGCTGCTGGAGGGGGCGATCAAGGCCGGCGAGATCGCCGGGCTGTGCACCGCGGACGGGATGCCGGCGGCGGCGCTGACCGACCGGGCCAACCTGTTCGGCGCGCTCGAATTCTCCCAGTACATGAAGGACAAGGGCGTCCAGCCGGTGATCGGCTGCGCTCTGCCGGTGAAGGGGATCGGCGAGGGCGCGGGGGACAAGTGGGCCCGCTGCCCCACGGTCGTGCTCCTGGCCCAGAACGAGGCGGGGTGGTTGAACCTCTGCACCCTGTCCTCCATGGCCTATCTGCAGGAGGGGGAGGCTGAGCCCTGCGTCCCCTGGGCGGCGGTCGAGGCCAATTCGGACGGGCTGATCCTCCTGTCCGGCGGGCCGGACGGCCCGGTGAACCCGCTATACGCGACAGGCAAGACCGCCGAGGGGAACGCGGCCCTGGCCAGCATGCAGGCGGCCTTCGGCGACCGCTTCTATGTGGAGCTGCAGCGGCACGGCCTGCCGGCCGAGGCGGCCGCCGAACGGGGCCTGGTGGAATGGGCCTACGCCCACGACGCGCCCCTGGTCGCCACCAACGACGCCTATTTCGCCAAGGCGGGGATGCACGATGCGCACGACGCGCTGCTCTGCGTGGCGGACAGCACCTTCCTCGGCGAGACGGACCGCCGCAAGGTCAGCGACCAGCACTGGTTCAAGCCCGCCGCGGCCATGCGCGAGGCGTTCGCCGACCTGCCTGAGGCCTGCGACAACACGCTGGACATCGCCCGGCGCTGCGCCTTCCTCGTCTCCAAGCGCGATCCGATCCTGCCGCGCTTCGACACCGGCGCCGGCCGCTCCGAGGCGGAGGAGCTGGCCCACCAGGCGCGCGAGGGGCTGAAGGCCCGGCTGAAGGCGCAGCCCCCTGCGGTCCCGGAAGAGGACTACTGGGCGCGGCTGGAGCGCGAGATCGGCATCATCCAGCAGATGGGCTTTCCGGGCTACTTCCTGATCGTCTCGGACTTCATCAAGTGGGCCAAGGCGAACGGCTGCCCGGTCGGCCCCGGGCGGGGATCGGGCGCCGGCTCGCTGGTGGCCTACGCCCTGACCATCACCAACATCGACCCGCTGCGGTTCGGCCTGCTGTTCGAGCGGTTCCTGAACCCCGAGCGGGTGTCGATGCCCGACTTCGACGTCGACTTCTGCCAGGAGCGGCGCGACACCGTCATCTCCTACGTGCAGGCCAAGTACGGGACCGACCGGGTCGCCCAGATCATCACCTTCGGCACCCTGCAGGCGCGGGCCGTGCTGCGCGACGTGGGCCGGGTGATGCAGCTGCCCCTGGGGCTGGTGGACCGGCTGGCCAAGATGGTGCCGGCGAACCCCGCCAACCCGGTGACGCTCGCCCAGGCCCTGGAGATCGAACCGAGGCTGCAGCAGGCGCGCCAGGACGACGCCTCGGTCGCCGCCCTGCTCGACGTGGCCCTGCGGCTGGAGGGGCTGTACCGCAACGCCTCCACCCACGCCGCCGGCATCGTCATCGGCGACCGGCCGCTGACCGAGCTGGCCCCGCTCTACCGCGACCCGCGCTCCGACATCCCCGCCACCCAGTTCAACATGAAGTGGGTGGAGAGCGCGGGCCTGGTGAAGTTCGACTTCCTGGGCCTGAAGACGCTGACCGTGCTCGACCGGGCGGTGAACTACCTGAAGCAGCGCGGCATGGTGATAGACCTCGACGCCCTGCCGCTGGACGATCCCAAGACCTACGAGCTGTTCGCCTCGGGCCAGACGGTGGGGGTGTTCCAGCTCGAAGGGCAGGGGATGCGCGACACCCTGCGCAAGATGGGCCCCACCTCCATCGAGGAGATCACCGCCCTGATCTCGCTCTACCGGCCGGGGCCGATGGACAACATCCCCGCCTATGTGGACTGCAAGCACGGCCGGCGCGAGCCGGACATGCTGCACCCTTCTCTCGAGCCGATCCTGAAGGAGACCTACGGCGTCATCATCTACCAGGAGCAGGTGATGCAGATCGCCCAGGTCCTGTCCGGCTATTCGCTCGGCGAGGCGGACCTGCTGCGCCGCGCCATGGGCAAGAAGAAGAAGGAGGAGATGGACGCCCAGAAGGTCCGCTTCGTCTCCGGGGCCAAGGAGAACGGGGTCGATCCCGAACACTCCGGCTCCATCTTCGAGCTGGTGGCCAAGTTCGCCGGCTACGGCTTCAACAAGAGCCACGCGGCGGCCTACGCCTTCATCAGCTTCCAGACCGCCTGGCTGAAGGCCAACACGCCGGTGGAGTTCTTCGCCGGCTCGATGAGCCTCGATCTGTCCAACACCGACAAGCTGGCGGTGTTCTACCAGGATGCGCGCCGCTTCGGCGTGAAGGTGCGCGCGCCCGACATCAACCGCTCCTCCGCCGACTTCGCCGTGGAGGAGGGCGAGGTGCTCTACGCCCTGGGCGCGATCCGCAACGTCGGCCTCACCGCCATGGAGCACGTCGCGGAGGTGCGGCGCGAGGGCGGGGCGTTCCGCGACCTGTACGACTTCCTGGAGCGGATCGACACGCGCCAGGTGAACAAGCGGGCGCTGGAGAACCTGGCCCGGGCCGGCGCCTTCGACACCCTGCACCCCAACCGCGCCCAGATCCTCGCCTGCGCCGACGTGCTGATGGCCTACGCCCAGAGCATGACGGCGGAGCGCGGCTCCTCCCAGGTGAACCTGTTCGGGGACGACGCCGGCGCCGCCCGCCCGCGCCTGCGGGCGGTGGAGCCCTGGACCCATACCGAGCAGCTGGACGAGGAGCTGGCGGCGGTGGGCTTCTATCTCTCCGGCCACCCGCTGGAGGCCCTGGCCGACGTGCTGCGGCGCAAGCGCACCACCTTCATGGCCGAGGCCGGCCCCCTGGCGGAGGCGGGGCACGAGGCGTTCCGCATGGCCGGCGTGGTGCGGCGCAAGTCGGAGCGGCCATCCAAGTCGGGGGAGAAGTTCGCCTTCGTCACCCTGTCCGATCCCACCGGCGAGTACGAGGTGCTGTTCCCGCCCGAGACCCTGCGCAAGTGCCGCGACCTGCTGGAGACGGGCGCTTCGGTGCTGGTCAAGGTCAGGTGCAAGGGCCGCGAGGGCGAGTTGCGCTTCTTCGGCGACGACGCCGAGGCCCTCGACACGGCGGTGGCGCGGGCCAGCACGGCCCTGCGGGTCTACATGTCGCCGGAGGCCAAGGCGGTGGAGACCCTGAAGCGCCGCCTGTCGCCGGCGGCCTCGGAGCGGGGCGGGGAGATCTATGTCGTCGCCGCCACCGGCGGCGGGCGCGAGGTCGAACTGAGGCTGCCCGGCGCCTTCAACCTGGACGCCGCCACCCGCGGGGCGCTGAAGAGCGCGCCGGGGGTGCTCTACCTGGAAGACGCCTGAGACGGGGCGCTCCCGTCCGCCCCGGACGGACCGGCGGCGGCCCGGCCGGCCCTACGGCAGGGCGCCATGGACGATGCGGCCGTCCACCAGCGTCAGCCGGACCTCGCCTTGGAGCCTGCGCCCGTCGAACGGCGAGTTCTTGGACTTGGACAGCAGTCTGGCGGCGTCGATCACCCGGGGTGCGTCCGGATCGAACAGCACCAGGTCCGCCGGCGCGCCGCGGGCGATCCGGCCGCCCGGAAGCCCCAGCAGCCGCGCCGGGCCGGCGGTCACCGAGCCCAGCAGCGCCAGCAGCTCCACGCCCTCCTGGTGGTGCAGGGACAGCAGGGCCGGCAGCAGCGTCTCCAGCCCGACGGCCCCCGGGGTCGCCTCGCCGAACGGCAGGCGCTTGTCCTCCGCCGGGGCGGGGGTGTGGGCGGAGGTGACCACCTCGACCACGCCCGAGGCCACGGCGGCGGCCAGGGCGGCGCGGTCCGCCTCGCACCGCAGCGGCGGGTCCAGGCGGAAGAAGGTGCGGTAGTCGCCGATGTCCACCTCGTTGAAGGCGAGGTGGTTGATGGAGGCGGTCGCGGTGGCCCGCACCCCCCTGGCCTTGGCGCGGGCCAGCGCCTCCAGGGCGTCTGCGGTGGTGATCTGGTCGACGATCAGGTGCGCGCCGGTCAGCTCGGCCAGGGCCAGGTCGCGCTCCAGCATGATGCGCTCGGCCACGGCGGGGGCGGCGGGTAGACCCAGCCACGCGGCGAGGGCGCCCTCCGTCGCCGCCGCGCCGGCGGTCAGGTAGGGGTCGGTCGGGCGGTGGGCGACCGGCCGGCCGAACGCCTTGGCGTAGGCCAGCACCCGGCGGAACACCTTGGAGTCGGCGATCGGCCGGTCCGAATCGGTGAAGTACAAGGCGCCCGCCTCGGCCATCAGGCCGAGCTCGGCCATGCGCCGCCCCTCCAGCGCCCGGGTCGCCGCGCCGGCCGGGTGCACGTGCACCAGCTCGATGTCGCGGGCGCGGCGCAGGATGAAGTCGACCACCGCCGGTTCGTCCACCGCCGGTTCGGTGTCGGGCTGCACCACGATGGTGGCCACGCCCCCCGCCGCGGCGGCGCGGCTGGCGGACTTCAGCGTCTCCTTCGGCTCCGAACCCGGCTCGCCGGTCTTGACCCGGATGTCGATCAGGCCGGGCGCGAGGGCCAAGCCCCCCGCGTCGTGCACCGCGATGTCGGGCGAGGCGCCGTCCAGCGCCGGGGCGCGGCGCACGTCGGCGACCACGCCCTCGGCCACGACGAGCGAACCCGGGCCGTCGTAGCCGCTGGCCGGGTCGAGCAGGCGGGCGTTGACGATGGCGAACGGTCGGTTGGTCACGCGGCGGGCTCCATGCGCGCGGCCAGCGTCGCCAGCACCGCCATCCGCGCCGCCACGCCCATCTCCACCTGGCCCTGGATCAGGCTGACGGAGGCGTCGTCGGCCACGCCGGAGTCGATCTCCACGCCCCGGTTCATCGGCCCGGGGTGCATGACGCGCACGTGCGGGGCGGCGCAGGCCAGCTTCTCCGCATCCAGGCCGTAGTAGCGGAAGTACTCCCGGGTGGAGGGCACGAAGGCGCCGTCCATCCGCTCCAGCTGCAGGCGCAGCATCATCACCACGTCCGCGCCGGCGATCCCCTCGCGCAGGTCGTGGTGCACCGCCGGCCCCCAGCTTCCGGCGCCCGAGGGCATCAGCGTCGGCGGCCCGACCAGCCGCACCTCCGCGCCGAGCAGCTGCAGGAGGGCGACGTTGGAGCGGGCGACCCGGCTGTGCAGCACGTCGCCGCAGATCGCCACGCACAGCCCCGCGACCCGGCCGAAGGCGCGGCGGATGGTCAGGGCGTCCAGCAGCGCCTGGGTCGGATGGCCGTGCCAGCCGTCGCCGGCGTTGACCACGCTGCAGCTGACCTTCTGGGCCAGCAGTTCGGCCGCGCCGGAGGCGGAGTGGCGCACCACCAACAAGTCCGGCTTCATGGCGTTCAGCGTCACCGCCGTGTCGATCAGGGTCTCGCCCTTGGTCACCGAGGAGGTGCGCGGCGCCATGTTCACCGTGTCCGCCCCCAGCCGCTTGGCGGCCAGCTCGAAGGACGACTGGGTGCGGGTGGACGCCTCGAAGAACAGGTTCACCAGGGTCAGGCCGCGCAGCAGCGACAGCTTCTTGTCCCGCTGGCGGCTGAGCGCGACGAAGGCGTCCGACAGGTCGAGCAGGGCGTCGGCGGTCGGCCGGTCCAGCCGGTCGACGGACAGGAAATGCGGGTGGGGCAGGGCGAACAGGCGCGCCCTGATGGCGGCTTCGACCTCGGCGCCGTCGGCGGTTGCGCTGGACATCGGCGGCGGGTTCTAGGCGGCTTCCGGCCCTGCCTCAAGGGGCGCCCCGCAACGGGCGCCCCAGGCATGGCGCGTCAGGCCGCGTGGAAGCGCATCGCCACGCCGTTCATGCAGTAGCGCAGGCCGGTGGGCCTCGGCCCGTCGTCGAACACGTGCCCCAGATGCCCGGCGCAGCGGCGGCAGTGCACCTCCGTGCGCGGGATTATCAGCGAGATGTCGCGCGAGGTCTCCACCGCGTGGGGCAGGGGCGCGTAGAAGCTGGGCCAGCCCGTCCCGCTTTCGAACTTGGTGGCGGCGTCGAACAGGGCCAGGTCGCAGCCGGCGCAGGCGAACTGGCCGCGGCGATGCTCGTTCAGGAGCGGGCTTGTGCCCGGGCGTTCGGTCTGCTGCTCACGCAGCACGGCGAACTGGTCAGGCGTCAGCCGGGCGCGCCACTGGGCGGGGGTCAGGCTCACCCGGTCCGGCCCCGCAGCGCCGGCCAAGGCGCGCCCCGCCAGGGCAAAGGCGCCGGTCCCGGCGAGAAGAAACGATCTACGATCCATCAGGCGACCCTTACGCGCCGCTCCGGGTCAAAGTAGGGCGAAGACCGGAGCGGCGAATGCGGCCCTGACGGGGGTTCGGCCGGTCGATGGATGCGGAGCGGCAGGTGAGCGATCAGGAGGCGCCGGGCTTCGGCCTCGGCACGGTGATCTACCAGATCTATCCGCGCAGCTTCCTGGATGCGAGCGGCGACGGCGTGGGCGACCTGGCCGGGATCACGCAGCGGCTCGGCCACGTGGCCGAGCTCGGCGTAGACGCGATCTGGCTGTCGCCCGTCTTCACCTCGCCCATGGCCGACTTCGGCTACGACGTGGCGGACTACTGCGGCATCGATCCGCTGTTCGGCGATCTGGCCGGCTTCGACGCGCTGGTCGCCGAGGCGCACCGGCTGGGGCTGAAGGTGCTGATCGACCAGGTCTACTGCCACACCTCAGAGCGGCATCCCTGGTTCCAGGAGAGCCGCAGCCGCCGCGACGGCGAGTGGGCCGACTGGTTCGTCTGGGCCGATCCGCGCCCGGACGGCGGCCCGCCGAACAACTGGCTGTCGGTCTTCTACGGTCCCGCCTGGACCTGGGACGGGCGGCGGGGCCAGTACTACCTGCACAACTTCCTGCCCGAACAGCCGCAGCTGAACGTGCATCACCCGCAGGTGCAGGAGGCGCTGCTGGCGGTGGCGCGGTTCTGGTTGGCGCGGGGCGTGGACGGCTTCCGGCTCGATGCGCTGAACTTCCTGATGCACGACCGCTCGCTGGCCGACAATCCGCCGGCCGCGGGCGTCGGTGCGGGGGCCAAGCCGTTCGACTACCAGCAGCACCTGCACAACCAGTCCGACCCGGCGATCGCGCACTTCCTGGAACGGCTGCGGGCCGAGGCGGACGCGGCGGGCGGCCGCTTCCTGCTGGCGGAGGTGCCCGGCGACCAGGCCTTGGCGGAGATGCGGCTCTACACTCAAGGCCGCCGCCGGCTGCACAGCGCCTACAGCTTCGAGTTCCTGTACGCCGAGCGGCTGAGCGCCGGCAGCGTGCGGGCGGCGCTGGCGCCCTGGACGAGCGGCGCGCCGGCCTGGGCCTTCTCGAACCACGACGCGCCCCGGGCGGTGAGCCGCTGGGCGCAGGGGCGCGATCTCCAGGCGTTCGCCAAGCTGCTGATCCTTCTGCTGACCAGCCTGCGCGGCCACGTCTTCATCTACCAGGGCGAGGAACTGGGCCTGCCCCAGGGCGAGGTGCCTTACGAGCGGCTGCGCGACCCGGAGGCGATCCGCAACTGGCCGGCGACGCTGGGGCGCGATGGGGCGCGCACGCCCATGCCCTGGGTGGCCGAGGCGCCGCACGCCGGCTTCTCCCTGGTCGAGCCGTGGTTGCCGATCGACCCGCGCCACATCGCCCTGGCGGCGGACCTGCAGCGGGCAGATCCGGGCTCCACGCTCAGCTTCACCCGCCAGGCGCTGGCCAGGCGTCGCGGCCTCCCCGCGTTGCAGGAGGGGGAGCTGCGGTTGCTGGGCGACGACCCCGATCTCCTGCTGTTCGAACGGAGGTCGGGCGGCCAGCGGCTGGTCTGCGCGTTCAACCTGGGCCTCGGCGAGATCGAAGCGGGCCTGGCGGACGGCGCCTGGCGGGTGGTCTCGGCCACCCCCGGCATCGCTATCGGAGCCGCGCCGCCTGGACGGCTCGCCCCGTGCGAGGGGTTCATCGCGGAAATAAGCGCGCGCCCATAACGGAAAAGGACGCCGGGGCGTCGGCCCCGGCGTCCTTCCTGCGTCCAGATCAGGCGGACGCGACGCGATCAGTAATAGCGCCAGTAGCGGCGGTGGCCCGGGCCCCAGGCCCAGGCGCGGTGATGCCAATGCTGGCCATGCCACCAGTAGTGCGGGCCGGGGCCCCAGCCCGGGGGGGGCGGCGGCTGGGCGACGGCGGCGCTGACGGCGCCAAGGGTGCTGGCCGCGGCGAGGGCGGCGAGGATCAACTTCTTCATCTGGGCCTCGTTGAGGTTCAGTCGTACGGGGTGCCAAACGACGTCCAGGCTTGGCTGTTCCATTTCACAAAAGACACATCCTGCATTAGCGCAAGATGCCGCAGCCTTCCTGGGCCCGATGGCCCATCCATAATCATTCCGCCGCGTCGGCGCCCCAGGCGTGAAGCCTCCGTTAACGTCCGTCGTGCTAACCAGGGCCAAAGGGTCGCAAGGGATGGCTGCAAGGGAGCGGGGGCGCCGGCGTCTGAGACAGAGGCCGCCGCGCACCCGAGAACGGTATGCCGGGCGTCGACAAGAAATGGGGGGAGCGGATCCGCGCCGGCGATCGCCGCGTGCTGATCACGCAATTCAAGCATGAGGCGCGCGAGCTGCGCCGCCTCATGCTCGAGCAGCCGCGCGACTTCCATCAGCCATGGCGGGATTTCCGCAACTTCCTGGCCGATGTGGGCCCCTCGCCGGGGCCGGCCTACCGGCTCGGGCGCATCGCCGAGACGCCCGGCCCGTACCGGCCGGACACCGTCGGCTGGCGGCTAGGCAATCCGCCCGAGCGCAGCGCGCCGGCTCCGCCGCCGGCCGCCTTGTCGGAGCGCACGTCGGACTGGACGATGATCTCGGGCATGGACAAGCTGGCGCCCGGCTCGCTCGCGGAGGAGTTCGGCGCGGTGCGCTTCGAGTGCGGCGCCGGCGGCGGGGAGGAGGCGGTCCAGGACGCCCCTGCGATAAGCCGGCCGGAAGACCTGGACGAGGCGTGCGCCCGCGAGCTCGCGGACCTCAGCTGGTTCTCGCCCAGCGCGCCGCATCAGCAGGCCTTCCGCCAGGCCTATCTCGCCTGGCGCTACAGGGTGCTGCCCAAGTACCACGCGGCCGCCACGCCCAAGTTCCTGTATCTATATACGCTCGTGCCCAGCATGGTCCGCGCCAAGGCCACTCTGGTCGAGGCGGGGCTCTGGAAGCCGCTGACCAAGGCGGCCCAGGAGCAGCGCGACGACAGCGCGGCGTGGAAGCGCTTCAACGAACTGCTGCCCAAGGCGGCGGTGATCGTGGGCGGCTTCGAGATCTATCGGCAGTATTCGCTGACCGAGCACATCGACGAGCTGGGCGAGCGGCTTCAGTTGGCCGAACAGCGGTTCCGCACGGGCGGGCGCAGCGCACCCGCGGCCGTCGCCAGGCGGGCCTGAACGCCCTTACGCGAACTCGTCCTCCAGCGCCGCCAGCCGCGCGGCCTGGTCGTCGGCGATCAGGGCTTCGACCACTTCGTCCAGCGCCTCGCCCTCCATCACCTTGGGCAGGTTGTACAGGGTCAGGTTGATGCGGTGGTCGGTGACCCGGCCCTGGGGGAAGTTGTAGGTGCGGATGCGCTCGGAGCGGTCGCCCGATCCTACCTGCTCCTTGCGGGCGGCGGCGCGGGCGGCGTCGAGCTGGCCGCGTTGGGCGTCGTACAGGCGCGCCTTCAGCACCTTCATGGCCTTGGCCCGGTTCTGGTGCTGGGACTTCTCCGACGAGGTGACGACGATCCCCGTGGGCAGGTGGGTGATGCGCACCGCAGAGTCGGTCTTGTTCACGTGCTGGCCCCCGGCGCCGGAGGAGCGGTAGGTGTCGATGCGGATGTCCGCGTCGTTCACCTCGATCTCCACGTCCTCGGGCTCAGGCAGGACGGCGACGGTGGCGGCCGAGGTGTGGATGCGCCCCTGGGTCTCGGTGGCGGGCACCCGCTGGACCCGGTGCACGCCGCTCTCGAACTTCATGCGCCCGAACACGCCCTCGCCTGAGATGGAGGCGATGATCTCCTTGTAGCCGCCGGCCTCGCCCTCGGAGGCGTCCTCCACCTCGACCCGCCAGCCGCGATGGGCGGCGTAGCGCTGGTACATGCGGAACAGGTCGCCGGCGAACAGGGCGGCCTCGTCCCCGCCGGTGCCGGCGCGGACCTCCAGGATGGCCGAGGCGTTCTCGTCCCGGTCCTTGGGGGCGAGCAGCAGCGCCACCTCCCGCTCCAGGCTCGGCAGGCGCGCGTCGAGCTCGGCCAGCTCGGCCCGCGCCAGGGCGCCCATCTCCGGATCGCCGGCGCCGGCCATCTCCTCCAGCTCGGGGCGTTCGGCGCGGGCGCGGGCCAGGCCCGCCACGGCGTCGGCCACGGGGCGCAGCTCCGCGTGCTCCTTGGACAGGCGGACGATCTCCGCCCCGTCGGACGCGGCGCTCATGCGCGCCTCCACCTCGTGGAAGCGGTCGAGGACGGCGTTCAGCCTGGCCTGCGGCAGATGCATGGCGCGCGGATATGGAGCGGGGGAGGGGCCGCGTAAAGCCGGCCGGCGTTGTGGCGCTCGCGCAAGCGGCTATTTAGGAGCGCTCAAGCTGGCGATGGCTCCGTCCCTGCGTCCTTCTTCGCTCCGGTGCTCCCTTTGATCCGTCTTCGCCGCCGTTCGTGTCCGGCGCGCACCCTGCTGTGCGCCATCGCCCGGGACGAGGGGCCGTACCTGCAGGAGTGGGTCGGCTTCCATCTCGGCCTCGGTTTCGACCGCATCGTGATCTACGACAACCAGAGCGCCGAGCCGATCCGGGCGCAAGCGTTCGACGCGGAGCGGGTCGAGGTGCGGCCCTGGCCCACCCGCGCGGGGGAGGCGCCCCAGCTGAGCGCCTACGCAGACTGCCTGCGCCGCGACCGGCGGGCCTGCGATTGGCTGATGTTCCTGGATTTGGACGAGTTCCTGAACCTGAAGGTCCACGACCAGGTGGCGGCGTTCGTCGCCGCCTATCGGGCGGACGCGGTGGCCGTGCACTGGCGCGTGTTCGGGTCGGCCGGGGCGACGGCCCGCGAGGATGCGCCGGTTCTGCGCCGATTCACCCGCGCTGCGCCGCTGGACTTCGCACCCAACCACCTGGTGAAGGCGATCTTCCGGCCTCGCGCCGCCAAGGGGGCGGGCGTGCATGCGCCCTATCTGCGCTGGGGCGCCCGGATGGTCGATACCGAGCACCGGCTCCTTGGCGCGTCGAGCGACAGCACCTTCCCGCCGACCTTCGCGGCGGCGCAGGTGAACCACTACTTCACCAAGAGCCACGAGGAGTTCCGCGCCAAGTGCGCACGGGGGCGCGCCGACCTGACGGAAGCCTCCCCCGACAAGTTCAGGGACGAGGCGATCTTCGCCTTCTACGACCGCAACGAGGAGGAGGACGCCTCCATCCTCCGCCATCGCGGCGCGGCGGCGGAGGGCGGCTGACGCCTCAGTCGCCGCGGATGAAGGCGGCGAACGCCTCCGCATAGTCGGGGCGCCAGCGGGACAGGGCCGGGCGGTTGTGCACGATATCACCCGCGCTCCAGGCCATGCGCCGCTCGTCCAGTTCGCGCGGCGTGTCGTTGTCCGGGCACAGCAGGTAGAAGTCGCCGCGCTCGATCCCCTCCAGCATGAAGTCGGCCACCTGCCCGGCGGTCCAGGCGCCGGCCGGCTTGGTGTCGGCCTTGCGGGTCATGCCGGTGTAGGTCCAGCCGGGGATCAGCAGGTGGGCGCTGATCCGGTCGGCGGCGGCGCCGCGCAGCTCGTGGGCGAGCAGCTCGGTATAGGCCTTCAGCCCTGCCTTGGAGACGTTGTAGGCGCTGTTGCCCGGCGGCAGGGTGATGCCCTGCTTGGAGCCGGTGTTGACCACCAGCCCGGGGCCGTCCTGGGCCAGCATCGCCGGCACGAAGGCCTGCACGCCGTGGATCACGCCCCACAGGTTCACCTCGAGCAGCCGGCGCCAGCCGTCGGCGTTCTCCCACGGCTTGCCGGGGTTCATGCCGCTGCCGGCGTTGTTCATCAGCAGGTTCACCTCGCCGAAGGCGTCCAGCGCCAGCGCCTTCAGCCGCAGGAGGTCGTCGGCCTGCGCCACGTCGAGCGCCAGGGTCAGCACCTTGGGCGCGGCGCTGAGCGAGGCTTTCGCGCGTTCCAGCGATTCGGTCTCCCGGTCCGCCAGGACGAGGTTCATCCCGCGGGCGGCGAGCGCTTCCGCCACGGCCAGGCCGATGCCGCTGGCGGCGCCGGTGATCACCGCGGTGCGGCCGCTGGACAAGGCGGGATGAGGCATGGCGGGCTCCCTTGACGGACGGCGCCGTCCTTAGGCCGGCTGCGGCGCGGACGCCAGCGGCGCCCCGCCGGGCCGTTTTTCCTTGCATGGTGGCGGCGGGCGCGCTTTCCCGCACCGGCCATGCTCGAGAAGACTTTCGACCCGAAGACCGTCGAACCGCGCCTGTACGCGCGCTGGGAGGCGTCCGGCGCCTTCCGCCCCGAACAGGCGCTGGCCAAGAACCCGGCCGCGCCCCCGTTCAGCATGGTGATCCCGCCGCCGAACGTGACGGGCTCGCTGCACGTCGGCCACGCGCTGAACAACACGCTGCAGGACGCCCTGGCCCGCTATCACCGCATGAAGGGCGACGCGGTGCTGTGGGTGCCGGGCACCGACCACGCCGGCATCGCCACCCAGATGGTGGTGGAGCGGAACCTGGCCGCCGAGGGGAACGTCGGCCGGCGCGAACTGGGCCGCGAGGCCTTCATCGAGAAGGTCTGGGCCTGGAAGGGCCAGTCGGGCGGCACGATCACCCGCCAGCTGCGCCGGCTGGGCGCCTCGTGCGACTGGAGCCGCGAGCGGTTCACGCTCGACGAGGGCCTGTCCGCCGCCGTGCGCAAGGTGTTCGTGGAGCTGTACGCCAAGGGCCTGATCTATCGCGACAAGCGGCTGGTGAACTGGGACCCGCACTTCCAGACCGCCATCAGCGACCTGGAGGTCGAGACCCGCGAAGAACAAGGCAAGATGTGGCACTTCGCCTATCCGCTCGACGGCGAGCCGGTGGGCGGGATCACGGAGATCGTCATCGCCACCACCCGGCCTGAGACCATGTTGGGCGATGGCGCGGTGGCGGTGCATCCCGATGATGAGCGCTACACCGCGTTGGTCGGCAAGATGGTGCGGCTGCCCATCGCCGACCGCCTGATCCCGATCATCGCCGACGCGTACCCCGACCCGGAGAAGGGCTCCGGCGCGGTGAAGATCACCGGGGCGCACGACTTCAACGACTTCGAGGTGGCCCGGCGGCACGGCCTGTCGATGATCGCCATCATGGACGAGCGGGCGCGCATGACCGGCCCGATCCCCGAGCGCTACCAGGGCGTCGACCGCATGGAGGCGCGGCGCATGGTGGTGCAGGAGATCGAGGCGCTGGGCCTGCTGCGCGAGATCGAGGAGAAGCCGATCGCGCGCCCCTACGGCGACCGCTCCGGCGTGGTGATCGAGCCCATGCTGACCGACCAGTGGTACGTCGATGCCAAGACCCTGGCCGCCCCCGCCATCGCGGCGGTGGAGGACGGGCGCACCGTCTTCGAGCCCAAGACCTGGGAGAAGACCTACTTCGAGTGGATGCGCAACATCGAGCCCTGGTGCATCTCGCGCCAGCTCTGGTGGGGGCACCGGATACCGGCGTGGTACGCTGCGGACGGCGACATCTTCGTCGCTGAGACCGAAGCTGAAGCCAAAGCTCTGGCGCGGCAGAAGCATGGCCGCGACTTGGAGCTGTCACAGGACGAAGACGTCCTCGACACTTGGTTCTCCTCCGCCTTGTGGCCCTTCTCCACCCTGGGCTGGCCCGCGGACGCGGACGACCTGAAGCGCTTCTATCCGACCAACACCCTGGTCACCGGCTTCGACATCATCTTCTTCTGGGTCGCCCGGATGATGATGATGGGGCTGGAGTTCCGGGGCGAGGTCCCGTTCCACCGGGTGGTGATCAACGGCCTGGTGCGCGACGAGCGCGGGCAGAAGATGTCCAAGTCCAAGGGCAACGTCATCGACCCGCTCGAAGTCATCGACGAGCTGGGCGCGGACGCCCTGCGCTTCACCATGGCTATCCTGTCGGGCACGCGCGACATCAAGCTGTCGAAGAGCCGGATCGAGGGCTATCGCAACTTCGGCACCAAGCTGTGGAACGCCGCCCGCTTCTGCCAGATGAACGAGTGCGTGGAGGACCCGGCCTTCGATCCTGCGGGCGTGGCCGAGATGGTCAACCGCTGGATCCGCTCCCAGACCGTGCGGACGGTCCAGGCCGTGACCGCGGCGTTCGAGGCGGCGGACTTCGCCGGGGCGGCCGAGACCCTGTACCGCTTCGTCTGGAACGTGTTCTGCGACTGGTATCTGGAGCTGGCCAAGCCGATCCTGAACGGCGACGAGGGCCGGGCCAAGGCCGAGACCCGGGCCATGGCCGCCTGGACCCTGGACCAGGCGCTGAAGCTGCTGCACCCCATCTCGCCCTTCATCACCGAGGAGCTGTGGGACCAGACCGCCGAGTTCGGGCCAGCCCGCAAGACCCTGCTGATCGAGGCGCCCTGGCCCGACCTGCCGGCCCACTGGGTCGACCCGGCGGCGGAGGCGGAGATCGACTGGATGATCGGCCTGGTCGCCGAGGTCCGCTCCGTCCGCACCGAGATGAACGTGCCGCCCTCGGCCAAGCCGCCGCTGACCCTGATCGCGCCCGATGCGGAGACCCGCGCCCGGGTGGACCGCAACGAGGAGCTGCTGGCCACCCTGGCGCGCCTGGGCGCCCTGCGCCACGCCGAGACGGCGCCCGCCGGGGCGGTGCTGCTGGGCGGCGTCGGCGCGGCCCTGTCGGTGGCGGAGTTCATCGACCTGTCCGCCGAGAAGGCGCGGCTGCAGAAGGCAGTGGCGACGGCGGAGCAGGACGTGGCCCGCGTCTCCAAGAAGCTGTCCAACCCCGACTTCGTCGCCCGCGCCAAGCCCGAGGTGGTCGAGGCGGAGCGCGAGAAGCTGGCCGAGGCGGAAGCCACGCTGGCCCGCCTGCGCGCGGGCCTGGGTCGGCTGGAGGGGATGAGCTGAGTTCGCGCCTGATCTTGTCCTCTCCTGCGAAGCGGCGGAGGGGCGGCGCCCGAAGGGTGGTGGACGGGGCGAGCCGCGGCTGCGGAGCGGTCGCATGAAGCGCCCCCGCCCCGCCAGACCCGCCCCGCTCTCCGAACCCGTCGAGCTACTGATCGACCGGCTGGGCGGGCAGGGGGACGGGATCGCCGACCTGGGCGGCCGGCCCGCCTATGTGCCCTTCACCCTGCCCGGCGAGCGGGTGGTCGCGCGCCTGGCCGGCGACCGCGGCGAGCTGGAGACGGTGCTCGCCCCCGCGCCTGAGCGGGTCGCGCCGCCTTGCCCGCACTTCGGCGCCTGCGGCGGCTGCGCCCTGCAGCACCTGGAGGGCGCCGCCTACCTCGCCTGGAAGGTGGAGCAGGTGCGCCAGACCCTGGCGCGCGAGCGGATCGAGACGGAATTCCTGGCGCCCTTCGCGGCCGCCCCGGCCTCGCGCCGGCGCATCGCCCTGCACGCCCGGCGGCGGGGCGGCCGCGCCGTGCTCGGCTACAAGGCGCGGCGGGCGTGGGACCTGGTGGAGATCGCCGCCTGCCCGATCGCCCGGCCCGAGCTGGTGCAGGCGATCCCGGCCCTGGCGGCCCTCGCGGCGCCCCTGTTCGAGCATCCCGAGTCCGCCCCGACGCTGCACACCACCCTGACCGCCACCGGCCTCGACGTGGACATCACCGGAGTGGAGGCGAAAAGCGGCGGGCTGTCCGCCGACGCGCGGGTGCGGGTGAGCGAGGCGGCGGCGGCGGCCGACGTCGCCCGCGTCACCCTGTCGGGCGAGACCCTGTTCCAGGCGCGCCGGCCCATGGTGCGCTTCGGCGCGGCGGCGGTCGCCCTGCCGGCGGGCGGCTTCCTCCAGGCGGTGGAGGGCGCCGAGGCGGCCATGGCGGCGTTCGCGTGCGAGGCCGTGGGCGCGGCGGACCGGGTGGCCGACCTCTACTGCGGTGCGGGCGCCTTCACCTTCCGCCTGGCGGAGCGGGCGTCGGTCGTGGCTATCGACGGCGCCGCGCCGGCCGTCGACGCCCTGCGCGCGGCGATCGCCGCCGCCCCCGGGCTGAAGCAGATCACCACCGAGGCGCGCGACCTGGTGCGCCGCCCCCTGCTGTCCGCCGAGATGAAGCGGCTGGATGCGGTGGTGTTCGATCCGCCCCGCGCCGGCGCCCTGGAGCAGGCGCGCGAGATCGCGGCGTCCAAGCTCACCTGCGCGGTCGCCGTGTCTTGCAACCCGGCGACGTTCGCCCGGGACGCCCGCGTGCTCATCGACGCCGGCTTCCGGTTGGTCCGCCTGCTGCCGGTGGATCAGTTCCTGTGGTCGCCCCATATGGAGCTGGTGGGCCACTTCGAGCGCTGAGATGCAGCAGACCGCGCGTAAGGACGATTTGGGCGGCGAGCGGCGACCCGCCGCCTTCCGCCGCGACCTGCGCACCCACCGGGCCCTGTCCGTCGCCAAGGCCGCCTGGTGGAGCGCCCAGACCGCCGCCGGCCGGGCGCTCCAGACCCGCAGCGACGCGGCGGGCGACGCGCACGGGATCGACGCGCCGCCCCCGGCTCGCGGCCGCGTCCGCCAGGCCTGGCGCGAGGCGTTCGAAAAGGACGCCGCCGACGTGGCGGCGGGCCTGTATCCGGTGACCGAGGCGCCGCCGGGCGATCTGGGCCAGGCCTTCGCGCGGGCGTTCGACGTACTGGCCGACGCGCGCGAGGTGGACGCCCGCCGCCAGCGCCGCGGCGGCGTGGAGGCGCGGGGCGAGACCGCCTCGAAAGCCTACCCCGCCTACTACCGCCAGAACTTCCACTTCCAATCCGGCGGCTGGTTCACGCGCCAGAGCGCGGCCCGCTACGAGGCCCAGGTCGAGGCCCTGTTCTCCGGCGCCGCGGGCGCGATGCGGCGGCGGGCGTTGTCCCTCTTGGCCAAGGCGTGGCGCGACCGGGATCAGCGGACGCTCAGCATCGTGGACGTGGCCTGCGGCTCCGGCTCCTTCCTCGTCGACCTGCGGTCCGCCTTCCCGCGGGCCCGGGTGATCGGGCTGGACCTGTCGCACGCCTATGTGGGCGAGGCGGCGATGCGCTCGGGCGCGACGGCGGTGCAGGCGAACGTGGAACGCCTCCCGTTCGCCGACGACAGCCTGGACGGGCTGAGCTGCATCTACCTGTTCCACGAACTGCCGCCGCACGTGCGCCGCACGGCGGCGGCGGAGCTGGCGCGGGTGCTGAAGCCCGGCGGCGTCCTCGCCTTCGCCGATTCGGTGCAGGCGGACGACGCCCCCGACCTGAAGCGCCTGCTGCAGGCCTTCCCTGCCTTCTTCCACGAACCCTTCTACGCCAGCTATCAGCAGACCGACCTGCCGAGCCTGTTCGCGGCGTCGGGATTAACAATTGAGGGTCGCGACAACGCCTTCCTCACCAAGGCCCTGCTGCTTCGCAAAGCGGTCTGAAGCGCCGCCGAATTAACGGATCGGTGACCCTGGACGCCTAACCTCTCCTGGAGCACGAGGTGGGCGATGGCGCAGGCGACAGAGCGTCGTCGGCTGACACAGGCTGAAGTGGAGACGGCCCTGGATGCGCACGAGCGCTTCCTGCAAGGCCGTACGGGCGGCCAGCGCCTGCTCCTGCGGTTCGTGGACTTGGCCGGCGTCCAGTTCGGGGGCCGCAACCTCGCGGAAGCCGACTTCACCGGGTCCAGCCTGGTCAAGGCGCGGTTCATCCGCGCCGATCTCACCCGGGCGACCTTGTTCGGCTGCGACCTGACCGCCGTCGACATGCGCGGGGCGCTGCTGCACCGCGCCGATCTGCGCGGGGTGCTGCTGCGGGGCGCGAACCTGTCCTTCGCCGACCTGACCGGGGCGGACTTCCGCCAGGGCCAGATCACCGTGCCCCATCCCAAGCTCGGCCTGGAGTCGCTGCGGACCGAGAACCGGACCAGCGACCTGGGCGGCGCGAACTTCTCCGGCGCGACCCTGGACAGGTCAGACCTCGGGGAGGTCGGCGCCTGCAACGTGGATTTCTCCGACTGTTCGCTGCGCGGCGCCGTGCTGACCAACACCAACCTGAAGGACGCCAACCTCAGCGGCGCCAACCTGGAGAACGCTCAGGTCGCCGGCGCCAACATGGAGGGCGCAAACCTCAGCGGCGCGGTGCTCACCGGGGTCGACACGGCGGGCTGCCGCTTGGCGAGGGCCGACCTGACGGGGGTCCTGCGCGACGTGGAGGGCGATCCCAAGGTGCAGCTGATGCGCCTGCTCACCGCCGTGCAGGCGTCGGCGGAGTGGTGGCGCAGCGGCGGCCGGGCCGGCTCGCCCGCAAATCTGGATGGCCAGGACATGCGCCTGCTGAAAGGCGGACTGAAGGGCGCGCGCCTGCCGGCCCTGTCGGCCAAGGGCGCGTGCTTCGTCGGCATGGACCTGACGGGGGTGGAGCTTCAGGGCGCGAACCTGGAGGGGGCGGACCTGCGGAGCGTCAACCTGCGCGGGGCGGACCTGCGCGGCGCGCGGCTTGGCGGCGCCAACTTCACCAAGGCGGACCTGCGCGAGGTGAAGGCGGGGCCGCTGCCGATCGGCGCCAATCGCAATGCGCCGACCGCGTTCAATGGCGCGCGGCTGCGCTATGTGAGCTTCCAGAAGGCGGACCTGGAGGAGGCGGTGTTCGAAGGCGCCGATCTGGGCGGCGCGGATCTGACCGACGCCAGCACCTGTGGCGCGAGGTGGCGCAAGGCCAATCTGGCCGCCGTCAGCGGCATGAGCTTCGGCGGCCCGCGCGCCGCCTGACCCCATGAAAAAGAGGGACGGCGCAGGCGCGCCGTCCCCCTGTCGGACCCGAACCGCCGACCGCGTCAGGCGGCCTGGGCGTGACCCTCGATCAGGCCAGCGTCCTCGCGGGCCGACGTGGCGGCCGGGGTGGGCGAGGTCGCGATCTCGATGCGGCGGGGCTTCATGCTCTCCGGCAGTTCGCGCTTCAGCGAAATCGCCAGCAGGCCGTCGGCCAGGTTGGCGTCTGTGACCACCACATAGTCCGCCAGCTGGAAGCGCCGCTCGAAGCTGCGTTCGGCGAGGCCCCGATGCAGGTAGCGGCGGGTGTCGTCCGGGTTGGCGACCTTGCGGCCGGCGACGGTCAGGACGTTCTCCTTCACATCGACGTTCAGCTCGTCGGGGCGGAAGCCCGCGACGGCGATCTCGATGCGATAGGCGTCCTCGCCGGTGGTCTCGATGTTGTAGGGCGGGTAGCCGGAGGCGCTTTCGGCCTTGGACGCGGCTTCCATCAGCGCCGCCAGGCGGTCGAAGCCGACGACGGAACGATACAGGGGGGAAAGATCGATCGTGCGCATGGTCACATCCTTCTCGTCAAGCAAGGTGCGACGCCCGCAAGCCGAAAGCTCACGGACGCTATGTTGCAGACAGGGCCGGCCATAGAGCGCCATCCCGTCCAGGAGACCCGAATTCGGCGTTTCCGCGCATAGAGATAAGCGGGGAGCGAAACCTCGCAAGCGGCGCCGCGGCGGATTTTCTGCTCGCCGCAGGGCCTCGCTGTACGATCGAAGGCCACTCCGTCGGAGCTTCCGCCGCCCGGTCGCCGCGGCGTCAGCTTGCATCATCGCACGAGGTTCGTGTTTCGTCGGCTTGCGCGCCGACCACCGGCGGACGAGATAGCCCTGCATGGGATGGAGGAGGCAGCATGGCCAGCCTTGAGGAGATCACCGCCAGGTTCCGCGAGGCGGTGGCCGGGGACTCTGGCCTCGGTCGCTCCGTGAAGTTCGACCTCAAGGGCGACGGCGTCGTGCGGGTCGACGGCGGGACGGTGAGCAACGAGGATGGACCGGCTGACCTGACCTTGACCCTGACCCGCGCCGACCTCGAGGCGCTGGGGGCGGGGCGGCTGAACCCGATGACCGCCTTCATGACCGGGCGGCTGAAGGTGTCCGACCCCGGACTGGCCATGCAGATCCAACCCAAGCTCCAGGCCCTGTTCGACCGCGTCAGCTGATGCTGCCTGCGCCGCTCTACGGGCAGCTGGGCGGGGCGGCGGGCTGGGTGCAGGCCGCCGACGGCGCGCAGCTGCGCACGGCCTGGTTCCCGGCGCGGGGCAAGGCGGAGCGCGGCTCCGTCCTGCTCAGTCCCGGCCGCACCGAGCCGATCGAGAAGTACGCCGAGACCATAGCCGAGCTGCAGCATCGCGGCTTCGTGGTGCTGGCCCACGATTGGCGGGGGCAGGGGCTGTCGTCCCGCTTCGCCCGGATCGGCGGCCGGGCAGGGGGCGTCGTGTACGGCCATGCCCGCGGCTGGCGCCGGTTCATCGCCGACCTGTCGCGGGTGCTGGACGCCTACGCCGACCGGCTGCCCCGGCCGCTGATCGGCCTGGGCCACAGCATGGGCGGCGGGCTGACCCTGCTGGCCCTGGCGGAGGGCGAGGCGCGGCTGGACGGCGCGTTGCTGTCGGCGCCCATGCTGGGGCTGCGCCTCGGGGGACGGCCCGCCCTGCTGGTCCAGACGGTGGCGACGCTGATGAGCTTCTTCGGCCAGGCCGGCCGCCCCACGCCCCCGGCGCTCCCCCGCAGCGACGAGGCGGACCGGGGCGGGGAGGCCCTGACCCACGACAAGGCGCGCTGGGACCGGTTCGAGGCGCTGCTGCGCTCGGCGCCCGAACTGCGCCTGGGCGCCCCGACCTGGGGCTGGCTGCAGTTCGCCTTCGCCGTCATCGACCGGCTGAACGCGCCCGGCGTGCTGGAGCGGATCGTGACGCCGGTGACCATCGTGGGGGCCGAGCGCGACCTGCTGGTCGCCAACGCGCCGCAGAGATCCGCCGCCGCGCGCCTGCCGAACGGCTGCTATGTGGAGGTGGCCGGCGCCTTCCACGAACTGCTGATGGAGACGGACGCAAGGCGGGCGGTGTTCTGGCGCGCCTTCGACGACCTCGTCCGTCGCACGGACGCCTGAGACGGCGTCATCCAAAATGCAAAACGCCCGCTCGTGGGAGCGGGCGCGGGTTCAGTGCACGCGGTGTGCGCCTACTTGATCTTGCCTTCGCGGAACTCGACGTGCTTGCGCACCACCGGGTCGTACTTCTTCACGACCATCTTCTCGGTCTTGGTGCGGGCGTTCTTCTTGGTGACGTAGAAGAAGCCGGTGTCGGCCGTCGAGTTCAGACGGATTTTGATGGATGCCGGCTTGGCCATGGCAACAACTCCGAGCGCCGGCTGTCCGGGCGGTCCGGGCCGGTGAAAAGCGAGCCGCGGAACATACTCATGGACCGGGCCATGTCAAGCTGGATGCGGCGAGCCGGTTCTAGCGTCGACCGGCCGCGCGATGCGACGGGGCTAGTCGCCACCGCGAGACGTTCCTTGGACGTAACGGTCCAGGTTTTATGCTTGAGTATTGCTGAGCGTACTCACTTCTTGCTTTTGGACGAGCTGGTCTAATCAACAACCAGCCTATTGCTCCGCAGCCGAAGCTGTGTTCTCCTTCACCCTGGACGACCGCACGAAAAGATGCGGCGCCGGAGGAAAGACGGGAGAGGCAGACATGACTGTCTGGATTTCCAACTTCTGCAGACTTTGGCTGCAGGCGTTTCAGGACGGCCTCAGCCTATACGGCGTATCCGGCCTGCGCTTCTGAGCTGGCCAGCCCCAGGGCCCGCTCGGCGGCGACGTAACAAGGAGCGTGAGCCCGGGGGCGCACGCTCCTTTTGTATTTGGAATGCTCAGGCCGCGCCGGCGTCGGCCAGGCGCATGGATATGATCTTCCCCGGCGCGCGCGGCGGCTCGCCCTTGGGCAGGGCGTCCACATGGTCCATGCCGTCCACGACCTCGCCCCACACCGTGTACTGGCGGTCCAGGAAGCGGGCGTCGTCGAAGCAGATGAAGAACTGGCTGTTGGCCGAGTCCGGATCGTTGGTCCGCGCCATGGAGCAGACGCCCCGCACATGCGGCTCGGAGGAGAATTCCGCCTTCAGGTTCGGCTTGTCGGAGCCGCTGCGGCCGGTGCCGGACGGATCGCCGCCCTGGGCCATGAAGCCGGGGATCACCCGATGGAAGACCACCCCGTCGTAAAAGCCTTCGCTGGCTAACTCCTTGATTCGCGACACGTGGCCGGGAGCCAGGTCGGGACGCAGGCGGATGGTCACCGGCCCGCTTTCCAGCGTCATGATCAGGGTGTTCTGAGCGTCTTCCGACATCGCTGCCCTCTAATTGTGCCCGTGAGGCTGTCTAACGCGCATCGGGCGGAAGGGAAGCACCGGAAAGGTGGAAACGTCGCGTTAACCATCGACCCGGCAAATCTTGCCCATGGATATCGGCCAGACCAGCGCGCTCGGGGGGATCGAGACCGTGATCCGGCGCGCCGCGTCGGCCACGGGCATCGACTTCGGCTTCCTGCTGCACACGGCCCGGCGCGAGAGCGGCTTCAACGCCATGGCCCACGCGCCGACCTCCTCGGCGGCGGGCCTGTTCCAGTTCGTCGAGCAGACCTGGATGTCGACCCTGAAGCGGCACGGGGCGGCGCACGGCTACGCCCGCTACGCCGACCTGATCAGCGAGGGCGCCGACGGGCGATTCTCCGTCCCCCAGGGGGAGCTGGCGCGCCGGGCGGTCATGGACCTGCGCTACGATCCGCACGCCGCGGCCGTGATGGCCGGGGAGCTGGCGTCCGACCACGCCGCATATCTGCGCGGGCGCACGGGGCGCGAACCGACGGGGGGGGAGCTGTACGCCGCCCACTTCCTGGGGCCCCAGGGCTCGGCCAGGCTGATCGAAGCCTACGCTCACAACGCCAACCAGACCGCCGCCGCCCTGTTTCCGGAGGCGGCGTCGGCGAATCACAACATCTTCTACAGGTCTGGTCGGGCGCTGACGGTGGCGGAGGTCTACGCCGACCTCAGCCGGGCGGGCGGGGTCGATACGGCGACCCAGGTCGCTGCGGAACGGGATCCGGGGGAAAGCGCGTTCGCCGCCTATGCCGGCGCGGCGCGCAATGAGCGGTTGAGGGAGGAGCAGATGCTGGTCGACTTCATCCTCAACACACCGGACCCCAGCGCCAACCGCTCGCCGACCGGCTCGCTGTTCTCGTCCGAGATGCTGAGCGCCCTGTCGGCGGCGGACGTTACACCTCGAAGATGATTGTCACTCGTCTTCTGATTGAGAAAGTGTCCGTTAAGGCCCTGACGCGATGATGGAACGCCGGGGGTCTTCGGCGCAGGAGGGAAGGATGGCTGTCGCTCGCTCCGCACTGACGCAGGAGGACATCCGCGCCCTGGTGCGCGGCTCGACCGCGGACGAGCGGGCCATCGCGGCGCACAAGCTGTGCCGACGCATCGACGCCGGCGTGCCGGCCGAGGAGCGCGAGGCCGCCGCCGAGGTGCTGCGCCTGATGGCGCTGGATGCGGCCGAGCTGGTGCGCCGGGCCCTGGCGGTGACGCTGAAGAATTCGCCGGAGCTGCCGCGGGACGTGGCGGTGCGCCTGGCCCATGACGTGGACAGCGTCGCGACCCCGGTCCTGACCTATTCCCCGGTGCTGACCGACGAGGACCTGGCCGAGATCGTGAAGATTTCGGACGTGGTGAAGCAGCTCGCCGTCGCCCGCCGCCCGACCCTGTCGGAGATGGTCACCGACGCGCTGGTCCAGCACGCCTCGGAAGAGGCGGTGAAGACCGCCTGCGCCAACGACAACGCCCGCTTCACCGAGCTGGCCCTGGGCTGGGCGATCGAGCGGTTCGCCGAGAGCGAGGCGCTCGCCTCCGCCATCGCCCTGCGCAAGGCGCTGCCGCCCGCCATCTCCGAGCGCCTGGTCAGCCGGGTCAGCGAGGCGGTCCGCCAGCAACTGGTCGATCGCCATCAGCTGTCGCCGGAGACCGCGCTCAGCATCGCCATCGGCGCGCGCGAACGCGCCACCGTCGACCTGGTGGACCAGGCCGGGCGCGTCGCCGACCTGAAAGCCTTCACCGCCCACCTGCACGGCGAGGGCCGGCTCACCCCCTCGCTGCTGCTGCGGGCTCTGGTCCAGGGGCACCTCAGCTTCTTCGAGTGGGGCCTGGCGGAGCTGTCCGGAGTGGTCCACCACCGCGCCTGGATCATGATCCACGACGCCGGCCCGCTGGGCCTGGAGGCGATCTACCGGCGCGCCTCGCTTCCGGAGAGCCTGTATCCGGCCTTCCGCGTAGGCGTGGACACCTATCACGCCCTGCAGCAGGAAGGCGGCGACTTCGAGCTGCCTCGCTTCCAGCAACGCCTGCTGGAACGCTTCCTCACCCAGGAGCGCACCGGCTCGGCGGAGGCCGACTATCTGCTGGAGCGGATGGATCGCCTGGCCGAAGAGACCGCCGCCCGCGCCCAGGCGAGCTGACGGACGGCTTGGGCGCAGGCGGGCGGGGCGCTAAGCCTTCGCCTATGGCGGATCAGCTTCCTGTCGTTCCGCGCCCGGCGGCCAGCCTCATCCTGGTGCGCGACGCCTCGCGGCTGGAGGTGCTGGTCGGGCGGCGCGCGGACGACATGCCCGCCTTTCCCGGCGCTACGGCGTTCCCGGGCGGCAAGATCGAGCCGCAGGACCGCGCCTGGCCCGGCGCCGCGGACCACCCTCCGCGGGCCGCCGCCTTCGCCGCCTTGCGCGAGACGTTCGAGGAGACGGGCCTTCTGGTCTGCGGCTGCGGCCTCGGGCCGCCCGCGGGCGCCGAGGTGTCGGAGGCTCGGGCCGCGGTGGAGGAGGGGCGCCTCGGCTTTCCCGACCTGCTGATGCGATGGGGCCGCCAGCTGGATCCGGATCGGCTGACGCCGTTCGCCCGGTTCGTGACGCCCGCCAGCTATCCCTACCGCTTCGACACCTGGTTCTTCCTGGCGGCGGCTTCGGCCGCCGAGGCGGAGGCGACGCTGGTCTGCGCCGAGTTCGAGGCCCTGCGCTGGGCCAGCCCCGCGGACCTGCTGGACGATCCGCTGGTGCGCCTGCCCAACCCGACCCGCGCCAACCTCGAACGGCTGCGGCCCAGCCGCACCGCCGCCGAGGCGCTGCACATGGCGCGCCGGACGGGGATCATCGAAGGCACCGGGCCGGAGCTCGCCGGCCGCAGGCTTTAGGCGGCGCTGGCCAGGTAGTCGGAGGTGAGGCGCTCCAGCTCGCTGGAGAGGGCCGCGCCGACGGGGTTGTCGCTGTCGCGGATGTTGTCGCGCACGGCGGCGCGGATCGCCTGGACGTGGGCGTCCACCAGGGCGAGCGGGGTGCAGGCCCGGGCCTCGCCGTCGCCGAGCAGCTTGCAGAGCGAACCGGCGATCCGGCTCACCAGCGGGAATTCATAGGTGGCGCCGAGGCCCTTCAGGTCGTGGGCGCGGGTGAACAGCTGGTCGAAGGCGGCGCTTGTCGGTCCGCTGGTGCGGATCGCCTCGCGGGCGGCCTCCAGCTTGCCGACCTCGTCCTGGAGCCACTGGCCGAACTGAGAGGACAGGCCTTTCAGCGCTGCTTCCGCCTTGGCGATCGCGGCGGGATCGATCTTGCCGAACCGCGGGCCCAGGCGGTCGCGCAGGACGGTGGGCGCGGCGAAGACCTGGCCAGGCTTGGACATGGGCTGGGACATGGAACGCTCGACGGTTCTCGGACACGTCGATCTTCCAGGCTGTTGCTTAACATCGGGTGCAGCCGCGCGGGGCCGCCTGCGGCGGATCAGCTCTGGAACTGCTCCGCCAGCACGCGTTCCTCCAGGCTGCGCCCCGCATCGAACAGCATGGTCAGCTCGATGGAGCGGGTCTCGCGGATGTCCACCCGGATCACGTCGCGCACCTCGTAGTCGTCGGCCACGGCGCTGACGGGGCGCTTGTCCGCCTCCAGCACCTCCACGCAAACCTCAGCCACGTGGGAGAGCAGGGCGCCGCGCCAGCGCCGCGGGCGGAAGGCGCTGATCGGGGTGAGGGCCAGGACATGGGCGTCCAGCGGGATGATGGGACCGTGGGCGGAAAGGTTGTAGGCGGTCGAGCCGGCCGGCGTGGCCACCATCACGCCGTCGCAGATCAGCTCCTCCATCCGCACGCGCCCGTCGATGCTGAGCCGCAGCTTGGCGGTCTGGCGGGTCTGGCGCAGCATGGAGACCTCGTTGATCGCCACGCCCTTGTGCTGGCGGCCCGAGGCGTCGGTGGCCGTCATGTTCAGGGGGTAGATGCCGGCCCGCTCCGCCGTGGCGATCCGCTCCAGCAGGTGGTCCTCCTGGTAGTCGTTCATCATGAAGCCCACCGAGCCGCGGTTCATGCCGTAGATCGGGCGCGGGGCCTTCATGCAGGCGTGCAGGGTCTCCAGCATGAAGCCGTCGCCGCCGAGCGCCACGACCACGTCCGCCTCTTCCCGCGGATGGTCGCCATAGCGGGCCTTCAGCCGCTCCAGCGCTTCCTGGGCCTCGGGCCGGGCGCTTGCGGCGAAGGCGAGGCGAAGCCCCTGGGGATCGGCGGCCAACGAACGCTCCAACCTGCGGAAGAACGCCGGTCCGCCGACGTCGATGCGGCCGCTAAGTGGCCGCTGGCCCGCAGGTTTGTCAAACCGCCGCGATGCGCTGGCGGAAGGTCCGGGCGGCGGACTCGCGGTCCGGCAGGCTGAGCAGGCCGACGCCTCTCGCCGGCGCGCCGCTGCCGCCGGGCCGTCCCCGGTTCAGCGAGCGCACCTGGGCCAGGACGCTGGGCAGGGCGCCCTTGTCCACGCCGACCGCGGCGCAGGCCAGGCACAGCAGGTCCGGCGCGTCGGACTCCAGCGCCAGCCTCACCTCGTCGGTGGTGTAGCCGCCCAGTTCCGCCAGCGCGATGGTGAACAACGTCAGCTTCCCGTCGCGCAGGGCGCGCAGCAGGATCCCGGGCCGCAGCTGGCCGCCGGCCTTCAGCTTCTCCACCACGCGGCGGTCCATCGCCGCGCGGGCGTCCGCCTCCAGGCTCACGCCGTCGCCGGGCGCGCCCCGCGCCTCATCCACCGCCGAGGCGATGGCGGCGTGGAAGGTCTCGGCCTCGACCGCGAACCGCTGGCTGAGCGCCTGGCGCAGGGTCTCGCCGACCCAGGCGTACAGCATGGCGCCGAGCTCCAGCGTCAGGCGCGGGTGGCGCGCCAGCGGCGCCCGGAGCGCCGCCACCGACTGCGAGAAGGTGACCAGCCGCTCCATGGCGAGAGGGCCGACCTCCGCGGTGGGATTGCCGGCCAGCGCGGTCAGCACCTCGGGGCAGGCCTGGTCGATGATGGCGTGCACCACCTGGGCGCCGAGGTTCGGGCGGCGGGCGATCTCGATCTGGTGGTCCACGGCCGTCTCCACCAGCAGGCGGACGAGGTCGTGGTCTCTAAGGACCGGGCTGGCGGCGATCAGCGGACGGGCGATCTCGACGTCGTCGCGCGCGAGGGTCAGCACCAGCTCTCGGGGGGCCCAGTCGGCGGCCGCCAGCTTTTCCGCCAGCCGCTCGCGGATGTCGCGCTCGACCTTGTCGATCAGCAGCAGGAACACGTCCTGCAGCAGCGCCTGGGTCTCGGCGCCGCCGCCGCCGTTGCGCTCGCACAGGTTCACCAGCGCCAGCAGCAGCCGGTCGCGGTCGGCCGGCGCGTCGGAACGGGCCAGCTCAAGCATCAGATCGCGGCGGTCTAGGGCGGAGGAGGTAGCGGCCATGTCTCGAGGATCCGAGCCTCCATCATGCGGGGACGGAGTGAAGGCCATGTTAAACTTTGCCGCGAAAGCGCAAGATTACATCGCGCCGTCGTGACTTGCGAGCTTCAGGTAGGCGATCAGGTCGCGCCGGTCCTGGTCGTCGGAGATGCCGTAGAAGGTCATCAGCGTCCCCGGGACATAGGTGCGCGGCGACTTCAGCCAACCATCCAGGTGTTGGGCGTCCCACGTCCAGTCCTTCGCCGCGAGGGCTGCGGAGTAGCCGAATCCGGGCGCGCTCGCCACCTTGCGCCCGAACACGCCGTGCAGGTTCGGACCCGTCATGTTCGGGGCGCCCTCGGTGATCGTGTGGCAGGCCCGGCAGAGGTTGAAGTGCAGCCGCCCATTGTTGATGTCGGCGTGACGATAGGCGGCCGGCAGCTCGTTCAGCCGCGCCTGTTCGGCCGGCGTCACAGGCGGGGCGGCGGCCAGCGGGCCGGGGGAGGGCGCTTCCGGCGGAGCGGCGGCCTGCTGGCTCCGCCCACAGCCGGCCAGGGCCAGGAGGACGGTCAGGCCAAGCGCCCGGCGACGGCGGAACGGGGAGAGGGGAATGGCGACGCTCGATGATGGCTGCGCCGCCGCCTTAAGCCCGGTCTCCCACGCTCGGCAAGGCTTAGCGCAGGCTCCAGCGGAACGGGATGTCCAGGGTGGCGTCAGGCGCGTAGGAGCCCGCGGCGAGACGGAAGTGGCGCGACATGCGGACCGTCGCCTCCGCGAAGCCGAAGCCGGCGGGGCTTTCCACCGTAGGTTCGCAGTTGGTCAGCTCCCCGCTGCCGAGCACCTTGCAGTGCACCATGGCGAAGCCGGAAACCTTGTCGCTGGCCGCCTTGGACGGATACAGGGCGGCGATGTCGGACCCGCTCGGCAGGCTGACCCATTTGGCCTCGCCGACCGCCTTGTAGGCGCCGTCGGTCGCGGACGGCTCGGCGTGGGCCCGCGGCGATCCCGCCAGCGAAAGGGTCAAGGCGCCGCCGGCCACGAGGGCGAGAGCGGCGAAGCGACGGGGCGCTGAGGCGGAGCGTGTCGACATGGGAAACATTTTCTTCATCTTTTGTCCGCTGCGCAAGCGGCGGGCCACGACGAAGCGGCGCCATTTGCCAACCCCGCAGGCGGCCCTAAGACGGAGCGATGACGTCCGTCGCCGCGCCCGCGCCGTGGAGCGACCTCCTGCGGGAGGGGCGGGCGCTCACCTTCCTGATGCTCTGCCTCGGCATCTGGCTGAACGCGGTCGACACCCTGGTCACCGCCACCATCATGCCGAGCGTGGCCCGTGAGCTGGGCGGCTACGCCTACTTCGCCTGGGCCACCGCCGGCTATCTGCTCGGCTCGATCCTGGCGGGCGCGGCCGCGGGGCTGCTGGGCGAGCGGATGGGCGTGCGCGGCGCGCTGGCCGCTTCGGGACTGATCTACGCGGTGGGCTGCGGGATCAGCGCCGCGGCGGCCGCGATCTGGCCCTTCCTGCTGGGGCGGCTGGTGCAGGGCGCCGGGGCCGGGCTGCTGGTCGGGCTCTGCTACGTCGCCGTGCGGCAGGCGTTCCCGGAGCGGCTGTGGCCCGGCGTGTTCGGCGTCCTGTCCGGGGTCTGGGGCGTGGCGACCCTGCTGGGGCCGCTGGTCGGGGGGCTGTTCGCGGGGGCGGGGCTGTGGCGGGCGGTGTTCTGGCTGTTCGCTGGACAGGCGGTGATCTTCTCTGTGGTCGCCCAGCGCCTTCCCAGGCGGCGCGCCCCGCCGGGCGAGGGCCCGGCCTTGCCGCTGGCGCAACTGGGCCTCGTCGCGCTCGCCGCCGCGCCGATCGCGGCGGCGGCCACGACCCGCCGGACCGACGTGGCCGTGGGCGCCCTGGCGCTCGGCCTGGCGCTGCTGGTCTTGATGCTGAAGCTGGACCGCAGCGCAGGCCGCCAGCTCCTGCCGCGGGCGGCGACCGACCCAGGCAGTCCCGTGGCCCAGGGCTACGCCGCCGTGCTGTGCCTGTCCGGCGCGGCGATCGTCTTCTCGGTCTACGGCGCGGCGATCCTGCAGGCGCGGCTCGGCCTAAGCCCGCTGCAGGCCGGCTATGCGATCGCCTCGGAGTCCGTGGGCTGGACGGCCACGGCCGTGTTCGCGGCGCGGGCGTCGGCTGCTCGGCAGGGCTGGCTGATCCGGCTGGGGGCGCTGGGCGTGGCGCTCGGGCTGGCGGGCGCGGCCCCGGCGCTGGCGTCCGGCGGAGCGGCGACGACGACCCTGGCCGGCGGCGTCATGGGCGGCGGCTTCGGGCTTTGCTGGTCCTTCATCGCCCAGCGCATCCTGCGCGGGCTTGGCCAGCGGGAGGCCGCGATCGGCTCGGCGGCGATCCCCTTGATGCAGATGCTGGGCAATGCGCTGGGAGCGGCGGCCGCCGGGGTGATCGCCAACCTCGGCGGCCTAGCCGGCGGGCTGGACGCGCAGAGCGCCAGCCGCGCCGCCCCGGTCCTGATCGGCGCCTTCGTCCCCGTGGCCCTGCTCGGCGCCGCCGCAGCCTGGCGACTGGGAAGCCCCTCGGCGCGGTGAGGGGACCAGCGCCTCGGCCTTTTTATAGAGGTGCAAGCGCGATCGCCTGAGAATTGCGCGTGTGGTTGGAGATACATCCGAGCATCCCGGCGAAGGCCGGGACCCAGCAACGCCGCCCTGTCCGGCAGCCTCAGCGCTCTGGGCCCCGGCCTTCGCCGGGGTGCTCGGGCTAAGTGCACGCAGTCGCAACGGCCGCGGCCCCCAGGCGGGACCGCGTGAATCGCGTCGCGTCAGACCTTCTTGGCGATGGTGAAGCCGAGCACCAGGAAGAGCACGCACACGACCAGGAACAGGAAGAACAGCACCTTTGCCAGGGCGGCGAAGGCGCCGGCCACGCCGCCGAATCCCAGCGCGCCTGCGATCACGGCGACGATTGCGAAGATGATGGCCCACTTCAGCATTGCTCAGCCCCTTGTATGACGGCTTCGGCAACGCCCTGAGAGCTTGACTGTTCCAGACAGCCTAGTGTTCAGCCCAATGCGCGATCAGCCGGTGGGCGATGGCCAGCGGCGGGGGCAGGCGCACCTCGCCCTCGTCGGCGAGCGCGCGCCGCACTTCCGGACGCGTCAGCCACACCACCGCCTCCAGCTCCTCCTCGTCCGGACGGGCCTCGCCCGGCGCCACCTCGGCCAGCAGCCCGATCATCAAGTTGGTGGGGAAGGGCCAGGGCTGGCTGGAGTGGTAGCGGACGCGCAGGGTGTCCAGGCCGCACTCCTCCTTCACCTCCCGCGCGCAGGCCTCCTCGATGCTCTCGCCCGGCTCCATGAAGCCCGCCAGGGCGGAGAAGCGCCGCTCCGGCCAGGACCGCTGCCGGCCCAGCAGGCAGCGATCGCCCAGCACCGGCAGCATGATCACCACCGGGTCGGTGCGGGGGAAGTGCTCCACGGCGCAGGCGGGGCAGCGCCGCTTCCAGCCCGCCTCTTCCACCCGGCTCGGCTGGCCGCAGGCGGAGCAGAACCGATGCCGCCGCCGCCACTCGAACACCGCCTTGGCCGTCGCCGCCAAGCCGCTGTCGGCGGCGGGCAACAGCGGCGCCAGGTCCCGCAGGTTCCGGAAGCTCCCCCGCCCGGCCAGCACGCCCTCGGCCGGGTCGGCCGCGCCCTCGACGTCCAGGGCGAAGACCGCCGCGTCCTGGGCGTCCAGCCCCAGGAACAGCAGCCGCTCGCCCTCGCCTGAAAGCTCCGCCGCCAGGCCGCCCCCGACGAAGGCGAGCGCCTCGTCGTGGACGAGCGGGGCGCCGTTCCACAGCGCCAGAACCCGGGTCTCCGGCGCCTCCAGCCGGCGGGCGATCCATTCCGGCTCGCGGCGGCGCTCCGCCGCGCGGTCCAGCGCATTGCCGGCGAAGGTGTTGTGGGACCCCTGAAGCGGCATGCGGAACTCGCGAGTAGTGGCGGCGGAGGCGTACCATCCCGCCCGCCGCGGCGGGAGGCGGAAACTCCGGCTTGCGCGGCGCGCGAAAATCCGTATGTTCCCGCGCTTCCCAGGAAGGCGGTCTGCGTGCAGCGTCCCGGGATGGGCCCGCCCATCCCCTTGCGCGCCGATCCATCGTGGCGCTCCGGGTCTTCCGCCGGTCGCCATGCCGCTTTTCGCACCCGGAAGAGGATAGTCATGGCGCTCTACGAACACGTGGTCATCGCGCGGCAGGATATCTCCCCGCAACAGGCCGAAGCCCTCAACGACACCCTGAAGGCCCTGATCGAAGAACAGGGCGGCTCGGTCGCCAAGATCGAGTACTGGGGTCTGCGCAACCTCACCTACCGCATCAAGAAGAACCGCAAGGGGCACTACTCCCTGCTGGCGATCGAAGCGCCCGCGCCGGCCGTCAAGGAGATGGAGCGCCAGCTGTCCATCAACGAGGACGTGCTGCGCTACATGACCATCCGCGTCGACGAGCTCGACCTGGAGCTTTCCCCCATCCTGGCCCGTCGCGACCGTGAGCGTGAACGCGAGCGCGAGCGCAGCTCGCCCCGCGGCGGCTACGAAGAAATGGCCGGCTGAGGAGCTAGACACAGATGACCGAAACCGCTCCCACCGGCGCCCCGACGCCCGGCGCGCCCGCCGGCTCCGGCCCCGCCCGCCGCCCGTTCTTCCGCCGCCGCAAGGTGTGCCCGTTCTCCGGCGCCAACGCTCCGAAGATCGACTATAAGGACGTCAAGCTCCTGCAGCGCTACATCTCCGAGCGCGGCAAGATCGTGCCGAGCCGCATCACCGCCGTCTCCGCCCCCAAGCAGCGGGAACTGGCGCGCGCCATCAAGCGCGCCCGCTTCCTGGCGCTGCTGCCCTATGTCGTCGGCTAAGGGAGGGCGTCTGAGATGAAGGTTGTTCTTCTGGAACGTGTCGAGCGCCTGGGCGCCATCGGCGACGTGGTCACGGTGAAGGACGGGTTCGCCCGCAACTTCCTGCTCCCCCGGCAGAAGGCGCTGCGCGCCTCGGCCAATAACCTGAAGGTGTTCGAGGCTGAGCGCCATCAGATCGAGGCCCGCAACGCCGAGGCCCGCGGCAACGCCGAGCGCGTCGGCGCCCGGCTTGAGGGCGATGGCTACGTGCTGATCCGCCAGGCCGGCGAGAGCGGCCAGCTGTACGGCTCGGTCTCCGGCCGCGACGTGGCGGACGCCATCAACGAGGCGGGCAACCGCGTCGAGCGCAGCCAGGTGGTGCTGGACCGTCCGATCAAGTCGGTGGGCGTGCATGAAGTGAAGCTGCGCCTCCACCCCGAGGTGGCCGTCACCGTCCTGGTGAACGTCGCCCGCTCGATGGACGAGGCGGAGCGCCAGGCCCGCGGCGAGAACGTGATCGCCAGCCAGTTCGACGAGGAGCGCGCCGCGGCCCAGCAGCAGGCGCAGGACCTGTTCGAAGGCGGCGCCGGCCAGCAGGACTCGGGCGGCGAAGAGGCCTACTGAGCCTTCGCCTACGACTGAGGATGCAGGGGGAGCCGGGCCGACCGGCTCCCCCTTTTTCGTTTGGGCGGCGCCCGCCGATATCCACATTGCTTCACAGTGGCGAAATAGCCGGTGGATAAGCGGCCGGATGCGACCGCGATGCGGCCCGCTTTGACGGACCAGTAAGTATAGTCGATCGGATGACCGTCGCCGCCTTCTCTCTGCCGAGCGCGCCTGCGCCCGACCCGATCGCCACCGCCCCCCACAACCTGGAAGCCGAACAGGCGCTGCTGGGCGCGGTGCTGTTCGACAACGCCGCCTATGAGCGCCTGTCCGACCGGCTGCAGGGGCGGCACTTCTACGAGCCGTTCCACCAGCGCCTGTTCCAGGCGATGGAGGAGTACATCCGCAAGGGCCAGCTGGCCGAGCCCATCATGCTGATGGAGCGGTTCCGGCGCGACCCGGCGTTCGAGGACCTGGGCGGCCTGCGCTACCTGGCCGATCTGGTGGACCGGGCCCCCCCCGCCGCCAACGCCGCCGACTACGCCCGCATCGTCTATGACCTGGCGCTGCGGCGCGAGGTGCTGCGCATCTCCGGCGACATGGCCAAGAACGCCGTGGAGGACGCCGAGACCGAGGCCCGCGAGCAGATCGAGGCGGCCGAGCAGCAGCTGTACAGCCTGGCGGAGAGCGGCGCCTCTTCGACCGGCTTCCAGACGTTCGCCGATGCGCTGCAGGGCGCGGTGGAGATGACGGCGGAAGCCTTCTCCCGCGACGGCGGCCTGGCCGGCATCTCCACCGGCCTACTCGACCTGGACCAGAAGCTGGGCGGCCTGCACAAGTCCGACCTGTTGATCCTCGCCGGCCGCCCCTCCATGGGCAAGACGGCGCTCGCCACCAACATCGCCTTCCACGTGGCGCGCAACTACGCCTGGGAGGCCCAGCCTGACGGGTCGCGCAAGACCATGAACGGCGGGGTGGTGGCGTTCTATTCGCTGGAAATGTCGGCCGAGCAGCTGGCCATGCGCCTCCTGGCCGACGTGTCCGGCGTCTCCTCCGACCGCCTGCGCAAGGGCGAGATCGACGCCCACGAGTTCGCCCGGGTGCGTGACGCGGCGCTGGAGATCCAGGAGAGCCCCTTCTACATCGACGCCACCGGCGGCCTGTCGATCTCCAAGCTCACCGCGCGCGCCCGGCGGCTGAAGCGCTCCGTGGGGCTGGACCTGATCGTGGTGGACTACCTGCAACTGGTCACCACCGGGGGCGACGGCCAGCGCGGCACCGACAATCGGGTGCAGGAGGTCAGCCAGATCACCATGGGCCTGAAGTCGCTGGCCAAGGAGCTGGCGGTGCCGGTGATCGCCCTGTCCCAGCTCTCCCGCCAGGTGGAGAGCCGCGACGACAAGCGGCCCCAGCTGTCGGACCTGCGTGAATCCGGCTCCATCGAGCAGGACGCCGACTGCGTGATGTTCGTGTTCCGCGAGGCCTACTACAAGGGCCGGGCCGAGCCCCGGGAGGGCTCGCCCGAACACCTGCAGTGGCAGGAGGAGATGGACCAGATCCGCCACGTGGCGGAAGTGATCATCGGCAAGCAGCGCCACGGCCCCATCGGCACGGTGAAGCTCAGCTTCAACGACGACACGGTGCGCTTCGGCAACCTCGCCCGGGAGGGGCGGTACGAGCCGCACTGAGCCTTTCAGGCATCGGGTCGGTCAGGCATATTGACCCCATGGGAGAGCTTCAATCCGACTTCTACGGCTGGACCCAAGAGCAAGCGGACGCGCTGCGTCGCCGCAGCGTAAATGAGCTCGATTGGGAGAACCTGCTGGCGGAGATCGAGGATTTGGGCGGTTCGATTCGGCGGGAACTGCGCCACCGCCTGGCGTTGATCATCAAGCACCTCCTCAAGTGGCGGGTCCAGTCCTCGTGGCGGTCAGGCTCGTGGGAGGCGACGATCATCGAGCAGCGAGCTCAGGTCAGCGATTTGCTCGACGAAAACCCGAGCCTTCGGCCTCAGCTCGAAGAGATCATGGTCAAGGCGCGCCGCACCGGCCTGAGCGGCGCGATCTCGGACACCGGCCTGGCGCCTTCGATCTTCGCCGCCGCCGTTGAAGCGATGACGTTCGAACGCGTCATGGGCGCCGACCTGGTTCGCGAGGAGATGTCATGAACAGGCTCTACGCCCAGGACTTCTACGGCTGGGCGCAGGACCAGGCCGACGCCCTGCGCCGCCGCAGCGCCAACGAACTCGACTGGGACAACCTGCTGGAGGAGCTGGAGGGCTTGGGGCAGTCACAGGAGGACCAGCTCACCAACCGCCTCATCGTGCTCCTCGCCCATCTCCTGAAATGGCGCTTCCAGGCGACCCGACGGACGCGGAGCTGGGTGCTGACGGTGCGGGAGCAGAGGCGTCGGATCGAACGCCTCATGCAGCGCAACCCGAGTTTGAAGAGCCGGTTGGCGGAAATCTATCAGGGAGCCTATCCGTCCGCTGTCGATCGTGCGGCGGATGAGACGGGCCTTCCCGAATCCACATTCGACCCCGAGCCTCCGTTCAGCTTCGAGGCGGCCATGTCCGAGCCGATCGAGTGGGAGCAGGACTGAGCCCGCTCACCGCTCCAGCACGCGGAAGGTGAAGGGGTAGTCGTCGCCCTCGCCGGCGGGGTGCGTCTCCCGCCGGGTCTCGCGCCACTTCGCCTCGTCGAAGCTTGGGAAGCTCGCGTCGCCCTCCATTTCGGCCTCCACCTCGGTCAGGTAGAGCCGCTTCGCCTTCGGTAGCGCCAGGGCGAACAGGGCCGTGCCCCCGATCACGCAGACCTCGTCGGCGCCGTCCTCGTCAGCCTGCTCGCGGGCTATGGCCAGCGCCTCCTCGAACCGCTCGCAGACCACGGCCCCCTTCGGCTCGAAGGTCCCGTCGAGCGACAGGACGAAGTTGGCGCGGCCGGGCAGGGGGCGCTTCGGCAGGCTGTCCCAGGTCTTGCGGCCCATGATCACCGGCTTGCCCAGGGTGGTCGCCTTGAACAGCGCCATGTCGCCCTTCAGCCGCCAGGGCAGGGCGCCCGCGTGCCCGATCACGCCGTTGCGGGCCCGGGCGGCGACGATCGCCAGGACGGGATGGCTCAAGCGGCGACCTTCGCCTTGATGTGCGGGTGCGCCGCGTAGTCCATGACCTTGATGTCCTCGTACTCGAAGGCGAACAGGTCGGTCTTGGGGGCAAGCTCAAGCCGGGGCGGGGGCAGGGGCGCGCGGGTCAGCTGCAGTTCGGCCTGATCCAGGTGGTTCAGATACAGGTGGGCGTCGCCCAGGGTGTGCACGAACTCCCCGACCTCCAGCCCCACGGCCTGAGCCACCATGTGGGTGAGCAGGGCGTAGCTGGCGATGTTGAACGGCACGCCCAGGAAGATGTCGGCGGAGCGCTGGTACAGCTGGCACGACAGCTTGCCGACGCCCGCATCGCCTGGCGCCACGAAGAACTGGAACAGGCAGTGGCAGGGCGGCAGGGCCATGTCGTCCACGTCCGCCGGGTTCCAGGCGGAGACGATGTGGCGGCGGCTGTTCGGGTTGGTCTTCAGCCCGTGCAGCAGGCGGGCGATCTGGTCGATCGACCGGCCGCCATGTTCGTCGGTGGGAGGCGCAGCCCAGGAGCGCCACTGCTTGCCGTAGACAGGGCCGAGCTCGCCGTCCGCATCGGCCCACTCGTCCCAGATGCTCACGCCGCGCTCCTGCAGCCAGCGCACGTTGGTCTCGCCGCGCAGGAACCACAGCAGCTCCAGCGCGATCGACTTGAAGTGCAGCTTCTTGGTGGTCAGCAGCGGAAAGCCGGCGGACAGGTCGAACCGCATCTGCCGCCCGAACACGCCGCGGGTGCCCACGCCCGTGCGGTCGTCCCGCTCCACCCCGTGCGCCAGCACGTCGGCCAGGAGATCCAGGTAAGGCTGCTCGGGATGGGCGAGGGCGGACGGCGTCCGCGCGAGGGCGTTCATGGTCTTAAGAGTCTGCCTCCGAATCGGCCGCCGGGCCATGGGGCGCGCAATCGCGTGACATAACAGCTGCGCGAGCCTCGCCCGCGTTTGCGTCCCCTCAGCTTGCCCGCGTGGCCAACAAATTCTAAACCGCGCCCTTTCGGTAACTCTCCAGCGGACAGCGCGTGAGCCTAGCCTTCCTCTTCCCCGGCCAGGGGAGCCAGACCGTCGGCATGGGATCCAGCCTCGCGGAGACCTTCGCCTGCGCACGGCAGGTCTTCCAGGCGGTGGACGACGCGCTGGGCCAGCACCTCTCCCACCTGATGTGGCACGGGCCCGAGGCCGAGCTGACCCTGACCGAGAACGCCCAGCCGGCGCTGATGGCCGTCAGCCTGGCGGTGTCGCGCACGCTGGAGGAGGAGTTCAACATCGGCGTGGACGGCGTCGCCTTCGTGGCGGGCCACTCGCTCGGCGAATATTCCGCCCTGGCGGCGGCCCGCGCCATCGGCGTGGGCGCCGCCGCCCGCCTGCTCAAGCTGCGCGGCCAGGCCATGCAGCGGGCCGTGCCGGTGGGGAAGGGGGCGATGGCCTCCCTGATCGGGCCGAAGGTCGACGTGGCCCTGGCCGAGCAGGCCGCCGCGGCGGGCGCCAAGGCCGGCGTGTGCATCGTCGCCAACGACAACAACCAGGGCAACGTGGTGATCTCCGGCGACAAGGCCGGGGTGGAGGCGGCGATCGCCGCGGCCAAGGCCCTGGGCGCCCGGGCGATCCCGCTGAACGTGTCCGCCCCCTTCCACTGCCCCCTGATGCAGCCCGCCGCCGAGGAAATGGCCGCCGCCCTGGCGGAGGTCGAGATCGCCGCCCCCGGGACGCCGCTGGTCGCCAACGTCACCGCCCGGCCCGTGACCGAGCCGGAGGAGATCCGCCGGCTGCTGGTCGAGCAGGTCACCGGCCGCGTCCGCTGGCGCGAGAGCGTGCAGTGGATGGCGACCGAGGGCGGGGTGACCCGCTTCCTGGAGCTGGGCGCCGGCAAGGTGCTGACCGGCATGGTCAAGCGGATCGCGCCGGAGGTCGAGGCCGAGGCGCTGAACACGCCCGCGGACCTGGAAACCTTCGCGCAGAGCCTGTGAGCGGGAGTTTGAGTTGATGTTCGATCTGAGCGGCAAGACGGCGCTGGTGACCGGCGCGTCGGGCGGCATCGGCGGCGCGGTGGCGCGGGCCCTGCACGCCCAGGGCGCCGCCGTCGTGTTGTCCGGCACCCGCGAGCAGGCGCTGCAGACGCTGGCGCAGGAACTGGGCGAGCGCGCCTTCGCCGTGGCGGCGAGCCTGTCGGACGCCGCCGCCGTCGACGGCCTGGTGGGCGCGGCGGAAGCGGCGGCGGGCGCGCCCGTGGACATCCTGGTGTCCAACGCCGGGCTCACGCGCGACAATCTGCTCGTGCGCATGAAGGACGAGGAATGGTCCGTCGTGCAGCAGGTCAACCTGGAAGCTTACTTCCGTCTCTGCCGGTCGGCGACCAAGGGCATGATGCGCCGCCGGTTCGGGCGGATCATCGGGATCACCTCGGTGGTGGGCGTCACCGGCAACCCGGGCCAGACCAACTACGCCGCCTCCAAGGCGGGCATGATCGGCTTCTCCAAGGCCCTCGCCCAGGAGGTCGCGGCCCGGGGAATCACGGTGAACTGCGTGGCGCCGGGCTTCATCGCCAGCGCCATGACCGATGCGCTGAACGAGGCGCAGCGCGCGACCATCCTCGGCCGCATCCCTGCCGCGCGGCTGGGCGAGGGGGACGAAATCGCCGCCGCCTGCGTCTATCTGGCCAGCGCAGAAGCCGCCTACGTGACCGGCCAAACGCTGCACGTGAACGGCGGAATGGCTATGCTATAAGGCTCGGGCGCAGCTCCGGCGAGGCGCTAGTCTCGCAAAAAGGAGTGTGCTACGGCTCGCGCCGACAGCCGGACTCGGATCAATACCGGGACCGGCTTTCGAGTCTGGTAACCGTCGAATCACCCCACTGCGCGGGTTTGTTTCGGCCCCCGCAACTGCCTTGAGAAGAAGAGGCTCGCCCTAATGTCGACCGACGTCCTCGAACGTGTCCGCAAGATCGTCATCGAGCACCTGGACGCCGATCCGGAGAAGGTGACCGAAAAGGCCAGCTTCATCGATGATCTGGGCGCCGACAGCCTCGACAACGTCGAGCTGGTGATGGCCTTCGAAGAGGAGTTCGATATCGAAATCCCCGACGACGCCGCCGAGCACATCCAGACCGTCGGCGACGCGGTCAAGTTCATCCAAGAGCGCCTGGGCCAGTAAGCCGACCGCGCCGCCCAACCCCCGCCGCCCTTTCGTCGCCGGCGGGCGGGCCGGGCGGCGCCAGGGCTCTAGGAATTGGGTCTAAGATATGCGTCGTGTCGTCATCACCGGGATCGGACTGGTCACACCCCTGGGTTGGGGGACCGAGACGAGCTGGAAGGCGATCGTGGCCGGCAAGTCCGGGGCGAACCGGATCACCGCCTTCGACCCGACCGGCTACGCCTGCCAGATCGCCTGCGAGGTCCCGCGCGTAGACGGGCGGGGCGGCGGCGGCCCTGACGTCGTAGGCTCCTTCGATCCTGACAAGGTCCTGGCGCCCAAGGATCAGCGCAAGATCGACGACTTCATCCTCTACGCCATCGCCGCCGCGGACGAGGCGGTGAAGGACGCCGGCTGGGTCGACGCGGACGAGGCGGAAAAGCTCCGAACCGGGGTGATCCTCGGCTCCGGCATCGGCGGCCTGAACAAGATCGCCGAGACCACGCTGGAGCTGGAGGCCAAGGGCCCCCGCCGCGTCAGCCCGTTCTTCATCCCCTCAGCCCTGATCAACCTGGCCTCGGGCCACGTCTCGATCCGCTATGGGTTCAAGGGGCCGAACCACGCCGTCGTCACCGCCTGCGCCACCGGCGCCCACGCGATCGGCGACGCCGCCCGCCTCATCAAGTACGGCGACGCCGACGTGATGGTGGCCGGCGGCGCTGAGGCGGCGGTCTGCAAGCTGGGCATCGCCGGCTTCATCGCCTGCCGCGCCCTGTCCACCGGCTTCAACGACACGCCCGAGCGCGCCTCGCGCCCCTATGACAAGGACCGCGACGGCTTCGTCATGGGCGAGGGCGCCGGCGTCCTGGTGCTGGAGGAGTACGAGCACGCCAAGGCCCGCGGCGCGAAGATCTACGCCGAGGTGAAGGGCTACGGCCTTTCGGGCGACGCCTATCACATCACCGCCCCGGCCTCGGACGGCGACGGCGGCTTCAGGGCCATGGCGGCGTCGCTGAAGGACGCCGGCATCACGCCGGATCAGATCGACTACATCAACGCCCACGGCACCTCGACGCCGCTCGGAGACGAGATCGAGCTGGGCGCCATCGAGCGCATGCTGGGCGACGCCGCGGACGGCGTGGTCATGTCCTCCACCAAGTCCGCCATCGGCCACCTGCTCGGCGCCGCCGGTTCGGTCGAGGCGGCGTTCACCGCCCTGGCCATCCGCGACCAGGTCGCGCCCCCGACCATCAACCTCGACAACCCTTCGGTCGAGACCCGGATCGACCTGGCGCCCCACACGTCCAAGCCGATGAAGATCGACCTGGCGCTGTCCAACAGCTTCGGCTTTGGCGGCACCAACGCGTCGCTCGTACTCGCCAAGGTCCAGTGAGCTCCGCGCCCCGGCGCACCTCGTCGTCGGGCCGGCCGGTCTTCGCCGGCCTCGCGAGCGCCGGCGCGACGCTGGGGATCGCGCTGGTCCTGCTCGTCGGCGTCAGCTTCTGGCTCTACAAGGGCGCGGGCCCCAAGGCGCGCAGCGGCGCCGCGACCACCGTGATCCTGCGCAAGGGCGCGGGCGTGGCCGAGATCGGCGCCGACCTGCAGCGCGCGGGGGTGATCCGCTCCCAGGCCATCTTCATCGCCGCGTCGCAGGTGACGGGGGCGGCGCGGCGGATGCGGGCGGGCGAGTACGCCTTCCCGTCCCGGGCGTCCCTGTCCCAGGTGATCCGGCGCCTGCGCCTGGGCCTGGTCGTCCATCACCGCATCACCATCCCCGAGGGGCTGTCCTCCCGCCAGGCGGTCGCCATCCTGACGCGGAGCGACGTGCTGACGGGTGACATCGCGCCGCCGCCGGAAGGCTCGCTGCTGCCGGAGACCTATGAGGTGATCCGCGGCCAGTCCCGCGCCGGCCTGGTCAAGCGGATGCAGGACGACCGGGACAAGCTGCTGGCCGTGCTGTGGGCGCACCGCCAGCCGGGCTTGCCCTTCAACGACGCCGCCCAGGCCGTGGCCCTGGCCTCGATCGTGGAGAAGGAGACCGCCATCCCGGCGGAGCGTCCGCACGTCGCCGCTGTCTACATCAACCGGCTGCGCCAGGGCGTGAAGCTGGAGGCCGACCCCACGGTGATCTACGGCCTGACCCAGGGGGCGGGGCCGCTCGGCCACCCGATCCTGGCGTCCGAGCTGGCCGCGCCGACGCCTTACAACACCTACCAGGTCGCCGGCCTGCCGCCGACGCCGATCGACAACCCCGGACGGGCGTCCCTGGCCGCCGTGCTCGATCCCGAGACGAGCCCGGACCTGTACTTCGTCGCCGACGGCTCTGGCGGCCATGTCTTTTCCCGGACGCTCGCCGAGCACGAGAAGAACGTCGCCAAGTGGCGCGCCTTCCAGAAGCAGCAGGCTGAGCATCAGGCGCTGGCCGGCGCGCCGATCCCCCCGCCCATCGAGCATCGCTGAGCCGGATGTCGCCCTCCCGTCCTCATGGCGCGCCCCGGCGCGGGCTGATGCTGGTGGTCTCCAGCCCTTCCGGCGCGGGCAAGACCTCGCTGTCCCGCCGGCTGGTCGCCGACCACGCCGATCTGGACCTGTCGATCTCTTGCACGACCCGCGGCCCTCGCCCCGGCGAGCAGGAGGGGCGGGAGTACTATTTCATCGCGCGGCCCCGCTTCGACGAGATGGTGGGGCAGGACGCCTTCCTCGAGTGGGCCGAGGTGCACGACAACCGCTACGGCACCCCGCGCGAGCCCGTGATGGCGGCGCTGGAGCGCGGGCATGACGTGCTGTTCGACATCGACTGGCAGGGCGCCGCCCAGGTGGCCTCCCAGGCGCCGGCCGACGTGGTGCGGGTGTTCATCCTGCCGCCGACCATGGCCGACCTGCGGCGACGGCTGTACGCCCGGGCCCAGGATGGGGCGGAGGTGATCGAGCGCCGCCTGACCCGCGCCCCCGGCGAGATCGCCCGCTGGGGCGAATACGACTACGTCATCGTCAACGACGACTTCGACCAGGCCTACGCCGACCTGGCCCACATCTACCACGCGGAGCGGCTGAAGCGCGCACGCAACCCTTGGCTCGAGGGGTTTGTGGGCGGCCTACTGGCCTAGCTGCGTCCATCGCGCGGCGGCGGCAGCAGGCCGGCGATCCGGCCGGCGATCCGGTTCAGCCCCTCGGGAGACATGTCCTCGCTCGACACCTCGCCGAGCTGCGCCCGGTCGTGGCGGCGGACGCCGCGGGCGTAGGCCGGATCGTAGTGCCGCTCGACCAGGGCCTGCGCCAGGGCCGTCAGCTCGCCGGCGTCCAGCAGCGCGCGCCAGGCGTCCACCTCCGCCCGCCCGATGTGCCGGGGCAGGCGGTCCAGCAGGGCGGACAGCGTGGCCTTGTCCTCCGCCGTGTCGGCGTAGAGCGCCGCGAGCCGCTCGGCCCGCCGTTCGGCGGACGCGGTCAGGGCGATCACCGGCGCCTGAGCCATGGCGGCCCAGAGGGAAGCGGGGATCGCGCGCTCGCCGATCTTGCTCGATTCCGCCTCCACCAGCACGGGACGGCCAGGATCGAGCGTATTGAGCGCGGCGGCCAGCCGGCTCTCGAACATCTTCTGCGAGGGCTGCGGACGGCCGGGCAGGGCGCCCAGCAGCGATCCGCGGTGCTCGGCCAGGGCCTCCAGGTCGAGGACCTGCATCCCGTCCTGCGCCAGGCGCTGGAGCACCTCGGTCTTGCCGGCGCCGGTCATGCCGTCGAGCAGCACCAGATTGCGCGGCGGCGGCGCCTCGTACAGGGCGTGCACGACCCCGCGCCGGTAGGTGCGGTAGCCGCCCGCCAGCAATCGGGTGCGCCAGCCCACCTGGGCCAGCACGGTCGCCATGGCGTTCGAGCGCTGGCCGCCGCGCCAGCAGTAGACCAGCGGCCGCCACCCGCCGGGCCGGCCGGCGAGCGCGTCTTCCAGATGGCGGGCGATGTTGCGCGCCACCTTGGCCGCGCCAAGCCGGCGGGCGCGGAAGGGGTCGTCCTGGACGTAGATGGTCCCCACCTCCGCCCGCTCCGCGTCGTCGAGGACCGGCAGGTTGACGGCCCCGGGGGCGTGGTCCTCGGCGAACTCGGAGGGGCTGCGCACGTCGATGATTGTGTCGACCTCTGCCCGCACGGCGGAGCCGAGGTCCGGGACCACGGTGATCATCTGGCGCGGACCGCCTCCGCCAGGCGCAGGAAGCCGGGGACGTCCACGGTCTCGGCCCGGGCGTTCGGGTCCACGCCGGCGGCGGTGAGCAGCGCCTCGCCCCCCAGCGCCCGCAGGCTGGAGCGCAGCATCTTGCGCCGCTGGCCGAAGGCGTGGCGCGTGACCTGCTCCAGGGCGGCGGTCAGCTCAGGCGGCGGGCCGTCCGCGCGCCGGTCCAGCCGCACCACGGCCGAATCGACCTTGGGCGGCGGGGTGAAGGCGCGGGCGGGGAGGCGCATGACCACCTCCGCCTCGCAGAGCGCCTGGGCCAGGACGGAAAGGCGCCCATAGGCGTCCGCCCCCGCCGGAGCGGCGATCCGCTCGGCCACCTCCTTCTGGAACATCAGCGTCATGGAGCCGGGCTGGAACGGCCCCGTCAGCCAGCCGATCAGCAGGGGTGTGGCGACGTTGTAGGGCAGGTTGGCCACCACGCGGGCGTTAAGGCCGGCCGCATGCTCGCCCAGCAAGGCGGCCTGATCGGCCTCCAGCGCGTCGGCCTCGACCACCGTCAGCCGGCCGCCGGCTTCGCTGGCCAGCTCCTGCAGCAGCTCGATGAAGCGGGGATCGCGCTCGATGGCGACCACCCGGGCGCCTTCCTCCAGCAGCGCGCGGGTGAGACCGCCTGGGCCTGGGCCGACCTCCAGCACGGCGCAGCTGTCCAGCGGCCCCGCCAGCCGCGCGATCTTCCGCGTGACGTTGAGGTCCAGCAGGAAGTGCTGGCCGAAGCGCTTGTCGGCGTTCAGGCCCCGCTGCGCCAGGCTTTCGCGCAGGGGCGGCAGGTCGTTCAGACTCACCTCGCACACCTCACCCGAACCACCTCACACGACGCGGCTCAGGCAGGGATGGCGGCGGCGCGCTCGCGCTGGGCGGCTATGTCGGAGGCCATGCGGATCGCCGCGATCAGGCTGTCGGGCCGCGCCAGCCCGCGCCCGGCGATGTCGTAGCCCACCCCGTGGTCGGGCGAGGTGCGCACGATCGGCAGGCCCAGGGTGACGTTGACCCCGTTCCAGAAGTCGAGCGTCTTCACCGGGATCAGCGCCTGGTCGTGGTAGAGGCAGACCACCGCGTCGTACCGCGCCCGCGCCTCGGCGTGGAACAGGGTGTCGGCGGGGACCGCATCGGTGCAGGCGACGCCTAGCGCCCTCAGCCGGGCGGCCGCGGGATTGATGATCTCCATCTCCTCGCGCCCCAGGGCCCCGCCTTCGCCGGCGTGCGGGTTCAGTCCCGCCAGGGCAAGGCGGGGGTAGGGGATGCCGAAGTCATAGGTCAGCGCCGCGGCGGTGATGCGGCCCGTGTCCACCACCTTGTCGATGGTCAGGCTGCGGATCGCCTCGCTGAGCGGCATGTGGATCGTCACCAGCGCCGTCTTCAGGCTGGAGGTGGCGAGCATCATCACCGGGCCGCGGGGGCCCGCGAACGAGGCGCCGGCGGTCAGTTCCGCCAGAAATTCGGTATGGCCGGCGAAGCGGAAGCCCGCCTCATAGAGCGGCTTCTTGGCGATCGGGGCGGTGACCAGACCGCAGACCGCGCCGGACAGGCTGAGGCCGGCGCCCGTCTCGATCCAGCGCAGGATGCTGGCGGCGTAGCGCGGCGAGGGCTTGCCCGCCACCACGGGGCTGAGCAGCGGCAGGTCCAGCACGGGCAGGGCCTCGCTGAAGACCTCGGGCGCATCGTCCGGAGCGCCCACCCGCCGCACCCGGGCCGCACCGCCGCTCGACGAGGCGGCGACGAGGGCGTCGTAGTCGCCGACCACGACGAAGCTCGGCCCCTCGTCCCGAAGCGCCTGCCAGGCCTTGACCACGATCTCCGGGCCGATCCCGGCCGGGTCGCCAAGACTGAGCGCCAGCGGGCGCGGCTTGGCGGGCGATAGCTTCACCTGGTTTCGATTTCCGCTGAGCTGCGAAGGTCCCGCAGGAAACGACGGGCGAACATGGACAATTGTTCCCCGCGCAGGCGATCGGTGATGTCGGTCCGGGTGACGCCCTCGACCCCCACCGCGTGGCGCGCGCACACCGCGATCAGGTGCAGGCCCACATCGGTCCGCACGGGGGTGGACACTTCGCCCACCTTCAGCTTCTCCACCTTGGCGCGGAAGGCGGGGCGCAGGTCCTTCAGCTCGGTCTCGCCGAGGTCGGCGACCAGGACGCCGGACGTCTTGCCCATCTCGCTGTCCATGCGGTCGCAGGTCATGCGGCGGCGCAGCTTGGTCAGCTTGGCTTCCGCCTGGGCGACTTCGGTCGGGCCTGCGTCCGGCGAGAGGCTGACGGCGGCCTGCTTCAGGTCGACCACCTGGTCGCCGGAGGGCGCGCGCTTGGCGCGGAGCATGACGATGTAGACGCCGTTGGAGACGACGATCGGCTGGGACAGGTCGCCGATCTTCATCTGCTCGACGGCGGCGCGCACTTCGGGGCGCAGCTTGTCCGCCGCGACCCAGCCCTCGTCGCCGCCGTTCGCCGCCGTTGGCAGCGAGGAGAACTGGCGAGCCACGGCCCCGAACGGGGCGCCGCCCTGCATCTGCAGGATCAGCTGATGGGCGCCGTCCTCGGCCGCCTGTTGGCCGCCGACGTGGCTGGCGTCCAGGAAGATGTCCGCGACGTTGTACTGAGGCTGGAGCGAGGCGGCGTTGGCCTGGTCCATGGCGCTGGCGACCTGGTTGTCGCCGATCACCACCGCGTCGCGGAAGCGCGCGCCGATGTAGTGGTTCCAGGCCATCTGGGCGCGGATCTGGTCGCGCAGCGTCTTCACGTCGACGCCGTCGCTCTGCAGGGTGGAGACCAGCTTCTCCCGCGTCACGCCCGACTGGCGCGCCATGTCGCCGATGGTGGCGTCGATCTCGCCGTCGTCGGGCTGCAGGTGCAGGTCCTTCTGCTTCTTCTCGATCGCGCGGACCTCCTGCATCTCCAGCCGCTCGTCCACCAGGCCGCGCAGGGCCTCCTTCTCGATCTGGGGCAGGTTCTCCTCGGTCGGCTGCACGCCGGTGGTGGCGACCAGCAGGCGCATGCGCTGGCGCAGGTCGTAGGAGGAGATGGGGTCGTCGTTGACCAGGGCCGCCACCGTCTCGCTCAGGCGCGGCTTCTCGGGCGCCGGGGCGGCGGCGGGGGGCGGGACCTGCCCCATGCCGAGATTAATCCCTCCGCCCGACGTGTCCTGGGCCAAGGCCGGCGCGGCCGACAGCATCACCGCCATGAGGCCTGCGAGCCCGACCGACGACGCTGCGTAGGCGCGAAGACTATACTGAACGCTCATCTGCGGCAGATCCTGGGAAACCTGGTCCTTGTCACCGGGATCCGCGGCTGTTTGTAGGCGCCAACGGAGCGGTTCCTCCCAGCGTGGAGAGGCTGATCCGGAAAGTGACGCCATCCGATGACCCAAGGACATTCCCGTAGGTGTTGTCGTGGGTGTAGAGCGCGTCGACCCGGATGCACTCGTTATCGTATATCAAACCGACCTGGGCGATCGGGAACAGGTTTTGCTGCATGTCCCGTGACACATTGGCGCTCAGGCCCCAGTGCCGGGTCAGGAAGATGGAGCCGCTGACCGCGATGTCCTCGGTCTTCTGGATGATCGTCTGGCCGATCACGGTCTGGCCCAGGGTGGCGGTGCTGATGGTCTGACCGGGGGCGAGCTGGGCCAGCCCGCTCTCGTTCAGGTCATAGCGTACGCTCCCCGAGAAGCGGGGGCCGCCGAAGCTGACGCCCGCCTCCTCGCGGTTCACGGCGTAGGTGTTCTGGTCCAGCCTGGAGCGGCTGAAGACGCTCAGGCCCGGGATGGGTTGAGCGGTGAAGGCCACGATCCAGTCCGAGGTGGTTCCCGACAGGCCTGACAGCAGGGTGAACTGCGGGTCGGCCTGGGCGCGGAAGGTGCGGCCGAGCAGCAGGCTGGCGTTCTGGCCGGCGCCCCAGTCCACGGTGGCGCGGCCGCCGACGTTCAGGCGCTGTCCACCTTCCAGGAGATCAAATCCCGAGAAGCGATTGATCGAAAAGAGGTTTGTCTCGTCGTACTCGAACGAGGCGCTGTCCTCGTTGGGGATGTTCGGGTTGAGGCGGTAGGTCGGTGAGATGGCGATCTGGGCCAGGGGCTCCAGGATGATGCTGGCCGAGCCCATGGGCTTGATGAAGGGCCAGCTGAGGTTGGCGCCCAGCGTGCCGGACAGTCGTCCGACCGTGTCCTTGCCCGGCAGGGAGTAGACGCCGCCGAAAGTGTGGCTCGGATCGGCGTAGACGACGGCCCCTGCCGGCGTGCTCGCCCCCTGGGCGTAGCCGCGGAACACCACCGGGTTGGTCAGGGAGTAGACGTCGCCGCGGCCATAGACGAACGGCTCGACGCGGATGCCGTTGTCCAGGGTGAAGGTGGAGCGCCAGTCGCCGCCCAGGCTGGCGCGCCGCGCGTCGGTATAGCTGACCCCGCTGAGCAGCGACGCCTGCCGAAGTCCCCCTAGCGAGCTGAGCGTCGAGGACGAGGTGCTGTTCAGCAGCTGGGGGCCCTGGACGGTGTCGCCAGTGGGGTCGAAGACCGAAATCACCTGGGCGCTGCGCGACAGCACCACGCCGTTGGCGTTCAGCCGCAGCTGACCGCCGAGCAGCGGGTTCGGCGCATCGTAGCGAGCCTCGAACAGGGGGCCGACGACCGGGAAGGCGCGGGTGTTCTCATACACGCCATAGGGGCCGTACTGGGCGACGCCGTTGATCACGATCTGCTGGCCGGCGCTGTTCAGCGTCGGCGCGAGGCCATAGGCCCGCAGGCTCTGGAACGCCATCGCCCCCAGCGAGACGTAAGAGTGGTCGTCGGAGCGGACCGAGTAGAGCTGCGAGATCAGCCGGTCCGTATCTGCAGGGAAGGGCCCCCGGTCCTCGAAGACGGTGGGGACGCCGTAGCGGGCGAACAGGGTCGGGTCGCTGGTGCGCTCCACGCCGAAGCCCCATACCCACTTCTTGTCGGGCGTCACGTCGAAGACGCCGCGGCCGAGCACATAGCCGCGCGACGTCGAATGGTCGTACTTCACGTGGTTGTCGAACAGCTGCTCGTAGGTGTAGCCGCCGCGCAGGTCGATCATCCCCGAGTAGAAACGCTCCGTATAGCGGAGGTTCACGAACGGGTTCACGCGGGTGTTGATCTGGGGCGAGACGATCAGGTCGGTCGAGGGATTGATCGCGAACAGATACGGCGCCTCGATCGACGCGCCGCGCTTGCGGGCGTAGTCGATCTTGGGCGCCAGGAAGCCGGAGCGGCGGGGCGAGGTCGGATCCGGGTGCCAGAACACCGGGGCGTAGAAGATCGGCACGCCCAGCACCCGGACCACGGCGTCCCGGTAGTAGATCACCTGGTGCTGGCGGTCCTCGATGATCCGGCGGGCGGAGATCGACCAGGTCGGCGGCTTGGAGGAGCCGTCCAGCGCGCAGATGTTGCAGGAGGTGAAGATCGCGTTGTTCAGCTGGTTGACCGTCTCGTTGCGGCGCACGGCGGCGCCGGCGGTCAGCGTGCTGTTGCCGGCCTGACGGGTGGCGAAGCCGATGGCCAGCGCCGCCCGGAACTGGTCGTCCAGCGTGACGTCCTCGCCATAGACGGTCGAGCCGTCGGGGTTCACCACCACGGCGTGGCCGACCGCGTGGGCGGCGCCGGTCACCGTGTTGTAGGACAGCTTGTCGGCGCGCACCGTGCGACCCTGGTAGCGGGCCTCCACGTGGCCGGTGGCGGTGACCGTGCTGTTCGGCTGGTCCTGGGCCACCATGTCGGCCTGCAGCAGCAGGTCGCGCGGGCCGAGGCCGTCGTCGGGAATCACCAGGGGCGGGCCGCGTCCGCGCAACTGCTGGGCGTGGGCGGCGGAGCCGAGGCCGAGCGCGGCGACGCCCGCCAGCAGCAGGACCCGCACAGTGCGTCGCGTCCGGCTCCTGGGGTGGGCGAAGCTCTCGAACACCGAGCTTCGCAGGGCGCCTTCGCGCATATTCAGCCGATCCCCTACCCCTCGCCCTCGACGGGCCAAGCTTCCTCCGATGGCGCGCGCGCAGCGTCAACCGTCTTCAGTGTAACAAAGCAGGGTGAAGCCGCCGAGCAACGCTATCAGGGGCGGCGCCCAGGCCGCCAGGAAGGCCGGGATCACCTCCGCCTTGCCCAGCGCGCTGCAGAACTGGTTGAAAAAGAAGATGATGAAGCCGAGCGCCACGCCCGAGCCCGCGAAGCCGGCGAGGCCGCCCAGGCGCAGCAGGCGCAGCGAGAAGGCGGCCGCCAGCACGGACATGCCGGCGAACATGATCGGCGTCGCCAGCAGGGTGTCCAGCTGGAGCCGGTAGAGGTTGGCGGAGAAGCCCGCCCGTTCGGTCCGGGCGATGATCAGGGGCAGGCTCCAGAACGGCGCGTCCTGGGCCGAGGTGAAGTGCTGCAGCGCGGTCCGCGGGTCCAGGTTCGAGGCGATGGTGACGGCCGGGATGTGCAGCGCCTGGCCGCCTGGGCCGGCCTCCCGCACGCCGGTGAGCGTCCACTGGTGATGCTTCAGCGTCGCCGAGTCCGCCTCGATCCGCCGCGAGAAGTGCGATCCGCCGACGGGGTCGAGGCGGTAGACGAACAGGGTGACGTTGCTGAGGTTCACCCCCGGGCCGCCGTTGTCGTTGGCGCGGATGATGATCTGGGTCTTGCGGTCACCCTGGCGCAGCCATAGCGCCTTGTCCAGCATGCCGCCCGGCACGGAGGTCAGGGCGCTGTATAGCCGGGCGTAGGCGCCGTCCGAGGCCGCCGCGATCGGGTTCAGCAGCAGGATGGTGGCGATGCCGATCACGATCGCCGCGCCGCCCGCCGGGAAGATGAAACGCCAGGCGGAGACGCCCGCGGCCCGCAGCGCCACCAGCTCGCTGCGCCGGTTAAGGTTCACGTAGGCCGCCAGCACCCCGAACAGGAAGGCGAACGGCAGCAGCTGGATCACCTTGGACGGCGCGCCGAGCAGGGTCAGGTTCAGGATGTCCGTCAGCGACACCTGGTGGAAGCGGTTGCTTCCCACCTGGCGCGACAGCTCCACGAAGTCGATCAGGAGCACGATGGAGGTGAGCACCCCCAGCGCCCCGGAGACCGCCACCAGGGTGCGGGTCAGCACGTAGGTCTCGATGCGGGTGAGCTTCAGGCCCCGCCGCTTCATGCCCGGACCGCGGTCGTGGGCGCGGTCGGGGCGGAGCATGCCGCCGAGCCGTCCCGAGAGGACCCGGGGCAGGCGGACGGGGCGGGAAGGGGTCGCGATGGACATGCTTACGTGGTGAACGGGCCGGCGCGCCGGGTCGCGACCGCTCTACACGGGCCGGGCCGATCCGACAAACCCGGGGGCCTCGCGGCTGGCGCGCTTTTGGCCTAAGCCAGGTCCCGGACAAAGGGATCGGCCATGAACTTCGACTTCGTCTCCGACGCAGGCGCGGCGGACGCCGCAACCGTCATCGCGCTGATCGCCTTCGAGGGCGAGACGCTGACGGCGGCCTTGTCGGCGGCGGACGGTCTGACGGGCGGGGCGGCCAGCCGCGCCGTCGGCCAGACCCGCTTCAAGGGCGCCAAGGGCCAGACGCTGGACCTGCTCGGCGCCGGCGGCGGCCGGGTGGTGCTGGTCGGCGCCGGGGCGCAGGCGGACGCCAAGGCGGCCGAGATCGAGCAGGCCGCCGCCTGCGCCTACGCCGCCGTGAAGACCAGCGGGGCGACGACGCTGGCGCTGGACCTGAAGGCGCTCCCGCCCGAGCACGCCGCACATGCGGCCCTCGGCGTGCGGCTCGCCGCCTACCGCTTCGACCGCTACCGCACCAAGGAGAAGGCCGAGGAGAAGCCCACGATCACGAGCGTGACCTTGGTCGCCGGTTCGCCGGACGCCGCCCGCGCCGCCTTCGAGCCGCTGTCGGCCGTGGCGGATGGGGTGTGCTTCGCCCGCGACCTGGTTTCCGAACCCGCCAACGTGCTTTACCCGGAGGAGTTCGCACGCCGTGTTAAGTCGCTGGAGCGTCTGGGCCTGACGGTCGAGGTGCTGGGCGAGGCCGAGATGGAAAAGCTCGGCATGGGCAGCCTGCTGTGCGTGGGGCGCGGCAGCGAGCGCGAGAGCCAGCTGGCGGTGATCCAGTGGAAGGGCGCGGCGGACCCGGACGCCCAGCCCATCGCCTTCGTCGGCAAGGGCGTGTGCTTCGACACCGGCGGCATCTCGCTGAAGCCGCCGGAGGGCATGGAGGATATGAAATGGGACATGGGCGGCGCGGGCGCCGTGGCCGGTCTCATGCACGCCCTGGCCGGCCGCAAGGCCAAGGTGAACGCCATCGGCATCCTCGGCCTTGTGGAGAACATGCCGGACGGCAAGGCCACGCGGCCGGGAGACGTGGTCACCTCCATGTCCGGCCAGACCATCGAGGTGATCAACACCGACGCGGAAGGCCGCCTCGTGCTGGCCGATGCGCTCTGGTACTGCCAGGACCGCTTCAAGCCGAAGTTCATGATCGACCTGGCCACCCTGACCGGCGCGATCATCACCTCGCTCGGCAACGACTACGCCGGGCTGTTCTCCAACGACGACGCCCTGGCCGAGGCGCTGCTGGCCGCCTCGAGCGACAGCGGCGAGGCCCTGTGGCGGCTGCCGCTGCCCCCCCAGTACGAAAAGCAGTTCGACAGCGCGATCGCCGACATGAAGAACATCGGCGGCCGGCCGGCGGGCTCGATCACCGCCGCGCTGATCCTGCAGAAGTTCGTCAACGGCGTGCCCTGGGCGCACCTGGACATCGCCTCGGTGGCCTGGAAGAAGCCGTCCACCAATCCGACCATCCCCGAGGGCGCCAGCGCCTTCGGCGTGCGCCTGCTGAACCAGCTGGTGCAGGACCGCTACGAGGGCTGAGATGGCCTGCGAGGTCTGGTTCTATCACCTCGAACGGACCAGCCTCGACCAGGCCCTGCCCGAGCTGCTGGACAAGACCCTGGCGCGCGGCTGGCGGGCGCTGGTGCGCTGCGCCGGCCGCGACCGGCTGGAGCACCTGGACGGCTGGCTGTGGAGCTATCGCGACGAGAGCTTCCTGCCGCACGGGGTGGCGGGGGGCGAGCACGCCGAACGCCAGCCGGTGCTGCTCACCACGGCGGCGGAGAACGCCAACGGGGCGCACGCCCTGTTCCTGCTGGACGACGCCGAGCCCGGCGCGCTGGACGGATTCGAGCGGTGCGTGCTTCTATTCGACGGGCGCGACGAGGGGGCGGTGGCCGCCGCCCGTCAGCGCTGGCGCGAGGTGAAGGCGGCGGGCCATCCCGCCTCCTACTGGCGCCAGTCGGAGGGGAGCGGATGGCGAAAGGAAGCCTGAGGGCGGGGGCGCTGCTGGCCGGCGCCGCGGCGGCGTTGGGTCTCGCCGCCGCCGTCGCGCAGGCGGCTGATGCGCCAGCCCCATCGCCGTCGCTGCCGCCGCTGAAGGCCGTGCCCGGTTCGCTGCTGCTGCCGACGGTGCGGCCTCAGACGCCGCTGCGGGACACCTGCGGCGCGGCGGCGCTGGCGAACCTGGTCGGCCGGCCGCGCACCCAGATCCCGGTGGCGGTCGATCTCACCCGCCGCCGCGTCGCCTGCACCGCCTGTCCCGTGGCGCCGGACATCCGGCTGGACCGGGTGAACATCCTCTACGACGCCCAGACGGGGCGGGTGGCCAAGATCACCTGCGGCTGAGGCGCGCCGCGTCGCGGCTCTGCTCCGCCGGAATGGCGGCGTCCTTCGGCAGGGCGGGGTCGACGGGGCCGGGCTCGGCCTCGCACTCCTCGGGCTCGCGTTCCAGCCGGGTGGCCACGAAGGCCCAGCCGGCTGCGCCCAGCAGGATCAGGCCCGACAGCAGGAAGGGCGCCCCCGATGCGGCGATCGGATGCCCGGGCGTGACGAAGTAGGCGAACACCAGCGTGAACAGCGAGGGGCCGACCAGCTCGGAGATGCCCGTCAGGCTGGCGTTCGCCCCCTGCAGCTGGCCCTGCTCGGCCGGCTCGACATGGCGGGTCATGAGTGTCTGGGTCGCTGCGCCCGACATGCCCCACAGGGCGAGCACGGGAATGCCGGCCCAGAACACCGCCTGGGTAGGGGCAAGGCCGGCGATGGTCATGCCACAGGCCCCGAACACCAGCCCTATGACCAGCGTCCAGCGGTTGCCGATCGCGGCCACCGTGCGGCCCACCACCAGCACCTGCACCAGGATCAGCGCCACGCCGGCCACAGCCAGCGTCACGCCCACGCGCCCGGTCGTCCAGCCGTAGCGGTGCATGGCGTAAAGCACCACGGTGGAAGGGATCACCACCTGGGCCAGGTTGGACAGGAAGGCCACGCCGGCCAGCCCGGTCAGCTCGGGATGGCGGCGCAGCAGGATCAGGGCGCCGATCGGGTTGGCCCGCTTCCAGCTGAAGTCGCTGCGCAGGGCCTTGGGCAGCGATTCGGGCAGCACCAGGAAGCCGTACACCGCATTGGCCAGGCTCAACGCCGCGGCCACCACGAAGGGCAGCCGCGCCCCGTAGTCGCCGAGCACTCCGCCCAGCGCCGGCCCCAGCACCAGCCCCGCCCCGAACGCCGCGGCCAGGATGCCGAACGCCTGGGGCCGTTTCTCCGGCGGGGTGGTGTCGGCGATGTAGGCGCTGGCGGTGCCGAAGCTCGCCCCCGTGACGCCGGAGATCAGCCGCCCGATGAACAGCCACTGCAGCGTCGGGGCCCAGGCCATCAGGGCGTAGTTCAGCCCCAGCCCGATGTTGGACGCCAGGATCAGCGGCCGCCGGCCGAATCGGTCCGACAGCGACCCGATCACCGGCGAGAAGAAGAACTGCATCAGGGCGAAGACGGTGTTGAACAGGCCGTAGATCAGCGCCGCCAGCGACACGGTGCGCCCGGACAGCCGGTGCACGGCGTGCTGCAGCAGCTGCGAATGGCTCTGCGAGCGCGACAGCAGCTCGGTGACCAGGTGGGGCAGCACCGGCGACACCATGCCCAGCGCCATGATGTCGAGCAGCACGGTGATGAAGATGAAGCTGAGCGCCGCCCGGCTGGACGGGGGCGAGGCGTCCTGGCTCATCGTCCGGCCCCCGGGGACGGCGCCGCCGCGAGCGGGGGGCGCGGGCCGCTAAGCGGCATGTCCGCCCAGTTCGCGGCGCACCGCCGCGAACACGTCATGGAACATCGCCGTCGTCAGCCGCCCCGTGTTCGTGTTCAGCCGCGAGCAGTGGTAGCTGGAGAACAGGACGTAGCGCCCCAGCTCGAAGCGCGCGCCATGGCCGGCCGCGCCCGCCGGCGGCTTCTGGCCCAGCGCGCGGAACACGTTGCGGCGCGACACGTCCCCCAGCGCCACGATGCAGCGGAGCGAGGGGAGGGCGGCGATGCGCTCGGCCAGGAACGGGCGGCACGTCGCCTCCTCGGCCGGGAGCGGCTTGTTCTCGGGGGGCGCGCAGCGCACGGCATTGGTGACCATGCAGTCGACCAGCTCCAGCCCGTCGTCCGGGCGGGCCTGATACTGACCCCGCGCGAAGCCGAAATGAAGCAGTGTCTCGTACAGGAGCACGCCGGCGTAGTCGCCGGTGAAGGGCCGCCCCGTGCGGTTGGCGCCCTGGCGGCCGGGCGCCAGGCCGACGACCAGGAGGCGCGCCCCGGGATCGCCGAACGAGGGGGCGGGACCGTTGAACCAGTCCGGGTGGGCGCGCTGGTTCTCCCGGCGGTAGTCGACCAGCCGGGGGCATAGCGGGCAGTCGCGCGGCGGCTCGGGACCGCGTGCGGGCTGAAGATCGGGGTTCGACACGGGACCTTAGTCGTCCGCGGCCGCGCCGATGCGCTCCCGGTCGGTGGGGTCCTGCAGGAAGCGCGGGACCGGCTGGGTGCGCGGGCGGCCGATGATCTGGACCAGGTCGGCGAGGTCCACGAACGAATCGGCCTGGCGGCGCAGCTCGTCCGAGGCCATGGGTGGCTGGGACTTCACAGTGGAGACCACCGTCACCCGCACGCCCTTGCGCTGCACAGCCTCCACCAGGCGGCGGAAATCACCGTCGCCGGAGAACAGCACCACATGGTCCAGGCGCGAGGCGGTCTCCAGCATGTCGACCGCGATCTCGATGTCCATGTTGCCCTTGGTGCGGGTCTGGCCGGTGGCGTGCTCCGTATAGCGGCGCACCGGTTTGGTCACCATCGTGAACCCGTTGTAGTCCAGCCAGTCGACCAGCGGCCGGATCGGCGAATACTCCTGATCCTCTACAATCGCTGTATAATAGTAGGCGCGCAGGAGAACGCCGCGCTTCCTGAACTCTTCCAGCAGCTTCTTATAGTCAATATCTATGTTCAGCGCGCGAGCGGCGGAATAGAGATTGGCCCCATCGATGAACAGGGCGATGCGGTCGGTCGGATAAAAGGTCATTTCGAATGGATAGGTGCACGCAGGCGGCCGGAAGCCGGGATTGGGATGAGTCTATCATCCTTGCGCTGGGGAGCAATCTCGCCCTGGAGGGTCGCTCGCCGGCCCAGACCCTGGACCGGGCGCTGGAGGCGCTGTCCCGCGCCGGACTGCGCGTCTGCGAGCGCTCGCGTGTCTGGCGGTCGGCGGCGTGGCCCGATGCGAGCGATCCGGCGTTCCTCAACCTGGTGGTGCGGATCGAGACCGCTCTATCGCCTGAGGCTTTGATGTCGGCCCTGCACGCGGTCGAGGCCGCCTTCGGACGGGCGCGCACGCAACCGAACGCCCCGCGGCCGCTCGACCTGGACCTGGTCGCCTATGGGCGGCGGGTGCAGGACGGGGCGCTCGTGCTGCCGCATCCGCGCGCGGCCGAGCGGCTGTTCGTGATGGGCCCGCTCGCCGAGGTCGCTCCCCACTGGCGCCACCCCGCGCTCGGCGAGACGGCGGAGGCCCTGGCGGCGCGGGCCAGCGTCGGGAGGGACGCCCGGCCGCTGACGCCGGACGGAGACGAGCTCTAACCCCGCGCGACCTCCAGCAGCATGTCGGCCAGCTTGTGCGGCTCGGTGACCATCACGTCGTGGCCGGTGTCGATCTCGAAGTTGCGGTCGCCGTCGAGCTGGCGCGCACGGGCCTCCGCGTCGCTCATGGCCAGCGAGGGCGTGCAGTTGATGTTGGTCCGTCGCACCCGCCGCGCCGCCTCGGCGTCGCGCAGGTGCAGCGGCTGGGAGAAGCACTTCCAAGGGTGCGGGGTGAGCCGCGCCTCCAGCCAGGCGGCGTCCTGCGGATCGGTGACGCCGAAGAAGGCCGCCATCCCAGGCGTCGGGAACATCACTAGTTCGACGCCCTCGACCACCCGGGCGGTCTGGTGCGCCATGGCCATCTGGATCGGGGCCGTGGCCTCCAGCGATTCGCCGTCTCTGGGATGGGCCGCGTCCAGATAGACCAGCTCGCGGATGCGTGTGGGCGCTCGGTCGGCGACGCCGGTGATCACCATGCCGCCATAGCTGTGGCCGAGCAGGATGACATCCTCCAGCGCCTCGTAGTCGAGCAGGCTGGCGATGTCTTCAATGTGCGTCTGCAGGTCGGTGTCGGGCCGGACCAGATGTTTGCGGTCGGCGCAGCCGGTCAGGCTTGGCGAATACACCAGGTGTCCTTGGGCCCGCAGCAGCGGGCTCAGCTTGTTGTAGCACCAGCCGCCGTGTCCGCCGCCGTGCACCAGGACGAAGATCGCCATTCCCATTCCTCCCGCCGGGCCGCCCTCGCGGCCCTCGACCGGGGCGCTGTCAGACCAGCTGGGCTGGCGCACGGCCCCGTGCGTACGCCTGGTCGCCGCGGGTGATTACCCGATCGCCCGGCATGATCGCGGCGATCGGGATGTCCGGGGCGCCTTCCAGCCGGGAGTAAAGGTCGCCGAAGTCCCGCTGTGTGACCTCCAGCAGCTCGTCGAGCGAGGGGATGGCGAAGTAGACCTGCTGGAAATCGTCGATGCGATAGGGGGTGCGCATCACGCGCTCCAGGTCGAAGGCGATGCGGTTGGGCGAGCGGTCCTCCAGGCTGAAGACCGTTTCGGAGCGCGAGGAGACGATGCCCGCGCCGTAGATGCGCAGGCCCTGGGGCGACTGCATCAGCCCGAACTCCACCGTGTACCAGTACAGCCGGGCCAGGTTGTGCAGGCGGCCGAGGCCCATCGCCCGCAGGCCGCCGCGGCCATACGCCTCCATGTAGTCGGCGAAGATCGGGTCGGTGAGCATGGGCACATGCCCGAACACGTCGTGGAAGACGTCCGGCTCCTGCAGATAGTCGAGCTGGTCCGGCCGGCGGATGAAGTTGCCGGCGGGGAAGCGGCGGTTGGCGAGGTGGTCGAAGAAGACCTCGTCCGGCACCAGGCCCGGCACGGCGACCACGCTCCACCCGGTCAGCCTTCGCAGCCGCTCGCTGAGGCGGGTGAAGTCCGGGACGCCCTCGCCGCGCAGGTCCAGCGCCTCCACCCCGTGGAGAAAGGCGTCGCAGGCGCGGCCGGGCAGGACCTGCAGCTGGCGGTCATACAGCGTGAGCCAGGTGCGATGCTCGTCCGGCGTATAGGCGTCCCAGCCCTGGGGGATGGTCCAATCCGCCGCCGCGCCGGCAGGGGGTGCGCCTTGGGTGCTCATGGCCTCTTCGTTCGCTGACCTGCGCCGGATTTTAGCGCCGCCAGGGCGCCTTGCGAATGGGCCGGATCAGTGCGCCGATTGTCGATGGACGCGATAGGCGCCGCTCTCGAACCTTTCGAAGAACTGTTCCGCGCTGGGGTGGGCCACCGGCTCGCCGCTGTCGTCCAGCAGCAGGTTCTGCTCGGAGACGTAGGCGATGTAGGTGTCGCTCTCGTTCTCGGCCAGCAGGTGGTAGAAGGGCTGGTCCTTCCGCGGCCGGACCTCTTCGGGAATGGCGAGCCACCACTCCTCGCTGTTGCTGAAGCGCGCGTCGACGTCGTAGATCACGCCGCGGAAGGGGAAAACCCTGTGGCGGACCACTTGGCCGAGCCGGTACTTGGCGGTGCGGACATCCATGAAGACGAGTGTCCGCCTGTCACCGTGACCAATTTATGAACGGCGCCTTTCAGGCCGGTTACAGGCGGGGTTCGCGGGACAACCCACCTTTGTTACAGTCGGCGGCCAGGCCGCGTCGGACCTGGGACGTAGGCTGGAACGGGGCATGACCGAGGCGTCGAGCGGAGTATCGCCAGGCCGCGCCGCAAGGCGTGAGGCCGCTTGCTTCGCCGCCCTGGACCTCGGCACCAACAACTGTCGCCTGCTGATCGCCACGCCGGCCAGCCGAGGCTTCCGCATCGTCGAGGCCTTCTCCCGCATCGTGCGGCTGGGGGAGGGGCTCAGCCTCAGCGGCCGGCTGCAGGATGCGGCGATGCAGCGCGCCCACGAGGCGCTCCGGATATGCGCCGACAAGATCGGCCGGCGGGGCGTGACGCGGCTGCGCGCGGTGGCGACCCAGGCCTGCCGCCAGGCGGAGAACGGCGCCGAGTTCCTGGACGAGGTGCGCCGCCGGACGGGCCTGGGGCTAGAGGCGATCACGCCCCGGGAGGAGGCGCGGCTGTCGGTGATCGGCTGCCTGAACCTGATCGACCGGGGCGCCTCGGCCGCGCTGGTGGTGGACGTGGGCGGCGGATCGACGGAGCTGTCCTGGGTCGACCTGCGCGACGGCGCCCTGCGCCGGGGCGGCTCGCGCCCGCCGCTCGACCGCCTGCCGATCCGCGCTTGGTATTCGGTCCCGGTCGGGGTGGTGACGCTGGCGGAGCGCTTCCCCGAGACCGCGCCCGCCACAGCCGCCTGGTTCCGCGCCATGGTGGACCACATGAAGGGCCACATCGCCAGCTTCCGCTACGCCGAACACCTCCGTCCGCTGTTCGCCTCAGGGCGGGCGCATCTGGTGGGCACCTCCGGCGCCATCACCAGCCTGGCCGGGCTGCACCTGGGGCTCGCGCGCTACGATCGGGCGCGGGTGGACGGCCTGTGGCTCAGCCATACCGACTGCATGGCGGCGGCGGACCGGCTGATGGGCCTGACGCCGAGCGCCCGGGCGCTGGAGCCCTGCATCGGGCCGGATCGCGCCGACCTGGTGCTCGCCGGGGCGGCCATCCTGCAGGCCGTCCAGGAGCTGTGGCCATGCCAGCGGGTGCGCGTGGCGGACCGCGGCCTGCGCGAGGGGATACTGCTGTCGCTGATGGCCGAGCGGGCGCCTCCGGCGGTCCAGGACGGCGCCACCCTGCGCGCCTCGGTGGCGGAGATCGCCTCGTGAGCGACGAAGGCCGGCGGCGCATGGTCCGGCCGCCGTCGGGCGGCGGCTCGGGGCGGGGCGGCGAGCGGCTGAAGGCCGCCAAGAGCCACAGCGCCTCGTCCCAGGCGTGGCTGGAGCGCCAGCTGAACGATCCCTATGTCCGCCGCGCCCAGGCGGAGGGCTGGCGCTCGCGCGCCGCCTTCAAGCTGCTGGAGATGGATGAGCGCTTCCGTCTGATCCGGCCGGGCGCGCGGGTGGTCGACCTGGGCGCCGCCCCTGGCGGCTGGGTGCAGGTGGCGCTGAAGCGGGGCGCGTCGGCCGTGGTCGGCGTGGACCTCCTGCCGATCGACCCGATCCCCGGCGCGACCCTCATCGAGGGCGACTTCACCGCCGAGGGCATGGGCGCGCGGCTGATCGAGGCGCTGGGCGTGCGGCCGGACCTGGTGCTCAGCGACATGGCCCACAACACGGTGGGCCACCGCCAGACCGACCACCTGAAGATCGTCGGCCTGATCGAGAGCGCGGCCGAGTTCGCGGTCGAGACCCTCATTCCCGGCGGCGCCTTCGTGGCCAAGACCTTCCAGGGCGGAGCGGGGGGCGAGGTGCTGGAGCGGCTGAAGGCCGCCTTCACCGACGTGCGGCACGTGAAGCCCAGGGCCAGCCGCGCCGACAGCTCAGAAGTGTATCTGGTCGCGACGGGACTGAGGCCCCGCTGACATGCCGGAGGGCCCGGGCCGCGGCGCCCTGCGACAGCCCATCCGCAACCTGCTGTACGTGGTGGCGTTCGTCGCCGGCGTCGTGATCACGTCGACCGCCGGCTACGTCGCCGCCGGATGGAGCTTCCAGGACGCCATCTACATGGTGATCCTCACCGTCTTCACCGTCGGCTACGAGGAAGTCCGGCGCATCGACACCCCGGCGCTGCACATGCTGACGATCGGGACCATCGTGCTGGGCTGTACCGGCATGATCGTCTTGACCGGGGCGCTGGTGCAGGTGTTCACCGTGGCGCAACTGGAGCAGTTCTTTGGCCGCAACCGCGTGAAGAGCGAGATCGACCGCCTGCAGGGCCACGTCGTGATCTGCGGTTTCGGCCGTATCGGGCGGATGCTGGCCAAGGACCTGACCGCTGGCCGCCAGCCCTTCGTGGTGCTGGAGCGCTCGGAGACCCGCGTCAGCGAGATCGAGGCTATGGGCCACCTGGCGATGGTCGGCGACGCCACCCAGGAGGCGGCGCTGAAGAGCGCGGGCATCGAGCGCGCCAAGGTGCTGGCCACCGTCCTGCCGGACGACGCCGCCAACGTCTTCATCACGCTGACGGCCCGCAGCCTCAACCCTGAGGTGCGTATCATCGCGCGCGGCGAGGCCGTGTCGACCGAAAGCAAGTTGATCTATGCGGGCGCCGACACGGTGGTGCTGCCGACCTACATCGGCGCAGAGCGGATCGCTGAACTGATCCTGTACCCTAAGGGCGCCGGCGGCATGCGCGGCGGGACGCGCATGCAGGACGTGGAGCAGACCCTGCGCGGCTTCGGCGTGCGGCTGGAGCTGATGACGGCCGGGCCGTCGGTGGAGGGCGTGAGCATCGGGGATCTGGAGCGTCGGGCGCGCGAGCCGCTGATCGTGCTGCAGATCGACCGCGCCGGCGCCGAACCCATCGCCCGGCCGGAGCCGGGGGTGGAGATCAGGAACGGCGACGGCCTTCTGATGCTGACCCGGGCCAGCCCCGAGACGCTGGCGCAACTGCTCCAGGCTGCGCCGGAGCGGGTGAGGGCGGGGCGCAGCCTGTTCTGAGCCCCGCCGTTCCCTGGAGCATCTTTGATTCAGCCGGAATCAGAGATGCTGTAGATTCCCGGTATTTCGAGCATGATAGCCGGGGAAACCGTCGTCCCCTCTCGGCTATCATGCTCCAAGATCAGGCCGAGGCGGCGGCCTTGCGCCGGCCGCGCTTGGGCGCGCCGTTGGTCTGGGGTTCGGCCGGCGTTTCCGGCGCGGCGGCCGCAGCCGCAGCCGCGGCCGCTGCTCCAGGGTTGGGCGCGCCGCCGCGGCCGCCGCGGCCCAGGCCCAGCGTCTTGGCCAGGCTGGAGCGCTGCGCAGAGTAGTTCGCCGCCACCATGGGATAGTCCTTCGCCAGGCCCCACTTGGTGCGGTATTCGTCAGGAGACATGCCGCGCGTGTTCAGGTGACGCTTCAGCGACTTGTACTTGCGCCCGTCTTCCAGGCTGATCAGGTAGTCCGGCGTCACCGAACGCTTGATCGGCACGGCGGGGGTCAGGGGCTGGGCGGGCTCGCTCGCGACGCCGGAGGCCGCCTGACTGAGCGCGGAGTGGACCTGCTGGATCAGTTGCGCCAGGTCTGAGGCCGCGATGCTATTATTGCTGACGTACGCGGCGACGATGTCGGCGGTCAGCTCGACGGCTTCTGTAGTCTCGGCCATGGGAGCCTTCTTCGGGTGCGATTGCTGGGACTGTTGGCCGAATTCGCTACACGATTCGGAACGCCAAACAGATAGACTATCTTTCGCGCCTGCCCGCAAGGGGTGCATGTATCCAGTTGCAAGAAATGTATGGCCTGGCGCGTCCGGGACGCCGCTGGCGGGTCGGCGACTTCCCGTTTCGGTGTTCTAGGCTTTCAACTCGGCAGTCGGCGACGGCGATATCGGATGTCCGTCATGCCCCTTGTTCGGTTGGCTGGGCGAACGACTTGGCGTCACGAGAGCGGGCTTGGAAAAAGCGTGGGGAAGCCCAGCCAAAACCGACCAGATGCGCCCACTCACGCTTCGGCGGTGCAACAGGAAGTCGAAATCCTCTGATCTCCGGCCGGATTTCGCCTCCGATCGCGTTTCAGTTATGTAACAGCTCAGGCTTGGCGTCATCACCGGCAGCAAAAGCGCCAGCATCGCAGGTCGCCATCACAATTGAGGGGCGGCGGCCTCGCTCGGTCGTCGACGCCGCAGGGACGGTGGAGGCCATCCGCTCATCCCCCCGGGGATTGCCGAACATCGGCGGCCGCTGTCATGCAATCCGCGACCCTGGCCGATATAGATGTCGGAGCTCACCCGCAGGAGGCGCGAATGGCGACGGAAACCTTCCACTACCAAGCCGACGGATTGGACATGGTCGGGCGCTTGGCCCTGCCGGACGGCGTGGACGGGCCGCGTCCTGCGGTGCTGGTGTTCCCCCACGCTTTCGGGCCGGGCGAGCATTCTCTGGGCAAGGCCGAGCGGCTGGCGAAGGAGCTCGGCTACGTCGCCCTGGAATGCGACCTGTACGGCGGGGCGAAGGGCGCCTCGAGCCTGGAGGAACTGGGCCCGCTGATGGCGCCCATGCGCGAGAGCGCCGCCACCGTGCGGGCGCGCACCCAGGGCGCGCTGAAGGCGCTGCTGACCCGGCCGGAGGTCGATCCGGCCCGGGTGGCGGCAATCGGCTTCTGTTTCGGGGGCACCATGTCTTACGAGCTGGCGATGTCCGGCGCCGATATCCGCGCGGCCATCGGCTTCCACAGCGGCCTCACCGTGACCTCGCCTGGCGACGCCGGCCGGATCAAGGGCAAGGTGCTGACCATGGTCGGCGCCGACGACCCGGGCATCCCGGCGGAGGCGCGAGACAGCTTCGCCAGGATGCTGACCGAGGCGAAGGTGGACTTCACGCTGACCATCTATGGCGGCGTGGTGCACAGCTTCACCGATCCACGCTCAGACGCCCTGGGGCGGCCGGAGTTCGCCCGCTACGACGCCCGGGCCGACCGCCGGTCCTGGGTCCAGATGGCCGATATGCTAGGGGAAGTATTCGCCTGATCGGGCGTTGACCAGAGGAGCGTGCGATGGCCGGAGTGCGGACCTGCCTGTGGTTCGACCGGGACGGAGAGGCGGCGGTGAACGCCTACGTCGCCCTGGTCCCGAACTCGGCCATCGAGCATGTGCAGCGCGCGCCCGGTCCGTGGCCCGGCGGCGAGGTCGGCGGGGTGGTGGTCATCGACTTCACCCTCGCCGGCCAGCGGTTCCAGGCCCTGAACGGCGGCTCGCGCGCGGACTACGGCTTCTGCGCCTCAATCTCGGTGGAATGCCCCGACCAGGCGGAGGTCGACCGGCTGTGGTCGGCGCTGCTCGCGGGCGGGGGCGCGGAGATCGCCTGCGGCTGGGTGCGCGACCGCTGGGGCGTGCCCTGGCAGATCGTGCCGGAGGCGCTGCCGCGCCTCCTGGCCGACCCCGATCCCGCCGTGGCGGCGCGGGTCTACAGCGTCATGCAGACCATGGTGAAGCTGGACGTCGCGGCGTTGGAGCTGGCGGCGGCCGGCTGATCGTCCCGGCCCGCAGCCCGCGGCCATGATGCGCCGGCGGGGGAGGCGGAGAATGTACCTATCACAATTGAATTAGACGTTCTGCCGCGGGGCGGCGCCCAACCTGCGCGCGACAATCAATGCCTGTGGTGATCTATTTTCGCGCACGATCCGGCGCGACGACGTCGAATCGGGCGAAGCGCTGGAGCATGATCGCCGAAAGTGGATTCCGATTTGCCTGGCTAGCATGCTCTAATCATCAGGAGTGTTTAGAATTCGCGATCTAGTCGGAATTGGAGATGCTCTAGGACCCCACACCACTTGGTGCGTGGACCACTGATGTCCCAGCGGGGAGATGAGCCGTCAGATCGTGTGGCCGCTGTCGTGAGCGGCGAGGTCATTACTGCTGCGGGCGACCCATCACAATTAGAAGCCTTCTTCGAGGCGTCGCTCGATCTCCTGCTCATCAGGGATGATGAGTTCAACATCGTCAAGCTGAACCGGGCCTGGGAGCGGACGCTGGGCTACTCCCTGGACCAGCTCGAAGGGCGACCCATGCTCGACTTCGTCCATCCCGACGACATGGCGGCCACCCTGGCGACCATGCAGCACATGGCCTCCACCTCGGAGGTGAACGGCTTTGTAAATCGGTACCGCCACAGCGACGGGAGCTATCGACATCTGGAGTGGCGCGCGCGGCAGGAAGGGCGTCTGGTCTATGGCGTCGCCCGCGACATCACCGAGCGGCTCGCGCTCGAGGCCGAAATGGCCCGCGCCAAGGCGGAAGCAGAAGCGGCGAACGAGGCTAAGAGCGACTTCCTGGCCAACATGAGCCACGAGATCCGCACGCCGCTCAACGGGGTGCTCGGGGTCGCCGCGGCGCTGTCGCGTACAGGGTTGAGCGCCGCCCAGCGCGAGATGGTGGACCTGATCCTCGCCTCAGGCGCCACGCTGGAGAGGGTGGTTTCCGACGTGCTGGACATTTCCAAGATCGAGGCCGGCCGTCTCGACATCGAACCTGCCCCCTTCGAGCCGAGACGCGAGCTGGAAGGGCTGCTCGGCGTCTTCAAGGCCCGCTGCGAGGAGAAGGGCCTGGCTTTCGACGTCGTCTTCGGACCTGAGGTGCAGGGCGTCTACCTGGGCGACGCGGTTCGTATCAAGCAGGTGCTTGTAAACCTGGTCTCGAACGCGGTGAAATTCACCGAGCGCGGCGGCGTTCGCGTGTCCGTCGACCTGACCGCTGGCGACGACGGCGCCGCGCAACTGGCGATCAGCGTCGAGGACTCCGGCATCGGATTCGACGAGGACTTCGCCCGGGGCCTGTTCCAGCGGTTTGGCCAAGCCGACGGATCGATCACGCGCCGCTTCGGGGGGTCGGGGCTGGGACTGTCGATCTGCCGAGCATTGGTGGAGATGATGGGCGGCGAGATCGGTGCCGCGTCCACGCCAGGGGAGGGGAGCCGGTTTGTCGTCCGGCTACCCTTGAAGCGGGTCGCCGCCGGCGCGCTCACGCCCGGCGAGCCATCCGATCCGGTGCTCAACCGGCACGATCACCTGGGGGCGCACGCTCCGCTCCAAATCCTGGTGGCGGAAGACCATGAGGTCAACCAGCGGGTGATCGAGCTGATCCTGGAGCCCCTCCATGCTCAGCTTACCAAGGCTGCAGACGGCGCAGAGGCGGTGCGGGCGTTCGAGGCGCGCCGTTTCGACCTGGTGCTGATGGACATGCAGATGCCGGTCATGGACGGCCTGACCGCCACGCGCATGATCCGCGTCGCCGAGCGCCAGGCGCCCGAGCGGGGACGCACCCCGGTCATCATGCTGAGCGCCAATGCGATGCTGCAGCACAAGGAAGTGGCGGAGGCCGCAGGTGTCGACCTGCACCTCGCCAAGCCGGTGCGCCCGGCCGAGCTTCTGGACGCCATCGCAAGATTTGTCGACGCGGAGGCGGGCGTCGCCATCTGAGCGGCTGACCCGCCGCCGTCCTCGCGCGACGCGGGCCAGGCGGCTTATTGAGACGCCAGACCAGGGAGAAACGAAAGGCCGCCTTCAGACCGCCCGGGGCGCATCGAAGATGCGTCCCGAACGGCCGATGAAGGCGGCCTGAGCCGAAGTCTTCGCCGGGATGGCGGGGATCAGAGGTGGATCTTGATCCCGGCCTCGAGGGTCACGTCGTAGAACTCCCGCTGGATCGGGCGGTTCGGCGAACCTTCGTAATAGCGCAGCGGCGTATTCGTCAGGTTCTTGGCGTTGAAGTAGACGCCAAGGTTGTGGGTCAGCGCGTACTGGCCGGTGAAGTCCAGCGTCAGGCGGTCGTCCTGGATCGTGTCCAGGGCGTCGCTGCCGCCGATCGCGAACAGGCTCTTGGAGACGTATTGAGTCGCCAGCCGGGCCTCCACACCGTACTTGGTGTAGAATATCGCGCCGTTTCCGGTCCAGCGTGAGGTCGCCGGCAGCATGTGGTGGCCGCCGCTGCGCAGGGCCACGTCGGAGTCGACGTAGGTGATGTTGGCCTCGAACCCGAGACCGTCCAGCGGCGCCGGCAGGAAGTCGAACTGCTGGTTGTAGCTGGCCTCAACGCCGCGGGCGTAGGCGCTCGGCACGTTCTGATAGCTGTTGACCCTGAAGATGCCAAGGTTGCCGCCGTAGTTGGTGACAGTCGAGCTGCGCTGGACGATGTAGTTATCGAACTCCTTGTCGAACACGCCGGCGGAGATGATGCCAGAGTGCGGCAGGTAGTATTCCAGCGCCAGGTCGAAGTTGTTGCCGAAGGTCGGCTTCAGGTTCGGGTTGCCGGTGGTGACGGTGCCGGCGCCGACGTCGATCTGGGTCGATTGGATGGTCTGGATGAATCCGGGGCGGCCGATGGCGGTGGAGTAGGTGGCCCGCGCGATCAGCTTGGGCGAGAAGGCGTAGCGCAGCTGCACCGTGGGGAAGGGGTTGGTGTAGCTGGACTTCACGCTGGCCGGAGTGATCGTGCTGCCGTTGGTGACGGTGAAGCCGCGATAGGTCGCCTCGGTGTCTTCGACCCGCACGCCGGCCAGCAAGCGCCAGGGGCCGTAGGAGCCCTGGTACTGGATGTAGCCCGCGTAGACATTCTCGTCGTCGTTGAAGTAGTTGGTGGCGTCGCGGATCGTGTTCTCAGTGACAAGGTTCAGATTGGCCGCGTAGTAGCGCTCCAGCCCGATGCCGCTGGCGCTGTAACCGACGTTGTAATGCCCATCGTAGTAGGTGAACGGGCCGGCGCCCTGGAAGTTAGCCAGAGTGAGGCCCGAGGAGGAGGCGTCCAGGGCGTTCTGATTGAAGGTGTGCTCGTACTTATTACGCATCCGCACCTTGGCACCGATCTTGATCTGGTCGTCGCTCAAGAGATGGATGGGGAAGGACAGGTTGATGGCGCCGGACCACTCGGAGTCCTTGTCCTTTTCGGAGCTGTTCTGAATGTTGTTCAGCGAGAAGAGGCTAGTGTTGTTGACGTTGGTGCCGTCGAGGATGTTGACGGTCGGATAATTCGGGTTGGTGGTGTTGTCGTAGGCCACAGACGCCGTGGGCCCGGTGAAGGTTGAGTTGTAGTCGTAGGGCTTGTGGTAGGTCGCTTCGGAATAGGCGACCTGGTAGTCCACGGTGAACTGGTTGAAGGTGTCGACCCCGCCGACCGCGAACACGCTGTTGCGGTGGGTCTCCTGCTGGTCGCGCAGGGCGGCGTTGATCTGGGCGTAGGGCGCCAGCAGGCCGTTGGGGTTGGACGGATTGGTGTACTGGGCCGGGGTCAGCGGCGTGGAGCCGTCGGCGTTGTATTCGAGGTTCTGGTACAGCAGGCGCTGACGGAACTTCACGCCCTCGGTATAGCCGGCGATGCTGACGCGGGCGAAGTAACGGTGGTTTTCGTTCGGCTTGAAGTCGAACTCGCCGCTATAGCCGGAGCGGCGGCGGTGGTACTGGTAACGGCGCAGCTCGAGCGTGTCGAACGACTTGTCCGGCAGCGTGCCTTGCTGGTCGGCGTAGGCCGCTTCCAAGTCGTCCACGCCGCGGCGGTCGTTCAGCTGGAACTGGGTGATGACGAAGGAGAAGGGCGTGGGGTTGGAGATCCAGCCCGCCGGGGACGGGCTGGCGTCCTCGTCGCTGAACGCCAGGCCGTGGGGGCCGAAGCCGAAGCGCGCGCCGACGACCACCTCGTCGCGGAACAGGCCGGTGCCGCGCAGCGGCTCGCTGCCGCCGCCGACGGTGATGTCCGCGAAGGGCTTCTTGATGGCCAGGGCCGAGCGGGGGGTCAGCTCGACCGAACCGCCCAGGCCCTCGGCCTCGTGGTCCGGCAGGCCGGTCTTGGTGACTTCGATCCGGTCGATGGCGCCGATCGGCACGGTGTCGAACTCAACCGCCCGACCGCTGCCGAACACGGTGCCGCCCGGATAGGTGTTCAGCAGCACCACGCCGCCGTAGGTCGCGCCGTTCAGGTTGGCGTCGATGCCGCGGATGTTGACGAAGCGCCCCTCGCCCGTGTCGGACGACAGGGACACGCCGGGTATCCGGCCGAGCGCCTCGGCCGCGTTGAAGTCGGGATACTGGGCGATGGCTTCGGCGGACTGGGCGTTGACCAGGTTGATCGCCTCGTACTGCTGCAGGCGGGCCGTGCTGGCCCGGCGCGGCGCGGTGACGACCACGCTCTGCGCCACCGCATTGGGGCCCGGAGCTGCGCTGTCGGCGCCCGAAGGAGAGGTGGTCTGCGCCAGCGCCGGCACGGCCAGGGCGAAGGCGCTCACAGTGGAACTCAGCGCCAGCATATGGCGAAACACGTTCATTATATTGTCTAGCCCCCATGGCGTTTTACGCCGCGGACACTTTGGGGCCAGACTCCGAACCTTTTGCGTCGGCTCTGTAAATTATTTCTGAATTAGCCTTGCAAAGCCACAAGGTTGGGCGCTGAGGGAACAATCCACTCACGCGTTCGAGGTCAAATGGTCAAGAGCAACAAAAGATCAAAAATTTATACATTGTTGTGTCCATGATCGCAAGAAAAACCGAAGCCTGTCGCAACGAAGAGCTGGTGGGCGCGATCTGGGAAAGCAGCGCCCGGGTAGAGCCGCCCTGGTCCTGGACTGCAGGTCTTGACCGACCGCGATCATGAAAGGCTGTCGGCGCTCCACGTTCCGCCCAGGGCCCTGACCAGGGAGACGTCGGCGCCCAGGAGACGGGTCTTCAGCTGCAGTTCCTGCTCCTGGGCCTGCAGCAGGCTGGTCTGGGCCGTGACCACGCCGAGGTAGTCGGTCGCTCCGTCCTTGTAGAGGGCCATGGCGGCGTCCAGCGCCTGGTTGCTGGAGCTCACGGCGGTCGTGAGCGCCTGATGCTCCTGCGCCAGCCAGGCGAGCTGGGCGCGGGCGTCCTCCACCTGGCTGAAGGCGGCCAGCACGGTGGTGCGGTAGTCGGCGCTGGCCTGGCGGAAGCGGGCGTAGGCCTCCTGCTTGCGGGCGGTGAGCAGGCCGCCCTGGAAGATCGGCAGGGTTACGCCGGGGCCGAGCGTCCAGAAGCTGTTGGCGAGCTGCAGCAGGCTGGTGCGGGACGACTGGAACCCGGCGGTGCCGTTCAGGGTGATGGTCGGGAAGAAGGCCGCGCGCGCCACCCCGATCTCGGCGTTGGCCGAGAAGACCGCCCGCTCGGCCGAGGCGATGTCGGGCCGGCGCTGCAGCAGGGCGGAGGGCAGGCCGGTCGGCACCGTCGGCTGGCGCAGCCCGCCGGCGCCGGCGGGCAGGCTGAAGGTGGAGGCGGGCTCGCCCACCAGGGCGGCGATGGCGTCCACCAGCAGGGCGCGGCTGGCCGCGGTTTCTGAGAGCTGGGCCTGGGCGAAGGCGAGCTGGGCGCGCGCACGGGCGACGTCGGCCACCGCGGCGATCTTACCCTGGTACATCGTCTCGGTGAGCTGATAGGCGCGCTGGAAGGCGGCGATGGTGTCCTGCAGCAGCTTGGTCTGATCATCCAGGCCGCGCACCTGGGCGTAGTTGGCGGCCAGATCCGCCTGCAGCGCCAGGCGCAGGGTGGCCATGTCGGCGGCGCTGGCCTGGGCCAGGGCCTTGCGGCTGGCGACCTCGTTGCGGATGCGGCCCCAGAAGTCCAGCTCGTAGCTCAGCACGCCGTCCAGCTGCTGGGTCGGATAATAGGTCGGCTGGCTCACGCCGCGTAGCGGCCGGTCGGCGGACTGCTTGTCGGTGGAGAAGGGCGCTTCGGCCACCACCGAGGGCATGAGGCCGGAGCGGGCCTCGGCCGCGAAGCCGCGCGCCTGGTCGTAGCGGGCCAGGGCGGAGGCGAGCTGGGGGTTCGCCCCCTCGATGCGGCCCTCCAGGTCGTTCAGCAACGGATCGCCGAAGCTTTCCCACCACTTGCCCCTGGGCAGATCGTCCGCCGGCTGCGCGGGGGCCCAGCCATCAAGGTGCGCGTAGGCCTGGGGGATCGTCATGGCCGGCGGCTGGTAGGGCGGCGCGAAGCTGCAACCGGCCAGCGCCGATGCGGCCAGCAGGCCGGCGGCGGTGCAAAGGCGCTGTCTCAGACCCATGGTCAGCCGCCCTGCTGCATCGCGGGGGCGGGACGGCCGACCTGGACGGCCTCGCCGGTCTTCAACGTCTCCGGCGGGCTGTCGATCACCCGATCGCCCATCCTGATCCCGGAGGTCACCTCGACCGCGGAGCCGAAGTCGCGGCCGACCTTGATGTTGCGGATCTGGACCTTCCCATCCGAGCCCACCACCGCCGCCTTAGGACCGCCGATGTCCATGATCAGGGCGGTGGACGGCATCCGCACCGCGCCCGCGGCGCCTTCGAAGCCGAACTGGACCTGGACGTAGGAGCCCGCAGCCAGGCGGTCGCCCGGGTTGTCGGCCAACAGCTCCACCTGCCTGGTGCGGGAGTTCTGGTCCAGCAGGTGCGACAGGGCGAACACCTTGGCCTTGAAGGTCTGCCCCTGAAACTGCGGCGCCTGGAAGGTGACGTCCTCGCCCGGCTTCAGCTGGGCGGACATGGTCTGCGGCACCTGCACGTAGATGCGCACCTGGTGCAGGTTGGACACCTCGAACAGCTCCTGGCTGCCGACGCCGGTGTTGATCAGGGCGCCCACGTCCACCTTGCGGGCGGTGACCAGGCCGTCGAAGGGCGCGCGGACGCTCTCGTAGGCGGTCATGGCGCTCAGGCGGCGGACGTTGGCCTGGGCGGCGGCCACCGCGGCCGCCTTGGCCTTCGCGTCGCCGGTCTTCTCGTCGGTGGCCTGCTGCGAGACGGCCTGGTGCGTGAACAGGGCGGACCAGCGCTGGGCCGTCAGGTCGGCGAGGTTGGCGTTGGCCTGGGCCAGGGTCAGGTCGCCGCGGGCCTGCTCCAGCTGCTGGTCGAGCTCGGGCGCCTCGATCTCGCCCAGGAGGTCGCCGGCGTGCACCGGCGCGCCGATGTCTCGCTTCCAGTCCTTCAGATAGCCGCTCACCCGCGCGTAGATCTGGGCGGTGCGGAACGGCTGGACCACCGCGGGCAGGGTCGTCGTGCCCTGGGTGTCGGTGCTCAGCTGGGCCAGGGCCACCGTCGGGGTGGCGTGCTGGTCGCTCCAGGTCTGGGTCTGCTTCAGGCTGGCGGCGCGGCTGCTGAGGCCGGTGGCCAGCACGACGGCGGCGAGGGCGACCGCCGCCGCGCCGGCGATCAGCAGGACCTTGGCGCTGGGGGGGCGCGGCTTGGGTTCGTGGTGAGTGTGCTCGGTCATGGGGCGGCTCAGGCGGGGTTCGGCTCGGCGGCCGCTTCGGCGGCGGGCCTGGCGGACCGACGCTCACGGCTGTGCATGAGGCTGAACAGGGTTGGGACGAGGAACAGGGTGGCGGTGGTGGCGAAGATCAGGCCGCCGATCACCGCGCGGCCGAGCGGCATGTTCTCGCCGGGCTCGATGGCCATGGGGACCATGCCGATGGTCATGGCCAGGGCGGTCATCAGGACCGGGCGGAAGCGGGTCGCGCCGGCGGCCATCGCCGCGGTGAGCGGGTCGTCGCCCTCGGCCAGACGCTCCCGGGCGAAGGCGATCACCAGGTTGCTGTTGGCGGTGGCCACCCCCATGCACATGATCGCGCCGGTGAGGGCCGGGACCGACAGGGTCGTTCCCGTGGCGAACAGCATCCACACCATGCCGGCGAGCGCGGTCGGCAGCGCCAGGATGATGACCGCGGGATCGCGCCAGGACTGGAAGTTGACGACGATCACCAGGTAGATCAGCACGATCGCGAAGGCCAGGCCGACGAACAGCTGGCTGTATGCGCTGGACATCGTGGCGGTCTGGCCGCGGAGGTTGACCAGGGCGCCCTTGGGAACGCCGGAGGCGTTGTCCTTCATCACCTTGCGGATGTCGGCGCTGACCCCGCCCAGATCGCGCCCCTGGGGGGTGGCGTAGATGTCGATGGTCGAGCGCACGTTGTAGTGGGAGACCACGCCGTCGTTAGCGCTGCGCCCGAAGCCGGCCAGGCCGCTCAGCAGCTGCGGCGCCGGCGGCGCGCCGCCGGGGCCCTGGGCCGTGGGCCCGGTCGGGGTGATCGGCAGGCCCTGCAGGCCGTTCAGGGTGGCGATCTGGTCCTGCGGCGTCTCGATGGCGACCGGGTAGGAGACCATGGTCTTCGGATCGAGCCAGTAGGTCGGCGACACCTGGGTGCTGCCGGCCAGGACCGTCAGCAGGGAGCTGGCGGCGTCCTTCTCGGTCACGCCGACCTGGCCCGCGAAGGAGCGGTCCACGTTCACGTCCATGGTCGGCACGGCGAAGGTCTGCTGGATGCGCGCGTCGGCGACACCGGGCAGGCGCTTGATCTGCGACAGCAGCTTCTCGGCATAGGCGCGGTCGGCCTGCTTGTTCGACCCGGTGATCTGCAGGTCGATCGGCGCGGGCGAGCCGAAGTTCAGGATCTGGCTGACCATGTCGGCCGGCAGGAACGAGTAGGTCACGCCGGGGAACCGCTGCGGCAGGACCTCGCGCAGTTGCTGCACGTATTCGGAAGCGGGCTTCGGCTTGGCCTTGGCGTTCAGGGTGACCAGGATGTCGCCGTCCTGCACGCCGATGGAGCCCGAGTTGTCGTAGGCCATGTTGATGCCGCTGACGCTGAGGCCGAGGTTCTCGACCACGCTGGACACGTTGTTGGAGCCGATCACCTGGCGCACGGTCGCCGCGGTCTCGTCGGCGATCCGGGTCACCACCTCGATCCGCGTGCCGGTCGGGGCGCGCATGTGGATCTTGATCTGGTTTCCCTCCAGGTTCGGGAAGAAGTCCTGCCCGAGCGTCGGCATCAGCGCCATGGAGGCCAGGCTGAACACCAGGAACCCGGCCGTGACGACGCCGCGGTGGTGCAGCGCCAGCGACAGCAGGCCCCGGTAACGGCCGCGCAGCTGCTCGAAGCGGTGCTCGAAGCCGGCCTGGAAGCGCGCCGGCCAGGAGCGGTGGCGCGCCGGCTTGGGCTTGTGTTCGCGCAGCAGCATGTTGGCCATGGCCGGCGTTAGCGTCTGGGCCATCAGGTACGAGGCGATCAGGGCGAACACCACCGCCTCGGCCAGCGGTCGGAACAGGTATCCGGCCACCCCGCCCAGGCCGAACATCGGCGTGAAGGCGATGCACATGCAGGCCAGCGACACGGTGGCGGGCGGCACGATCTCGTGGGCCCCCTTGACGATGGCGTCCTTCAGCGGCTGGCCCAGCTCGAGGTGGCGGTTGATGTTCTCCACCGTCACGGTGGCGTCGTCGACCAGGATGCCCACCGCCAGGGCCAGGCCGCCCAGCGTCATGACGTTCACGGTCTCGCCGAGCGCGGCCAGCACGATCATCGAGGCGAGGATCGACAACGGTATGGCCGCCACGATGATCAGGGTGGACCGCCAGCTGCCCAGGAACAGCACGATCATCAGCCCGGTGAGCGCCGCCGCGATGAAGCCCTCGCGCACCACGGTGACGACCGCGGCGATGACGAAGGGCCCCTGGTCGCCCACGGCGTTCACCTGCAGGCCCGACGGCAGCGTCTGCTGGACGTGGGGCAGCAGCGACTTGACGCCCTGGATCACGGCCAGCGTGGACGTCGCGCCGGACTTGATCACGCTGAGCAGCACTGCGTTCTTGCCGTCCACCCGCACCACGTTGGTCTGGGGCGGGCTGCCGTCATGCACATAGGCCACGTCGCGCATGTAGATGATGGCGCCGTTGACCGTCTTGACGGGCAGGTTGTTGAAGGCGGCGATGGCGGAGGGCGAGTCGTTCAGGTTCACCGTGTATTCCTGCCGCCCGATCTTCTGGGTGCCGACAGGGGTGATCAGGTTCTCCACCGAGAGCGCATTGGTCACGTCGGTGGCGGAGAGGCCGTATTGGCGCATCGCCTCGGGGTTCAGGTCGGCCTGGACCTGCTTGACCTTGCCGCCGTAAGGCAGGGGGATCGCCGCGCCCTTCACCGAGGCGAGCTGCGGACGGATGAAGCTGGACGCCTGGTCGAACAGGGTGGTCTGCGACAGGTTCGGGCTGGACAGGGCCAGTTGCAGCACCGGCAGGCTGGAGGCGTTGAAGCTCAGGATCGTCGGCGGGGTCACCCCCTGCGGCATCTGTTTGAGCACGGTCTGCGACGCCGCGCCGACCTGGGCCAGGGCGGCGTTGATGTTCACGCTCGGCTGGAAGAAGACCTTGATGACGCCGTAGTTCTGCATCGATTGGGATTCGATGTGTTCGATATTGTTGACGCTCGTGGTCAGCGCGCGCTCGTAATAGGTCACGATCCGGCCGGCCATGTCGTCGGGCGACATGCCCTGGTAGCTGAACACCACCGCCACGACCGGCGCATTGATGTTCGGGAAGATGTCGACCGGGCTGGTGACCGACGAAATCGTGCCGAAGATCAGGATCAGCAGAGCCATGACGACGACGGTGTAGGGCCGCGCCAGGGCAAGGCGGACGAGCGCGGTCATCGCGAATCTCCCCAATCGCCGGCCCAGGCAGCACAGGCGGCGAGTTCAGTCAGGTATCCCTCGACAGCGCGCAGAGCCTGGCCGCTGTCGGGGTCGTCGGCGTTCGAGAGCGCCATGATGCGCGTGTCGACCTGCTCGGCGTGCAAAAGGTCTGCCAGCGCGCGCAGGTTGAGGTCCAGGGCGGTGTCGGCGTTATGGACGATGCGGATGCGAGCCGCCCGCCGCAGGCTCGGGATCGGCAGGGGGATCGGCGGCGGCTCGAGCGCCAACGCCCCGCACAGGGCGGGGCTTTCCGACAGGGCGCGCTCCAGCGCCAGACCGGCGGCCCGGCCGCGGCCCACCACGATGACCTGGGACGGTGCAAGGCCAAGCGCACGGCTGGACGCCTCCAGCGCCTGGCTCAGAGCGGCCGGCGAGCCGAGGTCGTCCGGTGCGATGGAGTAGGCGGCGAAGGCGACGAACGGCAGCGCCGTCCGCCAAGCGTCGATCCAGGCGGTCGAGATCGCCTCCTCGGGCGTGTATAGCAGCACCACCAGCCCCTCCCGCGCGAGGGGTACGGGCGCGAGCAGGCGCAGGCGGTCTGAAGGCGTCGGTTTCACGGTGACGGTCGTCCGGAGCACGTGCCAAACTGCGTCACCTCCCTGAATGCGCCCAGTGCATTCTCGCCATTTGCGTATGCATGATATGCACGTGGGATGTCCGGCCAGCCGCCTTTCGACCTGAACCTGCTGCGCGTCTTCGATGCGGTGATGGAGGCGCGCAGCGTGACGCGGGCGGCCGAGAAGCTGGGCATGAGCCAGTCGGCGCTCAGTCACGCCCTGTCGCGGCTGCGCTGGCGGCTGAACGACCAGCTGTTCGTCCGCACGCCAGAGGGGATGACGCCGACGCCGCGGGCCGAGCGACTGGCAGGGGCGGTGGCCCGTCTGCTGGCGGACCTGCAGAGGGCGCTGGCGTCCAGCGACTTCGACCCCGGCGCGGCGGAGCTGGATTTCCGTGTGGCCGTCAACAACTATGCGGCGCTGGTGCTGGCTGGCCCGATCTTCGCCGCCGCGCGCGTGCAAGGCCCGGCCATCCGCCTCAGCATCCGGCCCAGCGGCACCTTGAACGTGCCCGAGCGGCTGGACCGGGGGGAACTCGACCTCGCCCTCCTGGGCCGCACCCCGAACCAGGAGCGGCTGAGCCGCCGCAAGCTGCTCGAGGACACCTTCGTGGCCGTCGCCCGCCGGGGCCACCCGTCCGTGCAGTCCGAGCTGACGCTGCAGGCCTTCGCCGACACGCCCCACCTGGTGATCACCTCCAGCGGCGACGACATCGGCTTCGTGGCCGAGGAGCTGGAGCGCGCCGGCCGGCAGCGCCACGTGGGGGCTGAGGCGCCCTTCCTGTCGAGCGGGCCCATCCTGCTGCAGTCCGGCCTTCTGGCGGTGATGGCGCGGCGGGTGGCGGAGGAGTTCCAGCGCAGCTTTCCCGTCGACCTTTTCCCGCTGCCGATCGCCTCGCCGCCGGTGTCGACCTACATGGTCTGGCACAGCCGCTTCGACGACGATCCCCCGCACATGTGGCTGCGCCGCCTGGTGAGCGCCTCGATCAGCTGACCGCCCGCTCGGCGAGGGCTTGACGGGGCGGCCGCGCCGCCGTTTTCCGGCCTGAAATAGCTGACACCCGTCCGCCGTCTTTCCGCCGAACCGTGGAGCCGCCCCGATTCGTACGCTCCTGATCCTCGCGGCCGCCGCGGCGGCCTCCCACGCCGGCGCGCCCGCAGCGCCGCCCGCTGCGGCGCCCCAGCCTCCGGCGTCGATCGCGCCCTACGCCGCGGAGAACGACCAGGCCGACGCGGACCTGCACGCGATCATCGCCAAGGTGCGCTCGCCCACGGCCACGGACGCGGACCTGAAGGCGGCCAGCGCCGCCCTGCCGCCGGTCCAGGCCAAGCTGGACGACGTCCTGTCGAACCTGACGCCGCGGATGCAGCAGGCCGATGCGCGGCTGGGCCAGCTGGGGCCGCCGCCGTCCGCCTCCCAGCCGCCCGAGAACCCCGAGATCAAGGTCCTGCGCCAGCGGGTGAGCGCCTTCCACGAGGCGCTCGACACGGAGATCAAGCAGGCTCGCCTGCTGGACCTGGAGCTCGACCAGACCGGCCAGGCCATCACCCAGCGCCGCCAGGCCCTGTTCTCGGCCATGCTGTGGCGGCGCGGCGACGGCCTGTTCAACCCGTCGCTCTGGTCCGAGCTGGTCATCGCGGGGCCTGGCGACATGGCGCGCCTGGAGCGGTTCGCCGCCGCCGCCGTTGGCCAGATCCAGGCGGGGCGCGGGCCGGGCGGCTTCGCCCTGCTGGGCCTGCTGCTCCTGGGCGCCGCGCTGCTGGTGGGGCCTGTCCGGGCGGGGCTGCAGAGGGCCGGGCTGTGGGCGCTGCTGCGGCCCGGATCGGACCATCGCCTGCTTCGATCCGGCGCCGCGGTGTGGCGCACGGTCTGCGTCACCGGCTCCGTGTTCGCCGCCGCCATGCTCCTGCGGCACGGGCTGCACGGCATGGGCCTGTCCACCCCGCAGCTGGACGCCGTGCTCCAGGCGGCCGTGCCGGCGGTCGGCTTCGGGGCGCTGGTGGCGGGGCTCGGCGGCGCACTGCTGTCGGCCGGCCGGCCCGAGCGCCGCCTGGCGCCGGTGTCCGACGCCCGGGCCGCCCGCCTGGCCCCGTTCCCCGCCCTGATCGGCGCGACGGCCGCCCTGTCGGGGCTGCTCGCGGGCGCGCTGCCGGCGCTGGGCCTCAGCCGCCCCGCCTGTGACGCCGGCCAGAGCTTCGCCCTGCTGCTCGAGCTCGGGACGATCCTGGCGGCCTTGTCGGCGATGAGCGGCCGGTCCGCGGCCGAGCCGGAGGCGCAGTCGCCCGCGACGCCGAACGTGCTGTGGGCCTCCACCGGCATCGCCGCCTGGCTGGCGGCGGGGGCGGCCCTGGCGTGCCTTGTGGCGGGCTATGCGTCGCTCGCCGACTTCCTGGTCGGAGAGCTGATCTGGGTCGTCCTGATCCTGTCCAGCCTGTTCCTCCTGCTCCGCTTCGCCGACGACGCCATCACCGCCCTGTGCTCGCCCGACGGCCCGGCCGGGCGGCGGTTCGGGCGGGTCACGGGCCTGACGGCGAACACGCTGGAGCAGGGCGGGGTGCTGGCCTCCGGCCTCGCCCGGGTCGTGCTGTTCCTGCTCGGGTGGGCGGCGATCCTCGCCCCGTTCGAGGCGGGGGCGCAGGACGCCCTCAGCCGGTTCACCGCCTCGGACCTGGTGCTGCGGCTGGGCCAGGTGACCGTGTCGCCCGCCGCCGTGGCCGAGGCGATCGCCATCTTCCTCCTGGGCCTGCTGGCCACCAAGGCGATCCGGCGCTGGCTGGAGCAGACCTACCTGCCCAAGACCGCGATGGACGTGGGGGTGCAGGTCTCGGTCGCGGCGGCCGTCACCTATCTGGGCGCCTTCATCGCCCTGCTCATGGCCTGCGCCTACCTCGGCCTCAGCCTGGACCGGATCGCGCTGCTGGCGAGCGCCCTGTCGGTGGGGATCGGCTTCGGCCTGCAGTCGGTGATCGGCAACTTCGTCTCCGGCCTGATCCTGCTGGCGGAGCGGCCGGTTAGGGTCGGCGACTGGGTGTCGATCGGCGGGCTGGAGGGGGACGTGCGGCGCATCAGCGTGCGCGCCACCGAGATCGAGATGGGCGACAAGTCCAAGCTGATCGTGCCCAACTCCGACCTGATCTCCAAGACGGTGCGCAACGTCACCCACGCCGGCGCGATCGGGCAGGTGAAGATCGTCTTCAAGCTGGACGACAGCGCCGACCCGCTGCTGGTCCGCGAGCTGGTGATGGACTGTCTGACCTCCCACGCCGAGGTGCTGTCCAGCCCGGGGCCGTCCTTCTTCATGAACGACGTGCGGGACGGGGCGCTGGAGTTCACCGCCTTCGCCTATGTGGCCTCGGCGCGGGACGTCTATCGGGTCAAGAGCGAGCTGTTGTTCACCATCGTGCCGACCCTGCGCGGACGGCAGCTGACGTTCGCCAACTCCTCGCCCGTGGTGCGGGTGGAGATGGCGGAGCGCTCGACCGACGCCCCGGCCTGAGGCGCGGGCGAACCGTCAGGCGGCGGCGAGCGCCGCCGTCAGCGCCTGGCCGGTGTCGTCCGCCAGGGCCGCCCGGCGCAAGGCGCCCAGGCCGGCGGCGGCGTCGGGCCGGCCCGCCAGCCGGGTTCCGGCGTCCATGATCCGGTCGAAGTTGGCGCGGCCCCGCTCGAAGGTGTCGGAATAGCCCTTCAGCAGCTCCTGCGTGCGGACGATCTCCAGGGCGAGGGCGCGGTCCGTCAGGCTCGCCTCCGCGATCCGCTTCAGCCAGGCTTCGATCCGCTGCTGCTCGTCCCGATAGCGCAGGGTGGAGCGGCGCATCGGCCGCAGCCCGGCGAGCAGGTACAGGACCAGGAACCAGCCGAGCGAGGTGGTCCGCACATGGCGCCCACGGCGGAACAGCGGCTCCAGCCGGCGACGCAGGCCCGGCCGGCCCAGGATGGCCGAGCCGACCGCGGCGGGGAGGGTCTCGCAGACCTCCTGCAGGCGCGGATGGAAGTAGTCGACGACGCTCATCACCTGGGACGGCGCCACGCCGACGTCCGCCCGGATGCGCGCATCGCGGCTGGCTCGGATCTTCAGGTCGGCGACGCGGATGGTGTCCTCGTAGGCCATCCACAGGGCGAGACGACGCGCGGTCTCGGCGGTCAGGCGCTCGCCGTCCGCACCCGCCACGGCGTCGATCGCCGCCAGCCGGTCCAGGTACAGCTCGGCGTAGGCGAGGTCCTGGAAGTCCATCAGCCGGCGCACGCCCTCCAGGGCGGCGGGATGGGCGCAGGGGGGCAGTTGCGCCTCGACCCGCGCCTTCAGCGCCCGCCCGGCCGGCGTGGTCGGTTCGGGCGGCGCGGCGGGGAGGGCGGCGCTGGGCGCCTCGCCCCCCGCCTGGGCGCTCTCGAAGCCCTGCTGGAAGCCCTTCAGGTTGCTGTCGACGGCCTTGCCGCCCTTGCGGATCGCCGCCTCGAACGCCTCGGCCGGGAAGGGAAGGGCGCCGCTGCCGGCCAGGGCGCCGAACATGACCGAGCTGATCACGCTCTTCGATCGCAGGGCCGCCTCGGCCATGTCGAAGCCGATGAAGCGGGCGGCGCGCTGGACGGCCCGCTCCAGCACCCGCTCGCCCGAGACCCGCCCGTCCCCCGCCGCCGACTTTTCGGAGATGGCGAACACCCGATGGGTCGAGCCGATCAGGGTGGTGCGGTCGGGACTGACGAAACCCCGCACCATGGCGCGGCCGACCTCCATCAGCTCGGAGGCGATGACCACGTCCACATCGCCCGGCACGGGCATCATCGCCAGCACCGGCGGCGGCCGGTTGTCGCCGGGCGCCGGGCGCCGCAGCATCTCGATGTAGTAGATGGTCGAGCCGGTGCGCTGGGCGACGCCCGGCACCGACGTGCCCTGGGCGATGAAGCCGTTATGGGCGGCCGTCTCCAGGATCCAGTCGGCCAGCACGCCGCCGCCCTCGCCGCCCAGCGCGAGGATGGCCAGGGTGATGCGGTCCCGCTCCGCGGACGGTTGCGCGGCCATCAGAACGCCCGCGCCGCCAGGCTGCGCGCCTGGGCCGCCCGCAGCCAGCCGATCACCGCGGCGTTCAGGCGGCTCTTCAGCCGGTCCCAGCGGCTGGGGTTGGTCACCAGGGCGACCTTGTAGAAGGAGGGGCAGAGCACGGCGGCGTGCGCCACCTCCCCGCAGTTGCCGCAGCCGACGCAGCTGTCGTCGATGTGGGTGACGGGGTGGCTGCGCAGCGGGTCGGGGTTCGGCTTGACGCTCAGCGAGGGGCAGCCTGACAGGCGGATGCAGGCGTGATCGCCGGTGCAGGTGTCCGCGTCCACGCCGAACCGCTCCCGCACCACCCGCCGGCCCTCCCGGGCCGCCTTGGCCAGCAGCGGCTTGATTCGCCGCTGCTTGTTCAGCATGCACTCCGACTGGGCCACGATCAGCTTGGGGCCGGGCTCCGGGGTCGTCAGCGCGGCCTTCAGGGTGTCGCGCATGGTCGCGACGTCGTAGGTGCGCGTCAGCGTGCGGGCCCAGGCGACGCCGAGGCCGCGGGCGGCCTTCTCGATCGGGTTGTTGGTCTTGCGTCCGGCGTTCTGGGCCTTGGAGGACAGGATGTCCTGGCCACCCGTGGCGGCGGAGTAGCCGTTGTCCACCACGATGGTGACGGTCTCGTCCTGGTTGAACACCGCTCCGCCGAGGCCGGAGGTCAGGCCGTTATGCCAGAAGCCGCCGTCGCCCATCATGGCGATGGCCCGCTTGCCCTGAGGCCGGAACGCCGCCGCCCCGGCCGTGCCGAGGCCATAGCCCATGGTGGTGTTGCCGATGTGGAAGGGCGGCAGGATCGAGAACAGGTGGCAGCCGATGTCGGCGGAGACGTGGAACTCGCCCAGCTCGCGCTGGACCAGCTTCATCGCCGAGAAGATCGGCCGCTCGGGACAGCCGGTGCAGAACCCCGCCGGGCGCGGCGGCACCACCTGGGCCAGCTCGGTCTCAGGGGGAACGGCGGGCAGCTCCGCCGGCGCGCGGCCCGGCGCATGGGCGCGCAGGAAGGCCAGCACGCCGTCGCGCAGCACCGCCCCCGAGTACTCCCCCGCCCTGGGCAGCAGCGCCTTGCCGACGACCCGGGTCTGCAGGTCGGCGCGGCGCAGGAGGGTGTTCAGCTCGTGCTCGATGAACTCCGGCTGGCCTTCCTCCACCACCAGCACCGCCGACTTGCCGGCGCAGAAGGCGGTCACCTCCTCCGGGATCAGCGGATAGGTGACGTTCAGGCAGTAGACGGGGATGCGGCAGCCGCCGAATGCGTCCGACAGGCCCGCCAGCTCCAGGGCGCGGTTCAGAGTGTTAAACAGGCCGCCCTGGACGATGACGCCGATGTCGTTGCGCTCCGGCCCGAACCGCTCGTTCAGCCGGTGCTCGGCGACGAAGCGCTGGGCGGCGGGCCAGCGTTTCTGCACCTTCTCCACCTCGTGGGTGAAGATGGCCGGGGGCAGGACGATGCGCTCCACGTCGCGCCGGGGGTTGGCCGCGGCCTCGCCGACGGTCAGCGGCGGGCGGCGGTTGTCCCGCGCGACGAAGCTGCCGGTCAGGTGGCAGCTGCGCACCCGCAGCTGCAGCATGACCGGGGTGTTCGAGGCCTCGGACAGCTCGAAGCCCTTCTCCACCATGTCGACGATGCTCGGCAGGTTGGGCCGCGGGTCCAGCAGCCACATCTGGGACTTCATGGCGAAGGCGTGGGTGCGCTCCTGCATGATGGAGGAGCCCTCGCCGTAGTCCTCGCCGATGATCACCAGGGCGCCCCCCGTGACGCCGCCGCTCGCCAGGTTGGACAGGGCGTCGGAGGCGACGTTGGTGCCGACCACCGACTTCCACGCCACCGCCCCGCGCAGGGGATAGTTGACCGAAGCGGCCAGCATGGCGCCGGCCGCCGCCTCGCTGGCGTTGGACTCGAAGTGTACGCCCAGCTCCTTCAGCAGGGGATCGGCGTCGGAGAAGACGTCCATCAGGTGGCTGATCGGCGAACCCTGGTAGCCGCCCACATAGGCGACGCCGGCCTGCAGCAGGGCCTTGGTCACCGCCAGTATGCCTTCGCCCTCGAACACCTCGCCTTCGCCGAGGCGCAGCCGCTCGACCTCCTTCTTGAACGAGCGTTCGGCCATGGCTCAGCCCTCCACGAAGGCCAGCACGCGCAGCGGGCTGCCCGAGCCGCCGACGATCTTCAGCGGCGCGGCCACCAGCACAGCCCCGGTGGGCGGCAGCTGGTCCAGGTTCTGCAGGCACTGCAGGCCGTAGCGCCCGGCGGCGTGGAACAGGGTGTGGGCCGGATAGGCCGGGTCCATCAGGTGGGCCTGGCCGGCGTCGGTGCCGATGGTCTCCACGCCGAAGCCGTGCGCGTCGCGCTCCTCGATCAGGAAACGGCAGGCCTGCGGGTCGGGACCGGGCGTATGGGCGCCGTCGGCCCGGCGGTTGGTGTAGGCGTCCGCGTCGCGCTTGGACCAGTCTGTGCGGAACAGCACCCAGGCGCGCGGGGGGATGCGGCCGTGCTCGGCCTCCCACGCCTCGATCTTCTCCTTGGTGAGCACATAGTCCGGGTCGGCGGCGCATTCGGCGGAGCAGTCGATCACCACGGCCGGGCCGACGAAGTCGCGCGGAGCGATGGCGTCCACGGTGTTGTCGGCCAGGTCGCGCCCCGTCACCCAGTGGATCGGCGCGTCGAAGTGGGTGCCCGTGTGCTCGCCGACGGTGAAGTTGTTCCAGTACCAGGCGACGCCGCGCTCGTCGTAGCGGGAGATCTCCTGCCGGCTGAAGGCGGCGGTCTGGCCGAAGGGCTCCGGCAGCACCAGCAGCGGCGTGTCCTCCGACAGGGGCTGGGTCAGGTCGATGGTGCGGATCGCGCCGGAGGAGACGGCGGCGGCGAACGTCGCCAGGGTGGAGAGCGACATGGTGGACCTCCCGTGCGCCTCGCGGGCGCTTCTGAGGGGAGGCTGAATGTGAAAACGTGCATATGCAATCTTTTTCATGCCGGCGCATTTGCAGCGCGGTCGACTGCGCGATAGGCGGGCAGGGGAGGCGTCGAATTGGACAATCGGATACTGGGGGATCCGGGCACCTCGGCGTTCCAGGTCGACAAGTACCCATTCTTCCTGCTGAACCGGCTGGTCGCCCGCTACAACACGGTGGTGGAGGCGCAGCTTAGGGCGGTCGGCCTCGACATCCCCTATTGGCGCGTCCTGATGATCCTGGGGGAGCGCAGCCCCCGCGGCGTGCGCGACATCGCCGCCGCGGCGGTGATCCCCCTCTCGACCATGACGCGCATCATCCAGCGCATGGCGGCGGCGGGCCTGGTCGACGCCGCGCCGAGCGCGGAGGATGCGCGCGTCACCAAGGTGAGCCTGACCGTCCTTGGCGAGCGCAAGCTGTCGGAGGCGAGGGCCGCCACCGCGCCCGTCTACGCCAGCGTGATCCAGGGGCTGACCGCGGGCGACTTCGATCGCCTGCTGGAGCTGCTCGGCCGGCTGTACGAGAACCTCGACGGGACGGACCTCCCGGCCAGGTCGCCGGCGCCGCCGCGGTGACGGCGCGGACGCCCCGATCCGCGGCGCCGGATCGGCCCGGCGCCCGATCCGCGGGCGCCCGTCCGGGCAGGTTGCAGAAAACGCTTCAAATCTAAAAGAGTTGGCGCCACTCTGCCGCCACGATTTCCGAGCGGCCGCCTCGCCGTTGTGGAGGGCGCATACATATGAATACTGATGAGACCGCGCGGAGCGCCGCTGGCTTCAAGCGCCTCCTACGCGCTGGCACGGTCGCCGGGGTCTTCGCGCTTGGCGGCATAAGGGCCGCGGCCGCAGAGCCCCCGCCGCCTCCCGCGCCCCTGGTCGTCCATGCCGGAGAACTGCTGGAGACGCCCGGCCGGCCGCCGATCGCCCAGGCCACGCTGGTGGTGGTGGACGGCAAGGTCCAGTCCGTCCGCCAGGGCTTCGTGGGGCCAGAGGCGGTCGGCCTGCCCGCCGCGACCGAGGTGGTGGACCTGTCGCGCATGTTCGTCATGCCGGGCTTCATCGACTTGCACGTGCATCTGGCCGGCGCCGGGCCTGGCGACACCTACGTCCGCAAGCCGACAGAATACTTCGCCCTGATCGGCGCCCATAACGCCAACACCACCCTGATGGCGGGGTTCACCACGGTGCGCGACCTGGGCTCGATCGGTTACCAGGTCTTCGCCCTGCGCGATGCGATCAAGGACAACCTGGTGCCCGGGCCCAAGGTCCTGGCCTCCGGCGACCCGCTGAGCCCCACGGACGGCCACGCCGACAACCACGGCTACCGCGAGGAGGTGATGGACGCCCTGCCGCGGCGGGGCGTTTGCGACGGCGCCGACGACTGCCGCCGCGCCGTGCGCGCCGCCGTGAAGCGCGGGGCGGACGTGATCAAGGTGATGGCCAGCGGCGGCACGCTGGATGAATCCGACGCCCCCACCGACCAGCAGTTCACCGACGAGGAGCTGAAGGCCATCGCCGACACCGCCCATGCCCTGGGCCGCAGGGTCACCGCCCACGCCCACGGCGACGGGGCGGTGGCCGCCTGCGTGCGGGCCGGCTTCGACTCGGTGGAGCATGGCATGTGGGCCAGCGACGACACCCTGCGGGCCATGAAGGCCAAGGGCGTCTGGCTGGTGCCCACGGTCTGGCCGATCGATTACGTGGGCGACACCGACGAGAAGAAGCGCCACGGCCCGATGAAGGACCTGCCCCCCGTCTCCTTCGCCAAGGTGTTGGCGCTGAAGGACCGGCCCAAGGTGCTGGCGCGCCACGCGGTGGCGATCGGGACGAAGATCGCGCTGGGCACCGACGCCGGCGTCTATCCGCACGGCCAGAACGCCCACGAATTCGTCGAATACGTGGACGCCGGCATGACGCCCATGCAAGCGCTGACGGCCGGCACCTCCGACGCGGCGCTGGCCGGCGGGATCAAGGGCGTGGGCAAGCTCGAGCCCGGCATGGCGGCCGACATGGTGGCCCTGCCGGTCAGCCCGCTGAAGGACATCAACGCGGTGCTGAACGTGCCCTTCGTCATGCGCGACGGCATCATCTTCAAGTCGGACGGGGCGGAGACGTCGCAGGCGCGCCAGCAGCACGCCGCCATCGCGCCCGACGTCCAGGACGCCTTCTGAACCCCTCGCCCGGAACCCGACCGATGAAGCTTCGCGCCAGACTGCTCGCCGCCGCCTTCGCCCTGATCGGCGGCGGCGCGGCTCACGCCGCCGCCTACACCTTCCAGCACGTCACCCTGATCGACGGCCGGGGCCACGCCCCCAAGCAGGACATGAGCGTCACCGTGCAGGACGGCCGCTTCACCCGCATCCTGCCCACCGCCCTGGCCGGCGCGCCGATCGGCACGCCCATCGACGGCCGCGGCAAATACCTGATCCCCGGGCTGATGGACATCCACATCCACCTGAAGGGCTATGTGCGGGACAACGTCGCCTATCCGCCCACCAGCGGCCAGAAGCTGACGGGCGCCGGCCACGTGGACCGGCTGGCGGGCGAGCAGGCGCTGGCCAGCTTCCTGTACGCCGGCGTGACCACCGTGCTGGACGTCGGCAACATGCCGGAGAACACCTTGCCCCTGCGCGCCGACGAGCGGGCGGGCAAGGTGATGGGTCCGCACTTCTTCGCCACCGGCAACCTGGTCACCTATCCGGGCAGCCACGGCACGGCGATGGCGGTGAACGTCACCAAATGGCCCGAGGCCGAGGCCCAGCTGCAGCAGCAGTTCGAGACCCAGCACCCCGACGTCCAGAAGATCACCTATGACGACGAAGGCTGGGGCGCCCGTCCGCTGATCCCGATCCTGCCGCGCGACCTGCTGCAGCACATCATCGAGTTCTACAACGACCACGGTGTGCGCACGACCATCCACATCTCAAACGAAAGCCGCGCGCGCGAGGCGATCTACTCCGGCGTCGACAGCCTGGCGCACACCCCGGTGCAGGGGCCGGTGACGGACGCCTTCGTGAAGCTGATGGCGGCGAAGCAGACCCCCTCGGCCTCGACCATGACGATCGGCGACAACTACAGCCGCGTGCACGACCACCCGGAGTTCCTGGACCAGCCGCTGTACGTCGCCACCATGAGCGCCAAGGAGCGGGCGGACCTGAAGGCGCTGGCCGCGGCCGGCGGCGAGACTGCGCTGAAGGGCAGTTCGCCCCTGTACCAGCGCACCTGGCGGGTGTGGATGCAGAACCAGACGCCGATCCTGCAGGACAACATCCGGCGCATCGATGCGGCCGGCGGGGTGATCGCCTGCGGCACCGACACCTCCAACGGCGCCAGCACCCAGCGGGAGCTGGAGCTGCTGGCCCAGGCCGGCGTGCCGAACCTGGAGGTGATCAAGATCGCCACCTACAACAGCGCGCGCCTGCTGGGGAAACAGGACGAGATGGGCAGCGTGGAGGAGGGCAAGCTGGCCGACGCCGTGCTGCTGAACGCCGATCCCGTCGCCGACATCAACAACGCGAAGAGCATCGCCCTGGTCATGAAGGCGGGCGAGGTGGTGGACGAGAGCCGCCTGCCGCTGGCCGGCGGCCCGCAGCGGCGGCGCTGGGGCGGCTGATCCCCGTGGGCGGCGAGGCGGCCCCGGCCCCGGCCCCGACTCCGAGGCGCCGCCGCCTCAGCCCGTGAACGCCTGCAGGCCGGTCTGGGCGCGGCCCAGGATCAGGGTATGGATGTCGTAAGTGCCCTCGTAGGTGTTCACGGCCTCCAGGTTGCACATGTGGCGCATGACGTGGAACTCGTCGCTGACGCCGTTGCCGCCGTGCATGTCGCGCGCCATCCGGGCGACCTCCAGCGCCTTGCCGCAGTTGTTGCGCTTGACCACCGAGATCATCTCCGGCGCGGCGTGGCCTTCGTCCAGCAGCCGGCCGACGCGCAGGGACGCCTGCAGACCGAGTGCGATCTCGGTCTGCATGTCGACCAGCTTCTTCTGGAACAGCTGGTTGGCGGCGAGGGGGCGGCCGAACTGCTTGCGGTCCAGCCCGTACTGGCGCGCCGTCCGCCAGCAGAACTCCGCAGCGCCCAGCGCGCCCCACGAGATGCCGTAGCGGGCCTTGTTCAGGCAGCCGAACGGCCCCGACAGCCCCGAGACGTTCGGCAGCAGGTTGGCGGCGGGGACGAGCACGTCCTGCAGCACGATCTCGCCGGTGATGGAGGCGCGCAGCGACAGCTTGCCCTCGATCTTGGGGACGCTGAAGCCCTCCGTTCCGCGCTCCACCACGAAGCCGCGGATCACCCCGTCCAGCTTGGCCCAGACCACCGCCACGTCGGCGATCGGGCTGTTGGTGATCCAGGTCTTGGCGCCGTTCAGCCGGTAGCCGTCGGTCGTCGCCTCGGCCCGGGTCTCCATGCCGCCCGGGTCGGAGCCGTGGTTGGGCTCGGTCAGGCCGAAGCAGCCGACCAGCTCGCCCGACGCCAGGCCGGGCAGCCATTTGCGCCGCTGCGCCTCGTCGCCGTAGGCGTAGATGGGATGCATGACCAGGGAGGACTGCACGCTCATGGCCGAGCGGTAGCCGCTGTCCACCCGCTCCACTTCGCGGGCGATCAGGCCGTACGCGACGTGGCTGGCGTCCGCGCCGCCGTACTCCGAGGGCAGGGTGGCGCCCAGCAGGCCCAGCGCCCCCATCTTGCGCATGATGGCACGGTCGAAAGTCTCGGTGCGCGCCGCCATGGTCACGCCGGGCTGCAGCTCGCCCTGGCAGAAGTCGTGGGCGGCGTCGCGGATGGCGCGCTCCTCCTCGGTCAGCTGCGCGTCGAGCGCGAAGGGGTCCTGCCAGTCGAAGGCGCTCGCCTTGGCCATGGGGGCTCCTGGTGTTGAAGGTGAAAGGTCAGGCGTCGCGGACGACGGGGTCGAGCGGGGCGTCCAGCCGGCGGGCGGCGGCGCGGCCCGGCGCTTTCGCCTTCCACGCCATGTACGCCAGGGTCAGCAGGCCGAGCCAGGGCAGGCCGACGATCCAGGAGACGTTCCAGACCTCCCGGTCCAGGCCCATGGTCACCAGCAGGGCGGCGAGCAGAGCCAGGCCGGCGATCTGCATCCACGGGAAGAAGGGCATCCGCACCGGCAGCTCGGCGGCGGGATGGCGGCGGCGGAACACCAGATGGCTCGCCAGTATGCTCATCCACACGATGATCGCGCCGAACAGGGCCACGCCCAGCAGGTAATTGTAGGCCATGGGCGTGATCTTGGAGATGGCGGCCGAGACGAAGATGCAGGCGCCGGAGACCCAGACCGCCTCCATGGGGCTGCCGTCCTTGTTCAGCCGGCCGAACAGGCGGGGCGCATAGCCGCCGCGGGAGAGCGAGAACAGCATCCGCCCGCACAGGTAGACGTTGGTGTTCATGCTGGACAGCGCCGCCGTCAGCACCACGAAGTTCATCACGCCCGCCGCCTGGCGTATGCCCACGTGCTGCAGCACCTGGACGAAGGGGCTGACCTTCACGATCTTGGCCGCCGTGATGTTCCACGGCACGTAGGTGACCACCACCGTCAGGGCCAGCACGTAGAACAGGAACAGCCGCAGCGCCATGCTGCGCAGCGCGGCGGGGATCGCCGTCCTGGGGTCCGCCGTCTCGCCCGAGGTGACGGCGATCACCTCGATCCCGTTGTAGGACAGCACGCCCAGGATCACGGCCATCCACATGCCGTAGAGCCCATGCGGGAAGAAACCGCCCTCGGCATGGGTCAGGTTGTGCAATCCCACCGGCTTCACGCCGACGCCGAAGATGCTGACGATGCCGAGCGCGATGAAGGCGATGATCGCCGTCACCTTGATGAACGAGAACCAGTACTCCGTCGTGCCGAAGTGCTTGACCGAGCGGGTGTTGATGAACAGCAGCAGGGCGGTGAGCGCTAGCGCCCAGGCCCACACCGGCGTGCCGGGGAACCAGTAGGTCATGTAGACGCCGGCGGCCACCGCCTCGCCGCCGATGGCGATCACCTGGGCCGCCCAGTAGGTGTAGCGCACCACGAACCCCGCCCAGGGGCTGAGGTAGGTCTCCGCATAGGCGCCGAACGAGCCGGCGCTGGGGTGCACCACCGCCATCTCCGACAGGCTGAGCACCATGACCACGGCGATGAAGCCGGCGATGGCGTAAGACAGGATAACCGAGGGGCCGGCGTAGCCGATCGCAAGACCGCTGCCGGCGAACAGGCCCGTGCCGATCGCCCCGCCCAGGCCGATCATGACCACCTGGGCCTTGCTCAGGCCCTTGTGGAGCCCGGCTTCCCGCTCGGCGACGTCGGTCATGTTGGAAACCTGCACGAGGCCACCATCGGCCGGAGCGGGAAGGGCGTCAAGTTACTTTAAGCTTCAAATTTATGGGCGGCTCAGTAGTTGATCGACGGATTGTCGCCCGGATAGATCACGCCCACCACGTCCAGCCCGCCTTCGGACACGCACTGCACCGAATGCAGCTGCTTGCGGGGCAGGAACATGATGTCGCCGGCCTGGCAGCGGGCCTTGCGGGTCTCGGTCCAGACCATGCCCTCGCCCCGCAGGAAGATCAGGCTCTCCTCGTAGAGATGGCGATGGGGCTCGGCCTTGGAGGGCGGGATGTTGCCGATGAACTGGGTCACCATGGTCGAGCCATGGTCCCGGTTCACCAGGATCTGGAACGAGCGCTCGGCCATGGCCTGGCGCTGGGCGGGATCGACGTCGGCGCGCCGGTCCGGGAACGCCGCCTCGAAGTGCGGCGGCAGGTCGGGCAGGAGGCTGAGGTCCTCGCCGCCCGGTCCGTTGGTGATGAACAGGCGCAGCGGCTCGGGGCCCGGGTTGACGATGCGATAGGCTTCGGACGGGCGGACATAGAGCCCGCTCTTCTGGAAGACGGGGAAGCGGCGCGCGCCGATCTCCACCTCGCCCTGGCCGTCGATCACGAACAGGACCGTATGGCGCCCGTCCGCGGAGATGGCGGGGGAGATCCCGGGCGCGACCTCGGCGTAGAATTGCGACTGGTGCAGCGCGCCGAGCGCCGGGCTGATAGTAGCGCACCAGGCGAGCGCCCCGCTGCGCGCCAGCTCGGCCCGGGCCGGCGAGAACAGATAGCAGTCGTTGTCGAGCTGCAGGAGCGGGCCGGTGTCCGGCTCGACCGTGGCGATCGCCCGGTTCTGGGCGCTCAGCGGATCGTCGTCGCGGTAGCCGCCCGGCAGGTTGGAGTGGGCGCCGTCGCAGAAGGGCGGCGTCCTGGTGTGCTTGCAGCCGCAGAAGATGACGTCCTCGTCGGCCTTGGCCTTGAACAGGACGGGCAGGAAGTCCGTGCCGACGTGCGAGGCGCCGTCGCAGAAGGGCTGGGTGGTCGAGCGGCCGCAGGCGCACCACAGGTAGCGCTTGCCGGCCTCGACCTCGTGATAGTAGCCCTTGCGATAGGCGATGACGGGCGTCGTCATGTGCCGGACCTCCTGCCGCGTCCCCTCAGAAGCTCCGGGTGACCGAGACGCCGACCGTGCGCGGCCGGATGGTGAGCAGGGCCAGCGGGTCCTGCGCCGAGTTGATCGCCGAGATTTGCGCCCGGTCGTCGCCGAGGTTGCGCGCGAACAGCGACGCCGTCCAGGGGCCGCTGGTGAGCGCGGTGCGCAGGTTCAGCAGCACATAGGAATGCAGGCCGACGTTGTAGATGTCGCTGGCCAGGTTGGTCGCGCTGTTGACGCTGTCGCGGTAGGTGACGTCGCCCGCCAGCGTCCAGCTCAGGTGGTCGTTGATCGGGAAGGTGTAGTCCGCGCTGATGTTGCCCTGGAACTTGGGCACATAGGCGAGGTGGTCGCCGGTGACGCCCAAGGTGGGGTTGGCGGCCGCCTGGGCGGCGGTGGCGCCGCGGGTCAGGACCGCATCCTGGTACGAGCCGGTGAGGCTGAGCGTCAGGTAGCGGATCGGCTTGGTGTCGAACTCGAACTCCGCGCCGGTGATCTGGGCGTCGCCCGCGTTGCCGGTATAGGTGAAGGCGCCGTCGGCGGTGGTCTCCGGCTGCTGGATGTTGTTCCACAGGATGCCGTAGCCGTCGACGGCGTACTCCAGCTTGCCGTCGAACAGCTTGCCCTTCAGCCCGGCCTCGTAGTTCCACAGGGTGTCCGGGGCGTAGGCGCCCGGGATCGGCTCGAACGGCTGGCTCTGGGCGTTCAGGCCGCCGCCGCGGAAGCCCTGCGAGGCGGTGACGTAGACCATCAGGTTCGGATTGACCTTGTAGGAGCCGTTCGCCTTGAACGTGGTCTTGCTGAAGGTCTGCTGCTGGTCGGGGATCACCACCAGGTTCTTGCCGGCCGGGAAGCCGCCGAAGGGGTGCAGCTGCTCCTGAACGCCCTGCAGCGTCTCGGTGTAGTAGCGCACGCCGCCGACCAGCTGCAGCTTTGACGTGACGTCCCAGGTCACCTCGCCGAAGCCGGCGTAGGAGGTGGTCTGGCGGTTGTCCAGGCGGCCGAAGAAGGTCGTCCCGTTCGGGTTGGACAGGGCGTCCTCAGCGTTCGATGTGCTGAACGGCCCGACCGGGAAGCCGTTGGCGCCGGTGCGCAGCACGTTCACCATCAGGTCCTTGACCTCGTACTGGCGGTAGAAGCCGGCGACGAAGTTGATCGGGAAGTCGAACTTCGACGCGTAGCGGATCTCCGTCGAGTTCACGTTGCGGTGCTGGGGCTCCAGCGTCTCGCCGGCGATCGGCACCCCGTTGGCGAGCAGGACCGGCGTGGAGTCGAAGTTGAAGTTGATGTGCCGGTTGAACTGGTTGGAGGTGGCTGTGATCAGGCCGTAGGCGAAGCGGTAGTTGATCGCCATGCCGTACAGGTCGATGCGCTCGCCGTACGGGCTGCGCGTCACGTCGGTGTTGCACAGATCGCAGCCCTGCACCGCCGGGATGCCGGGACCGCTGAAGGAGGTGACGCCCGCGGGCGTGTAGCGGGGTGAGCCGTTCGAGGTCTCGGTCTGGTTGGTATAGTAGGCGTCGATCGTCAGGTCGTGGATCGGCTGGAAGCGCAGCATGACCCGGCCGCCGGCCACGTCGTCGTTGTTGACGCCGTTCACGGGCCCTGTCCCGATGCGGATCTGGTTGATGAAGCCGCTGTCGCTGATGCGCCAGCCCACCACGCGCAGCGCCAGCATGTCCTGGATCAGCGGGATGTTCACCGCGCCGTTCAGGTTGTAGTTGCCGCCGCCGTGCTCGGTGCCGGAGCCCTCGGCCGTGACATAGCCGCCAAAGGTCTGCAGGTTCGGCTTCTTGGTGATGAAGCGGATGGTGCCGCTTTCAGAGCTGGCGCCGTACAGGGTGCCCTGCGGACCGCGCAGGAACTCGACGTGGTCCAGGTCGAACAGGCGGATGTCGGCTTCCTGGCCGCCGCCGTCGTTGGCGTTCGAGCCGCTGATGACTGCTTCGTCGTAGTAGACGCCAGTGGTGGAGTCGCCGACGGAGTTGACGCCGCGGGTGATGTACTTGCGATCGCCCGGGCCGAGATCCTGCACCTGCAGCCCGGGGATCTTCACGGCCACGTCGAGGAAGCCGGTCGTGCCGGCCTTGGCCAGCGAGTCGCCCGAGATGGCCTGGATGGCGCCGGGCACCGACAGCACCGACTGCGCCCCGCGCTTGCTGGCGGTGACGATCACCTCGGAAATGGCGGCGGATGACGGCGAGGCGGTGGAGGCGGCGGGCGTGGCCGGGCGGGCGCCGGCCGTCGGCGGATCGGTCAGGCCCTGGGCCGCCGCGGGATGCGCCAGCGCCATCACGCTCGCCGACCCAAGCCAGGCCAGAGCGCTTGAAGCCCTGCGATAACAAGCCATGCGATCTTCCCCCATCACGGCTCTGAGCCGCTTTTGATTATAGATGCGGTTTCATATGAACCATCAAGACCCTCTCATCTGATGGTTCCGAACTCTCTCATCGGCGCCTGGATTTTGAGCATCCGGCGCGGATGCCGGCCTCCCCGCCCCCGCAGACGGGGAGGCCAGCTCGCCGATCAGAGCGACTTCAGGAAGGCGGCGAAGCGGTCCACCTCATCCATAGTGTTGTAGTGGGCCAGCGAGGCGCGCACTGCGCCGCGGTCCATGCCCAGGCCCAGGCGCGCCATCAGCCGCGGCGCGTACATGTGCCCGTCGCGGATGCCGAAGTCGGCCTCCACCGCCTTCTTCGCCACGTCGGCCGGATGCAGGCCGGGCATGTTGAAGCAGAAGGTCGGCACGCGCAGGGACGCCTGCTCGGGCTCGGCCACGCCGTAGATCGTCGCGCCGGCGGCGTTCAGCGCCTTCAGCATGCGCTCGGACAGCGAACGCTCGTAGGCCTGGATCGCGTCCATGGCGACGGCGATCTTGGCCCGCCGGTCGTTCAGCGGCTGGGGCGAGACCAGATCGGCGATGCTCTCCAGGTAGTCGACCACCGCAGCCATGCCGGCCACGTTCTCGTAGATGAAGGTGCCGGCCTCGATCTTGAACGGCGGCGCGTCGGGGATGAACTCCTCGCGGAAGGTCGGCAGGGCGACCAGCTTCTCGTACTTGCCCCACAGGAAGCCCATGTGCGGCGAGAACGCCTTGTAGCCGGAGCAGACCAGGTAGTCGCAGTCCCAGGCCTGCACGTCGATCAGGGCGTGGGGGGTGTAGTGCACGCAGTCCAGGAAGATCTCGGCGCCAACGGCGTGGGCGGCCTTGCCTACCGCCGTCACGTCCGTCAGGGAGCCCAGGGCGTGCGAGACGGTGTTGCAGGCGACCAGCCGGGTCTTCTCCGACAGCAGGGGGAGCAGGTCCTCCAGATAGAGACGCCCGTCGTCCCGCATGGGCCACACCTTGATCACCGCGCCCATGGGACGCAGCGCGGCCCAGGTGGCGATGTTGGCGTCGTGGTCCAGATCTGTGACCACGATCTCCGGCCGGTCCGCCGTCAGGGTCTGGCCGATCGCCAGGCTGACCAGGCGGATGAAGGAGGTGGCGTTCATGCCGAAGCAAACCTCGTGCGGGTTGGCGGCGTTGACCAGGGCCGCCACCTTCTCGCGCGCCTCGGCCACCACGCGGTCGACCGCGACGCTCTTGGCGTAGTGGGCGCCGCGCTGCACGTTGTGGTCCACCAGGTGGTGGCTCACCGCGTCAAGCACGTTCTGCGGCAGCTGGGCGCCGCCGGCGTTGTCGAGGAAGGCGAAGGGTTCGGCCTGGACCACCGCAGGGAAGCGGGCGCGCAGCGCGTCGACCGGAAAAGCGGCCTGTAGCGGCCGTTCAGCGACCAGGGTCTGTGAGCTCATGGAAAATCTCTCGGAAGCGGGCGGGGAGGCGAGGCCCGTACGATCCGCATCCTAGCAGAGATAAATCCACTTTCATATGACGATGGCGGCGGTAACTTTGGCTTCGGTCGCGCTTCGAGCCCGCCAGCTTCTTAGGGCCGGGCCGTTCCTGTAGCGTGAGGAGATGCTCGCCCTGATGCTCGCCGCCGCGCTCATCGCCCAAGGCCCAGCGCCTGCCGCGGTAGCCCCGCCGGGGGCGCCTGAGGTGTTCGACGTGACGGTGTCGACCACCCAAGGGTCGTTCGTGATCGAGGTGCACCGCGCCTGGTCGGCCCACGGCGCCGATCGCTTCTACCAGCTGGCGGTGGCGCACTACTACGACGACTCCCGCTTCTTCCGCGTCGTGCCGGGCAAGTGGGTCCAGTTCGGCATCGCGGGGGATCCGGCGGTGGCGAAGTCCTGGCGCGGCCGGACGATCCCCGACGACGGGCTCGTCCAGCACAACCTGCCGGGCTATGTCGCCTTCGCCAACACGGGGCCAGGGACCCGCTCGACCCAGGTCTTCGTCAACCTTCGCGACAACACCGCCCAGAACGACCGCGAGCCGGGCTTCGCGCCGTTCGGCAAGGTGGTGCAGGGGATGGAGGTGGTGGAGCGCCTCTACTCCGGCTACGGCGAGACGTCCGGCGGCGGCATGCGCGCGGGCCATCAGGATGCGATGTACGACGGCGGCGACGGCTATCTGGACGCAGCCTTCCCAAAGCTCGACAGGCTGATCAGCCTGAAGGTGGCTGGCGTCGGCCCGTAGCGCATTTTTCATTCAGACTGAATCAAAATACTCAAGAACTCCAATGTCTAGAGCATGATAGCCGCCGAAACCGGCGTCAACTTTCGGCTATCATGGTCCAGCGGCTTCGCTCTACGTCGACAGCGCCAGGTGCGGGCTGATCCAGGTGAAGAACTCCACCGTGTAGCCCTCCGGATCGCAGACCTTGAACTCCCGGGTGCGGCCGCAGCAGCCCTCCACGATCGCGGTGTCGGGCGAAACCGCGCCGCTCAGCGCCAGGTGCGCCAGCCGCCGCTCCAGGTCGTCGACCTCCAGCGACAGGATCGCGCCCTTGTTGGCGCCGGCGATGGGGCGCTGGCTTCCGGCTTCCGCGTTCACCAGGCCCAGCTGGATGTTGGGACCGATCTCCAGAAGCACGCACCAGTCCGATTCCATCCGCACCGGCAGGCCGATCACGTCGCGGTAGAAGGCGGCCGCCGCCTCCAGGTCCTCGTAGTAGAAGAAGGTGATGGCGCCCTTGGGTCGGCCCGGCGCCGCATAGGGCCCAGCCGCCGCGCGATCCACCGCGAGGGGCCCGTCCGGCGCGAAGAGCTTGGCCTCAATCATAGAATTCGATGTTCGCCTCGATGCGGTCGAGCAGCGAAGTGAGGGTTGCGATTTCGGCGGCGTCGAAACCCTTCAGCGCCAGCTCCTTGTGCCGGATCGCGGTGGGGATGATGGCCTGGAAGGCCTCGTCGCCGGCGGGGGTGAGGGTGAGCTCCGTCACGCGCAGGTCGGCGGCCGACCAGCGGCGCTCGACCCGTCCCTCCTGCTCCAGCTGGGCGACCACCCGGCTGACCGTCGGCTGCTCCATCAAGGTAAGCTCTACCAATCTACCCATGTTCAGCGTGCCATAGGCCTTCAGCACGCTCAACACGCGCCACTGGGACGGATTGATCCGGTTGCGCCTCAGCTTGCCCATCAGCTTGGCGTTCAGCTTGGTGGTGACGCGGTAGAGTTGATACGGGACGAAGTCGTCGATCCAGCGGTCGCCTTCGCCCAAGGCTGCGGGGGGATGCGCGCCTGTTTTCCCCATCGTCTGTGCTGGCCTGTCCTTCCGCCGGGCGGCGAGGCGTGCGGCGAATCACAATCCTCGCCCCAGCAGCCTCGTCGATCCTTGCGACATCTACACGGACGATCGTCGTCGTCCATGGCAAGCGACAGAGCGGTCAGGAGGTCGCAGCGGACGGGCGGAACGGCGGGCGCCCAAGGAGCAGGCGGGCGGATCAGGCGGTAGGCGCCGCGGCCGCGCGGCCGCCCTTGGGCTTGGCGCGCAGGCGCAGGTCGGTCAGCTCCTCCCGCGCCCGCTTGGCCGCAGCGCGCTCGGCCGCCAGCCCGGGGGCGTACTGCGGCGGGCACTCCGGCAGGTCGACCCCGTACCAGGCCGCCGCCCGCAGCGTCAGCGCCGGATCGGCCAGGTGGGCGCGGCCCACCGCCACCAGGTCGGCCCGGCCCGCCGCCAGGATGGTGTTGATCTGGTCCGCGGTTGAGATGGCGCCCACGCACATGGTGGCGACCTCCGCCTCGTTGCGGATGCGATCGGCGAAGGGCGTCTGCCACATCCGCCCGAACACCGGGGCGGCGTCGTGCACCGTCTGGCCGGTGGAGACGTCGATCAGGTCGCAGCCGGCGCGGGAGAAGGCGCGCGCCACCTCCACCGACTCCTCGCCGGTCAGCCCGCCCGCCTTCCAGTCGTGGGCGGAGAAGCGGACCGACATCGGCTTGTGGCGCGGCCAGGCGTCCCGCATCGCGGCGAACACCTCCAGCGGGAAGCGCAGCCGGTTCTCCAGCGCCCCGCCGTAATCGTCCGTGCGCAGGTTGGTGAGGGGCGAGATGAAGGAGGCCAGGAGATAGCCGTGGCCGCAGTGCAGCTCGACCATGTCGAAGCCGCAGCGCTCGGCCCGGACCACGGCCGCGACGAACTCGGCCTTCACCGCATCCATCTCCGCCCGCGTGATCTCGCGCGGCGGCTGGCTGTGCGGATAGAAGGGCAGGGCGGAGGCGGAGACCAGGGGCCAGGGCTCGGCCTCCAGCGGCTGGTCCATGCCCTCCCACATCAGGCGGGTGGCGCCCTTGCGCCCGGCGTGGCCGAGCTGCAGGCAGATCTTCGCCGCCGAGCTGCCGTGGACCAGCGCCACGATGCGCGTCCAGGCCGCCTCCTGCGCGTCGTCGTACAGGCCGGTGCAGCCGGGCGTGATGCGCGCCTCGCGCGAGACGTTGGTCATCTCGGTGAAGATCAGCCCGGCGCCGCCCATGGCCCGGCTGCCGAGGTGGGCCAGATGGAAGTCGTTCGGCACGCCCTCCTCGGCGGAATAGGTGCACATGGGCGAGAGGACCACCCGGTTGGGCAGCTCCAGCTCGCGCAGGCGGAAGGGTTGGAACATCGGCGGGGCGTCCAGGCTGCGCACCGGCAGGCCGCGGGCCTGCTGCTCCTCGGCGAAACGGCGCCCGACTCGCGCGGCGAACTCAGGCGCGCGCAGGGCCAGGTTGTCATAGGTGATCGCTTTGGAGCGGGTCATCACGCCGAAGGCGAACTTGACCGGGTCGTAGGACCAGAACCGCTCAAGATGCTCGAACCATACCAGGGAGACGTCGGCGGCGTGCTGCGTGCGCTCGACCTCGCCGCGGCGGTCGGTCTCGAAGCGTGCGAGGGCGGGCGCCACCTGCGGCTCGGCCCGGAACGCCTCGAACAGGGCGATCGCGTCCTCCATCGCCAGCTTGGTGCCCGAGCCGATGGAGAAGTGGGCGGTGGCCTTGGCGTCGCCCAGCAGCACGATGTTGTCCTTCACCCATCGGGTATTGCGGATCATCGGGAAGTTGCGCCACAGCGAGCGGTTGGTGATCAGCGGATGACCGTCCAGCTCCTGCTCGAACACGGCCGAGATGTACTGCGCCGACTCCTGCTCGCTCATCTCCGCCAGTCCCGCACGGGCGAAGGTCTCGGGGTCGGTCTCGATCACCCAGGTCGAGCGGTTCGCCTCATACTGGTAGCAGTGGGCGATGAAGACGCCCGCGGCGCTCTCGCGGAAGTGGAAGGTGAAGGCGTCCAGCGGCTTGGTCGAGCCCATCCAGGCGAAGACGTTGGGGCGAAGGTCGACCTTGGGCTCGAAGTGCTCGGCGAAGGCGGCGCGGATGGCGCTGTTGATGCCGTCCGCGGCCACGATCAAGTCGCTGTCGGCGAAGCGGGACAGATCGTCGACCTCGCTCTGGTAGTCGATCCGCACGCCCAGCGCTTCGGCGCGCGCTTGCAGCAGGTGCAGAAGTGCGGTCCGGGCGCAGCCGCAGAAGCCGTTTCCGCCGATCCGCGTCCGCTCGCCCTTGAAATTGATCTCTATATCGTCCCAGTAGGAGAAGTTCTCCAGGATCGCCCGATGGCTTGGCGGATCGTATTTAGCGAAAGTGTCAAGGGTCTGGTCCGAAAACACCACTCCGAAGCCGAAGGTGTCGTCCGGGCGGTTGCGCTCGTAGACGGTGATGTCATGGTCCGGCCGTGCCGCCTTCATCAGGATGGCGAAGTACAGGCCTGCGGGACCTCCGCCGACGATGGTGATCTTCATGCCGTTGGACTCGCTGGCCGGGGGAGGCTAGATATTTTAAGTGTGAAACGTCTTGCTCCGCCCGTCAAGCGGCCGCAGGCGCCCGGCGCAGTGAAGACATGCGCCGGAGAACAGTTTAGATGCGAAATTTCGCGGTCGCCCCGGCGCCGCCGAGCTGTACGATGACGATGACCGAAACCCTGCCGCTGGATGCTGAGACCAAGGCGCTGGAGGCGCCGCACGGCCACAAGGACGAGTTGCGCCTGTGGCTGCGCCTCCTGACCTGCACCACCCTGGTCGAGACGGAGGTGCGCCGGCGGCTGCGCGAGCAGTTCGACGTCACCTTGCCGCGCTTCGACCTGATGGCCCAGCTCGAGCGCGCGCCGGACGGGATGACGCTCGGCGACCTGTCCAAGCGCATGATGGTCTCCAACGGCAACGTGACGGGTCTGGTCGAGCGGCTGGTGGAGAGCGGGCATCTGGAGCGGTTCGCCCTCGCCACCGACCGTCGCGTCCAGGTGGTGAAGCTCACCCCCGAGGGGCGCGCGGCGTTCGGGGCCATGGCGGTGGCGCACGAGGACTGGATCGCCGAGCTGTTCGCCGGTCTCTCAGGCCGCGACATCGCGGGGCTGCTGAAGTCGCTCGGCAAGCTGAAGGTCTCCGTCTCCCAGCCCGGCGAGCCCGCAGGCCGGCCGTGAGCCTGGTCGTGGACGCGGCGCCCGGCGAGCGCCCCGCGGCCGAGGCGCTGGCGCGGCCTCGGCTGGAGCCCATCGCCGCCTCGGCGCTGCCGCGGGGCGCGTTTCGAACCGCGCGCCCCATCCGCTTTTCCGACTGCGATCCGGCGGGCATCGCCTACACGGCCAGGCTGGTGGACATGATGAACGGCGGGATCGAGGATTTCTTCCCCGCCCGCCTCGGCCTGTCCTACCACGCGGTGATCCGCGACCGGCGGCTGGGGCTCGGCTACGGGCGGGTGGACTGCGACTTCTTCCGCCCGGCGCAGATGGGCGACGAGGCGGCGCTGTCGGTGCTGGCCGACCGGGTCGGGCGAAGCTCCATCGCCTGGCGCGTCCACCTGCACCGGGGCGAGGACGAGCTGGCGCGGGGGAGCCTCGTCACCGTGACGACATCGCTGGACACCGGGGCCGCCACGCCGATCCCCGACTGGTTGCGCGAACCGCTGGAGGCCTACCGCCGCGCCTGCGCGTGAGCGCCCGCTTGCCCGCCGAGAAATTTCATGCCTAAACTATTTTCCTCACGGGGAGAGTCCACGGCATGGCGTTCGCAGACGAAGCGCAGATCGCGACGCCCAAGCACTTCGGCCTGTCCGTGGACGGCGCTGTCGCCACCGTCACCCTGGACCGCCCCGATCGCAAGAACCCGCTGACCTTCGAAAGCTATCCGGAGCTGCGCGATGTCTTCCGCGCCCTGGTCTATCGGCGCGAGCTGAAGGCGGTCGTGCTGACCGGGGCGGGCGGGAACTTCTGCTCCGGCGGCGACGTGCACGAGATCATCGCCCCGCTGACCGGCATGGACATGTCGGACCTGCTCGACTTCACCCGCATGACCGGCGATCTGGTCAAGGCGATCCGCGCCTGCCCCCAGGCGGTGATCGCGGCGGTGGACGGGGTGTGCGTCGGCGCGGGCGCGATCCTGGCCATGGCTTCGGACCTGCGGCTCGCGACGCCGCAGGCCAAGACGGCCTTCCTGTTCACCCGGGTGGGGCTGGCGGGCTGCGACATGGGCGCCTGCGCGATCCTGCCCCGCATCATCGGCCAGGGCCGCGCCGCCGAGCTTCTGTTCACCGGCCGCTCCATGACGGCGGAGGAGGGGGCGGCCTGGGGCTTCTACAACCGGCTGGTGGACGCCGCCGAGCTGCTGCCCGCGGCGACGGCCTGGGCGCGCGACCTCGCCGCCGGCCCCAGCTTCGCGCACATGATGACCAAGACCATGCTGAACCAGGAATGGAGCATGAGCGTGGAGGCGGCCATCGAAAGCGAGGCCCAGGCCCAGGCCATCTGCATGCAGACGGAGGACTTCCGCATCGCCTACCGGGCCTTCGCCGCCAAGGCCAAGCCCGTCTTCGTCGGCCGCTGAGCCCGTGGGCGATCTCACCTACCTGGACTGGCCGTTCCTGGACGACGCCCACCGCGAGCTGGCGGCGGCGCTGCGGGCCTACGCCCCCACGCTGCACGCGCTGGCGGAGGGCGAGGACGACGTGGACGAGACCTGCCGCGCCCTGGTGCGGCGGCTGGGCGCGGACGGCTGGCTGAGGCTGTGCGTGCCGCAGGCGCACGGCGGCCGTTCGCCCGAGCTGGACGTGCGCGCCCTGTGCCTGGCGCGGGAGGCTCTGGCCCAGGCCGGCGGCCTGGCCGACTTCGCCTTCGCCATGCAGGGGCTGGGGTCGGGCGCGATCAGCCTGTTCGGCGACGAGGCGACCAAGGCGCGCTGGCTGCCCAAGGTGGCGCGGGGCGAAGCCATCGCCGCCTTCGCCCTGTCCGAGCCCGAGGCGGGCTCGGACGTCGCCGCCATGACCACCTCGGCCCGGCGGGAGGGCGAGGACTATGTGCTGGACGGCGCCAAGACCTGGATATCCAACGGCGGCATCGCCGACTTCTACGTGGTGTTCGCCCGCACCGGCCGTCTGGATGCGGGCGAAGCGGGCTCCAAGGGCGTCAGCGCCTTCGTGGTGGAGGCGGATAACCCGGGCCTGAGGATCGCCGAGCGCATCGCGCTGATCGCCCCGCATCCGCTGGCCACGCTGGCGTTCGAGGGCTGCCGCGTCCCGGCCGCCAGCCGGCTCGGCGAGGAGGGGCAGGGCTTCCGCATCGCCATGTCCACCCTGGACGTTTTCCGCCCCACCGTGGGCGCCGCCGCCCTGGGCTTCGCCCGCCGCGCCATGGACGAGGCGCTGAACCGCGCCCGCACCCGTCAGCTGTTCGGCGCGCCCATGGCGGCGCTGCAGCTGGTGCAGGGCCAGATCGCCGATATGGCCCTGGCGGTCGACGCCGCCGCGCTGCAGGTGTTCCGCGCCGCCTGGACCAAGGACGTGGTGGGCGGGCGCATCACGCGCGAGGCCGCCATGGCCAAGTACGTCGCCACCGAGGGCGCCCAGCAGGTGATCGACGCCGCCGTCCAGATCATGGGCGGCCTGGGCGTCACGGCGGGCCAGCCGGTGGAGCGGCTGTACCGGGAGATCCGGGCCCTGCGCATCTACGAGGGCGCCTCGGAGGTGCAGAAGGTCATCATCGCCGGCCGGACGCTCGCGGCCGCCGATGGCTGAGGCCCGCCACGCCCTGGTCACCGGCGGCGCGCGCGGCATCGGCGCGGCCGTCTGCGCCGCCCTGACCGCGGCCGGCTACCGCGTCACCGCGCTCGGTCGCTCCGCCGAGGCGCTGGAGCGACTGGTCGCCAGCGGCGAGGCGAGAGGCATCGTGCTCGCCGACGTCACGGACGAGGCGGCCCTGCGGGCGGCCCTGGCCGCGGCGGCCGCGCGGGAGGGGCCCGTCGAGGTGCTGGTGAACAACGCCGGCGCGGCCCACAGCGCCCCCTTCGCCCGCACCGGCGCGGAGGACTTCCGCCGCATGTTCGAGCTGAATGCGATCGCCCCCGCCCTCGCCGCCCAGGCGGTGCTGCCCGGGATGGCGGAGGCCGGGTTCGGCCGGATCGTCAACATCGCCTCCACCGCCGCGCTGAAGGGCTACGGCTACGTGTCGGCCTATGTCGCCGCCAAGCACGCCCTGCTCGGCCTGACCCGCGCACTGGCGCTGGAGACGGCGGGGCAGGGGATCACGGTCAACGCGGTCTGCCCCGGCTTCACCGACACCGACCTGATCGCCGAAAGCGTCGAGCGCATCGTCTCGCGCAGCCGCCGCAGCGAGGCGGAGGCGAGGGCGGAGTTCACCCGCGCCAATCCGCAAGGCCGCCTGGTCAGGCCGGAGGAGGTGGCCGCCGCCGTCCTCTATCTCGCGGGCGATGCGGCTGCGGCGGTGACGGGAACCTCGCTCGTGGTGGCGGGCGGCGAAGTGGGCTGAGGCCGGGATGGACATGACGACACGCGATCCGGCCGCCGGCCCCCCCGCAGACGCGCCCGAGGCGCTGCTGCCTCCCGGCTGGCCGCGGCCCAGCGGCTACAGCAACGGCATGGCGGCTGAGGGGCGGATGGTCTTCGTCGCCGGCCAGATCGGCTGGGATGTGGAGCAGCGCTTTCCCGAGGGCTTCGTCGCCCAGGTCGAGCAGGCGCTCGGCAACATCGTCGCCGTGCTGGCGGCGGGCGGGGCGGAGCCGATGCACCTGACCCGGCTGACCTGGTTCGTCACCGACATCGACGCCTACACCGCCGCCCTGCCCGAGATCGGGCGGGTCTACCGCAAGGTGCTCGGCCGCGTGTTCCCGGCGATGACCCTGGTCCAGGTTGTGCGCCTGGTCGAGCCGCTGGCCCAGGTGGAGATCGAGGCCACCGCCGTTGTCCCGGCGCGCTGATCCCCTCAGGTCAGGCGCCCGGCGCCGCCACCGCCCTGGCCGCGGCCCTGAAGCCGCCGGCGACCACCTCGATGTCGTTGGCGGCGACCACCGCGCGGAAGCCTTGCTCAAGGCTCTGGCGCGCGATGTCGGCGGTGGGCGTGAATATCCCGCAGGGGACGGCGGCCGCCTGGCAGGCGCCGAGCACGGCGGCGCAGGCGTCGCGGTGGCGCGCGTCGACCTCCGGGAAGCAGCCGAGCGAGAGCGCCAGGTCGCCGGGGCCGATGAATACGAAGTCCACACCGGGCGTGGCGGCGATTGCGGCGGCCGCGCGCAGGCCCGCCTCCGTCTCGATCATCACGCCGACCAGCGGCTCGCCATGGCGGCGCCAGTAGTCGGCGAAGCCGTCGCCGATCGGCCGCACGCCTCCGCCGGAGCGCCGGCCGCGGGGCGGGAAGCGGGCGGCCGCGACGGCTTCGGCCGCTTGGCCGGCGCTCTCCACCAGGGGGATCAGGACGCCCGCCGCCCCGCTGTCGAGCGCTTCGCCCACCGCTTCGGGGCGATGACTGGCCGTCCGCGCCAGCACCGGGGTGGACCCCGCCGCGCCGATCGCCAGATGGGCGCCCAGCCGGTCCCACAGGCCGTGCTGCAGGTCGAGCACCAGCGCGTCGAACCCGGCCCGGGCGCCGAGCTCCAGCAGCGGGACCGAGCCCATCGCGAACCAGGCCAGCGTCAGGCCGCCCTGGCGCAGCTTCGTCCTCAGGGCGGCGGCGGGGGAGGCGGTGTCCGGCATCTCCGTCCCATACACCCTTCAGGCTTAAAATGATTGGGGAAGTCGCAGGATGAGCCAGGACGTCCCATCGCCCGCTATCCAGGCGCTGCTTGAGGCGCTCGGCCCCGACGTGGTGGGCCTGCCGCACGAGATCGGCGAGCGTCCGCTGGCGGACTGGAGCGGCTGCGGCGCGGGACGGCCGGCGGCGCTGCTGCGCCCGCGGGACACGGCCCAGGTCTCGCTCGCCCTGGCCATCTGCCACACCCATGGCCAGCCCGTCGCCGTCCAGGGCGGGCTGACGGGCCTGGCCGGGGGCGCGAGCGTACGGGAAGGCGAGGCGGCCCTCAGCCTGGAGCGCATGCGCGCCGTCGTGGAGGTCGACCCCGTCTCGGCCACCCTGACGGTGGAGGCCGGCGCGGCGCTGCAGAGCGTGCAGGACGCGGCGGAGGCGGCCGGCCTGTACTTCCCCCTCGACCTCGGCGCCCGGGGCAGCTGCACCATCGGCGGGGTGATGGGGACCAACGCCGGCGGCAACCGCGTGATCAAGTACGGCATGATGCGCCAGCAGGTGCTGGGGCTGGAGGCGGTGCTGGCGGACGGCCGGGTGGTCGGCGGCCTGCACAAGATGCTGAAGAACAACACCGGCTATGACCTGCAGGACCTGATCATCGGCAGCGAAGGCACGCTGGCGGTGATCACCCGGGCGGTGCTGCGCCTGAGGCCGCGGCCCACGGCCGTGTCCACCGCCTGGTGCGGACTGGCCGACTTCGCGGCGGTGACGCGCCTGCTCCGCCGGGCGGAGGCGGGGCTGGCCGGCGGGGTCTCCGCCTTCGAGGTGATGTGGCCGAGCTACTACGACTTCGTGCTGGGCAATCTGGCGCATCTGCGGGCGCCGCTGGCGGGCCGGCACGGCTTCTACGTCCTCTTGGAGACGGACGGGGTCGACGCCGAGGCCCAGGCCGCGCAGTTCGAGACCTTCCTGGGCGAGGCGATGGGGGCGGGGATCGTCGAGGACGCGGCCATCGCCCGCTCGGAGCGCGACGCCGCGGCCTTCTGGGCCGTGCGCGACGCCCCGGGCGAGTTCCTGAAGCTGGTCCCCGAGATGATCGCCTTCGACATCAGCTTCGCGGTGGCCGACCTCGCCGACGCGGCCGAGCGCCTGACGCAGCGGCTGACCGCCCGCTACGCCGGCGCGCTCGCCCTGATCTACGGCCACCTGGGCGACGGCAACATCCACCTGCTGGTGGAGGTGAAGGGCGCGGACGCGACCGTCCGGGCCGACGTCGAGGCGATGGTCTACGCCGTGGTGTCGGAGCTGCGCGGCTCGGTCTCGGCCGAGCACGGCATAGGCGTGAAGAAGCGGGGCGTGCTCGGCCGCACCCGCACCGCCGACGAGCTGGCCGCCATGGCCGCGATCAAGGCGGCGCTCGACCCGCGCCAGGTGCTGAACCCCGGCCGCATCCTGGGCTGAGGAGGGCGCGATGAGCGAAGCAGAGCTGGGGATGGCCCAGGCGGACGCTGACGAGGCGCTGTTCCGCCGGGTCGGCTGGCGGTTCATCCCCTTCCTGTTCGTCTGTTACCTGATCGCCCAGGTCGACCGCATGGACGTCGGCTTCGCCAAGCTGACCATGCTGGCCGACCTGAAGTTCAGCGAGGCCGTCTACGGGATCGGGGCGGGCGTCTTCTTCCTCGGCTACGTCGCCTGCGAGGTGCCGAGCAACATGCTGCTGAGGCGCTTCGGCGCGCCGGCGTGGCTGGGCCGGATCATGGTCAGCTGGGGCCTGGTCTCGATGGCCTTCGTCTTCGTGCGGACGCCGCTGAGCTTCTACGCCCTGCGGTTCCTGCTCGGGGTGGCGGAGGCGGGTTTCTTCCCAGGCGTGATCTACTTCCTGGGCGAATGGTTTCCCGCCTCGCGGCGGACCCGCGCGACGGCGCTCTTCATGTGCGCAATCGCCCTGTCGGGCGTGCTGGTCGGTCCGGTTTCGGGGCTAATCCTTTCGCGCCTGAACGGGGCGGCCGGGTTGGCCGGTTGGCGCTGGCTGTTCCTGCTGGAGGGCCTGCCGGCGGTGCTGCTGGGGCTGCTCACGCCGCGCGTGCTGGACGCCGCACCGGGCGCGGCCCGCTGGCTGTCGCCGGCCGAGGCGGCGCGCATCGAGCAGGCGGTGGAGGCGGAGCACGGCCCCGCGGCCAAGGCCTCCACCGGCGCGGCGCTGGCGCGGCCGGAGGTATGGGCGCTGAGCCTGGTCTACGCCTGCTACGGCGTCGCCTTCTTCGGCCTGGTGTTCTGGCTGCCGAGCATCGTCCAGGGCTCCGGCGTCGCCGACCCGCTGGGCGTGGGGCTGCTGAGCGCGATCCCCTGGATGGCCGGGGTGCTGGCCATGCTGGCCGCCGGGGCGGCGGTGCAGCGCTGGCGCGGGCTGGAGGCGCCGCTGCTGGTGGCCCTGGCCCTGGCCTCGGCCCTCGGATGGGCGCTGGGGCCGCTGGCGGCGGGGCGGACGACGCTGTCGGTCGGCGCCTGCGCCCTGGCGACGGCGGGGGTGATGGGCTCGCTGCCGCTGTTCTGGAACGTGCCGTCCGCCATGTTCCGCGGCGGGGCTGCGGCCGCGGCGATCGCCTTCATCTCGGCGATCGGCAACCTGCCCGGCTTCTTCTCGCCCTATCTGGTGGCGCGGCTGAAGCAGGCGACGGGCTCCATGAGCGCGCCCATGGACCTGTTCGCCGCCGCCATGCTGCTGGCCGCGGTCCTTCTGGTGATCCTGAGCCGCGGACGACGCGCCCAAGCCTGAGCCGCGGACGGCGCGCCCAAGAATGAGGCGCCGGGCCGGCCGATACTTCATACATAAAGTTTCTCCTTGCGCCTCATATGAAACTGACTACAACGGTTCTGCTCGCGGCAGCGGGTGATTGGGGCGCGCTGTAAGCAGACGGGGCTGGTTCAAGCCCCCGGGCGCAATCCGGTCATAGATTACAAGAACGAAATCGGGCCTCCGGACTCAACTTGCGTGTCGTTCCAACCTGCGATGGCGGGCGTGGGGGACAAAGGGGGTCTAGATGCTGAAATCGAATGCGCTGACCAGCCAGGCGAGGGGCGCCTGGCGTTTGAAGACTGTGCTGCTGGCGACGGCCCTGTCCGCCGTCGCGGGGGCGGCCCTCGCCCAGGCGCCGGCGACCGACACGCCCAGTCCGCCGCCTTCGGCCCCGCCCGAGCAGGCCGTTCCCCATTCCGCCGGCAACAGCGCCGACAATCCCGCCGCAGTCGGGGTCGGCTCCGCCGCGATGGGCGAGGTCGTGGTCACCGCGCTGAAGCGCAACACCACGGTCCAGCAGACGCCGCTCGCCATAACCGCCATCACCGGGGACCAGCTGGTCGCGGCCGGCGTGGTCAACATCACCGACGTGCAGAGGCTCGCCCCCGGCATCAACATCGTGGACGCCGGCCCAGGCTCCCGCCGCGTGGTAATCCGCGGCATCCAGGGGCCGGGCGAGCCCACGGTCGGCACCTACTACGACGAGACGCCGGTGATCGGCTCCTCCGGCACCTCCAGCGACGCCGGCTCGCGCACGCCCGAACTCGGGCTGTTCGACATCCAGCGCATCGAGGTGCTGCGCGGGCCCCAGGGCACGCTGTACGGCTCCGGCTCGATGGGCGGCACCTTCCGCGTGATCACCAACAAGCCGGTGTTCGACAAGTGGAGCGCCGAGGTCGACGGCACCCAATCCACCATCGACGGCCATGGCGGCGGCACGGGCGGCGAGATCAACGCCGTCGTCAACATCCCCATCTTCAGCAACATGGCCGCCCGCGTGGTCGGCTTCTACCGCGACCAGCCCGGCTACATCACCGACGTGCGGACCCAGCGGAGCGAGCTGGGCGAATATTCGACCTATGGCGGGCGGGCGATGCTGCGCTACCAGCCCATCAACGACCTGACTATCGACGGCGTGATCTACTACCAGCGCAGCACTGGCACCCAGCCCTACTGGTTCCCCCGGGTCGGCCGCTACCAGTCCGACACCTACCTGGACCAGCCGATCGGCGACAACCTGAACCTCTACAGCATGACGGCGCACTACAACGCGCCGTGGTTCAGCGTGACGGCGGTCTCCTCCTACGAGAACCGCTGGCAGTACACCTCGAACGACCTGGATCGCTACTATCGCGGCCTGCTGAACAGCGGCTCCAAGTGCGCTTCCCTGTTCAACAGCGGGGCCGCCTGCTCCTCCAGCCGGCTGACGGCTTTCAACAACCACATCCTCTCGCTGCTGCCGACCACGGCCTACCAGCCGCAGTCGGTGCACGACTGGAGCAACGAGCTGCGCCTCAGCTCCATCGGCGACACCCGGTTCAAGTGGACGCTGGGCGTCTTCGCCGACCAGCGCCGCACCTTCACCGTCAGCGACCAGCGCACCGGCGATCCCAACACCACCTACATCATCGAGCCGATCCAGATCACCTCGGAGCGGACGATCCTGGCGCACCTGAACCAGTACGCGGCGTTCGGCGAAGCCTCCTACGACCTGACCCGCCAGCTGACCTTCACCTTCGGCATCCGCGGGTTCGACTACCACCTGACCAACTCGGGCCGCACGCCGATCGGGCTGGACCTGCTGGGCACGAAGACCGTCGGGCCCGCGGTGATCGCCAGCGAGGAGAGCGGCGAGGTCTACAAGTTCAACGCCGACTACCGCTTCAACCGCAACCACATGATCTACGCCACCGCGTCCCAGGGCTTCCGCCCGGGCGGCGTGAACCAGATCCTGGGCCTGCCCGCGCCGTTCGCGCCCTACAAGTCCGACAGCCTGTGGAACTATGAGGCGGGCTACAAGTCCCAGTGGCTCGGCCACCGGCTGTACGTGGCCGTCGACGGCTACGACATCGAGTGGAGCAACATGCAGGTGACGGGCACCACGCCCAACGGCGCCTTCAGCTACATCGCCAACGCCGGCGCGGCCCGCATCTACGGCTTCGAGGGCGAGGTGACCTACCGGCCGTTTACCGGCCTTGAGATCAGCGCCAACGGCAACCTGCAGAGCGCCAAGCTGACGCAGAACCAGATCACCACCGCTGTCGCCGCCCCAGGCCGCAAGGGCAACCGCATCCCCTATGCGCCCGAGGTGCAGGGCGACATCTCCATCTCCTACACCCATCCGATCGTGAGCGGGCTGAACGGCTACATCCGCGCCGACGAGAGCTATACGGGCGACTCCTACTCCACCTTCCCGGCCACCGATCCCAATCGGGACAAGCTGCCCTGCTATTCGCTGGTGAACGGCAAGGTCGGGATCGAGGCGGAGGACGGGAACTGGGGCGCCTACTTCTACGTCCGCAACGCCTTCGACCGGCTGGGGATCGCCTGGGCCGCCACCAACGCCACGACCGGCGGCGTGCCCGAGGTGGCCAGCGTCTCGCCCCGGACGTTCGGAATGAACTTCAGGAAGAAGTTCTGATGGCAGGCCTCGTCGCCCATGCACATGTCTGAGCCCCCTCGATCCTCGCCGGGTCGACGGGGCCGCGGCGGGCGCTGATCGCCGAGCCATCCGTCGTCGTTGTTCACGGGGAAGTCGCGTGGTCGAAGCCTTCATCTGCGATGCGGTCCGCAGCCCGATCGGGCGGTTCGGCGGCGCCCTGGCGCACGTGCGGACGGACGATCTGGCGGCGGCGCCCCTGCGCGCCCTGATCGCCCGCAACCCCTCGCTCGACCCCGGCCGGATCGAGGAGGTCTACTATGGCTGCGCCAACCAGGCGGGGGAGGACAACCGCGACGTGGCGCGCATGGCGGCCCTGCTCGCGGGCCTGCCGGTGAGCGTGCCGGGCATGACGATCAACCGGCTCTGCGCCTCGGGCCTGGACGCGGTCGGCACGGCCGCCCGGGCGGTCCAGACCGGCCAGATCGGGCTGGCCGTCGCCGGCGGGGTGGAGAGCATGACGCGAGCGCCCCTGGTCATGGGCAAGGCCGAGAGCGCCTTCCAGCGCTCCGCCACGGTGGAGGACACCACCATCGGCTGGCGCTTCGTGAACCCGCTGATGGAGCGGCGGTACGGCACGGCCTCCATGCCCGAGACGGCGGAGAACGTGGCGGAGGCTTATCAGGTGAGCCGTGCGGACCAGGACGCCTTCGCCCTGCGCAGCCAGCAGCGCGCCGCCGCCGCCCAGGCCGCGGGCTTCTTCGCCGAGGAGATCGTCCCTGTGCAGGCGCGCGCGGGCAAGGGCGCGCCCGTCGTCGTCGAGCATGACGAGCACCTGCGCCCGGAAACGACGCTGGAAGGGCTGGCGCGTCTGAAGGCGCCCTTCCGCGAGGGCGGCAGCGTCACCGCCGGCAACGCCTCGGGCGTCAACGACGGGGCGGCGGCGCTATTCGTCGCCTCCGAAGCCGCGGCGCGGGACGCCGGCCTGACGCCCAGGGCCCGGGTGCTGGGCATGGCGACCGCCGGGGTCGAGCCGAAGATGATGGGGATCGGCCCGGTACCCGCGACCCGCAAGCTGATGGGGCAGCTGGGACTGACGATCGGCGACTTCGACCTGATCGAGATCAACGAGGCCTTCGCCAGCCAGGTGATCGCCTCCCTGCGCGAGCTGGGCGTCGATCCGCACGAAGAGCGGGTGAACCCCCACGGCGGCGCCATCGCCCTGGGCCATCCCCTGGGCATGAGCGGCGCACGCCTGGCGCTGACCGCGGCCCATGCGCTGCAGACCAGCGGGGCGAGGCGCGCCCTCGTCACCCTGTGCGTCGGGGTCGGCCAGGGCGTGGCGCTGGCCCTGGAACGGGTCTGATCCCGGCCCGGCGGCGGCGCGCGCTCTGAACGCCCGGCTCCGGCGCGGAGCGGGGCGCTCGCCACCTTGTGTGTCTCATCCGCCACACCCACATTGCTGACGCCGCCGGCGTGCTTCCTCGAAGGCGCGGGCGAGCTTCCGCCGCAAGGGGACGACGCATGAACATCGAAGCCTATTCCGACCGCGCCAAACAGGCGATTCAAGCCGCGCAGCAGGTCGCGCTGGCCCGCAGTCACCAGCAGTTCTCGCCCGAACACCTGGCCAAGGCCCTGCTCGACGAGCGCGATGGGCCCAATGGCTCCGGCCTCGCCCGCACCCTGATCGGCCAGGCCGGCGGCCGGCCGGACGAGGCCGTGGCCGGCGTCGAGGCCGCGCTGAACAAGATCCCGAAGGTCGAGGGCGGCTCGGGCCAGCTGTACATGAAGCCCGACCTCGCCCGCGTGCTGGCGGTGGCGGAGGACAAGGCCAAGAGCGCCGGCGACGCCTTCGTCACCACCGAGCGCCTGCTGCTGGCCCTGGCCACGGACGGGGCCGAGGTCGCCAAGGCGCTGACGGCGGCGGGCGTCACGCCCGAGAAGCTGGAGGCGGCGGTCGCCAGCGTCCGCCAGGGCCGCACCGCCGACACCGCCTCGGCCGAGGAAGGCTACGAGGCGCTGAAGCGCTACGCCCGCGACCTGACCCAGGCCGCCCGCGACGGCAAGCTGGACCCGGTGATCGGCCGCGACGAGGAGATCCGCCGCACCATCCAGGTGCTGTCCCGCCGCACCAAGAACAATCCGGTGCTGATCGGCGAGCCCGGCGTCGGCAAGACCGCCATCGTCGAGGGCCTGGCCCTGCGCATCGTCAACGGCGACGTGCCCGAGAGCCTGAAGGACAAGCGCCTGCTGGCGCTGGACATGGGCAGCCTGATCGCCGGCGCGAAGTACCGTGGCGAGTTCGAGGAGCGGCTGAAGGCCGTCCTGGCCGAGACCACCGGCGCCGAGGGCCGCATCGTCCTGTTCATCGACGAGATGCACACGCTGGTCGGCGCCGGGAAGACCGACGGCGCCATGGACGCCTCCAACCTGCTGAAGCCGGCGCTCGCCCGCGGCGAGCTGCACTGCGTCGGCGCCACCACGCTGGATGAATACCGCAAGCACGTGGAGAAGGACGCGGCCCTGGCCCGCCGCTTCCAGCCCGTCTTCGTCAGCGAGCCGACGGTGGAGGACACCATCTCCATCCTGCGCGGGCTGAAGGAGAAGTACGAGGTCCACCACGGGGTGCGGATCAGCGACAGCGCGATTGTGGCCGCCGCGACCCTGTCCAACCGCTACATCACTGACCGCTTCCTGCCCGACAAGGCCATCGACCTGGTGGACGAGGCCGCCAGCCGGGTGCGCATGGCGGTGGACAGCAAGCCCGAGGCCCTGGACGAGATCGACCGCCGCCTGGTGCAGCTGAAGATCGAGCGCGAGGCGCTGCGGAAGGAGACGGACACAGCTTCCCAGCACCGGCTGGAGAAGCTGGAGGACGAGCTCGCCGACCTGGAGGTCCAATCCGAGGACATGACCGCCAAGTGGAAGGCGGAGAAGTCCAAGGTCGGCGCCGCCGCCAGCGCCCGCGAGGCGCTGGACCGGCTGCGGAGCGAGCTGGAGCAGGCCCAGCGCCGCGGCGACCTCGCCCGGGCGTCGGAGATCCTCTACGGCCAGATCCCGGTGGTGGAGCGACAGCTCTCCGAGGCCGAGGGCCAGGAGAAGGCGCAGGACCAGCTCACCCCCGAGGTGGTGGACGCCGAGCAGATCGCCGCCGTCGTCTCCCGCTGGACCGGCGTGCCGGTGGAGAAGATGCTGGAGGGCGAGCGCGACAAGCTCCTGCGCATGGAGGATGTGCTGCGTGGCCGGGTGGTCGGCCAGGAGGAGGCGCTGGTCGCCGTCTCCGACGCGGTGCGCCGCGCGCGGGCCGGGCTGAAGGATCCGGGCCGGCCGATCGGCTCGTTCCTGTTCCTCGGCCCCACGGGCGTCGGCAAGACCGAGCTGACCAAGGCCCTGGCCGAGTTCCTGTTCGACGACGAGGCCGCCGTCACGCGCCTGGACATGAGCGAGTACATGGAGAAGCACGCCGTCTCCCGCATGATCGGCGCGCCTCCCGGCTACGTCGGCTATGACGAGGGCGGGGCGCTGACCGAGGCGGTGCGCCGCCGGCCCTACCAGGTCGTGCTGTTCGACGAGGTGGAGAAGGCCCACCCGGACGTGTTCAACGTGCTGCTGCAGGTGCTCGACGACGGGCGGCTGACGGACGGCCAGGGCCGTACGGTGGACTTCCGCAACACCCTGATCGTCATGACCTCGAACCTGGGCTCCGAGGCGCTCGCCAACCTGCCCGAGGGCGAGGACGTGGAGACCGCCCGCCCGCTGGTGATGGACGTGGTGCGCCGCCACTTCCGGCCCGAGTTCCTGAACCGGATCGACGAGGTGATCCTGTTCCAGCGGCTCGGCCGGGCGCAGATGGACAGCATCGTCGCCATCCAGCTGCAGCGGGTGGAGAAGCTGCTGGCCGACCGGCGCATGGCGATCTCGCTGGACCCCGGCGCCCTGCACTGGCTGGGCGAGAAGGGCTACGACCCGGTCTATGGCGCGCGCCCGCTCAAGCGCGTGATCCAGAAGGAGCTGGTGGACCCCATCGCCAGGAAACTCCTGGCCGGGGACCTGCAGGACGGCTCGGTGATCGACGTGCACGCCGGCGACGGCAAGCTGGAGATCGGCCGGGCGACTATCCAGTAAGGCTACGGCTGCCCCGTCCGGCTCACTGCGCAGGCGTGGGCTGGACGGACGCTGCGCGCCGTCGCCTGCGGGCGGCGGCGAGCACGCCGCCGAGCACCGCGAGGATCAGGACGCCGTGCAGCAGGTTGGCGGCGCGGAAATAGAGCGGCAGGTGGCGGCCGTCGATCACCACGGTCGAGCCGTCCAGCGCCGTCAGCAGGGCCTGCGCCGCGGCGGCGGAGGCGAGCCACATCCTCGGCTCCGTCCGGAACAGCATCGCCGCCAGCGCCGCGGCGCACAGGCCGTCTGCGACGGTGCACGCCAGGGGCGGCGCCCTCTGCGAGTCGATCTCGCTGGCCACCGAGACCACGAAGCTCGCCGCGATCAGCATGGCCGCGAGGCGCAGCGGCCGGTCGCCCGCCAGCAGGGCTGCAGCGCAGGCGACGGCGGCGACCGCCAGGATGATCAGGGATCGGTCTAGGATCAACGGCTTACGGCAAAGCTTGCGATCTCGCATTAACCCTATGCAATGACGCGCTTCAATCCCTTGCCCCTCCAACATGGCCGCCCAATCGGATGTCTTCGCAGAGGGCCGGGTGGCCACTCCCCGGGCACGCGCGCCCCTTAGAAGGGGGGAACATTCGCCCTGGGGCGACGTTCAGGGCGCGTGCGCCGGACAGCATCACCCAGATCGCTCCAGGCCGAGGCGGATCGCCCCCTCGGCCTTTTTCGTCACCCGGATCCTGAGGGCGCCGGCGGGAGAAGGGCTGTTGCGGGAAGGACGGCATGAGCCTGCCGCCCCCGCCGTACCCGCCCCAGGACCGCACCAGCCTGTTCCTCGACATCGACGGCACCCTGGCTGAGTTCAAGCGCCTGCCTGAGGAGGTGGTCCCCACCCCCCGCCGCACCGCCTTGCTGAAGCGGCTGTCGCAGCGGCTGGGCGGCCGGGTCGCCATGATCAGCGGCCGCGCCATGGCCGACATGGACCGGATCACCGAGCGCGCCGTGATCGCAGCCTCTGGCGTGCATGGGCTGGAGCATCGCGACGCCGACGGCGCCGTCCAGACCGCGCCGCCGCATCCGGGCGTCGCCGAGGCCCGGGCCGAGCTCCAGGCGTTGATCGCGGCGCATCCACGCCTGTTCCTCGAGGACAAGGGGCTGGGCCTGGTGCTGCACTACCGCGCCGCGCCCGACCTGGAGGGACTCGCCAACGCCGCGGCCGAGGCGCTGGTCGCCCGCACCGGGCTCGCCCTGCAGCGCGGGGACATGATGGCCGAGGTCCGCACCCCTGGCCGCAACAAGGGCCACGCCCTGAAGGCCTTCATGGCCGAGCCGCCCTTCGCCGGCCACACGCCGATCTACATCGGCGACGATCTCACCGACGAGCACGCCTTCGAGGCGGCGCGCGAGCTAGGTGGCCACGGCGTGCTCGTCGGACCCGAGCGCGAGACGGCGGCGCGCTACCGGCTGGCCGACGTGCCGGCCGTCCTGGCGTGGCTGGAAGCCTTCGCCGGCCTGGCGACGCCGGTCCCGGCGGCCTGAGCGGTGCCCCGGCTCGTCGTCATCTCCAACCGCGTGGCCATGCCCCAGAAGGGCGGGGCCTCTGTGGGCGGGCTGACCATGGCGCTCGCCGCCGCCCTGACCCGCTACGAGGGCCTGTGGTTCGGCTGGAGCGGAGAGACGGTGGAGCGCTTCACCGGCGAGCCGCACCTGGAGGAGCGGGACGGAGTGACCGTCGCCACCCTCGACCTGGAGGAGCAGGACGTCCAGGAATACTACAACGGCTACGCCAACACCGTGCTGTGGCCGCTGTTCCACTATCGCGTGGACCTGACCCACTACGAGCGGTCGTACGGCCAGGGCTACGAGCGGGTGAACTGCCGCTTCGCCGAGGCGGTGCGGCCGCTGATCCGGCCTGACGACATCCTGTGGGTGCACGACTACCACCTGTTCCCGCTGGCTAGGGAGCTGCGGCGCATGGGCTGCCGCAACCGGATCGGCTTCTTCCTGCACATTCCCTGGCCGGCGCGGGAGCTGCTCACCACCCTGCCGCAGCATCGCCAGCTGGTGGAGAGCCTGTTCGACTACGACCTGATCGGCTTCCAGACCCGCGACTGGCTGAGCGCCTTCCAGGACTATGTCGTGGAGGAGGCCAAGGGCGAGGTGCTGGGCGACGGCTGCCTGCGCGCCTTCGGCCGTACCGTGCGCGCCGACGCCTTCCCCATCGGCATCGACGCGGAGAATTTCGCCGAGATCGTGCACTCGGAGACGGCGGTCCGCCACTATGACCGGGCGGCCGCCACCGGCGTCTTCCGCACCATGATGATCGGCGTGGATCGCATCGACTACTCCAAGGGGCTGGAGGAGCGGTTCCTGGCGGTGGAGCAGCTGTTCGAGAGCCATCCCGACCTGATCGAGAAGGCCTTCCTGCTGCAGATCGCCCAGACCAGCCGCGGCGACGTCGAGGCCTATCAGGAAATCCGCGCGCGGCTCGACACGGTGAGCGGGCGGATCAACGGCGCCTTCGCCACCGTGGACTGGACGCCCATCCGCTACGTCAACCGCTCTTACGGCCGCGACGCCCTGGCCGGCCTGTACCGGGCGGCCAAGGTCGGCCTGGTCACCCCGCTGCGCGACGGCATGAACCTGGTCTGCAAGGAATATGTCGCCGCCCAGCACCCGGACGACCCGGGCGTGCTGGTGCTGTCCCGCTTCGCCGGGGCCGCCCTGCAGATGGGCGACGCCCTGATCGTCAACCCCTTCTCCCGCGAGGACGTGGCCGACGCCATCGCCCGGGCCATCGCCATGCCGAAGGCCGAGCGGATCGCGCGGTGGGAGTCGCTGATCGACGGCGTGCGCCGGCAGGACGCGGCATGGTGGAGGGACGTGTTCGTTCGCGCGCTCCACGCCCTGCCGGAGCCCGCGCCGTCCGCATGAGGAGGAACGGCAGCGCGCCGCGCGCCGTTCACCAAACAGGCCGGGCGGCCAGCGCGCCGCGCCGGGCCGTCCGATCCGACACGTCGATCAGCAGCAGGGACGAGTGACGATGGAGCTTCCACGCCCCTCGGCGAGGCGAATCTACTATCTGCATCCGCTGCTCGCCGGCGGGCTGGATCGGCTCGACGGCCACATGGTCCGGGCCCGCGCGCTGGGCTTCGACACCCTCCTGGTCCCGCCGATCTTCCAGCCGGGGGCGGAGGGCGACCTCTTTCTCGTCGCCGACCCGGAGCGGGCGCATGCGGCCCTGGGCGGCGGGGCGGCTGACAACGCCCTGCGCAACCTGGTCGGCCGGGCGTCCACCCACGGGCTGGACTTGCTCATGGACCTGTCGCTGCACCGTTTTGCGGCGGAGCATCCCCTGGTCGCCGCCCACCCGCAGGCCTTCGCCATCAAGCGCAGCGGCGCCAGCGACGGCGCCGTAGACCCCCGCCGCCCCGCGCCCCTGGCGGGCGAGGCGCGTCCCCGGCTGCAGGAGCCGGCCTGCGCCGAGCCCATCGCCGCCTTCGCCGCCGAACAGCTGAAGCGCTGGGCCGCGGCGGGGCTGAAGGGCGTGCGGGTGCTGCGGCCCGATGCGGCTGCGCCGGCGTTCTGGCGCGAACTGATCGAGCACACGCGCGAGACGGCCCCGCAGTTCGTCTTCATTGCGGAGACCGAGGCGGTGTCCCGCCCCGCGGCCCTGGCCCTGGTGGGCTGCGGCTTCGACGCCCTGACCTCCTCGCTGCCCTACTGGGACGGGCGGGCGCGCTGGTTCGTGGAGGAGTACGAGGCGCTGCGCGCCGTGGCCCCCCTGATCGCCGAGGTGCAGGCGCCGTTCGGCCCGCGCCCCGCCGCAGCGTCCGCCGAAGCGACGGAACAGCGGCTGCTGCTCGCCGCCGCGACGGGCGCCGGACTGCTCGCGCCCATGGGGGTGGAGACGGCCTGGAGCGGCGCCCTCCAGCCGGCCGGCGGCGATGTCGAAGGGTTCGACCGCGCGCTCGCCGAGGCGCCCGCCGCCCTGGGCGACGCCGTGCGCGCGGCCAACGCACTGAGCGGCGAGCTGTCGCGCTTCTCGGGCGAGCTGCGCCTGCTGACGGGGGAGGGGGCGCCGGTCACCGCGCTGCTGCGCGCCAATGCGCCGGACGTGCGCCGCGCTACGGCCGCCCTGCTGGTGCTGGCGAACCCCAGCTTAGAGGCGCCCGCCGACCCGCTGACCGACGACCTGCTCGCGGCCGCCGGGGCGGAGTTCGAGCCGTTCGCGCGGGTCGACGGGGCGGAGGCGCCGTTCTCGACCCTGAAGCCGGGCGAGGTGCGCTTCCTGCTCGCCCGCCGCAGCCAGCCGGTGGCCCATCCGCTGCGCCCCGGGCCGACGAGCGCGCAGGTCGCCGCCCAGGCCCCGCGCCTGGTGGTGGAGGGGATCAGCCCGCGGGTGGACGGCGGGCCCTTCCCGGTGCGCCGGGTCGTCGGCGAGACGGTGGTGGTGGAGGCCGACGTGTTCGGGGACGGCCACGAGCAGCTCTCCGCCGAGCTGCAATGGCGGGTGCTGGACCAGCCCGGCTGGAGCGCCGCGCCGATGACGGAGTTGGGCAACGACCGCTGGCGGGCGAGCTTCCCGCTGGAGCGGCTGGGCCGCTACGAGTTTGCGGTGGAGGGCTGGCTGGACGTCTACGCAGGTTTCCGCCGCGACTACCGCAAGAAGCGCGATGCGGGCGTGGCCCAGGCGGTCGACGTCCAGGAGGGGCATGAGTTCGTCAAGGCCGCCTGCAAGCGCGTCAAGGCGCCCCTGAAGACCCCGCTGAAGGACTACGCCGACCGGCTGAAGGCGGCGGCGAGCGACGAGGCGCGGGGCGAAATCCTGCTGGAGGAGCCGCTGGCCGTCCTGATGCGCCAGGCCGACGAGCGCGCCTTCCGCCTGCGCTCCGAGCCGCAGGTCGTCGACGCGGAGCGGCTGCAGGCCCGCTACGCCAGCTGGTACGAGCTGTTTCCCCGCTCCCAGACCGACGACCCCGGGCGCCACGGCACCTTCGACGACGTGATCGCGCGCCTGCCGCACGTGCGGGCCATGGGGTTCGACGTCCTCTACTTCCCGCCGATCCACCCGATCGGGCGCAAGAACATGAAGGGCAAGAACAACACCCTGACACCCGAGCCGGACGACGTGGGCAGCCCCTACGCCATCGGCTCGGCGGACGGGGGCCATGACGCCCTGCATCCGCAGCTGGGCACGTTCGAGGACTTCCGCCGCCTGATCCGCGCCGCCGCCGACCAGGGTCTGGAGATCGCGCTGGACTTCGCCATCCAGTGCTCGCCCGACCATCCCTGGCTGAAGCAGCATCCCGGCTGGTTCGACTGGCGCCCCGACGGCACGATCAAGTACGCCGAGAACCCGCCGAAGAAGTACCAGGACATCGTCAACGTCGACTTCTACAAGCCCGAGGCGATCCCGGACCTGTGGCTGGCGCTGCGCGACATCGTGCTGCTGTGGGTGGGCGAGGGCGTCAAGCTGTTCCGCGTCGACAACCCGCACACCAAGCCGCTGCCGTTCTGGGAGTGGATGATCGGCGAGGTTCGCGCCGCCCACCCGGACGTGGTGTTCCTGGCCGAAGCCTTCACCCGGCCCAAGGTGATGTATCGCCTGGCCAAGATCGGCTTCTCGCAGTCCTACACCTACTTCACCTGGCGCCATACCAAGGCGGAGTTCATCGACTACCTGACGGAGCTGACCACCACGGCGCCCAAGGAGTTCTTCCGCCCGCACTTCTTCGTCAACACGCCGGACATCAACCCCGTGTGGCTGCAGACGGCGGGGCGGGGCGGTTTTCTCATTCGCGCGGCGCTGGCCTCCATGCTGTCGGGCCTGTTCGGCGTCTACGCCGGCTTCGAGCTGTGCGAGTTCGAGCCGCTGCCGGGCAAGGAGGAGTACAAGGACAGCGAGAAGTACGAGATCCGCATGCGGCCTGACCGCATGCCCGGCGACATCGTCGAGGAGATCACCCGGCTCAACCGCATCCGCAAAGGTCACCCCGCGCTGCAGACTCACCTGGGTGTGGAGTTCCTGCCGGCCTGGAACGACAACGTGCTGGTCTTCGCCAAGGCCACGCCGGGCCGGGACGACGTGGTGGTGGTCGCCATCAGCCTGGACGCCCACGGCGCGCAGGAGACCCACTTCGAGCTGCCGCTCTGGCGCTGGGGCCTGCCGGACGACGCCACGGTGGAGGTGGAGGACCTGGTCTGGGAGAGCCGCTTCACCTGGCATGGCAAGTCCCAGCACGTCCGTTTGGACCCGGGCGCCCCCTACGCCATCTGGTCGCTGCGCACGCCGCCGAGGGCGGCGTCGTGAGGGTGGCGAGACACGAGCCCTCCCCCTCGAAGGGGGAGGGTTGGGCGGGGGTGCGCGCGCCAACCACAATGAGAGTGGCGCAGGAGGCGGCGCCGCCTCTCGAGCGCTCCCCCATACCTTCTGCACTCACCCCCATCCCCGCCCTTCCCCCTTCGGGGGGCAAGGGAGAAGACATTCGCGCATGACCGAAATCCCCAACGAACCGTCCGTCTCCGATCCGCTCTGGTACAAGGACGCGGTCATCTATCAGCTGCATGTGAAGTCGTTCTTTGACGCCAACAACGACGGCGTCGGCGACTTTCAGGGGCTGATGGAGAAGCTGGACTACGTCGCAGACCTTGGCGTCACGGCGATCTGGCTGCTGCCCTTCTATCCATCGCCGCGGCGGGACGACGGCTACGACATCGCCGAGTATATCGGCGTGCATCCCGAATACGGCGGCCTGGACGACGCCAAGGCCTTCATCGAAGCGGCGCACGCCCGCGGCATCCGGGTGATCACCGAGCTGGTCATCAACCACACCTCCGACCAGCACCCCTGGTTCCAGGCCGCGCGCCGCGCGCCGCCGGGCTCGCCGGAGCGCGACTTCTACGTCTGGTCGGACAACGACCAGCAGTGGCCGGAGACGCGGATCATCTTCCTGGACACCGAGGTCTCCAACTGGACCTGGGACCCGGTGGCCAACGCCTACTACTGGCACCGCTTCTATTCGCACCAGCCGGACCTGAACTTCGACAACCCGGCGGTGCTGGAGAAGGTGCTGGACGTGATGCGCTTCTGGCTGGACGCCGGGGTGGACGGCCTTCGCCTGGACGCCATCCCCTACCTGGTGGAGCGCGACGGCACCAACAACGAGAACCTGCCCGAGACCCACACCATCCTGAAGAAGATCAGGGCGGCGGTGGACGCCGGCTATCCCGACCGGATGCTGCTGGCCGAAGCCAACCAGTGGCCGGAGGACACGCTGGAATACTTCGGCGAGGGCGACGAATGCCACATGGCGTTCCACTTCCCGCTGATGCCGCGGATGTACATGGCGATCGCCCAGGAGGACCGCTTCCCGATCACCGACATCATGCGCCAGACGCCCAAGCCGCCGGACGGCTGCCAGTGGGCGATCTTCCTGCGCAACCACGACGAGCTGACGCTCGAAATGGTCACCGACAAAGAACGCGACTACCTGTGGGAGACCTACGCCTCCGACCGGCGGGCGCGCATCAACCTGGGCATCCGTCGCCGCCTCGGCCCGCTGATGCAGCGAGACCGGCGGCGAATGGAGCTGATGAACTCCCTGCTGCTGACCATGCCCGGCACGCCGGTGCTGTACTACGGCGACGAGATCGGCATGGGCGACAACATCCACCTGGGCGACCGGGACGGGGTGCGCACGCCCATGCAGTGGTCGATCGACCGCAACGGCGGCTTCTCCCGCGCCGACCCGGCCGAGCTGACCCTGCCGCCGATCATGGACCCGCTGTACGGCTTCCAGTCGGTCAACGTGGAGACCCAGGGTCGCGACCCGCACAGCCTGCTGAACTGGGTGAAGCGGATGCTGGGCGTGCGCCGCCAGCACCAGGCGTTCGGCCGGGGCGAGCTGCGCTTCCTGCGGCCCTCCAACCGCAAGATCCTGGCCTACCTGCGCGAATACGAGGGCGAGACCATCCTGTGCGTCGCCAACGTCTCGCGCACCGCCCAGGCGGTGGAGCTCGACCTGTCGGAGTTCAACGGCCGCACCCCGCTGGAGCTGACCGGCCGCACGCCGTTCCCGCCGATCGGCGCGCTGACCTATCTGCTGACCCTGCCGCCCTACGGCTTCTACTGGTTCCAGCTGATGACGGAGATGGACGGGCCGGCCTGGTCCACCTCCTCGACGGGGATGACGCCCGAGCACGTCACGATCGTGCTGCGCAATGGGCTGACCGATCTTCTGACCAGCGGCCCGGCCCGCCAGGTGCTGGAGAGCGAGGTGCTGCCCGGCTACATCGCCGAGCGCCGCTGGTTCCAGGCCAAGGACGAGCAGATCCTGTCCGCCAGGATCGCCTCGGCCGCCCTGCTGGTCCCGCGGCTGATCCTGGCCGACGTCGAGGTGCAGACGGCCTCCGGAAAGAGCCTGTACGCGCTGCCGCTCGGCGTGGTGATCGAGGACGAGCCGACCGGCCCGTTCGCGCCCCAGCTGGCCCTGTCGCGGCTGCGCCGCCGGCGCGAGATCGGCCTGCTGACCGACGGCTTCGCCACCCCCCACTTCGTCACGGGCGTGGTGAGCCGGCTGAAGGAGAACGCCCGGGTCGCCACGGAGGAGGGGGAGTTCGTCTTCACCACCACCCGCGCCTTCGACCTGGAGCCGGACATGGAGGCGCACTGGCCCTCCGCCGAGCAGAGCAACAGCTCCGTCATCATCGGCGAGAAGGCGGTGCTGAAGCTGATCCGCAAGCTGACGCCCGGCGTCCACCCCGAGGCGGAGATGACCCGCTATCTGACCGAGCGCGGCTTCGAGGCGACGGCCGACTTGCTGGGCGAAGTCACCTTCACCGGCGTGGACGGGCAGGCCCGCACGGTGATGATCCTGCAGCGCTTCGTCTACAACCAGGGCGACGGCTGGGCCTGGACGCTCGATTTCATCGCCCGCACCCTGGACGACCACGCGGTGGCGGTCGACGGCGCCAGCGACGCCTTCGACGGCTACTGCGCCTTCGCCGCCCAGCTCGGTCGCCGGCTGGCGGAGATGCACGCCATGCTGGCCCTGCCGAGCGAGGATCCCGCCTTCAGCCCCGAAACCGCGAGCGCGCAGGACGCCGCCGCCTGGGGCGGCCGGATCAAGGCCCAGCTGGCCGTCGCGCTCGACATGCTGGACGGCCGCTCCGGCTGGAAGGGCGAGGCGAGCGGGGAGGTCGCCGCCCGCCTGCTCGACCGGCGCGAGGCGCTGATGGCCCGCATCGACGTGGCGGCGAAGGGGGCGGAGGGCGCACGCCGGACCCGCATCCACGGCGACCTGCACCTCGGTCAGGTGCTGGTGGCGGCGGGCGATGTGACCATCATCGACTTCGAGGGCGAGCCGGCCAAGCCGCTGGAGGTGCGCCGCGCCAAGGACGTGCCGATCCGCGACGTGGCGGGGGTGCTGCGCTCGTTCGACTACGCCGCGGCCCAGGCCCTGAGCAGCTTCAGCGACAGTACCGAGGGGGCGGAGGCGCGGGCTTTCGCCCTGCTAGAGAGCTTCAAGGAGCTCGCCGCCGCGCGCTTCCTGGCCGGCTACGCCGAGGCGGGCGGCGCGGTGGACGAGCGGCTGCTCGACCTCGCCCTGCTGGAGAAGGCGGCCTACGAGGTCGCCTACGAGGCGTCCAACCGCCCCGACTGGCTGGAGACCCCGCTCCACGGCCTCGCCGAGATCGCCGACCGCCTGCTGGAGGGCGGATCGTGACGGCGGCTGAACCCTTCCCCCTCGAAGGGGGAAGGGCAGGGATGGGGGTGCGCGCGCCGACGGATGTGGAAGCTCATGGGAGGCGGCGCCGCCTCTCGCGCCACGCCCGTCGCCCGCATCGCGCACACCCCCGCCCAATCCTCCCCCTTCGAGGGGGAGGGCTCATGCGTTTCTGCGTCTCCCTTCAGCGGAGGTCCTCATGACCGCCCATGATCCTGCCCTGGCCGCCGCGGTCGAGCTGCTGGAAGGCCGCCTGACCGATCCGTTCGGCTTCCTCGGCCCGCACGACACCGACGAAGGGCGCGTGGTGCGCACCTTCCAGCCGCTGGCGCAGGGGGTGGAGGCGCTCTCCCGCCGCGACGGCCGTCGCCTCGCCGTGCTGGAGCCCGCCGGCGACACCGGCCTGTTCGTCGGGCGGCTGAGCGCGGCTGAGCCCTACGTCCTGCGGATCGACTGGGGCGGGGCGGTGCAGGAGACCGAGGACCCCTACGCCTTCGGCCTGGTGCTGGGCGAGCTGGACCTGCACCTGTTCGCCGAGGGCGCGCACTGGAAGCTGGCGGAGCGCTTCGGCGCCCAGCCCACCGTCATGGACGGGGTCGAGGGTGTCGCCTTCTCGGTCTGGGCGCCGAACGCCCGGCGCGTCTCGGTGATCGGCGACTTCAACAGCTGGGACGGCCGCCGCCATCCCATGCGCCTGCGGATCGAGGCGGGGGTGTGGGAGCTGTTCGTGCCCCGTCTCGCCCCCGGCGCCCGTTACAAGTTCGAGGTGGTCGGGGTGGACGGCGGCGTGACCGACCGCGCCGATCCCTTGGCGCGCCAGGCCGAGCCGCCCCCCGCCACCGCCTCCATCGTCGCCGCGCCCCTGCGCCACGCCTGGACCGACGGCGCCTGGATGGCGGAGCGGGCTGGCCGGCAGGCGGCGGGCGCGCCGATCAGCGTCTACGAGGTGCACGCCGGCTCCTGGCTGCGGCCGGAGGGCGACGCGCAGGGCACGCTGGACTGGGACGCCCTGGCGGAGCGGCTGGTCCCCTACGCCGCGGATCTGGGCTTCACCCATGTGGAGCTGCTGCCGATCATGGAGCATCCGTTCGCGGGTTCCTGGGGCTACCAGCCGCTGGGCCAGTTCGCGCCGTCCTCGCGCTTCGGCCCGCCGGAGGGGTTCGCCCGGTTCGTGGACGCCTGCCACCGCTCGGGGCTGGGCGTGATCCTGGACTGGGTGCCGGCGCACTTCCCCACCGACATCCACGGCCTGGCGCACTTCGACGGCACGGCGCTGTATGAGCACGCCGACCCGCGCGAAGGCTTCCACCAGGACTGGAACACCCTGATCTACAATCTGGGCCGGCGCGAGGTGCAGGGGTTCCTGATCTCGTCCGCCCTTTGGTGGCTGAACACCTTCCACGTCGACGGGCTGCGGGTCGATGCGGTCGCCTCGATGCTGTACCGCGATTACAGCCGCAAGGCCGGCGAGTGGGTGCCGAACCGGTACGGGGGCCGCGAGAACCTGGAATCGGTGGAGTTCCTGAAGCGGCTGAACGGCATCGTCGCCGAATACGCCCCCGGCGCCGTCACCATCGCGGAGGAGTCCACCGCCTGGCCCGGCGTTTCCGCCCCGGTCGATCACGGCGGCCTCGGCTTCAGCTACAAGTGGAACATGGGGTGGATGCACGACACCCTGCACTACATGGAGCAGGATCCGGTCTATCGCTCCTACAACCACAACGGCCTGACCTTCGGTCTGGTCTACGCCTTCTCAGAGAAGTTCGTCCTGCCGCTCAGCCACGACGAGGTGGTGCACGGCAAGGGCTCCCTGCTCAACAAGATGCCGGGCGATCCCTGGCGGAAGCTGGCGAACCTTCGCGCCTACTTCGGCTTCATGTGGACCCATCCGGGCAAGAAGCTGCTGTTCATGGGCGGCGAGCTGGCCCAGTGGACGGAGTGGAACCACGACGCCCAGCTGGACTGGGCGCTGCTCGACCACCCCAACCACGCCGGGGTGCAGAAGCTGGTGCGCGACCTGAACCGGCTGTACGCCGCGGAGCCGGCGCTGCACCGGCTGGACGCCGACCCGCATGGCTTCGAATGGGTGGTGGGCGACGACAGCGCCAACAGCGTCTTCGTCTTCCTGCGGAAGGCGCCGGGCCAGCCGCCGCTGCTGTGCGCGCTGAACGGCACGCCGGTGCCGCGCCTTGGCTATCGCGTGGGCGTGCCGCAGGGGGGAACCTGGCGCGAGGTGCTGAACACCGACGCGGCCATCTATGGCGGCGGGAACCTGGGTTCCGGCGGCCAAGTTGAAGCGCAACACCACAGCGCGCACGGCATGGGCCAGTCGATCGAACTGGTGCTGCCGCCGCTCGCCATGGTCGTTCTGAAGCCTGCCTGACGCTGGGGGACCATAGCTTGAACCATCTGCCGGACCGGCTCGAAGCCGGATCGCCGTATCCGCTTGGCGCGACCTTCGACGGCCTGGGCGTCAACTTCGCTGTCTATTCAGCCAACGCCGAGAAGATCGAGCTGTGCCTCTACGACGCCGACGGCGAGACGGAGATCGGCCGCTTCGAGATGCCCGAGTGCACCGACGAGGTGTGGCACGGCTATCTGCCCCACGCCCGCCCCGGCGCGGTGTACGGCTATCGCGCCTATGGCCCCTATGATCCGGAGCGCGGCCATCGCTTCAACCCCAACAAGCTGCTGCTCGACCCCTACGCCAAGGGCATCAAGGGCGAGCTGCAATGGTCCAAGTCGCTGTTCGGCTACGACGTCGACAGCGGCGACGACCTGACCTTCAGCGAGCTGGACAGCGGCCCGGACATGATCAAGGCCACCGTCGTCTCCAGCCAGTACGACTGGGGCGACGACCGCCGGCCGAACACGCCCTGGAAGGACACGGTGATCTACGAGGCGCACGTCCGCGGCCTCACCAAGCTGATGCAGGATGTGCCCGAGATGGAGCGGGGCACCTTCCACGCCCTGTCCCATCCCAAGGTGATCGACCACCTGAAGCGGCTGGGCGTCACCGCGGTCGAGCTGCTGCCGATCCACGGCTATGTGCAGGACCATTTCCTGCAGGAGCGGGGCCTGTCCAACTACTGGGGCTACAACAGCCTGGCCTTCTTCAGCCCGGAGCGCCGCTATCTCAGCGACGGCACGGTGGACGAGATGAAGCTCGCCATCCGCCGCCTGCACGCCGCCGGCCTCGAGGTGATCCTCGACGTGGTCTACAACCACACCGCCGAAGGGAGCGAGAAGGGCACCACCCTGTCGTTCCGCGGCTTCGACAACGCCAACTACTATCGCCTGCTGCCGGACCAGCCGCGCTACTGCATCAACGACACGGGTACGGGCAACACCGTCAACACCTCCACCACGCGCGTGCTGCAGATGATCGCGGACAGCCTGCGCTATTGGACCGAGGAGTTCCACGTCGACGGCTTCCGCTTCGACCTGGGCCTGACGCTGGGGCGCGAGCCGCACGGGTTCGACCGGGGCGCCGGCTTCTTCGACGTGCTGCGCACCGACCCGACGCTGCAGCGGGTGAAGCTGATCACCGAGCCGTGGGACATCGGGCCAGGCGGCTACCAGCTTGGCCAGTTCCCGCCGGGCTTCGCGGAATGGAACGACAAGTACCGCGACGGGATGCGGCGCTACTGGCGGGGCGACGCGGGCCTGCGCGGGGAGGTGGCGGCGCGCCTGTCCGGCTCGGGCGACCTGTTCGACCGCCGCGCGCGCCGGCCGTGGGCCACGATCAACTACCTGGCCAGCCACGACGGCTACACGCTGACCGACATCGTCTCCTATGAGCAGCGGCACAACGAGGCCAACAAGGAAGACAACAAGGACGGCCACAGCGAGAACTTCTCCTGCAACTGGGGCGTGGAGGGGCCGAGCGACGACCCGACCATCCAGGCGACCCGGGACCGGGTGCGCCGCTCCATGCTGGTGACGCTGCTCACCGCGCTGGGCACCCCGATGCTGCTGGCCGGCGACGAGTTCGGCCGCACCCAGCAGGGCAACAACAACGCCTACTGCCAGGACAACGAGCTGAACTGGCTGGACTGGGAGCGGGCCGCCAGCGAGCACGGCCAGGCGATCATGACCTTCACCTCGCGCCTGACCGCCCTGCGCCACAAGTATCCGGTGCTGCGCGCATCCACCTTCCTCTACGGCCAGGATGAGATCGCGCCGGGCGTGCTGGACGTGGATTGGTTCGACGAGCGCGGCGAGCACCTGTCGACCGAAGACTGGGGCAATCCAGAGGGGCGGGCCCTGACCATGCGACGCGCCAGCCGCCTCGCCGACGGCACGGTGGAGGTGATGACCTTGCTGATGAACGCCTCGCCCGTCCCGCTCACCTTCACCCTGCCCGAGCCCGCCACCTTCAGCCGCCGGATGCTGATCGACAGCGCCGACCCCGAGGCGGAGGAGCGCGAGCTTGAAGCCGGCGAGACGCTGGAGGTGAAGGACCGCGCCGCCGTCCTGTTCGTCAGCCAGCTGGACCCGCCGGCGTGAGGCGTGACGCACAACCCTTCCCCCTCGAAGGGGGAAGGGCAGGGATGGGGGTGAGTGCAGGACGCCTGTGGGAGGGTGCGGGAGGGGGCGCCGCCTCCTGCGCTCCTCGCTTCAACGACAGCGCGCGCGCCCCCATCCAACCCTCCCCCTTCGAGGGGGAGGGCCCTGGGGCGCTGCGATGACGCTCCCGCGTTTCGGCCCCGCCAAGCTCGCTCCTGACCGCTGGCGCTTCACCCTGTGGGCGCCGGCGAAGGATGCGGTCGCGCTTCAGATCGAGGGCCGCCCGCCCGTCGCCATGCGCGCCGGGGCGGACGGCGTGTTCGAGGCGGAGGCCGAGGCGCAGCCCGGCGCCCGCTACCGCTTCCAGATCGGCGACATGGCGGTCCCGGACCCCGCCTCTCGCGCGCAGGCGGAGGGCGATGTGCACGACTGGAGCCTGCTGGTCGACCCGGACGCCTACGCCTGGCGCACGGCGGACTGGCGCGGCCGGCCTTGGGAGGAGACGGTGCTGCTGGAGGTGCACCCCGGCGTCTATGGCGGGTTCGGGGGTGTGGCCGAGCGGCTGGAGGGCTGGCGCGACCTTGGGATCACCGCGATCGAGCTGATGCCGGTGGCCGAGACATCCGGCGCGCGGAACTGGGGCTACGACGGCGTGCTGCCCTACGCCCCCGCCGCGGCCTACGGCGCGCCGGACGATCTGAAGGCGCTGGTGGACCAGGCCCACGGGCTCGGGCTGATGATCTTCCTGGATGTGGTCTACAACCACTTCGGCCCGGACGGGAATTACCTGAACGCCTATGCGCCGCAGGTCTTCGACGAAACGGTGCACACGCCCTGGGGCGGCGCTATCGACTTCCGCCGGCCGCAGGTGCGCGACTTCTTCACCGGAAACGCCGTCTACTGGATGACCGAGTTCCGGATGGACGGCCTGCGCTTCGACGCGGTGCACGCCATCGAGGACCAGGACTGGCTGGACGAGATGGCCCGGGCGGCGCGCGACGCCGCAGGCGCGCGCCACGTCCATCTGGTGCTGGAGAACGAGCACAACGGCGCCGCCCATCTTCGCGGTCCCTTCGACGCCCAGTGGAACGACGACTTCCACAACGTCATGCACGTGCTGCTGACCGGCGAGAGCGGGGCCTACTACCAGGACTTCGCCGAACGCCCGGCGGAGAAGCTGGCCCGATGCCTGGCGGAGGGCTTCATCTACCAGGGCGAGCCCTCGCCCAACCACGATGGCGCGCCGCGGGGCGAGCCCAGCGGCGACCTGCCGGCCACCGCCTTCGTCAGCTTCCTGCAGAACCACGACCAGGTCGGCAACCGGGCCATGGGCGAGCGGCTGACCACCCTGACCGATCCGGCGGCGCTGAGGGCGGCGAGCGCCCTGATGCTGCTCTGTCCCCAGATCCCGCTGCTGTTCATGGGCGAGGAGGAGGGCTCGACCACGCCGTTCCTGTTCTTCACCGACTTCCACGACGAGCTGGCCGACGCCGTGCGCGAGGGCCGCCGCAAGGAATTCGCCAAGTTCCCGGAGTTCTCGGACCCGCAGAAGCGGGAGCGCATCCCCGATCCCAACGCGGCGGCGACCTTCGATCAGTCGCGCCCGCAGCCCGGGCCCGACGCCGAAGCCTGGCGGGCCTTCTATCGCGAGCTGCTGGCGCTGCGGCGCGAGCACATCGTCCCGCGGCTGCGCGGCGCTGCGGGCGCGGGCGCCCGCGCGATCGGCGACAAGGCGGTCATGGCGTCCTGGCGGATGGCGGACGGGGCGCGGCTGACGGCGGCGCTCAACCTCGCGCCGAATGCGCTGCCGCTTGACGAACGGCCCGCCGGGGCGGAGCTCTACGCCACCGCGACGGTAGGCGAGCGCCTGCCGCCGTTCAGTTTCGCCGCTTGGCTGGAGAGCGCGGCATGAGCGACGGGGCGCTGCGCGACCTGGCCACGGCCGCCGGCCTGCAGGTGGACTGGTACGACGCGGCCGGGGAGGCGAAGACCGTCGCCCCCGACAGCCTGCGCGCCATCCTGACGGCTATGGACCTGCCGGCCGAGGGCGAGGGCCAGATCGCCGACAGCCGCCACCGGCTGGAGGCGGCGGAGACCGCCGCGGCCGTCTTCGCCACCGCGACGGTGGGCGAGCCGGTCCACCTGCGCCTCCCTCTGCACGGCGGCCTGGAGCTGATCGACGAGGATGGCCGCACCCACGCCGTCGCTGCGCGGCAAGACGCGGGCGGTGTGCTGATCGAGGCGCCGAACGATCCCGGCTACTACACGCTGGAGGCGGCCGAGCATCGGCTGACCCTGGCGGTCGCGCCCCGGCGGGCGTGGACGACGGCCGACGCCGCCCCCGGCCGGCGGCTGTGGGGCGCGGCGGCGCAGCTGTATTCGCTGCGCGGCCGGCGGGCCGCGCCGTTCGGCGACTTCGGCGCCCTGGCCGACTTCGCCGGGGCGCTTGGCCGGCGGGGGGCGGACGCCCTGGCGATCAGCCCGGTGCACGCCCTCTTCGCCGCCGACCCGTCGCGCTACGGCCCCTACGCCCCGTCCACCCGCCTGTTCCTGAATGTGCTGTTCGCCGACGAGGCGCTGATCGAGCCGGACGGCCCCACGGGCGGCGCAGGCGCAGAGCTGATCGACTGGACCCGGGACGGCGCGGCCAAGCTGGAGCGGCTGCGCGCCCTGCATCGCCGCTTCATCGAAAGCGGCCCCGCCGCCGACCGCGAAGACCTGGCGCGCTTCCGCCAGGCCGGCGGGGCGGACCTGGAGGGCCATGCCCGCTTCGAGGCGCTTCACGGCCACTTCCTCGCCGAGCGCGGCGCGGGCGGCTGGCAGGGCTGGCCGGCCGCGTTCCACGATCCGCACGGGGAGGCGGTCGCCGCGTTCGCCCGCCAGCACGCCGCCGAGGTCGACTTCCACGTCTTCCTGCAGTGGCTGGCCGACCGCGGCCTGGCCGCCGCCCAAGCGACCGCAAAGGACGCGGGCATGGCCATCGGCCTGATCGCCGACCTGGCCGTCGGCATGGACGCGGGCGGCAGCCACGCCTGGAGCCGGCCGGGCGACCTGCTGCGCGGCCTGTCGGTCGGCGCGCCGCCCGACATCTTCCAGCCCGCCGGCCAGGACTGGGGGCTGGCGAGCTTCTCGCCCCAGGCGCTGCGGCGCACGGGGTTCGGAGCCTTCATCGCCACCCTGCGGGTGGCCATGCGCCATGCCGGGGGCGTGCGGATCGACCACGCCATCGGGCTGCAGCGGCTGTGGCTGACGCCGCACGGCGCCGGGCCGACCCAGGGCGCCTACCTGCGCTATCCGCTCCAGGACATGCTGCGCCTGATCGCGCTGGAGTCTCACCGGCATAGCGCCATCGTGGTGGGGGAGGATCTGGGCACCGTGCCCGAGGGCTTCCGCGAGACCACCACGGCCATGGGCATGTACGGCATGCGGGTGCTCTGGTTCGAGCGGCAGTCGGACGAGAACTTCATCCTGCCCGGGCGCTGGAGCCGCGAGGCGATGGCCATGACCTCCACCCACGACCTGCCCACCGTCGCCGGCTGGTGGCGGGAGCGCGACATCGACTGGATGGAGCGCCTGGGCCGCAAGAGCCGCCACGCCGATCCGGCGGCCGAGCGCGCCCATCGCGAGGCCGACCGTGCGCGCCTGTGGTGCGCCTGCGAGTGGGCAGGCGTAGCGGAGGAGCCGCCGCCTCCGCCCGCCGCCGCGCAGGAGGCCGTGGACGCCGCCATCGCCTATGTGGCCCGGGCGGGCTGCGAGCTGACCGTCGTTCCCCTGGAGGACCTGCTCGGCCACGAGGAGCAGCCGAACCACCCCGGCACCACGGATGAAGCGCCCAACTGGCGCCGCCGCCTGGCCGCCGATCCCGACACGGAGCTGGACGCCCCCCGCGTCGCGGGGCGCATCGCCCGGCTGAACGCGGAGCGGCCGAAACTCGCCCCCGATTCGACCGGCTGACCTTGAGCCCCTCGTTCCCCAGGCGCGGCGACGGCGAGCCCTTCCCCCTCGAAGGGGGAAGGGCAGGGATGGGGGTGAGTGCAGGCGGTTGGGCGTCGTCCTCAGGAGGCGGCGCCGCCTCCAGCGCCACGCTCGGCATCCGCACCGCGCGCACCCCCACCCAACCCTCCCCCTTCGAGGGGGAGGGCTCACGGTCTTCGGCCGAACCTGACCCTGCGAGGCCCGCTTGATCCCCCGCGCCACCTACCGCCTGCAGTTCCACAAGGACTTCACCTTCGCCGACGCCATTCCCCTGGCGCCCTATCTGGCGAAGCTGGGGATCAGCCACGTCTACGCCTCGCCGATCGGGACGGCGCGGGCGGGCTCGACCCACGGCTACGACCAGGTCGATCCCACCGTCGTAAACCCTGAGCTGGGCGGCGAGGCGGGGTTCCGCGAGCTGGTCGCCGCGCTGAGGGCGGAGGGCCTGGGCGTCATCCTCGACATCGTGCCAAACCACATGGCCGTCGGCCAAGCGGACAACCGCTGGTGGCTCGACGTGCTGAAGGGCGGGGCGGACAGCGAGTTCGCCGAGCTGTTCGACGTGGACTGGAAGCCGATCGACCCGGTGCTGCGCGACAAGGTGCTGGCCCCGTTCCTGGGCAGCGCCTACGCCGAGGCGCTGGAGAGCGGCGCCCTGCAGCTGAAGCGGGACGACGGGACCGGCGAGCTGGCCGTGTGGGCCTACGACGCCCACAAGTTCCCCCTGCGGTCCGAGGACCAGGGCATCCTTGGCGACGGCGAAGCGGCCGGGGCGCGGTTCGACCCGAAGACGCCGGAGGGGCGGGCGGCCCTGCATGCGCTGCTGGAGCGGCAGAACTTCCGCCTGGCCTGGTGGCGCACGGCGGGGGACGAGATCAATTGGCGGCGCTTCTTCGACATCACCGAGCTGGCCGGCGTGCAGGTGGAGCGCGAGGCGGTGTTCGAGCTGATCCACGCCCTGCCGCTACGCCTATACGCGGAGGGCCTGATCGACGGGGTGCGCTGCGACCACGTCGACGGCCTGGCCGACCCCGCCGCCTACTGCCGCCGCCTGCGCGCCGCGCTAGAGGCGGCCGGCGCGCGCCGCCCGGCCGACGCAGCGCCGGGGCCGGCCTACCTGATCGTGGAGAAGATCCTAGCGTCCGGCGAGCGGCTGTCGCCCGACTGGCTGACCGACGGCACGACCGGCTACGATTACATGAATGAGAGCGCCGCCCTGCTGCACGACGCGAAGGGCGAGCCCACCCTGACCCGCATGTGGACCGAGATCAGCGGCCGCACCCACGCCTTCGAGGAGGAGGAGCGGCTGGCCCGGCTGGAGACGCTGCGCCGCAGCTTCTCCGGCCAGCTGGAGGGGGCGGTGCGCGCCTTCCACCGGCTGGCGCGCTCGGACATCCACACCCGCGACCTCACGGCGGGGGCGATCCGGCGCGGGCTGACGGTGCTGCTCAGCGTGTTTCCGGCCTATCGCACCTACGGGACTGGCGACGGCGGCCCGGCTTCGGACGGGCCGCTGCTGCACGCCGCGCTGGAGCGCGCCGTCCCCTTCGTCGCGCCCGGCGAGGGGCCGGTGCTGGAGCGCATCGCCGCCTGGCTGAGAGGCGAGGCGCCGGGCGAGCTGGAGGCGCGCCGCACGGCCGTGCGCCGCTTCCAGCAGCTGAGCGCGCCGGTGGCCGCCAAGGCGGTGGAGGACACCGCCTTCTACCGCTACGGCCGGGTGATCTCGCGCGACGACGTGGGCTCCGACCCGGCCCGGTTGGCCGGCGACGTGGACCACTTCCACGCCGCCAACGCCGAGCGGCTGGCCAGCTTTCCCAACGCCATGCTGACCACCGCCACCCACGACCACAAGCGGGGTGAGGACGTGCGGGCGCGCCTGGCGGTGCTGAGCGCCCGGCCTGACGCCTGGGACGACTCGGTGGACCGTTGGGAGGCGCTGAACGTTGATCGGGCCGAGGGCGTCGATCCGGTGGACCTCTATCCGCTGTACCAGACCCTGGCCGGCGCCTGGCCCCTGGACCTGCGGCCGGACGACGCCGCCGGCCTGGACGCCTTCCGCGAGCGGGTGGAGGGCTGGTGGAAGAAGGCTCTGCGCGAGGCCAAGCTCAACTCCTCCTGGGTCGATCCGGACGAGGCTTACGAGGGTCGCTGCACGGCGTTCCTGGAGGGCCTGCTGGACCCGGCGCGCTCCGCCGCGTTCCTCGCCGACCTCGCCGGCTTCGTGGACGAGATCGCGCCCGCCGGGGCCGTGAACGGGCTGGCCCAGGCGCTGCTGCGCTGCACCGCGCCAGGGATGCCGGACCTGTACCAGGGCTGCGAGTTCTGGGACTTCAGCCTGGTCGACCCGGACAACCGCCGGCCGGTCGACTATGCGGCCCGGCGCGCGGCCCTGGCGGACGATGCGCCGGCCGGTACGCTGCTGGCGAGCTGGCGCGACGGGCGGGTGAAGCAGCGCCTGATCGATCGCGCCCTCGACCTGCGGCGGCGGCGGCCGGCGGTCTTCTCCGGCGGCTACGAGCCGATCGCCCTGGGCGAGCGCGCCGTCGGCTTCCTTCGCCAGGGAGACGGCCAGGCCGTGCTGGTCGCCGCGCCGCTCAGCCCCGCCAACGTCTCGGCGGACGATCTCAGCCTGGGCGGGGGTATGGCTGTCGAGCTGCCGCGCGAGTGGCACGGGCGCTTCGGCGTCGATGCGCTGACGGGCGAACGGGTCGCGCTGGAGGGCCTTGAGCTGTTCCGGACCTCGCCGGTCGCCCTGATCGAGATCGGTTGACCCGCCCCGCTCGTAAGAGAGCAGGGCGGGCGCCGAAGGTTACTGGGCCGGCGGGGCGGCGGGCGCGCCGCCGCCGATGGTTCCGAGCGCGGGATACTGCTGCACCAGCTGGTCCAGGCGGTGGTTCATCGCCTCGCGGTCCCAGTCGCGCAGCTCGCCGCCGTGGCGCGCCTTCTGGGTCGCCTCCATCGACTTGATCGCGTGGATCTCGCCCATGGCCCGGCGGCGCTGGGCGGCCGGCAGCTCGGCGACGCCCTGGGACACCGCCGCGATGCGGGCGTCGACGTCGTAGAAGCCTTGCCGGCCGGCGCCGACATAGGGGCCGGTGGCGCCCGGCGCCGGGTTCACCGCCTGATCGCCCGGAATGCCCGGCGACGCCTGGCTGTCGTTGGGCACGGGCTGGGAGGCGACGACGGGCGCGCCGGCGCCGGGGGCGGCGCCGTCGGCGGGCTGCGCCAGGGTAGGGGCCGCGACCGCCACGCTCGCAGCGAAGATCAACACAGAGCCAAGCGACCGAATCATAGGGGTCTCCATCGTAGAGGTGCGCGAAGAACGCCGTTTGCCGCCGACGGATGCATTTGGGCCGGCGCCGCTGGCGCTTTGGCCGCACCTCGGACGCGCTGCGACCGCAAGGACCGCCCCGTCTGCGCCGTCGTTAACCGCCCTTAAGGAGGCGCGCGTCAGGTTCCGGGGAGTCCACGTCCGGAGTCCGCCCCGCCCGATGCGTCCGCATCCAGCGATCAGCCTCGCCGTCTCCGCGAGCCTCGCGGTCGGTAGCGGCGCCGCGCCCGCGGCGGCGGCGGCCGGGGCCGCCCAGGTGGACATCCAGGTCGGCCAGGCCGAGGGCTTCAGCCACATCGCCTTCACCGGGGCGCAGCCGAAGTCCGCGCGCCGCGAGGGCGACGATCTGGTGCTCCTGTTCGGCGCGATCACGCCGCCGAACCTGGGGCTGCTCCACGTCTCCCCGCCGCAGTACCTGGCCGGCGCCGAGACGCGCCAGACGCCCACAGGCGTGGAGCTGCGGCTGAAGCTCGACCGCGGCGTGGAGGCCAAGCTCGGCCGCGCCGACGGCGGCGCCTACGTCAACCTGTTCCCCGGGGCGATGACCCCGCCGCCGCCGGACCAGCCGGCCCAGCGATCCTCGGACCCGGTTCCCGCCTCGGGCGTGGTGAAGGTCCATGCGGGGCTGGACCACGGGGTGCTGGCGCTGCGCTTCGACTGGCGCGCGCCGGTGGGGGCGGCGGTGTTCCGCCGGGGCGAGGCGATCTGGATCGTCTTCGACGCCAAGGCCCGGCTCGACCTGTCGGAGTTGCCGGACGGCCTGCCCCAGGCCCGCCGCGCCCAGATGGTGGCCAGCCGCTCCGGCACGGCCCTGCGGATCGAGGCGCCCCAGACGGTGCAGGCGGCCGCCGCCGTCGACGGCGCCTCCTGGACCCTCAGCCTCGGTCCGACCGCGGCGGCGCCGCCGACCGTGGTGGCGGTGAAGACCCAGGGCCCTGGGCTGGCCGCCCAGCTCGCCGGCGCGACGGGCGTGCTGTGGATCGACGACCCGTCGGTCGGCGACCGCCTCGCGGTGGTGCCGGCGCTCGGCCCGATCAAGGGCGTGACGACGCCCCGCCAGCTCGTCCCCGCCGACATCCTCGCCTCGGCCCAGGGCCTGGCGATCGCCCCCCATCGTCAGGACCTGCAGATCGCCAGCGACGGCGATGTGGTGCGGATCACCTGCCCCAGCGGGCTGGCGCTGTCCGACGCCGTGCAGAGCGCCGCCGTCGCCAAGCCGCCGCCGAGCACGCCCCAGCCTGGCCCCTGGCCCGCGTTCGTCGACTTCGACGCCTGGTCCAAGACGGGCGAGGGCGGTTTCATCCCTCGTTACGACGCGCTGTTGCAGGCGGCGTCCAACGAGGGCGGCCAGGGCAAGGGCGCCAGCACCCAGGCCCGGTTCGGCTTCGCGCGCTTCCTGGTCGGTTCGGAGCTGGCGTTCGAGGCGATCGGCGTGCTCGACCTGATGGCCAAGTCCGACTCCCGCGTCATGTCCATGCCCGAGTTCCGCGGCCTGCGCGGCGCGGCGCGGGTCATGGCCGGCCGCTACCGCGACGCCCAGGCGGACTTCTCAGCCCCCGCCGTGATGGACGATCCCGCCGCCGCGGTGTGGCGCGGCTATGCGTCCAGCCGGCTCGGCGATGCGGCTGGGGCGCGCCAGGCCTTCGCGGCCGGCGCCGCGGCGCTGCCCCGCTTCGCCCCGCGCTGGCGCGAGAAGTTCATGGACGCGGCGGGGGAGGCGGCGCTGGCGGCCGGCGACGCCGCTTCCGCCCGGGCCTGGCTGGACGCCGCCGCCAAGCTGAAGCCGGCGGGGATCGACAACGACCGCCTGCAGCTGGACCAGGGCCGCCTCGCCGAGGCGTCCGGCCAGCCCCAGGCGGCGCTGCCCCTGTACGCCGCCGCCGGGGCCAGCGGCTATGGCGGCGTGGCGGCCCGGGCGTTGCTCCACGCCACCGAGGTGAAGGAGAGCCTGGGGACCCTCAGCCGCGACCAGGCGGCCCAGACGCTGCAGTCGGTCGGTTTCCGATGGCGCGGCGACGAGGTGGAGCTGGAGGCGGCGCGCGCGCTCGGACGGCTGTACATCGCCCAGGGGCGCTATCGCGAGGGCCTGCAGGCGCTGAAGGCGGTGCAGAACGTCTCGCCGCAGCTGGCGGCTTCGGCGGCGCTCCAGGGCGACCTGGCTTCGGCCTTCCGCGGCCTGTTCAGCGAGGGCGGCGCCGACGGCCTGCCCCCCCTGCAGGCGCTGGCCCTGTTCTCGGACTTCAAGGAGCTGACGCCGGTCGGGGCGGACGGCGACGCCATGGTGCGCAAGCTGGCCCGGCGGCTGGTGGACGTGGACCTGCTCGACCAGGCCGCCGACCTGTTGAAATACCAGGCGGACAATCGGCTGGACGGGGTGGCGCGCGCCGACGTGGATACGGAGCTGGCCCTGCTCCAGGTCATGAACCGCCAGCCTGAGCTGGCGCTGGACGCGCTGAACGCCTCGCGCACCACCCTGCTGCCGAGCGCGCTGCAGTCGCAGCGTCGGGTGATCCAGGCCCGGGCGCTGACCGCGCTCGGCCGCTACGATGACGCCCTGGAGATCCTGGCGGACGACAAGTCCGCCGACGCCGGCGCGGCGAAGGCGGAGATCTGCTGGTCCAAGCACGACTGGCCGGCCGCGGGCCGCCTGCTGGAGGTGGCGCTGGGCGCCCGCTTCAAGTCGCCCGCGCCGCTGAACGACGTGGAGCAGGCCGAGCTGCTGCGCGCCGCGATCGCCTACAGCCTGGCGGGGGACGATGCGGGGCTGGGGCGGCTGCGGACCCGCTATGGCGGCTTCGTCGCGGCGGCCAAGACGCCGGACATGCTGCGCGTGGCCCTCAGCGGCGTCGGCGCGAGCTTCGGCGCGGCGGACCTGGCCAAGGCCGCGTCCGGCGCCGACGGCTTCGCCGCCTGGGTCAGCGCCATGAAGGCGCGCCTGCTGACCGCCTCGGCCTGAGGGGATCAGCCCGCCGCGTCAGGCGGCGGCGAGCTGGGCCTGCTTCTGCGCCTTGGACTTGCCCAGGAACGGACGGACCAGGCGGATCAGGCGCGGCACGAACCGCGGCCGCACCAGCCGGCTGTCATAGACGCCGAGCCGGCGGTCGTTCTCGGCCAGGCACACGTCGATCAAACCCGGAAGGTCGATGTCGGCCAGGGCTTCGCCGCCGGTGACGGTGAAGTTCGCCTCCTCCGCCGTGCCCACGTCCTTAGCCAGGCCCAGGCGCTCCCACACCAGGAACACCCACACCGCCATCACCTTCAGCTCGAACCAGGGGCGGCGCCACAGCGGCATGTTGCGGCGATACCAAGCCACCCAGTTGGTGAAGAACAGGATGTGGCGCGCTTCCTCGTGCACCACGGGCTCGAAGGTATCCACCAGCTCCTCGGGGAAGTAGCCGGAGGCGCGGGCCGCCTCGAACAGGCCATAGGCGAAGAAGGTGTCGATGCACTCGGAAAAGCCGGTGACCATGAAGGCCCATTCCGGATCGCGCGGCGTCTTGACCGGGTCTTCCGGCTTCAGCTCGATGCCGTAGGCGGCCACCAGATTGGACAGGACATGGCGGTGGCGGCCCTCCTCGAAGCCGTTCAGCTCCACCGCCTGGCGCAGCAGCGGGTCCCTGACCAGCTTGGCGTAGGCGTTGACCCGCAGGCTGGCCTTGTTCTCGGTCTGCACGGCGATGTCCCACACCGGCAGGCTGGTAATGCGGTGCAGGGCGTCCGGCTCCAGCTTCGGCCAGTCGAGCACGGCGGGCTTGTAGGGGTTGAAGGTATCCAGCAGCGTGGAGCAGAACAGCGACTTGTGCGCCTCGCTGCCCAGCCTGATCTTGGCGGGATAGGGTGGGACCGGAGGGCGCTCGGGGCCGTCGGCGAACTGGCCGGAAAATTCTGGCTTCATGACGCGGTTGCTCCGGAGACGGCGGGAATCTACCTGCGCATGGGCCGAGCACACAAGCTGCCGGGACAGCGCAGCCATGCACCTAGGCGGCGGACTGCGGGCTTCAAGGGGAACGCCGATTGCTCGGCCGCCTCGGTAACGCCGCCCCGCGCCTGCGGGGTGGTGGACGCGGTAGGGATTGAACCTACGACCCCCGCCGTGTGAAGGCGATGCTCTCCCGCTGAGCTACGCGTCCGCCTGCCTCAAAGGCTGGCCCGTGGGTGGGCCGGCGTCAGGAGGGCGGGTCTATAGCGGAGGGCGTTCCGGCCGGCAAGGCCCTGCGCGCCGCCAGCAGCGATGCGGCGATCCCCGGCAACTCGTCGAAGTGCCCGATCACATGGTCGCCGCCCAGGTCCTGCGGCGCGATGTCCGTGTAGCCGAAGTCGACCACCACGACCGGCGCGCCGGCGGCGCGGGCGGACAGCACGTCGTTATCGCTGTCGCCGACCATCAGGGCGTAGGCCGGATCGCCGCCCGCCTGGGCCACCGCCGCCAGGAAGTGGGCCGGGTCGGGCTTCTTGGCCGGGGCCAGGTCCGCGCCGGTGATCGCGGCGAACCGGGCCGTCAGCTCCAGCGCGTCGAGCAGGGCCAGCGACAGGTCGGTGCGCTTGTTGGTGCAGACGCACAGGGTGGCGCCGGCTTCGGCCAGGGTGGACAGGGCCGCCTCCAGCCCGGGGAAGGGGCGGCTGCCGCTGGCGATGCGGGCGCGATAGGCTTCGATGAAGCGGGTGACCAGGCCGTCGACCTCTTCGTCCGGCAGCGGCTCTCCGGCCAGGCTGAAGCCCCGGGCGATCAGCGCCCGGGCGCCCTTGCCGACCAGGATGCGGGCCGACGCTTCGGGTACGTGCGGCAGGCCCCGCTCGCCCAGCACCACGTTCAGCGCGCCGATCAGGTCGGGGGCGGTGTCGACCAGGGTGCCGTCGAGGTCGAAGGCGATGGTCGCGCCGGTCAGGTCCGGCAGGGGAGAGCTCATCGCGTCGCGGCCCTTCATTGATGGTCGAAAGCCCGCCGCCTTTGGGATAGATCGCCCGGCGACACAAGGCGTTCGCGCGATCGCGGCCCCTGTGCACGGGGTCTGAGGAGTTCGATCTTTGGCCGATACGCAAGCAGGCGCCGGCCCGGCGCGCGCGGTGGTGATTCTGGCGGCGGGCCAGGGAACGCGGATGCGCTCGCCCCTGCCCAAGGTGCTGCATCGCCTGGCCGGGCGGCCCATGCTGGACCGCGCCATCGACGCGGCCGAAGCGCTCGGGGCGGCCCGGATCGTGGTGGTGGTCGGCGCCCATTCGCCGAGCGTGGGCGAGCACGCCCGCCGTCGCCTGGGGGAGCAGGCCCTGGCCGTGCAGGATCCGCCGCTGGGCACCGGCCACGCCGTGCGCGCGGCGGAGGGGGCGCTCGCCGGCTTCGATGGCGACCTGGTGGTCACCTATGCCGACACGCCGCTGCTGGACGCCGAGGCGGTCGAGCCGCTGTTCGCTGCCCGCAGGGCCGGCACCGATCTGGCCGTGCTCGGCTTCGAGGCGGCGGACGCCGGCGCCTACGGGCGGCTGATCCTGGGCGCCGACGGCGCGCTGGAGCGCATCGTGGAGGCCAAGGATGCGACGGTCGAAGAGCTGGCCGTAACGCTTTGTAATTCCGGCGTGATCGCCGGCCCGGGCCGGCTGGTGTTCGAGCTGCTGGGCGAGGTGACCAACGCCAACGCCAAGGGCGAGTATTACCTGACCGACGTGGTGGGGCTAGCGCGGGCGCGGGGGCTGCGGGTCGCCGCCGTGCTGACCGACGAGGCGAGGGTGCTCGGCGTGAACTCCCAGGCCGAGCTCGCCGCGGCGGAGGCGCAGTGGCAGCACGGCCGCCGCCAGGCCGTCATGGCCGCCGGCGTGGCGATGCCGGCGCCGCAGACCGTCTTCTTCGCCCACGACACAGTGGTGGAGGGCGGCGTGATGATCGAGCCCAACGTGGTGTTCGGCGCCGGCGTCACCGTGCGGGCGGGGGCGACCATCCGCGCCTTCAGCCACCTGGAGGGGGCGGAGGTGCTGGGCGGCGCGATCGTGGGCCCCTACGCCCGGCTGCGCCCCGGCGCGCGCATCGGCGAGGACGCCCACGTCGGCAACTTCGTGGAGGTGAAGAACACAAGCCTTGGGACCGGGGCCAAGGCCAACCACCTGGCCTACCTCGGCGATGGCGAGGTCGGGGCGCGCGCCAACATCGGCGCCGGCGTGATCTTCTGCAACTACGACGGCTTCGACAAGCACCGCACGGTGGTGGGGGAGGGCGCCTTCGTCGGCTCGGACACCGCCTTGGTGGCGCCGGTGACGATCGGAGCGGGGGCGATGACGGGCTCAGGCTCGGTGATCACCCGCGACGTGGAGGCCGACGCCCTGGCGCTCGAGCGCGGCGAGCAGGTGGTGAAATCCGGCTGGGCGGCCCGCTTCCGCGCCCGCAAGCTCGAAGCGAAGGGCAGGCGATGAGCACGGCCGACGACCAGAAGCGCGCCGTGGGCGAGGCCGCCGCCGCGCTGATCCAGACCGGCATGACGGTGGGGCTCGGCACCGGGTCCACGGCCGCCTTCCTCGTCCGCGCCCTGGGCGAGCGCGCGAAGGCCGAGGGGATGCAGCTGCGCTGCGTGGCGACCTCCGAAGCCACGGCCCAGCTGGCCGCCGAGTGCGGGCTTCGGCTGGTGCAGCTGGACGCCGCCGGCGAGATCGACCTGACCATCGACGGAGCGGACGAGATCGGCCCGGACCTGGCGCTGATCAAGGGCGGCGGCGCGGCCCTGCTGCGCGAGAAGCTGGTGTGGGAGGCCTCCCGCCGTTGCGTGACGATCGCCGACGGCTCCAAGGTGGTCGAGCGGCTGGGCCGCTTTCCCCTGCCGGTGGAGGTGGTCGCCTTCGGTCACGGCTCCACGGCCCGACGGCTGGCGGCGGTGGCGAGGGCGGCGGGCGTCGAGGCCGCGCCCGTGCTGCGGGTGCGCGATGGCGCGCCGGTGAAGACGGACGGCGGCAACGTCATCTACGACATCCCCTGCGGCGCGATCGCCGATCCGGCGGCCCTGGCCGACGCGCTGAAGCGGGTCACCGGCGTGGTCGAGCACGGCCTGTTCCTGGGCTTGGCGGAGGCCGCCCTGGTCGCCAGCCCGGAGGGCGTCAGGCGGCTTTCGCGCTGAGAGATCAGGCTTGGCCATTCTCCGGCGGGGGCGGCGTCTCTATATCGGCGGCGATACCCGACGCTTCGGTTGCATGAGGACGCCATGGCCTACGACTACGACCTCTTCGTCATCGGCGCGGGCTCGGGCGGGGTCAGGGCGGCCCGCCTCGCCGCCATGACCGGGGCGAGGGTGGCCGTGGCGGAGGAGTACCGGGTCGGCGGCACCTGCGTGATCCGCGGATGCGTGCCCAAGAAGCTGATGGTCTACGCCTCCGGCTTCGCGCGGGAGTTCGAGCTGGCCAAGGGCTACGGCTGGAGCGGGTGCGAGGGCCCGCGCTTCGACTGGCCGACCTTTCTGGCCGCCAAGGACATGGAGATCGCGCGGCTGTCCGGCATCTATAGCGCCAACCTGAAGAAGGCCGGCGCGGACGTATTCAACACGCGGGCGGAGTTCGTCGATCCGCACACCCTGCGCCTGGTCGGCGAGGACCGGACCGTCACCGCCGAGCGCATCCTGATCGCCACCGGCGGCCGGCCCAAGATCCCGGACGACGTGCCGGGCGCCGACATGGCCCTCACCTCGGACGAGGTGTTCCACCTGGAGCAGCTGCCCAAGTCGATCCTGATCGTCGGCGGCGGCTACATCGCCATCGAGTTCGCCTGCATCTTCCACGCGCTGGGGGTTGAGGTGACGCTCGCCTACCGCGGGTCCAACCTGCTGCGCGGCTTCGACGAGGACGTGCGCGCCCACGTCGCCCAGGAGCTGGCCAAGCGCGGGCTGAAGGTGGCGCTGGCCTGCCAGCACGAGCGGATCGAGCGGATCGATGGCGGCTTCCGCAGCCACCTTACCGACTCCATGGTGGTGGAGACCGAGCAGGTGATGTTCGCCACCGGGCGCGAGCCGCACATCAAGGGCCTGGGCCTGGAGGCCGCCGGGGTGGAGCTGAACGATCGCGGGGCGATCGCGGTGGACGACTTCTCCCAGACCAGCGTCCCGCACATCTTCGCGGTGGGCGACGTCACCGACCGGGTGAACCTGACCCCTGTCGCCATCCGCGAGGGCGCCGCCTTCGCGGAGACGGTCTACTACGGCCGCCCCACCAAGTTCGACCACGCCGACATCCCCACCGCCGTCTTCTCCCAGCCGCCGGTGGGCGTGGTGGGGCTGAGCGAGGCGCAGGCCCGGCACAAGCACGGGCGCGTCGATATCTACCGCACCGTGTTCCGGGCGATGAAGACGGCCTTCGCCGGCGACAGCGAGCAGACGCTGATGAAGCTGGTGGTCTGCCCGGACGGCAAGGTGGTGGGCTGCCATATCGTCGGCCCCGACGCGCCGGAGATGATCCAGCTCGCCGCCATCGCCGTGAAGGCCGGGCTGACCAAGGCGCAATGGGACGCCACCTGCGCCCTGCACCCCTCCGCCGCGGAGGAGCTGGTCACGCTGCGTGAACGCTACGTCCCGCCCGAGCTGATCGCGGCGGAGTAGGGCGGTTGCAACACGCGTAATACCCCTTATAGGTGTTTTTTGCGCTCTGTCGGTCGGCTGGGCCTTTGTCGGGGCTTGCCGGTCTGTCGTGAGGTTCGAGTTTGACCCGGCCAAGAGCGCGGCCAACCAGGCGAAGCACGGGATTGACTTCGTTCAGGCGCAAGTCTTGTGGAAAGATCCTGAACTCGCCACGCTGCAGGCTCGGGTTGACGACGAGGTGCGTTGGCAATCCATCGGGATGATCGACGGCAGGCACTGGTCGGCTGTATATGTACAGCGAGCTGACCGCATCAGGCTGATTTCTGTGCGACGTGCAGGGAGGAAGGAGGTTCGGTTATATGAAAGCGGAAGACTTTGACCGCATGTTCGACGACGGTGTCGACATGGCCGACCACCTCGACCTTGGCTCTCTTCGGCGTCCAAACCTCGAGCCCCAACGCCTGGAGCTCCAGCTGCCGTCGTGGATGGCGACCCGCTTGGCTCGGCATGCCGAGGCGGCCGGGGTGCGGTGCGATGAACTGATCGAGCGCTGGCTGGCTGAGCGCCTGGAGCAGATCGAGGAGCCGATCGCGGCGGAGTGACGCCTGGGCGGGGAAGATTTTGCGCGGGGGCTCCTGCGCGACTATATCCCAGGGCCCATTTGTCCTTTTGCGTCCACGGATAGGCCGAAATCATGCAGCGCTGGACCCCCTCCAGCTGGCGCTCCAAGCCCGCCAAGCACATCCCGGCCGACTATCCGGATGAGGACGCCCTGTTCGCGGTGGAGAACAAGCTGCGGGCCATGCCGCCGCTGGTGTTCGCGGGCGAGGCGCGGCGGCTGAAGGGTGTGCTCGGCTCCGTCGCGCGGGGCGAGGCCTTCCTGCTGCAGGGCGGCGACTGTGCGGAGAGCTTCCGCGAGTTCCACGCCGACAACATCCGCGACACCTTCCGCCTGATCCTGCAGATGGCGGTGGTGCTGACCTTCGCCGGCGGCAAGCCGGTGGTGAAGGTGGGCCGCATGGCCGGCCAGTTCGCCAAGCCGCGCTCCGAGCCGATCGAGACCATCGGCGGTGTGACCCTGCCGTCCTACCGCGGGGACAACATCAACGGCCAGGACTTCGACCTCGCCTCGCGCACCCCGGACCCCGAGCGCCTGCTGAAGGCCTACGGCCAGGCCGCCTCCACGCTGAACCTGCTGCGGGCCTACGCCGGCGGCGGCTACGCCGACCTGCACAACATCCACAACTGGACCCAGGGCTACGTCGACGACAGCCCCCTGGGCGCCCGCTACCGCGAGCTGACCGACAAGATCAGCGAGGCCCTGAACTTCATGGCCGCGGTCGGCGTCACGCCCGAGACCCATCCGGACCTGAAGCGGGTGGAGGTGTTCACCAGCCACGAGGCCCTGCTGCTCGGCTTCGAGGAGGCGATGACCCGCGTCGACAGCCAGAGCGGGGAGTGGTTCGACACCTCCGCCCACATGCTGTGGATCGGAGAGCGGACCCGCGGGCTGGACGACGCCCATGTGGAGTTCATGAAGGGGATCAAGAACCCCATCGGCTGCAAGTGCGGCCCGACCATGGAGGCGGACGAGCTGCTGCGCCTGATCGACGTGCTGAACCCCAACAACGAGCCGGGGCGGCTGACGGTGATCGGGCGGTTCGGCTCAGACAAGGTCGAGGCGCGTCTGCCCGCGCTGATGCGCGCCACCGCCAGGGCGGGGCGCCAGATCGTCTGGTCGATCGACCCGATGCACGGCAACACCCTGAAGGCCGCCAACGGCTACAAGACCCGGCCGTTCGACCGCATCCTCAAGGAAGTCCGCGCCTTTGTGGACATCGCCCGGTCCGAGGGCGTGCATCCGGGCGGCATGCACCTGGAGATGACCGGCCAGAACGTCACCGAGTGCCTGGGCGGCGCGCGGGCGCTGGCGGAGAACGAGCTCAGCCACCGCTACCACACCCATTGCGACCCGCGCCTGAACGCCGACCAGGCGCTGGAGCTGGCCTTCCTGGTGGCCGAGAACCTGAAGGCGACGCGCTCGCCCTCCACCTGGGCCGCGGCGAGCTGAGGGGTTTTCCCTCAGCCTGACCCTCTGCCTGAGGCCCTGGACCTAGACGTCCTCGGTCTTGGGCAGCTTCTCGGACATGCCGAAGGCGGCCTCGCGGCGGTCCATCTCGGTCCACAGCGCCTCCAGCGGAACGCCCGTGGCGTTCCAGAGGGCGGCCAGATTGTAGAGCAGGTCGACGCTCTCGTGGACCAGGGTGTCGGTGCGTCCCTGCACCGCCTCGATGGCCACTTCGGCGGCCTCCTCCACCACCTTCTGCGCCATCTTCGGCACGCCGGCGGCGAGCAGGCGGGCGGTGCGGGGGCTGCAGCGGCGGCCTTCGCGCACCTCCTGGATGGCCAGGCAAAGGCGGCCGAGGCGATCCTCGACGCCGGCCGGCGCGACCTTCGACTTCGCGGTCTTGACCGCCCGCTTCGGGGCGGACGGCGCCTTGCTGCGGGTCTTGGACTTCAGGGCCGCCGGCTTGGCGACGGCCGTCTTGGGTTTGGCCACGGCCGCTCCGAATATGACGTCTACGGACGATTTCCTGCCCGAAACGGGAGCGTGCTAGGTGAGGGGGCCGGGCCCCGGTTTCAAGTCGTCTGAACTGAAACCGCGGGCCGGGGCTTCGGTTCGCCCGGCTCCTGAAGAAAGCGCTTCACGGCCCGCGCCGCCTGGCGGATGCGATGCTCGTTCTCCACCAGGCCGATCCGGACGAAGCCTTCGCCGTATTCGCCGAAACCCAGGCCCGGCGCGACGGCTACGCCCGCGTCCTCGATCAGGCGCTTGGCGAACTCCATGGAGCCCATGTTGTGGAATCGCGGCGGCAGGGGCGCCCAGGCGAACATGGAGGCGGGCGGGGCCGGAATGTCCCAGCCGGCCTGGGCCATGCTCTTCACCAGGCAGTCGCGCCGGCTCTTGTAGATGGCCCGGATCTCCGCGACGCAATCCTGCGGCCCGTTCAGCGCCGCCGCCGCCGCCACCTGGATCGGCGTGAAGGCGCCGTAGTCCAGATAGGACTTCACCCGCGCCAGGGCCGCGCACATGCGGGCGTTGCCGACGACCATGCCCATGCGCCAGCCGGCCATGGCGTAGGTCTTGGACAGGCTGTTGACCTCCACCGCCAGGTCCTTGGCCCCCTCCACCTGCAGCAGGGACGGGGGCGGGTTGTCCTCGAAGTAGATCTCCGAATAGGCGATGTCGGACAGCACCAGCAGGTCATACTTCTTCGCCAGCCGCACCACCTCCTTGTAGAAGTCCAGGTCCACCCATTGGGCGGTGGGGTTGGACGGGTAGGAGACGATCAGCACCGAGGGCGCGGGGGCGGAGTGCTTCACCGCCCGGTCGACGCCGGCCAGGTACTGCTCTGGCGAGAGGGCCGGCACGTGCCGGATCACCCCGCCCGCCATGATGAAGCCGTAGGCGTGGATTGGGTAGGCCGGGTTGGGGCAGATCACCGTGTCGCCCGGCGCGGTCAGGGCCTGGGCCAGGTTGGCGAACCCCTCCTTGGAGCCCATGGTGGCCACCACCTCGGTGTCCGGATCGAGCTTCACGCCGAAGCGTCGGCCGTAGTAGCCGGCCATGGCCTTGCGCAGCCCCGGTATGCCCTTGGAGGCGGAATAGCGGCCGCTCTTGGGATCGCGCACCGTCTCGATCAGCTTCTCCACGATGTGCGGGGGCGTGGGCATGTCCGGGTTGCCCATGCCGAAGTCGATGATGTCGACCCCCTGGCCGCGCAGCTTGGCCTTCAGCTTGTTCACCTCCTCGAACACGTAGGGCGGGAGGCGGCGGATCTTGTGGAAGTCGGGCTGCATGGCGGAGGACTCGGGGGCGCGGGGCGTGGGCTGATCTTGAACCCTTCCCCCTCGAAGGGGGAAGGGCAGGGATGGGGGTGAGTGCAGGACGATTGTGGAAGGACGCTGGAGGCGACGCCGCCTCTCCAGCCACGTCCGTCAACATCGGCGCGCGCACCCCCGCCCAACCTTCCCTCTTCAAGGGGCAAGGGGCTCGGGCGGAGGAGGGGGGAAAAGGCTGCTTACAGCCTTGCGGCGATCTTCCCCGCCACAGCCTGCGTCCCCAGCGTCCCGCCCAGGTCGCCCGTCAGCTCGCCCGCGGCGATGCTCTCGGCCGCCGCGCGCTCCACCGCATCGGCTTCGGCCGCGAGCTTCAGCCCGTAGCGCAGCAGCATGGCGGCCGAGCGGATCGCCCCGATCGGGTTGGCCTTGTCCTGGCCTGCGATGTCCGGCGCGCTGCCGTGGATCGGCTCGAACAGGCCTGGGCCGCCGGCGCCGAGGGAGGCTGAGCCCAGAAGGCCGATCGAGCCGGCCAGCACGCTGGCCTCGTCGCTCAGGATGTCGCCGAACATGTTCTCCGTCAGCACCACGTCGAAGCGGCCGGGGCCGGTGATCAGCTTCATGGCCATGCTGTCCACCAGCTGGTGCTCCAGCGTCACGTCGGCGTAGCTGTCGCGGTGCAGGCGGATCACCGTCTCGCGCCACAGCCGGCTCGTCTCCATCACGTTGGCCTTGTCGACCGAGGTGACCAGCCCGCGCCGGCCCCGGGCCGCCTCGAAGGCGATCCTGGCCACCCGCTCGACCTCCTCGACCGAATAGGTGCAGAGGTCCGAGGCGGTGGTGTCCGTGCGGGTTCGCTCGCCGAAATAGACGCCGCCGGTCAGCTCGCGCACGATCAGCAGGTCGACGTCCGCAACCGCCTCGGCCTTCAGGGGCGAGCGGGCGACCAGGGGCGCGTCGATGGTGGTGGGCCGCAGGTTGGCGAACAGGCCCATGGCCTTGCGGATCGCCAGCAGGCCCTGTTCCGGGCGCTTGGGCTGCAGGTCCCACTTTGGGCCGCCCACGGCGCCCAGGAACACCGCGTCGGCGGCCAGGCAGGCCTCCCGCGTGGCGTCGGGCAGGGGCTCGCCGAGCTCGTCTATGGCGACGCCGCCGATCCGGTGCTCGGCGAAGGCGAAGCTGTGGCCGCCCCGGGCCGCCACGGCGTCAAGCACCGTGCGTACGGCGCGCGTGACCTCGGGGCCGACGCCGTCGCCAGGGAGGAGGACGATGGAATGGCTGCTCACGCCGCGTGCGCCTTTTCGAAGGCTTCGATCGCCGGGATGCGCGCTGTCAGCCAGCCCAGCGTGTCCACCCCGTCCAGCAGGCATTCGCGGGAGAAGGGCTCGACGCTGAAGCGGACCACGTGGTTGCCCATGCGCAGCTCGTTGGCCTGAAGATCGATGGTCACCGGCTCGCCCGGATGCTCCAGCAGGCGGACGTGGGTCTCCTTGTCCACCACTATGGGCAAAAGGCCGTTCTTCAGGGCGTTGGAGGTGAAGATGTCCGCGATCTCGGTGGAGATCACCGCACGGAAGCCGAAGTCGGTCAGGGCCCAGGGCGCATGCTCGCGCGAAGAGCCGCAGCCGAAGTTCCGGCCGCCTACCAGCACCCGGTGCTCCGCCGCATCGACGGCGTTCAGGATGCACTCGCCCTTCACGTTCCCGGCCGCGTCGTAGCGCCAGTCGTAAAAGGCCTCGCGTCCCAGCCCCGCCTTGGTGGTGGTGGTCAGGAAGCGGGCGGGGATGATCTGGTCGGTATCGATGTTGGCCTCGGGCAGCACCACGGTGCGCGAGGTCAGGGTCTTGAAGGGCTCCATCCGTGCGTTCCTCAGGCCGCGCTGTCCAGGTACGGCCGCGGATCGGCAACCACCCCAGCCACCGCGGAGGCGGCGGCGCTGGCGGGGCTGGCCAGGATGGTGCGGGCGCCCGGCCCCTGGCGGCCCTCGAAGTTGCGGTTGGAGGTGGAGACCGCCAGCTGCCCCGGCGCCACCTGGTCGCCGTTCATGGCGATGCACATGGAGCAGCCGGCCAGCCGCCACTCCGCCCCGGCGGCCAGGAAGATCTCGTGCAGGCCCTCGGCCTCGGCCTCCCTGCGCACCGCTTCGGAGCCCGGCGCCACCAGCATCCGCACGCCGTCGGCGACCCGGCGGCCCTTCAGCACCTCGGCGGCGGCGCGCAGGTCGCCCATGCGGCCGTTGGTGCAGGAGCCGACGAAGACCACGTCCACCGGCAGGCCGGCGACGGGCTTGCCCGGCTCCATCCGCATGTAGTCGAGCGCCTTGCGCGCCGCAGCGGTGCTCGGCTGGGGCACGGCCTCGTCGATGGCCACGGCGGCGTCGGGGGTGGTGCCCCAGGTGGCCATCGGCTTCAGGGTGAAGGCGTTCAGCCGGATCTCCTTGGCGAAGCCGGCGCCCTCGTCCGACGCCAGCGCCAGCCAGCGCTCAGCCGCCCGGTCGAACGCCCCGCCCGTGGGGGCGGCCTCGCGGCCGTACAGCCAGGACAGGGTGGTGCTGTCCGGGGCGATCATGCCCGCCCGGGCCCCCGCCTCGATCGACATGTTGCAGACGGTCATCCGCCCTTCCATGTCCAACGCGCGGATGGCGTCGCCGGCGTATTCCAGCACCCCGCCGGTGCCGCCGCCGAAGCCCAGCTCGGCGATCACCGCCAGGATCAGGTCCTTGGCCGAGACGCCCCGGCCCAGCGCCCCGTCGACGGTGACGCGCATCGGCCTGGCCCGGCGCTGCAGCAGGGTCTGGGTCGCCAGCACATGGCCGACCTCGCTGGTGCCGATGCCGAAGGCGAGCGCGCCGAAGGCGCCGTGGGTGGCGGTGTGGCTGTCGCCGCAGACCACCGTCATGCCCGGCTGGGTCAGGCCCAGCTCAGGCCCGATCACGTGCACCACGCCGCGCTTGCCGCTGTCCCAGGCGTGCAGGGGGATGCCGTGGGCGGCGCAGTTCTTCTCCAGCTGCTCCACCTGCTTCCTGGCGTCGGCGGTGGCGTAGGGCCGCTCGCCGTCGCCGCGCGGGGGCAGGGTGGGGGTGGAGTGGTCCATGGTGGCGACCGTGCGGTCCGGCCGGCGTACTTTCAGCCCCCGGCTCTCCAGCTCGGTGAAGGCCTGGGGGCTGGTCACCTCGTGGATGAGGTGCAGGTCGATGTAGAGCAGGCCCGGCCGTTCGGCGGTCTCCGGCTCCACGACGTGGGCGTCGAACACCTTGTCGTACAGGGTCTTGGGCGAGGGCTCGGGCGTGCTCATCATCGATCTCTCGTGATACTCCCGCTCACCCCGGCGAATGCCGGGGCCCAGATCATAAGGCGCTGCGGCAGGAAGGTCCGCAGCGCTCGACCGCTTGGGCGTCAGCCCTACGATCTGGGTCCCGGCATTCGCCGGGATGAGCGGATCGGGTCAATCCGCCAGCGCGGTTTCCTTCGTGGCCGCCGGGTTGGTCCCGGTGCTGTCGACGTATTCCAGCCAGCCCCACTGGTCGTTGGTCTGGCCGTGGAACAGGCCGTGGAAGCGCTCCTGCACCGTCTTGGTGATCGGGCCGCGGCCGCCGCAGCGCACGGTGATCCCGTCCACCGAGCGGATCGGGGTGACTTCGGCGGCCGTGCCGGTCATGAAGATCTCGTCGGCGAGGTACAGCATCTCGCGCGGCAGGGTCTGCTCCACCGTGGGCACGCCCTCGGCCTCGGCCAGCTTGAGCACCGTGTCGCGGGTGATGCCCTGCAGCACCGAGGACGAGGCCGGCGGCGTGAACAGCCGGCCGTCCTTGATGATGAACAGGTTCTCGCCCGCGCCTTCGGACAGGCGTCCGTCGGTGCCCAGGCCAATGCCCTCGGCGAAGCCGCGGTCCCGGGCCTCCTTGCCGATCAGATAGCTGGACAGGTAGTTGCCGCCCATCTTGGCGGCCGTGGGCGCGGTGTTCGGCGCCATGCGGAACCAGGAGGAGACGCACACGTCCACGCCCTTCTCCAGCCCCTCTTCGCCCAGGTATGCGCCCCAGGGGAAGGCGGCGATCACCGTGTCCACCGGCGGCGTCGTGGTCTTGGGCGTGACGCCCATGCCGCATTCGCCGAGGAACGCGATCGGGCGCAGGTAGGCCGAGCGCAGGTTGTTCCTGGCCAGGATGTCCTTGCAGGCCTGGATGATCTGCGCCTCCGAATGGGCCGGCTGGAAGCCGTAGATGCGCGCGGAGTCGAACAGGCGGCGGATGTGGTCGGTCAGGCGGAACACGGCCACGCCCCTGGGCGTGTCATAGGCGCGGATGCCCTCGAACGCCGAGGTGCCGTAGTGCAGGCCGTGGGTCAGAACGTGCACGGTGCACTCGGCCCAGGGCTTGATTTCGCCGTTCATCCAGATGTGGTCGGCAAGAGGTTTCATCGGTCGCTGAGCCTGCGGTTACGGGGACGTTCGGCCCCGGAAGATGGGCCGGAGGGGAGGGTTTTCGCCCCCGCGGCCGTCAGGTCAAGAAAAAGCCCGCTGCCGGGAGCCGGAGCGGGCGGGGCGTCGGGAGCGGGGCCGGTGGGGTCCCTCAGCTCGCGGCGGCTCCAGCCCCCGTCCGAAGGGCGAGCGCGGCTACTCGGGCGCGGGCGACAGGGCCAGCTGCGAGGGAGCGGCTAAGTCGGGCGGGAAGCATCATCGGCGGTCCGTTGGAACGGCGCGTGTAAAGCACCATTCGTGCGACGAGGCAAACGGCAAAGCGCCCCCCACGCAATCCCATTGCGCCGGAGACGCCCTGCGGCCGGTGACGGGGGTGAAATGTTGCGCGCCGCCTGCGGCCCGGCTTGCCCCCGCCGCGGCTTTGGGGCATGAAGCGCCCATGACCGTCTTCGGACCCGAAGCGCCCCTTCGCCTGCGCGCCCTGCGCAGCGGCGGCCGCGCGTCCGGCCTTGCGGGCGTGCGGCTCAGCCTTCGACTTACCCGCCCCTGAGCGGAACGCCGGCCCCCGCGGGGGCCGAGCGCTCAGGGGACACCGCCCGCAAGCGGGCGAAAGACACAAGCGAAGCTGACGGCCACCCCCCTCCAGGCGAGTTCATCCCCATGACCATCGAGCACCCCAATTTCGGCGCCATCGCCGACGACCGCATCATCGTCTTCGACACCACCCTGCGCGACGGCGAGCAGTCGCCCGGCTTCTCCATGACGCTGTCCGAGAAGGTCCGCATGGCCGAGGCCCTGGCCGAGCTGGGCGTCGACGTGATCGAGGCGGGCTTCCCCATCGCCTCCAACGACGACTTCGCCGCGGTCAAGGCGATCTCCGAAAGCGTACGCGGGCCGGTGATCGCCGGCCTGTGCCGCGCGGCCCCCGGCGACATCACCCGCGCAGCCGAAGCGCTGAAGCCGGCGGAGCGCCGCCGCATCCACACCTTCATCTCCACCAGCCCGCTGCACATGAAGTACAAGCTGCGCATGGAGCCCGAGGCGGTGCTGGAGGCGATCACCGCCTCCGTCAGCCTGGCCCGCGACCACGCCGACGACGTGGAGTGGTCGGCCGAGGACGGCACCCGCACCGACATCGACTTCCTGTGCCGCGCGGTGGAGGCGGCGATCAAGGCCGGCGCCACCACCATCAACATCCCCGACACCGTGGGCTATGCGGTGCCCTCGGACATGGTGCGCATCTTCTCCACCGTGCGCGAGCGCGTGCCGGGCGCCGACAAGGTGATCTTCTCCGCCCACAACCACAACGACCTGGGGCTGGCCGTGGCCAACACCCTGGCCGCCTTCGACGCCGGCGTGCGCCAGGTGGAGGGCGCGATCAACGGCATCGGCGAGCGGGCCGGCAACGCCTCCCTGGAGGAGGTGGTGATGGCCATCCGCACCCGGCCGGACGCCAACCCCTATGTCCACAACATCGACACCACCAAGATCCTGAAGACCTCGCGCCTCTTGTCCACCACCACCGGCTTCGACGTGCAGCCGAACAAGGCCATCGTCGGCAGGAACGCCTTCGCGCACGAGAGCGGCATCCACCAGGACGGCATGCTGAAGAACGCCGCCACCTACGAGATCATGACGCCGGAGAGCGTCGGCTGGACCAAGTCGAACCTGGTTCTGGGCAAGCACTCCGGCCGCGCCGCCTTCCGCGACAAGCTGGTGCAGCTGGGCTACGGCGAGATCGGCGACAACCGCCTGAACGAGGCGTTCCGCCGCTTCAAGGACCTGGCCGACCGCAAGAAGACCGTGTTCGAGGAGGACATCATCGCCCTGGTGGACGAGGCGGTGGTGCGCGACCACGAGCGCATCCGCTTCGACGCGCTGGAGGTGCGCTGCGGCTCCAGGACCGCCCCGCGCGCCAGCGTCGCCCTGGTGGTGGACGGCATCGTCCGCTCGGCGGAGGCCGAGGGCGACGGCCCCATGGACGCCACCTTCAAGGCCATCCGCGAGGTCTTCCCCCACGAGGCCCAGCTGGCCCTGTTCTCCATCGGCGCGGTCACCCCCGAAACCGACGCCCAAGCCCGCGTGACGGTCCGCCTGGAGGAGAACGGCCGCCTGGTCGACGGCCAGGGCGCCGACACCGACACCGTCGTCGCCTCGGCGCTGGCCTATGTCCACGCCCTGAACAAGCTGCTGGTGAAGCGGGAAAGGACCGAGCCGGAGGCGCTGACGGCGTAGTGGGAAGGGGGCTGGCGGCGCTAGAGAGGCGTCGTCAGCGTTCCTTTGGCGTATCTTGCGGTGCGCAATTGTTTCTAGGGTAGGGCCGCAGAGTTATTGGGCCTTCTTGAGTGGCTAGAACTGCTACTTTAAACCCAACCCTGACAGGTCCCCAAAAAATCGTCCGAAATTAGCATCTAACAGTGTTCGCTTATTCCAGTCGAAGTGCTCTACCAAAGAGGAAACATATTCCGCGCCGCCAAGAAGAACCTCCACTTTAGCTTCCTTTAACGCCTTGCCAAGCAGTTGTTTGTATGCCGACTTATCGCATTTCTTTCGCGGCGGTGCCGAGCAGGGGCCGATTGCCTGATGGTATGCGCCGAGGTCGGAGAAGAACCAACGTTCGATGTGCGGATCCGGCACGGCTAGCACTGTTCGAGGTCTAAGTTCGTCAGGTAGTGTGGACTCAATGTCACGAGTCCTTTGAGCCACTCCTTTACAATTTCCATCCACACAGATGACGACCGCATCGGGTAGCCCCATATTCTTTTTGGTGTTTTGTAAATATATCTTTAGTTCTGTTTGTAGCGCTGGAACGCCGCCGGTCGTCGAAACCGGCAAGATTTCGATGCTACGTCGGGCATGCTTGGCTGCCCAAGTAAGGGCGCTTACGATAAAGCGCTCCTGCAGTGAGTCTTCTACAAACAGATGAAAGGTAAGATCAGGCATTGAATAAGTGCCTAGCCATAGTTTCCTGTACCACGTATTCTTCCTCTCTGTTCTTCAGGAGCTCAAGAGCCTCGTTGGGTGCGAAGAGTGGGCCTCCGAAATGAACAGGTGTAATCCGAGTTCCGGATCCTGAATAACTGACGGCAAAAAATCTCGCATCACATTTTACATTATTGCGAGTCTCGGCGTAGGCAGAGGAGCAGAAGAGCGGTGAGTGTGTGCTTACTATGATTTGATTGCGTGGTCCCGCCCTCGCGAGTAGAAGTCGAGACATCAGTTCGATGCGTTGTGGTTGGATGCCATTTTCAGGTTCTTCGATCGCTATGACGCCGCCGCCCCAAGGATTTATTATGGCCGCGCAGATTCCCATTACTCGTAGGGTTCCCTCCGAAACAACGCGCAATGAAAATTCTATTCCATTTTGAAGAACGCTGGCCTCCAACAGGCCACGAGTTTCGTCGAGATCAACGTCGAAACCTCCTACCCCGGGGATGATTGTGGTAACAACATTCTGAAAGGTTCCATATAGATCCGGTCGTTCGCGTCTCAATCGGTATATAAAGGGGAGAATATTTTGCCCTTGCATGCCTATGTCGCTCACCATCTTCGGTGCTGTGCTGGCGCGCATAGCGTCTCTGGGGTCTAGGTAGTAAACTCTCCAGCCGGACAACTCACGTCTACACTGATCAATAGCGGGATATTGGGAGCCGCTGTAGCGTAAATCTGAGAGTTTGGTATGGTTTTGATGTAGTGGTTCCTTAATCGGGCGTCCAGCGCCTGATGGTATAACAAGTTGCTCGTCTTCTGTTCTTATGCGTGGGGCACCTTTCATGGCATAGGTCTTCTTCTGGAGGGTTGCCAGAAATTCGTCGCTAACCTCTAACGTACCGCTGCCAGGATCTATACTTATCTCGACAGAATATTTAAAAGGCTGCCGGGTTCTGTCAAACCGATCCACGAGAGCGCCAAGTCGGAGCTCTGCATGTCCTGCTGCCAAGAGTTCCTTAAATCCGCCTGGGGGAAATCGAAACAACTCGACCGGGTTGCCTCGTACCGGGCCGCCAAGCGCGTCTTGAACTGTTCTTTCAGAGGCCAGCCTGCTCAAGCACTGTATCGCATCAAGAACGTTGCTCTTTCCGGCAGCGTTCGGACCAAAAAATACGTTGAAATCGCCGAGGCTTATGTTGGCCTCGCGGATTGATTTAAAATTTCCTACTTTTAACTCTCTCAGCATGTTGCCTGCGCTCCAACGCGAGCATTTTCACTCGGCTGCTATAGCCGAGTTGTAGATGTAAGTCGCCCAAGTCGGCTGATAGTCGCCGTCCGCCTGATTACCCCACACGCACCACCTTGGACGCTGTCCGCGGGCGAACATCTCTAGGTACGGCCCCGGGCTGCACGCCTCAATGAGGTCGTACTGCTCGTCCGGCTTCCTAGAGTGTTCGCGCTTACGGGTGGCCAGCAGGTTCACCTGGGTGCGGCCCGGGGCGAGGGTGCGGGCGTTCTTGCCGCGGACGCCGAACAGGATGATCTCGGTGACGTTGCGGAAATAGAAGCCGACGCCGCGGCCGTCCGAGCCGCCGTCCTTGCGGATCTTGTGCCAGATCAGGTTGGACTTGTACGTGAATCCCCAGGCCGCCATGACGGCCAGCCCCTCCGGCAGGAGGGCGTTGGGCACCCACATGTACAGGTGGGCGGTCTCGGCGGCCACGCCCTCCACTGGCAGGGCGCAGATGTCGTCCAGCGTCATGGTCTCGTAGCGCGACAGCCGCCGGTGCTCGGGCGCCATCTTGCCGGTGCGGTTCTCGAACCGCCACGGCGGGTCCGCCAGGATGGTCGCGAACTTCCGCCCCCGCGCAAAGCCTGCAAGATCGGCCGCGGCCTCAATCCCGGTCTGGGTCACGCCCGTGCTGGACGGCATTCAGTCTTCCTCCCGAGAGGCAATGAGAGCGGGATCGACCGCAACGGGCGAGGCCGGCGCCTCGCGGTCGTCGACATAAGCCGCGCGACGGATGCCAAAGACGACCACAGGACACCCGCCCCCACCTCCGCCCTCCAGGCGTGGCAGGAGTTTGCCCATGTGGGTGGTGGACGCGCCGTAGCTGCCCTTGTCGCGGCCGAGTCCGACGGCGAGCGCTTGCAGTTCGTCGCACCGGGTAACGATCACCCCGACTTGGATCACACGAAGATCGAACAGCAGGCGGAAGTTGTTCAGGTCACGGTCGTAGAATGGGTCTTTATTGTTCCATTCGGTTTCAAAGGCGACTCCGCCCTTAAACATGTCGATTTCATGCGTCGGAGACCGGCGCTCCAGTTCGTCCACTACGACGCGAGTGTCGAACTCCTTTTTCCGCCACCCACGTCGAGCCAACAAGCTATCGATACGAATGGCGATTTTCGAACGGTTGCCGCCACGGGCGATGATCTCAGAGGCGTAGAGGCGGAACTCCCTTAGGGCGGCCTGAATGTCGTCCCACTGATCCGGGCAAGCGGCTGACAGGACGGCTAAGCCATTCCGCCACTCGTGCACCTCGTAGAGGGCGCGAAGGTCTTCCGGCACGAATCGGTCGACGGACATGGGCGACCTTAAGCGCTCCGGGCTTAGTCGGAAAGTTGCCTATTTGTTCACATCGTTAGCTCGTTGTCGAGTGGAAGGATGCCGCGCCCCCGCCCCTCAGGGCTGGAGGACCAGGCTGGTGGGGGTGGCTTCGAAGCGGGAGAGGCGGCCGAGGTAGCTCATGCCCAGGAGCGAGGTGGACAGGCCGTCGGCGATGACCATGGCCGGCACCTGCTCCACCCTCGCGCCGGAGACGGTGATGGACTCCAGCTCCACCCGCGCGGCCTTGGTGCGGCCGTTGGCGGTGGCGACGGGGGCGTCGTAGGTCAGGCTGTCGGGGGAGAGGCCGAGCCGCTCGGCGTCGGCGCGGGTCAGGGCGACGAAGCTGGCGCCCGTGTCGATTAGGCAGTGGATTGTCTGGCCGTTCACCTCGGCTGACGCGTAGTAGTGGCCGTCCGGGGCCTTGGCGACCTCGCCCGGCTGGCCGTCCGCCGCGGGGCGGGCCGGGGCGGGGGCGGCCATGGCGACCGGAGCCGACGGCGGCGGGGACGCCGCGGGGGCGGCCGGCGGGCCGTAGGGCGTCAGCGCGGGCGGGGCCTGCAGCACCACCGGCGCGGCGGCCCGGGCGGCGGACCACTTCATGATCTCCTGGGCGGCGCCGAGGGCTGTGGCCACGGCGACGGCCAGGACGACGACGTGCCTGAGCATCGCGGACCTGTCCGGCGGACGGCGTTCGGCCATCCCGTTGCCCCGTCCTAGCCCGGGCCCGCTTTGCAAGCCGTGAACACGGGCGAAGAATCGGGGGGGCTTCATCCACACCCTCGTTTCCCTCGGGCTCGTCCCGAGGGTCCGCGGGAGATGCGTCAGGGGTGCCGGCAGGTTGTCTATCACCCTGCAAGCTGCGCGGCGGACCCTCGGGACAAGCCCGAGGGAAACGGGGGGAGGCAACTGGGGGCGGGGAAACGGGAGGGCTGGGAGACGGGGGCTGGCGAACGGGCCCGGCCCGGCTCTGACCTTTCCTCGTAGGGCCTCGCGCCGTCCTGCCGGAACGTCTATGTCCCTGGCCCATGGTCGACATTGCGGACGAGGAGGAGACCGCCCTGCGGGGGCGGCGCACGCTGTCCACGCGCGCGGTGCTGGGCTTCGTCTGGCGCCAGTGGATGCGCCAGCCGCGGCGGTTCTGGGCCGTCTGCGCCCTGATGCTGGCGGGCACCCTGTGCGACCTGGCCATCCCCTGGGCGGGGGCGGGGCTGGTGGACGCCGCTTCGCGCCCCGCCCATGCGGCGGCCGACGCCTGGCGGGCGTGGGCGATGCTGTCGGGGCTGTACTTCGGCTATTACCTGGTGCGGAACTTCGGCTTCCGCCTGATGAACGGCTTCGCCGCCCGCAACATGGAGGCGCTGACCAACGAAGCGTTCGCCCGGGTGCAGGCCTTCTCAGCCGACTGGCACGCCGACACCTTCTCCGGCGCCACGGTGCGGCGGGTCAGCCGGGCGATGTGGGGCTACGACACCGTGTCCGACAGCCTGTTCTTCGTGCTGGGGCCGGGGTTCGTGGTGCTGTTCGGGCTGGCGGTCAGCATGGGGCTGCGCTGGCCGCTGGCGGGCCTGTTCTGCGGCGTGCTGTTCGTGGTGTTCATCGCCTACAACCTGGTGGTGACGGGGCGCTTCATCCGGCCGGTCAACCTGGTGTCCAACGGGCTGGACACCCGCATCGGCGCCGCCCTGGCGGACGCCATCGGCGGCAACGCCGTGGTCAAGGCCTTCGGCGCCGAGGCGCGGGAGACCGCCCGCTTCGCCGGGGTGACGGGCGCCTGGCGCGCGGCCACGATCCGCACCTGGAACACCTTCAACTGGGCGGGGTTGGGCCAGAACGCGCTGATGTGGATGTTGCAGGGCGGGCTGACCGGCATGATCGTCTGGGCCTGGACCCAGCATCGCGCCAGCCCGGGGGACGTGGCCTTCGCCATCACCTCGTTCACGCTGATGAGCAGCTACCTGCGCAACTTCTCCGAGACGATGCGCAACATGCAGAAGGGCCTGGACGACGTGCTGGACGTCGCCGACTACATGCGCACGCCGCCCCAGGTGGCCGATGCGCCCGGGGCCGGCGAGTTCCATCCGCCCGCGCGCGGGCCGCGGGGCGGGATCGTCTTCGACCGGGTCAGCTTCCGCTACAAGACCGCGGCCCGGCCGCTGTACGAGCGGTTCTCGCTGGCCATCGCCCCGGGCGAGCGGGTGGCCCTGGTGGGGCCGACGGGCTCGGGCAAGTCGACCTTCGTCAAGCTGATCCAGCGGCTGTACGACCTGGACGCCGGCCGCATCCTGGTCGACGGGACCGACATCGCCAGCGTCACCCAGGCCTCGCTTCGCCGGGCGATCGCCCTGGTGCCGCAGGATCCGGCCCTGTTCCACCGCACCCTGGCGGAGAACATCGCCTATGGCCGCCCCGACGCCACCCAGGAGGAGATCGTGCTGGCCGCCCGGCGCGCCCGCGCCCACGACTTCATCCTGCGCCTGCCCAAGGGCTACGACACCTTGGTGGGCGAGCGGGGGGTGAAGCTGTCCGGCGGCGAGCGGCAGCGGGTGGCCATCGCTCGGGCCTTCCTGGCCGACGCGCCGATCCTGATCTTCGACGAGGCGACCTCCTCGCTGGACGTGGAGACCGAGCGCCAGGTGCAGGCGGCCAGCGAAGCCTTGATGGCCGGACGCACCACCATCGTGATCGCCCACCGCCTGTCCACCATCCGCGAGGCCGACCGCATCCTGGTCTTCAGCGAAGGCCGGATCGTGGAGGAGGGCGGCCATGGCGACCTGGTGGCCCAGGGCGGGGCGTACGCAAGATTGCACCAGTTGACGCAAGCGTAATCTCGCGCCGCTTCGCCTCCTTGTGTGCGACGCAACACCGCCTTAATCATTCGGCCGGTTAGGTTTTCACCGCCCCCGGGACGACGCCTCCCGCCGGGCTTAAGGCGGCTGGATGACGGACATCAAGACGGTCGGCGTGATCGGCGCGGGTCAGATGGGGGCTGGGATCAGCCATGTCTGTGCGCTGGCGGGCTATGAGGTCAGGCTGCACGACCTGGACGCCGCACGCGTGGACAACGCGCGCGAGGTGGTGGCCGCCAACCTGCGCCGCCAGATCGCCAAGGGCATGATCGGCGAGGAGGCGCTGGAGCCCACCTTGGGCCGCATCCATCACGTGGACGAGCTGGCGGAGGTCGGCGCCGTGGACCTCCTGATCGAGGCCACCACCGAGAACGAAGAGGTGAAGAAGGCGGCCCTGCGCAGCCTGACCCCGCACCTGGGCGCCCAGACCATCCTGGCCTCCAACACCTCCTCCATCTCCATCACCCGGCTGGCCTCGGCCACGGACCGGCCGGAGCGGTTCATCGGCCTGCACTTCATGTACCCAGCGCCGCTGATGAAGCTGGTGGAGATCATCCGGGGCATCGCCACGGACGCTGAGACCTATGAGACGGCGGTCGCCTTCGCCCGCTCGCTCGGCAAGACCACCGCCAATTCCGAGGACTTCCCCGCCTTCATCGTCAACCGCATCGTGGCGCCGATGATCAACGAGGCGGTCTACACCCTGTACGAGGGGGTCGGCACGGTCGACGCCATCGACACCGCCATGCGGCTGGGCGCCAACCACCCGATGGGCCCGCTGGAGCTGGGCGACTTCATCGGCCTGGACACGGTGCTGGCGATCATGAACACGCTGCACGAGGGGCTGGCCGACAGCAAGTACCGGCCCTGTCCGCTGCTGGTGAAGTATGTCGAGGCGGGTTGGCTGGGCCAGAAGACCGGCCGCGGCTTCTACGACTACCGCGGCGAGACGCCCGTTCCGACGCGCTGACGGGTCAGTTCGCCAGGGCCTGGATGTAGGTCGCTGCGTCCACGTTGCCGCCCGAGGCGATGACCAGGGCCGTGCGGCCCTCCAAGGCGAGCCCGCCCGCCAGGAGCGCGGCGAGCGCCGCCGCGCCCCCCGGCTCCAGCACCAGCTTCAGGTGGCGGAAGGCGAAGCGCATGGCGCCCAGCGCCTGCGCGTCCGACGCCGCCAGGGCGCCCGCCAGCCGCGAGCCGAGAATTTCAAAGGGGATCACGCCGGGCTCCGGCGCCATCAGCGCGTCGCACAGGCTGGGCGCGGCCGGCGCCACGCGGGTCGGCCGCCCGGCGGCCAGGCTGGCGGCGAAGTCGGCGTAGCCTTCCGGCTCGCAGACGTACAGCCGGGTCGCCGGCGACAGCCGTCCGAACGCCAGCGCGACGCCCGCTAGCAAGCCCCCACCCGAGGCGGGGCAGAGCAGCACGTCCGCCGCCTCGCCCTGCGCCTGCAGCTGGCGCGCCGCCTCCAGCCCGGCCGTGCCCTGGCCGGCGACGATGTGCGGATCGTCGAACGCGGGCACGACCACCGCGCCCCGCTCGGCGGCGATGCGCTGGGCGATGGCCTCGCGGCTCTCGCGCTGGCGGTCGTACAGCACGACCTCCGCGCCATAGCCGCGGGTCGCCTCGATCTTCACCGCCGGCGCGTCCGCGGGCATGACGATCACCGCCGGACAGCCGACCAGCCGCGCCGCCAAAGCCACGCCCTGGGCGTGGTTGCCGGAGGAGAAGGCGACCACGCCTGAACCCCGCTCCGACTCGCTCAGCTGCGACAGCCGGTTGTAGGCGCCGCGGAACTTGAACGAGCCTGTGCGCTGCAGCGCCTCGGCCTTCACGAACACCCGGCCGCCGCACGTCTCGTCCAGGGCGTCGCTGCGCAGCAGGGGCGTCTGGATCGCCTGGCCCTGCAGCCGGCCCGCGGCGGCCTCAACGTCTTCGAAGCTTGGGACCATGGCGCCCGCTCTTGCCAGCGGCGCCCGGCGGAGTCGAGCCGCGCTGGACGGCGCGCAGGGGAGGGCGCTAAGCCGGAGCGGTGACCGACGCGACCGCCCCGCCGCCCGGCCCGCCGCTCGCGGCCGAGCCGACCATCCTGCGCACCCAGCCCTGGGGCGACTACGCCCTGCTGGACAGCGGCGCGGGCCGCAAGCTGGAGCGCTACGGCGCGGTGACGGTCGTGCGGCCCGAGCCCCAGTGCGTCTGGCCGCCCCGGCTGCCGCAAACGCAATGGGACGGCGCCGACGCCATCTTCGATCCGGCCGACGAGGAGGACGCGGGCCGCTGGCGGCTGAATGGCCGCGTGTCGGATAGTTGGCCCCTCGCCTGGTCGGATGCGCGCTTCCACGCCCGGCTGACCAACTTCCGCCACCTCGCCTTCTTCCCGGAACAGGCGGCCAACTGGGCCTGGCTGGAGGGCCGGGTGCGCGCCGCGGAGACGCCGCCCCGGATCCTCAACCTGTTCGGCTACACCGGGGTCGCCAGCCTGGTCTGCGCGGCGGCGGGCGCGGCGGTGACCCACGTCGACGCCTCCAAGAAGGCGATCGGCTACGCGCGCGAGAACGCCGAGATGGCCGGCCTCGCCGACAAGCCCATCCGCTGGATCTGCGAGGACGCCCGCCGCTATCTGCAGCGCGAGGCGAAGCGCGGCTCGCGCTACCAGGGCATCATCCTGGACCCGCCGAAGTATGGCCGCGGACCGGCCGGGGAGGTCTGGCGGCTGTTCGAGGACTTGGCGGAGCTGGTCGGCCTGTGCGTTGAGACCTTGGCGGAGGACGCCGACTTCCTGCTGCTGAACGCCTATGCGGCGCGCATCTCCGGCCTGTCGCTGGCGCACCTCGTGTCCGGCGCGCTCGCGGGCCGGGGCGGCGTGGTGGATTGGGGCGAGCTGGCCCTGGTGGAGGACGCCGCCGCCGGGGCGCCGCGCGAGATCGGCCTCAGCTTCTTCGCCCGCTGGCGCGCCGCATGAGCGAGGCGCGCCGGATCACCTCGCTCACCAACCCGCTGGTGAAGCTCGCCCGCGGCCTGCACCTGCGCAAGGAGCGGGAGGAGAGCGGCCTGTTCCTCGCCGAGGGGCTGAAGATCGTCACCGAGGCGGTCGACCTGGGCTTTGCGCCGCGCCACCTGCTGCACGGCCCCGGCGCCGAGCACCCGGTGCTGCGCCGCGTGATCCGCGCCACGGAGGCGGCGGGGGGCGAGGTGATCGAGGTCAGCCGCGAGGTGCTGGAGAAGATCGCCCGCCGCGACAACCCCCAGGCCGTGCTTGGCGTCTTTCCCCAGATGATCACGCCGATCGAGCGGCTGGAGCCGGCGACGGCCAGCTGCTGGGTGGCGCTGCAGGCGGTGCGCGACCCTGGCAACCTGGGGACCATCGTGCGCACCGCCGATGCGGCGGGCTGCGGCGGGGTGATCCTGGTGGGGGAGTGCTGCGATCCCTTCTCGGTGGAGGCGGTGCGCGCCACCATGGGCTCGATCTTCGCCGTGCCGATCTACCGGCTGGAGGTGGACGCCTTCCTGGCGTGGCGGCGGCGCTGGCCGGGCTCGGTGGTCGGGACGCTGCTGAGCGCCACGACCGACTATCGCGCCGCCGACTACGGCGCGCTGGCCCTGATCCTGATGGGCAACGAGCAGGCCGGCCTACCGCCGGAGCTGGCCGCCGCCTGCGACGTGGCGGTGAAGATCCCGATGCGCGGCCGGGCGGACAGCCTGAACCTCTCGGTGGCCACGGGCATCATGATCTACGCCGCGACGGCGTGACGGTCGCCCCGAAACGGCTGCGTTTGCAAAAGGCGGCGGATCAGCCTATCTGGTCTGTTTCCGCCCAAACTGTCTGCTAGGATTCGGTATGGCCCGCGTCACCGTCGAGGATTGCGTCGAGAAGGTCCCGAACCGCTTCAGCCTCGTGCTGCTGGCGGCGCACCGGGCGCGCGCGATCTCCTCCGGCTCGGAGCTGATGGTCAACCGCGACAACGACAAGAACCCTGTCGTCGCCCTGCGTGAGATCGCAGAGGACGCGGTCGAGGCGCAGTCCCTGCGCGAGAACCTGATCTCCACCCTCCAGCGCGTCGACGAGCGGACCGAGGCGGAGGAAGAAGCGGAAACCCTGGCGCTCCTCGCCGATCCGCAGCACATGCACATGAGCGAGCAGGAACTCGTCCGCGCGCTGCAAAGCGACCGCGACGGCGGGCAGGAGGATCGCTACTGACCCCCGACGGGGCCAGCCTAGCACCCACTCCCGAGGCGGTCAGGGACGTTCCGCCCCCCGCCTCGCAACTTCCCGTGGCCGGCGGCGACTCGCCGGCGCCGCGGCGCGAACGCTTCCTTCGCCAGTACGAGCTGATCGACCGGGTCAAGAGCTATGACCCGACCGCGGACGAGGCGCTGCTGAACCGCGCCTACGTCTACGCCATGCGGATGCACGGCAGCCAGCTGCGCGCGTCCGGCGACCCGTACTTCGCCCACCCCATCGAGGTGGCGGGCATCCTCACCGACTATCGCCTCGACACCGCCGCCATCGTCGCCGCCCTGCTGCACGATGTGATCGAGGACACCGTCGCCACCCGCGCCGACATCGCCGACAAGTTCGGGGACGAGGTGGCCGAGATGGTGGAGGGGGTCACCAAGCTCTCCCGCCTGGAGATGAACAGCGAGCACGCGCGCCAGGCCGAGAACCTGCGCCGCTTCATCCTGGCGATCTCCAAGGACGTGCGCGTGCTGCTGGTCAAGCTGGCCGACCGGCTGCACAACATGCGCACGCTGCACTACATCCCAAAGCCCGAGAAGCGGGAGCGGATCGCGCGCGAGACTCTGGACATCTATGCGCCCCTGGCCCGCGCCATCGGCGTGCACCGCATCTGCACCGAGCTGGAAGAGCTCAGCTTCAAGCACCTGAACCCCACCGCCCGCGACGCCATCCTGCGCCGGCTGGAGGTGTTGCGGGTGGAGCAGGGGCCGGCGGTGGCCATGGTCTCCGGCGAGATCGCCGCCCGGCTCGACGCGGCGGGCATCCTCGCCCGGGTGCATGGGCGCCAGAAGTCGGCCTATTCAATCTGGCGCAAGCTGCAGCGCAAGTCGGTGGCCTTCTCGCAGCTGTCGGACATCTACGCCTTCCGCGTGATCGTCGACGACGAGGACGACTGCTACCGGGCGCTCGGCCTGATCCACAAGGCTTGGCCCTGCGTGCCGGAGCGGTTCAAGGACTACATCTCCACGCCCAAGCGCAACAACTACCGCTCGCTGCACACCACCGTCGTCGGACCCAAGGGCCTGCGGATCGAGCTGCAGATCCGCACCGAGGGCATGGACCGGGTGGCGGAGGAGGGGGTCGCCGCCCACTGGCGCTACAAGGGGGCGACCTACGGCTTCGACGCCCAGGCGTCGGGCGCGGACGGCGGGCGCGACCCGCTGATCAACCTGCGCCAGCTGGTCCAGCTGATGGAGCACGGCGGCGACGCCGACGAGATGGTCGAGCACGCCAAGCTCGAGATGTACCTGGACCAGGTGTTCGTCTTCACCCCCAAGGGCCAGCTGATCAGTTTGCCGATCGGGGCGATGCCGCTCGACTTCGCCTACGCCGTCCACACCGACGTCGGCGACACCACCGTGGGCGCCAAGGTCAACGGCGAGCTGCGGCCCCTGCGCACCCGGCTGAACAACGGCGACGTGGTGGAGGTGATCCGCGGCCACAAGCCCTCGGTGCCGCCCAACTGGCGTTCGCTGACGGTGACGGGCCGCGCCCGCTCGGCCATCCGTCGCCACATCCGCCAGACCGAGCGGGAGGAGTTCGCCCGCCTCGGCCGCGCCGCCGTCGACCAGGTGTTCGCCAAGGCCGACCGCGACCGCATGGGGGTGTCGCTGCGCCCGGCGCTGGACCGCTTCGCACAGCCTTCGGAAGACGAGCTGTTCGAGCAGGTCGGGCGCGGCCGGGTCACCGCCGCCCAGGTGCTGGAGAGCGTCTTCCCCGGCCTGAAGGAGAGCGAGCGCACCGCCGCCGCCGCCCGCGTCCGCATCGAGGACGGGCGCGCAGCCCGGCTATACGTGCGCGGCGGGGGCCTGACGCCCGGGGTTTCGCTGCACTTCGCCGACTGCTGCTCGCCGGTGCCGGGCGATCGCATCGTCGGCATCCTGCAGGCGCCGAAGGGGCAGGCGGGGAGCGAGGGGCTGGCGGTGCACACCATCGACTGCCCGAGGCTCGCCGAATACGAGGACCAGGACGACGTCTGGCGCGACCTACACTGGACCGCCCAGGCGGAGACGACCACCATTTCGCGCGCGCGGCTGTGCGCCACGGTGCGCAATGCGCCCGGCGTGCTCGGCCAGGCCTGCACCCTGATCGGGGAGGCGGGCGGCAACATCGTCAACATGCGGATGCACCACCGCCAGGCCGACTTCTTCGACGTCGACTTCGACATCGACGTCACCGACGCCCGCCACCTGACCAACATCGCCGCCGCCCTGCGCGCCTGCCCCTCGGTGGAGACGGTGGACCGGGTGAAGGGGTGACGACCCTGATCTCCCCCAGCTCCGCTGAGGGATAAAATAGCTCAGTTCAGGCGGCGCTTCTTCAGGAGGCCGTTGCGGTCGGCGCTGCGCAGGCGAACGTCGAACACGTCGCCCTCGCGCCCCAGGGTGAGCGTGAGGTCCACCCCCGCCGGCCCCAGGCCCCATAGCGCCTTGTAGAAGGCGCCGAGCTCGTCCACCCGCGCGCCGTTCAGGGCCAGGATCAGGTCGCCGCGCTTCAGCTCGGCCTTCGCGGCGGGGCCGCCGGGCGAGACACCCAGCACCACCAGATGCCCTTCGAGCGCCTGGGCGAACACGCCGAGCCACGGGCGCGACGGCTCGACCGAGCGGCCGTGCAGCAGGTCCTGGTAGATCGGGGCCAGCCGCTCGGCCGGGACGCTCATGTTCAGGGCCATCTCTTCCCCGTCCGCGCCCCGCTGCTCGACGCGCAGCGAGCCGATGCCGACCAGCTGGCCGACCGGCCCGATCAGGGCCATACCGCTCCAGTGCGGATGGGCGGGGCTGGTGAACAGGGCCTCGTCTAGCATGTACTCCCAATAGCCGGCGAAGGGCTCCCGGGCGACGATGCGGCCCGACGCTGCGTGCGCGCGGCCGCCGCCGCCGGCGATCACAAGCCGGGCGTTGGGGGCGAGGTCGCGCGAGTCGCCGATCGGAACGGCGGGCAGGCCGAGCGGCTCCAGCGCGTGGAGCAGGGCGAACCCGCTGGAGGCGTCGATGCCGAGCACATGGGCCGGGATGCGACGGCCGTCCGCGGTGGTCAGCACCACCCGCTCGGCCTCCATCACCAGGTAGCTGATGGTGGCGACCACGTCCTCGCCGACGACGACGGCGTTGCCGACCCGCTCCACCCCCAGGGTCGAGGCGGTGAAGGCGTCCTTGGGGACGTCGGCTTCCAGGGCGAGGACGGAGGAGAGGACGAGGTCCAGGTCGAACTTCAGGGCGCCGGCCATGGGCCGGTCGGCGAGTTCGACTTCAAAGCCCTCGAAAGGAAATGTCACAGAGCGGCTCCGGCGAAGGGGTGCGGAGCTTCTCATGTGGGACCTGGGCGGGCCCAGCAGAAGGCCGTCGCGGACGAACGCGACGGCCTGCAGCCCGATCAGGCGGTCCCGATTAGGCGGCGAGAGCGACCGCGGCCACGCCGGCGACCGGCGTGTAGTGCGAGGCGAGGAAGTCGGCCGCGCTGTCGCTATCGGTGCGAACCTGCACGCCCCACAGGGTGTGCCGCACTTCCAGGGTGGCGGAGCTTTCGGACCGGCACCTGGCGATAACGCTATGCGCGGCGCCGAGGTCGGCCATGTCGATGATCCAGCTGCCCATCAGACGGGCGCTATGGAAGGAGCCCTGCGGACCCATGGAGATACGTCTCCCATGCTACATGATGATCACAATCTAGCGAGCGAGTCTGAACGGAATCTGACCAGTCCTCTGCACGCCCGAAGAAATTATCGCCCCCTTCACCATGGTGGCCGTCAGGGCACACCCATTGGGGTAGACGGCGAGGGGTTTGAAGAAGCCCCGCGGAGGTGATCCGCGGGGCTTCCCCCTCGCGTCCGGGGCGTCGCTGGAGGACGATTGCTCCGCCCCGGCCGGAGGTCTCTGGAGCATCTGCAAGCAGGTGCTCAGATGACCGGATGAAGAGGGCATGACGGCCGTGCATCTCATGCCGAGCGGCCGGCCGTCATGCTGTGCGGGCGGTCCTCAGTAGCAGGTGCGGACCCGCTCATAGCCGCCCCAGTAGTTGTTCCAGCGCACGTGGGTGCGGCAGCCGTAAGCAGGGCCGTAGCCATAGCCGTAGGCCGGCGGGGGCGGGGCGTAGTAGCCGCGGCCGTAGTAGGGGTGATCCGCCAGGCTGGCGCCGACGGCCAGGCCCAGCAGGCCCGCGCCCACGGCCGCGCCCGAACCCCAGCCGCCGCCATGCCAGCCGCCGCCATGCCAGCCTTCGCCGCCATGCCAACCTTCGGCCGCGGCGGGGGTCGCGGTGGCGACCGCGCCGCCCGCAAGCGTCAGGGCGGCCAGACCGGCTGCGATGATCTTCTTCATGGTCTCACTCCTTTTGGCTCGTTGGGCGCCGGCGATGGCCGGACGCGGTGAAGACCATGCCGTTCTAGTGGGGTGGGTCTGAACTCACTCGGACGGCTGCGTTCATCCTGCGGTCAGCTTTCCGGGCCGTGGCCGGTCCGGCGTGGCGGGAACGAAAGGGCCGCTCACGCGCGTTCCCCTCCGACGGAGTTCATGCATGACCGAGACGCAAACCGCTCGTCGGCCGGCGGAGGCCGCATCCCACGACCGCGAGGCGCACCGCCGCCGCGGCCATCCGATCCTGCGCTGGGTCGGCGGGATCCTGGCCGCGCTGATCCTGGCGATCGTGATCTTCCTGATGCTGTTCAACTGGGACTGGTTCCGCCCGCCGCTGGCGCGGCTGCTGTCCGCCCGGCTGCATCGCCCGGTGAAGATCGTCGGCCATCTGAAGGTGCATCTTCTGACCTGGACGCCGACCGTCACGCTGGGCGGCCTGCAGATCGGTGAGCCGGACTGGGCGCCTAAGACGCATGACCTGGCCGACTTCGACCTGATCACCATCAAGATGAAGCTGGTTCCGCTGCTCACGGGCCATGTGGTGCTGCCGCTGGTGCAGCTGGATCATCCGCAGGTGTCGATGTACCAGCTGAAGAACGGCCAGGCGAACTGGGACTTCAGCAACGGCAAGAAGGCCGGGAAGCCCGCGAAGCTGCCGGCGATCCAGAACTTCGTCATCAACAACGGCAAGCTGGACATCACCAGCCTGCAGCGCAAGCTGAAGTTCACCGGCACGGTCGACGCGCACGAGCGCCAGACCCAGCAGGGCGGGGAGGGCTTCCACCTCGGCGGCGACGGCACGCTGAACGGCAAGCCGTTCTACATGAGCGTGACGGGCGGCCCCCTGCTGAACGTGCGGCCGGACGTGGCCTATCCCTTCAACATGTCGGTCAGGGCGGGCGACACCACCGTCACCGCCAAGGGGACGGTGCCGCACCCGTTCAACCTGGGCCAGATCTACGGCGACGTGTCGATGAGCGGCCATGACCTGGCCGACCTGTACTACCTCACCGGCATCACCCTGCCGGATACGCCGCCCTACAGCATCGCCGGCCATCTGGTCCGCACCGAGAAGGTCTACCAGCTGCAGCGCTTCAAGGGGCGCGTCGGCGGCAGCGACCTGGAGGGCGACCTGAAGGCCGACATGTCCCGGGACGACAATCGGCCCTACCTGTCCGGCGCGCTCCGCTCCCGGAAGCTGGACTTCAAGGACCTGGGCTCGCTGTTCGGGGCGACCGGCAAGAACAAGTCGGCGGCGCCGAAGCTTCAGGTCGCGCCCGGCCCGACGGCCGCCTCCGCCAGCCACAGGCTGCTGCCGGACGCGTCGCTGGACGCCCAGCGCGTGCGCAGCATGGACGCGGACGTGACCTATCGCGCCGACACCATCCAGGCCAACCCCAACATGCCCCTGCGCGCCGTCGCCCTGGGCGTGCACCTGAAGAGCGGCGTGCTGGACCTCAATCCGATCGACTTCAGCTTCCCGCAGGGGCGGCTGGCGGGCACGGCTCGCATCGACGCCAGCCAGACGGTGCAGCAGAACGCCGTCGACCTGCGGCTGACCGGCGTGAAGATGCAGGAGTTCCTGGCCGGCAAGGGCAAGGCTGGCGGCCCGCCGCCGCTGGAGGGCGTGCTCGACGCGCGGGCCAAGCTGTCTGGGTCGGGCAGCACCGTGCATAAGGCCGCCGCCAGCTCCAACGGCAACGTGGTGGCGGTGATCCCCGGCGGCGTCATCCGCCAGGCGTTCGCCGAGCTGCTCGGCATCGACGCCACCAAGGGGCTGTTCCAGCTGCTCAACAAGGACCAGCACCAGACCGACATCCGCTGCATGGTGGCGGAGTTCGGCGTCCACAACGGTGTGCTGACGGCTAACCGGCTGGTGCTCGACACCGGAGTGGTGATGGTCAGAGGCCAGGGCGGGATCAACCTGAACGATGAGACCTTGAACCTGACATTCCAGGGCCAGCCCAAGCAGTTCCGGCTGGTGCACCTGGATGTGCCGATCACCATCGGCGGGCATCTGACGGGGCCGGCCTTCGGCATCAAGCCGGGCGGGGCGATCGCCCAGGCCGGCATCGGGGCTGCGCTGGGCGCGCTGGTGTTCCCGCCGCTGGCGCTGCTGCCGTTCATCGATCCGGGACTGGCCCACAACGCCGACTGCGCGGCCCTGGTCGACACCGCCCGTCAGGTGGGCGCGCCGGTCACCAAGGCCCAGGTGCGCAATGCGCCCCACGCGGGGCCGCCGCATTGAACCGGCGGCGCGAAATGGCCGGGACACAAGCTTGGCTGAACCAATCTTGGCCAGCGGCGTTGAAATTGCGCTCACGGGGGGACGGCCCCGACAATTCGCGCCGGAACTGGCGCCCTGAGCAAGAGGAGATGAGCTCATGAAGCGTCTGTTGACCGCGGCGACCGCGGCAGCCCTGATGATCGGCGTGTCCGGTTACGCGTTCGCACAAGGCGCCCAGCCCGATGCCTCCGGCGCCGCCGCGCCGCAGGCCGCCAGCCCTCCGGCTCCCGCCGACCAGAGCAGCGCGCCCCCCGCCGCCGCCCCAGCCCCGGCCGCTGGCGACATGGGCGCTGCGCCCGCCGCTGCGGCTCCGGCCGCCGGCGACACCAGCGCCGCTCCCCCCGCTGCGACCCCGGCCGACGCAGGCGCGCCGCCCCCGGCCGCCGGCGCCGACACCTCGGGCGCCGCGGTGGCGGGCAACACGCCGGCCGGCTCGCCGCCCGCCAGCTATCCGCCCTGCACCAGCAAGGGCCAGGACCGCTGCGTCCAGTCCGGCAAGATGGGCGGCCACCACGCCTCCAAGCACCACCACAAGGCCTGAGCGCGCCCCGTCCGCTCGGGGTCTGCGAGACCTGCGGCCGGACGGATGCGACAAACATGGAAGCCCCGGCGCTGCGGCGCCGGGGCTTTTCTTTGGCTTATGTTCACCATTCCGCGCCAGCTTCCGGGCCAGATCGCGGGAGAGCCGACATGAGCCTCTACAACATCTTCGACATGAACTCGGGCGAAGAGCTGGGCCGCTACTTCGCCATGACGGCCAAGGAGGCGCTGGACGCCATGGCGCGGATCGCCGGCCTCGGCGACTTCGAGCAGGCGTGCCGGGCCGCGCCGTCAATGCGCGAGCAGCTGCTCGTCACCGAACTCTGAACGTCCTCACCCCGCCGGCAAATCCTGGGCGGTCCAGCCGCCGCCGAGGTTCTGGATCAACAGGGCGCTGGCCTGCAGCCTCTGCTGCTGCACGGTCAGCACCGACTGAGCGTCCGAGAACAGGGTGGCCGCCGCCGTGATGACGGTGGTGTAGTCGACGATGCCGGCGCGGTACTCGTTCAGCGCCAGCTGATAGGCTTGGCGGGCCGTCGCCTCGGTCTGCTGGCGTTGGACGATCTCGTCCTGCAGCACGCGCAGGTCGGAGAGTTCGTCCTCGACCCCCTGGAAGGCGGTCAGCACCGTCTCGCGGTAGGTGGCGATCGTGGAGTCGCGCTGGGCCGAAGCGGCGCGCACCGCCGCACGCCGGGCGCCGAAGTCGATGACCTCTTCGGCGATCGTGCCCCCCACCGACCAGAAGTTGCTCGAAGCGTTGAACAGGCGGCCGAAGACCGTCGACTGCTGGCCCGCCGTGCCGGTCAGGCTGACGGTGGGGTAGAAGGCCGCTTCCCGCACGCCGATCAGGGCGTTGGCGCTCTTCACCCGCCGTTCGGCGGCGGCGATGTCGGGACGGCGCTCCAGCAGGGTCGAGGGCACCATGGCGGGCGCCACCGGAACCTCGATCGCCAGGGCGCCGACCGGCGCGATGGTCAGGTCGGCGGGCGGGGCGCCGACCAGAAGCGCGATGGCGTGCTCCAGCTGGGCGCGCGTGCGCCCAAGGTCCGTCAACGTCGCCTGGGACTGCAGCAGCTGGGTCTGGGCGCTGAGCAGGGCCGCGCGGGACTGTGTGCCGGCGCGATACTGGTTCTCCACCAGCTTCACGTAGCGCTGGTACTCGGCGATGGTGTCGCGGATCAGCTTGGCCTGGGCGTCGTTCGAGCGCAGCTGGAAGTAGTCGCTGGCCAGGAGGCCCTGGGCGGAGAGCTGGGCGTTGGCGATGTCGGCGGCGTCGGCCTGGGCGGTTGCGACATCGCTCTCCACCTGGCGGCGCACCTGGCCCCAGAGGTCCGGCGCCCAGCTGGCCTGCAGGTTGGCGGAATAGGTGCTGATCGGCCGCCCCCCGCTGGAGGAGACGGTCGCCCCGCTGGCGCTGGTGGAGCTGAACCCGCCGGAGGATTTTGAGTCCTGGGCCGAGCCGTTGGCGGTCAGGGTCGGGAACAGGCTGGCGCGCGCCTCGATGGTGAGCTGGTGCGCTTCCCGGTACACGGCCACGTACTGCGCCACGTTCTGGTTTGAGATGGCGACGCGCCGCTCCAGCCCGTCCAGCACCGGGTCCTTGTAGATCGACCACCAGGCGCCCTTGTCGATGGCGTCGGACGGCTGGGCGGGCCGCCAGCCCTGCGCCTCCTTGAACTGGGGCGTGATCGGCGCGGCGGGGCGCTGGTAGTTCGGTCCCACCAGGCAGGCGGAAGCGGCGAGGCCGAGCGCCAGGGCGCTGGCGGAGCGGGCGAGCTGGGTCAGGCGTCTCATCAAGGTCACTCGGCCGGCAGGGGCTCAGGGCCGCTGTTACGCAGGCCGCGCGGCGTGCGGCGCGGGCGGCGCTGATTCAGCCGGTCCAGATAGAGGTATACGACGGGGGTGGTGATCAGGGTCAGCACCTGGCTGGCGATCAGGCCGCCGATGATGGCGATGCCCAGCGGCTGGCGCAGCTCGCCGCCTTGCCCCAGGCCCATGGCCAGCGGCACGGCGCCCAGGATCGCGGCGCAGGTGGTCATCAGGATCGGACGGAAGCGCAGCACGCACGCCTGGTAGATCGCATCGCGCGAGGAGAGGCCCTGCTCGCGCTCGGCCACCAGGGCGAAGTCGATGATCATGATGGCGTTCTTCTTCACGATCCCGATCAGCAGGATCACGCCGATCAGCGAGATGACCGAGAACTCGATCCCGAAGATCATCATGGCCAGCACGGCGCCCACCCCCGCGGACGGCAGGGTGGAGAGCACCGTCAGGGGGTGGATGTAGCTCTCGTAGAGCACGCCCAGCACGATGTAGACGGCCATCAGGGCGGCGGCGATCAGGATCGGCTCGTTGGCCAGGGACTGGGTGTAGGCCTGGGCGGTGCCCTGGAAGCTGCCGACCACGTTGCTCGGCATGTTGATCGCCGCCTTGGCCATCGCGATGTCCCGCTGGGCGTCCGACAGCGACTTCCCGGGCGCCAGGTTGAAGCTGAGGGTCGCCGCCACCGAGGTGCCCTGGTGGTTCACCTGCAGCGGCGTGTTCTGAAGTCCCCAGCTGGACACGGCCGACAGGGGCACCATGGTCTCGCGGCTGGTGGAGATCGCGACGCCCGAGGAGGCGGTGACCGCGCCGCCGGTGGTGGAGCGCTGCGACCCGGCGCCGGCCAGGGCGGAGCTGCTGCCCGTATTGCTGCTGGAGGTCGACGCCGTCGCCGAACCGCCCACGCTCGTGCCGACGATGCTGACGTTCTGGCTGGCGGAAGCGGTGGAGCTCTGTCCCTGGCTGGAGGCGAGGCCGGTCGACGCCAGCCCGGCGGCCGAGCCGTTCGAGCTGGTTCCGACGGAGCCGCCGCTGGTCGCCGAGCTGGTCGAGGCGTTCGCCGTGGAGCCGCCGCCTGAGGACACGCTGGAGCCGCCCGCCGTCGAGGATGACCTGGACGAGGAGGTCGACGAGGACGAGATGTTCGACAGGGTGGAGCTGACCGACGAGGCGACGGAGGCCAATCCGCTCGAACCCGTCGAGCCGCCCGACGTGCTCGTTCCGGCGGCCGAGACGCTCGAGGTCGCGGAACTGGTGGTGGAGGCGGTTCCGCCGCTTGTCCGGCTCGTCCGGCTGGAGGAGCTCGCTCCACCCGAAGAGCTCGTCCCGGTGGAGGCGGAGGTAGTGGTCGCCGTCGCGCCCGTGGAGCTGGCCGACGCGTTGGCTGGATTGATGTAGAGCTGCTTCAGCGCCTCCGGATCGCCCTGGTACTTCTGATCGACCTCCATCACCACGTGGTACTGGTTTTCCGGATTGTAGATGATCGAGGCGAAGCTCTGCCCGAAGGCGTCGTAGAGCGTGCTGTCGATCTGCTTGGGCGTCAGGCCCAGCCTGGTGGCCGTCTTGCGGTCCACGGTGATGTAGGTTTCGAGCGCGTGGGTCTGCTGGTCGGTGTTGACGTCCATCAGGTCCGGATACTTCTTCAGCTCGTTCATGAGCTTGTCGGACCAGGTGCGCAGGGCGTTCAGGTCGTCGCTCTGCAGGGTGTACTGGTACATGGCGTTGGACTGGCGGCCGCCGATGTTCAGGTCCTGCGCCACTTGCAGGAACAGGTTGGCGCCGGGGATGGCGGCGAGCTTGGGCCGCAGGCGGTTGATCACCTGGTCGCTGGTGACGTGGCCCGGACGGTCCTTGGGGTCCTTCAGCCCCACGAACATGAAGCCGCCGGCGTTCTGGGTGAAGCTCTGCACCGTGGCGACGGCCGGATCGTGCATGACGATGGCTTGCAGGTGGCGGAACTTGGCGGCGGTGAGGGCGAACGAGGACGCCTGGTCCACCTGCACCCCGCCGATCAGCGTGCCGGTGTCCTCCTGCGGGAAGAAGCCCTTGGGCACCTTAATGTACAGGAAGACCGTAAGCACGACGGTGGTGATCAGCATCAGCAGCACCAGCCGGCTGCTGTCCAGCGCCCAGGCCAGCGCCTTCTCGTAGGCGGCGGTCAGGCGCTCCAGCCCGTGCTCCAGGCCGTCGCCGACCCGGCCCCAGAACTTCTGCCAGGCGTTGCGTCGCCTGGCCCGGGCGGCGTCCGGCTCGGAGATCAGGCGCGCCGCCATGGTCGGCGTGGCGGTCAGCGAGAGCAGCAGGCTGATGACGATGGAGCAGGACAGGGTGACCGCGAACTCGCGGAACAGCCGCCCGACGATCCCGCCCATCGCCAGGATCGGCAGGAACACCGCGATCAGGGAGATGGACATGGAGATGACGGTGAAGCTCACCTCCTTGGCGCCCACCAGGGCCGCCTCGAAGCGGTTCATGCCGTTCTCGACGTGGCGGGTGATGTTCTCCAGCACCACGATGGCGTCGTCGACGACGAAGCCGGTGGCGATGGTCAGCGACATCAGGCTGAGGTTGTCCAGCGTGTAGCCGAACATGAACATGCAGGCGAGGGTGCCGATCAGGCTCACCACCACCGCCACCCCGGGGATCAGGGTGGCCCGGCCGTTGCGCAGGAACACGAGCACCACCACCACCACCAGGATCACGGCGATGACCAGGGTGCGCTCCACGTCGGAGACCGAGGCGCGGATGCTGCGGCTGGAGTCGTTGACGATGTGGATGTCCACGGCGGGATTCATCTCCGCCTTCAGCCGGGGCAGCTGCGCCTTGATGGCGTCGACGGTCTGGATGACGTTGGCGCCCGGCGACTTCAGCACCCGCACCACGATCGCCTGCTGGCCGTTGTAGAGACCCAGGTTGAACAGGCTCTCCGGCCCGTCGTCGACGTCGGCCACGTCCTGCAGCCGCACGGGCGAGCCGTTGCGGTAGGCGATGATCACGCCCTCGTAGTCGCGCGCGCGGATGGCCTGGTCGTTGGTGTAGATCTGCAGGCGCTGCTGGCCCTTGGTGTAGGCGCCCAGCGGCCGGAAGGCGTTGGTGGAGGAGAGCGCCGCGCGCACGTCCTCCAGCCCGATGCCGTAGTGGTTCAGGGCGTACGGGTTCATCTCGACCCGCACGGCGGGCGAGGCGGCGCCGAACACGTCCACCTGGCCCACACCGTTGATCTGAGAGAAGGCCTGCATGATCACGACGTTGGCGGCGTCGTAGATCTGGGGCGCGGTCAGGGTCTTGGACGTCAGCGCGATGAAGATGATCGGCCGGTCGGCCGGATTGGCCTTGCGGTAGTTCGGCTTGCTGTTGAGGTTCGTCGGCAGCAGCGCCGCGGCGGCGTTGATCGCCGCCTCCACGTCGCGGGCGGCGCCGTCGATGTTGCGGTCCAGCCCGAACTGCAGGGTGATGTTGGCCTGGCCGGTGCCGCCCTGCTGCTGGCTGGTGGAGGTCATCTGCGTCACGTCGGCGATCTGGCCGAGCGTGCGCTCCAGCGGGGTGGCCACGGTGGCCGCCATCACCTGGGGGCTGGCCCCGGCGAAGTTGGCGTGCACCTGGATGGTGGGGAAGTCGACCTGGGGCAGCGGGGCCACCGGCAGGGCGAAGTAGGCCGCGATGCCCGCCAAGGCGATCGCGATCGTCAACAAGGTGGTGGCGACCGGCCGGCGTATGAACAGCGCGGGCAGGTTCATGCCGGCGCGCCTCCCGCCTGCGGGCCATAGGGCGCGCCCCGGGGCGATCCGGAGGGCGGGCCGCCCGGCGCATCGTCAGGACCATGCGGGCCGGGGCCCTCGGGCGCGTCGCGGGCCGGGCCCTCCTTGTCCTTGCGGCCGAACCGCGTGGCGAGGTTGTCGAACGCCACGTAGATCACCGGGGTGGTGAACAGGGTCAGCAGCTGCGAGCAGACCAGCCCGCCGATGATCGACACGCCGAGCGGGCGGCGCAGCTCCGCCCCGATTCCGCCGCCCAGCCACAGGGGCACGGCGGCCAGCAGGGCGGCCATGGTGGTCATCAGGATCGGGCGGAAGCGCAGCAGGGCCGCCTGGTGGATCGCCTCCTGGGGCGACTTGCCCTGGTTGCGCTCAGCGTCCAGGGCGAAGTCGATCATCATGATCGCGTTCTTCTTCACGATGCCGATCAGAAGGATGATCCCGATGATGCCGATCACCCCCAGGTCCTGACCGGACAGGAACAGCGCCAGCAGCGCGCCCACCGCCGCGGAGGGCAGGGTGGACAGGATGGTCACCGGGTGGATGAAGCTTTCGTACAGCACGCCCAGCACGATGTAGATCGCCACGATCGCCGCCAGGATCAGCCACAGCTCGTTGGCGAGGGAGGCGCGGTACGCCTCGGCCGCCCCGGTGAAGGTGGTGGTGATGCTCTGGGGGACGCCGATCGCCTTCTCCGCCTGCTGCACCAAGCCTATCGACTCGCCGAGGCTGACCCCCTGGGCGAGGTTGAAGCTGATGGTGGAGGAGGGGAACTGGCCCAGGTGGCTCTGCTGCAGCGGGACCGAGCGCTCGGTGATGGTCGCGATCGCCGACAGCGGCACGGCTCCGTTGGTGGTCGACTGCAGGTAGATGTCCTTGAGCGCGTCCGGGGTGCGCGAGGTCTCGTCGCCGGCCTGCAGGATTACCCGATACTGGTTGGACTGGGTGAAGATGGTGGAGATGATGCGCTGGCCGAAGGCGTCGTAGAGGACGTTGTCGATCGTCGCCAGGCTGACGCCCAGCCGCGCCGCCGTGTCCCGGTCCACCTGGATATAGGCGGACAGGCCCTGGTTCTGCTGGTCCGAGGTGACGTCCTGCAGCTTGGGATTCTTCTGCAGCTCGGCCACGACCTTGCTGGTCCACTGCGCCAGCAGCGGCTGGGACACAGAGCCCAGCATGAACTGGTACTGCGCGCGCCCGACGGTCGAATCGATCGTCAGGTCCTGCACCGGCTGGAGGTAGAGGCTGATGCCCGGCACCCCCGCCACCTCCTGGTTCAGCCGCCGGATCACGTCGCTGGCGGAGACGCCGCGAACGCCGATCGGCTTCAGAGTGATCAGCACCCGGCCGGAGTTCAGCGTCTGGTTCTGGGCGTCTACCCCCACAAAGGAGGAGACGTTCGCCACCGCCGGATCCTTCAGGATGGCGTCGGCCATCTGCCGCTGGTGGGCCGTCATCGCGGTGTAGGAGGTGGTCTGGGTCGCTTCCGTCACCCCCTGGATCAGGCCGGTGTCCTGCACCGGGAACAGCCCCTTGGGGATGGTCAGGTAGAGCAGGGCGGTCAGGAGGAAGGTGCAAAGCGCGATCAGCAGCGTCAGCGGCCGGTGGGCCAGCACCCAGGTCAGGCCCTTGTCGTACTGGCGGATGGTCCAGTCGAAGCCGCCTTCCCAGCGCGCGCCCCAGCTGCCGGGGCGAGGCTCCTTAGGGTGGGTCAGCCACAGGCCGCACAGGCTGGGCACCATGGTCAGCGACACGACCGCCGAGATCACGATCGTCACCGCCAGCGTCACCGCGAACTCGCGGAACAGGCGGCCCACCACATCGCCCATGAACAGCAGCGGGATCAGCACCGCCAAAAGCGAGACGGTCAGCGAGATGATGGTGAAGCCGATCTCGGCGGAGCCCTTCAGCGCCGCCTCCTTGGCCGTATAGCCCATCTCGATGTAGCGGCTGATATTCTCGATCATCACGATGGCGTCGTCGACGACGAAGCCCGCCGCGATGGTCAGCGCCATCAGGCTCAGGTTGTCCAGGCTGTAGCCAAGGAAATACATCGCCGCGAAGGAGCCGATCAGCGACAGCGGCACGCTGAGGCCCGAGATGATCGTCGCCGGCCCGTTGCGCAGGAACAGGAAGATCATCGCCACGACCAGGATCACCGAGAGCGACAGTTCGAACTCCACGTCGTGGACGCTGGCGCGGATGGTGACGGTGCGGTCGGTGGTGGCCGTCATGGTCACCCCGGCGGGGAGCGACGCCTCCAGCTGGCCGGGCTGGGTCTTCGCCAGGCAGGTCTTGTCGCCGGAGCAGAAGGTCTGGGGCAGCAGCTTCTTGATGCCGTCCACCACGCCGATCACATTGGCGCCCGGCTGGCGCTGGATGTTCAGGACGATGGCCGGGGTGGTGTCCTGCAGGGCGCCGAGCTGGCTGTTCTCGACCCCCTGGGTGACGGTGGCCACGTCGTGCAGGAAGACGGGGTTGCCGTTCTTGTAGGCGATGATGGTGTCGGCGTAGTCGTCCGGGCTTTGCAGCTGGTCGTTGGCGTCGATGGTGTAGGCGCGCCGAGGCCCGTTGAAGCTGCCTTTGGGGCCGTTCACGTTGGCCGAGGCGATGACCGTGCGCAGCGTCTCCAGCGACAGGCCGTAGGCCGCCAGCGCCCGGGGGTTGGCCACCACGCGCACGGCGGGCCGCTGGCCGCCGGCCACGCTGACCAGGCCCACGCCCGCCACCTGGCTGATCTTTGACGCCAGGCGGGTGTCGGCCAGGTCCTCGACCTGGTTCAGCGGCATGGTCTTGGAGGTCAGGGCGATGGAGACCACGGGCGCGTCGGCCGGGTTCACCTTCGCATAGGTCGGGTAGTTCGGCAGGTCGGAGGGCAGAAGGTTGCCCGACTGGTTGATGGCCGCCTGCACCTCCTGCTCGGCCACGTCGATGGGCAGGCTGAGGTTGAACTGCAGGGTGATGATCGAGGCGCCTTGCGAGGAGATGGAGGTCATCCGGGTCAGGCCCGGCATCTCCCCGAACTGACGCTCCAACGGGGCGGTGATGTAGGAGGTCGTCACCTCCGGGCTGGCGCCCGGATAGAAGGTCTGCACCTGTATGGTCGGGTAATCGACCTGTGGCAGGGCCGAGAGCGGCAGGAAGTTGAAGCCGATCAGACCCGCCAGCAGGATGGCGAACATCAGCAGGCTGGTGGCGATCGGCCGCTCGATGAAGATGCGCGAGGGTCCGGACGCCCGCGCCGGCGGCAGGTCCGCGGGCGCAGGGTCTTGGCGGCGGGGGTCGTCCCGCCGGTCAGGATAGGTGGCGTCGGTCACGAACCCACCCTTACTGGCCGCCGCCCTGATCGGCGCCCTGGTCGCCGCCGCCCTGGCTCCGATGCTGGGCCATCTGGGCCCGCAGCTGGGCGAGCTTGGCCTTCTGGTCCGGGCGCAGGATGCCGTTCAGCTGGTCGAACGCCTTTTCCGTGGCCTGGCGCCGCGCCTGGCGACGGGCTTCCGGGTCCTCGCCGGCTTCGGCGTCCTTCGTCATCGCCTCGCCCCGGGCCGCTTCGACGATGGCCTGGGCCTTCAGCTGCTGCTGGGCGTCGAGGTTCAGCTGGCCCAGCACCGTCTGCAGCCGGCCCGTGCCCTGCATCTGGCCGGGGCCCTGGTCGGTCTGGCCGAGGCCGGCCGCGGTGGTCTGCGGGGTCGCCCCCTGGCCGTTACGGCTGGCCGCAGCGGACGGGGTGGAGCTGGAGCCTGGACCGCTCGCCGCGCCGGAGTTGGCGGTGGCGCTGTCGGCGCTGGACTTGGCCGCCGCGGCCGTCAGGCGGGTCTCGCCCTTGGGGCAGCCGCCCTGGCCCGCGCCGGTCTGACCGCCTCCGGCCTGACCGCCTCCCTGGCCTTGGCCTCCCCGGCCATGGCCGCCGCGCCGACCGCCATGACCGCCGCCCATGGCCGGGATGCAGTCCCCCGGCAGGAGCACCGGCGCCCCCTCGCGCAGGCGGTCCGAGCCGTCGGTGACCACCGTGTCGCCCACCGCCACGCCGCTTAGGATGACAGTGTTGGTCCCATCGGTGTCGCCGGTCTGCACCGGGCGCGTGGAGACGGTGTGATGGTCCTGGCCGCCCTGTACGACGTAGACGTACAGCCCGTTGGGACCGCGCAGGACGGCGGTGTTCGGGGCGACCACGCTGTTGCGCAGGGTGTTCACCAGGACGCGCACGTTGACGAACTGCTGCGGGAACAGGGCGCCGGCGCCGTTGTCGAACCGGGCCTTGGCCTTCACCGTGCCGGTGGCGGAGTCCACCTGGCTGTCCAGCGCAAGCAGCTTGCCGTGCGCCAGCACGGTCTGGCCGGTGCGGTCATAGGCCACCACCTCCAGCGTCGCGCCGGCGTGCAGCCGCGCCTGGACCTGGGGCAGGTCGTCCTCCGGCAGGGTGAAGGCGACGTCCATCGGCGTCAGCTGGGTGACGACCACTATGCCCGAGCTGGTCACCGAATTGCTCGCCGTGGTGTTGGCCACGGTGGAGACGTAGTTGCCGACGTCCACCAGCCGCAGCCCTGCGCGCCCCTCCACCGGGGAGACGACGTGGGCGTACTGCACGTTCAACCGGGCGCTGTTCACGTTGGCGCGGTCCGTGGCCACGGTGCCCTGGTCGGCCTTCACCGTGGCCGCCTGCTGGTCCACCGTCTGGCTGGCGATGGAGTCCTGGGACAGCAGCAGCTGGTAGCGCTTCAGGTCGAGCTGCGCCTGGGCCAGCGTGGCTTCGTCCCGCGCCTGCGAACCCTCCGCCTGCAGCAGGGTGGCCTCATAGGGGCGGGGGTCGATCTGGGCCAGGAACTGGCCCTTGTGCACCAGCTGGCCCTCCTGGAAGCCGAGCTTGGTCAAGAAACCGGAGACCTGGCTGGTGACCGTCACGGTCGCCAGCGGCGTGACCGTGCCGAGCTCGTTCAGATAGACCGGCACGTCGCCGCGGGCGATCTGGGCCACGCTGACCGTGGTGGCCATGCCGCCCGGTCCGCCGGGGCCGTGCTGGCCGTGGCCGCCGCCCGGGCCGGCCTGGCCGCCTCCGCTGCTGCTGCGGCTCATGGCGAACATCACCACGACGATGACTACAGCGGCGAAGATGGCCGCCCACAGGAGGGTGCTCCACAGCGGACGGCGGCGGCGCGGGGGGGCCGTGATCGGCCGTTGGGTAGGCGGCGCTTCGTTCGGCGTCAGGCCTTCGGCCTGGCGATGATCAGTCTCCACGCGCGTCTAACTCCTGGCCATGCCGATGGTCGCTGCGGCACGCTTATGCTGGAAGGCGAGGCTTCGCCATACACCGTCCCCCGACGGGCCGCCTAATGACGATCGGCTCCGGCGGATTTGCGGCGCGAGGGGCCGCTTATCCTACGCTTATGAGGTGAGTTGTTGCGCCGGGGCTACAAAGCGCCCGATTCCGCATTCCTGCCACATTGTCGCTTTGACGGCCGCCGGCCGGCGGCGCCACATAGAGGCGACCTCGACGGCCTGAACAGCCTGACGGGTCGGAACGTTTCGACGGGACGAATTCGGCGTCGCCATCCGGGGGGACGGCGGCGCCGGGGGTAGGGGAGCGGGGGGCGGGCCTCAGGTCCGCCCCTTTTGCTTTGCCCCCGCGCCCACATTCACTGGCCGGCCCAGCGCAGCCTCGTCGATCCGGTCGGCCAGGTCGTGGATGTGGCCGTATAGGCTCTCCAGCGCGAACACGAAGCTGAAGGCCGCGCCGACCGTCTCCAGCGACATGGCGTGGGTGATGCGCTCCCGGCGCAGCGCCTCGACCGCGGCGACCTGTTCGGCGTGGCGCGCCTCCACCTCGCCGCGCTCGACGGTCCTGAAGCCCTCCAGGGCCGTGCGGCAGGCGTCGAGCATGGCGGCGTCGGCCCGCAGCATCCGGGCGCCGGGGGCCGCCAGCCGCTCGCGCAGCTCCACCGGCCAATCGATGCGCAGCGCCCGCCCGATCGCCACCGCCTCGCTGCGGATGCGCCACACTGTGCGCGGCGTGGCGGGCGAGAGGTGGTGGTAGCCGAGGCGCGCGGCCCGCTCGCGCTCGGTGTCCGCCACCGCCTGCTCGACCGCGCCGATCGCCGCGCGGATGTTGTCGTGCAGGGGATGCAGCGTCTCCGCCGGCTCGGCCTCGGCGCGCTCCAGCCAGTCGGCGTAGCGGGACAGAAGCTGCGACAGCAACCCCAGCACCCGGGCGGTCCGCTCGGCCACCACCGCCCGCGACCGGGCCGGGAAGATCAGCAGCGTCGCCGCCACGCCGATCACGCTGCCCACGCCGATCTCGATCACCCGGTACAGAGCCGCCTCCAGCGGCCCGACCTTGCCGGCGGAGGTCAGCAGCATGATCGCCGCCGTCACCGGCGCCACCTTCATGTTGGGGCGCAACATGGCGACATAGGCGGTCAGGCCGCCGCAGATCACCAGCGCGATCCCAAGGTCCAGCGGCGTCGGGCCGTGCAGCGCGGCTCCCACGCCGCCGACCACCGCACCCAGCACCGTGCCGTACATCCGGTCCACCGAGGCTCCGACGGTGCCGCCGATCGACGCCTGCATCACGATGAGGGTGGTGAACACCGCCCAGTAGCCCTGAGGCAGGTCGAATCCCGCATACAGGGCGAACGCCACTGCGCACGCGACCATCACCCGCACGGCGTGCCGCGCTTCAGCGCGATGGGAAGCCAGGTAGGAGAGCGGATTCGCGGCCATCAACGTGCTTGATAGTGCCTCAGCTCCCCTGGCCGGAAGAGCCGTTCGCGCCTACCTTGTCGTTCATGCCCCGTTCCCGATCCCGCGTCGACAAGGCCGCTGTTACGGAGGGCGCGGCGGCCCCGCCCGTCGGCGTGCAGGAGGCGTCCGCCAGGTTCGTCCACGAACATCCCGCGGTGGACGTGCCCGTCAGCGTCAGCGCGGTGTGGGCGCCGCACCGGCCGGCGCGGCCGGCGAAGTCGGAGGGCGGCCGGCGCTTCAAGCTGGTCAGCGCCTATGAGCCCGCCGGCGACCAGCCCCACGCCATCTCCGAGCTGGTCGATGGCATCCGGGCGCAGGAGGGCGACCAGGTGCTGCTCGGCGTCACCGGCTCGGGCAAGACCTTCACCATGGCCAAGATCATCGAGGCGACCCAGCGCCCCGCCCTGATCCTGGCCCACAACAAGACCCTGGCGGCCCAGCTCTACGGCGAGTTCAAGACCTTCTTCCCCGAGAACGCGGTGGAATATTTCGTCTCCTACTACGACTACTACCAGCCGGAGGCCTACGTCCCGCGCACGGACACCTACATCGAGAAGGACAGCTCGCTGAACGAGCAGATCGACCGGATGCGCCACTCCGCCACCCGAGCGATTTTGGAGCGGGACGATGTGATCGTGGTCGCCTCCGTCTCGTGCATCTACGGCATCGGCTCGGTGGAGACCTACACCGCCATGACCTTCGAGGTCAGCGTCGGCGAGATTCTGGACGAGAAGCGCTTCATGGCCGACCTGGTGGCCCTGCAGTACAAGCGCAACGACGCCGCCTTCGGGCGCGGGACCTTCCGCCGGCGGGGCGACAGCTTCGAGCTGTGGCCCGCCCACTACGAGGATCGGGCCTGGCGCATCACCCTGTTCGGCGACGAGGTGGAATCGATCGCCGAGTTCGACCCGCTGACCGGCAGGAAGACCTCGGACCTGCCGGCGGTGAAGGTCTACGCCAACAGCCACTACGTCACCCCGCGCCGCACCCTGAAGCAGGCCATGGACGGCATCCGCGCCGAGATGGAGGAGCGGGTGAAGTGGTTCACCGAGACCGGCAAGCTGCTGGAGGCGCAGCGGCTGGAGCAGCGCACCCGCTTCGATCTTGAGATGATGGAGGCGACAGGCTCCTGCGCCGGGATCGAGAACTATTCGCGCTGGCTCACCGGACGCCGGCCGGGCGAGCCGCCGCCGACCTTCTTCGAATACCTGCCCGACCGGGCCCTGCTGTTCGCCGACGAGAGCCACGTCACCGTGCCCCAGATCGGGGCCATGTACCGGGGCGACTATCGCCGCAAGTTCACCCTGGCAGAATATGGCTTCCGCCTGCCCTCGTGCATGGACAACCGCCCGCTCAAGTTCGAGGAGTGGGAGGCCATGCGCCCGCAGACGGTGCATGTCTCCGCCACGCCTGGACCGTGGGAGATGGACAAGACGGGCGGAGTGTTCACCGAGCAGGTGATCCGCCCCACCGGCCTGATCGACCCGCCGGTGGAGGTGCGCCCCGTTTCCAAGGACGGGTTCAGCCAGGTCGACGACGTGATCGCCGAGGTGAAGGACGTGGCGCGGCGCGGCTACCGCTCGCTGGTCACCACCCTGACCAAGAAGATGGCCGAGGACCTGACCGAGTACATGCACGAGCAGGGGGTGCGGGTCCGGTACATGCACTCCGACGTGGACACGGTGGAGCGCATCGAGATCATCCGCGACCTGCGGCTCGGCGCCTTCGACGTGCTGATCGGCATCAACCTGCTTCGCGAGGGGCTGGACATCCCCGAGTGCGCCTTCGTCGCCATCCTGGACGCGGACAAGGAGGGCTTCCTGCGCTCCGAGACCTCTCTGATCCAGACCATCGGCCGCGCGGCCCGCAACGTCGACGGCCGGGTGATCCTGTACGCCGACAGCATCACCGGCTCGATGGAGCGGGCCATGGCGGAGACGACCCGCCGCCGCGAGAAGCAGGCCGCCTACAACCTCGAGCACGGAATCACGCCGGAGAGCGTGCGGCGCGACATCGCCGACATCCTGGACAGCCCCTATGAAAGCGCCGACCGCGTGACGGTGCCGAGCGGCCCGGGCGCGGCGGGCGCCGCGCCGTTCCTGGGCTCCAACTTCCAGGCCACGCTCAAGGACCTGGAGACGCGGATGCGCAACGCCGCCGCCAACCTGGAGTTCGAAGAGGCCGCGCGCCTGCGCGACGAGGTCAAGCGCCTGAAGCTGCTGGACCTTGAATTCGCCAACGAGGTGCTGACCCCCGCCGGCGAAGCGGTGGACAAGGCCGCGCCCAAGCAACTCCGGGCGGAGGCGCGGGCCGAAGCGGCCGAACAGTTCCGCAAGGGCCGGCGAAAGTAGGCGCCCGCCCATCGGCCGGCCTGGCCCGCGCCGTCCCACGCTGTGGGATGCTCCAGTCCTGGGCGGCGCCCACGCATCGGGCAATCGCCCGCGTACTGAGCACATTACAAGGCAGGCGCCCGCCTGCCCATTGTGCATGCTCGCGGCCGGTCGGGGGCTCGGCCATACCGCATCGTAGTCAGAATACCGTTTGCGGAACGAGAGATGACGGCGGCCATGGGGATGGCCGCCGACAGGGGGATCGATATGGTTGTGAAAGCGAAGCGTACCGCGCCGTCGTGCAAGGGATTGGCCGCCGCCCTGATGGCCAGCACGGTCCTGGCGCCCGCCGGCTTCGCGATGGCGCAGACCGCCGTACGCGTCCCGTCCACGCCCAGCGAACCAGTGGCGACCAATCCGAACCCCGCGCCTACGGCCCTGGGCGAGGTGATCGTCACGGCGACTCGTCGGGCCGAGAGCATCCAGAACATCCCGGTCAGCATCCAGGCGCTCGACACCCGCAAGCTGGAGCAGCTGAACGTCAACGAGTTCCAGGACTACGTGAAGTACACGCCCTCGGTCGCTTTCCAGACCCAGGTGCCGAGCCAGACCACCATCTATATGCGCGGCGTGTCGAGCGGCGACAACGCCAACCACTCCGGGCCGCTGCCCAGCGTGGGCGTCTATCTGGACGAGCAGCCCATCACCACCATCGGCGGCACCATCGACGTGCACGTCTACGACATCGCCCGGGTCGAGGTGCTGCCCGGGCCGCAGGGAACCCTGTACGGCGCCAGCTCCGAGGCGGGCACCATGCGGATCATCACCAACAAGCCGTCCACCAAGGCGTTCGCCGCGGGCTACGACCTCCAGGGCAACACCTTCCCGGGGCACGGCTCGGGCTATGTGGCCGAGGGCTTCGTCAACCAGCCGCTGGGCGACCACGCCGCGATCCGCCTGGTCGGCTGGAGCGAGCATGACGGCGGCTACATCGACAACGTGCGCGGCAGCCGGACCTATCCGACGTCGGGCGGGACCATCACCAACGCCGGGCTCGCCAAGTCCAACTTCAACCCGGTCGACACCTATGGCGGCCGCGCGGCGCTGAAGATCGACCTGAACAACAACTGGACCATCACCCCCACCTTCATGGGCCAGGACCAGCGGATCAACGGCGTGTTCGGCTTCGAGCCGAGCGTGGGCGACCTGCAGGTCCAGCGCTTCCTGAAGGACGCCGACCACGACCGCTGGTACCAGGCGGCGATGACGGTCCAGGGCAAGATCGGCAACTTCGACCTGGTCTATTCCGGCGGTTATTTCGAGCGGCAGATCGACGCCCGCAACGACTACACCGACTATTCAGTCTTCTATGACGCCATCTACGGCTCAGGCGCGTCGTGGACCGACTCGAGCGGCGCGCCGCTGTCCAATCCGTCCCAGTACATCTACGGGCACGACCATTTCACCAAGCGCAACAACGAGCTGCGGCTGATCTCGCCTGCGAGCGACCGCCTGCACTTCATCGCCGGCCTGTTCGAGGAGCGCCAGACCCACTCCATCGTCCAGAACTATGTCATCAACGGGTTCGACCCGGCCCTGTCGCCCACCGGCTGGCCGGGCACCATCTGGCTGACGGACCAGATGCGCGTCGACCGGGACAGCGCCGTCTACGTCGACGCCACCTTCGACATCACCAAGCAGCTCAGCCTGACCGCTGGGGTGCGCGGCTACGACTACCGCAACAGCCTGCAGGGTTTCTTCGGCTTCGGCTCAGGGTTCAGCTCGCACACGGGCGAAGCCAAGTGCTTCAACACCCAGCACTATATGGGGCGGCCCTGCACCAACATAGACAAGACGGTCTCTGCCGCGGGCGAGACGCACAAGGTCAACCTGACCTATCGCTTCGATCCTCGCCACTTGGTGTACTTTACCTATTCGACGGGCTATCGCCCGGGCGGGGTGAACCGGAACGGCAACTTCGGGCCGTACCAGGCCGACACACTCACCAACTACGAGCTCGGCTTCAAGACCCAGTGGTTCGGCCGTCGCCTCACCGTCAACGGCGCCGTCTATGACGAAGATTGGAACCAGTTCCAGTTCTCGTTCCTCGGACCGAGCAGCCTGACGATCATCGAGAACGCGCCCTCGGCCAACATCAAGGGGGTGGAGCTGACGTCGGACTGGCAGGCGACAGAGCACCTGATGCTGTCGGGCGGCCTGTCCTACAACGATGCGCGGCTCAGCTCGAACTTCTGCGGCACGAACCAGACGACCGGCGGGCTGATCACCAACTGCACCAACGCGTCGGCCCTCGCCGTGAAGGGCGCCCAGCTGCCTTATACCCCCAAGGTGAAGGCCAACCTGATCGCCCGCTACAGCTTCGAACTGTTCGGCTGGAACGCCCACGCCCAGGTGGCCGAGACCTATCAGACCAAGAACTTCGCCGGCCTTCGGACCAGCGATGTCGGTTACCTCGGCAACATGCCGCCCTATGCGGTGACGGACATCTCGGTGGGTGTGGAGAAGCATGGCCTATCTCTCGAAGGCTACATCAAGAACGCTTTCGACAAGCGCGGCCAGGAGAACCGCTACACGCCGTGCACCGTGAACGTGTGCGCCGCCTCTGTGCCCGGGATCCCCAAGGCCGTGTATGTGGTGCCAATCCTGCCGATGCAGCTGGGCCTGCGCCTGGCGCAGCGGTTCTGAGCCGCCGCCGGCCGCACCCTTTCTGGAGTTGTTCATGCGTAAGTTGATGCTGGCGGCCGCCTCGGCCGCCGCCCTGTGCACGGCGGCCCAGGCCGCGCCGGCGGCGCACCCGCAGGCGGACGCCCAGGCGCTGGAGCTGGCGAAGCAGGCGATCGCCCTGCGCTCAGTGGCCGGGCAGGGCAACCAGACGCCGCAGGTGGCAGCCCTGTACCGCGACGCCCTGGTCAAGGGCGGCTTCCCCGCCGACCAGGCGACGATCACCCGCCTCGGCGATACCGCCTATCTGATCGCCCGCTGGCCGGGACGCGATCCCGCCCTGAAGCCGCTGGTCATCAACGGCCACATGGACGTGGTGGAGGCCAAGCCCGCCGACTGGACGCGCGACCCGTTCAAGCCGGTGGTGGAGAACGGCTATCTGTTCGGGCGCGGCGCCACCGACATGAAGCTGGACGGCACGCTGGCCATCGCCTCGCTGCTCGCCCTGAAGCGCGAGGGCTTCCAGCCGCGCCGCACCATAGTGATGGCCTTCTCCGGCGACGAGGAGACCACCATGCAGACCGGCGCGGCGCTCAGCCAGGCGCTCTCCAACGCCGAGATGATGCTGAACATGGACGGCGGCGGCGGCGTCCTGAACGAGAAGACCGGCGCGCCGGAATACTTCAGCTGGAAGGCGGCGGAGAAGAGCTACGCCGACTACCAGCTGACGGTGACCAACCCCGGCGGCCACTCGTCCGAGCCGCGCAAGCCCAACGCAATCAACGAACTGGCCGCCGCCCTGCTGAAGATCGAGGCGCACCGCTTCAAGCCCGAGGAGAGCGAGCTGACCCGCGCCTACTTCGAGAGCGCGGCCAAATACGAGCGGCCGGCGATCGCCGAGGCCATGCGCGCCTTCGCCCGCAACCCCGCCGACGCCCAGGCCATAGCCACGCTGTCGGCCGAGCCCTCCATGATCGGCAAGATCGGCACCACCTGCGTGTCGACCATGATCAAGGGCGGCCACGCCCTGAACGCCCTGCCGCAGAGCGCCCAGGCCAACATCAACTGCCGCATCTTCCCCGGCCATCCGCGCCCCGCGATCATGGCGGAGCTTCAGGCCGCCGCCGCCGACCCGGCCATCCGCTTCGAGGACGTGACCGCCGGTTCGGTCGCCACCGACGCCTCGCCCATGCGGCCGGAGGTAGTGGCGGCGGTGAAGGCGGCTCTGGACGTCGCCTATCCTGGCGTACCGATCGTGCCGGCCATGTCTTCCGGGGCGAGCGACAGCATGTGGTTCCGCCACGCCGGCGTGCCGAGCTACAATATCAGTCCGCTGTTCATTAAACCGTCCGAGAACTTCAGCCATGGCCTGAACGAGCGGACGCCGGTCGCCGACATCCCGCCTTCGATCACCTACTGCATGACCTTGTTCAAGGCGCTCGCGAGCTGAGGCTAGGGGGCGGACCCGCTCCGGTGGTCAGACCAAAACGGCTGCGATACACCTATAGATAGTATTCGCTGGAGATTTGCCCCGTAGACTGCGGCTAATGGCTGGGTTCGCGCCCCGCGAGAATCGTACAAGGGTGAAATTCCGACGGGCGGGAATTGACCTTACGATCCATGGTTCTGACGGCCTACGACATTCTCGGCCTCGGTTACGGCGTGTGCGACCTCGGCGGCCGACTGGTCAGCTTCGATCCTCTGTACGCCGTGATCCTCGCGCGGACCCACGACCAGATGCGGGACATCACCGCCGGCGCCGTGACGCACCCCGACGACAGGGCGTCCTATCTCGCCGCGGTCGATCTGGTGGCCAGGTCCAAGCGGCCGGTGGCGATGCGCAAGCGTTCGCTGCGCCCCGACGGCTCCTGCGTCTGGGTGGAGAACCGCCTGACCCCGCTGTTCGGCGACCAGATGCAGATCCTGATCGCCACGCGCATCGTCGGCTCGCCGCGCGAGCCGGTGCAGACGGATGCGGACTGGGCGTTGCCTGGCAGCTGCTCAAACTACGCCGCCGACATTGCCGGCCAGCTGGCGCATATGTGCCGCTGCGGCGGGCTGGACCTCACCGCCGAGCTGTTGAACGCCGCGGCGGACCTGGCGCCGATGGAATCCGAGATGATCCTGCGGGGCGACAAAGGGCCGAATTGAGCGCCGCGTCGGCGACGCGAAAAAAAGGCGGGAGCCGAAGCTCCCGCCTCAAGGTCGGAGCGACGGATAGGAGGGGAGGCTTAGCGGCCCACCCCGCCGCTGAAGGCGCCGGCGTCCAGCGAGACCAGCTCGCCGCGGCCGCCGACCTGGGCGCCCAGGCCGACCGAGGCCAGAGGCGTGCGTGCGGTGGTCTGCAGGTTCAGGAGGCCGCCGCGGCCGCCGACGTTCGCGTTCAGGCCGACATTCGCCAGGCCGCCGACGACAGCGCCCAGGCCGGCGTTCACGGTGGAGCCGACCCGCGCACCCGCGCCGATGGCCACGGCCGACTGACGCTCGTGAGCGAGCGCCGAACCGGCGAAGAGGGTGGAGGCGACGAGGGCCAGGGCGATGGCAGTGGTGTTGGTCATCTGTAGTCTCCCTATGCCGTCAAGGCGACGGCGGTCTGACTGCGGTCTCCAGATCGCAGGGCCCCTGCCGGGACCGAGGAAGCACCAGCACGTATCGTGCCACTAAAGGTAGAGCTAAAACGGCGTATCCTTCCTCTCGGTTGAGCTGACTAAGCGTCATTGCGGGACTGCTGCGTCTCAGAACGAAACGGTTGCCGGACGTGGCGCGGGAAAGAGCGGGTCAGAGCGACCCGTGACGGCGCCGCAGTGACCGGACTCAACCACTCGGTGTAACGACTCCTCCTGTGGTCGAGTGATGTGCAACCTCGCGCCGTCAGTGGAGGGGTATGCCATGAGCTTCGTAGAGAGGATCCAGTCACCCGCCGGCGAGCCGGCGGAATCGCCCCGCTCGGTCTTCGAGCGGGTGCTGGCCGCGGCGGGAGCGCACCGCAGCGTGGTGCTGCAGGTGCGCGCGGATGAATTGGCCCGCCATGTGCGGCGGGCCGCGACCTGCAGCGCCGACACCGCCGCGCCGGGGCGGGCGCTAGCGCATTGGCTCCAGAACAACCTGGGGCAGGATGAGGAGCGGGTGCGACGGGGCGCGATCGCAGCCCTGGCGCTCGGTCTGTCGCGTCGGGTGGGCCATCTGCCGGCTTCGGTCCAGGCGGTCTATCCGCTGGCGATGGACCGGCTGTCGCGCCGGTTGAAGGGCAAGCGCACCTACGCCTTCGACGTGTTCTCGAAGGACGCCGGCCTGGTGTCTGGCCTCAGCGCCCCGATCGGCTCGCTGAACGTGATCATGCCCGAGCCGAACTGCCCCGAAGCCCTGTTGCTCCGGACGCGCCGCACGGCGTCCAGCGTGCTGCGCCACTCCCAGCAGTTCGGGGCGCGCGGGGGACGGGCGTTCCTGGAGGCGGCGGGCGTGCGGCCTTGGGCGGAGCTGCACCTGGACCTGCGGGTGCTGGACTGCTTCAACCCCGAAGGCTTTGACGCCAGCTACCGCCTCCTCGCCACCCTGGTGCGGAGCCGTCCGGACCTGGCGGGCGTGTACGCCGCCAGCTGGCTCTACGATCCGCGCCTGAGCGCCATCAGCCCCGAGCTCGCCTTCGTCCGCAGGACGGCGGAAGCGGGGGGCGCGCGCATCGTGCGCCTGCGCGCCGATCCGGTGCAGACGGAGTTCGCGATCGCCCGCTCGCCGAAGCGCCGCGCCCTGGTCGAGGCGGGCGAGTACCGGCCGGTCTGCTACGGCATGTACTGGCTGGCGGCGGACTTGATCGCCTGGTCGGAGGGCTCGCGGGGGCTCTGACGCCCCCTGCGACCGCCCCGCTTCAGCCGCCCACGCCTCCGGTCAGCTGGCTCACGCACGCGGCGCAGAGCTGGACTGGTGTTCCCTGCGTGGTCGGCGTGCCGACGGTCGCGCTGATCAGGTTGGCGCCGGCCAAGCCGACGTTCGCGCTCACGCCGCCGCTTCCCACGCCCAGGCCGACGCTCACCAGAGCGGGCGCGCTCGTCGTCGTCGCGGACGCGCCGGCGCCGGTCTGGGCCGCGCCGGCTTGGGCGAGGGCGGCCGTCGTGCCGGTCGTACCCCCGATGTTGACCAGGCCGCTCGTCCCGCCGACGTTCACGAGGCCACCGCCCCCGGAGCCGACGTTGACGAGGCCGCCGGTCCCCGATCCGACGGTCAGCAGGCCGCCGCTTCCGGTCCCCACGTTGACCAGGCCGCCGGTTCCTGTGCCCACGTTCACAAGGCCGCCGCTGGACGAGCCGCCGGTGGTTCCGCTGCTGCCGCCTGCGGACGTACCAACGCCGGCTCCTCCGCCGGTGCTGGAGCCCACGTTGACGAGGCCGCCGCTTCCGGTTCCGACGTTGACCAACCCACCGCTCCCCGTGCCGACGTTCACAAGGCCCCCGCCGGACGTGCCGGCGCTGGTGGAGACGCCGTTGTTCGAGCTCGTCCCGGCGGTCGATCCCCCGGTGCTGGAGCCGGTTCCGGTCGAGGCGCCGCTCCCGACGCCCTGCCCGTAGCGCCCGCCATAGCGGCCGCCAAAGAAGGTGATCGCCGTGACCGGGCCGCCCGTCTGGGTGACGGTCACAGGGCCGCTTCCGCCGCTGATCTGGTTGTAATTCCCGGTGGCGCTGGTCGTGACCGTCAGCGGCTGGGCGGCGGAAAGCCGCATCCCGCCGAAGCCCGTCGCCCCCCCGCTGGCGGAGCGCATCCATCGGCCGGGCATGTGGGCCTGGGCGTGAGCCGTGTGGGCGAAGGCGGACAGGCAGAGGCTGGCCGCCAGCATGCCGCTGCGTCGAAGTTGCATTCTGCTTCTCGTTGAATTGGAAGGCTGATGTGCAACTATAAGAGGAGCTTCCTTGCTGTTATGTTTACTCGAGGTGGTGATGCGTCCGGGTGCGACCTAAAGCTTCACCCCCCTGGCTTGGCGGCCCGATGCGCCTCCTGGCGGATCGTCCAGCCTCGACACCCCCCGGCGGCCCACCGCTCCGTACCGGCAGGGGTTGAGTTAACCCGCCCGTAAATAAACTCGTGATTGTGTCTCTCGCAACCGGGGAGGCACGAGATGCTCACGTTCACGAAAGAACAGCGCGCCTGCAGACTGCGCCTGCGCACGCTGGAAGCCAGGTTCGCCGCCATCCATCGCTCGCAAGCCGTGATCGAGTTCACCCCGGACGGCCGCATCCTGGAGGCGAACGGCGCCTTCCTCCAGACCATGGGCTACGCGTGGGAAGAGATCGAGGGGCGGCGGCACGCCATCTTCGTGGATCGCGACTACGCGGCCTCCCACGAATACTCGGACTTTTGGGAAAAGCTGCGACGCGGCGAGTTCGTCGCCGGCAAGTTCAGGCGCCTGGGCAAGGATGGCCGTGAGGTCTGGATCCAGGCCTCTTACAACCCGGTGCTCGATGACCATGGAAACGCGATCGCCGTCCTGAAGATCGCCACCGACATCACCGAGGCGGAGCACGCCAGTCAGGCCCGCGAGGCGGAGCGCCGCCGGGCCGAGGCGTCCCAGGCCGAGGTGGTCTCCCGCCTGGCCGCCGCCCTGGGGCGCCTGGCCGAGGGCGACCTGACCGAGCGGCTGGCCGACGCCTTCTCGCCCGAATACGAGCGCCTGCGCGAGGACTACAACAGCGCCATCGACCGGCTGCAGAGCTCGATGAAGAACGTCCGCGGCGCCACCTCGGCCATCGACGGCGGCGCCTCGCAGTTGGCTGCGGCGGCGGAGGACCTGTCCCGCCGCAGCGAGCAGCAGGCCGCGACCCTGGAAGAGACGGCCGCGGCCCTCGACGAGATCACGGCCACCGTCGCCGGAACGGCCGAGCGGGCGGCCAAGGCCCGCACCGCCGCCCGCAGCGCGGAAAGCGACCTGGTGCAGTCGGCCGAGGTCGTGACCCGGGCGGTCGGCGCGATGACCGCGATCGAGACCTCCTCGCGCGAGATCGGGCTGATCATCGGCATGATGGACGAGATCGCCTTCCAGACCAGCCTGTTGGCGCTGAACGCCGGCGTCGAGGCGGCGAGGGCGGGGGACGCCGGGCGCGGCTTCGCGGTGGTCGCCTCCGAGGTCCGCGCCCTGGCCCAGCGGTCGGAAGCCGCCGCGAAGGAGATCAAGGGGCTGATCCGCACCGCCGAGCGCCAGGTGGCCGACGGCGTGCAGATGGTCGGCCAGGCGGGCGGCGCCATGTCGCGGATCGCCGACGGCGTCACCACCATCAACGCCGCCCTGTCCCAGATCGCCTCCGCCTGCGAGGAGCAGGCCACCGGCCTGGCGCAGGTGAACAGCGCGGTGAACCAGATGGACGCCTCGACCCAGCGCAACGCCGCCATGGTGGAGGAGACGACCGCCGCGGCCGGGAAGCTGGGGGAAGAGACCGCCGAGCTGAGCCGGCTCGTCGGCCGCTTCCGGCTAGGCGACCGGGAGCCGTCGGCCCTCCATGCGGTGGAGGGGCCGGAGGAGCCTATGGGGCGGCCGCCGCGCTTCGCAACGCCTCGGCTCCAGCGCCGCGCCTCTTGAGGCGCGGCCCCGCGGGCGCCGAGGCGTGGGCGCCATCAGGCCGGGTCGCAGCCCAGGAGCAGGAGCTCCACGATGTGGGCGTAGCGGCTCTTCGCCGCCTCGACCCCGCTGACGCTGGCGATCTGGTCCAACTCCGCGGCGATTCGGGAGAGGACCGCGTGATCCGATTCGGAGATGTCCGCCCCGCCGCAACGCAGCCCCAGCGCTTCGATCAGGCCCCTCAGCCAGGACCCCGCGGCGGGCTTCGTTGATTCGCTCGGGGCAGCCGTCGCCCCATCCGACCCCGCCCCGTCGCCGGGACGTCGAACAGCGCGACCCTCCGCCGACGGCGCGGCGGGGCCACCTTTCAGGATCTTCCCCATCGTCGGACCTGGGTGCGGCGGCGAGTGATGGACTAGAACCGTCGGCGGCCGCTCCTGTTCCATGCTGGACGACGGAACGATTCCAACGTTATAACCTTCAAGCGTTGGGCCGAGCACATCGATGGCCCGCGCCTGTCCGCGAAGCCGGGCTGCAGGCGCAACGTTTGGCTCAAATGGCAGTCACCTTATCTTTTGATCGACCTTTTGGGCGACGGGTGAGATGCTTGCCTCGAAATGGAACGGAGCGGCTCATGGTCGGTGGCCGGGAACATGCAGCGAATGACGGCCGCGACCCCATCGACATCCAGGTGGGCGTGAACGTTCGCCGGCTGCGCAAGGAGCGGGGCGTCACGCAGGAGCACCTGGCGACCGCCATCGGACTCACCTTCCAGCAGGTGCAGAAGTACGAGCGCGGCGCAAATCGCATCAGCGCCTCCACCCTGTGCAAGATCGCAGCGGTGCTCGACGTGCCCCCGGCGATCCTGCTGCCGAGCTGCGAGCCGGTAGGCATGGCGGCCGATTCGCTGCCGCGGGTGCGGGGGGTTGAGGATCTGCTGTCCGACTTCCTTCGCATCGCGTCGGACGATCAGCGGCGAGCCGTGCGCCAGCTGATCCGCACCATGGCCGCCGCGCCGCGGCCGAGCGATCCCGAAGAGACCGCCTGAAGAGGCGGTGGAATAGTCTGAAGCCCTGATGGGCGGGCCTCCGGTCGATGCCGATCGAAGGCGCCGCCCTCTCACGCGGGCTCAGGCGTGGCCGCGCCGTCCAGGGGGGAGGGCGGCCCGGCTTTGAATCAGGCGGCCCGCACAATCGTCGCCAGATCTTCGGCGGCGATGGCCCGGATGGTCTCACCGATCACGGCCCGCGCGAGGCGACGGGTGTAGTCGGTCAGCCGCTCAGTTTCGGAGGGCGTCATGGCGCTGCGAAGCGCCAGCGCCAGGATCACGGCGCCGTCGTTCGGCCGGACCGTGTTGGCGAACGCGATCGCATCCTCCAAGAGCTCGGTAAGGTGAGGCACATCCGGCGCTTCCAGCCAGCACGTGGTTTCGCCGTTCTCGTCCGGGGGCGATTCGATGTCCCAGCCGTCCAGCGACGGGATCGGATCCACACTACAGCCGGAGGGGGCGAGTATAGCGGTCACGATCTCCGCATCCAGGCGGCGATCCGGTTGAACCGCCCGCTCGAGTCTTGCCATCAGTCCAGTGAACGACATCATCTGCTCGCCTCCCGTTACGCAGGGCAGGATGCGTCAAAGCCCTAACCAAAACTTATCGTTACAACTGCGACATTCTCTCACGGGTTGAGGGACTTGGTAAATAGCTCTACCCAGGGAGGGCAAGTCGGCTAAGGCTTTCGGCGCTCTGCGCGAGCCGGATCGTGGGTCGGCAGGCCGAATCTTGCGATGCAGCAAGCGCGCAAGTGTCGCAGGCACAACCTGGGATTAAGCAGTAATCAACCTGTGGGACGCATCCTGCAACCAGCAGGAGCCCCGCCCATGCGACGTCCGTCTCATCAAGTACCTTCCAGGCACGTCGGCGCCCTGGCCCGCTTCCGCGCAGCACAGGCGGGGACGGCGGCGGTGGAGTTCGCCATCGTCGCGCCCATACTGGTGATGCTGCTGCTCGGCATACTGGTGTACGGCGGCTACTTCCTGCTGGCGCACTCCATCCAGCAGCTGGCCAACGACTCCGCCCGGGCGGCGCTTGCTGGCCTGACGGACGACGAGCGGCGTCAGCTGGCGGTCACGGCGGTGGCGAGCGAGCTGCCGACCTATCGCTTCCTCGACCCGAGCTCGGTCCAGATCGCCTATTCCGACCAGGCCCAGGTGATGACCGTCAACGTGGTCTACGACGCCTCCAGCAACCCGCTGTGGGCGCTTCGGGGCATGATCCCAATGCCGCCCGCCGCGGTCGCGCGCAGCGCCTCCGTCCAGGTCGGAGGGTTCTGAATGCCGCGCCGGCCTGGAGCGTTTTCGATCCAGATCGAATCGAAACTGCTCAAGCATCTCAATGTTCAGAGCAAGATAGCGGCCGGAACCGGCGTCCACTCTCGGCTATCATGCTCTAGCCGCTTCGCCCGCGACGAGCGGGGCGCAGCCGCCATCCTGATGGCGATCTGCATCTTCGCCCTGGTCGGAAGCTCGGCGTTGGCGGTGGACCTCGGCAACGTCTACATGCGCTCGCGCCAGCTCCAGGGCGTGGCCGACCTCGCCGCCATGGCCTCGGTGCAGAGCCTGGACCCCGCGGCCGTCTCCACGCCCCAGGCGACGGCGACCCAGACGGCGGCGCTGAACCCGTGGCCGGGCGGCATCGCGGCGACCGCTACGACGGGCGTCTACACCGCCGATTCCACGGTGCCGGCCGCCCAGCGCTTCACCGCCGGCGGCGCCGCTCCGAACGCGGTGCAGGTGACGCTGCGCGCGCCCGTCCACCTGTATTTCGCCGGGCTGCTGATCGGACGCAGCAGCATCGATGTGGCCCGCACCGCCCAGGCGGCCCGGGCGCAGTACGCCGCCTTCTCGATCGGCTCGGGACTGGTCGCCCTGAACGGCGGGGTGGTCAACGGCCTGCTGTCCGCTCTGACCGGCAGCCAGGTCCAGCTGTCGGTCATGAACTACCAGGCCCTGGCCTCAGCCCAGATCGACCTCTTGAAGCTGATGCCAGCGCTGCAGACCGAGGCTGGTCTGCAGGCGGGCACGTATAGCCAGTTGCTCTCGGCCAGCCTGACGCCGCCGGTGGTATTGCGCGCAATCGCCGACACCCTGGGCGCCGGCGGCCAGTCGAGCGCGGCGGTGGCTGTGAGCCAACTGGCGTCCGCCAGCGCCTCCCTGCCGCCGCTCGCTCTCAGCGCCCTACTCGACCTTGGGCCGTACGCCGCCCAGGACCATTCGCTGAGCCTGGGGGGCGCCAACCTCCAGGTCAGCGCGCTGAACATGGTCAGCGCGCTTCTGGAGACGGCGAACACCTCGCGCCAGGTCTCCGCCTCGCTGGACGGGGCCCTGCCGGGTGTCTCCAAACTGACCTTCTGGCTGGCCATCGGCCAGCGGCCGAACAACTCGCCGTGGCTCACCGTGACCGACGCGGGCCAGGTGATCGTGCGGACGGCGCAGATGCGCGCCTACCTGCTCGCCCAACTGCTGCCCACCGGCGTCACCGGAGCATCCGGGTCCGCCCTGGTCCAGGTGCCCGTCTACATCGAGGCCGCCTCCGCCGCGGCCAAGCTGCAGGATATCCAGTGCTCGTCCGATCCGACGGCGCAAGCGTTCGACCTGTCGGTGCAGCCGAGCCTGGGCACACTGGCGATCGGTCAGGTCGATCCCAGCACCCTGAACAACTTCGCCGTGGCTGAAACGCCCCAGCCCGCCACCTTGCTGAACCTCGGCATCCTGACGGCCTCGGCCTTCACCCAGGTCACGCTGGGAGGAGGGGGGGCGAACTGGCAGTCGGTGCGGTTCACGTCCAGCGACATCGCCGCCAACACAATGAAGAGCGTTTTCACCAACGACGTGGCGCGCGCGACGGTCTCCTCGCTGCTCTCGTCCACCGCGATCAACGTGACGACGCCGCTGGGCAGTCTCGGGGTGAACGCCTCTCTGCTCGGACCTCAACTCCAGGCGCTGCTGGTGGGGATCGCCGGGCCGCTCGACGGGCTGCTGGGCCAGATCGAGGCGCTGACGGGCATCAGGCTCGGCGAGGCGGACGTGTGGCCGGACGGTCTGCGCTGCCGCGGCGCCGCTCTGGTGTCCTGAGGACAAAGCCGGCGGAAAGGGGCGCCGCTCGCGCGCCGAGGGCGGCGGCGTCAGGCCGCCGACGCCGCCGGCGCGAACGTCTCGCGCTCACATGCTTGCAGCAGTTCGGCGAGCACCGAGCGCGCCAGCCGCCCGGCGAAGCTGGAGGGCGTCTCCCAGACGCGGGGCTGCAAGGCGGCCAGGCCACGGGCCATGATGGCGCTCCCGTCCTGCGGACGCGTCTGCGCCAGGAACACATGGACTTCGTCCAGGGAAGCGGTGAGCGGCGGCACCTCGTCCGCCAGCATCCAGCAGGCTTCGCCATCCGCGCCCTGCTCCACGACCGCCCAGCCGTCAGGCGAGTGGCAAGCTGTCAGTCCGCACTCCTCCGGCCGGGCGAGGCGGGCGACGAGTTCAGCGTCCAGGCGCCGGTCCGGGCCCGAAGCGGCTTCGAGGCGGGCGATCAGCTCGTTCGACGGTCGCATGCGCGGCCTCCTAATGACGGCTTCAGCCTGCGCCCAAGGGTTAACCAGGTTCTGAAGGAACCGGCGCGGCAAACGCGCACAGGTTGAGTAAAGCCGGGTTTGACGGCCCTAGCCTCGGTTTCGCTCAACCGGAAATGGATGATGCGTCCGGGCGATGTTAACGCCTGGGTTCCGCTCGCGGCGAACGGGCGCTCACGATGTCGGCCGAATGAGCGTCTTCATGTTTCTTTCACGTCCCATTCAGGTGGCGCTGGTGGGTTGCCGGAAAGTCCTAGGGAGGGTGATGTGCCTAAGTTGAAGTGGGCCGCAATCGCGGTCGCGATGGCCTGTACGCCGGGCTGGGCCTTCGCCCAGGCCGCGCCCGCGGCTGAGAAGGCCAAGAACTGGACGCCTCCGTCCCACAAGATCATGGCCCAGATGCTCTCCGACGAGACCATGAAGGCTCATCCGGAGCTGCTCAGCGTCACGTTCCACGGCAACCCGCCGGGCGCCGCGCCGGATGTCTACACGATGTTCGCCGGCTCCTATCCCGACCGGATCGGCAACCCGGACGATCCGGATGATATCGACGTGAGCAAGAAGGGGATCACCATCGTCGATCCCCGCTGGCACCGGACCAAGGACACCACGCCTAAGTTCGTGATCCTGGAGCCGCTGCGCGATCGCGCCGGCCAGAACATCGGGCTGATCGTCTACGCCTTCAAGCTGTCGGCCACCCAGGGCATGACCGAGCGCGACTACTTCAACAAGGGCGTGACGCTGCGCGACGATCTGGCCAAGCGCATCCCCAGCTATGAGGCGCTGTTCTCTCCGGCAAGCTAAGCGCAGCCAGACCGGCCGCCGCATCCGCCGCGGCCGGTCTGGAACGCTGAAACACACCGCGAGGGAGGCGTGGGCGCAGACGAGGGGATCGGCGTGGGGCCCCTTTGGTCCCGTTCCAGCCGCCATGCGCGACGCGCATGTCGCGCCGCGGCCTGCCTCGTCCTGCTCGCGCTCGGCGCCTGCCAGACCACGCCGCCTGCTCCGCCGGCCGTCGCCATGCCGGACCAGTTCCGGCCGCGGCCAGCCCTGTCGCTGGCGGGCGCCCAGGCGGTCCAGGCGCAGTGGTGGCGGGCCTTCGCCAGCCCTGAGCTCGATGGCCTGGAGACGCAGGCCCTTTCCAACAACCTGGACCTGAAGGCCGCCGCCGCCCGCCTGGACGAGGCGCGGAGCCTCGCAGTGGTCGCCGGCGCGCCGCTGTATCCCAGCGTCAACCTCCAGGGCTCAGCCTCCACCCGCAGGGCCGACCCGTTCGCCGGCAAGGCCTTCGCGGCTGCGGCCGCGGCCTACGACCTGGACTTCAGGGGGCGCAATCGCGCCCTGCGCGATTCGGCGCGCAGCACGGCGACGGCGAGCGGCTACGACGCCGACGCCCTGGCGGTGGGCCTGACCGCCTCGGTGGCGGACGCCTACTTCGACGTGATGGCCCAGCGCGCGCGGCTCGGCCTGGCCCGGCGCATCGCCGCCGATGCGCGCCAGCTGCTGTCGCTCGTCTCGGTGCAGGAGCAGGTGGGGACCGGCTCGCGGCTGCAGGTGGAGCTGCAGACCAACCAGGTGGCCGTGTTCGACCAGGCCGCCGCCGCCGCCGAACAGCTGCTGGAGACCAGCCAGCACCTGCTCGCCGTGCTGGTCGGACGCGCGCCGGAGGACTTCTTCGCCGCCCCCGTCGGCGCGGCCGCACCCGTCACCCCGCTGATCTCGCCCGACACGCCCGCGCGGCTGCTGGTGCGCCGGCCGGACCTGGCTGCGGCCGAGGCGCGGCTGACCGCCGCCGGCTACGACGTGCGCGCCGCGCGCGCCGCCTTCCTGCCGGACATCACCCTGGCCGCCGCGGCGGGGCTGACCGGATCGCCGGCCAAGACCTTCATCGGCGCCACGGGCGCGGTGCTCCAGCCTTTGTTCCAGGGCGGCGCGCTCAGCGGCCAGCTGCGCTACTCCAAATCCCGCGCCCGGGAGCTCGAGGCGACCTACGCCTCCACCGTCCTGACCGCGCTGAAGGACGTCGAGGACGGGCTCAGCGCCCAGAACCGGCTCGCTCAGGAAGACCGCGCGGCCCAGGTCGCCGCCGGCGCCGCGCGCCGCGCCGCCGCCATGGGCCAGGCGGAATACCGGCTGGGCGCCAGCGACTACCTGACCGTCCTCACCGCCGAGCGGGCGCAGTACCAGGCGGAGGACCAGGCTCTGCAGATCCACGCCCTGCGGCTGCAGGCGGCGGCCAACCTGTTCCGCGCGCTTGGCGGCGGCTTCGAGCGGAGCGCGACCTCGTGAGCGCAACAGACCACCCCGCGCGCCGCAGCGGCCGGGGGCCGCGCATGGCTGCAGCCGTCGCGCTGGCCGCCGCCCTCGTCGCCGGGCTGATCCTGTGGCGCGGCGGCGCACGCCCCACGCCGACGCCCGACGCAGGCCCTGCGCCCGTGGACGGCGCGACGGTTTCGCGGCGCGACATCCAGGTGGCGGTCGATGCGGTCGGCACGGTGACCTCGCTGAACGTCACCGCCATCCGTCCCCGGGTGGACGGCCAGCTGACCGAGGTGCGCTTCCGCGAGGCTCAGGACGTGCGCCGGGGCGAGGTGCTTGCCGTGATCGACCCGCGGCCCTATCGCGCCGCCCTGGCCCAGGCGCAGGCCCAGGTCAGCAAGGACAAGGCCCTGGCCGCCGACCTGAAGGTCAACCTCGGCCGGGCCCAGCAGCTCGCCGCCCAGGGCGCCGGCCCCCGCCAGAACGCCGACACCCTGAAGGCCCAGGCCGCCGCCGCCGACGCCACCACGGCCGCCGACGCCGCCCTGGCCGAGACCGCGCGCCTGAACCTGGAGTTCACCTCGGTCGCCTCGCCGATCGGCGGGCGGGTGGGCCTGCGCCAGATCGATCCGGGCGCCATCGTCCATGCTGCGGACCCCAATCCGATCGTCACGGTGCAGCAACTGGCGCCGATCAGCGTGCTGTTCGCCCTGCCGCAGGCGAGCCTGGCGGCGGTGCGCGAGGCCGGCCGCGCCGGCCCGCTCGACGTCGGGGTGCGCGAAGACGCCGCCCAGCCCCTCGTCACGGGGCGCCTGTCGGCCATCGACAACGCCGTCGACCCGACGACCGGCCAGATCAAGCTGCGGGCCGTGTATCCAAACGCCGACCTGAAGCTCTGGCCGGGCGAGCTGGTCTCGGTGCGGGTGCGGCTGCACACCCTGCATCAGGCGCTGGCCGTGCCGGACGCGGCGATCCTGAATGGGCCGCAGGGGCCCTACGCCTACGTGGCGGCCGGCGGCCGAACGGCGGCGCTTCGCCACCTGAAGGTCGGGCCCGCCAGCGGCGGCTACACCGCCGTGCTCGACGGGCTGGGGGAGGGCGAGACGGTGGTGGTGCACGGCCAGTCCCGCCTGAAACCCGGGGCGCCGCTGCAGCTGCACCGCCAGGCGGCCCCCGCGGCGGCGGCGGACTGACGGCGATGGCGGCCTTCTCAGAGGTCTTCATCCGGCGGCGCATCGGCACCGCGCTGATGGCGCTGGGCCTGGTGCTGCTCGGGATCGTCGCCTACCGCCTGCTGCCCGTGGCGCCGCTGCCGTCGGTGGATTTCCCGACCATCGAGGTGCAGGCCTTCCTTCCCGGCGCGAACGCCGAGACCATGGCCACCTCCGTCGCCACGCCGCTGGAGCGCAACTTCGCCGCCATGCCGGGGCTGAGCGCCATGAGCTCGCAGAGCTCGCTGGGCGTGACGACGATCACCCTGCAGTTCGACCTGAACCGCAAGATCGACGCCGCCGCCCAGGATGTAGAGACGGCCATCAGCCAGTCGGCGAGCCTCCTGCCCAAGGAGCTGCCCGCCCCGCCCGCCTATCACAAGATCAACCCGGCCGAATTCACCATCCTGTCCATCGCGCTCACGTCGGAGACCCTGACCCCCACCGACCTGGACCGGGTGGCGGAGGACAACGTCGCCCAGCAGCTGAGCCAGATCCCCGGCGTGGGGCTGGTCGACTACCACGGCCAGGCGCGGCCCTCTGTCCGCCTGCGCCTCGACCCGGACAAGGTGGCCCGCGTGGGCCTGACGCTGGAGGATGTCCGCACCACGGTCGCCAACGCCACGGTCAATGCGCCCAAGGGCTCCTTCAGCGGGCCGGCCCAGTCCAGCGTGCTGAACGCCACCGACCAGCTGACCGACGCCAAGGCCTACGACAACCTGGTGATCGCCTGGCGCCAGGGCGCGCCCATCCGCGTGCGCGACGTGGGCGAGGCGATCGAGGCGCCGGAGAACAGCTACACGGCGGCCTGGGTGCAGCGGACGCGCGCGGTGGTGGTCGACGTGCACCGCCAGCCGGGCGCCAACGTCGTGGACATCATCAAGCGGATCAAGGCCGCCATGCCGGGGATCCAGGCCAAGATCCCCGCCGCCGTCACCGCCACCATCGCCGGCGACCGCACCCAGACGATCGAGGCCTCGATCAACGACGTCCAGCTGACCCTGGTGATCACCTTCGCCCTGGTGGTGGCGGTGGTGTTCGTCTTCCTGCGGAGCGGGGCGGCGACGCTGATCCCGGCGGTCAGCATCCCGCTGGCGCTGATCGCCACCCTCGCGGGCATGTTCGCGCTCGGCTACACCTTGGACAACCTCTCGCTGATCGGCCTGACCATCTCCGTCGGCTTCGTGGTCGACGACGCCATCGTGGTGGTCGAGAACATCATGCGCCACCTGGAGGCGGGGGAGCCCCGCCTGGAGGCGGCGGTGAAGGGCGCGCGCGAGGTCACCTTCACCGTGATCTCCATGACCCTGTCCCTGGTGGCGGTGTTCCTGCCGCTGCTGCTGATGGGCGGGATCATCGGGCGGCTGTTCCACGAGTTCGCCATGGTGGTCAGCATGGCGGTGATCGCCTCGGGCGTGATCTCGCTGACGGTCACGCCGATGCTGTGCGCCTGGCTGCTGCGCCCGCACGACTCGGCGCCGCACCGGGGCCTGCACCGCTGGCTGGAGCCGGGGCTGGAGGCGATGAGCCGCGGTTACGAGCGCCTGCTCGACGGGGTGCTGCGGCGGCCCCGCATCACTCTGGCGGCCACGCTCGCCGTGTTCGCCGCCACGGTGGCGCTGTTCGTGATCATCCCCAAGGGCTTCCTGCCGCAGGAGGACACCGGCCTTCTGGAAGGTGTGGCGGAGGCCGAGCCGGACGTCTCCTTCCCGGAGATGGCCCGGCGCATCCAGCAGGCGGGGGCGGTCATCGCCGCCGACCCGGACGTGCAGCTCGCCTACTACTATATCGGCCAGATCCCGACCCTGAGCCGCGGCCACGTCATCATCTACCTGAAGACCTTCCCGCAGCGCCACGCCAGCGCCGAGGAAGTGAAGGCGCGGCTGTACCGCCAGTTCGCCCGCATCCAGGGCCTCAACATCGGCCTTCAGGTCCGCCAGACCATCCAGGTCGGCTCGTTCACCGGTGCGGCCCAGTACCTCTACGCCCTGCAGGACGCCGACATCGCCGAGCTGAACCACTGGGCCGAGGTGATGAAGGCCAAGCTGGCCACCCTGCCGATGCTGCGCGACGTGTCCTCCGACGCCCAGCCGGGCGCCACCACCTCCACCCTGGTGATCGACCGCGACGCCGCCGCGCGGCTCGGCGTGGACATCCGCGCGATCGACGAGACCCTGTACGACGCCTTCGGCCAGCGCCAGGTCGCCACCCTCTTCACCGAGCAGAACCAGTATTACGTGGTGGAGGAGCTGGCCGCGCCCTACCGCCTGTCCGCCGCCATGCTGGCCCGGCTGTATGTACGCTCCAACCTGACCCAGCGCCTCGTGCCGCTGTCGATGCTCGGCACGGTCCAGACGGGCCTGTCGCCGATCTCGGTGACGCACACGGGGCTTTCGCCTTCCATCACCCTGTCCTTCAACCTGGCGCCGGGCCACGCGCTGGGCGAAGCGGTGAGCGCCATCCGCAAGGCGGAGATCGACGCCGGCAAGCCGGATACCGTCCAGGCCAGCTTCGAGGGAGCGGCCCAGGCGTTCCAGGCGTCGCTGTCCAGCGAGCCGCTGCTGATCCTGGCGGCGATCCTGGTGATCTACATCGTGCTGGGCGTCCTGTACGAGAGCGCCATCCACCCGCTGACCATCCTGTCCACCCTGCCGTCGGCGGGCCTGGGGGCGCTGGCCATGCTGCTGCTGACCGGCCACGACCTGTCGATCATCGGCATCGTCGCCATCCTACTGCTGGTCGGCATCGTGAAGAAGAACGCGATCATGATGGTCGACTTCGCTGTGGAGGCGGAGCGGACCGAGGGGCTCTCGCCCGTCGCTGCGATCCGCCAGGCCAGCCTGCTGCGCTTCCGCCCGATCATGATGACCACCTTCGCCGCTTTGCTCGGCGCCATCCCGCTGGCCCTCGCAAGCGGGGCAGGGGCTGAGTTCCGCGTGCCGCTGGGCGTGGCCGTGGTCGGCGGACTGGTGATCTCCCAGACCGTGACGCTGTTCACCACGCCGGTGGTCTACCTCGCCTTCGACAGCCTGACGGCGCGCTATCGCGCCGCCCGGGCGCGGGGCGGGGAGGGGGCCGCGCCGGCCCTGTCCTGAACCGTTCCAGAGGCATGTCGATGCGAGTCTCCAAACAAATGTTCCTGGCCGTCGCGGCGGCCTCGGCGCTCGTCCAGCCCGCGGCGCTCCGCGCGCAGGGGCGCACGACCTATGGCGACACGCTGGCTGCGCGCGAGCGCGCCCTGCACCCGGAGCTCCAGGCCGTCGTGCTCCACCCAGGTGAGACAGCGCCAGCCGCGCCCGCCGTCTCGACGCTCCGCAGGCCGCTGCTCGACTCCGCCGGCGGCGCGTTGGGGACGGTGGATGTCGTGTTCGCGGCCGGCGCGGCGCCCTCGGCCGCGACGGCGGATGCGGTGGCCCGCGACCTGTCGCGCCACATCTATGTCGTGGCGAACATCACCGATCCTTCGCCCTTCATGGGCGATCCGCCGCAGGGGACCTGCGCCCAGGCCCTGGTGGACGAGGCGGTCGCCCGCGAGCCGGACCTGATCACCCTGGCGATGCACATCGCGCCCAGCCCCGGTGCGGCCAACATCATCCTCGCCTCCAATTTCGGCCGTCTGGGCAAACCGGCGGACAAGGACGACGTCGCCGTCGAACAGGACGGGAAGGTGATCCAGGAGGTGACGAGCGGCGGAAGCCGCCTGGCCGTGGAGCTACCGTTGAAGGACGGGGCCGGCGCGTCGATCGGGGCGCTCAGCACCAGCTTCCGCCTGCCGTCCGCCGCCGACACCCCCGCCATCAGGCGCAAGGCTGAGGCGTTCAGGGACGGCTTGGCGATGCAGATTCCCTCCAAGGCGGCGCTGGTCCGGCCCGGCGGTTGCGCCGCGCTGCGTTGAAAGGTGTGTCGAAAACGGGCCTTCCGCGCCCCTAAGTAGACGATTTGGAACCCGCTAACCGTCTCCGTTCGGCTGTAATTCAGACACAATTCAGGTTCGCGTGTTCGGTTGCCTTGCCCGAAACTAAAAAATTCACACGGGGGAGGAAATGCGGAACTCAGCTTGGCGCAGGCGTCTGCGCACGTCCACGGCGCTCGCGTCATCTCTGACTTTCATCGCTTTCGCGGGCGCGGCCGCGGCCCAGACCGCCGTGATCGGCGGCGGCGCCCAGCCAACCGACGCCCCCGGTCAGGCCCATAGTGTAAACAGCTCCAACACGATCAAGGAAGTCGTGGTCACCGGCTCGGCGCTGCCGACGACGCCTGACGCCGTCGCGGTGCCTGTGGAGACCATCAACGCGGAATCCATCGCCAAGGCGGGTGTCAGCTCCAACGAACTTGAAGTGCTGCGCAAGAGCGTGCCTTCGTTCGAAGGCCGCGGCAACGCCGGCGCCAGCAACGCCAACAACACCAACCAGAACACCGCCGGCGGCGCCCAGGCGCAGCTGCGCAACCTGGACACCCTGGTGCTGATCAACGGCCGCCGCGCCGCCATCGACGCCATCGCGGCCATCGGCGGCAAGGCGTTCGTCGATGTCAGCCAAGTGCCGGCCGCCGCGGTCGAGCGGGTCGAAGTGCTGACCGACGGCTCCTCGGCCATCTATGGCTCGGACGCGATTGGCGGCGTCGTCAATTTCATCCTGAAGACGAATTATGAAGGCGTCGCGGCCTCCGGACGCTACGCCGCGGCCGGCAACTACTCCGAACAGTCCGGTTCGGTCATCGCCGGCCACAACTTCTTCGACAACCGCTTGAACGTCACCGTCAGCGGCACGCTGATGCACACCGATCCGCTGTTCCAGAGCAACAGGTCGTTCGCCAGCCCCTATTACGTGAACACCACAGCCATCCCCGGCATCGTCGGCTCAAACCTGCTGAACACGGGCCTGATCTCGCCGTCGCAGACGAACCCGACCGGCGCCGGGGCGACCGCGTCGAGCCTGGCTGCATTGGTGGCCAACGGCACCTATTCGCCGACCACTGCGACCCAGGCGGGGCGCACCTTCAACTACGCCCAGTACCAGACCCTGCTGCTGCGGCAGGACCAGTCATCGGCGAGCGGTTCGTTCAACGCCAAGCTGATCGGCGACAAGACGCTGGTGATGTTCGGCGACGCGGAGTTTTCGCACGACACCAGCTTCCGCCAGTTCCTGCCGCGCCAGACGATCGTCAGCGTGCCGCAGTTCGCGCCCTACAATCCGGTGGCCGGCACGGTCAGCGGCGTCAGCTTCGACGATCCGAGCCGTCCGAAGCAGTTCTACGACGACAGCACCAACGTGCGCGGCACCATCGGCCTTCGGGGCCGGTTCGACCTGCTCGGCCTGAACATCAAGTGGGAAGGCGCGTTCACCCACAGCCAGGACGAGCTGACCGAGCGCCAGACCAACGTCATCTATTCGGCGAACCTGCCGCTCGCCATCGCCGGCGGGTACAATTCCGCGGGCGTGCCGACCCTCGGCGGCGGCTACAGCTATGTGTACAGCGGCTTCAGCAAGTCTAGCCCGCTGACGCTGGTCCCGGCCGTCGATCCCTTCTCGCGCGGGCCGCAGAACGCCGCCGCCCAGAAGTACCTGTACGGCACCGAATACATCCACGCCAAATCGGTGATGGACATGGGCGACATCGGCGCCAACACCAACCTGTTCAGGCTGCCGGGCGGCGACGTCGGGGTGGCGGTGGGAGCCCAGTGGCGGCGTGAGTCGCTGTCGGCCCACACCGATCCGAACGGGCGCAACACCAACCTGCCCGGCCAGACCACCGCCCAGAACTGGATCGGCGGTCAGTTCAACGATCCCTTCTCCCGTGCCCGGGAGATCGAATCGGTGTTCGGCGAAGTCCGCGTCCCGGTGTTCGGCCCCGGCTTCAGCATTCCCCTTATCCACGCCCTGGACCTGATCGGCGCAGGCCGTTTTGAACACTACAGCGACGCGGGCGACTCGATCGTGCCGAAGGCGGGCTTCCGCTGGCAACCGTTCGACCGCCAGATCACGATCCGCGGCACCTTCTCCAAGTCGTTCACCGCGCCCACCCTGTATGCCGAGTATGGCCCCACGGCGACGCGCCAGGCGGCCGGCTCGCTGATCGTCAACGCGCTGCCCGGCACGATCAACGCACCGTTCAACGTGGAGGACGGCAACAACCCGAAGCTGGCGCCCAGCCAGAGCACCTCCTACTCGCTGGGCGCGGTGTTCGAGCCGCGCATGATCCGCGGTCTGAAGGTCAGCCTGGAATACTTCCAGGCGCAACAGACCGGCTTCCCCGGCGGCATCGGCTTCAGCAACATCCTGCTGGACGTGAACCAGCGGGGCGCGGCGTCGCTGTTCTACAACAACATCGCCCGCAACGCCTTCCCAGGACAGGCGGGCGCGGTCGGCTTCTCCAAACCCGGCGACCTCGCGGCCTACCTGTCCCAGCCGGGCGCGGCCAACAATGTCTACGCCATCGACCAGTTCCGGAACCTCGGCGGCATCCGTACCCGGTCGGTCGACATGACCTTCGATTACGTGAAGGACTTCGGCGACTACGGCTCGTTCGACCTGGCCAGCACGGGCACCTACCTAGACAGCTACAAGTTCCAGGTGCTGCCGACCCAGCCCTTCTTCGAATACGCAGGTACGGCCAGCAACGGCGGCACCGGCGTGCAGGGCACCCTGCCGAAGTGGCACTTCTATACCAACTTCACCTACACTTATAAGAGCTGGGACTTCACCTTCGCCAACACCTACATCTCGGGTGTCAAGGACGAGGGCGTCGGTGGTCTGACCTACGCCACCCTGGCGGCGCAAGGGAAGTTCACCGCCGGCAACGTGCCCGACTACTCGGTTTACGACATGCGGGTCGCCTACCACTTCCGCAGCGACGCGGCGATCCTGAAGGGCTGGTCAATGGCCTTCGGCGTCAACAACATCGCCGACACCATGCCGCCGGCGGCGGCCCAGGCGTTCACCGACGTCGGGGCGGACGTGGCGACCTACTCCCCCATCGGTCGGCTGGTCTACGTCCAGCTCGACACCAAGTTCTGACCTCGTACCCCCCACGTCCCTGGGAGGTCAGAAGGCCGCGGCGCTCTCCAGCGCCGCGGCCGTATTTTTTTGCGCCAGCGGGGCGAGGGGCAGTTCGAACACCACCCTCAGTCCCCGTCCGGCCGGCCGCGCCTCGGCCCAGATCCGCCCAGCGTGAAGGCCGATCAGGCTCTTGCAGATGGCCAACCCCAAGCCCGCGCCCTTCTCGTCCCGGGCGGTGGTGTCGAACCGCACGAAGCGCTCGAACATCCGGGTCCGCTGCTCGGGGTTGAGCCCCGGGCCCTCGTCCTCCACCATCACCCGCCACGCCTCGTTGGAGAGCCGCGAGCGCAGGAGGATGCGACCGCCGGGCGGGGATATCTTGATCGCGTTGGAGATCAGGTTCAGCAGCACCTGGCGGACCCACTTGGCCTCGAAAGGCACATCGCCCTCGCCCTCGTGGACATAGTCGAACGCCAGGCCATGGTAGGTGGTCAGGGCCGAAGCGTCCTGGTGGAACTGTTCAAGGAAGCGCAGCGGCGACTGCTGGACGGCGTTGACGACGATCGCCGCCGCCTCCGCGCGGGACAGGAACAGCAGATCGTCGATCACCTTGTTCAGGCGCGCCAGCTCTTCCAGCTGGATTTCCACCGCGTCGGCGTCGGCGGGGGACAGGGCGCCGCTGACCAGCAGCCGTTCGGCGTGCAGGCGGATCAGCGACAGCGGGGTCTTCAACTCGTGCGACGCCTCCTGGGCGAAGCGGCGGGTCTGGTCGAAGGCCTGCTCCAGCCGGTCGAACATCTGGTTCAGCAGGATCGCCAAGTCCGACAGCTCGTCCCGCACCTCGCTGACCGGCACGCGCTCGGACAGGTTGTCGGAGCGGATGCGGTTGGCTGTCTCGCGGATCAGCCGCAGGGGCTTCAACAGGATGCGACTCAGCCCGAAGCCGACCGCCAGGCTGGCCACCAGCATGCCCACCAGCAGGGCCGCGCACACCTCGACATAGCTGCGCATGCTGGCGCGGACCTGCGCCATGGAGGTGCCGATGCTGAGGTCGAAAGGGCCGAGGATGTATTCGTCGATCCGCAGCTCGCCCAATTCGGTGATCGCGCCGTCATAGCGGCGCAGCCCCTTAACGTCGGGCAGGTTGTGGCCTTCCAGGTTGTGGGAGACGAAGAACTTGCCGATCGGCGGCCGGTCGGCCGAGATGTAGAACAGGGTCGAGGAAAAGTCGGTCGTCTCGCGGATGCGACGGTCGAAGGTCTCGCGGTCCAACGTCGCATAGTCGGCGCCTAGATGCGATTTAAGCTGGTTGAACTCAGCGGCGTTCAGGTCGTCCAGCCCGAACACCAGCCGCGTCTCGAGCAGCTGGTAGCCGAGCAGGAACAAGAGCGCCAAGGTGGCCGTGGCGCAAAGGGCGTACCAGGCGGTGAGTCTTGCGCCGATGGATTTCACGACCCGTCAGAGGAGCTGGTAACCGATCCCGCGCACCGTTTTGAACACCGGCTTGCCGCTGCGTTCGAACTTGCCGCGCAGCCGGCTCATGTACACGTCGAGCAGGTTGGTGTCGACGTCGTAGTGCGAGGCCCAGATCTTCTCGGAGATGAACGTGCGGGTCAGGACCCGCCCGGCGTTCTGCATGAACACTTCGAGGAGGGCGTATTCGCGGGCGGTCAGGTCGATCGGCTCGCCCTGCAGGTGGACCGTATGGCTGAGCAGGTCCAGGCGGATGCCGTTACGCTCCAGCACCGTCTGCTTGGTGACCGACTGGCGGCGTAGCAGCGCACGCAGGCGGGCGTTCAGCTCCTCAAGGCTAAAGGGCTTTGGCAGGTAGTCGTCCGCCCCATGGTCCAGGCCCTTTATGCGGTCTTCCAGCTGGTCGCGGGCGGAGAGGATCAGGATGGGCTCGTTCAGGCCCGACAGGCGCCATTCGCGAATCAGGTCCAGGCCGTCGCCGTCGGGCAGGCCCAGGTCCAGCACGATGGCGTCGTAGCGCGTCTCGACCAGGGCGTCGCTCGCCTCGGCGCAGGTCTGCGCCAGCGTTACGCTGTAGGCCTGCTCGGAGAGGCCCTGTCTCAGGAGCACCCCCAGCCGGCGTTCGTCCTCGACGATCAGCACCTTCATGAGAGAGCCACCCGCATCGTCTCAGAGGTAACACACGTCGGACCGAGCGCAAGTTCATCCTTCGGCTTCCGACCCGGCCTGCCTATACCTGAAAAGCCATTCAGAATCGGGTCAGCTTGCTTTCAGCCCTGACTGCTCTTTCTGTATATGGAAACAGGTCGCGTCTGGCGTAAGCTTCGGGCTCGCCGGAAGGCGATGGGGTCGAGCCGCCGTAAAGAACGGCCGAGGGAGGATTGATGTTCACTGGGACGACGCGCGTCGTGTTGTGGGCGGTTGCCCTGCTTGCCGGCGCGGACGCCGCGCACGCGATCACGCCCTACAAGCTGCAGAGCGAGACGCCGCTGGCCGGCGCGAAGCCCGGCTGGGACTACCTCGCCTATGACGCTTCGCGCGGCTACCTGTTCATCAACCGGCGCAAGGACGGCGTCAGCGTCTACGACGTGAAGGCGCGCAAGCTCGTCACGACGATCGCGAACTCCGAAGGCTCCAACCACACCATGCTGGTCCCCAAGGCGGACCGGGGCTTCACCACCAACGCCGACGGTTCCAGCACCGTGTTCGAGCTGTCCAGCCTGAAGACGCTGGAGCGCATCAAGCTGGGTCCGGACGCCGATTCGTCGATGTACGATCCGGCCACCGGTCAGGTCGCCTTCATGATGGGCGGCGAGAAGGAGATCACCCTCGTCGACGCCGCCAGCGCCAAGATCGTCGGCCGCATCCCGATGCCGGCCGAGGAGCTGGAGGCCTCCGCGCCGGACGGCCGCGGCCATCTGTTCGTCGCCGAGCGTGACCGGAACAAGGTGGCGGAAGTCGACCTGAAGGCGAAGCATCTGGTCGCCGAATATCCGCTCGGAACCTGCGAGCAGCCGGTCGGCATGGCCATGGACCAGGCCCAGCACCGCGCCTTCATCGGCTGCCGGGGTGAAAAGCCGGTGCTGACGGTGTTCGACACCGCCAAGGGCAAGATGGTGGTCAACCTGCCGATCGGCCACGGCAACGACAGCGTGGTGTACGATCCGGGCCAGAAGCTGATCTTCACCGCCAACGGTCGCGACGCGAACCTGGTGATCTACGAGATGAAGAGCCCGGACAGCTACACGCTGAGCCAGGCGGTGACCACGCGGCCGTTCGCGCGCACCCTGGCCTTCGATCCGCAGAGCCAGACCCTTTTCACCGTGACCGCCCAGGGCTGGGTCGATCCCAGCAAGAAGGTCAACGAGGAAGCCGGGCCGTTCTACCCGAACGGCTACTTCGACGATACCTTCGTGGTCCTGACCTACGCGCCGCGCTGAGCGGTCGGGGTCGGCAGGGTTTGGGTCCGGACAGAGAAGCCGGGGAGAGGGCGGAATGACGATCGAGGTCACGGACCGGGTCAAGACGGGCGAGGCTACGCCGGGGTGGCTGGCCAGCTGGTGGCGGCTGCTGGACATCCGGATCGGCATCGTGCCGGTCCCGGTGTTCGTGGTGCTGATCGCGCTGATCGCGGCCTTCGTGGCGCTGGCGCCCAAGACGCCGCCGAAGGCCAAGGGCGACGCCGACGCGGCCTCCGCCCCTGCGGCCGCCAAGTCCGAGGCGGCTGCGGCCAAGGCGGGGGCCGGCGCTGCGGCGACCGCGCCCGCCGACAAGGCGGCGGCTCCGGCCGAGCCTGCCAAGGCCACGGCGGCGGCGGCGCCTGCGGCTGAAGGCGCGGCGGCGCCGGCCAAGGGTGCGGCGAAGTCCAAGGCCAAGAAGGCCAAGGAGGACCCGAACAAGTTCCCGTCCGACATCCTGATGAACATCGCCGTGCTGGCCGTGGGCGGCTTCGCCTGCGCCGAGATCGGCAAGCGTCTGCCCTTCGTGCGCAAGATCGGCGCGGCGGCGATCTTCGCGACCTTCGTCCCGTCGTTCCTGGTGTTCGCGCACCTTTTGCCGACGCCGATGGTCACCTCGATCACCGACTTCACCAAGCAGTCGAACTTCCTGTACCTGTTCATCAGCGCGATCATCGTCGGCTCTATCCTTGGCATGGACCGGCGGGTGCTGATCTCGGGCTTCCTGAAGATCTTCATCCCCATGGCGGCCGGCACGCTGGCGGCGCTGGCGGTCGGCGCCGCGGTGGGCACGCTTCTGGGACTGGGCCTGCACCGCACCTTCTTCTACGTGCTGGCGCCGGTCATGGCCGGCGGGGTGGGCGAGGGGGCGATCCCGCTCTCGATCGGCTACGCCGCCATCACCCACCAGGACCAGGGCGAGCTGTTCGCCCAGATCCTGCCCTCGGTGATGATGGGCAGCCTGATCGCCATCCTGCTGTCCGGCGGGCTGAACCTGCTCGGCGAGCGCCGCCCGGGCCTGACCGGCAACGGCCGCCTGCAGCCGGAAGAGCACGACGTGGACCTCAGCGAGGGCCGCATCGAGCAGGTCGCGGTGAACGACAGCGGGACCATCGCGGCGGCCGGCGTGACGGCGGTGACGCTGTACCTGGTGGGCGTGCTGTTCCAGCGGCTGACCAATTTCCCCGCTCCGGTGGTGATGCTGGCGATCGCGGTTGCCCTGAAGCTCGGCCGGTTGGTGTCCCCTCGGCTCGAGCGGGGGGCCTATGTGGTCTACAACTTCTTCTCCACGGCGGTGACCTACCCCCTGCTGTTCGCGATCGGGGTGGCGCTGACGCCCTGGGACAAGCTGATCGCCGCCTTCACCCTGCCGGTGGTTCTGACGATCGCGGCGACCGTGATCACCCTGGTGGGCGTGGGCTTCCTGACCGGGCGGCTGCTGAAGATGTACCCGATCGACACCGCCATCGTGACCGCCTGCCGCGCGGGCCAGGGCGGCACCGGCGACGTGGCCATCCTGACGGCCGCCGGCCGCATGCAGCTGATGCCTTTCGCCCAGATCGCCACCCGTATCGGCGGCGCGCTGACGGTCACTTTGACGCTGCTGGCGATGGCTCGCTTCCACTGAGCGGAGCGGCGTCTGAATACCTGTTAAGGGGAGCTTCAGGCTCCCTTTAAAGGCCGAGCTTAAGTTTCTAAACACAGTTCTGTCGACGTCTTGAACAAACGACTTGCCATAGACTGTTGAATGGCAAGCGGGGGAGGAAGTATGAAGAAAGCGCTGTTCATCACGGCCGGTTGCGCCGTGGCGGTCGCACTGGCCGGGTCGGCCTCCGCGGCGGTCCCGATCTACGCCCAGCATCTGGCGGACCGGGCTCTGGCCGCCAACCCCGAGGCCAAGGGCCTGAAGCTGGTCGTCGCCGGGGACGCCAAGACCAAGGGGGCGAGCTTCTCCGCCGGCGCCGCGCCGACGGCTTCCGCCGCCGACATCGCCGCCGCCAAGGCGGGCCGCACGGTGACCCGCGGCTCCAACGTCATCCTGCCCCTGATGGACGCTTCGGACCGCACGGTCGGCGCCCTGGAAGTCGCCTTCGCCGGCGCGGCCGATCCGGCCAAGGCCGCCGAGATCCGCGACGGCATCAAGCGCCGCGTGTCGCACACCAAGAACCTGATGGAGCCGACCTCGGCGGATGCGTCCGTGCCCACGGACACCTACGCCCAGCACCTCGTGGATGAGGAGCTCGCCAAGCACCCGAACGTGGTGATCCTGGCCATCCACGCCACCCCGCCCGGCAAGAAGGGCTACCCGATCCTGGGCTCCAACATCGGCCGCATCGGCAAGCTGGCCGACGAAGACGACATGCACGTCATCACCACCGGCGAGCCCAAGCTGGAGTACAACGAGACCAAGGACCGCTACGAGGTCGAAGAGGCCCAGCGCGACGTCAACGGCGCGATCATCGGCGCCACCGGCGTGGTGTTCAACTATAAGTCCGGCGACGACGTGGCCGCGCACAAGGCCGAAGCCGACCAGATCGAGCACGAGCTGGCGCGCGAAATCTCCCACGAAGGCAACCTGGTCGACCCCTACCCCTACAGCAAGACGCCGACCAACACCTACGCCCAGGCCTTGGTCGAGAAGACCATGGACGCTCACCGCGACCTGATCATCCTGGCCATCCACGCCACGCCGCCGGGCTCCAAGGTGAACGTGATCGAGGGCTCTAACATCGGCCGCATCGGCAAGGAAGCCGACGAAGACGATCTGCGCGTGATCAATACCGGATCAAACAATCAGGAAATTAATAAAGACGGCAAGCGGTTTGAAGCGGAAGTTCCGCTGCTCGACAGCAAGGGCCAGCGTATCGGCGCCCTGGGCTGCGTGTTCAGCTTCAAGGCAGGCTCGACCAAGGACGCGCTCTACAAGCATGCCCTGGAAATCCGCGACGAAATGGCCAAGCAAATCGAAAGCCCTGCCGCCTTGATGGCGCCACGCGGCTGATCTTCAACACAACAGTCTACCCATAGGGACACAACTCATGAAGATCCGTACTCTCATCGCCGCGGGCGCTTCGCTCCTGGCGCTCTGCGCGACCGCTGCGCACGCCCAGCCTGCCGGCGCTCCGCCGCTCAAGCTGCTCGGCAAGACCGAACTGCCCGGCTACACTGGCGACTTCGACCACTTCGCGGTCGACTTGAAGGGCAACCGCCTGTTCCTCGCCGCCGAGGACCACGGCACGCTGGAAGTCTTCAACCTGAAGACCGGCGCCCACGAGAAGACCGTCACCGGCGTCGTCCAGACCCCGCACAGCGTCGTCTACGTTCCGTCCAAGAACCGGCTGATCATCACCGACACCGGCGACAAGCAGACCAAGCTGGTCAACGCCACCACCTACGCCCTGGAAGGCACGCTGCAGCTGACTCCGGGCGCCGACTCGATCGGCTTCGACGCGCCCCGCAACCGCCTGTACATCGTCACCGGCGGCAAGGACGTGAACATGCAGACCTGCTACCTCGAAGAGGTGGACCCGGTCACGCTGAAGACCTACGGCAAGCTGAAGTTCGACTCCAACCACACCGAAGCGATGGCGGTGGAGCAGAACGGCCCGTACATCTACATCAACGTCACGGACAAGAACTACCTCGCCGTCGTCGACAAGAAGACGCTGAAGGTGGTCAAGACCTGGCCGATCAAGGAAGCCAAGCAGAACGCGCCGATCGCGATCGACGAGGCGAACCACCGCCTGTTCGTCGTCACCCGCGATCCGGGCAAGATCATCGTCCTGAACAGCGACACCGGCGCGACCCTGGCCGTGTTCCCGGCGCCGGCGCGGGTCGACGAAGCCGTGTTCGACAAGGCGACCCACCGCGTCTACGTCCCCGGCGGCCAAGGCTACATCGCCACGATCGAGGAGAAGGACCCCGACCACTTCGTGGCCCTGCCCGACGTGCAGAGCGGCCCGGGCGCCAAGACCGGCATGATCATTCCGAGCATGAAGGAACTGGTGGTCGCGCAGTCGCCTGGCGACGGCAAGGGCGGCGCCTACGTCCTGCGTTACGCGACCGAAGGCAAGTAACACCCCTGGCAAGGGGCGCCTGCGTCCGCGGCGCCCCTTGCTTCTGGCATTGCCCGAGGCTTTTGAGTTCCGCCGGGTTGACCGGCGAGATTCGCTGGAAAAACCTTGCGGTTGAACAAGATCGGCCCGTCGCACGCGCGCCGGGTGGAGGAGGCTTGCATGGTTCGCAGCGCGCCGCGGCGTGCGGCACTCGCCAAAGGCGCTGGCGCCCTCGCCAGCATGGCTCTGCTCGCCGGTTGCGCGACGCCGCAGCCTGGGCTCGAGGGGACGGAGGCGGTTCTCCACGACCCCACCCAGCAGGCCCTGAGCGACCTGGCCGAGCATCTCCAGCATCCCCGCCTGGCTCCGGTGACGCTGGACTTCTCCCGGCCGCTGACGCCGCGGGAGCTGGCGGTGATCGCGGTCGTCTCCAATCCCGATCTGAAGTCCGCGCGCGCCAAGGCGTCGCTGGCGGACGCCCAGGTGTTCAACGCCGGCCTCCTGCCGGATCCGCAGATCAACCTGTCTTACGGCTACCGCCTGTCCGGCCCGGACCCCTACAACGGCATGGCCGGCGCCGTGATCTACGAGCTGATGCAGCTGCGCCAGCGCAGCACCGTGCTGGCAGGCCAGAAGGCCGCCGCGCGCCAGGCCCGCCTCGATCTCGCCTGGCAGGAGCTTCAGACCGCCGGCCAGGCCGAGCTGCTTGGGGCGCGCATCGTCGGGCTGACCCACGCCCTCCAGTACGCCCAGCGCACCGAGGCCACCACGGACGGCGTGCTGCAGCGCTCGCTGCTGGAGCAGGCCAAGGGCGACCTGCGCTCCGACGAGGTGGAGACCCGCCGCATCGCCGCCAGCGACGCCTCCGCCGCCGTGCGGGTGGCCGAGATCGCCCTGGACACCGCCCGCCACGACCTGAACAAGCTGCTGGGCCTCTCGCCCGACGCCAAGCTGATCATCGCCGACCCTGAGCCGGTCCAGGCGCCGACCGACGACCCTGAGGTGCTGTTCCAGCGGGCCAAGGACCAGCGGCTGGACCTGCAAGCCTTGCAGGCGGGCTACGAGAGCCAGAACGCGACGGTGCGCAAGGCGATGATGGACGCCTTCCCCTCGCTCCAGCTCACCGTGGCGCGCACCCAGGACACGGCCAAGAACCAGACCGTCGACCCGGCGCTGAACTTCACCCTGCCGCTGTGGAACCGCAATCGCGGCGGTATCGCCATCGCCAAGGCGACCCAGGATCAGCTGAGGGCGGAATATTCCGCCCGGCTGTTCACCGCCCGGGCCGACATCGCCGACCTGGTGTCCCAGCTGCGGGTCGAAGCGCAGCAGCGCGACGGCATCGAGCGCCAGATCGCGCCCATCCGTCCGATCGTCGACGCCACCGAAGCGGCGGCCAAGCGGGGGGACCTGTCCCTCGCCGCCGCCGAGACCGCCCGCCAGAGCCTCTCGGACAAGGAACTGGCCCTCGTCACCCTCAACCAGTCCATGGCTGAGCAGCGCGTCACCCTTGCGCTCGCCGTGGGCGGCCCGCTGCTGGACTGAGCCCATGCGCAAGCTATCCCTGACCCTCATGGCCGGCGCCGCGTGCGCCCTGGGCCTGGCCGGCTGCGGCTCAAAGCCCGCGGCCGACGATCAGCCCAAGCTCACTGCCGAGGTGAAGACGGCGGTGCTCGCCGACGCCTCCGTGGACCGCACGGCCACCGCCTACGGCGCCGCCGAGTTTGCGCCCGACGCCGAGCGGACCCTGGCCTCGCCGGTCGAGGCGAAGGTCTCGCAGGTGCTGGCGGGACCAGGATCGCGCGTCAGCGTCGGCCAGTCGGTGATCCTGCTGGCCCCCAGCCCGCAGACCCAGATCGACCTGAAGAAGGCCGCCGACGACGCGAAGACCACGCAGGAGGCCTATGACCGGACCGTGCGCCTGAAGGCGAGCGGCCTGAACAGCAACGCCGAGGTCGAGACGGCGCGCGCCGCTTTCGTGGTGGCCCAGGCCACCTACCAGAGCCTGCAGAGCCGGGTGGCGAACCTGGCGGTGAAGAGCCCCGTGGACGGGGTGGTCGAGACGATCACCGCCGCCCCGGGCGACCTGGCCGCTTCCGGCGCCAGCCTCGGCAAGGTCGGCAAGATCGGCGCGGTGCGGGTGCGCCTGGGTGTGGACCCGGCCGAGCTCGGCTCCATCCGGTCGGGCGAGACGGTGCGCCTGACCCCCGCCTCCGGCGGCGCGTCGCGCTCCGGCCAGGTGGTGTCGGTCAGCCCGGTGGTGGACGCCCAGACCAAACTGGCGGCGGTGATCGTCAGCGCCGACGGTTTCGCGCCGGGCCAGACGGTCAAGGGCGACATCGTGCTGGGGGCCTCCAGCGGGCCGGTCGCCCCCCGGGTCGCGGTCTACTACGACCAGGACCAGCCCTATGTGCTGGTGGTCGACAAGGGCGTGGCCCACAAGCGTGAGGTCAAGCTGGGCGCCGAGCAGGGCGACCAGGTCGAGCTGGTGTCCGGCGTGAAGGCGGGCGAGCGCATCGTGATCGAGGGCGGCGCCTCCATCGACGACGGCACGGCGGTCAAGGAAGCCCCGGCCGCGGCCGCGGCCGAGAAGGACGCCGGCTGATGACCCGCTGGATGGCGGGGCACGCCCGCTCGATCATCTTCGCCTTCATCCTGCTGGTCGCCGGCGGCCTCGCCTCGGCGCTGCACCTGCCGGTGGCGCTGTTCCCCCAGATCAGCTTCCCCCGCGTGGTGGTGGCCGTCGACGCCGGCGAGCGTACCGCCGACCAGACCGAGGTCCAGGTCACCCGCCCGCTGGAAGAGGCGCTGCGCAGCGTCCAGGGCGTGCAGAACATCCGCTCCACCACCTCGCGCGGGGCGGCCGACGTGTCGCTGACCTTCCGCTGGGGTCAGGACATGACCACCGCCACCCTGCAGACCCAGGCGGCGGTGAACGCGGTGTTGCCGGACCTGCCCGCCGGATCGCGCTTCGACGTGCGCCGGATGGACCCGACGGTGTTCCCGATCTTCGGCCTGGCGCTGACCTCCGCGTCGCGCTCGCCCGCCGCGCTGCGCCGCTTCGCCGACCTGCAGCTGCGCCCGCTGATCCTCTCCACCCCCGGCGTGGCCGCCGTGGACGTGCAGGGCGGGGGCCTGGCGGAGTACCAGGTGATCCTGGACCCCGCGCGCCTGCAGGCGCTGGGCATGTCGCTGGACGACGTCTCCAAGTCGCTGGCCGCCGCCAACGTGCTCGCCGCCACCGGCCGCATCGAGGACCGCCACAAGCTGTACATGACCCTGGTCGACCACCGCCTGCAGACCGCCGAGGACATCCGCGGCGTGATGCTGAAGGCCGGCCAGAGCGGCGGCGCGGGCGTGGTCACGCTCGGCCAGGTGGCCCAGGTCACCATGTCCACCCAGCCCCAGTACACCCGCATCACCGCCCAGGGCCGCGACGCGGTGCTGATCAACGTGCGCCAGACCCGCGACGCCGACAGCGTGGCCATGGTGCGCGCGGTCAAGGCCAAGCTGGCCGCCTATGCCGATCAGACGCCCAAGGACATCAAGAGCGCCGTCTTCTACGACCAGTCGGAGCTGGTGGCCGGCGCCGCCGGCGGGGTGCGCGACGCCATTCTGATCGGCGCGGCGCTGGCCGGCGTGGTGCTGTTCCTCTTCCTGCGCAGCCTGCGCCTGATGGCGGTCACCGCCATCATGCTGCCGGCGGTGCTGGCGGCCTCCTGCCTGCTCCTGTCGGTGCTCGGCATGAGCTTCAACATGATGACGCTCGGCGGCATGGCGGCGGCCGTCGGCTTGGTGGTCGACGACGTGGTCGTCATGCTCGAGCACCTGATGCGCCGCCTGCAGGAGGCCCATCACGAGGGCGTCGCCAAGGGCTCGATCGGCGCGCGGGTGCTGACCGCGGCGGGCGAGATGTACCGCCCGCTGATCGGCTCCACCTTCGCCACCCTGGTGGTGTTCGCCCCGCTGGCCTTCCTGGGCGGGGTCACCGGCGGCTTCTTCAAGGCGCTGGCGGTGACCATGGCCGCCTCGCTGCTGATCTCGCTGATCTTCGCCCTGTTCGTGGTGCCGCTGCTGTCGGAGAGCTGGCTGCGCCTGAAGGACGTCGAGGCCGCCGAGAAGTCCGAGCACATGATGCGCCGTCTTCTGAACGGCTACGGTTCGGTGATGCAGCGGGTGCTGATGCGCCCGGGGCTCGTGCTCGGCCTGATCCTGCTGGTGTTCGTCGGCGTTGGCGGCTTCGCCTACACCCAGCTCGGCTCCGGCTTCCTGCCCAAGATGGACGAGGGCGGCTTCATCCTCGACTACAAGGCCCACCCCGGATCCTCGCTGAGCGATACCGACGCCCTGCTGCGCAAGGCCGAGAAGATCGTCCGCGAGAACCCGAACGTCGACACCTACTCCCGCCGCACCGGCGCTCAGCTGGGCGGGGCCCTGACCGAGGCGGACGAAGGCGACTTCTTCATCCACCTGAAGCCGCCGCCGCGTAAGGACATCGAAGAGGTGATGGCGGAGATCCGCCAGGACATCCAGGCCAATGTGCCTGGCCTGGAGGTTGAGACCGCCCAGCTGATGGAAGACGCGATCGGCGACCTCACCGCCGTGCCCCAGCCGATCGAGATCAAGCTGTTCGGCCCCGACCCGGCCGCCGTGCGCCAGGCCGCCCAGCAGGTCGCCCCGGCGATCGGCAAGGTCCGCGGCGTGGTCGAGGTGGTCGACGGCCTGCGCCCGACCGGCGACGCCATCACCTTCAAGATCAACGAGGCCGCCGCCGAGCTCGAAGGGCTGGATCCTCAGACCATCGCCACCGACCTGCAGAACCAGATCCAGGGCTCGGTCGCCACCACCCTGCAGATGGGCCAGACCCAGGTCGGCGTGCGGATCTGGACGCCCGGCGACCTGCGCCAGCGGGTGGAGCGCCTGTCCGGCCTGCAGCTGCGCAGCGCCGACGGCCATGCGGTGCCGCTCAGCCGGGTCGCGACGGTCGAGGTCCAGGGCGGCCAGCAGCAGATCACCCGCGAGAACCTGCAGCCCTTCGTCGGCGTCACCGGGCGACTGGAGAACCGCGACATGGGCTCGGCCATGGCCGAGGTGAAGAAGGTGGTCTCCGGGCTCAGCCTGCCGGCCGGCGTCCGCTACGAGTACGGCGGCCTGTACGCCCAGCAGCAGCAGTCCTTCGCCGACCTGGCGGTGGTGTTCGCCGCGGCCCTCCTGCTGGTGACCCTGCTGCTGATCTTCCTCTTCGAGCGGGTCAGCGTGGTGGCGGCGATCGTGCTGGTGGTGCTGCTGGCTGCGGCCGCGGTGTACGTGGGCCTGTGGCTGACCAAGACGGAGCTGAACATCTCCGCCCTGATGGGACTGACCATGATCGTCGGCATCGTCACCGAGCTGGCCATCTTCTACTTCGCCGAGATCGACCTGCTGCGGTGGGGCGGGGCGGTGGAGGCCCGGCGCGGCGTCCTTTTGGAGGCCGGCCACGCCCGCCTTCGCCCGATCGCCATGTCGGCCATCATCGCCATCCTGGCCCTGTCGCCCCTGGCGCTCGGCCTCGGCGAAGGAGCGGGGATGCAGAAGCCGCTGGCCATCGCGATCATCTCCGGCCTGATCGCCGGCGCGCCCCTGGTGCTGATCGCCCTGCCGGCCGCCTTCCTGCTGCTGGATGGCCGCCGGCGCCGCGAACCCTGACGGCGAGGCAAGCCCCGCTCAGCCCTTGCTGAGCGGGACCTGCCATCCGCCGCCGGTGGCGCGGAACGAGGCCACCGCCGCCCGCGCGGCCCTGGCCTTGGCCTGGGCCAGCTGGTCGGAGGCGGCGAGCAGGTCGCGGTCTGCGTCGAGCACTTCGATCAGGCTGATCACCCCGCCCTGATAGGCGTCCTGGGCCTGGTCGCGGGCGCGGGTCAGCTCCCCGATCTGGCGGTCCAGGGCGGCGGCCTGGGCCTCGGACTGCACCAGGTCGGAGACGGCGGTCCCCACCTCGCCGCTGGCGCGGTAGACGGCCTGGCGATAGGCGGCCAGCGCCTCCGCCTCCCGGCCCTTCGCCTGGGCCACCTCCGCGTCGACCCGGCCGAAGTCGAACAGGCGCCAGCGCAGGCCGCCCGTCACCGTGTGCTGCAGCGCATCGCCCACGAACAGGCGGCTGGAATCCAGGCTCTCCACGCCGAGCAGCCCGGTGATCGACAGCTTCGGATAGTAGTCCGCGACGGCGGCGCCGATCCGGGCGTCGTCCGCGGCCAGCCGCCGTTCCGCCGCCAGCACGTCGGGCCGCCGCCGCAGCAGGTCGGCCGGCCCGCCGATCCCCGCCAGCGAGGGCGGGGCGGGCAGGGGCGCGGCGGAGGCCAGCCGCCCGGCGTAGGTTCCCGCCGGCGCGCCCATCAGCACGTCCAGGCGATCCAGCTGCGCCGTCTCCCCCCCCTTCATCGGCGGGAGGGTCGCGCGAACGCCCTCCAGCGCGGCGCTGGCCTGCCGCAGCTCGCGGTCGGAGGCGATCCCTTCGCCGCGGCGACCGACCAGCAGGGCCACCAGCCGCTGTTCCACCGCCAGCTGGCGCTCGGCCACGGCGGCCCGGGCCTGATAGGCGCGCACCTGCAGGTAGGCGTCGGCCGCCTCCGCCGCGACGCTCACGCGCAGCGCGGCCGCATCGTCGGCGGCGGCTTCGGCGTCCGCGCGGGCCGCCTGGCGGGCGCGGCGCAGGGCACCGAACAGGTCGATCTCCCACGAGGCGGCGGCCCCGACGTCATAGATGTCCAGGTTCCGCTGGAAGCCCGGGATCTGGCTCCCCACCGCCCCGAACGGGCTGAGCAGCGAGAGCTGCTGGTCGGAGGCGGAGCCCTGGAACTCGCCCTTGGGCAGCAGGGCGGCGCCGGCGGCCCGGGCCACGGCGCGGGACTGGGCGATGCGGGCGCGGGCGGCTTCCAGGTCCAGGTTCTGGGCCAGCGCCCGCTCCACCACCTCGCACAGCAGCGGGTCGTCGAAGCCTGTCCACCAGGTCTGCGGCGCGGGCGCCGGCGGAGCCGCGCGGGCCTGGGCCGCCTCCGCGCCGGGGTAGGCGGCGGGCAGGGCGAGCTGGGGCTTCACATAGTCCGGCCCCACGGTGCAGGCGCCGGCGAGGAGGGCCAGGGCCAGGGGAGCGGCATGGCGGAAGAAGCGGGTCGGCATGGGCGTCGGTCCGGTCAATGTGCTTCGGAGGCGGCGGCGACCGCTGCGCCGGGCTTGGGCGGGCGGCAGAAGGGGATCAGCACCAGGGCGGCGATGAACAGCCAGGCGGTGAGGCGGAACACCTCGGTGAAGCCGAGCGTCAGGTCCGCCTGGCCCGCCAGCCGTGCGAACTCGCCCCGCGCCAGCGCCAGCGCCTGGGCGGGATCGGGGGTGACGGCCTGCATCTGGCGGGCGATCCCGGCCACGATCGCCGCGGTCGGCCGGCCGGCGACATCCATCGCCTCGCTCATGCGCTCGGCGTGGATGCGCGTCTGGTCGTAGAGCCAGACGTTGACCAGGGCGATGCCGATGGCTCCGCCCAGGTTGCGCATCAGGTTGAACAGGCCCGAGGCGTAGCGCAGCTCCGGCCCGGCGAAGCTGCCGAGCGCGAGCGTCACGCTGGGCACGATGCACAGCATCATCGAGAAGCCGCGCATCGCCTGGGGCAGCAGCCACTCCGCGAAACCCCACTGCGGCGTGACGTAGGACGAGACCCACTGGCTGGCCGCGAACAGGGGCAGGCCCACCGAGATCAGGTAACGGGGGTCGACCCGCTGGGACAGGCGGGCGGAGATCGGCACCCCGAGGATCTGGAATATCCCGGTGGCGAACACCGTCGTGCCGATCTGCAGGCTGTCGTAGCCCCGCACCCGGCCCAGGTAGACCGGGATCAGGTAGTTGGAGGCGTAGACGCCGAAGCCCAGCACCAGGTTGAACACACAGGCCATGGCGAAGGTCGGCTTGCGGAACGGGGTCAGCCGCACGATCGGCCCGCCGGAGCGGAACGACCGCTCCAGGAACAGCAGGAAGGCCACGAACGAGGCCCAGCCGCCGATGGCGATGCCGGGGTCGCTGAACCAGTCATGCCGCTGGCCCTCCTCCAGCACGTACTCCAGCCCCGCCAGCATCACCGCCAGGGCGCCCAGGTGGGCGTAGTCGATCCGCTGCAGCATCGAGGGGTTCGGCTTGTCGATATGGCGGATCATCAGCAGCGACAGCACGCAGACCGCCACGCCCGGCACGATGTTGATGTAGAAGATCCAGCGCCAGCCGATGGCGTCTGTGATCCAGCCTCCCACCGTGGGGCCCAGCGTCGGCGCCAGCACCGACACCATGCCGAGGATCGCCGGGATCATCGCCCGGTCCTTGCCGGTGAACATGGCGTAGCCCGTGGCGAACACGGTGGGCACCATCGCGCCGCCGACAAAGCCCTGGATGGCGCGGAAGGCGATCATCGAGTTGATGTCCCAGGCCAGGCCGCACAGGGCGCTCGACACGGTGAACAGGCCCGCGGACAGCGAGAACAGCACCCGCGTCGACATCGCCTGGGCCAGGAAGGCCGAGAAGGGGATCATCACCAGCTCGGCCATCAGATAGGCCGTCTGCACCCAGCTGATCTCGTCCGGCCCGGCGGAGAGGCCGGCCTGGACGTCGTTCAGCGAGGCGGCGACGATCTGAATGTCGATCAGCGCCATGAACTGGCCGAACGCCATCACCGCGAAGATCAGGAACTTGGTCGCCTTGGGCAGCTGGTCCGGCGAGGTCGGGGCGGCGGGAGACATGGCGGGAGCGACCTTCAAGGAGCCCCTTGCGCGGGCGCCAGCATTTATATTACATGCATCATATCAAACGGGGTCGCAAGATGCGTTACGATGCCGACCACAAGGCCCGCACCCGGGAGCGGGTGCTGAAGGAGGCGGTGCTGGCCATCCGCACGGGTGGGCCGGAGAAGCTCGGCGTGGCCGACGTGATGAAGCGCGCCGGCCTCACGCACGGCGGCTTCTACGCCCACTTCGATTCGCGCCAGGCGCTGCTGACGGCGGCGATGGACAGCATGTTCGCCAGCGCGCGCGGCGCCTTCGAGCGCCGTACCGAAGGGCTCGCCCCGCGCGAGGCGCTGATCGCCTACGTCAGCTTCTACCTGTCGCCGGGCCATCGCGACGCGCGCGAGACCGGCTGCCTGCTGCCCCTTCTGTCGAGCGACCTGCCCCGGATGGACGAGGCGGCGCGGGACCATTTCGGGCGCAGCGTGGCCTGGCTCTCCCAGGCGATCGCCGGAAAGCTCCGCCTGCTCGGCGCCGCCGATCCCGACGCGGCGGCGGGCTCCGCCCTGGCCGAGATGGTCGGCGCGCTGGCCCTGTCGCGGGCGGTCGCCGGCTCCGACCAGTCCGACGCCATCCTGGCGAACAGCTGCGCGGCGGTCCTGGCGCGCCTTCTGGGAGACGCAGCATGAGCATGGTGGCGGAACTGGGCGAGGGGCTCAGCGGGCTGCAGCAGCTCCAGGGCCTCCTGGACGCGGGCCAGATGCCGGGCATCGGCCGGGCGCTCGGCTTCACCCTGGTGGAGATCAGCGAAGGCTTCGCCGCCTTCGAGGGCGCGCCGGACGAGCACGTCTACAACCCGATCGGCTCTGTTCACGGGGGCTTTGCGGCCGCCCTGCTGGACTCCGCCTGCGGCTGCGCCGTGCACTCGCTGCTGGCGGCGGGGCAGGGATACACCACGCTGGAGCTGAAGGTCGCCTACCACAAGGCGATGACCAGCAAGACCGGCAGGGTCCGGGCGGAGGGCCGGGTGCTGAGCTTCGGCCGCCGCGCCGCCTTCTCCGAGGCCAAGCTGACCGGCGCCGACGGTCGGCTCTACGCCTCCGCAACCTCCTCCCTCCTGGTGTTGAGCTGATGAGCGCCGCCGATCTCGCCACCCGTGACGCCCCGGCGAAGGCCAGGCCGGCCGCGGGCCGCCGCGTCGCCGTCTCGCCGAAGACGGCCCTCGCCGTGGGCGCCGCCCTGCTGCTGCTGGCGGGCGGCGTGGCCTACATCCTGATGGACAAGCCGGCCGCTTCGACCGACGACGCCTACCTGCACGCCGATGTCACCACCGTGGCGCCCAAGGTGCGGGGCCTGGTCTCCGACATCCTCGTTCGCGACAACCAGCGCGTGAGCGCCGGCCAGCCCCTGGTGCGGATCGATCCGGAGGAGTTCGACGCCCGCGTCGCCTCCGCCACGGCGGAGCTGGCGGACGCCCAGTCCAAGGTGGCCTCCGCCCGGGCGGCCCTGGTCAGCCTGGACGCGGAGGAGGCGCTGGCCGGCTCCAACGTCCGCGCCGCCCAGACGGCCATCGTCTCCAGCGACGCGCAGAACGTGCGGGCCACCGCCGACCGCGCCCGCTACGAGCATCTGGTGGCCAGCGGCGCGGTGGCCCAGCGCGATGCGGACCTGTACCGCGCCCAGGCGCTTTCGGCCCAGTCGGACGCGGACCACAGCCGGGCGGAGCTGGCGGTCAGCCGCAACCAGGCCGACGTGGTGCGCGCCCGCCGCCCCGGGCTCCAGGCCGCGCTGGCCGAAGCGATGGCGGGGGTGGGCCGCGCGAAGGCGGCGCTGGACCTCGCCCATCAGGACCAGGGCCACGCCATGATCCGCGCGCCAATCGACGGGGTGGTGGGCGACCGCCAAGCCCAGGTCGGCGACTACGTCCAGCCGGGCACGCGGCTGCTGACGCTGGTGCCGACCCACGCGCTGTACGTCACCGCCAACTTCAAGGAGACCCAGACCGCGCGGATGCTGGTGGGCCAGCCGGCGACGCTGAAGGTCGACGCCCTGCCGGGCCAGGCGCTGCACGGCCATGTGGAGAGCTTCGCCCCCGGCTCGGGGTCGGAATTCTCGCTGCTGCCCTACGAGCCGGGAACCGGCAACTTCACCAAGATCGTCCAGCGCGTGCCGGTTCGCATCCGGCTCGATCCCGACCAGCCCCAACTGGCGCGCCTGCGGCCCGGCCTGTCGGTGGTCGCCAAGGTCGACCTGACCGCACACTGACCGGACGAGGCGGGGAGCAGGCGCGCCTGCTCCCCGTCGGGCGGCCGCTACTCGCCCTTCGTCTCGCTCACGGGCTCGCCGGTGTGCGGGTCGAGCAGGTAGGGCTTCAGCGGGCGCCGGTGCGAGAAGTCGAACAGGGGGTCGATCGCCCCGGCCGCGGCGTCGGTAGACAGGTCGGCGGCCGGCATCCGGCCGAGGCTCCAGTTGTCCTCGATGAAGCGCAGCACCGAGCTTTGGTCCAGCTGGCGGGAGTCGACGAAGTTCCGCCGCGCGTACGGCGAGATCACCAGCAGCGGCAGGCGCGGGCCGAAGCCGCAGCGGTTGGGGCCCAGCGCCGAGCGGCCTTCGCCGCACTTGCCCGGCCCGTCCAGGGCGTCGTTGGGCCCGTCCGAGCTGAGCACCCGCGGCGGCATCACGTGGTCGTACCAGCCGTCGCTGTCGTCATAGGCGATGATCACGGCGGTGGAGCGCCAGAACGGGCTCTGCTGCAGCCGGTTCAGCACGCCCACCAGGAACTTCTGCTCGTCGATCGGGCCTGAGTTGCCGGCGTGGCCGTCCTGGGCGGTGGTCGCCTTCAGGTAGGTCACGTCGGGCAGGACGCCCGCATCCAGCGCCGCCCAGAAGTCGGCCAGGTCGTACTGGTGGTTGGCCTGGTCGGTGCGGCCGATCATGGCCGTCGTGCTGGGCGGCAGGTGGTGCGGGTTGGCGGTCTGGCGGAAGTACTGGAACGGTTCGTGGTGCGGGCTGTAGGCGCGGACCACCTTGCCGATGGCGTCGGTGTCGGTCGTGGCGCAGACGGCGGCACCGTCCGGGTTGGTCCCCGACGGGCGGAAACCGCCCTGGAACCAGCCCCAGGTCAGGCCCCTGGCGTTCAGGAGGTCGCCGATGTTGCTGCCCTTCAGCTCCATCTTGGGCCGGCGGGCGGTGGACTGGCCGCAGTCGTCGTACAGGGGGTCGGGGTCGCTGGAGACCACGCCCTGGTAGACCACGCCTGGGATGTCGTCGTGGTCGGTGGCCGTGCTGCTGCCGCGGATCAGGTTGAAGGCGCCCGGGGTGGACGGGCCGTACGCCGTGCCGAAGGTGTTGTCGCTCATGGCGAAGTGCTGGGCGTAGTTCCACAGCGCGGTGACCGTGTTGCCGTCATAGTAGTTCATGACGATGCGCGGATCGCAGCCGTGGCCGGTGGCGCCGGTATGCTCCACGAAGCCGTCCAGCTTGCCGCCGTTGTAGGCCTTCTGCTCGGAGGTGTAGTTGTGATCCATGTCGCAGGTGACCGGATCGGTGCGCGGGAAACGCGCCGGGTTGGCGGAGTTGGGGTTGTGCGCCAGCAGCTCGGGCGTCAGCCCGTTCACCTTGGGCGTGCCGGGCAGGGCGTGGAACGGCGGGTCGCCCGGCGGGTTGGCGGCGTTCGGATAGGTCCCGAAATAGTGGTCGAACGAGACGTTCTCGTCGAAGATCACCACCACGTGCTTGATCGGCGTGCGGGTGGGCGGGGCGGCGGCCGCGGCGCACGCGGCGTGGCCGAGCGCGGTCGCGGCGATCAGCGCGAGGGCGGTCCGCAGGCGTTTCATGGAGTCTCCTTGGAGAGCGGTGCGCCAGGGGGCAGCACGCGGTAAAGGGCGGTCATCCCGTCATCGAGGTGCTCGACGACGTGGCAGTGGAACATCCAGGTCCCCACCGCGTCGGGGACCATGTCGGCGACCTGGGTCTGGGCCGGCAGCAGCCCGACCACGTCGGTGCGCCGGCCGCCCACCACGGCGGTGTTGCCGTGCCAGTGGGGGGTGTGCAGGTCGGTCTCGGAGCCCAGGCCGACCAGGTACCAGCGCACGCGCTCGCCCACGTGCATGTCGAGCCCCGGCGCGGCGCCGAAGATGTAGCCGTTGATGGCGTACTTCAGGTTGCTCTCGATCCAGGCGCGGGTGTCCGCGTCGGCGGGCGCCTCGTCCTCGTCCAGCAGGTCGCCCGCCGGGGCGCGGCCCGGCTCGGTGAAGCGCGAGATGTTGTCCGCCAGCAGGGGGCTGCGGTTCTCGTCGAAGATCTTGAACAGGGCGACGAACTCCCGATCGACGTCCTTGGGCGAGCCGTCCGGCCGGGCCTCGCCCCTGCGCGTGACGACGACCGCGCCCACCAGGCCGGCGTTCTCGTCGGCGCCTTCGTCAACGTGGCTGTGGTAGGGCCAGACGATGGAGCTGGGGTCTCCGGGGCCAGGGCCGGCCCGCTCGGGCACGTCGAAGACGTAGGTGTAGGTCCCGCCCGGCGGCACGATGCCGAACGGGCCTGGCGCGCCCGCCGTCATCGCCCCTTCGCTGACGGCGTCGTAGCGCAGGCCGTGCACGTGCAGGGAGTAGGGCCTGCGCCCGTTGTTGCGCAGCACGACGCGCAGGGTGTCGCCGACCTCCGCATGGATCACGGGCCCAAGGATGCCGAGGTGGCGCCACTGCGCCGTCGTCGGCTGGCGCGTCTTGAAGGTTCCGTCGGTATAGCCGTGGTAGATCGCCTTCAGGTAGACGGAGCCGATCTGCTGGGGATTGTTGTAGACATAGGCCTGCTGGTGAGCGTTCAGCGGCATGTCCATCATCATGTCGCGATGTGTGGGCGCGTAGTCCCACAGCTCTTCATCGACGCCGAGGTAGGTCACGCGCGCGTCGAGCAGCCGGTGCAGCCGCTCGGTCAGCTGCGGTCCGGCGAGCTTCAGGCGCTCGACGAAGGCGCCGTACGCGTCGTCCAGCAGCAGCACACCCTCGGGCCCGACCTGGGTCGGGTCGACGCCGTGGCCTTTCAGCAGCGCGCGCACGTCGGCGGCGGCGCCGTGCAGCGCCTCCGTCGACCCGGCCGCGGCTCCGGCCTGCACCGTCGCGAACCGCACCCGTCCGGCCTCGCCGCCCAGGGCCGTGACGGCGCGCAGGGCGTCGGCCCGCACGGCCTCGCAGGGCGCGCCACAGCCGCCGGCGACGACCTGCAGCAGCAGGAAGCGGCCGCGGTAGTCCGCGTCCGTGACCCGTCGCCCAGTGGAGGAGGTGAGGGCGAACCGGGTGTCGGCCGCCCAGGCGGGGGCCATGGGTCCGTCGGGCGCCGTCTTGGACCACCCGCCGACAACCGATGTCCTGGGCATGACCATGGTGTGCGGCGCCATGGCTTGGGAGGCCATGGCGTCCATCGGCATGGCGTCCATCGGCATGGTGGCCGGCGATTGCGCCGCCGCCTGGGTCAGGGGGGCCAGCAGGAGGAGCAGCGCCGCGATCCAGACGCCTGCGCCCGCGCCGCGGCGCCGTCGGCTCAAGCGAGAACCTTCAGGGCGCCGATCAGGCGATCGATGTCGGCGTCCTGGGTGAATATCCCGGGGGTGACCCGCACGCAGGCGCCGCTCGCCACGCCCGAGCGCTCCACGGTGAAGATGTTGAACCGGCTCAGCAGCTCCGCCGCCAGGACGCGGTTCTGGTCTTCGCTGGTCTGGCCCTTCAGCCGGAAAGAGGTGATGCCGCAGGTCAGGCGCGGATCGCTGGGCGTCAGCACCTCGATGCGGCCGCGCCCGCGCAGGGCCTCGGCCCAGCGGTCACGCAGGTAGCGCAGCCGCGTCTCCTTGTTGCGGGCGCCGACGCCTTCGTGGAAGTCCAGGGCGTCCTCCACCGTCAGGTGGGCGGCGAAGTTGGACGTGCCGGTGTGGACCCGCCGGCCGAGCGAGGCGGACGGCTCCTGCGGGTTGCCCATGTTGATGTCGATGTCGCCGATGCGTTCGCGGCGCACGTACATGATGCCGACGCCGATCGGCGCGCCGATCCACTTCTGGCAGGTCAGGCCGACGAAGTCTGCGCCCAGCTCCGGCAGGCGGAAGTCGAGCTGGCCCCAGGCGTGGGCGGTGTCGAGGATCACGTCCACCCCGTGGCGGCGGGCGATCTGCATGATCTCAGCCACCGGCATGACCAGCCCGGTGCGGTGGCCCACGTGGGTAAGCAGCATCAGCCGCACCTTGGGATGCTCGCGCAGCGCCCTGTCATAGGTGTCCAGCAGGCCCTGGTGGGTGGCGGGTTCGGGCAGGTCGATGGCGACCACCTCCACCCCGCGCCGCCCCTTCAGCCACTGGAAGGCGGCCTGGGTGCTGTCGTAGTCCAGGTCGGCGTACAGCACCTGGTCGCCGGGCCGCAGGCGATTGTAGCCGGCGATCAGCGTCATCAGGCTCTCGGTCGCGCCGCGGGTGAAGACGATCTCGTCCTGGCCGACGCCCAGGTTCGCCGCGGCGCGGGCCCGCACCCGGGCGGCGTCGGGGCCGATGCCGTGGCGGGTGTAGAAGGAGGTGTCGGTATTCACCTTCAGCAGGTGGCGGTTGTAGGCTTCCAGCACCGGGCGGGCCATCATGCCCCAGTTGCCGTTCTCCAGCTGGGTCGTCTTCGGGGTCACGTCGTACTGGCCGGCGACGGCGCGCCAGTAGGCGGCGTCGTCAGGCGCCACGGCGCGGCCGGAAGGCGGCAGGGCGGCGGCGGCGGTGGGGCTCGCCTCCGCGCGAGCGGCGGATGCGGCCCCGGCCCCGGCCAGCATCAGGCCGGCCCCCACCAGGCTGCGGCGGTTGTAATCGGTCACTTCGGGCAGTCTCCGGCGTCAGATCGCGGGATGAGGCCGGAGGCGTCCGAAGACGCCTCCGGCAGGGCGCTTCAGATCAGAAGTGGGCTTCCAGGCGGCCGTAGACGTTGCCGCCGTTGGTGTCGTACGGCGAGTTGCGCGAGTAGACCAATCCGCGGCTGGCCTGGTTGGTGGCCTTCTGCGGATAGGTGTTCCCCACGTTCTCGGCGCCCATGCGGACGAGCAGGTGGTTGTTGATGTTGTAAGTCACGCCCACATCGAAGAAGGCGATGCCGTCGAAGTTCTGGAAGATCTCTCCGGTCGAGTTGCCGCTGGAGTCTGTCCAGGGGCCGTAGTACCGCATCCGGCCGAGCAGCGAGAGCTTGCCGATCGTGTAGGTGGCGGTGGCGGTGGCGTTGTGCTGGGGTATTCCCTGTTCAAAGGTGATCCGGTTGACTTCGTTGGCTGCGGCCGTCAGCGAGCCAGAGGTGACCTTGGTGTTGGTGTAGCTGTAGGCGCCGGTGACGTTCAGTTCGCCAGGTCCGATCCGGTGGACGTAGGTGGCGACCACGTCCACCCCCTGCGTCCGGGTGTTGAAGGCGTTGGTGTAGAAGCTGACGTTGGTGATGCTGGCCGCGCCCTGGACGCCGCTGGCCACAAGCTGCGCGATCTGGTCCGCGGTCAGGGTGAACGACGGCGAGACCTGCAGGCGGTTGTCGACGTTGATCTGGTAGGCGTCGATCGAACCCGAGAGGCCGAAGTGGGTCTTCCACACCATCCCGCCGCTGATCGCGTCCGAGGTCTCCGGCGTCAGAGGCTTGGCGCCCAGCAACTCGGCCACCGGGTTCAGCGGCGACAGGCGCCCGCTGGTGAACAGCATCAGCGTCTTGGTGTCGAGCGACTGGTTGGTGCTGGTGGAGAACAGCTGGCCAGGGGTCGGCGCCTTGAACCCGGTCGAGTATGAGCCCCGCACCGCGATGTCGGGTGTGATCTCGTAGCGGCTGGCGATCTTGTAGTTGAACGTGTTGCCGAACAGATCGTAGCTCTCGTCGCGGGCGGCGAATTCAAGCGTCCACGCCTTGGTCAGGGGCGCCTGGATGTCGGCGTATCCGGCGTAACTGGTCTCGTCGTGCGAACCGCTCTGTTGCAGGTTGAAGCCTGGGAAGCCGTTGGCTGCCGGGGCCAGGCCGACCACGGCGCCCGGTCCCACGGCGTAGGAGGCGGGGTCGCCGGAGCGAATCTCGAACGTCTCCACCCGCCGCTCGACGCCGAAGGCGATGTTGATCGGCCCAGGCAGGAAGCTGGTGCGCAGACGGTAGTCGGCGTCGGCGTTCAGGTCGAACTCCGTCTCCATCTGGTGGCCGAGCTGGAACGAGGTCGGGCTGGCCGGGCCGAGCGAGGCGTTGATGGAGTTGTTGAGGAAGAAGCTGCTGTCGTTGTGCCCGTAGGAGGCGCTGAGGTCCCAGGTGAAGGTGTCGGAGTCCTTGTGGCGCAGGCCGATGTCGACCTGCTGGTCGGTGTAGTTGATGCCCTCGATAGGCGTGAAGCCATTGGGGTAGATGCTGCTGAGATTGAAGCCCGGGAAGATGGTGGGCGCTGGGCCCTGGGCCGGGTTGGTTCCGTAGATGGTCGGGTTGGTCGTCGGGTTGCGCCAGTTGATGTCGGCTTCGCCGCCGCCGTAGCCCAGCGTGCCGAACACGTAGGCTTCGCCGATCGTCCCGACCGGCACGGCCACGTCGTAGGCGTACTTGAAGGTGGTCTGCTCGGGGTTGCCCCAGCGCTGGATCGGATCGGGTACGGTCAGCTGCGGATTCGCCGCCTGGAACGCGGCTGCGTCCGGCCGCTGTATCGAGCGCGAGGTCAGGCCGTCGGTCGAGTATTCGGCGGTGAACATGAAGTGGCCGCCGTTCGGCAAGGCGGTCGCCGCGCGCACGCCGACGTTCGCTGCGCCGCCGTCGCCGAAGTAATACTGGGAGCCCTGGGCGAACATGTCCAGCCCGGGCTTGGTGTTCAGGATGATGTTGATGACGCCGGCGATGGCGTCCGAGCCGTACTGGGCCGACGCGCCGTCGCGCAGCACCTCGACGTGGCCGATGGCGAAGGTGGGGATCTGGGCCAGGTCGGGGCCCTGGGACGCGGCGCTCTGGCCAGTGCCCTGGATGAAGCCGGAGCTGTGGAAACGCTTGCCGTTCAGCATCACCAGCGTCATGTCCGGCGACAGGCCGTCCAGGGCCGCCGGCTTGATGAACTCAGGCCCGTCGGCGGCGGGCAGCCGCTTCACGTCGAAGGACGGGACCAGCTGGGCCAGGGTCTCGTCCAGGTTCGCCGTCACCGTGGAGGTGATCGCCTTCGACGAGAAAACGTCCACCGGCGAGAGGGCTTTGAACTGGGTCTGGGACGTCTCGCGCGTGCCGGTGACCACCACCTCGTCGATCGCGCTGGCGGCGACGGGGGTCTGGGCGGGGTCGGCGTCGGGCCGGGCCTCGGCCGCGGTCGCCACGGTGTCGCGGTCGGACACGAACTCGGTGCGTGCCGCGGTCTTGATGACGCCGGTGCGGCGGTCGACGCGCACCACGAAGCTGCCGTTCGGAGTTTCGTCGAACGACAGGTTCGAGCCAGACAGCAGACGCTTCAGCGCTTCGATGTCGTCGAGGCGTCCCTGGACGCTGTGGCCGATCTTCCCCCGCACCATGGCCGCGTCGAACACGACGTCGTGGCCGCTGGTCAGAGCAAAGGCGCGCAAAGCACCGCCCAAGTCCTGCCGGGAAATGGCGTAGATCTTGTAGCTGTCCTGCGCGTAGGCGTGGGTCGCCGCGGCCAGGGCGAGCCCTGATACCATACAGCTCTGCAACATAGACCGGGTACTGCGCGTCTTCGGGGCCATGCTCTACCGCTTCCTGATCGAGGCGCTTCGCACGCCGCCGACCTTAAGACGCGACGCGGCTCCGCTTCCCCTCTCTCAGGATCGTGAATTTTACGCGACAGTGTTGAATGCGATTCAACGAGACCGGAGGACGATCGTGCTGTCCCCGCCCCGGTCGATCCGCAGCGGAAAGGCGGCGGCGACGGTGTCGACGAAGTCCTCGGGCCGTCCGGTATGGAACACCCCGCTGACACGGATTTCCGCAAGCTGCGGCTCCGCCAGCAGAATCTGCGTTCCGCCGTACCGGTTCAGGTCCGCGACCACGTCGCCGAGCGGCGCGTCGTCCAGGATCATGCGGCCATAGCGCCAAGCCTGCACCTTGCGCAGGTCCACCTCCCGAGTCGTGACCGAGGTCCCCGAGGCGACGTCCGCCTGCTCGCCAGGCTCCAGCATGGCGATCGGCGTCAGTGGCGGGGCGGGCGCGGCTGCGCCGACGAACTCGGGCCGGGCGGCCTCGCGGCCGGACGACCCCGCCCGGCGATAGATCGCGACGCGGCCCTCCTCCAGCGTCACGCGCGCCAGATCGCCGATCCGGCGCACCTCGAACGCGGTGCCGATGGCGCGCACCTCGTCCTGGCCGACGAACACCCGGAAGGGGCGGGAGGGATCCTTGGCCACCTGGAAGAAGGCTTGGCCATGGTCGAGCACCAGCCGACGCTCCTTTTCGCTGAAGCGAATCTGCAGGCGGGTGTCGGTATTGAGCAGCACGCTGGACCCATCCGCCAGCCGGGCCCGCTTCTGCCGCCCGGGGGCGGTCTGGAGCACCCGGGCACCGTCCAGCGCCATGTAGCCCGCAAGCCCGGCGAAGCTGGCCGCCATCGCGCCGCCGGCCCCGCCGAACACAGCTGAACGGCGGCTCAGGCGAGGGCGCGGGCGGACCGGCGCCCGCAGGCGCCGCAGGGCGGCGCGCGCCTCCTCCGTGGCCACCAGATCGCGCACGCCGTCCCATGTGGCCAGGGCGTCGGCATAAGCCTCGCCGTGCGCCGGATCGGCCTCCAGCCACAGGCGGAAGCCCTCCTCGTCGGCGCGCGTCAGCTGGTCGGAGTTCAGCCGCACGACCCAGGCGGCGGCCGCCTCCCCAAGGGAATAGCCCACGTCGGTCATTGCGCAAGCCGAAGCCGCAGGTGGTGCAGGGCGCGGGTGATGTGCCGCTCCACCGCCTTCACGCCGATGGCGTATCGGGCGGCGATCTGTGTGTAGGTCAGTCCGTCCTCTCGATTGAGCAAGAACATCTCGCGCGTGTCCGTCGGCAGTTCCCCCAGGGCTGCGACCAAACGCGCCAGGGCCTGCCTCCCTTCAAAGACGCGATCGGGGGGCGCTTCCCCGCTCAGGAGCAGAAAATCTTCGACGGGCCGATGTTGCGCCTCGCGGTCCACCTTGGCCTTGCGGGCGCGGCTGACCAGCACGTTGGAGGCGATGGTGAAGAGGTAGGCTTCGGCATTCTGGACCAGGGCGTCGTCGGTCCGGGCCAGGCGGAGGAACACATCCTGCGTGCAGTCCTCCGCCTGGTCGCGCGCCACGCCCTTGCGCACGAAGTAGCGGACCAGGGGCTTGCGATAGCGGGCCGCCAAGGACTCCAGGCGGGCGGCGCGGCGCACGTCCTCGCTGGCGCTCAGGGTTTCGGAGGCGGCCATAGGCGTTCGCACATCTCGCTTCGCAAGCCTCGCAGCCGAAAGCCCTGCGACCTGGACTCGGTAAGACGCTGTAAGCGGCTCGCCCCCTATACGCCGGGCTTGCGACGTTCTGTAGCAAGGGCGGCGGCGCATAGCCGGCGAGGGCGCCGAGGCCGCCCCTCTAAGGCGTGCGCGCCTGATGGAATGACGGTACAGCAACAGTTTGAAGAGCCCCCCGCCTGTCGTCTCTCGTCCAGACGTCAGCGCCCCGGGGTGTCCAGAAGGCAGGCTCAGGCGTCGCCGCGGCGCAAGGCGACCCCGGTCGGACGGAACTGCGGTTCAGCGACGGGCGTAGAGCGAGACCCAATGGCGAGGCGCGCGGGCTGATGGTGAACCGGATCGTCGCATCGGCAGGCGGCAACCGCCTCGGCGCCATGGTCAACGACTTCGACTGGGGGGCCACCTCATTGGGGCCGATCGACGGCTGGTCCGTCGCGCTGAGCACGGCGGTGGCGATGCTGCTGCCCTCGCCGGTGCCCATCGTGCTGCTGTGGGGCGAGCACGGCGTGATGATCTACAACGACGCCTATGCCGAGTTCGCCGGCAGCCGCCATCCCCGCCTGCTCGGCTCCAAGGTCCGGGAGGGCTGGCCCGAGGTCGCCGACTTCAACGACAACGTCATGCGGGTCGGCCTGGCGGGCGGAACGCTCTCCTACAAGGACCAGGAGCTGATCCTGGACCGGTACGGCGAGCCGCTCACCGCCTGGATGAACCTCGATTACTCGCCGGTGCTGGACGACGACGGCCACCCGGCGGGGGTGATCGCCATCGTGCTGGACACCACCGAGCGGATCCTCGCCGAACGCCGGCTCATCGAGAGCGAGAGGCGCGCCCGCCAGAACGCCGAGCGCATCCAGATGGCCCTGGCCGCGGGCGCGGTCATCGGCACCTGGATCTGGGAGCTGCCGGAGGACCGCTTCACCGTCGACGAGGGTTTCGCCCGCCATTTCGGTCTGGACCCCGCGATCGGCCGCGAAGGGCTGAGCCTCGCCCAGATCGTGGAGACGGTCCATCCGGACGACCGTCCCGGGCTGGCGGCCGCGATCGAGGAGGGGATCGCCCGGGGCGGTCCCTACGCCCACCAGTACCGCGTCCGGCGATACGACGGCCGCTACTACTGGCTGGAGGCCAATGGCCGGATCGACCGGGCGCCGGACGGCTCGGTGCGTTTCCCCGGCGTGCTGATCGACCTGGAGGGCCGCCTCGCCCTGGAAGCTGAGCGCGACCGGGCGGTCGAGGCCCTGCGCACGCTCAACGAGCAGCTGGAGCAGCGGGTGGCGGACCGCACCGCCGAGCTGATGCGCACCGAGGAGGCCCTGCGCCAGTCGCAGAAGATGGAGGCGGTGGGCCAGCTGACCGGCGGCCTCGCCCACGACTTCAACAACCTGCTGGCCGGGGTCTCTGGTGCGCTGGAGCTGATTAACGTGCGGCTGGCCCAGGGCCGGCTCGCCGACGTCGACCGCTACATGGTGGCCGCCCAGGGCGCCACGAAGCGGGCGGCTGCGCTGACCCACCGCCTGCTCGCCTTCTCCCGCCGCCAGACGCTCGCGCCCAAGCCCACCAACGTCAACGTGCTGGTCCGCGGCATGAGCGAGCTGATCGCGCGGACGGTCGGCCCCTCGATCGCGGTGGAGACGGCGGAGGCCTCCGGCCTGTGGATGGCGCTGGTGGATGCGCCGCAGCTGGAGAACGCCCTGCTGAACCTGTGCATCAACGCCCGCGACGCCATGCCGAACGGCGGGCGGATCACCATAGAGACGGCCAACAAGTGGCTCGACTACTCGGCGGCCAAGCGGCACGACGTGCCGGAGGGGCAGTACCTGTCGCTCTGCGTCACCGACACCGGCACGGGCATGACGGCGGACGTGATGACCAAGGCGTTCGACCCGTTCTTCACGACCAAGCCGATGGGGCAGGGGACGGGGCTGGGCCTCAGCATGATCTACGGCTTCGCCCAGCAGTCGGGCGGACAGGTCCGAATCTATTCGGAGTTGGGGCAGGGCACCACCGTGTGCATCTACCTGCCCCGTTTCTACGGCGCCGCCGAGGAGGAGGCCCTCGTCCCTCACGTGGTCCCAGCGCGGCCGGGCGGGGCGGGGGAGACCGTGCTGGTGGTCGACGACGAGCCCACGGTGCGCCTGCTGATCGCCGACGTGCTGGCGGACCAGGGCTATACCGTGATCGAGGCGCACGACAGCGTCGCCGGGCTGAAGCTGCTGCAGTCGGACTCGCGCATCGACCTGCTGATCACCGACGTGGGGCTGCCCGGAGGCATGAACGGCCGCCAGATGGCCGACGCCGGGCGCGCGACGCGGCCCGAGCTGAAGGTGCTGTTCATTACCGGCTACGCCGAGAACGCCATGCTCAACAGCGGCCATCTGGAGCCCGGGATGCAGGTGCTGACCAAACCCTTCCCGGTGGACACGCTGGTGAGCCGTGTCGGCGATCTCGTCAGGGACCCCGGCGCCGCCGGGGTCTGAGCCGGGGGCCAGCCGGGGTCAGCCCGGCCAGATGCGCAGGATCTCGACCTCGCCGCCGGCGACGCGGGGGGTGTCGCCGACCTCCCGCCCGAGCAACGCCTGGCCGAGCGGCGAGACGTAGGAGACCGCGCCGTGCGCCGGATCGGCCTCGTCCTCGCCGACCACGCGGAAGGTCTGCACCCGGCCGTCGTCGCGCTCGAACTCGACGGTGTCGCCCAGCTGCACGCCCTTTTTGGCGGGATCGCGCAGGGTCAGCTGGGCGCTGGCGCGGCGGGCGGAATAGTAGCGCAGGTCGCGCGTGGCCCGGGCCATGGCGGTGCGGTCCGCCCCCACGTCGCCGCCGGCCTGCGCCGCCGAGTAGGCGGCCCGCGCGGCGGCGAGCGCGGCCTCCAGGTGGGCCAGGCCGCTGGCGGTGACCAGGTTGGGGTGGGAGGAGACCGGGCGGTCCGGCAGGTCCGCCGCCGCCGACTCCGCATCCTCTTCTTTCCGGAAGGCTACGCTCACGGGTGCAGAAGCCGAAAGGACCGCGGGCGTTCCGAGCGGCTGGACAGGTTGGTGGGGGCGTTCAGGGCGGCGTTTCCGTCTGTGGACTGACGAGGAGATCGCCCGTACGGGGACCGGGCCGCACCGTCCAGCCCGGCTTGAGCGTCAGGGTCCAGCCTTCGCCCGCCAGGCTTCCGGGGCGCAGCCGGCCGGCGGGGACGGTCACGACCTTCCAGTCCTTGTCGAGCATGGCCCCGCCCTCGGCCACCTCCAGCACGCCCCACGCCGCGGTGAGGCGCAGGGTCGGATAGACCGTGCCGGCCCCGTCGAGCGGCTGCAGCGTGGAGGGGTTGAACTGGACGTTGGAGTGCAGCATCGGCGCGATCAGCACGGGGCCGTCCACCAGCCTGGCCCTCAGCTGCGCCATGCGGGCCTGGCGGGCCGCTTCGCGCTGCGCCTCCGCCGCGCGAAGTTGGCCTTGTGGATCATAGCGGGCGGTGCGGACCTGGGCCGCCGCGTCCGGCTCGGAGGGCAGGGGCGTCCTCAGCGCGGCCTGCAGCAGCTGGTCGAACCGGGCGCCGGCGATGAAGCGCGGCCGCCAGTCCGGGGCCGCCTGGTCGAGCAGCAGGCCGTAGGCGGGTCCGGTCGCATAAGCGAACGAGCGCACGAAGCTGGGATCGGCGAGGTGACGGGTCAGATCGCTCCGGGCGTAGGCGATGCGCGCCTGCGGCGTGTCGAGGCCGAGGCGGACTCCGGTGTACTCGGCCGAGCCCTCGATCCGCTCCAGCAGCGCCTCCTGCGCCTGTGCCCCCGGGAAGCGGCGATAGCGTTCAGCCCTGAATAGCAGGGCGTCGCGCGTGGCGGCGTCGCGCTGGGCCTCGCCGCCAGCCCCCAGCGCCGCCGAGAGGGCGCGCCATTCCAGCTGCAGCCAATAGCGCCCCTCCAGCGTGTCGAGGTGGTGGTTGTCCCCGTCGTCGGCGGTCGTCAGGCCCAGGGCCGGTTGGATGCGGTGGAACATCTCGTGGGCGAGGGTCACGTGGCGCGCGGCGTCGTCGGGCGACAGCGGCCACATCAGTTGTGTCCAACGGACCCCCAGCCAATCCGTCGGCGAGTCGGAGATGTTGACCGCCTCCGGCAGGCGGCCGGTGAACACCCCGTTCAGGGGCGTCAGCTCGCCTTGGCCCGCCGCCCGGTTGGCCGCTGCGAACCGGCTCTCCGGCGCGACCAGCAGGATGGGGCCGTACAGGGCGCGCCCCCACAGGCGGCCGCCGTCCTTGTCGCTGATCGCCTTGGCCTCGGCGAACACCGCCTGCGCCTGGGCCGCGTCGATCGGCGCCGCCATGGCGCGAACCGGCAAGGTCGTCAGCATAGCGGACAGAACGAGCAGGATTTTCACGTCCAGCCTCACGCGGCGCTTTCAACCTTGGTCGCGCCGCCGCGCGGCAGCGTCAACCGGCAGGGCGCCTGTTCGGGCCGGAAGGGTGCGCGCGCTCGCTCGTCCCCTCGTCGCGCGCCTCGGGCGGCGCGGCGTCGCGGGACGAACGCAGTGCTTGTCCGGGCTGCGGGCGGCGCCTACACAGCCGCCCAGCGTGCGGCGGCGTCGAGCGGCCCCCGCCCCGTCTCCCGCACCCACTCCCGCACCCTCTCCCCCGGAGCGCACCCCTTGCTGCAGATCGACGGGCTCGTCTTCAACGCCTGGGGCCGCAGGTTCTTCGACGGCGCCAGCGTCGCCATCCCGCCGGACGCCAAGGTGGGCCTCGCCGGCCGCAACGGGGTGGGCAAGTCCACCCTGTTCAAGCTGATCACCGGCGAGCTGCAGCCCGACGGCGGCACGGTGGAAATCCCCCGCGCCGCGCGCATGGCCGCCGTGGCCCAGGAGCACCCCGCCACTCCCGTCAGCCTGATCGACACCATCCTGGCCGCCGACGTGGAGCGCAGCGCGCTGTACGCCGAGCTGGAGACGGCCGCGCCGGAGCGGATGGGCGAGATCTGGGGCCGCCTGATCGAGATCGACGCCGACCGCGCCCCAGCCCGCGCCGCCGAAATCCTCGCCGGCCTCGGCTTCTCCACCGCCGACCTGGACCGGGCGATGAGCGAGTTCTCGGGCGGCTGGCGGATGCGCGTGGCGCTGGCGGCGGCCCTGTTCGCCGAGCCGGACCTGCTGCTGCTGGACGAGCCGACCAACTACCTGGACCTGGAAGGCGCCCTGTGGCTGGAGGCGCGGCTGAAGAAGTACCCGCACTCCGCCCTGATCATCAGCCACGACCGCGAGCTGCTGAACAGCTCGGTGGACTTCATCCTGCACGTCCAGGGCGGCAAGCTGGAGCTGTACACCGGCGGCTACGACGACTTCGAGCGGCGCCTGGCCGAGAAGACCCGCCTGCAGGCCGCCACCCGCCTGAAGCAGGAGGCGGAGCGCGCCCACCTGCAGAGCTTCATCGACCGCTTCAAGGCCAAGGCCAGCAAGGCGGCCCAGGCCCAGTCGCGGGTGAAGCGGCTGGCCAAGCTGGCGCCGATCGCCGAGAGCGCGTCCGAGCGGGTCGCGCCCTTCGTCCTGCCGTCGCCCGCCCGCCCGCTGGCCCCGCCGCTGGTGAGCCTGGAGGGCGTTTCGGTCGGCTATGAAGATGGCCCGGCCATCCTGTCCGACCTGAACCTGCGGCTGGACGTGGACGACCGCATCGGCCTTCTGGGCGTCAACGGCGCGGGCAAGTCCACCTTCGCCAAGATGATCGCCGGCGCCCTGGCTACCACCGGCGGGCGGATGCACCGGGAGCGGCGCATCCAGGTGGGCTGGTTCCACCAGCACCAGATCGAGGCGCTGGACCCGGACGACACCCCGCTGGAGATCATCCGCCGCGAGATGAAGGAGGCGTCGGAGAGCTCCCGCCGCTCGCGCCTGGCCCAGTTCGGCCTGGGCTTCGACAAGCAGGAGACCACCGTGGCCGACCTGTCCGGCGGCGAGCGGGCGCGGCTGCTGCTGAACCTGGTGGCCATGAGCGCGCCGCATCTGCTGATCCTGGACGAGCCGACCAACCATCTGGACATCGACAGCCGCCGCGCCCTGCTGGACGCCCTCAACGACTATGAGGGGGCGGTCATCCTGATCACCCACGACCGCTCGCTGATGGAGCTGGTGGCGGATCGGCTGTGGCTGGCGGCCGACGGGCATGTGCGCCCGTTCGACGGCGACATGGACGACTACGCCCGCTTCGTTTTGGACCGCGCCCGCCAGGGCGCGCGCCCGACCCAGGTCGGCGGAAATCCGAAGAAGTCGAAGCGGTCCAAGGCGGTCGCCTAGGCGCGCGCGTCACAGGGTAGGGACCGCGGGGCGCCGCGGCGTCCCTGCAACGGGCGCGGCTGACACGCGCTATCCAGGCGGAGAGCGCTTCAGCTCCGGACCGCGAGGATCATGGCGAAGCTCGGATCAGGCGCGGGGGAGGGCGGTCAGGGCGCGGTGATCAATCTCCCGCACCTGCGCGCCATCGTCGCCGACCTGTCCGAAGGCGTGATCCTGGTGGAGGAGGACGGGCGTATCGCCTGGGCCAACCCGGCGGCGCTGGCCATGCACGGCTGCGGCGCGCTGGAGGACCTGGGCGGGACGGCAAAGGCCTATCAGGCGCGGTTCGATCTCGCCTACCGCGACGGGCGCGCGCTGCCCCAGGACGACTATCCGATGGCGCGGCTGCTCGCCGGGGACGTCTTCGACGACCTGCTGGTTGAACTCCGGCGCAAGGACCAGCCGGGGCGGCTGCACATCCTGCAGATGCGCGGCGTCCGCCTGCCCTCGGCGGGCGAAGCGGCGGGCGGCTTCGCCCTGGTCCTCTGCGACGTCACCGAGGCGGTCGAGGCGGAGGAGCGCTTCGAGCGCATGTTCAACGCCAACCCCGCGCCGGCGGTGATCATCCGGGTGGACGACCTGCGCTACGTGCGCGCCAACGAGGGCTTCCTGCAGCTGAGCGGCCATGAGCACGACGATCTCGTCGGCCGCAGCCTGTACGACCTGGACATCCTCGCCGGCGCCGAGCAGCGCGAGCTGGCCAAGACCCGGCTGGCCGAATGGCGCACCATCCCGCAGATGGAGGGCGAACTGCCCCTGCCGACCGGCGCCACCAAGCTGGTGATCCTGGCCGGCCACCCGGTGGAGATGGGCGACGCCAGGTGCATCATCTTCACCTTCGCCGACCTGGAGCCGCGTCGCCGGGCGGAGGCGGCGCTGCGCCAGAGCGAGGAGCGGTTCGCCAAGTCCTTCCGCCTGGCCCCCATCCCGATGAAGCTGTCCACGCTGGACGGTCACCGCATCCTGAACGTCAACCACGCCTTCCTGCAGATCACCGGATGGACCTACGAGGAGGTGGTGGGCCGTAAACCCGCCGACCTGGAGCTGTGGGAGAGCGGAACGGTGCGGCGCGAGGTAGAGCGGCGGCTGGCGGAGTCCGGCTCGCTGCGCGCCCACGAGCTGAAGCTGAAGGCCAAGGACGGGCGCCTGATCGACTGTCTCGTCTCCGCCGAGACGGTCACCATCAACGGCCAGCTCTGCATCCTGTCGGTGCTGCAGGACATCAGCGAGCGCAAGCGCACGGAGCTGGAGCTGATCACCGCCATCGAGGCGGCCATGCAGGACTCCTCCTGGCTCAGCCGCAACATCCTGGACAAGCTGGCGACGCTGCGCACCGCCAAGCCGCCCGCAGCGGGGCCGCCGCCTCCCGCCGTGGAGCTGACCCGCCGCGAGCGCGAGGTGATCGAGCTGATCGCCCGAGGCAAGAGCGACGCCGCCATCGCCGACGCCCTCCGCCTCAGCCGCAACACGGTGAGGAATCACGTGGCCCGCCTGTACGCCAAGATCGGCGTGCATAACCGCAGCGAGGCCGTGGTCTGGGCGCGCGAGCGCGGCCACATGAACCGCGGCGACCAGACGTCCAAAGACCAGAAATCCTGAAGAAACCGCACGAATGGGCGCCCCTGCACCCAGTGCGCAGGTGCAGGCGCATCTTTGTGGCAAAGTGAAGCGCCGTTACCTCCTGTACGCCGGAAAGCTCCGGCAATGGGCGCGTCCGCCCCAGGGAGGTAAAAATGTCCATCCTGGCATGGATCGTACTTGGAATAATCGCAGGCTTCATCGGAAGCAAGATCGTCAACCGGACAGGCGAGGGGCTGGTCCTCGACCTTGTGCTTGGCGTGGTCGGCGCACTGGTCGGCGGTTTCCTGTTCAATGCTTTCGGCCATGAGGGCGTGACGGGGCTGAATCTGTACAGCCTGCTGGTGGCCGTCGTCGGCGCGGTGGTGGTGCTGTTCGCCTACCGCTTGGTCGTCACGCGCGCCTGAACCTCCGTCCGCATCCCTCAGCGCCCCTCGCGGGGCATCCCCAAAGGAGCAAGATCATGACCCAGACGATCACCGGACTGTTCGACAGCTACGACGACGCCCGCCGCGCGGTGCAGGACCTGGAAGCCGCCGGCGTACCCCATCGCGACATCAGCCTGATCGCCAACAACGCCCGCGGCGAGCACGTCGTGCACGGCGACCATGCTGATGGCGCGGCGGAAGCGGACGTGGGCAAGGGCGCCGGCCTCGGCGCCACCGTCGGCGGCGTGGGCGGGCTTCTGGCCGGGCTCGGCATGGTGGCCATCCCGGGCCTCGGCCCCGTGGTCGCCGCCGGCTGGCTGGCCTCCACCGCCGTCGGCGCCATCGGCGGGGCCGTGGTCGGCGGCGCGACGGGCGGCATCGTCAACGCCCTGACCCACGCGGGCGTGCGCGAGGACGACGCCCATGTCTACGCCGAGGGCGTGCGCCGGGGCGGGACGCTGGTGACCGCCAAGGTTGGCGAGGACCTGGTCTCCACCGCGAAGGCCATCCTCACCGACCAGAGCACCGTGGACGTGACCGCCCGGCGCGACCTGTACCGCGTCCAGGGCTGGTCGCGGTTCAACCCGTCCGCCCCGGACTACACGGTCGAGGAGATCGAGGCCGACCGCCGGCTGCATCGCCTCTGAAACCCGGCCCATGACAAGGAGCGTCCCCGTGAACACCCCCCGTCTGATCCTCTACGCCGCAGCGTCGCTGGCGCTGGGCGGCTCGGTCCTGGCCCAGGCCTCCGGCGGCCCGGACGCCAAGGGCAATGCGCCCCTGAAGGACGCGCACACCATCGGCGACGGCGCGGCCACGCCGGGCGCCAACTCCTTCACCCGCGCCCAGGCGCGCCAGCACATCCTGAACGCCGGATACACGGCGGTGTCCGACCTGACCAAGGGGGCGGACGGTGTGTGGCGCGGCATGGCGATGAAGGGCGGGACGCCCGTGCCTGTCGCCCTCGACTTCAAGGGCAACGTCGCGGAGGCGGCCGCCCACTAGTCGCGGCGTCAGATGAGCTGATCACCTCAAGCCATTCTCGCAAAAGGAGTTCATCCATGAAGATCAAGCTGATGATCACCGCGTTGACGGCCGCCGCCTCCTTGTCCGGCGCGGCCCAGGCCGGATGCCTCGGCGGCGCGGCTGTGGGCGGCGTGGCGGGCCACTTCGCCGGCCACCACGCCCTGCTGGGCGCGGCGGCGGGCTGCGCAGTGGGCCATTTTGCGGGCCGGCACCGCTACGTCCGCACCCGCGGGTACGCCCACCGTTAGAGCGGGCGCCCGCCACCCGGCGACGACGTCGGAGGGGATCGAGCAGGGCGGCGGCGACAGGGTTCGCCGCCGCCCTTGCACGTCCCCAGCCGGATCGATCTAGGTTAGAGTTTCCCGCCGACTGAGGCGGGCGCCCTGCCGCGCCGTCTTGTGGCGTCGATGCAGGGCTGACGCGTGAGCGAGGAACCACGGAGGGCGGGAGATGCGGGGGGGCAGCTGCGCCTCACCCCGCTGCTGCGCTGCTATTTCGCCGAGCGCGACCTGCTGGTGCGTCTGTTCGCGGCGCGGCTCGGCTCGCGGGCGGCGGCCGAGGACGTGGTGCAGGAGGTCTATCTGCGGCTGGTCCGATCGGGCGAAGAGGGCGAGGCGGTCGATCATCCCTCCGCCTACCTGTACCGGCTGGGCTTGAACCTGGCCCTGGACCAGACCCGCAGCGAGGCCCGCCGTCGGCGGCGCGAGGGGAGCTGGATGCACGAGCGGAGCGGCGGCGAGGTCGGCGGCGAGGCGGCGACCGCCGCGCGGGACGAGCTGCGCCGGGTGCTGACGAGCATCCAGGGCCTGAAGCCGCGTACCCAGGAGGTGTTCCGCCTGCACAAGCTGGAGGGCCTGAGCCACGCCGAGGTGGCCGCCCGGCTCGGCGTCTCCAAGAGCGCGGTCGAGAAGCACATGGCCACCGCGCTCCGGGCGGCGGTGGAGGCGCTGCGATGAAGGCCCTTCGGTTCACCGCCGCCAAGTCCCTGGAGGGGGAGGCGCTGGAGTGGCTGGTCCGCAGCCGCTCGCCCGAGTTCGACGACGCCGCGGGGCTGCGGGCGTGGCTGGCGACCTCCGAAGCGCACGGCCGCGCCTTCGACGCCCAGCTTGAGCGGCTGGAGCGGCTGGACGCCCTGGTCCCGGCCCTGCGCGAGGAGATGGCCCAGCCGCCCGTCGCCCAGCCGCGCGTCGTCCAGGCGCGCTCGGCGGGGGCGGCGCCCCGCTATGCGGCGGCGGCGGGGCTGGCGGCGGCCTGCGTCGCGCTGGCCCTGTTCGCCGTCCTCGGCCGCGAGCCGCAGCGCTCGGTCGTCGCCACCGCCGCGGGGCAGAGCCGCACGCTCAGCCTGGAGAGCGGCGCGTCTATCGCCGTCGGCCCGGACGCGCGGGTCGATCTCATCTCCCTGCCTGAAGGCGCCAAGGTGATCATGGGGCGGGGCGACGCCCGGTTCCGCGCGCCGGGGGCGGCGCCGCTGCTGATCGTGGCGGGCGACGATCTGGTGCGGGTCTCCGACGCCTCCGCCGCCGTGCACCGCCGCAACGGGCGGCTGAGCATCGTCACCGCGGGCGGCCCCGTGTCCATCGGCCCCGTGTCGGGCGGGCGGGGGCCGCGGGTGACCCTGCCGCCCGGCTCGCGCCTGGACCATGTGGAGGGCACGACGGTGTTCCAGGTCCACCAGCCGGGCGCCGCCGACATCCTCATCCGATAAATCCTCCTCCTCGCCGGTGAGGTAGGGCCCGCAGGGCGCCGTCTGTGCGCCGATGTCAGGGTCGGGACGCACGATGGCGGTCAGTCGCGGGATCAGGGGGCGGTCGCTCGCCCTGGCGGGTCTTTGCCTGCTGCTGTCCCCGGCGGCGCGGGCGGCGGTCGTGCGGGTCCCTCGGGTGGAGCTGACCCCCGCGCAGATGTCCGGCCTCGGCGTGCGGACCGCGCCGCTGCGTCCCGCCGCCGGCCGCCCGGTCGCCAGCCTGCCCGCCACCTTCCAACCGCCGCCGAACGGCCGCGCGGCCGTCAGCGCGCCCTTCGCCGGCGTGATCCAGCAGGTGTCGGTGATGGAGGGCCAGCCGGTGCGGCGGGGCCAGACGCTGGCGACCCTGTTCAGCCGCGACGCGCTGAACGCCTCCGCCGAGGCGGCCCAGGCTTCCGCCGACGCCACGCTGGCGGCCCAGGCCCAGCGGCGCACGGCGCTGCTGGTGCGCGAGGGCATCGTGGCCGGCGCCCGGGGCGAGGAGGCGGACGCCAGGCTGAAGAGCGCGCAGGCCATGCTCGCCGCCAAGTCCATCGCCGTGCGCTCGGCGGGGGCGGACCTGCACGGCCGCTACACCCTGCGTGCGCCCTTCGCCGGGCGGGTGGCGCATGTGGGGGTGCAGGCGGGGCAGGGGCTGGAGGCGATGGGCCTGGCCTTCCTGATCGACCGTACCGACCGCATCCAGGCCTATGCCGACATGCCCGCCGCCCTGGCGGGCAAGGTCAGGGTCGGCGATCCGGCGCGGGTGGAGGGGGCGAGCGGGACCGTCGTCTCCGTCGGCTCGGAGATCGACCCCAAGACCCGCTCGATCCCCCTGCTGGTCGAGGCGCCGCCGCGGCCCGACTTCACCCCTGGCCGACTGACACGGCTGGAGGTGCTGGACGGGCGCGGCGGCGGCCAGCTGATCGACCGCGGCGCCCTGATCCGCGTGCAGGACCAGGACGTGGTGTTCGCCCGCAAGGGCAACGGTTTTGCGCTCACGCCTGTCCAGGTGCTGGGCTTCCGCGACGGCCAGGCGGAGCTGAAGACCGGCCTGGCCGACGGGACGCAGGTCGCCGTCAGCGGGGTCAGCCAGATGAAGTCGGCGCTCGAGAAGTGACGACGTGCTGAAGCGGCTCATCGACCTTTCGCTGGCGCAGCGCTGGCTGGTGCTGCTGGCCTTCGCCGGCCTGGCGCTGGCGGGGCTGAACGCCGTGCGCGGCCTGCCCATCGACGCCTTCCCCGACGTCTCGCCGACCCAGGTGGAGATGATCTTCAAGGCCCCCGGCATGACGCCGGAGGAGGTAGAGAGCCAGCTGGTCGCGCCGCTGGAGCAGGAACTGCTCGGCATCCCGAAACAGCAGTCGCTCCGCTCCACCTCCAAGTACGCGATCGCCGACCTGACGCTCACCTTCGAGGAGGGGACCGACCTGTACTGGGCGCGCGAGCAGGTGGCCCAGCGCCTGAACCAGGCCAAGGACATGATCCCGCCCCAGGCGACCGGCGGCCTGGCGCCGATCTCCACGCCCCTGTCCGACGTGCTGATGTTCACGGTGGAAGGCGGGAACATCGACCTGACCGAGCGGCGCAGCCTGGTGGACTGGGTGCTGCGCCCGGCGATCCGCGAGCTGCCCGGCGTGGCGGACCTGAACGCCCTGGGCGGCCTGGTGAAGGCCTATCAGGTCGTGCCCGACCCCGCGGCGCTCGCCCGCGCCGGCCTGACCACCGCCGACCTGAAGGGCGCCATCGAAGCGGCGAACAAGAACGACGGCGCCGGCCGGCTGGCGGAAAGCGAGCAGGCGCTGATCGTGCGCAGCATCGGCGCGATCCAGACCCTGGACGACCTGCGCGAGATCGTCGTGCCGCTGAAGGGCGGCGGCCAGGCGCGCCTGGGCGACCTCGCCGAGGTCCGCACCGACGCCCTGACCCGCTACGGCGCCGTCACCAAGGACGGGCAGGGGGAGGCGGCGGAGGGCATCGTCCTGACCCTGAAGGGCGCGGACGCCAACAAGGTGGTGAAGGCCGCGCAGGACAAGTTCGCCGAGCTGCAGCCCCAGCTGCCCAAGGGCGTGCACATCCGGGTGTTCTACAACCGCTCGGAGCTGATCCAGCGGGCGGTGCGCACCGTGGTCGAGGCGCTGCTCGAGGCGGTGCTGTTCGTGGTGGCGCTGCTGGTGATCTTCCTGGGCGACCTGCGGGCGTCGGTGGTCGTGGCGCTGACCCTGCCCATGGCGACCCTGGCCACGGTCCTGCTGATGCGCCTGACCGGCATCTCCGCCAACCTGATGAGCCTCGGCGGCTTGGCCATCGCCATCGGGATGCTGGTCGACGGCGGGGTGGTGATGGTCGAGAACGCCGCGGAGCGCCTGGCCGAGGACGGCGGCCGCCGCCCCCGCCGCGAGGTGGTGGGCCAGGCGGCCCGGGAGGTCGCCGCCCCGGTGTTCGCCGGCGTGCTGATCATCTGCCTGGTGTTCACCCCCCTGCTGTCGCTGCAGGGCCAGGAGGGCAAGATGTTCTCCCCCGTGGCGCTGATCATCGTCTACGCCTTGGCCGGCTCGCTGCTGCTGAGCATGACGTTCACGCCGGCGCTGGCCTCGCTGGTGCTGGCGAGCAACCGCAAGGGCCAAAGGCCGCGCCAGGCCTGGGTCATGCGGCGGATCACCCCCGCCTACCGCGCCCTGCTGCGGGGCGCGCTGGGGCGGCCGCGGCTGGTGGTGGGGATCGCCTTGGCGGGCATGGCGCTGGCGGTGTTCGCCTACTTCCTGGTCGGCAAGAGCTTCATCCCCCAGCTCGACGAGGGCACGCTGGTGATGCAGCTGACCAAGCAGCCGTCCATCGACCTGAAGCGCTCCCTGGACCTGGATACCCGCATCCAGAAGGCGATCCTGAAAGCCGTGCCGGAAGTGGCCGACGTGGTCAGCCGCACCGGCTCGGACCAGCTCGGCCTGGACCCCATGGGGCTGAACGAGACCGACACCTTCATCATGCTGAAGCCCAAGTCGACCTGGCGGGTGAAGAAGATCGACTGGGTGCAGGGCCAGATCCGCCAGGTCATGGCGGCCTATCCAGGGACCCAGCCCACCTTCACCCAACCGATCGCCATGCGGACCGACGAGATGCTGACCGGCGCGCGCGGCCAGGTGGTGGTCAAGATCTTCGGCAAGGACCTGGACGTCCTGTCCCGGCTCGCCGCCCAGACCCGCGACGTGGTGGGCGGGGTGAAGGGCGCCTCGGACCCGCTGACCACCGCCTCCGACCGGCTGTCGTACATGGAGCTGGACACCGTGCGCGCCGCCGCCGGCCGCGCCGGTCTGAGCATCAACGCCCTGCAGGACGAGATGCGCGCCGCCCTGGAGGGGACCGAGGCCGGCGTAGTGCGCGAGGTCGACCGGCGCACGCCCATCCTGATCCGCGGCCCCGCCAGCCTGAAGGACCATCCCGAGGACTTCCCCCAGATGGAGATCGCCGCGCCGGACGGCGGGGTGGCCCACGTGGAGGACGTGGCCAACGTCTCACGCCGCGACGGCCCGGTGCTGGTGGAGCGCGAGGAGGCCGAGCGCGTGGCCGTGGTCCAGGTCAACGTCTCGGGCCGCGCCCTGGTCGCCTACGTCAAGGACGCCCAGGCGGCGGTGCGCGCCAAGGTGAAGGTCCCCTCCGGCTACCGCATCGTCTGGAGCGGCCAGTTCGAGAGCCAGCAGCGCGCCTCCGCCCGGCTGTCGCTGGCGATCCCGGTGGCGCTGCTGCTGATCTGCGTGGTGCTGTACCTGACGCTGAACTCCATCCGGCAGATGGTGCTGATCCTGCTGAACATCCCCTTCGCCCTGGTCGGTGGGATGCTGACGCTGTGGATCACGGGGCAGTACCTGTCGGTGCCCGCCTCCATCGGCTTCATCGCCCTGCTCGGCATCGCCGTGCTGAACGGCCTGGTGCTGGTCAGCCATTTCAACGACATGCTGGCCGAGGACGTCCCGCTGGAGCGGGCGGTGCGCGAGGGGGCGGAGCGGCGGCTGCGCCCGGTGCTGATGACCGCCAGCATCACCGCCTTCGGGCTGGCGCCGCTGCTGTTCGCCAGCGGGCCGGGCTCGGAGATCCAGCGTCCCTTGGCGGCGGTGGTGGTGGGCGGGCTGGTCACCTCCACGCCCCTGACCCTGCTGATGCTGCCCATGCTGTTCCGCCGCTTCGGCGTGTCGAGGCGAAAGCAAGGAGCGCCCGCATGACCCGTGCGCTGCTCGCCCTGGCGGCCCTCGCGCTCGCCGCCCCCGCCGCGGCCGAGCCGTCAGCCGGCGGCTCGGCCATCGCTCCGCCGCCCGCGCTGATGGCCGCCCTGCCGCAGGAGGACCTGGCGCGCGCGGCGCTGGAGGACCACCCGGACGTGCTCGCCGCCAAGGCCCGGCTGGAGCAGGCGAAGGCGGAGGAGGAGAAGCTGCGCGTCGGCGGCCACGAGTTCGAGCTGCAGGCCGCCACCGGCCCGCGCGACGTGGAGCACGACCGCACCTACTACGAGGCCAACGCCCAGCTGACCCGCGCCTTCCGCCTGCCGGGCAAGGCGCGGCTGGACCGCCAGACCGGGGCCATCGGCGTAAAAGCCGCCGCCGACGAGGTGGACGACGCCCGCCACCAGACCGGCCTGACCCTCGCCGGCGCTTGGTTCGACTGGATCAAGGCCAGCGCGGAGGCCGAACTCGATCGCCAGACCGTGCAGGGGGCGCAGGCGGCGGCCCAGGCGCTGCGCCGCCGGGTGCAGCTGAAGGACGCCGCCCCGCTGGAGCTGGACCAGGCCAGCTCCGCCCTGGACCAGGCCAGGGCCAAGGCGGCGGCGAGCGACGGAGCGGCCCGCCAGGCGGCGCTGGCCCTGTCCCGCGGCTTCCCCGACCTGCCGCTCCCGGCTCGCCCTCCCGCGCTGCCCGCGCCGGCGGAGGTGGTCGCCCCTGGCGGCGGCTGGCACGACGCCATCATCGCCCGCAGCCACGAAATCCGCATCGCCCGTTACAAGGCCGAGCAGCAGCGGAGCATCGCCGCCCGCGCCCGCCTGGACGAGCACCCGGACCCCACCTTCGGCGTGCGCCTGTCGGACGAGTACAGCGGCCGCGAGAAGACCGCCCAGCTGGTCTTCTCCATCCCGTTCGGAGGGCGCTACCGCTCGGCCGAGGCCGCCGCCGCCGGGGCCATCGCCAGCGCCCTGCAGGCCCAGGCCACGCTGGTGGAGCGCCAGATCGCCGCCCTGGCGGACCAGGACGTGGCGGCGGTGGACTCCACGCTGAACGCCTGGCGCGCCGCCCACGACGCCCTGGCGACCGCCGGCGCGGCGGCGGAGCGGATGCAGCGCGCCTATGGCCTGGGCGAGAAGGATCTAAGCGAGCTGCTGATCTCCAACGGCCAGCTATATGAGGCGCGCCGCACCGAGGCGGACGCCCGCGTCGCCGCCTGGAACGCAGAGGCCAAGCTGATGCTCGATTCTCACGCCCTGTGGGCCGACGCGGAGTGAGCGGCGCTCACCCTTTCGCTTGCGCCGCGATCCAGCGGTCGCCCACCTGCTGCAGGATGTCGAGCGGCACGCGGCCGGAGCCGAGCACGGCGCTGTGGAAGGCCTTCAGGTCGAACCGCGGCCCCAGCGCCTGCTTGGCCTTGGCGCGCAGCCCGGTGAAGACGGTGTGGCCCAGCTTGTAGCTGCAGGCCTGGCCGGGGGTGGCGCAGTAGCGCTCCACCTCGCGGGTGGCGAAGCCGGTCGCCTCGCCATCCTGCTGCACGAAGTAGTCGATCGCCTGCTCGCGGGTCCAGCGCAGGTGATGGATGCCGGTGTCCACCACGCAGCGGTTGGCGCGGAACAGCTGGAACTTCAGATAGCCGAGCCGGCCGAGGGGATCGTCGTCGTACATGCCCAGCTCGTCCGCCAGCTGTTCGGCGTAGAGCGCCCAGCCCTCGCCGTAGCCTGAGAAGCCGCCGGTCTTGCGGATCAGCGGCAGGTGCGTGTTGGACAAGGCCAGCCCGCCTTCGAGCTGGTGACCCGGCAGCCCCTCGTGGAACACGGTGGTGGCCAGGCAGAACTTTGGCCACTCCGCCGTGTCGTGCAGGTTGAAGTAGACGAGGCCCGGGCGCGAGCCGTCCAGCGCCGGCGACTGCGAGAAGGCGGAGGCGGCGCCGGCCTCCGTCTGCAGGGGCACGCGCCGCACCTCGAAGCGATAGGGCGGCATCCGCTCGAACGCCTGGGGCAGGCGGGTGCGGATGGCGGCGAGCCGGTCGTTGCAGTAGGCGATCGCCTGGACCTTGCCGGCGTCGGTGTTCGGGTAGAGCTGGGACGGGTCGCTGTACAGGTGCGCCATCCGCTGGCCCACCGTGCCCTGGGTCAGCCCCTGGCGCTGCAGCAGGCCGTCCAGCCGGGCGGAGATGTCGCGCGCCTGCTCCAGCCCGATGCGGTGCACCTCGTCGGGGCTGAGACCCGTGGTGGTGGTCGAGTGCAGGGCCGCCGCGTAGAAGGCCGCCCCGTCCCTGAACCGCCACACGCCCGCGTCGTGGCTGGCCGAGGCGCGCAGCCGCTTCGCCTCGGCGATCTGTCGGTCCAGCGCCGGGACGATCCGGGTTTCGTACAGCTGGGCGGCGCGCCGGGCGTAGTCGGGCGACAGGCCCTTGGCGGCGGCCCGCCGGGCGATGGAGGTCACCACCAGCGCCTGGTCGGTCGGGGTGCGGGTCTTCTCCAGCTGGACCAGGGCGGTGTCGAGCAGGAAGTCGGGCGGCGTGACGCCTAGCCCGGCGTCGTGACCCATGCGCTCGGTGTTGGCGTCGAGCTGCGCCCCGAACGCCTCCAGCCGGGCGAGGTAGGCGTCGGCGTCGGCCGCGGTCTCGATCTTGTGCTTGGTGTCCAGGAAGTCGGGCACGGCCTGGTAGGCGCCGGTCAGCTGGCTGACGGCGTAGGGGGAGGGGCCATAGGAGGCGCCGCCGAAATCGAACTTCTGCAGGGCGGCGGCGGACCGCCGGGTGTAGACCACCGTGTCGTAGTCCACCTGCGCCGGGGCGCTCAGCCGGTCCCGGTTCAACCCTTCCAGCCGGGCGAGCTGGCTGGAGGTCAGCGCCTTGGCCGCGGCGATCCCGGCGGCCGACTGGTCCGACAGCCGGCTCTTCAGGTCGGCGTTGCGGCCGGTGTCCAGGCCCAGCTGCGTCGCATTTTCGGGGCGTTGCCGCAGGTCTTCCTGGAACAGCTGGTCGAACAGGGCGTAGAGGGCTGTGTCGCCGCCCCCCGCCGGCGCCTCGGCCCGCGCCATGGGCGCATACAGGGCCGTGGCCGCCACCGACCCCATCACCTGACGACGCGTGAACATACTCGGTTCTCTCCTGGGAGAATCAACCTAGCCGGGCAGGCGTGCGCGATCCAGCGGCCGCGAAGCCGTTGGGGAGCGTTCGGCCAGGCTGGCGGCGGCGCCGACCTCTTTCTAGGGGAGTGGCGGTGACCTTTTCGCAAGTGCGATTGTGCGATACGGCGAGTTGCGCGTTGAGAGCAAGACCGTCGGTTCCTCGGCACGCGCCCAAAGCCCAAGCGCGGTGCGTGCAGCGCTTGCGGGTCATGGCCCCGAAACGAGGACACCGGGGCCCTTCACGTCCCTGCCGTCCGACGGGAGGCGGTCGGAAGGGGGTTCGGGCGACGCGCCCTCTTGGCGCGAGGGCCGCCAACTGCTGTATCACGGGCGCATGCAGTTCGATGTGTCGGCCGCCTTCCGCAACCAGACCTTGTTCGACAAGCTGGACGAAGGCGTGTGCTTCATAGAACGCCTTCCTGTCCGGGCGGATGGCCTGCGCGACTACGGCTACGTGGCGATGAACGCCGCGATGCAGGCGATGTTCGGGATCGGCGATCTGGCTGGCCAGTCTATCCGCGACAATTTCCCGAACGAGGCGGAGAGCTGGTACGACGACTATGACCGCGTCCTGGCCACGGGCCAGCCGGTCCGCTTTCAGCGCCGGTCGGACCCCCAGGGCATGGTGATCGAGATGTTCCTCTCCCGCGTCGACGATGGGGAGAAGCGGGCGGTGATGGTCGTGATGCGCGACGTCACGGCCGCGCTGCAGGCGGATGTCGCCCTGCGCCAGAGCGAGGACGCTCTTCGCGCGCTGAACGACGAACTGGAGCAGCGGGTCGAGGATCGCACGGCCGAGCGCGACCGCATGTGGGACACCTCGCCCGACCTGATGGTGGAGGCGTCGCTGGAGGGCGTCTACCAGCGGGCGAACCCGGCCTGGCGCACCATCCTGGGCTATGATCCGTCCGAGGTCGTCGGCCAGACGGCGGCGGACTTCACCCATCCCGAGGACATGAGGCTGATGCTCGACGCCCTGGCCACGGTGCAGGCCGAGACGCTGCCCAGCGTCAACCTGCGCTTCCGGTGCAAGGACGGCGGCTATCGCTGGGTCCAGTGGGTGGCGGCGCCGGCGGTGGGGCTCATCTTCGCGATCGGCCGCGACGTAAGCAAGGCCGTCGAGGCTGAGGACCAGCTGCGCCAGACCGAGGAGGCTCTGCGCCAGTCGCAGAAGATGGAGGCGGTGGGCCAGCTGACCGGCGGCGTCGCCCACGACTTCAACAACCTGCTGACCATCATCCGCTCCTCCATCGACTTCCTGCGCCGGCCCGACCTGCCGCAGGCGCGGCGGGAGCGGTATCTGGAAGCCGCTTCCGACACGGTGGACCGGGCGGCGAAGCTGACCGGCCAGCTGCTCGCCTTCGCCCGGCGGCTGGCGCTGAAGCCCGAGACCTTCAACGTGGTCGCCAAGGTCCGTGGCGTAGCGGACATGCTGGACACCTTCACCGGGGCGCGCATCCGCGTCGTCGCCGACCTGCCGTCCGGCCCTTGCTACGTGCGCGCCGATATCAGCCAGTTCGAGACCGCGCTCGTGAACATGGCGGTCAACGCCCGCGATGCGATGGAGGGGGAGGGCGTGCTCACCCTGAAGGTTGCGTGCCATGCGCCGCTGCCGGCGATCCGCGGCCACGCCGGATCGGCGGAGCCGTTCACCGCCATCAGCATCAGCGATACCGGCGTGGGCATAGGCGAGGACGAGCTGCCCCGCATCTTCGAGCCCTTCTACACCACCAAGGAGGTGGGCAAGGGCACGGGGCTCGGCCTCAGCCAGGTGTTCGGCTTCGCCAAGCAGTCCGGCGGCGACGTGGAGGCGGTCAGCACCCTGGGCCAAGGGGCCGTCTTCACCCTGTACCTGCCCGAGGCGCCCGCCGGGGAGGCGGAGGAGATCGCGCCCGACGCGCTCGCCCAGACTGCGCCGAGCGGGACGGGGCAGCGCATCCTGGTGGTCGAGGACAACATCGAGGTCGGCCAGTTCTGCACTCAGATCCTGGAGGACCTCGGCTACACCACCGCCCTGGCCGGGAGCGCGGAAGAAGCACTTGAGCTGCTGTCGGCCGGCGGCGGCTTCCAGGCGGTGTTCTCCGACGTGGTGATGCCCGGCATGGGCGGCGTCGCCCTGGCCGAGACGCTGCGCGCCCGCTTGCCCGGCGTGCCCGTGGTGCTGGCCTCGGGCTACAGCCACGCCCTGGCGCAGGAGCGGGACCACGGGTTCGAGCTGCTTCACAAGCCCTATTCGGCGGACCAGCTGGCCCGGGTTCTTCAGCGTGTGATGGCCTGACCGCCCCTTCGCCCAGCGCGGCCACCGATCCGAAAAGCAACTGCGGCTGGAGCAAATCGCGCCGGGCGCGGGTTGTTGCAGTCGTACCGCGGCCAGGCCGATCCAAGCGGAGGTTCCCATGCGCTTCATCGTCAACGGCGATCGGCTGGAGGCCGAGGTCGACGTCCGCACCTCCCTGCTGGACCTGCTGCGCGATCACCTGGGGCTGCCGGGGACCAAGAAGGGCTGCAACCAGGGCGCCTGCGGCGCCTGCACCGTGCTGGTGGACGGGGAGCGGATCAACAGCTGCCTGGCCCTGGCGGTGCAGTACGACGGCCGGGAGATCACCACCATCGAGGGCCTGGGCGCGCCCGGCGCGCTGCATCCGCTGCAGGCCGCCTTCGTGGCGCATGACGGCTTCCAGTGCGGCTACTGCACGCCGGGCCAGATCTGCTCCGCCGTCGGCATGGCCGCGGAGGCGGCGCGCGGCGTGCCGAGCTACGTCGCCGAGGACCTGACCCTGGAAAGCTTCGAGCTTTCCCACGACGAGGTGCGCGAGCGGATGAGCGGCAACCTGTGCCGCTGCGGCGCCTACAACGGCATCGTCGACGCCATCCGCCAGACCTTCGCGGGCGAGGGCGCCGGCGAAGGCGCCGGCGCCGCCAAGCGTGAGGCCGCCTGATGCAGCCCTTCCTGTACGAGCGCGCCAGCGACCGCCAGGCGGCCCTGCACCTCGGCGCGCGGGCGGGCGCGAGCTACCTGGGCGGCGGCACCAACCTGGTCGACCTGATGCGCGAGACCATCGCCCATCCAAGTCTGCTGGTGGACGTGACGGGCCTGTCCGGCGAGATCGCGGCGGGTGAGGACGGCGCCCTGAACATCGGCGCGGGCGTGAAGAACACGGCCGTCGCCGCCGACCGGCGGGTACGCGAGCGCTTTCCCCTGCTGGCCCAGGCGATCCTGGCCGGCGCCTCGGCCCAGATCCGCAACATGGCGACGGTGGGCGGCAACATCCTGCAGCGCACCCGCTGCCTGTACTTCTACGACGACGCCGCCCGGTGCAACAAGCGCACGCCAGGGCAGGGCTGCGACGCAATCGAGGGCTTCAACCGCAACCACGCGGTCCTGGGCGCCTCGCCCGCCTGCGTGGCGACGCACCCGTCCGACATGTGCGTGGCCCTGGCCGCGCTCGACGCCCGCGTGACGCTGGAAGGGCAGGGCGGCGTGCGGGAGATCGCGCTGGAGGCGCTGCACCGGCTTCCGGGCGACACGCCCCACATCGAGACGCAGCTCCAGCCCGGCGAGCTGATCACGGCGGTGAGCCTGCCGGCGAACGGGATCGCGGCGCGGTCGAGCTATCGCAAGGTGCGCGACCGGGCCAGCTACGCCTTCGCCCTGGTCTCCCTCGCCGCGGGGCTGGAGGTCGAGGACGGCGCGATCAAGGACGTGCGCCTGGCCCTCGGCGGGGTCGCCCACAAGCCCTGGCGCGCCCGCCAGGCCGAGGCGGCGCTGAAGGGACGGCCCGCCACCGAGGCGAGCTTCCGCGAGGCGGCCGAGGCGGAGCTGGCCCAGGCCGAGGCCCTTCGTGACAACGGCTTCAAGATCGAATTGGCCCGGCGGGTCATGGTGGACACCCTGGCCAAGCTGGCCGGCGAGGAGGCGGCCCGATGAGCGCGGTCAAGGACGCCCTGCAGACGGTGATGAAGACGGCCATCGCCCTGGCGCCGGACAGCTGGATCCCCGGCGGCAAGCCCGATCCCCTGATCCGCGAGAAGCACGGCCTGATCGGCGCGCCCGTCTCGCGCATCGACGGGCCGCTGAAGGTGGCGGGCCAGGCGCGCTTCTCCGCCGAATTCCCGATGGAGGGGCTGACCTACGCCGCCCTGAAGCATTCGACGATCGCCCGGGGCCGGATCGTGGCGATCGACACCGCCGCCGCCGAAGCCGCACCCGGCGTCGTGCTGGTGATGACGCACAAGAACGCCCCGCGGCTGAAGCCAACCCCGCCCTTCGGCAGCGGACCCAAGGCGATGGGCGGCGACGCCGTCCCCGTGCTGCAGGACGAGCGCATCCACTGGAACGGCCAGCCCGTGGCGGTGGTGCTGGCGCAGACGCAGGAGCAGGCCGACCACGCCCAGGCCCTGATCGAAGTGCGCTACGAGGCGGAGGGCGGCGTGACCTCGCTTGAGGCGGCTCGGACCAAGGGACCCGAGCTCGGCAAGTTCCAGGGCGAGGACCTGAAGATACAGATCGGCGAGCCGGAGCGCCTGCTGGCCGAGGCGCCGGTCAAGGTCGACGCCCTCTACCGGACCCCGCCTCAGAACCACAATCCGATCGAGCTGCACGCCACGACCCTGGCCTGGGAAGGCGACGAGCTGCGCATCCACGACGCCACCCAGGCGGTGGCGCACGAAGCGTGGACGATCGCCCAGGTGTTCGGGATCGACGAGAGCCAGGTCCATATCACCTCGCCCTTCGTGGGCGGCGGGTTCGGCAGCAAGACGCTCTGGCAGCACCAGATCATCGCCGCCGCCGCCGCCAGGATGGCCCGCCGGCCCGTCCGCATCGTGCTCTCGCGCGAAGGGGTGTTCCGCGGCGTGGGCGGCCGGGCGCTCACCGAGCAGCGGGTGGCGATCGGGGCGCAGCGCGACGGCGGCTTCGAGGCGATCATCCACACCGGCCTGACCGCCATGACACCCCACAACGCCATGACCGAGCCTTTCATCGTGGCGACGCGCAGCCTGTACGGCGCGCGGAGCTTCCACCTCCAGGTGGACACCGTGAAGCTCAACATGGTGGCCAACACCTTCATGCGCGCGCCGGGCGAGGCGGTGGGCACCTTCGCCCTGGAATGCGCCATCGACGAGCTGGCGCACGCGCTCGGCATGGACCCGGTGGAGCTGCGCATCCGCAACGAGCCGGAGAGGGACCCGACCATGGGCCTGCCGTTCTCGCAGCGCGGGATCGTGGAGGCCTGGCGGGCGGGGGCGGAGCGGTTCGGCTGGAGCGGGCGCAGCGCTGCGCCCGCCACCCGGCGCGAGGGCGACTGGCTGGTGGGTCTGGGCTGCGGCACGGCCACCTATCCCTACTACCGGATGCCCGGCGGGGCGGCGCGGATCACGCTCGGCCGGGACGGGCGGGCGCTGGTGGAGGTGGCGGCGCACGAGATGGGCATGGGCACCGTCACCGCCCATACCCAGGTCGTCGCCGAGCGGCTGGGCCTGACCATGGACCAGGTGTCGTTCCGCTACGCCGACAGCACCCTTCCAGGCCTGGTGCTGGCCGGGGGCTCGCAGCAGACCGCCTCCATCGGCGCCAGCGTCGTGGCCGCGCACCGGGCCCTGGTCGCCGAGCTGCTGAAGCTGGCCGGCAATGATTCGCCCCTCGCCGGACTTAAGCCGGAGGAGGTGGGCGCCGTGGACGGCGCCCTGTGCAAGCTGGACGCGCCGGCGCGCCGGGAGAGCTACGAATCGATCCTGGCGCGAGCCCAGCGCACCGAGGTGACGGCGCAGGCCGAGGCGCCCCCGCCGATGGAGCTGATGCACTGGTCCATGCACAGCCATGGGGCGATGTTCTGCGAGGTCCGGGTGAACGCCGTTACGGGCGAGATACGCGTCGCTCGTTTCCTCGGCTCGTTCGACTGCGGCCGCATCCTGAACGCCAAGACCGCCGCCAGCCAGTTCCGCGGCGGGATCGTCATGGGCCTCGGCGCGGCGCTGATGGAGGAGGCGCAGTTCGACGCGCGCAGCGGGCGGATCATGAATCCGTCCCTGGCCGAGTATCACGTGCCGGTACACCTGGACGTACCGGAGATCGACCTGATCTGGACCGACGAGCCGGACCCCCACGCCCCCATGGGCGCGCGCGGCATCGGCGAGATCGGCATCACCGGCGTCGCCGCCGCGGTCGCCAACGCCGTCTTCAACGCCACCGGGAAGCGCGTGCGCGATCTGCCGATTACTCTGGACAAGGTCCTCTAAGTGGCGTCATTGTAAGTTGTTATCAGTCGCGCCCGGCAGCCGCCGCGCGAGCTTGGCAGTAGTGTGGTGCATCATTTCTCAACGGAGGAATGAGGTTCCTGGCCGTCGACCCCATGCAACCGTAAAATTCTAGCTCATCGCGAGACTCTGCAGGGCAACGCTTACGGCTTGCGGCGTTTAACAGGGCAAAAAAACGCCTGAACCGTGGCAAAGGTGAAAATAACTCTTGCCAGCTAGGTTAATGGGCTGATTTCATTGTTGCGTCACGAATGGGAAGGGACGCGATGAGCTGGAAACGGATAGCATTCGGCCTGTGCTTCGGCGCCAGTGCGACGGCCTTGGCCGCAGCGTCCCAGGCGGCGGCGATCTCCGGGGCCGCGGCCCGCGTCACCCCGGCGGCCGCGACGGAAAGCACAAACTTCAATGTGTATTTTCCTATCAGAAACCAGGCGGCGCTGACCACCCTCCTGGCCGATCTGAAGAACCCGAGCAGCCCGAACTATCGCAAATGGCTGACGCCGGCGCAGTTCGACGCCCAGTTCGGGCCGACGGCCGCCTCCGTCGCCAACGTCACCAAGGCGTTGACGGCGCAGGGATTGACCGTGACCGGCCGTAGCGGCCTTGCGATGCAGGTCTCCGGACCGGTCGTGGCGGTGTCGCGGACGCTGGGCACGACGCTATCGCACGTCCAGACCACCTCAGGGCCCTCACGCCTGGTCGCCAACGCCGCCGTGAGCCTGCCGAGCGCGCTGCAGGCGGAGGGCGCCAAGGTCATCGCCTTCTCCGGCCGCCCGGCCATGCACACCCACGCCCAGCAGGTCGCCGGCAAGTTTACCGGCGACAACCGCTACGGCACCGCCGGCCCGTACTGGTTCACCGACCTGAAGCAGGTCTACGACTATCCGTCGTACCAGAGCCTGGACGGCACGGGCGTCGGCGTGGCCGTCGTCATCCCGAGCCCGGTCCTGGACAGCGACATCGCCGCGGTGTTCAACCACGAACACTTCACCGCGATCACGCACAAGCCGGTCCCGACGGTGACCACCGTCCCGCTGACCGTGAATGGCCGGGCGCCCGGCACCTTCTCGCCCACCGGCGCCAATTCGTTCGAAGCTTCGCTCGACGTCCAGGAAGTATTGGGCGGCGCACCGGGCGCGCAGGTCACTGTGCTCGACATCCCTGATCTGCAGGACGACGCGATCATGGCGGCCTATACCTACGCCGTCGCGCATCCTGACCTGTACCAGCTGGTGAACTCGTCCTTCGGCGGTTGCGAGTTGTTCTACACCTCGCCGGCCTACGGCGGGGGCCCGGGCGCCGCCGGCGAAAACACTCTGGACGCCTTCAACGCGCTGTTCCAACAGGGTAACGCCGAGGGCATCACCTTTGTCGCCAGCTCAGGCGACTCCGGCGGCCTGGAGTGTCCGGACGCCAACTACCTGAGCGGGTCTCCGACCGCGGCGTCGCGCTTCGTCGCCGGCATCGAGTTCCCGGCGTCCAGCCCGTTCGTCACGGCGGTCGGGGGCACGAACGTGGTCACCGCCGCCACCGGCTCGACGCCGCCCTTCAACGTGCCCTACGGCTCCGAGAACGGCATGGGCGATCCGGAGACGGCGCAGGATCCCTACGGGGCTGGCCGACTGGTCTACGGCGGCTATTGGGGCGCCGGCGGCGGGGTGTCGTCCTACTATCCCAAGTCTCCGGCCGCTGCGGGGGTCAACACGGGCTCGACCTTCCGGACCGTTCCCGACGTGGGGATGCAGGTGGGCGGATGCCCCGGCGGCATTTCGGTCCTGCCGTGCGGCCCCAACCGCAGCGCCGTGGTCATCGCCGATGGTTACGCTTCGAAGGGCTACTTCAACGGCGTGATCGGGACCTCGGTCTCCTCGCCGGAGTTCGTCGGGGCGCTGGCGCTGTACGTCCAGCGGACGGGTAAAGGCGTCGGCGACGTCAACGGCCTGCTCTACACCAAGGGTGCGGCTCAGACGGCGGGGCTCAGCACCTCCTACCACCGTAATATCCCCGGCTTCGACGGCAAGTATCTGAACACCTACCCGAGCACGAACTACAACTACATCGTCGGCAACGGCACGCCGATCGTGCGCCAGCTGTTCGACATGACCGATCTTCCGTCAGCCGGGCCGCCGCAGACGGCCGGAAACCCCTGATCGATGATCCTGCGGCCGGCGCTGATCGCTTGGGCGATCGAGCCGGCCGCTTCCACCACATCATGCGCGGCGCCGTTCGCCGCGCCGCGCGAAAGGCATACCCATGAAGACATCCCTGATCGCAACGGCCGCGGCGTCCCTGGCGCTGGCGCTCGCCGCCGCGGCCCCGGCCGCCGCCATCACGGTCACGGCCACCTACAGCGGGCTCATCAGCTCCGACACTGTGGGCACGCCGGTGATCGACGTCGCAGGCCTGTTCGGCGGCGGCGACCTCACGGGCGACGCCATCACGGCCAGCTTCGCCTACGACACGGCGCTGGGCACGCTGGCCACCTCCTCGACCGATCAGTCCCTGTCGGGCGGCTTCCTCGCCTTCAACACCAGCCCGATCACGTCGGCGACCTTCACCATCGCCGACCTCAGCGGGACCTACACCTACAGCTACGTTCCGGACGCGCAGGGGGTGATCGCGAACGTGTTCGGCACGGGCGGCTACGTCTCGGCCGCCGCGACCAGCCTCGCCAACGACACCGCCAACGTCGCGTTGATCACCGACAACGCGCCGACCAGCGTCGCTTTCTCCTATTCGGCGAACACCCTGCCGCTGTCCACGATCTACAACAACTTCTCTCCAGGCGGGTCAAAGACCGGCGCTTTGGACAACATCACTTTCGACACCTATGCCGTACAGATCAGCGCGGCGCCTGAGCCTTCCATGTGGGCGCTCATGATGCTGGGCGTGGGCGGCGTCGGCATGATGCTGCGGCGCAACCGCAAGACGGCGCTGGCTGCGGCCTGACCTCTCCCCGTCGGCGTATCGGCTCGCCCCGCGGCTTCGCGTCCGGGGGCGAGCTTTCGCCCTCACTGCGGCCCTGTCTCCGGTATCCGCGGCGACGCTCCGGTCCGGACAATTCGGCGCAGGCCGTGCGACGGCGTCGACGTTTATGCTCTCGGCCTGCTCGTGTAGCTGAGATGAAGCATGAGCAAACGTGGCATGGCAGGCCGCTGTCCAGCTTTACTGTGCATGGGCCTTCTTGCGACGCTGGCGGCGAGCCCGCCGGTCGCGGCCGCCGCGCGCGAAGCCGCCGAACGCCCCACCATGGATGCCGATTGCCTCGCCGAGGCCGTGTTCTATGAAGCGGGCGGGGAAGGGCGCCTCGGCGAGGAAGCGGTGGCCCAGGTCGTCCTGAACCGGCTGCACGATCCGCGCTACCCCAAGACGGTGTGCGGCGTGGTCTTCCAGGGCTACGCCCGCCCGACCGGCTGCCAGTTCACCTTCACCTGCGATGGGTCGCGCCAGCGACGCGCGCCGGACCTTTCGGCCTGGCGCGAGGCCGAGGCGGTCGCCGGCGACGCGCTGGGGGGGCGGCTGAGCTCCGCCGTGGGGGCCTCCACCCACTACCACGCCGTCTGGGCCCATCCGGGGTGGAGCGAGGCGCTGACCCCCACGCTGAGGATCGGCGGGCATCAGTTCTACGCCGGCGGCGCGCGACGGGCCCTGGCCGCCTACGCCCCGGCCTCGCGCGCCGAGCCGGCGCCGCGGCCGAGCGCGTTCAGCGTCTGGGGCCTGCAGGTCGCCGTGGTGACGCCGGGCCGGGACGGGCCGGCGGCGGTGAGCGCGCGCTGACCCTCATGGCCGCGTCGCAAGCCAGGCCCGACTCCTCGCCCCCGGCCGCTACCGGCGCCGACCCGCTGGAGGCGCTGGTCCTTCAGCGCCGCCTCGCGCCGCCCGACGCGCTGAACCGCGCCCGGCTGGTCCAGGCCGAGACCGGGGAGCGGTTCGCCTTCGTCCTGACCCGTCTTGGGCTGGTGTCCGACCGGCTGCTGGCGGACGCCCTGGCCGACGCCTGCGGCCTGCAGGTCGCCGGCGCGGAGGAGTACGCCGCCGCTCCGCCCGCCGGGGTGCGGGCCTCGCCGCGCTTCCTGCGCAACGTGAAGGCCGCCTTCCTGGACGCGCCAGCGTCGGACGGAGCCGCGCAGATCGCGGTGCTCGATCCGCTGGACCCGTATCCCGCCCAGGCGCTCGCCCTGGCGCTCGGCCGCCCCATCGTCGCCAAGGTCGGTCTGGCGGGCGACATCGAGCAGGCGCTGGAGCGGACCTATGGCCCGGCCGGCGCGGTGGCGGAGCTTCGGGAGGAGGCGTCCGAGGCCGACCTCGAACGCCTGCGGGACCTGGCCAGCGACGCCCCCGCCATCCGCGCCCTCAATCGCCTGATCACCACGGCGGTGGAGGCGCGCGCCTCCGACATCCACCTGGAGCCGACCGAGAGCGCGCTGCAGGTGCGTTTCCGCGTCGACGGCATGATGCGCGAGATGGAGGCGCTGCCCGCCTCAATGCGCTCGTCCGTCGCCTCGCGGGTCAAGGTGATGGCCGGCCTGAACATCGCCGAGCGACGCCTGCCCCAGGACGGCCGCACCCGCATGGCCGTGCGGGGCCAGGACATCGACCTGCGGGTGGCGACCTCGCCGACCCTGCACGGCGAGAGCGTGGTCATGCGCCTGCTGGACCGCTCCCACCTCCAGCTCGACTTCGAGGCGCTCGGGTTCGACCTGGCGCTGCTCGCCCAGCTGCGGCCCCTGCTGGCCCAGCCGCACGGCATCCTGCTCGTCACCGGGCCGACCGGCTCGGGCAAGACCACCACCCTGTACACCGCGCTGTCGGAGCTGAACTCGCCCGACCGCAAGCTGCTCACCATCGAGGATCCCATCGAGTACCGGCTGGCGGGCGTGAACCAGACCCAGGTGGCGCCGGCCATCGGGCTGGACTTCGCCGCGGCGCTGCGCTCCTTCCTGCGCCAGGACCCGGACGTGATGATGGTCGGCGAGATCCGCGATCTGGAGACCGCCCAGGTGGCGGTGCAGGCGGCGCTGACCGGCCACATGATCCTGTCGACCCTGCACACCAATTCGGCGGCTTCGGCGGTCACCCGCCTGCTGGACATGGGCGTGGAGCCGTTCCTGATCACCTCGACGCTGAACGCGGTGCTGGCCCAGCGCCTGGTGCGCCGGCTGTGCCCGACCTGCCGCGAACCCTACGCCGCCGACCAGGAGATGCTGCCGGAGGGCGTCGGCCGGGTGGAGACCCTATGGCGGGCGCGCGGCTGCCCCGCCTGCCAGGGCCAGGGCTTCAAGGGCCGGCTCGCCGTGGTGGAGCTGCTTCAGATGGACGAGGCGGTGGGCAGGCTGGCCCTGGCGCGGGGCGAGGCGTCCGCCATCGAGGCCCAGGCGATCGCCGCGGGCATGCGCAGCATGCTGAGCGACGGGGTGGCCAAGGCGGCGGCCGGCCTGACCACCCTGGAAGAGGTGATGCGCGTGACGCGGGAGGCGGCGTGAGCACCTTCCGCTACCGCGCCGCCACGCCCTCGGGCGCCTTGCGCACCGGCGCGCTGGAGGCCGGGAGCCTGAGCGAGGCCTTCAGCCGCATCCGCGGCCTGGGCCTGCGCCCGATCGAGGCCGCCCAGGTCGACGCCAAGGCCGGGCGCGCCCGCGCGAGCGCCTCGCCGGCTCAGCTGGCGCGCACCCTGGGGGAGCTGGCCGTCCTGCTCGACGCCGGCGTGCCGCTGGACCGCGCCCTGGCGGTGTCGGCCAGCAACCTGGAGCAGCCGGGGCCGCGCGCCCTGTTCACCCAGGTGCTGGAGCGGGTGCGCGAGGGCCAGCCCCTGTCCGGCGCCATGGCCGCCGCCGGGCCGGGCTTTCCGCCCATCGCCCCGGCCATGGCCGCCGCGGGGGAGGCGAACGGCCGCCCGGCCGCCGCCCTGGCCAAGCTGGCGGAGACCCTGCAGCAGGCGGCGCAGCTGCGCTCCACCGTCGCTTCGGCCCTGGTCTATCCGGTGATGCTGCTGATCATCGCGGCGGGGGTGATCGGGCTGATGCTCTACTGGGTGGTGCCCCAATTCGAGAGCCTGTTCGCCGACGCCGGCGGGCGGCTTCCCCCCGTAACGCGAGCCGTGCTGGGGGCCAGCCGCTTCGCCCGGGCGGACGGGCTGTACGCCGGGCTGGCGCTGATCCTGGGGGGCGTCGCGGGCTACCGCCTGTTCCAGCGGCCGGCGACGCGCGCCTGGTTCGACCGCGCCGTGCTGGGCGTCCCGCAGATCGGCCAGCTGGTGCGCCTCCTGGAGACGGCGCGGTTCGCCCGCGTGCTGGCCAGCCTGGTGGAGGGCGGCGTCGCCCTGCCGGACGCCCTGGCCATCGCCCGGGGCTCGCTGATCAACAGCCACATGAGCGCGGCGGTGGCGCAGGTCGCCGAGGGACTGCGCCAGGGCGGCGGCCTGACCGAGCCCCTGGCGGCCACCGGCGTCTTCCCGGCGATCGCCCTGTCGTACCTGCGCACCGGCGAGGAGACCGCTCAGCTCGGCCTCATGCTGGGGCGGCTGGCCGACATGCTGGACAAGGACGTGCGGGTGCGGGTGGAACGGCTGATCGGGGTGCTGACGCCCACGATCACCGTCCTTATGGGCGCGGTGGTCGCCACGGTGATCGCCTCGATCATGAGCGCCATCATCGGCTTCGACGACCTGGCGCTGAGTGGGTGAGGATGATGACGCAAGACCGAGGCGCGCCGCGCGCCGCGCCCGATGCGACGGCCGACGCGAGGGCCGACGCGGGCTTCACCCTGCTGGAGCTGCTGGTCGTGCTGGCGATCATGGGCCTGCTCGCCGCGATCGTGGCCCCGCAGGTGCTGAAGTACCTGGGCGCCTCGCGCAGCCAGGCGGCCAAGGTGCAGGTGGAGAACATCGCCGCCGCCCTGGACCACTTCGACCTGGACGTGGGCCGCTACCCCACCCAGGAGGAGGGGCTGGACGCCCTGGTCCACGCCCCGGCGGGCCTGGGGTCGTGGGGCGGCCCGTACCTGCAGCGCGACAGCGCCCTGCTGGACCCGTGGAAGCGGAAGTACCTGTACAAGACGCCGGGCCAGCACAACCCCGACTTCGACGTGTGGACCTACGGCTCCGACGGCGTGGAGGGGGGCGAGAAGGAGGCCCGCGATGTGGGCAACTGGTGACGCCCGCGCGCCCTCCGGGATCGACGGCGCGGAGGCCGGCGCGACCTTGCTCGAGACGCTGGTCGTCGTGGCGCTGATGACGCTCGCCGGCGGCCTGGTGTTCGCCAACGTCCGCCCCACGCTGGACCGCACGACGCTGGACGCGGCGCGGACGGAGCTGGCCGCCACCCTGGACTCGGCCCGCGCCCGCGCGATCCGCACCAGCAGCGCCCAGTCGGTGAGCCTGGCGCAGGACGGCTCGGCCTACAGCGCGGGCGGCCGCACGGTGGCCCTGCCGCCCGGCGTTCGGCTGGAGGCGGATGGGTCGCAGGTGCTGTTCTCCTCCAACGGCCTCAGCGACGGCGCGCAGCTGGCGCTGGTCCGGCGCGGCCGTCGGCTCGGCCTGCGGGTGAGCCCCGCCGGCGGCGTGTCTCTCTCCGGGCCCGGCTGATGGATCGTCGGGGGGAAGCGGGGTCGATGCTGGTAGAGGCGCTGGTGGCCGCGGCCATCCTGGCGGTGACGCTGGGCGTGGCGTGCCGCGCGGTGGGCGAGGGCGCCCGCCGCACCCTGGCGGCCGAGCACAGCCGCCTGGCCATGATGGAGGCCCGCTCGCGCCTGGACGAGGTGGGTTCGGACATCCCGCTCGCGCCCGGGGTGTCGAGCGGCCAGGACGGCCCGCTCGACTGGCGGGTGGTGATCGGCCCGGCCCAGGTGGGGGAGGCGGGCGCCGGCCAGGTGCTGGACGTGCGCGTGGGCGTCTCCATGTCCGGCGTGGAGGTCGCCAGCCTGCATTCCCTGCGCATGGCCGATCCGCAGGCCGCCGCATGACGCCGCGCGCCGCCGTTCCTTCAGCCCAGGCCGGGTTCACCCTGGCGGAGATGCTGGTCAGCCTGGCCCTGCTGGCCATGGCGTCGGTCCTGATGATCGCGGGCTTCACCGCCAGCCACGGCGCCTGGCGGCGGATGCAGGCCCGCACCGAGGCGGGCGAGAGCGTCTCCCTGGCCCAGATGCGCCTGCGCAGCCTCCTAGAGCAGATGGTGGTCCGCGCCCGCTTCGAGACGGCCACGCCCTATGTCGAGCTGAGCGGCGACGACCGCAGCTTCACCTTTCCCTCCGCCCCCCTCGCCGGAGAGGCGCCCGGGGCCACGGTGGACCGGCGGCTCTCGCTAAGCGACGCGGGCGAGCTGCAGCTGGCCGACGCCGACGCCCGCCCGGACGTGCTGCTGCGCGGCGCCTCGCGGCTGGAGATCGGTTACTACGCGCCGCCGCCCAGGCCCGGCTGGCGCAGCGCCTGGAGCCGCCAGCCGCAGCCGCCGGAGCTGATCCGCGTGCGGCTGGACTTCCCCGAGGGCGACCGCCGGTTCTGGCCTGAGCTGATCGTGCGGCCCGCCGCGGCGGTGGACGTCCAGTGCGTGGTGGACGGCGACACGGGCCAGTGCCGGGGGCGCGGCTGACCATGGCGAGCCTTCTGGACACCGACGTCGCCACCCTCGCGCCCCTGGTGCGGCGCGGGCTGGACTGGTGGCTGGGCGAGCTGGCCGACATGGCCCGTCCGCTGATCCGCGATCGCGGCGCGTCGAGCGGGCGAACGGTGGCGCTGCGCCGGGCCGACGGTCGCTACACCCTGGTGCGGGGCGGCGAGCGCGTCGGCGACGCCGACCCCGCCCGTCCGGTCCTGGCCGCCGTGACCCTGCCCCCGGCGCAGACCCTGGTCTGCCGCACGGTCACGCCGCCGCTGCCGCGCCGGGACGTCCAGCGCCTGGTGGAGAACGACATCGACCGGCTGACGCCCTTCGCCGAGGACGAGGTCTACTGCGTCATCCGCCTGGCGCCCTCGCCGCCGGGCGTGCAGGCGGTCCAGCTTGTGGCCGCGCCGCGGGAGCGGGCCGAGGCGACGCTGCTGGCGGCGCTGGAGGGCGGGATCAGGCCCACCGCCCTGCTGGCGGAGGTCGAGGGGGACGAGCCGGTCGACCTGCTGCCGGCGCTGCGGGCGGCGGGCGCCTTCGGCCGGCCCCGCGCGCCGTGGCGGGTGTGGACGGCGGTGGCTGTCCTGGTGGGGCTGAACCTCGCCGCCGCCGTCTGGCGCGACGGGCGCGACACCGATCGGCTGAGGGTGGAGGTCGATCGCCAGCAGCCCGTCGCCCGCCGCATTGGGGCGCTGCACCGCCAGGTCCAGGCCGAGCGCGCCCGCAGGGACGCGACCCTGGCGGCGCGCACCGGCGCCGCGCCGCTGCAACTGCTCGCCCTCGCCACCCAGACCCTGCCGGACGGCGCCTGGGCGCAGCGTTTCAGCTACCAGAACCATGAGCTGGAGCTGGCGGGCCATCACCGGCCCGGCGTCGACGTGCCGGCGGCGTTCCAGAAGGCCCCGGGCGTCGCATCGGTCCGCAACGCCTCGGTCGACCTGGCGGCGGTGGGCGCCGATCCGGCCCAGGGCGAGCCCTTCGACATCGTCGTCGCCCTGGACAGGCGGGGGAGCGGGCGATGACGCGGCTGACCGCCCGCGAACAGAGGCTGGTGGCGCTGGGGCTGCTGGTCCTCGTCCTCGTCCTGGTGTGGGCGCTGGCCGTCCAGCCGCTGGTCGAGGGCTTCCAGGCCCGCGCGGCGGAGCGCGAGCGCCTGGCCGAGACCCTGCGCCAGGACGCGCGCCTGCTGCGCCTGCTGCCCGCCTACCGGCGCGAAGCCGCCGTGCAGGGGCGCGACCTTTCCGACTACGCCTTCCCCACCCGCGATCCCGCCGCCGCCCGGACGGCGGGAGAGATGCGGCTGGTCAGCGCGATCACCGCCTCGGGCGGCCTGCTGCACGCCGTGCGCGAGCAGCCGGCGCCGCCGGGACAGGTGCGCCTGCGCGCTGAGGTCGCCTTGACGCTGCCCAAGCTCGTCGGGCTTCTGCATGTGTTGCAGGACAGCAAACCCTACGCCGTGGTCGACGGCTTGACCGTCGCGGCGGCCGACCCGGCCGCCCCCCAACCAACCTCGCCCCTGGAGGTGCGCGTCGATGTCCTCTACGCCTACGCCGCCCCTCGGCCCTGACCTCGACCTGGGGAGCGGGCAGCGCGTCCCGCTCGCCCTCGCCGCCCTGCTCGGCCTCGGCCTGCTGGTCCAGCTGGCGCTGCCCCCATCGCCGCCGCCAGCGGTGTCCATGCGGGCGAGCCGCTCTGGGCTCGACGGACCGGCCCTGCGCCCGGCCGAGCCCGTCGCGCCGGTCGCCGACGCGGCGATCCTGGCCAAGCCCCTGTTCAGCGTCGACCGCAGCCCGGTGAGCGCCCCTTCCGTCGCGCCGGCGGGAGCCTTCACCTTGCTCGGCGTAGCGCGCAGCCGGGGCCAGGCGGTCGCCACCGTGCAGGACGGCGCCGGGGCGGCGCACACCCTGTCGCTCGGCGAGGAGATCGAGGGCTGGCGGCTGCTCGGCGTCGGTCCGGCCGGCGCAAGCTTCGGGCGCGAGGGCGTCGTCCAGTCGCTTCGGGTCGGCATGGGATCGGCGCGCCCCGCCGCCCCCGCCGACGGCGCCCTGAGCGTCGTTCCCAGTCCCGCAATCCCGCCGGCGGCGGGCGTGGTGGATCGTCGATGAGGCTGCATTTAGCGAGCGTCGCCCTGCTGGCCCTATCGGCCTGCTCGGCCCTTCCTCCCCCCGTCGCGTCGGAGAGGCCGGCGGACGGCGCCCTGCGGCCCCGCGTGGGCCTGCCGGCCGCCGCTCCTGCGCCCGGCCGCCGAGACGTGCGCGCGACGCTGCTGCCAAGGCAGACGCAGCTGCAGAGCGCTGGGCTCAGTCCCGAGCGGCCGCTGCGGTCGGGCGACGTGCTGCTCGACTATCCCGGGGTCGACGTGCAGGCGGTGGCCCGCGCGGTGCTGGGCGACATCCTGGGCGTCCGATACACCGTGCCGCCGGACATCCACACCCCCGTCACCCTGGCCCCCGGCCGGCCGATCGCCCGGGCCGACGTCCCGCGGGCGCTGGAGCTGGCGCTGCAGTCCGCCGGCCTCGCCCTCACGCCCCAGCAGGGCGGCGGCTACAGCATCCTGCCGATCGCCCAGGCCCGCGCCGTCGCGCCGGTGGGCGGCGGCGACACGCCGGGCTTCGCCTCCGAAGTGGTGCCGCTGCGCTTCGTCAACGCGGAGACGCTGCGCCGGCTGATCGACCCGGTGCTGCCGGGGGTGGCGGCCTCCACAGATGCGGCCACCAACAGCATCACCCTGGCCGGCGCCTCGGGCCAGCGGGCGCAGGCGCGCGAGCTGATCCGCCAGTTCGACGTGGACTGGCTACGCGGGACTTCGTTCGGCCTGTTCATCCCCCAGCGTACCGACGCACGGCTGATCGTGCCCGAGCTGGACCGGCTGCTGAACGCCGACGGGGCGCCGACCAAGGGGCTGGTGCGCCTCTTGGCGATGGACCGGCTGAACGGCGTGCTCGCCATCTCCACCCAGCCCCAGTACCTGCAGGACGTGCGCCGCTGGATGGAGGTGCTGGACCGCGAGGGCGAGGCCAACGAGCGGCGGCTGTTCGTCTATCGAGTGCAGAACGGCCGCTCCAGCGATCTGGCCAAGACGCTGATCAACGCCTTCTCCGGGGGAAGCGGCGGAACGGGCGGGGGCCGCGGAGGCACGCCGACCGACGGCATGAGGTCCGACAGCTCCATCGCCGGTGGATCGGGCACGCTGGGGCTCGCCACCTTCCAGCCGCAGAACCAGCAGGGCGGGAGCGGCGGCTCCGGTCCGTACAACCCGGGCGGCGGGGGCGGCGGGAACATGGGCTTCAGCGGCGGCGGCGGGCCGCAGGGCGCGCCGGCCTCGGGCCAGAACGCCGGCGGCGGCGGCTCCAACAGCTCCGGCTCGACCAGCGGCGACATCCAGACCGGCGACTTCCGCGCCAAGATCAGCAGCGACGACGTGAACAACGCCGTGGTGGTCTACGCCACCCCGCGCGACTACGGCGTGGTAGAGGAGGCGTTGCGCAAGCTGGACATCGCGCCTTACCAGGTGATGATCGAAGCGGCCATCGTGGAGGTCACGCTCACCGATACCCTGCGCTTCGGCGTGCAGGGCCTGTACCACAACGGCGGCCTCAGCGCGGGCCTGACGGAGAGCCTGACCTCGGCGACCCCGGTGCAGACCTTCCCCGGCTTCTCGGCCCTCTATTCCGCGCGCACGGTCAGCGCCGCCCTGAACGCGCTGGAGGGGCTGACCAAGGTCAACGTCGTGTCGGCGCCCAAGCTGATGGTGCTGAACAACCAGACCGCCTCGATCCAGGTGGGCAACCAGGTGCCGATCCTGACCGGCTCGGCCACCAACGTGGTCACCTCCAACGCCGCGGTGGTCAATTCGGTGGACTATCGAGACACCGGCATCATCCTGAAGGTCACGCCCCGGGTGAACAGCTCCGGCGCGGTGCTGATGGATCTGGCGCAGGAGGTCAGCGACGTAGTCCCCGCCACCACCACCGCCACCATCCAGAGCCCAACCTTCTCCGACCGCCGGATCGCCACCTCCATCGCCGTGGAGGACGGGGAGGTGATCGCGCTGGGCGGCCTGATCCGCGACAACCGCACGGACGCGAAGAACGGCCTGCCGATCCTGTCGCGGGTGCCCGTGCTCGGCCCGCTCCTGTTCGGCAACATCAACAACGACGACGTGCGGACCGAGCTGATCGTGCTGCTGCGGCCCCACGTCGTCCGGTCCGCCGCCGACGCGCGGGAGGTCACCCAGGACCTGCGCGACAAGCTGCAGTCCCTTCGCGCGCTGCTGCCGGCGCACGCGGCGCCCTGATGTGAACGGCGTAACGGCCGCGGCGGCGGAGCGGGACGGCGGCTATGCCGTCATAGCCGCCATGATCTGCGCCGCGGCCTTCGCCCTGACCGCGATGCAGCTGACCGCCACCTCGCGCGGGGCGATCCGCACCGCTTCGGCCGAGGCGGCGCGGGCCAGGCTGGACGCCGAGGCCGAAGCCGGGCTGGCGATCGCCCTGGCCGGGCTGCAGGCCGACGACCCGCAGGCCCGCTGGACGCTGGGGGCCGAGCCCCGGACCCTCTCCTTCGACGACGCCGAGCTGACGATCACCGTGGAGGACGAGCGCGGTAAGATCCCCCTGAACAGCATCACCCCCGGCCAGGCGCGGCTGATGTTCCAGCTGGCCGGCGCGGCGGACCCCGACACGCTCGCCGCGGCCCTGGTCCTGCAGCGCGATCCGGAGGCGACGCCCGCGCCGGGGGCTTCGGAACGGGGTCTGGCGGGGCAGGGGACATCAGGGCTGGGCGCGGCGGTCGTTCCGACAGGCTCCGCCGCCACGCGCAAGATCGGGCTGACCACCGTGCGCGACCTGCTGCTGCTGCCGGGCATGACGCCGGAGGTCTACGCCACGCTGGCGCCCTCCGTCAGCGTCAGCGTGCGCGACGCCGCCTTCGAGCCGCGCACGGCCACGCCCTTCGCCCTGTCGGTGATGGGCGGCGACCAGACCGGTACGCCCGCCGCGATCGAGCAGCAGCGGGCGCAGGCCGGCGAGACCCCGGCGCTGGACACCACCCCGCCGCTCACCCTGGCCGGCCGCCCCCTGACGATCCGGGTGCAGGTGCGCGACGGGCGTGGCGACCATCTGCAGCGCGCGAACGTGGTGGAGCTGACACGCGCGCGCGACCATCCTTACATCTTGCGCTCGCTGGTCGCCGACGGCGCCTGACGGGATCGGCAGTACGATGAAAGCGCCGCCGCCCTCCGTTTCGTTTGCTCGCCGCCGTCGTTGGTGGACCCTGCCGCCCGGGCGGCGGTTGGCCGCCGCGCGAGGCGAGAGCGGCGATGCAGGGCGATCTTCTGGGCTATCAGGGCAAGACCGTCGTGGTCACCGGCGGCGCCTCCGGCATGGGGGAAGCCGCCGCCAAGATCCTGGGCGATCTGGGCGCCAAGGTCCACATCGTCGACATTCAGCCGCCCAAGGTCGCGCACGAGAGCTTCACCCGCTGCGACCTGTCGAACTTCGCCGAGGCGCGCGCCGCGGCCGAGGGCCTGAGGAAGCTCGCGCCGATCCACTTCCTGTTCCCGTGCGCCGGCATCCCGCCGCACCTGCTGGGGGCCATGCAGTGCATGAAGGTCAACTACATCGGCGCCCGCCATTTCATTGAGAGTTTGCTGCCCGCGCTGGAGGACGGCGCCGGCATCGCGCTGATCTCGTCCGACGCGGCGCTCGGCTGGCAGAAGAACCTGGCGCAATCGCTTGAGATGATGGCGATTTCCGATCCCGACGAAGCCGTCGCCTGGGTCGAGGCCAACCCCGCAAAGCGCCTGCGCGACGGCTACACCACCTCCAAGGAGATGCTGGCGGTTTGGGTCCAGCACGCCGCCGTCAAGCTGGGGAACGAGCGGCGCATCCGCCTGAACGCCATCGGCCCGTGCCCCACCAAGACCGCGTTCATGGAACAGTCCAAGGACGTGATCACCCAGGAATTCCTGGACGCCTGGCCCTATCCCTCGCTCGGGCGCATGGCCACGGCGGAGGAGCAGGCCTGGCCGCTGGTGCTGCTGAACAGCCGCCTGAACGCGGCGGTTACCGGCGTCTTCCTCTACACCGACCAGGGTTTCGCCAATGGGGTGATGACCGGCGCGATCGATCCGTCCTTCATGATGGGTGCGAAGCGCGACTGACATGTTGCTGGACCAGCTGGACTTTTCCGGTCGCGCCGCCATCGTCACCGGCGGCGCCACCGGCATCGGCTACGCTACCGCCCTCCAGCTGGCCCGCCTCGGCGCCTCGGTGGCGATCGCCAGCCGCACCGTGGAAGAACTGGAGGCCGCCGCCGCCCGCATCACGCAGGAGAGCGGGCGGCCCTGCCTGGCCATCCCCACCGACGTGAAGGACGAGCAGGCCTGCATCCGCCTCGTGGCCGAGGCGCTGCAGGCGTTCGGCCGCATCGACGTGCTGATCAACAACGCCGGCGGCACGCGCATGGGCCCCCTGGAGACGATCCCCACTCGGGGCTGGGACGCCATCTTCGAGCTTAATGTCCGCTCCGCCTACGTCTGCACGCGGGAGGCGGGCCGCCACATGATCGCCGAGCGCCGGGGCGCCATCGTCAACATCTCCTCCACCGCCGGGATGCGGGGGGTGAAGGGCGGGGCGCACTATTCGGCGGCCAAGTCCGCGCTGCAGACCTTCACCACCGTCACCGCGGCCGAGTGGGGGCGCTTCGGCGTGCGCGCCAACTGCGTGGCGGCGGGCATGATCGCCTCGCCCCGGGCGGCGGCGGCCTGGGACGCGGCGGGCTTGTCCCAGGAGACGGCGGGGGCTGCCATTCCGCTGAGGCGAGTGGGATCGCCGGACGAGATCGCCAACATGATCGTCTTCCTGGCCAGCGACGCGGCCTCCTACGTCACCGGCCAGACCGTAGCCGTCGACGGGGGCCCGGCGCTGGGCGGCCTGACGCTCGACTGAGGCGGGTGCAACCGCTCGCTTACTATCGCAGTGCGCTGTTCGCAGCCGGCTTCAGAGCCGCTATGGGGCGCCGGGCATCCGGACAGCGAGCGAGGCTTGGACCATGGCGCACGAGACCGGCGGGCGCTGGCCCGATCTGACGGGACCGGACCTGCATCCCACCCTGTCGACGCTCCACCTGTGGAGCCAGGTGGTGGGCAAGGTGCGGCTGATGCGGACGCCGTGGACCAACCACAGCTGGCACGTGCCGCTCTACGTCAGTGGCCGGGGCCTGACGACGGGGCTGGTCCACCACGACGCGGGCGCGTTCGAGCTGGAGTTCGACTTCGCCGCGGGCCGCCTTGTGGGCGCTTCGACTGACGGTCGCCGGCTCAACTTCGAGCTGACGCCGCAGAGCCTGGCCAGCTTCTACGCGTCGGTCATGGGGCTGCTGGACGGGCTGGGCGCGCCCGTCGAGATCGCCTGCATGCCCTGCGAGATCGCGGGCGCCGTCGCCTTCGACGAGGATCACGCCGTGCGCCCGTTCGAGCTGGCCAGCGCGCGCACGTACTGGCGGGCGCTGGTCCAGGTCCACCGCGTCATGCAGCTGTTCCGCAGCCGGTTCGTCGGCAAGTGCAGCCCGATCCACCTGTTCTGGGGCAGCTTCGACCTGGCCGTCACCCGCTTCTCGGGCCGGCCGGCGCCGCTCCACCCGGGCGGCATGATCCACACGCCCAACGCCGTGGCGCGGGAGGCGTACAGCCAGGAAGTTTCGAGCGCGGGGTTCTGGCCGGGCGACGGCGTGAACCTCGGACCCAGCTTCTACAGCTACGCCTATCCTGCCCCCGCCGGGTTCTCGGGCTGGCGCGCGGCGCCGGATGCGGCCAGCTTCTCCGCCGACCTGGGCGAGTTCCTGATGCCGTACGAGGCGGTGGCGGGGGCGGCCGATCCCGATGCGGCGCTGCTGGACTTCCTGCAGTCGACCTACGAGGCCGCCGCCGTTCTCGCAGGCTGGGACAGGGCGCGGCTGGAGGGACCGACCGGCCCCTTCGGCCACCCGCCCGCGCCGTTCGGCTGAGCGCTCACCAGCGCAGCGCGCGGGGGCCGAGCAGCGCGCCGAGGCCCCCCGCCAGCACCACGCCGAGGGTGTACCAGATGACCAGGAAGGGCGCGGCGCTCTCGTCGCAGTGCAGGGCGTAGGCCGTCGCGCCCGCCCCCCCTGCGGCCAGCCCGATCATCGCCCCGGTCAGCCGCAGGCGCGTCGGCGCCAGCCCGCGGACGGCCCAGATCAGGCCGCCGAGCGGCGCCAGGGATGAGATGAGGATGCACCAGGGGCAAACGTGCGCCGACCGCCCCATCACCAGCGGCATCCGGCCGGGCGGCGGGGCGGCCGCGAGCTGCCAGGCGGCCAGCGCGGCCAGCATCAGCACCGGCGCGAACAGCCAGGGCCAGCGCCCCCGCGCCTGCCCATCCGGACGGGCCAGGCGCTCGCAGGCCCAGAAGGCGACGCCGCCGATCGCCACGGTATAGGCCAGCTTGACCCAGAACATCGCCCCGCGCGCGGCGGCGGCCATGTCGGGGCGCAGGCCCAGGGTGGCGGCGACCAGCAGGAGGGACACGGCCCCCCCCGCCACCACGCCGATCGCCAGGCGGCGCAGCACCTCCAGTCGGGAGACCGGGCGCAGGCCCTCGGCGAGGCGATCGATCAGGGCCTCGCTCATTTCTCGCCCTCCTGGCCGCGCAACTGGGCGATGAGCTTGTGGAAGCCGCGGTGCACGGCGACCTTCACGGCCGACTCGGACAGGCCGGTGCGCCGCGCCACGTCGGCCACCGGCTCCTCGCGCAGCTTCACGCTCGCCACCAGCTCGCGGGTGCGTTCGGGCAGGGCGGCGAGGCCGCGCTCCAGGTCGTGGCGCGCCTCCACCGCGGCGCTCTCGTCCGGAACGGAGAGGCCGGCCTCGTCCTCCACCGGCACGAACTCGCGCCGTCCGCTGCGGCGGTAGTGGTCGATCAGCTTGTAGCGCGCGATGGCGTAGACCCAGGCGCTCACCAGCTGCTCCGGATCGAAGGTGGCGCGGCGGGTGTGGATGGCGATCAAGGTCTCCTGCACCAGGTCTTCCACATGGCTCGGATCGCTGCGCAGCCGATGCGAGAAGAAGGCGTCCAGACGGAGCCGCAGCGCCTCCAGCAGCCGGCGGTAGGCGGGCGCGTCGCCGTCCAGCGCCTTGAGCATCAGGACCTTCAACTCAGGTTCCGCGAGGCTCACGGGCTTATCAGGCGTATTCGTGGGCGGGGGCGCAACGGTTACAGCTCGGCCGCTTCGGACCGTCTGACGGTATTCGGACCTGGCCTCGGCGGTGAGGTGGCGAAAGGTCGCCCAATTCGCTCGGAGGTTGGCGTAACCGCAAGGCCGCCTGCGCCGTACTCACGCGCATCGGCTCTCTGGGACCGGGGCGGCCAGCCGCTCCCCCGGGCGCCGATAGGCCGGAACATCGAAAGGAAGGCCGCATGAGCGCGGATGTGACCGCCGGGACGACCGGCCAGACAGCCCGGCGCAGAGGGCGCGGCGCCCGGCGCGAGGTGATCTACCGGCACACCTTCCTGGTGCGGCTGACGCACTGGATCAACGCCGTCTGCATCGTCATGCTGATCGGCTCGGGCCTGAACATCTTCGACGCCCACCCGCACCTGTACTGGGGCCAGGCGGGCGGCTGGTACGACCAGCCCTTCGCCTCGATCGGCGCCATGCCCGGGCCGCACGGCCTGCGCGGCGTGACCCAGGTGGGGCCGCTCCGGTTCGACACCACCGGCGTGCTGGGCCGCTTCCAGCACCAGGGCCAGTGGATGAACCGCGCCTGGCCCACCTGGATCACCCTGCCGAGCTTCCAGGACCTAGCCGACAGCCGCCACTGGCACTTCCTGTTCGCCTGGATCCTGGCGGTGAACGGGCTGGTCTACCTGCTGTGGTCGCTGTCGATCCGCCACGTCCAGCGCGACCTTTGGCCGACGCTCCGCGACCTGCGCGCCATCCCCCGCTCGGTGCTGGATCACCTCAAGCTGAAGCATCCCACCGGCGAAGAAGCCAAGCGCTACAACGTGCTGCAGCGGCTCGCCTACCTCGGCCTTCTGGTTCTGGTGAGCGGCATGGTGCTGACCGGCCTGACCATGTCGCCCGGGTTCGACGCCATCGCGCCCTGGCTCCTGGACCTGTTCGGCGGGCGCCAGTCGGCGCGCACCCTGCACTTCATCTTCGCCAGCCTGATCGTGCTGTTCATCGTCGTGCACCTGACCGAGGTGGTTCTGGCGGGGCCGATCAACGAGGTCCGCTCCATGATCACGGGCCGCTACACCGTCCCGCCCGATCACGGCGCGGACAGCCATTCCAAGGATCACGTCTGATGGCGCTCATCACCCGACGCCGCGCGCTCATCGCCACGATGGGAGGCGGCGGGGCGCTGCTCGCCGGCTGCAACCGCGTGACCGGCGCCGACGGCCTGATCATGAACCCCAGCTTCCAGCACGTGCTGGGCTTCGCCCAGACCTGGACCCTGCACAGCCAGCGCTTCCTGCTGTCCGGCGGGCAGATGGCGCGGGAGTACCGCCCCTCCGACATCTCGCCGAAGTTCTACGCCAACGGCACGACCCATCCGGGCGGCGACGACTATCAGGCGGCGGCGGGGGAGGGGTTCGCCAACTGGAGCTTCAGCGTCACCGGCCTGGTGCGCCGGCCGCTGAGGCTGAGCGTGGCGGACCTGCGGCGGCTGCCGGCCCGCACCCAGATCACCCGCCACGACTGCGTGGAGGGATGGAGCGCCATCGGCGGCTGGACGGGCGTGCCGCTCGGCCTGCTGCTGCACTCGGCCGGCGTGCTGCCCCAGGCGAAGTACGCCGTGTTCCAGTGCGCCGACAACCTGGAGGGAGAGCCGGCCAAGGGCGGCGAGCAGTCGCCCGGCCAGTATTACGAGAGCCTCGGCATGGCCGACGCGCTGCACCCCCAGACTCTGATCGCCTACGCCATGAACGGCCAGCCGCTGTCGGTGCCGCACGGCGCGCCGCTGCGCCTGCGGGTCGAGCGCCAGCTCGGCTACAAGCAGGCGAAGTATCTCCAGGGCGTGCGCCTCACAGACACCCTCGCCGGCATCGCAGGAGGGCGCGGGGGTTATTGGGAGGATCGCGGCTACGAATGGTACGCGGGCATCTGATCGCCGCCTGTTGGACGGAAAATTTTCCGTCTTGGCTGTAACGGCGCCGGCGGTCGGATCGAACACTCGGATGAAGCTTGGATGCGAGCATCCTTGTTCTTGTCGGGAGAGGGCGGTCATGGAGCCGAAATCTGTAAGGGCGCGGATGGGCGCCGCCGTCGCCTCGGCCATGGTCGGGCTAGCCTGCGCCCCAGCGGCGGCCCTGGCGGCGGACGCGGCGCATCCGGCGGTGGTGGAGCTGTTCCAGAGCCAGGGCTGCTCGTCCTGCCCGCCTGCCAACGCCAACCTGCTGGCGCTGTCGGACCGGCCGGACCTGCTGACGCTGTCCTGGCAGGTGACCTACTGGGACCAGCTCGGCTGGAAAGACACCTTCGGCGATCCCGCCTACACGCGCCGCCAGTGGGACTACGCCCGCGCCTTCCACCGGACCGAGGTGGGCACGCCCGAAGTGGTGGTGAACGGCCGCGCCGACGTGGTGGGCCAGGATCGCGCCGCGCTGGAGGCCCTGATCCGCCGCGAGGACCGCGGGGGCGGCGGCCCCCAGGTGAGCATCGCGGGCGACCGCGTCACGGTGGCGGGGCAGGGCGCCTCGGGCGTGGTCGTGCTGGTCCGCTACGATCCGGGCGTGATCCAGGTGCCGATCCAGCGCGGTGAGAACGGCGGGAAGACCCTGCCGCACCGCAACGTGGTGCGCCAGCTCGCCCGGCTGGGCGATTGGACCGGCGGAACGATGAGCTTCCGCCTGCCGCCCGCCTCGCAGCCCGGATTGAAGACCGCCGTGCTGGTCCAGGCCGGTCCGGGCGGCCCGATCCTGGCGGCTGGCCGCGCCTGAACCCCCTCCGCCGCCTCGCGAGCGCGGCGTTCTGCTTCCGCGGCATCGCGGGAACCCCGGCCGCCAACCCGGCGGCCCATCATGAAAGGACCACTCCCATGAAGATCGCCGCTATCCTGGCCGTCTCCTCCGCGCTCGCGCTCAGCGTCGCCGGCCTGGCCCAGGCCCAGGACTCCTCCGGCCAGATGACGTCCGGCCAGATGTCCTCCGGCCAGATGTCTTCGGGCCAGATGAGCTCGGGCCAGATGAACGCCGACCACATGTCCTCGGGCGGGGCGCCCGCGGGCCAGATGACCAACGGGGCCATGAGCTCGGGCCAGATGGGCGCCGCCCACGCGAAGGGCGGCAAGAAGGCCCACGCGGCCAAGGGCGCGATGACCAACGGCGCCATGTCGCCCGGCCACTGACGGCCTGGGCGAGCTCAAGCGCGCAGGGACCGGCCGGCCGCAGGCCGGCCGGTCCGCTGACGCGCCCCTTGGAGCTGGCGCGGGTTGTCGGTCGCACGGCGCGCCTCTAGCGTCCGCGCAGCCTTCAGTCGGAAAGTGTGACCATGGTCCGCCGGTGCTTCCTTTCGGCCCTCGCCGCCGCGTCGCTGCTCGCCGGCGCCGCCACGGCTCAGCCCGTTCCGGCTCCGGCGGCCAAGTGGCCGACGCAGGAGGGCGATTTCGTCGTGCGGGACTTCCGGTTTACGGACGGGGAGCGCCTCGGGCAGCTGCGCCTGCACTACACCACCCTCGGCCAGCCGCGGCGCGACGCCGCCGGCCATGTGACCAATGCGGTGATGGTGCTGCACGGCACCGGCGGGACGGGCGCGCAGTTCCTGCGGCCCCAGTTCGCCGACGTGCTGTACCGGCCGGGCGGCCTGCTCGACATCTCCAAGTGGTACGTGATCCTTCCCGACGGGATCGGCCACGGCAAGTCGTCCAAGCCGAGCGACGGCCTGCACGCCCGCTTTCCCCACTATGGCTACGCCGACATGGTGGCGGCCCAGCACCTGCTGTTGACCGAGGGGCTGCATGTGGATCGCCTGCGCCTGCTGATGGGCACGTCCATGGGCTGCATGCAGGATTTCGTCTGGGCTGAGACCTATCCGGACTTCGCCCGCGCGGTGATGCCCGCCGCCTGCCTGCCGGTCCAGATCGCCGGGCGCAACCGCATGTGGCGGCGCGCGCTGATGGACGCCATCCGCACCGACCCGGAGTGGAAGGGCGGCGAATACACAGCCGAGCCCAAGGCCGCCCTGCGCACCGCCGGCGTGCTGCTGCTCATCGCGGGCTCAGCCCCCCAGCAGATGCAGGCCGCCGACCCCACCGCCGCCGGCGCCGACGCCGCGCTGGAGAAGGCTGTGGACGGCGCGCTGGCGACCACCGACGCCAACGACCTGTTGTACCAGGTGGACGCCTCGCGCGACTACGACCCCTCCGCCGGGCTGGAGCGGATCACCTCGCCGCTGACCTGGATCAACTCCGCCGACGACTTCATCAACCCGCCGGACCTGCACATCGCCGAGCAGGCGGTGAAGCGCATCCCCCACGGCCGTTTCGTCCTGATCCCCGCCAGCATGGCCACCCACGGCCACGGCACCCACACCTGGGCGGCCGACTGGTCGGACGACCTGGCGGCGCTGCTGGCGCGGTCGGGTGGGCCGCTCTAGCCCCGCCTACGCTTCAACGGCCGCTCGAGCCGGTGAAAACGCCCTTCGGAAGCTTCACGTAGACGCCCTTGTTGCGGTCGACCAGTTCGGCGTCGTGCACATCGCCGGCGATGCTGACGAGCATGTAGGCGTCGTCCCGGCTCATGTGCTTCTCGTCGACCAGGAAATCGACCATGTTCATGACCGCCTTGCGCGTCGCCTGGCTGAGGTCGTCGTCGTAGCCCATGCTGATGTAGGCGGCGGGGGTCTCGGCGCGCGGATAGGGCAGGCGCTGGGCCTTGTGCAGCACGAACTGCAGCGTGCCGACCAGCGAGGTCTCCATGGCGGTGATGTCGACCTCGCCGTCGCCCTGGCCGGCGTGGCCGTCGCCGATCTCGAACAGGGCGCCGGGCGCGAAGACGGGCAGGTACAGGGTGCTGCCGGCGGTCAGCTCCTTGTTGTCCATGTTGCCGCCGATCACGGTGGGCGCGGTGGAGTCATAGCGGCCGAACGCCGGCGGCGCGGCGACGCCCATGCTGCCGAAGAAGGGATGCAACGGAACATCGACCCCCGGAGCGAAGCGGCCCAGCATCGCCTGCCGGTCCAGGGGGATGATCTTCATGCGGGCGTAGGGGAAGTCCTCGGTCAGGAAGCCGACGCCGTAGCGGAAGCCGTTGTAGGCGTAGGGGATGGCCAGATCGACGCGCTGGATGCGCACCTCCAGCGTGTCGCCGGGTTCCGCCCCCTCGATGAACACCGGGCCGGTCAGGATGTGGCCGCCGGGGCCGCGGTCCTTCTGCGGGACCTGGTCGAACACCTGGCGCAGGCTCGGCTCGATCTGGTCGGCCGCCACGCCGGCCTTGGCCAAGGCCGTCGGGCTGGAGGTCAGCAGGGTGTGGAACACCACCGTGTCGCCGGAGCGGATGCGCAGCGCCGGAGCGGAGGCGGCGTCGTAGTGACCCCAGGCGACGGTCGAGGGCGTCGCCTCCAGCGTGTAGGTCCGGCCACTTTCCTGAGCCGTCGCCGTCAGCGGCGATAGCGAGACGATCACGGCGGCCAGGGCCAGGGCGGAGCGCAGGGTCATGGTCGATTCCAACTCAACAGCCCGTAACCTGTAGAGATGATGCGCGGCCTTGGGGAGGTCGCGCACGCTCGGCGGATGCAACCGGGTCGGCGCCGGATCGCCCGGGCGCCCGGGCGTTGCAGTTGCGGCTAAGGCGCCCGATCTTGAGGCGCGACCTGCCATGAGGGGAGGCGGCAAGGCGCTGCACGCCGGATCATCCGTCGGGGCGCCGATGGTCCTCGCCAAGCGGAAGGGCGCGGCGCGACAAGACGCTTGCCGGTGGGCGGCGCTATGAACCAGAGGCCGCAGGATCGGCGATCGGCCAGCAGGACCGTGGGTGCAATGACAGTCCCGACTTCACCGGCGAACGAACCGAACCTTCCGCTCGTCACCACGCTCGCCGCCTGGCGGGGGGACCGCCTCAGCCGGTCGCAGGACTGGATCTACCACCTGTCGGACGCCGAGGTGGACGAGCTGGAGCAGCTCGGCGCCCGCTTCATGGAGGACGATCCCGACCTGCGCACGGTGCGGGCGGCGGACTATCCGCTCGTCGCCTGCGCCAAGGCGGTGGAGCGCTGGGGCGAGGATTTGGACTACGGCCGCGGCTTCAACCTGGTGCGGGGCCTGCGCACCCACCTGTATTCCGACGCCCTGTCCTCGGCGATCTACTACATCCTGGGCCTGCACATGGGAGAGCCGATCCGCCAGAACGAGATGGGCGACGTGATCGACCACGTCTACGCCACGTCCGACAAGACGATGGACGACCCGACCGCGCTCTCGGCCAAGGTGCGCGACAAGCTGGTGTTCCATTCCGACAGCTCGGACGTGGTCTCGCTGATGTGCCTGCGCCCCGCGAAGGATGGCGGCGCCTCGCTGCTGGTGTCGGGCGCGGAGATCTACAACGAGATCGTGCGCCGCCGGCCCGACCTGGCGCCCCTGCTGTTCGAGCCCTTCCACTGGGACTGGAAGCGCCAGGACCACGCCGCCCCGGCCAACACCTACACCTCGCCGATCATCAGCCTGAAGGAGGGAGTGTTCAGCATGTACGCCGGGGCGCTCTACATCTTCACCGCCCAGGACTATCCGGAGGTCCCGCGCCTGACGGCCGAGCAGGTCGAGGTGCTGAAGCTGTTCGACGAAATCACCTACGAGCCCGGCATGGCCATCGAGATGGACTTCCGCCCCGGCGACATCCAGTGGCTCTCCAACTACGCGGCCCTGCACTCGCGCACCGAGTTCTTCGACCATCCAGAGCCCCAGCGCCGCCGCCACCTGCTGCGCCTGTGGCTCAGCCGCAAGACGGGCCGGCCGATCGTCGACGGCTTCGGCAAGAACGCCGTGGTCAGCGACCGCACCGCCCACCGCAGCGGCCAGGACGACGAGGCGCTCGGCCGCTTCCACGTGCGCGAGGCGGCGGTCCCGCGCCTGCTGTCATAGGGCCGCGTCGATCTCCGCCCGCGTGGGCATGGCGTCGGAGGCGCCCGGCCGGGTGACCGCGATCGAGGCGGCGAGGTTGGCGCGCAGGGCGGCGGCGGCCAGGTCCAGCCCCTGGTCGAGCCCGGCGGCGAGCACGCCGCAGAAGCAGTCGCCCGCCCCGACCGTGTCCACCACGCGCGCCGGGCGCCCGGGGACATGCCGCTGGCCCATCGCATCGACCAGCAGCACGCCGTCCGCGCCGAGGGTGACGACGACGCTGGCGCCGTCCCGGGGCATCAGGCCCCGCGCGGCCGGGGCGATCCGTCCCCGATCCTGTGGGACGTGGCCCAGCCCGGCGTAGGCGGCGAGCTCGGTCTCGTTGACGATCAGGATGTCGCAATGGGGGAACAGGCCGGCCGCCGCCGGCACGGCCGGCGCGGCGTTCAGCAGCTTCAGGCAGCCCGGCGCCTCCGCCGCCAGCACCGCGCCGAGCGGCTCCAGCCCGATCTCCAGCTGGGCCAGCAGGACGCGGGCGCCATGCGCGAAGCCGGGCGCCGGCGCGGCGAGCGCATTGGCCCCGGCGACCACGACGATGGCGTTCTCGCCGCCGTCCGAGACGGTGATCAGCGCCTGGCCGGTGGGTGCGGCGCCGTCCCGGGCGACGGCGCGGGCGTCCACTCCGGCTTCGCCCAGCTTGCCGAGCAGCCAGTCGCCGGCCTCGTCCGCTCCCACCGCCCCGGCCATGCGGACTTGCGCGCCCGCCCTCGCCGCCGCGATCGCCTGGTTCAGGCCCTTGCCGCCGGCGTGGCGGGCCAGGCTGGCGGCCAGCACAGTCTCCCCCGGCCGTGGCAGCGCCTGCACCCGGGCGACCAGATCCAGGTTCAGCGAACCGACGACGCAGACGCTCATGCCGGTCGAAGCCCGTTCGATGTGCGGTTGGCGAACAGCGCCTTGGGGATCACCGCATGGGCGCCCTTGTTGCCGTTGACCGCCTGGGTGATCCCGAAGTTCACGCCCACCGACAGCAGCGAGATGGCCTCGTCCTCCGTCAGGTCCTGGCTGGCCATCAGGAAGCGGCGCGCCTGGCGGAAGGCGTTCTGCAGGGCCGCGTCCAGGGTGGAGCGGCCGTAGACGCTGCTCTGGGCGGTCTTGCCGAGCTCGTTCAGGTAGTCCGGGTGGCTGAAGCCCAGCACGACCCAGGCGTCCGGCGTTTCGATCAGCGGGAAGTCCAGGTCGCGGAAGGCCGGGCCGGCGCTGGCGCGCGGCCGCACGGTGAGGCGGAACACGCCTGTCAGCGAGCACTCGATCGCCGTGCCGCACAGCTCGCCGTCGCCCTGGGAGGCGTGCGGATCGCCAACAGAGAACAGGGCGCCTGAGACCTCCACCGGCAGGAACAGCTTGGCGCCGGCGCCGAGCCGCCAGTTGTCGATGTTGCCCCCCGTCTTCATCGGCGGCACCGAGTCGATCAGGCCTGAGGCGTCGGGCGCCAGGCCCATGACGCCGAAGTGCGGACGCACCGGCACCTCCACCCCCTCCAGCACGTCGGCCCTCAGCTCCACCGTGCCATGGTCGACGCGCACCCCCGGATAGTCCATGCGCGGGTGCACCACGCCGGAAGGATCGACCTGGGGCGTCCAGCGATAGCTGTGCACCGCGTGGGCGTGGCCGCAGGGCTGGCCGTGCGGGGCGGGCTCGTGCTCCACCTCGTAGATGGTGATGACCTCGCGCGGCTTGGGCTCGGTCAGGAGGTCCTCGTACTGCAGGCCCCAGAAGCTGGCGGCGTTGCTGCCGTAGCTGCGGCCGCGGTGGCGCGGATGGCGGCTGGGGCGCGGCAGGATGTCGAGCACCTCGATCTCCAGCACGTCGCCCGGCTCCGCTCCGCGCACATGCACCGGCCCGGTGCAGATGTGCACGCCGAAACCCTCGCCCGGGCCGCGGCCGTAGACGGAGGCGTTCATGGGCCCGGCGCCCCGGCGGTCCACCGCCTTGTGCTCCGCGGTCCAGGCGAACACGCTTTCCGCCCCCTCGTCGCCCTCGACCATGCGCTCATAGTCGTCGCCGCCGTGGTGGGTCAGGGTCTCGATGGAGACGACATCGCCCGACTCCACCTCCAGCACCGGCGCCAGGTGGCGGCTGAAATAGCCCCAGTGCACGGTGGAGCGGTTCACCGGCAGGTGGTGGCGGGCTCCGGGGCCGTGGTCGCGGAGGGGCGAGGGCGGCTCCTCCGGCTCCAGCAGGTCGGCGTGCGGGCTGTCGGCGTGCGGCGCGTCCTCGGCGTCGCGCGGGCGGCGCAGGGCCGGGGAGCCGCGGCGCGGGCTGTCCTCGCTGATCGCGGCGGTCAGGCCCGCGGCCTTGCGGTGCTCGCGCGGGGAGCCGCCGAACCGCTCGCGGAACGAGCGGCTGAAGTAGGCGATGTCGTTGAAGCCCCAGCGCAGGCAGATGTCGGTGATCGACATTTGGGCGTGCAGGGGATTGGCCAGGTCCGCCTTGGCCCGGTCCAGCCGCCGGTCGCGGACGTAGGCGGAAAAGCTCTGGCCCGCCCCGCCCAGCAGCTTCTGGATATAGCGCACGGGCAGGGCGTGCTCGCGGGCGACCTCGGCCAGGCTGAGGTCGGGCTCGGCCAGCTTCACCTCGATCGTCTGGAGGATCTTGTGCAGGATGGCGGCGCGCACGCTGGCGGCGCCGCCGAGCGGCCCCTCCGCCGCCTCGCTGAACAGGGCGGTCAGCAGGAACTCGGGCAGGGCGATCTCCACCGGGCGGATTTCGTCCAGCTCCAGCGTCTCGATGGCGTCGGCCACCGACTGCAGCATGCCCGAGAACACCCGGCCGACGCCCCGGTCGCCCGGCACCAGCACCGTCTGGGAGGGCAGGGGCGACAGCAGGCTGGGATTGAGCAGCTTGGGCGGCACGTCGACCAAAAGGGCGGTGAAGTCGCTCTCCAGCTTCAGGGCCGCCTCCTTGCGGGTGCGGCCGCACAGGATGTCGCCGACGCGGATCGGCGCGTCCTCGCCATCCTGGGGGTAGCTGGCGCGCCCTTCCAGCAGCTGGACCAGCCAGATGGTGTCGCGCTGATCGGTGAAGCGCTCGGTCCAGAGCTGGCCGCGCGAGCGGGCGCGGGCGAAGCGCACCCCCGCGAAGGACATGACGGTGGAGAGGTGGCCGTAGAACGGCTCGCCCCCGCCCGCCGTGACGGCGGCCTCGATCGAGTGGGCGGCGATGGCCTGACGCCACGCCTCCCGCCGCTGGTCCAGGCTGTAGGCGTCGGTGCTGAAGTGGCGGACGTTCACGGACGAGAAGACTTTGGGCTGACGGGCTTCAGGGCTGGGAGGGTTCAGGGGCTGAGAGGGTTGATGGGCTGACGGCGGCGGCGGGCTAACGGCCATCTAAGGGCGGCGGCGAAAGCCGTCCTGTCGGGCGGACGGCCAATCCTTGCACACCGGGATCGGGAGCCGGGGCGGCGCCTTCTTTTTCAGCGCAGAGCGCGATCTCTAGGCGCCCGAGCCGACGGGCCGGCCCACCGTCAACTTAACCCCGGGCGCGCTCCAAGACGCTCGTGTCCGCCCTGCCTATGGTTCTGCCGTTCGGCCAGGACTTGAGTTGATGACCGCTACGCTTCTGAACGACGCCTTTTTCGACAGTCTTTCCAGCTCTACCGGCAAGGTCGAGGAGGCGGAGACCTTGCCCCCCGCCTGCTATACCGACGAAGGCTTCTACGCCTTCGAGAAGCGGGCGATCTTCCATCGGGAATGGCTGTGCGCGGGGCGGGCGTCCTGGCTGGAGAAGCCGGGCGACTACTTCACGCTCAGCCACGCCAACGAGCCGATCATCGTCGCCATGACAAAGGCGGGCGAGATCGCGGCCATGTCGGCGGTGTGCCAGCACCGCGCCATGCTGGTGGCCGAGGGGCACGGCAACGCCCGCGCCTTCGTCTGCCCCTACCACCACTGGACCTACGGGCTGGACGGCAAGCTGGTGGGCGCGCCGGCGATGGAGCGTACCTGCGGCTTCGATCGCGCCGCCGTCGCCCTGCCCCAGCTGAAGGTGGAGCTGTGGAACGGCTTCGTCTTCGTCAACCTGGATCCCGACGCCGCGCCCCTGGCGCCGCGCCTGTCCACCGTCGCCGCCGCCCTGGCCAACTACGAGCTCGACATCGCCGAGGGCCCTCGGCCGGACGCGCCTTCCAGCTACCCGTGGAACTGGAAGGTGATGATGGAGAACAACAACGACGGCTACCACGCCACGCGGCTGCACCGCGGGCCGCTGCACGACTTCATCCCCAGCGAGCTGTCGATCTTCCCCGAGGCGGCGCCGGACGCCGCCGGCTACATGCGCTTCAACGGCACCACGCACGCGGACGTCGGGTTCAACGCCCTGCAGAAGGCGGTGCTGCCGATCTTCCCCAAGCTGACCGAACTCGAGCGCAACCGGGTGATCTTCGCCAACCTGCCGCCCAGCCTGTCGCTGGTCGTGCTCAGCGACTTCGTCCTCTATCTGATCCTCTACGCCGACAGCGCCGGCTCGCACCGCATGAGCATGGGCTATCTGGTGCGGCCCGGGGCCATGGAGGAGCCCCTGTTCGAGGCCCGCATGGCCATGAACATGTCGGCCGCCATGGAGATCACGGAGCAGGACCTGCACGTGGACGAGCTGGTCCAGGTGGGCTTGAACTCCAAGTTCGCGCCCCGCGGCCGCTACTCCTGGCAGGAGACCGCCCAGCGCGACCTGAACGAATGGCTGGTGCAGCGCTACCGCCGCGCCTGGACCGGGCAGGCCGCCGCCGCGGCGCCTGCGCCCCTGGCCCGCACGCCCGAGCCGGCCGCCGCCTGACCGCCGCCGTTTCCGCCACCCCTGCCGCCGGAGGGCCTCGCATGCCGTCAAAGCCGCTGCCCAACTGGGTTCCGTTCCTGGCGCTGAGCCTGTTGTTCTTCCTGATCTCGGCGGGCACCTTCAGCTCGCTCGGCGTGGTGCTGCCGGCCATGGTCAGCGAGATGAAGTGGAGCTGGACCGACGCGGGCCTCGGCTACACCCTGCTGGGCGTGGCCTGCGGCCTGTCCAGCCTGGCGCCGGCCATGTTCATCCGCAGGATCGGGGTGAAGGGCACGATCGCGGGCGGCGCGGTCCTGGGCGGCCTCGGCTTCGCCGGGCTGGCCGTCACCCACTCGATCTCGCTGTACCTCTTCTCAGAGGTGCTGATCGGCGTCGCCTTCTCGCTGACCACCACCGTGCCGGGCGTGCATGTGATCACCGCCCTGTTCAAGCGGCGCTCCACCATGCTGGGCGCCTACTTCACGATCGGGGGCCTCGGCCAGGTGGCGGGGCCGCTGATGTACGTGGCCATCGACGCCCACACCCATCAATGGCGCATCTACTGGTGGGTGTTCGTGGGCGCCTGCGCGGTGCTGGGAGCCTTCGCGGCGTTGGTCACCTCGGGCGGGCGCGACGCCGTGGATCCGGCCACGGACGCCCCGCCCGAGCAGCTGGGCGCGGGCGATCTGGTCAAGGGCCTGCACGACTGGACGGTGCGCCACGCCCTTCGCACGCCGCAGTTCTACATCATCGTGCTCGGCTACACGATGTACCTGCTGGTCAACACCACGGCGCACGGCTTTGCGGTGGAGCATCTGAAGGAGCGCGGCATCGATCCCCGCGCCGCCGCCGCCATGCTCAGCCTGGAGGCGCTGATCGGCTCGGTGGTGGCGGTGGCCGGCGGCATCCTGGGCGAGAAGGTCTCGCCCAAGACGCTGATGTCGGTGGCGCTCGCCGCGCTGGTGGTGGGGATGGCGGCGCTGGCGTTCGCCCATGGCTACGCTCTGATGGGCGTCTACGCCGTGGGCATCGGGATCGGCTACGGCCTCAGCTTCCTCGCCTCGACCATGCTGCTGCTCAGCTACTTCGGCAAGCGGGCGAACCTTGAGCTGTATTCGATCATGTCGCTGATCTCGACGCTTGCGGCGGCCGGGCCGGCGCTCGGCGGCTGGGCGCGCGACACCATGGGCGGGTTCAGCGGGGTCTTCCTGCTGTGCGCGGCGGCGACGGCGATCATGCTGGTCGCCAACGCGCTGATGGTCCCGCCCGTCCGGGCCCGGAGCGGCCGGACGGCGTGCAAGACGCCCGGCGTGCTCGCCCACGACGCCACGTGAGCGCGGCGCAGGCCGAGGCGCGGACAGAGCCGGACCTCCTCGTCCTCGGCGGGCGGATCGTCACCCAGGATCGCGAGAGGCGGGTCCTGGACGGGTTCGGCGTGGAGATTCGCGGCGGCCTGATCGCCGCGATCGAGCCTGTCGCCGGGCTGAGGGCGCGCTGGCCCCGGGCGGCGGTGCTGGACGCATCCGACGGCGTGGTGACGCCGGGCCTGATCGACGCCCACCAGCACCTGACCGCCGATCCCCTCGTGCGCAGCTTCGTCCCCGACGACATCACTTCGGACGAGGCGATCTTCCGCTGGGCGACGCCGATCCATGCCGCCCTGACGGCCGAGGACGACGAGCTCGGCGCCACGTTGACGGCCTTGGAATGCCTGCGCCACGGCGCGACCACGGTGATCGAGGCGGGCACCGTCGCCCATCCGGATCGCGTCGCCGCGGGCATGATGGCGGCGGGTATCCGCGGCGGCGTCGGCTGCTGGGGCTGGGACACGCCGGGCCTGCCGTTCTCCGCCCCCGCCGCCGAGACGCTCGCCCGCCAGGCGGAAGCGGTCCGCGCCTTTCCGAAGGGTGGGCGGGTCGAGGGCTGGGTCACGCTGGTCGGCCACGACCTGGCGTCCGACGCCCTGCTGGAAGGCGCCGCCGACCTGGCCCGGCGGGAGGGCAGGGGCCTGACCTTTCACCTCTCGCCCACCGAGGCCGATGTGCAAGGATATAAGGGGCGGCGGGGCTTGAGGCCGGTGGCGCACCTGGCCGAACTGGGCGTGCTCGGCCGCCACCTGCTGCTGGCGCACGCCGTCTGGATCGACGAGGCGGAGCTGGACCTGCTGCTCCAGACCCAGACGGCCGTCGCCTATTGCCCCTGGACCTATCTGCGACTGGCCCAGGGCGTGACCCGGGCGGGACGGCACGGTGTCTTCGCCAGGCGGGGCGGCCGGCTGGCGCTCGGCTGCGACTCCGTCAACGCCGGCGATCTGGCGGATGTTCACCGCGCCGCCGCCCTGGCGGTGGGCCTCGCCCGCGACGGCGAGATGGATCCCGTCGCCGCCACCGCCGCAGACGGCCTGGACTGGGCGACCTGCATAGGCGCGGAGGCGGTGGGCCTGGGCGCAGAGGTCGGCGCGATCGAAGTGGGCAAGCGCGCGGACCTCGTGGTGCACGAGACGCGCTCGCCAGCCTGGCGGCCTATGGGCCGGCCGGCGCTGAACCTGGTCTGGGGGACCGACGGGCGCAGCGTCCGCGACGTGGTGGTCGACGGGCGCATCGTGATCCGCCACGGCGCCAGCACCCTGGTAGACGAGGCGGCGCTCGCCGCCCGGGCCGCCGAGCGCCAGGCCGAGCTCCTGCGCCGCAGCGGCCTCTGAGGCGCCTGGAGCACACATCCGTGTGCGCCCAGGCCAAGTGGGGCCGCGCCGTCCCCTCCGACGGCGATCGTTTTGGGCGGATACCTTGCCGATAAGCTAGGCTTTAGGCGCCGGGCGCCAGTCTGTAAGGCGCCAAGGCCGCCTCGGCTGGACGGGGATCGTGTATCGGCGTCTGGGTGGACAAGACGCCAGGGCGGCTCTGGAAGACAGTTGCATGACAGCGCCAATCAGCCAGCGGCGCTCGCAAGTCCGGCGACAGATCGGACTGATGTGGAGGAACGGCGTCAACTTCCAAAGGTCGGGGGACCTTGCATGGTGTTGAGCAGAATGAGCCGTGCCGCGCTGCTGGCCGGCGTAGGCGTCGCAGTGCTGGGGCCGCTGTCCTCGGCGTCGGCCTTGGCCGCCGTCCAGGACACGCCCGTGGCGACGGCCGCCTCGGCGCCCGGCGCGATCAAGGTGGCCCAGGCCAGCAGCGTCTCGGGCCAGGGGCTGACCCAGCTGGACACCGTGGTGGTCACCGCCGAGCGCCGCTCGACCAACCTGCAGAAGACCCCGCTGTCCATCTCCGCCTTGTCCGCGGCGGCGCTCGACCAGTCGTACGTCACCCAGCTGAGCGACCTCAGCGCCAAGGTGCCGGGCCTGGAGATCACCCACCAGTCGGGCTTTGAGAACGCCGTCACCATCCGCGGTGTCGGCTACGCCACGCCGGAGAACTCGCCCACCAACACGCCCGGCGTCGCCGAGTTCGTGGACGGGGTCTACATCGCCAACACCATCTCGCTGGACCAGACCCTGTTCGACGTGGACCACCTGGAGGTGCTGCGCGGGCCCCAGGGCGCGCTGTACGGCCAGAGCGCGGACGGCGGCGCGATCAACATCCTCACCAAGCAGCCGCGCCTTCGCGTCTACGACGTGTCCGGCGACTTCAGCGCGGGAAACTACGACCTGTACCGCGAGCGGGCCGAGGTGAACCTGCCGCTGGGCGACCAGTTCGCCCTGCGCGTCTCCGCACAGGCCTTCGACCACACCGGCTTCACCATCAACGAGGCGATCCCCAAGAACCGGCTGGACGACGCCCACGACATGAGCGGCAAGGTCGCCCTGCTGTGGAAGCCCAACTCCACCTTCTCCGCCACGCTCACGGGCATGGTCTACCACGCCAACCAGAACGGCGCGGCGCAGAAGAACATCAACGAGTTCAGCCCGACGGTGCTGGCGGCCTATCCGTCCCTGTCGGACCCGCGCAAGGTCTACCAGGACTATCCGTCGACCTTCGATCTGACCGCCCAACTCTACCACCTGAACCTGGAGTGGACCCTGCCGTTCGCCATGGTGCGGTCGGTCACGGCCTACCAGCAGCTCGATCACATCCAGCAGGAGGACGGTTCGCGCAGCGCCTATGCGGTGACCAGCCTGCTGCCGGGCGGCGGCTTCTACGACAACGTGGCGGCCTGGAACACCAACGTGAAGAACTACAACGAGGAGATCGACCTGCTCTCGCTGCCGGGCTCACGCCTGGAGTGGGACATCGGCGCCTTCCTGATGTTCTCGCGCACCCGGCAGTACGTGGTCGAGTACGAGAACAAGGGCGTCGCCCCCAACAGCAACGCCCAGAACCTCGTCAACGGCATCCCCGCCGACGTGATGACGAACCCGCCCTACAACGTCACCTTCGGCCAGGTGGCCGACGTCAACCGCCAGGACTACGCCGTCTTCGGCCAGGCGACCTATCACGTGACGCCGCGGCTGCGCCTGACCGGCGGGGTGCGGATGAACTACGACTCCTACACGCCTGCGACCTACAACTTCTCCGGGGTGACCGGCGGCGGGCCGCCGAATCCCTCGCCCCAGCACGCGGACTGCCCCACCTCCTACAGCCGGTGCGGCTACACCGACGCGGTGCCGACCTTCCGCGCCGAGGGCGACTACGACATCACCTCGGCCAATCTGGTCTACGCCAGCATCTCCCGCGGCTACAAGCCGGGCGGCATCAACAACAACGTCAGCGCGGTGGTGGTGCCGCACCAGTTCCAGTACGAGACCAACACGGCTTATGAGGTCGGCTCGAAGAACAGCTTCCTGGGGCGAAGCGTCAAGCTGAACCTTGCCGCCTTCTACTACGACTACTCCAACTTCCAGTACCTGGAGGTCGATCCGTTCCCGTACCAGTTCGGCACCGCCAATATCCCCTCGGTGCAAATCTACGGCCTGGAGGGCGAGGGCGGCTACACCAGCCCGGACCGCCGGTTCAACCTGAACGCCACCTTCGCACTGGAGAACGGCGCCGCCCAGGGAAGCTACAGCACCATCGACTCCAGCGTCATCAACGCCACGGCGGGCACCTATTCGGGCGCCTGCTTCGCCGGCCCCTACACCTTCTACGTCGGCGCGGCGGCGGGCGCGGCCTGCGCGGCCCAGATCAAGGCGGGCGCCATTCCGATCAAGGGCAAGCAGCCGCCCAACATGCCCAAGTTCTCCGGCTCGCTGAACGCCTCGTACCGCTTCGACCTGCCGCACGGCACGCTGACGCCCTACGTCGAGTTCATCTACCGCGGCGCGGAGTGGGCGCGGGTGTTCAACGACCCGGCGCTGGACCGCGTGCCGCCCTACGGCATCTGGAACTTCAACCTTCAGTACGTGCCGGAGGGCGGTCACCTGAAGTTCAGCCTGGCGGTCACCAACGCCTTCGACAAGATCGGCGTCAACTCCCGCTACACCGATCCCTACGGCACCGGCCAGACCAGCCAGCAGTACATCCCGCCGCGCCAGATCATCGGATCGGTCGCCTTCGCCTTCTGAGGTTCCTGGTGCAAGTTCGCCAGGCAGAGGGTCAAAGACGGCGACGCCCCGCCGTGGCCTGATCCGAGCCAAGAAGTCGTCCCTGCAAGTCGAGTTCGCCATGACCGCGTCGCCCGCCTTCTCCCGCTTCGGCCTGCCGTCGGACGACGGCCGCAAGGACATCGGCGTGTTCCTGCCGATGGCCAACGGCGGCTGGATCCTGTCGTCCACGGCGCCCCGGCTCGACGGCTCCTACGAGCTGAACCGCGCGATCGCCGTGCTGGCCGAGGAGCTGGGGCTGGACTTCGTCATGTCCATGGCCAAGTGGAAGGGCTACGGCGGCGTCACCGAGCACTGGAAGTACGCGCTGGACAGCCAGATGCTGATGGCCGCCCTGGCCGAGGCGACCTCGCGGGTGAAGGTCTGGACGACGGTCCACACCCTGCTGCAGAACCCCGCCGTCACCGCCAAGATGGTGGCCACCCTGGACCGGATCAGCGGCGGCCGCGCGGGGCTGAATATCGTCACCGGCGCCTACAAGGACGAGTTCGCCCAGATGGGCGCCTGGCCCGACGGGGTGAACCACGACCAACGCTACGACCTGGCCCGGGAGTGGATCACGGCCATCAAGCGCCTGTGGGTCGAGGACGCCGTCACGATGAAGGGCGACTACTTCACGCTGGAGGACTGCGAGTCCTTCCCCAAGCCGATCCAGTCGCCCCGGCCCTTCCTGGTGTGCGCGGGCTCGTCGAAAACGGGGATGCAGTTCACGCTTGAGCACACGGACGGCATCTTCCTCTCCGGCAAGGATGATGCGGAGCTGGGGCGCAACAGCCGCATGGCCAAGGCTATGGCCGCCGACGCCGGGCGGCGGATGCGGACCTACAACATGGTCAACCTAGTGATCGAGGACACCGACGCCGCCGCCGAGGCGACCGCCGACCGCTTCCGCGCCGGCTTCGACGAGGGCGCCCTGAAGGGGATGCTGCGCGCCTACGGCTTTCTGGACGCGGAGGTCGGCAAGGGCGAGAACGCCTTCGTCGCCAATGCACGCTCGTCCTTCATGACCTCGCGGATCATCGGCTCGCCCGAAACCGTGGCTGAGCGGTGCGAGGCCATGCTGCAGGACTGCGAGTTGGACGGGCTGATGCTGATCTTCCCGGACTACCTGTCGGGGCTGAAGCGCTTCGCCGCCGACATCCTGCCCCGGCTCCGCCGGATCGGCGCGCCGGCGCCGGTGTACGCCCATGCCGGCTGAGGCGGCCGCGGCCCCCGCCGCCGAAACCCTGGCGGAGATGATCGCGCCGGCCCGCACGGCCCTGGCGATCATCGACATCCAGCACGACTTCGCCGCCCCCGACGGGGCCATGGGCGGGATGGGCGCGGACCTCTCGGGCGTCGCGCACGTGACCGCCCAGTGCAACCGGCTGGCGGCGGCGGCGCGCGGGGCGGGCGCGACGGTGATGTACGCCCGCGTGGTCACCACCCCGCAGACGGACGCCGAGAACCTGAAGGCCCTTTACCGCCGCCAGGGCTTCGCCGACGCGGCGGTGGCGATCTGCAGGGAGGGGACGCCGGGCGCGGACTACCATGGCGTCAGCCCCGAGCCCGGCGACATCGAGATCCAGAAGCGCCTCTTCTCCAGCTTCGTCGGCACCGATCTGGAGGCGCAGCTGCGCGCCCGGGGGATCGACACCCTGGTGATCGCCGGCCTGACCACCGAGTGCTGCGTGGACTGCACCGCGCGCGACGCCTTCCACCTGGGCTTCCACGTCCTTCTGGTGGAGGACGCCTGCGCCGCCTACGGGACCGAGCTGCACCGCAGCGCCCTGGCGTCCCTGACCGCGACCGTGGCGCTGCCGGTGAAGAGCGACGAGGTGGTCGCGGCCTGGAGCTGAGCGCAACGGCGCCCCGAGCGCCCTCCTCATCCCCCACAGCGCGCGCACCCCCATCCACCCCTTCCCCTTCGAGGGGGAGGGCTCAGTTGAAGACATCGAGCGGAACTGAAGATGCCCTATCCCAACACCCTGATCTTCGTGGACCTCGCCTCCGACGACCCGGCCGCGGCGGGGCGCTTCTACGCGCAGGTGTTCGGGTGGCAGGACGACGCCCGGCCGCACGGCGTCTACCACCGGATGGTCCCGGGCGGGATGTTCCTCAACAAGGACGGCGGCGAGAGCGAGATCGGCAACCTGCACCTCGGCATCTTTGACGCCGCCAACGCCCGGCCGCATCCCGAACCCGCCGGCGTGGAGCCCCGCGCGCTCGCCGCGCCCGGGCGCAAGCCGCGCATCTGGGTGCTGGTCAGCGACGACGACACGCCCGAGCGCATCCTCTCCGCCGCCGAGGCCCTGGGCGCGACGATCCTGTGGCGCGACCACTACTGGAAGGAATTCAACGGGTACAACCACGCCTTCCAGGATCCGTGGGGCAACGAGATCATCCTGTGGGGCAAGGCCGGCCCCGACCCGCAGGTGCCGCCGACCTACACCCGCGAATAGGCCGCGTCCGGTCGGTCAGGAACATCGCCATGCCCGCTTCGCCCATAACCGTCACGCCGCTCACCGCCCGCATCGGGGCGGAGATCGGCGGCGTGGACCTGACCCGCCCGCTCTCCAGCAGCGAGGTCGCCGCCATCCGCGACGCGCTGATCGCCCACCAGGTGATCTTCTTCCGCGGCCAGCCGATGGACTTCGACGCGCACGAGCGCTTCGGCCGCGCCTTTGGCGAGCTGTACGACCACGTCGACGTGTTCGGCGAGGCCTACACCGCCCGCAACGGCATCCCCGGCCATCCGGATATCGTGAGGATCCACGCCGACGAGACCTCCACCGGCGTGGCGGCTGAGACCTGGCACAGCGACATGAGCTGCCGGGCCGAGCCGCCGATGGGCACGATCCTGCACCTGCACACCCTGCCGCCGGTGGGCGGCGACACCCTGTGGAGTTCGACCACCGCCGCCTACGACGCCCTGTCGCCCCGGATGAAGGCCTATCTGGAGGGGCTGACCGCGGTGCACGACGGCCGACGCGCCTTCGCCCAGTGGATGGGCGATCGAGCCTATCCCGCTACCGCCCATCCGGTGGTCGGCGTCCATCCCGTCACCGGCCGCAAGCTGATCTTCGTCAACGAGGAGTTCACCAGCCACATCGTCGAGCTGCCCCGGGACGAGGGCGCCGCAGTGCTAAAGTTCCTGTGCGAGCACTGCAAGCACCCGGACTTCCAGGTCCGCTTCCGCTGGGAGCAGGATTCGGTCGCCTTCTGGGACAACCGCTGCACCCAGCACCATGCGGTCTGGGACTACTTCCCCCACACCCGCTCCGGCTACCGCGTCGTGGTCCTGTAGCGGCCGACAGAGGACATCCATGACCAGGATCTGGTTCATCACCGGCGTGTCGTCCGGCCTCGGCCGCGCTTTGGCGGAGGCGGCGCTGGCCCGCGGCGATCGCGTCTGGGGCACGCTGCGCAAGGCCGAGGCGCGCGAGGCGTTCCTGACGCTCGGCCCGGCGGAGGCGCTGGGCGCCTCCCTGGCCGACATGACCGATCCGCCCTCGATCGCACAGGCGGTGGCGGAGGCGCAGGCGGCCTTCGGCGGGATCGACGTGCTGGTGAACAACGCGGGCTACGGCATCATGGGCGCGGTCGAGGAGATCAGCCTGGACGAGGCGAAGAGCCAGTTCGCTGTGAACGTCTGGGGGCCGCTCGCCTGCATCCAGGCGGTGCTGCCGGGGATGCGGGCGCGGGGCTCGGGCCACATCGTCAATATCACCTCGGTCAGCGGCCTGGCGACCTGGGGCGGGCAGGGGCTGTACTGCGCCTCCAAGTTCGCGCTGGAGGCCATCGGCATGACCCTGGCGGAGGAGGTGGAGCCGCTCGGCCTGCGCGTCACCAACGTCGCGCCTGGCGGGCTGCGCACCAACTTCGGGGGCGAGGCTCTGGTGCTCGCCAAGGCGCGCATCGCCGACTACGACGCCACCGCCCACGCCAACGAGCAGCACTTCATCGGCCACTTCGGCCACGAGCCGGGCGATCCGGCCAGGGCGGCCCTGGCGATCCTATCTGTCGTCGACGCGCCCCGGCCGCCGCGCCACCTGCTGCTGGGCGCCGACGCCCTGCGCTACGCCACCCGCTACGCCGCCGAGCTGCAGACCGACATGGGCGAGTGGGCGGCGGTCAGCGTCGGCGTGGCGGCGGACGCCTGAGCGGCTGATCGAGACGTGGGCGCCGCTTGCGCGACCGGCATGGGAGGTCAACTTCCAAGGGGGCGGGTGCAAAGACGTGCGCCGGCTCAAGCCCTTAGCTTCAGTATGAGCCCTTCGCGGCGGAAAGTTCGGCCATGACCTCCCCTGCACGCCAGATCATGCCCGCGGTCTTCTTCGGCCACGGCAGCCCGACCATCGCGCTGGAGACCAACGAGGTGACACGCACCTGGCGCGCGATGGTGCAGGCGATGCCGCGGCCGCGGGCGATCGTGTGCGTCTCGGCCCACTGGCTGACGCGGGGCGTGGCGGTGACCGCCATGGCCCAGCCCCGGACCATCCACGACTTCGGCGCAGGCCTCGGCCACGAGCTGTTCAAGATCCAGTACCCGGCCCCGGGCGCCCCGGAGCTGGCGGCGCGGGTGCGCGAGCTGCTGGCGCCCACCCCGGTCGCCCTGGACCAGGGTCAGTGGGGCCTGGATCACGGAACCTGGTCGGTGCTGATGAAGGGCTATCCCGAGGCGGACGTGCCCGTGGTCCAGCTGAGCATGGACGCCACGAAGCCGCCGGCGTGGCACTATGAGCAGGGCCAGCGCCTGAGGGCCCTGCGCGAAGAGGGGGTGCTGATCGTCGGCACCGGCAACACCGTGCACAACCTGGGCGTCATGAGCTGGGGCGGCCGGTTCGCGCCGCCCTACGACTGGGCCGCGCGCTTCAGCGACCACATCCGCGACGCCATGCTGGCCGACCGGCCGGAAGACCTGATCGGCTATGCGGGGCAGGGCGGCGACGCTCAGATGTCCCAGCCGAGCCCGGACCACTACTGGCCGCTGCTCTACGTGGCCGGGGCCCGCCTGCCGCAGGATCAGGTCAGCGTGCCGGTGGACCACATCGAATACAGGTCGGTCGGCATGACGAGCTTCGTGCTCACGCCGGCCGAACAGGCGGCCCCGCTCGCCGCCTGACCATCGCTTCTTTCCGGGGGACGTCCATGCCTTTGATCTGCCAAGCCGGCGAGGCCCGCCGCACCGTCGCGCCGGGCGCCTTGCACCAGCTGAAGGCCACGCCCCAGACCGTGCACTGGGGGTATTTCGACGCCTCCATCGCGCCGGTGCTGAAGGTGAAGAGCGGCGACCTGATCCAAGCGGAGGCGATCACCCACCACGCCGGCGACGCCCCCGACCTGATGATGGACGAGGGCGTGAAGGCCATCTTCGACGCCATCCCGCCGGAAGACCGCAATCCGGGCGTGCACATCATGACCGGCCCGGTGTGGATCGAGGACGCCCAGCCCGGCGACATGCTGGAGGTGCGCTACTTCTCGATGACGCCGCGCAACAACTACGGCAGCAACCTCGCGGCCAACTGGGGCTATCTCTACAAGGAGTTCGGCGAGACGGAGCGGGTGACGATCTACGAGCTCGACCCCAACGCCAACACCGCCCACGCCCTGTACGCCTACGACTTCCCCGGCAAGTATCTGACGCCCGGCGCGGTGACGCACTGCCCGGTCTGCGACCGCCAGCCGGCGCTGGAGGGGGTGCGGGTGCCGTGCCGGCCGCACCTGGGCACCGCGGGCGTGGCGCCGGACGTGACGGGCCGCGTGTCGACTATCCCCCCCGGGCTGCACGGGGGCAACATCGACAACTGGCGCATCGGCGCGGGGGCGGTGATGTACTATCCGGTGCAGGTCGAAGGGGCGCTGTTCTCGATCGGCGACCCGCACGTCAGCCAGGGCGACGGCGAGCTGTCGGGCACCGCCATCGAGTCCTCCTTGAACGTGCTGTACCAGGTGATCCTGCGGAAGGACTTCCGCTTCCCCTCGCCCCTGCTGGAGACACCGAACTGGTGGATCGTCCACGGCTTCGACGAGGATCTGAACGTCGCCATGCGCGCCGCCTCGGTCGACATGCTCGGCCTGCTGAACGAGCATGTCGGCCTGTCCCGAAACGACGCCTATTCCCTGATGAGCGTGGCCGCCGACTTTGGCGTCACCCAGGTGGTCGACGGCCGCCAGGGCGTCCACGTCAGGATCCCGCGCGGCATCTTCCCGCCCGCTCGAGGGTCAGGCGCGTCCTGAGTCGGGACCGGACTGTCCCGAACCGGACCTAGCGACGCTCGCCGGCGCTCGCGGCCCGGACGGAGGCGAACTCCGAACTGGCGTTCCAGCTCGGCCAGGCGTCGGAGCCGGCTAGCTGGCGGCCCATGTCGTACAGCAGGTCCACGTCCTGGGCTGCGCCGCGCAGATCCCAGTCGGCGCTCCAGACGTCGCCGGGCTTGTGGTAGCGCTCGGCGGTGTAGCTGGCGACCCAGGCGTCGCCCGCCGCCTTGCCGCCGCTCACCAGGTCCGGCCCGCCGCCCAGCTCCATGAGCAGCAGGGTGGGCACGCCGCGCTTGGCCAGGGAGAAGTGGTCGGCCCGATAGAACAGGCCCTTCTCAGGGTGGGCGTCGGGGGTCACCACCCGGCCCTGGGCGGCGGCGAAGCGGGCCAGGTCCTGCTCCAGGCTGTCCTGGCCGGCGCCGACCAGCACCACGTTGCGCGCCGGGCCTGCGGTCTGCAGCGTGTCCATGGTCAGGTTCGCCACGGTCCTGGCCAGCGGATAGACCGGGTGCTGGGCGTAGTATTCCGAGCCGAGCAGGCCGCGCTCCTCCGCCGTCCACACCGCGAACAGGACCGTGCGGTCGGGTCGGGGGCCCTTGGCCATGGCCCGGGCGATCTCAAGCTCGCCCGCTACGCCGGTGCCGTCGTCGTCGGCGCCCGGCCGGATGGTGCGGCCCTGCGCGTCCGGCGCGCCCACGCCATAGGCGTCCCAGTGGGCGCCGTAGGTGACCGTCTCGTCCGGTCGCTTGGCGCCGGCCAGCTTGGCGAGCACGTTGTGGCTCTGCACCTTCTCGACGGTCACGGGGAAGTCGACGCTCATCCGCTCCGCCCCGAGCGGGATGGGATGGAAGTCGGCGCGACGCGCCTTCAGCTTCAGGGCCTCGAAGTCCAGGCCGGCGCGGCGGAACAGGTCCACCGCCGCCTCGCGCTGCAGCCAGCCCTGCAGCAGCACCGGCTGGGCGTCGGCCGCCCCGCGCACCACGTCATAGGCCTCGCCCTGGGGCGCGATCACGGTGGACCAGCCATAACCGGCCCCCGGCGTCTCATGCACGATCAGCGCGCCCACGGCGCCGCGCCGGGCCGCCTCCTCGTACTTGTAGGTCCAGCGGCCGTAGTAGGTCATGGCCTGGCCGCCGAACTTGCCGGCGACGGGGTCCGAGGGCGCGGCCTCGAAATCGGGATCGTTGACCAGGAAGACGGCGATCTTGCCGTGAAGCTCGACGCCCTTGAAGTCGTCCCAGCCGCGCTCCGGCGCGTGGACGCCATAGCCGACGAAGACCAGGGGCGCCGAGGCGATCGCCACCTGGGCCACCGGCCGCACGGTGCTGACGTAGACCGTCTCGCTCTGGGCCAGGGCCAGCGGGGCGCCCGCGCCTTCCACGGTGATCTTCGGACGGCCCGTCACGTGGGTGCGGACCAGCGGGACCGCCTGGGTCCATTGGCCGTCCGGGCCGCCGGGCTGGAGCCCCGCCGCCTTGAACCGGTCGATCAGGAAGGCGAGCGTCCTGGCCTCGCCCTGCGTGCCCGGCGCGCGGCCCTGGAAGCCGTCGGAGGCCAGGACCTTGATGTCGGCCGACATGCGCTGCGGGTCGATGGGGCCGGCGCCCTGGGCAAGCGCGGCGCTCGCCCCGCTCAGGAGCAGCGCCGTCAAGCTCAGAGCACGGAAACGACGAACCAAATCCACGGGAGCCCCACAAGACGGCGACCCCGCTTGCTAGAGCAAGGCGCCTCCGCCTGCAAAGACGTGCGTCAGCCAAGTCCCGCGGCGGGACGTTCCAGGCGCAGGGAGGCCGGCTGGCAGGTGCGCCCTTCGCGGCAGGTGGCGCAGTAGATCGCCACGGGCGCGGCCAAGCGTTCGAGCTGACGGGCCGTCCAACGGGCGTGGGTGCGGGTCTCCGACCTGCATTCCGGACAGGTGGCGATCAGGGCGCCCAGGTCCTGCTTCCGCTTCGATCGCCAATGCATCGACGTGTCCCTGACGGTGCTGCTCCGGTGTCCCCGCTTCAGAGCATTTGACCCGCAAGCGTTGCACGCTCCGCGCTTGGGCTGTGAGGGGCGTGCCGAGGAACTGAAGGTCGCAGGTCGCTCAGCAAGCCTCGTGCCGCTCGCCGGGCCGAGCGCGTGGAGAAGCGCAGCGCCGTGAGAGGACGATCCGTCGATACGCGCAAAGCGGGAACGGGGATCTTTTCGCGCTTGTCCGCGCGACGTCAACGCCACGGGCCGGTCCAGCCGCATTTGAGTAAACGTCCGATTTACTACAGTCGGGCGCCTAACGCGCGATCAAGGCAATCTTTTGTCGCACATAGCTGAGCAGTAATGGAGAAACGAGTTATACATCTCCTCTAGCTATAAGATCACGTGCGGCTTCGATCTTATCGCTCCGCCTACGTGCTTAATAAAATCTCTCCTGGTCATTTCTCACCCCATTTCAGCAGGCTGGCTTCCAAGCCACAACCGGAACCCCTCGATGAAGCACCCCCTCGGCGCCTTTCTGTGCGCGGGCCTGCTGGTCTGCGGCTTGAACCAAGCCGCACACGCCGGGCCCGCCGTCCTGACCTCCCACGCGACCCCGGTCGGGCCGAGCGCCCAGACGGGCCGTATCGCCCAGACGACCCGGACCGCCGCCACGGCGCGCCCCACGCCGCCCAAACTGTTCGTCTACCGCTGGGCGCCCCCCACTGGCGTCGCCAACCTCGTGCAGTTCGAGAACATGCTCGGCCGGCACGTCGACGGCGTGATGGACTTCAACGACTATCGGCAGACCGCGGCCAACGCGGCCGCGAACGCCGAATGGGACCTGTCGTCCTGGCAGGGCCACGCCCCTGACATGATGTACGCCGTCGGCCTGGCCTTCGCGGATGTGAACCTAGCCCAGGTCGCCGCGGGCGGCGCGGACGCCACCTACACCCGTATCGGCCAGGCGTTAGTCGCGCATGGCTTCCCGAAGGCGAAGGTCCGCCTGGGCTGGGAGATGAACGGCAACTGGTACGCCTGGGGCCAGCAGGATGGCGCGACCTTCCAGACCGCGTTCACCCACGCGTCCAAGGTGATCAAGGCCGCCTGCCCGAGCTGCGTGGTGATCTTCAACCCAGCCGCGGGCACCGCCAGCCCCGCGCCGTTCATGCCGGCGAACGCCGCTGGCGTCGATGCGGTCGGCTTCGACGACTACATCAACAGCTGGAACAGCGGCGGCGCGACGATCGAGCCGAACCTCTTCAACGGCGACAACACCGGCTGGTGGGGCTTCGCCTCCGGCTATCCCAATGGCGGCCGGGGCTGGTATACCGGCCTGCCCGGCGGCGCGTGGGTTCCGGAGTTCGGGGTCGGCTCCCGCGGGGACGGTCACGGCGCCTGCACCGACACGAGCTGGAACAGCTGCGACGACGCCTACGGAATGGCCCAGGCCCTTGCCGCCTTCACCGCGGGCGGCGTCGCCGGCATCGGCGTCTGGGACGTGGACGCTGGGGATTACAACAGTCAGGTCAGCACCGGCGAACGCCCGGGCGAGGCGCTGGAGCTGCTGAAGGTCTACGGCGGCGGCAGCCTGCCGACGCTGCTGGCGGGCGCCACCCTGTACCGGGGAACCGCCTACGCTCCGGCGGCGCCGCGCGGCGAGTACCAGCTGCTGGTGCGGCTGGCGAGCGGCCATGTGGAACAGCTGGTCTGGGGTCCGAACGCGGGCCAGAGCATCACCGCCACGGACATGACCGCCGCGGCCGCGCCCGACGCCTCTCCTCTGACAGCGTCTTCCGCCACCCTGTGATGCAAGCCTGAGGCGCTTCGCCGCCTGGTGCGCCCCGCTTCGGCGGGGCGCATCTTGCTTGCTGGCCGCCGGCGTCGCCGACGCTCGCGGTCTTCCGCGGGCGTCAGCGCCGCCAGTCGATGTAGACCGGGTTGCCGATCAGGACGGGCAGGGCGCCCGCGACCACGTCCGCCCGGATCCAGTGGCGCTTGCCGTCGCTCCGGACGTCCAGGGTGCGGGTGACATCGTCGTCGGTCACCTCCGCATCAGCCAGGGGGAGCGGGGCGCCGTCCTCCTGCAGCACGATCCTGCCGCCCTTGGCGTGCGCGACATGGACGGTGAACCGCACCACGGCGCCGGCGGGCGCCGTCAGCACGTCGCCCATGATGGCGCGCCCCCGCGGGCCCTCGGCGCTGAGCTCCAGCAGGGCGTCGCGGGTGCCCTTCACGTCGATGAAGACATGGCCGGCGCGGACGGCGTCCAGGATGGCGCGCTCGGACAGCTCCGGCGCATAGACCACGGTGGTGGGGAAGCCCACGCCCAGGCGGCCCAGCTCCACATCGTGGTTGTCGCTGCCGCCGACCGCGGTCAGCCGATAGCCCTCGTTCAGGCGATCCTGCCAGAACAGCACGCCGGGCCGCTTCACCCGTGCTCCGCCGAGCGCACCCCACAGTTCGCCGGCGTTCAGCGCCTCGATCGCCTGCACCTTGGTCCAGTCGGTGTCCGCCGCGCTCCAGCCGCAGCCGCGGCAGACCTCGTCCGTGGGCGAGGTGGGGTGGTTGATCGAAACGATCGCGTGCAGGGCGTCCGCCCGGTCGAGCATGGCCCCGATGTTCGGGACCGTCGCCCCGCCCAGGCGCGGATCGACGTATTCGGTCGTCCCGAACACGTTGGCATGACCCTGGAAGGTGGTCGCCTCCACCGCCGGGATCAGCAGAACCTGGTCGAAGGCCGGCTGCAGCTCGCGCATGGCGTTGAAGTGCGAGCCGGTATTGTGGTCGGACATGGCGATGAAGTCCAGGCCGTGCGCCGCCGCCGCCTCCACCGTCCGGTACAGCGGGCAGGGGGCTTGGCCGCCCGACTGGGCGGTGCACGATCCGTCGCTGTGGGCGGTGTGCATGTGCAGGTCGCCCCGCCACCAGCGCGCACTCGTCTTCAGCGGGACGGGGGAGAAGGTCGAGCTCGCAGGCACGTCGCCCGACCGCCAGAACCATACCCGCGCCGTGTAGCGTGAATGCACCTCCGGACGGATGGCGGAGACCGACAGGTTCAGCCGCCATGTCCCGGCCCAGATCGCCCCGGGCAGGTAGGACGGCGTGGCGTCGGTGCGCGACAGGGTGAAGCTCGACTTGTTGCTGCCGCTCCAGCCGCGGAAGCCGTCGGGGTCCGAGACGCCGAGGTCGATGACGGTGTGCTTGTCGCGCTCGGTGTAGTCGAACTCCACGCTCAGCCGCACGACGCCTTCAGGTACGCGGAACGGTACGTCGCGGTAGCCGAGCTTGTCGCCCGGCCCGATCTCGCCGGTCAGCGTCAGGTCCGGCGTCGTCGAGCGCAGGGGGAGGGAGGCGCGATCCGGCAGGGCGGCGCGTGCGGCCACTGGCGCGGCGGCGAGGCTCAGCAGGGCGGACAGGGCGGCCGCCAGCCGCCGCAGGGGGAGGGTCATGCGCGTGTCCTCAATCAGTCGCAGAGGTTCCGCTCGGTCGAGCGGCCGGGCCCCTCAGCAGGGCTTGGATGTCGCTCAGGCGGCAGAGGCGGTCGGGGGCCTGCGCGCAGCTCGGCTTGAGCGTCAGCTCGGCCGGGGGCTGCGCCAGCGTCAGCGGCGGCAGGGCGCGCAGCTGGTCCAGGCTCTGGGCCTGGTAGAAGACCCGCACGAAGCGGCCGCCATTCCTGGCGCGCAGCACCTCGAAGCCGAGTGCGCCGCCGAGCGGCGGATCGTCCAGGCCGTAGCCCGGGATCTGGAAGTGGGCGCCCAGGATGGCGGCCAGCGCGGCGATGTTGTTGTCGTGCCCCACGAGCAGATCGGCGGGCGGTCCGCTCTCCAGTAAGCTTGACACCTTGGGCGCCAGGGCCGCGGCGGTGCGCCAGCGCATCGCGGTGGAGCGGTCGAAGATGTCGAACAGCAGGGCGTGCAACCGCGAGATCTGCGCCAGCCGGGCCGGAGTGGCGCGGCCCCAGCCGACCTTTTCGATCGGCCAGCCCTCGGCATATTCCAGCAGGAAGACCGAGGCGGTGCCGGAGGTGATCATCACCGGTCCGCTGACCTTCAGCCCGTGCCCGTCGCGGTTCGCGGCGATGACCGAGGGGACGGCGGCGATGTCGCAGGGCGGCGTGTCTGAGCCGCAGCCCAGTATGTACTCCAGGGTGTGCACGGCCTGCCGATGTGGGGCGATCAGGGCCGCCTCGCCGCCGGTCTCCGCCTGGATGGTCTGCACGGCCTGGCGGGCGTCGAAGTCCGGCGCGGCCGCGCCGGCGTCGAACAGGGGATCGCGCCGGCCTGCGGGCAGATGATCCGCCGGCAGGTCGCAGCCGGGGGCCAGTCCCTCGGCCAGGTCGTGGCCGCTGGAAACGGTGCGCGTCTCGGTGTTGGTCCAGATCGCGACCTGGGTCTGGTCCAGGCAACCCGTCGCCGGGGTCAGGCCCAGCGCCGCAAACCACTGCCGGTCGTAACGTCCCAGCTGGCGCAGGGCCTGCGAGCCGTGCGGCGTGACCAGGCTGGCGGGGGTGGACCAGGCGGGCCAGGGCTGGCGGGCGTAGGCGCGCGCGCCGATCTCGTCGTCCAGCGGCGCGCGCAGGCCATGCCGGTACAGCATGACCACCCGTTCAACCTTCATGCCAGGAGGCGGATCGAGCGGCGCGGCCCGAACGGTGGAAGGGGCCGCGGCGGCCAGCGCGCCGGCGATGGCGGCCAGCCGCCGCACGCCGATCACGGCGCCGCGGGCCCGCAGGCGGTCAGCACCTCGTTGCAGCGCACCTTGGCGCCCTCGAAGTCGGCGATGTAGCCGAAGCCTTCCCGGTCGGGCACGCCGTCGTAGTAGTCGCTGGAGACGAACTGGGCGCCCGAGGCCAGGGCCCGCTTCATGCGGGCGCCGTCGCGGGTGCGGGCTTCCTTGGTGTCGGCGTCGCCGCGGGTTCGCACCATGAAGCCGGCGGCGGTCAGGCGGCGGATACGGTCGAACTCCTTGTCCGGCTCCTGGATGTTGAAGAAGGCCGCCTCAGGGTCGTTCTCCTCGAACCAGCCGAACATCATGCGGCCCTGCAGCGAGGGGTGGCCGGCCTTCAGGAAGCGTTCGTGGGCGCCGTTGCCGTCCAGCACGAAGACGAACTTGCCGCGCATCTGCCCGATGGTCGGCCAGGCCTTGGCCAGCGCCGCCTCGCGCAGGGTGGCGTGAGCGCCGCGCACCTGGTCGGGCGTGAGCACCCGGCTCCGGCCGATGATCTCCTCGATGTCCTTGTTGAGGGTGTCGATGCCGGCGGCGTCGAACTTCATGTCGTAGGGGAACAGCCGCGGGATGCGGCGGGGGTCCACCGAATTGACCAGGATCGTCACCGGCGCATGGTTCGGGTGCTGGTCGGACCAGCGGGCGAAGATCGTCAGGCAACTGCGGAAGGTCCGGCAGTGGGTCTCGGTGTCGAAGCCGGCCACGTGCAGCACCTTGGGGCCCGGTTCGGCCATCTCGGCCTTCACCTGCGGCGTGGCGTCGGCGTAGGGCGCCGCATAGGCGCCGCCCTCGGGATCGGGGGAGACGTCGATCTCGAGCTGGCGGATGCCGAGGGCGAGCTGCGCCTCCAGCGGCGGGTGACCGTAGTCCAGCCCGTTCCAGTACTGCGGGGCCAGAGACTTGATGCGCGCCTCCTCCGCCGCCGAGGGGAAGGGACGGTAGCTGTTGTGCGAGCCTTCCATGCGCACCTGGTCCAGGCGAAGGCTGTCCATGCCCGGGTACTCCGCGGCCTGGACCTGCGGCGCAGCGGTCAGCGCCAGGGCGGCGGCGACGGCCGCCCGCTTGAGGATTAAGGTCATTGACGGCCCTTCGGCTCGGTCTGGGGGAGGGCGGACGGCGGCTGGGCCGCCATCCGCTGGTTCAGGAGGATCAAGGCGCCCGGACGGACGCCGGGCGCAGACAAGGTCACCACTTGTACGAGGCGGAGAAGGTGATGAACCGCCCGGTCTCGACGTAGGAGCCGTTGCCGCCGCCGTCCTGGGTGCCGAGGTACTGGGTGCCCTTGCCTAGGGTCTTGTAGAACAGCACGTCGTCGAGCAGGTTCTTGGCTGAGATGGTGAAGGTGACGCCGTAGACCGGATAGCTGGTGGAGATGTCCAGCGTCTTCACCGGCTGGAGGTATTCATCCAGGTTGTTGCTGGTCAGGCCGACCAGCTGCAGGCTTTCGTAGTGGTAGCCGAGATCGGCGGTGAGGCCGTACTTCTTGTAGTAGAGGTCGAGGTTATAGATCAGTTCCGGCGCGCGGGGCAGCCAGGTGCGCCGGCCAAAGTGGTCGGCGCGCCCGCTGTCGGCGGAGGAGTGCTGCCAGGTGACAGAGCCGCCCAGGCCCACGCCGCTCAGCAGGCCCGGCAGCTCCACGAAGTCGCGGCGCGCTTGTAGTTCGGTGCCCAGCAGATCGGCGTCCTTGCCGTTCTGCGGCTGGCTGATGAAGAAGGGGCCGTTGCTGACGGTCGCCTCGTTGGCGGGCGGCGGCGCGCCGGTGGAGGTGGCCGCGTAGATGAAGTTGCTGATCTGCTTGTAGTAGACGTCCACCGAGAAGATGCTGGCGTTCGGCCCGTAGAACTCTGCCGAGGCGTCGTAGTTGGTGGCGGTGGCGGGCTTCAGGTTCGGGTTGCCCTCGCTGAGGCCGACCACGTTTCCAGTGAGCGGGTCGCGGCTGACCGTGGTCGGGTTGGCGATCAGGCCGAAGGCGGGACGGGCGAACGACTGGCGCACCGCGCCGCGGAACACCATCATCGGGTCGGGCCGCCAGCTCATGATCAGGCTGGGCAGGAACTCGCCATAGTTGCGGCTGCTGCGGACGAAGGCGCCGTTGGAGCCGTCCACTTGCCACTGCCGACTGGAGAAGTTGGTGTCCTCATAGCGGAAGCCGGCGGTGGCGTGAACGTCGCGCCACTGCAGGTTCGTCTCGGCGTAGGCGGCGTAGATGGCCTCGACGCCGGTGACGGTGTTCCGCTCATAGTCGTTCAGCGTGTAGGGGCCCGGGTTGCCCACCACCGCGCCGGCGGCGTTGCGGCCGTACTGGCTGGTGTAGGCGAAGGGGTTCACCCCGTTGGCGAAGGTGGAGCGGTCGTACACCCGGAACGGCCCGACGAACTCGCCGCCCAGGAAGGTAAGGTTGCGACCGGGCAGCGCCGACACCGGCGGCCCGACCGCACCGGTGGAGGGCTCCACCAGCCCGCCCGGCCCCAGGATGACGAAGTTGCCGCCGTTGGCGCCGAAGAACTGGTGATCGTACTGGATGCGGTTGGCGACGTTCACGTCCACGCCGGCGCGGATGTCCCGCACGATGCCGTCGTCCAGCCGGTAGGCCAGGTTGATCTTGCCGGTGTAGATGGTGTCGTAGCTGCCCTGGTCCTCGCCCTGGTATTTCCACAGGTGGTCGATGTCCTGGGTGCTGATGTAGCTCGCCACCGCCGGAGAGCTGTAGGCGATCTTCACGTGGGCCGGGTCGCTCACGTTCACGCTGGTCACGCCGCCGGCGTTCGGCGTCCCGTACAGGCTGCCCTGGACGTAGTCGGGGCGCTGGGTCGAGCTGAAGCCGTAGGAGGCGCTGTAGTCGGCGGTCAGCCGGTCGGAGATGCCGCTCTCGCCGCCGACCTTGGCGGTGACCAGCTGCTCCACCTGGTTGCGGTCCTGGTAGTAGGAGCCGGGCAGGATGCCGACCGGGCTGAAGTTCACGCCGTTGCTGTAGAGTGAGCCGGCGCCGCCGATGATGCTGTGCTGGGTTTCGTTGCCGGTGACCTGATCCTTGGCGTAAGAACCTTGGACGTACAGCTTGTTGCGGCCGCGCTGGAAGTCGAGCGAGAAGTTGCCGCCATAGCGCTGGATATCGTCGGTATAGTAGTCGTAGCGGACGCCCGTGGCGGACAGGCCGCCGGGCAGCGCGGACCAGTTGGTCGCGCGGGCCTGGGCCGCCAGGGTCGGCGTGTAGCCCAGCGTCTCCACCGACTCGCCGGCCGAGGGGCGGTCGTCGTAGTAGAGCGTGACGTACAGCCCGAGGTTCTGGTTGAACTTCTTCGCGAACTCCACCTGGGCGCCGCCGCCCAGGCTCTTGGCCCCGGTCTGGTCGGCCAGGTTGGCGTAGTTGCCCTGGGCCGTGACCTTCAGCATCTGGTCGCGGGCGAAGTCGAAGGCGGTGGGCGTGCGGAAGTCGATGATGCCGCCGATGGCGTCGCCGTCCTGGGACACGTCCGGCGTCTTGTACACCTTGACCGCCTCCAGCCCGTAGGGCGGCAGCAGGGCCAGGGACAGGGCGCGGCTGCCGGGATCGGCCTGCGGTGCGCGGATGCCGTTGATCGTATAGGCGTTGTAGCTGGAGTCGATGCCGCGGATGGTGATGAACTCGGCCTGGCCGGTGGCGGCCTGGCCGAGGCCCATGTCCGCGAACGCCGACAGGCCGGGCAGGTGCACCACACTGTCGACCACGTCCGAACCCGGGCGCTGCGCCAGTTCTTCCGCCGACATCACGTCGGTCACGCCGATGCTTTGGCGTTTCTCGTCGATCGCGCCTTGGACGCCGTTGGCGTGCTGGCCGGTCACCACGACCTCGCCCACCGCATCCGACGACGGCGGGTCAGCGGCGGTCACGGCGCTTCCCGAGGCGGCGGACGCCGCGAAGGCCGGACCGGCCGCTGCGAGCGCGCAGGGCAGGCTCGCCGCCGACAGCCAGAGCGTCGCCTTCAGCGCGCGCCTCAGCTTGCGCTTCCCCATCTGCATGACCATGATCCGCACCCCGCACGGTCGCCAGCCCTCTCTTGGTCGACCATGTGGGGCGACTATGGTAACTAGTGTTATCGTAATTGTGACGCGTGAGATTCGATCTCATGAATTGTGCGTCGGGGTTCCCGTGGGAGATGGCTTGAGCTCCGACAAGGTGAAGCGCGCGCCCAGGCAGCCGCAGCAGGACCGCTCCGCGCAGACGTACGAATGCCTCCTCGAAGCAACCGGGGTGCTGCTGGCTGAGGTCGGCATCGAAGCTATTTCAACCCGCATGATCTGTGGGCGGGCTGGCCTTACGCCGCCCGCGCTCTATCGATATTTCGACGACAAGTACGCGATCATCGAAGCGCTCGCCCAACGGCTGATGGATCGACAGCAGGTCGTCGTCGCCCGCTGGCTGGGCGAGAATGCTCCGCAGGGGGTGCTGGCCCTCGCCGCCAACGTCGAGCCGCTGCTGCGGGACCTAGCGGCCATCACGGCGGCCCAGCCGGGTGCGGTGTGGGTTTATCGCGCGATGCGGGCGGTGCCCAAGCTCAGCAGCGTGCGCCTGGCCTCGCACCAGCGGGTGACGGAGCAGCTGACCGCCGTCTATCTGCAGCTGATGCCGCAGGTTCCCGCAGAGATGATGCTGACGCGGGTGAGGCTGGCGGTGGAGTTCAGCTACGCCACCGACGAGATGATCGCCGAGTGCGGGGCCCAGGACCTGGACCGGGTCTTCTTCGAGGCGGGCCGGATGCTCGGCTCGCTGTTCTTCTACGAGGAAAGCCGGCCCGAGATGTACAGGCAGCCGTCTCCTGCGAGCTGACGGCGCGCGAGCCGCCTTCAAGGCTTGGCCTCGTCGGCGGCGCCGCTGGACGGGCGCGCCGCCAGGATGTGCTGCACGACGAAATCCATCCGCGGCGCCTGGAAGCCGCGGCGGATCTCGCCGTCCTCTGCGCCGAAGTCCATGAGCACGTCGCCGGCCGGCCGGTAGACGGACCAAGGCTGGCCGGTCGGACAGGCGGGACGTCCCTGCGCGACAAAGCTCGCCCAGCAGGCGTGCACCAGCGCGGCCACACGGCGATCGGCGTCGGAGGCGGGGCGGCGGCCCGTGTCCAGCGTCTCGAACACATAGATCATCTCCGCCCCGTGCGGCGCGCCGCGAACCGTACCGGCGATCGCCGAGGCCGGGTGGTCGAAGCGGTAGAGGTAGGCGCGCGGGCTGACGGCGGCGATCTGGCGGGCCGGGGCGGCGAAGAGGGTGTCGGCGAACAGGTCGCGCTTCAGCAGGCCCGGCTGGCCGGCGTCCGCGCCGTAGAGCGCCGGCAGGTCCGCCGTCCACGGCCGGTACAGGGCGCTGATCGCGTCCGCCGCCGCGCCGTAGTAGGGCACGAGCGAGCCTTCGTCCGAGTTGGCGCCGATCAGCAGCGGGACCTTCGCTCCCTCCCGTCCCAGCGACGCGAAGGGCGGCGCCTTGACCAGCCGGCCGTCCAGGATCGGTGCTGCGCCGCGGGCGGCCTTCAGCAGGTCCGCGGCGGGGATGCGGCGCAGGGCCTCGGCATCCGCACCCTCAGGCAGGCCCAGCTGGGCGGCGACGGCCGCGCCGGCCTGCTCGGCCTGGGCCAGGCTGGTCATGGGCCCGAAGGCGGGGCCGGACTCCACGATCGCCTGGGCGAACAGCCCCCTGGCCTCGGGGAGGGCCAGGAGCTGCAGCACCTGGCCGGCCCCCGCCGATTCCCCCGCCACGGTCACCCGGGCGGGATCGCCGCCGAAGGCCGCCACGTTGCGCCGGACCCACTGCAGGGCCGCGATGTTGTCCATCAGGCCGTAGTCGGCCAGCGGGGCGTCCGGCGCCGCCTCCTGCGTCAGGGCGGGGTGGGCGAAGAAGCCGAGCGGCCCCAGTCGATAGTTCACCGTCACCACCACCACGCCGTCGCGGGCGAAGGCCGAACCGTCGAAGGCCGGGTCGGCGCCCGTGCCGCCGCGCCAGCCGCCGCCGTGGATCCAGACCAGGACGGGCGAGCGGCCGGCATGGCGGGCGATCGGCGTCCAGACGTTCAGGAACAGGCAGTCTTCGCTCGTCTCGACAGGGCCATGGCCGTCCGGGTCATGCGGCTGGACGCAGGCGGCGCCAAAGCGGGTCGCGTCGCGAACGCCGCTCCAGGCCGGCGCGGGGGCAGGCGGCCGCCAGCGCAGCTCTCCCGTGGGCGAAGCGGCGAACGGCACCCCGCGGTAACTGACCGCCTGGTCCGCACGCAGGCCGAGCAGCCGCCCGCCCTCGACCTGCACCACCGGCGCCTGGGCGGCCGCTGCGCCGCCGAGGAGCAGCGAGGCCGCGACGGCCATGCTTCGCCAGGCCAGCGCTCTCCGCGCGCCGCCGCGGCGGTCGACCCCACGAAGCCCCATGACAAGCCCCCTCACATCGCGACGGCGCGCCAATGCCCGAATGATGTGACGAATGCTTGCGCGAGGCTGGCGATAGCTGGGCGGTCAGCCTGCGGTCGCGTAACGGACCGCCGGCTCTGAGCGGGACAGGGACTGGGCCAGGGCGAGGCGCGCCTGGTCGAAGCGGTCCCACTGGCCCTCGTCCGGAAGCGAAGGCGCGGTGATGAATTTGCCGAGGTCGAAACCGGCCATCGCCGCGTCGACCAGCGCCGCAGTGGTCATCACGGACTCCTTCGGCAGGTTCTCGATGGGGAGGCCGCTGTTGGCCCAGATGTCCGTGGCGGTCGCGCCCGGCAGAACCACCTGGAGGCGCACGCCGGCGTCGGCGAACCCCTGGCGGAGCGCCTGGCTGAAGGCGAGGACGAAGGCCTTGGAGGCGCTGTACACCGGGTTCAGCAGCTCCACGGCGATCGCCACCGCTGAAGAGATGTTGATGATGGCGCATCCGCCCCGCTCGGCGAAGCCAGGCGTCGCGGCGTGGGTCAGGCGCACCATGGCGTCGATGTTGACCGAGACCAGCTCGCTGAGGGCGTCCACGTCCACCGCCTGCATCGGCGCGACGAAGGCCAGCCCGGCGTTGTTCACCAGCAGGGTGATGCGGCTGTCGCCCTTCAGCATGTCCTCGATGCGCTTCAGGTCGGCGCTGACGGCGAGGTCGGCCACGACGGTCTCTACGGTGCGGCCGGTAGCGGCGCTGACGGTCTGGGCGACGGCGCGGAGGCGCTCGGCGTTGCGCGCGACCAGGATCAGGTCGTAGCCCCGCCGGGCGAGACGGTCGGCGTACACGGCGCCAATGCCGGCGGAGCCGCCGGTTATGAGGGCGAAACCCTTTGATCCATTGCTCATGACAGGTGGTCTCCGAAGGGGAAGGGCTGCGGGGCGACGGCTTTGGCGCTATGCCCGAAACGGTGCGCCATGCGGTTTAACTTTGCTACTGTTGCGAGGGCCTATCCGGTTCGGTATAAGTTTGCAACCAACAAACGACGCCGATGGAGCGCTCTTGTGAAAGGCAGGCGGACCGACCTGAGCCAGACCCCGTGTGCGGCGGCGCGCGCCCTGGCGGTCGTCGGCGACTGGTGGTCGCTGCTGATCGTGCGCGACGCCTTGATGGGCGTGCAGCGCTTCAGCGAGTTCCAGCGGAACATCGGCTTGGCCAGGAACATCCTGTCCTCCCGCCTGACCAAGCTGGTGGAGGGCGGGGTCCTGCGGCTCGAGCCGGACGGTCCGTCCTCGACCCGCCAGCGCTATGTCCTGACGGAGAAGGGGCGCGACCTGGGCGTGGTGGTCACCGCCGTCTGGCAGTGGGGCGAGGCCCACTGCTTCGAGCCCGGCGACCCCGCGCCCCGGCTGATCGACAAGGGCGCGGGCCAGGCGCTGGCGCGACTGGAGCTGCGGACCGAGGATGGTCGCACGATCGATCCGCAGGCCCTGCAGATGGGGCTGGTCGAGCCGACTTAGCTACGTCGATGCCGGCCGCTCGCCGCATAGACCGCTACACCGCTGACGATCAGCAGGCCGCACCCGACCAGCAGCTTGACCACGGCGCCGGCCTTGTCCGCGGCGTCGGGGCTGGGCGCCAGGGTGCAGATCACCGCGACGAGGGTGAAGACGAAGCCCGTCACGCCCAGCGCCCGCGCCCCTGTCGGCGGCGCCCAGCCGCCGGGCGGCAGGGGCCGCGCCTGCACCTTCACGTAGATCACGAACAGGATGAGGAAGGGCAGGGTGTAGGACAGCACCGTCATGGCCACCAGGAAGTCGTAGGCCGCCCTCAGGCTGGCGCCGCCGCCCTGGCCGAGCAGCACCAGGGCGGCGGTGGCCAGCCCCTGCGCCAGGATCGCCACGACCGGCGCTCCGGTGCGGCGACTGCGCCAGCCGAACGCCCGCGGCAGGAAGGCGTCGACCCCCGCGGCGAAGGGCACGCGCGAGGCCACGCCGAACCAGGCGCTGAACGAGCCCAGCATCGTCGCCGCCAGCAGGACCAGGGCGACGGGCGCCAGCGAGGGCGCGCCCAGGTCCGCCAGGCTGCGCGTCAGGGCCGCCGGGATGCCTGACAGGCGGGAGTTCTGCGCCGGCGTCAGGATCGCCAGCATGGCCAGCGTGCCGACGGCGTAGGCCAGGACCTGGATCACGCCGATGGCGGCCAGCACCCGCACGATGCGCCGCGCGCCGCCCAGCTCCTCGCTGAGGAAGGCCAGCGACTCCGGCCCGCCATAGGCGAACACGATCACAGACCAGAGGATGGCGCCGTCCAGGTTCAGGGGCGGCCGCCAGCTAGCGTGGACCAGGTCGGTCGCCGGGCCGTGGCTGAAGGCGACCACGCCGCCCGCCGCCGCCAGCAGCAGGTACAGCACGAGCATGGCGGCCGAGCCGATGTGCGACAGCCACTTGCCGGCGCCCAGCCCCGCCGCGTGCAAGGCGGTGATGGCTGCGGTGATCGCCAGCGACAGCGCCAGCTCCGCCCCCGGCTGCGCCAGGCTAGCGCCCAGTTTCGGGCCGAACGCCTGGGCCAGGGCGTTGACGGTGAAGACCAGCACCCCGGAGAAGAAGGGCAGGTTGCAGGTCCAGTACAGCCAGCCGGTGATGAAGCCCCAGAACGGCCCCAGCACCTCGCGCGCCCAGGCGTAGAGCCCGCCTTCGCCGGGCATCCGGGTCGCCAGCTCGCAGGTGGCGATCACCAGGGGCGCCATGAAGCCCAGCGCCGCGAGCAGCCAGAACGCCAGGGAGACGGGCCCGACCGCGGCGGCGGCGGGCAGCCAGCGGATCGCGACGGAGGTGGCGGCGGTGAACAGCACCAGCTCCCAGAACCGCATCCGCCGTTTCGCCACGCCGACTCCGCACCTTGATGTCCGGCGAGCGTGGCTGCGCCGTGGGCGCCGTGCAAGCCGGATAGGCGGGGGATGGCCGCCGGCGGCCGCGACCCCGCCAACTGCTTGACCCGCAGGCGCCGCGCTTCTGAAAAGGGCGCGCTGAGCGTGGAGTGGTGGATGAGGCGGACAGGATGGGCGGCGGCCGCGGCGGCCGTGCTCGGGGCGGCCTCGTCCGCGTCGGCCGCGCCGCCCCTGCCGCCCCCGGCGGTGCAGGCGCAGGCCCACGCCATCCTGCAGCACATGATCGAGACGGACACCACCCACGCCAGGGGATCGACCGGCCTGGCCGACTGGATCGCCGCCCAGGCGCGCGAGGTCGGCTATCCGGCGGCGGACGTCCAGGTGCTCGCGCCCCCCGGCCATCCCACGAAGGGCAATGTGATCGTGCGCCTGCGCGGGCGGGGGCTTGCCGGGCCGCTGCTGGTGCTCGGTCATCTGGACGTGGTGGAGGCCAATGCCCGGGACTGGACCGTCCCGCCGTTCCAGCTGACCCAGAAGGACGGCTTCTTCTACGGCCGCGGGACCCAGGACATGAAGGGCGACGACGCCATCGTCCTGACCGAGGCGCTGCGCCTGAAGCGGGAGGGCTTTGTCCCCGACCGCGACATCATCTTCGCCTTCACCGCCGACGAGGAGGGCGGCGGCGACGCCAATGGGCCCAAGTGGCTGTTCCAGGCGCACCCGGAACTGGTCTCGGCGGCCCTGTCCATCAACCAGGACGGCGACGGGATCACGCTGAAGGACGGGCAGCCCCTGTTCCTGGGGGTGGAGACTTCCGAGAAGCTGTACGTCACCTACGAGCTGGAGACGACGAACCGCGGGGGCCACAGCTCCGTCCCCCGGCCGGACGACGCCCTGTACCAGATGGTCGACGGCCTGAAGCGGCTGGAGGCCTCCCGCTTCCCCGCCCGGCTGAACGAGACCACCCACAGCTTCTTCGCCCGCTACGGCGCGCTGCAGACCGGCCAGGCGCGGGACGACATGCTGGCGGTGGCGGGCGGCGACCTGACGGGCGCGGCGCAAGAGCGCCTCAGCCGCGACCCCCTGCTGAACGCCCTGCTGCGCACCACCTGCACGCCGACGGTGATCCACGGCGGGCAGGGCGAGAGCGCCCTGCCCGAGCGGGTGGACGTCACGATCCAGTGCCGCCTGATGCCCGGCGAAACGCCGGACGGGACCGCCCAGACCCTGCGCGAGGCGCTGGCCGATCCGGGCATAAGGCTGACCACCGACGGGCCGGTCGATCCCAGCGGCGCCACCTGGCCCGACCCGAAAATCCTCGCCCGCTACAAGGCGGCGGCGACTGACATCTTTCCGGGCGTGACGGTGATCCCCGATATGTCCACCGGCGCGTCGGACTCCGTCTACACCCGGGCCGCCGGCGTCCCGAGCTATGTCTCTTCCACCATCGCCATCGACATCGACGACCACCGCGAGCATGGCCGGGACGAGCGCATCCGGGTCTCGTCCTTCTACGCCGGGGTTGCGTACATGGACCGTCTGCTGAAGATCATGTCGGCGAGGGACTGAGCATGGACCTGCAGCCGCCTGACGCCTCCGCCCTGGCCGCCGCCCGCAACGGGGAGAGCCTGCCCGCCTGGCTGTACACCAGCCCCGACTTCTTCGCCCTGGAGAAGGCCAGGCTGTTCCGGCGCACCTGGCAGATCGTCTGCCACCTCAGCGATCTGCCCGATCCCGGCGACTACCAGGCGTTCGACATGCTGGACGAGCGGGTGGTCACGGTGCGGGGCGAGGACGGGCAGGTCCGCAGCTTCCACAACGTGTGCCGGCACCGCGCCTCCCGCTTGGTGGACGGCGCTTCGGGCAACTGCGGCCATCGGCTGGTCTGCCCCTACCACGCCTGGAGCTACGGCCTGGACGGGACGCTGAAGGCGATCCCGCGCTGGCAGGGGTTCGGCGAATTGGACGCCGCCGCCCTCGGCTTGGCGCCCATGGAGCAGGAGGTCTGGAACGGCTTCGTCTTCGTCCGCTTCGAGCCCGGCGGCCCCAGCGTGGCCGAGATGATGAGCCCCTACGCCGCCGAACTCGCCGCCTATCGGTTCGAGGCGCTGCAGCCGCGCGGGACGGTGGTGCTGCGCCCCCGCCCGGTGAACTGGAAGAACGTAGGCGACAACTACGCCGACGCCCTGCACATCCCCGTCGCCCACCCTGGGCTGTCGCGCCTGTTCGCAGGGACCTACGCCCTGGAGGCCCAGCCCTGGGTCGACAAGATGTGGGGCAGGGTGAGCGAGACGCCGTCGGCCAACTGGAGCGAGCGCGGCTACCAGCGCCTGCTCGGCCGCTTCGACCACCTGCCGCCTCAGCTGTCGCGCATGTGGAACTACTACAAGCTCTGGCCGAACATGGCGTTCGACGTCTATCCCGACCAGGTGGACTTCATGCAGTTCATCCCGGTCTCCGCCACGCAGACGCTGATCCGCGAGATCGCCTACGTCTGGCCGGACGATCGGCGGGAGGTCAAGGCGGCGCGCTATCTGAACTGGCGCATCAACCGGCAGGTCAACGCCGAGGACACGGTGCTGATCGAGCGGGTCCAGGCAGGCATGGCCTCCTCCAGCTACGCCACCGGCCCGCTGTCGCCTGACGAGGCCTGCCTCGCCGCCTTCGCCGACCGCCTGCGCGCCGCCATCCCGGAGGCGGCCCTGGCGCGCGCGCCGCAACCCTGTTGAGACCAGGTCTTTTGCACAACAAGAACCCGCCTGCGCGCACCCCCAGCCCCGCCGACGCCCCTTCGAGGGGGACGGGTGCAGGACCGACCTCGACCACAGCTGCGAAAGCGTACCCCCTATGAACGACGTCGTGATCATCGGCGGCGGCCACAACGGCCTGGTCTGCGCCTTCTACCTGGCGCGGGCGGGGCTGAAGGTGACGGTGCTGGAGCGGCGGGGCGTGCTGGGCGGCGCGGCGGTGACGGAGGAGTTCCACCCCGGCTTCCGCAACTCGACCGCCAGCTATACCGTCTCGCTGCTGAACCCCAAGGTCATCGCCGACATGCAGCTGGCGCGCCACGGGCTCAAGATCGTGCACCGCCGCGCCTCGAACTTCCTGCCGCTGGATGACCAGACCTACCTGATCGTGGGGGAGGGGCGCACCAAGGCCGAGGTGGCGAAGTTCTCGTCCCGCGACGCCGAGCGGCTGGACGCCTACAACGACCGGCTGGAGGCCATCGCCGACGTCCTGCGCGAGCTGGTGCTGAAGACGCCGCCTAACCTGGAGATGGAAGGGGGCCTCGCCGCCTTCGGCCAGATGCTGAAGGGCGCAGCCCTCGGCCGCTCGCTGGCGAGGCTCGACACCACGGCGCGGCGCGACCTGCTGGCGCTGTTCTCGCAATCGGCCGGCGACTGGCTGGACGGCTGGTTCGAGAGCGCGCCGATCAAGGCCGCCTTCGGCTTCGACGGCGTCGTGGGGACCTACGCCAGCCCCTATTCGCCGGGCACGGCCTATGTGCTGCTGCACCACGTCTTCGGCGAGGTGAACGGCAGGAAGGGCGCCTGGGGCCACGCCATCGGCGGCATGGGGGCGATCACCCAGGCCATGGCCGCCGCCTGCCGCGAGGCGGGCGTGACGCTGCACACCGACAGCCCCGTGGCGGAGGTGCTGGTGGAGGACGGCCGGGCCGTCGGCGCAGTGACGGAAGCCGGCGAGGCGGTGCGCGGGCGCGCGGTGGTGTCGAACCTCAATCCCAAGCTGCTGTTCGAGCGTCTGGTGGACCCGTCGCTGCTGCCGGGCGATTTTCGCGAGCGGATCGCGCGCTACCGCTGCGGCTCGGGCACCTTCCGCATGAACGTGGCGCTGTCGGAGCTGCCGCGCTTCACCTGCCTGCCGGAGCCGGGCGACCACCTGACCGGGGGGATCATCATCGCCCCCAGCCTCGCCTACATGGAGCGCGCCTACGCCGACGCCCGCACCTACGGCTGGTCGCGCGAGCCGATCGTGGAGGTGCTGATCCCCTCCACCCTGGACGACAGCCTGGCGCCCCCCGGCCAGCATGTGGCCAGCCTGTTCTGCCAGCACGTCGCCCCGGTGCTGCCGGACGGGAAGAGCTGGGACGACTGCCGTGAGGCGGTGGCCGACCTGATGATCGAGACGGTCGACCGCTACGCGCCCGGCTTCAAGGCCTCGGTGCTCGGGCGCAAGGCGCTGACGCCGCTGGACCTGGAGCGCACCTTCGGCCTGGTCGGCGGCGACATCATGCACGGCGCCCTGGCGCTGGACCAGATGTTCTCCAGCCGCCCGGTGCTCGGCCACGGCCATTACCGCACCCCGGTAAAGGGCCTGTACCAGTGCGGCTCCGGCACGCACCCGGGCGGCGGCGTCACCGGCGCTCCAGGCCACAACGCCGCCCGCGAGATCATCGCCGACCTCGGACGCCGCACGGCGGCGCGGCGGGCGGCGAAAGCCGCAGCGGCGCCCGTCTCCGCCTGAACCTGCATCGCCGACGGGCGATGCGCTCCTTCGGCGGCGTCCGTCTCGCCGCCGCCCTTCCGCTTGGAGGCGGCGAGACGCTAAGGGGGCGCCGACCCGCCGCGAGCCCCCCATGACGCAAAGCCCCTCGATCGATGTCCGACCGCGGGCCGCCGCCGGCGGCGCGCCCAGCCGCGGCCTGGTCCACCTGGCCCTGGCCACCGGCGGCTTCGCCATCGGCACCACCGAATTCGCCACCATGAGCCTTCTGCCGTACATGGCGCGCGACCTGGGCGTGGGGGCGCCGACCGCCAGCCATGTGATCAGCGCCTATGCGCTCGGGGTCGTGGTCGGGGCGCCGCTGATCGCGGTGCTTTCGGCCAAGATCGCGCGCCGCACCCTGCTGATCGGGCTGATGGCGGTGTTCGCGCTGGCGAACGGGCTGTCGGCGCTGGCGCCGGGCTATGAGGCGATGCTGGTGTGCCGGTTCCTCAGCGGCCTGCCGCACGGCGCCTACTTCGGGATCGCGGCGCTGGTGGCGGCCTCGGTCGTGCCGCCCAGCCAGCGCACCGCCGCGGTGGGGCGCGTGATGCTCGGGCTCACCGTCGCCACCATCGTCGGCGTGCCGCTGGCCAACATCCTGGGCCAGGTGGTCGGGTGGCGCTGGGGTTTCGCCGTGGTGGCCCTGCTGGCGCTCGTCACCGCCGCCATGGTCGCCCGGTACGCGCCGGCGGACCAGCCCCACCCGGAAGCCAGTCCCCTGCGTGAGCTCAGCGCCCTGTCGCGGCCCCAGGTTTGGCTGACGCTGGCGATCGGCGCGATCGGCTTCGGCGGCATCTTCGCGGTCTACACCTACCTGGCCTCCACCCTGGCCCACGTCACGCACGCGCCGCCCAGCGCCACGCCTCTGGTGCTGATGGTGTTCGGCGTGGGCATGACGCTCGGCAACCTGATCGTGCCGCGCTTCGCCGACCGGGCCCTGATGCCGAGCGTCGGCGTGATGCTGGTCTGGTCGGCGGCGATGCTGGCCCTCTACGCCCCCGCCGCGCACCACCTGGCGACCATCAGCCTGGACCTTTTGGCCGTCGGCTTCGGGTGCGCCCTGGCCACGACGCTGCAGACCCGGCTGATGGACGTGGCGGGCGACGCCCAGGCGCTGGCGGCGGCGCTCAACCACTCCGCCTTCAACATGGCCAATGCGCTTGGGCCATGGCTCGGCGGGATGGCGATCAGCGCCGGGTTCGGCTGGACCTCCACCGGCGTCGTCGGCGCTGGCCTGGCGGTCGGCGGTCTCGTCATCTGGGCGTTGTCCTGGGCCTTTTCGGCCGTCAGGCGCTGACGCCGGCCGCCGCCCAGGGCGGGTAGCCGAAGCGGGCGGCCAGAAAGTCGATCAGCACCTGCACCCTCTGCGGCCGCAGGGGGTTGGGCGGGGTGACGACGTGCAGGGCGCTGCGCTGGGGGATCCAGTCCTCCAGCACCGAGACCAGCCGGCCCGCCGCCACCTCGCGCCAGGCCTGGAAGTCGGGCTGCAGGGCGATCCCCTCGCCGGCCAGGAGGGCGTCCTGCAGGATGTCGGAATTGTTGGTGCGCAGGCGGGAGCGTACGGCGATGGTGTATTCGCCCTCGGTCGGGTGGCTGAATTTCCAGCCCTCCGGGATATTGACGTAGTGGAAGCCGACATCGTCGGCGAGGTCGCGCGGATGCTTCGGCGTCCCGTGCTCGGCGAAATAGGCTGGCGAGCCCACCAGCAGCAGCCGCACCGCGCACAGCCGCCGCGCCAGGAGGCTGGAGTCCTCCAGCGAGCCGATGCGCAGGGCCAGGTCGAACCCCTCCGACACCAGGTCCACCCGCTGGTCGCCGAGGCTGATGTCCAGCACCACCTCCGGATAGGTCTGCATGAAGCTCGCCAGCACCGGCCCCAGGTGCTTGACGCCGAAGGTCATGGGCGCGGCCAGCCGCACCAGGCCCCGCGGGACGGAGGACTGGTCCCTGGCTTCGGCCTCGACCAGCTCCCCGTCGCTGAGGATGCGGGCCGCCCGCTCCAGCGAGGCGCGGCCGGTCTCGCTCAGCGACAGGCGGCGAGAGGTGCGATGGAACAGCGACGAGCCGAGCCGGTCCTCCAGCCGCCCGACCGCCTTGGACACCGTGGGTTTCGACAGGCCCAGCTGCTCGGCCGCCCGCGCGAACGAGCCCGTCTCCGCCACCTTGGCGAACACGGCCCAGGCCTCGAAGTCCGGCAACTTGGACATGCAATCTCCGGCAACGGTAGATTTCTACCATTTCTATTTTGTCGACCAGGGCAAGCGGCCATCTTCCGCGTCGACGGCTCGCCGCCCCGGCGGGCCAGCTGATCTGGAAGGGTCCATCATGATCGAACGCCGTCCCTTCGAGCGTCTCGGCGGCGCCAACCACGGCTGGCTGGACGCCAAGCACCACTTCTCGTTCGCCGGCTACTACGACCCCCAGAACATGGGCTGGGGGCCGATCCGGGTGTGGAATGACGACACCATCGCCCCCGGCACGGGCTTTCCGCCCCATCCGCACGCGGACATGGAGATCATCACCTACGTCCGCGAAGGGGCCATCACCCACCAGGACAGCCTGGGCAACACCGGCCGCACCGAAGCCGGCGACGTCCAGGTCATGAGCGCCGGCACGGGCATCCGCCACGCCGAGTATAATCTGGAGAAGGGCTCCACCCGCCTGTTCCAGATCTGGATCGAGCCGTCCAAGCGCGGCGGCGCGCCCTCCTGGGGCGCCCGGCCGTTCCCCAAGGGCGACCGGTCCGGCCGCTTCGTGGCCCTGGCCAGCGGGCGGGACGGGGACAGCGACGTCCTGCCGATCCGCACCGACGCCCGCATCTCCGGCGCGACGTTGAAGGCGGGCGAGACCGCGGAATACCCGTTGGGCGCCGAGCGGGTCGCCTATCTGGTCTCGGCCGCCGGCAAGGTGGAGGTCAACGGCGTCCCGCTGAACGCGCGCGACGGCGCCGCCATCCGCGACGAGGCCCTGCTCACCATCACCGCTCTCGAAGACGCCGAACTGGTGCTCGTCGACGCGGCCTGACGCCCCGGCGCACAACGCCGAGGCAACCCTCATCCCGCGGCGCCCCGCAGCGCGCCGCGGGACCCGTCCTTCGCTGCGATCATCACCGGACAGAAAGAACTATGCGCAACTCCGCCATGCCGCTGGCCTTCGCCGCCAGCCTGCTCCTCGGCGCCGCCGCCCACGCCCAGGGCGCCAGCACCGACGCCGCCGCCACCCAGGGCGGGACCTACGCGGTCGAGCCCTACCACACCCAGGTCGGCTTCAGCGTCCTGCACCTGGGCTTCAGCAACTACGACGGCGTGTTCTCCAACGTCTCCGGCGAGCTGAAGCTGGACCCGAAGTCCCTGGCCGCCACCTCGCTGAGCGTGACCGTGCCGGTGGACAGCGTACAGACCACCAGCGCCAAGCTGGACGGCGAGCTGAAAGGCGCCGACTGGCTGGACGGCGGCAAGTACGCCGACATGCAGTTCCGCTCGACCAAGATCACCCGCACCGGTCCCGGCACCGCCACGGTGGCGGGCGAGCTGACGCTGCACGGCGTCACCCATCCGCTGGTGCTGAAGGCGCGCTTCATCGGCGCGGGCGTCAACCCGCTGGACAAGAGCTATACCGTCGGCTTCTCCGCGACGGGCGTGGTCAAGCGCAGCGCCTATGGAGTCAGCAAGTACGTCCCGCTGGTGAGCGACGACGTGACCCTCAGCATCAACGCCGTCTTCCACAAGACGGCGTCCTGAGTCGCCGACCGGACCCGGCGCCCTGGCGCGCCGGGTCTCCCCTCGAGAGGAGCCCTTCGATGGCCCGCACCCGCTACACGGCGGTGGCGATCCTGCTGCACTGGATCATCGCCGCCCTGATCCTGACCAACCTGTACCTCGGCTGGCGCATGGGTTTCCTGAAGGGCCTGGCGCAATTCAACGTCTTCCAGCTGCACAAGTCGATCGGGATCACCGTCCTGCTCCTCAGCGTGCTGCGGCTGGCCTGGCGGCTCGCCAACCCGCCGCCGCCCGAACCCGCCTCGCTGACGCCCTGGGAGCGTGTCGCCTCCCGGACCGTGCACTGGGCGTTCTACGTCATCATGATCGGGATGCCGCTCAGCGGCTGGATCGTGGTGTCGACCAGCCCCTACAACCTGCCGACGCTGCTGTTCAGGCTGATCCCCTGGCCGCACGTCCCTCTGGCGCACAGCCTGGCCGATCCCGCCAAGACGGCGGTGAACCACGCCTTCGCCAGCACCCACATGGTCTTGGCCTTCGGCACGGTGGCCCTGCTGGCGCTGCACCTCGGCGCGGTGGCCAAGCACCAGCTCCTCGACCGCGACCCCGTGCTGGGCCGCATGCTGCCCCTGATCCGCCAACCTCGCGCAGTGGAGTCATGAACATGCGCCCCCTGATCCTCGCCGCGGCCGTCACGCTGGCCGCCGCCCCCGCCTTCGCCGCTCCGCCCGCCTGGAGCGTCGACAAGGCCGCCTCCAAACTCGGCTTCACCGCGGCCATGAACGGCCAGCCCTTCAACGGCGGCTTCGGCCGCTGGGACGCCCAGATCGCCTTCGACCCGAACGACCTGGCCGCCTCCCACGTGAGCGCCGTCATCGACACCGGCTCGGCCCGCACTGGCGACCAGACCCGCGACGAGGCCATGCCCACGCCCGCCTGGTTCTCCGCCAAGGCCTTCCCCCAGGCGCGCTTCGTCTCCAGGACGATCGCCGCCGCCGGGCCCGGCCGCTACGTGGCGCAGGGCGACCTGACGATCCGCAACGTCACTCATCCCGTCAGCCTGCCGTTCACTCTGGCGATCACGGGCGACACCGCGAAGATGACCGGCTCGCTCCCCGTCGACCGCAGCGCCTTTGGCGTGGGCCAGGGCCAATTCAAGGGCGGGGACACCGTGGCGCTGAAGGTGCAGGTGAACATCGCCATCACCGCCAAGCGCGCGCATTGATCCACCGCCGGGGCCAGAGCGCCGCCGGCCAGGTCTCCGGCGGCGCTCTGAAACGCCCCGCCTGTCGACAGCGCCGCTCCGCAAGGGGCGGCGTTTTGCTTGACGGATACACAGCCGCGGCGGGTACGTTCACGCGGCATGACCTTGATCCAGGCGTCGGCCCTGTTCCTTGGGCTCATCACCCTGATCGGCTGGCTGAACGCGCGGCTGCTGCGTCTGCCGCCCAGCATCGCCATGGTCGGGGCGGGCATCCTGGGGGCGCTCGTGCTCCTGGCTGCGCAGACCGCAATCGGGCCGTTCTGGGGCTTCAACCACGTCCGCTCGGTCCTGAAGACGCTGAACTTCCCTGACACGGTGCTGAATTACCTGCTGGGTTTCCTGTTGTTCGCCAGCGGCTTGCAGGCGGATCTGAGCGAGCTGCGGCGCCGGCGGCTGGCGGTCTGGACGCTGGCCACCGTGGGCGTCCTGCTCTCGACCCTGCTGGTGGGAAGCGGGGTGTGGGCGGCGGCCGGGCTGATGGGCGCGACCATGCCCCTGGCGTGGGCGCTCGCGTTCGGCGCCCTGATCAGCCCGACCGATCCCATTGCGGTGATGGGGGCGGTGCAGAGCGGCGCGGTGTCCAAGCGCCTGGGCACGGTGCTGCAGGGCGAGGCGCTGTTCAACGACGGGGTCGGCTTCGTCGTCTTCTCCGCCGCCCTGGCCTTCGCCGCGCAGGGGGCGCTGCCGCACCCGCTCCACACGGCGGGCGCGGTCCTGCTGGAGGCCGGCGGCGGCCTGGCGCTGGGCCTGGCGTGCGCCTACGCCCTGGTCCTGGCGTTGCGCGCCATCGACGACCGGGTGGTGGAGGTCACCGCCACCATCGCCCTGGCCGTCGGGGTCTACGTCCTCGCCGGCCTGCTGCACCTGTCCGGCCCCATCGCGGCGGCGACGGCGGGCCTGGTGATGGGCGATGCGGGCATCACGCGGGGGATGAGCGAGCAGACCCGGCGCTACGTGGACGGCTTCTGGGAGGTGATCGACCAGATCCTGAACGCCGTCCTGTTCCTGCTGCTGGGATTGCAGGTGTTCGTGCTGCCGTTCCGCTTCGAGGATATCGGCCTGTGGGTCACCGCCACGGCGCTGACGGCGGCGGCGCGGCTGCTCGTCATCCTGCCCTGGGGCGCCTACTTCCGCCTCCAGCACGAGGAGCGCGGGGCCAGCGCCATCCTCACCTGGGGCGGCCTCAGGGGCGCAGTCAGCCTGGCCCTGGCGCTGTCGCTGCCGCAGGGGCCCTGTCGCGACGCCCTGCTGGGCATGACCTTCTTCGTGGTGATCTTCTCGGTGGTGGTGCAGGGGCTGAGCTTCACCGCCCTCGCCGGGCGGCTTCAGCGGCCGCCGGCGGCGGAGCGGCCGCCCGGCCGGCGCCTGGACGCCGGCGAAGAGGCTTCCTAAGTCGGCTTCTGGCGGGCCGCTCAGGGGCGGGCGCCGGGGTCCAAGGAGTTGGGGTCCAAGGAGATGACGCAGGCGTGAGTTCACTCGAATTCCTGGCCGGCGGCGGCGCGATGGGCGCCCTCATTCGCGACTTCCGCTGGGCGGGGAATCCCCTCGGTCCACCAGAGGCTTGGCCGCAGCCGCTGCAGACGGCGGTCAGCCTGATGCTGGGCGCGGTCCAGCCGGTCTACATCGCCTGGGGACCGGAGCTGATCTCGCTCTACAACGACAGCTATCTGCCCATCCTGGGGCGCAAGCATCCGCAGGGCTTCGGCACGCCATATCGCCACCTGTGGGCGGAGCTGTGGGAGGAGTTCAAGCCGGTAGTCGCCGCGATCCAGCAGGGCGAGGCCCGGCATTTCATCGACTTGCCGCTGCGGCTGGAGGGGCGTGACGGCGACGGAGTGAGCTATTTCACCTTCTCCTGGTCGCCGCTGCGCCTGCAGGACGGAACGGTCGCGGGTTTCTATTGCGCGGCCACCGAGACCACCCGCCGCGTCCTCGCCGAGCGCGAACTGGCGGAGGCGAACGCCAAGCTGGCCTCGGAGGCCGCCCAGAGCCGGGAGGCGCGGGACCGGCTGTGGGAGCTGTCGTCCGACATCATGCTCCGCTGCACCTTCGACGGGACCATCACGGCGGTGAACCCCGCCTGGACGGAGGTGCTGGGCTGGCGGGAGGACGAGCTGGTCGGGGCGAACCTCTTCGACCTGCTCCATCCGGACGACGTCGCCCACACCATCGAGGGGGCGCAGCAGTCCTCGGAAGGCACGGCCCTCCCGCGGTTCGACAACCGCTACCGCCACAAGGACGGCGGTTACCGCTGGATCAGCTGGGCGACCCGCCCGGCCGAAGGCCACATCAACGCCGTGGGGCGCGACGTCACCGCCGAGAAGGAGCAGGCCGAGGCCCTCAGCCTGGCCGAGGAGGCGCTGCGCCAGTCGCAGAAGATGGAGGCTGTGGGCCAGCTCACCGGCGGCGTCGCCCACGACTTCAACAACCTTTTGACCATCATCCGTTCGTCCGTCGACTTCCTGCGCCGGCCCGACCTGTCCGAGGCCCGCAGGACCCGCTACCTGGACGCCGCCTCGGACACGGTGGACCGGGCCGCCAAGCTGACGGGCCAGCTGCTGGCCTTCGCCCGGCGCCAAGCGCTGAAGCCCGAGGTGTTCGACGTGGCCGCCAAGGTCCATGGCGTGGCCGACATGCTCGACACCCTGACCGGCGCCCGCATTCGCATCGCGACCCGGGCGCCGGACGAGCCCTGCTTCGTGCGCGCCGACGCCGGCCAGTTCGAGACCGCCCTGGTGAACATGGCGGTGAACGCCCGCGACGCGATGGAGGGGGAGGGGACCATCACGCTCAGCGTCAGCTGCGCCGTCGCCCTGCCGGCCATCCGCGGCCACGCCGCCGCACCTGGCCCCTTCACCGCCATCGTCGTCTCCGACAGCGGGAGCGGGATCGATCCGGACCTGCTCGGCCGCATCTTCGAGCCCTTCTTCACCACCAAGGAGGTGGGCAAGGGCACCGGCCTCGGCCTCAGCCAGGTGTTCGGCTTCGCCAAACAGTCCGGCGGCGACGTCGACGTGGTGAGCGTCGTCGGCGAGGGCACCACCTTCACCCTCTACCTTCCAGAAGTGAGCTTCGCCGAGCTGGAGGGCCCGCCCGCGCAGGCGGAAGCGGCCGCCAGCGCGCTTGGCGCCGGCCAGCGGGTGCTGGTGGTGGAGGACAACATCGAGGTGGGCCGGTTCTGCACCCAGATCCTGGAGGACCTCGGCTACCGGACCGCCTGGGCCACCAGCGCCGAGGACGCGCTCGCCCTGCTGGAGGCCGGCGGGGAGGCCTTCGACATCGTCTTCTCCGACGTGGTCATGCCGGGCATGGGCGGCGTGGCCCTGGCCAAGATCCTGCGCCAGCGGTTCCCCGACCTGCCGGTGCTGCTGGCGTCGGGATACAGCCACATCCTGGCGCGCGAGGAGGGGCATGGCTTCGAGCTGCTGCAGAAGCCCTATTCGGCGGAACAGCTCGGCCAGGTGCTCCGCCACGCCATCTGTCAGCGCGAACGGCTGAGCGAACCGGCAGACGGAGCCTCGGGCCCGATCCTCGACCCGAGTTAAAGAGCGATCAGCTCCTGCACCGCCCGATGGGCCTGATCGATGGCGCTGTCGGTGTAGGCGGCGGCCCCGGCGTCGGAGTTCGCGATCGCCACGCGGCCGAAGCGGCGGCGGCCGATCACGTTGGGCCGCTGCGCCTCCGGGATGTCGAAGGGGTCGTAGAGCGGGTTGTACTCGTAGGCGTAGCCGTGGGGCCAGCGGTTGACCGTGATGGCCAGGATGTCCCGTTCCGGCTCGAACCCGCCGGGGCCCAGCGTGCGGCCGAGCTGGTCCTTCACGTGGTGCTCGAAGGTCGAGAAGGGCGTGGCCAGCAGCTCGGCGCGGCCGGCGCGGTGCTGGTCGCGCTCGGTCGCCGCCCCGGGGCGGCAAGGCGTGCGGGTCATGCGCAGGAGCACGGGCGCGTCCGGGCCGCCCGGCGCCGAATAGCCGCCGATCTTCGTCGACCAGTCCAGGCCGAAGCTGGAGAAATAGCCGCCCGGCGCGCGGACGGCGCTGACGCCCAGGCGCTGGAACGGCGTCCAGTCGCGCAGCGCCACGCTGGTGTAGACCAGCGGGATCTTCACGAGCTGGTGCAGCGCCGCCTTCTGCTCGTCCGGCAGCTCCGGCGCGAGGTAGGGGATCATCATGTTCCAGCAGGCGAGCACCGCCTGGCGCCCGCGCACCCGCCGCGCCCGCTCGCCGCGCAGGTAGTCGACCGTCACCTCGTTCGGACCGCTGTTGGCCACATGGACCACGATGCTGGAGAGGCGGATGCGGGTCGGCGCGCCCGGGCGGTCGAGCTGGGCGTAGTCCGCGGGCGCGGTCACCACGTCGACGGCGCTGGTCCCGGGGATCGCCCCCGGAACCAGCTTTCGCACCAGAAGGCGCGCGATGGAGGCGTTGCCGTCGGGGAAGTGGAAGGTTGAAGAGCCGCCGGTGGAGGAGTAGCCGGCGGCGGTGTAGCCCATGCGGCGGGTCACGGAGCGGTCGAGCTTCAGCCCCTTGAAGCCGGGCAGGCCGAAGCCCCAGCAGTCCAGCGCCGGTTCGGCGTCGATGCCAACGCCCCACTCGCCGTGGGTGATGTTCTGGTAGACGGGGATGACGCCCGGATCGGCCTTGACGACCTGGAGCAGGTAGTCGCGGTAGGTGATGCGCGACAGGCGATCCATCTTTTCCGCGGTCGACAGGCCGGGCAGATAGTCGGTCTCGCCGCACTGGATGCGCACGACGTCGGCGCGCACCTGCGGCGAGAGCGGCGCGTCCGCCAGCAGGCGCGTCAGCGTCGCGGCGTCCAGCTCCTCCCCGCCGCCGAGGCCGACCACCAGCTTGTCGGCGCCGAAGCTCTCTTTATCGAAGAAGGTCGCGGGCTTCAGCCCCGCGTCGCTCCAGAAGCCCTTGCGATCGCACGCCTTGGAGAGCGCCTGCGGATCGACGCCCAGCTCGGCCAGCAGGCCCGCGGCCACCGGGCTGTAGGGGCGGGGGCTGTCGATCAGAAGGGTGCCGCCGTTCATCAGCAGCGTACGGCCGCCGACGTGGAACTCGTTGCGCTTGGCGTGGCCGCCGAAGTCGTCGTGGTTCTCCAGCACCAGCACGCGGGCGTCCGGGTGGGCCTTGCGCCAGAAGTAGGCGGAGGCCAGGCCGCTGATGCCGCCGCCCACGACCACCAGGTCGTACAGCTCGCCCGTCTCCTCGATCGCGCCGGGCGCCAGGTCGCCGTCGCGCAGGGCGTGGGCCGCCTCGAAGGCGCCGGGATGGCTGCCCCTCAGGCCCGTCAGGACCGGGGGATAGTAGCCGGGCCGGTCCTGCGGGGCGGCCTCGGCGGCGGCGGCCCGGGCCAGCTCGGGCGCGAGGCCGGCGGCGACGGAGATCGCGCTTCCCTGCAGGAAGTCGCGGCGGGAGATCGGCGGGACGGCCACGCTGGGGCGCTCAGAGACCGGGGACCGACTCGTCCAGCGGCGGCAGCGCCGCCGCCGGCGTGCTCCGCAGCGTCGGCTCCGCCGCGTCCAGCGCCTGGCGCAGGATGGCGACCAGCCGGTCGACCTCCGCCTCGGTGATCACCAGCGGCGGGCAGGTGACGATGGTGTCGCGGATGGCCCGCACCATCAGGCCGCCGGCGATGCAATGGTCGCGCACCACGGGGCCGGCGTGGCCCTCCTCGCCGGTGAAGCGCTCGTTGCTGCCCTTGCGGCTGACGATCTCCACGCCCCCGATCAGGCCCAGCGTCCGCACCTCGCCCACCAGGGGGTGATCGGCGAGGGTGGCCATGGCCTTGGCGAAGTAGGGGCCGATCTGGTCGCGCACCCGCTCCACCAGGCCTTCGCGCTCGATGATCTCGATGTTGCGCAGCGCTACCGCCGCCGCCACCGGGTGGCCCGAATAGGTGTAGCCGTGGATGAAGTCGCCGCCGTGCTCGCGCAGGGTCTCCACGATGTGGCTCGCCACGCCCACCGCCGAGATCGGCTGGTAGCCGGAGGACAGGCCCTTCGCCATGGGGACGAGGTCGGGCTCGACGCCATAGTGCTGGAAGCCGAACCACGCGCCCAGCCGGCCGAAGCCGCAGATCACCTCGTCGCAGACAAGCAGGATGCCGTACTTTCGGCAGATGGCCTGGATCTTCGGCCAGTAGCCGTCCGGCGGGATCACCACCCCGCCGGCGCCCTGCACGGGCTCGCCGATGAAGGCGGCGACGTTCTCCGGTCCGACCTCCAGGATGCGCGCCTCCACCGCCTGGGCGGCGCGCTCGGCGAAGGCTGCGGGGTCTTCCCCGAACGCCTCGCCGAACAGGTAGGGCTGCATGACGTGCTCGACGCCCGGGATCGGCAGGTCGCCCTGGGCGTGCATCAGCTTCATGCCGCCCAGGCTCACTCCCGCCACGGTCGAGCCGTGATAGGCGTTCCAGCGGCTGATGAAGGTCTTGCGCTGCGGCTCGCCCTTCAGGTTCCAGTAGTGGCGGACGAGGCGGAACACCGTGTCGTTCGCCTCGGACCCCGAGGTGTTGAAGAAGACATGGGTCAGGTTCCCACCCAGCTTCTCGGAAATCTTCGCGGCGAGCTGGACTGTGGGCGGCGTGACCGTCTTGAAGAAGGTGTTGTAGTAGGGCAGCTCCAGCATCTGCTGGTAGGCGGCGTCGGCCAGCTCGGGCCGGCCATAGCCGACGTTCACGCACCACAGGCCCGCCATGCCGTCGAGCAGGGTGTGGCCCTCGCCGTCGTGCAGGGTGCAGCCCTCCGCCCGGGTGACGATGCGGCTGCCGCCCATCTCGGCGATCACCTTGTGGTCGGCCTGCGCCGGCAGGTGGTGCGCGACGTCGAGCCTGCGCAGCTCGGCGATGTCGTAATTGCGGATGGGCGCGCCCATGGGGCCTCTCCCTAAACGATCGGTTCGCCGCGGAGCGCGCGGCCGAGAAGATTGAAGAACGCGGCGGAGTTGCGGTCCCCGTCGGGGTCCCACTCCGGATGCCACTGCACCGCCAGCACGGGGGCCTCGCCCCGGCGGGCGGAGAAGGCCTCCACCACCCCGTCCGGCGCCTGCGCCTCGACGGTCAGGCCGGGGCCGAGGCGGTCGACGCCCTGGTAGTGGACCGAGTTCACGGTGATGCGGTCGGCGTGGAACGCCCTGGCCAGGGCGCCGCCGGGGGTGAGCGAAACCTCGTGGACGTGGGCGAACAGCTCATCCAGGCTGGCGCCGTCGGGGGCGTGGTGTCCCACGAGCTGCGGGTTGGAGCCCATGTCCCGGCGCAGCGTCCCGCCGAAGGCGACGTTCAGCTCCTGCAGCCCGCGGCAGACGCCGAACAGCGGCTTGCCCAGTTCGGCCATGGTCCGCACCAGCTGCATGGCCAGATCGTCCCGGTCGGGATCGAACGGGCCGGCCGCCGCGGGATCGTGGGCGCCGTAGCGGCGGGTCTCCACGTTCGACGGACTGCCGGTGAGCAGCAGGCCGTCCAGCCGCGCCGCCACGTCCGCCGGGTCGCACGCGCCGGCGACGGAGGGGACCAGCAGGGTGGACGCGTCCGCATGGCGGGCGGCGGCGAGCACATAGCGGTTGATCACCGCCTGCGCCGGCTCCCCCCCCACCTCGCGGGTGCAGCACAGAAGGCCGAGAACCGGGCGGCTCATGACAGCAGCAGCGCCGGGGCGCACGCCCGCCAGGTCAGCCACACCGGCTCGCCCGCGGCGAAGTCCTCCTGGTCCCAGCGGGTCAGGTTGGAGCGCACGACCTTGACGACGCGGCCGCCGGGCAGCGCGACGTCGAAGGCGGTCTCGCTGCCGAGGTAGCTGGTGCGGGCGATCACCCCCTCCACCAGGTTGCAGCCCTCGGGCGCGTCCTCCATGCGGGGCGGGGCCCCCTCGCGCTTGCGCAGCTCGATCTTCTCGGGACGCAGGGCCGCCCAGACGTTTGCGCCGCTGGCGCCCGTCACGCCGTGGTCGAAGTAGATCTGGCCCAGACCGTCCGCCTGGACCAGGGCGTGGTCCGGCTGGTCGACGGCGAGGCGCCCCTCGAACAGGTTGATCGACCCGATAAAGTCGGCCACGAACCGGGAGTTCGGGAACTCGTACAGCTCGGCCGGGGGCGCGACCTGCTGGAGCACGCCGCGGTTCATCACCGCGCAGCGGTCGGCCATCGCCAACGCCTCGTCCTGGTCGTGCGTCACCATGATGAAGGTCACGCCCACCTCGCGCTGCAGCAGGGTCAGCTCGGCGCGCATCTGGTCGCGCAGCTTGGCGTCGAGGGCGGAGAGCGGCTCGTCCAGCAGCAGCACGCGAGGACGCTTCACCAGGGCGCGGGCCAGCGCCACCCGCTGGCGCTGGCCGCCGGACAGCTGGTCGGGACGCCGGTTGGCGAGGTGATCGAGCTGGACCTGGGCCAGGGCGGCCTCCACCCGCCGCTTGCGCTCGGCCGGGGCGACGCGCTCGACCTTCAGGCCATAGGCGACGTTGTCGGCCACGCTCATGTGCGGGAAGACGGCGTAGGACTGGAACACCATGTTCACCGGGCGCCGGTTCGGCGGGGCGGCGGTGACGTCCTTGCCGTCGATCAGGATGCGCCCTTCGGTCGGCTGCTCGAACCCCGCCAGCATCCGCAGCAAGGTGGTCTTGCCGCAGCCGGACGGGCCCAGCAGGGCGAAGAACTCGCCCTCGCGGACTTCCAGCGACACGTCATGGACGGCGGTGGCGTCGCCGAACCGCTTGGTGACGTTCTCGAAGCTGATGATGGGGGGCGGCATCGCTCTAGCTGTGATCACAACAAGCGGGGAGGCGGGTGTCAAGCGCGGCGTGGCCCATGGGCCGGCGGCGCCCAGCGGTTGTCCATCCTGTGCGGTTGACAGGCGCCGCTCCAGGGCGGCGGTATGATCCATGGCCAAACCCGCGCCCAGCGTCGCGCTCACGGATGAGATCGCAGGCGGCGACCTGAACTCCCTCATGCACGCCAACGTGTACCGCGAGCTGCGCCGCCGCTTCCTCACCGGCCAGGTGACGCCGGACGCCAGCCTGTCCACCCGTAGCCTCGCCCAGCAGCTGGGCGTCAGCCAGACCCCGGTGCGCGAGGCGCTGAGCCGGCTGGCGGCGGAGGGGGCGGTGCAGATTCGCTCCAAGCGCCGCATCGGCATCCCGCCCATGACCGCGGAGCGGTTCGAGGACCTGCTGCGCTGCCGCCTGCTGCTGGAGCCGGAATCGGCGGCCCTGGCGGCGCCCGTCTTCGACGCCGCGCGGCTGAAGCGGCTGCGCGCCATCGACGCGCGCATCGACGCCTCGCTGAAGAGCGGCGACGTGGCCGCCTATATGGAGGGCAATTTCGCCTTCCACTTCACCATCTACGGCGCCCATTCCGGCGCGACGCTGAACCAGCTGATCGAGACGCTGTGGCTCCAGTTTGGGCCCTACATGCGGGTGGTCTACGGCCGCTTCGGCACCGCCAAGCTGGTGGACCAGCATCAGGCCGCGATCCAGGCGCTGGAGCGCGGCGACGCGGCGGCGCTGCGCAGCGCACTGCGGGAGGACATCGCCGACGGCATGGGCCTGATCGGGCGCAGCGCCCTGGCGGAGGCGGCCTGAGGGCTCAGGCCGCCAGCTCCTTGACCCCATCGTCCCCCTGCAGGCGCACGGCCAGCACGGTCAGGGCGATGGTGATGAGAATGAGCAGGGTGGAGGCGGCGTTCACCTCCGGCGTCACCGAGAAGCGCACCATCGAATAGACCTCCACCGGGAAGGTCTCGGTGTCCGGGCCGGCGGTGAAGAAGGTGATCACGAAGTCGTCCAGGCTGGTGGTGAAGGCCAGCAGCCCCCCCGCCAGCAGGGCCGGGCGCATGTGCGGGGCGAGCACGTCGAAGAACACCCGCCACTCGCTGGCGCCGAGGTCCCGCGCCGCCTCCTCCAGCTCGCGGTTGAATGAGGCCAGGCGCGCGCGCACCACTACCGCAACGGGCGGGAAGCAGAAGGCGATGTGGGCGATGGTTATGGCGCCCAGGTCCAGCGGCCAGGGCAGATCGTCCGGCCAGGGCAGCACGCGGGTGAAGAAGACCAGCATGGCCACCCCCATGCAGATCTCCGGCGCCACGATGGGCAGGGCCAGGCCGCCCTCGAACAGGCCCCGGCCGGGGAAGCGGAACCGCCACAGCGCGGTGGCCGCCAGCGCGCCCAGCGCCACGCTGACCACCGTGGCGATCAGGGCGATCGTCAGGGAGTTGGCGAAGGCCATCAGCAGGTCGCCGTCGGTCAGGGCCTGGCCGTACCACTTCAGCGTGAAGCCCTTCCACACGATGTTACGGCGGCTGTCGTTGAAGCTGAAGGCGACCAGCGCCAGCAGGGGCGCGTAGAGGAAGCCGTACACCGCCGCCAGCCACAGCCGCAGCGGCCAGCGCGCCAGGTAGTCGAGGGGGGCGGGGCGGGGACGGCGGCTCACTCGGCTGCGCCCCTGGCGCGGCGCCGGCCGATCAGGCCCTGGGCGGCGATGACGAACACGGTCAGGTACATCAGCAGGAAGGACAGCGCCGCGCCAAACGGCCAGTCGTTGGCCACCTTGAACTGCCGCTCGATGACGTTGGCGATCATCTGGCTGTCAGGGCCGCCCAGCAGGTCCGGGGTCAGGTAGGAGCCCATGGAGGGGATGAAGGTCAGCACCACCCCCGAGGCGATGCCGGGCGCCGACAGCGGCAGCACGATGCGGAACAGGGTGCCGAGGTGGCCGCAGCCCAGGTCCAGGCTCGCCTCCAGCAGCGAGCGGTCCAGCCGGTCCAGCGCGGCGTAGAGCGGCAGCACCATGAACGGCAGCTGGACGTAGACGAGGCCCAGCACCACGGCGAAGTTGTCGTGCAGCAGCTGGACCGGCTGGTACGGCGGCCAGTGCGCCCCGCCCACCGCTGCGATCCGCGCCAGCCCGGCGTAGCCGAGGCCGAGCAGGGCGTTGATGTAGCCCTGGTCCCGCAGCACGGCCATCAGGGCGAAGGTGCGGATCAGAAGGTTGGTCCAGAACGGCAGCATCACCGCCATCAGCAGCCAGATGCGCGCCCTCGGCGCCGCGAAGGCGACGGCCAGGGCCACGGGGAAGCCGACCACCAGGCAGAGCAGGGTGGTGACCGCCGCAAACCCCAGCGACTTGACCAGGATGCCGATGTACAGCGGCGCGAGCGTGCGGGCGTAGTTGGCGAAGGTGCCGGTCACCGCGACATCGGTCAGCCCGGCGTTGGTCCCGAAGCTGTAGGCCCAGATCAGGGCCAGGGGCGCGACGAAGAACAGCAGCAGCCACGCCGCCGGCGGCGCCAGGGTGGCGAGGAAGGGGCCCTTCGCCCGGCTCCACGGCTGCTGGCTCATCGCGCCTCACGCATTGGCGAGGCACCAGTCGTAGTCGAGGGTCGGCACCACGTCGAAGAACCGCGCCTGCTCGGTGCGCTTGACGGTGGCGAACGTGTTCACGAAGCGCTCGCCGAGGTAGCTCTTCAGCACCTCGCTCTGCGCGAACAGCTCCACGGCGGAGAACCAGTTCGTGGGCAGCGGGCGGGCGCCGGGCCGCAGCTCGGCGACATAGCCGTTGCCGGTGACCGCCGGGCCGGGGTCCAGCTCGTGCGTGATCCCGTGGTGGGCGGCCGCCAGCACCGCGGCCAGCGCCAGATAGGGGTTGGCGTCGGCGCCGCCGACCCGGTGCTCCACATGGCGGGAGGCGGGCGGCCCGGCCGGCACGCGCAGCGAGACGGTGCGGTTGTTCACGCCCCAGGTCGGCGCCACCGGCGCATAGGAGTTGGCCTTGAAGCGGCGGTAGGAGTTGGCGTTGGGCGCCAGTATGGCCATGCTCTCGGGCAGCAGGGCCTGCATGCCGGCGATGGCGTGGCGAAGCAGCGGCGTGCCTTCAGCCGCCTCGCTGGCGCAGGCGTTGGCGCCCGCCGCGTCGTTCAGGCTCATGTGCAGGTGCAGGCCGCAGCCGGCGAGGTCGCTGAACGGCTTGGCCATGAAGGCCGCCGCCAGCCCGTGCGTGCGCGCCACCCCCTTGGCCGCCCGCTTGTACGCCACCGCGTCGTCGGCGGCGCCCAGCGCGTCGGGCTTGTGCTTCAGCGTCAGCTCCAGCTGGCCGGGAGCGTATTCGCTGATCACGCCCTCCAGCGGGATGCCCTGGTCGTCGCAGGCGTTCCACAGGTCGCGCAGGAAGGGGGCGGCGTCCTCCACCTCCGGCAACCCATAGACCTCGTGCAGGGTGGGGCGGGCGCCCAGCCGATCCTTGGGCAGGGCGACGCCGCCGTCGCGGGTGCGCCGCCCGTCCAGCAGGTAGAACTCCAGCTCGACCGCGACCACCGGCGTCAGCCCGTCGGCGAGGAAGCGGTCGACCACCCGCTTCAGCACGTGGCGGGGGTCCAGATCGTTGGGCGCGCCGTCCAGCTCGTACATGGACAGCATCACCTGGCCGACGTCCATGCCGAGCCAGGGGGCCGGGACGATGCCGCCGGGAACAGGCCGGGCGCGGCGGTCCGCGTCGCCGTCCTCCCACACCAGGCCGGTCTCCGGCACGTCCTGGCCGGTGAGGTCCACCACCAGGAGCGAGCCGGGCAGGAAGCGGCCGTAGTCGTAGACGGCCTTCATCTCGTGGCGCCGCAGCCGCTTGCCGCGCGGCACCCCGCTCATGGAGGTGAAGAAGACCTCGAAGAATTCGATCTCGGGATGTTCGCTGAGGAAGGCGTCAAGTTCGGCGGGGGAAGCGATCATAGGGTCCTTGTGGTGATCGATACGGCCTTCAGGTCGGCGTACTTGTGCAGGGCGTGCAGGCTGCGGTCGCGCCCGAAGCCCGACTGCTTGAAGCCGCCGAACGGCATGGTGATGTCGCAGGCGTCCCACCCGTTGACCCAGACCAGCCCGGCGCGCAACCGGCGGATCGCCAGCATCGCCGTCTCCAGCGAGCCGGTCCACACGCCCGCCGCCAAGCCGTATGGGGTGTCGTTGGCGATCTGCAGCGCCTGGTCCAGGGTGTCGAAGCCGATGACGCCGAGCACGGGGCCGAACACCTCCTCGCGCGCCAGGGTCGCGGAGGGCGCCACCTCGAAGATGGTCGGCTCCACATAGAAACCGCCGGTCTCCTGCCGCACCTGCGCCCCGCCCAGGCGAAGACGGCCGCCCTCGGCCCCGGCCCCCTGGATGTAGCCGAGCGCCGTCTTCATCTGGCGCTCGCTGACCATGGCGCCGAAGCGGGTGGCGGGGTCGAGCGGATCGCCGACCGAGATGGCCCGGGCCTTCTCCACCACCCGCTCAAGGAAGGCTTCGCGAACGGCGTTCTGGACCAGGAGGCGGGAGGCGGCGGTGCATACCTCGCCCTGATTGTAGAATACGCCCCAGGCGGCGGCCTCCGCGGCGGCGTCCAGGTCCGGCGCGTCGGCGAAGACGATCTGGGGCGACTTGCCGCCCAGCTCCAGGCTGATGCGCTTGCCGTTGCTCTCCCCGGCGTAGACCATCAGCCGCCGACCCACCGCGCCCGAGCCGGTGAAGGCGATCATGTCCACGTCGCCATGGCGCGCCAGGGCCTGGCCGGCGGTCTCGCCGAACCCGGGCGTGACGTTCAGCACACCCTCCGGCAGGCCGGCCTCCAGCGCCAGCTCGCCGAGCCGCAGCGCGGTCAGGGGCGACTGCTCCGCCGGCTTCAGCACCACCGAATTGCCGGCAGCCAGCGCCGGCGCCACCTTCCACATCGCCATGTGCAGAGGGAAGTTCCAGGGCGTGATCGCGCCCACCACGCCCAGCGGCTCCCACACCGCGTAGGACAAGCGCGAGGCGGGGGAGGGGCCCACCTCGCCATACACCTTGTCGAGCGCCTCGGCGTAGTAGCGCAGGGTGCCGAGCGCGAGCGGGATGTCGACCGCCGCCGCATCGGCGATGGGCTTGCCGACGTCCAGGCTCTCCATCAGCGCCAGGGCGCCCGCTTCAGCCTGCATCAGTTCGGCCAGGCGGAACAGGACGCGCTTCTTCTCGCGCGGCGGCGCGTCGCGCCAGGCGCCGGCCCCGAACGCGGCTCGGGCGGCGGCGACCGCCCGGTCCACGTCCTCGCCGTCACAGGCGGCGACCCGGTTCAGCACCGTCCCGTCGCGCGGACTTACATTGTCGAAGCAGGCGCCCGCGGCGGCCTGGACCCGGCGGCCGCCGATCACGGCGGCGTCAGGCAGCGCCAGGGCGGCGCGGGCCGCCAGCACCTCCTCAAGCGTGTTCATGCCGTCTCCCGAAGGGCGCCGCCGCTCGTCCTGACGCGATCAATAGCGGTAGGTCGCGGTCAGGCCCACGGTGCGCGGGCGGAAGGTCTGCTGCTCGAACAGCAAGGTGGCCTTGTCCTGGTGGGTGAGGCCAAGGGCCGGGTGGCTGTTCAGCAGGTTGTCGACGAACACCGACAGGTTCACGCCCATCACGTCGACGCCGGTGCGCAGCGAGATGAAGTCGGTCGCCGGCGGGTTCATCAGCGCGGCGTCGTACGAGACCGCCAGGGGATCGAGCACCGGCGGGCGGGCGCTGTTGTGGGCGCTGTGCTCGTAGTCCAGCCGGGCGAAGGAGGCCCGGTCGGCGATGCGGAAGTTGTACTGGAGCCCAAAGGACAGGGTCCAGGGCGGGGCGGCGTAGGGCGTGCCGACCGCATCGCCCTTGCTGGCGAGAATGGCGGCGCCTGAGTAGAGCGTCTTGGTGTACTTGGCGTCGGTGTATCCGAAGGCCAGGTTGGCCACCAGGTCATGCAGCACGGCGTACTGCAGCTGCACGTCGAAGCCGCGGCTCTCCGCATCGCCCAGGTTGCCCGTGTACTGGTAGCCGCAGCCCGGCAGGGAGATCTCCTGCTGGATGTTCCGCCATTTCAAATAGTAGACGCTGCCCTCGAACTGCAGACGCCGGTTGAGCAGCTTGTTCTTCGACCCGATCTCGTAGGAGTCCACCGTGTCGGAGTTGTAGGCCGGCGGGGACTGGGTGAGGCCCAGGGCCTGCAGGTCCGCCGCGCAGAAGGTGGGAGAGACCTGCGGGCTGCCGCCGCCCTGGCGGTATCCCTTGGCGTAGGTGAAGTAGAACAGGTTGTTCGGATCGTACTGGAACTGCACGCTGCCCTTGGGCGTGACCGGCTCCTCGTTCTGCTGGCCCGAACCGCCGGTCCGGCCGCCGTTCTGCGCCCCGTCGGTGAAGTAGCTGTAGTCGAAGTGGGTGTGGGCGTAGCGCACGCCGCCTTCGAGCTTCAGCCTCGGCACGATCATGAAGGTGACGTCGGCGAAACCCGCCAGCTGGGAGGAGTGGGTGCGGTTGTAGTTGATGTAGTCGTCGTTGCCGTACTGATTGGGCAACAGGCCGAGGCCCCAGTAGCTGGTGGCGGACTGGCCGAACAGGTACTGGGTGATATCCTCCAGCTGCGGATCGTGGATCTCCTCCACGCTCAGCTGCTTGTTACGCTGGTAGAAGACGCCGAGCACATAGGTCAGCCGGGCGTTGGGGTTGGTCGATTGCAGGCGGACTTCCTGGGTGAAGTTGTTCTGCTTGTTGGTCACCGTGTTGGGAGAGCTGTAGCGACCGAAGCCCGGCAGGTTGAAACCGTTGGACGTCAGCAGCGGATAGCGCGGGTCGGATGTCCCGATCAGGTTCTGGAAGTAAGACAGGTTGTAGAGCGTGCCCTCGTAGCCGCCGATCTCCTTGCGGTCGAAATAAGAGGTGTTGGAGATCAGCGTCACCGGGCCGAAGTCGTACTCGGCGCGCAGGGACGGCAGGACATAGTGGTCGTGGTCCCCGCGGGCTTCGGGATCGCCGTTCTGGAACACGCCGCGGGACGGATCGGACAGCCCCACCCAGTACAGGTTGGCGTCGTGCAGGTTGCGCTGCTGGAAGTAGACGCTGGGCGTGATGGTGAAGTGCGGCGTCACGGCCCAGGTCAGTGCGGCCCGGCCGACCAGGGTGTCCTGGCTGTTGGCGTTGCGCCGGGTGATCGCGTTGTTGTTGTAGGGATCGACCCGGTCGATGTAGCCGCCGTCGCGGCGATACCAGCCGCTGATGCGGAAGCCGAGCTTGTCCGGCACCAGGGGGCCGCCCACGGCCAGGCCGAACTCGCCGCTGGGCGCCCCGCCGTCCGTGGTCGAGGCTTCGGCGCGGCCGTAGGTGGAATACTTGGTCAGGCTGGGCTGGGGCGTGATGTAGCGGACCGTGCCGCCCTCCGAGCCGGCGCCGAACAGGGTGCCCTGCGGCCCCCGCAGCACCTCCACCCGGTCGAGGTCGAAGATGGCTGGCAGGGTGTTGTCGGAGTTGAAGCCGATCACCTGCACCTGGACCGGCGTGTCGTCCAGGTAGATGCCCGTGGTCGCCGCACCCGCGGTGGAGGCTACGCCGCGAATAGAGATGTCGTTGGTGCCCGGATCGAAGGTCACGCCCGGCGTATAGCGGACGACGTCGGCGAAGGACTTGATGCCCTGCTGGTCCATCTGCTGCTGGGTGAAGGCGCTGATGCTGATCGGCACGCGGCTGATCACCTGGTTCTGGCGCGTGGCGGTGACGACGATTTCCGACAGCTGGCTGATCGCGCTCTTCGGATGGTTAGGCTCGGCCGCCTTGTCGGTCGCCGCCGGAGCAGTGGCGACGGGCGCGCCTCCCGCCGGGGCGGCGGCGTCCTGCGCCTGGGCCAGCGGCCCCAGCGCCGTCGCGCCTCCCAGCGCCGCCCCGCACAGGAGCCAAGTCCGGTAGCGCGTGCCCGACTGCTTCGTCCGCCGTACGTACATGTCGATCTCCCCGCACCTGTGATCGCACTTGTGTGGAGAGGCTGTCGCGGCGCCGAGCGGTCGATGCTGTGCGGAGCTTTGCAGGCGCCCGCAACTCGGGCGTCTTCAGCGTCGTCAGCCTAGCTTTTCATCAGACTTGTTTCATTGAACGTGAGTCAGCACCGTGCGCAGGGTCTCCACGATACGGTCGATCTGGCCGGGTTCGACGATCAGTGGCGGGGAAAGGGCGATGGTGTCGCCGCTCGCCCGCACCAGCACGCCCCGGTCGAAGGCCTGCTCGAACACCTCCAGCGCCCGGATCGTCGGTGCGCCAGGGCGGGGGTGCAGCTCGATCCCGGCGGTCAGGCCGAAGTTGCGGATGTCGATGACGTGGGGCGCTTCCCTCAGGCTGTGCACCGCCGCCTCCCACTGGGGCTCCAGGCTGCGCGCCCGCTCGAACAGGCCCTCTTCGGCATAGACGTCCAGGGTCGCGAGCCCCGCCGCGCAGGCCAGGGGGTGGCCGGAATAGGTGTAGCCGTGGAACAGCTCGATCGGGCCGTCCGCCGCCTCCATCAGCGCGTCGTGGACGTGGCGGCCGGCGGCCACCGCCCCCATGGGCACGGCGGCGTTGGTGATCCCCTTGGCCATGGTCATCAGGTCGGGGGTTACCCCAAACCGCTGGCTGGCGAACGGCGCGCCCAGGCGTCCGAAGCCGGTGATCACCTCGTCGAAGATCAGCAGGATGTCGTGGCGGTCGCACAGGGCGCGCAGCCGCTGCAGGTAGCCGACCGGGGGCGGCAGCACCCCGGTGGAGCCCGCCAGCGGCTCCACGATCACCGCCGCGATGGTCGAGGCGTCGTGCAGCGCCACCAGCCGCTCCAGCGCGTCGGCCAGCTCCGCCCCGTGCTCCGGCTGGCCCTTCGTGAACGCGTTGCGGACCGGGTCGTGGGTATGGGGCAGGTGGTCCACGCCGGGCAGGCCGGGGCCGAAGAACATCCGGTTCTTGACCAGGCCGCCGACGGAGATGCCGCCGAAGTTCACCCCGTGATAGCCGCGCTCGCGCCCGATCAGCCGCGTCTTCGACCCCTTGCCCCGGGCGCGATGGTAGGCGAGGGCGATCTTCAGCGCCGTCTCCACCGCCTCGGACCCGGAATTGACGAAGAATATCCGGTCCAGGCCCTCCGGCGTGATCCCCGCCAGCCGGTCGGCGAAGGCGAAGGCGTCCGGATGGCCCATGTTGAAGGCGGTGGCGTAGTCCAGCTCGGCCGCCTTGCGCGCCACCGCCTGCACGATCTGCGGGCGGCAGTGCCCGGCGTTCACGCACCAGAGGCCGGCGGTGGCGTCCAGCACCTCCCGCCCGTCCTGGGTATAGTAGAACATGCCCGACGCCCGGCTCATCATCCGCGGGTCGGCCTTGAAGCGACGGTTGGCGGTGAACGGCATCCAGTAGGCGTCGAGCGGCGGCGCCGCGTTCGTGAGCTCGGCCATGGCGTCCTCGTCGTCAGGATGGCCGGCTGTAGCATCCGCCGCGGCGAAGCCCTATGCTCAAGTGATCACAGATTGACGTTCCGGTTCGAAGGGAAACGATGCCGCTCAGCCCCGCCCGCCGCGCCCGCCGCTCGCTCCTCGCCGGGCTGGGCGCCGCCGCCCTGGGGTTGAGCTTCGAGCTGGAGGGCTGCGCGCCGGCCAAGCCCAAGGTGGGCCGCAACGGCGAGGTCCAGCGGCTGAACTTCTACAACTGGGACACCTACATCGGTAAGACCTCGCTGAAGGACTTCCGCCGGGCCACCGGGATCAAGGTGGTGATGAGCCTGTTCGCCACCAACGACGAGTTGTTCGCCAAGCTGCGGGCGGGCAACCCCGGCTTCGACGTGATCGTGCCCTCCAACGAGTTCGTCCAGCGCATGGCCCAGGCGGGGATGCTGCAGCCCCTGGACCATCGGCGGCTCGGCAACCTGAAGAACCTGTTTCCCCAGTTCCAGGATCCGCCCTTCGACCGCGGCCGGCGGTGGTCGGTCCCCTACACCTGGGATTGCCTGGGCATCGGCTATCGCAAGTCAAAAGTCGACGGCGTGCCCGACAGCTGGAAGTGGCTGTTCGACAATCCCAAATATCGCGGGCGGATCGGCGTCTATTCGGAAGCCAACGATCTGATCGGCTGCGTAGCCAAGTACCTCGGCCACTCCATCCACAACATGCCGTCCGCGGTGATCGACCAGTGCGTGGCCACCCTGGTGCGGCAGAAGCCGTTCATCAAGGTGTTCCACGACGACAACGGCCAGGATCTCCTGCTGTCCGGCGACATCGACATCGTCATGGAGTTCAACGGCGACATCGCCCAGGTCATGCGCGAGGACGAGGACCTCGACTTCATCGTGCCGAAGGAAGGCGGCGTGCTGCATTCGGACAGCCTGTGCATCCCGGCCGGCGCCCCGCGGCCCGACAACGCCCACCAGTTCCTGAACTATATGCTGTCGGCCAAGGCGGGGGCCGAGCTGTCGCACACCATCCTGTACCCCAGCCCCAATGCCGCATCTACGGCGCTGATGCCGGAGTCCTACCGGGACAATCCGGTCATCTTCCCGCCGGCCGAGCGGCTGGCGCGGTGCGAGTACAACATCTTCGAAGGCCAGGCCCAGACCCAGCGGCTGGACGAGGCGGTCACTCGCATCCGTGCGGCCTGATGAGCCATGCAGTGATCACAGAATGACGGGGGTGGGCTTGCCAAACGGGACTCAGAGGCAGACAGTCAAGCTCATCCCTTGTCGCCTCGCCCCGGGCGGTCCGCGCAGAGCTGTCGTCACAGCCTGTACGGGGTTCGCAGGCGACCTGACCCACAAGTCCGACCCATGAGCAGCATAGACAGCTGGATTTCCACTCACGCCATCGGGGAGGTGGAGTGCCTCGTGCCCGACATGAACGGGGTGGTGCGCGGCAAGGTCTTCCCCGCCTCCAAGTTCCTGCAGGCGGCGCGGCTGGGCGCCCTGCGGCTGCCTTCCAGCGTCTTCTCGGTGACCATCACCGGGGACTACGCCAGCGACGACAGCGTGGACGGCGCCTACCGCGACCAGGACATGGTGCTGAAGCCCGATCCGGAGACGCTGTGCGTCGCGCCGGGCTACAGCACCCCGACCGCCTTCGTCTTCGCCGACACGGTGAGCGCCCAGGGCGCGCCGTGGGAAGGCTCGCCCCGCCACCTGCTGAAGCGGGTGGTGCAGCTGTATTCCGACATGCAGTGGCGGCCGGTCATCGCGCCGGAGCTGGAGTTCTACCTGACGGCGGTCAACACCGACCCGGACCTGCCGCTGGCCCCGCCGGCCGGGCGTTCCGGCCGGGCCGAGACCTCGCCCCAGCCCTACGGCCTGGAGGCGATCACCGAATACGAGGACCTGATCGAGACGATCTACGAGTACGCCGAGACGGCGTCCCTCCATCTGGACACCATGATCCACGAGTCCGGCACCGCCCAGCTGGAGATCAACTTCAACCACGGCGATCCGATCCAGCTCGCCGACCAGGTGATCGTGTTCAAGCGGATCGTGCGGCAGGTGGCGCTGAAGCATGGCGTCTACGCCACCTTCATGGCCAAGCCCATGGAGGGCCAGCCCGGCAGCGCCATGCACCTGCACGTCTCGGTCTCGACCGAGGGCGGAGGCGAGAACCTGTTCGCCACGCCCGACGGCGCGGACACCCCCACTTTCCGCCACTTCGTCGGCGGGCTGCAGCGCTACTTGCCCGAAATCGCGCCCCTGTTTGGGCCGAACGTCAATTCCTTCCGCCGGATGCGGCCGCACCACGACGCCCCGATCAACGTGCAGTGGGGCTATGACAACCGCTCCTGCGGCCTGCGCGTGCCGATCGCCGACCCGCCGAACCGCCGGGTGGAGAACCGCCTTCCCGGCGCGGACGCCAACCCCTACCTCGCCATGGCCGCCACACTGGTGTCCGGCTACCTGGGCGTGGTGGAGGCGATCGAGCCGCACGCCCGCATCGAGACCAACGCCTACGCCATGGCCCGCACCCTGCCGCGCACGCTGGAGGAGGCCCTGGACCGGTTCGAAGCCTGCCGCCCGGTGCGCGACATCCTGGGCGAGCCGTTCTGCCAAGCCTTCAGCCGCATCAAGCAGGCGGAGCTGGAGGCGTTCCAGGGCGTCATCAGCTCGTGGGAGCGCGATCACCTGCTGCTGAAGGTCTAGCCTGGGCCATGGCGTCCGGGTCGCTGGACTTCAACGCGGGCCTGGACTTCGCCCAATCTTACTATGTTTCGACGGCGCAGCCGTCCGCGCCGCGCCCCCCGCTGAGGGGAGATGTCCGGGCCGACCTGTGCGTCGTCGGCGGCGGCTGCACGGGCCTGGCGGCCGCGCTCGAAGCGGCCGAGCAGGGGCTTCGGGTCGTCCTTCTGGAGGGCGGCCGCATCGGCTGGGGCGCCTCGGGGCGCAACGGCGGCCAGCTGATCCCCGGCCTGCGCCTGGGCGCGCACGAGCTGACGGCCCGGTACGGCCGGGCGCAGGCCCGGCGGCTGTTCGACCTGTCGCTCCAGGCGCGCCGCGCGGTGCTGGACCGGATCGCCCGCCACGGCATCGACTGCGACCTGCGGCTGGACGGCCACGTCTCCGCCGCCGCCAGGCCCGGCCACCTGCCGGACTTTGCGCGTGAGGTGGACGCCCTGGCTGAGGTCATGGACTATCCCCACGCCCGCCTGCTCTCCCGGGCGGAGCTGGAGACGGGCGTGAGGGCGCAGGGCTACCACGGCGGCCTGCTCGACCTTCAGGGCGGCCACTATCACCCGCTGAACTACACCCTGGGCCTCGCCCGCGCCGCGGCGGCGGCGGGCGTCGTGCTGCACGAGGGCTCGGTCGCGCTGGACCTGGAGGAGCGGGCGGGGCAGGGCGTGCGGGTCGTGACGGCGGAGGGCGCCGTCATGGCCGACCACGTGGTGCTCGCCGGCGACGCCCTGCTCGGGCGGCTGGACCCGGGCATCGACCGCCACATCATGCCGGTGGCGAGCTACATCGCCACCACCGAGCCGCTGCCCGCCCGGGCCGAGGTGCTGCCGGCCGGCTGGGCGATCTCCGACAGCCGCTTCGTGGTGAACTACTTCCGCGTCACGGCGGACGGGCGGCTGCTGTTCGGCGGCGGGGAGCGCTATACCCCGCGCCCGCCGCGCGACATCGCCGCCTTCGTGCGCCCCCACATCGCCCAGGTGTTCCCCCAGGGGGCGGGGGTGCGGCTCGACCACGCCTGGGGCGGCCTGGTCTCGGTCACCCGCACCCGCCTGCCGCATGTCGGCCGGCGCGGGCGCATCCTGTTCGCCCACGGCTATTCCGGCATGGGCGCGCTGATGTCCACGCTGGCGGGCGAACTGCTGGGCAAGGCGGCCGTGCACGAGGACGCAGGCCTGGAGAGCCTGGCCGCCATCGCCCCGCCCGCCTTTCCCGGGGGCGCGGCCCTTCGCCTTCCGCTGCATGTCCTGGCGATGCTCTGGTACGCCCTGCGCGATCGGATCGGATAGGACCGGGCGCCGTCGCCGGGAGAGTGTGGCCGGATTTCGACGGCTGGCCGTCATTGTGACAGGCCTCTTGCACGCTTCGACGCGTCGCTGCAATTGTATGACCAAACTGCCGACACAGAGCAGGGAGGAAGTGCTGATGCGTGCGGCTGCTCGGGAAGACACCGTCTGGGCCAGGGGGAGCGGCGACGCCGTTCTTTCGCCATGCTGACGCCGCGAAGCGCCGAGTGGCGACGGCTCAAGGCGCGGCTCCGGCGGCTGACGGGGGACGACGCCTCCGCCGAGGACGCCATCCAGTCCGCCCACCTGCGGGTGGAGGAGTACCGGGCCAGGAACGTCGTCCATGCGCCCAAGGCCCTGGTGGTGAGCACCGCCGTCAATCTCGCCCTGGACGAGCGGCGACGTCTTCAGCGGGCGCCGGTGCTGGAGATCGACGGCTTCAGCGCCGTGCTGCAGGACGAACAGCCGCTGCCAGATGAGGTTTTGGCGGCCCGCGAGCGTCTAAGGCAGGTGCAGGCTGCGCTGTCGCGCCTGCCCGCACGCACCCGGGAGGCGTTCTTGCTGCACAGGGTTGAGGGTTTGAAGTATCGTGAGATCGCCGTGCGGCTGGGCGTGAGCGCCAGCGCCGTCGAGAAACACATCGCCAAGGCCACGCTCCTGCTGGCCGAGGCCGTGGAGGAGCTGGATCAAGGGGCGTGACGCTCTCTCGCGCGACACGGGCCGAAGCCGCCGCCTGGCTGGCGCGGCTGAAGGCCGACGACCGCACGTCCCGGGACGAGGCGGCGTGCGAAGCGTGGCTCGCGCGCTCCCCCGACCACAGGCGCGCGCTGGCGGAGGCGACCACCGCCTGGGAGATCGCGGGCGCGGCCGCCATGCTGCCGCCGATGGCGCCGCCGCGGCGGCTGGGTCGGCGCGCAGTGCTCGCCTGCGGCGTGGGCGGCATGGTGGGCGCCGGCCTCTGGCTCGCCGAGGCGCCGACCACCTACGCCACCGAGATCGGCGAGATGCGCACCCTGACGCTCAAGGACGGGTCCAGCGCCTGCCTGGACGCCTGCTCCAAGATCCGGGTGCAGATCGGCCGCGACATCCGCCGGGTGGAGCTGGTGCACGGCCGCGTCTCGGTGCGGGTCGCCCCCGACCCGGGCCGTCCCTTCGTGGTGAAAGACGACAAGCGCCTGATCCTCGCCGACGCGGGCCGCATCGAGGTCAGCCGCAGGGCCGCCCACACCGCGGTGTTCTCCGAGGACGGCGGGGCGATCGTGCGCGATCCGGGCCGGCCGCCGATGCGCCTCGCCAGCGGCGAGCGGCTACGCGAGACCGACGGCCGGGTGCAGACCGACCGTCCGCCCGCCGACGTCGAGACCGCCTGGCAGAGCGGCCGGCTGGTCTTCGAGAACCAGACCCTGTCCGCCGCCGTGGCGGAGATCAACCTGTATAACCGTCGCGCCATCCTGGTGAAGGATGCAGACACCGGCGCCCTGCGGGTCAGCGGCGTGTACAAGGCCCAGGACGCCGACGCCTTCGCCCGTTCCGTCGCCGGTCTGTTCGACCTGAAGGTGCTTGAAGACGACAATCGTCTTGTGCTGGCGCCCGCCTGAACCGTCGAAAGTCTGTCGGCGAAAAAATTTCCGCGATCGGATGAGGAAATCGCGGGCCCGGACGTCGATCTCAATAAGGCGTGATCAGAAGCGCCGATCTGGGGACGGAAGGGGTTTTCCCATGACGGGATCGCGACAGGCGCAACTGCGCCGGATGCTGGCTGCTTCGGCCCTGACGCCCATGCTGCTGGCGGCGCCGGCCTTGGCCCAGGAATTCGACCGGCCGGTCAATGTCGACATCCCGGCCCAGTCGCTGGCGGCGGCGCTCAACGAGCTGGGGCGCGAGACCGGGACCAACATCCTGTACACCGCGTCCAGCGTGACGGCCCTGCAGGCGCCGCCGGTGCACGGCGTGATGTCCGCCCGCGCGGCGATCCGCCGACTGATCGCCGGCGCGCCGCTGCAGGTCAGCGTCGACCAGCAGGGCGCCCTGATCGTCCGCCGCCTGCCCCAGGTGCAGCCGACGGCGCTGATCCAGACCGCCCCTTCGGGCGTGACGCCCGCCGCGCCGGACGCGGCGCCGCCTTCGCCCTCCGCGGTTCCGCCGGCCGGGGCCGCCGCAGCGCACGAGCCCACCCCTGTGCAGCAGGAAGTGGTGGTCACCGGCCTGCGCCGCAGCCTCTCGACCGCCCAGGGGATCAAGGAGTCCGCGGGCCAGATCGTCGACTCGATCGTCGCCGACGACATCGGCAAGCTGCCCGACGTCAGCGTCTCGGACGCCCTGCAGCGGATCACCGGCGTCCAGATCACCCGTGACGCCGGCGACGGCGGCCAAGTGACCATCCGCGGCCTGCCGCAGGTCCAGACCCTGCTGAACGGCCGCGAGATCTTCTCGGCTTCCGGCACGCGCGGCCTGAACCCCGAGGACTTCCCCGCCGACCTCGTCGCCGGGCTGGACGTCTACAAGACCCCGACCGCCGACCAGGTGGAAGGCGGCCTCGGCGGCATCATCGACGTGCGCACCCGCAAGCCCTTCGACTTCAAGGGGCTGGAGATGAGCGGCACGGCGCGGGGCATCTACGGCGATCTGGTCCAGCAGGCCACGCCCCAGGTCTCCGGCCTGATCAGCGACCGCTGGAGCACCGGGATCGGCGATGTGGGCGCCCTGCTCAGCGTCGCCTATCAGGAGCGCAAGTACCGCGAAGACCTAAGCTCCATCGGCGCGCCGGCGGTCAGCAACACCATCATCCCGGGCCAGAGCGTCGTCGCCAACACGGGCACCTATGACGTGCTGCCGGTCGGCGACCGCACCCGCATCGGTGTGGACGGCACGCTGCAGTGGCGCCCGCAGGCGAACCTCGAGTTCTACCTCCAGGGCGACTACACCGAATACAAGAGCATCCAGAGCGCGCTCGGCGCATCGGTGAACACCGCGGGCCTGACGGCCGCGCCGGGCGCCACGCTGTTCTCCGGAACCAACGACATCCGCACGGTGACTTACAACAACGCGCCCCTGTCGGTGCTCGGCTACACCTACGACACGGTCGACAAGAACACCCAGATATCGACGGGTGGAAAGTGGCGGGCCACGGATCGGCTGACGGTGACCGGCGACTTCAGCTACACCAGCGCGACCGGCACGTCCCTGTTCAGCGACCTGCAGATCGACACCACCCTGCCGACGTTCAGCCAGAACCTCACCGGCTCGCCCCAGGCGGCCACCTATTCGGGCGTGAACCTGCTGGACCCGGCGGCCTTCCACTACTCCACAGACGGCTACACCTACGCCCAGTACTCCGGCGACGAGAAGGCGCTGCGGCTGGACGCCAACTACAAGCTGGACCTGGGGCCGATCCGGGAAGTGCAGATCGGCTTCCGCTACGCCGACCGCCGCGCCGACTTCCAGCAGAACACCGACTATCTCTCGCTGAACGGCCCGAACGTCGCCAGCGTGCCGGGGCTGGTGTCGCCCACGCCCTATCCCGACTTCTTCTCGCGCACCGACCCGAACACGCCGCTGTTCAGGAACTATCTCGGCGCGATCGTCGACAAGCTGCGCAACGACCCCTCCGGCGTGCGGGCTCAGCTGGGGCTCAGCCCCACGCTGCCGGGCGTGGATCCGCTGTCGCTCTTCCACGTGGATGAGAAGACGACGGGCGGCTACTTCATGGTCCGCTACGCCTTCAACCTGCTGTTCCCGATCGACGGCAACGTCGGCGTGCGCGTCGTCGGCACCGAGGAGAAGCTGAACGGCAACCAGACCCTGGCCGACGGTTCGGTCGCCCCGATCAACCTGAACAACAGCTACATCGACGCGCTGCCGAGCTTCAACGCCCGGGTGAAGTTCACCAAGAGCCTGTTCCTTCGCCTCGCCGCGTCGCAGGTGATCACCCGGCCGGACTTCTCCAACCTGTCGCCGTCGCTGACGCTGAACCCGGCCTTCCTGAGCGGCAGCGCGGGCAATCCCAACCTGCAGCCCCTGCGCGCCAACCAGTACGACGCCTCGCTGGAATGGTATTTCACCCGCACCAGCTCAATCTACGTCGCGGGCTTCTACAAGGACGTCAACGGCTTCGTTAACACCGTCGGCGTGCCGGAGACCCACTTCGGCCAGACCTACACCATCACCCGGCCCCAAAACGGCAACAGCGGCCAGATCAAGGGCGCGGAGTTCGGCTATCAGCAGTTCTTCGACTTCCTGCCGGGCCTGCTGAGCGGTCTGGGCGCCCAGGCGAACTACACCTACGTCGACAGCAAGGCGCCCAGCTCCGTCGCCGGGCAGAGCACCACCCTGCCGCAGCTGTCCCGCAACAGCTACAACCTGGTCGCCCTGTACGAGAAGGGACCGGTCTCCGCCCGCGTGGCCTACAACTGGCGCGACCAGTACTACGAGCGGATCTACGTCGGTGGGGCGGGGATCGGCGTCAACCCGATCTATCGCGGAGCGTTCGGCTGGCTCGACGCCTCGATCACCTACAACGTCAACGACCACCTCTCGGTCATGCTGGAAGGCAGCAACCTGCTGCAGACCAAGCGCAGCTCGTTCTACCGCACGACCTATCTGCCGAACGAGACCGAGATCGACGACCGCCAGATCCTCTTCGGCGCCCGCTATCACTTCTGAGGGCGTCCGGAGACCACCGACCCCGGCCGCGCTCCCCGTGCGGCCGGCGACTGGAGGCCGCGGTTTCGTGCGGCGGCCTCCTTCTGTCCTTCCCGGCGGCCAGCGCGGGGGCTGACGCACCGGAGCCGAGCTGATGCACAGACGCGCCTTCCTGGCCGCTTCCGCCACGGCGATGGGCGCCGCGGGCGCCGTCCGCGCCGACGACCGGCCGCCGCCCCCCGGTGCGCCCTTCACGCCGCTGCCGGCGCCTGAGCGCCCGCAGGCGGTGGCCGAGCGGCTGGGCCTGGTAGAGGCGGGCATCGCCGCCGGCCCCTTCGCGGCGGAGTGGGACTCGCTGCTGAACTTCCGCGCGCCCGACTGGTACCGCGACGCCAAGTTCGGCGTCTTCATCCACTGGGGCGTCTATTCGGTCCCGGCGTTCGGGGACGAGTGGTACCCCCGCAACATGTACCTGAAGGGGCGGCCGGAATACGAATTCCACCGCACCGCCTTCGGCCCGCAGGAGCGGTTCGGCTACAAGGACTTCATCCCCCGCTTCAAGGCCGAGCGGTTCGATCCGGACGCCTGGGCCGAGCTGTTCCGGCGCGCCGGCGCCCGCTACGTGGTGCCGGTAGGCGAGCACTGCGACGGCTTTCCCATGTACGAGAGCGCCATCACGGGCTGGAACGCCGCGCGCATGGGGCCGCGGCGCGACGTCATCGGCGAGGTGGCCAGGGCGGTGCGGGCGCGGGGGCTGCATTTCGGCCTGTCCTCGCACCGGGCCGAGCACTGGTGGTGGTACGACGGGGGCCGCAAGTACGCCTGCGACGTGAACGACCCGCGCTTCGCCGGCCTGTACGGCGACGCCGCCCCGCGCGTCCTGCCCGCCGACCCGGATAAGGGCGATCCCGACCCGGTGCACCTGGAGCGCTGGTATCCGCCCTCCCGCGCCTTTCTGGAGGACTGGCTGGCCCGCACGTCCGAGGCGGCTGACCGCTACAAGCCGGAGTTCATCTACCTGGACTGGTGGATCAACCACCCTTCGTTCGAGCCATACCTGCGCCGCTTCGCCGCCTACTACTACAACAACGCCCGCGCCGCCGGGCATGCGCCGGTGCTGGCGTACAAGGAGGAGGCGTTCCCCCCTGGCGCGGCCCTGCTGGACGTGGAGCGCGGCCGCCTGGACCAGCTGCGCCTGACGCCCTGGCAGAGCGACACCTCGGTCAGCATCGCCTCCTGGGGCTATGTGCGCGACGACACCTACAAGACGCCCAAGGAGCTGCTGCAGGTGCTGGCCGACGTGGTCAGCAAGAACGGCTGCATGCTGCTGAACGTCGGCCCCCGCGCGGACGGGACGATCCCGGACGAAGCGCGCACGGCCCTGCTGGCGATGGGCGACTGGCTGCGGGTGAATGGCGAGGCCATCTACGGCTCGCGCCCGTGGAAGCTGTACGGGGAGGGGGCCAGCGCCCTGCCCACCGGCTCCCTGAAGGAGAAGGAGACCCCGCCGCCCACCCGCGAAGACATCCGCTTCACCACCCGCGCCGGCCGGCTCTACGCCATCGGCCTGGAGCGTCCCAAGGACGGCGTGGTGCTGATCAAGACCTTGTTCGACCGGACCACCTATCTGGACGCGCCGGTGCGCGAGGTCTGGCTGCTGGGCCAGGCCGCGCCCCTGCGCTTCGCCCAGGGGGCGAGGGGGCTGGTGGTCCAGCTGCCCCCCGCCCGGGACGATCTCCCCTACGTGCTGCGCATCGCCTGACGCCGCTCCGCCGTCAGACCGCCAGCATTCAAAAGCTGGCGTGGAGGTTGGCGGAGACGCTCAGCGGCGTTCCGACCAGGGCGCCGGCGGCGTTGGCGGCGAGGAAGTACCGCTGGTTGGCGAGGTTGTGCACGTTCACGTCCAGGCCCCAGCGCTGCGTCTTGAAGCCGATTAAGGCGTTGGCGACCAGCGATGCGGGGATGGCGTTCACGTTGGTGAGGTCGCTGTAGCTCTTGGCCTGGTAGTTCACGCCGCCGCCGATCCGAAAGCCCGCAAGCCCGGCGACCGCGAAGTCGTAGGTGGTCCATAGGTTGGCGATCTCGGCCGGAACGCCTTGCGGATGGTGGCCGACCGAGCTGATCCCCTGCGGATTGTCGGTGATCACCGCATCTTGGACCGTGACATTGGCCAGCAGGCGCCATGCGCCCGTGACGCGAGCGTCCAGCGAGGCCTCGCCGCCGCGGGTGCGCTGGCTGTCGAACAGGACCGTCTCCAAACCGTTGACGGTCTGCGGCGTCGCCACGTGGTGGCGGGACACGCTGAAGCCGGCCGCGGTCAGCATCACCCGCTGCTGGGCGAAGGCGAATTTGATCCCGGCCTCGTACTGGAGCGCCGCCTCCGGCGGCCCGATGCCGGTCTGCACGTCCTCGGAGTTGAAGTTGGACAGGTGGCTCGAGGCGACCCCGACATAGGGCGAGGCCCATGGCGTCAGCCTGTACAGGGCGCCGACATTCCAGCTGAGCGGCGCGTCATAGCGGCGCTGGGTCACGCCGGCGAGCAGGGGCCGGCCGTCGGAGGTGACGGCGCCGGGCACGCTCAGCTTCGGGGTCATGGCGGTGGAGAAGCCGTCCTCGCGCACGCCGGCGCGCAGCTTGAGCCGCTCGGTGACATCGACCTGATCGGTGGCGTACAGGCTGTAGTATTCGGCCGAGAGGCGATCGTTGTCGCAGGAATGCGTCGCGTCGCACTGGAAGGCGACGCCATTGGTCGAGGTCTCCGGCGGAACGGCGGCGAAGGCGTTGGGGATGTTGGGAAGGTCTCCGGTGACCCGCGCGGTGGATAGCGCGAGCCGCTGGTACTCAAACCCGGTCAGCAGCGTGTGCCGCCAGGCGCCGGTGGCGAAGGTCCACACCGGCTCGAGCTGGTAGTCGTAGGTCTGGGACGCGTCGGTCTGCCGGCGCAGCTGGCGGCCGACCACCTGGCCGGCGCTGACATGGGTCCGGGTGCTGTCGCCGTTGCCGAGAACGTCGAGCTTTCGATAGGTGTAGGAGAGGCGGTTGTTGATCGTCAGCAGCGGGCTGACCACCCATGTGTCGCTGAGGGTTGGCCGGACGAAGTCAGTGTGGGCGTAGTCGAACGGCGTGGAGTACTTGGAGTCGATCGACACGCCCCTGATCGGCGCGCCCTTGAAGTAGATCATGCCGTACGAATCCGGCGTCTCGTTCACATTGCGCAGGTCGAGGGAGAGATCGAGCGTGTGCGTCGCGGCGCGCCACTCCAGGGTCGGCCGGATCTCGTAGTCGTGGCTCTTCAGAGCGCGGAAGCCGTCTGAATGCGCCGCGGTGGCGTCGACCCGGTAGTCGACGCCGGGGAGCCCGCTCGCGCCGGTGACATAGGCCGTGCCGGTCACGGTCCCGAACGAGCCGCCCTGCACGCTCCCGCCGTAATGCAGCTCAGGCGAGGGCGCGTAGTGGATGATGTTGATCGTGCCGCCCGGCGCGCCGCTGCCGAACAGGGAGGAGCCCGGGCCCTCCAGCACCTCGATCCGCTCGACCCCGTTCAGCGAGTGGGACAGGCCGCCCAGCTGGTCGCCGTCGCTGAAGCTGTCCTCGTAGATCTGCGCATTCAGCCCGCGGATGAGGAAGTGGTCGTAGAACCCCTTGGTGTCCTGCCCCCCGACGTTCACGCCGCTGGCGTTGTACAGGCTCTCACGCAGCATGGTCGCGCCCTGCTCGGTCAGGATTTCGCGCGGGATGGTCTGCAGGCTGGCGGGCAGGTCCTGGACCGGCGTGCCGGTCTTGTCGCTTGCGGCCGGGGCGGCGGGCGCCTCGCGGCGGGCCTGCACGACCACCTCGTCCGTGCGGGTCTGCCGGTCGGTGTCGATGGTGCTCGCGAACGCCGGCGGGCCGCCCAGCGCCAACGCGCCCAGCCCGGCGGACGCGGCCCGTAGGAGAGACAATTTGTACGCCATGGTTGCGCCCCGGTAATAATGAGGCGCATTTGCAACCTCATTTGGATAGGCGCACCCAGGGTGGTCTGGTACGGGCGCGCCGATCGCCCTTTAGGTGCGCTCCCTATTCAGAATGGTTCGCAATCGCAACCAGAATTCCGTTGTACGACGTAAAATCGCTGAGGGTTGAGCGCTGGCGGCTGTTCACCAGGTGGCTGTGTCGCGGCCGACGGCGCGACCCCGCGTGATCATGGGCGGGCCAGCGCGTCGGTGCGCTTCTGGCTGCCCCAGGTCTGCCGCCCGCCCAGGAACGCCGCCCAGCCCCAGACCGCGCCCACGTGGCGGAGGAGCTGGAAGCTGAACGGCTCGATCAGCGAGGCGAAGAAGGCCTGGCCCAGGTGGGCGACGGAGCGGTCGCCGAGCCAGCGGCGGTACAGGTGCACCGCCCAGACCTGGAACGAGAAGTCGACCAGGATCTTGGCCCCGATGACGCCCCCCACCGGCGCCAGCACCGTCCACCGCCCCTGGACCAGATAGGCGCACAGCAGGGCGAAGGCGGTCAGGCCGTACACGGGCTGAAGCGTGTCCACCGCCTTCACCGGCAGCATGGCGAGGCCCAGCGCGCCGTACCGCCGGGCGCCGACCATGTCGCGGTACCAGTACTGAGTCTGCAGGAAGCCGCCGAACCAGCGCCGCCGCTGGCGCAGGAAGGCCAGCAGCGTGCCGGGCGCCTCGGTGCGGGCCTGGGCGGCGCCCACCACGCGGGTGGTCCAGCCGCGGCCGTTGAGTGCGCCATAGCGCTTCAGGCGGTGGATCAGCTCGTAATCCTCCACCAGGCAGTCAGGATCGAAGCCGCCCACCTCCAGCACCGCGGCGCGGCGGAAACCCGCAAAGGCGCCGGAGATCAGCAGCAGGCTGTCCAGCCGCATCCAGGCGTAGCGCGAGAGGAAGTTGCGGATGTACTCATAGGTCTGGAACCACTGGAACAGGCGGCCGGAGACGGTCTTCGCGCACACCGGGATCAAGACGCCGGTGGTGGCCGCGAGGCCCGGCTCCGCAGCGAAGGCGTCGCGCACCGCAGCCACGGCGCCAGGGTGGAGCAGAGTGTCGGCGTCCACCGTCAGCACCACCTCCTCGTCCAGCAGGGGCAGGGCGGCGTTCATCGCCCGCGCCTTGCCGCCGCCGCCCAGCCGCAGCCAGTGCACGATGGGGTGCCGGGTCTGGATTTCGCCCAGCGGCGGCGGCTGGAGCCCGTAGAGCTCGGCCAGCACCTGGGCCGTCGCGTCGGTGGAGCCGTCGTCGGCGATCAGGATGCGGTCGGGCGGATCGGTCTGGGCGAGCAGGGCGGCCAGCGTGGTGGGCAGCACCAGCGCCTCGTTCCGCGCCGCCACGATCACCGCCAGCGACACCCGCCGCCCCGCTGGCGGGGGCGGCGGCCGGCGCGCCAGCAGGGGCAGGGTCATGCAGAAGGTGAACACCAGCAGCAGGGTGTCGTAGGCCACGTACACCAGGCCCGCGGACCAAACGAACAGGCCGTGCAGGCCGAACGGCGCGGCCAGCAGCAGCACCCACAGCGCCAGCACGCCAAGGTGGATGGCGCGGCTGGCCAGGGGCGTCGGCGGCGCGGCGCGGCGCGGCGAGTTGGCGGCCAGCCGCTCGGCCAGCCGGTCCGCCGGCGGCGCGGCCGGCGGTCGGGCTGCGGATCGAAGCTCGGTCATGGGATCAAGCGCGGCCGCCGGGCAGCATGCGCTGCAGCTCCGGATCCTTGTCGACCCACTGGTGCTTCAGCGCCGCGCCCACGTGCAGCGTGAACAGGACGTAAAGCACATACGCCAGCGCCTTGTGCACGGTAAACAGCAGGTCGTGGGCGTGCTCCTTGGCGGCGGCGGGCAGGTGGGCGAGCTGGGGGATGCGCGGCCAGGGGACCAGCCAGAACAGCTTCACCGGATGGGTCGGCCCGTCCTTCCACGCCGAATCGTGCATCCAGCCGGAGAGCGGAATGGCGAAGATCAGCAGATACAGCGCCAGGTGCGCCGCATGGGCCGCCACCCGCTCCCAGCGCGGATAGTGGCGGGGCAGGGGCGGGGCGGGATGGGTGCTGCGCCACAGCACCCGCATGATCGCCAGGCCCAGCACCGTGATCCCGATGGACTTGTGCAGGTCGATGGCCGGGCGCACCCAGCCCTCCGGCCATTTGTCGGCGAACCAGACCAGCACCAGGTTGACGCCGATCAGGATCGCGATGCCCCAGTGCAGGGCCATGGCCGTCGCCGTGTAACGCGACCCCTGGCGACGCAGGGCGCGCCCGAGCGGATGTGTGCTGCCGTCCATGGACTCGCCTTCAAGGATCAAGGGCGCCTTTAGGCGGCCGATGACCTATCTTCTCCCGCTTGGCGGCGAGAGAGAAGGCGTTGTGCGGATCGGAGGCGAGGATCGCCGGCGATGGGCATGGGCTGTATCTTCGCCCATGAGTGACGAGGACGCGGCGGAAGGTTCACCGCATCCGGCGGTTCACCATCGCCGGCGCCGCTGGCAGGCGCGCACCCGGCGGCGGAGCTCCTCTGCGCGCTCCTGCGGCGTCACGACGGGGGTGTCGCCCGGCAGGTGCTCGCGCAGCTCGGCCAGCTTCACGCGGGTGATGGTGGGCACAGGTTCGCTGTCGCAGTCGTACCAGCGGCCGTAGATGCCGCCTTCGGTGTAACCGGCGGGGTCAAGCCAGTTGGGCGCGCCCGGGTCCGTCAGGGCGATCACGGCCCGGAAGCGCCCGTCGCTGCTGACCCTGGCGTAATGGCCGTTCGTGCTGGAGAGGCGGTACACGTATTCCAGGGCGTTGAAGTAGGGGTCGTTCAGCTGGATGTTCCAGTAGGGCGCGCGGCTAGGCAGCTCCGTCTCGATGATCAGGGCTTCGTCGGGCGCGAGCTGGAAGCACGCCGGCCAGTACGTCTGCTTCACCAGCGCCCCCGGGTAGCGCACGGGCTCGAACACGTTGAAGCCGACCCGGTCCCTCACCCCGTTCTGGATGGCGTAATAGAGGTCGGTCTTGCGAGCTGGGAACCTCGCCATCTCGTGGATGCGGGAGAGGATATCGTCGGGGCTCAGGCGCGGCTTCGGCGGGACGGGGTCCAGGCATTCGATGCTGAGAGTCGGATCGACCTCGCTTTCCCAGTCATAGGCGCGAAAGCGGACCATCATCCCGCGCGCCTGCGGGTCGATCTTTGCCCACTTGCCGGTGTAGCCCTGGGGGCGTTCGGCGCTGAAGATCACCTCGAAGTCCGCGCCCAGCTCCAGCCCAAGGTCGGTGTCGTCCACTTCGTTGTGGCCGTTCGGGCGGGGCATCTCGTCGACCGTGCCGCTCAGCGCCCGCTGGGTGGTGAAGCTGAGGATGCGGCAGGACCCCCGGGCGCCGGACACGCGATAGGTCAGATCGCCCCGGATCGGCGACTGCAGGTAGATGTCGTCCGGGTTGGGCTGAAGGGTGTAGACCGGGTTCCACAACGGCGCCCAGTCGGGGTGCTCGGCGTCGGCGTGGAAGTAGGCGAAGTAGGCGTAGGACAGGCTGGTCAGGGTCTGGCGGTAGACATCGGCGCGATAAGCCGGGTCATCTGGCCGCCAAGTCCTGGCTAGGTTGCCGACCGCTCGGTCGAGATCGGCTAGGTGGGCGAGCAGGGAGGCGTCGTGGGTCATGGCTTAGCCCTCCTCACCAGCGCCGCCGCCGCTGGCAGGCGCGCACGCGCCGCCTGAGCGTGTCGGCCCGCTCTTCGGGCGCCACAACCGGCGTGTCAGGCGGAAGGTGGTCTCGCAACTCGGCGAACTTCACGCGCTTCAGCGTCGGCGTGGGCTGGCCGTCGCAGTCGTACCAGCGGCCGTAGACGGTGCCCTCGGTGAAGCCGGCCGGGTCCAGCCAGTTTGGCGTGCCCGGGTCGCGCAGGGAGATCACCGCCCGGAACCTGCCGTCCGAACTCAGCTTGGCGAAGTGGCCGTTGGTGCTGGACAGCCGGTACACGTATTCGGAGGCGTTGAAGTACGGGTCGTCGAGCTGGAAGTTCCAGTAGCGCCTCTGGGCCGGCAGCTCGGTCTCCAGGATCAGGGCCTCGTCCTCGTCGAACTCGAACACGGCGGGCAGGTAGGTCTGACGCGACAGGGCGCCGCCATAGCGGACCGGCTGGAACACGTTGACGCCGACGCTGGCCTTCACCGCGTTCTGCATCCCGTAGAACAGCTTGGTGCAGCGGACCGGCATCTGCGCCATGTGGTCGATCCGCTCCAGGATCTCCTCGGGCGACAGGCGCGGCTTGGGCCCGACCGGATCCAGACACTCGATCGACATGACCGGGTCGACTTCGCTCTCCCAGTCGTAGCTGCGATAGCGGGTCATCAGCACCCGCGCGCCGGGGGCGATCTGCAGCCAGTTGCCGCTGTACCCCGCCGGGCGCTCGGCGCTGAGCAAAAGCTCGAACTCGCCGCCCTCGGACAGCTGCAAGTCGCTGTCGTCGATGTCATGGTAGAACGCGCCGGTGAAGTCGTTCTCCCACGGCATGCCAGCCAGGCTGAGCTGGGTGTTGATCGTGATCATCTTCACCGTGCCGCGGTTTCCGCTGATCCGGTAGCTGTGCTGGCTGCTGATCGGGCAATAGAGGTAGATGTCGTCGGGATTGGGCTGCAGGGTGTAGACGGGGTTCCAGAGCGGCGCCCAGTCCGGGTGCTCTGCATCCGCGTGGAGGAAGGCGAAGTAGCTGTAAGAGAACTGCATCATGATCTGGCGGTAGACGTCGGCGCGATAGACCGGGTCGTCCGGTCGCCAGGTGTTGGCGATCTCGTCCACCGCCGCTTCCAACGGCTTCAGGTAGTCGAGCAGGGGGGCGATCGAGGTCGGCGTCACGCTCAGCTCCGCGGCACGCTGTTGAAGAAGTCGAGACCGGCCTGCGTCGGCAGCAGCAGCTCGAGGTAGTGGCCAAGCTCGGGCACATCGACGAAGCAGACGTCCACGAGGGGGTTGCTGCCGCGGTAGGGCGTGCTCCAGCCGTTGCGGTCCGCCTCCGCCAGGGCGCCGTCCCACTGGGCGCGGTCCTGGATCAGCATCCCCAGGTGGTGGTGCTTCAGCTTGAACCCGTCGCCTGGGGGCAGCCGGTCCATGTAGATGGCCGAGCCGGGGCCGCTCGCCTCGATAAGTTCGTACATCACCGTCCCGACCCAGGCGAACTCCGCCTGGATCTGGCCACCCTCGGGCATAGGGCCGCCCAGGCTGGCGAAAGCCTTGATGCCCATTCTGTCTGCGAACAGGGCTTTGGCCCGCGCCATGTCGTTGGTGGTGTAGGCGATCTGGAAGTGCTCGGAGCGGAGCAGCCCCGCCCCCGGGTCGAACGCCGTGGGCGGCCTCTCCAGATGGTACGCCATCGTGCGCTCCTCCCGATCCGGGCGCAGGATAGTCCACACTCTCCAAGCGGGCGCAACCCGGCGCCCGCCTTCATCGCCGGTCTGAGATGAGGCCGCGCCGGTCCGCTCGACAGGGTGTGGCGGCGTCCTTAGAGTACCGGGGCGGCCCGACCGGCGGGCGTGCAGATGCGCAGGCCGAACGGTTGTCCAAGAGCGAGGCGGGCTCAGCCGCCAAACGCAGGCGCAGATCTCAGCAGGAGATCCAGGAACGGCTCCTGACCGCCGCCGCCGCCGAGTTCAGCGCCCGGGGCTATTCCGAGGCGACGACCGCCGCGATCGCCCGCAAGGCCGACACGACCGAGGCGCAGCTTTTCCGCTACTTCACCTCGAAGTCGGAACTGTTCTCCCAAGCGATCTTCGAGCCGCTCAATGAACACTTGCTGCAGTTCCAGTCCAAGCTGACTGCGGAGGAAAGTACACCCGCTAATGTAGAGCGACAGGCCGATGCTTATATTGCTGAGCTACGTAAATTTATAGAGGAGCATGCTCGCAAGCTGATGTCGCTGCTGGTAACTCAGATGTATTTGCCAAAGGATGTATTGCCCGCGGGCCAGATTGCCGGGCTTCGCGCCTACTTTGAGCATGGCGCCGCGGCCATGCGTCAGCGGCTGGGTGATGACGCCCCCGCCAGCCCGGAACTGGCGGTGCGGGTGTCCTTCGCCACCGTCCTGGCCTGCGTGCTGTTCAAGGATCTGCTGTTCCCGCCCGACATAGCGGAGGGCGAGGCCGTCAACGCCGCGGTGCGGGACTTTGTGATCGAGGGGCTGGCGATGCACGTCCGCCCGGCGCGCGAGGCGCCCGGGCCGCAGGAGACGTAGAGGACGAGGGGTAGGACGTCGGCGCCCCACCCCTTGTAGGCGCCTTGATCAGGCGGTTTCGAGGGTGGCGAGGCGTTCGGCCTGGGCCTGGAACATCGCCATCACGTCGCCGGAGGTGACCGGGCGCGTCTCGCCGTGCTGGACCGGGCGCGCCCCGTCGCTGGAGCGGGTCGAGGTGTCCACGCCCTTGGCCTTCGCCTTGGCCCGCAGCGCCCCCACCGTCAGCTCCTCGCGTTTGAAGTGCTTGAACGGATCGAAGCGGAAGAACCGCATGGCGTTCTTGTGCGTGACCTTGTCGATCTGTTCGTCGGTGAGCTTCTGCACCGACTCCCACAGGCGCTCCGGCGCCTCGGGCCACAGGGTGTCGGAGTGGGGATAGTCGGCCTCGTAGGCGACCATGTCCTCGCCGATGTCCTCCAGGTTCTTCAGGCCGAAGGCGTCGTCGATGAAGCAGTTCAGGAAGTGGCGGCGGAAGATCTCGCTGGGCTTCTTGTCCTGGAAGATCGAGTTGGTCCAGGCCTTGTGCCGCCAGTTGGAGAAGTCCGCACGCTCCAGGAAATACGGCACCCAGCCGATGCTGCCCTCCGACAGGGCGATCCGCATGGTGGGATAGTCGTGCAGAGCCTTCAACTGCAGCCAGTCGGCGGCGCCCTGGGCGATCGACAGGGGCATGGTGGCGATCCAGGCCTCGATCGGCGTCTCCATCGAGGCGTGGGGCGCCGGGTTGCCTGAGCCGATGTGCAGGCAGATGGTCATGTCGGTGTCGTTGATCGCCTTCCAGAACGGCGTCCAGAAGTCGTTGTGGATGCTGGGCAGGCCCTGCACCGTGGGGTTCTCGTTGATCGACACCGCGGTGCAGCCCTTGGCGGCGATCCGGTGCAGCTCGGCGACGGTGGCGTCCATGTCCCAGGTGGGCAGCAGGGCGCAGGGGATGAACCGCCCCGGATACGCCGCCGACCATTCGTCGATCTGCCAGTCGTTGTAGGCGGCGATGTGCTTGACCGCGTTCTTCTTGTCGGGCGCCTGGTGGAAGGTCCGCCCGTCCATGCAGATGGCGTTGCCGAAGTTCAGCGAGGCGGCGATGCCGTTGATGTCCATGTCGTCGATGCGGGCGTGCACGTCGTAGCAGCCGGGCCGCAGCTGATCGAGGGAAGAGGGCTCCATCCCGTACTCCTCGAACGGTCGGCCGACGACGGCGTTCAGCCCGACCGACGCCTTCCGCTTTCCCATGTATTCCCAAAAGTTCTTGCCGTCGGGATCGGTCCTGAACTTCGGCGCGGTCTCCAGCGCCTCGCCGGAGAGGTGGTTCTCGAACAGGTCAGGCGGCTCGCAGACGTGATCGTCCACGCTGATCAGCACCATGTCGTTCATCTGCATGACGCGTCCTCCCGGTTCACCGCCCCGGCGATTGGCGATGGCGATGATTGTCCGCCAGGATAGTCGCCGCTAATTCAGGTGCAAAGCGCCCCCACGATGCCTTGCAAAAAGACAGATAGTACATACTATCTAGCTAGGTGAGCCGCAGGGTCCGGCTCGGCGGACCATCGCGTGGGGAGGTCGGGCCGACGCTCGAGGCGCGCTTGCGGACCGATCGGGAGCGACGATGGACACCAGCTACGATCCGCCCCCCGCCTTCCGCCGCGCCCACGACCAGCTGCACGAAACCGCGGCGAAGGCGGCGGGGAGCGACGACTTCGGGCCGGCCGATTACCTGCCAGGCCTGACGGCGCTGCTCCAGTCCATGGACTACGACCCCAGCTTTACCGAGCAGGGCCGCCGTGCAGCCTGGGGCCAGGTGGTCAACGTCCTGGTGGGCCGGGCGCGCGCGATCCGCGGGATGAAGCAGAACCCCGGCTTCGACGCCCATCCGGTGCTTGAGCCGGTGGTGATCACCGGCGTTCCCCGCACCGGCACCACCGCCCTGCACCGCCTGATGGCGGTCGATCCGCGGTTCCAGGGTCTGCAGAGCTGGCTGCTCGACGCGCCCATGCCCCGCCCGCCGCGAGAGAGCTGGGAGAGCTATCCGGAATTCCAGAAAACCGCCGCCGTCATCGCCAGCCGCTACGCCGCCGCTCCTGCCAAGCGGGCGGCGCACAGCATGGCGGCGGAGGAGGTGCATGAGTGCTGCATGCTGCTCTGGCATGGCTTTACGTCCAACCTCTGGTCGTGCAGCTGGTCGGCGGCCAGCTACGACGCCTGGTGGCAATGCCAGAGCGAGGCGCCCGCCTACGGCTACTACAAGCGATGCGTTCAGCTGATCGGCAGCAGCGAGCCTCAGAAGCGTTGGCTGCTGAAGAACCCGGGCCACATCATGCATCTGGACCTGCTGTTCGCCGTCTTCCCGGACGCCAGGGTGATCCAGACCCACCGCGACCCGGCCAAGGCTATACCCTCGCTCGTCTCGCTGCTGATGCAGCTCTACCCCCTGATGGAGCAGGGGCGGATGGAGCAGCGGGGCGAGATCATGCTGCGCCGCGAACTCGCCAAGTGGGTCGAGGCGGTACGCCGCGCCGACCGGGTGCGCGAACGCCACCCCGGCCAGGTGCTCGACGTCGTCCACAGCGACTTCCACCGCGAGCCCATGGCGGTCCTGGAGCGCATCTACCGCTTCATCGGCATGGACATCCCCGAGGACACCCGGGCGGCCATGGCCCAGCGGATCGCCGAGAAGCCCGAGCTGCAGCACGGCGTGCACCGCTACCGCATCGGCGACTACGCCATGAGCGACGCCGAGGCCCGCGAGCCGTTCGGCGACTACATCGAACGGTTTGGCCTGCTGGAGGCGCGGACATGAGGGCGGCCATCTATCCTGGCCACGGCAAGCCGATCGTGATCGAGACGCTGCCTGACCCTGAGCCCCAGCCCGGTCACCTGCTGCTGAGGGTCCACCGCTGCGGCGTCTGCGGCACCGACCTGACGATGACCAAGGGAGAGGCCTTCGACTACGGCGTCAACGTCCAGTTCGGGCACGAGTACTCGGGCGAGATCGTCGGCCTGGGCGCCGGCGTGGAAGGCTTCCGGGTCGGCGAGAAGATCACCGTCCTGCCGTCGGGCGCCTGCGGCCACTGCGCCGGGTGCGCGGGGGGGAACCCGGTGATGTGCTACACAACCCCCGGCGCCACCTTCGGCTTCAGCGAGCTGGCGAGCGTCCCGGCGGCGCTGGCGGTCAAGCTGCCCTCCACCCTGTCCCTCACCGACGGCGCCTTGATCGAGCCGCTCGCGGTCAGCCTGTACGGGGTGCGCCAGTCCGGGCTGCAGGCCGGCGACACGGCGCTGGTGCTGGGCGGCGGCGCCATCGCGCTGTACGCCATCTACTGGGCCAAGCGGCTGGGCGCCCGCCGGGTGGTGGCCATGAGCCGGTCGGCGCGCCGGCGCGACCTGTGCCTGGCCATGGGGGCGGACGCCTTCGTCCCCTTCGGCGAGCAGGAGGTCGGCGAGGTGATCGAGGCCCTGGGCGGCGCGCCGGACGTGGTGTTCGAGTGCGTCGGGGCCGAGGGCATGCTGTCCAAGGCGATCCAGCACGCCAAGGTCTACGGCAGGGTGGTCTCGCTCGGCTTCTGCACCCGGCCGGACCCGGTGATGCCGGCCCTGGCCGCCTACAAGTGCGCCACAGTCCAGTTCCTGGTCGGCTACACGATGAAGGACTTCCTCTACATCGCCGAGCAGATGGACAAGGGCCACGCCGACCCAAAGGCCATCGTCACCAGCACCGTGAGCCTGGACGCGCTGCCGCAGACCTTCGCCGCGCTGCGCGGGCCCAACGCCGAGACCAAGGTGCACGTCCAGCTCGCCTGAGAGCGGGCAGGGGAGGACCGGATATGAGCAAGATGACCGCCGTGGTGGTGGGCACCGGCTTCGGCTGCCGCGTCCATGTCCCCGCGCTGCGCGCCGCCGGGTTCGAGGTCGTCGGCCTGGTGGCGACCAACCCCGAGCGGCTGGCCCGCAAGGCGGCGGAGGCGGCCATCCCGGCCGTCTTCACCGATCTGGATGCGGCGATCGCCGCGACCGGCGCCCGTGTCGTCACGATCGCCACCACCCCGGCTACCCACGCCGCCCTGGCGCATGTCGCCATCGCCCGCGGCCGCCATGTGCTGTGCGAGAAACCCTTCGCCTTCGACGCGGCGGAGGCCGAGGGGCTGGTCACGGCGGCGGAGGCGGCCGGCGTCGTGAACCTGGTCGCGCACGAATTCCGCTGGCAGCCGGAGCGCGCCCTGTTCGGCCGGGCGATCGCCGAGGGCTTGATCGGCGAGCCGCGGTTCCTGGCCATGGACCAGTTCATCCCCTTCTGCGCCGATCCGCAGGCGCGCCTGCCCAAGTGGTGGTTCGACAAGGGCGCGGGCGGCGGGTGGCTGGGCGCGGGCGGCTCGCACCTGATCGACCAGATCCGCGCCTGGTTCGGGGAGTTCCGCTCGCTCAGCGCCAATCTGATGACCGTATCGGACCGCACGGACGTGGCCGACGACAGCTATTCCATGCGCTTTTTGATGCAGAGCGGGCTGGAGGGCTCGATGCAGCAGACCGCCGGCGCGTTCGGCCCCATGGCCACCCTCCTGCGCTGCGCCGGCTCCAGGGGCAGCGTGTGGATCGAGAAGGGCCAGGTGCTGGTGGCGGACAAGGACGGCCAGCGCGAACTGCCCATGCCCGATGACCTGAAGCTGCCGCCCGAGCCCCCGGCCGACCCGTCGAACTCCAGCAACCGGCTCTCGCATTTCGAGATCGGCCCGTTCACCCGCCTGGCCGAGGCGCTGCGCGACCGGATCGAGGGCGCCCCAGCTCGCACGCCGATCCAGCCCGCCACCTTCCGCGACGGCCTCGCCGCCATGCGGGTGATGGACGCCATGCGCGCCTCCGCGGCCTCCGGCGGGGCGCTCCAGACCCTCTAGCGCGGTCATGCCGGCCCGCGACGCGGCGCGCCCGCTCGGCCTGGAGCGGCTCTGCGTCTTCGGCATGCCGCCCGTGGCCTTCGTCGAACTGGCGCAGGAGCTGGGGTGCAGCTTCATCGGCGTCGGCCTTACCGCCATGCGAGTGTGCAATCCCCACGGCTATCCCAATTGGTCGCTGCGGGACGATCCAGCTCTGCGCCGCCAGACCCGCCAGGCGCTTGCTGCGGCCGGGGTCGCCATCGGCCTAGTGGAGGGTTTCGCCCTTCGTCGCGACGCCGACGTGGCCGCGCTGGAGCGGGACCTGGACATCGCCGCTGAGCTTGGCGCCCGGCGCATCAACGCCGTCAGCCTGGAGCGGGACACAGCCCGCGCCCATGACCAGTTCGCCCGCCTGTGCGAACTGGCCGCCGCACGCGACATTGAGGTGGCCACCGAAGTCGGAGCGGGCGCGCTCCACACCTGGGCGGCGGCCCGCGAGACGGTGGAGGCGGTGGGCCGGCCGAATTTCCGCCTCCTGATCGACACCATGCACCTTTTCCGCTTCGCCGACGCCAGCGTGGCCGAGGTCGCCGCCACACCGGCCGCCCTGATCGGCTACGTCCAGCTCTGCGATGCGCCGCTCCGCCCGGCCTTCTCGACCTACATGGAGGAGGCGCTCTACGAGCGGCGCCCGCCCGGCGAGGGCGAGCTGCCGCTGGCCGACCTGCTCGCCAGCCTCCCGGCCGAGGTTCCCGTCAGCCTGGAGGTTCCGCAGCGCGCCCTCGCCCAGGCCGGCGTCGGCCCGCGCGAGCGGGTGGGGGCCTGCGTCGCGGCGGCGCGGCGGCTCCTGGCGGAGGTCGACGCCCGTCGCCCGCCGAGCGGCGCCCTCAGTCCGAGAAACCCCGAATCACCGGGCCGCCGTCCACCGCCAGGGTCTGGCCGGTGATGTAGGCGGCGTAGTCGCTGGCGAGGAACAGGACGGCGTAGGCCACATCGTCCATCGCGCCGGCCCGCTGCAGGGGGAAGCCCTGGGTGATCGTCTTCAGGTCGTAGACCCCCGCCTCGGCGCGGCGCTGCATGTTCTCCGTCGCCGTCATGCCGGGGGCGACGCAATTGACCCGCACGCCGAAGGGGCCCCATTCCGCCGCCGCCACGCGGGTGAACATCTGCACCCCGGCCTTGGCGGCGGAATAGGTGATCTCCCCCCGCGTGCCGTTCAGCCCGGCCACGGACGACAGGTTCACCACCACGCCGGCCCCGCGCTCGCGGAAGTGGCGGCCGGCGGCGATCGTGCAGTAGGCGACGCTGTCCAGGTTGGCGGCGCGCCCCGCCTGCCAGCTCTCCGGCGTCAGCTTGGAGAGGGAGGACCGGGCGGACCCGCCGGCGTTGTTGACCAGGATGTCGAGCGCGCCGAACTCGGCCAGCCCCGCGGCGACCAGCGCCTCGACCTGGACCGGATCGGTCACGTCGGTGGGCATGGCGAGCACGCGCCGCCCCGTGTGCTCGCGGATGGACGCCGCCCGGGCCGCAAGTTTCTCCGCCCCGCGCGCCGCCAGGATGAGATCCGCGCCGTGCTCGGAGAACAGCTCCGCCGTCCGGGCGCCGATGCCTTCGCTGGCGCCGGTGACGAGCGCCACCTTGCCGCTGAAGTCGATGCTCATCCGCATGGGGCGCTCCGGCTCCGTCCGCACAGGCGGGGCAGGGCGCGCGTCCCCTGGCGGCTCACCACAGCGGCCGCTGCTGGAAGGCGGCGCGGCGGGCGCGGACGATCGCCTCGCGCGCCTCGGGCGTAACCGTGCGCGTCTCTTCCGGCAGGGCGGCCAGGACGCCGGACAGGGGCACGACGTCGAGCTGCGGGATCGGCGTCTCCTCGCCCCCGACCCACCGGCCCTGGATCAGGCCGCGGCCGTGGCCGGCGGTGTCCAGCCAGTTGGCCACGCCCGGGTCGCGCCCGCTCACCACCACGCGCAGCACCCCGTCCGCGTCCGGCTCGGACTGGGCGTCGTTCAGGCTGGACTGGTTGTTGGTCCAGTCGAGGGTCTCGTAGATGTCGTTGGTCAGGATCAGCGAGCGATAGCGGCAGCCGGCCGGCACGCGGCACTGCAGGACCAGCGCCTCGTCCTCCGCCAGCTCGAACGCGCCCTCGTAGTAGAACTGGCCGGCCAGGCCGCCGCCCTTCGTCACGTCCAGCACCTTCAGCCGGTTGACGTAGCCCTCGGCGCGCAGGCGCTCGACGTGGCCGACGAACAGGGGCGCGATGAAGTCGATGGCGGCGGGCAGCTGGCGCAGCCGCGCCTCCAGCTCGCCGGCGGAGGGCCGCAGACGCCTCGCCGGGCGGTCGATGCGCTCGATGGAGACGGTGGGGCTCTCCTCCCGGCCCCAGTCGCTGCTGACCATCCGCATCAGGAGCTTGTTGGTGGTCGGCTCCAGCTTCCACCAGTCGCCGTCGTGGCCTTCGGGGCGCAGGGGGCTCAGGATCACGTCGTAAAACCCGTCCGCGTCCACCGTCAGGCTGGCGAAGTCGTGCACGGTGCGAAGGCCGCCTTCGGGCCGGAAGCCAGGTTCCGCCGGGCTCGGCGGGGCCTGGGAGACGTTGAACAGCCGCAGCGACCCCGGCCGCCCACGCAGGCGGTAGACGCCGTCGCCATGGACCCGCGCCACGCGGTAGATGGTGTCGGCGTTGGGCTGGCCGACATTCAGCGCCTGGCCGATCTGGGTCGTGAATTCCGGGTGATCGCCGTCGCCGCTCAAGGCGGACAGCCCGCTCGAAACGATCGCCTCGAGGGCGAGGCGTCCCACCTCCTGGCGGGTCTGCGGGTCGTCGCGCGCCGCGGCCGGCAATCGGTCGAGGAGGCGATGGGGCAGGGTGCGGAGCGTCTCGACGAACGCGTTCCACCCCTCGACCGGCGATGGATCCTGGGTCATCGCGCCTGCATCCTCCGCCGCGTCCCGCACCCTAGGCCGGCCCCGAAGCCGGCGGCAAGATTGCAGCCGCTATCTTGGCGTTTAGCCCAGCTGATAGCCGCCGGCGCGTTTTCGCGCGCTCAGCCGCCGGGCTGGCGCGCCGCGGGGTTCAGGGCGTCGCGGGGGACGCGGCCCTCCAGGGCGTCGAGGATGTTCAGGGCGGCGGCCCGCTCGATCGCCTGTCGGACCGAGACCACCGCCGAGCCGAGGTGGGGAGTGAACAGCGTGGCCGGGTGGGCCAGAAGGCCCGGCGCGATGGAGCGCGGGCGGTCGGGGCGCGCCCAGTCCTCCAGCTCGAACACGTCGGCCGCATAGCCGCCCAGCCGGCCGGCCTCCAGCGCCTCCAGCACCGCCGCCTCGTCGACGAGGGAGCCGCGCGCCGGGTTGATCAACAGGGCGTGCGGCTGGACGTGGCTCAGCGCGGCGCGGTCGATGATATGCAGGGTGGACGGCGTTAGGGGCGCGCAGAGCACCACATAGTCGCTCCAGGCCAGAAGCTCCGGCAGGCTGTCCCCGCGCGCCAGGCCGTCGTGGCTCCCCGCCTTGGGATCGAGGTAGCGCTGTTCCGGCCCGAAGCCCTGCACCGCGCGGGCGACGGCCTGGCCGATGGCGCCGAAGCCGACGTAGCCGACCCGGGCCCCGGCCAGCCCCTGGCCGTAGAGGCGGGGTCGCCAGCCTTCGTAGGCGCCGGTGCGGACCGTCGCATCGGCCTCCCGCAGGCGCCGGCCGAGCCCGATCATCAGGCCGACGGTCAGCTCCGCGGTGGGGGCGGTGAGTAGGTCGGGGACGAGGCTGAACCACACGCCGCGGCGGGTGCAGGCCTGGACGTCGAAGTTGTCGCCGCCCTTCAGGGCGCCCGCGATCAGCTTCAGGCGCGGGGCCCGGGCCAGGGCGCCCTCGTCCACGGCGTCCGGCATGAAGGCCATCCAGGCGTCCGCCTGGGCAAGGGCCTCGGCCAGCGCGTCCGGCGACAGCGCCTCGGCGTCGCCGGTCGGGGCGACAAGGTCTGCGTGGGGCGACAGCAGGGCCAGCGTCTCGGGAAAGACGCGCTGGCCGATGACGATGCGGGGGCGGCTCATGGCAGCGCCTGGGCCAGGCGGTAGCGGCGGCGCAGCCGTTCGCTGCCGAAGTCGACCAGCCCCACCAGCACCCAGGTGAGGATCACATAGGCGAGCATCTGGTCGTAGAAGAACAGCTGCTGGGCGTTGTAAAGCGCCTGGCCGACCCCGCCCGCGCCGATCAGGCCGAGCACGGTCGCCATCCGCAGGTTCCACTCGAACCGGAACAGGGCGTGGGCGGCTATGGGGCCGAGCGCCAGCGGCAGCGTGGCGTAGGCGCCGATGGCCACCGGCCCGGCGCCCGTGCCGGCGATGGCCAGCTGCGGTTCGCGAGGCGCGTTGTCCAGGCTGTCGGCGAACAGGCGCGACAGGCTGCCGAGCGAGTGCAGCCCCAGCGCCCAGGCGCCGGCGGTCGGCCCCACCCCGACCACGGCGATCAGCAACAGGCCCCACACCACCTCGGGCACGGTGCGCATGAACTCCATCAGCCGGCGGACCGGCGCCCTGACCCAGGGCGGAGACAACCGCCTGGAGCTGGCCGCGCCGGCCAGGAGAGCGGCGGCGACCGCGCCGGCCGTGCCGGCGAGCGCCATCCAGATCGTCTCCCAGATGCGCTGGGGCAGCTCCCCCCACGCCTGGGGCGTGAGGCGGGGCGGGACCATCTGGCCGACCGCTTGCAGCGCATGGCCCACGGCGAACAGGCGCGGCGAATAGAGCCACAGCGCAAGGGCGCCCACGGGGATCAGCCCGATCAGCCAGACCGGCCGGCGCTTCAGCGCCTCCGCCGCGCGGTCGAGCCCGGCGACCAGCGCCGCCAGCACCAGGATCTGGGTGGCGACGTGGCGGAAGTCGAAGCTGGCCAGCGAGCCGACCAGCTCCGTGCCGATGCCGCCCCCGCCGACCGCCCCGATCACCACCGAGGCCCGCAGCGCGCTCTCGAACTCGAAGGCGCCGTAGGTCAGGAGGTCGTCGCGCTTCAGCGGCCCCAGGCCGAACAGGGCGATCTGCAGCCGGCTGGCGCCTGTACCGGCCAGGGCGTCGAGCGGGCCGCGCGGCGCTGTGCGCAGGATGTCGGCGAACATCTTGGCGACCGCGGCGCTGTAGTAGATCGCCAGCGCCACCAGGCCCGCCCCGGGCCCGACCCCGAACAGGATGACGCAGAGGATGGCGAGCGTCAGGTCCGGGATCGCCCGGATCGCGCCCAGCGCCGCCAGCAGTGCGCGCGAGCCCGGCAGGCGCAGCCCGGCCACGAACCCCAGCGGCAGGCTGACGGCGAACGCCACCAGCATGGCCCCGAAGGTCAGGCCCAGGGTCTCCAGCACCGGCTGGCCGAGCGCCAGCAGGTAGCTCGGCGTCAGCACGGGCGGGAAGAAGCTCAGCAGCAGTTGGAAGACGTGGCCCAAGGTGCGCCCGCCTCAGCCGGCGTGGACGGCGTCGGGGACGCGGCGGTCCTCCACCAGGCGGCCCTGGCGCACCTCCACGATGCGCTCGAAAAAGCGGGCGGCCAGCTCCGGCTGGTGCAGCGAGCAGATCAGCGCCATGCCGCGGGCCTTGGTCAGCCCGGTCAGCAGCTCCAGCACCTCCACCGCGGTCTTGGGATCGAGGGAGGCGACGGGTTCGTCCGCGAGCAGCAGGCGAGGGGCTTGGACCAGGGCGCGGGCCACCGCCACGCGCTGCTGCTGCCCGCCCGAAAGGGCCGCGGTCGGCGACTTCAGCTTGTCTGCCAGCCCGACCGACGCCAGCGCGGCCTCGGCCTCCGCCAGCTCCTGCGGCTTCGACCAGAACAGGAAGCGCAGCGCCCGCGTCGTCGACCAGCGCCCCAGCGCGCCGGCCATGACGTTCTTGTCGACCCGCAGCGGGTCCACCAGGTCGTGCTTCTGGGTGATCAGGCCGATCTGGGCCTGCACGCGGCGCAGGTCGCGTCCGGACAGCCGGGCGAAATCCTGGCCGTCGAACACGACCGAGCCGGCCCGCGGCCGGATGCGCCCGTTCAGCGTGCGCAGCAGGGTGGTCTTGCCGGCGCCGCTCGGCCCGACCAGGGCGATGCGCTCCCCGGCTGCGACCTCCAGCGTCACGTCCGCGATGGCGACGGGGATGTCCTCCGCCGCCGCCACCGAGACGCCCGTCAACTTCAACAGCGGCCCGCCGGGCGGGCGCGCGGGTCCAGCGGTCACAGCAGGCCGAGTTCCTTCGCGGTGCGGGCCACGTCGCCGTACTCCGCATCGTCGGCCCGCACGTAGTGCGCCGCGCGCAGGATGCCGAGCACCTGGTCGTCCCGCCCGGGCTGCAGCTTGATCAGGGCGCCGGCGAACGCCTTCTGGTCGGCCGCCGGCAGGTCCTTGCGCGCCGCCCAGACGTAGTCGGCGAAGGCCGGGGTCGTGTAGAACACCGTCAGCTTGGCGCCGCCCAGCTTGTTGTCGGCGACCAGCGACTTGTAGACCGTCTCGTCCAGCGCGCCGGCGTCGCAGGCGCCCGCCGCGACCGCCTGGGCGGTGGCCGGGTGGCTGCCGGTGTAGCGGAACGACTTCAGCCCCTTGTCCGGCGACACGCCCGCGCCCCGCATCGCCAGCACGGGATACAGGTGGCCGCTGGTGGAGTTGATGTCGCCGAAGCAGAAGGTCTTGCCGGCGAGCTGCTTCAGGCTGGTGATGCCGCTGCCTTCGCGGGTGATGAACAGGCTGTGGAACTGCTTGTCCACGTCGCGCTGGACCAGCGGCGCAGCGCCGTAGCGGGCGTGCGCCTTCACATAGGTCAGGCCGCCGAAGTAGGCGATGTCGAGGGAGCCGTTGCCGACGCCCTCCACCGTGGCGTTGTAGCTGGTGGGGATGATCAGCTTGACCGGGCGGCCGAGGGCGCGCTCCAGATAGGCCTGCAGCGGCGCCTTCTCCTGCACGGAGACCTGGGTCGCGCCGGCGTCGGGCACCATGCCGATGCGCAGCGGCTCCGCCGCCTGCGCCGCCCCCGCGCAGAGCGCCGCCAGGCCCAGGAGCACCGCCCCGATCCTCACCCGCATGTCATGTCCTCCGGCCGCCGTGGGACGGCTTCTAGCTCAACGCTCAGACGTGCGCAGTCAGGAAAGCTGGAGCGTGCAACAGGATATCTGCATCGTCGGGGCTGTAACCGGCGGCGTCCGGAGCGACCTGCCGGCCGACTGGTCCGTGCGTATGTCCGCACCCTCCGCTGCCGGCGGGCTGGCCCGCCTGCGCCCGACCGCGCGCCAACGCCGGCAGATGGCCGGCGTCCTGCCGGACGGCCGGCATGTGACGCCGCCCACCTTGGCGGAGGCCGCCTGCGGCGGAGCGACCGCAGGCTCTGAGGGCTGCCTAGATACTAGGCGTTTGCGCTCTGCGGCGGCTCCTGGCGTGAGGATCGGCTCGCCCACGTCTGCGGCATCCGCTTAGACTCCGCGGAGGCAGATGCGTGTGTACCGGTCATGGGCGCCTTTTCGACCTTGAGCGCAGCGGTCGCGCCTGGCGCGCCGCGGACCGGGGCTTGATGAGCGTGTCGGACAGCGGCTTCACCGCGGAGCAGCGCCGCTATCTGGAGGGGCTGGTCGCCGGCATGGCGGCGATGCGGCCGGGCGCCGCGACGCCCAGGCCGAGCGGGCCGGACGCGCCCCACCTGGCGGCCATGGCGCGCTTCGAGGCGGAGGGGCGCAAGCTGTCTGACGCCGAACGGTTCAAGCGCGACGAGCACCCGCTGGACGCCTACGCGCGGATGAAAGCCCAGGGCGCGGCCGGCGAATATCCCAAGCCCCCCGACAACTTCCGCTGGCGGTTCCACGGCCTGTTCTACGTCGCGCCGAACCAGAACAGCTACATGTGCCGGCTGCGCATCCCCAACGGCGTCCTGACCCACTGGCAGCTGGCCGGCGTCGCGGCCCTGGCCCAGACCCACGCCGGCGGCTACGCCCACGTCACCACCCGGGCGAACCTCCAGCTCCGGGAGATCGCCGCAACGGCGGCCGCGCCCCTGATCGAGGCGATCCAGGACCTGGGCCTGCACACCCGCGGGTCGGGCGCCGACAACATCCGCAACGTCACCGGCTCGCCCACCGCCGGGCTCGACCCGCAGGAGCTGCTGGACACCCGTCCCCACGCCCGGGACTGGCACCACCATGTGCTCGCCAGCCGCACGCTGATCGGGTTGCCGCGCAAGTTCAACGTCGCCTTCGACGGCGGCGGGTGCGTGGCGGCGCTGGAGGAGACCAACGACATCGGCTTCCAGGCGGTGGAGGCGGAGGGCCTGGGCGTCCGTTACCGCGTGCTCCTGGGCGGGATCACCGGGCACGGCGACTTCGCCCGCGACGCCGGGCTGTACTGCCGCCCGGAGCAGGCGACCGCGGTCGCCGACGCCGTGGTGCGGGTCTTCATCGACACCGGCGACCGCACCGACCGCGAGCGCGCCCGCCTGAAGTACGTCCTGGACGGGTTCGGGCTGGAGGGCTTCGTCGCCCGGGTCGAGGAGAGGCTCGGCGCCCCGTTCGAGCGGATTCCAGACGGGGCCATGCGGCCGCGACCGCCGGTCGATCGGCTGGCGCACCTGGGCGTGCGCGCTCAGAAGCAGGCCGGGCTGAGCTGGATCGGCGTTTCGCTGCCTACCGGCCGCATGACCGCCGCCCAGATGCGCGGCCTGGCGGCGATCGCCGCAGAGCTCGGCGACGGCGACATCCGCCTGACGGTCTGGCAGAACCTGCTGCTGTCCGGGGTCGCCGACGCGCATGTGTCGAGCGCCCTGGCGCGGATCGAGGCGCTGGGGCTGTCCACCCGCGCCAGTCCGATCCGCGCCGGGCTGGTGGCCTGCACCGGCAGCACGGGCTGCAAGTTCGCCGCCGCCGACACCAAGCGCACCGCCGCGGCCATCGCCGACCACGTCGAGGCGCGGCTGGAGCTCGATGCGCCGGTCAACGTCCACATCACCGGCTGTCCCAACAGCTGCGCCCAGCACCGCATCGGCGACATCGGCCTGCTCGCCTGCAAGGTGGACCGGGGCGAGGACGCCGACCCGGTGGACGGCTACCACCTGTCGGTAGGCGGCGGCACGGGCGTGGCGGCGCGGATCGGGCGCGAGCTGTTCCGCGACGTGCCGGAGGACGCCTGCCCCCGCCTGGTCGAGAGGCTGCTGGCGGCGTGGCTGACGCGCCGCGAGAGCCCGGACGAAAGCTTCCTCGCCTTCGTGGACCGCCACGACGACGCGGCGCTGCGCAACCTGGCCGGGGCGCCGGCGTGATCGAGGTCATCTCAAGGGACGCGCCGTTCGACGAGGCCCAGCGCCGGGCGCTCAACGCCTTCTTCGCCGAGCTGCTCTCAGCGCTGCCCGCGCCTGCCGGGCCCGCGCCTGCGACCGTGATCGCCTCGGAGCCGGACGCGCCGCCCTGGAACGATCCGGCCCTGCCGATCGAGGAGCGCATGGCCCTGGCCGCCGAGCGCCCGGTGCGATGGCGGATGCACGCCGCCATGGCGCAGCAGGACTGCGGCCAGTGCGGCTACACCTGCGCGGACTACAGCGCCGCCATCTTCGAGCAGGCGGAGCCGCGCCTTAGCCTCTGCCAGCCGGGCGGCAAGGCGACCGCGCGCATGCTGAAGGCGCTGGTGGGCGAGATGGGCGGCGGGGCGCTCGGCCCGGCCGAGGACGACGCGCCGCCGCCGCGCCGGTCCGAACCTGTGGACGGGACCCCGGGCCATTCCCGAGAGTCCCCGGTCGCCGCCCGCTTGGTCGGCCGCCGGCGCCTGAACGGGGAGGGGTCGGAAAAGACGACGATGCACATCGACATCGACCTGTCCGCCAGCGGCCTCGACTACGCCCCGGGCGACAGCCTGGGCGTCCTGGCCGCCAACCCGGCGGAGCTTGTGGACGCGGTGATCGCGGCGATCCACGCCCCGCCGGACTTCCCCATCCTGGACAAGACCCTGCGCCAGACGCTGATCGAGGACGTGGCGCTCAGCCCCGCGCCCGACGCCCTGTTCGAGCTGATCTCCTACCTCACCGGCGGCGAGCGGCGGCGCAAGGCGAAGGCCCTGGCCCGGGGCGAGGATCCCGACGGCGACCTGGAGCGGCTCGATGTGCTGGCCGCAATCGAGAAGTTTCCCGGCGTCCGCCCCGACCCCGAAGCCTTCGTCGAGGCGCTGGAGCCGCTGCAGCCGCGGCTCTACTCGATCTCCTCCTCGCCGCGGCATAGGCCGGGGCAGGTGAGCCTGACGGTGGACCTGGTCCGCTATGCGCTCGACGGGCGCGGGCGGCTGGGCGTGGCCTCCAGCTTCCTCGGCGATCGCCACGCGCTGGGCGATCCGGTGCGCGTATACGTGCAGAAGGCGCACGGCTTCGCGCTGCCGGCCGATCCGGCGACGCCGATCGTGATGATCGGCCCCGGCACGGGCGTCGCGCCCTTCCGCGCCTTCCTCCAGCATCGCCGGCATACGGGCGCCGGGGGCGGCGCCTGGCTGTTCTTCGGCCACCAGGGGCCGGCCGACTTCTTCTACGAGGCGGAGCTGGCGGACTTCCTGGCCGAGGGCGTGCTGACCCGCCTGTCGCTGGCCTGGTCCCGGCACGAAGGCCGCAAGGTCTACGTCCAGCACCGCATGGCGGAGGCGGGGGCGGAGCTGTTCGGCTGGCTGCAGCGTGGGGCGCACGTCTACGTCTGCGGCGACGCCAAACGCATGGCCCGCGACGTGGAGCGAACCTTGGAGGAGATCGTCGCCGAACATGGCGGAAAGGACCCGGCGGCCGCGGCAGACTATGTCAGGACGCTGAAGCGGGAGGGCCGCTACCAGGCGGACGTCTACTGACGACGGCCTGAGCGGGGCCCTCGGCATGCGCAGCCCCGCCGTCGGCCAAGGTTCGGCTTGAGCGGCGCATTGCGGCTCCGCTACATGCGCCCGGTGAGACCCTGGGCCCGTCAGCTGCTGTTTTCGGTGAACAGCTTCGCGGCCGCCATGCTCGCGCTCTACATCGCCTTCAGCATCGGCCTGCCGCGGCCGTACTGGGCCATGGCGACCACCTACATCGTCGGCCAGCCGCTCTCCGGGGCGCTCAGGTCCAAGGGCGTGTACCGGCTGATCGGCACCCTGGTCGGCGGGGCGGCGGCGGTGGCGCTGGTCCCGCCGCTGGCCAACGCGCCGCCGCTGCTCTCGCTGGCCCTGGCGCTGTGGGTGGGGGGATGCCTGTACGTCTCGCTGCTGGACCGCACGCCGCGCAGCTACGTCTTCATCCTGGCGGGATACACCGCCGCCATCATCGGCTTTCCGGCCGCGCCGGCGCCGGAGGGGGTGTTCGACACCGCCGTCGCCCGGATGGAGGAGATCGGGCTGGGCGTGGTCTGCGCCACCGTGATGCACACCCTGATCGGGCCGCAGGGCGTGGGGCCGGTGCTGGTGCAGCGGATCAACGGCTGGCTCTCCGACGCCCAGGGCTGGATGCTGGACGTGCTGGCCGGGCGCAGCGATCCGGAGCGGGACCGGGCGCGCCGCCGCCTCGCAGCGGACGCCACAGAGATCCGCATCCTGTCGACGCATCTGCCCTTCGACACCACCGCCTTCCGCGGGACCACCCGGGTCGTGCGCGCCCTGCAGGACCGCATGACCCTGCTGCTGCCGCTGATCACGGCGGTGGGCGACCGGCTGGAGGTGCTCAGGGCCGAGGGGCCGTTGCCGGAGCCGGTGCAGGCCGCCCTCGGCCGCATGGCGGCGTGGATCGGCGACACCGAGGCCCCGCGGGAGGAGGGGCGGGCGCTGCGAGCGGCGCTGCTGCAGCTGGAGCCGCCGCTGGGTGAAGCGTCCGGCTGGCGCGACGCCGTGCTCGACAACCTGCTGGACCGGCTGAGCCTGGTCATCGACGCCGTGCAGGACGTGCGCGACCTGCGCGCCGGCCTGCGCTCGGGCGCCCGGCGCCTGCCCGCCCACCTGGCGGAGGTCGACCGGGCCCGGCGCGGGACGCCGCTGCACCGTGACCGCTACCTCGCCTTCCTGTCGGCCCTGGCCGCCTTCGTCGCGGTGCTCGCCTGCTGCGTCATGTGGATCGGCTTCGGCTGGACCGAAGGATCGCTGGCGGCCATGAACGCGGCGGTGTTCTGTTCCTTCTTCGCCAGCCAGGACGACCCGGCGCCGGCGATCGCCAGCTTCGCCTGGTACACCGTCTTCTCGCTGCCGCTGGTGGCGCTGTACCAGTTCGCCATCCTGCCTGCGGTGGACGGCTTCCCCATGCTGGTCATGTCGCTCGCCCCGCCGATGCTGGCGATCGGCTACCTCGTGGCCGATCCTCGCTTCACCGGCCGGGCGTTGCCCGTGGCGCTCGGCGTCTCCAACGGGCTGGCCCTGGCGGAGACGTTCAGCCCCGACTTCGCGGGCTTCGTGAACGGGAACGTCGCCCAGGTCGTGGGCCTGATCGCCGCCTTCGTCATCACCCGTCTGCTGCGCTCGGTCGGCGCACAATGGAGCGCACGGCGCATCCTGCGCGCCGGCTGGCGCGAGCTGGCGCGCTTGGCCGCCGCGCCCGGGCCGGTGGACCGCACCCGGTTCACCATCGCCATGCTGGACCGGGCGGGCCTGCTGGCGCCGCGGCTGGCCCTGTCGCCCGCCGGCGCCGGCGGGGGCGCCGCGGCGCTCAGCGAAATCCGCGTGGGGCTGAACCTGGACGGGCTGCAGCGCGCGCGGCGCGAGTTGGCCGCGCACCAGCAGGCCCAGGGCGGGCGCGCAATGCGGCGGGTGCTCGACGGCGCCGCCGGCTATTACGGCGGCCTGACGCGCGGACGGGGCGGCCCGGCGCAGCCCCTGATGACCGCGCCGCCGGCGCCTCCGCCAGACCTGCTGGCCGAGCTCGACGCCGCGCTCGCCAGCGCCCTGCCGACCGCCGCCCGCCCGGACGTGCGCGAGGGCGTGCGCGCGCTGGTCGGCCTGCGCCGCAGCCTGTTCCCGGCCGCGCCCGCCTACGTCGCCCCGCCAGAGGCCGCGGCATGAACGGCGAGGTCGATCTTGACGGGGTGTTCGTCTCCTCGCTTCTGGTCTGCGCCGTGATCGGTTTCATGCTGACGGCGGCGGTCCGCAGTCTTCTTTCCCGCATCGGCTTCTATCGGCTCGTATGGCACCAGGCCCTGTTCGACTTCGCCCTGTTCGTGATCCTCTGGGGCGCGGCGACCGCGCTCGCCGTCCGCTTCGGCGGCCAGGCCGGCGGGGCGGGCTGACGCCGTGAAGCGCTGGGCGCCCCTCGTCGGCCGCATCCTGGTCACCGCCGTCGTGGTGGTGCTGGCCGTGATCGTCGCCCGCTGGATGTGGGTCCGCTACGAGGTGGAGCCCTGGACCCGCGACGGCCGGGTGCGCGCCGACGTGGTGCAGGCGGGTCCGGACGTGTCGGGCTTCGTCACCCAGGTGGCGGTGGAGGACAACCAGCGGGTCCGCCGCGGCCAGCTGCTGTTCACCCTCGACCAGGCCCGCTACCGCGTGGCGCTGGAGCAGGCGGACGCCGCCATCGCCCAGCAGCGCTCGGCCCTGGCCGAGGCCCGGCGCGAGGCGGCGCGAAACGCCGGCCTCGGCGAGCTGGTCTCCACCGAGGCGCGCGAGCAGAGCCAGGCCCGGGTGGAGGAGGGGGCGGCGGCCCTGGCCCAGGCCACCGCCAACCGCGACGCCGCCGCCCTGAACCTGGAGCGGACCACCGTCCGCGCCCCCGTCAACGGCGTGGTGGCGAACCTGGAGCTGCGGCCGGGCGACTACCTGACCGCGGGTCGCCAGGCGCTGGCCCTGATCGACACCGACACCCTGCGCGTGGAGGGCTATTTCGAGGAGACCAAGCTGCCCCGCATCCATGTCGGCGATCCGGCCGCGATCCGCATCATGGGCGAGGTCCCGCGCCTGCGCGGCCACGTGCAGAGCATCGCCGCCGGCATCCAGGACCGCGAGCGCCAGCCCAGCGCCAACCTGCTCGCCAACGTGAACCCCACCTTCAGCTGGGTCCGCCTGGCCCAGCGCGTGCCGGTGCGCATCGCCATCGACAACCCGCCGCCGGACGTGCGGCTGATCTCGGGGCGCACGGCGACGGTCAGCGTGCTCGGCCCGCACCCGCGCCGCGGCCCCTGGTGGGATTTCGGCCAGTGAGGCGGGCCCGCCCGCGGTCGGGTCTCTGCCCGCTTCTGGCGCTGGCGGTCCTCGCCGGCTGCACCGCCGGACCGCGCTACGCCGGGCCGCCGGCGACCGCGGTCGCCAATGCGCCCGAAGCCTCAGGCCCCTTCGTCAGCGCCGACAGTCCCGCCTTCTCCAGGGAGGTCGCGCCCGGCGACTGGTGGCGGCTGTATCGCGACCCGCAGCTGGACGCCCTGGTCCGCCAGGCCTTCGCCGCCAACACGGACCTGCGCGCCGCCGAAGCCAACCTGGAGCGCAGCCAGGCCCTGCTGCGCGCGGCCCGCGCCGCCCGCCAGCCCACCGCGGCGGTGAACGTGGCGCCCGGCTACCAGCAGCTCTCCACCGAAAGCTACCTGCAGCCCGGCGTGATCGCTCCGCTCGGCCTGATCGATACGGGCGTCGCCATCAACTACGAGCTGGACCTGGCCGGCCGCCTGCACCGAGCCGTCCAGGGCGCGGCGGCCGAGGACGAGGCGGTGCGCGCCGCCCGCGACCTGGTGAAGGTCACCGTGGCGGCCGAGACGGCCCGGGCCTACGCCAACGTCTGCGGCGCGGGCGAGCAGCTCGCCGCCGCCCGCCGCTCCCTGGCCCTGCAGCGCCAGAGCGGCGCCCTGACCGGGCGGCTGGTTCGGGCGGGCCGCGGCACGGCGCTGGACGTCACCCGCTCCATCGCCCAGGTCTCGCAGTACCAGGCCGACATCCCGGCGCTGCAAGCGCAGCAGCGCAACGCCCTGTACCGGCTCGCCGCGCTGACCGGCCGCCCGCCCGCCGCCTTCCCACGCGAGGTGGAGGCCTGCGCCACGCCGCCCCGCCTCGCCAGCCCGCTCCCGGTAGGCGACGGCGCGGCGCTGATCCGGCGGCGGCCGGACGTGCGCGAGGCCGAGCGCAACCTGGCCGCCGCGACCTACCGGATCGGGGTGGAGACCGCCGCCCTGTACCCCGCCGTGACGCTGGGCGTCACCGCCGGCTCCACGGGCGCGATCCAGGACGTGTTCACGCCCCAGACCAACCGCTACGGCGTCGGGCCCAGCCTGACCTGGCAGCTGAACCAGAACCCGGTGCGGGCGCGCATCGACGCGGCGACGGCGCAGACCCGCGTCCGCCTCGCCCAGTTCGACGGCGCCGTGCTGACCGCCCTGCGCGAGGTAGAGACGGCGCTGACCAGCTACACCCACGACCAGGAGCGCAACGCGGCCCTGGTTTCCGTCCGCGACCAGGCGACCACCGCGCTCGGCCAGGCCGACCGGCTGTACCGGGCGGGCAGGATCGACTTCCTCGCCCGGCTGGACGCCGAGCGCTCGCTGGCCGCCGGCGAGGCGGCGCTGGCCGCCTCCAACGCCCAGCTGGCCGCCGACCAGATCGCCATCTTCCTGGCGCTGGGCGGCGGCTGGGAGACGGGCTCGACCGCCGCCGACCATCCCTGAAGCGCTGGGCGGGCAGGCGCCGCCCAGCGCACGCCTCACATCAGCGTGTCGATCACCCCGCCGTCCACCCGCAGGGCGGCGCCGGTGGTGGCGGAGGCCTGGGGCGAGGCGGCGTAGAGGATCATGTTGGCGACCTCCTCCACCGTGGCCGCGCGGCGCAGGATGGAGCTCGGCCGCTGCTCCTGCACGAACTCGGCGGCCACCTCCTCGAACGGCTTGCCGCTCCTGGCCTGCCGGTCCTTCAGCATGGCCGCCACGCCTTCCGACAGGGTGGGACCCGGCAGGACTGCGTTCACGGTCACGCCCGTGCCCGCCATGCGCTTGGCCAGCCCGCGCGCCAGCGCCACGTCGGCGGTCTTGCTGACGCCGTAGTGGATCATCTCCGTCGGGATGTTGAAGGCCGACTCCGAGCCGATCAGGATGAACCGGCCCCAGCCCTTCGCCTGCATCGCCGGCAGATAGCGGCGGGCGAGGCGCACCCCGGCCATCACGTTCACCTGCCAGTGGCGCTCCCACATTTCGTCGTCGGTCTCGAAGAAGTCGCTGGGCTGGAAGATGCCGGCGTTGCTGACCACGATGTCGACCTCGGGCGCGGCGGCCGCCAGCACCTCGACTCCCCAGGCGTCGGCGAGGTCGGCCGCGACCCCGCGGGCCTCTCCCCCGAGCCGGGCGACGGCGGCGTCGACCTTTTCCTGACTTCGGCCGTTCAGGATCACCTTGGCGCCGGCCTCCGCCAGCGCCTTCGCGGCGCCGAAGCCGATACCCTCCGTGGAGCCGGTCACCAGCGCCGTCTTGCCGGTCAGATCAATCCGCATCCGCTTGAGCCTCGAGTTGTACAGGACGCCGGAACGTCCCGTCGGCGCTCCGGTTCTTGTGCGCCGCGCGGCCAAACGACTCCGAGCTTCACCAGAGCTTCACCGCGCTGGGCGATGATCTGGGCCATGACCGCATGGGTCGATACGTCCGAGGCCGTCCGGGGCCTGGTTAGCCCAACGCCTCGCGCGACGACCGCGCCGAGCGAGCCCGGTCGATTCGACAGGCTGCTGGCGGCGGTGGTCCTGGCGGCGTTCACCGCGCCGGGCATGATGTTCCTGGGGGTCAGCGATAACCCGAACGCCCCGCCCACTCCGGCGCTGCGGCTGTACTGGCCGCCCGTCTACCTGCTCACCCTGGTGCTGCTCGGGCGGCGTTGGCGGCCGCTCCGGGGATGCTGGCCGGCGGCGCTGATGATCGCGGCGCCGACGTTGTGGGCGTGGGCCAGCCAGTTCTGGTCCATCGTGCCGGAAGACTCCAGCCGGCGCGGCCTGGCCGTGGTGCTCACCACCGTGTTCGGCTTCGCGCTCGGCGGCGGCTTCTCGGGGCGCGACGCGGTGCGGATCACCTCCAAGGCCATGCTGTGGCTGGCGGTCGGCAGCGCGCTGATCGCCGTTCTGCTCCCCCGCTACGGGGTCGAGCAGGTGGTGAACCAAGGCTGCTGGCGCGGGCTGTGGGACACCAAGAACGCGCTGGCCGCCTTCATGTCGCTGGGGGCGGTGGCCGCGGCCTGCGCGGCCAGCCTGCCGGGGCCGGAGCGGCGGCTGCACCTCGCCGCCTTCGCCGTCTGCACCCTCGACCTGCTGATGAGCCGGGGGAAGACGGCGCTGGTCTGCTATCTGGTGTCGCTGGCGATGCTGGCGGTCTGGCAGGTCGGCCGGCTCGGCCCGGTGTGGGGCGTCCTGACGACCTGGGCCGCGGGGACGGCCGTGCTCTTCGGCGGCCTCATCGCCCTGGCCGCGCCGGAGATGTTCTTCAAGGCGATCGGCAAGGACGCGACCCTGACCGGCCGCACCCAGATCTGGGCCTCGGTGCTGCACCAGGTGGCCGAGCGCCCGATCGGCGGTTTCGGCTTCGGCGCCTTCTGGGACAAGCACGCCGCGCCCGCCAAGATCGTCGCGCGGGAGACCGGCTGGCCCGCGCCGGAAGCGCACAACGGCTGGCTGGACCTGCTCGCCCAGGTGGGGTGGGTGGGGGCGGTGCTGACGGGGCTGTGCTGCGCCCTGGCGCTGGGGCTGTCGGTGGTCCGGGCGCGCGGCCGGGACGACGGCCTGTTCGCGCCGATCTACGTGGTGTCCTTCCTCGGCCTGTCGCTGGCCGAAAGCGTGCTGCTCTCGGCCAACAGCCTGACTTGGGTCATCTTCGTCGCCGCCTTCGCCGGCCTGGCGTCCCGCCCTTGGGCGCAGCGGGAAGGACGAGAGATGAGGCTCGCGCCGACGCAATCTCCCAACCGGGGGTCGTAATCCGGCGGTCCTCTCCGCCGTTAACCGTATCTGAACGAGAGCGGGTCCTACTCGACGCCTGCAGACCGGTCACAATCCGGCGAGGGCGTCGATGGAAACGGCACTGAAGACCGAGCCTGCGGGCTCGCAGCTGGATCAGCTGCCGGCGCCGATCCCCCGGAACAGCAGCCAGGCGCCCCGGCTGGTGCGGCTGATCCCGCTACAGACCATCCCTATGCCCAACGGCGTGCTCGGCGTGGCGGAAGTGTCCAAGCACATCGGCTTCCCCGTGCACCGCGCCTACTACATCAAGGAGGTGCCGGCGGGGGAGAGCCGCGGGGGCCACGGCCACAAGGCGCTGCGCCAGTGCTTCTTGTGCCTTCGCGGTAGCGCCCTGCTGACCGTGGCCAAGGACGGCCGCAGCGAATCGGTGCGGCTGGGCAGCGAACCCCAGGCCGCTGTGGTCGGCGCCGGCTGCTGGCGCGACCTCAGCGACTTCTCCGAAGACTCGGTCGTGATCGTGCTCGCCTCCGAGGAGTACGACGAGGGCGACTACATCCGCGACTACGGCGACTTCGAGCGTTGGGAGGCGGCCGGCGACCCGGTGAGCGCGGTGCCCTACCTCGATCTCGGCCGGACTTGGAAAGCGCTCGGCCCGCAGATGGAGCTGGCCATGCGCCGGGTCATGGCCTCGGGCCAGCTCATCGGCGGCCCGGAGGTCGCAAGGTTCGAGGGCGCCTTCGCCGACTATTGCGAGACCGGGCGCACGGTGGCCGTGGGCAACGGCCTGGACGCCCTGGTCATCGCCCTGCGCGCCTGGGGCATAGGCCCGGGAGACGAGGTGATCGTGCCGGCCCACACTTTCGTGGCCACGGCGCTCGCGGTGGAGGAGACCGGCGCGACCACCGTGCTGGTGGACGTGGAGCCCGACACCGGCCTGATGGACATGGCCAAGCTGGCGCCGCTGCTGACGCCGCGCACCCGGGCGGTCGTCCCGGTCCACCTCTACGGCCATCCCGCCGACATGGACGCCCTGCGCGCCGTGATCGGCGATCGCGACATCAAGATCCTGGAGGACGCCTGCCAGGCGCACGGCGCCCGCTACAAGGGGGCGCGCTGCGGGGCCCTGGGCGACGCCGCCGCCTTCAGCTTCTACCCGACCAAGAACCTCGGCGCCCTGGGCGACGGCGGGGCGCTGACGACCGCGGACGACGGCGTCGCCGAGCGGGCGCGGATGATCGCCAACTATGGTTCTAAGGAGAAGTACCGGCACGAGCTGCTCGGCCGCAACTCGCGGCTCGACCCGCTGCAGGCGGCGGTGCTGGACCTGAAGCTGGGGTACTTGGACGAATGGAACGCCCGGCGCTCCGCCCTGGCGCTGCGCTACTTCGCGGGCTTGGCGGATGTGCGTGGGATCGAGCTGCCGGCGACGCGCCCGTGGGCCGCGCCGGTGTGGCATGTGTTTCCCATCCGCGTCGGCGCCGAGCGCGACGCGCTGCAGGCTTTCCTGCAGGCGCGGGGCGTCGGCACGAACATCCACTATCCGATCCCGGTGCACCTCCAGCCGGCCTACGCCGGCCGCTGGGCGCAAGGCGAGTTCCCGTGCGCCGAAACCCTTGCGTGCTCGTCGCTCAGCCTGCCGCTCGACCCGACCCACACCGAGGCCGAGATCGACTTCGTCGTGGCGGCGGTCAAAGCGTTCTTCGGCCGCTGACGCGGCGGCATGTAATGGCGAGGAGACCTCGCTAAGCTTCGCCTGAACTGAGTCGCTGGCGATCTGACGCCAGCCGGCCTCAGCGAGGGCAGGGCGGATGAAGCTGGCTTTCTTCGGGTATGCGTGGAACCGGCAGCGCCAGCCCGACGCCTACATGATGGAGACGATCGACTCGCTGGCGGGCGCCGGCGCGGATGTCGACGTTTACTTGGGTAGTCAGCTCTCCCGCGAATACGGCATCTACGGCCTGAACGAGGCGATCGCCCTGGACAGGTTGCAGAGCTTCATCGCCGCTGAGGACTACGACGCCGCCATCTCGTTCAACAACGCCATGCTGATTCCGCCCGTGATGGAGGCCATCCGCGGGCGAGTGGCGACGGTCATCGTCGATGAGCCCGAACATCTGTTCGATTACCTGCGTACAGGGCCCTGGGAGGTGTTCGAGCAGGATATCGAGATATTCGCCTTGTCCTCAGTGCTGGAACGCAAGCTGCGCCAGCGCGTGAAATCGCTGGACGGCCGCCTGCACTTCACCCTGCCGGCGACGCGGATCGACGACAGGCCGGCGCCAGGGATGCCTGCCGCCCATGCCATCTCCTGGATCGCCAGCTATGTCGGCGACGCCAACATGGAACAGTACTTCAAGCTGATCTCGGAAGCTCCGGCCTACCACGCCTTGACGCTGAGGTGCCTCGAACGCCTCGAGGCCGGAGACGACCTCGAAGGGCTGCGAGCGCACAACGGGCTGGAGGCGGCGCTCATCGGCAATCTGCCCTGGACCTTCGACTACTTCCGCTGCCAGATGCAGAACATCCTGACCAACCGCGATCGTGTGGCGGTAGTGGAGCGGTTGGCCGGCCATGGCTTGGCGCTCTTCGGCAACGCCAACTGGCAGAGGTTGCTTAGCCACAACATGGCCGTCCTGCAGGCGCTGACTCCGGGCCCGGCGCCGGCGACCCACGCCGATCTGCGGCGCGTCTACAACGCCTCGAAAATCTCTATCAATGTTCCCCAGGCTCACATCACACCCGACGCGGTGCAGTACCGGGTGATCGACGTCCTGGCGTCAAACGCCCTGATGATCACCAAGTACAGCCCGACCTCGGATCTGTACCGAGCGTTCGGCCCGGATTGTCCCGTCCCGACCTATCGGAATCTCGACGAACTGGAGCGGCTCTGCGTCCATTTCCTTAGCAACGAAGCGGAGCGCCTGGACCTGGTGGCGCGGTGCAACGCCCTGGTCGCCAGGGGTTTCAGTTTCGAGGAGCGGACGGCGGACTATCTGCGCGCTGTGGGCCTCACGCCGACCCCGATGGGGGCGCCGGGCGAGGTGCGCCGCATCGACCTGACGCTGTTCTCCAAATGAGGCCTCAACCCGCCGGGCGGGCTGCGGCCATGGCCTCGTATGCAGCTTCCAGGCGGCGGGTGAAGGCGGCCTCGTCGCGGTAGGGGGACGCTTCGAAGCCGGGCCGCACCCGCGCGCGCAGGGCATTCAGTCGCTGGGGGTCGTTGGCCAGGGCTACGGCGGTCTCGACGTAGGCGTCCAGGGTGGGCGCAATGAGTTCGTCCAGGCCGCAGGCCTGCAGGGTGACGGTGGCGATGCGGTCGTGCATGTGCCGGCCTTCCCAGGTCAGCACCGGAATCCCGGCCGACACCGCGTCCAGCGTCGTCGTCAGCCCCTGGTAGGGGAAGGGATCGAAGATCAGATCGGCGCTTCGGTAGGTGGCGAGGTAGGCCGCGCCGGTTTCAAAGCCGGGGAAGTCGATCCGCTCGCCCGTCACGCCGAAGGCGGCGAACTGGGCGCGCAGGGCGCGCTGGAGCGTGGGATCCTGGTAGTAGCCGGAGCGCAGGACCAGCCGGGCCGTCGGGACAGCGACCAGGATGCGGGCCCAGGCCGCGATCACCTCCAGCGTCAGCTTGGCCGGGTGGCCGAAGCAGCCGAAGGTCATGTAGCCGTTGGCCAGCAGGGGCGTGTCGCCCGCCGGCGGCATGTCGTGGAACTGGCGGAACGGCGCGACCACCGGCCCGATCGGATAGATGGCCTCGGTGAACAGCGCCTGCGCGCCCGGCAAGTCGTAGTTGTCGGCGTGCAGGACGTAGTCGAAGGTCTTCAGCCCCGTGGTCTCGATGTAGTTGAGCCACGAGACGTTGATCGGCGCCGGCCTTCGGGCGAAGGCGGTCAGCCGGTTGCCCGCCGTATGACCCCACAGGTCGACCAGGATGTCCACCTCGTCCGCGTCGACCTGCTGGACGAAGCGCTCGTCGTCCAGGGCGGAGACGTCGCGCCACAGATCGGCGCGCCGCTGGATGGCCTGTCCAACCTCGTCGCTGGCCGGGGCGCCCGCGTAGCAGACCAGGCTGAAGCGCGCGGTGTCGTGGTGGTCCATCACCGGCCGGAAGAATTTGGTCAGCTGGTGGGCGTTGAACAGCGGCGAGAAGTAGCCGATCCGCAGCTTGCCGCCGGGCCGCGCCAGCGGCCGCGGCGCGCGCCTGGGCAGGTGGGCGCCGTGGCGGTCCCACCAGCGCAGACCCTCGCGGTACATGGCGTCGGGCGTGGCGCGCTCGAACGCCCGGGCGTAGTCCAGGAACGAGTGGTGCTGGGGGGCGGGGAAGCGGCGCTCCAGCGATTCAAACACGCCGATGCATTCGGCGACGCGCCCCTGGTGCTGCAGCGCCAGGCCGAGGCGCACGCGCAGGGCCGCCAGCTGGGGGTTCGCCTCGACCAGGCGCTGCAGCAGGCTGGCGGCGACGCCCATCTGGTTCTGGGCGTAGAACATCTCGGCCAGTTCGAGCAGCCGCTGGGGCGCCGTGTCCGCGCGGTTCGCCTCCGGCGCGTGGGTCTCCAGGATCAGTCGGGCGTGCTGCTCGCGCGCCTCGGTCAGGGTGCGCAGGGCGGCGTCGCGCTGCCCGGCGGCGAGCTGGGCGCTCGCCAGCAGATAGCGGGTCTCCGCGTCCCAGGGGCGGCGGATGGCGGCGGCGGCGAACAGGGCCTGGGCGTCGGCGGCCTGGCCGGCGGCGAGGCAGGCGAGGCCGGCGGCGAGCAGTTCCTCGGTCTCGTGGCCGAGCAGGGAGACCTCCAGCTCGGCCGGGCTCTGCGGCCCCGGGACGTCAGGCACGGCGGATCTTCTTCTGACGGACGGACTGGAGCGTCGTCTCGCTGACGACCACCTTGGCGGGCGCCTTGAAGGGGGCGAGGGCGGCGCGGCAGGCGAGGCGGATGCGCCGCTTCAGCGCCTCGGGCTCCTCGGGCGCCTGCAGCAGCACCTTGGCCACCACGATCTGGCCGAGCAGGGGATGGGCCTCGCCGAACACGGCGACCTCCAGGATGTTGTCGAGCCCGAGGATCACGTCCTCGACCTCGGCCGGATAGACCTTCTGGCCGCCCACGTTGATGATGTCGGTGACCCGGCCGAGGATCTTCACATGCTCGCCGTCCACCTCCACCCGGTCCTGGGTGTTGAACCAGCCCTCGGCGTCGAAGTTGGACGGGGCGTTCAGATAGCCCAGCATGGCGTAGCGGGAGCGGATCCACAGGACGCCGTCGCGGACCTGGGTCTCGAAGCCCTCGCCGCCGACGCGCACCCACAGCGAGCCGTCGGGCCGGGACTGCGAGCGCAGCACGCCGACCTCCGACAGGCCGTAGGTCTGCTGCAGCTCCACGCCGGGGAAGGCCTCGCGCAGGCGATCCAGCGTCGACTGGGCCATCACCTCTGTGCCGTAGGTGATCCGCTTCAAGGACGAGAGGTCGATCTTGCGGTGCAGGCCCGAGGCCAGCATCAGCGTCAGGAACGAGGGCGTGGCGGGCAGCAGCTCGACCCCGTGGGCGGCGATCGCCTCGCATACCGCGTTCACCGAGCGGTCGGCGACGGTGACCACGGTCCCGAGGCTGCTCAGGATGCCGAGCACCGTGTTCACACCGCCGAAGTGGTCGATCATCAGGAAGGGGATGGCGCGGGTGGCGACGCGCGGCTGACGGAACTTGTCGGCGATGCGCTCGAAGTCGTGCAGCATCGCCTTTGGCGCGCCGCTGGAGCCGGAGGAGAACAGGATCAGGCCGGGCCGGCCGGCGGCGACCAGGGCCGACACCAGGGCGTGCTCGGCGGCGATGGGGCGGCGCTCGAAGCTCGCCTCCCGGTTCTCCGCGTCGAACGTGACGAACCAGTCGCAGCCGGAGATGGCCAGCGCCGCCTCCTCCTCGACCACGCCGGCGCGGCTGAGGGGGATGACGATGGCGCCGCGGCGGGCGAAGGCCAGGATCAGGCACACCACCGCCGGCGCATAGTCGGCCAGGATCGCGACCTTGTCGCCGGCGGCCACGCCCTGGCGCTCCAGCTCAGCGCCGAACGCCGCGACCGCCGCGACCACCTCGCCGTAGCGGGTCGTGCGGCCCTCGTGGATGAAGGCCGGGCGGTCCGGCGCGGTGGCGAAGCGGTCGAGCAGCCACTGCATGGCTAGGCCGCCTGAAGGTCCTGCAGGACCACCTTGATCAGGGCGTAGGAGGTGATCTCGGCGGCGTCCTCGTCGGGGATCTCCACGCCGAAGGTCTGCTCCAGCGCCAGCACCAGGTTCATGTGCTTCAGCGAATCCCATGCGGGAATGGTGTCGGTGCTGGCGTCGGGGCCGATCTGCTCCACCGGCACGCCGAGCACGCTGGCCATCACCTGCTTCAGCACGGCCTCGTCAATCATGCAGCACCTTGATCCAGGGGGAGGGCGGGGGCGTGAAGTCGGCCAGAGGCAGGGCGTAGGACCGCACGCCGTCGCTCTCGGCCGTGAGCGGCAGACCCAGTCGGTCGTAGAAATCCGCCGCCTGGGCGTTCTTGGCGGTGGGGCGGTAGTCGGCCTCGACCCGATCGCACCCCCGGGCCGCGGCGTGGGCGAAGATCGCCGGCCAGATGGCGAACTCCACGCCCCGGCCGAGCACCCGGCAGCTCATGAACAGGCTTTCCACCGTCGCGGTCCCGTCGGCGAAGCGCAGCACCGCAACCCCGGTCAGGCCCGCGCCGCCGAAGCGGTCGGCGACCTCAAGCGACCAGACCGCGGCGTCCGGGTCGGCCATCAGGCCTTCGACCTGCGGCGCCGAATAACGGATCGTCGTCAGGTTGAACTGGTTGGACTTCTGGCTGAGCTCGGCGATGCGCGCGACGCGGGCGGTGTCGTCACGGGCCAGGGTCACGGTGAGGTCGAGGGAGGCGAGATACTCCTCCTGGGTGGCGAAGCTCTGCTGCCCGGCGAGCGCCTGGGCGCGCTGGCGGTACTGCTCGGTCTTGGCGGCGCCGTCGGTGGCGGCGCCTCCGGCCAGGAACAGATCCTTGATGGCGGCGACCACGCCCAGGTAGTCGGGCGGGCTCGGCGGGACCTGGAAGACGGTCACTTCCGGCAGCTGGCTGCGCACCGCCTCGCACTCGAAGGCGGAGTCGTCCAGGAACACCAGGCTGTCCAGGCCGATGTTCAGGGCGCCGGCGATCTGGCGCAGGTTCGCCACCTTGTCCGACCAGTTCACCGCCTTGGCGATGATGTCCGTCTCGCGCAGCACCATGTCCGGGTGGTGGGCGAGCACGGCGTCGACCTCGCCCGGGTCGTTCTTGCTGCACAGGCACAGCAGAACCCCCTGGCGCTGCAGGGCCAGGAACTCGCTCTGGGCGCGGTGGAACACCAGGCCGGGATAGCTCTGCGGGCTCAGCTTGATCCCGCTGGCTAAATCCTCGCCCAGGACGCCGCCCCACAGGGTGTTGTCGCAGTCCAGCACCAGCGCCTTGTGAAACCGGGTCCCGTAGGCGCGGGTCAGGTGCAGGGCCTGGCGCGCCCAGCCGTCCAGCAGGGCGGGCGTATAGGGCGCGGCGCTCCGCAGATAGAAGCGCAGGTCGAAGGCGTCGCGGCGGCCGATCTCCGCCACCAGGCCGGCCATTTCGAGCAGGCGGACGTTGGCGAAGCGGGCCGCCTCCTCGCGCAGCGCCCCGTTCAGCCGCGCCAGGATCACGTCCAGCCGGTCGCCGCCGGCCACGGGCGGCGCGATGCGGTGCAGGCCGCACAGGATCACCGTACGGAACGACGCTGAGCCCTGCAGCACGAGCCGCCAGCGGGCGCGCAGCTGCGCTTCGTGGGCGCCGATCTCCGCCTCGCTGAGCAGAGCGGCGCGCACTTCGAACTCCGGCTCCAGGGTGTCGAGGAACGGCGCCAGCAGCAGGTGGTCGACGCCGGCCGCGGCGAAGCGGGCGACATCGCCGAGCGGATCGTCGAAATTGCCCTGCGTGACCTGCAGCCTGACCCCCGCCAGCAGGGCGTGCCGGCGCAGGTACAGGCCGAGCAGGTCCACCGTCGCGCCGGCGCTGACGCCGATGTGCGCCGTCGCCGGGGCGCCGTCCGCCTCCAGCGCGGCGACCGCGCCCATGACCTCCACCATGGAGGCGGCGGGGTCCGCCAGCGCCTGGCGGGGCTCGCGGGCGGTCGGAGGCGCGACGGGCCGGTTCACCGCATCACCATACCGCCGTTCACCGACAAGGTGTGGCCGGTGACGAAGCCGGCCTCGGGCGAGGCGAGGTAGGCGACGGCGGCGGCGACGTCGTCGGGGCTGGCCAGGCGGCGCATCGGCGTCTGCCGCGCCGCGATCATCTGGGCCTTCTGCGGGATGTCGCCGATCAGGGAGGTTTCGGTCATGCCGGGGGCGACGCAGTTCACCGTCACCCCGCTCGGCCCGGCCTCGGCCGCCAGATAGCGCGACAAGGTGGCCAGCGCGGACTTGGCCACGGCGTAGGCGGTCCAGGTCGGGGTGGGAGCGCCCTCCGTGACCTGGGAGGTGATGTTGACGATGCGGCCGAAGCGCTGGGCGGCCATGGCCGGCAGGCAGGCCTGGGCCAGCAGGAAGGCGGCGCGGACCTGCACGTCCAGATGGGCCTGGATGTCGGCCCAGGCCATCTCGCCGAAAGGCTTGGCGCCGATGGCGGGGGAGGCGTTGTTCACCAGCACGTCCACCGCCCCGAACGCCCGGGCGGCCTGCTGAGCCAGCAGGGCCGCGCCGTCGGCCCTGGCGAGATCGGCCTGGATCGCCGCCGCGCGGGCGGGGCCGTCCATCGCCTGCACCGCCTCGACCACCGCCTGGGCCCGGTCCGGCCGCCCATGGTAGGCGACCACCACGTCCAGGCCGTCGCGCGCGAGCCGTTGGCAGATGGCGCGGCCGATGCCGCCGCCCCCGCCGGTGACCAGGGCCACGCGCCGCCGGTCGGGCGCGGCGGCCTCGGGGGCGGTCTGCCGCCGCTCCAGCACCTTCACCTTGCCCGAGCCGCTGAGCACCAGCCGGCCGGCTTGGTTGACGATGGTCGTGTCCAGCTCCAGCAGGCGCTCGCGCTCGTGCTTGGCGGTCACGGTGCAGGCCACCGTCAGCGTGTCGCCCAGCCGCACCGGCAGCAGGAACTCCAGGTTCTGCGCCACCCACAGGGCGCCCGGCCCCGGCAGCTGGGTGCCGATGACGGTGGAGATGAACGAGGCGCCCAGCATCCCGTGGACGACGATGTCCTTGAAGCTGGTGCTCTCCGCATAGGCGCGGTCGACGTGCAGCGGGTTGTCGTCGCCGGTCATCTCCACGAAGCGGCGCACGTCCGCCTCGCCGATGGTGCGGGTGAGGGTGCGGGTCTCGCCTACGGAGAGGGCGTCGAAGTCGGCGAACATCGCTAGCCTGTGGTCCCGGCGTTCACGGGCGCCCAGCGCCACACGCTGGCGCCGAAGTTGAACCCGGCGCCCACCGCCGCCAGCACCACCGTCTGGCCCGGCGCGATCAGCCCGCGCTCGACCGCCTCGCTCAGCGCGATCGCCACCGAGGCGGCGCCCGTGTTCCCGATCTCCTGCACGTTGGTGTAGGTGCGCGACAGGTCCGCGCCCATCTTGCGCACGATGTAGTCGATCAGGTTGTAGTTGGCCTGGTGGAAGACGAAGAAGTCCACGTCCGCCAGCTCGGCGCCGGCCTTGCGCAGGGCCGCCTTCACCACCGCGGGCAGGTGTGTGATCGCCTGCTTCCAGGTGGCCAGGCCGTTCAGCTCCATCACGTCGGTCTCCGCCGGGGCGGCGCGGCCCATGACGGGAAAGCTCGACCCGCCGCCGCGCACCCGCACCGCCTCGTAGTTGGAGCTGTCGGTGTGGAAGGCGGAGGCGACGACGCCCTCGCCCCCCTCGCGCCGGCCCAGCACCACCGCGCCCGCGCCGTCGGAATGGTAGATCACGCTGTCCAGGTTGGTGCGGTCGATGTAGCGGCTGTTCAGCTCCACCCCGATGACCAAGGCGTTGCGCACCGTCGGATCGGCGGCCATGCGGTCGCTGGCGGCGGTCAGGCCCGAGACGAAGCCGGCGCAGTTGGCCTGCAGGTCGAAGATCTGGCCGCCCTTGGCGCCGATCTCCTTGTGGACCTTGGCCGACAGCGGCGGGAAGGTGTAGTCGGCCGAGAAGGTGCAGGCGACGATCATGTCGATCTCGCCGGCCTCGACCCCCGCGCCCTCCATGGCCCGCCGCGCAGCCTGTACCGCGAAGGCCGACGCCGTGTCCTCGGGCGCGGCGAGATAGCGGCGCTTGATCCCGGTCTTCTCGACGATCCACTCGGGCGTCACGTCGAGGTTGCGGCAGAGCTCGGCGTTCTCCTCCACCACGCTTCCCAGGTGGTGGCCGACGCCGATGATGCAGACGCCGGACCCCTCGCGCAGGCTCATGCCGCCGCCCCCTCCAGGAACGTGAGCAGGGCTGTGTTGCTCTGCCTGATCGCCTCGAAGCGCGCAGACGGGCCGTGACCTGGATGGATCATCAGCTCGGCCGGGATCTGGTCCCACAGCGCCAGCAGGCTTTCGCGCAGCAGGGCGTGGTTCTCCCCAGGCAGGTCGGACAGGCCGACGCCGCGGACATACAGGCTGTCGCCGGTGAACAGGTTCTCACCGTAGCGGATGAAGCAGCTGCCCGGAGTGTGGCCGGGCACGTGGACGTAGCTCAGCGGCTGGCCGCCGACGCTGGGCGCGCCGGGGTCCACCGCCGTGACCTGCGGCAGCGTGATCCGCTGCTCCAGCTTCAGCACCATCAGGAGGAAGTTGCTGGTCTTCATCACCTTCAGGTCGGCGGGGTGCAGGAACACCTGCGCGCCATACGCCTGCTGGAAGTGGCTGGCGCCGCCCAGGTGATCGAAATGGCCGTGGGTGCAGAACACCTGGCGCGGGACCAGGCCCAGCGCCTTGGCCGCCCGGTCGATCCGCTCCGGATCGAGCCCCGGGTCGATGACCAGGGCCTCGCCCGGCGTCGCGGTGGCGCAGATGTAGGCGTTGGAGGGGAAGGCGCCGCCCGTGACCCGCCACACGCCGTCCGCCACGGCCTCCGCCTCGCCGGACGGGGCAGGGAAGGCGGGGAGCGCCGCCGGCCTCATGCGTTCACGCCGCCGAGGAACAGGGTCTGGGCGGTGATGTAGCTGCTGGCCTCCGAGGCGAAGAAGTCCACCACGTTCAGGATGTCGGCCGGCGTGGCGAACCGCGGCGCGGGAAGGCCGGCGATGATCGCCTCGATCTTCTCGCGGGGAAGCTGGGCCAGCATGTCGCTCTCGATCGCCGTGATCGCCAGCGTGTTGCAGGTCACGTTCATCGGCCCGAATTCCTTGGCCATGACGTTGGCGAGCGTCGACAGTCCCGCCTTGGTCGCCGCATAGACGGAGTCGCCCATCGGCTCCAGGCTCGCCGCCATCGAGCCGATGTTGATGATCCGGCCCCACTTGGTCTTGCGCATGAACTTCGCCGCCTCGCGCGAGACGATGAAGGGCGCGAGCAGGTTGACGTTGACCATGGCCTGGGCCGCGGCGGGCGGCATGATCATGGCGTACTGAGAGGTCAGGACCGCGGCGTTGTTGACCACGATGTCGATGCGCGAGACCAGCTTGTGCAGGCCCAGGAACGCCTTCTGGATCGCCATGGGGTCGGCCAGGTCCACCTGTACGTGGTGGTAGGCCGGGGCGGACAGGCTGCCCTCGCCGCGGGCGAGGCCGACCACCACGGCGCCCTCGTTCAGGAAATGCTCCGCGATGATCCGTCCGACCCCGCGCGTGGCGCCGGTGACGAGGGCGGTCTTCCCGGAATACAGGTCCATGCGCGGCTCGGGCCGTGGCTCGTCCTGACGGAGTTCAGGCGCGCCGCGATAAGGCGCCGATGTGGTTAACGCGGCGCCAACGCGGTCCTCACGCCGGGGCGATTTCCCCGAGCAGTTCGAGGATGTAGTCGACGAGGGTCCCCACGTCGTCGAACGGCGAGACCGCCCGGCTCATGGCCCGGTCGTCGGTCAGGCTGATCGGCGCGTCCCATTGGATCGTCAGCGCCGTCTCCACATCGACGATCACCGAGACCAGCGAGAGTGAATCGAGCGTGGCGTCCGCGCCGAACAGGGGCGTGGTCGGGCCGATCGGGACGCGGTCCACCTCGGGCAGCTCCGCGTTCAGGTTCTCCAGGGCGCCCAGCACGATGGCCAGGACGGCGTCGCGACGATCCATCGGGTTCAGGTTCCGGTTGAGCGCGGGCGGCCCATGGCCAGCAAGGCCTGCATCCGCGGCCGCGTCTGCGTGCGGTATTCGTCGGCGAGCAGGCCCAGGTTGATGGCGTCGATGAATTCGCCGTCCATGAGGAAGTGTCGGCGCATTCGACCTTCCTCCCGCATCGCCAGGTACTTCTGCCACTTGACCATCAGGGGGTTGGAAGCGGCGACCACGCCGTAGACGCGCTCGAGCCCCAGCCGGTCGAACGCCAATTCGTACAGCAGCTTCATCGCCTCCACCGCTGCGGGCGTCCCCTGCGCCGCCGCCTCGTCGCCGATCAGGAAGCGCGCCGATTCGGCCCGGCGGTTGGCCAGGTCGATGTCGACCAGCGACAGCATGCCGATCGGGGGGCCGTCAATTCTCGCGATGACATAGTTGAACTCGCTCCGCGGCCGGCTCGCGATCCACCGCGCCTGATCCTCCAGCGAGGCCGCCGCGCCGTTCAGATGGCGGGCGCGATCGCCCAGCCGCCACTGGTGGGTCATCGCCGCGTCCTCGACGACGAGCGGACGCAGGACCACGAACTCGCCCCGAAGCGCGGGCGCCACGTCGGGGAGTTGCATCGGCGAGGGACGCGGGTTGTCGGTCATCCCCCGATCATAGCCGCGAATCGATGCGCCGGGATGCTGTCTGAACGGCGCGCCGTTCCGCTGAGCCGGCGATCGGCCGGGAGGGCCTATACACCCTTCTCCGTCAGCAGCGTGTCGGCCAGCCTGGCGATGTTCTCCAGCGTATAGGGTTTCTGGATCACCAGTCGGCCGCGGTGCTGGGGCGGGAGATTGGCCTGCTCGCCATAGCCGGTGGCGAACAGGAAGGGGATGTTCCGTTCCGCAAGCTCGTCGGCGATCGAGTAGCTGGTGCGGTCGCCGAGGTTCACGTCGAGCATGGCGAAGCTGGGCGGGTGGGCGGCGATGCTGTCGAGCGCGCCGTGCACGGTGGCGGCCGTGGTGACCGACTCTGCGCCCAGGCGGTTGACGATGTCCTCGGCGTCCAGGGCGATGATCAGGCTGTCTTCGACCAGCAGAACGTCGCGTCCCTTCAGTATGGCCGGAAGAGTGCCGGCGGCGGCGTGGCCGGGCGAGGGGCGGGGGTACTTGATCGGATAGGCGGCCGGGATGGCGCGACTCTCCGAGAGATGACGCGCCGGGATGCTGAACACCGCGTGCAGTCCCTTGGGGTCGTAGTCGATCTTCACCGTGCCCCCCAGGTCATAAGGCACGGAGCGGTCGATGATCGTGGTGCCGAAGCCCTTGCGTGTCGGCGGCGTGACGGGGGGACCGCCCGCCTCGCGCCATTCGATGGACAGATCGCCGGAGGCCTGGCGATGCCAGCCGATGGTGACCTGCCCGCCCTGGGCGGACAGGCTGCCGTACTTGTTGGAGTTGGTGACCAGCTCGTGGATCACCAGGGCCATGGTCGTATAGGCCTGGGGGTTCAGCGCCACCGGCTCGCCCTGGACCACGATCTTGTCCTGGTCGCTGACGAAGGCCGCGGCCTCTGCGTCGATCAGCGCCTGCAGGGGGGCCGGGCCCCAGTGGTCGTCGGTGATCTGGTTGTGGGCCCGGGCCAGGGCGTGGATGCGCCCGTCCACCACCTTCACGAAGTCGGCGATGTCCCCCTGGTCCGAAATCGACTGGCGGATCAGCCCGCGGATCAGGCCCAGGATGTTGCGCACGCGGTGGTTCAGCTCGGCGATCAGCAACTCCTGGCGCGCGCTGGCCTGCTGCCGTTCGGCCGACGCCTCGTCCGCCAGGCGCAGCACCACCTCGATCAGCGTGGCGCGCAGGGTCTCCGCCACCCGGACTTCGGAGGCGCTGAAGGGGCGGGCGCGGCCTTCCACCACCTCCTTCCACTCCTCGAAGCTCTCCCGCGGCGTCAGGCGCGGGCCGTTCGGCCCGTACTGCACGGGCTTGTGGGGATCGCCCGCCCAGCGCACCGAGTGGATCAGCTCGCGCCGGAACAGCACGACGTAGTCTCGCGGCGAGCGCGAGATCGGGAGCGCCAGCAGCCCCGCCGCATCGGCGGCGAACGCGTCGGCCTCCGCCACCAGGGAGCCGATATGGTCGGTGGTGAACACCTTGCCCGCGGCCGTGCTGTTGAGGGCGCGCACGATCCGGCGGAAGTCGTCCACCGGCGGGACCACCCCTGAGAAGGCGTGCTTGCCGCTGATCCAGACCCCCACGCCGTCCGCCGGGATGGCGTGGGTGAGGATGTCCGCCAGCCAGTCGGGGTCCTTCAGCAGCGTCTCGTCCGAGGCGACCGCGCCCAGCAGCTGGTCCGAGATGTCCCGCGCCCGCCGCTCGTACTCGACGATCTCCTGCCGTTCGCGGCTCTCCAGCCGCATGGAGAACATCTGCGCGAACAGCTCGCACACCGAGCGGCGCTCGAACGTCGGGCGCAGCGGCGCATAGTGGTGGCAGGCGAACAGCCCCCACAGCCGCCCCTCGACCATGATCGAGATGGACATGGAGGCGGCCACCCCCATGTTCTTCAGGTACTCGATGTGGATCGGCGAGACGGCCCGCAGGATCGAGAGCGACAGGTCCAGCGGTCGCCCCGCCTCGTCCCGCTGGGGCAGGATCGGTGCGGGCTCGGCGTTCACGTCGGTGATGATGCGCAGCAGGTTGCGGCGGTACAGCTCGCGCGCCTGGGCCGGGATGTCCGAGGCCGGGTAGTGCAGCCCCATGAACTTGCCGATGCCGGCGCGCACCGCCTCGGCGACCACCTCGCCGCAGCCGTCCGCCGCGAAGCGGTAGACCATCACCCGGTCGAAGCCGGTCAGGGCGCGGACCTGGCGCGCCCCCTCGCGGTAAAAGGCGGCGGTGTCGGCGGTCTGGTCCAGGCGGGCGATCATCGATCGCACCATGCCTGTGGCGTCGCCGTGCTCGCCCGAGGCCGGCTCCGCCTCGATGACGATCTGGCCGCCCGAGAGATGGATGGCGACGTCGAAGGCGGTGTCGTCCACCAGCGGGCAGTTGAAGATCCGCTCCACCGCGTCGGCCCCGCGCAGCAGCGCGGCCCGGTTGCGCAGATCGTGCACCGCCCTGGCCGAGAACACCTCCTGCAGCGGCAGGCCCAACAGGTCGGCCGGATCGCGCTTAAGGAACCTCGCCGTGTTGGCGGAGGTTCGCGCCACCAACCAGTCCGCAGTGAGGGAGAGCAGGAAGCCGATGGGTTGGATGGCGCCCAGGATGTGGATGGGCTCACGGTCGCAATTGGTGAGATCGACCTTGTCCGTGCTGTCAGCGATCATGACCACCGGTGCTTTGCGCCTGCCCCGGGGGCGAGCCGCCCGCTCGAGGAACACCGTGCGCGTTAGGCGACCGTCGACAGGACGACGGCTCGCGCCAGCCCTCCCGCGCAGGTGCATGCGCCGGGGCGGCGCGAACGCGACGCCTGCGGGCATCCACCAATCACTCACAGTTATGTTCGCGGGTAACATAGCGGGCGGCGCCCGTCGGTCCACTTGTGGACCCTTTCGGGAGCGGGCTCGTTCGTCCCGCATCCCCGCGGAGACGGCGTCATGACCACCCCGAGCGAAGCCGACCTCGCCGCCAACGAGCTCCTCTCCAAGCTGTCCGTCAGCGACCGCCAGCGCCTGGCCCCGCACATGCTGGCGTTCGACCTGAAGCCGCTCGACATCCTGCAGGCGGCGGGCCAGGAGGTGACGCACACCTGGTTCCCGTGCGGACCGGCGATGGCGGCCTTCTGCGTCGGGACCAACCACAACTCCCTGGCGGTGGAGGTGGCGCTGGTGGGGCGGGAGGGCGCGATCGGCGGGATCGTCTCGAACGGCCGCGTGGCCGCCTACGCCACGGCCCAGGTGCGGTTCGGCGGCCGGTTCCTGCGGGTGAGGACCTCGGCGCTGGAGCAGGCGAAGCTGGACTCCATCACCCTGCGGCACTGGTTCTCGCGCTACTCCGACTGCCTGCTCGCCCAGGTGTTCCAGACCGCCGCCTGCAACGCCACCCACACCATCACCCAGCGCTCGGCCAAGTGGCTGCTCGCCGCCGTCGACCGGACCAAGGGCATCGAGTTCGAGATGACCCAGGAGCAGCTGGCGGAGATGCTGGGCGTGGGCCGCACCTTCGTCACGCGCGTCGTGCGCAAGCTGCGGGACGACGGGGTGATCGCCACCCGGCGCGGCGTCTTCATCGTCAAGGACGAGGCGGCGCTCAGGGCCTCCTCCTGCGCCTGCGCGACGGCGGTGGAGGACCACTTCGACAGCGTGCTGCACGGCATCTACCCACTGGCCTGACGGCTGGCGAGAACGCAGGCAAACCGGACGCTCGGCGGCGGGACGCCCAGCTCCAGCCATGGACAGGCTCGCGGATAGCGGGCAAAACGCGGACATGGGTTGGCGCCACAAGGCGCGCGATGCGCGCGATCTCCTCAAGTTCCTGTACATCCAAAGGACGGGGGGCCTGTCTGCGCCGGACAACCCGCACATGGACGAGGCATCTACGGTAGAGTTCACACGACGGTTGGGCGAGGCGAGGTCCTACGCTGAGTTCGGCTCCGGCGGCTCCACCGTCCTGGCGAGCCGGATCGGCCTTCCCACCGTGTCTGTGGAAAGCGACCGCTTCTACGCCGGGGCGGTGCGGAAGAAGCTTGCGCCCGGGCACAAGGTGGATCTGAGGCCCGTCGACATCGGGCTCACGCGGGAGTGGGGCAATCCCGTGTTCAGGGGCGCTGGCCGCATCGCTATCTGGAAGCGCTATCTGACCGTCATGACCGAGGCGATCGAAGGCCGCGGTTTCCCCGACTTCTGGCTGGTCGACGGGCGGTTCCGGGTCGCGTGCGTCTACCATATCGCGCGTTTGTCGGCGCTCAGGGGCGGGGCTCCCACGACCATCTTCGTCGACGACTACGAGGACCGGCCGCACTACCACCAGATCGAGACGGTGCTCGGCCCACCGATCCGCTATGGGCGGGCTGCGTTGTTCACACTCGCGCAGCCATCGCCGCTTCCAGAAGAGTTGGTGGACGCGAGCCTGTCGGACTACCGCTAGAGGTCGCGCGGGGGAGGCCGGGCGGCGGTTCAGCGTGGCCGCCCAAGCTGCTTAGAAGGCCCGATGCAAGTGCGCCGCTTCCCCCTCAGCCGTCGTTCGCTCCTGTCGGGCGCGCTCGCCATGGCCTCGCCGGCGGCGCCGGCCTGGGCGGCGGCGCCTGAGCGGGACTGGGCGGCGTTGGGCGATGAGGTCCGGGCGGAGATGGCGTGGGCCTGGGGGCACTATCGCCGGCTGGCCTGGGGCAAGGACCAGATCCGCCCGATCAGCGGCGGCTACGGCTCCTTTCCTCTGAAAAGCCGCCACCTGGGCCTCAGCCTGGTCGAGGGCCTGGGGACGCTCTGGGTCATGGGCCTGGACGAGCCGTTCAGGGCCGGCGTGGACTGGGTGAAGGCCGAGCTGGATTTCGACGTCGACGGGGAGCTGTCGGTGTTCGAGACCTCGATCCGCCTGCTGGGCGGCCTGCTGTCGGCGCACCACGCCTGCGGTGATGCTGCGCTGCTCGCCAAGGCGAAGGACCTGGCCGACCGGCTGGCGCCCGCGTTCGACACGCCCACCGGCATGCCCCGCCGGTTCGTCAACCTGAAGACTGGCCAGACGCGCGACGCCATGACCGGGCCGGCTGAAGTCGGGACCTATCTGCCCGAATGGGGTACGCTCGCGCGCCTGACCGGGGAGCGCCGCTACTACGACCTGCCCAAGCGGGCGACCGTCGCCCTGTTCGAGCGCCGGTCGAAAATCGATCTGATCGCGGACGGGATCGACGCGGAGACCGGAGCCTGGACCAGCCGGCGCAGCACGGTCGGCTCCGGGGTGGACAGCTATTACGAATACCTGTGGGACGCTTGGCAGCTGTTCGGCGACGCCGATTGCAAGCGGATGTTCGACACCCTCACCCGGGCCGTGCTGAAGCGCCAGGTCGAGGTGGTGGACGGCCGGCTGTGGATCGCGGACGCCGACTTCCAGACCGGCGCGCGGCTGGACCGGGTGCAGGACGAGCTGGCTTCGTTCTACGGCGGCCTTCTGGCTCAGGGCGGCTGGATGCGGGAAGGGGAAGCCTACACCCTGTCCTGGGCCTCGGTGCAGGACCGTTTCGGCGTCCTGCCGGGCGGCTACGACTACGGCTCGGGCGTCGCGACGGACAAGGCCAATGGGCTGTATCCCGAGCTGGCGGACGCGGCCTTCAACCTGTGGCTCCTGAACCGCGAGACCCGGTGGCGGGAGATCGGGCGCACCCACTTCCTCAACATGAAGCGGTGGAGCAAGGCCCGCTACGGCTACGCCGAGCTTTCCGATGTCGCCGCCGCTCCGAAGACACAGAAGGATCTCTGCCCGGGTTACTGGTGGGCGGAGCAGATGAAGTACTATTACCTGATGTTCTCGGACACGCGGCGGTTCGACTATCGCCGCAATTATCTTTCGACGGAGGGAGCGGTGCTGCAGGGGTTTGTCAGGGGTTGACGTGGCGTAGGACCGCCGCTGCGCGTCGATGCCTTGATGGTCCGTCAGGACTCCACCAGCCTGACGAACCTCTTCCGACCATCCACCAGCTCAAGGCGCCGCGTGTCGTCGCCCATGAGGACTTCATCGTCAGCGGTCGACACCCTCGATGCAGGATTTCGACCCGGATCTTCATGCACAAGGTTCAATAGTTTAATCGCCAGCTCAGGAGGCCGCCTATGAAGGCGACCCAGCCTATGCCGCAGAGGGCGGCGGCGGTGAGCCAGCTCCAGGCCTGGGACAGGCGGGGCGCGCCGGCGCGGGCGACGCGCCAGGCGGTCCAGACGCCGGCCGCCGCCGCGCAGATGGCGAGGACGCCTGCGCCCTCCATGGCGCCGACGAGGGGATCCAGGGCGCCGGTGTAGACCTGGAGCCGGGTGGTCAGGACGGGCTGCACCAGCTGCAGCCATCCGAACAGGTAGATGAGGTCGCGCAGCGCAAGGGCCCGCAGCACCAGCCGCCAGCGCCGCGCCGCCGCGGGAACCTCGCTGCGGGTGCGCTCGCCCCGGCGCAACAGCGGCGACAGCGGCCATAGCGCCAGCGTCCACAGCAGCACGGCCAGGGACGCCGCCAGGATCGCCAGCGTCGGCGGCGCGGCGCGATAGGCGGGAACGGCGCTGAGCACGGTGACCGGATCCTCGCTGTCCAGCACGGTCCGGACGCCGCCCACGCGGGTCAGCGCCAGCTCCTGCGCACCGCCGACCTTGCGCCAGAGCTGCGGGCCCACTTCGCGGAAGACGGCCGGGCCGCTGACCGGGCCGGCGGGAGCGGTGATCGTGCCGTCTGGGTGGGCGGTGATCACGCTCTGGGAGAACAGGTACAGCAGGCTGAGGAAGCCGTGCTCCACCCGGCGGGAGCTTTCGTAGCGGCCGGCGATCTCGCGCGCGTCGGCCGGCGCGGAGGCGAGCGCCGGCGGCTGGACGAGGCTGGCCGCGGGCGCGGGGAAGTAGCGGTCCATGAAGCCGTCCAGCAGGGCCTGGCGGGCGCCGTAGACGGCGTCGCCGGTCCCCCGGCTGTTGAAGCTGTAGAAGATGCCGACCTTCTCCTGCGGCAGCAGGTCGAGCTCGGAATGGAACACCACGGTATCGCCGCCGTGGCCGATCACCAGCCGGCCGTTCTGGGTCGCATGGAAGAAGCCGTGCGCCATCGCGGCGAAGCCCGGCCGCGCCGCCTCGGAGGGGCTCTGCATCAGGGCCGTGGCGGCGGGGCTCAGGATGGTGCGGCCGTCCAGCGAGCCGCCCTGCAGGTTGGCGAGCATGAAGCGCGCCATGTCGGCGGCTGTGGTGGTCACGCTGCCGGCGGGGCGGGTGGCGAGCAGTTCGTAGGCTTGGGGCGCGTCGTCGGCTGTCCGGTACCCCTTGGCGAGCGCGGGCTTGAGGCGGTCGGGCAGCGGCTGCTCGAAGGTGGAGTGCGCCATGCCCAGCGGCGTGAAGATGTGATCTTGGACATACTGCTCGAACGGCTGGCCCGTGACCCGCTGCACGATGTAGCCCGCCAGGGCGGCGCCGTAGTTGGAGTAGGCCGGCGTCTGTCCCGGCGGGAACAGCATCGGCCGGATGTGCTGCTTGAGATACTGCTCTGTCGTCTGCAGGTGGGAGGGGTCGTCGGTCAGGATGTCCTTCAGGCCCTCCTCGAACCCGCCCCGGTGGTTCATCAGGTCGCGCAGGGTGACGGGGCGGCCGTAGGGCTCGGGGATCTTGAAATCCAGGTACGTGTTGACGTCGGCGTCCAGGTTCAGCTTCCCTGCCTGCACCTGCTGCATCACCGCGGTCCAGGTGAACAGCTTGGAGGTGGAGCCCGGCCGGATGAGGGTGGCTGCAGGGTCCATCGGCCGTTTGGCGGCGACGTCGGCGTAGCCATAGCCCTTCTGCAGCAGCACCTGGCCGTCCTTGACGACCACGACCACCGCGCCGGCGATGTGCCCGGCCTTCAGCGCATAGGGGACCATGCCGTCCAGCCAGGCGGAGAGGTCGCCGGCGTCGAGCGTGTGGGACGTCGTGCCGGCGGCGGCGGGGGGCGCCGGGGCGCTGGCCTGGGGCGGGGCGAGCGCCTGGGTGGGCGCGGGCGCCGCCGGGCCGCCGTTTCCCGCGGCGAGCGCGGGGCTCTGGACGGCTAGCGCCGAGGCGAGAGCGGCCGCGGCGGCCGGCAGTCTGCGCATCATCATGACGACCTCTCGTACGGGCGGGCGGTCGCTTGCCGGCCGCGCATCCAAGAGGCTATGCCAGGAGCTGGATGTTCAAAATCAGAAAGTAGTTTCGTGACAAACAAATAATGTGGCGGCTAGCCGGCGGCCTTGCGGCGGCGCCGGGCGGGACGGGGCGCTTCGGGCGTGGTGGGCGCGGGGGCTTCGACGCTGGCAGGGCGGGCGGCGGGCTGGGGTTCGAACGCGGCGCGAATCTGCGACTCCTCGCCAGAGCAGATCGACAGGATCCGGCACGTCCCTTCGCTGGCGACTATGTAGGCGTGCCCCATCCCGCTGTCGAAATAGATCGAGTCGCCCGTCTCCAGGCGCACGGGGGCGTAGAGATCCGTATGCAGCTCCACCGCACCTTCCAGGACGAAGGCGTATTCCTCGCCCGGGTGGCGGATCATCTCGCCGAATTCCTCCAGGCTGCGTGCGCGAACCTCCGCGATGATCGGAACGAAGCGTTTGTGCAGCAGATCGCTGGCGGGATAGATGTGCCCGTAGGTGCTCGTCTCGATGGTGCGGCCGTCGTCGGCGCGGGTCACGCTGCGCCGCCCGGTGATCAGGCCGACCGGCGGGGCGCTGCGGTCGCGGGTGAACAGGCTGCCTATGTCGATGTCGAGTCCGGTGCTGATGCGGGCCAGCTTGTCGTAGGTCAGCGACATCTTGCCGTTTTCGACCTTGGACAGCGTGGAGACGGGCAGACCGGTGCGCTCGCTGACATGGGCAAGGGTCCAGCCCTTCTGCAGCCTAAGGCGCTTCAACGCCTCGCCAGGCTTTGCGGTGGTTTTCAAGCGCCGTGCACTCTTTCGCTCGTTCCGTTCTCCGACCTTAACAGACCCATGCATCCTGCCGCCAGCGCATCGGAGGAGGGCTGCTTGAAAATGCGGCGCCGCGGAAGCAGCGACGGCGCGCCTTCCCTGCGCTATTGCAAAACATTTTCCGTTCTTGATAACCAAGGCGGTGGGCAGCCACAGCGACGTGCGCCGACGGAGAGGTTTTCAAGATGCGGTTCGCGATCAGGGCGCTCGCCTGCGGACTGGCCGCCGCGCTTGTCGCCGCGCCGTCGCAGGCCCAGCCGGGTCCGGAGCTTGCGCCAGCGGCGCCCATCGCGCGGCCGAGCATCGCTCCGGCGACCCCGCCGGGATCGCAGGCCGCCGCGCTCACCCGCACCGACCTTGAGGCGTGGCTCGACGGCTACATGCCCTACGCGCTGCAGCGGGGCGACATCGCCGGCGCCGTGGTCGTGGTGGTCAAGGGCGGCCAGGTCCTGCTGAAGAAGGGCTTCGGCTACGCGGACGTCGCCAGGCGGCTCCCGGTCGACCCCGACACCACCCTGTTCCGGCCCGGCTCGGTGTCCAAGCTGTTCACCTGGACCGCCGTCATGCAGCAGGTCGAGGCCGGCAGGATCAACCTCGACCAGGACATCAACACCTACCTGGATTTCAAGATCCCGCCCTTCCAGGGTCGCCCGGTGACCATGCGCAACCTCGCCACCCACACCGGCGGGTTCGAGGAGGATCTCAAGAACCTCCTGCTCTTCGATCCCAAGGGGCCGCCGCCGCTGGGCGAGGTCCTGAAGGCGCATGTGCCGGCGCGCATCTTCCCGCCGGGCCAAGTTCCGGCCTACTCCAACTTCGGCGCGGCGCTGGCGGGTTACATCGTGCAGCGCGTGTCGGGCGAGCCGTTCGACGCTTATGTCGAGCGCCACATCTTCGCGCCGCTCGGCATGACGCGCGCCAGCTTCCGCCAGCCGCTGCCCGAGGCGCTGCGCCCCCTGATGGCGCAGGGCTACATGGAGGCTTCCGGTTCACCCTCCCGGTACGAGATGGTGGGTCTCGCGCCCGCGGGCAGTTCGGCGGTGAGCGGCGCGGACATGGCGCGCTTCATGATCGCGCACCTGCAGGACGGCGCATACGAGGGTCAGCGCATCCTGCAGCCCGCCACCGCGCGGATGATGCACGGCACGCCGCTGACCACCATCAGCCCGGCGCTGCACCGCATGCTGCTGGGCTTTTACGAGACGAACCGGAACGGCCGCCGCATCATCGCCCATGCCGGCGACACCCAGGTGTTCCACAGCGACCTGGAGCTTTTCCTGGACGATGACGTGGGCCTGTTCGTCTCGATGAACAGCCGGGGCCGGGAAGGCGCCGCCGGCGCCGTGCGCACCGCGTTGTTCGACGGGTTCGCCGACCGCTACTTCCCGGGGCCCGCCGCGGCCGGCCATGTCGGCGCCCAGCAGGCCAAGGCGGACGCCGCCCTGGTGGCCGGCGACTACTGGAGCTCTCGTCGCCCCGACCGCAACTTCATGTCGCTGCTGGAGCTGATCCAGACCACCAGGCTGGGCGCCGACAAGGACGGCCGGCTGGTCTCGGCGGCGGTGCTGGGGCTCAACGGCAAGCCCAAGCGCTTCGAGGAGATCGCGCCCCTGCTCTGGCGCGAGGTGGGCGGCAAGGACCTGCTGGGCGCGAAGCTCGTCGACGGGCGGGTCGCGATGTGGGCCGCCGGCGACGCGGCGCCTTTCGATGTGTTCACCCCCGCGCCCGGATGGCGCAACGGCGCGTGGCTCTGGCCGCTGACGCTGCTGTCGATCGGGGCCCTGCTCCTCACCGCCGTGCTCTGGCCCGTCGCGGCCCTGACCCGCTGGCGGTACGGCGCGGCCTTCACGCTGAGAGGGCCGGCGGCGGTGAGCCATCGACTGGTGCGGGTGGCCGCCGCCGCGGCGGCGTCGCTGATCGCGACCTGGCTCGTGACCGAGGTGGTCATGCTGCAGGCCTTCGCCATCACCTCGGCGCTCGATCCCTGGATCTTCGTCCTGCACCTGCTCAGCGTCGTGGTGCTGCCGCTGGCGCTGGCCGCGGCTGTCTGGAACGCCTGGGTGGTGTGGCGCACCCGGTCAGGCTGGGGCGGCGCGTTCGCCCGGGCCTGGAGCGTGATGATCGCCGCCGCCTGCCTGACGCTCTTCTGGGTCGGGATCGCCTTCCACCTGATCGGCTTCGGTCTCGGTTACTGAGCCGCGCGCCGACGTCTCGACATCAGTTGACAGTTTTCTAAAACCGCATACCGTTTCAATAACAGAAAGCCGCGGCCGCGGGTGTGGGCGAGCCGAAGAGCGACGATCGGGCTCGTGCAAGCAAAAGGGGACTTCACGGATGGCCGCAGGCTGTTTTTCCCGTCGCGCTCTGCTCGCGACGTCCTGTGCGCTCGGCGCGCTTCTCGCGGCGCAGGGGGCGCAGGCTCAAGCCGTCGGCGATCGGGCCTCGGTCCCGTCCGCGGATTCGCTGCCTGAAGTCGTGGTGACCGCGCAGAAGCGGTCGGAGAACCTGCAGGCCGTGCCCGAGCAGGTCACCGTGGTCTCGCACCAGCTGATCGACCAGCTGCACGCGACCAACCTGGCCGATCTCGGCGCCTATGTCCCCGGCCTGGAGGTCACCTCGGGCGGCGTGCCGGGCGAGGTCACCCTCGGCCTGCGGGGGATCAACCCCGTCGCCTCCAACGTCACGGTCGGCACCTACATCGACGACGTGCCGGTCGGCGGCAGCTCGCTCTACTCCAACGCCTCGCTGTATTCGCTGGACCTGCTTCCGTACGACGTCGCGGGCATAGAGGTGCTGAGCGGGCCACAAGGAACGCTGTACGGCGCAAGCACGCTCGGCGGGCTGCTCAAGTACGAGCTGACGAAGCCGGACCTGCATACCTTCAGCGGGCGCATCGGCGGCGATCTGCTGGGGGTGGAGAACGGCGGCGGACCGGGCGGCGGGGCGCGCGCCTCGGTGAACGGTCCGATCCTGCAGGACACGCTGGGGTTCGTCGCCAGCTACGCCTACGAGAACACGCCGGGTTACACCGACAACGTCCAGACCGGGGCGAAGAGCCAGAACGGCGTGCGCCAGCAGGGCGGGCGGCTCGGCCTTTTGTGGCAGCCCAACGCTCAGCTGAAGGTCGATCTGAACGCGCTGTACCAGCAGGTGGACGCCGACGGTCTGGCCGAGGTCGCGCTGGCTCCGACGAGCCTGCGCCCGATCGCCGGCGACCTGAAGGACAACAACTACGCCGCCCAGCCCTTCCACAAGGACATCACCGTCCTGTCCGGCCGCGGCGCCTATGATCTCGGTTTCGGCGACCTGACCTCCATCACGAGCTATGAGACGACCAGCCTGAAGTCGCAGGTCGACTTCACCCCGTACTTCGGCACCCTGGTCGCGGCGGTGGGCGGGCCGAACCCGACGGTCGCGCCGGAAGACCAGAACATCCAGTTGCGGAAGTATACCCAGGAAGTCCGCCTCGCCTCCAAGTCCAACGCCCGGCTGGAATGGCTGCTGGGGGGCTTCGTCACCTACGAGCACAGCAGCCTGACCCAGGTAGTGCCGCTGCAGACCGCAGCCGGGGCGACGATCGCGCCGTTCTCCGCCGCCGCGCTCGGCGGGCTGACCGTCTCCAGCCCGCTGGCGATCGTCTATCTCGGCTCGATCTACCGCGAATACGCCGGCTTCGGCGATTTCACCTGGCATGTGACCCGCCGGCTCGACCTGCAGGGGGGCGTCCGCTACTCGTACAACAGCCAGGACTACCACCAGCTGACCGGCGGTTCGCTCGAGACGCCCCAGAACGTCTACGGGCACTCGAACGATAGCGTCGTCACCTTCAACGTCAGTCCGTCCTACCGCATCGCCAAGGACGTCAACGCCTATCTGCGCTTCGCCAGCGGGTATCAGCCCGGCGGTCCCAACGTGGCCCTTCCCGGCGTGCCGACCTCCGTGTCCTCCGACACGCTGAACCAGTACGAGGTCGGGCTGAAGACCCAGTTGCTGAACCGGCGGGCGACCCTGAACCTCGCGGCCTTCTACAACGAATGGCACAACATCCAGGTCTCGGCCCTCAGCGCCCAGAACATCAGCTACATCGCCAACGGGGGCCAGGCGAAGAGCGAAGGGTTCGACGCCAACGGCTCGATCCTCCTATTGCCCGGCCTGACGCTTGGGGGGACCTTCGACTACACCTATGCCGTCTTCACCAAGGTGCTGCCCGGCAACGGACTTGGCGCGACCGCCGGCAAGCCGCTGCCCCAGACGCCGCGGTTCAGCGGCTCGCTCCAGGCCAACTACGTGCATCCCCTCGTGGCGGACTGGAGCTACGGCCTGGGCGCCGGGTTGCGGCTGCAGGACTTCCGCTATCTCGCCACCAACTACTCCAGCCTCTTCTTCCGTGAGCCGGGCTATGGCGCGCTGGACCTGAACGCCTCGGTCCAGAACGACCGTTACACCGTGCGCCTGTTCGCCAGGAACGTCACGGACACGCGGGCCTACAACGCCTACTCCGCCGCCACGAGCCTGCTCACCGGAACGGTCCCGCAGGTCGAGGGCCTGCTGGTCCAGCCGAGGACGGTGGGCGTGGCCGTCGACGCCCGGTTCTGAGCACGTTCTGCGAAACGGATGTGATGAGCAAGCATATGTCCTCGTTGGCGGCCGTGGCGCTGGATCTGCCGCGTCCCTACCTGCTGTTCCTCGGCGATGTGGAGGAGGCGGGGTTCGCCAAGACGGCGCTCGGCCTGCGCGACTGGGCGGGCGAACTGTGCGTCGGCGAGCTGGCGCTTCCCGGCGCCAAGGTCACGACCGGCCTGCCGCCGCTGACGCCGACGCAGGCGGCTGCGGCCGGCGCGCAGGCGCTGGTGATCGGCGTGGCGAGCATCGGCGGCGCCCTGCTGCCGAGCTGGATCGCCGCCCTGGTCGAGGCGTTGGAGGCGGGGCTGGACCTGATCAGCGGCATGCACACGCCGCTCGCCGCCGTGCCCCAGCTCGCCGCCGCTGCGGAGCGCTGCGGCCGGCGGCTTATCGACGTGCGCTCGCCGCCGCCGAACATCCCCATCGCCAGCGGGCGCAAGCGGAGCGGCAAGCGGCTGCTGACCGTGGGCACCGACTGCGCGCTGGGCAAGAAGTACACGGCGTTGTCGCTCGCCCGCGCCTTCAAGGTGCGGGGTGTGAAGGCCGACTTTCGCGCCACCGGCCAGACCGGCATCCTGATCGCCGGAGGCGGCCTGCCCATGGACGCGGTGGTCGCCGATTTCGAGGCGGGGGCGGCCGAACTGCTGAGCCCGCCGGCGCCGGACGACCATTGGGACGTGATCGAGGGGCAGGGCTCGCTGCTGCACCCTTCCTACGCCGCGGTGTCCCTGGGCCTGCTCCATGGCAGCCAGCCGGACGTGCTGGTGGTCTGCCACCAGCCGGGGCGGACGCACATGCTTGGGCTGGAGCACTATGCGACGCCGAGCCTCGGCGAGACCATCGAGCTGAACCTCAGGCTCGGCGCGCGCACCAGTCCGGCGATCCGCTGCGCGGGCGTGAGCCTGAACACCGCGCACCTGGACGAGGCGGGACGCCAGCGCGCCTTCGCCGCCGCGACGGCCGAGACCGGCCTGCCCGCCGCCGATCCCATGCGCCCGGGCGAAGCCTTCGAGGCGCTGGTCGACGCCTGCTTGGGCGTGGCGGCAAGGTGAGCCGCCGCGTGGCCGCCCCAGCAGCGGACAGCGGTCGATGACCCCGCGGCCCTCCTGGTTCCAGCGCTGGCTCCTGCCCGCCTTCGCCTTCAAGGCGGTGGTGATCGGCGGCGGCTACGCCACGGGCCGCGAGCTGGCGGAGTTCTTCCTGCCCGCCGGGCCCTGGGGCGGCCTCCTGGGGATGCTGCTGGCCACGGTGATCTGGAGCCTGGTCTGCGTCGTCACCTTCCTGTTCGCCCGGGGCACGGCCAGCGACGACTACCGCACCTTCTTCGGCCATCTGCTCGGGCGGTTCGGGATCAGCTTCGAGGCGGCGTACCTGCTGTTCCTGATCCTGGTGCTGGCGGTGTTCGGCGCGGCGGCGGGCGCCATCGGGCAGGCGGTGTTCGGCTGGCCCGGGCTGGCGGGCACTCTGCTGCTGATGGGGCTGATCGCGCTCGTCACCACCTATGGCGACCGGGCGGTGGAGCGTTTGTTCAAGTACGTCTCCATCCTGCTCTACGCGACCTATGCGGCCTTCCTCCTCCTTTGCCTCGGCCGGTTCGGCGGGGGCATAGCCGCGGCCTTCTCGCGCCCCGTCCCGATCGGGCCCAGCTGGGGCGTGGGCGGCCTCACCTATGCGGGCTACAACATCATCGGCGCGGTGGTCGTCCTGCCGGTGGTGCGCCACTTCACCTGCCGGCGCGATGCGGTGGTGGCGGGGTTGGTCTGCGGCCCCCTGGCCATGCTGCCGGCCGTATTGTTCTTCGTGTGCATGTGCGCCGACTACCCGGCGATCGGCCAGGCGACCCTGCCGTCCGACGTGCTGCTGCGCCAGCTGCGGTTGCCGGCTTTCCACCTGCTGTTCCAGGGCATGATCTTCGCCGCCCTGCTGGAGAGCGGGACCGGCTTCGTGCACGCCGTCAACGCCCGGCTCGCCCACAGCTGGACCCGGTGGCGGGGCGGCCCGATGCCCCGGCCCGTGCGGCTCGGCGCGGCGCTGGCGCTTCTGGTCGGCTCGGTGTTCGTGGCGGGCCGGTTCGGCCTCGTGACGCTGATCGCCAAGGGCTACAGCCTGCTCGGCTGGCTCTTCCTGGCCGTCTACGTCCTGCCGCTGCTGACGCTCGGCGTCTGGCGGCTGAGCCGGCGCACGCCGCGGCGCGCCGCGGCGGCCTCTGTGCCGGACCCGGCCTGATGCGGCCGTCTCCCATCGATCCTCATCCTTCCGAGGAGCCATGACGAGCCTCGCCTCGACGTCGCGCATCCTGCTGGCCGCGCTCCTCGCTTGTGCGCTGGCGCCCGCCGCCCGGGCGCAGGGCCGCCCGGCGCATGACTTCACGCTCGCCCAGGTGCTGAGCGCGCCGTTCCCGTCCGACCTGACCGCCGCGCCCGCTGAGGGGCGCGTGGCCTGGGTGTTCGACGACAAGGGAACGCGCAACGTCTGGGTCGCCGAGCCGGCGCCCGGCGGCGGCTATCGCAGCCGGCCGATCACCCGCTTCTCCGGCGACGACGGTTTCGACCTTGGCGAGATCAGCTGGGATGGGCAGGGGCGCGCCGTCGTCTTCACCCGCGGCGGCAGCCTGGAAGGCGGCGGCCCGGTCAACATCATGAGCCTGGCGTCAGGGCCGCCCGCGCAGACCCTGTGGGCGGCCTCCCTAGACGGCGCCCCGCCGCGCGAGATCGGGCCCGGGCATGGCGCCGCCGTCTCGCCCCGGGGCGACGTGGTCGCCTACCTGTCCGGCGGCCAAATCTGGAGCGCGCCCCTGCGCGGCGGCGCGCCCAGTCAGCTGATCCAGGATCGTGGCGAGGCGTCCTCGCTGAGCTGGTCGCCGGACGGGTCGCGCCTAGCCTTCGTCAGCACCCGGTCCGACCACAGCCTGATCGGCGTCTATGACATGGCGAGCCACGCCATCGCCTGGATGACGCCGAGCTTCGACACCGACCAGGCGCCGGAATGGTCGCCCGACGGCCGCCGCCTCGCCTTCGTGCGCGTGCCGGCCGGGGCGGAAGGCTTCTTCCTGGAGCGGCGCCGGGGCCAGCCCTGGTCGATCTGGACGGCCGATGCGACCACCGGGCGAGGCCGCCAGCTGTGGGCGGCGGATGCGGGCCGGGGCAGCGTCTTCCACCCGGTCCTCAGCGACCGCGTCCTGATGTGGACGGCGGGGGACCGGATCGTCTTCCCCTGGGAGCGGACCGGCTGGGCCCATCTCTATTCCATCCCGGCCGGCGGCGGGACGCCCCAGGAGCTGACCCCCGGGGCCTACGAGGTCTTCAACACCACCCTCAGCCCCGACCGCGCGCGCATCGCCTACTCCGCCAACGTGGACGAGACCGACCGGTGGCGCCTGTGGGAGGTGTCCGCGACAGGCGCAGGCGCCCCGCACCGCCTGACCCGCGGCCCTGGCGTCGAGGACTACCCGACCCTCGCCAGCGACGGCCAGCTGTTCGCCCTGCACGCCACCGGGCGCGATCCGATGCGCCCGGTGCACGTCGCCGGCGGTGCGCAGGTCGACCTGGCTCCGGGCGGCATCCCGGCGGACTTCCCCGCCGCCCGCCTGGTGGAGCCCCAGCCGGTGGTCTTCACCGCCGCAGACGGACTTGCGGTGCACGGCCAGCTGTTCCTGCCGCCGCCGGGCCGACGGCGGGCGCACGGGCCGGCCATCCTGTTCTTCCATGGCGGCCCGATCCGCCAGATGCTGCTCGGCTGGCATCCTATGGACGCCTATTCCTTCATGTACGCCATGAACCAGTACCTGGCGAACGAAGGCTATGTGGTGCTGTCGGTCAATTATCGCGGCGGCATCGGCTACGGCCTCGACTTTCGCGAACCGCTGAACTTCGGCGCCGGCGGCGCCAGCGAACTGAACGACATCCTGGGCGCGGCGCTGTACCTTCGCACCCGCAGCGACGTGGACCCGGCGCGCATAGGCATCTACGGCGCCAGCTACGGCGGGTTGATGACGGCGCTCGGCCTCTCGCGGGCGTCGGGCCTGCTGGCGGCCGGGGTGGACTATGCCGGCGTTCACGACTGGCGGGCCATGCTGCCGAACCTAGCCCAGGCCGGCGCCCCGGCCGGGGCGGCGCAGCTGGCCTTCGACTCCTCCGCCATGGCCACGGTCGACAAGTGGCGCTCGCCCGTGCTGGTCGCCCACGCCGACGACGATCGCAACGTTCCCTTCTCGCAGTCGGTGGAGCTGGTGACCGCGTTGCGCAAGCAGGGGGTGGACGTGGAGCAGCTCGTCATCCCCAACGAGATCCACGATCTTCTGCGCCAGCAGTCCTGGCTGAGCTTCCTCGGCGCGACCGACGACTACTTCGACCGCCATCTGATGGCGCCGCGGCCGTGAGGGCGGCGCAGCCCGGCCTGCTGGCGCGCTTCCGGCGCGCGCTTCTGCTGCTCGCTGCGGCGGGACTGGCCGCGCCGGCCGCCGCCGCGCCGCCCGCCCGGAACCTGACCGCACAGAACCTGACCGCACAGAACCTGACCGCTCAGGACCTGGGATCGTGGCTCGACGGCATGATGCCCTACGCCCTGCAGCGGGGCGACGTGCCGGGCGCCGTGGTGGTGGTGGTCAAGGACGGCCAGCCCCTGTTCGCCCGCGGCTACGGCTACGCCGACGTGGCGACGCGCCGGCCGGTGGACCCGGCGGCCACCCTGTTCCGCCCCGGCTCCATCTCCAAGACCTTCACCTGGACCGCGGTGATGCAGCTGGCCGAGGCAGGCCGGATCGACCTGGACCGCAACGTCGAAGACTACCTCGACTTCAGGCTCCCCGCCGCCTTCGGCCGGCCGGTGACGATGCGCAACCTGATGACCCATTCGGGTGGGTTCGAGGACGTGTCCAAGGGCCTGATCCTCTACGACCCGCACCGCAACATCCCGCTGCGCCAGGCATTGGTGGGCGACATGCCCCGGCGCATCTATCCGCCCGGGACGACGCCGGCCTACTCGAACTGGGGCGCGGCGCTGGCGGGCTACATCGTCCAGCGGGTGTCGGGCGAGGCATTCCCGGACTACATCGAACACCACATCCTGGCGCCGCTGGGCATGGCGCACGCCAGCTTCCAGCAGCCGTTGCCTCGGGCGCTGGCCGGCGACATGGCCAAGGGCTACCTGCTCGGCTCCGCGCCCCCAAAGCCGTTCGAATACATCCCGGCCGCGCCGGCCGGGGCGCTCGCCGCCTCGGGCGAGGATATCGGCCGCTGGATGATCTGCCAGCTGCAGGACGGCGCTGCGCCCGGCGGCCGCATCCTGCAGGCCGGAACGGCGCAGGCGATGCACAGCCCGCAGTTCCGCCCGATCCCAGGCCTGCAGGCCATGGCGCTCGGCTTCTACACCGAGCCGGGGAACGGCCGGCGGGTGATCGCGCACATGGGCGACACGGAGCTGTTCCACAGCGACATGCACCTGTTCCTCGACAACAGGGTCGGGCTGTTCGTCTCGCTGAACGGGGGCGGCAAGGGCGATGCGAGCTACGCCATCCGAAAGGCGCTCTACCGCGGCTTCCTCGACCGCTACTTTCCCGCGCCGGCGGCGGCGCAGGTCCCCCCGACCTGGCCGACGGCGGTCGCCGACAGCCGCACGCTCGCCGGCCTCTATGTCAGCACCCTGCGCAACGATGGCAGCTGGCGTCGGCTGCCCGAACAGCTGCTCGGCCAGGTGAAGGTGAGCGCGGACAAGGACGGGGTGCTGAGCGTCGCCTCCATGAAGGGCTTGGCCGGCCAGCCCCTGCGCTGGCGGGAGACGGGGGCGTTCCGGTACCAGGAGGTCGGCGGCGTCCACCGCCTCGCCGCCGTGGTGAAGGACGGCCGCCCGGCGCTGCTGGCCGCCGACGACTTCCCGCCGGTGGAGGCGCTCACGCCGGTGTCGCCCTGGCGCTCGGCGAGCTGGAACCTGCCCCTCCTGCTCCTCAGCCTCGCGGTGCTCGTCTGCGGCGCGGCGAGCTGGCCGATCGGCGCCCTCGCGCGCCGACGCTACGGCGCGGCGCCCATGCGCGCCGGCCGTTCAGCCTGGCTGTACGCCGCCACCCGCATGGCCTGCGTCGTCGACCTGGTTCTCGCCGCAGGCTGGATCGTGTTCCTGCAGCAGGCGGGCGGCGACCTGGACTTCATGGGCGCGCGCAGCGACGGTGTCCTCCGGGCGCTGGAGGCGGTCGGCTGGATCGGCGTGGTGGGCGCCGTGGCCGCACTGCTGAACCTTGCGGCGGCGGCCGCCGACCCGACGCGAAGCCTCTGGGGCAAGCTCTTCGCCCTGCTGGTCGCCTGCGCCTGCGCGGCGTTCGTCTGGTTCGGCTTCAGCCTGCACCTGTTGGACAGCGGCCTGGCTTACTGAGGCGGTGTGAGATGCTCGAGCTGACGGTCGCGACCGAAGACTTCCCCATGAAGACGCCCTTCGCCATCACGGGGCGCGTCTTCACCACCATTCAGAACGTGGTGGTGCGGATCAGCGATGGCCGCCACGTCGGCCGGGGCGAGGCCGCCGGCGTCTACTATCTGCGTGACGATGTCGCCAACATGCTGGAGATGCTGGAAGGCGTGCGCGCCGAGGTGGAGGCGGACGTGACCCGCGAGGCGCTGCAGCGCCTGCTGCCGCCCTGCGGCGCCCGCAACGCCCTGGACTGCGCGCTTTGGGAGCTTGAGGCCGCGCGCGTCGGCCGGCCGGTCTGGGCGCTCGCCGGCCTGGAGGCGCCACGCCCCCTGACCACCACCTTCACCGCCGGCGCCGCCGCGCCGGAGGCGATGGTGGAGACCGTCGAAGGCTTCGCCGACGCCACGGCCATCAAGCTGAAGCTCACCGGCGAGGTGGAGCTCGACATCGCGCGGGTGGAGGCGGTCCGCCGCGCGCGGCCCGGCGTCTGGCTCGGCGTCGACGCCAACCAGGGCTACAGCCTGGAGGCGCTCCAGGCCGTCCTGCCCGCCTTCGTGCGCAGCGGGGTGGCGCTGGTGGAGCAGCCGCTGCCCCGTGGGCGGGAGGCGGAGCTCGACGGCTTCGTCTCGCCCATACCCCTGGCGGCGGACGAGAGCGCGCTGTCCTGCGCCGACCTGAGCGCGCTGGTCGGGCGCTTCCAGGTCGTGAACATCAAGCTCGACAAGTGCGGCGGCCTCACCGAGGGCCTGGCCATGGTCGAGGGCGCCAGGGCCTTCGGCCTGAAGATCATGGTGGGCAACATGATGGGCACCAGCTGGGCGACGGCGCCGGCCTTCATCGTCGGCCAAGCCTGCGACGTGGTGGACCTGGACGGTCCGGCCCTGCTCGCCGCGGATCGCGCGCCCGGCGTGACCTACCGGGCCGGCGAGATCTGGTGCGGCGACGCGGTGTGGGGCCGTGGCGAACGGGTGGGCGCAGCGGCGCTCCGCTCCCGACCGGCGCGGTGACGGCAGAGGAGGGGCGGATGGGCAACCGGTTCTGGGCGGCGGCCCTGCTCTGCGCGGCGGCGGCGATCCCGCCAGCTAAGGCCCTCGCCGCGCCGCCGGCGGACGTCGACGCCTACGTCGGGCAGGCCATGCGGGCTTTCGGGGCGCCCGGCGCCGCCCTGGCCATCGTGGAGGACGGCCGCACCGTCTTCGCCAAGGGCTATGGCGTGCGCAGGCTGGGCTCGCCCGAGCCGGTGGACGTGCACACCACCTTCCCGATCGGCTCGGAGAGCAAGGCGTTCACCGCCGCCGCGCTGGCCGTCCTGGTCGATCGCGGCAAGCTCGCCTGGAGCGACCGGGTGGCGGACCGGCTGCCCGGCTTCGCCATGCATGACCCCTATGTCACCGCCCACATGACGGTGCGGGACCTGTTGACCCACCGCAGCGGCCTGAGCCTCGGCGAAGGCGACCTCCTGATCATCCCAGGCACGTCGCGCGGCCGCGCCGACCTGGTCCACGCGTTGCGCTACCTGCCGGCGGCGACGGGCTTCCGCGAGAGCTTCGCCTACGACAACATCCTCTACGTCGTGGCGGGCGCCCTGGTGGAGGCGGTCTCCGGCCAGCGGTGGGAGGACTTCGTCCGCGCCAACATCTTGCAGCCCGCGGGCATGGCCGACACCCAGCCCATCTACAGCCCCGGCGCGCCCGACGCCGTGGCCCTGCACGCCCGCACCGCCGGCCCGATCCGCGGGGAGGGCCCGCAGACGGTGCTGCCCACCCCGAAGGGCTTCTTCGAGGGCGTGGGTCCCGCCGGCGCGATCAGCGCCAGCGCTGCGGACATGGCCCGCTGGATGGCGGTGCAACTCGCCCACGGCGCGCTACCCGGCGGCGGCCGGCTCTGGAGCGAGGCGGAGGCGGAGGAGATGTGGCGGCCCCAGGTGGTCGTGCCGGTGGAGCCGGGCAAGTTCCCCGGGCCGCTCGCCGCCATGAAGCCTGACCTGCAGGACTATGCCCTCGGCTGGTTCGTGGAGGATTATCATGGCCACGTGCTGATCGAGCACTCCGGCGGCGTGTTCGGCGGAATCGCCATGCTGTACCTGATCCCGGAGAAGAAGGTCGGCATATCCTTCACCGTCAACTCCGAGGACAGCGGCGCACGACGCGCCGTCATCTCCCACCTTTTGGACGAATACCTCGGCCTCCCTCAGACCGACTGGATCGCCGCGCTGAAGACGGTCCGCGCGGAGCAGGTCGCCAAGGCGCAGGCGGCGCTGAAGGCGGCGCCGGCGGTGGAGCAGGGCGGTGCGCCGCCGGCCCTGCCGCTCGGCCGCTACGCTGGGCGCTACCAGGATCCCTGGTACGGCGCCATGACCGTGGCCGAGGCCGGCCCTGGCCGCCTCTCCATCCGCTTCGACGAGACCCCGGGCATGAGCGGCGGCCTCCAGCCGCTCGGCGGCCAGCGCTTCCGCGCCCATTGGGGCGACCGGAACATCGAGGACGCCTACGTCGACTTCACGGCGAACGGGCAGGCGGCGACGGGCGCGACGATGAAGCCCGTGTCGCCGCTCGCCGACTTCAGCTTCGACTACCAGGACCTGCACTTCACCAAGGCGGAAGGAACCGGACGATGATGCAAAGGCGCCTTCCACGCCTGGCCTGCGCGGCGGCGGGGCTCGCCGCGGCGCTGGTCGCCGGCGCCGCAGCGGCGGCGCCCGGCGACGCCGCCCTGATGGCGCGGGTGAAGCGGGTGCTGGCGGCCACGCCGCTGGTGGACGGGCACAACGACCTGCCCTGGGAAATCCGCGACCGCTTCCATTCCCGGCTTGATCAGGTCGATCTGTCCAAGGACACCTCGAGCCTGCCCCATCCCGACGGGCCGCCGCTGATGACCGACATCCCGCGCCTGAGGGCCGGAGGCGTCGGCGGCCAGTTCTGGTCGGTGTGGATCCCGGTCGAGGTGACCGGGCCGCCGGCGGTGGAGACCACCATCGAGCAGATCGACCTGGTGAAGCGGATGGCTGCGGCCTACCCCAAGGACTTCCAGATGGCCTACACCGCCGAGGACGTCTGGAAGGCCCATCGCGCGGGGCGGATCGCCTGCATGATCGGCATCGAGGGCGGCCACCAGATCGACGCCTCCCTGCCGGTGCTGCGCCAGATGTACGCCCTGGGCGTCCGCTACATGACGTTGACCCACGCCAAGAACACGCCCTGGGCCGACTCGGCCACGGACAACCCAGAGCATCACGGGCTGTCGCCGTTCGGCCGCACCCTGGTCGGCGAGATGAACCGGGTCGGCATGCTGGTCGATCTGAGCCACGTCTCGCCCGACACCATGCGGGCGGCGCTTGAGGTCAGTCAGGCGCCGGTGATCTTCTCCCACTCCGGCGCGCGGGCGCTCGTCGACCACCCCCGCGACGTGCCCGACGACGTGCTGCGCCTGGTGGCCGGCAACGGCGGGGTGGTGATGGTGAACTTCTACCCGGGCTACGTCACCCGCGCCCGCGAGGTCTGGGACGCCGAGGCGGCGGCCGAGAAGACGCGCGAGAACGCCCCGCCGCTCGGCGGCCTGTACATCGGCCAGCCTGAGCGGGCCAAGGCGGCGTTCGAGGCCTGGCAGGCGGCCCATCCGGCGCCGGTGGTCACCGTCAGCGAAGTCGCCGACCACATCGACCACATCCGCCAGGTCGCCGGCGTCGACCACGTGGGCCTGGGCTCCGACTTCGACGGGGTGCCCGATACGCCCCAAGGGCTGGACGGCGTCGACAAGTTCCCCGCCGTGCTGGTCGAGCTCGCCCGCCGCGGCTGGAGCGACCAGGACCTGGCCAAGGTGGCCGGCGCCAACGTGCTGCGCGCCATGCAGACCGCCGAAGCGGTCGCCCGCCGCCTCCAGCAGACGCGAGAGCCGGCCAGGTAGGCCCTGGCGGAGCCTGGCCGTTCGGGAGCCCGCGGTCGCAGCGAACCCCTGCTTTGACAGGCGGCGCAACCCGGGCGTTCGTGTCGAGGTCGGCCTGCCCGCCGCCCCGCGGCCTGACGTCGAAAGTCTCGGCGCATCATGGGACGCCGGTGCGCGATCACCGCTGATTCGGGGGGGCCGCGCTTGAGCTTCCAGCGGCCGGCGTGGCGGGCTCTCCGTACAGAGCGCCACGACCATCGGTGGCGATGTAGACGCGGCCAGGGCGTCTCGGATCGCCGGCGACGGCGCGCAGGCGCTGGCCCCAGCGGTGGGCGTCGTCGTTCAGCCGCGTCCAGCTGGCCCCGTCGTCGCCTGAGCGCCAGACGGCGATGAGGCCGTCCCGCGCGGCGATGGCGTAGGCCGCCGGCGCGGCGCCGGGCTGGAGCGGGGCGCCGAAGCTGAAGGCCTTGACCGCCGGGGCGGCGCCTAGCCGGGTGAAGCGGCGGCCGCCGTCGGTCGAGCGGTACAGGCCGGCGCGGCAGGCCAACCACAGCTCTCCGGCGCGGCCGGGCCGGGCCAGCAGCGGGAAGGGCGCCTCACGCCCGCTTGGCGCATCCGCGGCGTCGAGCGGCGGCAGGGCCGCCTCCACCGGGTGGAAGCTCAGCCCGCGATCACGGCTTTCGAACAGCCGCCGCCCGGCGAAGTCCAGGGCGTAGACCCGCGCCGGGTCCACCGCGTCCGGGATGGGCCGGACGCCCTGGGGTACGCCTCGCGCCGCCCGCCACGTCGCGCCGTGGTCTAGGCTTATCATCGGCGTCGGCGTGGCGAGCAGGAAGGCGCCCCCGTCGGCGGTGAGGGTGATGGCGGCGTCTCCCGGCGGGGTGGGTGGGACCAGCGGGGTCCAGCTCGTGCCGCCGTCGGCCGACCAGGCTAGCCGCGGGCCGGGCGGCCCCGGCTCCCGGGTGACCTCGGGCGTCCCCGCGCGCACGACGACTCCCGGCGCCAGGGGGGCCGAGGCGATCACGTCGGTGTTGCCGAACACGGGGTGGGTGAACTGCAGGCGGGGCGAGGCCGCCAAATCCAGGTGGGTGAAGCCGGAGATGTCGCCGAAGCCGGACAGCAGCGGCGCCCCGCCCGCCGGGCTGTGCAGCGTGATCACCGCGGTCTGCTCGATGCCCTTCACCCAGGGCCGCCAGGTCAGGGTGCGGCCCCGGTCTGCGTCGGTCAGGCGCTCGACCCCGTACAGGGTGGCGCCGGTGCCATAGACCGCGTGGTCGGAATCGAACGGGTCGATGGCCAGGGCGCTGATCCACCAGCCGAACCGGGCCTCAGGTTGGCCCCAGAGCAGGAAAGGCGTAGCCGAGACCTCGCGCCGGCTGAGGGGGACGAGGTCGCGCCAGTGCTCGCCGCTGTCGGTCGAGCGCCAGATGGCGTCGCCGGGCCGCCAGCGGTCGGCGGAGGCGACCATCGCCACGCCTGGGCGGGACCGGTCCAGCGCCAGGCCGATGTAGCCGCCCTCGCGCCCGGGCGTCCGGTCCGGGGTGATGTCGCGCCAGGCGCCCGTGCGGGTGTCGAGCCGCCAGACCGCCCCCCTGTGGATGCCGTTCGGGCCCATGGCGTCGGCGTAGGTGACGAACAGCCGGCCCTGGTCGTCCAGGGCGGCGTGCATGGGCAGCAGGCCGGCGTCCGGCCCGCCGGGCACGGGCCGCCAGCTGGCGCCGGCGTCGTCGGAACGGAACAGGTGGCGCGGGCCCGGATCGGCCACGCCGGCGAACAGGGTGCGGGTGGGGCGCCCCGCGCCGGCCGGGAAGGGCGCGAACAGCACGAAGCTGATCCCGGCGCGGGCGTCGTTCCGGCCGGGGCCGTGGGCGAGGGGCTGGACCGGCAGGCCGGGCGCGGGGCCCCAATGCGCCCCGCCGTCGGTGGAGCGCTGCAGCCCGTCGTAGCGCGAGCCGAAGTACAGCACCCGCGTGTCGGACGGGTCCACCGCCAGGCGCTCGCCCAGGCCCCGCCCGTCCTCGTTGCCGCCCATGCGGAAGGTGACCGGCGTCACGCGCCAGTGCGCCCCCCGGTCGGCGGAGCGCAGCATGGCGGCGCCCTGACGCCAGGACTCGCCCACCGCCATGTAGACGACGTCAGGGTCCTTCGGGTCGGGGGCCACGCTCTCCACCCCGAACCAGCTGGCCTCGGCGAAGCTGTCCTCCAGCGGAACCCATCGTTTCGTCCGGGCGTCGACCCGGTACGCGCCGCCCATGTCGGATCGGGCGTAGGCGAGGCCGCGCTCGACCGGGCTGAAGACCACCTGCGGGATGTACCCGCCGCCGCCCACCGTCACGCTGCGCCAGACGTAGTCCGCAGCCGCCCGCGCCGGGGCGGTGAGGAGCGCGCCTGAGGCGATGGCCGCCAGCACGGCGCGGCTCAGCCAGGATACCATCGCTTTCCCCCTCTTGTTAGCGCAACCATTATCATTCTACTCTCGGAGGGAAAGTGCGGGCGCGACAGACGCCCGAGCCAGGGAGAGTCGGATGCCGGTCCTGGATCGCCGCGCGTTCATGAGCGGCATGGCGGGGCTGGGCGGCCTCTCCAGCCTCGCGGCCTCAGGGCCTCCCGATCCCTTCAAACCCGATTGGGGCTCGCTCCAGGCCGGCTATCGCGCGCCGGACTGGTACGCCGACGCCAAGTTCGGCATCTGGGCGCACTGGAGCGCCCAGTGCGTGCCGGAGTTCGGCGACTGGTACGGCCGGCTGATGTACAAGCAGGGCGATCCCTTCTACGACCATCACGTCAAGACCTACGGCCATCCCAGCCGCTTCGGCTTCATGGAGATCGAGAACCTCTGGCGCGCCGAGAACTGGCGGCCGGAGGAGCTGATGGACCTCTACGTCAAGGCAGGCGCGAAATACTTCGTCAGCCTGGCGTGCCATCACGACAACCTGGACACCTACGCCTCCAAGCACCACAACTGGAACAGCCTGCGGGTCGGACCCCGGCGCGATATCGTCGGAACCTGGGCCAAGATCGCCCGGGCGCGCGGCCTGCGCTTCGGGGTGAGCAACCACGCCTCACACGCCTGGCACTGGTGGCAGACGGCCTACGGCTACGACGCCGAAGGCCCGCTGCAGGGTGTGCGCTACGACGCCTATCGCCTGCGCAAGGCCGACGGCGCGGGCAAGTGGTGGGAGGGGCTGGACCCGCAGGAGCTCTATACCGGGCCGCACTACGTCATCCCGGACGGCGTGACCTCGATCAAGGCGGCGAACGCCTGGCACGACGCCCACGACGGCGCCTGGTGGGAGACGGGTCCGCCGGACGATCCGGCCTATGTGCGCCAGTGGCTGGCCCGCGCCGTCGACCTGACCGACAGCTACGATCCCGATTTCGTCTACTACGACGACACCGAGCTGCCGTTCGGCGCGGCGGGGCTGGAGGCGGTGTCGCACTACTACAACCGCGCCCTGCAGCGGCGCGGCGTGGTCGACGTGGTGGTCACCGGCAAGAAGATCCAGGCCCAGCACAAGGGCGCCATCGTCGAGGACTTCGAGCGCGGCGCGGCCGACGAGATCCGGGCCGAACCGTGGCAGACCTGCACCTGCATCGGCGACTGGCACTATAACCGCGCCCGCTACGACAGCCACAGCTACAAGACCGTGCCCCAGGTGGTGCGCATCCTGGCCGACGTGGTGTCCAAGAACGGCAACCTGCTGCTGTCCATCCCGCTGAGGGGCGACGGGACGATCGATCCGGACGAGCACGCCTTCCTCGACGGCATGGCCGCCTGGATGGGGCGGAACGGCGAGGCGATCTACGGCGCGCGGCCCTGGCGGCGCTTCGGCGAGGGGCCGACCCGCGCCAAGGCCGGCATGTTCAGCGAGCAGGCCCTGGCCTACACCGAGGCGGACGTGCGCTTCACCGCCACGGGCGGCGCCCTCTACGCCATCATGATGGCGCCGCCGCGGGGGCGCGAGGCGGTGATCGCCAGCCTGCCGGCGGGCGGGCCGCAGGTGGCCCGGGCGGAGCTGCTCGGCTTCGATGGCCCGCTCCAGATCGCCCAGGACGCCGCGGGCCTGCGCGTGCGCCTGCCGGAGCAGCCGTTGGGCGAGGTCTATGTGCTGCGGCTGTCAGGGGCGGGGTTGACGGCCTGAGTTTTCGGCGAGGGGTGGGGATGCCCCCTCAGCGGCCCACCACCTGCATCACCCGGCGAGGATCGCCGGCCGGGCTCGCGTCTCCGGAGACCTCGAGCCTGCCCGCCTTGTCGTCCCAGTGCAGGCGCGTCTCGCTGTAGCCGCCCTTGTGCTCGTAGGCGTAGGTCCTGCCGTCGTCGTTGTAGAGCGTGAAGTCGCCGTCCGCGCCGGGATAGACCTTAACCGCCGCCAGCTTCTGCACGGGGATGGTGTTCTGCACCGCCTCGCCCACCGGCACGATCGAGCCGGCGCGCACGAACAGGGGCAGGGTGTCGATCGGCGCCGCCGCCTGGATAGTCTGCCCGCCGGCGTAGCGCCGGTTGGTCCAGTAGTCGTACCAGTCGCTTCCCGCCGGCAGGTAGACCGCCCGCGAGGTCGCGCCCTGGTCGGTGACCGGGGCCACCAGGAAGGCAGGGCCGAACATGTACTCGTCGCCGAGGTCCTTCACCCGCTCGTCGCCCGGGAAGTCCATCCACAGGGCGCGCATGAAGGGCGCGCCGGTGTCGTAGGTCTTGCGGCCAAGAGAATAGGTGTAGGGCAGCAGCGCGTAGCGCAGCTTCAGGTACTTGGCCAGGATCGGCTCGGCCTGCTTTCCGTAACCCCAGATCTCCACCACCTTGCGGCTGCCGTGCACGCGCATGGTGGGCAGGAAGGTCCCGTATTCGAACCAGCGGGTGAACAGCTCGGGATAGTCATCGTAGTTGGCCACCACGTCGCGCGCGTCGGAGGGGTCGAGCAGCGGCGGGTGTGGCGGGCGATGGGTGGCTGGCAGGTACTGCCAGCCGCCGATGTCGTTGCCCCAGTAGGCGAAGCCCGAGGCGGTGTAGTTCAGGCCCGTCGGCACCTGGCGCTTCAGCGCATCCCAGGTGGGGAAGATGTCCGAAGACCAGAACAGCGTCCCGTTGCGCTGGGCGCCCAGGTAGGCGGCGCGCGAGAGGATCAGGGCGCGCTGGCCCGGGCGGTCGCGCCGCAGGCCCTCATAGACCCCTTGGGTGTGCAGCAGCGGGAACAGGTTGTGGAACCGCTGGCCCGAGCCGATGGAGAAGAAGGAGCCGTCAGGCACAAGGTCCGGCTCGGTCTCGTCCAGCCAGAAGGCGTCGAAGCCTTTCGAAACGAAGTTTTCGCGGATCTCCTTCCAGTAGAAGTCTCGCGCGGCCGGGTTGGTGCTGTCGATCAGGGCGCCGGCCCGATCGTTACGCACGGGCAGGCCGTAGGTGGGCGCGCCATCGGCGTTCTTCATCAGCCAGCCGTTTTTGGCCATCATGTCGTAGAAGCGGCCGTCGGACTGGAAGCGCGGCCAGATCGAGATGATGTCCTGGAAGCCCATGTCATGGAGCTTCCTGTTCATCGCCGCTGGATCGGGCCATTGGACCGGGTTCATGTCGAACTGGCCCATCTTGGTCCAGTAGAACCAGTCGATCACCATGACGTCGGCGGGATAGCCGCGCTTGCGATAGCCCTCAGCGGCGTCCAGCACCTCGGCCTGGGTTTCGTAGCGCTGCTTGGACTGGATGTAACCGAACGCCGCCTTGGGCGGGATCGGCGTGGCGCCGGTCAGGAGGCGGTAGCCGGCGTAGATCTCGTCCGGGGTGGCGCCCGCGATGACGAAGAAGGAGACGCGTTCACCCACCTGGCTCTGCCACAGGGTGCGCCCGTTGATGCCGGGGGAGACGTGGGTGTCCGACGGGTTGTCCCAGACGATGGCGTAGCCCCTGTCGGTGACCATGACCGGGATGCAGACCGTCTCGCCGGCTGGGACGTCGTAGTCGTGCCGGCAGTCGATGGTGCGGCCCTTCAGGTCGAGCCGCCCTTCCTGGTTCTGGCCCAGACCGTAATAGTGCTCGTCGTCCGGCGCGGTGAAGGTGGCGCCCACGCGGAAGGTCTTCTCGCCCTGCACCGTGTGCGGGCTCATCTCCCAGCCGGTCATGTCGACCAGCACCCGCCCGTCCGCGGCCTTCACCTTCAGGCTGACCGGGGGCGGGGAGGCGATGGCGAAATACTTCTCCACCGGCGAGGGCGGCCCGGGCGGCAGGGCGGGGGCGACCTCGACGCTCAGCCGCGCCGAGCGGAACACGTCGCCGTCCGCGCCCGTGGTGTGGCTGAGGGCGGCGGTCGGCCGGGCGACGAAGCCGTAGCCGGGCGCGCCTTCGGCCTCTGCGCGGGAGGTGGAGAGCGTCACGCGCACGATGTTGGGGGCGTAGGCCTCCACCGACACGACCGAGCCGTTACGCTCGGTCGCCTCGGCGTGGACCGCCGCAGGCGCCAGCGCGCCGAGCGCCGCCGTCGCCACCAGAGCCATCCTGGACCGGGCCGCCATCGCGCCGAATCGCCTACAAGCCACCCGAGCCTCCCCACGCGTATTCGACGTCTACGTCGAAGAGATTGTGCAGCCCGTAGCGCGACATGACGCAGAGGCTGTCGCTGTTTGCGATATCATCTGAAATTTGGCAAGCGCGTGACGGGCGGCGGCCTGAACTGTCGGCGAGACAAGCCCTTTACGCGCCATAAATTCACAAAGACGATAAAAATATGCGCATCGACGAAGGTGCAGGAATATCTAAAAAGACGTGTTAAAACAGTGCATTATAGGTCGTCCGTCGCGGAATGTCGCCCGCTTCCAGCCTTCGGAACGGCTTCAGGACGCTCTAAGGACTATCTAACCGAGCCAGGTGCATCTTTTGCGGCGAAGACGCGACGACGGATTGCGCGATCGAAAAAAGGACCGTAAGAGCCTCGTGACGTTGCTATCGATAACATCCGGCGTACCCGCAGGGGGCAGCCGGAGGATCGCCGTCGGGGAGAAACGCCGTGGGTCCGCAATTCCACAATGATCGTTCGTCCGTGGGTGCAGGCGCGCCCCTGCGAAAGTCCGTGCGCAGTCCACGCCGATGGGCGCTGATGCTGGGCGCCTCCGCCCTGTCGCTCGCCGCCCACACGGCGTCGGCCTGGGCCCAGGACGCCGCCGGCCAGGCGCCGCGGGCTTCGGTCGCCGGCGACACCGGCGCGCCGGTTCCGCTGAAGCAGCAGAACACCCACGCCGTCGCCCAGCAGCCCGGCGCTCCCGTCGCGCGCGCCGCGCCCGAGCAGGGGAACGGCTCCGTGGGCGAGGTGGTGGTGACGGGCGTGCGGGCCAGCGTGCTCTCCGCCAACGCCATCAAGCGCAACGCCGACGAGATCGTCGATTCCATCGTCGCCCTGGATATCGGCAAGCTGCCCGACAACAACGTGGCTGAAGCGCTGCAGCGCATCTCCGGCATCCAGATCACCCGCAACTACGGCGAGGGCTCCGGCGTCGCCATCCGCGGCCTGACCCAGGTGCAGACCGAGCTCGACGGCCGCGACAGCTTCACGGCCAACGGTGGTTTTGCGGGCGGCGCCACCAACGGGCGGGGCCTCGGCCTGGAGGACATTCCCTCCGAGATGCTGGCAGGCATCGACGTCTACAAGGATCCGTCCGCCGAGCAGATCGAGGGCGGCATCGGCGGCGTGATCAACCTGCGCACCCGCATGCCCTTCGACTTCAAGGGGCCCAAGCTCGCCGCCAGCTTCGGCGGCACCTACGACGATCTGGCGAACGCCGGGCGGCCCAACGCCTCCCTGCTGCTCAGCAACCGCTGGGATACGCCCATCGGCGAGATCGGCGTCCTGGCCGACGCGTCCTTCGCCCAGACCCGCTTCCGGGAAGATCAGGCCTCGCTCGAGCCGTTCTACACCAACAAGACCGCCCTGCCGGGCTATGCCGTGGGAACGGTCAACATCCCCACCGGCATGGGCATCGACGAGACCCAGGGCAGCCGCCAGCGCGAGGGCTATTCGCTGGCTCTGCAGTGGCGCCCTAACTCCAAGCTGCAGTTCTACTCGCAGATCAACCGCGTCGACTATCACTTCCGCTGGGACGACGCGGCCAACTATGTCGGCGCGGCCAACGGTACGATCGACGCCAGCCAGCCGTTCACGGTCGGCAAGTCGGGCGACCTGCTCTCCGGCTCCTATTCGGGATCGACGATCAACTTCAACCGCAGTCTGACCGACCAGCACACGGTTATGACCAACTACGCCATCGGCGGAAAGTGGTCGCCCACCGACCGGCTGACGGTGTCGGCCGACGTGCAGTACATCTATTCGACCAACAAGGATCAGCGCTTCATCATCGGCGTGAACTCCGTGGGCACGTTGCCGACGGTGAGTTTCAACATCAGCAAGCCGCTGGCCAGCATCGTGGTGCCGCAGAGCTATCTCAGCAACGCCGCAAACTTCCCGATCAGCTACACGCTGGACCACTACGACAACGACTCCGGTACGGAAAAGGCGGTCCGCACCGACCTGGAATACCGGGTCTCCGACGACTTGATCCTGCGCAAGCTGAAGTTCGGATTCCGTTTCACCGACCGCACGGCCATCACCGGGTCCACCCCGTACAATTACAACGGCGTAGCGGCCGGCCAGCCGGCCAGCGACTATGGCATCTATTCCTACAACAACCTGTTCAACGGCCAGAGCACCCTGTTCGGGCCGACCGTGGCGCCCGCCAGCGCGCTATTGAGCAACATCCGGCAGACGCTGCAGTCCTTCGGCTCCACGCCGGTGGCCTTCAACCCCAGCGACTTCTCCAGCGAGCATGAGAACACCTACGCGGTCTACCTGGTCGGCGACTACGGCTTCCACCTGGGGCCGCTTCCGGTGGACGGCAACGTCGGCGTGCGGATCATCAACACCCAGGAGAACACCAGCGGCTTCAACTCCCTCACGCCGCAGGTCGCCGCGCCCGCCGGCACGCCGCTGAACGCCGACGGCACCGCGCCCACCGTGGCCGGCGCGCCGGTCTACAACGCCATCAACGTGAAGCAGAACTACACCGATGCGCTGCCGAGCTTCAACGCGCGCATCCACTTCACCGACAAGCTGCAGCTTCGCCTTGCGGCCTCCAAGGGGCTCACTCGTCCCGACTTCAGCCAGCTGAACCCGAACGTCCAGATCAGCCAGCCAACCCAGACCGTCCTGAACAGCAACTCGCCGCTGACGGCCGGTACCTTCGGCAGCGCCTCGCTGAAGCCGTACCGCACCAACAACGTCGACGCGTCGCTGGAGTGGTACTTCAACAGGACCGGCTCGCTGTACGGCGCGGTTTTCTATAAAGAGGTGCGCGGGTTCATCGCCACCGCGGTGAGCAACGAGACGTACTTCGGCGACACTTTCCAGGTAACGCGCTACTACAACCAGGGCCAGGGCACCATCAAGGGCGCCGAAGTCGGCTACACCCAGTTCTTCGATTTCCTGCCCAAGCCCCTGGACGGCTTCGGCCTGACCGCCAACTACACCTACGTCGACAGCGCCACGCCCAGCCCGACCGCCTCGGACACCTCCGGGCATCCTCTGACGGTCCCGCTTCAGGGCCTGTCGGCGAACAGCTACAACCTGATCGGCATGTACGAGAAGGGTCCGCTGCAGATGCGGGTCGCCTACAACTGGCGCGACAAGTACATCCTCACCACTGCAGGCAACGGTACGGGCGCCCTGCCGGTCTATGTGGAGGCGTACGGCCAGCTGGACGGGGCGGTGTCCTACAACGTCAACGAGCACGCGGTCGTGCAGTTCGAGGTGCGCAACATCCTGAACTCGCAGCAGAACCAGGACTATGGCCTGGTGACGCGGCCCGAGAACGCCCTGATCAACGACCGCCAGTACATGGCCGTCCTTCGCGTCAGCTACTAGTCGCCGTGGGGCCGCCTTCCTCTCGGCGAGGGGAGGGCGGACGTATGCCTGTGTTAAGGGGGTGACGCCAATGCGCCTGTTCTCCGTCGTGCGCGGATCCGCGCTCGCCTGCGCGCTGGCGGTCGCGTCGATCTCCGCGGCGTCCGCCCAGCCCCCGCCGCACCAGCATTCGCCGGAGCGCCGCACGGTGCAGGAGAAGGACTGGGGCCCCTGGCTCGGGCCGTTCCGGGCCAAGCTGGTCCCCTCGCTGATGCGCGACTTCGGCGAGCAGTACCTGTACGCTCCGGCGGACGCGGCCCTGCCCCCGCCGGCGCCGGACAGGCCGCGGGTGGTGTTCCTGGGCGACTCGATCACCGACCTGTGGCCGATCGCCGAGAGCTTTCCCGGGCGCGACTACATCGACCGCGGGATCGGCAGCCAGGTCACGGCCCAGATGGTGCTGCGCTTCCACCCGGACGTGGTGGCCCTGAAGCCGCGGGTGGTGGTGCTGCTGGGCGGCGTCAACGACGTCCAGGGCTTCATGCAGGCGGCCACGGAGCCGCAGATCGAAGCCAACTTCGAGGCCATGGACGAGATGGCCCACGCCCACGGCGTCAAGGTGGTGTTCGGCTCCATCCTGCCGGTCAATGACTATACGCCTGAGGCGCGCCAGGTGGTGGCGGAGCGTCATCCCGACGAGCTGCGGGCGATCAACGCCTGGCTGAAGGCCTATGCGGCCGCCCACGGCGACGTCTACGCCGACTACTACTCCGCCATGGCGGACGCCCACGGCCTGATGCGGGCGGAGCTGACCCGCGACGGCGTGCATCCCAACGCCAAGGGCTACGCCATCATGGCGCCGATCGCGCAGCGCGCCATCGACCAGGCTCTGGCGGGGGCGGGCTCGTGAGGCGCCCGGCGCTCGGCGCCCTGCTCAAGGGCGTGCTGGCGGGCGCGCTGGCGCTCGGCGCGGCCGGGCCCGGAGCCGCCGCGGACGTCGCAGCTCCGCGCCTGGAGCGACAGGGCGACCGCTACGCCCTGATGGTGGACGGCGCGCCCTACCTGGTGCTGGGCGCCCAGGTGAACAATTCCAGCAACTGGCCGGCGGCCCTGCCCAAGGTCTGGCCCGCGGTGGAGGCGATGCACGCCAACACCGTGCTCGTCCCCGCGGCCTGGGGCCAGGTCGAGCCGCAGGAAGGGCGGTTCGACTTCAGCTTCATCGACACGCTGATCGCCCAGGCGCGCGAGCACAAGGTCCGCCTCGGCCTGCTCTGGTTCGGCGCCTGGAAGAACAACGGGCCGAACTACGCGCCGGACTGGGTGAAGCTGGACAACCGGCGCTTCCCCCGGGTGGTGGCCGAGGACGGCAAGGTGATGAACTCGCTGTCTGCGGCCTATCCGGCGACGCTGGAGGCGGACCGCCGCGCCTTCGTCCAGCTGATGCGCCACCTGCGCGCGGTGGACGGCGCCCGCCACACCGTCATCATGGTCCAGGTCGAGAACGAGACCGGCGTCTACAGCGCGGTGCGCGACTACTCGCCCGCCGCCAACGCCCTGTTCGCCCAGGCGGTGCCGGAGGCGGTGACCCGCGCCACGGGCCGCTCGGGCAGCTGGCGCGACGCCTTCGGCCGCGCGGCGGACGAGACCTTCTACGCCTGGCGGATCGCCCGCTACGTCGACCAGCTCGCCGAGGCCGGCAAGGCGGAATACCCGCTGCCGATGTACGCCAACGCCTCCCTGCGCGGCCTCGGGCCCCAGGACCCGCTGGCCTTCTCCTCAGGCGGGCCGACCTTCGACGTGCTGCCGGTCTGGAAGGCGGCGACGCCTCACCTCGATCTGGTCGCGCCCGACATCTACAACCCGGACTACGACTTCTATCTGAAGACGCTGGAGCAGTACCGGAGGCCGGACAACGCCCTGTACGTCGCGGAGACCGGCAACGCCGAAGCCTACGCCCGCTACCTGTTCGCGGCGCTGGGGGCGGGGGCGATCGGCTTCTCCCCTTTCGGGATCGATTTCACCGGCTACGTCAACTATCCGCTCGGCGCGCCCAAGATGGACCTGGAGGCGCTTGAGCCGTTCGCGCTGGAATACCAGCTGGTCGGCTCGATGCAGCGTCAGCTGGCGGCCCTGGGGCTGCAGGGGAAGCTGCATGGCGTGGCCGAACCCCTCGCCGCCCACGCCCAGGACGTCGACCTCGGCGCCTGGGCCGCCACGGTCTCCTACGGCCGGGGCCAGTTCGGGGTGGACCCGCCCACCGGCAACGCCAAGCCCTCAGGCGGCGCGCTGATCGCCGAGCTGGCGCCCAATCAGTTCCTGGTCGCCGGACTGCACTGCCGCGTCGACTTCCACCCCTCCGACAAGGCCCAGACCCGCGCGCTGATCGCCCGGGTGGAGGAGGGCCGCTACGAGGGCGACCGCTGGGTGTTCGAGCGGGAATGGAACGGCGACCAGACGGACTACGGCCTGAACTTCACCTCCGGGCCGCAGGTCCTGAAGGTGACGCTGGCGACCTACTGATGCAGGTCCGGCGAGCCAAAGCCTGTTGTCCCGGCGCTGCTGCTGCTGCGCCGGGCTTTTGGAACGACAGCCGTCAGGCTGGCAGATGACGCAACCTTGCGTCGTCGTCCGTCGCGCCGATCGCGGCCGACGCAGTTCGGGCGCCGCGCCGCCGCCGTCCACCGCAGGGCGGCGGCGGTCGCGGGGCCTTGTGTGGGGGACTTCGGCATGAACGCACCTGTGGCCGCGGCGCAGGTCGGCGGGGCGCGCGGCGCGAGCTTCCCGAGCCTGAAGGGCCGGCGGGTGGTGGTGACCGGGGGCGGCTCCGGCATCGGCGCCGGCCTGGTGGAGGGCCTCGTCGACCAGGGCGCCGCCGTCACCTTCCTGGATATCGACGTCGGCGCGTCCGAGGCCCTGGTCGAGCGGCGTCGCCATGCGGAGCGGCCGCCCGTCTTCCTGCCCTGCGACCTCACCCAGCCCGAGGCGATCCAGGAGGCTTTCGCCCGCATCGTGCGCGAGAGCGGGCCGGTGGAGGTGCTGGTCAACAACGCCGGCAATGACGACCGTCACGCCCTTGAGGCCATCACCCCCGACTACTTCGACGAGCGCATCGCCGTGAACCTGCGCCACATGCTGCTGTGCGCCCGCGCCGTGGCGCCGGGGATGCGCGCGGCGGGCAAGGGGGTGATCGTCAACTTCGGCTCGATCTCCTGGCATCTCGGCCTGCCGGGGCTTGTGCTGTACGAGACCGCCAAGGCGGGGATCGAGGGCATGACCCGGGCGCTGGCCCGGGAGCTCGGCCCCGACGGCGTGCGGGTGGTCTGCGTGGTGCCGGGCAACGTGAAGACCCCACGCCAGGAGCGATGGTACACGCCGGAGGGCGAGGCGGAGATCGTCGCGTCGCAGTGCCTGAAGGGCCGCATCCTGCCCGAGCATGTCTCGAGCCTGGTCAACTTCCTGGTCTCCGACGACGCCTGCATGTTGACCGGCCATTCCTACTGGATCGACGCGGGCTGGCGCTGAGGCGCGGGCTCGTCGTCCGGCGCGCGCTGACGTAAGCCGCGCCCAAAGAACTGTGGAACGCCGCGCAAACGCGGCTGGGAGGAAGACATGGCGGGCGCAGCCGCGAGCCCGGCGGGAGGGCTGGAGCAGACGGCTCCGGACACGCCGGTCAACATGGCCCTGGTGGCGGCGATCGTGGCGGCGGCCACCATCGGCGGCTTCATGTTCGGCTATGACTCCGGGGTGATCAACGGCACCCAGGAGGGACTGGAGAAGGCGTTCCATCTCTCCCGCCTCGGCTCGGGGTTCAATGTCGGCGCCATCCTGCTCGGCTGCGCCGCGGGCGCCTTCGCCGCCGGACGGCTGGCCGACCTGTGGGGGCGGCGCAGCATCATGATGGTGGCGGCCATCGCCTTCGTCGCCAGCGCGCTGCTTGCGGGGGCGGCCGACAGCTCCGCCGTCTTCATCGCCGCGCGCATCCTGGGCGGCCTCGGCGTGGGCGCGGCCAGCGTGCTCTGCCCGGTCTACCTCTCGGAGGTGACGCCGGCCTCGATGCGGGGGCGGCTGGCCTCGGTGCAGCAGATCATGATCATCACCGGCCTGACCGCGGCCTTCGTGGTGAACTACGTGCTGGCCAAGACGGCAGGGGGCTCCACGGCCATGATCGCCGGCCATCCCGCCTGGCGCTGGATGTTCTGGGTGCAGGTCGCGCCCGCGCTGGTGTTCCTGGTCAGCCTGGTCTTCATCCCCGAGAGCCCGCGCTTCCTGGTCGCCAAGGGCTCCGACGCCCACGCCGAACGGATCCTGGCTCGCCTGTTCGACGCCGCGGAGGGGCGACGCAAGGTGGCTCAGATCAGGGGCTCGCTGGCGGCCGACCACCGGCCGGCCATGCGCGACCTGATCGACCCGGCCACCCGCAAGGTGCGCGGCATCGTCTGGGCCGGGGTCGGCATCGCCATCTTCCAGCAGCTGGTGGGGATCAACGTGGTCTTCTACTACGGCGCGGTGCTGTGGCGGCAGGTCGGCTTCAGCGAGAACGACGCGCTGCAGATCAACATCCTGTCGGGCGCCCTGTCCGTGGCCGGCTGCCTGGCCGGCATCGCGGTGATCGACCGGATCGGGCGGAGGCCCATGCTGCTGATCGGCTCGGCGGCCATGGCCGTGTCGCTGGCGCTGGTGGCCCTGGCCTTCGCCACCGCGCACCAGGTGAACGGGCAGCTGACGCTCTCCCCCGGCATGGGGCTGCTGGCCCTGGTCGCGGCCAACGCCTTCACCGTCTTCTTCAACTTCAGCTGGGGCCCGGTGATGTGGGTGATGCTTGGGGAGATGTTCCCCAACCAGATCCGCGGCTCGGCCCTGGCGGTGGCGGGGCTGGCGCAGTGGCTGGCGAACTTCGCCATCTCGGTCAGCTTCCCGGTCGCCGCCTCGGGGCTCGGCCTGCCGATCACCTACGCCGGCTACGCCCTGGCCGCCGCCGTGTCGTTCGTCTTCGTCCGGCGGGCGGTGACCGAGACCCGCGGGCGCGAGCTCGAGCAGATGCAGGGCTGACGCCGGGGTCTCTCCGACCGCCCTGACCCTTCCGACCCCTTCTGTGGAAAGTCGTCGATGTCCAGCTTCCTGGCGGCCCTCGCCGCGACCACCCTGATGACCGCTCCTGCCGGGGGTGGCTCTGTCCAGCCGGCCGTCGTCGCCCATCCGGCGCTCTGGCCCTCTGCCCACAGCCAGGGACTGGTCGACGCCAGGACCGAAGCCTTCGTCTCCAGGATCATGGCGGGCATGACGCTGGAGCAGAAGGTCGGCCAGATGATCCAGGCCGACATCGGCCAGATCAGGCCGGCGGACCTTGAGCGCTATCCGCTCGGCTCCATCCTGGCCGGGGGCGACAGCCCGCCGCTGGGCGCGCCGGACCGCTCCGGGCCGCAGGCCTGGCTCGCCACCTCCCGCGCCTTCCAGGCCGTGGCGCTGCGCAAGGGCGGCCCCGGCATCCCGCTGATGTTCGGCGTCGACGCCGTGCACGGGAACAACAACGTGGTGGGCGCCACCCTCTTCCCGCACAATGTGGGCCTGGGCGCCATGCGCGACCCGGCGCTCATGCGCAAGATCGGCGAGGCGACGGCGCAGGAGACCGCCGCCGCCGGCATAGACTGGGCCTTCGGCCCCACCCTGGCCGTGCCACAGGACGACCGCTGGGGCCGCACCTACGAAGGCTATTCCGAGCGGCCCGAGGTGGTGCGCGCCTACGCCGGCGAAATGGTGAAGGGGCTGCAGGGCGATCCGGCCGCCTGGCCCGCGCCCGCCGCAGGCGCCGCACCCGCGGGCCTGCTGCAGCAGGGCCACGTGGCCGCCTCGGCCAAGCACTTCCTCGCAGACGGCGGCACGGCGAACGGCGAGGATCAGGGCGACGCCCAGATCAGCGAGGCCGAGCTGATCCGCATCCACGACGCCGGCTATCCAGCCGCCATCGACGCGGGCGTGATGAGCGTGATGGTCTCGTTCTCCTCCTGGAACGGGGCGAAGATGAGCGGCGACCGAAGCCTGCTCACCGACGTGCTGAAGGGGCGGATGGGCTTCGAGGGCCTGGTGGTTTCAGACTGGAACGCCCACGGCCAGGTGCCCGGCTGCACCACCACCGACTGCCCGGCCGCCTTCAACGCCGGCATCGACATGCTGATGGCCGCCGACAGCTGGAAGGGCCTGTACGACTCCACCCTGCGCGAGGCGCGCGCGGGGACGATCCCCATGAGCCGGATCGACGACGCGGTGCGGCGCATCCTGCGGGTGAAGACCAAGCTCGGCCTGTTCGATCCCGCGCGGCCCCGGGAAGGACGCTTCCAGGCGCTGGGCGCGGCCGACCACCGCGCGATCGCGCGCCAGGCGGTGCGGGAGTCCCTGGTGCTGCTGAAGAACAACGGAGGCGTGCTGCCACTGAAGGGCTCGGCCCATGTGCTGGTGGCCGGCGATGCGGCGAACGAGGTGGCGCGCCAGTCCGGCGGCTGGACCCTGTCGTGGCAGGGCACGGGCAACAGCCCCTCCGACTTTCCTGGCGCCACCACCATCTTCGCTGGCCTGCGCGACGCCCTGGCCGCCGAGGGCGGTACGGCCGAGTACAGCGCCGACGGCCGCTACACCCGCAAGCCCGACGCGGCGGTGGTTGTGTTCGGCGAGCATCCGACGGCCGAGTTCCAGGGCGACGTCGCCGACCTCGCCTACCGCGACGCGGAGAACCTGAAGCTGCTCAAGCGCCTGAAGGGCGAGGGCATACCCGTCGTCACGGTGTTCCTGTCAGGCCGACCGCTGTGGGCCAACCCGGAGCTGAACGCGTCGGACGCCTTCGTCGCCGCCTGGTTCCCGGGCTCGGAAGGGGAGGGCGTGGCGGATGTGATCGTCGGCGACCAGGCCGGCGCCCCCCGCCGCGACTTTACCGGCAAGCTGTCCTACGCGTGGCCGAGGACGGCGCTGCAGACCGGGCCTAAGACGCGCGACGCCGACCCGCTGTTCCCCTTCGGCTACGGCCTCAGCTACGCCGACCACAAGCGGCTGGCGGTCCTGCCGGAGGTGTCGGGCGTCAGCCTGCTGGCGCCCAACCTGGACCGCTATTTCGTGGGCGGGCGGGTGCTGGCGCCCTGGCGGCTGATCCTGTCCGGCCACGGCGACCAGGTGGCCGACGCCGCCCAGGGCGCCGCCATACCGGGGCGCATCTCCCTGACCCATGTGGACGCTAACGGGGTGCAGGAGGCCGGCCGTCAGGTCAGCTGGTCCGGGGCGGGGGAGGCCAGCTTCGGCGTGGTCGGCCCCACCGCCGACCTGCAGCGCCAGGCCAACGGCGACATGGTGCTGGAGATCGGCTACCGGATCGACGCCCCGCCGACCGGGACAGTCGCCCTGTCCACCCTAGGCAAGACGCCGGGCGTGCTGGACGTGACCGCCGCCCTGCGCGCCGCGCCGATCGGCAAGTGGTCGACGATGCGGGTGAAGCTGGCCTGCTTCCGCAAGGCCGGCGGCGATCTTTCCGCCCTGTCCAGCCCGGCCACCCTGACGACGGCGGGCAAGCTGACCCTGTCGATCTCCCAGGTGAAGCTGACGCCCAACGCCGCCGACGCCGGCTGTCCGTAGCGGCGGCGCCGGGTCATCCTCCCCATCCTCTATGGGGAGGATGAGGCGGCCTCAGGCGAACAGGCGCTGGCTGCGGGCGAAGTTGGTCCACAGCAGGGGCCATTGCATCACCGGTGCGCTCGGCGGCAGGCGGACCCCGAAGGCGTGACCACCCTCGGCGAACAGGTGCATCTCCACCGGGCGGCCGGCGTCTCTCAGCGCGGTGAACATGGCGACGCTGTTGGCCGCGGGCACCAGGCCGTCGTCGCTGGCCGCGGTGATGAAGGTGGGCGGGGTGTCGGCGGTCACCCGGGTCTCTACCGACCAGCGGCGCTGCATCTCCAGGTCCGCCGCCTGGGTCCCAAGCAGGAAGGCCCGCGAGCCCGGATGGGTGTTGGGGGAGGTGAGGGTGATCACCGGATACACCAGCGAGGCGAGGTCCGGCCGCGCGGACAGCCGGTCGGCCGCGTCCAACGCCTCGTAGGCGGCCTCGGCGGCCCGGGTCGCCAGCGAGCCGGCCAGGTGCCCGCCGGCGGAGAACCCCATCACCGCCACCCGGCCGGGGTCGAGCCCGAAGCGCCCAGCCTCGCGCCGGATCACCCGCATCCCGCGCTGGGCGTCCTGCAGCGGCGCGTACGGACCGGCGCCCCAGCCCTCGCCCGGCAGGCGGTACAGCAGGATGAAGGTGGTGACGCCCAGCGCGTTCAACCACGCCTGTTGGCTGAAACCCTCGTTGTCGAAGGCGATGAAGCCGTAGCCGCCGCCGGGGACCAGCATCACCGCCGCCCCGTTCGGCCGCGCCGGCCGGCTGGCCAGCAGCATGGGCCGGTCCAGCCCCGTCAGCCAGCGATCGGGATGCGCAGGGTCGCCGTGCGGGTCGATCTTCAAGACCAGGCTCGCGCCGCCGCCGCCCGGCGGCCGGTCCGGCCACAGCGGCAGGGCGTTTTCGCCCTGCATAAGCTCAGGCAGCGGGACGAGCCCCGGCGGGACCGCAGGCGCCGGCTGGGCGGCCGCGCCGGAGGCTGCGAACGCCAGGCCGGGCAGGGCGAGGCCGGCGCTGAGCACGGTGCGGCGGTCGGAGATCATGCGGTCGGCTCCGGTCGGGGCGAACGCCCGCTCAAGCTTCACCCGAGCCAATGTCACGATCCGGCTGATGGCGCTACCATTGAGCGCAGCGACGGGTTTGCGTCGCCCTTGCGCGGGAGTGCCGGGCGGGCTGTATTTCAACCAGAACGGGGAGGATGAGCTTGCCACGCAGCAGCCACAGGATGCGGAGCGTCGTGACCATCAGCGACGTGGCGCGGCAGGCGGGAGTCTCCCCCATGACCGTCTCGCGGGTGGTGAACGGGGAGGCCAACGTCAGCCCCTCAACCCGCGAACGGGTGGAGCAGGCGGTCAAGGCGCTGAACTACTCCCCCAACGTCGCCGCCCGCAGCCTGGCCAAGGCCGCCGCCTTCCGCGTCGGGGTGATCTATTCCAATCCCAGCGCCCACTTCCTGTCGGAATTCCTGCTGGGCGTCTTGGACCGCACCCAGTCCGGCGCCGTGCACCTGCTGCTGGAGAGCTGCGGCGAGGGCGACGATGAGGAGCGCCAGGCGGTCAGCCGGCTGGCCGAGGCGGGCGCCCAGGGGGTGATCGTGCCGCCGCCGCACAGCGAGTCGGCGGTGGTCCGGCGCGAGCTGCGCCAGCGGGGGCTGCGGGCGGCCGTGGTGGCGGCGGGACGCCCTCCGGTCGACACGATCTGCGTGCGGGTCGACGACCGCCGCGCCGCCTACGACATGACGCGCCGTTTGCTGGCGTTGGGCCACCTTCGGCTGGGCTTCATCGGCGGCCACCCGAACCAGAGCTCCAGCCGCGAACGCTACGACGGCTTCCTGACGGCGCTGGAGAGCGTGGCGGGGGCGACGCACGTCTTCGCCCAGGGCTATTTCGACTTCGCCTCGGGCCTCGGCGCCGCGGAGATGCTGCTGGACGCGCCGGAGCCGCCCACCGCCATCTTCGCCAGCAACGACGACATGGCCGCGGCGGTGGTCTCCGTGGCGCACCGGCGCGGGATGTCCGTACCCGAGGACCTGACGGTGGTCGGTTTCGACGATACCGCCCTCGCCACCACCCACTGGCCCCCGCTGACCACCGTGCGCCAGCCGGTGCGGGAGATGGCCGCCGCGGGCATGGAGCTGCTGGTCGCGGCGCTTACCGAAGCATCGGCGGGCGGCGAGCCCGAACCGGTCGACAGCATCCTCCCCTATGTAGTGGTGGAGCGGCAGTCCTCCGCACCGCCCCGCGCGGCCCCAGCGTCGGAGCGGCTTGACAAGACGCCGCCAAAGAGGCGTTAGCGCTACCATTCAGACGCGCCTGAAGAGCGCGATGATCGGAGGAGTTTCCCCATGCTGAACGACCTGCCGCCCGACTGGCGCGACGCGACGCTGGTGGGCCGCATCATGACGGCGGAAGGCCCCACGCCCGTCTGCGTCCGTGGCGGTCGGATGGAGGACATGTCCCGGCTCGCGCCCACGGTCTCGGAGCTTCTGGCGCTGGACGACATCGGCGCCGGCCGCGACCTCGGCCCGCTGGAGGACCATGCCTTCGTCCCGGCCTACGAGGATGCGGACGCGGCGGTGCAGCTGCTGGCCCCCATCGACCTGCAGTGCGTGAAGGCCAGCGGCGTCACCTTCGCCGTCTCCGCCCTGGAGCGGGTGATCGAGGAGCGGGCTCGCGGCGAGGCCGGCCGGGCGCGGGAGATCCGCGCCGCGCTGGAGCAGCGCATCGGCGGCGACCTGCGCTCCGCCCGGCCTGGCTCCCCCGAGGCGGCGACGCTGAAGGCCGCGCTGATCGCCGACGGCCTGTGGTCGCAGTACCTGGAAGTGGCCATCGGTCCCGACGCCGAGATCTTCACCAAGGCCCAGCCGCTCTCCTCCGTCGGCTGGGGCGCCGTGGTGGGAGTGCGCGCCGATTCGGACTGGAACAACCCGGAGCCCGAAGTGGTGCTGGCCTGCGACAGCGCCGGCCGCATCCGCGGCGCCACGCTCGGCAACGACGTGAACCTGCGCGACTTCGAAGGGCGAAGCGCCCTGTTGCTCGGCGAGGCGAAGGACAACAACGCCTCCTGCGCGCTCGGCCCCTTCATCCGCCTGTTCGACGACGGCTTCACCCTGGACCACGTGCGCCAGGCCGTGGTGACGCTGGAGGTGATGGGCGCGGACGGCTTCCGCCTGCACGGCGACAGCTCCATGGACCAGATCAGCCGCGATCCGGAAGAACTGGTCGCTCAGGCGCTCGGCCATCACCAGTATCCGGACGGCTTCGTGCTGTTCCTCGGCACCCTTTTCGCGCCGACCCAGGACCGCGATGCGCCCGGCGGCGGCTTTACCCACAAGGCGGGCGATCTGGCGGCGGTGTCCAGCAAACGGCTGGGCACGCTGCGCAACAAGGTGGCGAGTTGCCAGGCCGCTCCGCCCTGGAGCTGGGGCGCCGGCCGGCTGATGCGCAACCTGGCGCAGCGGGGCCTGCTCGCCCGGTGACAGGGCTGGAGCTGGCCTGAGGTGGCCGGCCTGGACAGCGCCGCGCAGGCGTGGGTGTTGGGCGGCGCGGCGCGCGCCATCTACCGGATTGAGGAGGCTTGTGAATGAGCGCGCATCTGGACCCGCTGCCTGGACTCGGCTTCGGGGCGGCCGCCATCGGCAACCTCTACCGTCCCGTCTCCGACGAGGCGGCGCATGTCGCCGTGGCGGCGGCGCTGGCGGCGGGGATCAGTTATTTCGACACCGCGCCGCACTACGGCTTCGGCCTGAGCGAGAGCCGGCTGGGCGCAGCGCTTGCCGAGCTCGACCCCGCGGGCCGGGCCAAGGTCTCCACCAAGGTCGGCCGGAGGCTTGAACCCGTGGCCGAGGCCGAGGCGGCGTCGGACCGCCACGGCTTTGTGGCCGCGGCGCCCTTCGAGCCGGTGTTCGATTACAGCCACGACGGCGTGCTGCGCGCCTTCGAGGCGAGCCTGAAGCGCCTGCGGCGCTCCCGCGTCGATGTGCTGTTCGCCCATGACCTCGGCCGCCTGACCCACGGCGACGCCCATTCCCAGCGCTTCGGCGAGTTCATGCAGGGCGGCTATCGCGCCATGCTGCGGCTGAAGGCGGAAGGGGCGGTGGGCGCCATCGGCCTCGGCGTGAACGAGTGGCAGGTCTGCGAGGAGGCGCTCGCCCAGGGCGAGTTCGACGCCTTCCTGCTGGCCGGCCGCTACACCCTGCTGGAGCAGGGGGCGCTTGAGAGCTTCCTGCCCAAGTGCGCCGAACGGGGCGTGAGCGTGGTGGTGGGCGGCCCGTTCAACTCAGGCATCCTGGCGCAGGGCACGCGCGGGGGCGGCGAGCTGCACTACGACTACGGCCCCGCGCCCCAGACGGTGGTCGAGCGGGTGCGGCGGCTGGAGGCGGTGTGCGACCGCTTCGGCGTGGCGCTCGCCGCCGCGGCCCTGCAGTTCCCCCTGGCGCATCCGCAGGTGCGCAGCGTCATCCCCGGCATGGCCAGCGCCAGCGAAGCGGAAGAGGCGGTGCGGCTGATGCAGGCGCCGATCCCCGAGGCGTTCTGGGCCGCACTGCGGGAAGAAGGGCTGATCGATCCCCGTGCGCCCGTCCCAGCCGGTGCCGCGGGCGCCGCGTCCTCCTCCCTCTCGCCCCTGATCCTGCTGCACCCGGACGACAACGTCTTGGTGGTGCGCACGCCGGTGCGCCGCGGCCAGGCGCTGAGCATCGACGGCCGGACCGTCGCGGCAGGCGCCGACGTGGAGGTGGGCCACAAGCTCGCCCGCCGCCCGCTCGCCGCCGGCGACAAGATCTTCAAGTACGGCGCGCCGATCGGCTCCATGCGCGGCCCGGCCGCTCCGGGCGAGCACGTCCACATGCACAACATGCAGAGCGACTATATCCCCAGCCACACGCGCCAGGCGGTCCACGTCGGCGCCCGGAACGGTGACTGACATGCGCGGCTTTCTCCGGCAGGACGGGCGCAAGGGCGTCCGCAACGTGGTGGTGGTGGCCTATCTGGTGGAGTGCGCCCACCATGTAGCGCGCCAGATCGTGCAGAAGGCCGACGACGCCGACGTGCACCTGATCGGCTTCCCGGGCTGCTACCCCAACGCCTACGCCCTGAAGATCATGAGCGCTCTGTGCACCCACCCGAACGTGGGGGGCGTGCTGCTGGTCTCGCTCGGCTGCGAGAGCTTCAACCGCGAGGAGCTGCGCGCGGTGGCCGAGGCGGCCGGCCGGCCGGTGGAGACCCTGGTGATCCAGCAGGCGGGGGGCACCCGGTCCACCATCGCCGCGGGCCTTGAGGCCGTGTCACGCATCAAGGCTGTGGCCGACCGCACGCCGGTGGTCCCGATGCGGCTGGACGAGCTGGTGGTGGGCACCATCTGCGGCGGGTCCGACGGCACCAGCGGCATCACCGCCAACCCCGCCGTCGGGCGCTGCTTCGACGCCCTGGTGGACGCGGGGGCCGCCTGCATCTTCGAGGAGACCGGCGAGCTGATCGGCTGCGAGGGCGTGATGGCCCATCGCGCCGTCACCCCCGAACTGGGCGCGGAGATCCAGGCCTGCGTGGAGAAGGCGGAGCGCTACTACACGGTGATGGGCTACGGCAGCTTCGCGCCCGGCAACGCCGAGGGCGGGCTGACCACCCAGGAGGAGAAGTCCATGGGGGCCTACTCGAAGTCGGGCTCCTCGCAGATTTCCGGCCTGATCAAGCCGGGCGATGTCCCGCCGGCCGGAGGGCTGTACCTGCTCGACGTGGTGCCCGACGGGGAGGTGCGGTTCGGCTTCCCCAACATCTCCGACAACGCCGAGATCGTGGAGTTGATCGCCTGCGGGGCGCACGTGAACCTGTTCACCACCGGGCGCGGATCGGTGGTGGGCTCGGCCATCTCGCCCGTGGTGAAGATCTGCGCCAACCCCGACACCTACCGCCGCCTGGCGGAGGACATGGATGTGGACGCCGGCCGCATCCTGGAAGGGCGCGCCACCCTGGACGAGGTGGGTCGGGAAATTCTCGACAAGGTGGTCGCCGTCGCCTCGGGCGAGCGGACCTGTTCGGAAGAGCTCGGCCACCAGGAGTTCATCCTGACCTACAAGTCGTTCGAGCCGGTGGGGCCTGCCTGCCTGCCGGTGCGCGCCGCGGCGCTCGTCCCGACCTCTGCGGCCTTGGCTTGAGGCGGCCATGGCGCGACGCTGCCTGCTGCTCGACCTGAAGTCCGATCCCGAGCTGATCGCCCGCTATTGCGAGCAGCACCGGCCCGGCGGGGTTCCCGACGCCGTGCTGGAGGCGATCGCCGCCGAAGGGGTGAGCGGGATGGAGATCTACCGCCTCGGGGATCGCCTCGTCATGATCGTCGAGGCGCCGGACGGGCAGGCGCCTGCCCCCCTGCCGCCCCATCTCGCCGCCGCGGTGCTGGCGTGGGAGTCCCAGATGGACGCCTACCAGACCCCGGCGCCAGGCGCCGAGCCCGGCCGCAAGTGGACCCCGGCTGAGCTGATCTTCAACCTCGCCGAGCATGCCGGAGCGGGGGCCGGGTAGCCGGAGCCGCGGTCAAGCCGGTCCCTGGCCAAGGGCTGCGTGCAGCGCTTCGCCCAATGCAGACCCGTTGGAAGGACAAACCATGATGCCGAACGTCAAGATCATCGCGATCCTGACCGCCCTGCCGGGCAAGTCGGACGAGCTGAAGACGCTGCTCGACGGGATGGTCGAGGCCAGCCGTTCAGAGCCGGGCAATCTACGTTACGACCTCTGGCGGGACCAGGCCGAAGCTTCCCGGTTCGTGCTCGACGAACTCTACGTCGACGACGAGGCGGTGGCCTCGCACCGCGCGAGCCCGTACTTCCAGCACTACATGTCCGTCATAAACACCCTGGCCGAGCGGTCCGTCGCCGTACTCGTCCCCATCGCCGTGGCCTGACGAGATAGCGTTCGCGGCCCGGCCTGCAGCACTGCTGAGCGGACGGCAGGTTTGGACAGCGAGGCGAACCCCGGGGTCGGGGGCGCCGGTGAGAGGCGTCAGCAGGTTGTCGAAGCCGCGGAGGGGAGCGGTTCCTTGCGGGATGTCGGTCGGTCACGCCACGTCGAGAGGACGATCAGCAGGGCGAGGCCTGTGACCGTCAGACTGCCGATCAAAGTGCCGAAAAAGGCGAGGATGTCGCCCAGATTGGTGCCCCACCATCGCACCGCCACGATGGCGACCCAGTAGCTCAGCGGCGTGCGCCAGGCCGGGGAACGCCTTGCGGCCAGCACCATCGCCACGGCGGCTGTGGCCGTCGCCGCCGAGACGGGGACGCCGATCTGGACTGTTCGGAAGGCGTGGCCCAGCCCGTCGCCGATGATCGTGCCGAGCGCGCCGGCCGTCAGCATGGTGAGCCAGTAGAAGCCGTCCGTCGCGGGCAACCCGTCCGTGGAGCGATGCGCAGCCGTGCGGCGGCCCGCGGCCAGCAGGGCCGCCAGGACCAGGGCGAGCACGCCGGCGACAAGCGCATAGTTGGGGTGTCGCTTGTCGATCGCGGCGTCGGCGATCTGGGTCGCGGCGGCTCGAACGACGAGGATGGCGCTCCAGTAGCTGGCTTCGCTCCCCCGTTTCAGGGAGTTATCCACCAGGAAGATCAAAGCGAACATGGCGGAGAGTAGAAGCAGGGCGCCCGGCACATCTATCTTGAGTACGTCGGAGAACACGTCGCCAAAATTGGTCCCGCACATGCTGGCCAGCATGATCGCCGTCCAGTAACGTGGCGCTACCGTCGGTGTTCTCTTCAGCCGCACTGTCTGTCCTTATCCTCTTGGATGAATCATGGGCGACGCCCTAATCGCCGGGCCGACATGCGCGGCGCGTCACGCCGGCCCTGCGACCACCCCGCGGCGCTCCCAGGGCCTCTCGCTATGACGCTGAGCGCGCGCAGCGGCTCAGGGGGTTTCGGGGCCTCCGACGGGCGGGAGTCTGTCGGTCCGGTTGGTCAGGACGCCCGTCCGCGCCTCCTGCACCAGCCGGGCGCGCTGCCGGGCGGAGAGATCGCGGAGGGCGAGGTATTTGTCGGAAGCCTCCGCGTCGATCCGATCGGTCAGCGGCAATAGCCTGGCGCGCCCGTCTACGACGCCGCCGACGCCCTTTGCGATTCGCAGGTCGTCGACCGCCGCGCCGCGGAAATAGGACAGCGGATCCAGGAAGGCGCCGGCCACCCGGCCGACCGTATCGCGGACGTTCGAGGGGCCGAGCACGGGCAACTGCACGGCAGCACCCGGAGGGGCGCCCCAGCGGCCCAGGGTCTGGCCGAAGTCGCCGCTGTGGCGCGGCATCCCTAGCTGAGCGGCCACGTCGAACACCCCCGCAAGCCCGACGGTGGAGTTCAGGCCGAACCGGCCGAGCGAGACGCCGGCGCGCGCCAGGTTGAGCTGCAGCGCGTCGTTCACGAACACCTCCGGCGTGCCGAGATTGTCGAGGACGTTGCCAATGCCGCGGCGGCCGCTGCGCGGCACGACGAACACATAGGTCCGGGCGACCGGCTTCAGCACAACCCGGTCGAGCAGGCTGTTGAAGGCGTAGATCTTGCGATTGACCGGCTGGATCGGATCATAGACCGCTGGCCCGGCCGGGCTTGCCTGGGCGAACGCCGGGCAGGCGGTCGCCAGCGTGAACAATAAGGTGTGCACGCCTGGGCGGGGAATTCGTATCGGCACGTCTGCATCCTACGAAGCTGCGCGAGCCGCCCCTGGGGCGGCGGCAGACGAGTAGGGATGGGTTCAGATGCTTTGATGGCTCCAGCGTGAGCGCCGCCCGCGCCTGTTACATTCGCGCCGGAGGACGGCCGCTCTTCTGCGACCGGCCCACCCGGGACGCCGCAGCCCCTGGTCAGGTCGTGCGCAGGAGATAGCCGCCGCCGCGCACCGTCTGGAGGGTGGGGCGACCGCCCTCGTGGGGGGCCATCTTGGCGCGCAGGCGGCTGATGACCACGTCGACGTTGCGGCTGGCCGTGGAGAGGCTGCCCAGGGCGGCCGACTCCGCCAGCCAGTCCCGGCTCATGACGATGTTGGGCCGCTCGGCGAGGGCGTGCAGGACGGCGAATTCCGCCTTGGTGAGCGGCACCAGGAGTTCGCCGTCCCGACGCAGTTCACCGACGTTCGCATCCATGCGCCAGCGTCCGAACGCCAGCGGCGCCTTCGCGCGTGAGCCGGTCGCGAGCTGCCGGCCCAGGGCGCGCCGCAGCAGCGTGCGGACGCGGGCGATCAGTTCACGCCCTTCGAACGGCTTGAGCATGTAGTCGTCCGCACCGAGCTCCAGCCCCACCACCTTGTCCGTCAGCTGCGAGGCTGCGGTCAGCATCAGGATGGGGACGTTGGTCTGGGTCCTCAGCTGGCGACAGAGGTCAAGGCCGCTCTCGCCGGGCATCATCACGTCCAGCAGGATCAGGTCGATGGCCTTCCTGGCCAAGAGGGCGCGGGCGCCCGGCGCATCAAAGGCGACTTCGACATCGTAGTCGTGCCGCTGCATCAGCTCGCTGACCAGGCGGCCGATCTCGCGGTCGTCGTCTACGATGAGAATCCGTGCGGGCCGCATGAGGCGTCCCGAACATGCGGCTGTGGCGCAAATCTGGCGCAAGCGTAACGACAGCATCCAGTTTGAACATTGACGTCTCTCAAACACCTTGGGCAGACCGGATCGGGCGGCGACGCCGGAGTCACCATTGCCCATGTCCCAGTTGTCAGATGTCCTTGTGCAATCGCAAGATTACCGGAAGAGTTGGCGGCCAGCGGCTGATGCGGCCTACCGGCGCTCGGCGCTTCTGGGCTTGTTGGCGGTCGGCCTTCTGGCGCACCTGACCGTCGCTGCGTCTACAGGACTTGGCGTGGACGAAAGCTATATGGCGGCGGCGGGCCGTCGGCTGCATGGCGGCTACTTCGACCATCCGCCTGCCGCCTGGTGGATGGCCTGGGCGGGAGCGCACCTTGGCGGCGAGACATCCCTGGCCATCCGACTGCCCTTCGTCCTGCTGTTCGAGCTGTCGATCGCGCTGATGGCCCTGCTCGCCGGCCGGCTCGGAGGACCACGGGCCGGTCTGGCGGCGGCCCTTGCGTTGAACCTCTCTCCGGTGTTCGGCCTCAGCGCGGCCTGCTGGGCGCTGCCGGACGGGCCCCAGGCCGGCGCCCTGCTGGGCTTCGCCTACGGCTTCATGCGCGCCACAGAAGGGGACTGCGAGGGCGAGAGCCGGTGGCGGTGGTGGTGCGCCGCCGGCGCATGCGCCGGCCTGGGCATGTTCTCCAAGTACACCGTCGTCTTCCCGCTGGCGGGCGCGGGAGTCTATCTCCTCACCGTTCCTTCGCACAGGGCGTGGCTGCGCAGGCCCCAGCCCTATGTGGCGGCCGCCCTGGCGCTGGCCGTGTTCTCGCCCGTGCTGGCTTGGAACGTGACCCACCATTTCGCGTCATTCGCCTTCCAGGGCGCTAGGGCGGGAGTCGGCAAGGTGCGTCCTTTCGCGCCGCTGGTCACCCTCGCCGGCGAGGCGTTGTTCGTGGCGCCATGGTTCTGCTTCGCCCTGCTCGACCAGATGGTGCGGGGGCTCCGCCGCGGGCCCGGGGCTTCGCGCAGCTGGCTCTTCGTGTGCATGGGCGTTCCCGCGATAGCCTTCTTCACCCTGGCGTCGGCCTGGTCGAAGGATCGCGTCCAGTGCCACTGGCCCGCGGCGGGGTATCTGCTGCTGTTTCCGCTGGCGGCCGCGGCGGCGGCGCGCGGAAAGTCATGGGCTCTCGGATGGCCGGGGCTCAAGGTGGCCGCCGCAGTCATGGGCCTGTTGCTGCTCGTGCTGTGCAGCCAGGGCCTGACCGGCTGGGCGGACGCCAAGGCGCCGCGCGCGGACGGCCGTTCCGCGCCTCTCGATCAGTTGCTGGACCTCACCGACCTCGGCCCCATCCTTCAAGCGCGCTGGCCTGCGGGCGGCCCGAACGGACGGCTCGTCGTCGCCGCGAACTGGTGGATGACGGGTAAGGTCGACTACGCCCTGCACGGCGAGCGGCCCGTCGCCTGCGTGGGCGAGGACAGGCGTGAGTATGGCCTGATCCAGCCTCCGCTCCGCCCCGGCGAGGCGGTCGTGCTCGTCGGCCATCCGGGCGACACCGCGCCGTCGCTTCGCAAGAAGCTCGCCGGCGTGCTGACGCAGCTTGAGGCGGCGGGAGAGGCGCCGATCCGGCACGCCGGCCATGTGGCCATCCGCCTGCCCCTGTTCACCGCGACTGTGCGTTGAGCTCCGCTGGCCAGCGCATCATGACCGCCAGACCGCCGCCGGGCCGGTTCTGGGCGCTCACGCTGCCCCCGTGCAGGCCGATGATGGTGCGGGCGGAGGTGAGGCCGAGCCCCACGCCGTCGGTGGCGGGGCGGGAGGACGATGTCATGCGTTGGAAGGGTTGGAACACCCGCTCCAGCGCGTCGGGCGGCAGGCCCGGCCCGCGATCGCTCACCACCACCTCGGCTATGCCCTGTTCCAGGGCGACGCTCACCTCCACCTCGCGGCCGTAGCGCAGCGCATTGTCCAGGACGTTGCCGATGGCCCGCTTCAGGGCCCGCGGCCGTCCGCGCGCGCTCACGATCGCCCCGGCGTGCACTTGGACCTTCGCTCCCATGTCGGCGAATTCGTCGGCGAGAACCTGAACCAGCGCGCCAAGGTCGAGCAGCGTGAAGGGCTCGACCTCCTCATGCTCGTCGTTGAACAGGCCCAGGGCGCCTTGAACCATGGCGGTCATGTCGTCGATGTCTGCCATGAACGCGCGCCTGGCGGCCTCGTCCGCCAGCGCCTCGCTGCGTAGCCGCAGGCGCGTCAGGGGCGTGCGCAGATCGTGCGAGATCGTCGCCAGCAGCAGGGTGCGTTGCGTCACGAAATCCTGGATGCGGGCCTGCATGGCGTTCACCGCAGATGCGGCGATCTTCAGCTCCGAGGGCCCGACGAGGGGCAGGGGCCGGGCCTGGATGTCGACCGCGAAACGGTCGACCCCCCGGATGAAGGCGCGGACGGGGTGTGCGAGCCGCCAGCCGTAGAGCACCGAAACGGCGATGGCGATCAGACTGAGCAAGACCGCGCCCTCCAGAAGCCGGACGCGCTTTCCAGGACCCCAGATCTTCCGGTCGGAACTGAGCACCAGCCAGCTGCTGTCCGACAGCCGCACGAGCAGGTTGAAGGCGTGGTGCGGCATACGTTGGGCGGGGGGAACCGCACGGTCGGCGGCGACGACCTCCCTGCCCTTGAGGGCGAGGACGGTCGCCTCCTGCAGGCCGGCGTGGCGCAAGGCGTCGAGCAGCGCCGGCTCCTTCCGGGCGAGGGAGGGCACGGTCTTCGCGGCCGCCTCGGCGGAGGCGAGGGTCGGATACCAGCGGATGACGCCGCCTCCGCTTGAGGCGCCCTCCGCCAGGCTTGCGCGCAGCGCCCTAGGCGCGACCTCCATGATCCGGGCCGTCTGCACGGCTTGCGGCGCTATGCCCGACTCCTCGATCGGCGGCATCCACTGACCCGCGGTGAAATGCACCAGCGCGGCGTGAAGGAAGAAGCCCACGACGATGGTGACGGCGATCGCGCCCATGAACCGTCCGCTCAGGCTATCTGCGAAGTCAGAGATCGCGCGTGACCTCGCCAGGTGCGTCCAGCGCCTAAGGTTCATGCTTGCGCCTTGGTCCTCAGTTGCGACCCAAATGCGACCCGATCGTAAAGGCGTCCATGCGACGTCATCGGCCCATCATCATCGCGTCCCGGGCGGCTGATCTGTTTGGCCCATGTCCAGGTCCGATACGATGACGCCCGCTCAAGCGCCCCTGTTCAGATCCGCCGCTCGACATGGGCTTCGCCGACGACGCGGCGTCGGGCTCCAGGCCGGGCGGCGTGTGGGCCTGCTTGCGGCGGCGCTCCTGGCGGGCGCCGAGCATGCCGTCGCGGCGTCGCTCCAGGGTCCTGCGGCCGCAGTCTGCCGGCCGGCCGCGCCCTTTTCGGTGGGGAGCGGCGACGCCGCAGCCGAGGCCGACGGGCGTCCCGAGCCGTCGCGTTCCGGCCCTGCGGTCGAGGTGACGCTGGACTCCTATTCGGAGCTCATCGTGATCGACCGCGCCTCCGGGACGCTGAACCTGCTGGAGCGGCGCACCGGCGGGCTGGACGGAACCCTGGCGCGGGGCGGCCCGGTCAGCGCCGCGGCCTTCGATCAGGCGACGGACCTCCTCTACGTCGCGCGTGGGGCCAAGGTGACGGCCATCGACGTCGGTCGGCGGGCCCAGGTCGGTCAGCTCGACTTGGGGGCGCCCGTGCAAGGCCTCGCCCTGTCGGCCGACGGGCGGCTGTTCTCGCTGGATGCGTCGGGCGAGATCGTCGTGACGGGCGCGGTGGGCCTCACGGCCATGGGACGTCTGCCGGGCAGGGTCTGCTCACATCCGGTCGGCTTGGCCTTCACCCCCGATACGGACACCCTGGAGGTCGCCTGTTCGGACGGCGGCCTTCGCACCGTATCCAGCGAGACCGGCGAACCGGTCGAAGTCGGTCCGGAGCCCGCCGGCCTCGCCGCCGCCACGCCTGCCCGGTCGGCTGACGGACTCATGGCCGCCACATGCTGAGGACGGCCGTCGATCCGCACGCGGGCGGCAGCCCTGTCATGGCCGTGACGCCCGCCTGGAGACCCGGGCCTGACCTGACCGTGGTGATCCCGACCTACATGGAGCGGAGCAACGTGGAGCTGCTGGTGCACAGGCTGCGCCGCACCTTGGGGGAGCTCCGTTGGCAGGTCATCTTCGTCGACGATTCCTCGCCTGACGGCACGGCGGAGGCGGTGAAGGCCATGGCCGCCCGCGATGCGCGGCTCAGCTGCCTGCGGCGGGTCGGCCGGCGCGGCCTGGCGGGCGCGGCGATGGAAGGGGCGCTGGCCAGCGCGGCGCCCTATGTGGCGGTCATGGACGGCGACGGGCAGCATGACGAGACCCTCCTGCCCGTCATGCTCGAGGCGCTGAGGGCGGGCGGCGCCGATGTCGTCGTCGCCAGCCGCTACCTCGGGCGTCGCCGGGCTGAGGGCTTGAGCGAACGCCGCCTGGTCGCCAGCCGCCTCGCCAACAGGGCGGCGCGCCTGTGCGGGGTTGAAATCACCGATCCGATGAGCGGCTTCTTCATGGCCCGCCGCGAGGTCTTCGACGCGGCCGCCCATGCGATCGACACCCGCGGCTTCAAGATCCTGTTCGATATGCTCAGCCGAAGCCGCGGCGCCCTCACTGTGCTGGAATTCCCAGCTGAGTTCAGGGCGCGCGAGGCCGACCGGAGCAAGATGGACGCGCAGGTGGTCGCGCTTTATGCGCTCCTCGTCTGTCGCCGCGCGGTTTCTGCGATCTGGCGCGTCCCCCAGATCGCCGGCGCGCCCGGCCCTGGCGCGGGTTCATTTGGCGGCGAGGCTCGGCAGCCGGGCATCCGCCGCACCTACGTCACCCCTTGGTGAGGAGCCGCTCGGCGCCAGCGACGGCCCGGCTATCGGCGCGCTCTATCCGCTGGGCAGAGCCAATCGATTGGACGGCGACGGCTCAGCTCGCTTAACCGGGTGTCCAGGAACGGCAGCGCCAGCACCGCGAGGAGGATGGACGTGGCCTGATGGAGGCGAGTCCGTGATCCTCCCATCGCTGAGGCAGCTCCAGTATCTGGTCGCCCTGTCCGAGCACCGGCATTTCGGCCGCGCCGCGGCGGCGTGCAACATCACCCAGTCCACGCTATCCGCCAGCCTGAAGGAGCTGGAAGCCATCCTGGGGACCAGGCTGGTGGAGCGGACGCCGCGCGTGGTGGTCTTCACGCCGGTGGGGGACAGCGTCGTGCTGCAGGCCCACGACCTGCTGCTGCGCGCCCGGGAGCTGGCGATGACCACCCGCTCCGGCCAGACCCCGCTGACCGGGACATTGCGCCTCGGCCTCATCCCGACGATTGCGCCGTTCCTGCTGCCCAGGCTGTTGCCGAACCTGCGCTCGGCCCATCCAGACCTTGATCTGATCATCCACGAGGAGCTGAGCCGCGATGGCTGCGCGGCGCTGGGCGCGGGTGCGCGTGACGTCCTGGTGCTGGCTCTGCCCTACGAGTGCGGCGATTTCGACTACGCGCCGCTCTTCGAAGACCCGATCGTGGTGGCCCTGGCCGCCGACGATCCCCTGGCGGCGCTGGATGTGATCGAGGCCGCCGACCTGCCGCGGGAGAGGCTGCTGCTGCTGCAGGAAGGGCACTGCCTGCGTGAACAGGCCCTGCAGGCGTGCCAACTGCCGGGGCTTCGGCCGGGCGCGGCCCCGGCCACGTCGATCCACACCCTGGTGCAGCTGGTGGAGGCGAGCATGGGCGTCGCCCTGCTGCCGCAGATGGCGATCCAGGCTGGCGTGACGGAGGGCGTGGGCGTGGTCACCCGGCCTCTGGCGGGGCTGAACGCCCACCGCACCATCGCCATGGCCTGGCGGCGCAACAGCGCGCGCGCCGAGGATTGCGCCGTGCTCGCCAAGACGATCGCAAACCCCGCCATGAACTCCGGGCTTCAGCCGATCGCCGCCTGAGGGGGGCGCAGGTCATCGACTTTGTCGATGGCTGCGGTGAAATCATCCCGTTTCCGCGCGGCCGGGCTCGGCCATATAGGGACGGCCGACCCTCGCAGACCCTGCGATCGAGGAGGCGGTTTCCCCATGACATTGCGATCTCTGCTGGCGGGCGCGACCGCCCTGGCGATGAGCGCCTCGGTGGCGTCCGCCCAGGCGCCGACCCTGACCCGCGACACCGGCGCCCCCGTCGGCGACAACCAGAACTCCAAGACCGCTGGCCAGGACGGCCCGGTGCTGCTGGAAGACATGAACCTGATCGAGAAGCTGGCCCGCTTCGACCGCGAGCGCATCCCCGAGCGGGTGGTCCACGCCCGCGGCACGGGCGCCCAGGGCGTGTTCGTCGCCGACGCCGACTTCTCCAAGTACACCAAGGCCTCGCTGTTCGGCGCGGCGGGCAAGCAGACGCCCGTGTTCGTGCGCTTCTCCACCGTGATGAACTTCCGCGGCTCGCCGGAAGCGGCGCGCGACCCGCGCGGCTTCGCGGTGAAATTCTATACCGACCAAGGCAACTGGGATCTGGTCGGTAACAACCTGCCGGTCTTCTTCATCCGCGACGCGATCAAGTTCCCGGATTTCGTGCACGCCAACAAGCCGTCGCCGGTGACGAACATCCAGGACGCCAACCGGGCCTTCGACTTCTTCTCGCACGAGCCGGAATCTACCTACGTGCTGACCATGCTCTATACCGACAGCTACGGCATGCCGAAGAGCTACCGCACGATGGACGGCAACGGCGTCCACGCCTTCCGCCTGGTGAACAAGGACGGCCAGACCGTCTTCGCCAAGTTCCACTGGAAGACCGAGCAGGGCGTCCACGGCATGACGCTCGCCGAGCAGAAGGCCGCCGACACCAATTACGCCACGCGGGACCTCTACGACTCCATCCGCGCCGGCAACTTCCCCAAGTGGGACCTGATGGTCCAGCTGCTCACCGCCGAGCAGGTCGCCCAGCTGCCCTACGACGGCTTCGACGACACCAAGACCTGGAACGGCGTGCCGGAGCAAAAGGTCGGAACCATGACCTTGAACAAGGTCCCCGACAACTTCTTCGAGTCCACGGAAGAGTCGGCCTTCTGCCCCTGCGTCATGGTTCCTGGGATCGAGCCGTCTCCGGACAAGATGCTCCAGGGCCGCCTGTTCGCCTACGCCGACACCCAGCGCTACCGCATCGGTCCCAACTACCTGGAGCTTCCGGTCAACCGCCCGCTGGTCCCGGTCGACAACAACAACGTAGACGGGCCGATGCGCTCGTCCCGGCAGGCGGGCGACGTCAACTACGAGCCGACCCACGCCGCCGACCGCCCGGTTCAGGACGCCCAGTACCGTTACAGCCGCTATCCGGTGTCGGGCGTGGCGGTGCAGCAGCGCATCGACAAGCAGGACAACTTCCGTCAGGCCGGTGAATTCTACCGCGGGCTGAGCAAGGTCGAGCAGGAGCATCTGGTGGTGAACCTGGCGTCCGACCTGGGCCAGGTGAGGGACCTAACTGTCCGCACCACCATGGTCAGCTTCTTCTACCGTGCGGACAAGGACTACGGCGCCCAGCTCGCCAAGGCCGTGCACGTGGACCTGGCCGCCGTCCAGGCCATCCACGACTGAGCCGCGCCGGGCGGACGATCGGCATTGCGGGGTCGCCGCCGCCCAGGCGGCGACCCGCCCTTTCGGAGACAGCGAACATGACATCCCATCCGCTGCGCCTGCTGCAGGCGCTCGCCTTCGCCGCCGGGCTGATGCCGGCGTCCTGCGCGGGCGGCGCGCTGGCGGCCGAACGACCCGGCGCAGAGCACTTGCAGACGCTGTACTTCGACGCCGCGCGGGCAGGGCGCACCGACCTGCTGCACGGCCTGATCAAGGCCGGTATGCCGGTGGATGCGCACGATGCGCGCGGCTACACCGCCCTGATCCTGGCGGCCTACGACGGCCACCTGGAGACGGTTAAGGCGCTGCTGAACGACGGCGCCGACGCCTGTGCGACCGACGCCAGCGGCAACACCGCGCTGATGGGCGTGGCGTTCAAGGGCGGGCTGGACATCGCCCAGGTGCTGCTGCCGCACTGCGACGTGAACGCCGTGAACCGCCAGGGCCAGAGCGCCGCCATGATGGCCGCCCTGTTCGGGCGTCAGGACATCGTGGCCCTGCTCGCCGCCCACGGCGCCAAGCTCGGGCTGGCCGACGTGAAGGGCGATACGGCGCTGGGCCTTGCGCGCCAGCAGGGAAACACCGCCATGGTCGCCCTGCTGGAAAGCCTCAAGCCGGCGTCCTGAGGGGACGGCGCTACCCGCTGGCCGGCGACGCCCCCTCGGCTGCCGCTTCCGTCTGAGGCGGCCCTTCGCCGGCAATGTATTCGTCCGAGCCGCCCCGGGCCGCGGCCTCGTCGCGACCTCGCGTGCGCAAGCGCTTCGGCCACTGCTGCTTGAGGCCGCCGGGCGGCTCTGCGACATGCTGAGCGCCCAGCCCGCTTCGTGATGGCCTTTCACGCAGCCATGGCGCTCCATCACATCTCTCATAGCCTTCAGCTCGGCGGCCCCGACCCGACACTGGCGACAAAGGAATCCAGCGCCTCACCCTCATGATCGACGGGCCGCCGGAGATGGCGCGTATCGCCCCACGGCGGAGATGAACCCCACCCGGACGCCAGCAGGAGCGGGGTGTGCTGGCGCATGTTCCGGCCCCGGCTGAGGAGGCTCTACAGGGCGAACGCCGGGCCGGAGCGCCCCACCCATTCCCTCACCGCTCTACCCCTGGATGCATGGCGAGGCTCCCCGGGGACTTGTTCGGCTACATCGAGGGCTTCTACAATCTGAGCCGCCTTCACTCAGTTCTGGGTTACCTCAGCCCTGCCGGGATGGAGCGTAGAGCGACCTGATCCATCCACCTTCTGGGGGAGGGTCGAACCATCGCAGGAAAGGCATGGGATGAGAAAGCTCATCAGGCAGGAGTTGATCGAACCGCCTCATACAGGAGGCCGGCCAGCCCAGGCGGAGCGGTCGTCGGTATGAGCATTCGAGACGTCGCGCTTCCGACCCGCCGGGAGAAGATCCTGTCGGGCTTGAACATGGCAGGGCTGGGGCTTGAGATCGGGCCCAGCTTTTCCCCGCTCGTCCCGAAATCCGAGGGATATCGTGTGCGCACGGTCGATCATCTCGACCGGGCCGGCCTCGTAGAAAAATATAAGAACATGAATGTCGATGTTTCACGCATCGAAGATGTCGATTATGTGTGGTCAGGTCAAAAGATTTCCAGCCTGGTTGGTGGGGAGAAATTCGACTGGGTGATCGCATCGCACGTGATCGAACACATACCCGACATGGTCACCTTCCTTCAGGATTGTGCTGAGCTTTTGAAGGAAGACGGTATTCTTTCCCTCGTCATTCCAGACAAGAGGTACGAGTTCGACTACTTCAGGCCTGCGACCGGCATAGGCAAGGTCATCGACGCATTCCACAGCAGGCACGTCCGGCCGAGCGCAGGCACGGTGGCGGAATTCTGTTTGTACATGGCCAACAAAGATGGCCGCGAGGTCTGGGACAGGCTTAGGGTCGGATCCGATCCCGATTTCGTCGGCGCCGTCGACGACGCGAGACTAATGCAGGACCTGGCCTTCGCCGGCGAGTACCGAGATTGTCATGTCTGGACGTTCACGCCCAGTAGCTTCCGCCTTATGGCGCTTGACCTGTACGGCCTCGGCTTCATCTCACTTCGAGAGAAGAGGTTTTTCGACACTGAAGGGTTCGAGTTCTACATCCACATGTCGAAGCGTGAACCTGCAGGCGCACTCGGAAGAAGGGAACTGGCGCTTAGCGCGGTGAAGGAGTCGATTTGAACAAGGTATGCGCGCGGTCGGCTCCGCGTCGCTTCGCATCCGCCGCGCCCCCGCATCAAGTCCGGCCTTGCGGTGGAAGGCGCGGACGGCGCTACGCCGCACACTCTGGATGAGGACCCTGCTCGAGCGGCGATCCGCCTGGGCGGTCATTGTGGCCATGGCTGCCAATACCGCTCCCACAGTCGGGGGGCGCCGTCACTGCGGGCGCTGTCCATGATCCAACCGCAGCGGCGCCGCCGATGGCCAATGCGGGCGAGATGCCTAGTCACACCAGGTGGCGGTGAGAGAGGGATTCGAACCCTCGATGGAGTTTCCCCCATACACGCGTTCCAGGCGTGCGCCTTCAACCACTCGGCCACCTCACCACAAGGCCGCCCGGGGGCGGCCTCCTCCGCCCGGGGGCGGAAGGGCGCGGAATATACTCAGGGCGGACCTGTGGGCAAGGGGCGATGAGAGCCCGGTGCGCTTGCGCGCAGGGGCGCCTATCTTGGGCGTAAGCGTTCCCCTCCGGAGGTCCCATGCTGTTCAACCGCAAGCCCGCGACCCTGCCCACCGCGCAGGAGGCGCTCCCGGGCCGGCCGGAGCCGATCCGCACCGCGCAGACCCACTTCGTCAACGGCCGCCCGCTCAAGGGGCCCTATCCGGACGGGACGGAGTTGGCGCAGTTCGGCATGGGCTGCTTCTGGGGCGTGGAGCGCATCTTCTGGAACCTGCCCGGGGTGTGGGTCACGGCGGTCGGCTATGCGGGAGGGATCACGCCCAACCCGACCTATGAGGAGGCGTGCAGCGGGCTGACCGGCCATACCGAGGCGGTGCTGGCGGCCTTCGATCCCGGCCGCATCAGCTATGACGAGCTGCTGAAGACCTTCTGGGAGAACCATGACCCCACCCAGGGCATGCGCCAGGGCAACGACCTCGGCACCCAGTACCGCTCCGCCATCTACACCTATGGCCCCGCCCAGGCCGAGGCGGCCGTGCGCTCGCGCGACGCCTACGCCGAGGCGCTGAAAGGCCGGGGCTTCGGCCCGGTGACCACCGAGATCGCCCCGGCGGGCGAATTCTTCTTCGCCGAGGACTATCATCAGCAGTATCTGGCCAAGAACCCGGGCGGGTATTGTGGCGTCGGCGGCACGGGGGTGAGCTGTCCGATCGGCGTGGGCGTCCAGGCGTAGGGCGCGCCGCCCGGCCCGCCGCCTCCAAGGAGGCGCTTGTCGCGAGCTTGGCCTTTGCGGGCGGGGGCGGACAGGGGAGCGGGATGTGCTGGAAGCGCTTCTGCGGCGGACGATCGAGACGGGCGACCTGACCATCGATTTCGGGGGCGGGCGGGAGCGTCGCTTCGGCGACGGGACCGGCCGGCCGGTCGCCATCTCCCTCAGCCCGGCGGCGGCGGCCAGCATCGCGCTGAACCCCGAGCTGAAGCTCGGCGAGACCTACATGGAAGGGGCGCTGCGCTTCCGGCAGGGCGACCTGTACGCCCTGCTGGAGCTGGTGGCCGGCAACCCCAAGATCCTGCGGCGGCCGGGCGGGGCGGTCGCCCGGCTGGCCCGGTCGGCGCGCAAGCGCGTGATGCAGGCGAACGGCCGCCGCGCCGCCCGGCGCAACGTCGCCCATCACTACGACCTGTCGTACGAGCTCTACAGCCGCTTCCTGGACGCGGACATGCAGTACTCCTGCGCCTACTACGCCGACCCGCAGATGACGCTGGAGGCGGCCCAGGCGGCCAAGAAGGCGCACATCGCCGCCAAGCTGCACCTGCCGGAGGCCGGGCGGGTGCTGGACATCGGCTGCGGCTGGGGCGGGCTGGCGCTAACCCTGGCCCACGCCGCGCCGGGACTGGAGGTGACCGGCGTGACGCTCAGCCAGGAGCAGCTCGCCGTGGCCCAGCGCCGGGCCCAGACCCAGGGGCTCTCCAGCCGGGTGGACTTCCAGCTGCGCGACTACCGCGACGTGCCGGGGCCGTTCGAGCGCATCGTCTCGATCGGCATGTTCGAGCATGTCGGCCGCTCGCACTACCAGGAGTTCTTCGACCACGCGGCGCGGCTGCTGGCCGAGGACGGGGTGATGCTGCTGCATTCGATCGGCCGGCGCACGCCGCCGGGGATCACCCAGCCGTTCATCGCCAAGTACATCTTCCCCGGCGGCTACATCCCGTCGCTGTCGGAGGTCGTGCCGGCCATCGAGCGCGCCGGGCTGTGGATCACCGACATGGAGGTCCTGCGCCTGCACTATGCGGAGACGCTGCGGGAGTGGCGACGGCGGTTCGAGGCGCACCGGGCCGAGATCGCCGCCCTGTACGACGAGCGGTTCTGCCGGATGTGGGAGGTCTATCTGGTGTCTAGCGAGGCGGGGTTCCGCTTCTTCGGCATGATGAACTTCCAGCTCCAGCTGACCCGGCGGGTGGACGCCCTGCCGATCACCCGGACCTACATGGCCGACGCGGAGCGCAGGCTGTCCAAGGAGCGGACCGCCGCCGCCAACGAAGGGTGGGCGGCGGCGGGATGATGCGCCGCCGCCGCGCCCTGGAGCGTATCAGCCCCGCAGCTTCTTGGTGATCTCGGCCACGTGGCGGCCCTGGTGGCGGGCGCCGCCGAGCTCGTTCTCGGTGGGCTTGCGCGAACCGTCGCCGGCCGCAATCGTGGTGGCGCCGTAGGGCGAGCCGCCGCTGACCTCGTCCACGCCCAGGAGGCCCTGGTAGCTGTAGGGCAGGCCGACCACCACCATGCCGAAGTGCAGCAGGTTGGTGATCATCGAGAACAGGGTGGTCTCCTGGCCGCCGTGCTGGGAGGCGGTGGAGGTGAAGGCCGAGCCCACCTTGCCGTTGAAGGCGCCCTTGGCCCAAAGGCCGCCGGTCTGGTCCAGGAAGTTGGCCATCTGCGAGGCCATGCGGCCATAGCGGGTGCCGCAGCCGAGCACGATGGCGTCGTAGTCGGCCAGCTCCTCCACCTTGGCGATGGGGGCGGCCTGGTCGAGCTTGTAGTGGGAGGCGCGGGCCAGCTCCTCGGAGACCAGCTCGGGAACGCGCCTGATGTCGACCTGCACGCCCTCGACCTCGCGGGCGCCCTCTGCGACGGCTTCGGCCAGGGTCTCGATATGGCCATAGGCCGAATGATAGAGGATCAGCAGCTTGGCCATGCAGGCCTCCTTCTTGAACGGACGAATGACGCCGAACTGGGACAGCGGCGGTTACAGTCGCGGGTCGGCGTTCGCAAGGCGCCCATCCCAGCCAAATGGGACGCCGCGATGACCGCGCCGATCGAACACGCCATCTTCGAGCTGCTGGAAAGCGGGGAGGGGCGGAGCATCGCGCCGGAGGCTGTCGCCCGCCAGGTCGGGGGCGACGCGTGGCGCAAGACGCTGCCCCAGGTGAAGGCGGCCGCGGTGGGCCTGGCGCGGCAGGGCCGGCTCTGCATCCTGCGCCACGGCAAGCCGGTGGACCCGGACGGCTTCAAGGGCGTCTATCGCCTGGGCCTGCCCGTTGGCGACTGAGCGCACGGGGCTGAACCGGCGAGGCGTGCTGGGGGCCGGGGGCGCGGCGAGCCTGCTCTGCGCCTGCCAGCCCCTGGTGCAGGCGGCGGGAACGCCGCCGCTGGGGTTCGAGGGGCCGCGGCTCGGCGCCGACGCCCTCGTCGCCGGCGACGGCGCACGGCTGCCCATGACGGTCTGGCGCGCCATGGACGGGCAGGGCGCCCCGGTGGAGCCCTGGGCCGTGATCGTGGGCCTGCACGGCATGGACGACTATGCCGCCGCCTTCGGCCTGCCCGGGCCATATTGGGCGGCGCAGGGGATCACGACCTACGCCTACGACCAGCGCGGCTTCGGCCGCGGCGCGGCGCGCGGGTATTGGGGCGGTCAGGCGCTGATGGGCGAGGATCTGCGGGTGGCGGCGACCCTGGTGCGCCAGCGCCACCCCGCCGCCATCGTGGCCGTGGTGGGCGAGAGCATGGGCGGCGCGGTGGCGATCACCGCCTGCGCCTCCGGCCGGCCGCCCGCCGTGGACCGGGTGGTGCTGGCGTCGCCGGCGGTCTGGGGCTGGAGCGACCAGGGGCCGTTCAATAGCGCGGCCCTGTGGGTCGGCGCCCACCTGTCGCCCGGCTCGCGCATCACCGCGCCGAACTGGCTGGCGCGGCGCATCTGGGCTTCGGACAATATCCCAGAACTTCGGCGCATGAGCCTGGATCGCAACATGATCTTCGCCACGCGCATAGACGCCATCTACGGCCTGGTCGACATGATGCAGGCCGCGCAGCAGCAGGTCGGCGACGTGCCGGGGCCGACCCTGTACCAGTACGGCGCCCACGACGAGATCATCCCAAAGTCCGCCGCCTTCCACGCCGTGGCGCGCCTCAGGTCCGACCAGCGCAGCGCCTACTACCGCCACGGCTGGCACCTGCTGATGCGGGACCTGCATCGCCAGGCCGTGTTGGACGACATCGTCGCCTTCATCCGCGATCCGAAGGCGCCGCCGCCGTCCGGCGCGCCGCCGGTTCCGACCTCGCGGGCCGCCGCCAAAGCCGAGGCGGCCTGAAGAAAAAGCCCTCCCCGCGAGGCGGGAAGGGCTTTGACGCTACGTCTTCCGATCACCCTGTCCGGTCGACACCGGATAGGTCGGGGCGGGCTCAGTGCTTGAAGGTGTCCTTGTCGACGGCGTCGGCGCGCGCCTCGTCCTTGTGCTGCTGATGGCCCTCGTGGCCTTCGGCGATCTTGGCGAGGGTGGGGTTGGCGCCGTGCGCGAAGGTCTGGTCCATCACGTTCGACGATGACGCCGCGCCGTAGACCGATCGTTCCGACGGGTTCACCGTGGCGGAGGTTCCAGCGGCCGCGCCGGTGGTCGGCGTGAACACGGGCGCGGCCTCGGCGCCCGCCTGGCCGCCGCGCCCGGCGCGCCAGCCCTCGAACTCCTTGCTGAACGCCGAGTGGCGCTCGTCCCGCCAGCGGCTGTAGTCCTCGTCGTAGCGCTTGGCCTGCTCGGCGCGCCAGCGGCCATAGTCTCGGTCGTGGTTCGACATCTGGCTGTCGCGCCAGCGGCCGTAGTGATGGTGATGCTCGTCGCGCGGGCCGGAGCGGTACTCCGAGCCGCCGAAGGCGCCGCTGTCGTAGCCGGCGGGTCCGAAGGTGCGGCCGTCCTGGCCGTAGTCGAGGCCCTGGTTCAGCGGGCCATAGCCCCCCTGGCCCCACTGCGAGTTCAGGTTCGGCTGGCCCCAGCCGCCCACGTCGGCGCCGCCGTAGCCGCCGAGCGCGCTGTCCGACGAGCCGCGGCTCATCTGGCCGTAGGAGGTGTCGCCGCCGTCGCCGTAGCCGCGCGATCCGCCGCCGCCCGTCTCATAGCTGCGCGAGTCGGACTGATAGGGCGCCGGACGCTCGTCCCGGCCGAAGCGCTCGCTGCGGCCGTAGTCGCGCCGGGCGTCATAGTCCCTGCGGGCGTCGTAGTCCCGGCGGGCCGTCAGCTCACGGTCGCTCTCGAAGGAGCGTCCTTCGGAGCGCTCCGGCGAATCGAAGCGGCGCTCCGACGGTCCTTCTGCGCGCCAGTCGCGCTCCGCACGCCAGTCCCGCCCCTCTCGGTCGCGCTCCCAGCGATGTTTCTCGTTTCGGTCCCAGATGGCCATTTGCTTGTCCTCATTTGAGGTTGACCTGCGAACAACCCGGGCAGCGAAGCCACGGTTCCACCCTTGCGGCCTGGCAGGGCTTTACGAATGCGGAAGGCGTTGCTAGGGACGCATGGGACGATTTGTCCATCGTGAGCAGTGATTTGACGTGGATCATGTCGCGTGAAGCGCCGATCCGGACTCCCCGGTTCGTCGAAACAGGCGAAGAACGGCTCGGTGACCAGTTGAAGTGCTACTTCGACAACCTCACCGCCGGGCCCGTTCCCGACCGCCTGCTCCGACTGACCGAGGCTCTGGAAGCCGCCTTCGAGAAGGGGGAGCTCTGCTGCCGCCCGGCTCGCAAGCCGGTCAGCTGAGCGTTCACTCCACCTGAAGCGCCGCGCCGAGCGTCTCGCCGGCGAAGGTGTCCGACACGCCCTCCACCTCCATCAGGCGCAGGAGGCGCGCCCGGGCGCGGTTCACCCGGCTCTTGATCGTCCCCAGCGCACACCCGCAGATGTCGGCGGCCTCCTCGTAGGTGAGGCCCGCCGCACCGACCAGCACCAGCGCCTCGCGGTGCTCGTGCGGAAGCTGGGCCAGGGCGGCGCGCATGGCGCGCACCGCCACGCTCCAGTCCTGGGTGGGGGCCGAGCTGAGGGTGGCGGCGTGCTTGCCGTCCTCGTCGGCGACCTCCCGGCGGCGGCGCACGACGGCGGTGTAGTAGGTGTTGCGCAGGATGGTGAACAGCCAGGCGCGCAGGTTGGTGCCCGGCTCGAACTTGTCCCTGTGCGTCCAGGCCTTGATCAGGGTATCCTGCACCAGATCGTCGGCGTCGGCGCTGTTGTGGCTGAGCGACCAGGCGAAGGCGCGCAGCGCCGGGATCAGCGCGATGACGTCTTCGCGCCACGTGTCCACGGGCGTAGCTTTGGCGGGCGTGGCCTTGGGCGCAGGCGGCGCGGGGGCGGAGGATGTCATGCCGCTCGCCTCCGCGCGATCGTCACCTAGGCGGTCCGTCGGATCGGGGCGGTTGCGAACATGATGCTCCACTATCCGGACCCGACCCAAACGCACCCCATATCCGGGGCGCCTCGGAAACGTGTGCTCCCTGCATCCGTTCCAAGGGGTGAAGACTGCTCGTCAGAGGACATCAAACGTTGATTCCCTTGGACTTCGCGCCGTTCACGACGGCGCCCGCATCCATGGCCGCGACGCCTGCCGGAACCCTCCTCGCCGACTTCCGGCGGGTTCGGTCGGCGACCCTCGCGCTGGCCGCGCCGCTTTCGCCCGAGGACATGACGCCCCAGTCCATGCCCGACGCCAGCCCGACCAAGTGGCACTTGGCGCACACCGCCTGGTTCTTCGAGACCTTCCTGCTGCGCCCGGCCGGGGTGGCGGCGTTCGACCCGGCCTATCACTTCCTGTTCAACTCCTATTACGAGGCGCTGGGCGAGCGGCAGCCGCGGCCGCAGCGGGGGCTGGTGACTCGCCCGAGCGTGCAGGAGGTGCTGGCCTACCGCGCCCACGTCGACCGCGAGATGGAGCGGCTGCTGGAGAGCGGCGCGCTGGGCGAGGCGGAGCTTGGCGTGGTCCGGCTCGGCCTGGCGCACGAGGAGCAGCACCAGGAGCTGCTGGTCACCGACGTCCTCCACCTGCTGGCCCAGAACCGGCTGCGCCCCGCCTACCGCCGCCCGCTGCCCCGGGCGACGGGGCGCGCTGCGCCCCTCGGGTTCACCGCCTTCGAGGGCGGGATCGTGGAGATCGGCCATGCCGGCGACGGCTTCGCCTTCGACAACGAGGGGCCGCGCCACCAGGTGCTGCTGCGCCCGTTCGAGCTGGCCGACCGGCTGGTGACCAACGGGGAATGGCTGGCCTTCATGCAGGACGGCGGCTACGCGCGCCCCGAGCTGTGGCTGTCGGACGGCTGGGCGCAGGCGACGGCGGAGGGCTGGCGCAGCCCGATGTACTGGGAGGACGGCGAAGAGGGCTGGAGCGCCTTCGGCCTGGGCGGGCAGGAGCCGGTCGAGGCCGACGCCCCGGTCGTGCACGTCAGCTTCTACGAGGCGGAGGCCTACGCCCGCTGGGCCGGCGCCCGCCTGCCGCTGGAGGCGGAATGGGAGTGGGCGGCGCATCGGGCGGGGGCGCCGGGCGGCTTCGCCGAGGATGGGCTGCAGCCGCGCCCCGCCAGAGGCGGACCCTTGGCGCAGATGTTCGGGGATGCCTGGGAATGGACCGCCAGCCCCTACACCGCCTATCCGGGCTTCGCGCCCGCGGCCGGCGCGGTGGGGGAGTACAACGGCAAGTTCATGATCAACCAGATGATTCTGCGGGGCGGCTCATGCGCCACCCCAGCCGGACACTGCCGCGCGACCTATCGCAACTTCTTCCAGCCGCACCAGCGCTGGCAGTTCAGCGGCTTGCGCCTGGCGCGGTCGTGAGCCGTGGGGCCGACGAGCGCATCGGCTTCACGCGATCTTGACCGCCCTCGGCCTCGGTGGGGCCGGTTCGCGGGAGACGGGGCGAAAGGGGCGGCCCTGCGGCCGCCACGCTGGAGTCCGGGTTCAGCCCGGTCGGCGGCGGGCGCCCTGGGAGGCTTCGCCGCCCTTGCGGCCGGCCGCGGCGGCGAGCTCCCGGTTCTGCGAGAAGCTGCGCTTCTCGTTTGGGACGCTCTCGCCGCCCTTGCGCGCGATCTCACGCTGCTTGGCGCGGTCCATGGAAGCAAAGCCACGGCTGGACTTGCCGCCGGCGACCGTTTCAGACTGCTCGGACATGCGGTTCTCCATCGCCACTATCGGAAACTTGGCCGGTAACCAGAGGCGCAGCCGTGCGGTTCCAGTCGATCGTCAGCTCGCGCGTCAGTCGTAGGGGCGGCCGTCGTCGGGAATGGGCGATGTGGGCGGCGCCTCCAGCGGCGTGGCCGGCGGGGCGATCTCCGGGTAGGGCGCGGGCGAGGGCTCGCTCGGGGCCGGCGCCGGCGCGGGATCCGGAACGCCCGGATCGATCTCGGGGGTGGGGGCGGGGTCGGGCATGGACGTCCTCCTGCTTGGAAGCTTCAAACGAAGCGGCGGCCGGTCCGGTTCGCCGTTGGGGGAGACGATGGGGCTGAATGCGCTCAAATACCGATGGCGGGCGCTGCTCGGCCTCGTGGCCGGCGCCCTGGCCGCCGCGATCGCCCGGGCCTCGGGCCTGCTTCCCGGCGCGGCGGCCCTTCTGGGGTGGAACATCGGGGTAGGCGCCTATCTGCTGCCGACCCTGCACATGCTGCTGAGCAGCGACGAGGCCCGGGTGCGGCGGGAGGCAGGGCGCGCCGACGAGGGGCGGGCGGCGCTCCTGGCCGTGACGCTCGCCACCGTCGTCGCCAGCCTCGGCGCGATCGTCTACGCCCTGCAGGAGGCCAGGGCCGGGCGGCCAGGGCGTGGCGGCCACCCGGACGCCCTGCTGGCGCTGTGCGTGCTGACGCTGGTGCAGGGCTGGATCGCGGTGCAGGCCCTGTTCGCCCAGCACTACGCCCACCGCTACTTCGGCGACCGCGACGACGACGGGACCGCCGACAAGGGATTGCAGATGCCGGGCGACCCGCCGCGCACCTACCGCGACTTCGTCTATGTGGCGGTGTGCATCGGGGCGACCTGCCAGGTGTCGGACTTCGACATCACTCACGCCCGCTTCCGCAACCTGGTCACCGTCCACGCCGCGATCGCCTTCCTGTTCAACACCATGGTGCTGGCGCTGGGGATCAACATCTTCGGCAACCTGATGGGCCAGTAGGTCGCTGCGGCGGAATGCGCGGGATGGGCGAGCCGCGCGGCCGGTTAAGATGAAGCTGTCACACAACGCCCGGATCGGACGAGACCGGAACCTTGGACCTTTGGCGTCGTTTGAGCCCCGCTGAAGGCCAAGACCGTGAGGAGCACCGCGTTTCCGGCCCGGGCGAAGGAAGGTCTATGTCCAGGCAGATCGGCCGACACGCTCCTTATCTGAGACGCTACGCCCGCGCTCTGACGGGCTCGCAGGACCAGGGGGACCGCCTCGTCCAGACGGCGATGGAGGGGCTGCTGTCCGGGGGCATCGTCCTGAACGAAGGGCTGACCCTGCGCTCGGCCCTCTACGCCGCGCTGCACGACGCCTGGCGCCGCTCGACCCAGCACAACCCCGAGGACGGGACGACCGCCGCCGACGTGCGGTTGCAGACCCTGACGCCGGAAGAACGCGCTGCGTTGCTGCTCACCGCGATGGAGGGCTTCAGCCCGCTGGAGGCGGCCGAGATCCTGGATTGCGCCCAAGCCCAGCTCGACGCCTGGATCGTCGCTGCGGACGGGGCGCTGCGCCAACAGCTCGCCGCCAAGGTGCTGATCATCGAGGACGAGCCGATCATCGGCCTGGACCTGACGCGCCTGGTGCGTGAGCTGGGCCACAGCGTGGTCGGCGTGGCGCCCACCCGGTCCGAGGCGGTGGCCATGGCGGAGAAGACCTCGCCTGGGCTGGTGCTGGCGGACGTGCGGCTGGCGGACGGGTCCAGCGGCATGGATGCGGCGGCCGACATCCTGCGGAGCTTCGACATCCCGGTGATCTTCATCACCGCCTTTCCCGAGCACCTGCTCACCGGGGATCGGCCCGAGCCTGCCTTCCTGATCACCAAGCCCTTCCGCGAGGAAGCCGTGAAGGCCCTGGTCGGTCAGGCCCTGTTCTTCCACCGGCCGCAGGAGCGCGCGCGCCTGCAGGCGTAAGCGTCGCCCTGCGGCCTCGGCGAGGAACCTGCGGCGCCGGCGGGTGTTTCCTCTACGCCAGCGTGGCCGTGGAGACCCACATGACCGATGCGACCGTGAACCAGGCCGAATCCGAAGCCCAGCAGGCCGGGCGCAGCATTTCGGACACCGCCGATCACGTGAAGAAGGCGGTCACCGACGGGGCGGGCGCGGCCAAGGACTGGGCGGGCGACCGCGCCGGCGTGGCGCGCGACTGGGCGCTGGATCAGAGCGATGTCCTGCGCGACACCGTGCAGACCCGGCCCTTCATCTCCGTCGGCGTCTCGGCGGCCTCGGCCTTCGCCGCGGGCCTCGTGCTCGGCGTCCTTCTGACCCGCCGATAGGATCTGCTCTCAGCGGTCGGCGGCCTCGGGCCGGCCCGACCGCTTCTCCCGCTTCTTGTCGTCGATGGCGCGCTGCAGGATGGCCTTCTGCAGCAGCGTCTTGGGCAGGCCGGCGAGCGTCAGGTAGCCGGCGCCCTTCTTGTCCAGCAGCTCGAAGCGGTGATCGGCCGCCGCAGCGAACTCCGCCCGCGTGATCCGTCCGTCGAACTGGGTGTCCGCGGCGGCTACCGGCTCTGGCATGTTGATCAGCGAATAGACCGAAGCGCCCTGCACCCCCACGCCTGAAGCGACCGGCGGCCGCCCGCCCCCCCGTTCGCCGCCGTGACGCTCGTGCTCGCGGTTCTCGGTGTTGTTCGGGTCGCTGAAACTCAGGTTCTCGTCCATGCCCTCCTCCGCGTGGAGGGATTCGATGTGGGGCAGGATTTCGGGCGCGACGGTCTGCTCGTAGTCCTGCAGCTCCAGCCCGTCGATCACGCCGTCATGGTTGGCGTCCAGCCGGTCGAAGAAGGCGAGGGCGTCGGCGCGGAACTCCTCGCGCGTGAGGCGGCCGTCGTGGTCGGCGTCGGCGCGCTGGAACCAGACCGCAACGGGATACGGCTCGCCGCGCCCGGCCCGGAACGGCTCGCCGGCCGGGCTGATGAAGACGTTTGGCAGGGGTGGACGGGGCCGCCCCGCGTGCGCCCGGCGGTCGCCGCCGCCGTCGCCGTCCTCATGGTCGGGCCCATCGCCGCTGGCGCAGGCCGCCAGCACGGGTGTCAGGGCGGCGAGGAGCAGCAGGAGCCCGGCAGGGCGATGTCGGCAGACCATGGACGATTGTCGGGCGGCGCGCTCACAGAGGCAAGCGGGCGCTGGCGCGCAGGCCCCCGCCCAGGCGGTTCGTCACCGTCGCCTCGCCGCCGTGCGCCCGGGCGACGGAGCGGACCACCGCCAGCCCCAGGCCCGCGCCGCCGGTCTCCCGCGAGCGGGAGGGCTCGCCCCGCTGGAACGGCTCGAACACCCGCTCGCGCTCGGCCTCGGGGATGCCGGGGCCGTCGTCGTCCACCTCGATCACCGCGGCGTCGTCTTCGCGATAGACCCGCGCCCGCGCCCGCGCGCCGAATTTGACGGCGTTGTCGAGCAGGTTGATCACCAGCCGGCGCAGCGCCACGGGATCGCCGTCGATCACCACCGGCGCCGCGCTTTCCGCAGAGACGTCTATCCCCGTCTCCGCCATTTCGTCGGCGACGCTCTCCACCAGCGAGCAGAGCTCCAGCCGGCTCCGCTCGGCGGGCTGGGTCGCGTCGCGCACGAAGGCGAGGGCCGAGGAGACCATGGCGTCCATCTGGTCGATGTCGGCGTTCATCTTGGCGCGCAGGCCGTCCGGCGCGCCCTCGATGCGGAAGCGCAGGCGGGTGAGGGGGGTCCGCAGGTCGTGCGCCACCGCGCCGACCATCGCCGTGCGGTCGTCGACGTATCGCCGCAGCCGCTCCTGCATCTGGTTGAAGGCGGCGGTGGCCTGCTGCACCTCGGGCGGCCCGTTCAGGTGCAGCGGCGGGGCGCGGGGGTCGCGGCCCAGGCGCTCCGCGGCCGCGGCGAAGGCCTTGATCGGGTAGGTGAGGCGGCGCGCATACAGATAGACCGCAGGCGCCAGTGCGCCGGCTGACACGAAGAACCAGAGCAGGATGTTGCTCTGCCAGGCGCTGGGGAAACGCTCGCGCGGGGAGGCCATCAGCCATCGCCCGTCGGCGCGCCGGACCGCGACCTTGAAGGGGGCGATCAGCAGGTGGTCGTCCTTGTTCACGTCGGTGCCGGTCAACCCCGCGGGGATGCGGATCGGCTTGAAGCGGATCGGCGTGTTGGAGACCACGACGTCGCTCACCTTGACGCTCATCTTCGCGGCGATCTCCGCCATCACCGCCCGTGTGAAGGGGCCGACAAGGTAAGTGGGCGGCGGCTTCTCGACGACGGACACGGCGATAGGGACGCCTTGGGAGGAGACGCTGGCGCCCTCCAGCGCCAGCACGATGTCGCCGACGCGGTAGACCACGGCGGGCGGCGGCGGCACGCTGAAGATGATGGCCAGGTTGATCGCCTGGGCCGCCGCGAGGCAGGCCAGGACCAGGGTGATGACCTGGGCGAAAAGCGGGGTCTGCAGCCGGCGGCGCGCGGGGACGACGGCCGCCTCGCTCAACGGTGGCTGACCCGCGCCATGAACATGTAGCCCTCGTTGCGGACGGTGCGGATCAGCTCAGAGCCGCCGCCGTCGTCCAGCTTGCGGCGCAGCCGGCTGATCTGCACGTCGATCGCGCGGTCATAGGCCTCGCTCTCCGGGCCGCGGGCGAAGTCGAGCAGTTGGTCGCGGGTCAGCACCCGCTGGGGATGCTCCACAAAGGCGCGCAGGAGCGAGAACTCCCCGCCCGAGAGGTTCACGATCACGCCGTCGGGGCTGCGCAGCTCGCGCCGCACCATGTCGAAGCGCCAGCCGTTGAACTCGCACCGCGCGCCCATCTGGTCGGCCAGTTCGCGACGCTCGCCCCGGCGGCGCAGCACCGCCCGCACCCGGGCCAGCAGCTCGCGCGGGTTGCAGGGCTTGGGCAGGTAGTCGTCGGCGCCCAGCTCAAGGCCGACGATGCGGTCCGTCTCCTCGCCCATGGCGGACAGCATGATCACCGCCGGCCCCTCGGCGCTGGAAATGCGGCGGCAGATCTGCAGGCCGTCCTCGCCGGGGAGCATCACGTCCAGCACGATCAGGTCGGGCGCGCCGGCGCTCAGCGCGCGGTTCAGCTCCGCGGCGTCGGCGGCGGTCTCCACCTCGAATCCATGGCGGGTCAGGAACTCAGACACCACGTCGCGGATGCCCGGATCGTCGTCCACCACGATGATGCGGCCGGATGGCGGCGTGGCGGTGTCTGTCTGCGCGAGACTCATGGCCGGATCATGCCCGGGGAAGACGGCGGACTAATGTCGGTCCAGACATATGGCGCAGCTAGCCACGCCGCCTCAGCGGTTCAGCGCGTCTCCGTGGCCGGGAGCGAAGGCCTCGTTCGGGCCGGGCCCGGTGTCGAGGATGTCGACGCCCTTGGCGAGCTTGGAGTTCCGATAACCGTACAGGAGGTAGATCAGGGCGCCAACCCCGCAGTAGGTGAGCAGGATCGAAAGGGGCAGGGGATCGCCCGTCACCGCCTTCTGGATCATCGGCAGGATGTTGAACATCGCCAGCGCCAGGCACGCGATGATGCCCGCGATGGCCGTGCCCACCCCGCCCGGGACGCGGAACGGCCGCTCCAGCTCGGGATGGCGGCGGCGCAGGTAGATCACCGACAGGCAGACGATGCAGAAGGCCAGCGCCGTACCCAGCGAGACCAGGTCGCTGAGCAGGTCGATCGGCAGGAAGGCCGCGGCCACCGCGATGAAGCCGCCCAGCAGCAGGGTGCCGATCCAGGGGGTGCGGAACTTGGGGTGGATTTCGGCGAACATCTTGGGCAGCAGGCCGTCGCGGGCCATGGCGTAGAAGATGCGGGTCTGGCCGTAGCACAGCCCCAGCATCACCGACGACAGGCCCATCACCGCGCCGATCTTGATGGCCAGCGACATGAAGTTCAGCTGGCCGGCGGGCGCCAGCGGATAGGGGAAGTTGGCCCAGGTCGGGTTGATGCGGTCTATGGCCACCGCGATCGGGTCCGGCGCGGCGAGCTGCTTGTAGGGCACCACGCCGGTCATGACCGACGCCACGATCATGTAGATGACCGTGCAGATCAGCAGCGAACCCAGGATGCCGATGGGCACGTCGCGCGAGGGGTGCTTGGCCTCCGCCGCGGCGGTGGAGACCGCCTCGAAGCCCACATAGGCGAAGAAGATGATCGCCCCGCCGCGCAGCACGCCGGTCCAACCGAAGGCGCCGAACTCGCCCGTGGTGTTCTTGGGCAGGAAAGGATGCCAGTTGGCCGGATGCACGAAGCTGGCGGCCACCAGCACGAACAGGGCCAGCACGGTGCATTTCACCACCACGATGACGTTGTTCACCTTGGCCGACTCGCTGACCCCCAGCACCAAGAGGCCCGAGACCGCGGCGATGCCGATGGCCGCCATGCCGTTCAGCGTGCCGGTGAACTGGAACCTCAGGTGGCCCACCGCGTCCGGCAGGGCCTGCAGCAGCGGGGTGGCGAACACCGGCGCGGCCTTGCCGCCGACCATCAGGTGGGGAAGCGCGATGCCGAAGTCCTTCAGCAGCGACACGACATAGCCGGACCAGCCGACCGCCACGGTGGACGCCGCCACCCCGTACTCCAGCACCAGAAGCCAGCCCATCACCCAGGCGAACACCTCGCCCAGCGTGCCGTAGGCGTAGGTGTAGGCCGAGCCGGAGACCGGCATGGTCGCCGACAGCTCGGCGTAGCACAGCCCCGCCAGGGCGCAGGCGACCCCCGCCACCACGAACGACAGCAGGATCGCCGGCCCGGCGTTGGCGGAAGCCACCTGGCCGGTCAGCACGAAGATGCCGGCCCCGATGATCGTGCCGACCCCCAGGCTGACCAGGTTGATCGCGCCCAGGGTGCGCTTCAGCTCGTGGTGGTGCGCCTCCCGCTGGATCTGGGCGATGGATTTCTTCAGTGCGAGCCGGCTACCCCGGCTTGCAGGTACGGACGCCATCGGTGGGCTGCTTCCTCGGGACGGGCGTCTTGGCCGCGTCGGCTGATCTTGACGCGGACGTTAGAGAGGCCTTTCCCCCCGCGCAACCGGGCGCGTCGCATTGCGCCCGTCGCCGGGGCCGAAGACGCAAGATCATGCTGCCGATCCATGAGGCGCTGCCTGAACTGAAGGCGGCGCTGGAGCGCTCGAACACCGCGGTGCTGGTCGCGCCGCCAGGGGCGGGCAAGACCACCGTCGTGCCCCTGGTGCTGAAGGACGCCGACTGGGCCGCGGGCGGCAAGATCGTGGTGCTGGAGCCCCGGCGCCTCGCCGCCCGGGCGGCCGCCGCCCGCATGGCGGAGACCCTGGGCGAGCCGGTCGGCCGCACGGTCGGCTACCGCGTGCGCCTGGACGCCAAGGTCAGCGCCGCCACCCGGGTGGAGGTTGTCACCGAGGGCGTCTTCACCCGCATGATCCTGGAGGATCCCGCCCTGGACGGCGTGGCCGCCGTGCTGTTCGACGAGTTCCACGAGCGCAGCCTGGACGCCGACACCGGCCTGGCCCTCGCCCGCGACGCCCAGGGCGTGCTGCGCGAGGACCTGCGCCTCCTGGTCATGTCGGCGACGCTGGACGGCGCCCGCGTCTCAGCCCTGCTGGACCCGGCGCCCGTTGTCGAGAGCCGCGGCCGGGCCTTCCCGGTGGACACCCGATATCTCGGCCGGGACCCCGCCGCCCGGCGGGAGCCCCAGGTGGTGCGCGCCGTCCTGACCGCCCTGGCGGAGGAGACAGGCGGGGTGCTGGTCTTCCTGCCCGGCGCGGCGGAGATCGCCCGGGTGCGCGAAGGCTTGCACGAGCGGCTGCGCGCCCGGCCGGACGTGGAGGTGCATCCCCTGTACGGCGCGCTGCCGCCCGGCGAGCAGGACGCCGCCATCGCCCCCGCCGCGCCGGGGCGGCGCAAGGTGGTGCTGGCCACCTCGATCGCCGAGACCAGCCTGACCCTGGAGGGCGTGCGGGTGGTGATCGACGCCGGCCTGTCGCGCGAGCCGCGGTTCGAGCCGGGGAGCGGCCTGACCCGGCTGGTCACCGTGCGCGCCAGCCGCGCCAGCGCCGACCAGCGCCGGGGCCGGGCGGGGCGGACCGAGCCCGGCGTCTGCTACCGCCTGTGGGAGGAGCCGGAGACCCGCGCGCTCGCCCCCTTCGGCCGGCCTGAGATCCTGGAGGCCGACCTGTCGGGCCTGGCCCTGACCCTGGCGCGCTGGGGCGCCCGCTCCGCCGACCAGTTGGCCTTCCTCGATCCGCCGCCGGCGGCCGCCTTCGCCGAGGCGCGGCGGCTGCTGGCCGAGCTGGGCGCGCTGGACGGGCAGGGGGAGCTGACCAGTCACGGCCGCCGCCTGGCCGACCTGCCGGCTCCGCCGCGCCTCGCCCACCTGATGACCGCGGCGGGGGAGGCGGGGGCGGCTAAGCGTGGGGCGCGGGTGGCGATGCTGTTGACCGAACGGGGCCTGGGCGGCGACGGCGCCGACCTCAGCGAGCGCCTCGCCCGCTTCGAGCGCGACGGCTCCCCCCGCGCCCGCGACGCCCGCGCCCTGTCGGACCGCTGGGCCCGGCTGGCGCAACCGCCGCAGGGCGCAGCGGCCGGGCAGGGCTTGAGCGACGGCGCCCTGCTGGCTCTGGCCTATCCAGAGCGGATCGCCAAGGGCCGCGGGGCGGACGGGGTGTTCAACCTGACCACCGGGCGGGCCGTGCGGCTCGATCCCGCCGACGCCCTGGCTCGCGAACCCTGGCTGGCGGTGGGCGAGTTGGGCGGCGGGGCGACCAGCGACCGGGTGCTGCTCGCCGCCCGCATCGAGCTGGCGGAGGTCGAGGCGCTGTTCGCCGGCGCCGTCGTCGAGGAGACCCGCACCGCGGTCGAGGCCGACGGCCGGGTGCGCGCCCGCCGCCTGCGCCGGCTGGGCGCCCTGGTGCTGGAGGACCGCCGACTGGACCGCCCCCCGCCGGAGGCCCTGCGCGCCGCCCTGCTGGAGCAGCTGCGCGGCCAGGGCGTCGGCGCCCTGCCATGGCCGGAGGAGACCGACCGCCTGCGCGCCCGCGTCGGCTTCATGGCCGCCCAGGACGTCGACGGCGGCTGGCCGGACCTGTCGGACGCGGCATTGGCGGAGACGGCCGAGGCGTGGGCCGGCGAGCTGCTGGGCCAGGTCAGCCGCCTCGCCGACCTGGACGGCGGCGGGCTGCACCACGCGGTCCTGGCGCTGGTCCCCTACGCCCTGCAGCGCCGGCTAGACGCCGAGGCGCCGGACCGGCTGACCCTGCCCACCGGCTCGCGCCCGGTGATCGACTACGCGGCCGAGGGCGGCCCGCGGGTGGAGGCGCGGGTGCAGGAGCTGTTCGGCCTGGGCGAGCATCCCTGCGTCGGCCGCGGGCGCACGCCGCTGACGCTCAGCCTGCTCTCGCCCGCCCGCCGTCCCGTGCAGGTGACCCGCGACCTGCCGGGCTTCTGGGCCGGGTCCTGGAAGGCGGTCCGCACGGAGATGAAGGGCCGATACCCCCGGCACCCCTGGCCCGAGGACCCGCTCGCCGCCGAGGCGACGACCCGCGCCAAACCCCGCGGAACCTAAGGGTTCGGCGCAGGCGTCCAGATGCGCGGGGATATGCTAGTGTCGCTTCCGGAGAGTGTTCGCGCTTGACTCGCTCTCTGCGGGAGTTCTTACGATGCGCGCAAAGGTTTGGTTGCGAATTCGCAAGACGCCGTCGCTCCCACGGGGGCGGTTCAGCGAGGCCCCGGCGCGAGGCGTGTCCTGAGCGCCCGCGGCCGCCGCGTCCTGGTGGTGGAGGACGACGAGGCCGTACGCGATTCCACCCTCATGCTGCTGAAGCTCAGCGGGCTTGATCCGGTCGGCGCCGCCGACGGCGAGGAGGCGCTGATCCGCGCCGCCCAGGATCAGCCGCCCCAGGTGATCATCTCGGACCTGCGGCTGCCCGGCCGCAGCGGGCCGGAGGTGATCCGCCGCGTCCGGGCCAAGCTGGGGCGGGCCGCGCCGGCCGTGGTGGTGACCGGCGATACCGCCTTCTCCCAGGCCGACCTGGCCGACACGGCCGATTGCAGGCTCATGTACAAGCCCATCGATCCCGACGCCTTCTGCAGCCTGGTCGTCTCGCTCTGCTCCCCGATCGTCTGAGGCGGGGAGGCCGGCCGGGGCCCGGCTCCGCCGATGTTTGTCGGGACTGAAACACATCTGACAAATACGGGAATTGCTCAGCTTCTGGCCTTCGATTTGCAACGTCTCTTCCTGTCGGCGCGCCGGAGCGAGCCGCCCCGGACCTGACAGAGAGGGCACATCGACATGACCGTGAGCAGTACATCCAGCAACTTCGACGTATTCGCGATGCTGCGGCAGATGATGTCTGCAGCTGGGACCAGCGGATCAACCGCCACGACCTCCACGGCGGAATCGGAAAGCTCGGCAGAAACTGCCGGATCATCCTCGCCGGCGCCCCCGCCCTTGCCGGGCGCCAGCGCCGCCAGCCAATTTTCCGCCGCCACACTTTCGTCGCTGATTTCCGGCCAGAGCAGCACGTCCAGCCTGTCCGCCTCGACGCTGTCGCTCTCCGGAACCTCCAGCCTGTCCGCCTCGACGCTGTCGCTCTCCGGAACCTCCACCCTGTCCGCGCCGATGCTCTCGCTCTCGGGGACCGGCAGCCTGGCGGCGTCGCTGATGGCGCTTGGCGGCGGGACCAGCGCCGCGGGCGGCCACCACCACCATCACGGCATGGGCGGGATGGGCGGAATGGGAGGCGCCGACTCCTCGTCCTCCTCGTCCTCCGCCAGCGCCGGCCTGATGACGCTAAGCGAGAGCGACGTGTCGAGCTTCCTGCAACAGCTGGCCACAGACTTCGCGGGCGACGCCTCCAGCGGCTCCAGCGCCTCTGGAACCGCCTCGACCGGCTCGACGACGGCGGCTGGCGCGACGAGCGCCAGCTCCGCGACCACATCGGCGTCGACGACCGCGACGGCGTCCACCGCCACGGCCAGCGGGACGACGAGCACGACCTCCGCCACCTCGGCCAGCGACATCTCCACCGCCGCCAGCCAGACCGCCGCCTTGCTCCAGCAGCTGGTCGCCAACCTCGCCAGCGGCCAGTACCAGAACGCCAGCCAGCTGATGAATCCCGCGAACACCCTGTTCAACACCTCGGCGTAAGGCGTCGCCCCGGCTCGCTCTCCCACCACCGTCTCCCTGGGGACGAGCCCGAGGAAGACGAGCGCAGGGATCGGTTTGGGGGCGGCGGGGCTGCCGTTGGGTTTACCCTGCGCCCCATTCCCTCAACGCCGTCTCCCTCGGGCTTGTCCCGAGGGTCCGCGCCTCGGCTTCCCGTCCGCCTGCAGGCTGAGACGCGGGTCCTCGGGACAAGCCCGAGGAAGACGGGTGTGGGGGCAGGCTAAAAGGGGCGGCGGGGGTTCCGCTGGGTTTACCCTGCGTTCCATGCCCTCAACCCCGTCTCCCTCGGGCTTGTCCCGAGGGTCCGCGCCTCGGCTTCCCGACCGCCTGGGGGCTGAGACGCGGGTCCTCGGGACGAGCCCGAGGAAGACGGGGATAGGGATCGGGCTGGACGGGGGGCGGCGCGTCACATGTTCAGCGTCGGGTAGAGATCAAGCCAGTATGGGTTCTCCCGCTCCACCAAGTTGATCTTCCAGTCACGGTAGTACCGCTTCAAAGAGCGCTCGCGTTGGAAGGCGGCTTCCAGTGTTTCGCATGGGTCATACCAGACGAGGCGGTCCAGGCCGTAGGTGCTGGTGAACCCGGGCCGGACCTTCTCCTTGTGCTCCCACACCCGCCGGGCGAGATTGCTGGTCATGCCGACGTAGAGGGTGCCGCGCACGCCATCGGCCATGATGTACACGGCGATGTTGTCGTAGCGACCCATCGCGTTCTCCGAAAGCGGGAATGAGGGAAAAAACTATCTTAGAGGGTGGTTGACCGCCCCTCAACCCTCCGTCTCCCTCGGGTTTATCCCGAGGGTCCGCGCTTCAGCTTCCCGTCCGCCTGGAGGCTGAAACGCGGGTCCTCGGGACGAGCCCGAGGAAGACGGGCGTGGCGATTGGTTCGGGAGCGGCGGGGTTCCGCTGGGCTTACCCTGCGTCCCATTCCCTCAGCCCCGTCTCCCTCGGGTTTATCCCGAGGGTCCGCGCTTCAGCTTCCCGTCCGCCTGCGGGCTGAAGCGCGGGTCCTCGGGACAAGCCCGAGGAAAACGGGCGTGGGGATTGGTTCGGGAGCGGCGGGGTTCCGCTGGGTTTACCCTGCGTTCCATGCCCTCAGCCCCGTCTCCCTCGGGTTTATCCCGAGGGTCCGCGCTTCAGCTTTCGGACCGCCTGCGGGCTGAAGCGCGGGTCCTCGGGACAAGCCCGAGGAAAACGGGGGACGAGCCCGAGGAAAACGGGGGACGAGCCCGAGGAAGACGGAAGGAGCGGGGACGAACGAAGGGCTGCGGCTACCCTCGCCCCGCTGCAGCCAGGAAATCGCACGCCTGGCGCCAGGACAGCGCATCGAGCGTGGGATCATAGCGCACGCCGGGCGCCGTCGTGCGGCGCTGGATGTCCGGGTCGGTGAAGGCGTGCCAGCCTTGGCCATAGACGGTGAGTTGCCAGTCGGCGCCGGCCTCCGCCATTTCCCGCTGGAAGGCGTCCACGTCGGAGAGGGGGGCATAGGGGTCCTTGGCGCCGGTGATCGCCAGCACCCGGGCGCGGACCGTCTCGGGCTCCGCGGGCAGGGCGGTGGACAGCAGGCCGTGGAAGCTGACCACCGCCTTCACCTCCACCCCGCTGCGCGCCAGCTCCAGCACGCACTGGCCGCCGAAGCAGAAGCCGATGGCGCCGATCCGCCCTGCGTCCACCTGGGGAAGGGCGACCAGGGCGTCCAGCGCAGCGCCCACGCGGCGGCGCAGCGCCGGCGGATCGGCGTGCAGGCGCGACATGGCCGCGCCCACCGGCTCGCCCGCCGCAGCCGGCCCGTACATGTCGCCGGCGAGGGCGACGTAGCCAAGCTCGGCCAGGTCGCGCGTCCGGCGCTTCACCACCTCGCCGATACCGATGGCGTCGTGCATGACCAGGACCGCAGGGTGGGGCCCCGGCCCTGGCGGCGAAGCCAAAAGGCCGGACAGCGCCAGCCCCGCGTCCTCGTAGTCGAACCGCTCCAGCTGGGTCATCGCAGAGGCTCCCAGGGGCCGCCGGCCCGCTCAGCGATAGAAGGCGTACTCGGCGGAATAGGGCTCCGCGCGCAGCTCGCCGGGGGTGGAGCAGGCGCCGCTCAGCACGCCGCCGCGGGTCTGCAGGCGCAGGACGAAGGCCGCCCCGTCCAGCCGGCCGGCGCCGCGATGGCTCGCCACCGCCAGCTTCAGGACGGGGATGTCGGCGGGCGTCGCGCCGGGCGCCTGGGCCAGCAGCTTGCCGGTGACGGCGGAGCCGTCGTTCAGCTCCCAGCTCGGACCGGCGTAGTGGCGCCCGACCGTCTTGGCGCCATCGACCAGCACGGCGATGGGCTCGCGGAACCGCCAGCTGGCCGCGCCTGCCGCCGGATCGGGGGTGCAGGCGTAGACCTGGGCGCCCACCCCGTGCAGCACGACCAGAGGCGTCTGTCCCGTCATGGCGAAGCTCGGCGGCGCTTCCGGCGCGGCGACCTGGGCGGCGGCAGGTCCGGCGAGGAGGGCGGCGGCGAGGAGGACGCCTAGCGGCTTCGCTTGAGCCATCGAACAGCCGTTCATCTCACCATGCTCCGCGCAATGTCTGTCGACCGCCTTATGGAGCGGCCGGGCGCAAGGCGCCAGTCGCCGCACAAGCCTCGCCACACTCCAGTCTGCACGCTGGCCAGTCTGCACGCTGGCCAGTCGGCGCGCTGGCGCCGGCGAACGGGACGGGGCATGAGCGCGGCCTTCAGCGACGGAAGGCGGGCATGAAGATCGACCTCGACGGAAAGAGCGTGCTCGTCACCGGCGCCAGCCGCGGCATCGGCGCGGCCGCCGCCCGCGCGTTCGCGGAGGCCGGGGCGCGCGTTGCGGTCCACTGCGGCCGCGAGCTGGAGCGGGCGCAGGCGCTGTCGGCGCAGATCGGCGGCGGCGCGGAGGCGTTCCGCGCCGACCTCGCCGATCCGTCCGCCTGCGCAGGCCTGTGGGACGAAGTCGCCGGGCGGTTCGGGCGGATCGACGTCTTGGTCAACAACGCCGGCGTCGCCTTCGGCTCGGCCCTGCAAGGCGACGGCGCCGCGTGGCTGGACGCCTGGAACCGCACCCTGGCGGTGAACCTGACCGCCACGGGCCTTTTGTGCCGGGCGGCGATCGGGCACTTCCAGGCGAACGGGGGCGGGCGGATCATCAACATCTCGTCCCGGGCGGCCTTCCGCGGCGACACACCGGACTATCTGGCCTACGCCGCCTCCAAGGGCGGGGTGGTGGCGCTGACCCGCTCCATCGCCCGGGGCTTCGGCAAGGACGGGATCGTCGCCTTCGACGTGGCGCCCGGGTTCACCCGCACCGAGATGGCGCAGGACTTCATCGACCAATACGGCGAGGACTTCGCCATGAAGGACATCGCCCTGCCGCGCCTGACCGAGCCGGCGGACATCGCCCCGACCCTGGTGTTCCTGGCCAGCGGCCTGGCCGACCACGCCACCGGGACCACCATCGACCTGAACGCCGGCTCGTACGTGCACTGAGCGAAACGCGCGACATTTCCGCCGCGCGGTGAGGTGGATCATGGCCTGCGCGTGGCGATCGCGGGCCAGGGTCGCTAGATATGCGGCTTCGGATGGGTCCGTCGTCGCCTGGACCCGGAGGTAATCGACCCGTGCTTCGCCTGGATGTCCTGGCCCAGCGGCCCGCCACCCCTGCGCCCTTCCGCCACCTCACCGCCGAGGGCCTGCTCGGCGATCAGGACAAGGCGGCGCTGGCCCGCGACTTCCCCGACGAGGCGAAGACCGGCTTTTTCCCGGTGGAGCAGCTGGAGTACGGCCCCGCCTTCCAGCGCCTGCTGGACGACCTGAACGCGCCGGAGTTCTCTCGCATCGTCGGCGAGAAGCTGGACCGCGACCTGGCGAGCCGGCCGCGCATGATCGTGGTGCGCAAGTGGTCGGCCCTGAAGGACGGCCGCGTGCACACCGACGGCGAGGACAAGGTGGCCACTGCCCTGGTCTACCTGAACGACGACTGGAGCGATGGGGCGGGGTCGCTGCGCTTCCTGGCCGGGCCGGACCTGGACGGGCCGGGCACCGACCCGATCCCCGCGCGCTACGGCGGGTTCGCCGCCTTCGCCCGGGCGGAGGACAGCTGGCACGGGCACAAGCCCTTCGAGGGCGAGCGGCGCGTGGTGCAGGTGTTCTGGCTGAAGGACGAAGAGGCCGCGGCCCGCAAGACCCGCCGGCACAAGCGCACCAACTTCCTCAAGGCGATCTTCGGCTAGGATTGCGCATGGCCACCCTGATCGACACCCGCGCGGAGATCGCGCCCGGCTTCCGCCACCCGGAGAAGCGCAACCGTCCCGATACGGAGGTGCTGAAGAAGCCGGACTGGCTGCGGGTGCGCGCGCCGGGCTCGCCCGTCTACCAGGAGACCAAGGGCATCGTCCGCAGCCACGGCCTGACCACCGTGTGCGAGGAGGCGGCCTGCCCCAACATCGGCGAATGCTGGTCGGTGAAGCACGCCACCATGATGATCATGGGCGACACCTGCACCCGCGCCTGCGCCTTCTGCAACGTGAAGACCGGCCTGCCCGAGGCGCTGGATCCGACCGAGCCGCAGCGCGTGGCCGAGGCGGTGGCCAAGATGGGCCTGAAGCACGTGGTCATCACCTCGGTGGACCGCGACGACCTCGAGGACGGCGGCGCCTTCCACTTCGCCGAGGTGGTGCGTGCGATCCGGCGCGAATCCCCCGCCACCACGGTGGAGATCCTGACCCCCGACTTCCTGAGGAAGCCCGTCGCCGCGTCGGAGACGATGATCGACGCCCGACCCGACGTGTTCAACCACAACCTGGAGACCGTGCCGCGGCTGTACCTGAAGATCCGTCCGGGGGCGCGGTACTACCATTCCCTGCGTCTCCTGGAACGAGTGAAGGAGCGCGACCCCGCCCAGTTCACCAAGTCGGGCCTGATGGTGGGCCTCGGCGAGACGAAGGAGGAGGTGATGCAGGTGATGGACGACATGCGCGCCGCCGGCGTCGACTTCATCACCATCGGCCAGTACCTGCAGCCCACCCGCAAGCACGCCGCCATCGACCGCTTCGTCAGCCCGGACGAGTTCAAGGCGCTGGCGTCGATCGCCTACGCCAAGGGCTTCTCGATGGTGTCGGCCAGCCCGCTGACCCGCTCCTCGCACCACGCGGGCGAGGACTTCGCCCGGCTGAAGGCGGCGCGCGAAGCCTCGCTCGCCTGAGCCCATGGCGCGCTACCACGTCACCCGGCTTCTGCCCTACACGCCCGAGCAGGTGTTCGACCTGGTCGGCGAGGTGAAGGACTATCCCGAGTTCATCCCGTGGATCACCGCCATGCAGGTCGGCCCGGCCAGCCAGGAGGCGGAGGGGGTGAGCTGGGTGGACGCGCGCGCCGCCGTGGGCTTTTCGTTCCTGCGCGAGGCGTTCACCACCCGGGTACGCCGCGATGCAGGCCGCCGGCTGATCAACGTCAGCCTGATCTCCGGCCCGTTCCGTCACCTTGAGAACGTCTGGATGTTCCGCGCCCATCCCCGCGGCTGCGAGGTGGTGTTCGACATCGACTTCCAGTTCAAGGCCCGGATGCTCGACATGGTGCTGAAGGCCAACTTCGGCTACGCCGTCGACAAGCTGATCGCCTGCTTCGAGGGCCGGGCCCGCCAGCTGTACGGGGAGGGCGGCGCGGCTAGCCCAGTCGCGCCGACAGCAGTCCTAGCGCCGTCCTGACGGCGGCCAGCCGCACGGCGCTGCGGCCAAGCTCGCCGAACCGCTCGACATGGGTGCGGACCTCTTCGCCGGCCCTCGCGGTGGCGAACCAGACCAGCCCGACCGGCTTCTCCGCCGAGCCGCCGCCGGGCCCGGCCACGCCGGTCACCGCCACCGCCAGCTCGGCGCCGGACGCCGCCAGCGCCCCCGCGGCCATCGCCGCGGCCACCGGCCCCGACACCGCCCCGTGCGCCTCGATCAGCGCCGCCGGCACACCGATCGCGTCCGTCTTCGCCGCGTTCGAGTAGGTGACGTACCCCCGCTCCACCACGTCGGAAGACCCCGCGATCTCAGTGAGCACGCCTGCGACGAGCCCGCCGGTGCAGCTTTCGGCGGTGACGATGTGGACGCCGGCGCGGCGGGCTCGATCGAGCAGCCGTTCCGCCGCGATCTCGAGCTCGTTCGGGAAAAGGGGCATGCAGGTGGTCCCAAGGAAGAGAGCGGGGGCCTATCCACAATGTCGACGGGGGCGGCGTAACCCAACCCTTTTCCACCCACTTCCGTCATCCCGGCCGGAGTCGGACGACTGGTTCGAGGTTCCCGAAGGCCCAGCATCGTGGATGCAGCGGGCGCAGCGCCCCTAAGCCGCCGTCTCCACCGTCGCCACCGCCTGCGCGGCCAGGCCCTCGCGGCGGCCGGTGAAGCCCATTTCCTCGGTGGTGGTGGCCTTCACGCTGACGCGGTCCAGCGGCAGGTCGAGCAGTTCGGCCAGGCGGGCGCGCATGGCGGCGCGGTGGGGCTTCACCTTGGGGCGCTCGCAGATCAGCGTCACGTCGGCGTTCAGGATGCGGCCGCCCCTGGCCTGGACCAGCTTCACCGCGTGCAGCAGGAACTTGTCGGAGGACGCGCCCTTCCACTGGGGGGCGGTGGGCGGGAAGTGGTCGCCGATGTCGCCTTCGCCGATGGCGCCCAGGATGGCGTCGGTCAGGGCGTGCAGGCCCGCGTCGGCGTCGGAGTGGCCGATCAGGCCCTGGTCGTGCGGCACCAGCACCCCGCACAGCCAGCAGCCGTCGCCCGGGCCGAAGCGGTGGGCGTCGATCCCCTGGCCGACGCGCACCAGGCGCGCGCCGCCGCCCAAACCTGCCTGGGCGAGCGCCTCGGCCATGGGGAAGTCCTCCGGATAGGTCAGCTTCATCAGCATGGGGTCGCCGGCCGTCAGGGCGACGCGGCCGCCGGCCCGCTCCAGCACGGCCGAATCGTCGGTGGGCGTCTCGTCGGCGGGCCAGGCGGCGTAGGCGGCGCGGATCGCCCCCAGCCGGAACGCCTGGGGCGTCTGGGCGCGCCACAGGCCGGCCCGGTCGGCCGTGCCGGCGACGATGCGGTCCGCGCCCGCGCGCTTGACGGTGTCGCTGACCGGCAGGGCGGGCAGGGCGCCGTCCGCCTCTTCCAGCGCCGCCAGCAGCTCGGCGACGTGGCGCGAGGTGAGGAAGGGGCGGGCGGCGTCGTGGATCAGAACCACGTCGACCGCGCCGAGCGCCTCCAGCCCCGCGCGCACCGAATCGATCCGCTCGGCCCCGCCGGCGATCAGGGTCACGCCGTCGTCGCCGAACACGCCTCGCGCATGGGCCATGTCCTCGGCGGAGACCACGACGACCACCTGGGCGGCGCCGGCCGCCCGCAGCGCCTCGACCGACCAGAGGGCGACGGGCCTGCCGCGCAGGCTGCGCCATTGCTTGGGCGTGTCGCCGCCGGCGCGCTTGCCGGCCCCGGCGGCCACGATGACGGCGGAAAATCGCATGGCGAGGGCTTTAGCTGCGCCACGGCGCGCTTGTCCACGCGCCGATGCCCACCTGTGATGACGCTGCGGCGCAACAAGCTGTTGAACTCGCGCCACAGCGGACTAGCCTAAGGTGGATGTCTGTCGCGGCTTCGCCGGAATCGGTCCTGGACAGGACCGACCTGAGCGCCTTCATCGAGGCGCCGAGCCGTCCCCGGGCGCGTTATGCGTTCGGGGTCGCGTTCGGCTTCGCCGCGCTGGTGACCGCGGTGTGCGTGGCGCTGACCGTCGGCGCCCCGTCCACCCGGCCGATGGCGGCGCCCAGCCGGTTCGTGCTGGCGCTGCTGGGGCTGAACCTCGGCCTGATCCTGCTGCTGTCGGGGATAGCGGCGTTCCGGGTGATGAGCCTGTTCGGCCCGCGGGCGCGCGATGCGGGCGTGCGGCTGCACCGGCGCTTCGTCATCACCTTCGCCGTGTCGGCGGTGGCCCCGGCGGTGATCATGTCGCTGTTCTTCGGCGTGCTGCTGACCCAGGGGGTGGAGACCTGGTTCTCCGCCCGGGTCCGCACGGTGGTCGACAACGCCGCCACCGTCAGCCGGGCCTATGTCGCCGAGCAGCAGGAGTTCGTGCGCAACCGCATGGGTCCGATGGCGGACGACCTGAATCGCAACGAGGCGGGGTTCGAGCGCGCGCGCCTGCAGTTCTCCAGCCTGCTGGCCGCCGAGGCGGTGGAGCGGGACATGGCCGCCGTCTACGTGGTGGACGGGGAGGGGCGGGTGCTGGCCCGCGCGGAGCAGCCGTCCGCGCCGCCCTTCCTGGCGCCGCCGCCCGGCGACTTCGCCGCCGCCCAGCACAAGGACCAGGTCGCGCTGCCGTTCTCGTCGGACTACATCCGCGGGCTGGTGCGCCTGACCGCCTATCCGGACGCCTACCTGTACGTGGCGCGCCCGATGGGCGAGGGGATCATGGCCCAGCTGCGCCGCTCGGAGCAGTCGGTGCGCGCCTATCGCCTGGCCGACCGCAACAGCGCCCGCATCCAGGCCATCTTCGTCCTCTCCACGGTGGAGATCGGCCTGCTGGTGCTGGTGGGCGCCATCTGGGTGGGCCTGACCATCGCCACGGGCATCGCCGCCCCCGTCTCGCGCCTGGTCCAGGCGGCGGACCGGGTGGCGGGGGGAGACCTCAGCGCGCGGGTCGACACCTCCCGCGACCCGGAGGAGATCGCCGTCCTGTCCCGCGCCTTCAACCGCATGACCGGCGACCTGCAGGACCAGCAGGCGGCCCTCAGCCAGGCGAAGGAGGAGGCCCAGGCCCGCAGCCTGTTCACCGAGGCGGTGCTGTCGGCGGTGAGCGCGGGCGTGGTGGGGCTGGACCCGCTCGGGCGGGTGTCGGTGATGAACGACCGGGCCGCAACCCTGCTCGGACTGGAAGCGGCGGCGACGCTCGGCTCGCCGCTGTCGAGCGTGGCGTCCGAGCTGGAGGAGGTGGTCTGCCGCGCCGGCGCCTCCGGGCATGACGCAGACAGCGAGCTGGACGTCGTGCGCGACGGCGAGACCCGGCGGCTGCGCGTGCGGGTCTCCGGCCGCAGCGAGACCGGCCTGGTGCTCACCTTCGACGACATCACCCGCCTCATGACCGCCCAGCGCAACGCCGCCTGGCGCGACGTCGCCCGCCGGATCGCGCACGAGATCAAGAACCCGCTGACGCCGATCCAGCTGTCGGCCGAGCGCATCCGCCGCCGCTACCGCAAGGAGATCACCTCGGACCTCGACACCTTCGACAAGTGCACCGAGACGATCATCCGCCAGGTCGGCGACATCGGCCGCATGGTCGACGAGTTCTCCTCCTTCGCACGGATGCCGGCGCCCAAGTTCGCGGACGAGAACGCCCGCGAGCTGCTGAGCCAGGCGGTGTTCGCCCAACGCGTCGCCCATCCCGAGATCGAGGTGGACTGCGAACTGCCCGACGGCCCCGTCCCGCTCACCTGCGACCGCGGCCTGGTCGCCCAGGCCCTGCTCAACGTGCTGAAGAACGCGGGCGAGGCGGTGGGCGCGCGCGTCGCCCAGACGGCCGAGCCCGCGGGCCGCATCCTGGCCCGATTATGCGTGGAGGATGGCCAGGTGGTGTTCGAGATCGAGGACAACGGCGTGGGGCTGCCCGCGAAGGGGCGCGAACGCCTCACCGAGCCCTATGTCACCACGCGCGAGAAGGGCACGGGCCTGGGCCTCGCGATCGTCAAGCGCATCCTGGAGGAGCACGGCGGCGAATTCGTGCTCGGCGATGCGCGCCACTTGTCGGGCGCGCGCGCGCGCCTGCAGTTTCCGGCCGTGATGCGGACGGGCGCCAATGCGCCCGCCCCCCAGCTGGTCGCGGTTTGAGGAGAAGGAATGGCGACGGACATCCTGGTCGTCGATGACGAGGCCGACATCCGCGAGCTGGTCGGCGGCATCCTGGAGGACGAAGGCTACGGCGTTCGCACCGCGCCCGATTCGGAGCAGGCGCTGGCGGCGATCCGCGCCCGCCGCCCCGCGCTCCTGATCCTGGACATCTGGATGCAGGGCTCCAGCATGGACGGGCTGGAGCTGCTGGACGTAGTCAAGAGCTTCGACACCGAGCTGCCGGTGCTGATGATCTCGGGCCACGGCAACATCGAGACGGCGGTCAGCGCCATCAAGCGCGGCGCCTACGACTTCTTGGAGAAGCCGTTCAAGTCCGACCGCCTGCTGATCATGGTGGAGCGGGCGCTGGAGGCGGCGGCCCTGCGGCGCGAGAACCGGCGGCTGCGCACCCAGGCCATTGCGCCGGAGGGGCTGATCGGCCGCTCGGCCACGATCCAGCAGCTGCGCTCCATGATCTCCAAGATCGCGCCCGCCAACAGCCGGGTCCTGATCTCCGGCCCGCCGGGGTCGGGCAAGGAGCTGGTGGCGCGGCTGATCCACGACCAGAGCCCGCGCGCCCGGGGCGAGTTCGTGGCCCTGTCCGCCGCCGGCATCTCGCCCGAGCGGATGGACCACGAGCTGTTCGGCGAGGAGGGCGAGGGTGGCCGCCCCAAGAAGATCGGCGCCTTCGAGCGCGCCCACGGCGGCACCCTGTTCCTGGACGAGGTGGCGGACATGCCGCGCGAGACCCAGGGGCGCATCCTGCGCGTGCTGGTCGAGCAGCGCTTCCGCCGGGTCGGCGGCGAGCAGAACGTCCAGGTGGACGTGCGGGTGATCTCCTCCTCCTCCAAGAACCTGCGCGAGGAGATCGAGGCGGAGCGCTTCCGCGAGGACCTGTTCCACCGCCTGAACGTGGTGCCCGTGCGGGTGCCGGGCCTGGGCGAGCGGCGGGAGGACATCTCCGAGCTGGTGGAGCACTTCATCGAGCGCATCAGCGAAGCGACGGGCCTGCCCCGCCGCATCCTGGGCGAGGACGCCATCGCCACGCTTCAGGTGCACGACTGGCCCGGCAACGTGCGCCAGCTGCGCAACAACGTGGAGCGGCTGATGATCCTGGCCTCGGGCGACCCGGCCGAGACGATCACCGCCGAGATGCTGCCGGCCGAGGTGGCCGCGGCGGGGGCGGCCGGATCGGTCGGGCCGGAGCGGATCATCGCCCTGCCGCTGCGCGACGCGCGCGAGGTGTTCGAGCGGGAGTACCTGACCGCCCAGATCCTGCGCTTCGGCGGCAACATCAGCCGCACCGCCACCTTCATCGGGATGGAGCGCTCGGCCCTGCACCGAAAGCTGAAGTCCCTGGGCGTCGCCCCCCTGCGCGGCGGCGGCGAGGAGGACGAGGAGTGAGGAAGGCGAAACCCTTCCCCCTCGAAGGGGGAAGGGCAGGGATGGGGGTGAGTGCAGGCGGGTTGGCGAAGCTCAAAGGAGGCGGCGCCGCCTCCAGCGCCACGCTCGTCGCCCGCAGCGCGCACACCCCCGCCCAACCCTCCCCCTTCGAGGGGGAGGGCTCTTTGACGCGAGGCATTCGCTGATGGGCCGCATCGCCTACGTCAACGGCCGCTACCTGCCGCAGTCCGACGCCGTGGTGCACATCGAGGACCGGGGCTTCCAGTTCGCCGACGGGGTCTACGAGGTCTGGGCGGTGCTGGGCGGGCGGCTCGCCGACCTGGACGGCCATCTTGCGCGGCTGGAGCGCAGCCTGGGCGAGCTGGCCATCGCCGTCCCGCGCTCGCGCCCGGCCCTGCTGGCGATCCTGCGCGAGGTGGTGCGGCGCAACCGGGTGCGGGACGGCGTCGTCTACCTGCAGATCACGCGCGGGACCGCCCCGCGCGACCACGCCTTCCCCGACCCCGAGACCCCGCCCACGGTGGTGGTCACCGCCAAGTCCCTGGACATGGAGACGCTGGAGCGCAGCGCCCATGCCGGCGTGGCCGTGATCGCCCGCCCGGACCAGCGCTGGGGCCGGTGCGACATCAAGACGGTCGGCCTGCTGCCCAACGCCCTGGCCAAGGAGGCGGCCCGACGGGCGGGCGCCTACGAAGCCTGGCTGGTGGACGCGGACGGGCGCGTGACCGAGGGCGCCTCGACCAACGCCTGGATCGTCGACGCCGCCGGCCGCCTGCGCACCCGCGATATCGACGCGAACATCCTGCGCGGGATCACTCGGGCCAACCTGATCGAGCGCGCTCGCGAGCTGCAGATCCCGGTGGACGAGCGGCCCTTCACCCTGGCGGAGGCCAAGGCCGCCAAGGAGGCGTTCATCACCGCCGCCAGCGCCTTCGTCACCCCTGTGGTGAAGATCGACGGGACGCAGGTCGGCGACGGCCGGCCCGGGCCTGTCGCCCTGCGCCTGCGCGCCCTATATCTGGACCACGCCAGGCGCAACGCCGCATGATATCAAGCGCTTTCCCACCGAGGCGCTTCCCTTTCGAACGCTCGGTGAGCTTGCCGGCGCCGCGCCCCCGGGCGTAGCATCTGGAACTGTGTGTGTGGCGGACATCCTGTCCGCTCCAACGATAAGAAGACGAGGATACCGCTATGTCGAACGACAAGAAGCAGAACCTGCAGGACACCTTCCTGAACAGCGTGCGCCGCTCCAAGACCCCGCTCACCATCTTCCTGGTGAACGGCGTGAAGCTCCAGGGCGTGGTCACCTGGTTCGATAATTTCTGCGTGCTGCTGCGTCGCGATGGGCAGTCCCAGCTGGTCTATAAGCACGCCATCTCCACCATCATGCCGGCGCAGCCCGTGCAGCTGTACGAGCCCGCCCCCGAGAGCGAAGACGTTTGAGCCGAGACGAAACCCGGACGAACCCTGATCCCCCCGAAGAGGCCAAGGCGCGCGGCGTAGATCGGCGTCCGCGCGTCGAGGCCGCCCTGGTCCTCCACCCGCGCCATGCGCAGACCTCCGCGCTCCGCGCACCCGAAGCCCGCCTGGAGGAGGCCTGCGGCCTCGCCCGGGCGCTGGACCTTCAGGTCCGCGGGGCCGAGGTCGTGCCGATCCGCAGCCCCAAGCCCGCCACCCTGTTCGGCTCCGGCCGGGTGGAGGAGATCGGCGCCCAGGTGGAGGCGATCGAGGCGTCGGTCGTGGTGGTGGACGACGCGCTCTCTCCGGTCCAGCAGCGCAACCTGGAGAAGGCCTGGAACGCCAAGGTGGTGGACCGCACGGGCCTGATCCTGGAAATCTTCGCCCGCAGAGCCCGCACCCGCGAGGGCAAGCTGCAGGTGGAGCTGGCCCGCCTGGCCTACGAGCGCTCGCGCCTGGTGCGGACCTGGACCCACCTGGAGCGCCAGCGCGGCGGCTTCGGCTTCCTTGGCGGCCCCGGCGAAACCCAGATCGAGGCGGACCGCCGCCAGCTGGCCGAACGCATGGCCAAGCTACGCGCCGAGCTGGAGGAGGTGCGCCGCACCCGCACCCTGCACCGCTCGGCCCGCAAGCGCGTGCCGTACCCGACCGTGGCGCTGGTGGGCTACACCAACGCCGGCAAGTCGACGCTGTTCAACCGCCTGACGGAGGGCGGGGTGCTGGCGAAGGACATGCTGTTCGCCACGCTGGACCCCACGCTGCGCACGCTGAAGCTGCCTGACGGGCGCCCGGCGATCCTGTCGGACACGGTGGGCTTCATCTCCGACCTGCCGCACGAGCTGGTCGCCGCCTTCCGCGCCACCCTGGAGGAGGTGCAGGAGGCGGACGTGATCCTGCACGTGCGCGACATCTCCAGCCCCGAGACGGCCGCGGAGGCCCACGACGTGGAGACGGTGCTGGAGGAGCTGGGGATCGAGGCGCACCGCGCCCGCATGATCGAGGTCTGGAACAAGCTCGACCAGGTTCCCGGCGAGGACCAGGAGTTCCTGCTGGCCCGCGCCCGCCGCTCGGGCGAGGCGGACGGGGTGGAGGCGGTGGCCGTCTCCGCCCTCACCGGGGAGGGCTGCTGCGCCCTGCTCGCCGCCGTGGCCGCCCGGGTCGACCACGCCGAACCGCTCGACCTGGCGTTGCCGGCGGGAGAGGGTGAGGCGCTGGCCTGGCTGTACCGCAACGGCCGCGTCGTCGCCCGCGACCAGGCGGAGGACGGGGAGCTGCACCTGTCCGTCCGCCTCGACCCCCAGGCGCGCGGCCGGTTCGAGCGCCTGTTCCCCGCCGCCCGGGCCCAGCTGGCGGCCGAGTAAGCCGCACCGGCTCCGCTTCACAAAAGCGATGCTTAGCCGTCATAGCCTCAACCCTGCGACGCGGGAGGGGTTCATGGCGCAGGACGACGGGCAGTCAGGTTTCGCGCTGGACCGACGGCGGCTGTTCGGGTTGGCGGGGGCCGGCGTCGCGGCCGCCGCCGCCGCTCCGCCCGCCGAGGCGCGCGCCGGCGCCTTCCAGTTCCTGCACGGCGTGGCCAGCGGCGATCCCCTGCAGGACCGCGTGATACTCTGGACCCGCGCCACACCCGCCGCCGGCGCCCCGGAAAGCGCCGTCAGCGTGAGCTGGATCGTGGCCGAGGACCCTGAGCTGCGCCACGTCGCGCAGCGCGGCCACGCCGCCACCGGCCCCGAGCGCGACTATACGGTGAAGGTGGACGTGGGCGGCCTGCAGCCGGGCCGCGACTACTGGTACGCCTTCCAGGGGGGCGAGGGCCGCTCGCCGGTCGGTCGCACGCGCACGCTTCCGACGGGCCGGGTGGACCAGCTGGCGCTGGCCTTCGTCACCTGCGCCCTCTACCCGAACGGCTACTTCAACGCCTACGACCATATCGCCAGGTCAGAGCGGCTCGACGCCGTGGTGGAGCTGGGCGACTACATCTACGAGTACGGCGCGGCGGACGACGCCTACGGCATGGCGAACGGCCGGCGGCTGGGCCGCATCCCCGAGCCGGCGCACGATCTGGTGACCCTGGCGGACTACCGCGCCCGCTACGCCCAGTACCGCCGCGACGCCGACCTGCAGGCCGCCCATGCCCGAGCCCCCTGGATCTGCGTGTGGGACGACCACGAGGTCTGCAACGACACCTGGCGCGGCGGGGCGGAGAATCACCACGAGGCGACCCAGGGGCCGTTCGACGTGCGGCGCGATGCGGCCATGCGGGCCTACTTCGAATGGCTGCCGATCCGCGAGCCCCAGGCCGGCCGCCCGCCCCAGGCGATCTACCGCTCGTTCGACTTCGGCGACCTGGCCAGCCTGACCATGCTGGAGACGCGGCTGACCGCCCGCTCCCGCCAGCTGGAGTACGACCGCCCCGGCGACATCGCCTGGATCGTCTACGATGCGTCGGACCCCGCGGCCCGCAAGCCCGTCCGCGACCCGGCGCTGACCGCGCGAATCAAGGCCCGGGCCGCGGCGGCCGGCGGCGTCCCGCCCGCGCCGTACGTGTTCGGCCCGGACGTCGAGGCGATCGAGGCTTACGTCTCCGCTCCCGAGCGCACCATGATGGGCCCGGCGCAGGAGGCCTGGCTGCAGAGCACGCTGGCCCGCTCCGCCGCCGCGCGGCCCTGGCAGGTGATCGGCAACGAGGTGGTCATGGGCCGCGCCCGCTCGCCCAAGCTGGCCCAGGCGGTGGGGCCGGCCATGCTCGCGGGCCTGCTGGCCCAGCTGCCGGCGGACCGGCGCGCCCAGGCGCAGAAGGTCGTGGACGCCTGGAGCTATGACCAGCCCTTCGACCTGGACGGGTGGGACGGCTATCCCGCCGCCCGCGCCCGGTTCGACCGGATGGTGGCCGGCCTCGGCGGCGGCAACGTCGTGGTGGTCTCCGGCGACAGCCACGCCTTCTGGACCAACAAGCTGCAGCCGGAGGGGGGCGGCGCGCCCCTGGCCATCGAGTTCGGCACGAGCGCGGTGACCAGCCCCTCGATCGCGGACGAGGCCGGCGGCTTCCAGCTCGGCCCGGTGTTCATGGCCCAGAACCGCGAGATCGCCTTCTGCGACCAGCTCGCCAAGGGCTACATCCGCCTGGAGCTGACGCGCGAGGCGGCGACCGCCCGCATGATCGCCGTGGAGATCGACCGCAAGCCCTACCAGGCGCGCGAGCTGGCCGCCTGGCGCGTCGCCGCCACGCCCGGCCCCGGCGCCGGGCCCCTCACTCGCCTGTAGCCGCGCGTCTGTAGCCGCGCACCTTTGACGGCCTGGCTGTAACCCCCCGGCCGCTTCCGCCGGGGGGCGAAACAAGCTAATCCAACCCCGCGCGGCCCGGTAGCTCAGCAGGATAGAGCAGCGGTTTCCTAAACCGGAGGTCGGAGGTTCGAGTCCTCTCCGGGCCGCCAGCGTGATTCGGGGCGCCGCTCGGCGTCCATTGGTGACTAAATCACGAACCAGATTGTCCGTACGCGGGCATAAGTCGCTGAATTCCCTGAGCTCGGCTCAGGCAAAGCGCTAACCGGGCCTTAGGGATGTCCATGGCATAGACTTCGCCCACAAGAGGGTCCGGATCACCCGGTCCCAAGGGTTGGGTTGCGTGAGCGCATCGACGGCCAAGACGGTCCTCATCGTGGAGGACAACGAGCTGAACATGAAGCTCTTCCACGATCTGTTGGACGCCCAGGGATACGCCACGCTGCAGACCCGCGAGGGCCTGGCGGCGCTGGCGCTCGCCCGCGAACACCAGCCCGACCTGATTCTCATGGACATCCAGCTCCCCGAGATCAGCGGGCTGGAGGTGACCAAGTGGCTGAAGGAGGACGAGGAGCTGGCCCACATCCCGGTCATCGCCGTCACCGCCTTCGCCATGAAGGGCGACGAGGAGCGCATCCGCCAGGGCGGGTGCGAGGCCTACATCTCCAAGCCGATCTCGGTCGGGTTCTTCCTCGACACCGTCAAGCGCTTCCTGGCGTAGGGGAGGCCCGCCGATGTCCGCCCGCATCCTGGTCGTCGACGACATCGAGGCGAACGTCCGCCTGCTCGAAGCCAAGCTGAACGCCGAATACTACGACGTGTCCGTCGCCTACGACGGCCCGGGCGCCCTGCAGGCCGCCGCCGAGAAGCACCCCGACATCATCCTGCTGGACGTGATGATGCCCGGCATGGACGGGTTCGAGGTCTGCCGCCGCCTGAAGGCCGATCCCAACACCCGCCACATCCCCATCGTGCTGGTCACCGCCCTGGACGGGCGCCAGGACCGCCTGACCGGGCTGAAGGCCGGCGCCGACGACTTCCTGACCAAGCCGATCGACGACGTGGCCCTGTTCGCCCGGGTGCGCAGCCTGACCCGGCTGAAGCTGGTCATCGACGAGCTGCGCCAGCGCGAGGCCTCGGGCCGGCGGATCGGCGTGATCGAGGGCGTCGCCGCGCGCCTGGGCGGCTCAGGCGGCCGGGTGGTCGTGGCCGACGACCAGGAGCGCCAGGCCCGCCGCATCTTCGACGAGCTGTCGGTGGAGCACCGGCCGGTGATCGAGACGCAGATGGAGCGCGCCCTTTTGGCCGTGCGCGCCCGCGCCGACCTGCTGATCGTCAACATCGCCGCCAAGGCCTTCGACGGCCTGCGCCTGGCCGCCAGCCTGCGCTCGGACGAGGCGACGCGCCACACCCCGATCCTGGCCGTGTTCGACCCGGCGGAGCGCGCCCGGGCGCTGAAGGCGCTGGAGATCGGCGTCAACGACCTGATCGCCAAGCCCATCGACCCGGAGGAGCTGGCCGCCCGCGCCCGCACCCTGATCCGCCAGAAGCGCTACACCGACTTCCTGCGCAACAACCTGGACAGCTCGCTGGAGCTGGCGGTCACCGACCCGCTCACCGGGCTGCACAACCGGCGCTACATGTCCGGCCAACTCTCGGCGCTGGTGCGCCGGGCGACCTGCGGCGGCGATCCGGTGGCGGCGCTGCTGGTCGACATCGACCACTTCAAGCGCATCAACGACAGCTTCGGCCACGACGTGGGCGACGAGGTGCTGCGCGAGTTCGCCGTGCGCCTGGCCACCAACGTGCGCGCCATCGACCTGCCGTGCCGCGCCGGGGGCGAGGAGTTCGTGGTGATCATGCCCGACACCCCGCTGGAGGCCGCCCAGCGCGTCGCCGAGCGCCTGCGCCTGCACGTCTCCGGCTCGCCCTTCAAGGTGAGCGGGGTGGAGGAGCTGATGCACGTCACCATCTCCATCGGCGTCGCCTGCACGCTCGGCCCCGCCGACACCCCCGAAGCCCTGCTGAAGCGCGCCGACGAGGCCGTCTACGAGGCCAAGGCCAAGGGCCGCAACGTGGTGATCGCGCGGGCGGCGTGAGGGGGGCGCCCTGTCATCCCCGGCGGAGCGGTTGGATTTCGCCCGCCAACTGATCGTCTGCTCCCCCCGTCATCCCGGACGGCGGAGCCGATCCGGGACCCAGCCGCGCGACGGTGCAGCCGCCGTTCTCTCGCAGCGTGGAGGTTAGGGCTGCTGGGTCCCGGCTCTCCAGGCGCTGCGCGCCTTCCGGCCGGGATGACGGGGGGCGGGTAGAGCGCCTCAGGATTTCGAAGGGTGGGGGCGCTCGTCCAGCAAGCGGGGCGGCCATCGTGCTCGGGTGGGTCAAGGGTTCGCTGCGCCGGCCTTTGGCCGCCCTTGACCCGCCCTGCGCGCGACGGCTGGGCTGGTGGCGTCGGGACGCCGGGCGTCCCCACGAAGGTTCGACGGCCTGCGGCGCGTCGAACACCGGGCTGGGCTCGGGCCCGGCGCGTTCGGCGGGCGCGGGGGTGCGTTTCGCACGCTCCTCCCTCCGTCTTGCCCGGACTTGTTCCGGGCACCTAGAGCGCGACGGCGGCGGTGGGTCCGGCGCGCTTGGAGGTCTCATCGGCGGCGCCTGCTTGTCCTCCCCTACGCGAAGCGTGGGGGAGCAACCATGTCAGGTTGGTTTTTTGATCCAGGGTGTTTGTCTGGCGAGGACGGTGTTTGCGGCCTCGACGAGTTTTCGCATGAGGGCGACGAGGACGAGCTTTGGAGGCTTTCCGGCGCTGGCCAGCCGGTCTGCGAAGGCCTTGAGGCCTGGGTCGCATCGGCGTGCGGCGAGGGCGGCGATGTAGAGCATGCGGCGGGGCCTGTGTCGTCCTCCGCCGATGCGGCTGAGCCCCTTCCACGCGCCGCTTTCCCGGCTGAAGGGGGCCACGCCGGCCAGGCTGGCGGCCTGTCCTGGGGTCATGGAGCCGAGTTCGGGCATGCGCACCAGCAGGCTGGCGGCCACGACCGGGCCGACGCCGGGCAGGGAGGCGAGCAGGCGCAGGCGGGCGCACAGGTCGTCGTGGTCTCGGATGCGGCGCAGCACCTCGGCGATCAGGCGGGCCTTGAGCCGGCGCAGGGCGGCGAGGGCCTGCAGCATCTGCTCGCGCAGGTCCGCCAGGGTGAGGTGCTCCAGGGCGGTCTTCATCTGGGCGGCCTGATCGGCGACCTGTTCGTAAGCCGTCAGGCGTTCGGCCAGCTCGGCCAGGCGCGGGTCCTGGGCGGCGCGCACGGCGTCCACCTGGGCGGTGGCGGCGGCGATCAGCTCGGCGTCCAGCCGGTCGGTCTTGGCGCGCCGGCGCTTCAGCCGGGCGAACAGGCGCACCTCGAGGGGCTGGTGCACCACCACCTCCAGGCCCGCGGCCTGCAGGTGCGCCCGCACCGCCCGTTCATAGCCGCCGGTGGCCTCCATCCCCACCCGGCCGACCTCCCTGGCCTTCAACCAGGCCAGCAGCTGGTCGAAGCCCTCGGCGGCGTTGGGCAGGGCGATGCGCTCGCCCGTCCCATGCACGGCGACATCCAGCCTGGGCTTGCTGACGTCGATCCCGGCGATCGCCGTGCTATGCTGGCGCTGTTCCACAGACCCCTCCTTGTGGCTCCGGACCTCAAAGTCCCTGCAACCATCCGGGTCGGTGAAATCGTCGGCGGCGGCCCTGCTCCCCCACAGCCCCAAACGGCTCAGGGGAAAACGACCCCTCCGCCAACGGTCCGCCTGGCGTGCCAGCGTCAGGCGGACGTCCCGGAAGACGCCCCAACCTACCACCTCAACGACAGACAAGGGGGACCATGCGCAGCATGGTGGAGGGGGCGTAGCCGCCGGTGCGGCCGGATCACCTTGAAAGCTCAGCGGCGGCGACGCCCCCTCCGTCACGGCGCGTATTCGCGCCGCGCCACCTCCCCCGCTTCTGCGAAGCAGGGGAGGACAACTAGCCCTATCTTGCGCCAGCCCTGTGTTCGATCCGCCGGAGGCGATCGAACTTCACCTTCACGGGACGCCCTGCGTCCCGACACCCTCGCACAGCCGTCGCGCGCAGGGGCGGTCAAGGGTCAAGCGTAGCGGCCCTTGACCGCGCCGAGCACGGCGGCACGCCCACCACCCCCGCTCAGAGCGACGCCCCGCCATCTCCCGCCCGCGGCGCCATCCCGCTACACGCCCGCCCACGGCGGCTCCGATCGAACGGAGAGGGCGGGGCGACAGACCTGTGCGGTGATGGGGGGCAAGGGCGCCCGCGCACCCCCGGACGGATCAGGATGAGCGCCCGCATGACAATTAGATCGTCTCATCAGGAAACCAGGCCTGAAGAGCCGTCCAGGTCCTGACCAGCGGCGGAGCCAACCCCCGCGCAGGACCCGCCCCGGCGGGGGCGCGTAGGCGTAAACACACGGTCTTTGACAGGCGCGTCCGTCCCAACGCAGGAACGGCTCAAAACCCGACGAAGCCGCGCTCAGGATGAGCGCGGCCGGATTCGTTGGACCGTCAAACTCCCGCGTCCGCCTTCGCCGCCTCATAGGCTTCCGCCGCCTCCATCCAGGCCATCTCCGCGGCGCCCAGCTGGTCGGCGGCGTCGGCCCGGGCCTTGCCGAGGGCGACGGCCTTGGCTGCATCCTTGGCGAACAGGGCGGGGTCCGCGAGGGCGGCGTCAGCCTCGGCCACCTTCCTGGTCCACGTCTCCATCTTCTTCTCCGCCGCCTCCATCGCCCGGCGCAGGGGCGCGACCTGGGCGCGGGCGTTGGCTGAGGCTTGGCGGGCCGCCTTGCCGGCACCGGCGTCCGGGGCGGCGGGCGCGCGGGCGGCGGCTTCGGCCCGGGCGGCGGCCTTGGCGCGGTCGAGCACCAGCTTGGTATAGGCGTCCATGTCGCCGTCGAACGGCCTGATCGTGCCGTCGGCGGCCAGCCACAGCCGGTCGGCCACCAGCTCCATCAGCGAGCGGTCGTGGGTGATCAGCAGCACGGCCCCCTCGTAGGCGTTCAGCGCCTCCATCAGGGCGCGCCGGCTGTCGATGTCCAGGTGGTTGGTGGGCTCGTCCAGGATCAGCAGGTGCGGGGCGGTCATGGCCACCAGGTGCAGGAGGAGCCGCGCCCGCTCGCCGCCGGACAGGTCCTCCGCCCGGGTCTCCATCTTCTCCGAGGTGATGCCGAACTGGGCGAGCCTGGAGCGACGGCGGGGCTCGCTCTCCTCAGGCAGGGCGCGGCGGATCATGTCCAGCGGGGTGTCGGCCGGGTCCATCGCCTCGATCTGGTGCTGGTTGAACCAGCCGACCCGCATCCGCGGCTGGCGCGCCAGCTCGCCCGCCATGGGCTTCAGCGCCTCGGCCAGCAGCTTGGCGAAGGTGGACTTGCCCGCGCCGTTGACACCGAGCAGGCCGATGCGGTCGTCGGTATCCAGCCGCAGGTTCAGCTGGCGCAGGATGGCGCGCCCGTCGTAGCCCACCGCGGCGCCTTCCAGCCGCACCAGCGGAGGGTTCAGCGCCCGCTCGGGCGAGGGCAGGGTGATGGGCGCCACGTCGCTCTCCACCGAGACGGTGATGGCCTGCATCTTGGCCAGCCGCTTGACCCGCGACTGGGCCTGGGCGGCCTTGGTGGCCTTGGCCTTGAAGCGGTCGACGAAGCTCTGCAGCTTGGCGCGCTCGGCCTCCTGCTTGGCGGCGGCGCCGGCGGCCAGCCGCTGCTTCTCCGCCCGCTGGCGCTCGAAGTCGTCGTAGCCGCCGGCGTACAGGTCCAGCTTGCCGTCCCGCAGGTGCAGGATGTGGTCGACGGAGTTGTTCAGCAGGTCGCGGTCGTGGCTGATCAGGATGGCGGTGCGCGGATAGCGCTTCAGCCGCGCCTCCAGCCACAGGGCGCCTTCCAGGTCCAGATAGTTGGTCGGCTCGTCCAGCAAGAGCAGGTCCGGCTCGGCGAACAGGGCGGAGGCGAGGGCCACCCGCATCCGCCAGCCGCCGGAGAACTCGCTCATCGGGCGGGAGAGGTCCGCATGGCTGAAGCCCAGGCCCGACAGGATTTCCGCGGCGCGGGCGGGCGCGGCGTCGGCGCCGATGTCGATCAGGCGGGCGTGGATCTCGCCCAGCCGCTCCGGCGGCGCGGTCTCCAGCTCGGCGGTCAGGGCGGCGCGCTCCACGTCCGCCGCCAGCACGGTGTCGAGCAGGGGGACGGCGGTGGCGGCGTGCTCCTGGGCGACGGTGGCGATGCGGCCGGAGCGGGGCGTCAGGATTTCGCCCGTCAGCGGCGACAGCTCGCCCAGGATCAGCTTGAACAGGGTGGACTTGCCGGTCCCGTTGCGGCCGACCAGCCCGACCTTGGCCCCGTCGGGGATGCGGGCGGAGGCCTCCTCGAAGAAGCGCCGCCCCCAGGCGTTGAAGGACAGGTCGGTGATCTGGAGCATGGGCGAGAGAGGACGTTGGCGGCGGCGAGGGGCCTCGCTATAAGCCCGCGACCTCCGTCACAAGTGGCGCCGCACCACGCGACGCCCTTCACTCTCAAAGAACAAAGCCATGGCCGAACGCACCTTCTCGATCATCAAGCCGGACGCGACCGAGCGCAACCTGACCGGCGCCGTCAACAAGGTCATCGAAGAGGCGGGCCTGCGCATCGTCGCCCAGAAGCGCATCAAGATGAGCAAGGCCGACGCGGAGCAGTTCTACGCCGTGCACAAGGAGCGTCCGTTCTTCGGCGAGCTGGTCGACACCATGACCTCCGCCCCGGTGGTGGTGCAGGTGCTGGAGGGTGAGAACGCCATCGCCCGCTACCGCGAGATCATGGGCGCCACCAACCCGGCCCAGGCGGCCGAGGGCACCATCCGCAAGCTGTTCGCCAAGTCGATCGGCGAGAACTCCGTCCACGGCTCCGACGCGCCCGAAACCGCCAAGATCGAGATCGCCCAGTTCTTCCCCGAAGCCGAGATCGTGGGCTGATTATATCCCTCTCCCCTTGCGGGAGAGGGAAGGGGCCCGTCCTCGGGCTTGTCCCGAGGATGGGAAGGGTGAGGGGTCGACGTGCGGTCGGCCGTCCCTCGCAGCTTCCACGGCGGCGCGGCCCCTCACCCTCCCAGCCTGCGGCTGGGCCCCTCCCTCTCCCGCGAGGGGAGAGGCGTTAAACCGCCTCGATCACCACGAACGCCTGGGCGTACGGGTGCTCGTCGGTCAGGCTGAGGTGGATGCGGGCCTCCATGCCGGGGGGCGTCAGGGCGTCGAGGCGCAGCTTGGCGCCGCCGGTCAGGGCCATCGTCGGCTGGCCGCTCTTCAGGTTCACCACGCCCATGTCGCGCCAGAACACGCCGTTGCGCATCCCGGTGCCCAGCGCCTTGGCGCACGCCTCCTTGGCTGCGAACCGCTTGGCGTAGCTTGACGCCGGATCGCCCTTGCGGTCTGAGCGGGCGCGCTCCAGCTCGGTGAACACCCGCTCCTTGAAACGGTCGCCGAACCGCTCCAGCGACTGCTGCACCCGGCGGATGTCGCTGAGGTCGGACCCGATGCCGATGATCATGCCGGTCGGCGCTCCAGGCGGGCGGCGTCCATCAGGGCGCGCATGTGGCCGATGGCGTGGGGCAGGCCGACGAAGATCGCCTCGCCGATCAGGAAGTGGCCGATGTTCAGCTCGGCGACCTGGGCGATCGCCGCCACCGGCTTGACCGTGGCGTAGTCGATGCCGTGGCCGGCGTGGACCTCCAGCCCCAGGGCCGCCGCGTGGGCCGCGGCGGCGCGCAGGCGCGCCAGCTCGCGGGCGGCGCGGGCCTCGTCGTCGTGGCGCACCGCCTCGCAGAAGGCGCCGGTGTGCAGCTCCACCACGGCGGCGCCGGCCCGCGCCGAGGCGTCGATCTGCTCGACGCTGGCCTCGATGAACAGGGAGACGCGGCAGCCGGCCTCGCGCAGGCGGCCGGCGGCGTCGGTGATCGCCGCCTCGGCCTTCAAGACATCCAGCCCGCCCTCGGTGGTCACCTCCTCGCGACGCTCCGGCACCAGGCAGGCGGCGTGGGGACGGCGGGCCAGGGCGATGGCCAGCATCTCCTCGGTGACCGCCATCTCCAGGTTCAGCGGCCGCCCGCGCCGCCGGCACAGGTCGGACAGGGCGACGATGTCCGCGTCGGAGATGTGGCGGCGGTCCTCGCGCAGGTGGGCGGTGATCCCGTCCGCCCCGGCGGTGATGGCCAGCTCCGCCGCCCGCAGCGGCTCGGGATAGCCTTCGCCGCGGGCGTTCCGGATGGTCGCCACATGGTCGATGTTGACCCCGAGGCGCAGCGCCGGCCCCGTCACGCCTTCAGCCGCCGGCTGCCCGGCTCCTCCACCGGGATGGCGGCCAGCTCGGGCGGCAGCTGGTCGGCGGGGTAGGCGGGCACCTTCAGGCTGGCCAGGGAGACCAGCGGGGCGCTCACGTCCGCCTCGCCGCCGGAACGGTCCACCACGCAGGCGGCGACCAGCACCCGGCCGCCCGCCTTGCGGATCGCCGCGATGCACTCGCGCGACGACAGGCCGGTGGTGACGATGTCCTCCACCATGACCACCCGCGCGCCCTCCTCGATGTGGAAGCCGCGGCGGAAGCGGAACTCTCCCCCCTCGCGCTCGACGTAGATCGACGGGACGTCCAGCCAGCGGGCGGTCTCATAACCCGGGATGATGCCGCCGACGGCAGGGGAGACCACCACGTCCACCTGCTCGCCCATCGCGTCGACGGCGGCGGTGATCTTCTGCGCCAGGGCCTTGCAGATGCGGGCGGAGCGCTCCGGATGCATGAACACCAGGTTCTTCTGCAGGAACATGCCGGAGTGCAGCCCGGAGGAGAGCACGAAGTGGCCCTCGCGCAGGGCGCCGGCCGCCCGAAACTCCTCGATCACCGCATGGCTGTCCATTCGCCGGCTCCCGCTGGTCTGTGTCGATGCGCTCCTTAGAACAGGACGCGGAGCAGCGAAATCGCCCGCGGGCGTGGGCTGGCGCGGTTAGGGCTTGAACCTGGGGGCCGGACGCCGTTTAAGGCGCGCGCCCGCAACTACCGGAGATCGCCGTGGCCGACGCCCCGCGCCCTGTGAAAAAGGTCGTGCTCGCCTATTCGGGGGGCCTCGACACCTCGATCATCCTGAAATGGCTGCAGACCGAATACGGCGCCGAGGTGGTCACCTTCACGGCGGACCTGGGTCAGGGCGAGGAGCTGGGACCGGCGCGTGAGAAGGCCCTGATGCTCGGCATCAAGCCCGAGAACATCTTCATCGAGGACCTGCGCGAGGAGTTCGTCCGCGACTACGTCTATCCGATGTTCCGGGCCAACACGGTCTATGAGGGCCAGTACCTGCTCGGCACCTCGATCGCCCGGCCGCTGATCGCCAAGAAGCAGATCGAGATCGCCCGCAAGGTCGGCGCCGACGCCGTCTGTCACGGGGCCACCGGCAAGGGCAACGACCAGGTCCGCTTCGAGCTGAGCTACTACGCGCTGGAGCCCGACATCCGCGTGATCGCGCCCTGGCGGGAGTGGGAGTTCCGCAGCCGTGAGGCGCTCCTGGACTTCGCCGAGAAGAACCAGATCCCGATCGCCAAGGACAAGCGCGGCGAGTCGCCGTTCTCCGTCGACGCCAACCTGCTGCACTCCTCCTCCGAGGGGAAGGTGCTGGAGGACCCGGGCCAGGAGGCGCCGGAGTTCGTGCACCAGCGCACCATCTCGCCCGAGGCCGCGCCGGACCAGGCGACCATCGTCTCCATCGATTTCGAGAAGGGCGACGCGGTCGCCATCGACGGCGAGCGCCTGTCGCCCGCGGCGCTGCTGACAAGGCTCAACCAGCTCGGCCACGACAACGGGATCGGGCGGCTGGACCTGGTGGAGAACCGCTTCGTCGGCATGAAGTCGCGCGGGGTCTACGAGACGCCGGGCGGGACCATCCTGCTGGCGGCCCACCGCGGCATCGAGTCGATCACGCTGGACGGGGGCGCGGGCCACCTGAAGGACGAGCTGATGCCCCGCTACGCCTCGATGATCTACAACGGCTTCTGGTTCTCGCCGGAGCGGGAGATGCTGCAGGCGGCGATCGACAAGAGCCAGGAGCATGTCACCGGGCGCGTACGGATGAAGCTGTACAAGGGGAACGCCACCGTCGTCGGGCGGGAGGCGGAGCATCCGCTGTACGACCAGCAGCTCGTCACCTTCGAGGAAGGCTCGGTCTCCTACGACCAACGCGACGCGGCGGGCTTCATCCGGCTGAACGCCCTGCGCCTGCGGGTGCTTGGCCAGCGCGACCGCCTGATAGGGAAGTCGTAAGGGGCAGCCGGCTGTAGGGGTCGCGGCGCCGCCTCCTTAGGCGCCGCAGGCCCGACAAGCTTCGCAGACGGCGCGGCGCCACATCGGCGCCCGCTCCGTGACGCTTCGATGAAACGAATGGTTAAGCTCGTGTTCTGTCTCCTGTGTGCGCGTGACGCGAGGAGATCAGCCGATGAGGACTGGCGATTTCGAGGCTCAGCTGAGGGGCGGCCGACTGACCACCGCCGAGGTGCTGTACTACATGCCTGACCACCCGAAGCTGATCCAGAGCTTCATGTGGCAGACGCTGGACGTGGCGCCGGACTACCCGCGCGTGCACCAGTTCCTGGAGTACTGGCGACGGGAGATCCAGGCCGTCATCCACTCGGTGCGGTTGTCCACCGTCGGCGTTGTCGCCCCGGCCAACGTCCGTTTCGCCGAGGTCGTGGGCCAGATTCACTGAAACTTGGCCGCCGCAATGGGAACAAGGTCCTGGGGTCATCCATTTGCCCAGAAAACCCACACTGGGCCGGAGAACCATCACCTATGAAGCGGGCCTTGATCGCCGTCGCGGCGGCGCTGACCCTGACAGCCTGCGAAACGGCGACGCCATACCAGCCGATCACCGCGCAGAACACCCAGGCGCGGGGTGGATACAGCGAACAGCAGCTGGAGGACAACCGCTGGCGGGTGGAGTTCGCGGGCAACTCCCTGACCTCCCGCCAGACGGTGGAGCGCTACCTGCTGTTCCGCGCCGCCCAGCTGACGCTGGCCCAGGGCGCGGACTGGTTCCAGACTGTCGACCGGAACACCCATCGCCAGACGGACTACTACTCCGACCCCGATCCGTTCTTCGGGCCATGGGGCGGCCCGTACTGGGGCATGTACCGGGGTGGTCTCGGCTGGGGCTACGGCTACTGGGGCGACCCGATGTTCGGCGCCGGGTTCGACATCCAGCAGGTCAGCCGCTATACCGCCACCGTCGAAATCCTGATGGGTCGTGGGCCCAAGCCCATGGGCAATCCGCGGGCCTACAACGCCCGCTCGGTCGTCGAGCACCTTCAGGCGACGATCGCCTACCCCAAGACCTCCTGACGAGCCGTTCATGACCCAGCCGCGCCGGATCGCCCTCGCTCTGCACGGGGGCGCCGGGGCGCGCCGCCATCGCGACTACGCCCGCGAGATCGCGCACATGCGGACCCTGGTGGAGGCGGCGCGGGACCGGCTGCTGGACGGCGCCAGCGCGCTGGACGTGGTGACGGAGACGATCGTCGCGCTCGAGGCCTCCGGCCTGTACGTCGCCGGCCGCGGCGCCTCGCCCAACACCCAGGGGCGCTTCGAGCTCGACGCCAGCCTGATGGACGGCGCCAGTGGTCGGGCCGGGGCGGTGGCGGCCCTCGAAGGCGTCCAGAGCCCGATCCTGGCCGCCCGCGCGGTGATGACGGCTACCCCCCACGTGATGCTGGCCGGGGCGGGCGCGGCGGACTTCGCCCGGTCGCAGGGCTTGGCCGAGATCGTCGACCCGGGAGCCTGGTTCACCCGCGCCGGCCAGGACGAGGCGAACCACGCGCCAACCATGGCGCTGGTGCACGGCACTGTGGGTTGCGTCGTGCGCGACGCGGAGGGCCGGCTGGCGGCGGGGACCTCGACAGGCGGGGTCTTCAACAAGCTGGCCGGGCGGGTCGGGGACACCCCGATCGTCGGCGCCGGCGTGTGGGCGGATCGGGCGGCGGCGGTCTCGTGCACCGGGCAGGGCGAGTTCTTCATCCGCACCGCGGCGGCGGCGCAGGTGGGCTTCCGGATGCGCTTCGCCGGCGAGACGCTGGAGACGGCGACGACGGCGGCCATTGAGGGCATCGCGGCCCTGGGCGGCGACGGCGGGATGATCGCGGTCGGCGCCGAAGGTGAAATCTCCATGCCCTTCGCGTCCGAAGGTATGAAGCGCGCCGCCCTGTACCCCGACGGCCGGATCGTGGCCGAGGCGTTCTAATCCGGGCGCCGCTTCAGGCCGCCCGAACCGCCCGCGGGCGGGGGGCGGCTTCGGCGTCGATGTGCAGGCGGCCGGCGCGTACGGCCTCCACCAGGCGGCGCATGCGGCGCAGCTCGCGCTTCAGACCGCGGCCGGTGACCAGTTCGCGTTTCAGGCGTGGGCTGAGCCGCTCCAGCTCCGCCCAGAGCTCGCCGAAGCAGCGCCGCTCGGCGGCGCGGCGAAGATCGCGCTCGGGAATGCGCAGCTGCTCCGCCCAGTCGGACGCGACCAGCGCCGGTGCGCCGCCGCGCAGCCACAGGCCATGCAGCCGGCGACGCCAGAGCGCGCGGCGGAAGGCGACGATAGCCACCTCCAGGCTCTCGTCGCAGGAATGATCCGGTTCACCCCGCAGGCGGATGGCGTCGGACAGCCCGCCCAGCGCCCGGCCGTCGATGCGGGCGGAGGTCACCACCTGGGCGTCCAGCGTGTGACGGATCTTGCCGTCGATGCGCCGCACCATCTCGAACAGGGCGCGGTCCTCGCCCACGGGGCGGGGCGGCAGGCCGCCGATGCGGCGATAGGTCGAAGCCTTGATGGCGGCCGAGGCGCCGCAGTTCTGATTGTGCCGGGGCCAGGGGTCGTGGTCGTCCGGGTCGACGCGCGCCTCCATCTCGGCGCAGAGCTGCTGGTATTCCCACTCCACCGACCCCCGCTCGAGGATGTCGGCAGGCAGCTCCATCAGCTCCAGCGGATCGGCCATGACGTAGCCGGCGACTGCGTCCACGCCCGCGGCGATCTCGCGGCGGTTGGCGTCCACCCAGTCGGCTTCAGCCAGGGTATCGGCGTCCGTGGTGAGGATCAGGCCGTCGGGAGCGACCAGTTCGGCCGCCGCCTCCATGGCCAGGCGCCGCGCCCAGCCGGCGTTGGCGTAGGGCTGGGGCAGCTCGACCTGGCGCAGCTCAAGCGGGAAGGGGAGCTCGCCGGCCAGGTCCTTGACCCGCCCGGCGGTGCCGTCGCGGCAGTTGTTCAGCAGCAGCACGACGGCGAAGTCGTTGAAATCGACGTCCACCTGGCCGGCCAGCGAGAGCAGGCACGCGTCGATCCGGGCCTCCTCGTCCTTGACCGGGATCGCGACCACCGCGCTGGGGCGGCTGGCGAGCGGTGGCCCCAGGCGTTGGCGATCGATGGTGAAGCTCACTCGGGGTGTCGCCGTCATCTATGCTCGCGCCCCGCTTGTCGCTCCGACGGATCGGGGCGCGTGGGCGTCATGCTCCTTGATCGGTTGATTCGTTCGGCGACGAGGCGCCATCGCCAGGACGCGCCGCCAGGAAGGGGATGCGGACTCGTCCGGGCTGGACTGGTGGTTCAAGTCGTGAGGCCCCCACTGCGGACAGTCGCGTTTGCGGGGGCCAACCTTCCCCACGAAGCAGCGCGGAAGGTAGAAGTGTTGGCGGTCAGGATCAAGCCGCCTCGTCTGACGCGCCATTTCGCCCCACTCCGCCGGGGACCCAAAGCCTTCCCCTCAATGCGACAAGCGTGGGGGCGCACTTCGGTTCCGGACGGGGCGGGGCCCGGGGCCGGGATCAGCCGAAGCGGCCGGTGATGTAGTCGGCGGTGCGGGTGGCCTTGGGGTTGTCGAACAGGCGATCGGTCGGGGCGAACTCGATCAGCCGGCCAAGGTACATGAAGGCGGCATGGTCGCTGATGCGGGCGGCCTGCTGCAGGTTGTGCGTGACGATGACGATGGTGATGTCGCGCTTCAGCTCGACCAGCGTCTCCTCCAGCTTGGCGGTCGAGATCGGGTCCAGCGCTGAGGCCGGCTCGTCGAGCAGCAGGACTTCGGGCCGCACGGCCACGCCGCGGGCGACGCAGAGGCGCTGCTGCTGGCCGCCTGACAGCCCCTGGCCCGAGGTGCGCAGCTTGTCCTTGACCTCTTCCCACAGGGCGGCGCGGCGGAGGCTCTCCTCCACGCGCGCGTCCATGTCGGCCTTGGACAGCTTCTCGTACAGGCGCACGCCGAAGGCGACGTTGTCATAGATCGACATGGGGAAGGGGGTGGGCTGCTGGAACACCATACCGACCCGCGAGCGCAGCTCGGTCAGGTCGATCTTGCGGTCCAGGATGTTGCGGCCGTCGAGCAGGATGTCGCCGTCGGCGCGTTGGCCAGGGTACAGGGCGTAGATGCGGTTCAGCGCGCGCAGCAGGGTGGACTTGCCGCACCCGGACGGCCCCATCAGCGCCGTCACCGCGTGGCGGGCGAACGGGATGGAGATGTCGTAGAGCGACTGGCTCTTGCCGTAGTAGAAGTTGAGCCCCTTGGTGGCCAGCTTGACCTTGTCGGCCGCCATGGGCTCGACGAAGCTCTCGAAGTTGGGCGGCGGGGGCGGATTGCCCGCACGGGTGGGGTCCGCCGGCGGAGCGGTCGGTTGGACGAAGCTCATGAGCGTTTCTTCTCGGCGGCGAGCGCGCGGACGATGATGTTGGAGCCCAGGACGGCCACGGCGATCAGCAGGGCGCCCACCCAGGCGAGGCGCTGCCAGTCGCCGTAAGCGCTGAGCGCATAGTTGAAGATGACCGTGGGCAGGTTCGCCATCGGCTTGGTCATGTCCAGGCTGAAGAACTGGTTGTTCAGCGAGGTGAACAGCAGGGGCGCGGTCTCGCCGGAGATGCGGGCGAAGGCGAGGAGGCCGCCGGTGATGATCCCGCCTGCCGCCGCCCGCCACATGATGGCGCGGATGGTGGTCCAGATCGGCGCGCCGAGCGCGATGCCGCTCTCACGCAGCTGACGCGACTGCAGGCGCAGCACGTCCTCGGTCGTGCGGGTGACCACCGGGGCGGCGAGCAGGGCCAGCGCGAGCGAGCCGGCGATTCCGGAGAAGCCGCCCAGCGGCTTGACGGCGAGCTGGTAGACGAACAGGCCGACCAGGATGGACGGCGCGGACAGCAGGACGTCGTTGGTGAAGCGCACCAGCTTTCCGTAGGCGCTCTCGCGGGCGTATTCGGCTAGCCAGGTGCCGGCCAGCACGCCGACGACCACCGCGATCACCATGGCCGTGACGCAGAGCAGCAGCGAGCCGACGATGGCGTTGGCCAGGCCGCCCGGCGAACCCGGCGCGGGCGTGTTTCGGGTGAAGACGTCCAGGTTCACGCCGCCGAGGCCGTTGATGAACAACGAGACCAGGATCGCCACCAGGAAGATCAGCGCCAGCCCCGTGGCCGCCGTGCAGGCGCCGACGAAGATGGCGTTGGAGGCCTTGCGGCCTGCGCTGCTGCGACGGGCCATCAGGCGTGATCCTTGGTGCCGAGGAGCGTGCGGGCGATCGCCAGCACCCCGAAGGTGATCAGGAACAGCACAAAGCCCAGCGCCAGCAGTGCGGAGGTGTGCATCGTGCTGGTGGCCTCGGCGAACTCGTTGGCGATGGTCGAGGCGATTGTGGAGCCCGCGTCGAAGAAGCCGTGCGGGAAGTCATGGCTGTTCCCGATCACGAAGGTCACGGCCATGGTTTCGCCAAGGGCCCGGCCCAGGCCCAGCATGACGGCGCCGATGGCGCTCTTGCGGACGTGGGGCAGGGTGACGGACCAGACGACCTCCAGCGAGGTGCAGCCGACGCCGTAGGCGCTCTCCCGCAGCTTCACGGGGACCGTCAGGAACAGCTCGCGCAGGGTAGCGGCGATGTAGGGGAGGATCATCACGGCAAGGATGATCGAGGCCATCAGCAGGCCCGAGCCGTTCGGCACGCCGGAGAACAGCGTCTCCCAGATCGAACCGGGGGGCGCCAGGCCCATCAGCGGCAGCTCGATGTACTTGGCGAACAAGGGGGCGAGCACGAACAGACCCCACATGCCGTAGACGATGGAAGGCACGCCGGCCAACAGCTCCACCCCGATGCCGATCGGCCGGCGGAGCGCGCGGGGGCAGAATTCGGTGAGGTAGACCGCCACCCCGAAGGCCAGCGGCAGGGCCATCATCAGCGCCAGGATGGCGGTGATCAGGGTGCCGACGATGGGACCGGCGCCGCCGTAGTCCTCGGTCACCGGGTTCCAGACGGTCGAGGTGAAGAACCGCACGCCGAATTTGGCGAAGGCCGGTGCGCCGCCGATCAGGAGCGAGACCAGGACGCCGGCGATGGCGGCGAGCAGGGCGGTGGCGGCGGACAGGCAGAGCACCCGGAAGATCGGGTCGAAGGCCGCCCCGGACGGGGACGCGCGCTTCACGCTGCCTGCGGTGAGTTCGGCCATGGGAAGGCGCGTCCGTTTCGAGAGAAAGGCCGCCGGACGTGTCCGCCCGGCGGCCGGTCGATCAAGGGATCAGTGCGTCTTCACTTCGGTCCAGGCGTGACGGACCATGGTCTTCACGCTGCCGGGCAGCGGCACGTAGGCAAGGCTCGTCGCCATGCCGTCGCCGTTGGCGTAGGCCCAGTCGAAGAACTTGATGACCTCGCTCGTGGCGCCCGGGTTGGAGGGGGCCTTGTAGATCAGGATGAAGGTCGCGCCCGAGATCGGCCAGGCGCCGGCGCCGGGCTGGTTCAGCAGGCTGGGCGCGAAGCCGTCGGCGGCCTCCCACTGGGCGTGGGCTGCGGCGGCGGTGAAGCTCTGCTCGTTCGGGGCGACCATGTTGCCATCGTGGTCGGCCAGGTCGGCGTAGGCCAGGTTGTTGTTCTTGGCGTAGGCGTATTCCACGTAGCCGATGGCGCCGGGGGTCTGCTTCACGAAGGCGGAGACGCCGTCGTTGCCCTTGCCGCCCTGGCCGGTCGGCCACTGCACGCTGTCGCTGGCGCCGACCTTGGAGGCCCACTCGGGGCTGACCGTCTTCAGGTAGGAGGTGTACAGGAAGGTGGTGCCCGAGCCGTCCGAACGGTGCACGACGGTGATCGGCAGGTTCGGCCAGTGCTTGCCGGGGTTCAGCTTCATGATCGCCGGGTCGGTCCAGCGCTTGATCTTGCCGAGGTAGATGTCCGCCAGCACTTCACCGGTCAGGTGCATCTCGCCGGGGGTCACGCCCGGCAGGTTCACCACGGGGGTGATGCCGACGATCACGGTGGGGAACTGAAGCAGGCCATGGCTGCTCAGCTCGGCCGCGGGAAGCGGCTTGTCGGAAGCGCCGAAGTCGACGGTCTTGGCTTCGATCTGCTTGATGCCGCCGCCCGAGCCAATGCCTTGGTAGTTCAGCTTGTTGCCGGTCTTGGCGGCGTAGGCTTCCGCCCACTTGGTGTAGATCGGCGCCGGAGCCGTCGCGCCCGCGCCCGAAATCGTGGCGGCCGACGCGGTCGTCGCACCCACCATCAGCGCCGCGCTGAGGGCGACCGCAATCGTCTTCTTCATTGCTCTCTCCATTGGCGCGGACCCCCTGCGCCTAACGTCGAATATCTCCGCCCTGTCACAGTTCGATGACGGACGATGCGCACGCGGCGTTTACGCCGCCTCCGGACGCCCGGTGACAGCCCGGTAAGCCCGAGCGATCTCCGCAGCGCCAAAGGGCTTCTCGACTACCGTGAGCCCTTTCGAGTCCGCAAGACGCTCGCTCATCCCCGTGACGTAGATGATCGGCACAGGGCCGCATTCGGCCACCACAGCGCGGCAGGCGTCCATGCCGTCGCCGTCCAGAAGGCCGATGTCCGCCGTCACCAGATCGGGCTTGCGCAGCCTGGCCTGGGCGAGCGCCTGAAGCGCGGTGGAGGCGAAGGCGAAGCTGTCGAAGCCGATCTCGGCCAGGACGTTCTGCATGTCCACGCCGACCAGCATCTCATCCTCGATGATCAAGGCGTGTCGCGTCGGACCGGCCATCTCCCTGGCTCCCTCAAGCGCGCGGGCGCCCCTGAGACCAAACTCGCAGAGCCGCAAGCCGGTTCGACCCGAGCCCATCAAAAGTGACGCACGGAACCTTGACGATCGGCCCCGCATTCGAGCCAGCGGCCAAGCTTGTGCGAGCGGCCGAGGGGCGAGGAGGGGGCGGCGTGCTGCTTGAGCCTGGACGAACCTGCTGGCGCACGGCGAGAGCCGGCCGCGCCAGGGTGATTCTGGACACCGCGGATTACTTCCGGGCGGCGAAGGCGGCGATGCTGAAGGCGCAGCGGTCGATCCACCTGCTTGGCTGGGCCTTCGATCCCCTGACCCAGCTCACGCCGGGCCCGGACGGCGGCGGCCCGGTCGAGGACCGGGCGGGGCCGTTCCTGCGCGATCTCGCCTGCACCCGGCCCCAGCTGGACGTGCGCATCCTGATCTGGAAGTCGGCGCTGCCGGTGGCCGCCTCGCAGCATTTCTTCCCCCACCGGGCGAAGGCCTGCTTCAAGGGGACGCCAGCGCACTTCCGTCTGGACGAGAGCGTTCCGTTCGGCGCCTGCCACCACCAGAAGGTGCTGGTGATCGACGACCAGCTGGCCTTCTGCGGCGGGGGCGACATGTCCACCGACCGCTGGGACACGACCGAGCATCTGGACGGCGACCAGCGCCGCCACATGCCCACCGGCGGCGTCCACGATCCCCGGCACGAGGTCATGCTCATGGTGGAGGGCGAGGCGGCGGCCCTGCTGGGCGACCTGTGCCGCCGGCGCTGGGCGCGCTCGCGGGGAACGGACATCGTCCCGCGCGACGAGGCGGCTCCGGCGGCGCCGTCCGTGTGGCCGGAAGGCTTCGAACCCCAGTTCCACGACGTGACGGTCGGCCTGGCGCGTACCGAGCCGGCATGGCGCGACCAGCCGGAGGTGCGGGAGAGCGAGGCCTTGCACATCGCCGCCGTCCGAGCGGCCAAGCGCTCGATTTACTTCGAGAACCAGTACTTCACCTCACCGGCGATGGGAGAAGCGCTGGCCGCCCGCCTGGAGGAGCCGGACGGGCCGGAGGTGGTGGTCATCTCCACCGAGCACAGCCCCAGCTGGTTCGACCGCATGACGATGGACAAGACCCGCTCGGCCCTGATTCGCCGCCTGCAGGCCGCCGACCGGCACGGGCGCTTCCACGCCTACTGTCCCGAGACCGACGGCGGCAGGACGATCATCGTCCACGCCAAGCACACCATCGTCGACGACGTGCTGCTGCGCGTCGGCTCCACCAACATCAACAACCGGTCCACCGGCTTCGACAGCGAGGCGGACGTGGCGATCGAGGCTGCCGAGGGCGAGGCGGGGGCGGCGACGCGCGAGATGATCCACCGCCACCGTTGCGCCACCATGGGCCACTTCTTCGGCAAGACGCCGGAGCAGGTGGCCGAGGCGGTGACGCGCACCGGTTCGCTCCACAAGGCGATCGAGCTGCTGGACGACGGGCCGCTGCGCCGCTTGCGCCGGCTCGGCCCCGTCCCGATCGGGCCTCTGGCGGCGCTGATCGCCACCTTCCACCTCGGCGATCCGCTCAGCCCCCAGGACAGCTGGCGCGCCTGGCGCCGACGCACGGCGCTGCAGGAGGACCTACGCCGCCTGGCGCCGGAGCTGGCGGACCGGCCGCTCCTGACGGACCGGCGCGCTGGCGTGGGCGACGAGGCCCGGTCAGGCGAGCATCTGCGCGGGGAGCCCCGGCCGTCCCTCAAGGGCGAGGACTTCATCCAGAGCGAATGAAGCGCTGGGCGGCGCCCGCCCAGCATCGCCACGCCCTGGCGCCTCGCCTTGCAAGCTCCGCCGGGCCACGCGATATCTGGTCGGCGAGCGGCCCCCCGGCGTCGCCCGCAAGCCCAACCGAGAAGGCCGCTCATGCGCGATCCCGATATGCTCCTCAGCCTGGTCCCCATGGTGGTCGAACAGACCAGCCGGGGCGAGCGGGCCTTCGACATCTTCTCCCGCCTGCTGAAGGAGCGGATCATCTTCCTGACCGGGCCGGTCGAGGACGGCATGGCGGCCCTGATCACCGCCCAGCTGCTGTTCCTGGAATCGGAGAACCCGAAGAAGGAAATCGCCATGTACATCAACTCCCCGGGCGGGGTGGTGACGAGCGGCCTGGCGATCTACGACACCATGCAGTACATCCGCTCGCCGGTCTCCACCGTGTGCATCGGCATGGCGGCCTCCATGGGCTCCTTCCTGCTGGCGGCGGGCGAGCCCGGCCACCGCATCGCGCTGCCGAACGCGCGGATCATGGTGCACCAGCCCTCCGGCGGGTTCCGCGGCCAGGCCTCCGACATCGAGCGCCACGCCGAGGACATCATCAAGACCAAGCGCCGCCTGAACGGCCTGTACGCCAAGCACACCGGCAAGCCGATCGAGGACATCGAACGAGCCCTGGACCGGGACAATTTCCTCTCCGCCGACGAGGCGAAGGACTTCGGTTTGGTGGACCACGTGTACGAGAAGCGCGACATCGCTGAGGGGATCGCCTCGGTCTGACGTCAAAGCGGCATGGAGATACTGACTAAGCGCGCGGCCCTTGCGGCCGCGGCGACCCTGCTCGTCCCGGCCGCCGCGCACGCTCAGGGCGGCGCGCTGATCTTCCATGTCAGCCACGTGCGCGACGAGGCGGGGCACATCCGCATCGACGTCTGCACGCACGACACCTTCCTGAAGGCCGGCTGTCCCTATTCCGGGTCCGCGCCGGCGGTGAAGGACGAGACGACGGTCGTCGTGCCAAACGTGGCGCCTGGCGTTTACGCGGCCCAGGTGTACCACGACCGCAACGACGACGGTCAGGTGAACCGGTCCCCCCTCGGCATACCCACCGAGGGGGTTGGTTTCACCAACAACGCCCCTGTGGGCCTGACCGGACCCAAGTGGGCCAAAGCCGCCTTCAGCCACGATGTCGCCAGCCAGGAGCTGGCGGTGCGGCTGCGGCACTTCCCTTGAAGCCGGGCGCGCCGCGCTGACCCCGCCGTGATCGCGCCCGTCCTGACCACCGACCGCCTCGTCCTGCGCCCGCATCGCGCTGACGACCTGCCGGCGCTCGCCCGGATGTGGGCCGATCCCCGGGTGGTGCGGCACATCGGCGGCCAGCCCTTCGCCGCGTCCGACGTATGGATGCGGCTGCTGCGCTCCGCCGGGATGTGGCCGGTGCTGGGGTTCGGCTATTGGCTGGTCGCCGAGCGAGATGGCGACGCCTTCGTCGGCGAACTCGGCTTCGCCGACTTTCGCCGCGAGCTTGATCCGCCCTTCGGCGATGCGCCCGAAGCCGGTTGGGCGCTGAGCCCGGCGAAGCACGGCCGCGGCTATGCGCGCGAAGCCCTGGCGGCCGCCCACGCCTGGGCCGACCAGGCCCTCGCCCGGCGCACGGTGTGCATGATCGATCCGCAGAACGCCCCCTCCATCGCGGTGGCCGAGCGGCTGGGCTACCGCGTCTACGCCACGACGACGTTCAGGGACGAGCCGACCCTGCTGCTGGAGCGGCGCCCCGGCGCATGAGCACGGGCCGCGCGGCGCTGGCCTGGAGGGCAGGGGTTTTCTATATCGCGTTGAGCTTCGCCGTCCGGACCCCTCATGCCTACGTTTAGCCTCAACGACATCCGCAGCGCCTACCTCGACTACTTCAAGGCGGCGGAGCACCTGGTGGTCCCCTCCGCGCCGCTGGTGCCGCAGAACGACCCGACCCTGCTGTTCGTCAATGCGGGCATGGTGCCGTTCAAGAACATCTTCACCGGCGCCGAGACCCGCCCGGCCCCGCGCGCCACCTCCTCGCAAAAGTGCGTGCGGGCGGGCGGCAAGCACAATGACCTGGACAACGTCGGCTATACCGCGCGGCACCTGACCTTCTTCGAGATGCTCGGAAACTTCTCGTTCGGCGACTACTTCAAGGAGCGCGCGATCGAGCTGGCCTGGAACCTGGTCACCAGGGACTTCGGCTTGCCGGTGGAGAAGCTGCTGGTCACCGTCTACGCCGAAGACGACGAGGCGCATGGGCTGTGGAAGAAGATCGCCGGCCTGCCGGACGAGAAGATCATCCGCATCGCCACCTCCGACAACTTCTGGTCCATGGGCGACACCGGCCCCTGCGGCCCCTGCTCGGAAATCTTCTACGACCACGGCGAATCGGTCCCGGGCGGCCCGCCGGGATCGCCGGACGAAGACGGCGACCGCTTCGTGGAGATCTGGAACCTGGTCTTCATGCAGTACGAGCAGTTCGGCGGCGACCGCCCGCGCGAACAGCTGCCCAAGCCCTCCATCGATACAGGCATGGGGCTGGAGCGCTTCACCACCGTGATGCAGGGCGTGCAGTCCATCTTCGAGACGGACCTGTTCCGCACCCTGATCGGGGCCTCGGTGGAGCTGACGGGCGTCAGGGCGGAAGGTGAGCAGGCGGCCTCGCACCGGGTGATCGCCGACCACCTGCGCTCCTCCTCGTTCCTGGTGGCCGACGGGGTCAGCCCATCCAACGAGGGCCGCGGCTACGTGCTCCGCCGGATCATGCGCCGGGCCATGCGCCACGCCCACATCCTTGGCGCGGCCGAGCCGCTGATGCACCGCCTGGTGCCGACCCTGGTGGCCGAGATGGGCGGCGCCTATCCCGAACTGGTTCGCGCCCAGCCCCTGATCACCGAGACCCTGCGGCAGGAGGAGGAGCGGTTCCGCACCACCCTGGGCCGCGGCATGGGCCTGCTCGAGGACGCGACGCGAGGACTGGTTCCGGGCGGCGTCCTGCCCGGCGAGACGGCGTTCAAGCTGTACGACACCTACGGCTTCCCGCTCGATCTGACCCAGGACGCCGTGCGCGCCCGGGGCATCACCGTCGACCTGGAGGGCTTCGACGCCGCCATGGCCCGCCAGAAGGCCATGGCGCGGGAGAACTGGGCGGGATCGGGCGACCGGGCCGCGACCGCCGAATGGTTCAAGCTGCGCGACCGCCTGGGGCCGACCGGCTTCGTCGGCTACGAGCAGTCGGAGATCGTGGGCGAGGTGATCGCCATGGTCCGCGGGGCGGAGGAGCTGGACCTCGCCCGCGCCGCCGACGGAGCGGACGGGCTGACGGTGGAGGTGCTGTTCGACCAGACGCCCTTCTACGCCGAAAGCGGCGGCCAGGCGTCGGACATCGGCGAGGTCGAGTGGCCGGGGGGCGCGGCGCGGGTTGCGGCCATCTCCAAGCAGGCGGCCGATCTGTACGTCCACACCCTGACGCTCACCACAGGCGAACTGAAGCTCGGCGACCGGGTGCGCCTGGCCATCGACGCCGACGCCCGCACCCGTACCCGCGCGAACCACTCCGCCGCCCACCTGGTGCACGCCGCGCTGAAGAACGTGCTGGGCGGCCACGTGGCCCAGAAGGGTCAGATGGTCGACGCGGAGCGGATGCGCTTCGACTTCAGCCACGGCCAGGCGCTCACCCCCGAGCAGCTCGACCGGGTGGAGACGGAGGTGAACGCCGTGATCCGGCAGAACCTGGCCGCCCGGACCGAGAACATGGCCCCCCAGGCGGCGATCGAGGCCGGGGCGGTGGCCCTGTTCGGCGAGAAGTACGGCGACGAGGTGAGGGTGCTGACCCTGGGGCACGCGCTGCACGGCGAGGGGGCCTATTCGGTGGAGCTGTGCGGCGGGACGCACGTGGCGCGCACGGGCGACATCGCCCTGTTCAAGATCATCGCCGAGACCGGCATAGCCGCGGGCGTGCGCCGGGTGGAGGCGCTGACCGGAGAGGCCGCGCGGCGGCATCTGCTGGACCGCGCCGGCGTGGCCGAAGGGCTGGCCGCCCAGTTCAAGGTCCCGCCGTCAGAGGTGCCCGCCCGGGTGGATGCCCTGGTCGCCGACCGCAAACGACTCGAGCGTGAGCTGGCGGACGCCAAGCGCAAGCTGGCGCTCGGCGGTGGGGGCGGCGACGCGGCCTCGGCGGTGGAGGAGATCGCCGGCGTCAAGTTCATCGGCCGCGTGCTGGAGGGTGTCGACGGCAAGGGCCTTCGCCCGGTGATCGAGGACTTCCGCAAGCAGGTCGGCTCGGGCGTGGTCGCTGTCGTCGGAGTGACCGACGGCAAGGCGGCTGTCGCCATCGCCGTGACGGCGGACCTGGTCGGCCGGGTGTCCGCGGCGGACCTGATCAAGGCGGCGGTGCCGGCCATGGGCGGCCAAGGCGGCGGCGGCAAGCCCGACTTCGCCCAGGGCGGCGCGCCGGACGGCTCCAAGGCCCAGGCGGGGATCGAGGCGGTCAAGGCGGCGCTCGCGCTCTGATGCGCCAGACCGTCCTCATCACCGCGGTCGACGTATTCGCGTCGGCCGGCGGCGATGGGACGGCCTATGCCGAGCTGATCCGAAGGCGGACGGACCTGGACGTCTGCTACCTGCGCTGGCGCGAGGCGGCGGATGCGCGGCGGCCCGCCAACGCCAGAGCCCTGCCGCTCAGGGCCTGGTACGGCGGCGCTTGCGAGCTGCTTCCCGCCGGGCTCGAGCGGTTCTTCCCCAGCTTCCGCAACGCCATGGACATCGCCCGCAGCGTGGCGGAAGCGCGGGGGGCGGGGACGGCCCTGACCCGCTTCGACGTGGTCGACACGCCCGGCGGGCGGGGCGAGGGGCTGTTCATCCGCTATGCCCTGCAGGCGCACGGGATCGGCGTGGGGCTGACGGCGCTCGGCCCGGATGGGGTCGGCGCTCCGGCGCTTCGTCTGCTGGAGCGGCTGCAGCGCCGCGCCGCCGATGTCCGCTACGGCTTTGACGAGGCCGTCAACGCGAACGGGCTGGACTCGCTGGCGGTGATCCAGCCGTCCGCGCCCGCCTTCTCGCCGCCCCAGCCACGCCTGCCGGACCTGGTGTTCGCCGGCGCTAAGGATGGGCGCGGCCGCCCGGACGTGCTGCTGGACGCCCTGGGCTGGGCGTCGGCCGGAAGCTGGCGCGAGCTGCGGCTGATCGGAGCGGCGGGCCTCGACCGGCAGGGCCGTCCGATGGGCGAGACGCTGGCCGCTGTGGCCGCCGCGCGAAGGATCGCCTTCCGGGATGAACCTGATCCGGGTCGGGCCGCCCTCCAGGCCCTTTGGCGCGACAAGACCCTGCTGGCCGCGCCCTCCCGACGCCCAGCCCTTGACCTGACCGCCCTGGAAGCGCTGCTGCTCGGCTGTCCGGCGATCGTGGCGAGCGGATCCGGCGTCGCCCGGTGGATCGAGGCGCGCCTGCCGGCCCTCACGCACCTGATCAGCGACTTCGCCTTCGATCGCAGCGTGGCCCTGCAGGTCCACGAGCTGGCTCGCGACTATGACGCCGTCCGCGCCCGCCTCGTCGAGACGATCAGCAAGGCGGCGCTCACGCCCGATCTGGCGACGCTCGACAGCGTCTATGCGGAAGGGGCGGGCGGGGACGAGCGGGTCCAGGCGAGGCTCCGCGCCATCGCCGAGCAGCTCATGCTCGCCGGCCCCTTCCTCCGGCGGCGGGAAACACCTTCCGCGCCGCGAGACCCTGTACTCGTCGCCGCCAGCCTCTTCACGGCCGCCCTCGATAGACCGGACGCCGCAGAGGCTGAGGTGGAGCGCCAGCCCTCCGGCCTCGCCTTCGCGGTGCGCCACCCCGCCCAGGCCGCCCGGCGCTTCGCAGAACGTCGCCTGGGCAGGGGCCTGCCTGAGGCGGCGGAGGCGGAGCTCGGCGGCCTGACCGCACGCGCTCACGCCATTGCACGGCTCGCCGCCATGCCGGAGCGGACCGACCGTCAGCTCGCCGACAAAATCGCCGTCCTTGAGAGCCTGGCGGCGGAGCGACGCGTGGATCGCGTGCGCTGGGCCAGCGAACTCGCCCGGCTGGAGCGGCGACGCGGCCGTCCGATCGCAGGTGCGGCGCACGATCTGCGCGTCATGGGCTGGATGGGCGCGGACCGCCTCCAGGCCCTGCCCCAGGTGCTGCGCGACCTCCACGACGGCGGCCTGTCCCGCGAGGCCGAGGTGGCTGAAGCGATGTACGGCGCGCCGGCCGAGGCCTTCACCCGCGGCATGGCGCTGATCGAGGCGCAGCGAACTCGCTGGAAGGCCCCGCCCGCACGTCCGCCCAAGGTGCTGGACGACCGGCGCGGGGACCAGGCGCCCAAGGTCTCGGTCGTTGTGGTCGTGTCCGAGGCGGGAGAGCGCCTGCAGCGCTTCCTGCGGATGCTGAGCGCCCAGACGCTGATGCGGGCCGGGGCGGCCGAGGTGGTGCTGGTGGACCGCGGCCTGTCTGAAGGCCCTTTCCGGACCATCGAAGCCGGCTGGCCAGCGGCCAACGCCAACCTCGTCTATGTGAAGGCCGCCGCCCCCGAGAACCTGTCGGCGGCCTGGAACCGTGGCGTGGCGCTCGCCCGCGGCGAGCACGTCGCAATCCTCGACCTCGACGACGGTCTGCGCCCCGACGGGCTGGCGCGCCTGTCCTCCGCCCTCGACGCGGCCCCCGACGCCGACTGGGCCATGGCGGACACGCTGATGTGCGAGGTCGACCGCCGCGGCGTCTTCGTCCGCGACCTTGAGGTCTGCGACCGCCAGGGCTACCGCACGGCCTTCCGCCACCTCGACCTATCCGGCCTTGGCCTTCGCGGCGGGCTGTACCGGCGCAGCCTGCACGCCCATTTCGGCGGCTACGACGAAGACTTCCGCTATGCGGGCGGCGTCGAGTTCGTGGCGCGCGTGTCGCCGTTCATCCGCCATGTCCACGTACCGGAGCGGCTCGGCGTCCGTAACCTCGAACCGCAGGCGCCGCCGCGCGACGAGGCCCGCGCGGAGATCGAAGGTCTGCGCGCCTGGAGCCTGCATCGCACCGACGCGGGTGTGGAGAGCGCCTTCGCGGCCGCCCCGGAACGGGAGGTCGAGGCCGCGTTGGCCGCGTGCTTCTCGTATCGTCGGTGCGAGGCCGGCGAGGCCGCCACCGACCTGGACTACGCCGGCGCCCTGGCCCGGCACCTGAAGCGGCGGTCCAACGGCGCGGTCGGCGGAACGCTCGCCCAGGCGCTCGCCGCGGCGGCGGAGGACCTGCGCCAGCTGGACCTGTGGCGCACGCCCCAGCGGGGCCTGCGCGAGCAGCTTCGATTCGCCGAGCTGGTGCAGCGCATCCGCAGCGGTTCGGCCTGGGCCGCCGGCCGGGTGGGGGCCGTCTCCGCGGCCGAGGTATTCAACGACCGCCGCTACGACCCGCCGGACGCGCCCTGAGCGGGGCCGAACGCCAGGAGGTGTTCAGTCCACCGCCAGGATGATGTGGGACGCCTTGATCAGCGCCTGGGCCTGTTCGCCCTCGCTGAGGCCGAGGTCTTCTCCGCTGCCGCGGGTGATGGTGGCGGTGATGGTCTTGCCCTCGTCGATCTCCAGCGTGACCTCGTCGTTCACCGCGCCCGGCGTGTGCTGGCGCACCACGCCCACCAGCCGGTTGCGGGCCGAGGTGCGCAGCGCCTCGTCTCCCGGGGCCAGGATGACGAAGCTCGACTTGATCAGGGCGATCGCCTCGCGGCCGGGCTGGAGCTCCAGGTCCTCGGCGCTCCGCCGCGTCACGATGGCGGTCAGCAGCACCTTGGGGCTGACGCGAAGGGCGACTTCGCAGTTCACCGCCCCGTCCACCACCGTCTCCACCACGCCACGAAGGGCGTTGCGCGCGCTCGTCCGCATTCCAAGGCTCCAGATCAGGCCGCGGCCCGACATCTCCGTATGGGCCGAAAGGCTCTCCTGCAACTCGTCCATCAGCCCGTGCAGCCGCAGGTCCAGGCGCGAGAAGGCGTCCAGCACCGCGCGGCCCGCGTCCGTCACCTCGGCCCCGCCGCCCTTGGCGCCGCCGGGCCGCGCGGCCACCAGGGGGCGGTCGAAAAGGTTGTTCAGCGCCTGGACCGCGTCCCAGGCGCCGCGGAAGGTGAGGCCCACCGCCTTGGCCGCGGCCGAGATGGAGCCGTGTTCCGCGATGGCCCGCAGCAGGTCCATGCGCTCTGGGCCGACCCGCGCATCGTCGCTGCGCAGGTGGAGCAGGGCCTGGGGTCCGCGCGGCGGGGTCATAGGACGTCCTGGCTGGAGCGGTCGCGACGCCCCACCTTAAGCGGCGGGCGCGAGGCGGGAGACCGCGGCCAGGGCCGCCGCGGCGCGCTTGGGACCGATGACCGTGGCGACGGAGCGGCCGGAGCCCAGAAGGCGCGCGCCCGTGCGGCGCAGGTCCTCCAGCGTAATCGCCTCGATCCGCTCGCCCACCTCCTGCGGCGGGAGGATGCGGTCCAGCAGGTGCAGCTGGGCGGCGGCGTGCTCTGCCCGGCCGAGCGGCGATTCGCGGCCCATGAACAGGTGCGCTTTCAGCTGGGCCTTGGCGCGCGCCAGCTCCGCCGCGGCCGGATCGCTGGCCAGCCGCTCGATCTCAGCGAAGATCACCCCCGCCGCCCGGCCCGCGTTCTCGGCCGAGGTGCCCGCATAGACGCCGAAGGTCCCTACGTCCTCGTAGTTCTCGGCATACGCGTCGATATTGTAGGCGAGGCCCATCTCCTCGCGCACGGTCTGAAACAGGCGGGACGACATCCCGCCGCCCAGGATCTCCGCGAACAGGCGCAGAGCGTAGTAGTCCGGGTCGCGGACGCCAAAGCCTTCCAGCAGCAGCACCAGATGCGCCTGTTCGAGGCGGCGGGTCTCCGCCTCGGCCCCGCCGACGAAGTGCGAGGGCGCCGGCCCGTCCGAGCCGCCTGAGGGCGCCGCGTCGCCGAAGGCCGCCTGCGCCAGGGCCAGCAGCTCGTCCTCGTCCACCGCGCCGGCGGCCGACACCACGATCCGCTCGGGCGCATAGAGCCGACCGTGAAAGGCGCGCAGGCTGTCCGGGTCGGCCGCGCCGATGCTGGCGTCGGTGCCCAGGATCGGGCGGCCGAGGGGCTGGCCGGCGAAGGCCCGGGCCTGGGCCAGGTCGAACACCTTGTCGTCAGGCTGATCGGCGGCCTCGGCGATCTCCTGACCGATGACGCCCTTCTCCTGGGCCAGGTCGGCCTCGGACAGGGTGGGCCGGCGCACCAGGTCGCTCAGCACCTCCATGGCCAGCGGCAGCCCGCCCTGCAGGCAGCGGACCTGGAAGCTGGTGCGCTCATAGCCGGTGGCGGCGTTTATCTGGCCGCCCTCGTTCTCGATGGCCTCGACGATGTCCCGGGCCGAGCGGCGGCCGGCGCCCTTGAACACCATGTGCTCCAGCAGGTGCGACCAGCCGTTGGTCGCCTCATCCTCCCAGCGGGCGCCGCCGCGCACAACGACCGACAGGGCGCAGCTCTGCAGCCCCGGCATAGGGTCGGCGACGACCCGCGCTCCGTTGGACAGGCGATCAACCCTCGGCGCCGTCATGGTCTTCATCTGCATCTCAGCAACCTGCGAAGGCGCGGATATAGGCCTTGATCGCCTCCGCGTCCGCCGGCAGGCGGTCGATCCGCTCCGGCGCGTCGTACAGGCTCTTGGCGCGGGCGTGGATAGCGGGCTCCAGCCCCGTGGCGGTGCGCACCGCGTCGGGAAACTTGGCGGGGTGGGCGGTGGACAGCACCACCAGCGGCGTCGGCCCGGCCGCGACGCGACGGGCGGCTGCGAGGCCGACGGCGGTGTGCGGGTCGACCAGTTCCCCTGTCTCGTTCAGGGTGGACAGGATGGTCCGCGCCGTCTCGTCCTCGCTGACCGCCTGGCCGGCGAAGCCGTCGCGCATGTAGGCCAGCGTCTGGGGCGGCAGCTCGATCGCCCGCTCTGCAGCGAAGGCCTCGAAGGCGCGGGCCGTCTCCACCCCGTCCCGGCGGGACGCCTCGAAGTACAGCCGCTCGAAGTTGGAGGCGACCTGGATGTCCATGGCCGGCGACTGGGTGGCCGTCACCTCGCCCATGGCGTAGCGCCCAGTGGCCAGGGCGCGGGAGAGGATGTCGTTGGCGTTGGTGGCCACGGTGATCCCCGCCACGTCCAGGCCCATCCGCCGGGCGGCGTAGCCGGCGAAGGCGTCGCCGAAGTTGCCGGTCGGCGTGGCGAACGCGACCGGCCGGTGCGGGGCGCCCAGCGCCACGGCGCTCGTGAAGTAGTAGACTGACTGCGCCGCCACCCGCGCCCAGTTGATCGAGTTCACACCCGACAGGTCCACCGCCGCCTTGAACGGCTGGTCCTGGAACAGCGCCTTCACCAGCCGCTGGCAGTCGTCGAAATGGCCGTCCACGGCGACCACCCGCACGTTTTCGTCCCTGGCTGTGGTCATGAAGCGGCGCTGCACCTCGCTGATCCGCTCATGGGGGAACAGCACCACGATGCGGGCGTGCCGGGCGCCGCGGAACGCCTCCACCGCCGCGCCGCCGGTGTCGCCCGAGGTGGCGCAGACGATGGTCAGCGTCCGGTCGCTCCCGGCCAGGGCGGCGTCGTAAAGCCGCGCCAGCAGCTGCATCGCCACGTCCTTGAAGGCCAGGGTCGGGCCGTGGAACAGCTCCAGCAGGAAGAGATTGGCGTCTAGCTGCTTCAGCGGCGTCACCGCCGGATGGGCGAAGGTGGCGTAGGCGTCCTGCGCGATGCTGGCGAGCTGCTCCCGCGGGAAGGAGTCTCCGGCGAAGCGGGCGATCACCTCCGCCGCCACCTCGGCGTAGGGGCGGCCGGCGAAGGCGGCGATCTCCTCCGGGGTGAAGGCCGGCCACTCCTCGGGGATGTACAGGCCGCCGTCGGGGGCGAGGCCGGCCAGCAGCACGTCGGCGAAGCCGGCCGGCCCGGCCCGGCCGCGGGTGGAGATGTAGCGCATCAGGTCAGCTCCGCGCGGCCTGGCGCAGGCTGGCGACGTAGACGCCGAGGAGCCCTGCGGCCAATCCGAACCAGGTGAGGGCGTAGCCCAGGTGGTTGTTGGGGATGTCGGTGGGTATGGCCGCGGGCGCAGGCCCGGGCGCAGGGGCCGCGGGCCGCTCCAGCTCCAGGAATACGGGCGCGGGGGCGGGCGCGTGCAGGGCGGCGGCCATCGCCGCCACGTCGCGGGTGCGCCAGTCGCCGCGGGCGGGGGTGTTCGGCGGCGTCATCCAGTTCGGCCGGCCGGTCTTGCGCAGCACGCCGACGATCTCGCCCTCGACCTGAGGGCCGGGGCGCACCGCATCGGCCTGCGAGCGCTCTACGAAACCCCTGTCGACCAGGATGGAGCGGTATGGGCCGTCAGCGATCGGGCACGCCGTGATCAGCCGATAGCCGAGTACGCCGTCCAGGATAGAATAGAGCCGCAACACGGGGGTCTGCTGCAGGGTGGGGCAGGGGGTTTCGGCCCGCACGAAGTCGACCTCGCCGTGGATGGGCTGGTGCGGTCCCAGCCGGTTCAGCACCACGGCGAGCGGTTCTGGCGGCGCGGTCTGGAGCGCGGCGATGCGGGCGAGGAGGGCGGTCTTCCACTGCAGGCGCTGCACCTGCCATACGCCCAGGCCGAGCAGGATCGCGACGCCCGCCGTGACGGCGATCAGGGGAACCAGCCGGACCTTCAGGGGTGTTCGGCCGGCCTGGAGCGCGGCCTCAGACCCCGCCACGGCGCGCTTCGGAGGCGTTGTTGTGGAATTGGAGCGCCACCATCAGCCCCTTCAGCGGGCGGATCAGCCCTACCGAGAGCATGCCCGCCAGCGGCAGCCACACCGCCAGGGTGACGGCGATGGGCGGGTGGTAGGACAGGTCGGTGACCAGAGCCCCGAAGCAGCACAGGAAGCCGACGATCAGGATGATGAACACCGCCGGCCCGTCCCCGCTGTCGGCGCGCGCATAGCTCTGGCCGCAGGCCGGACAACGGCCGGCCATCTTCAGGAAGCCGCTGAACAGCGGTCCACGCCCGCAGTTGGGGCAGCGGCAGGCGATCCCCGCCCAGAAGGGGTTCACGCCCGCCGTCACGGCGTCACGCCGCCGGGTGGCCCTGGAACACCACGTAGATGAAGGCGAACAGGAACAGCCACACCACGTCCACGAAGTGCCAATACCAGGCCGCCGCCTCGAACCCGAAGTGCTGGCGTGGGGTGAAGGCGCCGTTCAGCAGGCGGATCAGGCACACGATCAGGAAGATCGTCCCGATCATCACGTGAAAGCCGTGGAAGCCCGTCGCCATGAAGAAGCTGGAGCCGTACAGCCCCGCCGCCTGGGAGGCGGTGTTGAAGAACAGCTTGTCGAGGATGATCTCGCGGTACTCGTACGCCTGAATGCACGAGAACAGGACGCCCAGCACGATCGTCAGGATCAGGCCATTGCGGGTGCTCTTGCGGTCGCCGTGCTGCAGAGCGTGGTGGGCCCAGGTCACCGTGGTGCCCGAGAGCAGCAGCGTCAGGGTGTTGATCAGCGGGAAGTGCCAGGGGTCGATCGTCTCCACCCCCTTGGGCGGCCAGTTGGCCCAGGCGGCGCGCACCTCGTCGATGGGCGAGAAGGTGCGCACGTGGTGGAACAGCGCCATCTCGAAGAACATCCAGAACCAGGCGACGAAGAACATCACCTCCGAGGCGATGAACAGGATCATGCCGTAGCGCAGGCCGATGGAGACGACGGGGGTGTGATCGCCCTCGTTGGCTTCCCGCACCACGTCCCACCACCAGCAGAACATGGTGACCAGCAGGATCGCCAGACCGACGGCCAGGCCCCAGGGGTCGCCCTTGGGGATGAACAGCACGCCCTTCAGAAGGCCGACCAGGCCGATCGCGGTGATCGCGCCGCCGAACGAGCCGACCAGGGGCCAGGGGCTCGGCTTGACCAGGTGATAGTCGTGGTGGACGGCGTGATCGGCCATGATCTTGCTTTTGCGCCCCTCGCACATGAGGCGGCGCGAGTCGGCGCCGCCAAATGAACATCAGGCGAGCTATAGCCTTGGCCGTGCGGGCAAGCCAAGCCTCAACTCCACGTCGGCCCTCGCCGCCGTGACGCCCGGCGGCGCGATCAGGCGCCCTTCACCGGGAAGAAGGTGTAGCTGAGGGTGACCTCGTCGAAGGTCTTGGTGTTGATGTCGGTCGCGAACTTGGGCTCGACGTAATAGATCACCGGGAAGCGCTCGGTCTGGCCGGGCTGCAGCGTCTGGTTCGAGAAGCAGAAGCACTGCGTCTTCAGGAAGTAGGCCCCGGCCGATTCTGGCAGCACGTTGTAGGCGGCGCGGCCCGTCAGCGGGGTCGAGCCATTGTTCCTCACCGTGAAGTAGGCCAGCCCCGGCGCGCCCAGCTTTATTGTCTGGGCGGTTTGGTCCGGCGTGAAGCTCCAGGGCAGGTCGCGGACGTTGGCGTCGAAGCGCACCACCAGCTTGCGATCGATCACTCGGGTCGGCGCGCGCTCGACCCGGCGCGCCGTGCCGTCGAAGCCGGTGACCTGGCAAAAGGCGCGATAGAAGGGCACTGCGGCGTAGGCCATGCCGACCATGCAGACTGCCGCGATAGCGGCAATGGCGGCGACCAGGCCGTGGCCCCGGCGCCGCGGCCCCGGCTCAGAAGCCATGGCCCGAGCTCAGCTTGATGATGCTGACGATGAACACCACGGTGATGAAGGCGGCCAGGGCCAGGGCGATGCCCAGGCTGCGCATCCGCCGCGCCCGGGCGGCGACCGGGCCCTCGCCGAACGGGTCCTTGGCGGAGGGGCGGGACGGCGGTGTGATCTCGCCCGGCATCAGTGCGCCCGCAGCAGGGTGTGCTCGACCAGCAGGGCGGCGAACAGGCCGGTGAGATACAGGATCGAGAAGGCGAACAGGTCCCGCGCCGTCTTGGCGCCGGGGCGCACGGTGTACAGCCCCTGGGCGTCGGGATCGACCTCGCCCGCCCGGCTCGCCAGCACCCGCCCGGCCAGCAGCAGGAACAGGGCGCCCCCCGCTATGGCGACGACGGCGTAGAGCAGGTGGCCCAGGCCGGTGAACGCCGGCGCGACGGCCAGCGGCACGAGCGCCAGGCTGTAGGCGAAGATCTGGCGGCGCGTTGAGCGCGCGCCCTTCACCACGGGCATCATCGGCACCCCGGCCTTGGCGTAGTCGGTGGCGGTGTACAGGGACAGCGCCCAGAAGTGCGGCGGCGTCCACATGAAGATGATGGCGAACAGAAGCCAGGCGTTCAGCGGCGTCGCGCCCGTCGCCGCCGCCCAGCCGACCACCGGGGGCAGCGCGCCCGCCGCGCCGCCGATGACGATGTTCTGCGGCGTCGAGCGCTTCAGCCACACCGTGTAGACCAGGGCGTAGAACAGGATGGTGAAGGCCAGAAGGCCCGCGGCGACGAAGTTCACCGCGATGCCCATCAGCATCACCGAGAACAGCGCCAGCACCACGCCGAAGCCCGCCGCCTCGGCCCGGCTGATCACGCCGGCCGGCACGGGGCGGGCGCGGGTGCGGCGCATCAGGGCGTCGATGTCGCTGTCGTAGGCCATGTTCAGCGCGCCGGACGCCCCGGCGCCCACCGCGATGCACAGCACCGCGAGGGCCGCCATGAAGGGGTGGATCGGCGTGTCGGCGCAGGCCAGCCCCGTGGCCGCGGTGAACACCACCAGCGACATCACCCGAGGCTTCAGCAGCGAGAAATAGTCCTTCGGCGCCGCCGGGGTCCCCGCGCGGGGCGCGGCGGCGGTGCGGGCGACGGCGACCTCGGCCATCCGGTCCTCAGCTCAGAGAAAAGGCGCGGGACCGGTGGCCCCGCGCCTTCAAACGCTCAATTCGAGTTCGGATCAAGCGCGGCGGATGTCGCTATCCCGCCGTCGTCCGCTCAGTGCGCCTCCGCCTCGATGTGGGGGAGTTCGTTGAACTGGTGGTAGGGCGGGGGAGAGGACAGGGTCCACTCCAGCGTGGTGGCGCCCTCGCCCCAGGGGTTGGCGACGGCCTTGCGCCGGCGCACCGCCGCCTCGACCAGCATGGCCAGGAACACCAGCACGCCGGCCGCGGCGATCATGTAGCCGTCCGTCGCGACCTTGTTCCAGAAGGCGAACGCCTCCGGATAGTCGACGTAGCGGCGCGGCATCCCCTGCATCCCCAGGAAGTGCATGGGGAAGAACACCACGTTTACGCCCACGAACATCAGCCAGAAGTGCAGGGCGCCCAGCATCTCGTTGTACTTCACGCCCCACATCTTCTCGAACCAATAGTAGAAGCCGCCGAAGATTGCGAACACGGCCCCCAGGCTCAACACATAATGGAAGTGCGCCACCACGTAGTAGGTATCCTGGAAGCTGTAGTCGACGCCGGCGTTGGACAGCACCACGCCGGTGACGCCGCCCACGGTGAACAGGAAGATGAAACCGATCGCGAACAGCATCGGCGTCTTGAAGTCGATGGAGCCGCCCCACATGGTGGCGATCCAGCTGAAGATCTTGATGCCGGTGGGCACGGCGATGATCATCGTCGCGGCCGAGAAGTAGGCCTGCAGGTTCACGTTCATGCCGGTGGTGAACATGTGGTGGGCCCACACCACGAAGCCGACGAAGCCGATGGCCACCATGGCGTAGGCCATGGCGAGATAGCCGAACACCGGCTTGCGCGAGAAAGTCGCCACGATGTGGCTGATCATGCCGAAGCCCGGCAGGATCAGGATGTACACTTCCGGGTGACCGAAGAACCAGAACAGGTGCTGGAACATCACCGGGTCGCCGCCGCCCGTCGGGTTGAAGAACGACGTGCCGAAGTTGCGGTCGGTCAGCAGCATGGTGATCGCGCCGGCCAGGACCGGCAGCGACAGCAGCAGCAGGAACACGGTCACCAGCACCGACCACACGAACAGCGGCATGCGGTGCAGGGTCATGCCCGGCGCGCGCATGTTGAAGATGGTGGTGATGAAGTTGATCGCGCCCAGGATCGAGCTGGCGCCCGCCAGGTGCAGCGACAGGATGGCGAGGTCGAAGGCCGGGCCGGTGTGCCCGATGGTGGAGAGCGGCGGGTACATGGTCCAGCCGCCGCCGAAGCCCTTGCCCGGGCCGCCATCCACGGTCAGCGAAGTGCACAGCACGCACCAGCTGGCCACCAGCAGCCAGAACGAGATGTTGTTCATGCGCGGGAAGGCCATGTCCGGCGCCCCGATCATGATCGGTACGAAGTAGTTGCCGAAGCCGCCAATCATCGCCGGCATGACCATGAAGAAGATCATGATCAGGGCGTGGGCGGTGACCACCACGTTGTAGCCGTGCTTGGACGCCTCGATGACGCCGAGCTGGGCCAGCCAGGAGTGCGGCTGGAAGATCTGGATGCCGGGCTCGGCCAGCTCCAGCCGGATCAGGCCGGACAGGGCGCCGCCCACCAGGCCCGCCATGATGGCGAACATGATGTACAGGATGCCGATGTCCTTGTGGTTGGTGGAGAAGAACCACCGCACGAAGAAGGACGGCTTGTGGTCGTGGGCCGCATGGCCGCCGTGGTGGGCGTCGTCATGGGCGCTGTAGGCCGCGCTGGACATCTCTGTCAGGCCCTTTCCGAGATTACGCCGAGGGGGAGGGGCAAGGTTCTGCCTCGTCTTCGATCAGCCGCCCGCGCCCGGCGAGGCCGGGTTGGCGGAGCTGGTGTCGGGCTTGTCAGGCCGGGTGGTCTGGGCCGCAGGCGGCGCGACGCCGGGCCCCGAAGCCGCAGGAGCCGCCGCGGGCGCCGCGGTGCTGGGCCCGGGCGTGGCGCCGGCTGGCATAGTGGCGCTGACGGGGACGACGGCGGGGGTGTTGGTCCCGGCGCCCAGGGTCCTGGCGTTCAGCTTGCCGCCCGAGTGGCCCAGCACCCAGGCGTTGAACTTGGCCTGCGGCACCACGTCGATCTCGATCGGCATGAAGGCGTGGTCGACGCCGCACAGCTCGGAGCACTGGCCGTAGTAGACCCCCGCCTTCTCGGCCTTGAACCAGGTCTGGTTCACCCGGCCGGGCACCGCGTCCATCTTCAGGCCGAAGGCGGGCAGGGCGAAGTCGTGGATCACGTCGGCGCCGGTGACCAGCACCCGCACCACCGCGCCCTCGGGCACGACCAGGGGATTGTCGACACCCAGGCGATAGGGCTTGCCCGCGGCGACCGCCTTCTGCTCCGGCAGGATCAGCGAGTCATAGGCGAAGGCGCCGTTGTCCGGGTAAGTATAGTTCCAGTACCACTGGTTGCCCGTCGCCTTGATGGTCAGATCCGGGTTCGGCATGTCGTGGTAGGCGTAAAGCAGCCGGAAGGAGAAGATGGCGATGAACAGCAGGATCAGCACCGGAAAGGTGGTCCAGACGATCTCCACGGTGGTGTTGTGCGTGAAGCGCGAGGGCGTGGGGTTCGCCCGCTTGTTGAAGCGCACGCAGACGTAGATCAGCAGCGCCAGCACGAACAGCGTGATGATCGTGATGATCGGCATCAGGATGTCGTTGTGGAAGAAGATCACCGAGCGCTTGATCGCGTCGCCGGCGGGCTGGAAGCCGATGCTCGCGCCCGGCGTCGGCTGGCCCAGCAGCTGGTCCGCGCGGGCGGCCGCGGACGACAGCATCGTGCCGGCGATCAGCGACAGACCGCCCAGGCCCAGCCGCGCCAGCGCAGAACGGGAGGCGCCCCTGCCTGCCCAAAACTTATCTGTCACAGCCCATCTGCTCCGCTGATGCACGGTCCGCGCGGTCAGGGTTCAAGACGCGGGAATCCCGGCCCCAACCGGTGGTCAGGGTCAGGGCATAGCTCCTCAGCCGAAACTTGCCAATAGAGTGGCCAAGCTTGGGCGGAGCTGCGGCTCACGTCCCGGGCGAAGCTTCCGCGGCGAACCCTTCGACCTCTTCGATCAGGCCCGTCGCGGCCAGTTCGACGATCTCGCGCCCTTTGTCAGGGGACGCCTGGGCGGGATCGGAGCCCATCCGCCCGTCGGGATAGCGGGCGCGGAAATCCGCGGCCTCGCGGATGGGCCCGGTGGGGGCGATTCGCGGGGCGTAGTTGGCAGACTTTATGGCGTCGGGATAGGCGAACTGGGTGACGGCGATCTCCGACGGGGTGGCGTGGCTGCCATGACCCTCGGGGAAGAGGCGGGCGCACAGGCGCAGCACGCCGGGCAGCTCCCACCAGTTGCGCAGCTTCAGGGCGAAGCCGCGCGGCCGGCCCAGGTAGCTCGCCTCCGAATAGATCTCCGAGAACGCCGCCTCGATCGTGGCGACGTTCCCGCCGTGCCCGTTTAGGAAGTAGAACCGCTCGAAGCCCTGCGCCGCCAGCGAGGCCGTCCAGTCGCGCATCGCGGCGATCATGGTCGAGGGGCGCAGGGAGATGGAGCCGGGGAAACCCAGGTGATGCTGGGCCATTCCCACCGCGAAGGTCGGCGCGACGAGCAGGCGCTCGCCCGCGGGCGCGGCCGAGGCGTGGTGGGCGATGATCTGCGGGCACATCCAGTCGGTGCCGAGCAGACCGGTCGGGCCATGCTGCTCGTTCGAGCCGATGGGAATGACGATGGTGCGCGAGCGGGCGAGGAAATCCTCAACCTCGGACCAAGTGGACTTGGCGAGCAGCATCAGGCCTCCGCCGGTTCGCGCCGGGGCGGGGTCTGCTCCACGGGCGGCTGGTCGGGCGTAGCCGGCTTCGGCGAGGCCTGGGCCTGGCGCAGCAGGTCGGCGACGGTGATCTGCGACAGCCGCTCTGCGGCGGCGGCGTCCGCCGCTGCCAGCGCGCCGCGCACGGCGTCGGGTATGCGCTCGCCCACCGGACAGCCCTTCACGCCCGGCGGGGGACAGCCGAGGTTGGCGCAGCCGCCCACCGCCCGAAGCACGCGGTCCAGCCGGATCTGCTCAGGGCGCTCCAGCAGCCAGGCGCCCCCCGATGCGCCGGCGCGGGTGGCGATCAGGCCGGCCTTGGCCAACATGGCGGTCACCCGCCGCACCACCACCGGATTGGTCGGTATGGAGGCGGCGAGCGCGGCGCTGGACACGGCGCGCTCAGGCCGCAGCGCGTCGCTGTGCGCCAGATAGGCCAGCGCGTGCGCGGCGACCGGAAATCGTTGGCTGTCGGACATTCTCCGCCCTTGCGGACCTCGGCCTTTTAAGTAGCCCGGGGGAGGGGCGGATTTAAGGGGCTAACGGAACCGACTTCACGCTGTTACGCTGGGTTCGAGGGAGGATGTCCTCCGGGAGTTCTGCGCCTTGATCCGTACTATCCGACTGCCGCTCGTCGCCGCCGCCTCCGTTCTGGCCGTCGCCGGCGCGGCCCAGGCTCAGCCCCAGGCCCCGGCGTCCCATCAGCCGGCCGGGGCGCAGCAGCCCAACATCCCGGCGCTCCTGCACCTGCGGCCCGACCAGATGGCCGCCTACCAGACCTTCCAGGCGGCCACGCGGCCGACGCCCGAAGAGATCAACCAGATGCGATCCGCCCTGCCTCAGGCGATCGCTGGTCTGGCCACCCCCGCACGGCTGCAGCGCGTGGACGCGGCCCTGACCGCCCAGCTCCAGATGTTCCATCGCAACGCCGACGCGACGCGGGCCTTCTACGGCCGCCTGTCGCCCGATCAGCAGAAGACCTTCGACCAGCTGACCACCCGCGGCGCGGGCGGCGGCTCCGGTCCCTCCGGCGGGTGAGGCATATGGCCTAGCCGGCGCGCCGCGCCGAGGAGCGGTCATTGAACCGGCTCCAGCTTTGGAGTATCGCGGCGCGCCGCCGATTGTGCGGCGCAAATAGGGCCAAGCGCGTTCCTGCGCCGCCCGGAGGACCTTGATGGCTTTGCAGGCCCCAAGCGTCGGGGCGGCCCAGCCGGCCGCGGACGCGCCTGCCGGTATGACCGCATCACGCAACGCCGACGCCCAGACCCCTCCGCCCATGGCCTACGCCGAGGGCGACACCAACCCCACCGTCCACGCCGCGCCCAAGGGCCACGGCTACTGGGCGATGGCGGTCGGGTCTTTGGGCGTGGTGTTCGGCGACATCGGCACCAGCCCGCTCTACGCCTTCCAGGCCGCCATGGGTCAGGCCCTGCGCGACCCGGCGACGGACTCCGCCATCCTCGGCGTAGTGTCGCTGGCGCTGTGGGCGCTGCTGCTCGTGGTGACGATCAAGTACGTGCTGTTCGTCATGCGCGCGGACAACAAGGGCGAGGGCGGGGTGCTCTCGCTCATGGCTCTGGCGCAGCGCGCGCTCGGCCGGCGAACCCTGGCCGTCTTCATCCTCGGCCTGATCGGCGCCTCCCTGTTCTACGGCGATGCGATCATCACGCCGGCGATTTCGGTGCTGGGCGCCTTCCAGGGGATGCGCGACGTGCCCGCCCTGCACGGCCTGGTCTCCGCCAAGGAGATCACGCTGCTCTCGTTCGTCCTGCTGGTCGGGCTGTTCCTGGTCCAGGCCCGGGGCACGGCGCGGCTGGCCAGCCTGTTCGGCCCGATCATGGTGGCCTGGTTCGTGACCATCGGGGCGCTCGGCGTGATCCACATCGCCGACGCGCCGCAGATCATCGCCGCGCTCAGCCCCCACTTCGCCGTCATGTTCCTCCTGCACCACGGTCTGGTCGGCTTCCTGGTGCTGGGCTCGGTGTTCCTGACCGTCACCGGGGCCGAAGCGCTGTACGCCGACATGGGCCACTTCGGGAGATGGCCGATCCAGTCGTCCTGGCTGTTCTTCGCCCTGCCGGCGCTGGCGCTGAACTACTTCGGCCAGGGCGCCTATGCGCTGAAGGCCCTGCACTGGAGCGCCGCGCACCACCGCGCCTTCGTCGACCAGGACTGGTTCTTCGTCATGGCGCCGCCGGTGCTGCGCGCGCCCCTGGTGGTGCTGGCCGCGGTCGCTTCGGTGATCGCCAGCCAGGCGGTGATCTCGGGCGCCTATTCCCTGAGCCAGCAGGCGATCCTGCTCGGCATCATCCCGCGCATGACCGTGACCCGCACGTCCGAGACCCAGTCCGGCCAGATATTCATGCCCCAGGTCAACCGCTTCCTGATGATCGGCGTGCTGACGCTGGTGGCGGTGTTCCAGACGGCCGACAACCTGGCGGACGCCTATGGCCTGGCCGTCACCGGCACCATGCTGGCCACCACCATCCTGGCCTACATCGTGGTGCGGCGGATGTGGAAATGGCCGCTGTGGCGGGCGGGCCTGCTGATCGCGCCGATGATCACCCTGGACGCAGTCTTCCTCCTGGCCAACGGGCTTAAGATCGCCACGGGCGGCTGGCTGCCGCTCAGCCTCGGCGTCTGCCTGTTCACGGTGATGTGGACCTGGGTGCGGGGCACCCAGCTGCTGACTGAGAAGACCCGGCGCGAGTCGGTTCCGGTGGACGAGTTGATCGAGATGCTGCGCGCGCGCCAGCCCCACCGGGTGCCCGGCACGGCGATCTTCCTGACCTCGGACGTGGACACCGCGCCGGTGGCGCTGATGCACAACCTGAAGCACAACAAGGTGCTGCACGAGAAGAACGTCATCGCCACCGTGCGGATCAGCGAGACGCCCCGCGCGCCGGAGAGCGACCGGGTGCAGATCACCCCGGTGAACGAGGACTTCAAGAAGCTGATCATCAACTACGGCTTCATGGAGACGCCGAACGTGCCCAAGGCGCTGGGCCTGTGCCGGCGCCAGGGGCTGAAGTTCGACATCATGGCGACGTCGTTCTTCCTGGGCCGTCGCTCGGTGGTGCCCGCCGCCCAGACGGCCATGCCGCTGTGGCAGGACAAGCTGTTCATCTTCCTGCTGAAGAACGGCGCCAACCCCACCGACTTCTTCCGCATCCCCGCCGGCCGGGTGGTGGAGCTGGGCGCGCAGATCAGCGTCTGAGCCGGCTCAGCCGCCGTCCGTCTCGTCCTCCGGCGCGGGCGCCCCGCCGGCGGTCCGGGCGATGATCGCCTCCGCCGCGGCGACGCCGGTCTCGTAGGCGCCATGGGCGGTGGAGAAGGCGTGGGCCGAGCACGCCTCCCCCGCAAAGAAGATGCGCTCCTCCACGGGGCGGCGCAGCCGGGCGCGGGCGTCGGCGTGGCCGGGCCTTGCATGGGAGTAGGCGCCGCCGATGAACGGCTCGCGTCCCCACCGGCTCTCGGCGATCGGGGTCAGGTTACGCCGCAGGTCCGAGCCGAACAGCGCGACCAGTTCGTCGGCGGCGAAGGCGCAGAAGGCGCCGGAACCCTCCGCCTCCAGCGCCGCGGCGATGTCGCCGCCGAAGAAGCCCTCGATCATGGGCCGCCCGAACGGCCGCAGAGTGTAGCTGCCGGTGTCGGCGGTGTCCGTCCGGCCGGTGGCCATGCGCTCGACCGGCAGGGCGTCGGGCGTGGCCAGCTTCAGGAAGCACTTGTCGACGTGGCCGAGCGGCAGGGCCTCCGCTGCGGCGGCCACCTCGGGCAGCGCAGGGTCGAAGGCGAGCCGCTCGTCCGCCAGCACCGCGGTAGGTACGGCGACGATGACGTGGCGGGCTAGCACCTCGCCCTTGGCAGTAGTCAGCCGCAGGGGCGCGCCCCTGCGGTCGATCCGGCTGACGGGCGCCTCCAGCAGCAGGGGCAGCCCCTCCGCCGCCCGCTCCACCAAGGCGCCGTAACCCTCCAGCACGCGCCAGTTCTCGTCGGTCGGCTGGTAGGCGGCGTAGTCGTGGACCGAGATGTCGCGGAACGGCGCGCCATTGTACGCGCCGGAGAAGGCGTCGAGCATCGGCCGCCAGCGGGCGAAGTCCGGCTCGATCAGCTCCCCGGCAGGGCGGTCGGGCTCTGCCGCCGCCGCTTCAAGCCGGGCCTCGAACTCGGCGAAGGCCCGGTGGAAGGCGTCGGTTTCCGCCTTCGAGAGGTTCAGTCCCGTCAGCCGCCGCTCCCACGCGGGGCGCGAGCGGTCCAACGCCAGGCCCAGCGCCTCGGCGATCGGGACCCAGGGGTTCTGGTCGGCCGAGTGCAGCCAGCCGCACCCCAGATCGATCCCGGCCCCCGAGCGTCCGGTCAGGCTGTGGGCCCGACCGCCGACGCGCGCGCCGGCCTCCACCACCAGGAACGACACGCCTGCGCCCATGAGCCGTCGGCCGGCGCCGACGCCAGCCGCCCCGGCCCCGACCACCACGACATCGTACACGCCGCCCGCCGGCGCCGCGGGCGAGGGGGCGGGGGCATCGGAGGAACCGGGCGGGTGATCGGACATTTGCACCTGGAACATACGGGCAACGAACGGAAGCCGGACAGACGCCATGGCCGATCAGGATCACGCCGACAACCCCAAGACCGCGCCCGATCCCGGGTCCAACACCCAGAAGGACCCCGACGACTGGACCACGGGCGACGAACCCATGACCGGAGCCCAGGCCTCCTACCTGAAGACGCTGTCAGAGCAGGCCCACGACCCAAACGCCTACGACGAAGGACTGACCAAGGCGGAGGCGTCCAAGCGCATCGACGCGCTGCGCGAGGCGGTTGGCCTGGAGCGGCGTTAGGTCGATGGGCGTGCGGCGGGCGTCGCTCAGCCGGCAGGCGGGGCGGCGGGCGCCGCCGCCAGGCCGTACAGCTCCACCTTCTTGAACCAGAACACCTTGCCGAGGCCCCGGATCGCGCGGTCCAGGAACGCCACCGCCCGCGGCGGCCGCCCTGCGGTGAGGAAGCCGGCGGCCACCGCGCCGTAGACGCTGGCCTGGCCGAAGCCGATGACGATCGTGCGCACCAGCCCCACCCAGTTCCGGGCGCGGTAACAGCTCTGGCTCGGGCTCTGGCCGTAGCAGAAGGCCCGCTTCAGGGCATAGCGCACCCGGGCGCGATGAGGCGGCGCATACTCCAGCACGAAGGCGTCGGCGGCCCAGCCGAAGGTCAGCCCCTTCTCTTTCAGCCGCTGGAACAGCCGGTCGTCCTCGCCGCCGGTCAGGTCGGAGCGCAGGTCGAAGGGCGCGGGACCGGCCAGGGCCAGGCTGCGGATCATCATGGCGTTGCCGCAGCCGAACACCTCGTCGATCAGAACGGTCTCCGAGCCGCCTTCGCGCGAGAAGAAGCGGTCCAGGTACGGGCGGAACTCGGCCGCCGCCCCGGTGGCGATGCCGCGCACCGGCCCGAAGGTCACCGCGCTGCCGAGCTTCAGGTGGGCGGCGCGCAGGGTGGCGAGCCACTGGGGCGGCGCCTCCTCATCGTCATCCAGGAAGGCGACCAGGGGCGCGCGGCTCGCCGCCAGCCCCGCGTTGCGGGCCGTCGCCACGCCGGGCTTGGGCTCGTGCACATAGACCAGGGGAACGGGGCAGGCGGGGCGCAGCGTCTCCACGACGTCGGCGGCCGAGCCCTCCGGCGAGTTGTCGACCACGACGAGCGAGGCGATCAGGTCTCGAGCGCGCTCCTGGGCGAAGACGGAGCGCAGCGCCCTGGCCAGGTGATCGGGCCGCCGCAGGGTGGGGATCAGGACATCGATGTCGCTCATGCCGCGGCCCCCATGCGGCGTGCGCCTTCGGCCACCGTCACCGGCTCCAGCCCGCAGGCGAGCGCCCGGTCGACCAGCCGCTCCAGCGTGCGATGGGTGCAGCCGTAGGGCGTGACGCCCGCCTCGACTCCATGCGTGAACAGGATGAGCCAGGCCTGCTTCCGCGCCGCCGCCTCGATCCAGTGCACCGCCCGGGCCTCGCCTTCCTCGCCTTCGATGCCCACGGCGGGGGCCTGGGCGAGGTCGCCGCCGCGCCCGATCAGGCCGCCGTGCACCCCGCGCGCCAGGCCGAAGCGCCGGCCCAACAGCCGCTTGGCGCTCGCGCCGACCTCCCCGTAAGGGTAGGCGAAGGTCTCGGGCCGGGGCAGGCCCCAGGCCTGGAAGGCTTCGGCGTTGCGATCCAGCTCCGCGGTCAGCGCCGGCGCGTCGAGCCGGGCGCAGTCGCGGTGAACGTAGGTGTGGCAGGCGATCTCATGGCCCGCCGCCGCGGCGCGCTGGATTTCCTCGCGCCCGCCGAGCCGGCCGACGGCGTGGGTCTGGCCGGCCGTGCCGGCGCAGACGAAGTAGGTCCCGCGTACCCCCCGCCGCTCCAGGATGTCCGCGCCCACCGAAAAGGCGGTGCCGGGCGCGTCGTCGAAGGAGAACGACACCATGGGCCGGGCCGGGCCTGTGGCGGCGCGGCGATGCGCCAGCCGCAGCAACTTGCGGCGCAGCTTGCCCGTCAGCGAGGGATCGGCCTGGTAGGGCGCATCGCTCATCAGACCACCTCCGCATAGAGCGCCGCGCGATACAGCTTCATCGCCGCCACCCGGGCGGCCAGGGGGGCGCTGTCGGTCAGCGCCAGCCGCCTCAGGGGCGCGCGCCACAGGGCCCGCGCCGGCGCCCGGCGCAGGGCCCGCGCCAGCCGGTGCACCGGGAAGCGCTGCACCACCTGGGGATGGCGGGAGAGGATGCGGGCGAAGTTGGCGGGCGACTGCTCGTACTTGGCGACCAGGGCGGCGGCGGTGTCGAGCCCCAGGTGCGTGGCGGGGTTGTCGATGTGGACCACGCCGAACCGGGCGGCGACCCGCACGCCCCATTCGGTGTCCTCCCAGCCCCAGCCGCGGAAGCCCTCGTCGAACTGCTCGGCGGCGAACACGTCTCGCCGCACCAGCAGGTTGGAGGTCCAGACGTACTTCTCGGGCATGCGGGCGCGCACGGCGGCCGGCACGCATTCGGCCCGCAGAGCCAGGGCGCGGTGCAGCGCGTGCTCGCGCCGCGCCTCGGCCTGGGCGACCGAGAAGCCGCCGACCATCACCGCCGGATCATCGGCCGCGATCTGCTGGAGGTAGGTCTGCAGGAAGTCCGGGTGGTCGGGCAGCATGTCGCTGTCCAGGAACAGCAGGTGGCGGCCCCGGCTGTGCTCCACCAGGCGGTTGCGCCCCGAGGCGCGGCCGGCGTTGGCGGCGAGCTGGATCAGCCGGCAGGGCAGGGCCAGGGCCTCCGCCGCCTCCGCCACCGCCGACGATCGCCCCGCGTCGCCGCCCGCATCGTCCAGCAGCACCACCTCCACCTCGTCGCCGAGCACGCCCGCCTCCAGCTCCAGGGCGCGGAGCAGCGGGCGTGGGTCGTCGCGGAAGAAGGGAGTCAGCACCGACAGGCGCGGCGCGGCGCCGGCGTGGCAGGCGTTGTCCAGGACCCTCGCGAGGGGGGCGCTCATGCGGGCAACTCCTGCGGCGCGGTGCGAGATTTCAGGACGGCGAGGACGCGGCGGGCGTGACCGCGTGCATGGCCGGCGTCGAGCGCAAGGGCCGCGAGGGCGTAGACCACCCCGCCGACACCCGCCTTCAACGCCAGCTCCATCACCCCGCCGATCGCCGGCAGGCGGCTGACGGCCGCCGCCATCACGGCGGTCGCGGCCCCGCAGCGCAGCAGGGCGCTCCAGGGGATCGGCAGGCGGACGCCGCCTCGCTGCAGCAGGACCGAGGCCACAGCCCCCAGGCCATAGCTGGCGGTGGTCGCCCACATGGCGCCGTCCAGCCCGAAGCGGGGGATCAGGAGCAGGGTGAGGCCCAGGTTGGCCAGGGCCGGCAGGCCGATGGCGACCAGCTGGCGCACCGTGCGGCGGCCCAGGGTGAAGGCGGTGTTCAGGTACTGCGAGGTGAAGCCGTAGAACAGGCCGCTGAGCGCGATCCAGGGCGTCACCCGCGCCGCATCGGCCCGCAGCGCCGGGCCGACCATCAGCTCGGCCAGCGGGCGGGCGACCAGCGCCAGGCCGGCGGCTGCGGGCAGGGCGATCAAGGCCATGAAGGCGGCCTGCTCGCGCGCGACCTTGTCCAGCGCCGCCTGGCCGCCCCGCTCCAGCGCGGCGATGCAGGCGGGAAACCCCGCCATGCCCAGCCACAGGAACATCACGTCCAAGGTGCGGTTCGAGAGGCTGTAGCCGGCGTGGTAGGCGCCCACCGTCGCCTCGTCCATGAAGGCGGCGAGAACGAAGCGATCGGTGGTGGCCAGCGCCAGCCCCATCAGCAGGCTGAGCGAGATCGGCAGGCCGTACAGGGCGTAGCGGCGCAGGCGCTCGGCCTGGAAGGCGCCCTGGCGCGCGGGGCGAAGCTCGCTCGGCAGGGCGAAGACGAGGCAGGCGGCGGCGGCAACGGCGGTCCCAAGCAGCGGCGAGGCGCCGCCGGCGTGCAGCAGCGCGAACAGGGCGCCGAGGGCGAAGCCGCCGCCCGTCGCCGCCATGTCGAACACCGCGTAGCCGGCGACCTCGCCCGCCGCCCGGCGGCGCTCCTGCGCCATCTTGAGGAGGCTGCGGACCGTCACCCCGACCAGGCCCGCGCCCATGGCGTACTTGAGCGGGACGCCGATCGGCAGGAACAGGAGGAGCGCGCCGGCCACGACCGGCAGGGCCACGGCCATGGCGGCGAAGGCCCGGTACAGGGTGGCGTACAGCGTCAGCCGGCCCGCCTCGTCCTCGGCCGCGTAGAAGCGCGCCATGGCCGATTCGATCCAGGTGAACAGGCAGGTGTAGACGACGCTGGTCACCGAGAAGGCCAGCGCGTAGTCGCCGTACTGAGCCGGCGTCAGCATGCGGGTGAAGACCACGATCGCGCCGAAGCCGGCGATCGCCTGCACCACGTTGACCGGCAGGTAGCCTAGGACGCCTTTCCAGAACATCGGCGGGTCAGCGGATGGCCTGGCCGTCGCCCAGCAGGCGCGGGAGCGTCATGGCCACGATGTACAGGTCCAGCCAGAAGGACTGGCGCTCGATGTAGTCGACGTCGAGCTCAACCCGGCGGCGGACTTCCTCGGCGTTCTGGACCGGCCCGCGCGAGCCGTTGATCTGGGCCCAGCCGGTGATGCCGGGCTTCATGCGGTGGCGCCAGGCGTACTCGGCCACCAGGCGGGCGCAGTCCTCGCCCGAGGTCTTCATGCCGACCGGATGCGGCCGCGGCCCCACCAGCGACATCCGGCCCTGCAGCACGTTGAAGATCTGCGGCAGCTCGTCCAGGCTGGTCTTGCGGATGAAGCGGCCGACCCGGGTGACGCGGTCGTCGTTCGCGCCGACCTGTCGGGCGCCGGCGTGGTCTGTCGCCTCCACCCGCATGGAGCGGAATTTCCAGACCAGGATCTCCTCGTTGTTGAAGCCGTGCCGGCGCTGGCGGAACAGGACCGGGCCCGGACTGTCGAGGCGCACCGCCAGCGCGACCAGCGCCATCACCGGCAGGGCAGGGACCAGCAGCGCGGCCCCGAGGGCCAGGTCCTGGATACGCTTAGCGAACTCGCGGCTGGCGCGCGCCTGGGCGTCGCCGAGGCCGAGCGTCGAGCGGGCGAGCCAGGACAGGGTGGTGGAGCGGCTGCGCGGGTCCTCCGCGTCGAGGAACAGGCACAGCTCGTTCGGCAGCACGCGCAGGCGCTCGATCAGCTGCGCCGTGCGGGCGGGGCCGGCGGCGTTCACGGTCAGCACGATGCGGTCGACGTACGGCAGGATGCGGTGCTGCAGCATGGCCGCCGTGTCGCCCAGCACCGGCACGCCGTGCACCGTGGGGGCGATCCGGTCGGAGCGGTCGTCGAACACACCCAGCACCGCCACCTCGCGGGTCTTCAGCGCGGTCTCGATCAGGCGGCCGGCGTTCTCGGTGGCGCCGACCACCAGGATGTTCGGGGTCAGCCGACCCTGCTCGCGCCAGCGCCGGACCCAGGCCAGGCCGGCGGCGTGGGTGAGCGCCAGGGCGGCGAAGCTGGCGGCTGTCCAGACGACCTGGGCCGGCAGGGCGGCGCGGTCCAGCTGCGCCTGCAGCAGCGCCAGGGGCAGGTTCACCGCCACCACGGCGACCGCGACGCGCGCGATCGCGTAGACCGCCCGCTCGCCCGGGCCGAACGCATAGGTCCCCAGCGCCGGCAGCAGCGTGAAGGTGAGGACCGCGCTGAGGCTGCACGGCCAGAAGCCGGTCGCCCCCAGCCGATGTATGACCATGCAGGCGGCGAGCGCGATCAACAGGGCGAACAGGTCGGCGAGCCGGAAGCTCCGCCGCAGGAAGCCGCCGGTCAGCCGGCTGCGGACGGGGCTGAGCGCCGAGGGGCGGAGCGGGCCGCGGGCGGGGCGCACGGCAGGCGTCTCCACGCGTCCGGCATGGACGTCCGGGCCGGCCGGAGGAGCTTCGAAACGAGAACGCGCAGCGACGGCCATTGGGAGCCCCGGAGTACGCCTTGTTCCTAACGCGCCGCGATAAGCGGCCGGTTAACGGCGAAGTCGAATGTTGCAGGTTGTACAACCATGACGCGTTCCTGCGATCGCCTGCGCCTCTGTCTGCGAAGCTGAGGGAACAGCGGGCGAAACGGCTCCGTTGGGGAGCGAACGACACGGGATGCGCATGGCTAAGACGAAGACCGCCCAGCCGCCCGCAATCCTGTGGTTCCGACGCGACCTCAGGCTTTCAGACAACCTCGCCCTGCAAGCTGCGGGCCAGGATGGCCGCGCCGTCATCCCCCTGTTCGTCCTGGAAGAGGATCCGCCCACGCGCCCGCCAGGCGCCGCCACCCTGTGGTGGCTGGACAAGTCGCTGCAGGCGTTGGGGCATGAGCTGGAGGCGCGCGGTTCGCGTCTCATCCTGAGACGGGGCAAGGCGCAGGACGTTCTGAAACGGCTCGTCGCCGAGACGGGCGCGACGCGCGTCGCCTGGGCGCAGGCCTACGAGCCGGCGATCGACGCGCGTGACGATGACCTGGCGGAGCGCCTTCGGGCCGCGGGCGTGGAGGTCTGCATCGAACGCGGCCGCCTGCTGCTCGACCCGGGCGAGGTGCGGACCAAAGCGGGCGGCGCCTACGGCGTCTTCACGCCGTTCTGGCGCACCGCGGCGGCCCAGCTCGCCCCATCGCACCCGCTGGCGGCGCCGAAGCGGATCGCAGCGCCGGAGGCGTGGCCGCGATCCGAGGCGCTGAAGTCGTGGGGCCTGCACCCGTCGAACCCCGACTGGTCCGGCGGCTTCGACTGGACGCCGGGGGAGGCGGGCGCGAAGGAGAGCCTGGACACCTTCCTCGACGACAAGCTGAAGACCTACCCGCACGATCGCGACCGGCCCGCCCTGGACGGAAGCTCGCGCCTGTCGCCGCACCTGGCCTGGGGCGAGATCAGCCCGCGCCAGGTCCATGCGGGCGTGCAGGCGCGCCTCGCCGCTCACGGGCTGGAGCACCAGGCCCAGAAGTTCCTGACGGAGCTCGGCTGGCGGGAATTCGACTACGGCCTGCTGGCCCAGCAGCCCGAGCTGCACGCCACCCCGTTCAAACACACGCTCCAGGGCCTGAAATGGCGGCGCAGCGCCAAGGACCTGGCAGCCTGGAAGCGCGGGCGCACCGGCTACCCCATCGTCGATGCGGGCATGCGGCAGCTGTGGACGCTGGGCTGGATGCACAACCGGGTGCGGCTGATCACGGCGTCCTTCCTGGTCAAGCACCTGCTCATCGACTGGCGGGAGGGGGAGCGCTGGTTCTGGGACTGCCTGGTGGACGCAGACCCGGCCAACAATCCCGCCAACTGGCAGTGGATCGCGGGCACGGGGGCGGACGCCCAGCCCTTCTTCCGCATCTTCGCCCCGGTGACCCAGGGCGAGAAGTTCGACCCGGACGGCGCCTATGTGCGCAGCTGGGTACCCGAGCTGGCGAAGGCGGACCGCCGCTGGATCCATGCGCCCTGGACGGCGTCGCAAGACGCGCTGGCGGGCGCCGGCGTCAGGCTCGGTGCGGACTACCCAAAGCCCGTGGTGGCGCACGAGGAGGCGCGGGCTCGAGCCCTGGCGGCGCTGCAGACGGCCCGCAGCGCAGCGGCCGATCAGCCGTAGGCGAAGCTGGCCTCGTAGCGGCGCGCCTGGGGCTGGATGCGCAGCCCCGCCTCGAAATCGCGGAAGATGGTGGCGAGCTCGTCCACCGACACCGTCGGCGTCCGCGTGGGCGGGAAGCGGTAGCTCCAGAAGCTGACCATGTGGTCCACCGCCGCCAGCTCCTCGCCCAGCTTGCTGAAGCGGGCGGGCGCCTGGAGCAGGAAGTCGCGGAAGCCGACGCCGTCGCCCTCCTCGATCAGGGCGTTGTAGGCGCGGTCGTACAGTTTCAGCGTCGTGGTCACGCTGCGTTTGGCGCCGGCCAGCGCCCGCTGCAGGTTCACCCGCGCCCCGCCGATGTATTCGTGCAGGTCCGGATCGCCACGCTTGTAGGGGCGGATGGTGGCCAGCTCCTCGCTGACCCGGTTTATGCCGGGCGTGAGGTGCAGAAGCTTCCACTTGTAATAGAGGAAAGCCTTCCAGCAGAAGACGCCCTCGGCGAACTGCTCCAGGTCCAGGTGCAGCACTTGGCGCAGCGGCGCCAGCGCCACGTCCCCGGCGTTGGAGAGGAGCTTCCGGGCCAGGGTCTCGCCGGCGCCCAGGTTGTGGGAAAAAGCGATGTCGACCAGGGGCTGGATCTCGCCCTGGGCGAAGCTGAGCATGCGCTGGGTGTCGGCGCGGCTGACGTTGAAGTAGCAGCCCGCCGGCTCGATCCCGCGCCGCTTCAGCTGCTCGCGCAGCAGGAACGGATCGAAGGAGGGCGTCTCGTCGAGGAAGCGCAGCAGGCGCAGGTCCGGCATGTCGGGGTTCGACAGGCCGAACTCGTCATGCACCGTCTGCTCGTAGTCGCGCTGGCCGATGAAGAAGTATTTCGCGCCGGCGCGCAGGTTGTTGTGGTCGATCGGCAGCAGCACCTTGGTGGCCGAGGTCCGCTGGTGATCGAACGCTTCCAGCTCGTTGCCGCGCAGGTGGTGCTTGACCACGATCGAGCGGTTCAGCGCGATGTTCTCGAAGAAGGGGCTGAGCGTCAGCGCGGGGTCTGCGGCGTGATGGATGCAGGTGTGGCGAAGGTTCAGGACCCGCGCCGTGGAGGCGGTCTGGTCCAGCAGCGCCAAGTTCCGGAAACCCGGGTCGCTCATCGCCTCGATCCGATCATCATCGCCAAGCCTACCCGGGCAGGCGTTGAGACCGCGTTAGCGATGCCGCTCCGGATCAGGGCGTCTCGCGCTCCTTTTGCGACAGAAGCCGCCACCCCCCGGGCTTCAGCACCTCCAGCGGGTTGTAGCGCGCCTTGTAGGCCATCTTCACGCTGCCGGAGACCCAGTAGCCGAGATAGACGAAGGCGAGCCCCGCGGCCTGGGCCTGGCGCACGTGGTCCAGGATGATGAACGAGCCGAGGCTGCGCCGCGCCTGGGCCGGGTCGTAGAAGCTGTACACCAGCGACAGACCGTCGTGCAGGATGTCCACCAGCACGCAGGCCACCAGATCGCCGGGGCCGCGGTCCTGGGAAGGGGCGCGGTATTCGATCAGGTGGGTGCGCACCGCCGTGTCCTCGACCATGGCCACGTAGTCGGGCCAGGTCATGTCGGCCATGCCGCCGTTGGCGTGGCGCGCGGTGAGATAGCGGCGCAGCAGGTCGAACTGCTCCATCGTCGCCTCAGCCTCGACCAGGTGGCGCGAGAGGTCGTCGTTGCGCTCCAGCACCCGCCGCTCGGACTTGGCGTGCGGATAGTCGTCGGCGGGGATGCGGGCGGAGACGCAGGCGTCGCAGTTATCGCAGGCGGGGCGGTAGGCGATGTTCTGGGAGCGGCGGAACCCCACCTGGGTCAGGCTGTCGTTCACGGCCGCCCCCTCGGTCAGGGGCAGGTGGGCGAACACCTTCCGCTCGTCGCGGCCGGGCAGGTAGGGACAAGGCGACGGCGCGGTGAGGAAGAAACGGAGCTGGCGCGTCGCGAAGTGCTGGGTCACGGACGGAGCGGCCGTTGCGGGCGTGGGGCGGAGTCGCGCATCCCGCTGATTTGGGCAGAGGCGGCGCGCCCCTGCAAGGGTCCTGACGCCGCTGGCCTCACGGGTGGTCGGGCGGCAGGACCGGTTTCTCGCGCAAGAGCGTGATCGCGATGCGGCGGTTGCCGGGCAGGGTGGGATCGTCGGGATACAGCGGGTCCGAGTTGGCCTTGCCGGAGACCTGATACACGCGGTCGGCCTCCACCCCGCTCTCCTGCAGGATCGCCCGGGCGGCGTTGGCCCGACCGGCGGACAGGGCCCAGTCGTCGCCCGCCTTGGCCCCGGCGCCCACGGTGGCGCTGGTGTGGCCGGAGATGGTGATGCGGTTGTGCATCTGGCGCACGACCTTGGAGACGGCCTGCAGCAGGAGGCGCGCCCGATCGTTCGGCTTGGTGGAGCCCTGGTCGAACATGGAGCGGCCCTCCTGGTCGACCAGCTGGATGCGCAGGCCTTCCGGCGTGATGTCCACGATCACCTGCTTGGACAGCTCCGCCAGCTCCGGCATGTCCTGCAGCGCCTGGCGCAGGCTGTCGGCGGCGGTCTTGAAGGCGTCCTGCTCGGCCTTGGCCGAGGCCTGCTTGGCGGCGTCCTCGGCGGACATGGCGCCGCTCTTGGACGACTTGCCCGCGTCGGCGGCGTTGGGCGGCGCCTCTGGGGCCAGCTGGGGAATGGCGGCGCTGGAGCCGTCGCTCTTCGCCCCGACGTCGCCGAGCCCGGTGCCCGCCAGGATGCCGCCCGAGCCGCTGGTGGTCTGGGACACGCTGGCCGGCGCGAAGTAGTCGGCGATGCCGCGCTTCTGCTCGGGGCTGGTGGTGTTGATCAGCCACATCAGCAGGAAGAAGGCCATCATGGCCGTGACGAAGTCGGCGTAGGCGACCTTCCAGGCGCCGCCGTGGTGGCCGTGGCCGCCGCCCTTCTTCACCTTCTTGATGATGATGGGCGGCGCGTTGTCGCCGTAAGCCATCGCTCGACCCCGTAGCGCTTCAGGCGGGCTTACGAGGCCGCCCGTTAAGATCGTGTTTAGTCTGCCGGCCCGGTCCGCCGCGGGAACCTTTGCCGCAGGCTTGGCGCTTTGCGGGCCGGAGGACCTGCTGTTCAGGGGAGCGCTTGCGTTGAGCAGGACAGTGAAGTTGGGTTTGGCGGCCGCCCTGGTGGTGATCGTCGTGGTAGTCCTGGCCTGGGCCAGCGTGGCCTCGCTGGCCGGCGGCGGCCCCTCTGCCGCGGCGACGGCCTTCTTCAAGGCGATCGGGGACAAGGGTGCCCAGGCCGCCTACGCCATGACTTCGCCCACCTTCCAGCGGGCGACGCCCGCGGACGCCTTCGTCTCGACTATGCAGGCGAGGGGGCTGTCCGACTATCGCTCCTCCGACTGGACCGTGCGCAGCCGCCAGGGCGACCTGGCCGAGCTGACCGGAGCGGTGAACCTGAAGGGCGGCGGCGCCGTGCCGGCCGACGTGCGCCTGGTGAAGGGCGCCGCCGGCTGGCAGGTCCTGTCGCTGGACCTGCCGCAGGGCGGCCTGACCGGCGGGAGCGCCAGCGCCTCAGCCGCCAACGCGCTCGGCGGCGAATACGACTCGGCCAACCCGACGGCCCCGCCGCCGCCGCCCCAGCCGGGCGCGCCTGCGCCGGCCGGTCCCGCCGGCCTGGTCGGCGGCGCCCAAACGCCCGCGCCCGGATATCCGGCGGCGCCCACCGGCGCGCCCGACGGCAGCGCCTATGGCGCAGGCGGCGCGCCCCAGGGCGGCCCGGAGCTGAGCCGCAGCCGCGTGGCCCGCATCTGCGGCCAGACGCTGATGCACAACAGCTGGGCCGAATCGGTGCGCCTGCACTGTCCTGACCCGATCGCCGCGACGCCCGGCGCGACCACCCGGTGCCTGGCCATGGTCAACGGCCGGCGCACCGGCATGACCGCCACCATGGATCACTACGACCCGTCCAGCGACGACGCCCAGCTGACCTGCCGCCTGGACTGATCACGGCGCCTTGACTGATTGCGGCGCTTGGATTGGGCGCGCCGCTCAGGCGGCCCACAGCTCGGCGAGCCGCGCCTCGATTCGGCGCGGCTGCTCCAACCTGCACAGCTCGGCCTTGGCCGCGCGGCGCGCCGCGCCGTCAGAGGGCCATGGCGCCTGCTCCACGTACCAGCCCAGGTGCTTGCGGAAGACCCGTAGGCCAAGCGCGTCGCCGTAGAAGGCGAGGCTGTCGCGGAAATGCTCCAGCACGACGGACAGGCGCTGCGCCGCCGTCGGCTCAGCGGGCTCTGCGCCGTCGAGCGCCTCCTGGATCGCCGCCGCCTGCCAGGGTCGTCCGTACAGCCCCCGCCCGACCATGACGGCGTCGGCCCCGGACTGCACCAGCGCCTCGCGCGCGCTGGCGCCGTCGAGGATGTCGCCGTTGATGATCAGGGGCAGCCGGGTCGCGGCCCGGACCTCGCGGACCGCCGCCCAGTCCGCGGCGCCCGCGTAGAACTGGCAGCGGGTGCGCGCGTGCACGGTCACCGCCTGCACCCCGGCGGCCTCGGCCCGCCGCGCCAGCTCGGGCGCATTGCGGGAGGCGTCGTCCCAGCCCAGGCGCATCTTCAGCGTCACCGGCCGCCGGGTCACGCCCACGGCGGCGGCGAGCAGCCGTTCCGCCTCGTCCAGGTCGCGCATCAGGGCCGAGCCGGCCAGGGCGCCGGTCACCGCCTTGGCCGGGCAGCCCATGTTGATGTCGATGATGTCGGCGCCCGCCGCCTCCGCCAGCCGCGCCCCGGCGGCGAGCCAGGCCGCCTCGCGCCCGACCAGCTGCATGACGACGATCGGCAGGCCCTCGCCCACCGCCGCGCGGCGCACCACGTCCGGCCGGCCGCCGGCCAGGTCCGCGCAGGCGACCATCTCGGTGGCGACATAGGCCGCGCCCAAGCGGGTCGCCGCCCGCCGGAAGGGCAGGTCGGTCACGCCGGTCATGGGCGCAGCCAGCACCCGGCCGGGGATGGTCACATCCCCGATGCGGAGCGTCGAGGCTGCGTTTACGAGCGTCTCATCCATGCGGTCGGTCATTGCCGCCTGGATGCGGAGGACGCAACGCTGCGCCCGCCGCGAGCAGCCTACATGTCGGCGGTGTAGACCACCGTCTTCAGGACCCGCACGCTGGAGGCGTTCGGATAGGCCTTGAACGTCAGCCGCTGGTCGGGCTTCAGCACCACCTGCACGCTTTGCAGCGCCTGCAGATGGGTGTCCGCCTGAACCGGCCCGGCATGACCGCTGGCGCTCGCCCCGTCGATCTCGATCACTGTCTCGAGGCTGGCGCCGTCGGCAGTGGCCACGCCCACGCTCGCCACGACGATGCGGACCGTGGAGTCCTTGGCCCGCTCCAGCCAGGTCTCCGCGCCGTCGCTGCCGGAGGCGACCAGCACCGCCCCGTTGGGCACGTCCAGGAAGGTATCGTCGTCTTCGGTGAGCTTGAAGTGCGCCATGGATCATCCTGCGTGAACGTCTGCGCTCACCCAACGCACGGACCGCCTGGCCGCTCCCACCGGGCGTCGTGTCAGGCGTGGCCGCCGTCGCCGTGGCGGCGCCCGTGGTCGCCCTGATCTCCCTGATCTCCGTGATCGCCTTTGTCCCCATGGTCGCCGTGATCCCGGTGGTCGCCGCGGCCGTACTGCGGCGGCGGCCCGTACGGCTGGTCTCCGTGGCGCACGACATCCTGGCCGCCATGGTCCTGACGCCAGCCGTCGGGCGGGGGACCGCCCTGCGGATGGTCCGGGCTGTTCCAGCCTCCCCGCTCCCCATCGCCCGGCGGAGGCGGCTGATAGCCCTGAGGCGCCTCGTAGCGCGGGCGGTTCGGCTCGTCCTGGGCGTAGTGCTGCGCCTCGTCCTGGCGGCGGCCCTGCTCGTCGGACCAGCGGGCGTGCTCCTCGGCGGCGTGGGCCTGGTGATAGGCCGCCCAGTCGGTGTTGCGGCTCTCGTCCGCCTGCCAGCGGTCGCGCTCGGCGGCGATGTCGGCGCGGCGGGCGTCCCACCGCGCCCGCTCCACCGCCAGGTGCTGCTGGCTGAGCGAGGCGGCGTGGACCGCGGCGGCCCAGGCGAGATAGCGCCCGGCCGGGTCGGCCTGGCGCTGCACCGCCTCGTACGGCAGCATCTCCCCGCCGCGGCCGTAGACCGCCACCAGCTGGCCGCCGCGATAGGCGTAGCTGTAGTCGGGGTCCTGCACCAAGTAGGGGGCCGAGGCGCCGGGCTCATAGTAGAAGTGGCGCAGCCCCGCCGTCGTCGCCTCCGAAATCCGCTCCGACCCGTCAGCGCCGCGCCAGATCCACGGCCGCTCCCCCTGGTAGTCGACCGTGTAGTCCGGCGGGGCGTCGGCGTAGGCCGCCGACTGGTGGTAGGCGCGGTCCAGGTAGGCGTAGCCTTCGTCCGGCCGCGCCGCTGGCGCCACGGGCGCCGGGTCCGAGACCGGCAGGGCGGAGAGCGGGGGCGCCAGGGTGTCCGGGGCGCTGGCCGTGGTCAGCGGCAGGGCCTGGGACGGCGCCTGGGCCGTCTGGTTGCGGTTGCAGCCGGCGGCGGCGAGGGCCGTCGCCGCCAGCAGGACGGCGAGACCCGGCGAACGGCGGCGATGAGCTTGGCTGTTCATGCTGCGGCAATCCTCGAGCTTGGCGGGCGTTCCCCGCCAACGGCGATACTGTTGCAGCGTCGACATGAACCGGGGCCAACCGTGCCGATTCCGCCGCGTTCATCGGCCCGTCACACCTCGCGGGGAGACAGGCCCGAGGTCGGCTGCTAGGCGGCCCACCAGCTTGGCCGGGGAGGGGTGGGCATGGCGCAAGTACGGCTCGGCCAGTCTGCAGGACTTGCGGGCCTTTGCCTGCTGGCCAGCGCGGGCGGAGCGCTCGCCCAGGCGACGCCGACGCCCGCCAACAGCGCGGCCACGGCCGAGCCCGCAGGAACCGACGCCCGCTGGATCATCGCCGGCCAGACCACGCTGGTGGACCAGACCAACCCCGCCTTCCGCTCGCCGTACGAGGGGCCGCAGTCGCTGCACGCCGCCGCGAACAGCCGCGAGACCTTCGACGCCACCCTCTACGCCGGCCTGCGCCCCTGGAAGGGGGGGGAGCTGTGGATCAGCCCGGAGATCGACCAGGGCTTCGGGCTCAGCAACACCAGCGGGGTGGCCGGCTACCTGAGCGGCGAAGCCTACAAGGTGGGCGCGAGCGAGCCCTACATCCGCCTGCAGCGCCTGTTCGTCCGCCAGACCTTCGACCTGGGCGGGGAGGTGGAGCCGCAGGAAGCCTCGCTGACCAGCTTCGCCGCCCGGCCCACCCACGACCGCCTCGTCGTGACCGCCGGCAAGTTCAGCGTGGGCGATGTATTCGACACCAACGCCTACGCCCATGATCCTCGCAACGACTTCTTCAACTGGGCCCTGATCGACACGGGCGTGTTCGACTACGCCGCCGACGCCTGGGGCTACAGCTATGGGGCGGCGGGGGAATGGTACACCGGGCCCTGGACGCTGCGGCTTGGCGGGTTCAGCCTTTCCAAGGTCCCGAACGGCTCGGCCCTGAACTCCAACTTCTCGGCGTACCAGGTCGACGGCGAGCTGGAGCGGCGCTACCGCCTGCTCGGCCGGGACGGCAAGGCGAAGCTGACCGTGTTCGAGAACCGCGGCCGCATGGGCGCCTTCGCCGAGGCGATCCGGGCCGCCGATGCATCGGGCGGCGCGCCGAACGTGGCGGACGTGCGGCGCTATCGCACCCGGGCGGGGGTGAGCCTGAACGTCGAGCAGCCGGTCGCCGACGACGCCGGCCTGTTCCTGCGCGCCGGCTACGCCGATGGCCACCAGCAGGCCTATGAGTTCACCGACATCGACCACACCGTGGCGGGCGGGGTGTCGATCCAGGGCAAGCGCTGGGGCCGCGCAGACGACACCTTCGGCTTCGCCGTCGAGGTGAACGGCATATCCAACGCCTTCCGGCAGTACCTGGCCCGCGGCGGCCTGGGCCTCCTGATCGGCGACGGCGCCCTGCCGCACTATGGCCTGGAGCGGGTGGTGGAGAGCTACTACAGCGTCAAGCTCGCCGGCTACGCCAACCTCAGCTTCGACTACCAGTACGTCGAAAACCCGGCCTACAACCGCGACCGCGGGCCGGTCTCGGTGCTGGGCGTGCGCCTGCACCTCCAGGGCATCGCTTCGGGCGGGTGAGCCGAGCCCGGCCGCGCCGCCTCAGCCCCAGAGGGCGGGGACGGGCGGCTCGATGATGGAGCCGGTGAAGGTCAGCCCCGGCTCACGATCCCGGGCCAGCAGCAGCGGCCCGTCCAGATCGACCACCGCCGCGCCCTGGGCGACCAGCATGGCCGGCGCCATAGCCAGGGAGGTCGCCACCATGCAGCCGGCCATGATCTCCAGGCCCTGCGCCTGGGCGGCCTCGCGCAGGGCCAGCGCCTCGGTCAGGCCGCCGGTCTTGTCCAGCTTGATGTTCACGCAGCCATAGCGGCGGGCGCAGGCTTCAAGCTCGGCGCGGGTGTGCAGCGATTCGTCGGCGCACAGCATGACGGGGCTGTCGAAGCCCTCCAGCGCCTCGTCGGCGCCGGCGGGCAGGGGCTGCTCGATCAGCATCACGCCCAGGCGGGCGAACTCCGGGGCGAGGCGGCGCAGGGCGTCGATGTCCAGCGCCTCGTTGGCGTCGACCACCAGTCGCGTCTTCGGGGCGGCGGCGCGCACGGCCTCCACCCGGTCCAGATCGTCGGGGCCGCCGATCTTCAGCTTCAGCATCGGGCGGCGCGCCTGCGCCCGCGCGGCGTCGGCCATCGCTTCCGGGGTCGATAGGCTGAGCGTGAAGCAGGTCTTCACCGGATCGAGCCGCTCACGCCCGGCCAGCGTCCAGGCGCGCACGCCGGCGGCCTTGGCCTCCAGGTCCCACAGGGCGCAGTCCAGGGCGTTGCGCGCCGCGCCGGGGGGTAACAGGCCCTGCAGAGCCGTACGGCCGGCCCCGGCCTCGATGGCGGCGCGCGCCTCTTCGACCTGCGCCAGGCAGCCCTCCACCGTCTCGCCGTAGCGGGCGTAGGGTAAGGCCTCGCCCCGGCCCAAATGGCCGGCGGCGGCGATCTCGGCGAGGATCACGCGGGCCTCGGTCTTGGCGCCGCGGGCGATGACGAAGGCGCCGGCGATGGGCCAGCGCTCCTCGCGCGCGGTCAGGCTGCGCATGGGCCGACGGTCAGAGATCGCCGATCGCCGCTTCGAGAAGCAGGTAGGCGCGGCCCGCGTCGGTGGAGAGCAGGGCCGCGGCGGCGTGGACCGGCTCCTCCTCGCCCGACGTCGCGGCGACCCGGGACTGGTAGCGCGCGACATAGCGGTCCACCTGCTCGCGCAGCGGCCGGTCGGTCAGCACGCGGCGGGACAGACGCCGGATGGCGGCGGGCGCCAGGCGGCGCACGGCGTCGCGCGCGGCGGCGGCGTCCCCGCCGATCAGAAGGCCCGCCACGTCCTCCAGGCGCGAGCGGGGCAGCAGGGCGGCGGCGTCGACGCCCAGCTCCTCGATCTCGCGGATCATCTGCTCGGCCAGGGCGTCCGCATCGGCGGGCGCGTCGTCCATGGAGGTCAGGAGGTCCTTCCAGGTCCACTCGTCCATGTCCGCGTCCCAGCCGCGGCCGGCGGGCGGGCGGGCGCCGGTCGCCGCGTCAGGCTCGGGGCGCTTGGGCGGGGTGAAGACGGCCTTCAACGCCTGGTCCGCCTCGGTGGGCGTGAAGCGGAGGCGCTGGCGCAGCGTCGGCTCGTCCCCCTCCTGGCGGGCCTCCGCCGTGGGCTGGAGCAGCAGCTCGGCCGGCTCCTCCCGCGGTTCGTCCCGGGTCGCGCGGCCGAACACCGGCAGCGACGGGCGCGGCGCCGCGCCGGCGAAAGTGGGCGTCTTCGGCAGGGGCGGCAGGCTGACCTCCGGGCGCGGCGGCTCGGCGGTGCGGCGGATGCCGGCGAACGGATCGGGCGCGGGCGCGGCCGGTTCGGGCTGCGGCGTCGGCGCGGCGGCCTCCGTCGGCGCGGGCGATGCAGCGGACGGCGCCGGCGGGACCGGGCGCGCTGCGGGCGGGGCGAGGTCGCGGTTGAAATCGACCGCGCCGGCGACGCGGCCCATCAGGCGGACCGCCTCGCTGAGCGTCTCATAGTTGCGGCGGATGCGGTCCTGGAAGGTGGCGTCGATCCCCTGCGTCTCCTCCGCCGCGCGGCGGGCCGAGGCGGTGAGGCTCTCGAACGCCTGCTCGACGCTGGCGCGCACGCTGTCGGCGTGGCCGCGGGCGGCCTCCGGCACGCGGGCGAGCCGCTCGTCCAGCTCGCCGAGGGCCGAGGCGAGTTCGCCGAGCGCGCCGCGGCTGGCGCCCAGGCCGTTCTCGATCCGCTCGCCGGCGCGGCGGCCGGCCTCCTCCACCAGGGCGGCGGTCTGGTCGATCATGCGCCGCGCCTCGCCCAGGCGCGCCTGGAAGGCTTGGTCCGCCCGCTGGCTGGCGGCGAAGGCCAGTTCGCCGATCTGCTCCACCTCGCTGCGGGCGGCGGCGACGCGGGCGGCGGCGGTGTGCTCCACCTGGCGGCCCTCCTCGGCCAGGACGCGGCGCGCGTCCTCGCCGCTGCGGGCCAGGGCGTCCAGGGTGCGGTGCAGCTCGTTCTGGGCTTCCTGCCGGGCGTCGGACGCCTCGCGGCGGATCGCCTCCTGCTCGCCGCGGACGGCGACGGCGATCTGGCGGGTCTGGTCCACCGCCGTGGCGATGAGCAGCCGCAGCGCCTCCGCCCCCTGGGAGGCGGCGCCGCCGATCTCCCCGGCGCCCACGCGGGCCTCGGCCACCGTCTCCAGCAGCTGGGCGCGGTGGCTCTCCAGCCGGGCGGCCAGGTCGTCCTGCTCCGTCTCCAGCGTCTGCAGCAGCGAGCCCAGCGCCGTGCGCTGGTCGTTCAGCCGGGCGTCCAGGAAGCGCAGCCGCTCGGACAGGGCCGCCGCCGCCACGTCCAGCCGCTCGGCCTGGCGGGCCATGCCGTCGCCGGCGTCCCGCGCCGCGCGCCCGGCGTCGGTGGAGGCGGAGGCCAGCCGCTCGGCGCCGGAGGCGAGGGTGGCCTCCGCCTCCTGCAGCTGCGACCGCGCCAGGTCCGACGCCTCGGCCACCAGGCGGCTCTGCCGCTCCACGCCGAGGGTCAGGTCGGCGGACTGGTCGCGCAGGGCGGCGATCACGCCGGCCACCGCGTCGCGCTCGCGGGTCAGGGTCTCGCCCACCACGCGGGCGGCGTGCTGGGCCTGGGCGGCGGTCTCGGTCAGGCGGTCGGTCTCGCTGGACAGGGCCTCGCGCACGGAGATCAGCTGGCCGTGCGCCGAGATGGCCGCGGCGGAGGCGCGCTCCACCTCGGCCCGGACGGCGGCGGCGATGTCGGCGGTGCCGACGGCGGCGAGGGCGGCCGGAGCGACCATGTCCTCGGACAGGCTGCGGGCCCAGCGGGCCTCCGCCGCCAGCCGCGCGCCCTGGCGGGCCAGGAAGGCGCCGGCGTAGATGAACACCCCCGGCAGCACCGCCATCAAGGTGACCACCGCCAGCTGCATCGGGGCGCGCTGGAGCCCGGCGACGCCGCCCACGTAGCCGATGGTGTAGGTGAACAGCAGCGCCGCCCAGGCCAGGGCCGCCACGGTGGCGAACAGATAGGCGTGGCGCGCCCAGCCGATGCCGGGGGAGCCGACGCCGGGGGAGGGGTCGGGGCTCTGCCGCTCAGCCCGCCGCGGGCGCGGGGCTTCGGCCCTGGCAGGCTCCGCCTTCGTGGGGACGGGCTTGGGCGTGGGGCCGATGGCGGCGCGGCCGCGCTCTTCGCGCGCGGGGCGAGACTCGTCAGGTGTGAAGTTCAAAGGCTGGAGCGACTTCCTGCGCTTGCTCGATCTCATGCCCGCCCCGCAGTTCACCCCATCGGCGCGAGCCCCGCATGAAAGCCTCGCGCTGAAGGCGAAAAGTACCGGGCGCGGATCGATCCTCAAAGCGTCTTGTCGTCAAACCTGGTTAACGGACGCGCGGCCGATCCGCCGCTGTTGTGTCCTGGCGACTCCCCCTTCGCCGCCTTGCAGGCTAAACCGGAACGCAGAGCCGGCGGCGCAGCGGCTGACTGCGCGCGGCGGGGAGGCGTATTGATGCGGCATAGTGTGGCGGCGGCGATCCTGGCGGTCGGAGCGATCACGCTCGCAGGATGTGAGGAGCTGACCCCCATCGGCTCGGGCCCTGGCCCTGGCGCGCCGTCCGGCTACCGTCCCCCGCCGCCCCCGCCGCCCGGTCCCGGCCAGCAGGACGGCTTCAGCCCGGCCGACTTCGCCTGGTCCGAGGGGACGGGCCCGGGGATGCTGACCGGGCGGGTGGCCTTCCATGCGGCCTCGGGCGAGCACTGGACCTGCGCCGCCCAGACCATCGCCCTGATCCCCGCCGCCCGCTACGCCGCCGACCGGATGGAGGTGCTGTACGGCTCGCGCACCCACGCCATCGTCCCCGCCGCCGAGGTGCGCAGCCGCAACGCCGCCCAGCCCGGGGTGGACTACGGTCGCTTCGTGCGGACCGCCGCCTGCGACCCGCACGACCGCTTCAGCTTCGCCGGCCTGCAGCCGGGGCCGTACTTCATGATCGCCCGGGCCCGGCCCAAGGGCCATCCGCCCGACCCGAACGAGGGCGTGGTGATCATGCAGCGGATCGACATCGCCCCCGGCCCCACGCACATCGTCGCCCCGCAGCCGTAAGCTGGGTGACATCCCCCGGTCACGGGCGGCATTGTCGTAGCGTTCCTGTAGCGCGCTGAGGGCTGTGATTCGCTTCGACGAACGCTTCCTGGATGAGATCAAGGCGCGGCTCCGTCCCTCGGACGTGATCGGCCGGACGGTCAAGCTGCGCCGCGCGGGACGCGAGTACGTGGGCCTGTCGCCCTTCACCAAGGAGAAGACGCCGTCCTTCTACGTCAACGACGAGAAGGGCTCCTTCTTCGACTTCTCGTCCGGCAAGACCGGCGACATCATCTCCTTCCTGCAGGAGACCGAGCGGCTCTCCTTCCGCGAGGCGATCGAGCGGCTGGCGGAGGAGGCGGGCGTGCCGCTGCCCACTCCCGACCCGCGCGAGGCGGAGCGCGAGCGCGAGCGCCAGGACCTGCACGGCTGGATGGAGGAGGCGGCCAAGTGGTTCGAGGCCCAGCTCCGCCGGCCGAAGGGGGAGGGCGCGCGCGCCTACCTGGACAAGCGGGCGCTGCCTGAGGACGCGCGCGTCCGATTCCGCCTCGGCTATGCGCCCGCCGACCGCACGGGGCTGCGCGACCACCTGATCGCCAAGGGCGCGAAGCCCGGCGAGCTGGTGGAGGCGGGCCTCTTGGTCGCGCCGGAGGACGGCGGCCAGCCCTTCGACCGCTTTCGGGACCGGATCATGTTCCCGATCACGGACGCGCGGGGGCGGATCGTCTCCTTCGGCGGGCGCGCGCTCGATCCAAACCAGAAGGCCAAGTACCTCAACGGGCCGGAGACGCCGCTCTTCCACAAGGGCGCGAACCTGTACCTGCTGCCCGAGGCGAAGAAGCTGCTGCACACGCCGGGCGCGGACGATCCGCCCCTTGTGGTGGTGGAGGGCTACATGGACGCCATCGCCTGCCAGCGGGCGGGGATCGCCGCCGTGGCGCCGCTGGGCACCGCCCTGACCGAGGAGCAGATGGCGGCCCTGTGGCGGCTGACGCCGGAGCCGGTGCTGTGCTTCGACGGCGACGCGGCCGGAGCGCGGGCGGCCTACAAGGCGATCGACCGGGCGCTGCCCCTCTTGAAGCCCGGCCGCTCCTTCCACTTCGCCCTGCCCACCGGCGGCAAGGATCCGGACGATGTGCTGCGCGAGCAGGGGGCGGCGGCGCTGAAGGCGCAGCTGGCCCAGACCAAGCCCCTCGCGGAGGTGCTGTTCGAGCGCGAGCGCGCCGCCGCCGAGCCGCTGGACACGCCCGAGCGGCGCACCGGGCTGAAGGTGGCGCTGAGGAAGCTCGCCGCCCTGATCGCCGACGCGGACCTCGCCCAGGCCTATCGCGAAGACCTGCTGCGCCGGTTCGAGGCGCTGTGGCCGGTGGCCCAGCCGATAAACACCCGCGCCGACGCCGCCCGCGCCATGCGGGGCGAGCGGCGCGGCCCCCGCAAGCCCCCCGTGACCGGCGCGAGCGAAGAGGGCAAGGCCGCCGCCCGCCGCCTCTCCCGCTCGCTGCCGCCCGCCGTCGCCGCCGCCGCCCAAGGGGTGCTGGCGCATCCAGAGCTGGCCGACGAGCAGCTGGAGATGCTCGACGTGCAGGGGTTCGGCGAAGCGGCCTTGACGGATTTCGCCCATACGCTCATTCAGCTAAGGTTGAGCTTTCCGTCCCTTGATTCCGAGGGGCTCAGACGCCATCTCGCGGGCCGCGGTTTCGAGACGACGCTTCAGGATATCGCCCAGGCTGCATCTCTCGCGGACGCGCCTTTCCTCCGGCCCCAGGCCACCGTGGAGGAGGTTCGTGCGCTTTGGTCGCAGCTGTATGTTGTCCTGATCCGTCTCGCCGCACTGGAACGGGCGCTTGAGGACGCTAAGTCGGAAATCGTCAGCAATCCGAGCGACTTCACCGAGTTCTTCGGGCTGAAGTCCGAACGCGATGCGCTGCGGCGGGAGCTCGGCGCGGGAACAATATGGGCGGGCGAGGTGTCTTTTGAGGGCCGCTCGTCGCTACACTGAGTGATTACCCCGGGCGGCGCGCCGCCCGGGCGCGGAGACCGAGATGAGCATGACCACCGCCAACGAAGCGCCGGAGACGACGCAGGACGGCCCCCTGCTCGACCTGACCGACGCCGGCGTCAAGAAGTTCATCAAGCAGGCCAAGGCCCGCGGCTACGTCACCATGGACGAGCTGAACAAGGTCCTGCCGTCTGAGGAGGTCACCTCCGAGCAGATCGAGGACACCCTCGCCATGCTCTCGGAGATGGGCGTCAACGTCGTCGAGAACGAGGAGCAGGGCGAGGAGCAGGCGGCCGAGGGCGGAGAGGTCGCGGTCCGCGAGGATAGCGCCGTCGTCGCCACCGAGGAGAAGCCCGCTTACGACCGCACCGACGACCCGGTGCGGATGTACCTGCGCGAGATGGGCTCGGTCGAGCTGCTCTCCCGCGAGGGCGAGATCGCCATCGCCAAGCGCATCGAGGCCGGCCGCGACACCATGATCCGCGGCCTGTGCGAGAGCGCCCTGACGTTCGAGGCCATCATGGTCTGGCGCCAGGAGCTGCGCGACAGCCGCATCCTGCTGCGCGAGATCATCGACCTGGAGCAGACCTACGGCGGCCAGGGCGGCGCGGCCGCGCCGGGCGCCGCCGAGGGCGAAGGCGAGGCCCCGGCGGCCGAGGAGGCCGAACCCGCCGAGGCTGGCGCCGCGCCGGAAGGTGAGGGCGAAGGCGAGGACGATTTCGACGACGGCGCCGGCCCCTCCGTCTCCGCCATGGAGGCGGAGCTGCGCGAAGGCGTGATGGCCACCCTCGACGCCATCGCCGAGGAGTTCGAGACCTTCCGCCGCCTGCAGGAGAAGCTGGTCGAGCGGCGCCTCCAGGGCCAGGACCTGGGCGTCGAGGACCGGATGGCGTTCGACAACCTGTCCAACGGCATCATCCAACACCTGAAGACGCTGAAGCTGAACAACAACCGGATCGAGCAGCTGGTCGAGCAGCTGTATCTGATCAACAAGAAGCTGATCGGGCTGGAAGGGCGCCTGCTGCGTCTGGCTGACAGCTACGGCATCTCGCGGCCCGAGTTCCTGAAGGCCTACTTCGGCTCCGAGCTGGACCCGCAATGGGCTGACAAGGTGAAGGCGCTGGGCGTGCGCTGGACAAAGTTCTCCGACAAGGAGGGCGACCAGATCGGCGACATCCGCGGCGAGATCGCCATGCTGGCCACCGAGACGGGCGTGCCGATCGACGACTACCGCCGCATCGTCCAGACCGTGCAGAAGGGCGAGCGCGAAGCCCGTCAGGCCAAGAAGGAGATGGTTGAGGCGAACCTGCGCCTCGTGATCTCCATCGCCAAGAAGTACACCAACCGCGGCCTGCAGTTCTTGGACCTGATCCAGGAGGGCAACATCGGCCTGATGAAGGCGGTGGACAAGTTCGAGTACCGCCGCGGCTACAAGTTCTCCACCTACGCCACCTGGTGGATCCGCCAGGCGATCACCCGCTCGATCGCCGACCAGGCGCGGACCATCCGCATCCCGGTGCACATGATCGAGACGATCAACAAGATCGTCCGCACCTCGCGCCAGATGCTGCACGAGATCGGCCGCGAGCCGACGCCGGAGGAGCTGGCCGAGAAGCTGGTGATGCCGCTGGAGAAGGTGCGCAAGGTCCTGAAGATCGCGAAGGAGCCGATCAGCCTCGAGACCCCGATCGGGGACGAGGAGGATAGTCACCTGGGCGACTTCATCGAGGACAAGAACGCCGTCCTGCCGATCGAGGCCGCCATCCAGTCGAACCTGCGCGAAACCACAACGCGCGTCCTGGCCTCGTTGACCCCGCGCGAGGAGCGGGTGCTGCGCATGCGTTTCGGCATCGGCATGAACACCGACCACACCCTCGAGGAGGTCGGCCAGCAGTTCAGCGTGACCCGCGAGCGCATCCGCCAGATCGAGGCCAAGGCCCTGCGCAAGCTCAAGCACCCGAGCCGCTCGCGCAAGCTGCGCAGCTTCCTCGACAGCTGAGGCCGGGGCGGCGCGACGCCGTCCAAGCGCTTCTTCCTGCGGCCCCGGCGAAAGTCGGGGCCGTCGCGTTTTCGCATGACCCGTGATCAGCGCAAATACGCCCGGCGGTCGCCGAACTGGGAACCTGCGACCTCATTGTAGCGCCCTGCGCGCTACAAGCCCTCACCGTCGAGATATTTGGACGCGACCTGAAATCCACACCTTCGGGTTTCTCGCTACCCTTGGAATGTTTCCGCCGACGTTGAAACATATTGCGAAATTAAACCACAATTTAGACTGAGCGTAAGACTGTCGTTCCTCGATGGAACTGAATCACCTGTTGCCTACAGGGCACGGGTGCTTCTCACTTCCGCCCCGATCAGCTTGTGAAATGCAACGTACGCCGGTCGGGCGTCGTTTGCGCGGCGGGAGTGGGGAGGCTGGCGTTGTGTGCGCCGCCCGCGAGGCCCTAGGGCTCCGCGGGCCTGTTGAGAGGATAGTACAGTGAAAGTGTTCAGTTTCGGCGCGCTCGCCGCCTGCGCCATCGCCTTGCCTGCTTCGGCCCAGGGGCTGTTGGATCCCCAGACCTACATCCACAACTCCTATGTGGAGATCGAAGGCGGTTCGCCGTTCCAGGGCGCCACCACCGAGTTCAACAGCGCCCAGGGCGTCGGCGCCAACAAGGGGTCGGGCCACTTCCAGGCCGGCTATTTCGGCGGGGCCGTGTTCGGCCACAAGCTGGCGCCCGGCGTCGCCGTCGAGCTGGAGGGCGTCTACATGAAGAATCGCTACAACCGCTACACGGCGCTGACCCAACAGACCGCGGGGAACACCCAGACCTATGGCGGCTTCGCCAACGTGAAGCTGTCGCTGCCGTACGACTACCACATCATGCGGCGCTTCGCGCTCGTGCCCTACGTGGCCGGCGGCGCGGGCTATGGCCAGACGGACTACAAGACCGGGTTCGGCGGGAACACGTACCTAAACGACGGCCAGGGCGGCTTCATGTGGCAGGCCAAGGCCGGGCTGGAGGTGAAGACCGGCACGCCTATCTCGTTCGACCTGGGCTACCGCTACATCGGCACGCCGGAGTACCATCAGGACTACGTCGGCCCGAACGGCGGCCAATCCTTCCAGATGAAGTCGGAGGCCCAGGTCGCCACCTTCGGCGTGAAGTACACCTTCTAAGCCTTCAGCCGGCGCGTTTCCCGAGGGGACGCGCCGGCGCTTCATGGCCACGGCCGCTGCGCGGCGTTTGGCGGCAGGGGAGGGGCTTGCCCCTGCGGCGAGGGCGGACGAGGAGCAGGCATGCGCCGCCTCTTCACTCTGCCTCTGCTGGTTCTGCTCGCTGCACCGGCCCAAGCCGCCGAAGCGCCAGCCAAGGACCAGCCGGCCTACATCGACCTGCAACCGATCGGCCTGCCGATGGTCGTCCATAGCCGGCTGGTGAACTATGTCTTCGTGGACCTGCGCCTGCTGCTGGCCAAGGGCGCCGACGCCGCCAGCATGAGCGGGCAGGAGCCTTACCTGCGCGACACCATCGTGCGGGCCGCTGCACATACCCCGTTCAACAAGCCGGAGGACGGCGTGCACCTCGACGAGCCGCGGCTGAAGGCCGAGGTGCTGAAGGACGCCCGCGCCCGCTACGGCGCCGGCAAGATCGCGGGGGTGGAGATCCACTCCCAGACGCCCCAGCGCCGCACCGGCATACCCGGGGGCGCTCAGTGACGCCGGACTCCCCTCGTCGTCAGGCGAGGGGAGCCACGCCGTTGTATCAGGCCTTGGCGGTGGGGCCCTCGGCCCGCGCGATGGCCTTGCGGATCATCGCCGCCGCTTCGTCCGGCCCGTCCCAGCGGACGATGTTGACCGACTTGCCCTTCTCCAGGTCCTTGTAGTGGGCGAAGAAGTGGGCGATCTGGTCGGTCAGGATGTTCGGCAGGTCCGTCCAGGTGCCGACATCCGAATAGAAGGGGTGGAGCTTGTCCACCGGCACGGCCAGGATCTTCTCGTCCGCGCCCGCTTCGTCGCTCATCAGCAGCACCCCGATCGGGCGGCAGCGGATCACCGCGCCGGGCACCACGGGGGTGGAGCTGACCACCATGATGTCCATGGGGTCCCCGTCCTCGGCCAGAGTGTGGGGGATGAAGCCGTAGTTGGCGGGGTAGAACATCGCCGTGTGCAGGAACCGGTCGACGAAGATCGCGCCCGATTCCTTATCGATCTCGTACTTCACGGGCTCGCCGCCCTGGGGAATCTCGATCACGGCGTAGATGTCGTGGGGCGGGTTGGGCCCGATGCTGATCTTGGAGAGGTCCATCTGTTCCCATAGGGCTCGAACTTGGCTGCGGGCCTATAGCACGCCGTCCGGCCAAGGAAAGGCGCGGGGCGGCGCCGATCGGCGGGACGGCTTTTCGCAGACGCTGTGCTAGTCGGCGCCGGCGAGGCGGGCGGCGAGCGCTCCGCCCCGCTCGGCCACGCTGCGCTCCGCGGCGCGGGAGCGGCGGCCGCAGGCGGCGAACTCGGCCTGCTCGGCGGCGAAGCCGGCGTTGAAGCTCTCCACCAGCTGGCGGCGCGAAGCCTCGTCGCTGGCCTCCTCCGCCTCCAGGCGCTGCATCCGCGCGTACCAGGTCGCGTCAGCCGGCCCGGCGCACAGCCGGCGCAGGGCGTGCGCCTGCCCCAGGGCGTAAGCCAGCTGCACCACCACCTGCCGCTCCACGCCTGGGCGGCGCGGCTGTTCGGGCGGCTGAGCATAGGCGGACTGGGCATAGGCGGACTGGGCCAGGGCGAAAAGCGCTGCGGCCACGGCCAGGATGCGGCCGGCGGGCAGGATGCGGGGCGGGACGGAGGGCGGCATTGGCGGAGCGGTCAGCAGGATTTGCGCCATCCTGCCCGTCCGGCGCCCGCGAACAAGCCCGGAGGAGTAGCCCCAGGACGATTCCCAACACCGGCGACTCCTGCCACCTTCCAGCGCGGAGGCTGTCCCATGTCCAATCCTAACCCCGGCCGCCGCCGCGTCCGGCGCCTCGCCGCGGCCGTCGGCGCACTGGCCGCAGTCTCGGCCTGCGCCCGGGCGCCCGTCTACACCGCGGTCAACCATCAGCGGGTGGTCCAGCTCTCCGCGCCCGAAGTCTGGCGGCGGGTGCACGCCTTCCTGCAGGACGAGGGCATCGCCATCACCTCCGAAGACGTCGCCTCAGGCGTGATCGACGCGCGCCAGGCGGAGGTCGGCAAAGGGCTGATCAGCGCCTACGCCGACTGCGGCGGCCAGGCGAACCCGCTGCACCCCCTCCAGCACCAGACGCTGGCCCTGACGATCATCGTCAAGCCGGCGCCGGAAGGCGCGCTGGTCACCGCCAACGCCGCCTTCAGTCAGACCCTGCGCGCCCGCCACGCGGCCGCGCTGAAGATCGCCTGCGCCAGCAAGGGCGTGCTGGAGGACGCCGTGCTGAACGTGGCCTCCGGACAACCGATGGAAGCGGCGGTCATCCCGCAGTAGCGGGCTCCCTTGCGCTGGCGCGATGCGCGGGCGATATAGGCCGCCGGAGGCTGGCGGCGGGCGGAGCCCTCGCCAACCCGGTCAGGTCCGGAAGGAAGCAGCCGTAACGAGTTTCGTTTCGGGTCGCTGTCCAGTCTCCACCCCATCATCGGTCCGTCCATCCCCGGATGGCGGCGTCCTGGGCGCTGCAGCTTCACCCATCGGTTCGCAACCGGCGCGGGGCCCCTCGGGACAAGCCCGAGGGAAACGGGGTGGAGCAGGTCCAATCCTTATGCGATGGGCCAACCCTATGCGAAGGTCCGGTGGATGCCGCGGTTGGCGGGACTGAGATGACCGACATCGACTTCGACCTCGACGCCGAGCTCCCCGAGCGCGACCCCGACACCTCCGACATGTTCGGCGCCCCGCCCGCGCCGGCGGCGGCCGACCCCGCGCCGCCGGCCGAGGCCGCGGCCCCCGCCTACCAGGTGCTGGCGCGCAAGTACCGCCCGCGCCGGTTCGAGGACCTGATCGGCCAGGAGGCCATGGTCCGCACCCTGGCCAACGCCTTCGCCTCTGGCCGCATCGCCCACGCCTTCATGCTCACCGGCGTGCGCGGCGTCGGCAAGACCACCACCGCACGCCTGCTAGCCCGGGCGCTGAACTATGAGAGCGACAGCGTGCACGGCCCCACCGTCGACCTGTCCCACGAGGGCGTGCACTGCCGCGCCATCATCGAGGGGCGGCACATGGACGTGCTGGAGCTGGACGCCGCCACCCGCACCAAGGTGGACGAGATGCGCGAGCTGCTCGACAGCGTGCGCTACGCCCCGGTGGAGGCCCGCTACAAGGTCTACATCATCGACGAAGTGCACATGCTCTCCACCGCGGCGTTCAACGCGCTGCTGAAGACGCTGGAGGAGCCGCCGCCGCACGCCAAGTTCATCTTCGCCACCACCGAGATCCGCAAGGTCCCCGTCACCATCCTCTCGCGCTGCCAGCGCTTCGACCTGCGCCGCGTGGAGCCGGAGGTGCTGGGCCGCAACCTCGCCGCCATCTGCGAGCGGGAGGGCGCGCGGGTGGAGACTGAGGCCCTGGCCCTGATCGCCCGGGCGGCGGAAGGCTCCGTGCGCGACGGGCAGAGCCTGCTCGACCAGGCCATCGTCCAGGCGGAGCGGGGCGAGCTGGTCACCACCGCCATCGTGCGGGACATGCTTGGCCTGGCCGACCGGGGCCAGACCATCGCCCTGTTCGAGCACCTGATGGCCGGCCAGGCGAAGGAGGCCCTGGAGGGGTTCCGCACCCTCTACGGCTTCGGCGCCGACCCGGTGCAGGTGATGCTCGACCTGCTGGAGCACGCCCACGCCTCGTCCGTGGCGCGGATGCTGGGCCCGGACGCCCTGGCCCTGCCGGGCGAGCAGGCGGCGCGGCTGACGGCGATCGGCGCCAAGGCCTCCCCCGCCATCCTCTCGCGCGTGTGGCAGATGCTGCTGAAGGCGCACGAGGAGGTGCGCACCGCGCCCCAGCCGGTCGCCGCCGCCGAGATGGCGCTGATCCGCCTGTGCTACGCCGCCGACCTGCCGAGCCCGGAGGACGCGCTGAAGGCGCTCGCCCGCGGCGAGACGCCGGGCCAGCGGGACGGGCAGGGCAGGGCGCCCGACCCGTCCCCCTCCTCCGGCGGCGGAGGCGGCGCCGTCCGGGCCGCGGGGGGCGGCGGCGGCATGGTCCAGGCCAACCTGAAGCCCCTGCCCGCGGCAGAGGGCGCCGCCGTGCTGGAGAGCTTCGACGACGTGCTGCGCCTGATCGAGGCCAAGCGCGACGTGACGCTGAAGCTGGACGTGGAGCAGTTCGTGCGCCTGGTCGACTTCAAGCCCGGCGCTGGCGTGAAGCCCGGGGTGATCAGTTTCGAGCCGGCCCCTGGCGCGCCGACCAACCTGACCCAGCGCCTGACCCAGCGCCTGCGCGAATGGACCGGCCAACGCTGGATGATGGACCTGCAGGTCGGCGGCCGCGAGAGCGTGCGCGACCGCCAGGACCGCGAGGCCGCCGAGGACCGCGCGAAGCTGGAGGCCGACCCCTTCGTGGTCGCCATGATGCAGGCCTTCCCCGGCGCGCAGATCGTCCAGGTCAGGACGGTGCAGGATGCGGCGCCGGCGCCGGTTGAGGACGGGGAGGGCGCGGAGGACTGAGGCGGCGCCGCCCCGCGCCTCCCATGCCGACGGCCATGCGTGCTAAGGATCGGGAATGAAGGATTTCGGTCAGATGATGAAGCAGGCCCAGGGCCTGCAGCAGAAGCTCCAGGACGCCCAGGCGCGCCTGGCGGAAACCGTGGTCGAGGGCCAGGCCGGCGGCGGGCTGGTGAAGGTGGTGCTGAAGGGTTCCGGCGACCTGCAGTCCGTGGCCGTCGATGATTCGCTGCTGACCCCGGGCGAAGGCGAGATGATCTCCGACCTGCTGGTCGCCGCCCACGCGGACGCCAAGAAGAAGCTGGACGCCGAGCAGGCCCGGCTGATGCAGGACGCCATGGGCCCGCTGGCGGGGCTGGCCGGCGGGATGCCGGGCATGCCGGGGCTGAAGTTCTGAGCCGACCCTGCTGATGGCGGCGTCCGCCGGACCCGAGATCGAGCGGCTGATCCAGCTTCTGTCGCGCCTGCCGGGCATGGGGCCGCGGTCGGCGCGGCGGGCGGCCCTGGCCCTGCTGAAGCGGCGCGAGCAGTTGCTCGATCCCCTGGCGCGCGCGATGGCGGAGGCTTCGGCGCGCGTCCGCCCCTGCTCGACCTGCGGCGCGCTCGACACCATCGATCCTTGCACCCTGTGCACCGCGCCCGACCGCGACGACGCCCTGATCTGCGTAGTGGAGGAGGTGGGGGCGCTCTGGGCCATGGAGCGGGCGGGCGCCTACCGCGGGCGCTACCACGTGCTGGGCGGCCTGCTGTCGGCGCTGGACGGCGTGGGGCCGGAGGCGCTGCGCATCGAGGGGCTGGTCGGCCGGGCCGCGCACCCTACGGTGCGCGAGATCATCCTGGCGCTGCCCGCGACCGTCGACGGCCAGACCACCGCCCATTACATCGCCGAGCGGCTGGGCGGGACGGAGGTGTCCGTCACCAGCCTCGCCCGCGGCGTTCCCGTCGGCGGGGAGCTGGACTGGCTGGACGACGGCACCATAGCCCAGGCCCTGCGCGCCCGCCGCCCGGCCTGAAACCTCGAACTAACCCCTGGCGAGGGAATCGCCTTCAGCCTGTCACCGAGTTAGACTAGGTGGCAGTTCATCTCATCATTCCACCAAGAGGCTCGGCATGGCGCGCATCACCCTTCGGCAACTGCTCGACCACGCCGCCGAGCATGGCTATGGCGTGCCCGCCTTCAACATCAACAACATGGAACAGGGTCTGGCCATACTTGAGGCCGCCAAGAAGACCGACAGCCCCGTCATCATCCAGGCCAGCCGCGGCGCCCGGAATTACGCCAACGACCTGATGCTGGCCAAGATGATCGACGCCCTGGTCGACATCTACCCCGAAATCCCGATCTGCATGCACCAGGACCACGGCAACAACGAAGCCACCTGCGCCACCGCCATCCAGCACGGCTTCACCAGCGTGATGATGGACGGCTCGCTGGAGGCCGACGCCAAGACCCCGGCCAGCTACGAGTACAATGTCCGCGTCACCCGCGACGTGGTGAAGATGGCCCACTGGGTCGGCGCCTCGGTGGAGGGCGAGCTGGGCGTGCTCGGCTCGCTGGAGACCGGCATGGGCGAGAAGGAGGACGGCCACGGCTTCGAGGGCAAGCTGGACCACTCCCAGCTGCTGACCGATCCGGACCAGGCGGTGGACTTCGTACGCGAGACCGAGGTCGACGCCCTGGCCATCGCCATGGGCACCAGCCACGGCGCCTACAAGTTCACCCGCAAGCCGGACGGCGAGGTCCTGGCCATGGGCGTGATCGAGGAGATCCATCGCCGCCTGCCCAACACCCACCTGGTGATGCACGGCTCCTCGTCCGTGCCGCAGGACCTGCAGGACATCATCAACCAGTACGGCGGCGAGATGCCCCAGACCTGGGGCGTGCCGGTGGAGGAGATCCAGCGCGGCATCAAGCACGGCGTGCGCAAGATCAACATCGACACCGACAATCGCATGGCCATGACCGGCGCCATCCGCAAGATCTTCGCCGAGAACCCCGGCGAGTTCGATCCGCGCAAGTACCTGAAGCCCGCCATGGAGGCGATGCGCGCGGTGTGCGAAGCCCGCTTCCAGGAGTTCGGCACGGCCGGCCACGCCTCCAAGATCAAGGTCGCGCCGCTGTCGGCCATGGCCAAGCGCTACGCCTCGGGCGAGCTGTCGCCCAAGTTCGCCGTCGACCGCATGGCGGCGGAGTAGCGCACGGCTGCAGCGAACGGGCCTCGGTATGGCCGCTGCGCTCCGGCCGGTGCGCCTAGCGCCTCGCCCTGACCACGGCGGCGTCGAGCGCCTGGAGGAAGCGCGAGCGGTCGCCCGCGGCGAACGGGCGTGGGCCGCCGGTGATCTCGCCCATGGAGCGCAGGTGCTCGCCGATCGCGCGGGAGGCCAGGGCGCCGCCGATGTTGTCCGCCGTGAACGGCCGCCCAGCGGGGTGCAGCGCCTGGGCGCCCGCAGCCAGCGCACGCCCGGCGAGCGGGATATCGGCGGTGATCACGATGTCGCCGGCGCCGGCCCGTTCCGCGATCCAGTCGTCGGCGACGTCCGGCCCGGCGTCCACCACCACAAGCGTCACCCGGCCGCCGGCCGGCGTGCGAATCCAGCTGTTGCAGACCACGTGCACCGGCAGCTGGTAACGGTCGGCGACCCGATACACCTCGTCCTTGACCGGGCAGGCGTCTGCGTCGACGTAAAGGCTCGTCATGCCGCGATCCTACACGGTGCGAGCGCCGGGCGGACAGGTCCTGCGTTGTCGGCGCTCAGCAACGGCGAGGACGGACGCTCCATAAGCGGTTCACCGAGCTGGCTGGAATGGGGAGGCGCCGCTCGATAGGCGAGGGGGCTGCGCCTATAACATACGCCTCAGCACAACGTCTTTCAGGATCACCTGATGCGCGATTGCTGCAGTCGCATGAAGACCAATCAGGATCAACAGAAAGTTGGCTACGAATCCATGCATGTACGTAAGTTGGTTGGCCATCTGGTGGCGCGCCGTGGATTCAACAACTTCGATCGGCGGGAGCTTTACAACGTTGAATAACCAGTCGCCTCGCAATGTCTCCAAGCTCAGGCCGAGCAGGATCAGACCCACCAAGACGATCAGCAAACCCCAGTGCATCACGCCGATCGCCGCCGCGACTATACGGTAGCGTTCGGCAGGCCGGCGCTTTGCTCGTCGCATCTTCCAATACAGGCGAAAGACGAGCAGCACAGCGAGGGTCGCTCCGACCACTAGGTGGACCGATCGTGCATCAATGCGAAGAGCGCCCTTTGGGAACCAGTCGATCGTCCTGCCGCCGATCCATTTGCAGCCCGACCAGACCGGCGACCGCCCAATGCAGCGCAATGGTTGTGCGGTCATAGCGGAATTCCGGTGCTTCGACGGCCATCGTCTTACCTCGGCGCGGTCACCGTCCACAGCACGGCGGACCTGAACAAAGCAAGCCCCTCCGGACGCAGGCCCAAAAAGCAGTCCTGCCAAAGAAAGAAGTTGGTCCGACGCGCCGGAGCAAGGAACTCGGCGTTCATGGTCGCCCCCTTTTCATAGGCGAAGATGGCAGCCTTGTCGGGTTCGCCCAGAAGGGTTGCGATGGTGACCGCGCCAGGCCCAGGCTTGCCCCAATTCATCTTGAAGTGTTCGTCATTGAGTACGTTCTGGACACCTGCCCGTAGCCCGCCCGCCAGAGGGTGAGGCGCGTCGACGATGAATACATACCGTTGATTGTCGTCCGTGCCGTAGTCTCTGCCGTTCTTCCACCCGGTCATGCCGAGCTCACCGAGCAAGTCATTCTCACAAGTGATCAGCGGAATGGGGACTGAGCGGTACTTCCCCCCGACGTCCATGGCGTCCACTGACTCGGAGATGATGATTATGTCTTGTCCCGTAGCAATTTCGACAGGCGAGTATTCATCAGTCTGCCGCACTCGGAAGCCTAGACTTTTCAAAAAAGCAACCATCGCCAAGTCATTGTCGCGCCACGCCTGCAGCTGCGCGACGCGTTTGGGATCCAATGGCGTCGCCGCCTTGGCCTTTTCGAGCTTCGTCAAGTTGCCGACGAAAAGAGCCGACTTGCCGCGAGCCGCCGAGGGGTCAACTGTCTCCGCGTGAGACGTCGAGCTGAGCAGGCCTCCAAATGCCAGCACGACGCCTGCTCCAATGACACCGCGGCGGTGCACGTTAGAGTGCGGCCGGATGTCCCGGCGGCCAGGGGGGGTTTGGTTCATCTCGTCCTCCAAACTGGGTTTGCGCTCACAGCGAAAGCCGGTCGTATCGTGCTTGCGCCGCGCCAGGAGGACGAGGCATGGCCAAGCTGGCCAAGCGAACGCCACGGTGCAGGACGCTGGCTGTCGTTGATCGGTCCAGCTCTCATGTTGGCGCAAAGACGCCGCCGCCTGCGCACCGCCTCATCCGGTGCGAAAGATTTTGTCCGCGTCAGCGGATTCTGTTCGGCTGGCGGTTCACGACGGGCGGCGCTCGCTCGTTTGAAAGCGAGCCCCGTTATTTCTGATAATCTATCTTCTGCGCATTACGTCACGACCGTACGCGCGAGCGGCCTCCTCGTCCGACGGTCCGACATATCCCCCCCTCCCTTCGCACGGCGGAGCGTTTAAGTTGGGGGCGTGGACAGCTCGCGATTCATCAGCACCGTCGGCGCGGACACCGGCGCGGTGGAGCCGACCGTCGCGCCGCCGGTGGAGCGGCCGCGGCCCGTCGCGCCGCCGCCGAAGTCCGGCTTCGCCGCCAACCTGGTGCCGCTGGCGGTGGCGAGCGCCCTGTTCATGGAGTTCATCGACTCCACCGCCCTGTCCACCGCGCTGCCCACGCTGGCCCGCGGCTTCCATACCGATCCGGTGCACCTGAAGCTGGGGCTGACCTCCTACATCCTCGCCCTGGCCGTGTTCGCCCCGGCCAGCGGCTGGGTGGCCGACCGGTTCGGGGCCAAGCGCGTCTTCATGGGCGCCATGGCGGTGTTCCTGCTCGGCTCGGCCCTGTGCGGCCAGTCGAGGAGCCTCGGCGCCCTGGTCGCCGCCCGCCTCCTGCAGGGGACCGGCGGGGCGATGATGACGCCGGTCGGACGGCTGATCGTGGTGGGCGCCGCGCCGCGGGACCGCTTCGTCTCGGCCATGAGCTGGTTCACCATGCCGGCCATGGTGGGTCCGCTGCTCGGGCCGCCGCTGGCCGGCCTGATCCTGGGCGTGGCGGACTGGCCGTGGATCTTCTACATCAACATCCCCGTCGGCCTCCTGGGCATGCTGGCGGTGGGCCTGCTGGTGCCCTCCATCCAGCGGCCAAACCCAGGGCGCTTCGACACCTTCGGCTTCGCCATGGTGGCCATAGCCATCACGGCCTTGACCGCCGTGTCCGAGACGGTGGGCACCGGACTGGCCCCGCCCGTGGTCGAGATCATCGCCGCCGTGGTCGGCGGGGTCGCCCTGGCCGCCTTCGTGCGCCACGCCCTGAGCAGCGAGCGGCCGGTGATGCTACTGCGCCTGCTGTCGGTGGCCACCTTTCGCGCCTCGATGGTGGGCGGCACGCTGCTGCGGCTCGGCCTGGGCGCCAGCCCGCTACTCCTGCCCCTGCTGCTGCAGATCGGCTTCGGCTGGTCGCCGGTGAAGGCGGGGCTGGTGACCATCTTCCAGTCGGTGGGCGCCTTGCTGCTGAAGCCCGTCGCCCCCGGCATGATCCGCCGGCTGGGCTATCGCCCCGTGCTGATCGTCTCGGCGGTCGTCACGGCCATCTCGCTGGCCGCCTTCGCCGGCTTCCGGCCCACCACGCCGGAATGGGTGATCGCCGGGGTCATGCTGATCTCGGGCCTGGCCCGCTCCTGCCACTTCACCGCCGCCAACGCCATCGCCTACGCCGAGGTGCCCAGGACCGAGGTGTCCCAGGCCTCCACCCTGTCCACGGTGATCCAGCAGGTCGGCCTGAGCTTCGGGGTCAGCCTCGGCGGCCTGGCCCTGCACGTCGCCCGGGGGCATGGCGGCGCGCTGACGCCGCAGAACTTCACCCTGCCCTTCCTGCTGATCGCCGCCCTCTCCCTGGCGGCGGCGGGCTCCTACCTGCGCCTGCCGGCCGACGCCGGGGCGGACATCGGCGGACGGCCGGCGCGCAAGCCGGGCTGACCGGCCCTGCAGCGGGACGGTTTCGCCGGGGGCGTCGGGGCCGCTCCCGGCCCGTTCGCCATGTCAAACATCGGGTGCAAGCTAGCCGCCCTCGACCGTCCTCACCATCCGGCGAGTTGCCGCTTTGTTCCGATCGCCGCGCTCACGATGCGCGCACCTCCAGCACAGCCCGGAGGCCAGGGTGGTTGTCCTCCAGCCGCAGCGCGCCGCCGTGCAGCTTGGCGCAGGCGGCGACGATGGCCAGGCCCAGGCCCGACCCGCCACTGGTGCGCGCGGGGTCGAGGCGGACGAACCGCTCCTGCACCCGGCCGCGCTGGTCCTCCGGCACCCCGGCGCCGGTGTCGGCCACCACGATCCGCACGAACGGCGTCCCATCCTCCACCGTCACGGCCACGACCGCCTCCTCGCCGGCGTACTTGGCCGCATTGTGCAGCAGGTTGCCCACCGCCTGGCGCAGCAGCGGCTCGTGCGCGTCGGCCATCACCGGATCGGGCGGCGCGTCGAACACGAGCCGCTGGCCGGCGTCCTCGATCACCGGGGTGAAGAAATCCGCCAGCTCCTCCACCAGGGCGGAGACATCGACGCGGGTCATCATCTCGCGAGACAGGCCGGTCTCGGCCCGGGCGATGTCGAGCATGGCCGACAGGGTGGCCAGGGTGTGCTCCACCTCGTCGTGGGCGACCTCGACGGCGTCCAGCCGCTCCTCCTCGGTGGAGCTGGCCGCCATGGCGCGGGCCAGCGCCCCCTTCACCCGGGTGAGCGGCGAGCGCAGGTCGTGGGCCAGGCTGTCGGTCACCGTGCGCATGCCGGTGAGCAGCTCCTCGATCCGCTCCAGCATGGCGTTCAGCGACAGGTTCACGCGGGCGAAGGGATCGTCGCCCTTGGGCACCGGCGTGCGGGCGGATAGATCGCCGCCGGCGATCCGCTCGGCGGTGGAGGCGATGGCGTCCACCCGCTGCAGGATCAGGAAGTTCAGCGTCAGCGCGGCGGCCAGGGCGGCGACCGCCACGATCGCCACCGCGGCGAAGAAGCCGTAGAAGATCGACCGCTCGAACCGCCGCTGGTTCGACAGGCTGCGCCCCACCACCAGCACCGCGCCGTCGTTCATGGTCGAGCCGACCACGTGCAGGGTGTAGCGCGGGTGGTCGCCGACCTGGACCACCTTCCAGTCGACGTTGCGAAACACCGGATCGTAGGCGGTCAGGTCGCCCGCCAGGGCCTGGCCCTTGGCGTTGAACAGGCCCAGGTGCTCGCCCGCGGCGGCGAAGCGCGCCTGGCGCGCCACGGCGGCGGTCAGGCTGTCCAGCCCCTGCTCCACGTCGACCTCCTCCAGCAGGTCGCGCTTGGACAGGGCCTCCGCCCGCTCCCGCTCAGAGATGATCGAGCCGCCGGTGCGATAGACCACCACCAGGGCCGCCGCGCTCGCCGCCACCGCCAGCAGCGCCACGAACAGGAGGAAGCTGGAGGGGGTGAGCCGGCCGGGAGCGGAGGCGCGGGGCATCAGTCGCCCTCAAGCCTCCCAGCGTCTCCCGTCCCGTGTTCGGGCCGCCTCACGGCTGTTCCGACAATCGGTAGCCCACCCCGCGCAGGGTGTGCAGCAGCGGCCGCTCGAACCCCTCGTCCAGCTTCTTGCGCAAGCGGCTGATGTGGGTGTCGATGATCGAGGTGTGCGGGTCGAAGCGGTAGTCCCACACCTGCTCCAGCAGCATGGTGCGCGTCACCACCCGGTCCTTGTGGCGCAGGAAGTACTCCAGCAGCTTGAACTCCCGCGGCAGGAGGTCGAGCGCCTTGCCCGCCCGGAACACCTTGCGCGACAGCAGGTCCATCTCCAGGTCGCCGCAGCGCAGCACCGTCTCCACCGACTTGCCGACGCGGCGGCGGATCAGGTTCTCGATGCGGGCGTGCAGCTCGGAGAAGCCGAACGGCTTGGTCAGGTAGTCGTCTCCGCCGGCCCGCAAGCCGACCACCCGCTCGTCCAGCTGACCGAGCGCGGAGAGGATCAGGATCGGCGTCTCCACGTTGGCGGCGCGCAGGGCCTTGGTCACGGACAGGCCGTCCATGCCGGGCAGCATCCGGTCCATGACGATGGCGTCGAAGCTGGAGGACGAGGCGAGGTACAGCCCGTCGCGCCCGTCGGTGACGTGCTCCACGGTGTAGCCGGTCTCGCGCAGGCCCTTGGCGACGTAGTCGGCCACGTCGCCGTCGTCTTCGACCACGAGGATGCGGCCGCTCACCGGCGGTCCGTCAGGGCTGAGGCGTTCATCGCGCGCGACCTTGTCCGAGCGCGGGCGCGCTGTCGAGCGCCGTTGAACCTTCGAGCCCTCAGGGCATTCCGAACCCGGACAGGCGGCGGCCCGAGTGGCGGGGGATGGTGTGCGTGAGCGGTGAACCCCGATGTCCGACCCGTGGACCGGCGCCGCCCCCGTCGCCGACCGGGTGCCCCTGAGCCGCGATGGCCCAGCTCTTCCGGCCCGGCGCGGACACCGTCGCGCGGATCGTGCTGATCTGCATCCTGGCGCTTCCGATCGTGGGGTTCAGCCTCGCCTACGCCATGCGCCAGGCGCCCTACTCCACCGGCCAGGGCTATGTGCTCGATCAGCCGGTCCCGTTCAGCCACAAGCACCACGTTGGCGATCTCGGCATCGACTGCCGATACTGCCACACGGGGGTGGAGACGAGCCGGTACGCCGGGCTGCCGCCCACCTCCACCTGCATGAGCTGCCATTCGCAGATCTGGACCAACGCCAAGATGCTGGCGCCGGTGCGTGAGAGCTTCGCCAACAACCAGCCGATCCGCTGGAACCGCGTGCACAAGCTGGCGGACTACGTGTACTTCGACCACTCCATCCACGTGGCCAAGGGCATAGCCTGCGCCGACTGCCACGGCGCGGTGCACCAGATGCCGCTGATGCGTCAGGCCGCGCCGCTGACCATGGGCTGGTGCCTGTCCTGCCATCGCGATCCGGCGCCCCACCTGGCGCCGATGGAGCGGGAATTCGACACCAGCTGGACGCCGGACCAGACGCCGCTCGCCGAACGGGAAAAATTCCTGGTGCAGCGGCACATCCAGGTCTCGCACCTGACCGACTGTTCGGTCTGCCACCGATGAGCCGCTTCACCCTCATCGACGCGATCGGCCGGCCCCAGGCGCCGGCGCCGCGCTTCGCCCTGGACCGGCGCGACGCGCTGAAGGCGCTGGCGGCGGGCGTGACCATGACGATGGCCGGGTGCGGCCGCCCGAACGAGACGATCATCCCCTACGTCCAGCAGCCTGAGGGTCTGACGCCGGGCGTCGCCCAGCGCTACGCCACCACCCTGCCGCTCGGCGGCTACGGTCGCGGCGCGATGGTGATCGCCTACGAAGGGCGGCCGACGAAGATCGAAGGCTCGCCCAAGCATCCGTTCAGCCAGGGCGCGACTGATGTCTTCCTCGAGGCGGAGGTGCTGTCGCTATACGACCCCGCCCGGCTGCAGACGGTGATGCAGGGGAACACGCCCGCCTCTTGGGACGCCCTGGACGCGGCGCTGACGCCGCGGCTGCTGCAGCACAGGCGCGACGGAGGCCGCGGCCTGACGCTGCTCACCACCCGCATCACCTCGCCCACCGAGCTGCGGCTGATCAAGGCCATGCAGACGGCCTATCCGGCGATGAGCTGGCGCCGGTTCGAGGCGGTGGACGACGATAACGCCCGGGCCGGCGCGAAGCTGGCTTTCGGCCGTGCGCTCGACGTGCGCCCACGGTTAAAGGACGCCAGGGTCGTGGTGTGCCTGGACGCCGACCCGCTGGGCCCGGGGCCAGAGCAGATCGCGAACGGCCGCGCCTACGCCGCGCGCCGCCGGCCGGACCAGCCCAACCGCTACTCGCGCTGGTACGTGGTGGAGGGCGGCTGGAGCCTGACGGGCGCCAACGCCGACCATCGCCTGGCGCACCGCCCCGACCGCCTCGCCGAGGTGGCCGCGGCGCTGGCCGCCGAACTCGGCCAAGGCGGAAGCGGCGCCGCTCTGTCCCCTGAGGCGGCGCGGTTCGTGAACGCCGCAGCGGCCGATCTCAAGGCCAACGCGGGGAGCGCGGTGGTGCTGGTGGGCCGCAGCCAGCCGTCCGAGGTGCACGCCCTCGCCCACGCCCTGAACGCCGCGCTGCGGTCGCCGGTCGACGCGCGCGACCCCGTCGACCCCCATCCGGACGGCCACATCGCCTCCTTGCAGGCGCTCACGGGCGACCTGCGGGCGGGCCAGGTGAGCACTTTGTTGGTGTTTGGAGGCGATCCGGCCTATGCGGCGCCGGCTCGACTCGGCGTCGCCGCGGCGCTCGCCCGGGCGCCCTTCAGCGTCCACTTCACCGAGCGGCTGAACGACACCTCCTCCACCTGCCAGTGGCAGGCGCCCCTGTCACATGCACTGGAAAGCTGGGGCGACCTGCGCGCGCCGGACGGGACGGCGAGTCTGCTCCAGCCCCTGGTGCGTCCGCTCTACGCCACCCGTACCCGGGTGGAGGCGCTGGATCGCCTGTCGGTCCCGGCCCAGCCCCTGGGGGCTCGCGATCTGGTCCGCGCCACCTGGAATCCCGCGGGCGGCGAAAGCCGGGCGGGGCTGGCGCCGCCCGCCGTCGCCTCGAAGGACGCCCAGAACGTGGATGCGGCGACCCAACGCCCGGGGCCATCGCCCTCCCCCACCCTCTCGGAGCTGGAGATCGCCCGTCTTCGGAATCCTGGCGCGCCCTACGTCCAGCAGCAGCCCGACACGGCGCTTGCAGGGTTCGAGCGCACCTGGGTGCAGGCGCTGAGCGACGGCGTGTTGACCAACTCTGCGCCTGCGGCCACGCCCCTCCCACCGGCCCATGCGCCGAAGCTGACGCCGAGGCCCCCCGCGACCGGCTTCGTGCTGGCGCTGTCGCCGGACCCCAGCCTCTACGACGGCGCCTGGGCGGAGAACGCCTGGCTGCAGGAGTGTCCAAAGCCGCTCACATCGGAGGTCTGGGGCGCCAATCTCGCCATCTCTCCGGAGGATGCGGCGGCCCACGGCCTGAGGGACGGCGACGTGGTCCGGCTCAGCTGGGGCGGCGCCTCCGTCGTCGTTCCCGTCCGCATCGCCGCCGGGCAGGCGCAGGGCGCGCTGCACGGCTTCATCGGCGGCGGGCGGCGGCAGGCCGGCCCGATCGGCAGCCGGGCGGGGTGGGACTTCGCCGCCGTCCGCGATCCGGCCAGCCCCTGGCTGACGGAGGTCTCCCTCGAGCGCGCGCCCGGCCATGCGGAGGCCCCGTTCTTCACCGCGATGCGGCGGCTGGACGGCGACGCGCGCACCCTGTCGCCGGAAGTGCAGCTGGCCGCCCTCCCCGGCCTCGCCCACGCGCCGCTGGAGCCGGACTCGAAACCGACCTCGCTGCTGCCGCCGGCCGGCGAATGGGAGCCCTCCTGGGCCATGGTGATCGACGCGGAGCTGTGCACCAGCTGCAACGCCTGCGTGGTCTCCTGCCAATCGGAGAACAACGTGCCGGTGGTCGGCCCGCACGAGGTCGCCCGCGGGCGCGACATGCACTGGCTGCGCATCGACGCTTACGATGTCGGCCACTCCGGCGAGCACCGACCGGCGTTCCAGCCGGTGCCCTGCATGCAGTGCGAGCACGCCCCCTGCGAGCCCGTCTGCCCGGTGGAGGCGTCCGTCCACGACCACGAGGGCCTGAACGACCAGGTCTACAACCGCTGTATCGGCACGCGCTTCTGCGAGTCGAACTGTCCCTACGGCGTGCGGCGGTTCAACTACTACGGCTACAGCCACGACCAGGCCTACGGCAACATGGGCGCGGAGAGCGTCAAGGCGCAGAAGAACCCCGAGGTGACTGTCCGCGCCCGCGGCGTGATGGAGAAGTGCACCTACTGCGTCCAGCGCATCAGCGCCGCCCGCCGCGCCGCCGAGAAGGAGGGGCGCGCGATCGGGGCGCACGAGGTGGTCACCGCCTGCCAGGGCGCCTGCCCCACCCAGGCGATCAGCTTCGGCGACCTGAGGAACCCGGCTTCGGGCCTGGCGGAGCTGCGCAAGCAGCCGCGCCACTACGCCCTGCTGGGCGAGCTCGGGACCCGGCCGCGCACCACCTACTTGGCGAGGCTTCGGAATCCGAACCCGGCGCTGGGGCCTGCGGACGGGGAGGTCACGTCGTGAGCGCTCCTCCCGCCCGCTTGTCCCGCCTCGCCGGCGGCTTCTCTGAACCCTTCCCCCTCGAAGGGGGAAGGGCAGGGATGGGGGTGCGCGCAGGCGGGTTGGGCTTGCCCATAGGAGGCGGCGCCGCCTCCGGTGCGTTTCCGTTTAACGGCGGCGCGCGCACCCCCACCCAACCCTCCCCCTTCGAGGGGGAGGGCCCGGGGATAGCAGGGGTCCCGGGATTAGGGGTCCGCCCATGACCGCCGCCCCCGAGCGCTGGATCGACCCCTCCGTCTGCACGCTGGAGCAGGTGAACAGCCTGATCGCCGAACCGGTGATCGGGCGCGCCCGGTGGCGGCCGGGGCGGTGGCGGGGCTGGTGGATCATGCTGGCCTGCGCCGCGCCCCTGTCGCTCGCCTTCTTCGCCGGCCTGTACTGGGAGCTGGACCAGGGCGTGGGGGTGTTCGGCAACAACTCCACCCTGGTGTGGGGCTTTCCAATCGCCAACTACGTCTGGTGGATCGGCATCGGTAACGCCGGCACCCTGATATCCGCGCTGCTGCTGCTCACCCGCCAGCCCTGGCGCGCCTCGATAAACCGGTTCGCCGAGGCGATGACGCTGTTCAGCGTCTCGATCGCGGGCATCTTTCCGATCATCCACCTGGGCCGGCCGATGTTCTTCTACTGGCTGGCCCCCTACCCCAACGTCATGGGCCTGTGGCCGCAGTGGCGCAGCGCCCTGGTCTGGGATTTCTGGGCGATCCTGTCCTACCTGCTGTTCTCGGTGGTGTTCTGGTACACGGGGGTGATCCCGGACCTGGCCACCCTGCGCGACCGGGCCCGCCTGCCGCTCACACGCAAGCTGTACGGCGTGTTCGCGCTAGGCTTCCGGGGCTCGGCCTGGCAGTGGTCGCTGCACCAGGCCTTTTACAAGACGATGGCCGGGCTGGCGGTGCCGCTGGTCTGCTCGGTGCATTCGATCGTGGGGCTGGACTTCGCCGCCTCGCTGATGCCCGGTTGGCAGGAGAGCATCTTCCCGCCCTACTTCGTGGTGGGCGCCATGTTCTCGGGCTTCGCCATGGTGGTGATCCTGGCGGCGCTGATCCGCAAGGCGCTGAACCTGCTGGCGCTGATCACCGACCAGCATTTCGACGCCATGGGCAAGATCATCGTGGCCGCCGCCTGCGTGATGGGCCTGTCCTACGCCACCGAGTGGTTCATGAGCTGGTACTCCGGCGAGCGGGCGGAGCGCAGCTACATCGCCTACGCCCTGACCGGCCACTACGCCTGGGCCTACGCCTGCATGATGCTGGGCAACGTGGCGCTGCCCCAGGTGCTGTGGTTCCGGCGGGCGCGGGCCAGCCTGCCGGTGCAGATCATAGTTTCGGTCGGCGTACTTATCGGCATGTGGTTCGAGCGCATACTGATCATCTGGAACACGCTGGGCCACGGCTATCTGCCCACCCTGTGGCGGGTATTCTGGCCGACCCTCGTGGACTACGGCGTGATGTTCGGATCGGTCGGCGTCTTCGTCGTCATGTTCCTGCTGTTCGTGCGGCTCATCCCCTCGATCTCCATGTTCGAGATGCGCGAGCTGGCCATGGAGGCGCGCGAGCCATGACCCGCGCCCTGCTCGCCGGTTTCAGCCAGCCCGGACTGCTGATGGACGCGGCGACCGCCGCCCGCGAGGCCGGCGCCCCCGCGCTGGAGGCCTTCACCCCCTACCCCGTCGAGGGCCTGGCCGAGGCGCTGCGCCACCCGCGCACCAACATCCCCTGGTGGATGCTGGCCGGCGGCCTGTTGACCGCCGCGGTCATGTACCTGACCGAGTGGTGGAGCGCGACGCACGGCTACCCCTTCGACCAGGGCGGCCGGCCGCTGAACAGCTGGCCCGCCTTCATGCTGGCCCCGGTGGAGATCGGGGTGCTGGGCGCGGCGGCGACCGGCTTCATCGCCTTCCTGCTGAAGGGCGGGCTGCCGCGGCTGAACCATCCCCTCTTCGAGCACCTGCCCTTCGAGCGCGCGAGCCAGGACCAGTTCCTGCTCGCCGTGCCCGCGCCCGAACCGGGCGACGCCCGCCACGCCGCCCGCCAGCGCCTGTTCGACGGCGGCGCGGTGTGGGTCGAGGAGGTGGAGCTGTGAAGCCGCGCCGCAAATCTCGGATGACCAGCGTCGGCGGGGGCGTGGTTTCGCTCGCCGTCGTCGCCCTGGCTGGCTGCGACCTCACCATGACCAAGCAGCCCAAGTACGGGCCGCAGGTCGCGGCCGCCCTGTTCGCGAACGGCTCGTCCGCCCAGGCGCCGCCCGAGGGTACGGTGGCGCAGAGCCGGCCGGCGGAGATCGCCGCCGCCACAGTCCCCCCGCCGGTCACCCTGGCCCTGCTGGCCCGGGGCCAGGCGCGCTACGAGATCTACTGCAAGCCGTGCCATGGGGTCAGCGGCGACGGCGATGGGACCATCGTGCAGCGCGGCTTCCCGCACCCGCCGTCGTACCAGGACGACCGGGTGCGCACCGCCGCGCCCCAGCACCTGTTCGACGTGATCACCAATGGCTATGGGATCATGTACCCCTATGGCGACCGGGTGGCCCCGGCCGACCGCTGGGCGGTGATCGCCTACATCCGCGCGCTGGAGACCGCCCACGACCAGGGCGCCCCCGACGTGAAGCCGCCGCCTGGCGCCAAGGGCGGCCCGGCATGACCGCCGCGCGCCTGATCCCCGGGGTTGTCGCCCTGCTGAGCCTGCTCTGCTGGGCGCTTGTGACGCTCGGCGCGCCGGCGGCGGGGCTGCAGGGGTGGCTGGTCGGCTTCGTGTTCGTGGCCGGGCTGTCGCTCGGCTCGCTGGCGATCCTGCTGATCCATCGGCTGACCGGCGGCCGCTGGGGCCAGGCGTTCGCGGCCGAGCTGGCGCCGGCGGCGGCCCTGACCCCGCTCCTCTTGGTGTTCGTCCTGCCGGTCCTGCTCGGGCTCGGCCTGATCTATCCCTGGGCGCACGCGCCGCTGGCTGTGGAGGCGCAGGTGCGGCGGCTATTCCTCAATCCGCCCCTGTTCTGGCTGCGCAGCCTAGTCGCCCTGGGCGGTCTTGGCGCCATCGTCCTCACGCTGCCCCGGATCGAGGGTCCGCGCGGCCGGCTCGGCGCGGGGCTGAACCTGGCGTTCTACGGGCTGGCGGCGAGCGTGACAGGGGTGGACTGGGTGCTGTCGACCCTGCCGGGCTTCACCGACTCCGACTTCGGGATGAGCTTCGCCACCCAGCAGCTGATGGCCGGTTTCGCCTTCGCCGGACTGCAGGGGCGCGCCCGCGCCCCCGACGGGGCGTCGGGCGACCTCGGCGGCCTGCTGTTCGCCACCCTGATCGGCCTGACCTACCTGACCTTCATGGACTATCTGGTGGTCTGGTACGGCGACCGTCCGCCGCTGGACGCCTGGTACATGCCGCGCATCGGCGGCGGCTGGCGTGGGCTGGTCTGGGCGTCGCTCGCCTGCGGGGTCGCGGCGGTGGCCCTGCTGACGGGCCGGCGGGCGTTAGGGACGCATCGCGCCCTCTCCCTGGCCAGCGCCTCTGTTCTTCTGGGGCTCTACCTGTTCCAGCTCTGGCAGCTGGCGCCCTCGTTCGGGGCGCAGGTCGTACCGCCCGCGCTGCTGGCGACCCTGGCCATGGGCGGCGCGTGGCTGGCGCTGCTGGGCGGGGCGCCGCGGCTGCAGGCCCGGGTCGGAGGGCTCGCCCATGGCCGCTGAGGACCCGGCCCTGGACGGCGGCGAGGTCGGCGACGGGCTGGAGCCGCCGACCCTGAACGCCCGCGTCCTGGTGTGGATCGCCATCGGCGCGCTGGGCTTCATCGGGCTCGCCCTCGCCCTGCTGGCGGGCTTCTACGCTCTGCTGCTGAAGACCCCAGGCCGCGAGGCCGTCCACCCCTTCCCCCTTCCCCGGCTGGAGACCAACATCGAGCCGCGCAACATGCCCGCCACGCCCGAGCCGGGCCCCGCGCCGCCGGCCCGCAAGACCGCGCCCGTCGAGCCGCCCGCCGCCATGGCCCGGGCGATGCAGACCGTGGCGGCCAAGGGTCCGCACGCCTACGACCCGCTGCCGCCGGCCGGACTGACCGGGACCGCCGCGCCGTGAGGACGGGTTGGAGGCGCCTTGGCGGGGTGTTGGCGCTGGGTTTGAGCGGGGTTCGCGCGCATGCGGAGGTCCCGCCGCAGGCGCTGGCCCAGGTCGGCGTGCATGTGCGCGCGGGCGCCGCCCTGCCCCTGGACTTGGCCTTCGTCGACCAGGATGGCCGGCGGACCACCCTGCGCGCGACGATCGGCGGCCGGCCGGCGGCGCTGATCTTCGAGGACTATCGCTGCGACACCCTGTGCGGCCCGGCCCTGGCCATGGCGGGGCGGGCGATCGCCGACAGCGGGCTGACGCCTGGGCGTCAGGTGGGGCTGGTCGCCATCGGCCTGAACCCGGCCGAGACCCCCGCCGACGCGCGCGCCCTGCGCGACAGCCGGCTCGGAGCCGAGCCCGCAGTGCGGGACGCCGGGCGGTTCCTGACCGGCGCCCCCGCCGCCATCGCCGCGACGACCCGGGCCATGGGGTTCGGCTACGCCCGCGACCCGGCCAGCGGCCAGTACACCCATCCCGTCGCCGCCTTCGTGCTGACGCCGGACGGGCGGCTCTCCCGCGTGCTGTCCGAAGTCAACATGACCGGGCCCGAGCTGCGCGAGGCGGTCGGCGCCGCGGGCCGCGGCGGCCTGGGCGCCGTGATCGACCAGCTGGCCCTGGTCTGCCACGGGATCAGCGTGGCGGCGGGCCGCTACAACGGTGCGGTGGCCCTGGGGCTCAGGCTCGGCGCCCTCGCCACCCTGGCGCTGATGGCCGCCGGCCTGGCCGTCCTGATCCGGCGCGGGAGGCGGGCGTGAACCTGTCCGGCGTGTTCCCGGTGGAGGCGTCGCCCCGCGCGGTCTCCACAGACCACATCTTCTTCGGCCTGGTCGCCATCTCGGCGGCGGTGGTCGCGCTGGTGCTCTCGCTCGTGGTCGGCTTCTCGATCCGCTACCGCAAGGGCTCTCCCGCCCGCCGGGGCGAGCTGCCCGAGATCATGAGCCGCGAGGTGGAGATCGGCTGGACCGCCGCCACCTTCTTCCTGTTCCTGTTCATCTTCTGGTGGGTGGGATCGAGCCAGCTCAGCGGCCTGGACCCGCCCAAGGGCGCGATGGAGATCCACGTCGTCGCCAAGCAGTGGATGTGGAAGATCGAGCACCCCAGCGGCGTGCGCGAGATCGACGCCCTGCACGTGCCGACCGGCGTGCCGGTGCGCCTCGTGATGACCTCCCAGGACGTGATCCACAGTTTCTACGTCCCCGCCTTCCGCATGAAGCAGGACGTGCTGCCCGGCCGCTACACCCAGACCTGGTTCGACGCGACCAAGCCGGGGACCTACCCGCTGGAGTGCGCAGAGTACTGCGGCACGGACCATTCGAGGATGCTGGGCGAGATCGTCGCCATGACCCCGGCCGACTACGGCCGCTGGACCGCCGCCCAGCCCCAGCCGGACGACCTGGCCGCCCAGGGCGCCGTGCTGTTCGCCAGGCTCGGCTGCGGCGGCTGCCATGGGCCGGCGGCCTCCGTCGGCCACGCGCCGGACCTGCATGGCGTGTACGGCTCGCGGGTGCTGCTCGGCGACGGGCGGGTGGTCGCGGCGGACGAGGGCTATCTGCGCGACTCCATCGTCCTGCCCGCCAAGGACGTGGTGGCCGGCTTCCAGCCGATCATGCCGAGCTTCGCCAAGGCGGTGGACGAGGAAGGGCTGGTGAAGCTCGTGGCCTACCTGAAGACTCTCACCACCCGGCCGGAGGGGGGGCGGTGACAGCACGCCCATCGACAGTCGCCACGATGGAGCCTCGTGTCCTCCGCCTCTCCCGGCGGAGGCCGGGACCCAGCTGTTGCGCCCTGTCCGGCAAGCCTTCGCGCTCTGGGCCCCGGCCTTCGCCTGGGTGCTCGGATGGAAAGACGGCCATATGACCGACGCCCCCCTCCAGGGCGGGGTCCCCGCCTCGCCGCGGCCCATGGACCGGCCGCCCGCCGGCCCGGCCCTGTCGCCCGCCCACGGCAGCTTCTGGAGCGAGGGCGCCACGCTGTGGTCGTGGCTGGCCACCGTGGACCACAAGCGGATCGGCGTGCTGTACGCGGTCAGCATCACCGCCTTCTTCTTCCTGGGCGGCGCGGCGGCGGCGCTGATGCGCTTCCACCTGTTCACCCCGCACGGGCTCCTGTTCGGGTCGGACACCTACAACCGGCTGATGACGCTGCACGGCGTGGTGATGGTCTGGTTCTTCCTGGTGCCGTCTATTCCGGCGACGCTCGGCAACTTCCTGCTGCCGCTGATGATCGGCGCCCGGGACCTGGCCTTCCCCAAGCTCAACCTGCTGAGCTGGTACGTGTTCATCGCCGGCGCGGGGTTGACGGTGCTGGCGCTGCTGATGGGCGGCATCGACACGGGCTGGACCTTCTACACCCCCTTCTCGACCCTCTATTCGGACAGCGCCGTCAGCCTGGCCGCGCTCGGCGTGTTCGTGGTCGGCTTCTCCTCGATCCTGACGGGGGTGAACTTCATCGCCTCCGTCCACCTGCTGCGCGCGCCGGGCATGACCTGGTTCCGCCTGCCCCTGTTCGTCTGGGCCATGTACGCCACCAGCCTGGTCATGGTGCTGGCGACGCCGGTGCTGTCCACCAGCATGATCCTGCTGGTGGCCGAGCGGATGTTCGGCATGCCGATCTTCGACGCGCGCTTCGGCGGCGACCCGATCCTGTTCCAGCACCTGTTCTGGTTTTACAGCCACCCGGCGGTCTACATCATGGTGCTGCCGGCCATGGGGGTGATCAGCGAGGTCATCTCGGTGGCGGCGCGCCGGGCGGTGTTCGGCTACGCCTTCATGGTCTACGCCATGATGGCGATCGCCGGGGTCGGCTTCTTCGTCTGGGGACACCACATGTTCGTCTCCGGCCAGAGCCCCTACGCCTCCATCGTCTTCAGCTTCATGAGCTTCGTGGTGGCCGTGCCCTCGGCGATCAAGGTGTTCAACTGGAGCGCCACCCTGTACCGCGGCCAGATCACCTTCGCCGCGCCGATGATCTACGCCCTGGGGTTCCTGGGCCTGTTCACCATCGGCGGCCTGACGGGGCTGATGCTGGCCTCCATCCCCATCGACGTGCACGTGACCGACACCTACTTCGTGGTGGCGCACTTCCACTACATCATGGTCGGCGGGACGGTGTCAGCCTTCTTCGCCGGGCTGCACTACTGGTGGCCAAAGATCACCGGGCGCATGTATCCGGAGGGCTGGGCCAGGTTCGCCGCCCTCCTGATGTTCTTCGGGTTCAACTTCACCTTCTTCCCGCAGTTCATCATGGGCTATCTCGGGATGCCCCGGCGCTACGCCACCTATCCGTCGGAGTTCCAGCTCTACCATGTGCTCTCCTCGTCGGGCGCGCTGATCCTGGCGGGGGCGTATCTGCTGCCGCTGTTCTACCTGGCCTATTCGCTGCGGTTCGGCCCCCTGGCCAGCTCCAACCCTTGGAGCGCCACCGGGCTGGAGTGGCGCACCGCCTCGCCCCCGCCGAAGGAGAACTTCGAGACCATTCCGGTGGTGAAGACCGAGCCGTACCAGTACCACCGCAAGGGCGCGGCCCCCCAGCACGGCCTGTCGCGGCATCGCAGCCAGGACGAGGGCCAGGGCCAGGGCCAGGAAGGCGACGGCGCATGACCCAGGCCTCCCCCGTCCTGCACGAACCCTTCGAATCCGGCGTCCGCCAGCGCGAGGCGACGATCTTCGGCGTCTGGATGTTCCTGGCCAGCGAGCTTCTGCTGTTCGGCGGGATGTTCTTCGCCTTCTACGTCTACAAGCACGACCATGCGGCCGCTTTCGAGGCGGCGGCCAAGCACACCAGCCTTGTCTTCGGCGCCGTCAACACGACGCTGCTGCTCACCTCCAGCTTCACCATGTCGGTCGCCGGCCGGGCGCTGGAGGTGAAGCGGTCCAGGCTCGCGGAACTGTGCATCTGGACGACCCTGGCGCTCGGCTGCGGCTTCCTGGTCACCAAGGGCCTGGAGTACCGGCAGGACCTGCACGAGCACCTGTGGCCCAGCCTGTCGTTCGCCGGCGCCGACCCGGCCGAGCGGGTGTTCTTCGGCTTCTACTGGACCATGACCTTCGTCCACAGCTGCCACCTGACGATCGGGCTGTTCCTGCTCGTCCGGCTGGCCGTGATGGCGCGGTCCGGAACGCTGGAGGCCCATTCGGACTCGGTGGAGACCACCTCCTTGTACTGGCACATCGTCGATGTGATCTGGATCGTGGTCTTCACCACCCTTTACCTGGTGGGCAAATGAGCCGGCGCGCCCGGGCGAAGGGGCCGCAGCTCTACGAGACGGACTCGTCCACCGTGGTGGTCGGGCCGGCCATCGTCTGGGGCGTGCTGCTGGCGTTGCTGGCGCTGAACATCGTCGTCGCCCACCTGCCCTTCGGCAGGGCCAGGACGCCGCTGCACCTGCTGATCGCCTCGGTGCAGGCCAGCCTGATGTTCGGCGTATTCATGCGCCTGAACCGGGCGAGCACGCTGGTGAAGCTGACCGCCGTCGCCGGCCTGCTGTGGCTGTCCTTCCTGTTCATCATCGGCTCGACCGACTACCTGACCCGGCCGCCGATCTCGCCCTAAGGGGCTGAACTCCGCCGCCGCCCGGGAGTTGACGGCCTGAACGGCCCGGGCGGAGCATGGCGCAGACCCTCGACAGCCTGATCGTCGGCGCAGGCCCCGCCGGCCTGACCGCCGCCATCTACCTGGCGCGTTTTCGCCGCCGCATCCTGGTGGCCGACACCGGCGCCAGCCGGGCCAAGTGGATCCCCACCAGCCACAACCTGCCGGCCTTCGCCGAGGGCCTGCATGGCGAGACCCTGCTGGAACGCCTGCAGCAGCAGGCCGCCAACTACGCGGTGGACATCCGCCACGTCCGGGTCGAGGCGCTGAGCCCGGCGGAAGGTGCCATGGCCGCGACCATCGGCGGCGAGATGGTCCTGGCCCACACCGTGATCCTCGCCACCGGGGTGGTGGAGACCGTGCCGGCCATCCCGGGCGCGGTCGAAGCGATCACCCAGGGGCAGATGCGCGTCTGCCCGATCTGCGACGGCTTCGAGGCGCAGGGACGCCGGGTCGCCGTGCTCGGCTCGGGCGACCACGCGGCGGGCGAGGCCCTGTTCCTGCGCACCTGGGCGTCGGAGGTGTCGCTGGTGCTGACCCGTGACGCCCGGCTGAGCGAGGACCGCCTGGACGAGCTTCGGCGGCTGGATGTGCGCATCTTCCACGCGGCGCTTGAGTCCATTTCGCTCGGCGAGGAGGGCGTGACCGCCGTCTGCACCGAGGGCGGCCAGCCGAATCACTTCGACATGATCTACGCGGCGTTCGGCGTCACGCCCCAGGCCCGGCTGGCGCGCGACCTCGGCGCCCGCCTGGACGAGAGCGGCCGACTGGTCACCGACGCGCACATGCAGACCTCGGTGAAGGGCCTTTACGCCGCCGGCGACGTCGTGCGCGGGCTGAACCAGATCAGCGTCGCCGAGGGCGAGGCCGCCATTGCCGCCACCGCCATCCACAACCGCCTCCCCCGCAACCCCGCCTGAAAGGAGACAGACCGATGGCGAAGGAGACCAAGGCCCAGAAGAAGACCGTCGACAGGGTGATGCACGAATTCAAGCACGGGGAGCTGGAAAGCGGCCCCGGCGGCAAGGCCGGCAAGGTAGAGAACCCCAGGCAGGCCGTCGCCATCGCGCTGAGCGAAGCGGGCGTCTCGAACCAGAAGTCGACGGGCGAGAACGCCAGGAGCCGCCGTACGACCAAGGCCAAGGAGGCGAGCGGCCAGACCGCTCAGCAGGTGAAGGAGGGCCGATCCGCCCCCGAGCACAACAAGGCCGAGCTGTACGAGAAGGCCCGCTCGCGCAACATCCCCGGCCGCTCGAAGATGAGCAAGGCCGAGCTGGAGCGCGCGCTGCATCATTGAGCGCGATGATCCAGGCGTGATCTCGAGCCCTCCCCCTCGAAGGGGAGGGTTGGGTGGGAGTGCGCGCGCTGCGTTGGATGAGTGTGGCGCAGGAGGCGGCGCCGCCTCCTATGGGCTTCCACAAACCCCCTGCACTCACCCCCATCCCTGCCCTTCCCCCTTCGAGGGGGAAGGGTTCAGCAGCGGAATACGCGGGTCGAATCCCGAGCTGACCAGCGTGGGCGGGCCCTAGAGCCCCGGCAGCTTGAACTTGCGCTTGGCGGGGGCGCGCTGGATCACCACCGGCTTGTCGCCGGTGAGCGAGGCGACCGTCTTCTGCACCACCGCAGGATCGACGGGGCTGGGGGTGTCGGCGGCCTGCTGCTCGGCGGAGACCTGGGCGTTCTGCGGCTGGCCGCGACGCCAGAACATGACGCGGTCGGCGAAGGGCTTCTCCTTGTGGGAGAGCTCGCCGTACTGGTCGTCCACAACGTAGCGGATCAGCGGGTCGGCCTTGTCCGAGCCGGCCTTGTTGGCCAGCAGCACCTCGCCCTGGCTGCGCTGCACATTCTCGCGCGCGCCGAGCAGGGCCTGGCGAGCCTGGCTCTCGGGCTGCAGCTCCTGCGGGCGGGGCTCGCCCGGCGTCGGGGGACGCAGGGCGTATTCCGGCGGCACCACCAGGGGTGCCTTCGTCACCACGCGGAACTCGTCCGGCGCGAGCTTGTTGTTGCCGAGCGCGCCGCTGACGGTGCTGCAGCCCGAAAGCGCGCCGCCGACCAGAACGCTCGCCAGGAGCGCCGTACCGGCGCGCTCGCAGCGATAGGACCTCATCACGTCACTCCGTGGCCGGCTCCGGCCAATCTCGTGGGCGATACATCAACGAGCGCGTCGCCGCAAAGCGCCGCTCGCCGCACCGTTCACGCCTTGTCCGATTTGGGGGCGAACAGGTTGTCGAGCAGCAGCAGGATCACCCCCACGGTGATGCAGCTGTCCGCGACGTTGAAGATCCAGGGGAAGAAGCCGACGCCGGAGACGTCGATGAAATCGACCACGGCGCCGAATCGCACCCGGTCCACCGCGTTGCCGATCGCCCCGCCCATGATCAGGCCGATCGCGAGCGCCGGCAGCGTTCGCGAGGCGCGCCGCACCCACACCGCCAGCGCGATCGCAACCCCGATGGAGAAGACGAATAGGCCCCAGCGCGCCACGTCGAACTGCGCCAGCAGGCCGAAGCTGAAGCCCCGGTTCCAGACCAGGTTCAGGTTCAGCACCGGCAGCACCCGCACCAGCCCGCGGTCCGGCAGGCGCACGCCGTACAGCACCCAGGCCTTGGACAGCTGGTCCAGCACGACGGCGGCCACGCCCACGCCGTAGGCGAGCCAGGCGCAGCGGGTCAGGGGGCGGGAGGCTGAAATGGCCGTCACGCTCCGCCCTCGATCTCCGCCACCGCCGCGTCGCACCGGAGGCACAGCATCTTCGGCGCCTTCACCTCCGGCAGGATGCGCCAGCAGCGGGCGCACTTCTCCCCCTCGGCGGGATGGACATGCACCTGCACGCCGGCGCCCGTGGGCGTGTCGATCCCGGCGGCCTCGGGCCAGCGGTCAATCGCGGCCTGGCTGGTGCGGAACACCTCCGCCGCGTCCAGGCCCTCGAAGGCGGCGATGTCCTGGGCCCGGGCGAGGTGGACCTGCGGGGCGGCCTCCAGCGCCGCGCCGATGCGCTTCTCGCGCCGCTCGACCTCGAGCGCGCCGGTGACGACCTCCAGCACCTGCTCGACCTGCGCCCAGCGCTGGGCCTCCAGCTCGTTGCGCCAGGCCTCGGGCGTCTGCGGCATCACCCGCAGGCAGTTGGAGCCGGCGTCGGGATAGCGGGTGGTCCAGGCCTCCTCGCAGGTGAAGGGCAGGATGGGCGACAGCCACACCGTCAGCCGCTGGAACACCTCGTGCATCACCGTGCGCGCGGCCCGCCGGCGCAGGGACGAGGGCGCGTCGCAGTACAGGGCGTCCTTGCGGATGTCGAAGTACAGCGCCGACAGCTCCTGCGCCGCGAAGTCCGACACCGGCCGCCACACGTCGTTGAAGCGATAGCCGGCGTAGGCGGCGCGCACCTGGCCGTCCAGCGCCCACAGGCGATGCAGGACGTACCTTTCCAGCGGCGGCATCTGCTCGATGGCCACCCGCTCCGCCTCGTCGAACCCCTGCAGGGCGCCGAGCAGGTAGCGCAGCGTGTTGCGGAACTTGCGGTAACCGTCGGTGGCCGTCTGCAGGATCGCCTTGCCGATCCGCTGGTCCTCCGCATAGTCGACCATCGCGACCCACAGGCGCAGGATCTCCGCCCCGCTCTCGGAGATCACCTTGAGCGGGTCCACGGTGTTGCCCTTGGACTTGCTCATCTTCTCGCCTTGTTCGTCGAGCGTGAAGCCGTGGGTCAGCACCGCGTCGTACGGCGCGCGCCCGCGCGTGCCGCAGGACTCCAGCAGGGACGACTGGAACCAGCCCCGCGCCTGGTCGGAGCCTTCCAGGTACAGGTCCGCCGGCCAGCGCGTGTCGTTGCGCGGCTCCAGCGTGAAGGCGTGGGTCGAGCCGCTGTCGAACCAGACGTCGAGGATGTCCTCGACCTTCTCGTAGTCCTCCGGGTCACGGCCCGGGCCCAGGAACTCGGCGGACGGGCGGGTGAACCAGGCGTCGGCCCCGTCCTGCGCTATGGCGGCGGTGATCCGGGCGTTGACCTCCGGGTCCTTCAGCGGCTCGCCGCTCCTGCGGTCGACGAACATGGCGAGCGGCGTGCCCCACGCCCGCTGGCGCGAGATTAGCCAGTCCGGCCGCCCCTCGACCATGGAGCGGATGCGGGTCTGGCCGGTCTTAGGGTGGAAGGCGGTGGCGTCGATGGCGGCGAGAGCGCGGGTGCGAAGCGTGGTCCCCCCCTCGATCGGCTCATCCATTCTGATGAACCCCGAGTCTTCGCTGGGAAGGAGGGGTTCATCCATGCGGATGAACCACTGGGGGGTGTTCCGGTAGATCACCGGCGCCTTGGAGCGCCAGCTGTGCGGATAGCTGTGCGTCACGCGCGAGCGGGCGAGCAGGTTCCCCGCCTCGATCAGCCTGTTCATCACCTCGCCGTTGGCGGGGCCGAACTTGCCGGCCTTCTTGCCCTCCGTCTCGATCACCTGCAGGCCGCCGAACAGGGCGACGCTGTCGAAGTAGGCGCCGTTGGCGTCCACCGTGTCGGGGATTTCGCGGTGGCCGGCCTTCAGCCAGACCAGGTAGTCTTCCTGGCCGTGGCCCGGCGCGGTGTGGACGAAGCCCGTGCCGGCGTCGTCGGTGACATGCTCGCCCGCCAGCATCGGCACGTCGAAACCGTAGGCCGGGGCGAGCCTGGCCAGGGGGTGCGCGCAGACAACGTCCGCAAGCTCCGCCGCGAGCACCGGCCGCTCCAGCGTCCAGCCCTCGATGGCGGCGGCGGCGAACACCTGCTCGGCCAGGGCGGTCGCCAGCACCAGCCGGTCGCCGGCCTTGGCCCAGGGCTCATAGTCCAGGCCGCCCTTGAGGCTGTCCACGCGGTAGACGGCGTAGCCGATGCCGGGGCCGTAGCTGATCGCCCGGTTGGCCGGGATGGTCCAGGGCGTGGTGGTCCAGATCACCACCGAGGCGCCGGCCAGCGGCGAGGCCCCCAGGGACGGCGTCTCGCGCGCCACCGGGAACTTGACCCAGACGGTGGGCGAGGTGTGCTCGTGGTACTCGATCTCGGCGTCGGCCAGGGCCGTGCGCTCCACCGGGCTCCACATCACCGGCTTGGAGCCGCGGTACAGCTGGCCGGTCATCAGGAACTTGTGGAACTCCGCCACGATCGTCGCTTCGGAGCCGTAGTCCATGGTGGCGTAGCGGCCGTCCCAGTCGCCGAGCACGCCCAGGCGCTTGAACTGCTCGCGCTGCACGCCGATCCACTCGCCCGCGTATTCGCGGCAGCGGGCGCGGAACTCGGCCTTGGAGACCTCGTCCTTGCGGCGGCCCTTGGCGCGGAACTCCTCCTCGATCTTCCACTCGATCGGCAGGCCGTGGCAGTCCCAGCCGGGCACGTAGTCCACATCCTTGCCGAGCGCGAACTGCGAACGGACCACGAAGTCCTTCAAGAGCTTGTTCAGGGCGTGGCCGATGTGGATGGCGCCGTTGGCGTAGGGCGGCCCGTCGTGCAGCACGAACAGGGGCGCGCCCGCATCCTGGCGGGCCTTGCGCATGGCGCCGTACAGGTCCTGCGCCTGCCACTCGCCGAGGATGCGCGGCTCCAGCTTGGGCAGGCCCGCCCGCATGGGGAAGCCGGTCTCGGGCAGGAAGACGGTGTCGCGGTAGTCCCGCGCGGGGGTGCTCAGATCGTCGGCCATGGGGCGCGTTCACATTTCGCCGCGCCATGAGGCCAGCCGGACGCCGCCCCCGCGCCACGACGGCTTCAAGGTCGGCCCTTATGAAGGGGAAGTCAGCCCCGCCGCAAGCGTTCCGCTCGCTGCCGCCGGCCGAGCAGGAAGGCCGCCACGCCGCTGGCCGTGGCCGCCGTCAGCGCCACCCCCGCGCCGCCCAGCGCGGCGATGGCGAACAGCTTGACCCGATGCGCCCGGTCGTAGGCGGCGGTCGCCGCCCGCATCACCGCCGGGGAGGCCTGGGTGTCCGTTTCGTGGCCGAACGATGCAGAAAGCGACATCTGGTCCTCCAACCTGGACATCGAACGTATGAACTCCGAACCTTGTTGCGCGGCGCATTGACGCTTACGCCCGCGGGCCTGCGCCGGTATTGACGCCGCGCATGACCGATGACCCCATCCAGATCATCGCCCGCGGCCCCCGCGCCCTGGCCGAGGCCGCCGCCGCCGCGATCGACGCCGACCCGCTGCTGGAGGGCGCCACCTACTCCCTCCTGGAGGAGGACGAGGATCGCGGCGTCTGGCGCATCGACGCCTTCCCCACCGAAGCGCCGGAGGCGGATCGCCTGCGCGAGGTGCTGGCCGGCCACGACGGACTGTCCGTGGAGACAGAGGTGCTGGCCGATGCGGACTGGCTGGCGATGGCGCTCTCGGGCCTGCCGCCGGTGCGGGCCGGCCGCTTCTTCGTCTACGGCGCGCACGACATGGGCCGGCGGCCGGTCAACACGGTGAACCTGCGCATCGAGGCGGGGGCCGCCTTCGGCACCGGCCATCATGGCACCACGGTGGGCTGCCTGTTCGCCTACGACGCCCTGCTGAAGCGGGCGCGCTTCCGCAAGGTGCTGGACGTCGGCGCCGGCACCGGCGTGCTGGCGATCGCCGCGGCTAGGACGGGCTCGGCTCTGGCGCTCGGCACCGACATCGACCCGGTGTCCGTCCGCATCGGGCGGGAGAACGCCGCGCTGAACCAGGTGCGCGCCCGCTTCGTCCACGCCAACGGCCTGAACCATCGGCTGGTCAGCGAAGGCGCCCCCTACGACCTGGTGTTCGCCAACATCCTGGCCCGGCCGCTGGTGTGGCTGTCCTCGGATATCCGCGGCGCGCTGAAGCCCGGCGGCCTGGCCATCCTGTCGGGGCTGCTGCGCAGTCAGGAGCGCTTCGTGCGCGCCGCCTACCTCGCCCGCGGCTTCCGCCTGGTGCGCCGCTACCACCGCGACGCCTGGGCCACGCTGGTGCTGCGGCGGTGAGCTGACAGATGTCCTTCCCCGCGCCTCACGGCGCGGGGAAGGACAAGATGCTCACCCCTGCGCCGGCTCGATCAGGTCGTACGGCACGGTGCGGCGGTCGTTCAGGGGAACCCGCAGCGCGCGGTCCAGCGGCGGGAAAGCGCGCTGGGGGCAGTCGGCGCGTTCGCAGATGCGGCAGCTGACGCCGATCCGCGCCGCCGGCCCTTCCAGATCCAGGCCCGAGGCGTAGACCACCTGGTCGGCGTGGCGGATTTCGCAGCCGAGCCCCAAGGCGTAGCGGCGGTTCGGCGTCAGGTAGTCGCCCGAGCGCTTCACCTCGCTCCGCGCCATGCAGAGGTAGCGCACGCCGTCCGGCGTCTCGGCGATCTGGGTCAGCACCTCGCCCGGACGGCCGAACGCCTCATGCACGTTCCACAGGGGGCAGCCGCCGCCGAAGCGGGCGAACTGGAGCCTCGTGGCGCTGTGCCGCTTGGTGATGTTCCCCGCCATGTCGATCCGCACGAAATAGAACGGCACCCCCTTGAACCCCGGCCGCTGCAGGGTGGAGAGCCGGTGGCACACCTGCTCGAAACTCGCGCCGAAGCGCGTCTGCAGCATCTCCACGTCGTGGCGCAGCTCGCTCGCCGCCTCCAGGAACATGGCGTAGGGCAGCACCAGCGCCCCGGCGGCGTAGTTGCCGAGGCCGATGCGGCAGACGTCCCGGGCGGCGGCGCTGCGGAAGCGGCCGCGCTCCAGCTCCTGTTCGATCAGGTCGTGGAATTCCAGCAGGGCCAGCTGGTGCGCCAGCTGGAAGGTGCGGGTGGGCGTGGGCTGGGAGCCGTCGACATACAGCCGCCGGGTGGCCGGCTCGTAGCGGCGCAGCGTCCCGCTTCCCCCCGGCGTGCGGACCACCGTGATGGCGTGCAGGGCGAGCAGCGCCTGGGTCAGCGCCGCTTCGGGCGTCGTCGCCTTGCCGATCAGGATGTGGGAGGCCAGCGCCTCCGCTGCAGTGTCCAGCTCGTCGAGGTAGTTGTCCTTGTAGTGGAAGAAGTCGCGCACCTCCTCGTAGGGCAGGCTGGCGCTGATGGCGCCGGTCTCGTCCAGGGCGATGGTCTCGTCCATGGCCTTGAAGCGCTCGTCCAGGCGGCGGAAGGCGCGATGCAGGGCCAGGAACTGGCGCGCCAGGGCGGGCGAGCCGCTGGCCGCCTGCTTGATCTCCGCGGCGGAGGGCGGATCGCCATATGCGGCGGCGTCGACGGTCGCCTCCCGAAGGTCCGCCGCCAGCCGGCCCTCGTCGCCGACGTCGAAGGCCCCGGCGTCCACCTGGAACACCTGGGTCAGGGCGATCAGCACCCGGGCGGTCACCGGCCGCTGGTTGGTCTCAATCTGGGAGAGGTAGCTCGGCGACAGGCCCAGCCGGCTGGCGCAGCCCTCCAGCGTCCAGCCCCGGCCCTCGCGCAGCCGGCGCAGGCGCGCCCCGACGAACAGTTTTTCCGCCATCGCAGATTCGCAACCCGAAACTTAGCGATGCGTAGCCTTACGCAAATTGGCACGTTTTGCGAAGCCTGCGAGCGGGGATGGCGCTAGACATCGCCGCAACACCATCGCCACGCCCGCCGCCTTCGGGCCTGTCCCGAGGCAAGGCGGAGCCCGGCGTGCTTGCCCAGAGTGGACCAGAGCGTTGCAGCATATCCTCGAAGAACTGGAGCGGCGGCGCGAACAGGCCCGCCAGGGCGGCGGCGCCAAACGGATCGCCAGCCAGCACGCCAAGGGCAAGCTGACCGCTCGCGAGCGCATCGACCTGCTGCTCGACGAAGGCTCGTTCGAGGAGTTCGACATGTTCGTCGAACACCGCGCCACCGAGTTCGGCATGGCCGACAACCGCATCCCGGGCGACGGGGTGGTGACCGGCTGGGGTACGGTCAACGGGCGGGTGGTCTACGTCTTCTCCAAGGACTTCACCGTGTTCGGCGGCTCGCTGTCGGGCGCCCATGCGGAGAAGATCGTCAAGCTGAACGCCCAGGCCCAGAAGGTCGGCGCGCCGGTCATCGGCCTGTACGACGCGGGCGGGGCGCGCATCCAGGAAGGCGTAGAGTCTCTCGCGGGTTACGCCGATATCTTCCTGCAGAACGTGTTGGCTTCGGGCGTGATCCCGCAGATCAGCGTGATCATGGGCCCCTGCGCCGGGGGCGACGTGTACAGCCCCGCCATGACCGACTTCATCTTCATGGTGAAGGACACCAGCTACATGTTCGTCACCGGGCCGGACGTGGTGAAGACGGTCACCAACGAGGTGGTCACGGCGGAGGAGCTGGGCGGCGCGCGGGTGCACGCGGCCAAGTCCGGCGTGGCCGACGGCGCCTTCGAGAACGACCTGGAGGCGCTGACCCAGGTCCGCCGGCTGGTGGACTTCCTGCCGCTCTCCAACCGCGAGAAGCCGCCCCACCGCGAGAGCTACGACGACCCCGACCGGGCCGAGCCCTCGCTCGACACCCTGGTGCCGGCCAACCCGAACAAGCCCTACGACATGAAGGAGCTGATCCTCAAGGTCGTCGACGAGGCGGATTTCTTCGAAGTTTCACCGGATTACGCCAAGAACATCGTCATCGGCTTCGGGCGCATGGACGGCGACACGGTGGGCTTCGTGGCGAACCAGCCGCTGTCTCTGGCCGGGGTGCTGGACATCGATTCCTCGCGCAAGGCGGCGCGGTTCGTGCGCTTCTGCGACGCCTTCTCCATCCCGATCGTCACCTTCGTGGACGTGCCGGGCTTCATGCCGGGCACCAAGCAGGAGTACGGCGGCCTGATCAAGCACGGGGCCAAGCTGCTGTTCGCCTATGCCGAGGCGACCGTGCCCAAGATCACCGTCATCACCCGCAAGGCCTATGGCGGCGCCTACGACGTGATGAGCTCAAAGCACCTGCGGGGCGATTTCAACTACGCCTGGCCCACCGCCGAGATCGCGGTGATGGGCGCCAAGGGGGCGGTGGAGATCATCTTCCGCGCCGAGGCCAAGGACCCGGAGAAGCTCGCCGCCCGGGAGGCGGAGTACAAGGCCCGCTTCGCCAACCCCTTCGTGGCGGCCCAGCTGGGCTACATCGACGACGTGATCATGCCCCACGGCACGCGGCGGCGCATCGTGCGGGCGCTGAAGAGCCTGAAGAGCAAACAGCTCTCGAACCCGTACAAGAAGCACGACAACATCCCGCTGTGAGGCCGTCCGCCGCCATCGCCTCCTCTCCCCTCGCGGGAGAGGAAGGGGCCCGCGATGCGCAGCATCGTGGGAAGGTGAGGGGCCGCGCCGCCCTCTCAACCGTCTCCCGCACGTCGACCCCTCACCCTTCCCATGCTGGCGCATGGGCCCCTTCCCTCTCCCGCAAGGGGAGAGGGGGCTAAGGACGACCATGTTCTCCAAAATCCTCATCGCCAACCGCGGCGAGATCGCGGTCCGCATCATCAAGACCTGCCGCCGGATGGGCATTAAGACGGTGGTGGTCTACTCGGAGGCCGACGCCGACAGCCTGGCGGTCGAGATGGCCGACGAGAGCGTGTTCCTGGGGCCGCCGCCGGCCGCCCAGTCCTACCTTCTGGCCGACAAGATCATCCAGGCCTGCAAGGACACGGGGGCGCAGGCCGTGCACCCCGGCTTCGGCTTCCTGTCCGAGAAGGCGGAGTTCGCCCAGGCCTGCAAGGACGCCGGGATCACCTTCATCGGCCCGAACGCCGAGGCGATCGCCGCCATGGGCGACAAAATCGAATCCAAGAAGTTCGCCGCCAGGGCCGGCGTCTCCTGCGTGCCCGGCCACATCGGCGAGATCGAGGACACCGCCCACGCCATCCGCATCTCCGAAGAGATCGGCTTCCCGGTGATGATCAAGGCCTCCGCCGGCGGCGGCGGCAAGGGCATCCGCGTCGCCTATTCCAAGGCCGAGGTCGAGGAAGGCTTCCCCGCCGTGCGGGCCGAGGCCAAGGGCGCCTTCGGCGACGACCGCATCTTCATCGAGAAGTTCATCACCTCGCCCCGCCACATCGAGATCCAGGTGCTGGGCGACAAGCACGGCCATGTCGTGCACCTGTTCGAGCGGGAATGCTCGATCCAGCGCCGCAACCAGAAGGTCATCGAGGAGGCCCCCTCCCCGCTGCTGGACGCCGAGACCCGCGCGGCCATGGGCGCCCAGGCCGTCGCCCTGGCCCAGGCCGTGGGCTACGACAGCGCCGGCACGGTGGAGTTCGTCGCCGGCCAGGATAAGTCCTTCTACTTTCTGGAGATGAACACCCGTCTTCAGGTGGAGCATCCGGTCACCGAGCTGATCACCGGCCTCGACCTGGTGGAGCAGATGATCCGGGTGGCGGCGGGCGAGCCCCTCGCCTTCGGCCAGGACGACCTGAAGATCCAAGGCTGGGCGATCGAGAGCCGCCTGTACGCCGAAGACCCCTACCGCAACTTCCTGCCCTCCATCGGCCGGCTGGTCCGCTACCAGCCGCCGGCCGAAGGCGAGCACGCCGGCTGCACGGTGCGCAACGACAGCGGCGTGCGGGAGGGGGACGAGATCTCGATGTTCTACGACCCCATGATCGCCAAGATGTGCACCTGGGGCGCCACGCGGGACGAGGCCGTCGACGGCATGGCCCGGGCGCTGGAGGACCTGGAGATCGAGGGCCTGGGCCACAACGCGCCCTTCCTCTCGGCGGTGATGGACCAGGGCCGCTTCCGCTCCGGCGCCCTGTCCACCAGCTACATCAAGGACGAGTTCCCCGACGGCTTCGACGGGCTGCAGCCCGGCCCCGACCAGCTGGACATCATGACGGCGGCGGCCTGCTGGATGCACCGGCTGTCCGTGGTCCGCGCCCGGCAGAACGGCGGCAAAATGTTCGGCGCGCCCATGCGGACGGAGTTCGCCGTGGTGATCGGCGAGCACAAGCGGGCGGTGAAGCTGTCAGGGGCGGCCCTGTCCCTGGACATCGCGCTCACCGCCGAGGACCGCCGGCTGGGCCTGGAGAGCGTCGACTGGCGGCCCGGCAAGCGGCTGTTCAAGGGGGTCCTGGACGGCCGCGCCTTCAGCGTCGAGGTGCGCCAGGCGGCGGAGGGCTTCGTGATTCGCCACCGCGCCGCCCGGGCCAAGGTGCTGGTGCTCACCCCCCTGTCGGCGGAGCTGCACGAGCGGTTGCCGAAGAAGGCGGCGGCCGACACCTCCAAACTGATCGTGTCGCCCATGCCCGGCCTGGTGGTCAGCATGGACGTGGCCGTGGGCCGCGAGGTGAAGGCGGGCGAGGCCGTCTGCGTCATCGAGGCGATGAAGATGCAGAACCTGATCAAGGCCGAGCGCGACGGCGTGGTGAAAGCGGTCGGCGCCAAGGCCGGCGACAGCGTCGCCGCCGACGAGGTGCTGGTCGAGTTCGCGTGAAACTCGACCTTCGCCCCCATGGATTAAGCGTACCCCTCCCCGCGAAGGGGGAGGGGCAGGGGTGGGGGTGCGCGCGCCGCCGAAGAAGCGGATGGCGCTTGAGGCGGCGCCGCCTCATGCACTCTTCCCCAATTCGCCTGCACTCACCCCCATCCCTGCCCTTCCCCCTTCGAGGGGGAAGGGTTCAGTGACCCTGGAGACAGACCCATGCAGCTCTCTTCCTCAATCAGCGCGGTGATCACCGGCGGGGCCTCGGGCCTTGGCGAAGGCACGGCGCGCGCGCTGGCGGCCTATGGCGTGAAGGTCGCCATCTTCGACATGAACGCCGAGCGCGGCGAGCAGGTCGCCACCGAGATCGGCGGGGTGTTCTGCAAGGTCGACGTGACCAGCGACGCCGAGGTCGACGCCGGCTTCGCCAGGGCGCGCCAGGCCCACGGCCAGGAGCGCATCCTGGTCAACTGCGCCGGCATCGCCACGGGGGCCAAGACCATCGGCCGCAAGAAGGAGACCGGCGAGATCACCACCTTCCCCCAGGAGCTGTTCGAGCGGACGATCCGCATCAACCTGTTCGGCTCGTTCCGCTGCCTGACCCATTCGGCCAAGGGGATGGTGACGCTGGAGCCGCTGGAGGACGGCGAGCGCGGGGCGATCATCAACACCGCCTCGGTGGCGGCGGAGGACGGCCAGATCGGCCAGGCAGCCTATTCGGCCTCCAAGGGCGGCGTTCTGGCCATGGCCCTGCCGATCGCCCGCGACCTGATGAACGACGGCGTGCGGGTCAACACCATCCTGCCCGGCATCTTCCAGACGCCGATGATGGCCGGCCTGCCCCAGAACGTGCAGGAGAGCCTGGCCGCCAACATCCCCTTCCCCAAGCGCCTGGGCACGCCCGCCGACTACGCCCGCACCGCCGTGGACATCCTGGAGAACGTCTATCTGAACGCCGCCGCCATCCGTCTCGACGGCGCGATCCGTCTGGCGCCGCGCTAGACCTCAGGCTCCAACCGGCTGGGGGAGCATGGCCGCGGCGGCCGCGGCTTTCCTGGCCGGCTGCGGCCCCGGCAGGTCCGGGGTGACCAGCTTGGTCGCCACCATGGTGAACAGCACCCAGCCGATCGCGTTGTAGAAGACGATCGAGGTTTCGGTCAGGTTCGCCACGGTGAAGGTCGTCACGAACGGCAGCGCCAGATAGGCGTCCGACCGGCGGTAGGTGGCCGCCAGGGTGAACACCCAGGTGACCGCCAGCATGATGGCGGCGGTCCACACGGCATAGTCCCCCATGCCCAGCCACAGGTCCACCCAGCCGTTGTGGGCGTAGGTCGGGCGCGCGCCGTACTGCTTCACCACCCAGTAGACCGGGCCCCAGCCGCTCTGGTCGGTCCATACCGCGCCATAGCCGAAGCCGGTGTGCGGGCGGGTGGCGACCTGGCGCATCACCGCGTCCCAAATGTGGGTGCGCCCGGTCAGGGTGGCGTCCTTGCCGAGCACGGAGAGCAGGGACTGCGGCGAGAAGATCGCCACGAAGGCGATCAGCCCGACGCCGACCACCCCGCAGAAGGTGGCGAGCACGGCCATCGCAGGCCCCCGCCGCACCGCCCAGGCGAAGGCGAAGGCCAGGCAGCCGACGAAGCACACCACCAGCGAGGTCTTGGAGGTGGACAGGGCCAGCAGCCCCGCCGCCAGCACCGCCGCCCCCGCCCACCACCAGCGCCTGGGCCGGTCCAGCAGGAAGGCCGAGGCGCAGAAGATGATGGCGTGGGCTGTGGTGGCGCCCAGCCCGTTCTTCTCGACGAACAGACCGCTCCAGGCGCCGGGGAACACCTCGTGCATCCGCCCGAAGCTCGGCACGAAAGCGGCCGTGACGAAGCTGCCGACGCAGATCATCGCGAAGGTGAAGGCCAGGAGGCGCGTCAGCTCGGTCCAGCTCGTCCGCGCCGCCACCATCACCCCGCACAGGGTGCAGAACATCAGCGCCACGGCGCGACGGGTGGTGGTGGCCGGGTCGATCGACCAGTAGTGCGAGGCGAAAGCGAAGCCGACAAGCACCCACAAGAGGGGCGTGCGGACGATCGCGACGAAGGCGTCGCGGGGAGCGAAGCCCACCAGCGCCAGGCCGGCCAGATAGGCCGGATAGTAGAGGGTGCGGATCAGGTTGCTGTCCGCCGCCTCCACCGTGGCGCCGGTGAACGGCTTCATCCACGCTTCGCTGAAGATGAACACGATGAACAGGCACAGGGCGAAGCTCAGGCGCGCCCGCGCCGTCGCGCCGAACAGGGGCGATGCGGCGCTCACCGGCGCAGGACGGGACCGGCGGCGGCGGCGATCTCCTGGCCGGGCGCTTCCCCCCCGCTGAAGACGGCGGCGGTCAGCGGGCGCAGATAGGCGGCGCCGTGCGTGGAGAGGTGGTCGAAGTCGTAGTAGAGCGGATAGCCGTCCTTCACGATCCGGCATGCGCCCGCCGGGCAGAGCTGGGCGGCCGGATCGATCACGTGCACGCCGTAGGCCTTGGCCAGGCGCTCGATCGTGGCGCGGGCGAAGCCCTGGCGGCGGTCGTACTGGGCGCGGGTGGCGGCGATCACGGCGGTCTGGCGGTACAGCTGCTCGCGCGCCAGGGTCTCGGGCACGGGGCGGTAGGCCTCGGGCACGGGGAGCACGACCCAGACATTGCGCCCCTCGCGCCGCAGCCGGCTGAAGCTCGCCTCCAGCCCCTCAGCGAACAGGGCGTGGTTGCCGGCCCCGGAGGTCGCCGCCGACAGCGGCTCGCCGGCCCGGCGCAGCCGCACGGGCGGCGAGGGCTGGTAGATCAGATGGCCCTCGGCGTAGCCGCCCCAGCGGCCGGCGATCACCACGTTGCGGATATCCTGGCGCTCGATCAGCCGTAGCGCCGCATCGGCCAGGGCGGGGCAGCCGTTGTCCTCGTGCTCGTGCACCTCGATCCCGGGCATGGGGGGGCAGCTGCCGTGGGTGGCGTCGACGCCGGCGATCCGGTGCGCCCTCGCCTCCGCGTCGAAGGCGGACATCATGGCGTCGGCGTGGCTGTCGCCCCAGACGATCAGGGTCGGCTTGCGCCCGTCGTCCACGCCGATGCGGCAGTAGCGGCCGGCGTCCAGGTCGGCGGCGGTGAGGCCGAAGCAGTGGTCGCGGTAGCGGTTGTGGTCGTCGACCCCGGCGGCGTACTGCGCCACCTGGTGCGGCAGGCGCTGGGGCAGGCCCTTGGCCACGGCCACGGCGGCGCCGAACACCCCGAACGCCGCCCCCGCCGCGGCGCAGGCGCCGAACAGGGCCGGGCGGCTCGCCAGCAGGGCCTTGCGGCGGAACGGCCGCTCGACGAAGCGCCAGGACAGGGTGGCCAGCCCCACGCCCAGGGCGACCACGACGGCCCGCAGCAGCGGACCGGGCTCGCTGAGCAGGAAGTAATGGGCGAACACCAGCAGCGGCCAGTGCCACAGGTACAGCGAGTAGGAGATCAGGCCGACGAACACCAGCGGACGCGCCTGCAGCAGGCGCTGGGCCGCCGTCGCGGACCCCTCCGCCTCCCCCGCCCAGATCAGCAGGGCCGCGCCCAGGCAGGGCGCCAGCGCGTTCAGCCCCGGGAAGGCGGCGTTCGCGGGCATGAGGAAGGCCGGCCCCAGGATCAGGGCCAGGCCCAACACGCCCGCCCCCTCCCGCGCGCCGCGATGACGGGCGGCGGGTGCGGCGCCCAGGGCCAGCAGGGAACCGGTGAGCAGCTCCCACGCCCGGTCGAACGGCAGGTAGAAGGCGGCGCGCGGCGAGGCGCCCACCTGCCACAGGCTGAGCACGAACGAGGCCGCCCACAGCGCGCCGACCAGGGCGATCAGCCGTCCGCGGCGGTCGCCGAACGCCCGCGCCGCCGCCCACAGCAGCAGCGGGAAGACGATGTAGAACTGCTCCTCCACCGCCAGCGACCAGGTATGCAGCAGGGGCGTGGCCTGGGCGTCCAGGTCGAAATAGCCGGTGTGGGTGAAGAAGAAGACGTTGGACAGCGACAACGTCGCCGCCGCGGCGCTCTCGCCGAACATCTTCAGGTCGTACGGCAGGAACAGGCAGGCGCCGACGGCCGTGCCCGCCATCATGGCGAACAGCGCCGGCAGGATGCGCCGCGCCCGTCGCTCGTAGAAGCCGACGAGGCTGAACCGCCCCTGGGCAAGGTCGCCATACAGGTGCGAGGTGATCAGGTAGCCGGAGATGACGAAGAACACGTCCACCCCGACGAAGCCGCCCGGCACGATGGGAAGCCCCGCGTGGAACAGCACCACGGTCCCGACGGCGATGGCCCTCAGTCCGTCGATATCGGGGCGATACCTGGCCAACTCGGCGCTCCGCTCAACCTCAGCGCGTGCACCTTAGAGCCTACCCATTGACGCAAGCTTCACGACGGCGACGAAGGCGTCTGGACGGCCGATGCGGGCCGTGATCAGGGACGACATGGCCGATCCCGACATCGCGGCGCTGGACGAGGCGGACGCCGCCGCCGAGCTGGAGCGCCTGGCGCGCGAGATCGCCGACCACGACCGCCGCTACTACGCCGAGCAGACCCCGACCGTCAGCGACGCGGAGTACGATACGCTGAAGCGGCGCAACGCCGCCCTGGAGGCGCGCTTCCCCCAGCTGGTGCGGCCGGACTCCCCGTCCCTGCGGGTCGGCGCGCCGCCGTCGGCCAGCTTTGCGCCGGTGCGCCACGGGGTGCCCATGCTGTCGCTCGACAACGCCTTTTCCGCAGAGGACGTGTCGGACTTCGTCGGCCGCGTGCGGCGTTTCCTGCGGCTCGATCCGGCCGGGCCGATCGCCTTCACGGTTGAGCCCAAGGTGGACGGCCTGTCGGCCAGCCTCCGCTACGAGAAGGGCGTACTGGTGCGCGGCGCCACCCGCGGCGACGGCCGCACGGGCGAGGATGTCACCGTCAACCTGCGCACCCTGAAGGACATCCCCGAGCGGCTGAAGGGCTCAGGCTGGCCCGACGTGATCGAAATCCGTGGCGAGGTCTACATCGGCCACGAGGCCTTCACCGCCATGAACGCGGCGGCGGAGGCGGCGGGCGGGCGGCCCTACGCCAATCCCCGCAACGCCGCTTCGGGCTCGCTCCGCCAGATCGACCCGGCCGTCACCGCCGCGCGCCCCCTGCGCTTCCTCGCCTACACCTGGGGCGAGACCAGCGCCCGGTTCGCCGACACCCAGTGGGCGGCGCTGGAAAAGCTCGCCGCCTGGGGTTTCCAGGTCAGCCCCCTGTCCCGCCACGTGGAGGGCGAGGCGGCGTTGGAGGCCCGCTACCGCGAGCTGGAGACCGAACGCCCGCGCCTGGGCTTCGACATCGACGGGGTGGTCTACAAGATCGACCGGCTGGACTGGCAGGAACGGCTGGGCTTCGTCGGCCGGCTGCCGCGCTGGGCCATAGCCCACAAGTTCCCGCCGGAGCAGGCGCGCACCCTGGTCAACGACATCGAAATCCAGGTGGGCCGTACCGGCGCGCTGACCCCGGTCGCCAAGCTGGCGCCCATCAATGTGGGCGGCGTGGTGGTCAAAAACGCCACCCTGCACAACGCCGACGAGATCGCCCGCAAGGACATCCGCCTCGGCGACATGGTGGTGATCCAGCGCGCCGGCGACGTGATCCCCCAGGTGGTGGAGGTGGTGCTGAGCGAGCGCCCCGACCCGCCGCCCCCGCCCTACGTCTTCCCTGAACTCTGCCCCTGCCCGCTGAAGACCCCGATCGCGCGCGAGACCACCGCCGGCGGGGCGGAGACGGTGGTGCGGCGCTGCACCGGCGAGCTGGCCTGCCCGTTCCAGCGGCTGGAGCACCTGAAACTGTTCGTCTCGCGCAAGGCCTTCGACATCGAGGGCCTGGGCGAGCGCCAGCTGGCGGCCTTCTACGACGAGGGCTGGGTCTGCGAACCGGCCGACATTTTCAAGCTGGCGAAGAACGAGCCGCGGCTCGCCGTGCTGCGCGAGCGGGAAGGCTATGGCGAGACCTCGGTCGGCAATCTGGTGCGTGCGATCGAGGCGCGTCGGACCATCGCCCTGGCCCGATTCATCTTTGCGCTGGGCGTCCGCCATGTGGGCGAGACCACGGCGGTGACGCTGGCGCGCGGCTATGGATCGGCCGACGCCTTCCTGAAGGCCATGGACGAGCTGGCGAGCGGGGACGAGGCGGCGGCCGAGGAGCTGGACGCCATGGACCAGATCGGATCGGCGGTGGTGGAGGCGGCGCGGGACTACTTCGCCGAGGCGCACAACCGCACACGGGTCCAGAACCTGGTCGCCGAGCTGACGATCGAGGACGCGGAACGGCCCGCCACCGACACGGCCGTGGCCGGCAAGACCATCGTCTTCACGGGGTCTCTGGAGGCCCTCACCCGCGATGAGGCCAAGGCCCAGGCCGAGCGGCTCGGCGCCAAGGTGGCGGGCTCGGTGTCCAAGAAGACCGACATCGTGGTCGCCGGCCCCGGCGCCGGCTCCAAGCTGAAGACCGCGGAGGCCCTCGGCATCCAGGTGCTGACCGAGCAGGAGTGGCTGACGCTTGCGAAAGGCGGTTGACCTATGCCGCCCCACGCGCTCCTGAACGGGAGCACCGCTCGCACGTTGCAGCGGTGACAATAATGGGAGGTGTTACGTGCTGAAGACCGCCTTGATCGTCGCCGCGGCCAGCCTTTCGACCGCTGCAGCCGCCCTGGCCTCGCCGGCCGACGGCCTGTGGCGGTCGCCGACCGCCCACGGCGGCATCCAGATCTATGACTGCGGCGCCGACATCTGCGGCCGGGTCGAGGATGGCGACGACATCCGCACCAACCCCGACGTTCGCGACGTGAAGAACAAGAACCCCTCGCTCCAGAGCCGCAAGCTGAAGGGCGCGGTGATCATGACCGGCTTCCACGGCGGCCCCACCGAGTGGACCGGCGGACAGGTGTACGATCCGCAGAGCGGCAACACCTACCACGGCACGGTGACGCTGGTGGACGCCAACACCATGCACCTGAAGGGCTGCATCATGGGCCCCCTCTGCCGCACCCAGACCTGGACCCGCGGCCAGTAAGGTAATGTGAGGCGAGGTGACGGACCGGCCCGGGTTGGGTTATCCTTCCGGCATGACCCAGCCTGAGCGGTCCATCTTCGACGAGTTCGACGAGATCGATCCCGACGCCGACGCCCGCCGGCTGGCGGAGGCCGAGGCGGATATCGCGGCCGGTCGCCTTGTCCCGCACGAGCGCGTGCGCGAATGGCTGTTATCCTGGGGCAAGCCCGACGAACTACCGTGTCCTAGATGGGACGACTGAGCTGGACGCCAGCAGCTCTGGCTGACGTCCGCCGAATACGGGATTACGTAGCTGTGGAGCGCCCTCTCGCCGCCGAGCGCTTGGCCTCCCGCCTGCTTGCCGCCGGCGAAGCCCTGCGCACCAGCCCTGAGCGTGGTCGCCGGATCAGCCGCGGCAGGCGCGAGCTGACGATCGTACCTCCCTATCTGATCCGCTATCGCGTGACGGGTGACGACGTCGTCGCCCTCGAGGTCCGCCACGGCGCCCGCGAGCCCGACTAGAGCACGATAGCCGAAAGTGGACGCCGGTTTCGGCGGCTATCATGCTCCAGCCATTAAAGTTCTTGAGCGCTTTTGATTCAGTCTGAATGAAAAATGCTCTAGATCGGCGCGCAGGCGCCCTCCAGCCAAGTCCGCACTTCGGGCTCCACCAGCGGGCCGACCTTGGCCAGCACCTCGGCATGATAGCCGTTCAGCCAGTCACGCTCGGCGGCCTCCAGCAGCGCGGTTTCGACCAGGCGACGGTCGATCGGAGCGAACGTCAGGGTCTCGAAGCCGAGCATGGGCCGCTCGCCGCCCTCGATCGCGGCCGGCGCCGTGACCACCTGCAGGTTCTCGATGCGGATGCCGTAGGCGCCGGTCTTGTAGTAGCCGGGCTCGTTGGAGACGATCATGCCCGGCTGCAGGGCGACGCTGTTCGGCGCCTTGGCGATCCGCTGCGGCCCTTCGTGCACGCCGAGATATGAGCCCACCCCGTGGCCGGTGCCGTGGTCGTAGTCGAGCCCGGCCATCCACAGCGACTGGCGCGCCAGGGCGTCCAGCGCCGAGCCGGTCGTGCCGGCGGGGAAGCGGATGCGGGCCAGGGCGATGTGACCCTTCAGCACCCGGGTGAAGCGGTCACGCATCTCGGCGGACGGCTCGCCGATCGCTACCGTACGGGTGATGTCGGTGGTGCCGTCCTGGTACTGGGCCCCGGAGTCCACCAGCAGCAGCTGGCCGGCCTCGACCCGGCGGTTGGTCTTGTGGGTCGGGCGATAGTGCACGACGGCGCCGTTCGGGCCGGCGCCGGCGATGGTGTCGAAGCTGAGGTCCTTCAGCGCGCCGGTCGCCTCGCGGAATCCTTCAAGGCGGGTGACGACCTCGACCTCGTCCGGCGGGCTCGCCTGAGCGTCGGTCGCCAGCCAGTGCAGGAAGCGGGCGACCGCGGCGCCGTCGCGGATATGGGCGCGGCGCGCGCCCTCCACCTCCACGGCGTTCTTGCAGGCGCGCGGCAGGGCGCAGGGATCGGCGCTGCGCACCACCTCGGCGCCAGCCGCCTCCAGCACGTCGAAGTACCAGGCGGAGGACTGGGCCGGGTCCACCATGACCTTCCGGCCCGCCAGCTCCCGCAGGGCCGGCTCCAGCGCCTCCGGCGTCTCCAGCGTCACCTCGTTGCCGAGCCAGCTGCGCAACTCGGGGCCGACCTTGTCGGGGTCCAGGAACAGGCGCGCCGTGCCGTCGGCGCGCAGGATCGCCTGGCCCAGCGGCAGGGGCGAGCGGATCACGTCGCCGCCGCGCAGGTTGAACAGCCAGGCGATCGAGGACGGCGCGGTCAGCACAGCCGCCGCCGCGCCGCCCGAGGCGAGGTCGCGGCCGACCCGCGCGCGCTTGGCCCCGCTCTGTTCGCCGGAGAAGTCGATCGGCTGGGGGACCACCGCCGCCTTGGGCTGGGCCGGCCGGGCGCGCCAGGCCGCGTCGATCGGGTTGGCGGCGACGGGTTTCAGGGCCGCGCCCGCCTTCTCGGCGGCGCCGCGCAGGCGGATCAGCTGGTCGGGGCTGTGCAGGCGCGGGTCGTAGCCGATCACCTGGCCCGGGTGGGCGTGGCTCTCCAGATAGGCGGTGACGCCGCCCTCGGTGGAGTCCAGCCGCTCGAACAGGTCCGGGTCGGTCTGGGCGGCGAGCTGCAGGGTGTAGCGCCCGTCGCTGAACACCGCCGCCTTGTCGCGCAGCACCACAGCCGCGCCGGCCGAGCCGGTGAAGCCCGTCGCCCAGGCCAGGCGCTCGTTGGCGTCAGGCAAATACTCGTTCTGGTGCTCGTCCTCGTGGGGGATCAGGAAGCCGTCCAGCCCCTGGGCGGCCATCTCGGCCCGGATGAGCGGCAGGTGCTCGCGCCCGAAGGAGGGGTCGGCGGCGTCGTCGAAAGTCTGGCGCATGACTGACAATCTAGTCGTTGCGCCGCCACCCGCAATCGCGCCCGCGCGTTCACGTCATATGAACGTCCGCGAACCCACCCGCCTCGGCCTACGCCTGGCCATGGCGGCGATCTACGCCCCCTTCGGCCTGCTGCACATCCGCCGGCCCAAAGCCTTCCTGCCGATCATGCCGCCGCAGATCCCGTTTCCCCGGACGGTGGTGGAGCTGACCGGCGCCTGCGAAATCGCCGGCGCCGTGGGCCTCCTGATCCCGCGCACCCGCAAGGCCGCGGGCGTCGGGCTGGCGCTCTATGCGCTGTGCGTGTGGCCCGCGAACATCTACCACGCCGTGGCGCGCAAGCATGTGCCGCCGCTGCCCGACAGCTGGTGGTATCACGCGCCGCGCCTGCTGTTTCAGCCGGTCTTCATCTGGTGGGCGCTGTTCGCCGGCGGGGTCGTGGACTGGCCCTGGCGGCGCAAGGGGGAGCGGTCGTGAAACCTGGAGCCGTCATCTTCGCCGCGGTCGCCCTGCTCGCCGGGACGGCCGCCGCACAACCGCCGCCCAGGGCCCTGCCCGCCCTCCTGCACCTGACGCCGGACCAGCACCCCGCCTGGCGCGCCTACAAGGACGCGCTGGCGGAAAGCCAGGCGGAGGGATCGCACGACGCCGCCCAGGCGGCGCTGATGAACGGCCTTGAGACGCCCGCCAGGCTCGACGCCATGCGGGCGCAGCTGAAGGCGCAGGCGGCGGACTTCGAGCGGCAGGCGGAGGCGACAGAGGCCTTCTACGCGGTGCTGTCGCCGGAGCAGAAGCGCGTCTTCGACCGGATCACTCGCCTGCCGACGCCGCCCTCGCCCATGCACGCCTATCCGCGGAGCGACGGCGCGGGCGAGGCGGCGGCGGCCAGTCCGCAGGTGCTGAGGACGCCGCCGGCAGGCGACGGACTGCCGCCGCCGGGCCGCTAGCGGGTCAGTGCGTGCCCTGGTCAGGCGAGCCGGTGCGGCTCATGCGGCGGTTGGCGCTGAGCGTCTTGCTGCCCTGCCCCCGCGCCGCTTCGGTGCGGACCGGGCGGTTGTTGTGGGTGCTCCCCTGCTGCAGGCCCGCATCGCCCAGGGCCTCGCCCTCGTCCATGTAGTCGGCGACCTCGCCCGCGGCGGGGGGCGCGAGGCTGGCGTCGGCGTAGCTGCCGGCGGTGTAGCTGCGCGGCTCGACGCGCAGGTCCAGCTCGCCCTGCAGCGCGTCTTCGGACGGTTCGCGCGAGGGCGTGACCGCGTTCTGAGCTGCGGCCGTGGTGGACTGGGTGTTCTGGTGGGGCATCCGGAACTCCTGTCAGTTGCTGATGCGAACCAACCGGGGCGCGCGCCGAAGCGTTCCCTCCACGGACGAATCAGCCGTGCGTCCAGCCGCGCCGCGCCAGGGCCACGGGCTGCCCGGCCGCCCGCACCTGCACCCCCTGCCCCGCCGTCGCCACGCCGATGGGCGTAAGCGGCGCTCCCGCCGCCGCAGCGGCTTCGCGCAGCGCAGGGGCGGCTTCGGCGGGGGCGGTGCAGACGATCTCGTAGTCGTCGCCGGAGGTCGCCAGGTTCGCCAGGGCGGCGGTCCGGTCCGGCTGCTCGTCCAGCCAGGCGGCGGCGGGCGCGGACAGGGGGATCGCGTCCAGGTCGATTTTGATGGCGCAGCCGCTCGCCGTCGCGACGTGGCCCACGTCCGCGACGAGGCCGTCGGAGACGTCCGCCGCGGCGCTGGCGAAGCGGCGCAGCGGTTCGCGCAGGCTGAGGCGCGGCGTCGGCAGCCGGTGGCGGAGGACCAGCACGTCGTCCGCGGCCCCGCCGGCCTTCAGCCGCGCCAGCCCCAGGCCCGCATCGCCGATCGTACCCGACACCAGCAGGACATCGCCCACCCGCGCGCCGCGCCGCTTCACCACGGCCCCGGCGGGCGTCCAGCCCAGCAGGGTCAGGGAGGCGACCAGCGGGCCGGAGGTCGAGACCGTGTCGCCGCCCAGCAGCCGCACGCCGAAGCGCCCCTGGTCCTCCGCCAGGCCGGCGGCGAACCGCGCCTTCGCCTCGAAGGCCGTCCCGTGCGGCCAGGCGATCGCCAGCAGATAGCCGTGCGGCTCCGCCGCCTTGGCCGCCAGGTCCGACAGATTCGCCCGCAGCAGCTTGCGCGCCACCAGGTCGAGCGGCTCGCCCGCCAGGAAGTGGACGCCCTCGACCACCGCATCCTTGGTGATCACCAGGTCGAAGCCGGGCCGCGAGGGCAGGATCGCGGCGTCGTCCAGCAGATCCAGCGCCTCGGGCGAGCCGCCGGTCAGCGGCCGGTACAGCCGCGCGATCTCCTCGAACTCGCCGCCGCTGGAGCTGCTCCGCGGGCGATCCGCCATCAGTCGGGGCGGACGTCGCGCGCCACGCCGTCGAGGGCGGCGTTGACGAAGGCGCTTTCCTTGGCGTCGACGAAGGCCTTGGCGAGCTCGACGTACTCGTTGATCGCCACCTCGGCCGGCACGTCCGGCCGGGACAGCAGCTCGAACGCGCCGCAGCGGAGCACCGCGCGCACCGTGGCGTCCAGCCGCTCCAGCTTCCAGTTGGCGGCGAGCCGCTTGCGGACGGCGGCGTCGATCGCCGCCTGCCCGGCCACCACGCCCCGGACGATGTCGCCGAAGAAGGCCTCGTCGGCGTCGGCCAGCTGCTGGCCTTCGATGTCGCGGCCAAAGCGGTGCTCGCCGAACTCGCGCACCACGGCCTCCACGCCCACGCCCGAGACCTCCATCTGGTAGAGGGCCTGCACGGCGGCGAGGCGGGCGACGGTGCGGGCCTGGCGCTCCGCGCGGGTCAGGGTCGGCGCCTCGCTCATGCCTCCACCTCCTCGCTGAGGCCTTCGGAGCTCAGGAAATCGGCGAAGTCGGAGCTTTCCTTGAAGTCGCGGTAAACCGAGGCGTAGCGGACGTAAGCCACCTCATCCAATCCCTTCAGCGCCTTCATCACCATCTCGCCCACAACGTGCGAGGGGATGTCGGTCTCGCCCCAGCTCTCCAGCTGGCGCACGATGCTCGACACCATCCGCTCCACCCGTTCGGGCTCGATCGGGCGCTTGCGGATGGCGATGGAGATGGAGCGGACCAGCTTCTCGCGGTCGAACGGCGTGCGCCGGCCAGAGCGCTTGACGATGGTCAGCTCGCGCAGCTGCACCCGCTCGAAGGTGGTGAAGCGGCCGCCGCATTCGGCGCAGAAGCGGCGCCGGCGGATCGCGGTGTTGTCCTCCGACGGGCGGCTGTCCTTCACTTGGCTGTCGGCATGGCCGCAGAACGGGCAACGCAAGTTGTCAGAGTCCTTTCCGGTATCCGGTCCCGCTGGTCCCGGCCTTCGCCGCGACCGGCGGTTCAAACCTAGGCGTAGATGGGGAACCGGGACGTCAGCGCCAGCACCTCGTCGCGCACCTTGGCCTCGACCGCCGCGTCGCCCTGGCGGCCGTCGGACAGGGTGTCGACGATGGTGGCGATCAGCTCGCCCACGCGCTTGAACTCCGCCCGGCCGAAGCCGCGGGTGGTGGCGGCGGGCGAGCCCAGGCGGATGCCGGAGGTGACGGTGAAAGGCGCCGTGTCGAAGGGCACGCCGTTCTTGTTGCAGGTGATGTTGGCCCGCTCCAGCGCCACTTCGGCGTCGCGGCCGGTGGCCTTCTTGGGGCGCAGGTCCACCAGCATCAGGTGGCTGTCGGTGCCGCCCGAGACGATGTCGAGGCCGGCGTCCTTCAGGGTGGCGGCCAGCACGCGGGCGTTGTCGACCACCGACTGGGCGTAGGTCTTGAACTCCGGCTTCAGCGCCTCGCCGAAGGCCACGGCCTTGGCGGCGATGACGTGCATCAGGGGGCCGCCCTGCAAGCCGGGGAAGACCGCGGAGTTGATCTTCTTGCCGAGCGCCTCGTCGTTGGAGAGCACCATGCCGCCGCGCGGGCCGCGCAGGGTCTTGTGGGTGGTGGTGGTCACCACGTGGGCGTGGGGGATCGGGCTGGGGTAGACGCCCGCGGCGATCAGGCCGGCGTAGTGGGCCATGTCCACCATCAGATAGGCGCCCACCTGATCGGCGATCTCGCGGAAGCGCTTGAAATCGATGTGGCGCGAGTAGGCCGAGCCGCCGGCGATGATCAGCTTCGGCTTCGCCTCCGCCACCGTGGCGGCCAGCTTGTCGTAGTCGATCAGGTGGTCGTCTTCGCGCACCGAATAGGTGACGGGGCGGAACCACTTGCCCGAGTAGTTGGCCGGGCTGCCGTGGGTCAGGTGGCCGCCGGCGGCCAGGTCCATGCCCACGAAGGTGTCGCCCGGCTTCAGCAGCGCCATGAACACCGCGTTGTTGGCCTGGGCGCCGGAGTGCGGCTGCACGTTGGCGAAGCTGCAGCCGAACAGCTGCTTGGCGCGGTCCTGGGCCAGGCGCTCGGTCTCGTCCACGTACTCGCAGCCGCCGTAGTAGCGCTTGCCGGGATAGCCCTCGGCGTACTTGTTGGTAAGCACGGAGCCCTGCGCCTGCATCACCGCGCGCGAGACGATGTTCTCCGAGGCGATCAGCTCGATCTGGGTCTGCTGGCGGTGCAGCTCGTCGGTGATGGTGTGCAGCAGGGCCGGGTCGGACTGCGCCAGGTCGGCGTGGAAGAAGCCGGCGTGGGTGTCGGCGCGGGCGGCGGGCGCGGTCAGCGTGTCGGTCATAGGGCGCGACTCGGGCGGCGAAAGGAGGAGCGCGTTTCTAGGCTCTTTGGGCGGGCGTCACAACGGCGGGGACACGAAGCCCTCCCCCTCGAAGGGGGAGGGTTGGGCGGGGGTGTTCGCGCTGCGCGGAATGTGGATGGCGCGGGAGGCGGCGCCGCCTCCTATGAACAACCGCAAGCCGCCTGCGCTCACCCCCATTCCTGCCCTTCCCCCTTCGAGGGGGAAGGCTTCGATCAGGCCGCCACGCCGCCCAGGCGCGCCACGTTGCAGCGGGTCCACAGGCCCTGCATGGCGCGGCACAGGTCGTCCATCATGGCGTCGGTGTGGAAGGGCGTCGGCGTGAAGCGCAGGCGCTCGGTCCCCTTGGGCACCGTGGGATAGTTGATCGGCTGCACATAGACGCCGTGGTCGGCCAGCAGCATGTCGGAGATCATCTTGCAGTGGACCGGATCGCCCACCAGCACCGGCACGATGTGGCTGACCGAAGGCATCACCGGCAGGCCGGCCTCGTGGAAGCGGCGCTTGAGGGTGGCGGCGCGCTCCTGGTGGCGCTCGCGCATCTCGTTGTGCGCCTTCAGCCAGCGCACGCTGGCCAGGGCGCCCGCGGTCAGGGCCGGGGGCAGCGAGGTGGTGAAGATGAAGCCGGCGGCGTACAGGCGCACGGCGTCGACCAGGGCCGCGTCCCCGGCGATGTAGCCGCCCATCACGCCGAACGCCTTGCCGAGCGTGCCCTCGACGATGTCGATCTGGTCCATCACGCCGTCGCGCTCGGCCACGCCCGCCCCGCGCACCCCGTACATGCCCACCGCATGCACCTCGTCCAGGTAGGTCAGGGCGCCGTACCGCTTCGCCAGGGCGATGGTCCCGGCCAGGTCGGCGATGTCGCCGTCCATGGAATAGACGCTCTCGAACGCCACCAGCTTGGGCGCGCCGGCGGGCGCGGCCTTCAGCAGCGATTCGAGGTGCTCGAGGTCGTTGTGGCGGAACACGTGCCGCTCGCCCCCGCCGTTGCGGATGCCGGCGATCATGGAGGCATGGTTCAGCGCGTCGGAGAAGATGATCAGCCCGGGCAGGATCTTCTGCAGACTGGAGAGGGTCGCCTCGTTGGCGACGTAGCCCGAGGTGAACAGCAGCGCCGCGTCCTTGCCGTGCAGGTCGGCCAGCTCGCGCTCCAGCTCCACGTGGAAGTGGGTGGTGCCTGAGATGTTGCGCGTGCCGCCGGAGCCCGAGCCGCAGGTGGCGATGGCGTCCTGCATGGCGGACAGCACCAGCGGGTTCTGGCCCTGGCCCAGATAGTCGTTGGAGCACCAGACCACGACTTCGCGCTCGGAGCGGTCGTCCAGCGTCCAGGTGGCGCGCGGGAACTCCCCGCAGCGCCGCTTCAGGTCGGCGAACACGCGGTAGCGGCCCTCCGAGCGGACCTGCTCGACGGCCGCCTCGAACGCCGACTTGTAACCCTCAGGTGTCATGCGCGCCTTCATAAGCCCACGCGCCGCCCACCGACAAGCAAGCGGCGGCTGTCCCCCATTACGCCGTCTAGTTAGCTTCGATCCAACGAACTTGATTGATCTGGATCATAGAGCGCTTCGATGGCGTCTCAGGCCGGCTTGCGGAAGCGGAACAGGAACTGGTCGGTCTGGCCGCGGATCGACGGGTCGAAGACGGTGGCGGTGTGCGGATCGGCCGGGTTGGCCAGCGCCTTGCTCTCGCCGTCGAACTTCAGGCCGCTGGTCTCGATCTCGCTGCGGGCGAAGCCGGGCTCGATCCGGTGCAGGGTTCCGGCCTCCTTGTCCGCGGTTCCGGGCGCGCCGACATGGTCCTCGACCACGAACACGCCGCCGGGCTTCAATGCGGCGAACACGGCCTTGTCCACCGCCGCGGCCGTGCCTGGCGGAACGGCGGAATTGTGCAGGTCGTGATAGTTCTGCGCGGTGAAGACCACATCCGCGGGCCCCTGGTCGGTGATCGACCCCAGGCCCTCGGCCACGACCGAGACATTCCCATAGCCGGGCTCGGCGGCGAGGGCGCGCTCGCCGGCCAGCGCCTCGGGCTTGCGCTGGGCCAGCCAGCTCGGGACCACGGCGTAGACCTTGCCGGTGGGGCCGACCGCCGCCGCCAGCACACGGGTGAAATAGCCCCCGCCCGGCACCAGCTCGATCACGGTGTCACCAGGCTTCACGCCGGCGAAGGCCAGCACCTCGGCGGGATGGCGGTGGGCGTCCTTGGCCACATCGCCGGCCGGCCGCGCCGGCGCCTGGGCGGCCGCGCCGCCCGCCGCCGCCAGCCCCAGCATGACCGCCACGATCGCTGCGCGCATACCGCCCTCCCCCTTTTTCAATTGTGGCGCGAAGTGTAGCGCGTGCGGCGACGCTTGTCGCGGGCGCTTGCATGGTCTTGATAGCGCCCCGCCCGTCATCCGAGGGACGATATGACCCGCGCCCCGATCGCCCCCTATCCCGCCCTGCGCCTGCGCCGCCTGCGCCAGGCCGACTGGGTCCGCCGCCTGGTGCGCGAGAGCGTGCTCACCCCCGCGGACCTGATCTGGTCCATGGTGGTGCACGAGGGCGAGGAGGCGGAGATCCCCGTCGCCTCCATGCCCGGCGCCCCTCGCCTGTCGGTGAGGCGGGCGGCTGAGGCGGCGCGGGAGGCGAAGGCCCTCGGCATCCCCTGCATCGCCGTCTTCCCCTATGTGGACGGGGAGAAGAAGGACGACCGGGGCAGCGCCGCCTACGACCCCGACGGCATCGTCTGCCGGGCGGTCAAGGCGATGAAGGACGCCGCGCCCGAGGTCGGGATCATGTGCGACGTGGCGCTGGACCCCTTCACCACCCACGGCCACGACGGGGTGATCGAGGCGGGCCGCATCCTGAACGACGCCACCATCGAGCGGCTGGTGGAGCAGGGCCTGATCCAGGCCCGGGCCGGCTGCGACATCCTGGCCCCCTCCGACATGATGGACGGGCGGGTCGGCGCCCTGCGCGCCATGCTGGAGCGCGAGGGGCTCAGCGACGTGATGATCATGGCCTATGCGGCCAAGTACGCCAGCGCCTTCTACGGCCCATACCGCGACGCCATCGGCTCGGCCAAGCTGTCCTCCGGCCTGTTCGACAAGAAGACCTACCAGATGGACCCGGCCAACACCGAGGAAGCCCTGCGCGAGGTGGCGCTGGACATCGCCGAGGGCGCCGACATGGTGATGGTCAAACCGGGGATGCCCTACCTCGACATCGTGCGCCGGGTGGTGGAGGCGTTCGCCTGCCCCACCTTCGCCTTCCAGGTCTCCGGCGAGTACGCCATGCTGATGGCGGCGGCCCGGAACGGCTGGCTGGAGGAGGAGCGCGCCATCCTGGAGAGCCTGCAGGGGTTCAAGCGCGCCGGCTGCGCCGGGATCATCACCTATTTCGCGCCGCGGGCGGCCCGGCTGCTGGGCGCCTGACCCTTCTCCCGCCGAAGCTTCAGGTGCGGCGGCGGCTGACGTCGATGCCCAGCACCTCGATCTTCTTGCGCAGGGTGTTGCGGTTGATGCCCAAGACCTCCGCGGCCTTGATCTGGTTGCCGCGGGTGGCGCGCAGGGTCATGCGGATCAGCGGGCGCTCCAGGCTCTCCAGCGTGCGGTCGTACAGGCCCGGCGCCGGCAGCTCGCCGCCCGGTCCGTTGAACTGGCCGGCGAGGGTCTGCTCCACCAGGTCCTCCACCGTGTGGACCGGGTCCACGGTGCTGACCACGGTGTGCTCGTCCTGCAGCTCCCGGTCGATCAGCCGCTCCGTGATCAGATCCTCGGTATAGAGCACCGCCAGGCGGCGCATCAGGTTCTCCAGCTCGCGGACGTTGCCGGGCCAGGCGTGGCGGGCCAGCCGCTGCAGCGCCGATTCGTCCAGCGTCTTCACCGTGGAGCCTTCGCGGTGGGCGCGGAACAGGAAGGCGCGGGCCAGGTCGGGCACGTCGTCCAGGCGGTCGCGAAGCGGCGGCAGATGCAGGCTGGCCACGTTCAGGCGCAGCAGCAGGTCCGCGCGGAAGCGGCCCTGGCGCGCCGCCTCGGCCAGGTCCAGGTGCGAGGAGGACAGCACCCGCAGGTCCATCCGCCGGCCCGTCGCCGGGTGCAGCGGCCGCTCCATCGGGTCGACCAGGCGCACCAGCCGGGCCTGGGCCTCCAGGCCCACGTCGCCCACCTCGTCCAGGAAAAGGGCGCCGCCGTCCGCCTCCACCAGCTTGCCCGGCTGGTCCGCCGAGCCGAGCAGGACGTCCTCCACCCGCTCCGCCGACAGGCCGCCGAGCTGGGCGACGACGAAGGGCGCGTCGCGCTTGGCGCCCAGGTCGTGCAGCGCCCGGGCGGTCAGCCCCTTGCCGACCCCGACCTCGCCGGTGATCAGCACGTTCAGCGAGGTGTCTACCAGGCGCGCCAGGGTGCGATACACCTCCTGCATCGGCGGCGAGCGGCCGATCAGGGGCAGCCCCTCGTCGCGCAGCGCCCGCGCCTGGGCCCGCGCCCGCGCCGCGTCCGCCGGGCGCGACAGGGCCCGGCGCGCCACCCCGACCATCTCGTCCAGGTCGAAGGGCTTGGGCACATAGTCGAAGGCGCCGATCTGGGCGGCGTTCACCGCGGTCAGCAGGGTGTTCTGGGCGCTCATCACGATCGCCGGCAGCTGGGGCCGCATCTTGCGCAGCCGCGGCAGCACGTCGAAGGCGTTCTCGTCGGGCATGACCACGTCGGTGATCACCAGGTCGCCCTCGCCCTCGGACACCCATTTCAGCAGCGTGGCCGCCGAGCCGGTGGCCCGCACCTGGAAGCCGGCCCGCGTGAAGGCTTGGCTCAGCACCAGGCGGATGGAGGTGTCGTCATCGGCGATCAGGACCTTGTGGTTCGCGCTCAAGGTTGGGACTCCGGCACTGAAGGGGAACCGGCCGCCGTCGGGCCGGCCGCAATGGGTAGGAGCACGTGGAAGACGGTGCGCCCGGGTTCGGACTCGACCTCCACCAGGCCGCCGTGGGCGTCGACCAGCTTGGCGACGAGGGTGAGGCCCAGGCCCATCCCCCGATCCTTGGTGGTGACGAAGGCGTCGAACAGGCGGTGGCGCAGGTCGGCGGCGACGCCGGGGCCGTTGTCCTGCACGCGCACCTCCAGCGGCGCGTTGCGCCAGCCTGAGCGGCCCGCCCGCACCCGCGCGCCTGAGCGGTAGCCGGTGGCGATCAGCACCTCGCCCTGGCCGTCGCCCCGCTCCAGCGCCGCCTCCGCCGCGTTCTTGGCGATGTTCAGGAAGATCTGCACCAGCTGGTCCTCGTCGCCCAGGGCGAGGGGCAGCGAGGGGTCGTAGGCGTCCAGGAAGCGCACCTCGCCGCCGAAGGCGCTGGCCACCAGGGTGCGGACCCGGTCCAGCACCCGGTGGATGTTCACCGGCCGTTTGGCGGTGACGCGCTCGTCCGAGAAGGCCTCGACCTGGTCGACCAGGCGGCGGATGCGGTCGGTCTCGTCCACGATCACCTGGGCCAGGGGCGCATCGGCGGGGCTGGCGCCCAGCTTCAGCAGCTGGGCGGCGCCGCGGATGCCGGCCAGGGGGTTCTTGATCTCGTGCGCCAGGGTGCGCCCCATGCCGGCGACCGAGCGAAGCGCCTCGCTCGCCCGCTCCAGCCGGGCGCCCTGGCTCTCCACGTAGAAGGAGCCGAGCATCCGGTCGTCGCGGAGGGGGCTGAACGCCACTTCCGCCTCGAAGCTGGGGCCGCCCAGGAGGGCGACTTCCACCCCAGATTGCCGCGCGACGTCGCCGCCGCGCCAGGCTTCCTCAAAGAGGGCGGCAAGTTCTCCTCCCGGCGCCAACATTTGGGGCAAGGGGCGCCTCGCCAGCGCGGCCAGGGACTGGCCGAACAGCACCTCCGCCGCCTCGTTGGCCATCAGCACCCGGCCGTCAGGCGCGAACACCATGGCGGGCCAGGGGCTGGCGTCGAAGGCGGAGGCCCCGATCGCCTCCCGTTCCCGGGTGTCTGAGAAGATCGTCTTTAGCGCCATACCGAGGGACCTTTGCCATACGGTCACGCCGAACCGCCCATCTTCGCAGCTATGGTGCGCGCAAACAGGCAGGTCGCGCAACGCAAACGGCGAAATTATGGGCGCCTTGTTGGACCATAAGCCTAAAGGGCGGGCAGCGTTTGCAAAACCTTACCGGCTCCTGAAACACGATGCAGCCAAGCTGCGCCATTTGGATCAAGCCTCCTTTGCGAGGCTTGGCCCGGGCCCCGCCCGACGCCGCGCCGAACGACAGGAGGGGTGCGAAGACCATGAAGCTCATCATGGCGGTGATAAAGCCGTTCAAGGTCGACGATGTCCGAGAGGGACTGACGGCGACGGGGGTTGAAGGCCTCACCATTACCGAGGTCAAGGGTTATGGCCGCCAGAAAGGCCAGACCGAGATTTACCGGGGCGCAGAGTACGCCATCAACTTCCTGCCCAAGGTGAAGGTCGAGGTCGTCGTCGCCGACGACTTGGTGGAGCGGGCGGTCGAGGTGATCAAGACCGCGGCCATGACCGGCAAGATTGGGGACGGGAAGATCTTCGTCATCGACGTGGAGCAGGCCGTGCGGATCCGCACGGGCGAAACCGGCGTCGCGGCGCTCTAAAGCGAGGGGGACAGGACAGATGAGGACCAAGATATCGGCGGGGGGACGCTTCGCCGCCCTCGCGCTCGCCGCCAGCCTGGCGTTCGGCGTCGCGCCGCACGCGGCGCTGGCGCAGAACACGACCACGGCCGCCGCCAGCAACACGACCGCCGCAGCCGCGCCGACGGGCCCGGCCAACGCCGCCGCCACGCCTTCGGCGGCCGCCTCGACCCCGCCGGCCGCGGCGCCCACGCCCGCCTCGCCCTTCAACAGCGGCGACACGGCCTGGATGCTGACTTCCATGGCCCTGGTGCTGATGATGACCATCCCGGGCCTGGCGCTGTTCTACGGCGGCATGGTGCGCAAGAAGAACGTCATCGCCACCACGGCCCAGTCCTTCGCCATGACCGCGGTGGTGACGGTGGTCTGGATGGTCGCGACCTATTCGATCGCGTTCGCCACCAACCCCGACGCGCACCAGAACGCCTGGTGGGGCGGCCTCGGCAACGCCATGCTGAAGCAGGTCTCCATGACCAAGGCGTTCTCGGTGGCGGGCGTGGCCCAAACCATCCCCGAGTACGTCTACATGGCCTACCAGATGACCTTCGCGATCATCACCCCGGCCCTGATCTGCGGCGCGTTCGCGGAGCGGTTCAAGTTCTCCGCCCTGCTGCTGTTCACGGTGCTGTGGTCGATCTTCGTCTACGCCCCGATCGCCCACTGGGTCTGGGGCGGCGGCTTCCTGGGCGGCATGGGCGTGATGGACTTCGCCGGCGGCACGGTGGTGCACATCAACGCTGGGGTCGCGGGCCTGGTCTGCGCCCTGGTGCTCGGCAAGCGCAAGGGCCTCGGCCATGAGAACATGGCGCCGAACAACCTGGTCTACACCATGATCGGCGCCTCCCTGCTGTGGGTCGGCTGGTTCGGCTTCAACGCCGGCTCGGCCGTGGCCGCCAACGCCCTGGCCGGCGCGGCCATGGCCAACACCCAGATCGCCACCGCCGCGGCCACCCTGGCCTGGATGGTGGTGGAATGGGGCCACCGCAAGAAGCCGACCCTCCTGGGCATGGCCTCCGGCGCGGTGGCGGGCCTGGTCGCCGTCACCCCGGCGTCGGGCTTCGTGAACCCCACCGGCGCCCTGGTGATCGGCCTGGTCGCCGGCGGCCTGTGCTACTGCTCCGCGGTGTTCCTCAAGAACGCCCTGGGCTATGACGACAGCCTGGACGCGTTCGGCGTGCACGGGGTCGGCGGCTTCATCGGCGCCATGCTCACCGGCGTGTTCGCCGACGCCAACATCAACACCCTGCCCACGGGCCATGGCGTTCTGACGCAGTTCTACGGCTGCATCGGCACCATCGTCTGGACGGCGGTCGTCACATTCCTGATCCTGATGGTCTGCAAGTACACCACCGGGCTCAGGGTCAGCGAGGAGGACGAGGTGATGGGTCTCGACCTTGCGCTGCACGGCGAAGCGATCCACGACTGACCGCCGAGCCGAGATACCCCAGGTCATCGGAGCGGGGCGTGTGACGCCCCGCTCCATCCTCAGTTAAGACACCCTCTACGGAGCCTTTGAATGACGCCCGAAGAAGTCCACGCCCTGATCAAGGAAAAGGACGTCAAGTACGTCGACGTCCGCTTCACCGACATGCGCGGCAAGATGCAGCACGTCACCTTCGACCTTGGCCTGGTCGACGACGAATTCCTGACCGAAGGCACCATGTTCGACGGCTCGTCGATCTCGGGCTGGAAGGCGATCAACGAGTCCGACATGCTGCTGAAGCCGGACCTGTCCACCGCCTACGTCGATCCCTTCTACCAGCAGACCACGCTGTTCCTGTTCTGCGACGTGCTGAACCCCGACTCCGGCGAGCCCTACAACCGCGACCCGCGCTCGATCGCCAAGAAGGCCCTGAACTACGTCAAGTCTTCGGGCGTGGGCGACCAGGTCTACTTCGGCCCCGAGGCCGAGTTCTTCATCTTCGACGACGTGAAGTGGTCCACCGCGCCGCACAAGACCGGCTACAGCTTCGACTCCACCGAGCTGCCCTACAATTCCGACAAGGACTACGACGAGGGCAACATGGGCCACCGCCCGGGGCCCAAGGGCGGCTACTTCCCGGTGAACCCGGTCGACAGCGCCCAGGACCTGCGCGGCGAGATGCTGAGCGTCATGGGCGAGATGGGCATGGAGCCGGAGAAGCACCACCACGAGGTGGCGCCGGCCCAGCACGAGCTCGGCCTGAAGTTCAGCGATCTGCTGACGATGGCCGACCGGATGCAGCTGTACAAGTACGTTATCCACAACGTCGCCGCCGCCTACGGCAAGACGGCCACCTTCATGGCCAAGCCCTACTTCGGCGACAACGGCTCGGGCATGCACGTGCACCAGTCGATCTGGAAGGGCGGCCAGCCGCTGTTCGCCGGCGACAAGTACGCCGGCCTGTCGGACACCTGCCTGTACTACATCGGCGGGATCATCAAGCACGCCAAGGCCATCAACGCCTTCGCCAACTCCACCACCAACAGCTACAAGCGGCTGGTGCCGGGCTACGAGGCGCCGGTGAAGCTGGCCTACTCTTCGCGCAACCGCTCGGCCTCGATCCGCATCCCCTTCGTCTCCTCGCCCAAGGGCAAGCGGATCGAGTGCCGCTTCCCCGACCCGATGGGCAACCCCTACCTGACCTTCGTGGCCCTGCTGATGGCCGGCCTGGACGGGATCGAGAACAAGATCGATCCGGGCCAGCCCATGGACAAGAACCTCTACGACCTGCCGCCGCGCGAGCAGAAGAAGGTTCCGGAAGTCTGCGGCTCGCTGCGCGAAGCCCTGGACAACCTCGACAAGGACCGCGCCTTCCTGAAGAAGGGCGGCGTGATGGACGACGACTTCATCGACGCCTACATCGAGCTGAAGATGGAAGAAGTCGCCCGCCTGCAGCTCCACCCGCACCCGGTGGAGTTCGATATGTACTACAAGTGCTAGACCGTTGAGCCCTCCCCCTCCAAGGGGGAGGTTGGGTGGGGGTGCGCGCGCAGGCGTCGAAGCTAAGCGCATATGAGGCTCCGCCGCCTCGTATGCGCTTCCACACACCGCCTGCACTCACCCCCATCCCTGCCCTTCCCCCTTCGAGGGGGAAGGGTGCACTGCAAGGGCCGCAGGCGAGACCTGCGGCCCTTTCTGCTTTATGCGGGCGAGGGGTCTGCAGAGCGGTTGGAGCGGATGATTCGCATACGGCTTCTCGCCGCGCTGGCGGCGCTGACCCTCGCCGGCGGGGCCGCCCGGGCCGCCACGCCGGTCTACACCTACGAGGTGGTGCGCACTTTCCCCCACGACGTGGAGGCCTTCACCGAGGGGCTGTTCTACGAGGACGGGGTGCTGTGGGAGTCCACCGGCCTGCCCGGCCACTCCTTCGTGCGGCGCGAGGCGCTGGAGACCGGCAAGGTGCTGGAGCAGCACGACCTGCCCGCCGCCGACTTCGGCGAGGGCATCGTACGCTGGGGCCGGCGGCTGCTCCAGCTCACCTGGCAGGAGCACTTCGGCTACATCTACGACGCCGCCAGCCTGAAGGTCACGGGGCAGTTCCGCTATCCGGGCGAAGGCTGGGCCCTGACCAAGGACGCCCGCCACATCTACATGAGCGACGGCACGGCCGACATCCGCGTGCTGGACCCCAGGACGCTGGACGTGGTGCGCCGCATCCATGTCACCGACGACGGGCGCCCGATCGACAACCTCAACGAGCTGGAGTGGGTGAAGGGCGAGATCTACGCCGACATCTGGCAGACCAGCCTGATCGCCCGCATCGACCCGGCCAGCGGCCATGTGGTCGGCTGGATCGACCTGGCCGGCATCCTGCCGCGCGAGGACGTGGGCCCCAAGACGGACGTGCTGAACGGCATCGCCTACGACGCCGCCCACGACCGCCTGTTCGTCACCGGCAAGAACTGGCCCAAGCTGTTCCAGATCCGGCTGAAGCCGCGGCCCTGAGGCGCCGCGCTTCGGGAGGGCGTCAATGCAGCGGATGGTCAGCGCAGCCGCTTGCCACTAAGGGGAGCGGGTCAACGCCATGCCCCTGAAACTCGCCATCGTCGGCCGACCCAACGTCGGCAAATCCACCCTGTTCAACCGCCTGGCCGGCAAGAAGCTGGCCATCGTCGACGATCGGCCGGGCGTCACCCGCGATCGGCGCGAAGCCTCCGGCCGCCTGGGCGACCTCGAGCTGCAGCTGATCGACACCGCCGGCTTCGAGGACGTCGACGACGAGAGCCTGCAGGCGCGCATGCGCGGCCAGACCGAGCGCGCCGTCGACGACGCCGACGTGTGCCTGTTCGTCTACGACGCGCGCGAGGGCGTCACGCCGCTCGACCGCATCTTCGCCGAGCTGCTGCGCCGCCGCGACAAGCCGGTGATCGTGGGCGCCAACAAGAGCGAGGGCAAGGCCTCGCAATCGGGCGTGGGCGAGGGCTTCTCGCTGGGTCTGGGCGAGCCGGTGCCGATCTCCGGCGAGCACGGCGAGGGCATGAGCGACCTCTACGAGGCGCTGCTGCCCTTCGAGGCCCAGTTCGAGGACGAGGAGCCGGACGACGCCTCCAAGCCCATCCGCATCGCCATCGTCGGCCGCCCCAACGCCGGCAAGTCGACCCTGGTGAACCGGCTGATCGGCGAGGAGCGCCTGCTGACCGGGCCGGAGGCGGGCATCACCCGCGACGCCATCCCGGTGGACTGGGAATGGCAGGGCCGCCCCGTGCGCCTGGTCGACACCGCGGGCCTGCGCCGCAAGGCGCGGGTGCAGGAGGGGCTGGAGAGGCTCTCCACCGCCGACACCATCCGCGCCATCACCTTCGCCGAGGTGGTGATCCTGGTGATGGACGCCGCCAACGCCTTCGAGACCCAGGACCTGCAGATCGCCGACCTGGTGGAGCGCGAGGGCCGCGCCCTGGTCTACTGCATCGCCAAGTGGGACCTGGTGGAGAACCCCGGCGTGCGGCTGCAGGAGCTGCGCGAGACGGCCGAGCGCCAGCTGCCCCAGCTGCGCGGCGCGCCCCTGGTGGCGCTTTCGGCGGAGACCGGCCGCAGCGTCGACCGGCTGATGCCCGCGGTGCTGAAGGCCCACTCCGACTGGTCGGTCAAGGTGAAGACCCGCGACCTGAACGACTGGCTGGCCCTGGCGGTCCAGCGCCACCCGCCGCCGGCGGTGAACGGCCGGCGGATCAAGCCCAAGTACATGGCCCAGACCAAGGCGCGGCCGCCCACCTTCGTCCTGTTCGCCAGCCGCGCCGACCAGCTGCCCGACAGCTATCGCCGCTACCTGATCAACAGCCTGCGCGAGAGCTTCGACCTGCCGGGCGTGCCGATCCGCGTCTCGATCCGCGCCAACAAGAACCCCTTCGCGGAGGGCGGCGAGAGCGCGCCGCCCAAGCGCCCCTCCGGCCGCGCCGCGCCGGGGCGGCCAGGGCGGCCGGCCGCCCCCCGGCGGGCCAAGCCCCCCGGGCGGTAGGCCCGCAGGCGCTAAGCCTCCGCCGGCTCCAGCGCCGGCATCGACCCGGCCCAGGGCTTCAGAGCTTCGAGGGCGCGTTCGCTCATCGCGCGCTTCTTCGCCCGGCCGCGCTCGGCGGGCGGGATGCGCCGGCCCTCGGCGTCCTTCTTCGGCGTCTCCGCCATGGGCGGCAGCAGGCCGTAGTTGATGTTCATCGGCTGGAACGAGCGGGCCTTCCCCTCCCCTTCGCCCGATGGGCCCTCGCTGAGATGGCCGCCGGTGACGTGGGCGAGCAGGGCGCCCAGCGCCGTCTCCGCCGGGGGGGCGTCCAGGGGCCGGCCCAGCCGCTCGGCCGCCGCGAACCGGCCGGCGAGCAGGCCCATGGCCGCGCTCTCCACATAGCCCTCCACCCCGGTGATCTGGCCGGCGAAGCGCAGCCGCGGCTCGGCCCGCAGGCGCAGCCGCCCGTCCAGCACCCGGGGCGAGTTCAGGAAGGTGTTGCGGTGCAGCCCGCCCAGCCGGGCGAATCGCGCCTCGCCGAGCCCCGGGATGGTGCGGAACACCTCCGCCTGGGCGGCATGCTTCAGCTTGGTCTGGAAGCCGACCAGATTGTACAACGTGCCCAAGGCGTTGTCCTGGCGCAGCTGAACCACCGCATAAGGCCGCTCCGGGCGGTGCGGATTGGTCAGGCCGACCGGCTTCATCGGCCCGAAGCGCAGGGTCTCGGGGCCCCGCTCGGCCATCACCTCGATCGGCAGGCAGCCGTCGAAATAGGGGGTGTCCTTCTCCCAGTCCTTGAACTCGCCCTTGGGCCCGTCCAGCAGCGCCTGGACGAAGGCCTCGTACTGCGCCTTGTCCATCGGGCAGTTGATGTAGGCGGCCTTGTCGCCGCCCGGCCCTTCCTTGTCGTAGCGCGACTGGCGCCAGGCCACGCCCATGTCGATGCTGTCGGCGTGGACGATGGGAGCGATGGCGTCGAAGAAGGCCAGCGAGCCCTCGCCCGTCCGCGCCAGCACCGCGGCGCCCAGGGCCTCGGACGTCAGCGGGCCGGTCGCCACCACCACCTTGTCCCAGTCCGCCGACGGCAGGCCCGCCACCTCGCCCGGCTCGAACCGCACCAGCGGATGGGCGCGCAGCCGGGCGGTCACCGCGGCGGAGAAGCCGTCGCGGTCCACCGCCAGCGCCCCGCCGGCCGGCACCTGGTTGGCGTCCGCCGCGGCCAGGATCAGCGAGCCGCAGGCGCGCATCTCCGCGTGCAGCAGGCCCACGGCGTTGTAGGCCCAGTCGTCCGAGCGGAACGAATTGGAGCAGACCAGCTCGGCGAAGCCGCCCGTCTGGTGGGCGGGCGTCATCCGATGGGGCCGCATCTCGTGCAGCACGACGGGCACGCCCGCCTCGGCGATCTGCCAGGCGGCTTCCGAACCGGCGAGCCCGGCGCCGATCACGTGGATGGGGGAGAAATCTTCGACCTTCGACATCACTTCAGGATACAGGCGCTCGCCCGCTGACGGAAATCGCTTGCGCTGTGACCGGGCGAGCCGTCAGGAAGCGGACGGGCGGTTCCGCGGGCGCAGACTCGCGCGCAGGGGTTGAGGATGAAGGTCAAGGTTCCGGTGCTCGATGCGGTGCGCGGCGCGATCCAGTTCGCCCGCGCCAACGTCGGCCGGGTGGCCGGCGTGCTCGCCCTGGTCATGATCCTGAACATCGCCGGCGACATGGCCTCCAGCCGCGTGGCGCAGGCGCTGACCTTCGTGGCCGCCTTCCTGGTCAGCCTGATCGCCAACGCCGCCCTGTTCCGCCTCGCCTTCGCCGACGAGCACCCGGGCGACCCGGAGTTCCGCCTCGGCCCCCAGGGCTTCCAGTTCAGCGCGCCGGAGACGCGGCTGTTCGGCGCCATCCTGCTGGTGGTGCTGTTCGTGGTGCTGGCCGTCCTGTTCCTGCTGCTGCTGGTGATGATCCTGACCATCGCCCTGATCGCCACCATGCATGGGGCGGTCGATCCCAACACCGCGATCAGGCAGCCGGACGTCCAGGCCATGCTGTCGCTGCTGCTGCTGGTGTTCGCCGTGGTCCTGCTGTGGATGGCGGTGCGGATCTGCCTGTATCCGGCGGCCACCGTCGCCGACAAGAAGGTCCAGGTGTTCTCCACCTGGAAGCTGACGGCCGGCAACTGGTGGCGCATCTTCGCCGCCTTCTGCATCCTGATCCTGCCCGCCTTCGTGATGCAGGGCCTGCTGAGCGCGTCGGCGAACTATCCCGCCCTGCTCTCCGGTTTCGCCGTGCTGTCGGCGGCGGTGAACGCTTTCGTGGAGATCCCGCTGTTCTGCGGCCTGTACGCGGACCTCTACCGGCGGCTGCGCGACACCCGCCCGGCGGCCGCCAGCGCGCTGCCGCCGACCTCCGCGCCGGGCCTCGCCGGCCCCTGGGGCTGAGCCCCCGCGCCTGCGTCAGGGCGGCGAAACCGCTTACACTTTCGCCTGACGCGCTTTAGAAGGCGCGGCTCTCTGACCGGACCGCGACGTTCATGAAGTTCACCCTCTCCTGGCTGAAGGACCACCTGGAGACCGACGCCGGCGTCGACCAGATCGCGCAGGCCATGACCGCCGCCGGCCTGGAGGTCGAGCACGTCGAGGACGCCGCCGCCAAGCTGAAGCCCTTCTCGGTGGCCAGGATCGTCGAGGCGGTCCAGCATCCCAACGCCGACCGCCTGCGCGTCTGCCAGGTCGACACCGTGGACGGCCGCAAGGAGATCGTCTGCGGCGCCCCGAACGCCCGCGCCGGCCTGACCACCATCTACGCCCCGCTGGGCGCCTACGTGCCCGGCAGCGGCGTCACGCTGGAGGCGCGGCCGGTCCGGGGCGTCGTCTCCAACGGCATGTTGTGCTCCGCCCGCGAGCTGGAGGTCTCGGAAGAGAGCGACGGCATCCTGGAGCTGTCCGACGATCTCGCCGTCGGTACGCCGGCGGCGACGGTGTTCGGCGCCGACCCGGTGATCGACTTCGAGGTGACGCCCAACCGCCCCGACTGGCTGGGGGTCGAGGGCATCGCCCGCGACCTGTCGGCCGTGGGCCTCGGCGTGTTCAAGAGCGTCCCGGTCGAGCCGGTGGCGGGCCTGTACCCCTGCCCCGTGAAGGTGGTGCTGGAGGATCGCCAGGCCTGCCCGATGTTCGCCGGCCGCCTGGTCCGCGGGGTCACGAACGGCCCCTCGCCCGAGTGGCTGCAGACCAAGCTGCGCGCCATCGGCCTGCGCCCGATCAGCGCCCTGGTGGATGTGACCAACTTCCTTTCCTACGACCGCGACCGGCCGCTGCACGTCTACGACCTCGCCAAGATCGCCGGCGACACCCTGACCGTGCGCTTGGGCCGCGACGGCGAGAGCCTGCTGGCCCTAGACGGGCGAACCTATCCCCTCACCCCCGAGATGACGGTGATCGCCGACGCCAGCGGCGTGATCGACCTGGGCGGGGTGATGGGCGGCGAATCGACCGGCGTGTCGGACGACACCACTGACGTCTTCATCGAGGCGGCCTGGTTCGACCCGATCCGCACCGCCCAGACGGGGCGGGAGCTGTCGCTGTTCTCCGACGCTCAGTACCGCTTCGCCCGCGGGGTGGACCCGGGCTTCGTCGCGCCTGGGCTGGAGCTCGCCACCCGCATGATCCTGGAGCTGTGCGGCGGGGAGCCCTCGCTGCCGGTGCTGGAGGGCGACCTGCCCCCGATCCCCGCGCCGATGGACTTCGATCCCGGCGCGGTTGAGGGCCTGAGCGGACTGAAGGTCGCCCCTGAGCGCATCGCCGACATCCTGGAGAAGCTCGGCTTCCAGGTGGAGCGCGGAGCGGTCTTCCGCGTGCAGCCGCCCACCTGGCGGCGCGACGTCGACGGCCCCGCCGACCTGGTGGAGGAGATTTCGCGCATCGTCGGCCTCGCGGCCCTGCCCTCCACGCCCCTGCCCGACGCCGCCCCGCCCGTGGGCGGGATCGTCACGGCGCGCCAGGCGCGGGTGCGCGCCGCGCGCCAGAGCCTCGCGGCGTCCGGCTATCTGGAGACGATCGGCTGGTCGTTCACCTCGCGCGCGCTGGCGGAGCGGTTCGGCGGCGGCGCGGCGGAGCTGCTGCTCGCCAATCCGATCGCGTCCGAGCTGGATTGCATGCGCCCCTCCACCCTGCCGGGCCTGCTGCAGGCGGCGGCGCGCAACGCGGCGCGGGGGCTGGACGACTGCGCCCTGTTCGAGGTCGGGCCGGTGTTCCACGACGCCACGCCCAAGGGCCAGCGCACGGCGGTCGCCGCCATCCTGGTCCCGCACGCGCCGCCCCGCTGGGACAAGGCGGGGGACGAGAACGTGTTCACCGTAAAGGGCCAGCTGATGGCCCTGCTGGAGGAGCTTGGCGCCCCCATCGGCTCGCTGCAGATCGCCCAGGGCGCCGCCGCGTCGTGGTGGCATCCCGGCCGCTCGGCCCGGGTGCAGCTGGGCCCCAAGACGGTGCTGGCCGAGTTCGGCGCCCTGCACCCTGGCGTGCTCAAGACGGTGGACCTGGAAGGGCCGGTCTACGGCTTCGAGCTGTGGCTGGAGGCCCTGCCCGAGCCCAAGCGCGGCGCCGGCCGGAGTGGGCGCGCAGCGCTGGAGCTGTCGCCCCTGATGCCGCTGTCGCGCGACTTCGCCTTCCTGGTGGACCGCAGCCGGGCCGCGGGCGACCTGGCGCGCGCCGCCGCCGGCGCCGATAGGACGGTGATCACCGATGCTCGCGTGTTCGACGTGTACGAGGGCGCGGGCGTGCCGGAGGGCTCAAAGTCCGTCGCCCTTCAGGTCGCCCTGCAGCCGCGCGAGAAGACCCTGACCGACGCCGATATCGAGGCCCTGTCGGCCAAGGTGGTCGCCGCGGTGGAGAAGGCCACAGGCGGCAAGCTGCGCAGCTGACCCGAGGGCCGCCTCAGCCCCCGCCGCGGCCCTTGAACTTGTCGGACTGACGCCGGGAGGTCTGGGGCCGCGGCTTGCCCGGCGGCTTGGGGCCCGGCGGCTTCGGGCCCGAGGGCCTGGGTCCCGAAGGGGCGCCCTCCGCCCTGCGTGGCGCGCGGAAGCGCTCGCGCGCCACCGGCTGGTCGCGGTCGGCCAGCGGCGTGATGCGGCCGTGCTCCTCGTCGGTCTCGCCGAGCGCGGTGAGGAAGCGGTCGGCCGCGCCCCGGGCGATCTCGAACCGGGTCTCGCGGTCGAACACGCGGATGGCGCCGATCTCGCCCTTGGTCACCCGGCCCCGGCGGCAGATCATGGGCAGCAGCCACTTGGGATCGGCGTTGCGGATGCGGCCGATGTCGATCTGGAACCAGGCGGAGTCCTCGAACCCCGCGCGGCTCTGCGGCCGGGCCGCCGCCGCGGGCTCGGGCGACACGTCCACCAGGTCCTCCGGCGCCGGCAGGGCGGCGCGGCGCGCCCGCACCAGGCTGGCCACCAGCTGTTCGGCGTCGCTCTCCGCCAGGAGGGCGCGAGCGACGACGATGTCCTCCTCCGCCGTCTCGCCGCTGGGGCGCAGCTGCTCCACCAGGCGCGCCTGGTCGCGCCCGCGCACGGCCTCGGCGGAGGGCGCGCCCTCGACCGTGGCCTGCACCTTGGCGAGGCGCAGCAGGGCCTCCACCCGCCGCCGCCGCGGATAGGTCGCCAGCAGCACCGAGACGCCCTTGCGCCCCGCCCGCCCCGTGCGGCCCGAGCGGTGCTGCAGCGCCTCCGCATCGTGGGGCGGGTCGGCGTGGATCACGAGGTCCAGGTCCGGGATGTCGATGCCCCGCGCCGCCACGTCGGTGGCGACGCACACCCGGGCGCGCCGGTCGCGCAGGGCCTGGAGCGCATGGTTGCGCTCGGTCTGGCTCAGCTCCCCCGACAGGGCCACCACGGGGAAGCCCCGCTCCACCAGGTTGGCGTGCAGGCGGCGCACCGCCTCGCGCGTGGCGCAGAACACCATGGAGGCGCCGGCCTCGTAGAAGCGCAGCAGGTTCACCACCGCGTGCTCCACGTCGCTCGGCGCAATCGTCACCACGCGATAGTCGATGTCGGCGTGGCCGCTGGCGTCCGAGGCGATGGCCAGGCGCAGCACCTCGCGCTGGTAGCGCTCGGCCATGGCGACGATGGGCCTCGGCAGGGTGGCGGAGAACAGCAGGGTGCGGCGCTCGGCCGGGGCGGCCTCCAGGATCGCCTCCAGCTCCTCGCGGAAGCCGAGGTCGAGCATCTCGTCCGCCTCGTCCAGCACCACGGCCTTCAGGGCGGAGGGGTCGAACTGGCCGCGCTCCAGGTGGTCGCGCAGGCGGCCGGGGGTGCCGACCACGATGTGCGCGCCAGCGTTCAGGGCGCGGGCCTCGCGCCGCGGGTCCATGCCGCCGACGCAGGTGACGACCCGCGCGCCGGCGTCGGCGTAGAGCCACTCCAGCTCGCGCGCCACCTGCTGGGCCAGCTCGCGCGTCGGCGCGATGACCAGGGCCAGGGGCGCGCCGGCCTGCGACAGCCGCTCCTGGCCGGCGAGGATATCCGGGGCCAGCGCCAGCCCGTAGGCCACCGTCTTGCCCGAGCCGGTGCGGGCGGAGACCAGCAGGTCGCGCCCCGCCGCCTGCGCCGCCACCACCGCCTCCTGCACAGGGGTCAACGCAGCGTAGCCGCGCGCATCGAGCGCCCGGGCGAGCGGGAGGGGAAGATCAGGACGGGACATGGAAAACTCGGCGGAGCGGAGCGCAAGCTGCGAAGATGCCCGCTTACGAGGGCGGAGACTTAAGCACTCAGGCCTCGTCGCACAACCTTCCGGCTGGGCTTGGCTTGGACGCGGGTTTGTCGCAGCCGCCGCCTGAACCTCGCGACTCGAGAACGCTTGCCAGCCAAGCCGGATATGCTACTTTAGGTCGTGTCTTGGGGCAGATAAACTGCTTCAGTTCATCAATGCGGCTTTGTCAGAGCGCTGCGCCGGTCGGCGCCGGCAACGTGCAAGTTTGCGCGGCGTCTTTTGTCTGCATTTCCCAGTCTGTGTTCAACTTAGCTTGAGCTTATGCAGAAATCTCCGGTCCCAAAGCGGTCGGGAGTGAGGGAGCCTGTTCAACATCATGCTATCACGGTCCAAGTCGATCCGCGACGCATCTCGCGCGACAGCTCTATGTCTCCTCGTCATAAGCCCATCCATAGCAGGCTGTAAAACGATAATGGGGCAGGTTGATGCTCACACATACAGGTTGACCGGCGCAGAGGCCCTCACGAACCCTATACCCTCTGCTAAGAATAAGGTCGATGGCGGAGATGGCAAATCCCCCACAGGGACACCATCCAGTCAGGATCAATATCTTACAAAAGCTCAGCTGATGGACTTAGTTGCTGAATCTTACCAAAAATGCGAGTCATACAAACGGGCCCTTCTATTCAGTTCCCGCTCAAGTAATTTGCTACTGGACTTCATGACGACCGTGTTCAGCTCGCTCGGCACCGCCTTCAAACCGATAAGCACCGTCCATGCGTTCACGGCGGCAGCGAGCATCGCGACCGGCTCAAAGACCGCCCTTGATGCTGATATGTATATGAACGCCACGGCCCCTTTGATGGCTCAGGCCCTCTCACAGGTCTACGACAGACAAATGACTATTCTGAAAGCTCAAATCGAAGAGATGGACGCCAACAATAATCCCAAGGTCTACTTTGCTGACATAGTTTCCGCTCACAACATGTGTTCCCTGACGGAAGCCATGGCAACACTACAGTCTCTAGAAACGCAAAAAGCGTCAAATGCACCAACGATTACGAAAGATGACGTGAAAACGGGAGCGAGCTTCAGCATCGGACCGGGGGCGGAAATTCAAATCACCTCCGTAACGGCCGGCGCCCCAGAGGCGTCGGTTTCCTACGCGGTGATAGACCGCTCAGGCGCCGCGGCCACGGCGCAGACGCTCTCGGCGTCCTCGCTCGTGAACCTCCTGAATGCGCTCGACGCCACAAAGCAAGCGCCCTGAACCCACCACTTCCGGCGACGCCCACAACGCCTCGCTTTCGTCGCCGTCCCGGTTCGGCCTGCGACCGTCGGCGCCTCTCCCCTCGCGTGCGGATCGGGGTCATAGGTCCGCGCCATGTCGAACGCGCCCCTCTCCACCCTCCCCCTAGCTGGCCGCAGGATCGCGGTGCTGTACGGGGGGCTCAGCCCCGAGCGGGAGGTCAGCCTCGTCTCGGGCGAGCAGTGCGCCCAGGCGCTGGAGCGGCTGGGGGCTGATGTTGTGCGGATCGACGCCGGCCGCGACCTTGCCGCCCGCCTTGCGGAGACGAAGCCGGACGTCGCCTTCAACGCCCTGCACGGCGCCTGGGGCGAGGACGGCTGCGTCCAGGGCGTGCTGGAGACCCTGGGCATTCCCTACACCCACTCCGGCGTGCTGGCCTCGGCCCTGGCGATGGACAAGGCCAAGGCCAAGGCGGTGCTGCGCGCCGCCGGCGTCACCGTGCCGGGCGGCGGCCTGTACGAGCGCCACGCCGTCGCCCGAGAGCACGTCCTGCCGCCGCCCTATGTGGTCAAGCCGAACGCGCAAGGCTCCTCGGTCGGGGTGTTCCTGGTGATGGAGGGCGCCAACCGCCCGCCGCAGGCGGTGGCCGATCCGGAGTGGACCTTCGGCGAGGAAGTGATGGTCGAGCCCTACATCGCCGGCCGGGAAATCTGCGTCGCCGTGCTGGGCGAGCCGTCCGGCCCGCGGGCGCTGGCGGTCACCGACATCGTCGCCGCCACCGGCTGGTACGACTACGAGGCCAAGTACGGCGAGGGCGGCTCGCGCCACATCCTGCCCGCCGCCCTGCCCGAGGAGGTCACCCGCGAGGCCATGCGCCTTTCAGAGCGCGCGCACGCCGCCCTGGGCTGCCGCGGGATGACCCGGTCGGACCTGCGTTATGACCCCGTTAAGGCTGATCTGGTCTTACTGGAGGTCAACACTCAGCCCGGCATGACGCCTACTTCGCTCGCGCCGGAGCAGGCCGCCTACACGGGAATGGACTTCGACCGCCTCGTGCTCTGGATCGTACAGGACGCCTCATGCCCGCGGTGATGCGGGGCAAGCCCAAGGGCCCGAAGGCGGCCAAGGGCGGGCGCGGCCCTGCGCGCGGCAAGCCCGCCGCTGCGTCCGCTCCCTATCAGCCCGGCAAGATCGGCCGCGCCGACGTCGGCCTGCAGCCCGCCGTGGCGATGGCCGCCGCGGCCGTGGTGCTGCTGGGCGGCGCGGGGCTGATGCTGGCCACGGGCGGGCGGGCGCACGCCCTCACCTCCAGCCTGCAGGACGGCGTGGCCGGCGGCCTCGCGCGGGCGGGCTTCCGGGTCTCCAGCGTGGTGGTGGAAGGCGCTTCGCGCTTCTCCGTCCCCTACATCGTCAAGGCCGCCGGCCTGCCGGACGGTACGCCCCTGATGGGCCTGAACCTGGACGCCGTCCGCCAGCGGGTGGAAGGTGTGGGCTGGGTCAAGTCGGTGCGGGTGCTGCGCCTCTTGCCCGACACGGTGGTCATCGCCGTGTCCGAGCGGCCGCGCCTGGCGGTGTGGCAGGACCACGGGACCAGCCACGTGATCGATCCCGACGGCCAGGTGATCCCTGAGGCCGATCCTGGCCTGTTCGTCGACCTGCCCCTGGTGGTGGGCGACGGCGCGCCCCAGGCCGCCGGCGCGATCCTGCCCGAGCTGCTGGCCCGCCAGCGCCTGATGAGCCGCCTGGACGCCGTGGTGCGCGTGGACGAGCGCCGCTGGGACCTGCGCCTGAAGGACGGCAGCCTGATCCAGCTGCCCGCCATCGACCAGGACGCCGCCCTGATCCAGCTGGACCAGCTGGATCAGAAGGACCGCCTGCTCGAGCTCGGCTTCGAGCGCATCGACCTGCGCGATCCGGAGATGGTGGTGGTGCGCCCGCGCGCGCCCACCGCTCCCGTCCAGACCGCCGCCGCACCTTCCCATCCCGCCACCCCCGCGCCCAGCCCGGCCGCCAAGACCTGAGGAGCCTGCCGCCATGTCGACGCTTCGGGACCGCCAGAACGCCCGCGAGGGCCTGAAGGTGCTGGCCGGCGGACGCCAGCCGCTCGTGGCCGCCGTGGACCTCGGCGCCGCCAAGGTCGGCTGCTTCATCATGAAGCCGGACGGCGCGCGCCGCGAGGATCGCTCCATCAGCGTGGCCGGCGTGGCCCACGTCCGCTCCGCCGGCATCCGCGGCGGCGCGATCATCAACATGGACGAGGCGGCCCACGCCATCGCCCAGGCGGTTGAGCGGGCGGAGACTATGGCCGGCGTCAACGTCGGCGGGGTGGTGATCACCACCTCAGGCGGCCAGCTGGCCAGCCACCGCACCTCCACCACCATTCAGCTGTCCGGCCGCCCGATCAGCGACCACGACCTGTCGCGCGCCCTGCAGCTCGCCGTCACCCAGGCCCGGTTCCTGGGCCGTCGCCCGATCCACCTGCTGCCCATCGCCTGGTCGGTGGACGGGGCGCGGGGCGTGCGCGACCCGCGCAACATGTTCGGTCGCCAGCTCTCCCTCGACCTCTTGGTCGTGACGATGAGCGAGAGCGCGTTCCAGACCCTCGGGCACTGCCTGGAGCTGGTCCACCTGCAATGCGACGGCGTGGTCGCCGCGCCCTTCGCCTCGGCCCTGGCGGCGCTGGAGGACGACGAGATGGACCTCGGCGCCATCTGCATCGACATGGGCGGCGGCTCGACCTCGGTGGCGGTGTTCGGCGACGGGAGCCTGCTCCACGTCGACAGCCTGGCGGTCGGCGGCGGGCACGTGACCGCCGACATCGCGCGCGGGCTCTCCACCACCACGGCGGGCGCCGAGCGCATCAAGACCCTGCACGGCTCGGCCATCGCCAGCGCCAACGAGGACCGCGAGACGATCGAGGCGCCCCCCCGGGGCGATGATCCCGGCGCCGGCCCCGTGGTCGCGCCCCGCTCCCTGCTCAAGGGCATCATCGCCCCGCGCGTGGAAGAGACGCTGGAGCTGGTGCGCGAGCGGCTGAAGGCCTCCGGCGCGCCGATCGACCCCGCCGCCTCCATCGTGCTGACGGGCGGCGCCAGCCAGCTCGCCGGCGTGCGCGAAGTGGCCGTGCGCGTGTTCGACCGTCCGGTGCGCCTGGGCCGCCCGCGCCGCGCCCCCCACCTGGCCGAGGCCGCCGCCGGCCCCGCCTTCTGCGCCGCGGCGGGCGTGCTGCACCGCTCCGCCTTCGGCCCGCGTGAGGCGGTCAGCGCCCGCTCGCTGGCCGGCGCCCGCGCCCAGCAGGGCCGCGAGCCGATCGACCCCAACGCCGGCGTCTTCGCCCGCGCGGCGGGCTGGCTGCGCGAGAACCTGTAGGTCCCCTCCCCGCTACTGCAGGGCGTAGATCACGCAGCTCTGCGTCACGAGCGTCTCCAGCGGCGGCTGCACCGGCAGCTCCTCCGGCGTCATGACCCGGTCGGAGCCGGGCGGCGGCGGAGGCGGGGGCGGCGGTGGAGCCGGCGGCGCGTTCATCGGAGGCGGCGACGCCAGGGCCGCCTGCACACCGCCAAATCCCTGCTGCGCCCCGGTTATCAGCACATCGGCGTAGCAGGCCCGGCCGGTCGGATCGATCAGCCGGACCGGGCCGAGCCGGGCGCCCGCCGCCTCGGCCGCCAGCCTGGCGCGCCGCGCCGCGTCCGCCACCGCCAGCCGGAACATCTCAGTATTCGTCTGATTGTCCGGCTCGAGCTGGAAGCCGACCTGGCCGACGGTGTTGGGCCGGGCCGCGACGGCGGTGGCGTAGACCTTCTGGACGATCCGGATGTCATGGACGGCGACGTTCAGTTGCCCCGTCACCTGGTAGCTGGTGACCTTGTCCGCCCGAATGTTGTCCATCATCGCGCCGTTCTTGTCGCGGTACTGCTCGTAGAGCGGCTGGGTGGAGAAGCTCGTCTCCAGGTGCACGGCCTCGGCGCCCAGGCCCGCGAGGCTCAGCGCCAGGCCGCGGACGCGGCCGGCGACCTCGGCCATCGCCGCCTCCGCCGTCGGCCGGACGGCCATGAAGCCGACAGTGAAGTTCGCTCGATTCGCCGCAAGCTCCGCCCGCACCAGCCCGCTTGACGCGATGATCGGCTGGTCCATCCACCAGGGGGCGCCCGGGTGCGACGCTTGCGCCGGGGGTGGGACTCTTTCGACCGGAACGGCGAGCGCGCCGCTCGCCCAGAGGGCCGTCGCAAGGCCCGCCACGAACCCGTTGCAGCGCATGAAGCCGCTCCCCCCAAACCCGCGTCATGAGGGAACATGTAGAGCTTCCGCGAGTCCAGCAAGGAGGCTCCGTCATCGCAGCATCGGGTTCGAATCACATGCCGAATCAGTGGATTGTTACTTCACCCTGCCGTTCCCGAATCGCCGACTCGGGCTAAGGGGTTAACTGCGAGTTAAGGGTTAAGGGTGTCTTATCGAGCTCCGCGATGCGCGCCGCCAGGCGCTCCGTCTGCGGATCGACAGGCCGGCGGTTCAGGGAACAGAGGCTCCATGGCGATTCATCTTTCGGCGCCGCGCGCCACCGAACTGAAGCCCCGCATCGTCGTGTTCGGCGTCGGCGGCGCGGGCGGCAACGCGGTCAACAACATGATCGAGGCGGGCCTGGAAGGCGTGGAGTTCGTGGTCGCGAACACCGACGCCCAGCAGCTGCAGTTCGCCAAGACCGACCGGCGCATCCAGCTGGGCGCAACGGTCACCCAGGGCCTCGGCGCCGGCGCGCACCCGGAAGTGGGCATGGGCGCCGCCGAGGAGAGCTACAGCGAGATCGGCGAGCACCTGGAAGGCGCGCACATGGTGTTCATCACCGCCGGCATGGGCGGCGGCACCGGCACCGGCGCGGCCCCCATCATCGCCAAGGCGGCGCGCGAGCGCGGCATCCTGACGGTGGGCGTGGTCACCAAGCCGTTCCACTTCGAGGGGCGCCACCGCATGCGCCTGTCCGACGCCGGCGTGCAGGAGCTGCAGCGCTACGTCGACACCCTGATCGTCATCCCCAACCAGAACCTGTTCCGCGTCGCCAACGAGCGCACCACCTTCGCCGAAGCCTTCTCCATGGCCGACCAGGTGCTGCATTCGGGCGTGCGCTCCATCACCGACCTGATGGTGATGCCCGGCCTGATCAACCTGGACTTCGCCGACGTCCGCTCGGTGATGACCGAGATGGGCAAGGCCATGATGGGCACCGGCGAGGCCGGCGGCGAGGACCGCGCCCTGATGGCCGCCCAGAACGCCATCGCCAACCCCCTGCTCGACGAGGTGTCTCTGAAGGGCGCCAAGGCGGTGCTGGTGAACGTCACCGGCGGCCTGGACATGACCCTGCTGGAGGTCGACGAGGCCGCCAACGCCATCTCCTCGGAAGTCGACCCGGACGCCAACATCATCTTCGGCGCCGCCTTCGACCCCTCGCTGGAAGGCCGCATCCGCGTGTCGGTGGTCGCCACCGGCATGGACGCCGGCGTCCAGGTGCAGATGGAGCCCGCCCGTCGCCCCGAGCCGGTGCGCGCCCAGACCGCCCCGCCGCTGGTCGCCACGCCCGTGCGCCCGCACGCCACGCTGAGCCGCGGGGCCGAACCCGCGTCCCTGGTGCAGCCCGCCGCCGCCCAGCCGGCCGAGCCCACCCTGTGGCCCGAGCCCGCCCGGCCCGAGCCCGTGCGCGCCGAAGCCGCCCCCGCCCCGGCTCCCGTGGAGCAGCCCACCACCCGCATCATCGATCCGGCGGTAGAGGCGATGGAGCAGGAAGGCCTGGGCCAGCTGCCCCGCGCCGGCGCGCCCAGCCTCGCCCGCGCCCCCGAGGCGCGCCCGGCGCCCGCCTCCAGCTACCCCCAGCGCGGCGCCCCCGAGCCCCAGCGCAAGGGCGGCTGGCTCAGCCTGTTCGGCGGCCGCCCGCGCCAGGACTACGCGCCGGTCTCCGCCCCGCCGCCTCCGCCGGCGCCCGCCCGCGCCGTGGGCGGCGGCTCGGCCCAGCCGGTCGCCCAACCGTCGGCGGAGCCGCATGACTCCACCGAGGACCTGGACATCCCGTCCTTCCTCCGCCGCCTTGCGAACTGACCGCATCCCGGCTCCCGCTCCTGAGCCGCGCAAGACGGCGAGGAGGTCGGACGACCACCTGCACCCCGGCCGAAAGGCCGGGGTTTGTGTGTCGAAATGGCCGCATATTCCGCCACATTTCCGTTCGCCCGCCAGGGGAAACACTCGGAAACAGGAGTTGTCTTCAGCGCCGGGAACGCAGCGCTTAGGACAAGGGCGGGGCGCGAAGGCGAGTCCTAATCGCCTCGCGCCGAGGGAATGAACTCTTTGAATCCAGTGCAACTCTTCCAGCACACCCTGGCAGGTCCGGCCGTGTGCGCCGGCGTTGGTGTCCATACCGGCAAGCGCGCCCGCATCGCCATCCGTCCCGCGCCATCCGGCAGCGGCATCGTCTTCGTTCGGAGCGATGTGACCGATCGCGACAACCGCATCCGCATCAGCGCCGAGGCGGTGTCGAACACCCAGCTGAACACCGAGGTGACGAACGGCGCGGGCGTGACCGTCTCCACCATCGAGCACCTGATGGCGGCGCTCTGCGCCCTGGACGTCGACAACGCCCTGATCGAGGTCGACGGCCCGGAGATCCCGATCATGGACGGGTCGGCCCTGCCGTTCATCCAGCTGCTGGACCGCGCCGGCCGCCGCGCCCAGGAAGCGCCGCGCAGCTATATCGAGGTCGTCGCCCCGGTCGAGGTCGAGGATGGCCAGAAGCGCGCCGCCCTCCTGCCCTGCCCCCGCTTTGAAGTGGCGTTCGAGATCGCCTTCCCGTCCGCCGCCATCGGTCGCCAGGCGATCGACCTGGCCGTCACCGAGCGCAGCTTCCGCGACCAGCTGGCGAGCGCGCGGACCTTCGGCTTCGTGCACGAGGTGCAGGCCCTGCAGAGCATGGGTCTGGCCCGCGGCGCCTCGATGGATAACGCCATCGCCCTGGAAGGCGACGCGATCCTGAACCCGGAACCGCTGCGCTACCGCGACGAGTTCGTGCGACACAAGGCGCTGGACGCCATCGGCGACCTCTACGTGATGGGCGCGCCGGTGATCGGCCGCCTGGAGACCCGCTACGGCGGCCACGCCCTGAACAACGTGCTGATTCGCGCCCTTATGGCCGACCGCTCGGCCTGGCGCTTGCGCACCTTCGCCCCCGCCCTGGCCGAGGCGGTCTGACGCCTGAGGTTTAGCGCGAGGGGGAAGGGTTTGTGCGCCCCCTGCGGCTCCCACGCGCTTGGCGCGCGGCGGCGGCCTGGGCTAGAAGCAAAGCCTAGCGTCGGGTCCTTCCAGCGGATGCGCGGGACCGCGGCTTCGAAGGGTTCCGCAGAGTGTCTTCCGACAGGATCAAGATGATGGGCCGCATGTCGGTCCTCGCCGCCGCTCTGGCCGCCACCGCGCTCGCCGGCTGCGCCCACGGCCACCGCGACAAGCTGGCCACCAGCGAAAAAGGCTATGAGGAACGGCCGGTCGAGCTGCTCTACGCCACCGGCGCCCAGAAGATGGACCAGCGCCAGTGGTCCTCGGCCGTGCAGTATTTCGACGAGGTGGAGCGTCAGCACCCCTATTCGGAGTGGGCGCGTCGCTCGATCCTGATGGAGGCCTTCGCCAACTACGAGGGCAACAAGTACGACGACGCCATCGCCGCCGCCGACCGGTTCATCTCGCTGTACCCGGGCAGCCCGAACGCCGCCTACGCCTATTACCTGAAGGCCCAGTGCTACTTCGAGCAGATCGCCGACGTGGAGCGGGACCAGGGCTTCACCCAGCAGGCCCAGGCCGCCTTCCGCGAGGTGCAGAAGCGCTTCCCCACCACTCAGTACGCCGTGGACGCCAACCTGAAGCAGGACATGATCCTGGACCAGCTGGCCGGCAAGGAGATGTCGATCGGGCGCTGGTACGAACGCCAGGGCCTGCCGATCTCCGCCATCGACCGCTTCAGCGCGGTGGTGGCCAAGTACCAGACCACCAGCCACACGCCCGAGGCCCTGTATCGCCTCGTGGAGGCGAACCTGACGCTCGGCCTGCGGGACGAGGCGACCAAGGACGGCGCGGTGCTCGGCTACAACTTCCCGGGCGACCCCTGGTACCGCAAGGCCTACGCCCTTCTGACCTCCAAGGGCCTGCGCCCCTCCGCCCCGCCCAAGCCCAAGCCCAAGGGCGCGCTCAGCCGCATTGGACGGCTCTGATCGCAAGACGGTCGCTGGCAGGCGCCTCATGCTGATCGGCCTGTCGATCCGTGACGTGGTTCTGATCGAGGCGCTGGACCTGCAGCCCGGGGCGGGGCTGACGGCGCTGACGGGCGAGACGGGCGCCGGCAAGTCGATCGTGCTGGACGCCCTGGGCTTGGCCACCGGGGCCCGGGCCGACGCCGGCCTGATCCGGCGCGGCGCGGCCCAGGCCGCCGTGACCGCCGCCTTCGCCCTGCCCGCCGGCCACGCCGCCTGGACCGTCCTGTCCGAGCGGGGGCTGGACGGCGACGTCTCCGAAGACCTGGTGCTGCGCCGCCAGATCGCCGCGGACGGCCGCTCGCGCGCCTTCGTCAACGACCAGGCCATCAGCGTGGCGGTGCTGAAGGAGCTGGGCGCCCTGCTGCTGGAGGTGCACGGCCAGCACGACGCCGTCGGCCTCCTCGACCCGCGCACCCACCGCGGACTGCTGGACAGCTACGCCGGCGCAGGCCCGGCCCTCGCCGCCTGCCGCGCGGCCTGGACGAACTGGCGCGCGGCTGAGGACCAGGCCCGGGCGCTGCGCGAGGCGGCGGACCGCCGGGCCGCCGACGCGGAGGACGCGGCCCTGAGGCTGGCCGAACTCGACCGCCTCGACCCTCGCGAGGGTGAGGAAACGACCCTGGCGGAGGAGCGCGGCCTGCTCGGCGCCGCGGAGAAGATCGTCGCCGACATCGGCGCGGCCCGGGACGCCTTCGGCGGTTCGCGCCTGTCCAACAGCATGTCCCAGGCCCTGCGCGCGCTGGAACGGGCGCGGGACAAGGCGTTGGCGGCCGGAGGTACGGACGGCGCCGCCGCCGTCGAGAAGCTGTCGGAGGCGGTGGCCGCCGGCGAGCGCACCCTGGTGGAGGCCCAGGAGACGATGTCAGCCCTGGACGCCGCCGCCCGCGCCTTCGTGTTCGAGCCGGCCCGGCTGGAAAAGGCGGAGGAGCGCCTGTTCGCCCTGCGCGCCGCGGCTCGCAAGCTCGGCGTGGCGGTGGACGCGCTCCCGGCCGAGCGGCTGCGCTTCGCCGAGCTGCTGCGCAGCTTCGAGACGGCGGACGAGACCCTGGCGGAGGCGCAGCGCGCCGCCCAGCTCGCCGAGGCGACCTATCGCAACGCCGCCGCCGCCCTGAGCGGCGCCCGCCAGGCCGCGGCCCAGAAGTTGGCGAAGGCGGTCGAGGCCGAGCTGAAGCCCCTGAAGCTGGAGAAGGCCCGCTTCCATGCCGCGGTCGACCCCCTGCCCCCCGGCCGCGAAGGACCGGACGGCGCGGACAGGGTCGCGTTCGAGATATCCACCAACCCCGGCGCGCCGTTCGGGCCGCTGGGCGACATCGCTTCGGGGGGCGAACTGGCGCGCCTGGCTCTGGCGCTGAAGGTCGCCCTCGCCACCCGCGGCGGCGTGGATGCGGCCGCCCCCACCCTGATCTTCGACGAGGTGGACCAGGGCGTGGGCGGCGCGGTCGCCGACGCGGTCGGCCTGCGGCTGAAGCGGCTGGCGGCCGGGGGTCAGGTGCTGGTGGTGACCCACAGCCCCCAGGTCGCGGCCCGCGCCGATACCCAGTGGCGGGTGGCCAAGAGCCTGCGCGGCGAACGCACCACCACCTCCATCACGACGCTGGACCCCGCCGCCCGCGAGGAGGAGATCGCGCGGATGCTGGCGGGTGCGGAGGTCACCGAGGCCGCCCGCGCCGCCGCCCGCGCCCTGATCGCCAGCTGAGCGCCGGGCCGCCTCCGTGAACGCCCGTTTGTGGAGAGGCGACCGCGGCTCCGGCTGTCGGCCAGGTCAGTTCAGCGCGTCCGCCGTCCCCAACCGCCCGGGGGAGCGTACCTTCCGGCGGGACTTGGCGGCGCCATAGCGGCGCGGCGGGTTCTCGACATCCGCCTGGGCCACCGGAACGAGGCTCGGGTCGTTGGCGATGTCGGCCGGGGCGACGAAGCCGAGACCGTCCCACGGAATGGTCAGCCCCGCCTTGGCGTAGGCGCCGGCGACGAACTCCGAACAGATGAACTCGTCGTCGGCCAGCAGCATCTTCGGTGTCTTGTGGTTGCCGAGGAGGCGCCCACCGGCGATCCGCAACCCGATCTTGGCGATCTCGCCGGGCGCGAACTTGCACCCAAGCCGGCTGAAGGCGAAGCGGGCCAGATCCAGCACCCGCGGGTCGGTCTCGCCGCCGCGCAGCTCCTGGTGACGCACGAACAGGATCTTGCCCGGATACGGATGCGTGCCGGCGCTGTCCCGGGACAGGAAGTCCGACAGCGCCACCGCCCGCACGCCGATCTTCTCCACCGACTCGATCACCACCACCTGATCCAGGCTGTCGACCCGGAACACCATGCCCACATGGCTCCACGGGCTCTTCGTCGACCATTGGATCAGTCTGGAAAAGGGATCGCGGCCCTGGCACAGCACGATGTCGCCGTCGCGCAGCTCGGCGCGTAGCTGAGCGTAGGCGACAGGCTTCATCGCCTCCAGAACGTCGCTGGGGATAGCCATGCCGTCCGCCCTCTCATGCTTGCGCGATCAGGCTACGGCAACGCTTGTCGTCCAGCTTGGCTCCGCGAAGCAGCCATCTATGGAGCGCCCACGCTTGGTGGCCGGTGGGGTGGCTACGCCTCCACCGCGTCCCGCGTGGCGCCGACGCGCTGCGAGAGCGAGGCGGCCATGAAGGGATCGAGGTCGCCGTCCAGCACGGCCTGGGTGTCGGAGGTCTCCACCTCGGTGCGCAGGTCCTTCACCATCTGGTACGGCTGCAGCACATAGCTGCGGATCTGGTGGCCCCAGCCGATGTCGGTCTTCTGGTCCTCCAGCTCGGCGCGGGCGGCCTCGCGCTTCTGCAGTTCGGCCTCGTACAGCCGCGCGCGCAGCATGTTCCAGGCGCTCTCGCGGTTCTGGTGCTGGGAGCGCTGGGTCTGGCAGGCCACTGCGATGCCAGTCGGGATGTGGGTCAGGCGCACCGCCGAATCGGTCTTGTTGATGTGCTGGCCGCCTGCGCCCGACGCGCGATACGTGTCGGTGCGCACGTCCGCAGGGTTGATCTCGATGACGATGGTGTCGTCCACCACGGGATAGACCCACACCGAGGCGAAACTGGTGTGGCGGCGCGCATTGCTGTCGAACGGCGAGATGCGGACCAGCCGATGCACCCCGGCCTCGGTCTTCAGCCAGCCGTAGGCGTTCAGCCCCTTCACCTGCAGGGTGGCTGACTTCAGCCCCGCGGTTTCGCCGGGGGTCTCCTCCAGCACGTCGACCGTCAGGCCGTGGGCGTTGGCCCAGCGGGTGTACATGCGCGTCAGCATCAGCGCCCAGTCGGCGGATTCGGTGCCCCCGGCGCCGGAGTTGATCTCGACATAGGCGTCGTTGCCGTCCGCCTCGCCGGAGAGCAGGGCCTCCAGCTCGGCGCGGGCGGCGCGCTCCTTCAGCGCCTTCAGGGTGCGGGCGGCCTCCTCCAGGCTGTCCTGGTCGCCCTCCATCTCCGCCAGTTCGGCGAAGTCGAGGGTGTCCTGGCGCTCCTGCATCAGGGCCTGCACGGCGGCGATGCTACCGGCCAGCTTGGTGCGCTCGCGCATCAGGGCCTGGGCCTCGGCCGGCTTGTCCCACAGGGTGGGGTCTTCAGACCTCGCGTTCAGTTCGTCGAGGCGACGGAGCGCAGGCTCCCAGTCAAAGACGCCTCCTGAGCAGTCCGACGGACTGCTCGATGTCGGCCGCGGCGGCCTCGACATCCGCTCTCATTGAGAGTGCTCCTTACAAGGAGGGCTCAGATAGCGGGCGGACAGGCGGGGCGCAACGCACGCCGTCAGCGCCTCACGGGCAGATCACCCGCAGCTCGGGGAAGTCTGTGCGGTATCTGCGCGGATCACGGCTGAGCAGAGTCCAGCCCTCCACCGCGGCGTGGGCGCCGATCAGGAAGTCCGGCAGGAGGCAGTCGCGAGGACCGCCGCGTCGGCGGTAACGGCGGTGGGCCTGCCCGGCTCTGAACAGCGCAGGTCGGTTAAGGCTCACGAGCTGCAAACTCAGACCGTCCAGAGCCAGCTCAAGCTCCGCGGCCGCTTCATAACGCCCGCAGAGTTCAGCGTAGATAATGTCGTTGACGACAATAGGCTCGCGTTCCGCAGCGCTACGCATCTCCCCGGTAGACCATTGCGACCATTCGCGATCTTTGGTGAGGACGTCAATAATGACGTTGGTGTCAATCAGGCAGGTCATCGCGCTCGCCGCGCAGCTCCAGCATGATCTCATCGGTGGTCATGTCGCTTTTCAGCGTACCCACCATCTTTTCGAAGCGGTCGGGATCGAACTTGCGGCGCAACCCGTCGGGACTCACCTCGGTGATCTTCGCCAAAGTGACGTGACCTCCCGCGTCGATCCCGACCTCGACCCGGTCGCCGGTCTTCAGCCCGATCTGGTCCCGGATTTCGCGGGGGATGGTCACCGCCCCATTCGGCTCGACATAGGCCAGCATCACCCGCCTCCGCGCGCTGCCCGCCCAAGGTAGGGGCGCATGGCCTGGCGGGCAATCAATACAGCCCCTGCACGTCCTTCGGCGGGGGCTTCTTGGGCGGGGGCGGCGGGGCGCCGGCGGCGGAGGGCGCGGCGCCGAAGGCCTGGTTGTAGGGAATCGGCGGGGTGATCGCGTCCGGCGAGGCGACGACGGGCGCCTTGGGCGGCGGGGGCTTGGGCTCGGTGCCGGGGCGGAAGGCTTCCTTGTGCCCGTGGGTCCAGGCCATCTTCGCGTCCTTGGGCGCGGTGAAGTCGGTGATCGGCGCGTCCTTCAGCACGCTCTGCATGAAGTCGATCCAGATCGGGATGGCGGCGTGGGCCCCCGTCTCCTTGTCACCCAGCGAGCGGTTGTCGTCAAAGCCGACGAACACGCCCACCACCAGATCGGGCGTGTAGCCGACGTACCAGGCGCTGCGGTAGTCGTTGGTGGTCCCGGTCTTGCCGGCGATCGGCCGGGCGCCGAACGCGCGGCCGACCTCGGCGCCTGTGCCGACCTGGTTCACGCCCTCCAGCATCAGGGTGATCTGGTAGGCGGTGATCGGGTCCATCACCTGGTCGCCGGCGGGAGGGATGCGCGGGCTCTCGGCGCCGTCGAAGGCGTCGCCGCAGCGGGGGCAGTCGCGCCGGTCCGCCTTCCAGACCACCTGGCCGCCATGGTCCTCCGCCAGCTCGATCAGGTGCGGCTGGATGCGCTTGCCGCCGTTGGCGAACTCCGCATAGGCGGCGGCCAGGCGGAACGGCGTCACCTCGCCGGCGCCCAGCGCGATTGGCAGGTAGGGCGGCAGGTGGTCGGCCACCCCATCCCGCTCGGCGGCGGCGACGATCTTGTGCATGCCCACCGCCTTGGCCAGGCGCACGGTCATAGTGTTCTTGGAAAAGACCAGCCCGTTGCGCAGCGGCGTCTGGCCCGAATAGGTGTGCTCGTAGTTCTCGGGGCTGTAGACCTTGCCGGCGCCCCCGTTCAGGTACACCGGCGCATCCAGCACGGTGGACGCGGGGGTGAAGCCGTTCTCCAGCGCCGTGGCGTAGACGAACGGCTTGAACGAGGAGCCCGGCTGGCGCGCGGCCTGGGTCGCCCGGTTGAAGTTGGATAGCGAGAACGAATAGCCGCCGACCAGCGCCAGCACACGGCCGGAGCGGGGCTCCAGCGCCACCAGCGCCCCATTCACGGCGGGCGTCTGACGCAGGTTGTAATTCTTCGAGCCCGGCGTCAGCGGCTCCACGAACACCAGGTCGCCCGGCGCCAGCGGCTTGCCGGCGTTGGCCCACACCACGTCGGCGTCGATGATCTGCCCGGTCTCGCCCTTGGCCGTGGTGATCTTGGCGACGCCGCCGCCCACCTCGTCGATCTGGGCGGCGACCCAGACGCGGCGTTCGGCCGGGGGCGCCTTCACCTCCGCCGACTTCATCCAGTCCGGCGAGACCTCCGCATGGCCCCAGGCGCCGCGCCAGCCGTGACGGCGGTCATAGCTCTCCAGCCCCTTCATCAGGGCCGCGCGGGCGGCGGTCTGCATGTTGGAGTCCAGGGTGGTGCGCAGGTACAGGCCGTCGTTCTCGGCGGTCTTGCTGATGGTCGCCTTGGCGCGCTGGCGCACCTCCTCCACGAAGTAGTCGGCGTCATGGTAGTGGGTGCGCGCGGGCTTGGTCTGGACGACGAGGTCCTCCTGCATGGCGTCGCTCGCCGCCTTGCGGTTCACCCAGCCGAGTTCGGCCAGCTGGCCCAGTATCCAGTTGCGCCGCTCGATCGCGGCGGCCTTGTGGGTGATCGGGTTGTAGTTGGCCGGCCCCTTCGGCAGCGCCGCCAGGAAGGCGAGCTGCGCCAGGTCCAGCTCGCCCAGCGACTTGCCGAAGTAGTTGTAGGCCGCCGCCCCCACCCCGTAGGAGCGCCAGCCCAGGGGGATCTGGTTCAGGTAGATTTCCAGGATGCGGGTCTTGGGCAGCGTCTGCTCGATCCGCTGCGCCAGGATCGCCTCCTTGACCTTGCGCCCGAAGGTCATCTCGTTGGAGAGCAGGATGTTCTTGGCCACCTGCTGGGTGATGGTCGATCCGCCCTGCAGGCGCTGGCCGTTGGCGGCGCGGAAGATGTCGCGCGACATGGCCCGGCCCAGGCCCTCCACGTCGATGCCGCCGTGCTCGAAGAACTTGTGGTCCTCAGCGGCGAGGAAGGCCCGGATCACCATGGGAGGGATTTGGTCGTAGGGCGTGAAGATGCGCCGCTCCTGGCCCAGCTGGGCGATCAGCGTCCCGTCCCAGGCGTAGACGCGCGTGGAGGTCGGCGGCCGGTACTCCGCCAGCTCCGCCGCGTTGGGCAGGTCCTTGAACATCAGCGCGGCGTAGATGGCGAGCGCCAGGCCCGCCACGGCCACGGCGCTCAGCGCCACGGTCGCCGCGACGGCGGCGAATCGGCCTGATGTCCTCAGCAAGATGGGGTCTTCAGCAAGAGAACAACGCCACGGGGTTCGAGGGCCATCGACCGCAGCCTTCGGGGGCGCTGCGCGGCGGCAGATCAAGGGCGCCCGCCCTCCCCCGTCAAGGGACTTCGGCGCCGCTCCGGCTGCGCGCGGCGACATCCGCTGGTATGGGAGCGCGATGGCCGTCGTCGACCTCTTGGACCTGCCCCGGGACTACTCGCCCCTGTTCGCCCTGGACCTGGGCGAGAAGACCATAGGCGTGGCCGTGAGCGACGTGCTGCGCAGCGTCGCCAGCCCGATCGCCCTGATCCGCCGCCGCAAGTTCACCGAGGAGGCGAACGAGCTTTTCGCCTTGATGCGCGGGCGCGGCGCGCGGGCGCTGGTGATCGGCCTGCCGCTGAACATGGACGGCGGCGAGGGGCCGCGCTGCCAGTCGGTGCGCGCCTTCGCCCGCAACCTGCTGCGGCTCGACGGCGAGCTGTCGATCGCCTTCTGGGACGAGCGCCTGTCGACCGTGGCGGTGAACCGGATGCTGGTGGACGAACTGGACATGACCCGCGCACGTCGGGCGGAAGTCGTTGACCGGGCGGCCGCCGCCTACATCCTGCAGGGCGCGCTCGACCGTCTGCGCATGGCGTGAAGAGGCTTTGCTGCAACGCGGGAGCGATCGATGTGCAGGTGCGAAAAAACCTGGACGCTCACGTCTAAAATAGCTTGACGCTCAGGCCCGTCGGGCGCATACGGACGCCACGCCCTTCCGGGCGTTTCCTCCCTATGACTAGCCCCGCTTCGGCGGGGCTTTTTTTTTGCCCCGCATCCTGCGGCTGGTCGACTGCGGCGGGTCGGCGCAGAGCGGGAACGCTTGTCGCGCAAGGCAGTTCGCCTCCTCGGCCCCAAGGCCACGAGGAAGCACGCGATGAAGACGCAGGGCTCAGCCGTCTGGAGCGGCGGGATCAAGGACGGCCGGGGCGCCATCTCCACCAAGAGCGGCGCGCTCAAGGACTACCCGTACGGCTTCGCCAGCCGATTCGAGGGTCAGCCGGGCAGCAACCCCGAAGAGCTGATCGGCGCGGCCCACGCCGCCTGCTTCACCATGGCCCTGTCGCTCATCCTGGGCGAGGCCGGGCTGACCGCCGACAAGATGGAGACCTCGGCGGAGATTTCGCTGGAGAAGGACGGCGACGGCTACGCCATCAAGTCGTCGCACCTGACCCTGCGGGCGACCATCCCCGGCGCCGACGACGCCAAGTTCCAGGACTGCGCGGCCAAGGCGAAGGCGGGTTGCCCCATCTCCAAGCTGCTCAACTGCGAGATCACGCTCGACGCCGCGCTGGCCTGATCCAGAGCATGTTAGCCGTAAGTGGATGCCGGTTTCGGCGGCTATCATGCTCTAAGTATTGAGTGTCTTGAGCATTTTTGATTCCGTCCAATCGGAAGTACTCAAGGCCTTCGGCTGCGCCGTCCCCGTGGCCGTCAGGACGAGGCTTTGGCCGTCGGACTGGCGGCTGCGGGCCTGGCGGCGGCCGGCGACGGCGCAGGGGCTTTCGCCGTCGTCGCGGCGGCCGTGACCACAGGCGGCGCCGGCGCCGGAGCGGCTGGCTTGGGCGTGGCGAGGTCCGCAGCCGCCTGGGCGACCGCGGTCTTCAGCTTCACCTTCACCAGCTTCTTCGCCGCCTTGTGCGGCTTGGCGGCGGCGGCCGGCGGGGGCGCCAGCGGATCGGTGGACTGGGCCGCCGCGTTGGCGATGGGGGCCGGCAGGGTGGCGGCGGCCTGAAGCGCCTGGTGCGCGGTGGCGGCGCGGTCGGCCAGGCTTTCGGTGACCTTCTTGGCTTCCAGCGTCGGCATCTGGGCCAGCACCGCGGCCAGCAGAGCCGGCTTCATCTTGGCGGCCACGGGGATGCGGACCTTGTCGTCCAGCGTCGCCATGACCGCGGCGGCGTCCCGCGGCTTCATCTTCTCATAGACGATGACCAGGCGGTCGACGTCCGCCTGCTGCTGGCTGTCGGCCTGGCCGAGCAGGGCCTGGATCTGCGCCTTGACGTCGTTCACCGCCTTCAGCTTGGCGTCGACCTTGGCCTCCGCCGCGCTGAGCAGCTGGAGCTGGGTGTCCAGCGCCTTCGCCCGCTCGTCGAGCTGGCCGCGGCGGGTCTGAAGGTTCTGCAGCGTCTGCAGCTCGCCGGGGGAGACGCCTACCTCGCGGGCCAGCTCCTCGGCCGACTTGACGCAGGCGGGCGGCGCCTTGGGCGTGGCGGCGGCCGTCTGCTGCGGCAAGGGCGAGGCCGTCGACGTCGCCGCGGTCTCGCCGCCCTTCTTGTGGCTGCTCGGCGCCGGCGCGCCCTCGGCGTGGGCGCTCGTCGCCGACAGCAGGTCCGGCAGCGCCTGGACGCCCGCGAGCGCCTTGACGGCGAGCACGCCGCCGATGGCGACGGCGATCAGGGGAAGAAGGCGGGGCGCGGCGCTCATCGCTCACCTCTGGGGGTACGCAGGGGACCGAGGCTGTCGCGGTCGCGGGCGCCGGTCTCGAACAGGTCTTCGTCGAAGGAGGAGCGGGCCTGCCGCCTCGGCGGCGGCGGCGCCGGCTCCTCGCGCGGGGGGGCGGCGCGGTCGAGCGCCCGGCCCTCGGCGAGGGCGGCGATGGCGGCCAGCGTGTCGCTGCCGCCGATCGGCCGCCGGGGTGCGGCGGCCGGTCGCTCCGGCAGGGCGGCGGCGGTGCGCTGGGCCTCGGTGCTGGCGCGCTCCAGCCGCGCGGTCAGGGCGCGCGCCGTCTCGATCCGGGCGAGCAGCTCGTCGTGGGCGGCCTCGGAGGCGGTCCTCAGGGCGGCCAGCCCGGCTTCGGCCTTGGCGGCGGCCTGGTTCAGCTCCTGCACCGCGGCGGCGAAGCCGGCCTGGCCCTCGCGCAGGGCCTTCAGCCGCCCGTTCAGCTGCAGCCCGAGCCCGAGCGCGAGCAGCAGCAGCAGCGCCAGCAGCCCATCGAGGCCGGCCGCGATCGGGCTCACCGCCGCAACCCCAGGCCAGAGGCGGCCAGCGCCTTGCGGGCCGACGTGTTCAGCGGCGCATCCACCTTGACCGCGATGCTCTGGTTGCGCCGCCCCATCCGCCCCTCGGTCAGGGGGACGGAGCCGGCGCGCAGCTGGACCGCGCTGTCGGGGGTGGCGTTGAGCATGACGGTGTCGCCGACCTTCAGATCGAGCACGCGGCGGAGGTCCATCTGCTGCTCGTCCAGAACCGCGCGCACCTCTACCTGAGTCGTCCACAGTTCGGTGGCGAGGTGGCTTTCCCAGATGTGGTCGCGGCCGAACTTCTCGCCCATGAACTGCTGCAGCAGCATCTTGCGGATCGGCTCCAGCGTCGCATAGGGCAGCAGCAGCTCAACCCGGCCGCCGCGATCCTCCATGTCGATGCGCAGCTTGACCAGGATGGCGGCGTTCGCCGGCCGGCCGATGGCGGCGAAGCGGGGGTTGGTCTCCAGCCGCTCCAGGTTGAACTGCACCTTGGTCAGCGGCTCGAAGGCGGACTTGCAGTCGGCCAGCACCACCTCGACCATCCGCTGCACCAGCATCCGCTCAATGGTGGTGTAGGGCCGCCCCTCGATCCGCATGGCGGCCGCGCCGCGCCGCCCGCCGAGCAGCACGTCCACCACCGAATAGATCAGGTTGGAGTCGACGGTGAGCAGGCCGTAGTTGTCCAGCTCCTCCGCCCGGAAGACGGCCAGGATCGCCGGCATAGGAATGGAGTTGAGGTAGTCGCCGAACCGGATGGAGGAGATGTTGTCCAGGCTCACCTCCACGTTGTCGGAGGTGAAGTTGCGCAGGGACGTCGTCAGCAACCGCACCAGGCGGTCGAAGACGATCTCCAGCATCGGCAGGCGCTCGTAAGACACGAGCGCGGAGTTGATGATGGCGCGGACGCCAGTGCGTTCGCTGGAGTCCTCGTCGTTGAGCTCGAAGCCGAGCAGGCTGTCGATCTCGTCCTGGTTCAGCACCCGGTCGCCGGCGCCGAGCGGGTCGCCTGCGGCCGCCCAGGCGGCGGGATCGTCCGGATCGAAGGTGTCCGTCATCGTCTACTGGACCAGCATTTCCTGGATCAGCACCGCATTCACCTTGGCCGGCGCGATGACCAGGTCGACCCGGCGCTGGATCTCCTGGCGCAGCTGGTAGCTGCCCTCGCTGCCGGCGAGGTCGTCGGGGCGCAGCTCGCGCAGGAAGCTCTGGAACATGTCGTTCAGGCGCAGCTGGTTCGGGGTGATCGCCTCGGCATCGTCCTGGTTCGCCAGTTCGAAGGCCAGCTTCAGCTTCAGATAGGTCGGCCGGCCGTCGGCCGACTGGATGTTCACCACCATGTCCGGCATGGTGTAGAAGTAGCTGCCGTCCGGACCCTGGCTGATGGGGTTGGGGCCGTCCTTCTTCCCGCCCTCGTCCTTCTTGGCCGGCGGCTTCTTGTGGGGCTTGTGCGCCTCGGCCTTGCCGCCGCTTCCGCCCATCATCAGCACCGCCGCCACCCCGCCGCCGCCGAGCACCACCAGCGCCGCCGCCCCGCCGATGATCATCAGCTTTAGCGGCAGCTTCTTCTTGCCCTCCTCGGGCGCGCCCTCGGCCCCGTCGGCTGCAGCCTCGCTCTCCGGCGGCGGCGTCTTGTCCTTCTTGGCCATGGCGTGCCGAAACCCTCCGCGCGCGCGAGTCGTCAGGTGCGCGCCGTCTGGGGCTGAAGAAGCGCCTTCATGGTTAACACTCCGTTTGGACCTGCCGCGCCGCGGAGTCCGCCCGGCAGACTCTGCCCGGCGAAAAGCGCGCCGACGGCGCTGCCGTTAACCAGCTAAGTCCCGAAACCACGGGGGAATTTTCTGGCCCGCCGTTTGCAAGGCCCCTCTCGCCAAGGGAGGCCGCATGGACAACGCCATCTACGTCGGACTGTCGCGCCAGCTCACGCTGCAACGCGCGCTCGACGTCACGGCCAACAATCTGGCCAACGTGGACACCGCCGGCTTCAAGGTCGAGCACCTGTCGGTGGAGACCGACCCGGTGAGCGCGCCCGGCCCCTCGTTCGGGTTCGGCCGCGAGCCGATCAAGTACGTGCTGGACAACGGCACCACCCGCGACTTCGGCCAGGGCTCCACCGAACAGACCGGCGGCCCGCTGGACGTCGCCATCGAGGGCGCCGGCTTCTTCAGCGTGCAGACCGCCAACGGCGTCCGCTACACCCGCGACGGCCGCTTCAGCGTCGACGCCAGCAACCAGCTCGTCGACCAGAAGGGCGAGCCGGTGCTCGGCTCCTCCGGCTCGCCGATCACGGTGGACCCGACCCTGGGCGAGCCGGTGATCGGCAAGGACGGCACCATCACCCAGTCCGCCACCAAGGGCGGGGTGAACCAGATCGGCCGTATCGCCGTGACCCGCTTCGCCAACAAGGGCGCCCTGTCCAAGACCGGCGACAACCAGTTCGTCGACGACGGCACGGCCGGCGCCACCCCCGCCACCGACGCGGTGGTGCGCCAGGGCTACGTCGAGAAGTCCAACGTCAACGCGGTGACCGAGGTCACCAATCTGATCGACATCCAGCGCGCCTACGAGCGCATGCAGAACATCATCATCGAAACCCAGAACCTCTCCGCCAAGGCCGTCGACGGCCTGGCGAAGGTCACGGCCGGCTGATTTAGGAAGAAGACACGATGAGAGCGCTCCGTATCGCCGCCACCGGCATGGCCGCCCAGCAGATGAACGTGGAGGTCATCTCCAACAACATCGCCAACATGAACACGGTCGGCTACAAGGCCCAGCGCGCCGAATTCGAAGATCTGCTGTACGAGAACGTCCAGCGTCCCGGATCGCAGTCCTCCGACACCGGCACCGTGGTGCCGACCGGCATCCAGCTCGGCTCGGGCGTGAAGACCGGCAGCGTCTACCGCATCCTGACCCAGGGCGCGATGACCCAGACCGGCAACAAGCTCGACCTCGCCATCAACGGGCGAGGCTACATCCAGGTGCTGATGCCGTCGGGCGAGACGGCTTACACCCGGGCGGGAAACCTGTCGGTCAACGACCAGGGCCAGGTGGTGACCCCCGACGGCTACCAGGTCATCCCGCAGACGACGATCCCGCAGAACGCCACCGACGTCTCGGTCTCCGCCTCGGGCCAGGTGCAGGTGAGCATCCCGGGACAGACCGCCACCTCACAGGTGGGCCAGCTGCAGCTCGCCACCTTCTTCAACCCGGCGGGGCTGGAGGCGATCGGCGACAACCTGTTCCTGCAGTCCGGCTCGTCGGGCCAGCCGGTGGTGGGCACGCCCGGTACGGCGGGCTTCGGCTCGATCCAGCAGGGCTACACCGAAGCCTCCAACGTCGACCCAGTGAACGAGGTCAGCTCCCTGATCGTGGCCCAGCGCGCCTACGAGATGAACTCCAAGGTCGTCTCCTCGGGCGACCAGATGCTCCAGACCATCGACCAGATGAAGGTGTGATGATGCACCGCTTCGCCTCCCGGCTCCGGCGGCAGGCCCTGGCCGCGCTGGCCGCAGCCGCCCTCGCCGCCCCGCTCCTCGCCACGCCGCTCCTCGCCACGCCGGCCCAGGCGCAGCAGACCCAGGCGCAGCAGGCGGTCGGCCTGCGTACCGATGCGCTGGGCCATGCGGGCGTCGTCACGCTCGGCGACCTGTTCGACGGGCTGGACGGCCCAGCCGCGGCCAAGGTGGTCGGCCGCGGCGTGGTCGGCCAGCAGGTGGTGCTGGACGCGGGCGAGGTGCAGCTCGCCGCCCGCGCCGCGGGCTTCGACTGGCCCAACAGCGCCGGCCAGCGCCGGATCATCGTGGACGTGGTGGAGGCGGCCGACGCCGGCGCGTCCGCCGGCCACGCGCGCCATCGCGGCCGCGCCGCCCAGGTCCTGGTCTACGCCCGCAACATCCAGGCCGGCGAGACCATCCAGTCCGCCGACCTGCAGTGGAGCGACACGGCGGTGGCCAGCCCCTACGCCCCTACCGACCCCACGGCGGTGGTCGGGATGGCGGCGCGGATGCCGCTGCGCGAAGGCGCCGCCATCGGCCAGCGCGATCTGGTCGCCGCCAAGGTGATCCGCCGCGACCAGCTGATCTCGGTCGACTACGCCGCCGAGGGGATCAACCTCAGCCTCGCCGCCCGGGCGCTCGGCGACGCCGCCGTGGGCGACGCCGTTCAGGTGATGAACCCCTCCTCCAAGAAGATCATCGACGCGGTGGCCACGGGGCCGGGGCACGCCGCCGTCGGCCCGGGCGCGGACGCGGTGCGGCCCCCCGGCGCCGCCTTCCGCACCGCCGCCCTGCCCTGAAGCCCTGTCAAAGGACCCCGACCATGTCGCGCAAGACCTCCGCCATCGTGATCGCCGCCCTGCTGCCGCTGGGCGCCTGCGCCCAGCTGAAGACCGCCACCGGCACGCCGGACATGAGCCCGATCGCCTATCCCGCCGCCCTGATCCCGCGGGAGCAGGCGAACCTCGGCGACCACAGGGACGAGACGCCCCGCCCCGCCTCCGCCAACTCGCTGTGGCGCAACGGCGCGCGGACCTTCTTCCACGACCAGCGCGCCTCCAAAGTCGGGGACATCCTGACGGTGAACGTCACCATCTCCGACCGGGCCCAGCTCGCCAACGAGACGGTGTCGAACCGCACCTCCAGCGTGAACGGCGGCTTCAACAACCTGTTCGGCCTGGAGACCCTGCTGAAGCACGCCGTGCCGGGCCTGACCGCCGCCAGCCTGCTGAACACCAACTCCACCCTGGCGCAGGACGGCAAGGGCTCGGTGAACCGCTCCGAGGCGGTGGCCATGACCATCGCCGCCGTGGTCACCAGCGTGCTGCCGAACGGCAACCTGACCATCAAGGGCACCCAGGAGGTCAGGATCAACAACGAGGTGCGCGAGCTGACCGTCGCCGGCATCGTGCGGCCGGAGGACATCACCGCCGCCAACACCATCGCCCACACCCAGATCGCCGAGGCGCGGGTGTCCTACGGCGGCAAGGGCCAGCTCACCCAGGTGCAGCGCACGCCGACCGTGCAGGCCCTGGCGGCGCAATACTCGCCGTTCTGACGGCGGAGCCCTCCCCGTCGCGTGACGGGGAGGGCTCTCGCTATCTTGAAAGGCTCAGTAGCCGCGGGCGGCCATGCGCTGGGCGCGCATCTGGCGCTTCTTCATCACGGCCATGTGGTGGCCGACGGCGCAGCCCGCGGCGGCGCCCAGCAGGGTGTGATGGCCCGCGACGTGGCCGGCGACGCCGCCCACCACCGCGCCGCTCAGGCAGCCCGCATTCGCCGCCGTTGCGCCGGACGCCAGGACGGCGGTCGCGGCCAGGGCGCTCAAGGTGCGCTTCATCATCGTCGTCATCCCCTCCATCCGGCGGCGCGAAGATGTCCGGCCGCCGCTGAACCTTCGCTGAACGATCAGCCCCGAACCGCTCAGCTCTGTACCGCCCAGTCCTGACCTGCTCAGCCCTGGCCGTCGCCGCCCTGTTCCGAGCCCGAGGCTTCGGACGCGGCGGCGGGAAGGTGCTGGGCCAGCTGCTGCAGGAAGTCGCCCACGGGCAGGCCCGACTGGCTGGCCAGCTGCTGCACCTGCTCGCTGCCGAGCGCGTCGTGGATCTGCTGCGCATTGACCGGCAGGTTCGGGTTGTTCGACAGCCAGGAGGCGACGTGCTCGCCCATGCCGTTGGCCGCCAGCGTCTCCAGCATGCCGGCCAGGCCGCCCTGCTGCGGGGGCCGCCCACCCTGCATCACGTCGCCGTCGTTCTGGGGCCCTTGCAGGCCGCCGAGCAGCGAGCCGACGACGTTGCTGCTGGGGCCGCCGCCGCCCTGGTTCAGCAGCTTGCCGACGATGCCCATGGCGCCTTCGCCCTGCTCGCCCTCTCCGCCGCCGCCCAAGGCGCCGACGAGATTGTCAAAGAGGCCCACGCTCCGGTCTCCTCATCCCTACGGCCAAGCCGTCGCGCGCCTTCTAACCCAAATGCCGTTCGCCCCCAAGGCGTGGGAACGGGCGTCACGATTCGCGCGTAGGGCGGTGCGGCTGGCGGGACGAGCAGGAGACCCCGATGAACATCTTCGGCGCGATCATGGACAAGATCTTCCACCACCCCGCCGCCCAGCCCGCGGCGGCCGCCCCACCGGAGGCCGCTCCAGCCCCGGCGGCTGAAGCTGCCCCTGCGCCCGAGCCTGCCGCGGCCGCCCCGGCCCCCGCCGACACCCCGCCTGAGCCGGTGGATGTCGAGGCCGTGCTCAGCCAGATGGCCGACGCGAAGGGCGGCGGCGGCAATTACGACACCTCGATCGTCGACCTGCTGAAGCTGCTCGACCTGGACTCCAGCCTCTCCGCCCGCAAGCAGCTCGCCGACGAACTCGACGTGCACGAGGCAGAGCCCGGCACGGCGGAGGAAAACATCGCCCTGCACAAGGCGGTGATGCAGAAGCTGGCCGAGAACGGCGGCAAGGTCCCGGCGGACTGGAAGGGCTGACGCAGCCGCTAGAGATGCACGATCGCCGCGCCGGTGCGCGCGGCGATCCGGTCGGCCACGATCAGGCGGTGGCAACAGTTGGGATCGGCCTCGTAGCAGAGCAGGCAGGCGCGGCGGCCGCCGGCGGCCTCCACCGCCTGCTCCAGGGCGCCCAGGGCGGCTGCGGTGAGCAGATGCGCGTTGAAGATGGCGCGCATCTCTTCGGGGCGGCCGGCGCGGGCGGCCTGCCGCCCGGATTTGGGCGTGCCGAGATCGCGCAGGTGCAGGTAGTCGATCCCCGCGTCGCGCAGGCCGCCCGACAGTAGCGTCTTGGAGAAGCCCGCGCGGCGCGAGGCGGCGATGGCGCGCACGTCGATCAGAAGCTCGACGCCCGCCGCCTTCAGCCGCGAGATCACCTCGGCCTGGGGCGCCGCCTCATAGCCGATGGTGGCGATGGGGGGCGACGGCATGGCCGCCCGTCAGGCGCGAAGGTTGGCCTTGGTGCTGTCCATGCCCAGGGCCGCCAGCGCCGTCTTGACGATGCCGTCGGCGTGCAGGCCGGCGGCCTGGTACATCAGCTCGGGCTTGTCCTGGTCCTGGAACAGGTCGGGCAGCGTCATGGTGCGGACCTTCAGCCCGCGGTCCAGCACGCCCTTCTCGGCCAGGAACTGCAGCACGAAGGCGCCGAAGCCGCCCATGGCGCCTTCTTCGATCGTGATCAGCGCCTCATGCTCGCGGGCGAGGCGCAGGATCAGTTCCTCGTCCAGGGGCTTGGCGAAGCGGGCGTCCGCGACCGTGGCCGACAGGCCCCGCGCGGCCAGCTGCTCGGCGGCGAGCAGGCTCTCCTGCAGGCGCGTGCCGAAGGAAAGGATGGCGATGGCCGAGCCTTCCTTGACGATGCGGCCCTTGCCGATCTCCAGCGGCGCAGCGACGTCCGGCATCTCCACGCCGACGCCGTCGCCCCGCGGATAGCGGAAGGCGCTGGGGCGGTCGTCGATGGCGGCGGCGGTGGCCACCATGCGGGCCAGCTCCGCCTCGTCGGCGGCGGCCATCAGCACCATGTGCGGCAGCGCGCCCATGAAGCCGATGTCGAAGGAGCCGGCGTGCGTCGGTCCGTCGGCGCCCACCAGGCCCGCGCGGTCCATGGCGAAGCGGACCGGCAGCTTCTGGATCGCCACGTCGTGGACGACCTGGTCGTAGCCGCGCTGCAGGAAGGTCGAGTAGATCGCCGCGAACGGCTTCATGCCGTCCGCCGCCAGGCCGGCGGCGAAGGTCACGGCGTGCTGCTCGGCGATGCCGACGTCGAAGGTGCGGGTCGGGAAGCGGCGGGCGAAGATGTCCAGCCCGGTGCCCGACGGCATGGCGGCGGTGATCGCCACGATGCGGTCGTCCTTCTCGGCCTGCTTCACCAGTTCGTTGCCGAACACCTTGGTGTAGCTGGGGGCATTGGCCTTGGCCTTGCCCTGCTGGCCGGTGACCACGTCGAACTTCACCACGGCGTGCAGCTTGTCGGCGGAGTTCTCGGCGTGGGTGTAGCCCTTGCCCTTCTGCGTCACGACATGGACCACCACCGGCTGGTCGGTGATGTCCTTCACGTTCTTCAGGATGGGGACCAGCTGGTCCATGTTGTGCCCGTCGATCGGGCCCACGTAGTAGAAGCCCAGCTCCTCGAAGAAGGTGCCGCCGGTGACCATGCCGCGGCCGTACTCCTCGGCCTTGCGCGCAGCCTCCTTGAAGGGGCGCGGCAGGTGCTCGGCCACGTTCTTGCCGAAGCGGCGGATGGTGCGATAGGCGCCGCCGGACGCCAGGCCCGCCAGATAGGCGCTCATCCCGCCGACGGGCGGCGCGATCGACATGTCGTTGTCGTTCAGGATGACGATCAGCTGCCTGGTCGTCTCGGCCGCGTTGTTCATGGCCTCATAGGCCATGCCCGCGCTCATGGAGCCGTCGCCGATCACGGCGATGACCTTGTTGTCCTCGCCCTTGGCGTCGCGCGCGGCGCAGAAGCCCAGCGCGGCGGAGATCGAGGTGGCGGCGTGGGCCGCGCCGAAGGGGTCGTACTCGCTCTCGGCGCGCTTGGTGAAGCCGGACAGGCCGCCGCCCTGGCGCAGGGTGCGGATGCGGTCGCGCCGCCCGGTGATGATCTTGTGGGGATAGACCTGATGGCCGACGTCCCAGATCACGACGTCCTTGGGGGTGTCGAACACGTGGTGCAGGGCCACGGTCAGCTCCACCACGCCGAGCCCGGAGCCGAGGTGGCCCCCGGTGGTCGACACCGCGTCGATCACCTCGGCGCGGACCTCGTCGGCCAGCTGTCGCAGCTCGGGGATCGACAGCTTGCGCGTGTCGGAGGGCAGGTTGACCGTGTCGAGCAGGGGCGTATGCGGGGGCATCGGACCTCAGGGCCGGAAAAAACCGACGGTAATCGCGGACTCAAGCGCGCCGGTCTAGCACGAAATCCGCGCTGGCTCGAAGATAGGCGCCGGCCGGCCCGAAAACATCCAGATGGGCACGACATTGCGCCGCAAGCATGGCCACGCGCTCGGTCGCGGCCTCACGCCCGAGCAGCGTCACGAAGTTGGCCTTGGGCGCTGCGTTCTCTTGCTGGGACAGGCGTTTGCGGGGCCTGACATCCCGCTCGTGATCGGCCAGATCGTCGATGATCTGGTACGCCAGTCCGAAGTCCTGGGCGAACCCCTGCAGGGCGAGGCGGTCGCTTTCGGCGGCCCGCGCCATGATCAAAGGCGCCTCCACAGAGAAGGCGATCAGCGCGCCGGTCTTCAGGCGTTGCATCCGGGCAACGGTCCGAAGGTCGCCGCCGAGGCCCAGCACGTCCAGCATCTGCCCGCCGGCGAGGCCCTTGGCCCCCGCGGCGAGGGCCAGCTTGCGAATCAGCTCGCAGCGCAGCTCCGCGTCGGCGTGGGTGTCCTTGTGGGCCATGATCTCGAAGGCGACCGACTGCAGCGCGTCGCCCGCCAGGACGGCGGCCGCCTCATCATAGGCCCGGTGCACGGACGGCCGGCCGCCGCGGGCGTCGTCGTCGTCGAGCGCCGGCAGGTCGTCGTGGATCTGGCTGTAGGCGTGGATGCACTCCAGGGCGCAGGCGGCGCGCAGCACGGAGCGCTCCTCCACGTCCAGCATCCGCGCCGTCTCCAGCGTGAAGTACGGCCGGATGCGCCGCCCCGGCCCCAGCACCGAATATCGCATCGCCTCGATCAGGCGGCTCTCGGGCCCGTCGGCGCGCGGCAGCAGCTGGTCGAGCGCCACGGTGACGAGGTCCGAAGCCTCGGCCATGCGTTGGGCGACTGTGGTGTCGAGCTGGTCCAGCGCCCTCACCTCCCCCCGTCCGGCGACGCCGCCATCGGCTCAGCCGAACTCGGCCGGATCGGCGCGCAGCGCGTGGCCCTCGGGCCCCACGACGATCTTCTCCACCCGCATCCGCGCGGCCGACAGGCGCGCCTCGCAGTGGGCCTTCAGCCGGGAGCCGCGCTCGTACATCTCGATGGAGCGCTCCAGCGGGGCCTGACCGGACTCCAGTTCCGCCACGATCCGTTCGAGCTGCTCAAGCGCCTGCTCGAAACTGAGGGTCGAGATGTCCTGGGACGAGGGGCCAGCTTCGCTCATCGATCCTTCCTAGCGGGCGCGCACGTCAGCGCCAACTCGGCTTCAGACACGCCATCCGGCATCGGCGCGGCGCTAGAGACGCGAATGCCCCGTCCACGGCTCAACGCCGCTCGAACCGCCGCACGGACCAATACTTGAACCCGCGGTCATGCACGCAACGCCAACCGCGCCGCGTCAGCTCCACGCCCACCATGCCGTTGAAGAAGCCGTGCGCCACGAGCAGAACGTCGCGCCCGCCCTGGGCCTGGGCCTCCAGCCGGTCGGCGACCTGGCGGGCGCGGACCCAGGCGGCCCCGCGGCTCTCCTGCCCGGCGCTGTGGCCGAGGTACCAGAGCAGGCGCGTGATCACCCCCCAGGCCTTGGGACCGAAGCGCAGGAAGCCGGGCGTCCGGGGCGCCGGCAGGGGCGCCTCCACGAACATGGCGTCGCTCTCGAACGGGCGGCCCAGCGCCAGCGCCGTCTCGATCGCCCGGGGCCGGGTGGAGGAGAAGATCACGTCCGCATCGCGCGCGGCGGCCAGCAGGTCGTCCGGCGGGCTCTGCCCCGGCAGGATGCCGCCCGCCTCGTAGGCGGCCCACCAGCGGTCATAGGCGCGAGCGTCCAGCTTGATGCGGCGGGACAGGGCGGGCTCGCCGTGGCGGGCCAGGGCGATCGAGCCCGGGCGAGGCGCGGCGGCGCGTCCATCGCCCGGGACGGCGGCGCGGCCTTGCAGCGCAGGCGCATCGAGAGAGGGGGCGTCGCTCATGCCATCGCGGTCGGCCCGGGCGCCCGCTCGGCGCGCCGCAGATGCCTGCCCCTACCCCTCCGCCAAGGCCCGTACATGCGCCAACGCCGACTGGCCCAGCGCTTCAAGGTCGTATCCGCCCTCCAGCGAGGACACAACCCGTCCGCGGCAACGCGTCCGCGCCACCTCCAGGATCGCCCGCGTGGCCCAGGCGAAATCCTCCGCCTCCAGGTTCTGGCCGGCCAGGGGGTCGCGGCGGTGGGCGTCGAAGCCCGCCGACACCAGGATCAGGTCCGGCCCGAACGCGTCCACGGCGGGCATCAGGCCCTCGAACGCGCGGCGCCAGGTCTCCCGCCCGGCGTTCGGGGCCACGGCGGCGTTGGCCACGTTGCCGACGCCCGTCTCGCTCGGGTCGCCCGTGCCGGGGTACAGGGGCGACTGGTGCACCGAGGCGAAGAACAGGCTGGCGTCGCGCTCCACCGCCGCCTGGGTGCCGTTGCCGTGGTGCACGTCGAAATCGACGATCGCCACCCTGGCCGCGCCGACCGCCTGGGCCGCCCGCGCCCCCGCCGCCACCGAGGAGAAGAGGCAGAAGCCCATGGCCTGGTCGGGCTCGGCATGGTGCCCGGGCGGGCGGACGGCGCAGAAGGCCCGCTCCAGCTCGCCCGCCGCCGCCCGGCGCGCCGCCTCGACCACGGCGCCCGCGGCCCGCAGGGCGGCCGGCAGGCTGCCGGGGGACAAAATCGTGTCGGGATCGAGCGCCGCCAGCCCCTCGCGCGGCGCGGCGGCGAACAGGCGCTCCACATAGGCGGCGGGATGCACCCGCTCCAGCTCGGCGCGGGTGGCGAGGGGGCTGTCCTCGCGCGCCAGCCCCAGGTCCGAGCCGTCGAGCGCCGCCAGCACGGCGCCGAGCCGCTGCGCCCGCTCGGGATGCCCCGCCCCCGGCAGATGGCCCATCATCTCCGGGTGGCTGAAGACGGTTACGTCCATCCGCGAGGCTCCCTGCTGCGCAAGCCTAGAGCGTTTTCGATTCAGACTGAATCGAAAATGCTCAGAAATCCCAATGGTTAGAGCATGATAGCCGCCGAAACCGGCATCCGCTTTCGGCTATCATGCTCTAGCACGCGGGCCTGGCCGCCGTTAAACGGCCGGTGGATGACGCAGCTCCAGATCCGCCGGGCCGGGGCCGCCGACGCCGCGCCGCTGGCCGCCCTCGGCTACCAGACCTTCGTGGAGACCTTCCTGGAGGGGTTCGCCATCCCGTACCCGGCGGAGGACCTGGCCGCCTTCGTCGCGGCCTCCTATTCGACCGAGCTGTTCGCCGCCATCCTCGCCGACCCGCAGCAGGCCGCCTGGGTGGCCGAGCGCGACGGCGCCCTTCTGGCCTACGCCAGCGCCGGCCCCTGCAAGCTGCCGCATCCGGACGCGGCGCCCGGCCATGTCGAGCTGCACCGGCTGTATGTGTCCAGGGCCTCCCAGGGGCTGGGCCTCGGCCGGATGCTCCTGGCGACGGCGCTCGCCTGGATGGAGGCGCAGGGGCCGGGGCCGCTGTGGCTCGGCGTCTGGTCCGGCAACCTGAAGGCCCAGAAGCTGTACGTCGCCCACGGCTTCAGCAAGGCGGGCGAGTACCAGTTCCCCGTCGGCGCCTGGCGAGACGACGAGTACATCTTCCGCAAGGCCGGGGCATCCGGCTGACGCGCCCTCAGGCGCCGGCGCGCAGCCAGGCGGCGACGGCCCAGGCGTGGGCGTCGTGGCGCAGCCGCTTCAGCGCCTCCAGCGGCTCGAACCAGACCAGCTCGTGGTCGTCCTCGATCTTGAGCGCCGCGTCAGCGCCGACCGCCTGCGCGCCGAAGAAGGTGCACAGGTTGTTCGCCCGGCGGCCGTCGGTTTTCACGAGGTACTGGTTGGCGCGGCCGAGCAGACGGCCCGGCTCGACCTTCAGGCCGGTCTCTTCGCCGAACTCGCGCACCAGGGCGGCCGGCGCGTCCTCGCCCGGGTCGAGCGCGCCGCCCGGCAGGTCGAAGTAGGGCGCTGTTTCCGGCTTCACGATGCGGACGAGGGCGAGGCGCCCCTCCCTGTCGACCACGCCGAAGGCGGCGGGACGGTCGGGATAGTCCAGCCCCGGGGCGCGGGCGCCGAACTGCAGGGGGCCTTCCGGCAGAAGCATCCTCAGTCCTTCCCGTACAGGGCCGCCATGGGCACGGCTTCGCCGGCCTCGGCCGACTTGACGCTGATCTCCGGCTGGTAGCCGACGCTCTGCTCGCCGCTCGCGGTCCAGGCGGCCACGATCATGTCGCGCAGCTCCGCGGCCCCTTCGGCTACCCGGGCGGTGGCGAAGGCGACGGCCGGCGCGTTCCCCCGGGCGAAGCCGCCGCCGTTCCACAGGGCGTACAGCGGCTCGACCTGGGCGGCGGTGGCCTGGAGGTAGGCGCTGGTGCAGGCGACGATGGGGTCGCACGGCTGGGGCGGCCGCAGAGCGCCGGAAACGGTGCTCAGCGTCACATGGTCGTGGACGAAGGCGCCCTCGAAGGGCCCATGGATCTTGTCCTTGGTGTAGCCCTTGGGATTGGGATAGTCGCCCCAGCCGTTGAAGTGCACGCTGACGTGCAGGGGCTGGCTGCCGTCGCCCACGAAGTGCGCCCAGTAGCCGATGTCGCGCACCGTCAGCGCCTCGCGCTCGGCCCGGTCGCGGGCGATCCAGGCCCGGTCGGCCGGGTCGGTGACGGTCTTCAGCGCCGCCGTCTCTACCCGCCAGTAGGCGAAGTCCCGGGCGACCTGCTCGAAACCGTCCTCGATGTTGTAGGGCAGATAGCCCAGCTTGTACTGGTCGGCGCCGACGGCGCGAAGGGCGGTGTCATAGGCTTCGCGGTCGGCGGGCAAGGCCGCCAGGGCGGGGCCGCCGTTCATCCGCCCCTGATCGTCCAGGTCCAGGAAGTGGCCAGGGTCCAGGTCGTGATCGTGCGGCTGGCCGGCGCCCTTGGAGCGGTCCGGCTCGCGGGCCAGCTCCCCCACCGCCTGGATCGCGCCGGGGGTGCGCAGGAAGCCGGGCAGCTCGGCGGGCAGCGCCTCGATCGCCGCAGCGCCGATCAGCCGGTGCCCGGTCGCCCCCCAGGCCAGCGCCTGGGACGCCGGGCCGAGGGCGAGCGCGACCAGGGCTGCGCCGGCCGCCGCACGGGGCGGAATGCGGAACGCAGGCATGGGACCTCCTGGCGCACGACCGGCGACGGCCGGGCCACGAGGCCCGCCGGCGGAACGGTTCGCGCCGCGCTCTAAACGCGCACGGTCGCGGAGGGAAGCGGCTTTAGTGCGGCGCGCGGGGCGGGCGCGCCGATCCTCAGCGCCGCCAGAGCACCGCCGCGATGCGTTGCGAGGACGGCCGACCCGCCACCCCCAGGTCCGGAGCGATGGTGATCTGCATGATCTTGCCGAGCAGCGCCGCCGCGGCCTCCTGCCCCTGGATGAAGTGCACCTTGTAGATCCGCGACACCGCCGCATGGCCCGCCGAGCCCCGACCCGAGACCCGCACTATGGCGTCGGCGGTGAGGACGAAGGCGTCGGCGAAGATCGGCACCGTGCCGGGGGTGGCGACCGCGTCTGTGGCGTCGAAGCTGACCAGGTGCTGGGCGGCGCGGCTGGCCCGCGCGCTCGACTGGAGGAGGATCTGGAACAGAGCCTCAGGCCCATCCACCGGGGCGGCGCGCGGCGCGGAGGCGACGCTCACCGCCGCGGCAGCCGAGCCGCCCGGGTCGCCGGTGGTGAACAGTGTCAGCCCGCCCAGGCGGGTGGCCCGCAGCACCGGCTGGCCCATGTCGTCGCGATAGATCAGATCGCCCCGCGGCCCCGGCGAGGCGGTGAGGGCCAGAAGCTCGCTGTTGCCCTCGAACTTCAGCACGGCGTTACGGCCGCCCGTACGATCCAGGACGAAACTGTCGCCGCGATCCGACTGGTAGCGCGCCACGACGGGCAAGGAATCGCCGCCCTTGCCGGCGCCGCCGAACAGGAAATCGTGCAGGCTCAGGACTTCGGCGCGCGACGCCGAGACGGCGCTGCACGACGCGAGCGTTACGCACGCGGCCAACCAGACCTTCCAACGCGGGGACATGAAGGGCGGATGCAGACAGACTGGGGCGCTTTTGGGACACGTGCGGGAGCGCCCCGCCGAGCGCCCCGCAGTGTTGCCGTTCAGCCGATGCCTCAGCCCAGCATGTACTGGCCGCCGTTCGCCGTGACGGTGGAACCGGTGATGAAGGCCGCATCCTCGCGGGCGAGGAAGGCCACGCAGGCGGCGATCTCCTCCGCCCGGCCCAGCCGGCCGACGGGGATGGTGCCGACGATCTTCTCCAGTACGTTCTGAGGCACGCCGGCCATCATCTCGGTGTCGATGTAACCAGGCGCGACCGCATTGACGGTTATGCCCTTCGAAGCGCTTTCCTGCGCCAGCGCCTTGGTGAAGCCGATCACCCCCGCCTTGGCGGCGGAATAGTTGGTCTGCCCCATCTGGCCCTTCTGGCCGTTGATCGACGAGATGTTGATGATCCGTCCGTAGCTGCGTTCGCGCATCCCCTCGATGACTTGCCGGCTCATGTTGAAGATCGAGGCGAGGTTGACGTAGATCACCTCGTTCCATTGCTGCGGAGTCATCTTGTGCAGCATGGCGTCCCGGGTGATGCCCGCGTTGTTGACCAGCACGTCGATCGGGCCGAGCTTGGCCTCCACTTCCTGCACCGCGCGCACGCAGTCGTCCCAGGCGCCCACGTTGCCCTTCACGACCGTGATGCCGAGCTCCTCGGCGCAGGACCGGGCGGCCTCTTCGTTGCCGGCGTATCCGGCTGCGACGCGGAACCCGTCCGCCTTCAGCCGCTCGGAGATCGCCCGACCGATGCCGCGTGTGCCGCCGGTCACCAACGCCGTTCTCGTCATTCCCGATCTCTCCCTAGGTTTCCGCTCGCTCTACGGCGGGCCGGCGACATTTCAAACGCTTAATAGCGCTCTTTCGCCGCAACCTTGACGAAGCTCATGCGACGGGCGGGACGAGACAACCCTCGGACGCCAAACCGCTGGCGATGGCGGAGGCGATAGCCGATAGTGCAAGGGCGCGTCGGGCCGGGAGAAGGCCGAGCGCCAGGGAGAGGCGAGTGGACGACATGGCGTCTGACGAAGCAGGTCTGGACCGGACGGGCGGCGAGACGGCCGCATCGACCGCCGGGCGCATCGTCATCAAGAAGTATGCGAACCGGCGCCTCTACAACACCGGCTCCAGCTCCTACGTGACGCTGGAGCATCTGGCCGACATGGTGCGCCAGGGTGTCGACTTCATCGTCTACGACGCCCGCACCAACGAGGACATTACCCGTCAGGTGCTGACCCAGATCATCTTCGAGGCGGAGAATTCCGGCCAGAACCTGCTGCCGATCCAGTTCCTGCGCCAGCTGATCCAGTTCTACGGCCATTCGATCCAGGGCCTGGTGCCGCGCTATCTGGAGATGTCGCTGGCCGCCTTCGCCAGCCAGCAGGACCGGATGCGCGAGCAGGTGGGCGCGGCCTCCGGCTTTCCCGCCGGCGGCTTCCCGGGGGCGGAGGGATATCGCCTGTTCGAGGAGCAGGTCCGTCAGAACATGGTCCTGTTCGACCGGGCCATGAAGATGTTCACGCCGTTCGCCTACGGCCGCGCGGACGAGGCCCAGCGCGAGGTCCGGCCTTCCACCGCACCGGCCCCTGCATCCGCGCCGGCCGCGGCGCCCGAGGAGGGGGAGAGCCTGACCGAGCTGAAGTCCCGCCTCGACGACCTGCAGCGCCAGATCGAGCACCTGGCCCAGAAGGGCTGAGCGCCGCAAAAGCGACCTGAACCAGGCTCAGCCGGGCGCGTCGCGGCCGCCGCCGCCCGCCCACACCCGGATCGTGAATGCCCACCGCCGTTCGTCTCGTCCTCTCCACCGCCCTGTCGTTTTGTGTGCTCGCCACGGTCGCCACCGCCGCCGCGCCGCCGCTGGAGGCTCGCGACAAGCTCTGGCCGCAGAGCTACAGCGACCTGCCCGCCGACCCGGACATGCGCTTCGGCGTCCTGCCCAACGGGATGCGCTACGCGCTGATGCGCAACGCCACCCCGACGGCTCAGACCTCGCTGCGCCTGCGCATCGGCTCGGGCTCGCTTGAGGAGAGCGACGCCGAGCAGGGCCTGGCCCACGTGCTGGAGCACATGGCCTTCAAGGGCTCCACCCACGCCCCCAACGGCGAGATGGTGAAGATGCTGGAGCGGCGGGGCCTCAGCTTCGGCGGCGACACCAACGCGCGCACGGGCTGGACCGACACCGTCTACCAGCTGGACCTGCCGCAGAGCGACGACGCTACGTTGGATGTCGGGTTGACCCTGCTCAGCGACGTGGGATCAGGGCTGCTGCTGAAGCCGCAGGCGCTGGAGTCGGAGCGCGGCGTAGTGCTGGCCGAGGAGCGGCTGCGCGACACCCCCGACTACGAGGTGCGCAAGGCGCGGCTGGAGCGTGAGCTGGCCGGCCAGTTGGCCGCCCGGCGGCTGCCGATCGGCAAGGTCGACGTGATACAGCACGCGCCCGCCTCCCTGCTGCGCACTTTCTACGACGCCAACTACCGGCCCGACCGGGCGGTGCTCGTCGCCGTGGGGGACTTCGATCCCGCCGCGATGGAGGCCCGCATCCGCAAGCTGTTCGGCGACTGGCGCGCGATCGGACCCGAAACCCCCTACCCTGCCCTGGGCGCGCCGTCGGCGAGAGGGCCGGCGACCCAGCTGGTCGTGCGCCAGGGGGCGACGCCCTCGCTGGTCCTGAGCTGGGTTCGCCCCGTCGATGGAGAGCCGGACAGCGTCGCCAAGGAGCGGCGCGACTTCGTCCAGGGTCTGGCGCTCTCGGCCCTGAATCGCCGCCTCGCCCGCATCGCCCATGCGCCGGACGCGCCGTTCCTGGCGGCCGCCGCCTCGCAGAGCGACTACCTGCGCTCCGCGCACATGAGCCAGCTGCAGGTGCTGTTCAGGCCGCCGGCCTGGCGCGCCGCCCTGGACGCCGCCGTGACGGCGCAGCGCCAGGCCCTCGCCTACGGCTTCAGCCCCGCGGAGGTGACGCGCGAGATCACCGAGCAGGGCGTCAGGTTCCGCAACGCCGTGGCGGCCTCCCCGACCCGCCGCTCCAATGCGGTGGCCGAGGAGATCATCCGTTCGGTCGACGACCAGTCGGTGCAGACCTCCCCGACGGAGGACCTGAGGCTGTACGAGGCGTTCACCCGCGACCTGAAGCCGGCGGAGGTGAACGCCGCCCTGCACGAGGTGTTCAAGGGCGGCGGCCCGCTCCTGTCGCTCGCCTCGCCCGATCCGATCGACGGCGGCGACGGCGCCCTGTCCACAGCCTTCCGCGCCGCCGAGACGGGGCCGACGCCCCCGCCGCCGGCCGGCCAGTCCCTGGCCTGGCGCCACACCGACTTCGGCGCGCCGGGCCGGGTGGTGGAGCGCCGCCAGGCGGATGATCTGGGCGTGACGTTCCTGCGGTTCGCCAACGGCGTGCGCCTGACGGTCAAGCCTACCGCCTTCCGCAAGGACCAGGTGCTGGTCAGCGTGAACTTCGGCCGCGGGCGGCTGGAGCTGCCGCGGGACCGCACCACGGCGGACTGGGCGGCCTCGGCCCTGATCAGCGGCGGCCTGTCGGACCTCAGCTACGAGGACGTCCAGCAGGTGCTGGCCGACCGCACGGCCTCGGTTGGGCTGTCGGTGGGCGACGACGCCTTCAGCCTGGCGGGCGTCACCCGGCCGCAGGACCTGGACGTGCAGCTCCAGTTGCTCGCCGCCTACATGACCAGCCCCGGCTGGCGGCCTGAGGCCTTCCAGCGCGTCAAGGACCTGACGGCGGTGAGCCTGGCCCAGCTGCCCGCCACGCCCCAGGGGGTCCAGGGCCGCGACCTGCCGGCGCTGGAGCGCGACGGCGACCGCCGCTGGGCCTACCCCACCCCGGCGGAGGTGCAGGGCGCCCAGCTGTCGGACCTGAAGGCGCTGCTGGAGCCGGCGCTGCGCCAGGGCGACATCGAGGTGGTCGTTACGGGCGACACCACGGTGGATGCGGCGGTGCGGCTGACGGCCGCCACCTTCGGCGCCCTGCCCGCCCGGCAGGACGTCAGGTCCGCCGGGACGGGCGAGCGCATCCGCTTCCCGGACGGCGGCGGCGCGCCGGTGGAGCGCGAGCACCACGGCCGCCCGGACCAGGCGCTGGCCTACGTCGGCTGGAGGGCGACGGACCTGCTGTCGGACGCCCAGCGCGCCCGCCGCATCAACATCGCCGCCGAGGTGCTGCAGCTGCGCCTGACCGACCAGCTGCGCGTCGCCGAAGGGGCCACCTATTCCCCCGCAGCCGGCGCGAACGAATCCGACGTCTTCCCCGGCTTCGGCTACATGTACGCCGCCGTCGAGATCCCGCCGGCCAAGATCGCCGGCTTCTACGCCGACGTGGCGAAGATCGCCGCCGACCTCCGGACCCGGGAGATCGGCCAGGACGAGCTGCAGCGGGCGGTGAAGCCGCGCATGGACACGATCCAGCGGGCGCAGCAGACCAACGGCTACTGGGCCGCCATGCTGCATGACGCGCAGGAAGACCCACGCCGGCTGGACCTGATCCGCGACTCCCTGCCCGGCTATGCGAAGATGACCCCCGCCGACGTCCGAGACGCCGCCCGGGCCTACCTCACGGACGCTGACGCGTGGCGCTTCCAGGTCGAGCCGGCCACGGCGATGCACAAGGAAGGGCCGCCGCCTGCGTTAGGGCGATAACAAACAGCGGAGCGGCCCGCGGCGGCGGAACGCAAGGTTTGCAAGCGGCTTTCAGGCGGCGTCGCAAGCTTTTCGAGTTCGCCATGTCCCTTATCGTCTTCAAGGTCGCCAGGAGCCGGGATCGCTGGGCCGTGCTCCACCACGAGCTGCCGCTGGCGACCTACGACACCCAGGCCGAGGCGGAGCGCGCGGCCCTGGCCCTGGCCGTGCACCACCCCAAGCGCGACACCGCCGAAGTGGTGCTGCCCCCCGCCGGCGGCGCCCGGCGCGACATCCGCGTCTTCTGAGCGCGGCCGCGCTTCCCCCTCGCCGGCGCCTTAGTAAGGCGGCGGCGCGGAGGGCGGAGGCGGCGGCTCGCGACGGTCGGCGCCGTCGCCGCCGTCCGCGGCGTCGGGCGGCGGCCCCGCGTCGCTGGGCGGCGCCTCGTCCGGAGCGCCCTGGCTCAGGCCCGGCGTGTTGCCGAGCAGCTGGGTCACCGGGTCCTGGGCAGCCGACAGGTCGGGGCCGCCCTGGCTGGCCGGGATCGGCTGGACCTTCAGCCTCGGCAGGGTGGCGGCCATGAACTGGCGCCACAGGTCGGCCGGCGCCGAGCCGCCGGATACATGGTGCATAGGCGTGTTGTCGTCCTTGCCGACCCACACCGCCGCCACGAAGCCGCCCGTGTAGCCGATGAACCAGGCGTCGCGGAAATCGCTGGTGGTGCCGGTCTTGCCGGCCAGGTCATAGCCGGGGATCGCCGCCCGCGTGCCGGTGCCCGGCGCCACGAGCACGCCGCGCATCATGGAGACCAGCTGGTCGAGCTGGGGCTCGGGCACGACCTGGTTGTGCGGCGGCGCGGGATGCTCGTAGACCACCTTGCCGTCGCGGGTGCGTATCCGCTCGATGGCGTAGGGCTGGACGGCGAAGCCGCCGTTGGCGAAGGCGTCGTAGGCCTGGGCCATCTCCAGCGGCGAGACCAGGCTGGTGCCCAGCGCCATGGCCGGATCGGTGTTGATCGGGGTGACGATCCCCAGCCGGCGCGCGGTGTCGGCCACCCGGTCGCGGCCCACCTCGTCGGCGAGCTTGGCGGCGACGGTGTTGATCGAGCGCTGCAGCGCCTGGGCCAGCGTCACGGGACCGAGGAAGCCCGGCTCGTAGTTGTGCGGGCTCCAGCCGTCGATGGTGATCGGCTCGTCCGTCATCACCGTCTGAGGCGTGCGCCCGTTCTCCAGGGCGGTCAGGTAGACGAAGGGCTTCCAGGCCGAGCCGGCCTGGCGGCGCGCGTCCACCGCCCGGTTGAACTGGCTGGTGGCGTAGTTCACCCCGCCGATCAGGGCCCGCACCCGGCCGCCGCCGTCCAGGGCGACGACCGCCGCCTGCTGCACCCCGAGGTGGCCGTTCTTGGCCACCACGTTGCGCGCCGCCGCCTCCGCCGCCGTGTCGATCGGCAGGTCCAGCGTGGTCTCCACGATCAGGTCGGTGGTGGGCTGGCCGACGATGCGGCGCACCTGGGCGTCCACCCAGTCGACGAAGTACTGGGCGTGCTGGGTGGCGAGCGCCGGCGAGACGCGGACCGAGTGCGACAGCGCCTCCGTCCGCTGCTCCGGCGTGATGGCGTGGGTCTCGACCATCTTGTCGAGCACGATGGTGGCGCGACGGCCGGCGCGGTCCTGCTCGTTGACCGGCGAGTAGTGGGTCGGCGACTTGAGCAGCGCCGCGAGCAGCGCCGCCTCGCCGATGCTGAGCTTCGACGCCGGCTTGTTGAAGAAGGTCTCCGACGCCGATTCGATGCCGTAGGCGCCGGCGCCGAAGTAGACCCTGTTGAGGTACAGGGCGAGGATCTGCTTCTTGGAGTACTGATGCTCCAGCCAGACGGCCAGCAGCACCTCCTGCACCTTGCGCTTCAGGGTCTGGTCCGGCGTCAGGAACAGGTTGCGCGCCAGCTGCTGGGTGATGGTCGAGGCGCCCTCGGCCGTGTGGCGGCGGCGGATGTCGGCCACCAGGGCGCGCGCGATCCCGATCGGGTCGAAGCCCAGATGCTGGTAGAAGCGCCGGTCCTCCACCGAGACGAAGGCGGCGGGCACGTAGGCCGGCAGCTGGTCGATATCGACCGGCGGCGCATACTGGCTGCCGCGCACCGACAGCAGCGCGCCGTTGCGGTCCAGATAGCTGATCGAGGGCTGTCGATGGATCTCGTACAGCTTGGAGGTGTCCGGCAGGCCGCGCGAGAACACCAGCACGAAGGCGGCGACGAAGATCAGGCCCCACACGGCCAGCACCGCGCCCCAGTAGACGAGCGCGCCGAGGATGGTCCGCCGCGGCCGGCCGGGCGGTTGTGGACGGTCAGCGCCCCCGCCGCCGGGACGTCCGGTGGGGCGATCGGCGTTCGCCATCCCTATTCAGCTCCCTGGCCCGCGCGGCCCCTGGGTTCAGACCAGCGGGCCAGGAGCCCTAAGGCGCGCGCCTTTGCAAGCGCTGAACGGCCGCATACGCCCGTGACAGGGTGGTTACGCGCGTCCGGCTAGGCGCTCGCGTCCGATCCGATCAGGCTCCTCAGCACGCGGCGGAAGCGATCGAGCGCGTCCGGGCCTCGCTCCACCTTCATCCTCAGCAGCGTGCCATGCCAGGCCGCCAGCAGCACGGCGGCGAGGTCCGCCGCCTCGTCCTCGCGGTCGGGGCGCAGCAGGCGGACCACCGCCGCGAATCGTTCCGACTGCTGCAGCATCACCGCGCAGAGGTGCTCGCGCAGGGCGTCGCCGTAGGAGCCGATCTCCGCCGCCAGGTCCGGGACGATGCATCCCCGCCGCCACTCGGCCCCCGCCGCGTTCGTCGAGATGCGCTCGAAGTAGCTCTCCAGCCGCTGCGCAGGGGCTAGCGTCGCATTGTCCAGCGTCTCGGCCATGATCGCGTCCAGCCGGACGGTGTAGCGGTCGAGCACCTCGATCCCGAACGCCTCCTTGGAGCGGAAGTGGTTGGTGAAGGACCCCTGGGGCACGCCAGCCGCGCTCGCGATCTCACGCACGCCGGTCGCGCCGAACCCGCGCGCGTGGATCGTTCGCACTCCGGCGTCCAGCAGAGCCGCCCTTTGATCTGTCGCCATGACGAATCCAATACGTTCGTATTGCTCTCCCAATTCGACTGTATTAGCATGTTGGCCGCAGAGGAAGCGCTCGATGCAACATCATCTGATCGACGCGGCGGGAGTCCGCCTGCACGTCGTGGAACAGGGAAGCGGTCCGGCGGTGCTGTTCTGCCACGGCTTTCCGGCGATCTGGGCGAGCTGGCGCTTCCAGATGGCCGCGGTAGCGCAGGCCGGCTGGCGAGCCCTGGCGCTCGACATGCGCGGCTATGGCGAGAGCGACGCGCCGATTGAGGCTGAGCTTTACACCCCGCTCCACGGCGTGGGCGACCTGGTCGGGCTGCTCGACGCTTTGGAGCTCCCGTCCGCTGTGCTGGTAGGGCACGATTTCGGAGCGAACTTGGCCTGGAACGCCGCCCTGTTGCGCCCGGATCGTTTCACCGCAGTGTTCGCGATCAGCGTGCCCTACGCCCCGTTCGGACGCACCAACTTCCTCGACCAGCTGCGCGCGGCCAGCAGGGACGACTTCTACATGTTCGCCCAGATGCGGCCGGAGGCCGACGAGGCCTGGGCCGATGCGACGACGACCATTCCGGCGTGCTACTACTGGACCTCCGGCCAGGCGCCGGAAGCTGCGCGCTGGAGCCCTTTCGATTCGGCGCGCGGGCTGCTGCGGCCCGCGCCCGAGCCGCTCCACGCCATCGACGCCGCATATCTTGGAGAGGCGATCGCCGCCTTCGCCCGCACCGGTTTCCACGGAGCGCTGAACTACTATCGCGCCATCGACCCCTATTTCCGCACCGCCGCGCGGGCCCTCGCCGGGGCGAAGATCACCCAACCGAGCTTCTTCCTGACGGGGGGACGCGACGGCCTCAACGAGCTGCGCCGCCCGAGCGAGCCGACGCTGCGGGCAGCCCTGCCGGGCTTGGCCGGCTTTCAGACGATAGAGGCCGCCGGCCACTGGCCCCAGCTTGAGACGCCGGAGGCGACCAATGCGGCGCTGCTAGGGTTCCTCGGTGGCCTGGACCGCCAGCGCCTCGAGGGCGCGCCTCCCCACGACTTCAGATAACCAAGCAAGGTGCAGACATGATCACCCTCATTGCGGGCGAGCTCGAGCGCTTCCTCGAACAGGACGACGGCAAGCCGGTCGTCATGCTCAACCTGCTGCGCTTCAAGCCGGACGGCGGGCGTGAGCGCTATTCGGCATATCTGGAAGAGGCCGGCCCGCTGGTCGCGCGGTTCGGCGCCGAGATCGTCTTCGTGGGCGAAGGCCTGCCGCCTCTGTCCGCCGAGGAAGGCCAGTCCTGGGACTCAATCGCCCTGGTGCGCTACCCTAGCCGACGCGCTTTCGCGGACATGGTCGCCGACCCGCAGTACGAGCACGTCGCCGGTCCGATGCGCCAGTCCGCCCTGGTCGAAGCCGTGCTGCAGCCGATCCGCGCGGCCGGAAGCTAGGCCAGCCAAGCGCCGCCGCTAGGCCGTGTTGCCGGCGTCGACCGTCAGCACGGCGCCGGTAACGTTGCGGCCGCCCTCGCCCATCAGATAGGCCACCGCGGCGGCGACGTCGCTGGGCTCCGCCAAGCGGCGCAGGGCGCTGCGGCCGGCGATCTTGTCCAGGCCGTCCTCGTCCATGCCCGAGGTCAGCTCCGTGGCCACGAAGCCCGGCGCCACGGCGTTCACCGTCACCGCCACGCGCCCGACCTCCCGCGCCAGCGACTTGGTGAAGCCCACCAGCGAGGCCTTGGTCGCGCCGTACACCGCCAGCCCGTTGTAGCCGGTCGAGGCGATGATCGAGGCGATGTTCACCACGCGCCCCTCCCCCGCCACCATCATCTGGCGCACGGCGTACTTGGTCAGCAGGATGGGCGAGAGGGTGTTCAGCCGGATCAGGGCCTCGATCTCGGCCTGGCTCATGTTGGTCAGAAGGCCGGACGGACCGATCCCGGCGTTGTTCACCAGGCCATAGAGCGGGCCGTGCTCGACCTTCAGCCGCCGCACGAAGTCGGCGATGGCGTTGACGTTCGACAGGTCGAACGGCTCGAACGCCAGGGCGCCGTCGGCGCGCTCGATCGCCTGCTCCAGCGCATCGGAGCGGCTGCGCGCCACGGCGATGACCTGATAGCCGTCGGCCACGAGCCGCTCGGCGATGGCCAGGCCCAGGCCCCGGCTTCCTCCGCTGACCAGCACCCTACGCACGGCGGCGCTCCAGCTTGCCGCTGGCCCCCATCGGCAGGGCGTCCACGAACTTGAGGCTTGCCGGCGCCTTGTGCCGCTCCAGCCGCTCGCGGCAGTGGGCCAGGATGGCGTCGCGGGCGGCCGCGGGCTCCACCGAGCCGTCCAGCACCACCTCGGCCGCCACCAGGGCGCCGGTGAGCGGATTGGCCCGGCTCCCGACGCGGGACATCCGCACGCCCGGGCAGGCGTTGATCACCGCCTCCACCTCCTCCGGGCTGATCTTCAGGCCGCCGACGTTGATCACGCCGCTGCGCCGGCCCAGGAAGTGGTAGCGCCCGCCCCGCAGCTCCACCAGATCGCCCGTGTCGACGAAACCGTCCACATCGTGCAGCGGCGGCGCCCGATCGCCCAGATAGCCGCTCGCCGTGCGCGGGGAGCGCAGCTGCAGCGCCCCGTCGACGACCCGCATCCGCACCGGGCCGGCCGTATCCAGGTAGGCGGCGGGGAAGCCCGCCCGCTCGTCCGTGACCTCGAAGCCGACCCCCGCCTCGGTCGAGGCGTAGGCGTGGGTGATGGCGGCGTCGGGGAAACGAGCGCGCAGGGCGTCGATCACCGCTTGATCGGCGATCTCGCCCGACAGGCGCACGTAGCGCGGCGACGCCGCGGCCAGGGCCGGGCTCATCAGCGCGCCCCGCCAATGCGAGGGCGTGCCGGCCAGATGGGTGACGCCGTCCGCGCCGACGCGGCGCAGGAAGTCCGCCAGCGGCTCCTGCGGGTCGGCGATGTGCAGGCTGAAGCCGCCCAAAAGCGCGCGCAGCAGCATCTGCAGCCCGCCATAGCGGCGCACGTCGTAGAAGGTGGCCCAGACCATCGGCTCGGCGCCGGCGGCCGGGCGGATCGCGCCGGTCAGGCGGTCCAGGTCGTGCACGACCAGCTTGGGCGCGCCGCTGGTGCCCGAGGTGAACAGCGCCCATTCGGTGACGAACGGCGCGGTCTCCGCGCGCCGATCGGCCGGCGTGTCGAGCTCGATGGCGTGATGCGGCAGGTCCGCCAGCTCCGGCGCCGGCTGGTCGCCGACCACCGCGTCCGCCTGCGCGATCGCGGCGGCGGCGGCGAGCTTCTCGCCGTCCAGGTCGGGCGGACACAGCACCAGCCGCGCCGCCAGCCCGTCCAGGCTGGTCAGCGCCGCCGCGGCCGCAAGCGGACTGTGGGCGCGCAGCATGACGCGACGCCCTGCCAGGCCCTCCGGCTCGGCCACGTAGCTCCGCCGCGCCATCGCCCGCATGGGCAGGCGCCGGCGCCCATCGGCCAGGATGGGTTCGTCGCCCCCGCCCAGCGCCGCTTCGATGCGGCGGAAGAGGGGCGGTCCTATCGGGGCGTCCACCTCAGGCGGGGACGCGGTCATAGAAGCGGATGAAGTCGCCCACGGTGATCGGGAACTGCACCTCGTCGGAGGTGGCGAAGGGGTCGTAGCCCAGCTCGTCCTCCAGCCGCGCCACCAGCAAGGCGAAGCACAGCGAGTCCAGGCCGCTGTCCAGCAGCACCAGATCGTCGCTTAGCGGCGCCAGGGTCTTGTGCTGCTCCTCGGCGATGCGCCGCATCTCGGTCTCGACGACGGTTCTGACGGACATGGGAGCCTCCTGGTCGATCATAGGCTATCGCTGCAAAGCTCTAAGAACCGGTTGCCTGCGGCCATGGCGCGTGGGTTGCAGGCGCACAAGGGCCGTCCCGCTGCGGGATGGCGCTTCAGCTTACGACGCCGCAATGACCGCAACCGCCATCCGCTGCCGCCCGATCGTCGAGACCGACCTGCCCGCGGCGGCGGCCCTGCTGCACGAAGGCTTTCCCGACCGGCCCCGGGGCTACTGGGACCACGCCCTGGAGGTCCTGCGCCGCCGCGCCGCGCCGGACGGCTTTCCGCGCTTCGGCATGATGCTGGAGGCGGACGGCGCCTGCGAAGGCGTGCTGCTGCAGATCTTCTCGGAACTGGGCGAGGGCGAAGCCGCCTCGATCCGCTGCAATCCCTCCAGCTGGTACGTCCGCCCGGCCTTCCGCAGCTATGCGACCCTGTTGGTCTCCCGGGCGCTGCGCCACAAGGAGGTCACCTACCTGAACGTCTCGCCCGCCCGGCACACCTGGCCGATCCTGGAGGCCCAGGGCTACCACCGCTACAGCGAGGGCCAGGTCGCCTGCCTTCCGGCCCTGTCGCTGCGCGGGCTGGGCGCGCGGGTGCGGCCCTTCGCGGGCGGCGAGGCGGGCCTGGCGCCGGAAGTCGAGGCCCTGTTGGCGGAGCACGCCGGGTTCGGCCTGCGCGTGCTGCTGTGCGGCGAGGACGGCGCGCCCCGCGCCTTCGCCTTCCTGCCCCGCACGGTGAAGGGCGTCGGCCCCCGCGTCGCCCAGCTCGCCTACTGCAGCGAGCCGGACAGCTTCCCCCGCTACGCCGGCCCGCTCGGCCGCTGGCTGCTGCGCGAGGGGCGGCCGGTGGTGCTGTTCGACGCCCAGGGGCATGTGCCCGGCGTGGTCGGCCGCTTCTTCCGCGACCGCGCCCCGAAATACTATCGCGGCGACCGTTCACCGCGATTGAACGACCTCGCCTATACCGAAGCGGTCCTGTTCGGCGCCTGACCAGAAGGCCTTACCCCAGAAGGACAGCCCGCATGTGCGCCCATGAAGCCCCGCCCCGCTCCGTCGGACGCGCCCTGGTCGACCAGTTGGTGATCCAGGGCGTACAGCACGTCTTCTGCGTGCCGGGCGAAAGCTACCTGCCGGTGCTGGATGCGCTGCACGACAGCGGGATCACCGTCACGGTGTGCCGCAACGAGGGCGGCGCCGCCATGATGGCCGACGCGGTGGGGCGCGCCACCGGCCGCCCGGGCGTGGCCATGGTCACCCGCGGCCCGGGCGCCAGCAACGCCATGGTGGGCGTGCACATCGCCTATGAGGACTCCTCGCCCATGATCCTGATCGTCGGCCAGGTCGACGGCGGATGGACGGATCGCGGCGCCTGGCAGGAGATGGACCACCGCGCCGTCTTCGGCAGCCTCGCCAAATGGGTGGGCGAGATCGACAACCCCTCCCGCGTCGGCGAGATGGTCGGCCGGGCTTTCTCCACCGCCATGTCGGGCCGGCCGGGGCCGGTGGTGCTGAGCCTGCCGCGCAACGTGCTCAGCCAGGCGGACCGCTCCGCCGACAGCCGGCCGGTGTCCGCGGCGGAGGCGGGGCCGGACGCGGCGGCGCTGGCCGACCTGCGCGAGATGCTGCTGGCCAGCCGGCGCCCGCTGGCGGTGGTCGGCGGCAGCCGCTGGGACGCGGACAGCTGGACGGCGCTGCAGCGCTTCGCCGAGCGCTGGCGGATGCCGGTCGCCACCAGCTACCGCCGCAGCCACCTGTTCGACGCGGAGCATCCGAACTATGCCGGCGACCTCGGCCTCGGCGCCGATCCCAAGCTGATCGCGCGGGTCAAGGCGGCGGACCTGGTGCTCCTGATCGGCGGCCGGATGGGCCAGGTTCCGTCCCAGGGCTACACCCTGTTCGACGCCCCCGCCCCCGCCACGCGGCTGGTGCACATCCACGCCGACCCGGACGAGATCGGCCAGCTGTACCAGCCGGCCCTCGCCATCCCCGCCAGCCCCCGCCGCGCCGCGCCGGCGCTCGCCGCGATGGAGCCGCCGGAGGCGGTCGCCTGGGACGGGCAGGCCGAGGCCGCCCACGCCGACTACCTCGCCTGGTCCGGCGTCGCCACGCCCCAGCCCGGCGCGGTGAACTGGGGCGAGATCCTGGTGTGGATGCGCCAGAGCCTGGATCGCGACGCCATCGTCTGCAACGGCGCGGGCGGCTATGCGGCCTGGCTGCACCGCTTCTACCGCTTCCGCGGGTTGAACGCGCACATCGCCCCGGCCTCGGCCACCATGGGCTACGGCCCGCCCGCGGCGATCGCCATGAAGCGGCTGTTCCCGGAGCGGCAGGTCGTCTCGATCAGCGGCGACGGCGACTTCCTGATGAACGGCCAGGAGTTCGCCACCCAGGTCCAGTACGGCCTGCCCATCGTGAACCTGGTGGTGGACAACTCCAGCTACGGCTCGATCCGCCTGTTCCAGGAGCGGGAGTTTCCGGGCCGCGTCGTCGCCACCGACCTGAAGAACCCGGACTTCGCCGCCTACGCCCGCGCCTTCGGCGGCTTCGGCGCGACGGTGGAGCGGACCGCGGACTTCGCCGACGCCTTCCGCGCCGCCGAGGCGTCGGGCCTGCCGGCGGTGGTGCACATCAAGGTCTCCACCGACTGCGCCCTGCCGGCCGCCACGCTCAGCGAGGTGCGCGAGAAGGCGCTGGCGGGGCGCTAGGCGAGCGCTCACACTGCTGGACGAACTATGATTCGCCCGTACATTGTACGCTCTCACTAGCGCAGCGTGCGCAGAGGAACATTCATGGTCAGCGACGTAGCGGCGTGGTTGCAGGCAGTCGCCGGCATCGCGACGTTCGGTGCTGCTTGTTTTGCAGCGTACTATACGAAAACCGCTCCAAGCCGAGCAGCGCAACTCTCAGAGAAGTTGCGAAAACAGAATGATGAAACCAGTCTCCATTTACGCGAGAAGCGCTACGTTCTTCTTGTGCTGATGCAAGAGCGAGGGAAGATAGCCTCCCAAGAAGCGCAACGGGCCGTAAATTCCATTCCTGTGACCTTTGCCGGAGACGACAAGGTTATGGCTGCTTATAGGAGACTATGCGGTGAGATAGGACCACATACGCCAGAGCGGTTCCGTCTCTATCTCGCGTTAACGACGGAGGTCGCCCGCTCTGCCGGATTCTCAGATATAATTACCTCGGCAGATGTCGACGTTGGATATTTCCTCACCCTAGAGCTACCAGCAGACAAATCAGCTGAGAACTTTTCTGAGCTTATGGGTCAGCAGGAGAAGTTGCGCGCCGTTATAATTCGTGTCGCAGAGGCAATCGAAAGCTTTCGGCCACTGCGAAACAGTGATAGCAATACCTAGCCTCTTATGCACTACCCGCCACGCTCTGGAACAGCACCGCCCCGTCGGCGGAGCCCAGCTCCGGCTCGAAGGCGCGGTCGGGGTGGGGCATCAGGCCCAGCACGTTGCCGCGGGCGTTCACAATGCCGGCGATGTCGCGCATGGAGCCGTTGGGGTTCTCCAGGTAGCGGAACACCACCTGCCCCTCCCCTTCCAGCCGGTCGAGGGTGTCCTCGTCGGCGAAGAAGTTGCCCTCGCCGTTGCCCACGGTCATCACCGCCTCGCGCCGCTCGCCGAAGCCGGCGGTGAAGCGGGTCTGGCCGTTCTCGACGCGCAGCGGCACGGGCTTGCAGACGTACTTCAGGCGGGCGTTGCGCAGCAGCGCGCCGGGCAGCACCCCCGCCTCGCACAGCACCTGGAAGCCGTTGCAGATGCCCACCACGGCCACGCCCCGGTTCGCCGCCTCGACCACCGGCGCCATCACCGGCGACAGGGCCGCCATGGCCCCGCAGCGCAGGTAGTCGCCGTAGGAGAAGCCGCCCGGCAGCACGATCATGTCCAGCCCGTCCGGCAGCTCGCTGTCGCCGTGCCAGACCATCTGCGGGCGCGAACCGGTCGAGCGCTCCACCGCCACGGCGCAGTCGCGATCGCAGTTGGAGCCGGGGAAGACCACGACGGCGGATTTCATCGGGCGGGCTCCTTCATGAAGGCGGTGAAGTCGGACCACTGTTCGACGCGGAAGGCGCGGATGTCGCGCACGCAGGTTGAGAACCACGGCAAGGCCCGCAACGCGACCATGGCGCAGGTCAGATTGGCGAGATCCTCACGATCGCAGACGTAGACGCTGCCCTGGATCCAGGTGAATCCAAACTGCCGCAGTGTAGAGCCGATCTCGGCATAGGCCTGCGAGACGCTGCGCGGGAAGTGCTGCCTCGTCTGTTCGGTCGAGAGGTCGAAAGCGACGGCGAACATCAGGGCGCGATGGGGTCGGCAAGAACGCCCGACAGGGGGACGCTCACCCTTTCGCCGGTTTCGACGAGTTCCACGAAGGCGCTTTCACCGTCCACGCCGAGCACCTCATACACCGGGCCGCAGTCGCTGAAGCGCCTGAACCGCCCCAGCCCCGCTAGCACATCGTCCCGCCGGAACTCCGCCGCCTCTTCCGCCACGCCGGCCATCATGCAATCTCCAGTCGATATCCTTCTATAACAGTGTTGGCGAGCAAACGCTCGCACATGGCGCGCACCCGCGCCTCGGCCTTGTCGCGGGGCTCGTCGCCGAGGTCGAAGGCGATGGTCTTGCCGACCCGCACGTCCGCCACGTCGCCATAGCCGAGGCCATGCAGGGCGCCTTCGATGGCCTTGCCCTGGACGTCGAGCACGCCGGGCTTCAGGAAAACCTCGATCCTCGCGCGCATCAGGCGACGCCTCCCTCGATCACGCGGGGCATCTCCTTCATGATCCCGAGCCGGCGGGCGACTTCGGTATAGCTCTCGATCACGTCGCCGAGGTCGCGGCGAAAGCGGTCCTTGTCGAGCTTCTCATTGGTGTTGGAGTCCCACAGGCGGCAGCTGTCCGGGCTGATCTCGTCGGCGAGGATCACCTTGGCGAAGTCGCCTTCCCACACCCGGCCGTACTCGATCTTGAAGTCCACCAGGGTGATCCCGACCGCGCCGAACATGCCCGACAGGAAGTCGTTCACACGCAGCGTCAGCGCCAGCATGTCGTCGATCTCCTGGGTGGAGGCCCAGTTGAAGGCGGTGATGTGCTCCTCGGTGACCATGGGGTCCTGGAGCTGGTCGTTCTTGTAGTAGAACTCGATGATCGAGCGCGGCAGCGCCTGGCCCTCGGGCAGGCCGAGGCGGGTGGCGAGCGAGCCGGCGGCGATGTTGCGGCACACCACCTCCAGCGGGATGATCTCGACCTCCTTGATCAGCTGCTCGCGCAGGTTCAGGCGGCGGATGAAGTGATTCTGCACGCCGATCGTGTTCAGCCGCGTCATCACGTACTCAGAGATGCGGTTGTTGATGACGCCCTTGCCTTCCAGCACCGCCTTCTTCTGGGCGTTGAAGGCGGTGGCGTCGTCCTTGAAGTACTGGATCAGGGTGCCCGGCTCGGGGCCCTCGTACAGGATCTTGGCCTTGCCTTCGTAGATCTTCTTGCGGCGGGTCATTCGGCTCGCTCCAACGGGTCGGCCGCGGGCGAAAGGGACGGTGCGCGATCACCCGCGCTCACGGGGCCCTGCCGCGACTCCGGCCCCATATAGGGCGTGAGCACGGAAGAAGGAATGCGCTTCCTTGCCCCGCAACCCATGGCGCCCCGGCCGGTTCGACAGGGGACAGCCGCTTTGGACCCCAACCCGTGACTCCACTGATCGACGCCGTCTCGCACGCCCTGGCCATGGCCGCCGCCATGGGGTGGGAGATGCTGTGGCCGCTGATTTTGGGCTTCGCCGTCTCCGGCGCCATTCAGGCGGTCATGTCGCATCGCGAGATGGCCCGCCTGCTGCCCGACGACCGGCCCCGCGCGATCGCCGTGGCGACGGGGCTGGGGGCGGCGTCCTCGTCCTGCTCCTACGCGGCGACGGCGATCACGCGGGCGCTGATCCGCAAGGGCGCGGACATCTCCGCCGCCTTCGCGTTCGAGGTCGCCTCGACCAACCTGGTGCTGGAGCTCGGGTTGGTGCTGCTGGCCCTGCTCGGCTGGCGCTTCATGGCGGCGAGCTGGGCCGGCGGGCTGCTGATGATCCCGCTGCTCGTGCTCCTCCTGCGTCTGCTGCTGCCGAAACGAACCCGAGAGGCGGCGCGAGCTCAGGCGGAGAAGGGCGTTCCTGGCCGGATGGAGGGGCATGCGGCTATGGACATGGCGGTGCAGGAGGGGCCGCTGCTGAAACGGCTGCTGTCGGCCGAGGGGCTGACGGCGACCTCGCACTACTTCGTCATGGACGTGGTCTCGCTGTGGGCCGACCTGGTCGGCGGCCTGCTCATCTCAGGGGCGATCGCCGCCTGGGTCCCCCCGAAGGTCTGGGCGGCGCTGTTCCTGACCCACAGCCCGGCCGCGCCCTGGGTCGGGCCCCTGATCGGGCCGCTGGTCGCGGTGGTCACCTTCGTCTGCTCGGTGGGCAACGTTCCGCTGGCGGCGGTGCTGTGGCGGGGCGGCGCCAGCTTCGGCGGCGTGGTCGCCTTCCTGCTCGGCGACCTGATCGTGCTGCCCATCCTGGACATCTACCGCCGCTACTATGGGCTGGCGGCGGCGGCGCGCCTCACCGCGGCGCTGTACCTGGCCATGGCTGCGGCGGGGCTGCTGGTGGAGGGTTTGTTCGTAGTCCTGCACCTGACTCCGGCGCGGCAGGGCGGCCCCGACATCATGCACGCCGCCTTCGCCTGGAACGGGACCACGGCGGCGAACCTCGCCTTCCTGGCGCTGGCGGCCCTCCTGGCCTGGCGGTTCATGATCACCGGCGGCCCGCATATGCTGAAGATGATGAACGCGCCGGCCGATGGGCGCCAAGGACACCACGACCATTGCGACCACGGCCAGGCGCACGGCTGACGCCGCCGCCTGGGCTCGCGGGCGCTACAGACCCAGCGCCTCGCGCACCTCGGCCGGCCAGCTGGGCGTGCGGGCGCCGTGGGTGGCGAACAGGGCGACGGCCAGCCGGTCCATGCCGAAGGCCACGCAGCCGGTGTGGGCCGGGGCGCCGTCGGCCTGCTCGATGCCCCAGGTCTCGCCGAAGTGTTCCTGGTGGTAGTTGAAGCTCATGCAGGCCGTGAGCTTCTCCGTGGAGATCACGGGAATCAAAAGCTCGAACTTCAACGCCTGCTGGCGCTGGCTCACCGCCATCAGCTGCCCGCCGCGGCCGAAGAAGGGGTCGTTGGCGACCTCCACCACGTAGGGCAGCTTCAGTCGGTCGGCGAGGCCCTTGGCCACCTCGATCCAGCTCTCGCGGAAGGCGGCGATCTGCTCGGGCGAGCCGATGCGGACGTACTCGCGCATCCGGAACGACTGAAGCCGGTCCAGGTCGCGGGAAGGCTCGCGGCGGAAACAGTCGGCGCCGACGTCGAACAGCAGGCCCTCGGCCGGCATCTGCCCCCGCGCTGCGGCGATCGGATAGATCGGGTAGCAGCTGGCCGGCGTCAGCACGAGGTCGGCCACGCCCAGCTGGTCGGTGTACGTCCCGCCCTCGGTGAAGCGGCCCACCGCGCTACGGATGTCCGCCTCGCTCCCGTCCATGCAGCAGACGCAGCCGAGCAGGTTGGGGAAGCTCTTCAGATAGCCTGAGGTCTCCAGCATCGCGCGGCTCATCACCGGCGGGAAGCGGAACACCTCGCAGGCCGGGTCGCGATGGCGGGTGATCAGGGCGGCGAGCGCCTCGACCACGGCTTCATACGCCCCCGTGCGGGCATACACCCCGTCCGCGCCCATCGGACGGAACAGGGTCGCGGCGAGCCCGTCGAGCGACTGCGCCGGCTGATTGTCGTTCAGATAAGCGAGGTTGTTCATGGTTTTGGCTCCACGTCTTCGCTGATCAGGAGAAGAGGCTGGCAGGCGTCTCGGCCATCAGGGACGAGGCGCCGAGGTTGGCCAGGATGCGGTCGTTGTTGATCATGATCGGCGCGGCGAGGATGTCGCGCAGGGCTCGCCCCTGGCTGGCCGAGCCATCGTTGCGATAGCCCGACAGGCCGCAGGCGCGCATGGCGCTCATCACGGCGGCCACCGCGCCCTCGGAGACCTCGACCTTCAGCATGGTGATCTGGGTCTGGAAGCCGATGGCGCTCAGCGCCCGCGGATCGCCCTCGGCCGCCTCGTAGCGGTCCATGGCGGCGGCGATCAGGGCGCGCAGGCTGCGCAGCTGGGTCGTCGCGCGATGCAGGTGGGCCGCCGCCGGCGGCGTCTGGCCGGAACGGGCCGCCTTGCGCAGGAACAGCCGCGCCCGCTCGACCGCGGCGGTGGCGATGCCGGCCCAGACGCTCGACCAGAACAGGTGGGCGGTGGGCGTCATCGTCTCGGCGTGGATCTCGGCGTAGGGCTGGGGCAGGATCTGCAGCTCATGGCCCTGCGCCTTCATGGCGAAGCCGGCGCTGCGCGTGCCGCGCATGCCCAGCGTCTCCCAGCTGAGCGTCTTCTCCAGCGTGTAGTCGCGGGCCCGGAACACCACGAGCACCTGGTCGGAGGGCGCAGCCTCGGGCGCGCGGCGGGCGGTGGTGACCACCGCATCGGCCTCCGCGCCGTAGGACATGACGGTGGCCGCGCGCTCCAGCCGGATCGCCGCGCCATCCCGCTGGATCGGCGCGACGGAGTTGCGGACATCGCCCCCGCCCTGGCCCTCGGTGGTGGAGGAGGCGAGCAGCAGCTGGCTGAGCGCCGTCTCGCGCAGGAAGTCCGCGTGCCAGGCGCTGTCGCCACAGTGGTTGATCAGGCAGGCGGCCTTCACCTGGTGCATGGCGTAGATCATGGCGGTGGAGGCGCAGGCCTGGCCGAGGCGGAAGCAGACCTCGGCGATCTGGCGCGCCGTGGCGCCCTCGCCGCCGAGCGCGACGGGGACCATCGCGCCCAGCAGGCCCTCGGCCTTGAGCGCCGACATGGCCTCGCGCGGGAAGCGGGCGCGGGTGTCGACGTCCTCGGCGTGGCTCGCCGCGACGCCGGCCGCCAGCTCCGCCCGCGCGATCAGGTCCTGGCCGGATCGCCCGGCGGCGATCGAAGCAAGCTGTATCAACACGGGCGCTCCTCCTGCGGTGCGAGGAGGCGGGTTCAACATCCGTGCCAGCTGAGCGGTCGACGTGTCCCTAACCTGGCCTTTACTGGGGGAGCTTATCTACCGCCGAAGTCATGGAGGCGATCGATGTCGGCGCAGACGGCGGAGCTGAAGACGGACGGCGTCTCCCAGCGGGTGCAGGCCCTGGTCGACGCCATGCTGATCAAGAAGGGCCGGCCCGCCGCCACGGCGGAGCAGGACCTGCGCGAAGCCGGCCTCAGCTCGCTGGATTCGGTGAACCTGATGCTCGCCGTCGAGGGCGAGTTCGACCTGTTCATCCCCCAGGGTGAGATGACCCCTGAGAATTTCCGCTGCGCCGGCGCCATCGCCGCCCTGATCGAACGCCTGATCTGAGCGTCATGACGGGCGCGGCGGCGGACGCGCTGGACCCCCGCGCCGCACGCCTGCTGCACATGCTGCGGGCGGGCGAGGCTGAGCGGGGGCCCAGCGCGCCCAGCCTGGACGATCGCCGCCAGAGCCTGCTGTCCCTCGCCGCGCTCGCCGCCGACCCCGTTCCCGATGGCATCGCCGTCGAGCTCCTGACGTGCCCTGCGCCGGACGGCGCCCTGCTACGCATCCGGCGGTACACGTCGCCAGCCGCCGACCCCGTCCCGGCGATGCTGTATCTGCACGGCGGCGGCTGGGTCGCGGGCGACCTGGAGACCCACGACGGCGTCTGCGGCGCCCTCGCCGCGGCGAGCGGCGCCAGCGTGTTCGCGCTGGACTACCGCCGCCCGCCCGAACATCCCTTTCCAGGTCCGATAGAAGACGCGCTGGCGGCGCTGGCGTGGCTCGTGGATCAGGGGGCCGCGCTTGGCGTCGATCCGCGGCGGCTGGCCGTGGCGGGCGATTCGGCCGGGGCGAACATCGCCGCCGCCTGCCTGCTCGACCCGCGCGCCGCGGGCGTCGCGCTGCAGTTGCTGATCTGCCCGATCCTGGACCTGCCTCGCGCAGACGGATCGCGCGCCCAGTTCGCCGAGGGCTACTTCATCAGCGGGGAGCGCCTGGCGGCGGACGCCCGCGACCACCTCGGCGCGCTGGACCCGGCCGATCCCCGCGCCTCTCCGCTGCGCGCCGCGGACCTGTCCCGCCTGCCGCGGACCCTGATCCACGCCGCGGCCTTCGACCCCTTCCGCGACGAGGCGCTCGCCTATGCGAACCGGCTGCACGCCGCCGACGTGGCGGTAGAGGCGACGGTGCACCCCGGCATGATCCACTATTTCTACGCCTTGCCCCGCGCGATTCCCGCCGCGCGGGCGATCGTGGCGGCGATCGGCGCCAAGGTGGCCGCCGTTTTGGCGGAGAGCGGCTGAGCCGCGCGGTCTCGTGCGTAGAGCTGGATTTATTGGTGTGTTCGGATACCTTGGCTTAAGGGAATGTACCTACAGCGAATGCAACCAAAGCGTGGGTGTGTTCCATGAACTGGTCTGCCGTGTACGGGACTTCGCTCCCTCTTCGCTCCGGCGCCAAGGCGTCCGGCCTGGGATCGGTCTTTCCTGGCCAACGAAGCGTAGGCTTCCTTGCACGGCTACACCGCCAGGGCCGCCTGCCCGGCCTGCCGAACTGACCGGCCCCGGACCCAGGTTGCAAATCCCATGTCCAGCTTTCTGTCCTTCCTGTTCCACCGCAAGCGCGCTCACCCGCGCCGCCCCAGCGCCGGACGGGTCTATCTGTTCTCGCCCACCGAGCGGCTGGGCGCCGGCACCCTGGTCGACGAATCGGACGGCGGCGTGCGCCTGAAGAGCAACGCCGGCAGCCTCGACCAGGTCAGCTACATCCTCAATCCGGACACCGCGACCGCCTCGACCGTCCGCCTAGCCTGGAAGGGCGAGGGCCAGGCCGGGTTCGAGTACCTGAAGTCCATCAACCTTCGCGGCTACGTGGACGACCCGGCGCTCCAGCACGTGCGGGCGGTCTGGATCGGGCTGGCCAACAAGCATGGCCGCGTCGCGCCCGGCGGCGCGTTCAGCACGTCGTTCCGCGGGCGGTGACGATCCGGGCGAAGCGCTAAAGACGCATCCTGCCGGCGGCGATCTCTCGCTGGGCCGTCCGGTCCAGCGGGCGGTAGCCGTCGCTCGTGAGCACGAACAGCGGGTCCGCGACCTGCGCCGGGTCGAAGCCCTCCTTCGCCAAGTCCGCCTTCTTCAGCTTGAAGGTCTCAGTGGCGTCCAGGGCGGCTGAGAACCGCAGGAACACCGGCTGGGCGTAGGCGGGCAGAGCCATCTTCAGGCGGAAATCCAGCTCGCCAAGGTCAAAGCCCTCCGACACGGCCAGGGCGGCCATGCCGGCGCGCCCTTCGCAGCCGGGGACCTCCACGCCATAGACCGCCGCCGCCTCCACGCCCGGGCAACCAGCCAGGGCGTCGGCGACCTCGGCGGTGGAGACGTTCTCGCCCTTCCAGCGGTAGGTGTCGCCCACCCGGTCGACGAAATAGAAGAAGCCGGCCGCGTCCTTGCGCATCAGGTCGCCGGTGCGGAACCAGGCGTCGCCCGGCTCGAACACGTCGCGCAGCACCTTGCGCTCGCTCTCCGCGCCCGAGGTGTAGCCCTCGAACCGGTTTGGACCAGACGCCTTGGCCTCGGCGATCCGGCCGATCGCCTCGCCCGCCTCGTCCGCCGCGCAGCGGATGCAGCGGCCCTCCCCGTCCCGCGCGACCTCGCCGGTGGCGGGATCGAAGCGGACGATGGCCGCGGGAAAGCGGTGCGCCAGCATGGGCGGGACCCGGCCGATCGCCCCGGGCCGGCCCTCGACGTTGTAGAGCGAGAAACTGCCCTCGGTGGCGGCGTAGAACTCCAGCACCCGGGGGATGGCGAACCGGGCCTGGAAGCGGGTCCAGACCTCCTCCCGCAGGCCGTTGCCGCAGGCGAGGCGCAGCTGGTGCGCCCGCTCCAGCGGATGCGGCGGCCCGTTCAGCAGGAAGCGGCACAGCTCGCCGATGTACTGGAACAGGGTGCACTCGTAGCGCACCACATCCTCCCAGAAAGCGGAGGCGGAGAAGCGCTCGCGGATGAACACCGAGCCGCCGTTCAGCAGCACGCCCCCCACCGCCACCACCCCGCCCACGCTGTGGTACATGGGCAGGCAGTTGTAGAGCCGGTCGGACGGCCCGGCGTTCATCATGCCGGCGAACCAGCCGCACCAGGTCAGCACCCGCCCGTGGCTGACGTTGGCGGCCTTGGGCCAGCCGGTGGTGCCGGAGGTGTAGATCAGCAGCGCCCGGTCGCCCTGGACCGCCCCCGCCGCCTCCTCAGACGACAGCGGCTCGCCGGGGACGTCCTGCAGGAGCTCCGGCGTCATCTCGTGCAGCCATGGCGGATCGTCCAGGCTGGCCGCGGCGGCGAGGTAGCGCTCCGCCAGGGCCGGAGCGACGAGCGCCGCGCTCGCCTCCGCCACCTTCAGGCAGTGCGCGAGGGCCGGCCCCTCCAGATGGGTGTTCAGCAGGGCCACGGTCGCGCCGGTCCGGCTGATCCCGACCCAGGCCGCGAAGTAGCGCGGGCTGTTCGGCGCCAGCAGGGCGACCACGTCGCCTGGGCCATAGCCCTGGCCGCGCGCCCAGCGGGTGAAGCGACGAGCCTCGGCCGCCAGCTCTACGAAGCTCAGCGCCTCGGCCGCGGAGACCAGGGCGGGGGCGCCCGCGAACCGCTCGCCCAGCTCGTCGAGCAGCCCGGCCAGCACCCGCTCCGCATCCGCAGCGAGCTTGGCGGTGCGGTCCAGCGCACGCAGCCACGCCTTGTTGGCGCTTTCCCCGGCGGGAGCGGCGTCCAGGGTCAGGACAGGGGCGGGGTTCATGTCTGATACGGCTCAAGAACCATGCCGGGGCGGCGTGCAAGACCGGGAGCGGAGCGCCGCCCATGCGTCACCCCGTCGCGCCACGCGCCCATGCGGCTTCAGGTTCCGGTCGGCGTCCCTAATTCAACGCTATGACTTCGTGGGGAGGGCGCGCCCCTGTGCGGTCCCGCCACGCTTCCGGAGACGACACGTGCACCTCGCTGAAGATCATGACGCGAAGTCCGTCCTCGAGGAGGTCTTCGTCCGCAGCCACGCCCACGGCCTGTGGAGCGTCTGCCTGGGCGAGAGCGTGATCCTCCTGACCCACCAGGAGGAGGAAGCCTTCCGCAGCGGCTGCGAGGCCGCCTGCGCCGAGGGCGGCTCCCGCCCCCTGACGATCCTCAGCGGCCCCAGCAGTCGCGCCCTGCCGGAGGCGGTGCAGCGCCAGCTCGGCGAGATGATGGACCGAGCTCCGGCGAGGCGGCTCGCCGCCGGCTAAGCCGCTCCCCTCCCTGCGGACGCCTCGCCGCGGCGGCGTCTCATTTTCAAAAGGGAGGGCGACAGATGCGTGCGGCGCAGTTACCTACCATGAGGATGATGACGCTGGCGGCCGTGCTGGCGGCCGTCGTCGCGAGCCTGGGCGTCGTGGCTTGGCAGCCGCACCTGGTCCGCGACGAAATCGTGGCGGATGAGTGATCCGCAGTCCGCGGTGGAGAGACTGGGATAGCAGATCCTGCCGTCCGCCCGCATGGGGCGCTGCTCGCGACCTATCTGGAGCGGCGCGCCGATCTCGTGCGCGTGTTCGCGGGGCGGCTCCGCTCCACCGGCAAGGCGGAGGACCTGGTCCAGGCGATGTACGAACGGCTGGCGGCCGTGTCGCCCGCCGAGGAGATCGCCAACCCCCTCGCCTATCTCTATCGCCTCGGAACCAACCTGCTGCTGGACGACGTGCGCCAGGAGACCCGGCAGCGCCGGCGCGAGCGCGCCTGGTCGGACCTGCAGGGCGTGGATGTGGGCGAGGTGCGGGCCGCCGACGCCCCCAGCCCGGAGCGGGCGGCCATGGCCCGCCAGCGGCTGGAGCAGCTGATGCGCGCCGTCGAACACCTGCCGCCCCAGACCCGTCGCGCCTTCACCCTGCACAAGCTGCAGGGCCTAAGCCACCAGGAAACCGCTGCGCAGCTGGGCATCTCCCGCAGCGCGGTGGAAAAGCACATGAGCCTCGCGTTGCGCTCGCTGGCGGAGCGCACGTCATGACCCTGTGGGCGGGTGGCCTCCGCGCCGTCATCAGAACGGTGGGGATTGGCGGATGAGCGTGACCGGCGACAGACCAGACGACGACCTCGACCTCACGGCGGCGGCCTGGGTCGTGCGCCTGTCGTCGGAGACGGTCGAGGAAGCGGACTGGCTGGCCTTCGTGGCTTGGCTTGACGGCGCGCCCGCCGACGACCCGGACCTGCGCCGCCGCGCCTTCGACCGCTGCCAGAGCGTATGGCTGGACGCGGATCGGCTGGCGGTCGCGCCGACGCCAACCCCGGCCCAGGCCCAGGCCCTGGCTCCAGCCGCGCGGCGGACGCGCGGCCGCGCCCGGCCGGGCCGGACCTTCCATGCGAAGGAGACCTTCGCCGCCGCGGCGGCGGCGGCTGTCGCCGTGGTGGCGCTCGGCGTCGTATGGACGCTGAAGACCGCTCCGCCAGCCAGCCGGACGGGAACGGTCGCCAGCGTCTACGCCACCGCGCCGGGCGAGCGCCGGGCCGTGCGTCTGGCCGACGGCACCCGCGTCGCCCTTGACGGCGCCACCCGGCTGGTGGTCGAGCGGATGGATGCCCACGGCCGCGAGCTGCGCCTGGCCGAGGGCGAGGCCGATTTCGACGTGGTGCACGATCCGGCGCGGCCCTTCCGGCTCGACCTCGGGAGCTCCCGCGTGCGGGTGCTCGGCACCGCCTTCGACGTGGTGCGCAGCGAGGGCCGCACGGCGGTGAGCGTCGAGCGCGGCCTGGTCAGCTTCGACACCGCCCGGGGGGATGTCCGCCTGCCTGCCGGCCGGGCCGCCTCGCTCACGCCGACCGCGCTGAAGGTGTCGCAGGTCGCGCCCACCGACGCGGCGGCGTGGCGCGACGGGCGGCGGCTGTACTGGGACCAGCCGCTCACCGACGTGATCTCTGATCTGAACCGAAGCTATCCGCACCCGCTGCGGCTGGGCGACGCCGCGGCGCGCCGGATGCGCTTCACCGGCGTCCTGGTCCTCGGCACGCCGACCGAGACGGTGCGCCGCCTTACCGCACTCCTCCCCCTGCGTGCGCAAGCCTCTCCCGACGGCACGGTCGTGCTAAGCTCCCGAGGTCCACTGGACTGAGGCCTCTTTGGCGCGTTTCGATCGATCCCTGGTCGCCGGGGTCCTGTTCAGCTTGGCCAGCGGCGCCGACGCGGTCGCCGCCGCCACGCCGCTCGCCTTCGACTTGCCGGCCATGCCGCCCGACCGGGCCGCCCTTGCGATCGGGCTGAAGGCCGGGATTTCGGTCGGCGTGACCACCCGTTGCCGCGGACCGCAGGTCCAGCTGTCGGGGCGCTTCGACGTCCGCACGGCCCTGGACCGGGTGCTCGCCCGCAGCGACTGCCACGCCGTCTGGCTGGACGAGACCACCGTGCGGCTGGAGCGCCGGCCGCGCCCGCCCACGCCGGCGCCCGTCGCCGCCGCGCCTCCTCCCGAGCCGCGGCGCCCGCCCTCCGCAGCCGAGGCGGAGGTCGTGGTCACCGCCTCCAAGCGGGAGCTGGACGCCGCCACCCTGCCCGGCTCGGTCACCGTCCTGCCGGGGTCGACGCTGCAGACGGTCCACGCGCGCAGCACCTCCGACCTGCGGCTGGTCGCCTCGGGCATAACGGTGACGAACCTCGGCCCCGGCCGGGACAAGGTGCTGCTGCGCGGCCTGTCGGACGGCGCCTTCACCGGCCGCACCCAGTCCACCGTCGGCCTGTACTGGAACGGCGCGCCGACCACCTACAACGCCCCCGATCCCGACCTTCGGCTGGTGGATGTCAGCTCCATCGAGGTGCTGCGCGGGCCCCAGGGCACCCTCTACGGCGCCGGCGCCCTCGGCGGCGTGATCGACGTCGTGCCCAACGCGCCGGAGCGGGGCCGCTGGAGCGCCTCCGCGGCGGTGGAGGGCGCCGCCACAGCCTCGGGCGATCCCAGCTTCGCGGTGGAGAGCATGTTCAACGCCCCGCTGCTCGGGCAGCGCGCCGCCTTGCGGGTGGTCGCCTACGACGCTGAGCAGGGCGGCTGGATCGACGTGCCCTCCCTGGCGGAAAGCAACACCAACCATGTCCACCAGACCGGCCTGCGGGCGGCCCTGCTGATGAACCTGACGCCGGAGTGGAACGTCACCTTCGGCAACACCTACCAGGACATCTACAGCCAGGACACCCAGTACACCACCGGCGGCGTCAACAGCCTGTCGCGCACGGCCGCCCTGCACGAGCCGCACGACAACGACTTCGAGCAGGCCTACGTGGACCTGCGCGGCAAGGGCGGCTGGGGCGAGCTGCGCAGCCTCAGCGCCTTCACCCACCACGACTTCACCAGCCGCTACGACGCCAGCGCCGCGCTGCCGGCGTTCGGCGGCGGGGCCGGCACGGCGCCCTTCGACGACGAGACCCTGATCCGCCTGGTCTCCGAGGAGCTGGACTACCGTCCACCCTGGCATGGGCCGTTCGGCCTGCTGATCGGCGGCTACGCCAGCTATGGCGACGAGACTGAGGCGACCAGCCTGGTCCCGATCGGCGGGCCCGAGGTCTACACCGAGCAGCGCCGCGACACCCTCACCGACCTCTCCCTGTTCGGGGAGGCGAGCTATGCGATCACGCCGCGCCTCTCGCTGACGGCGGGCCTGCGCCTCAGCTATGCGGAGCGGCGGACCCTGTCGCGGGTGGGCGGCCCTGGCGGCCGGTCGCTGTACGCCGGATCGACGATCGATCGGGAAGCGTCTCCCAAGGTCGCCCTCGACTACACCGTGGCCACGGGCGTTCACGCCTATGGCCTGGTCAGTCGAGGCTACCGCGTCGGCGGCTTCAACACGGCGGGCGTGGTGGGCAAGACGGTCTTCACCGCGCCCGGCGGCGCCCAGCCGAACCGCGCATTCTCCCCCGACGAGCTGTGGAACTACGAGGTGGGCCTGAAGCTGCAGGGCCTGCGCGGGCGGCTGGAAGCCCGCACGGCCCTGTACTACGACACCTGGCGGCGGCTGCAGGCGGACCAGTTCCTGCCATCCGGCCTGCCCTATGTGGCCAACGTCGGCTCGGTCGACATCCCGGGCTGGGAGTGGGAGGTCACCGCCCGCCTGTACCGCACCTTGACCCTGCAGATGGGCGCGCTGTTCACCGAACCCGACATCCGCAAGGCCGACCCGTCCTTTGGACCGCCGAAGGCCGACTTCACCTTGCCCGGCGCCTCCCGGCGGACGTTCAACGGCGATCTGTCCTATACCTGGGCGCTTGGGGGCGACCGCACGCTCCAGATCGACGGCGCGGCCCTCTACCAGGGTCACTCCTATCTGTTCTTCAGTCCGCAGGGCCAGAACCAGAGCGAGACGGGCAAGTACCTGGACCTGCGGCTGCAGGGCGTGGTGGCGACCCAGAACTGGCGGCTCGGGCTGATGGTGCTCAACCCCCTGAACGACCGCGGCAACACTTTCGCCTTCGGCAATCCCTTCAGCCTGAGCGGACCGGCGCAGCGCACGCCCTTCCGGCCGCGCACCATCAGCGTGCGGCTGGAGCGGGCGTTCTAGAGCACTATAGCCGAAAGTGGACGCCGGTTTCGGCGGCTATCGTGCTCTGAACGTTGGATTTCAAGCGCGCTCTGGCGACGGGCTACGACGGCGGCCGGTGGGGTGAGAGGCGGTCGGCGACGTCTTGGGCGATCCGCCGCTGGCATGAGGTCTGGATGCGCCGCTTCGATGAGCTTTCCGAGCAGGAGGTCCTGGCCCTCGCCGTCACCAGCGAGGAGGAGGACGGGCGCATCTACGCCGACTTCGCCGAATCCCTTCGTCAGACCTACCCGGACACCGCCCGCCTGTTCGACGACATGGCGGCCGAGGAGGACGGCCACCGCCGCGCCCTGATCGACCTGTACAGCCGCCGCTTCGGCAAGTTCCTGCCCTACATCACCCGCCGCGACATCCGCGGCTGTCCGGTCCCCGCCTCTCCGCACCAGATCACCCGGCGGGGGATCGACGCCGTGCGGGGCCAGGCGGAGAAGATGGAGGCGGATTCGCGTCGCTTCTACCTGCAGGCCGCCTCGCGGGCGACGGATGCGGACGTGCGCAAGCTGCTGGGCGATCTCGCCAGCGCAGAGGCCCGGCACGAGAAGGCCGCCGGCGAGGCCCAGGCGCGCCGCCTCACCGACGAGCGCCGCGGCCGCGAGGACGACGACGCCCGCCGCCGCTTCGTGCTGCAGGTGATCCAGCCCGGGCTGGTGGGCCTGATGGACGGGTCGGTCTCGACCCTGGCGCCTGTGTTCGCGGCCGCCTTCGCCACCCACCAGCCCTGGAACGCCTTCCTGGTCGGCATGGCCGCGAGCCTTGGCGCCGGCATCAGCATGGGCTTCGCCGAAGCGCTGGCCGACGACGGCAAGCTGTCCGGTCGCGGTGCGCCGCTGCTGCGCGGGCTGGTCTGCGGGCTGATGACGACGGCGGGCGGCGTCGGCCATACCCTGCCGTTCCTGATCCCGAGCTTCTGGACCGCGACCATCGTCGCCTCGGTCGTGGTGGCGATCGAGCTGAGCGCCATCGCCTGGGTGCAGTACCGGTTCATGGAGACCCCGCCCCTGTCGGCGGCGGCCAAGGTGATGTTCGGCGGCGCCCTTGTGCTGGCGACCGGCATCCTGATCGGCGGCGGCTGAGCGGGGGACGCCCCTACCAGAGCAGGACCGTGGCCACCGTGTAGTTCCAGATCGCCGCTACCGCAGCGCCCGCCGCCCCCGCGCCCCACCAGCCGCCGAACAGGGCCCTCACCTGCATGGCCACCGCCAGGTTGACCAGCAGGCCGACGCTGCACACGGCGGCGAAGCGTGGGAAGCCGGTCAGCAGCGCCCAGCCGCGCCGCCGCCGGTCGCGGTAGGTCAGCTCGTTGTTCAGGACGTAGTTGCTGGCCATGGCCACAAGGGCCGCCGCCAGGTCGGCCTGGATGAAGGGCAGGTGCGCCCGCGCGAAGGCGATGCGAAGGGCGAGCAGGTGCACCAGCAGCCCGCTGGCGCCCACCAGGGCGAACAACAGCGCGCGCGGCGAGATCACGTCGCGGCTGGCCCGGGCCGCCACCAGGGCCAGGTAGTCGAGGGCGACCCGGCGATCCATCTTGCTCTCGCCCTCGGCGCGCGGCTGGAAGGCCAGGGCCAGCTCCTCGATCCGCCAGCGCCCGCGGGAGGTGGCCACCAGGTCGAACAGGATCTTGAAGCCGTTCAGGTCGACCCGGCCGGCGGCGGCGTCGAACACCTCGCGCCGGGCCATGAAGAAGCCGCTCATCGGGTCGCTCAGATCGACGCGGCACAGGCGCTTGGCCAGGCCGTTGGCGAGGCGGCTGGCCGCCTGGCGCCCGCCGCTGAGGCCGCCCCTGGCGTCGGCTCCGGGGGCGAAGCGGCTGGCGACGACCAGATCCGCCTGGCCGCCGCGCAGGCGCATCAGCATGGCGGGGATCAGGCCCGGGTCATGCTGGCCATCAGCGTCCATGACCAGGATGTAGGGCGCCGCGCTGGCCAGGGCGCCTTCCATGACCGCGCCGGCCAGGCCGCGCCGGCCCACCCGGCGCACGCAGCTGATCCGCGGGTCGGAGGCGGCCAAGGCCTTGACCACCTCCGCCGTGCCGTCCGGCGAGGCGTCGTCCACGAAGATCACCTGCCAGCGCACCCCGCCGAGCGCCCGGCGCAGGCGGTCGACCAGGACGGAGACGTTGTCGCGCTCCATGAAGGTCGGCGCGACGACCGTCAGTTCGTAGCCGCGGGCCCGCGGGGGGCGGGGCGCGTCAGGGTCTACATCTGCTGGGATCACGGGTCGGCCTTCCCGTCGTGGAAGGTGCGGCAGCCGTCCCGCGCCACGTCGCGCCTGGGCGCATCCACGTAGGCGAGGTCATAGCGCTGGCCCGCCCTATCGCCCCGGTACAACGGCGGCAGGGGCCGCACGATCGCGAAGCAGTCCTCCAGCCGCGCGGTCGGCATGCGGCGGTCCAGGTCGGCGATGATTCCCGGGCCGGCGATCCCGCCGGGCGGCGGCGCGAACAGGTAGCGGCGGCGCTCGCCCACCTGCAGCGTCGGGGCGGCTCCCCGCCAGTTCGCCGACAGCTGGGCGGCCTCGGCGTAGGCCAGCATCCCGACCCAGTTGGCGTGGTTGGCGATGCGCGTCCCGTCCAGCGACCGGGCGAACGCCGGCCAGCCGCGCAGCATCCGCGCCGGATCGCGCTTGCCGAGCCAGTCGCTCCACGGCGAGGCCAAGTGGACCAGGGCGATGGAGGAGACGACGAGCCCGAAGACCGGCGCCGCCAGGGCCACCCGACGCCACCCGCCCGACGCCTGCCGCGCGCCGGAGGCCGCCAGGATCGCCAGGGCGGGATACAACGGCGCCGGCCAGTGGGCCTGGACCGCCGAATGCAGGCTGTGCAGCAGCAGGTAGGCGATGAACGGCGCGCCGCTGAGCCACAGCAGCGCCGCCCCGTCGCCGTCGCGCCGGCGCCGGGTCCACGCCCGCCAGAGGAAGGGCAGCGTCAGCGGGTTGAGCAGGGCGGCGAAGGCCAGCAGGAACAACGGAAGGTGGCCCGGGGCGAGCCCCTCCGCCCCGACGCGCCCGAACTGCTTGGCGAAGGTCACCCAGTGGTGCTGGGCGTTCCAGACGATGTTCAGCGAAGCCAGCGACGTAGCGGCGAGCAGCCCCAGCCACGGCCACGGGGTGAGCAGCGCGGCGCGGCCCTGCGGCCTCGCCAGCAGCCGCCAGGCGATCACGGGCCCGAGGAACAGGGCCGAGTACTTGCACAGGAAGGCCGCCCCGACCGCCGCCCCCGCTCCCAGCCACGCGGCGGGGCGCCGCTCCGCCGCCACCAGCGCCCGCAGGCACAGCACCCAGCAAAGACCCGTGAAGATATCGGGCAGCGCGAGCACCCCGCCGAATCCGACCAGCGGCGCCGCCACGTACCACAGCCCGGCGCGCCGCGCTGTGGCCGTGTCGAACCCCGCCGCCCGGGCCAGATCGACCGTCGCCAGGCAGGTAGCCGCGCCGGTCGCGACGGCCACGACGCGCACGCCCAGGGCGGTGTCGCCGAGCAGGCGCACCCCCAGCCAGATGGCCCAGGCCACGCCCGGCGGGTGGTCGTAGTAGCCGAGGCCCGGATGCTGGGCCCACAGGCGATAGTAGGCCTCGTCCTCGGTCAGGGGGATCACCGCGGCGGCGACCATCCGCAGCAGGATCAGGAGGCAGAAGCCGATGGCCCACAGCCGTGTCGTCGCGTCGTCGCGGACGGCTGGGAACGCGGTCGATGATGCAGGGCGGACGGTTTCCGTCATTAAGCCTTGACGCCGTAGGGCGGCCCGAATGCGTGCAGTCAGGAGCCGCATCCCCGTACGGAGGGTCGGCCGCAGGCTCGGGCGGAGGACCGTGGACCGCCCGGGCCGGCCCGGCGATCCCGCAGATCGACGCACCGCGGCGCACCGATGATCCCCGCCGTCGTCACGGGCGCCGTCAGTTGGTCGGGTTCACGGCGAGCAGCTTCAGGCGGAACACCATGACGCTGCCGGGCGGGATGGGCCCCGCCGGCCGGTCGCCGTAGCCGAGCGAGGGCGGCAGGTAGAGGGTCCAGTCGTCGCCCGGACGCATCAGCTGGAGCGCCTCGTTCCAGCCGGGCACCAGCTGGCCGACCGCCATGGTCAGGGGACCGCCGTTGTTCTCCGAGGAGTCGAACAGCGTGCCGTCGGTGAGCCGCCCCTCGTACTCGACCTTCACCAGATCGCCGTCGTGCGCCCGCTGGCCGGTGACCGGCCCTTGGCGGTTCACCTTGTAGGCGAGGCCGGAGGGCGTCACCACCACGCCCGGCTGATGGGCGACGCCGGCCATGTAGGCGGCCGCATCCTGCGGCGCAGCAGCGGGGGACGCGGCGGGCGCAGGCTGGGCCAGCGCCGCCCCGGCGCAGGCCGGGATCGCGAGCGCGAGAATGGCGAGAAGGCGGTGCAGTCGCATCGCGCGCCCATAGCTCCTGCCGTGCGACGGGTAAATGCGTCTCAGTCGATGGAGCCCGGCTCCGCCGGCGCGCCGCCCGGCTGGTACGGCGGCGCCGCAGGCAGGGCGGCGACAAGGATTTCAGCCAGGAGGGCGGTATCCGCCCGGATCGGCGGGGGCTCGCCGAACAGCTCGAGCCACAGGCCCGCCCATTCGTCTGAAGCGTCCATGGGCTCGACACGCAACTGTTCCGGACAGCCAGGGTAAGGTTCGGCCGTCCAGTCGGGTTGCTGGTCAACGCAAATTAAGCGTGGCCGTTATGATGAACCGCAGTCGCGGATCGGTGTTTGTAGAAGATGCGCCCAACCATTCGGCGCATGGGACCAGGGAGACAGAAAGATGACCGTTCCATCCTCCATCATAGATGACGCCCAACTGATTACGGCTAATAGCTTGACAGGCCAGCCGCTGTTCGATCGAGCGGGGGACAAGCTGGGCGTGATCAAGGAGGTTTTCATCAACAAGTTGACCGGGCAGGTCGAATTCGTCCTCGGCGCCACCGGCGGCTTCCTGGGCGTCGGCGAGAAGTTCCACCCCCTGCCCTGGTCCTACCTCGCCTACAACACCACGCCGGAAGGCTATGTGGTCGGCGTCAGCCGAGAGGATATCCGCAGCGCGCCGGCCTACGACCGGGACCAGCTCACCAGCTCACATTACGGCTGGGGGGATCAGGTGCATCGCTACTACGCGGGCCTGAGAGGCCGCCTCTGAGAAGCGCTCAGCCGACCCGCCGGCGCAGCCAGTTCATCAGGCCTGCGCCGGCGCCCTCCGCCGCGGCGTCGGCGTTGGCGGCCAGCTGGGCCTCCAGCGCTTCGGCCTGGTCGATCCAGTTGCGGGCTTGCTCGCGCAGGCGGACCTTGTCGCGCGTGTAGGAGACGAGGGTGGCGAGGCGATCGGCTTCGGCCGCCATGGCCCGGCAGTGTTCCGCAGTCGGCATGCCCGTCTCCCTCCGCCCTCAAATGCGCGAAGGGGGAGAAGGCACCCGCAAAGCGGGCTCGCCCTCCCCCGGGCGCAGAACCCTGAGGCGGAAAGGTCACGCAAGCGCGCCTCGCCGCCCAGGCCCCGGCATACTGAATGAACTGTGAAGCTTAAAGCTTTCTGCACGACGCTGGGGTCGGCGCCGCGGTCGGACGCCGCAGGCGTGCAAACCGCTTCCAGCCCTCAGCTTCAGCCCGCGGCGCGGGCGGTGTCCGCCCCGACGCCGGCTTCGCCCAGCCACTCCAGGATCTTGGACTTGGGCATGGCGCCGACCTTCATGGAGGCCATCTGGCCGTCCTTGAACAGCATCAGCGTCGGCACGCCGCGCACGCCGTAGCGCGACGGCGTGGTGGGGCTGTCGTCGATGTTCACCTTGGCGATGGTGACCTTGCCGGCCAGCTCCTCGGAAATCTGGTCGAGGGCCGGTGCGATCTGCTTGCACGGGCCGCACCATTCCGCCCAGAAGTCGACCAGCACCGGCTGGCCGGCCTTGAGGACCGAGGCTTCGAAATCGCTGTCGGTGACCTTCACCGTGCTCATCAATCGGCTCCTTGGAGGCGGCCGGTTCGTCCGGCCCCACGCCCTTTCGGTGGGATGTAGACCTTGGCTGCGCCCGATCAAGGCTTCAGGCGGAGCCGCTCCAGCGCCGCGGCGATCGCCGCCTCCGGCACAGGGGTGAGCTTGGGGCCGTCGGTCCAGACCAGCGCCGCCTCCACCCCGCGCCCGGGGAAGATGGCGCGCAGCACGGCGGCGTAGAGGGCGACCTGGGTGACATAGGCGGGATCGACGTCCTCGATCCGGTCGGGCGAGGGCCGGTTTGTCTTGAAGTCCACCACCAGCACCCGCTCCGGGCCCACCACCAGCCGGTCGACCCGGCCGGAGACGGCGTAGCCGGGCGGCAGCTCGGGCGAGGTTCCGGCGATCGCCGCTTCGGCGCGGGAGCCCGGGCCGAACACCTCGGCGAAGCGATGGTCGCGCAGCACGCCGAGGGCGGCGGCGGCCATCTCCGCCCGCTGGTCGGGGTCTAGGTCGCGCTCCTTGTCCAGCAGGCGCCGGGCCGCTGCGTACCAGTCGCCGGGCGGCAGGTCGGGCAGCAGCTGCAGCAGGCGGTGGATCAGCTCGCCGCGCCGGAACCGGCCGATGCCGGCGCTCTCCGCCAGGGGCGAGGGCGCCGCCCCGCGCACCTGGGGCGCCGCGGCGGACGGCGCGGCGTAGGCGGCGTCCGCCTCGCGCGGGGCGAAGCGGGCCAGCCAGGCGGGCCGGTCCAAGGATGCGCGGGCGAAGCGCGCCGGCGCAGCAGCCGCGATCGGATCGGGGCCGAAGCGGCGCACCTTGCGCCCCTCGATCTCCAGGTCGCGCACCTGGCCGGCGAGGCTCTGGTGGTCGAAGGCGTCGCGGACCGGCCCCCACCAGCCCTTCACCTTGTCGATGTCCGCCTTGGCGTTGACGCGGCCGCCCAGCACCAGCCGGTCCCGGGCGCGGGTCAGGGCCACATACAGCAGGCGCAGGGCCTCCTGCGCCTCGCGCGCCTCACGCAGCGTCCGTACCCGGCCGGAGGCCTCGCAGTCCCCGGTCTTGGAGGCGCACCACAGGAAGCCGCCCTCGGGCGTCTCCAGCAGGGGCGAGCCGCGGGGCGCGCCGCCGCTGACCGTTTCGGGCAGGAAGACGATGGGCGCCTCCAGCCCCTTGGCGCTGTGGGCGGTCATGATCCGCACCTCGCCCCCGTCGGCCGGATCGCGCGGGGCGTCCATCTCGCGCTTCACGGTGATGTCCAGCCGGGCGAGCTGGTCGGCGAAACGCTCCAGGTCGCGCACGCCGCGCCCCTCCGCCGCCAGGGCCTGGGCCAGCATCTCCTCCAGGGCGTCGTCGGCCTCGGCGCCGAGGCGGGTGACGAAGCGCTGGCGGACGGAGCGGCCCTCGGGATCGAGCCGGGCGAACAGGCGCGACAGCACGGTGAAGGGCGCCTCGCCCGCCGCGCCGCGCACCCAGTCGATCAGCGCCAGCGCCGCGCCCCACTCGGCGCGCTCCGACGCCCGGCGGGCCAGCTCGCTCCACAGCGCGCCGGCGCGGCCGGTCCCCTCCGGCCCGCGGGCGAGGGCGTACAGCCTCTCCTCGTCCAGGTCGCACAGGGGGCTGCGCAGCACGGCGGCGAGGGTCAGGTCGTCGTGCGGGAACAGGGCGACACGGATCAGCGCCAGCAGGTCCTCGAACACCGGATGCTCGGACAGCACCAGCCGGTCGGCGCCGGCCACCGGCACGCCCCGGTGCTTGCAGGCGCGCAGCAGCTCGGCGAACAGCGCCTTGCGCTTGCGCACCAGGATCAGCACGTCGCCGTAGACGGCGGGGCGGGCGAACCCGCGCTCGTGCACCGCATCGCCCCGCTCGACGACGGCCTTGATCTCGCCGGCGATCCGCTCCGCCAGGCGGCGATAGGCGCCGGCGCCCTGCTCGGCGTCCAGCGGCTCGTCCCAGGCGCGGCGCTCCTCGGTGGGCGTCTCGCGCTCCAGCTCCCAAAGGTCGATGGTCCCGCTCTCCGCCCGGTTCGCCAGGTGGCGGACCAGCTCGGCCACGTCAGCCCCGTCGGCCCGGGGCTGCAGGGCGTTGCGGTGGCCCTGAGGCTCGAACACCGCGTCCACGAAGCCCAGCACCTCGGGCGTCGAGCGCCAGGAGGCGAGCAGCGGCACGCGGGCGTAGGGGTGGCCGGCGCCGGCCGCCAGCCGCTCGTACCGCTCCGCCTCCTGCGCCAGCCGCTCGGGCCGCGCGCCCTGGAAGGAGTAGATCGACTGCTTCTCGTCGCCGACGATGAAGACGGTGCGGTGCGGCCGGGCGTCCGCCCCCTCCCCCGCAAAGAATTCGCCGGTCAGGGCGCGCAGGATGTCCCACTGCTCCGGGGCGGTGTCCTGGGCCTCGTCCAGCAGCACGTGGTCGACGCCGCCGTCCAGCTTGTAGAGCACCCAGGCGGCGTCCTCCCGCTCGCGCCGCAGGTCCTTGGCCCGGGCGACCAGGTCGGTGAAGTCCAGCAGGCCCCGCCGCGCCTTCGCCGCCTCGAAGGCGTCGATGTAGACGCTGGCCAGGGTCAGCGCGTGCAGGCTGGCCTCGGCCACCCGCGCCGCCCTGGCCATCTCCGCCACCTCGAGCAGGCGGTCCCGCTCCACGATCAGCCGGGCCTGCAGCAGGGGCTCGCGCTTCAGGGCGGCGGCCGTCTCCAGCCACTTGGCCGGCTCGCCCTTGGCCGTGCAGAAGACGCCCAGCGCTGTGTCGAACTCGGCGCCCTCGCCCGCCGCCGCCTCGGCGACCTCGGCCATCTGCGCCGCGCAGGCCTGGTCGCGCGCGCCGCCGCCGGCCAGGGCCGCCGCCCCCGCCCGCCAGAGGGCGGGATCGAGCTGGGGCGGCGCCACCGCCTCCTGCTCCAGCGTCTCCGGCGACACCAGCTCGGGCAGGCCGCAGGCGGCGGCCAGGTCGTCGGCCAGGGCGCCCGGGCCGCCGATCCGCTCCAGATAGGCGCCGATCGCCTCGCGCCGGTCGGTGAAGGCCCGGAACATCGCCTCGAAGCTCTGGAAGTCGAGCCGCGCCGCCATGGCCGCATAGGCCGCCGCCACCCGCGGCTCGCCCGCCAGGGACAGCCGCGCCAGCATGTCCCGCGCTTCGGCCGCCACGTCGGCGGAGGCGACGTCGTCCATCACCCGGAAGCCGGGGGAGACGCCGGCCTCCAGCGGGAAGCGGCGCAGCAGCTTCTCGCAGAAGGCGTGCAGGGTCTCGATCTTCAGCCCGCCCGGCGCCTCCAGCGCGTGGGCGAACAGGGTGCGGGCGCGCGACAGGTCGCCGGCGCCCTCGCCGATCTCGGCCAGCTTCCGCGCCAGGGCCTTGTCGTCCAGCATGGCCCACTCGCCCAGCTGCTGGAACAGCCGGCGCTGCATCTCCGCCGCCGCCGCCTTGGTGTAGGTGACGCACAGGATCGCCTCAGGCCGGGCGCGGCGCAGCAGCAGCCGCGCCACCCGGTCCACCAGGGTCTTGGTCTTGCCCGACCCGGCGTTGGCGCTGACGAAGGCCGAGCCCCGCGGATCGGCGGCGCGGACCTGGGGGTCGAGCATGGGGGCCTCGCCGTCCATCATTCGTCCTCCTCGTCGGCGGCGGACCACTCGCGCACGCGGGCCAGGTGGTCGGTGTCGCTGGCGTGCTCAACGAGGAAGCGCGGCGCGATGCGCGAGCGGTAGGGCTGGCCGGCGTCGGCGTAGCGGGCCAGGAGCGCCTCCAGCCCGGCCAGCGCCGCGTCGGCCATGGCGGCGCTTTCGGCGGCGGCGCCGCGCACCTGCTCCTCCCCCGGCGGATCGCGGCCGTTGACGCGCAGATAGACCAGCTCGCCCGGCTCGCGCGGGCCCAGCGCCGGGAAGCCGCCGCGCTTCAGCATGGCGGCGGTCAGGGTCAGCTGGGGCGCGAAGTCGGTCTGGATCTCCTTCTTCGTCGGAACCCGCCCGGTCTTGAAGTCCAGCACGTGGACGCGCCCGTCGCGGGCCAGCTCCAGCCGGTCGGCGCGGCAGATCAGCCGCACATCGCCCAGCGTGATCTCGCCGGCCTGCTCCACCAGCACCTCGGCGGCGGCGGCCCGGCGGGCACCCTCCATTCCGGCGACCCAGCCGCCAGCCCGCACCGCCAGCACCGCCTCGCGCGCCAGCAGGGCCTCGGGCGCGGCCTCCGCGCGCAGAGCCTCCATGTACAGCTCGGCGAAGCGGGCGCCGGCCCGGTCGGGGTCGAGGGACGGCCACTCCGCGGCGAAGGCCTCGAAGGCGCTGTGGATGGCGGTGCCGCGGGCTCTCGCCTCGATCGCCTCGTCCGGCCGCTCCAGCCGCCTCAGCCCCAGCACCCGGCGCGCGTAGACGGCGTAGGGGTCGCGCACCAGCTTCTCCACCTCCGTCACCGACAGCTGGCGCGGGCGGGCGGCGACGGGCGGCCTCGGCGCAGGGCGCGGCGCGGTCTGCAGGCTGCGCGGCGGCTCGGCGAGCGGCGCGTCGAGCGTGCGGGTCCAGGCCACGGCGTCTTCGCGCCGGGGGATCTGGAGCCCGGCGCCCCGGGCCAGGGTCTGCAGCCGCCACAGCCAGCGCGACATGACCGCCGGCTGGCCGCCGCGGCGCTCGCTGGTCACCAGCACCACTTCACTGGCGCAGGCGGCCTGGGCGAAGTCGTGGGCGGCCACGCCCACCCGCCGCTCCGGCGAGGGCAGGCCAAGGCGCGCGCGCATGGGCCGCGACAGGAAGGGGTCCACCTCGCCGGAGCCGGGCCACACCCCCTCCTCCAGCCCCCCCAGCACCAGCCGGTCGGCGCCGATCAGCCGCGCCTCGATCAGACCCAGGATGCGCAGCCGCGGATGGGCGGCCCCGCCGCTGCGCACCAGCTGGGCGGCCAGCAAGGCGCGCATCACCTCGGCGAAGCCGCGCGGGCTGCAGGGCGGCAGGGCGGCGGCGTCCTGCATCACATCGGCCAGGAGCTGGGCCGAACCCTCCCCGTCCGCCCCGGACCAGACGGCGGCGCCGGAGCCCCGCGCGTCGGCGGCCAGGGCCTCCACCGCCTCGGCCAGGGCGCGGGCGGCGCGCGGCGCCGGCGCATCCCCTTCGCGGAACGGAGCGGCGGCGAGGTCGAGGGCGCTGTGCAGACGCTCCGCCAGCCGCAGCGAGGCCTCTGCGTCCCGCTGCTCCCGCGCCGCCGCCTCGCCGCCTTTGCCCATCACATGCTCGCGGGGGGCCAGGCGGGCGAGGAGGGCCGGCCAGTCGGCGGGGCGCGGCCCGCGCAGGCCGCGCCGCTCCAGGCGCCGCGCGGCCTCAAGCTCGCCCGCGGCGAAGCCCAGCCGCACGGCCGGATGCTTCAGGATCGCCAGCAGCAGCGGGGGCGAGAGCGGATCGCCCGCCGCCTCCGCCACCAGGCCCACCAGCACGCCCACGGGCAGGGCGGCGAGAGGGGCGCCGGCGGAGGAGTCGACCTCCACGCCCCAGCGTGAAAGTTCAGCCGAGACGCGCCGCGCCAGGGCCGGGTCGGGCGTGACCAGGGCGGCGGTGCGGCCGGGGGTCTCCAGCACCTCGCGCAGCAGCAGGGCGCAGACGGCGGCCGCCTCTCCCTCCGTCCGGGCGACGGCGAGGCTGAGGCCCTCCAGCCCCCGTGCGAGCGGGTCGACGCCCTCGGCCCGGCCCTCCTCGCGCATGTGGTCGATCACGCCGCGCCAGTCGTCGGTGGTCTCCGCCGGGCGCAGGGCCTCGTTGACCAGCCGGCGGCGGTCCCGGGCGCGGCGCTGGGCGGCGATCGATTCGGGGGCCGGCCAGGTCCGCACCGCCCCGCGGGCGATCCCGGCGCGCTCGATCAGGCGTTTCAGCTCGTGCTGGGGATGGCCGGCCTCGATCTCGCCCCAGGCGGCGTCCGGCAGGTCGAGGTCAAGGCCCGGCGTGACCACGCAGCCGCGCGGCGCCTCGGCCGCGGCCTGCAGCAGGGCGGTCATCGAGGGCGCGGCTCCGACCACCCCGGCCACCACCAGCGGACGGCTCGGCGGCGAGGCGCGCCACTGTTCGGCCAGGGCCCGCAGCAGCGCGGTGCGCCGGGCAGCCACGTCCGCCAGACCCAGCTCCGCCAGCCGCTGCGGCCAGAGGTCCGTGGCCAGGGCGAGAAAGCGCGCGGAGGCCTGCCAGTGGCGGGCCAGGTCGCCCTCCACCAGGTCGGCGATCCGGTCCAGGCCCCTCGCCTCCTCGATCTCCACCGCATCCAGGAAGCCGGCCAGGGCGTCGGCCAGCTCCAGCGCCGCGGCGGCGGCGATGCGGCGGCCGAAGATGTCGCTGTGCGCCGCCACCAGCCGCGCCAACTCGAACCGGCGGCGGAAGGGGGTGATGGCCGGCGGCAGGTCCAGCGCCAGCTCGCCCGGCTCGAATGGCGGCTCCCCCTCGTCCAGATCGCCGATGGCGCGGATCTGGGGCAGCAGCACGGCCCGCCCCTCCGCCGTGCGGACGAAGGCCTGGGCCAGCTCGCGGGCGGCGCGGCGGGTGGGCGTGAACACCACCGCCTCGGCCAGCGCCTCCGGCCCCTGGCCCTGAAAGGCGGCGTCCAGGGCGAAGGCCAGGTCTTCCAGGAACGGGCGGTGCGCGGCGATGGTGAACCATCGCGGCCCGGGCCCGCCGAACAGGACGTCGAATGCGGCGTTCATCGCGCCCGAGAGTGGCATGCCGGCGGCTGCGCCGGAATGGGCGAAGCGGGGCCGCTCAACCCCTCACGACCGCTTCTGACGCATCGACGCCGCCCCGGGCGGAGCGAGGGAGGCGCGGCCGCCGCTCAGGCGCGGGCGATGCGGATGGTGCGCGGGCGCTCGGTGACGGCGTCCAGGGCGGAAATGTGCTCCACCGCGTCGGCGATGGCCGCGGCGCTGGCCGGCTGGGTGGTCAGCACGATCGGCACCAGTCCGGTCGGCCCCACCGGGTGCTGCAGGAAGCTGTCGATGGAGACGGACGCCTTGGCCAGCGCCTCGGAGACGTTGGCGATCACGCCCGGCCGGTCGCGCACCACCAGCCGCAGGTAGACCTTGGAGCTGCTGTGCTCGGCGTCACCCGCCGGCAGCGGCGACAGCTCGCCCGCCGGACGCTGGAACACTGGCCGTCCCGCGGCTCCGGCGGCGACGTCGGCGATGTCCGCAGCCACGGCCGCCGCGGTCGGGCCGGCGCCGGCGCCCGCCCCCTGGATGAACAGGCGCCCGGTACGCCGCCCCTCGATGAACAGGGCGTTCAGCGCGCCGCCGGCCCGGGCCAGCGGATGGTCCAGCGGCACCAGCGCCGGGGCGACCTGGACGATGGCGCCCCGCCCTTCCCGCGTGGCGGAGGCGATCAGCTTGATGCGATAGCCCAGCTCGCCCGCCAGCTGGATGTCCAGCCCCGAGACGGCGTCGATGCCTTCGACCTTCGCGGCGGCGAAGTTCGGCGCGCCCCCGAAGGCGATCGCGGCCAGGATGACGATCTTGTGCGCCGCGTCGAAGCCCCCGACGTCCATGATCGGGTCGGCCTCGGCGTAGCCCAGGCGCTGGGCGTCGGCCAGCACCTCGGGGAAGTCCCGGCCGCTCGCCTCCATCTCCGACAGGATGTAGTTGCAGGTGCCGTTCAGGATGCCGGCGACGCTGTCCACCCCGTCGCCGACCAGGCCCTCGCGCAGCAGCTTCACCGCCGGCACGCCGCCCATCACCGCGGCCTCGAACTTCAGCGGGACGCCCCGGGCCTCGGCCAGGCGGGCGAGCTCCAGCCCGTGCTCGGCGATCAGGGCCTTGTTGGCGGTGACCACCGGCTTGCCAGCGTTCAGCGCCGCCTCCACCGCCGCCTTGGCCGGGCCGTCCGAGCCGCCGATCAGCTCAACGAAGACGTCGACCTCGGGCGCGGTGGCCAGGGCCACCGGATCGTCGAACCAGCTGAGGCCTGAGACGTCCACCTGGCGGGGCCGCGAGCGGGATCGGGCGGAGACGCCGAACACCTCGATCGCGCCGGCGCCCGGGGCGTAGGCCGGGTTCTCGCGCAGCAGCTGCACGAGGCCGGCGCCCACGGTGCCGAGGCCGGCGATGCCGATACGGCTGGTCGATGCGGAGGCGGTCATGAGCAGCGGGCGTAATAGGGGTCTGACATCGCGCCGGGGATCGGCGGCGGGGGAGGCGTGTCCGCCGATACGGGCGCGGCGACGGCGGCCGCGGCGACCGGTGCGGCGGCCGGCGTCGCCGCCGCGGCCCGGGAGCGGGGCGTGCGCCCTCGCGCGGGGTGGGCGGGGGCCGGCGGCGGCGCTGCGGGCTTTGGCGGCGCGGGCTGCGGCGTCTGCAGGTCGGCCGGCTTGCCTTCGTTGGCGTTCGGCGCCGGCCCGGCGGCGTAAGCCGAAGGAGCCGAGGCGTAGGCGCGCAGCTCCGCCGCCGCCGCGTCGCTCTTCGCGGCCGAATCGGGCGGCGGCACGTCGGCCGGATTGGTCTGCGCCACCGCGCGGGCGTTGCTGGCGAACTGCTCCGCCGCGCCGCTGAGGGGCGGGTGATCCGCGGCGAAGCGGGTGATCCCCCCGCGGCAGCGCACCATGGAGACGACGCCCGCCTTCACATCGCTGGCGGGCGGCACGTTCTTGGGCAAGGGCGGGACGTCGCTGAGGCGGGGCATGTCGTAGTTCAGCGGCGCGCCGGCCCGCACGGTGGCCGCGACCGGCGATTCGGCGTTGACCGGCGGCAGGCTGACGGCGCGGCTGAAGTCCGCGCAGCCGCAGAGCGCCGGCCCCAGCAGGACCGCCAGCGCCGGCGCGTGAAGAATCCGCAAAATCGCCCGCCGCCCGTTCATCCCGCCTCGGGTCTTATGCGATGCTAGGGCATTACGGAAGAGAACACGGCCGCCCGCCGCGCCGCAGGACCAACCGACCATGCACGACGACGCCGCTCCCCGCACGGCGCCCGGCCACACGGCCGCCACGGGCGCGCCGAATCCCGACGTCGCCGCCGAACCGAAGGACGCGCCCGGCGCGCCGCCGCCGCTTGGCCCGCTCGCGGGCCTGGAGCTCCTGACCCCGGAGCAGCAGGAGACGCTCGAGCAGCTGTCGGTGAACCTGGCCCAGGCCGCCTCCACCGTGCAGGCGGCCATCGCGTCGGCCGCCCTGCGCCAGGCCGGCTCGCCGGAGGGGCTGAACCCCGATCCCTTCCACGTCGCGCCGGCCATGGGCCAGGTGATGCAGAGCCTGGCCGCCCATCCGGATCGGCTGATGCAGGCCCAGGCCGACCTGTTCGACCGCTATGTCGACCTGTGGCGCGTGGCGGCCGCGCGCGCGGCGGGCAAGCCGGCAGACCCGGTCGCCGCCCCGGCCAAGGGCGACAAGCGCTTCAACGACCCGGCGTGGACCGAGAACCCGGTCTTCGACGTGGTGAAGCAGTCCTACCTGCTCACCTCGAACTGGCTGAACGAGCTGGTGGCGAGCGCGGAGGATGTCGAGCCGCTGGCCAAGCGCCGGGTGGAGTTCTTCACCAAGCTGCTGACCGACGCCTTCTCGCCCTCCAACTACCTGGCCTCGAACCCGGCGGCGCTGAAGGCGCTGGTGGCCTCGGGCGGCGAAAGCCTGGTCAAGGGGGCGCAGCGCTTCGCCGAGGATCTGGAGCGCGGCGGCGGCCGGCTGGCCATCAGCCAGACCGACTACGAGAAGTTCAAGGTGGGCGAGAACGTCGCCACCGCTCCCGGCAAGATCGTCTTTCAGAACGAACTGTTCCAGCTGATCCAGTATTCGCCGACCACCGAGCAGGTGCACCAGATCCCCCTGCTGATCTTCCCGCCCTGGATCAACAAGTTCTACATCCTGGACCTGAAGCCGCAGAACTCGATGATCCGCTGGCTGGTGGACGAGGGCTTCACCGTGTTCCTGACATCGTGGGTCAACCCGGGCCCGCAGCTGGCCGGCAAGACGATGGAGAACTACGTCTTCGAGGGCGCCTACACCGCCGTGGCCCAGGTGCTGCGCCAGTGCGGGACCACCCACGTCAACACGGTCGGCTATTGCGTCGGCGGCACGATGCTGGCGTGCGCCCTCGCCCACATGGCGGCGCGGGGGCTGGACGTGGTGTCCGGGGCGACCTTCTTCGCCGCCCAGCAGGACTTCACCGAGGCGGGCGACCTGCTGCTGTTCGTCAACGAGGCGTGGCTGGCGGACCTGGAGAAGCGCATGGACGCCGCCCACGGCGTGCTGCCCAGCGCGGCGATGGCCGACACTTTCAACATGCTGCGCGCCAACGACCTGATCTGGTCGTTCTTCGTGAACAACTACCTGCTCGGCAAGGAGCCGGCGGCCTTCGACCTGCTGTTCTGGAACTCCGACCAGACGCGGATGCCCAAGGCGCTGCATCTGGGCTACCTGCGCCAGTTCTACCAGGCGAACCTGCTGTCGAAGGGCGAGCTGAAGCTCGGCGGCGCGACCCTGAACCTGAAGGCGGTGAAGACGCCGGTCTACGTCCAGTCCTCGCGCGAGGACCACATCGCGCCGCTGCGCTCGGTCTACAAGGGAGCGCGGCTGTTCGGAGGTCCGGTGCGCTTCACCATGTCCGGCTCCGGCCACATCGCCGGGGTCATCAACCCGCCCGCCGCCAACAAGTACCAGTACTGGACCAACCCTGGCCTGCCGGAGACGGTGGAGGCCTGGCTGGCCGAGACCGAGGAGCACAAGGGCAGCTGGTGGCCGGACTGGGCCGCCTGGCTGAGGGAGCGCTCAGGCCCGATGGTCGACGCCCGCGACCCCGCCGCCGGCCCCCTGCCCGCGATCGAGGACGCGCCGGGCAGCTATGTGAAGGTCCGCTCCGAGCCGCAGCCGGCCTGAGATGTCCGCCGTCGCCCTCCCGCTCGCCAGCACATCCCCTGCGCCCGGATCGGACTGAAGCCGCGTCAGGCCCGCGCCTTGCGCCAGCGCCGCCAGGCCCGGCGCAGGCGGCGCAGCACGTGCAGGCGGGCGGGATGCATCCAGGGGGCGCGGCGCAGCGGCGGCGCGATCCGGCCGGCGACCCACATGCCGCAGCGCGCGACTACCCGCTCGGTGCGCAGCAGCTCGTGCCAGACTACCGGCCACACCTCCCCCCGCAGCGCGCGGCGCAGCGGATAGCCGTAGCGGGGAAAGCGCCGCTGGGCGTGGATGAACCGGCGGCGCCAGCGCATAGAGTTGCGCAGCACCAGGATCAGGCCCAGCACGAGCAGGAAGCCGAGCAGATGGGTGGGCAACAGGGCGCCAATCGCCCCGATCGGGATCAGCACCAGGCCGATCCCTACCAGCACGTTCCGCCAGAGCCGGCGCAGACGCTTGATCATGCGCCGCGCCCGCCTTGATGCGCGCCAGGTCGCTTCATCGAAGACCTTATGGCCGTGCAGGCCCTAAGACGACCTTCACCCTGGCGCGCGCCTGGATACGGCTGTTCAGAGGGTTTGCAGGAAGGCTTCGTAGGCGGCCTTGTCCATCAGCGTGTCGACCTCGGCCGGGTTCGCGAGCTTCACCTTGGCGAACCAGCCGTCGCCCTCGGGCGATTCGCTGACGTTCTCGGGCCCGTCGCCGAGGGCGCTGTTCGCCTCGACCACCTCGCCGGAAACGGGGGCGTAGACATCGGACGCGGCCTTCACGCTCTCCACCACGGCCAGGTTGTCGCCGGCCTTGAGCGTCTTGCCGATCTCGGGCAGCTCCACGAACACCACGTCGCCGAGCTGCTCGGCGGCGTAGGCGGTGATCCCGACGGTGGCGATCTCGCCCTCGACGTTCACCCACTCGTGGTCCTTGGTGAAGCGCATCCGCTGATCCTTGCTCACATCCTGTCCGGCGTCTCTATGCCAAGAAGCTCCAGCGCGCACGACAGCTGTTTCAGCGTGGTGCGGGCGAAGCCCAGGCGCGAGGCGCGCAGATCGTCGCTCGGCGCGCCCAGGACCGGGCAGGCCGCATAGAACTTGGAGAACGCCTGGGCCAGGCGATAGGCGTGCTCGGCCAGGAAGCTCGGCGCGCGCTTGTCATAGGCTTCCGCCACGGCGGCGGCAAAGGCGTCCAGGGTCAGCGCCAGGTCCCGCTCCGCCGGCTCGGCCACCGCCATGGCGCCGGGGGCCGCGCCCTCCGCCTCCGCCCTTCGCATCAGGCTCTTGATGCGCACGGCTTGGTACAGCAGGTAGGGACCGGTCTTGCCCTCGAAGCTGGTGAAGCGGTCCAGGTCGAAGACGTAGGAGGTGCCGCGGAAGTTCGACAGGTCGGCGAACTTCAGCGCCGCCACGGCCACCTTGTGGGCGGTGGCCTCGAACTCGAGCTCGGACAGCTCTGCGCCCAGCCCGGCCTCGTGCAGGCGCTCGCGGGCCTTGCCGGTGGCCATGGTGATCAGGTCGTGCAGCTTCAGCACCCCGCCTTCGCGGGTCTTGAAGGGCTTGCCGTCGGTCCCGTTCATGGTGCCGAAGCCGATGTGCTCCAGCCCGCCCGGCGCGGCGTAGTCGGCGAGCCAGGCCGCGCGGAACACCTGCTCGAAATGGTCGGCCTGGCGCTGGTCCACCACGTAGAGGATCAGCTCGGGATCGAAGCTGCGCCGCCGGTCCAGGATCGTCGCCAGGTCGGTGGTGCCGTACATGGCCGAGCCTTCGGACGAGACCACCAGCAGGGGCGGCAGCTCGCGCTTGTCGCCCTCCTTGGCCACGCGGACGATCCTGGCGCCCTGGTCCTCGACCAGCAGGCCCTGTTCGGCCAGCTCCTCGACCATGCCGGAGATCAGCGGGTCGGCGTCGCTCTCGCCCTTCCACAGGTCGAAGTCGACGCCCAGGGCGTGGAACTCCCGCTGCAGGGCGCTGCGGCTCACCGCCACGAAGTGCGCCCACAGCGCGCGGTAGCCGGGGCGGCCCGCCTGCAGCTCGGCGGTGGCGCGGCGGGCGCGATCGCGGAACTCCGGCTCGGTCTTGGCGCGAGCGGCGGCGGCCGGATACAGCCGCTCCAGGTCCTCCAGCGTGACGGGGCTCTGTTCGGGGAACGGCCCCTCGCCCGGCGCCATGAAGGGCGAGGAGGGATCCTGCTCGCCCAGCGCGGTGATCAGGAGCCCCATCTGGAAGCCCCAGTCGCCGAAGTGGGCGTCGCCCAGCACCTCGTCGCCGCGGAAGCGGAAGATGCGCTTGATCGATTCCCCGATGATGGAGGCGCGCAGGTGCCCCACGTGCATCGGCTTGGCCACGTTGGGGCCGCCGTAGTCCACCAGCACCCGCCGCGCCTGCGCCATCGGCGCCGCGCCCGCCAGGGCCGAGGCCTCCACCGCCATGGCGCGCTCCGCCAGAAGGCGGTCGGCCACGCGCAGGTTCACGAACCCGGGGCCGGCGATCTCCACCGAGGCGAGGTCCGGGTCATCGGCTAGGCGCGCGGCGACGCGGCCCGCGATCTCGCGCGGGTTCGCCTTCGCCGCCTTGGCCGCGGCCAGCGCGCCGTTGGACTGGAAGTCGGCGAGATCGGGCCGGTCCGACACGGTCACCCGCGCCAGCTCGGCCGGCAGGTCCTCGGCGGCGAAGGCGGCCGCGACCGCCTGCGCCAGCCGCCCCTTCAGATCGCTCATTGCGCCCCGGAGGTCCCCGCGGCGGAGGCCGTCTTGGCGACGTCCACCTCGCCGGTGGCGTTGACGCGGAAGCGCTTACCCAGGCGGTTGAAGTCCGCCATCTCGGGCGTCACGTCGAAGCCGACCAGGATCTCGAAGTTGCTGCCGCTGACGCCGGCCTTGGCGCGCGGGATCTGGATGTCAGCCAGCTGGTCGACGTACTGGACCCGGTCGGTCCCCTTGGGGAAGTCGGCCGCCACTGTGAAATACTGCTTGTCGAGGATGGCGAGGTTGCGCACCGTCACCGCCACCCAGTAGCGATAGGCCTTGTGCATCTCCCTGGCCTGCGGTCCCTTGCCGAAGGCGAAGCCCACCGCCAGGTGCTCGTGGATGGGCTCATTGCCCTTGTAGGCGCAGGTGGCTTGCAGCCCCTCGATCTCACCGGTGTAGCCGACGGCGTCGGGGCTCTCCTGGCCGCCCTTCAGCTCGACGTAGCGGCTGGCGTCGTACAGGACCTTGGCGAAGGGGCACGGGCCGGCGTTGGCCTGCTCGGGGAGCGGGGCCTGATCGACCTTCCACTCCTTATCCTTTTCCTTCTTCTTGGCGTCATCGGCGGCCTGGGCCTGGCGGCGCTGGTCGTCCTGGCTCTGGCTGGAGGACTGGGCGTAGGACTTGGCGAGCGGCAGCCCTGCCAGGAGCAAAAGGCTCAGGCCGAGCGCGATTGGGCGACGCATGAGAACAACCGAGATGAGCGGGCGGCGCAGGAAACGCGCCGGCATGCCCCACAGATACGCTGATCGCCCCGGGCCTGCAATGAAAGCGCCTGCGACATCGGCCGCTTCGAAAAGCGGCGGCGGCGCTGGCGTACGGGCGCGCGGACGCCTAGTTTGCAGCGCATGAACGCGATCACGCCGTCGTCGGACCGCCGAAGCCTCACCGTCATCCTGGCGAATCCCCGCGGCTTCTGCGCCGGGGTGGACCGGGCGATCCAGATCGTGGAGCGCGCCATCGCCAAGTACGGCGCCCCGGTCTACGTCCGCCACGAGATCGTCCACAACAACCACGTGGTCGATAGGCTGAAGAACCTCGGCGCGGTGTTCGTCGAAGACCTCAGCGAGTGCCCCGACGACCGGCCGGTGGTGTTCTCCGCCCATGGCGTGCCGAAGTCGGTCCCGGCCGAGACCGAGCGCCGCCGCATGTTCTACCTGGACGCCACCTGCCCGCTGGTCTCCAAGGTCCACCTGGACGCCGAGCGGCACCATGCCGCCGGGCGCGAGATCATCCTGGTCGGCCACGCCGGCCATCCGGAGGTTGACGGCACGCTCGGCCAGCTGCCGCCTGGCACGATCCGCCTGGTGGAGACGGTGGACGACGCCCTGGCCTTCGAGCCGGGCGATCCGGAGAACCTCGCCTTCGTCACCCAGACCACCCTGTCGATGGACGACACCGCCGACATCATGGCGGCGCTGAAGTCCCGCTTCCCCAGGATCGTCGGGCCGCACGGCCGGGACATCTGCTACGCCACCACCAATCGGCAGGAAGCGATAAAGGCGCTCTCGTCCGAGTGCGACCTGGTGCTGGTGGTCGGCTCGTCCACCTCCTCCAATTCGCAGCGGCTTGTCGAAGTCGCGATGAAGGCCGGCGCCCGGGGCGCCCGGCTGATCGACGACGCCGCCAAGATCGAGCCCGCCTGGTTCGAAGGCGTGCGGGTGGTGGGCCTCACCGCCGGCGCCTCCGCCCCCGAGGTGCTGGTCGAGGGTGTGCTGGACTGGCTGGCCGCCCGTTTCGACCTCTCCATCGACACCGAAGAGACGGCCCGCGAGACCGTCACCTTCAAGCTTCCCCGCGTGCTGACCGAAGAGGCGGTCGCCTGAGCTGCGGGGGTCGGGCGCGGTGTGCTTGAGCCGCCGCCGCCGATGGACTAAGTTTGGTTGGCTAAGTCGGGGCTGACCATGCGGACCGTCAACATCCACGAGGCGAAGACCCACCTCTCCCGCTTGGTCGACCAGGCGGCGAAAGGCGAGCCATTCGTGATCGCAAAGGCTGGCCGGCCCCTCGTCAAGGTGACGCCAGTCGAAGCTGCGGAGCGGCCAGCGCCGCGTCGAACCGGGTTCTTGGCTGGGAAAATCTCCGTACCGGCCGACTTCGACACGATGGGCGCGGCTGAAATCCTCGAGATGTTCGGCATCGAACCCTGAGGCTCCTCCTCGACACGCACATGCTGCTGTGGGCTGCCGAAGGCGACGCAAGTCTGCCGCTCGCGGCGCTCCCCTTCATCCATGACGCCGAGACGCAGCTCGCCTTCAGCGTGGTCAGCATCCTCGAGGTCGCGATCAAGTTCCGCCTCGGCCGGCCTGACTTCCGCATGGACCCGCAGCTGCTGCGCCGCGCTCTTCTAGAGAACGGATACCTGGAGCTGCCGGTGACGGGCGATCACGCTGTCGCCGTCGCCCGCCTACCGGCCATCCACAAGGATCCCTTCGACCGCCTGCTTGTCGCACAGGCGGGGGTAGAGGGTATTACACTGCTCACCAGCGACGCCGCCCTGGCGCGCTATCCAGGCCCTATCCGGCAGGTCTGACATGGCCGTCTACACCAACATCGACGAGGACGACCTCGCCGCCCTGCTCGCCGACTTCGACCTGGGCGCGCCCTTGTCGTGCAAGGGCATCGCCGAAGGGGTGGAGAACTCCAACTTCCTGCTGGAGACCGAAGGCGGCCGGTTCATCCTGACGCTCTACGAGCGGCGGGTGCGCGAGGGCGACCTGCCCTACTTCCTGGACCTGATGCATTGGCTGGCGGAGCGCGGCTTCCCCTGCCCCACCCCGATGGCCGACCGCCGGGGTGCGATGCTGAAGGTGGTGCGGGGCCGGCCGGCGGCGCTGGTCAGCTTTCTGACCGGCGTGTCGGTGCAGCATCCCACGCCCACCCACTGCCGCGAGGCCGGCGCGGGCCTCGCGCGGCTGCACCAGGCTGGAGAGGGATTTCCCGGCGACCGCGAGAACACCCTCGGCCAACCGACCTGGGCGCCCCTGTTCGCCGGCCTGGAGCCCGCGGCCGAGGGCCTTCGGACCGGCATGGCGAGCGAGATCGCGTCCGACCTGGAGGCGATCGCCGACGGTTGGCCGCAGGGCCTGGCCCGTGGGGCCGTGCACGCCGATCTCTTCCCCGACAACGTCTTCTTCGTGGGCGAGCGGTTCGCTGCGGCGATCGACTTCTACTTCGCCTGCACCGACGCCTACGCCTACGACCTGGCGGTGATGCTAGTCGCCTGGGCGTTCGAGGCGGACGGCCGTTTCAAGGCGGATTGCGCCCGCCAGATGATCGCCGGTTACGAGAGCCTGCGCCCCCTCGCCCCCGCCGAGCGCGCCGCCCTGCCTGTCCTGGCCCGTGGCGCCTCCATGCGGTTCTTCCTGACGCGGCTGGCGGACTGGGGGGCGGCGCGGCCCGGCGCCCTGGTGCGCCCGAAGGACCCGATGGAGTATGAGGCGCGCCTGCGCTTCTTCCGCGCCCTCAGGACCGATCCCTTCGCCGAATGAACGACGACGTCATCATCTATACCGACGGGGCCTGCAGCGGGAACCCGGGCCCGGGCGGCTGGGGGGCTATCCTCACCGCCAAGGGTCACGAGCGCGAACTGTGCGGCGGCGAGCCCCAGACCACCAACAACCGCATGGAGATGATGGCCGCCATCCGCGCGCTTGAGGCGCTGAAGCGGCCCTGCCGCGTCCAGGTGCACACCGACAGCCAGTACCTGCGCCAGGGAGTCACCGAATGGCTCGCCGGCTGGAAGGCCCGGGGCTGGAAGACCGCCGACAAGAAGCCGGTGAAGAACGAGGACCTGTGGCGCGAGCTGGACGCCGTTCGCGCCCGCCACCAGGTCAGCTGGCACTGGGTGAAGGGCCACGCCGGCCATCCGATGAACGAGCGCGCGGACGCCCTGGCCCGCAAGGGGCTGCAAGAAGCCCGCGCACGGGAGCGTGAAATCCTGTAAGCGGTTGAACCGCCATGGCGGTGCTCGACTGGATATCGCCGGAGACCGGCTTCGCGGTGGAGGCTGAGCGCGTCCGCCTGCGGCCGCCGCGCATGGCCGATCACGCCGCATGGGCGGCGCTGCGCCACGCCAGCGCCGGCTTCCTGCAGCCTTGGGAGCCCACCTGGCCGGCGGACGATCTGACCCGCGCCGCCTTCCGCCGCCGCATCGCCCTGTACCAGCGTGACCAGGACCTGGGTCAGGGCCACGCCTTCTTCGTCTTCCGCCGCACCGACGACGCCCTGGTGGGCGGGATCACCCTCCGCAACGTCCTGCGCGGCGTCGCCCAGACCGGCACGCTCGGCTACTGGATCGGCGAGCGCTACGCCCGCAAGGGCTACACGCTGGAGGCCGTGAACACGGTGACGCGCTTCGCCTTCGGGCGGCTCAACCTGCACCGGCTCGAGGCCGCCTGCTGCCCGGACAACGACGCCTCCCGCCGCCTGCTGCTCAAGGCCGGCTTCGAGCTGGAGGGCCGCGCCCGCGGCTATCTGAAGATCAACGGCCGCTGGCGCGACCACCTGCTGTTCGGCCTCGTGCGCGAGGACGAGGGCGAGCGCGGGGACTGATCCAGGGGATCGTCCGACCTAGAGCATTTTTCATTCAGACTGAATCAGAAATGCTCAAGAACTCCAATGTTTAGAGCATGATAGCCGCCGAAACCGGCGTCCACTTTCGGCTATCATGCTCTAAGCCCGCCCCGCCTGGGCGGACAGGTGGTCGGCGCGTACGCCGATCTTGGCCAGAGCGCGGGTCCACTTCGCCTCGTGGTCGCCGCCGAACACCAGGCTCTCGTCCGCATCGCAGGCGAGCCAGACGTTCTGGCGGATCTCCTCCTCCAGCTGGCCGGCGCCCCAGGTGGCGCAGCCGAGGGCCAGCACCGACTGTCGCGGCCGCCGCTCAGCGTCGACCATGGCCTCCAGCACCTCGCGGGTGGGCGTCAGGGCGATGCCCTCCCCGATCGTCAGCGTGGAGTCGCTGGTGGCGTAGTCGGCGGTGTGGATGACGAAGCCCCGTTCCCGGTCCACCGGGCCGCCGGCGAGCACCGCCTGGTCCAGACGGTTCACCTGCACCTTCACCCCCAGCCGCTCCAGCAGGTCGCCGAGCGACAGGCCGTCCAGCGGGTGGTTGACCGTCACGCCCATGGCGTTCTCGGAGGAGTGGGCGCACATCAGGATCACCGCCCGCTCGAACCGCGGGTCGCCGATGCCGGGCATGGCGATGAGCATACGTCCGGCCAGGAATTCGCCCGGTCCTTCCGCACTCTCCGTTTCCGTATGGGTCATGGGCCATATCATGGGTGACATGCGGGCGGATGCAAGTCGGCGAAGCTCGCTTGCCGGGCCCTCCCGCAGGTCCTATCAGCCCGGGTGATCCTTAGGAAAGGTGCGGGCGATGACGATCAACGTGGGCGATAAGCTGCCGGACGCCACTTTCATGACCATGACGGCGGACGGTCCGCAGTCGAAGACCACGCAGGACGTGTTCGCCGGCCGGACGGTGGCGCTGTTCGCGGTGCCGGGCGCCTTCACCCCCACCTGCTCGGCCCGCCACCTGCCCGGCTTCGTGGACAAGGCCGACGAGCTGAAGTCCAAGGGGGTGGACGAGATCGCCTGCGTGTCGGTGAACGACGTGTTCGTCATGGACGCCTGGGGCAAGTCCCAGAACACCGCCGACAAGGTGACCCTGCTCGCCGACGGCAACGGCGCCTTCGCCAAGGCGATCGGGCTGGAGCTGGACGGCTCCAAGTTCGGCATGGGCCCCCGCTCCCAGCGCTACTCCATGATCGTGAAGGACGGCGTGGTGGAGAAGCTGAACGTGGAGGAAGGCGGCGCCTTCGAGGTGTCCTCCGCCGACTACATGCTGGCGCAAGTCTGAGGCGAAATCTGCGAAACGCAGCCGCGCGCGGCCGCCATCAAACGGCCGCGCTTCCGGCGGCCTGTACATGCCCCGTCCGGAGCCCGCCATGACCCGCCCCGTCCCGCCCCTTGCGCTCGCCTTCGCGCTCGCGGTCGGCGGCGTGTCGGCGGCGGCCGCCCAGCCGGTCTCGACCGACTACGCCGCGGCGCCTGCGGGCGCCTACAAGCTCGACCCGGAGCACACGAGCGTGACGCTGAAGGTCTCGCACCTGGGCCTTTCGAGCTACACGCTGCGCCTGCGGGGCGTGCATGGCCAGCTCACCTTCGACCCGTCGCACCCCGAAGCCTCCCGGCTGCAGGTGCAGATCGACGCGACGGGCGTGGACACGGGCGACGCCGCGTTCGACCGCCAGATCGCCAGCGACGTGCTGGAGGCCGCCAAGTACCCGACCATCGCCTTCGTCTCCACCGCGGTGAAGCCCGGGCGCGAGGGCCGGGGCGAGGTGGTGGGCGATCTCAGCCTGCACGGCCAGACCCATCCCGTCACCCTGGACGCGATCTTCAACGGCTTCGGCGCCGTGGGGCCGGAACACATTGTCCGCATGGGGTTTTCAGCGAACACGACCATCCGGCGCAGCGACTTCGGCGCAAGCAAGTACACGCCCATGGTGGGCGACGAAGTGAGCGTGGCGATCGAGGCGGAATTTACGAAGTAGCCGTCCGTACAGGCTGCTGACAGACGTCGCCGGCTAGAATCCTGGCATAACGGCAAGGTGGCCGTCGCATGGCTGGTCCGTAGCGACTTAGGGGGAGGACCGCACGAGTTGAGGAAGACGCTCCTCGTCAGCCTGCTGATCGTTGGGGCGGCGGTCGTGGGGACGGCGGCCTTCCTCCTCGTCCGGACATCCGCGGGCCCGGCGCCTGCGACCAAGGTCGCTACCCACGCGAATATCGATCCAAAGGCGGTCAACGTCGTCTCCAGCGGCGGCGACGCCGACGACGGCGATGCGCAGACCGACGCGAGCACGACCACGCGCCGGAGCGCAGCCGTCGCCCGGGCCGCGCCGGTATGGGTCGTCGACAAGGCGGACTCGCGGCTGAGCTTCAAGGGCGTGATGAACGGCACACCCTTCGACGGGGTGTTCCGCACCTGGGACGCGGTCATCGCCTTCGACCCGCACAACCTGGCGACCTCCCGGGCCAGCATCTCCGTCGACACCTCCTCGGCGCTGACGGGCGAGCCGCTGAAGGACCAGGCTCTGCCGAACTCCGAGTGGCTCGACACCGGCCGGTTCCCGGACGCCACCCTGGTCACCCGCTCGATCACCCAGACCAGCCCCGGCCACTACACCGCCGCCGCGGACGTGCGCATCCGTGGCGTGCGCTGGCGCACCAGCGTGCCGTTCACCGTCGCCATCGCCCGCGACCAGGGGCGGGTGGAGGCCACCATGACGGTGGACCGCCGCACCTTCGGCATCGGCGAAGGCCCCTTCCAATCCCCTGCGCCAGTCGAGCCGACGGTGCAGGTGATCCTGAAGGTCTCCGCCAAGAAGGGCCGGTGAGCGACACGATCGAGACGGCCGCCGCCGCCCTCGCCCGGGGCGAGCTGGTCCTGATGCCGACCGAGACGGTCTACGGCCTGGCGGCGGACGCCGGCGACGCCACAGCGGTCGCCCGCATCTTCGAGGCCAAGGGCCGCCCCCGCTTCAACCCCCTGATCGCCCACGTTGCGGACCTGGACGCCGCCCTCCGGGTCGTGGACCTCCCGCCCGTGGGGCTGAAGCTGGCGGAGGCGTTCTGGCCCGGGCCGCTGACGCTGGTGGCGCCGGCGCGCGCGTCCAGCGGCGTCAGCGAGCTGGCGCGGGCTGGGCTGGACAGCGTGGCCGTCCGCGCGCCCGCCCACCCCCTCGCCCACGCCCTGCTGCGCGTATTCGGGCGGCCGGTGGCGGCGCCCTCGGCCAACCGCTCCGGCCGCCCCAGCCCCACCACCCTGGCGGACGCCCTGGAGGAGACCGGCGCGGCCGCCGCCGCGGCGCTCGACGGCGGCCCGTGCGCCGTCGGGCTGGAGTCCACGGTGGTGTCGCTGCTGGGCGAGCGGCCCGCCATCCTGCGCGCCGGCGGCGTCCCGCGGGCGGCGTTGGTCGAGATCACCGGCCCGCTCGAGGAAGCTCCGCACGAGGCGATCCGCTCGCCCGGCCGTCTCGCCCTGCACTATGCGCCCGACGCGCCGGTGCGGCTGAACGTCGAACGGCCTCGGCCCGGCGAGGCCTATCTGGGCTTCGGCCCCGATGCCGACGAAGTGGACAGCGCATTGAACCTCAGCCCAACGGGCGATCTGCGCGAAGCGGCGGCTCGCCTGTTCGCCTACCTGCGCCAAGCCGACCGGGGTCGCCCCCTCGCCATCGCCGTGGCCCCCATCCCCGACCACGGGCTAGGTGAGGCGATCAACGACCGGCTGCGGCGCGCGGCAGGCTTTGTCGGGTGAGCGCCTCGGCCTGGAACAGGCGCATCCACAGGCTGCGCAGGATGGCGGCGGTGACGCCCCAGATCATCCGCTCGCCGTGGGTCATGGCGTAGTAGGTGCGCGACCCCTCCGGCGCCTCCCACACCCGCTCCTCGTGGTTGGCGGGGTCCATCAGGAAGCTGAAGGGCGTCTCGAACACCTCCGCCACCTCGGCCGCGGCCGGGGTGATCGTGAAGCCCGGCGCCAGGAAGGCGACGACGGGCGTGACCTCGAATCCGGTATGGGTGCGCAGCACATCACCCAGGCCGACTGGCCGGACATAGGCCGGGTCGAGGCCGATCTCCTCGTCCGCCTCGCGCAGCGCCGCCTGCACCGCCGTTTCACCGGCTTCGGTGCGCCCGCCCGGCAGGGCGATCTGGCCGGAGTGGCGCTTCAGGGTGTCGGCGCGGCGGGTGAGGATCACGTTCAGCCCCTCCTCGCGCTCCACCAGCGCCATCAGCACGGCGGCGGGGGTGAAGGCGTCGATGTCGGCGAGCCGGAAGTCGTTGTCGACGCCCGCTTCGTACGTCGGCGTGGCGCAGAGCGGGTGCAGGCGCGCGGCGATCCACGGCTCCAGCAGCTCAGGCGGCGACGACGCCGTGACCTCGCCGCCGCTCGGCCCGATCCCGCTCACGCGGCGTCCACCCGGCCGACGGCGAACCAGGCGCCGCCGCTGGTCACGCCGAACAGCTCGCCCTCCGGGGTCGCGCGGAGCTCCGCCATCTCGACCAGCTCGTAGAACACCGGCCGGGTCAGCCGCGCCATCAGCCCGCGCCGCACGTGCAGATAGGGCGCGGGCTCCCCCGTCCGCGGGTCCTGTTGCACGTCGAGGCGGTTGTCGGGGCCGGCCACGACCTCGTCGCCCACATTGGTCAGGAACCGCAGATCCTCGCCGTCCCGGTCGACCCGAACGGCGAGGAACGGCGCGTCCTCCACGCGGATGCGGAGCTTCTCGACCGGCGTGACCAGGTGGAAGCCGTCCGGGTCCTTGCGCAGCACGGTGGAGAACAGCCGCACCAGCGGGGCGCGCCCGATCGGGGTTCCGTCATGGAACCAGACCCCGTCCCGGGCGATGCGGATGTCGATGTCCCCGCAGTGGGGCGGGTTCCACAGGTGCACGGGCGGCAGGCCGCGGCCAGGCGTCAGCTTGGCGGCCGCGGCCACGCCAGCCAGCCCACGGGGCGGCTCCGGCGGCGGGACCTCGATGCTCATGGACCCGATATGCGGCGGAGGACGGCCCTACTCAAGCGCCCCGTGCTCAGGGCCTAGGCTCAGGCCACCTGCCGGCGCGAGGGCGCCATCGCCGCCTCCAGCTCCGGCGCCTGGCGGCGCAGTTCCTCGAGCAGGGGCGTGTTGATCGTGCGGTCGCCGCCGCCCGGCGGCGTGTCGAACAGACCGACATCGCAATGCCGGTCGTTGTCCCAGCCGGGATAGTTCATCACCGGATACAGGCAGACCCCCTGGATATCCGCGCCCGCGGCGATGGCGGCGCGCACCTCGTCGCAGACGTAGTGCAGCCAAGCCGGCCGGCCGAACATCTCCGCCCCCGTCTCGGCGATGATGATCGGGCGGCCGTACCGCTGCGCCACCTTGCCGAGCAGCAGTCGCATGTCCGTGTAGGCGTGGTGGCCCATCGGGATCGTCGGCCCGCAATAGTACCACTGATTGTGCGGGTAGTAGTTCAGCCCGACGATGTCGAGCAGCTCCGGCCGCCCGCCCAGGTCCTGGTCGCGTCGCCCCGCGATCATGTCGAAGGCCTCGAACTGGCTCTCGTGCATGCCCTGGGCCTCCTCCAGCGGGCGGTCGCCCACCGGCTCGACCTTGATCATGGGCTCGCACCAGACGAAGCGGGCGCGGGGGTCCACCTTCAGGCAGGTCTCCGTCGCCTGGATCGCCGCGCGCACCAGCTGGCGCTTCAGCGCCGGGCCCCGCCCGACATCGGCCGGGAAGAAGTAGCCGACGTCGCCCGCCGACCAGGTGAAGAAGCTGATCTCGTTGATCGGGCACCAGATCGGCGCCTCGCCCGTCTCCTCCTTGAACACCCGGGCGGCGGCCTCGGCGAAATAGACGAAGCGCTCCACCCAGCGGTCGGTCCAGATGTCCAGGAACTCGGGCCAGCCATAGTGGCAGATGTCCCAGATCACCTGTACGCCGGCCGCCTTCGCCGCCCTCAGCATCGGCCGCCAGCTGGACCAGTCGTAGACGCCGGGCGCCCGCTCGATCAGGTGCCAGCGCAGTCCGTCGCGGATCGTGCGCACGCCTAGCTCAGCACAGGCGCGGTAGTCCGCCTCCACCCGTTTGTCGTGTTCGGTGGAGACGATCAGGTCGAGGCGGCGGCCGTCCTTCCGCTTCATCGTCGAGCATTCGAAACCGGCCATGAACACGCTGGCGAAGGGGGATGGCGACATCTAACGACCTGAGGGCGACGGGCGCTGTCCGCCCTGTTCGCAGCGTAATCCCCGGCGGGGGCGCGAGGTTCAAGCCTGCCGAGCACGGCGTGATCGCCGGAGCGGTGACTTGGACCCCGCCATTGACCACGCTTCGAGCAGCCGGGCACTCAGGACGCGATGAGGCCGCTCAGGAACATCGCCGAGGTCGCCGTGATCGGCGGCGGCCTCGCGGGCCTGTCCGCCGCCCGCCACGCGGCGCGGCTGGGGCGGCTGGTCACCCTGTTCGAAGGTAGCGGGCTGTACGGCGGCCAGGTCGCCACCGTGGACCATGTCGACGGGGTGCCGGCGCCGGGCGCCTTCTCCGGCCAGGACCTGGCGATCCCCCTGCTGGAAGAGGCTCGCAAGATCGGCGTGCAGGTGGTGGAGGCGGGCGTCGCCAGCGTCCGGCTCGGTGACCGCCTGACCCTGACCGACGAGACCGGCGCGGACTATCACCCCGAGACCGTGATCCTCGCCTCCGGTGCAGGCCTGCGGAAGCTGGGCGTGCCGGGCGAAGAGGAATTCCTCGGCCGCGGCGTCTCGCGCTGCGCCACCTGCGACGGCGGCTTCTTCCGGGGCGAGGACGTGGTGGTGGTCGGCGGCGGCGACAGCGCGGTGCAGGAGGCGCTGGTGCTGGCCCGCACCAGCCGCCGGGTGATCATGGTCTGCCGCAGCGCCCTGACCGCCAAGCGCGACTACATCGACAAGCTTTCCGCCAAAGAGAACGTGCAGTTCGTCTGGGACGCCGAGGTGCGGGAGATCTTCGGCGACATGGGCGTGGCCGGCGTCCGCGTCACCGACCGCAAGGACGGTTCGAGCGCACAGATCGCCTGCTCCGGCGTCTTCCCGTTCATTGGCGTAGAGCCGAACAGCGGCTTCCTGCCCAAGGGCCTGTTGGCCAACGACGGGTGCGTGCGGACGGACGCGGAGCTCGCCACCGCCGACCCGCGCGTCCTCGCCGTCGGCGCCGTGCGCGCCGGCTATGGCGGCAACCTGGTGGAAGCCATGGCGGAAGGCGTCCGCGCGGCCGAGGCCGCGGCGCGCCGCGCCCTCAATTGACCGATCAGCTTCTGGAGATGAACCCCATGTCCGGCGATACGACTTACGAGGTGGTCTGGCCCTGCGGCGAGCGCAAGCAGACGATACAGCCTCTCGCCAAGCGCCTCAGCACCCTGAACGGAAAGACCGTCGCCCAGCTCTGGGACTATCTGTTCGCCGGGGACGAGGTGTTCATCGCGCTGGAGGAGAAGCTGCGCGAGCGCTTCCCCGAGGTGAAGTTCATCAGCTGGCGCGAGTTTGGCTCGACCCACACCACCAACGAGCGGGAGCTGCTCGCCTCCCTGCCGCAGCGGTTCAAGGAGCTGGGCGTCGACGCCGCCATCTCCTGCATGGCCTGTTGAGGGAGTTGTACGCCCGCCGTGCTGCGGGCGTCCGAGGCTTGCGAGCGGGCCGGCGCGCCCAGTTCGTCGCTGGTGTGCGAGGGCTTCCTCGGCCAGGCGGCGGCGACGTCGGTGGGGCTGGGCATGCCCAATCTGCCGGTGGCGACGATCGTCGGCCATCCCGGCGCGCAGAGCGTGGAGGAGATCCGCGCCCATGCCGCCGCCGTCACCGCCGAGCAGGTGATCGACAACCTGCTGACCGATCCTGAGACGATCACCTTCGCCCCCGAACCCTCCGCCCGCGAGATCGTCTTCCGCGGCACGTTCGAGGAGGTCAACGAGCACTTCTACGCCCAGCAGTGGAGCGACGGCCTGCCCATCGTCCCGCCGACGATGGAGAAGATCTCGGCCTTCCTCGCCTACACCGACCTGAAGCCTGAGCATTCCTTCGGCGTATTGCTGCCCGAGAGCCGGGCGGCGACGGTCTGGGCCACGGCGGTGAACGGTGTGATGGCCGGCTGCCGTCCAGAATACATGCCGATCCTGCTGGCCCTGGTCGAGGCCATGGCCGATCCCGACTATGGCGTCGAGCACAGCGGCAACACGCCGGGGTCCGAGACCCTGATCGTGCTGAACGGGCCGATCATCAAGCAGCTGGGCTTCAACTACCAGCAGGGGGCGCTGCGCGACGGCTTCCTGCCGAACACCTCCATCGGGCGGTTCTGGCGGCTGGCCCTGCGCAACATGGCGGGCTTTCTGCCGCACCGGACCGACAAGGGCACCTTCGGCAACACCTTCCGCGTGGTCCTGGCCGAGAACGAGGACGCCCTGGCGAAGTGCGGCTGGCCGCCGAACAGCGCCGACATGGGCTTCGCCGCCGGCGACAACACCGTCTCGATCTCGCGCATGACCAGCGGCAGCGTGATCGTCTCGGTCACCGGCTCCACGCCCGAGCAGATGATGCCCTACCTGGCCGACGCTGTGGCCTCCACCACCGGGTGGGAGGTGATCTTCACCGTGGGCGGCATCACCTACGGCACCCTGCGTCCCACCCTGATCCTCAGCCCGATCCTGGCGGAGACCATCGCCAAGGCCGGCTGGAGCAAGGACGACGTCAAGCGCTACCTGTACGACCACGCCCGCATGCCGGCGCGCCGGGTGGAGACCTTCACCGAGACCTGGGCCGACTTCCCGATCACCTCGCTCAAGCACCAGGTGAACCTGGGCAAGCTGCCCAAGGACTTCGCCGTCTCGGACGACCCGGAGCGGAGGGTGCCGATCGTCTTCTCGCCGGACGACTTCATGGTGCTGGTGTCGGGCGATCCCCTGCGCACCAACGCCTACACCTTCGCCCAGAACGGCTACCTGGGCTTCCCGACCGCCAAGAAGATCAGGCTGCCGGCGGACTGGGGCGAGCGGCTGGCGAAGCTGAAGGGTTGAACCCCTCTCCCCTCGTGGGAGAGGGAGGGGCCCGCGCGAAGCGTGGGAGGGTGAGGGGCCGCGCGACAGCTGAAGCCGCAAGGGGCGGCCGGCCGCACGCCGACCCCTCACCCTTCCCACGAGGCTGCGCCTCGCGGGCCCCTTCCCTCTCCCGCAGGGGGAGAGGGGTCAGGAGCGTTGACACGTCAGAGCTCGGCTCACACACAACCGCTCCCTCGCCCGCTGCCTGCCGGCTGAGCCCTTGAGGACCGCCATGGATGACCTGACCCTTGCGCGCGGCCCTACGCCCCCGGCCGCCGAGCGCCGGCCGCACCGGATCGAGCAGCAGGGGCAGGTGCGCGTCGACGACTACGCCTGGCTGAAGGACGAGAACTGGCAGAAGGTGATGCGCGACCCGACCGCGCTGCGCGCCGACATCCGCGCCCACCTGGAGGCGGAGAACGCCTACACCGCCGCCGAACTCGCCCCCACCGAGGCGCTTCAGGCGCAGTTGTTCAAGGAGATGCGCGGGCGGATCAAGGAGGACGACAGCTCCGTCCCCTCCCCCGACGGCCCCTACGACTACTACGTCCGCTATGCGGAGGGCGCGCAGCATCCGGTCTATGCGCGAAGGCCGCGCGGGCAGGACGGGCCGGAGCAGGCGCTGCTGGACGCCGACGCCGCGGCGCAGGGCAAGGCCTTCTTCGACATCGGCGCGGCGGAGCATTCCGACGACCACGCCCTGTTCGCCTACGCCGTGGACGAGCAGGGCTCCGAATACTTCACCATCGAGGTGAAGGACTTGGCCACGAGCGAGCTGTCGCCCGGCCCGGTGACCAGCTCCACCGGCGCCTTCGCCCTGTCGCCCTGCTCGCGCTTCCTGTTCTGGGTGTGGCGGGACGAGAACGGCCGCCCGGCCAGGATCTTCCGCCGACCCGCCCGGGGCGGGGAGGACGTGCTGGTCTACGCCGAGCCGGACGGGGGCATGTTCCTCTCGATCGGGGTGACGCAGAGCCGGGCCTACATCGTGATCGGCGCCGGCAACCACGAGACCAGCGAAGTCCGCCTGATCCCCGCCGCCGATCCGACCGCCGCGCCCCGTGTGGTCGAGCCGCGGCGCGAGGGCGTGCGCTACGAGCTGGAGCACTGGGACGGCCGCTTCGTGGTGCTGACCAACGCCGACGGGGCGGTCGACTACAAGCTGTGCTTCGCCGATCAGGCCGATCCGTCCAAGGCGACGTGGACCGACTGGATCGCCCACAAGCCGGGCCGCTTCCTGGCCGGCATGGTGGCGCACAAGGACTGGTTCGTACGGCTGGAGCGGGTGGACGCCAACAACCGCATCGTCGTGACCGCCCGCGACGGTCTGGCGGAGCACGCCATCGCCTTCGACGAGGAGGCCTATGCGCTGGGCGTGGACGGCGGCTACGAGTTCGACACGCCCGTCCTGCGCTTCACCTACCAGTCGCCCACAACCCCACGCTCGACCTACGACTACGACATGGCCACGCGAGAGCGCACCCTGCGCAAGGTGCAGGAGGTGCCCTCCGGCCACGATCCGGCGGACTATGTGGCGCGCCGCCTGCACGCGACGGCTCCTGACGGGGCGAGCGTGCCGGTCACCGTGCTGATGCGGGCGGACACGCCGCTGGACGGCTCGGCGCCCCTGCTGCTGTACGGCTACGGCGCCTACGGCATCCCGATGGAGCCGGCCTTCTCGATCCGCCAGCTGAGCCTGGTGGACCGGGGCTGGATCTGGGCCACCGCCCACATCCGCGGCGGGACGGAAAAGGGCTGGGGCTGGTTCCTGGAGGGCCGGGGCGCGAAGAAGCCGAACACCTTCACCGACTTCATCGCCTGCGCCGAGCATCTGCACGCGGCCGGCTACGGCGCACCTGAGCGGACGGTGGCCTACGGCGGCTCGGCCGGCGGGATGCTGATGGGCGCCATCGCCAACCTGCGCCCCGACCTGTGGGCCGGGATCGTGGCGGCCGTGCCCTTCGTGGACGTGCTGAACACCATGAGCGACGAGAGCCTGCCGCTCACCCCGCCGGAGTGGCCCGAGTGGGGCAACCCCATCACGGACGCGCAGGCCTACGCCCGCATCGCCGGCTACAGCCCCTACGACAACGTGGAGGACGCCGCCTACCCCGCCGTGCTCGCCACCGGCGGGCTGTCGGACCCGCGGGTGACCTACTGGGAGCCGGCCAAGTGGGTGGCGAAACTGCGGGCGCACAGCACCAGCGGCCGGCCGATCCTGCTCAAGATCAACATGGAGGCGGGCCACGGCGGGGCGTCGGGCCGGTTCGACTACCTGAAGGAGATCGCCCTGGACTACGCCTTCGCGATCTGGGCGGTGGAGCGGGGGTGGGACCATGGGCCTGCTGATCATCCGCCCGGCTGAGGCGGCCGACGCCGCGGCGCTGGCGGCCATCTACGCGCCCAACGTCCTGCACGGCTTCGGCACCTTCGAGGAGGTCCCGCCCGAACCGGCCGAGATGGCCCGGCGGCTGGCCGAGGTGCAGGCCCAGGGCCTGCCCTGGCTGATCGCGGAAGCGGACGGCCGGCCGCTCGGCTACGCCTACGCCGGCCAGTTCCGCGCCCGCTCGGCCTATCGCGTCTCGGTGGAGGACAGCATCTACCTGTTGCCCGAGGCGTGCGGCCAGGGGATCGGCCGGGCGCTGCTGGACCAGCTGATCGACCTGTGCGCCGCCCGGGGGCGGGTCACCATGGCCGCGGTGATCGGCGACAGCGCCAATGCAGCCTCCATCCGCCTGCACGAGGCCGCCGGCTTCCACCACGTGGGCGTGCTGAGGGACATGGCGCTGAAGCAGGGCCGCTGGCTGGACGTGGTGTTCATGCAGCGCGAGCTGACGGCCAAACCCTGACCGCCGAGACGAGAACAAAGCGACAACATGACGTCTGGCGGGCGGAGGGCGTCGGGTTCAGCTTGTCCGCAGCCGACGCGTCACGCCCGGTCTTTGACATCGTGAAGGAGTAAGGGGCGGAGGCGCTGGCGGCGCCGCCTGTCAGGCGCACCTGAGCCCTCCCCCTCGAAGGGGGAGGGTTGGGTGGGGGTGCGCGCGCTGAATGCGATGAGTGTGGCGCCGGAGGCGGCGGCGCCTCGTGTGGGTAGCCCCAACCCGCCTGCACTCACCCCAATCCCTGCCCTTCCCCCTTCGAGGGGGAAGGGTTCAGCGTCTCGGACATGCTCTGCCGGCGTCGCGGAAGGCTCAGACCTCCGCCTTCGCCCCGTCCAGCCAGGCCAGGTACTCCGGCGTCTTCAGCAGGCTGTCGGCGTAGGCGGCCGCATCGCCGTGGTCGCCGAAGTCGGAGAGCTGGACGCCATAGGTCTGGAAGCGGGTCGCCACCGGCGTGAAGAAGGCGTCGGCGATCGACCAGGGGCCGACCAGGAACTCGCCCGCGCCCTTGAAGCGGCCGCGCAGCTGCGACCACAGGGCGACGATCCGGCGGATGTTCTCGTGCGTGGCCTCGGACAGCTCGTGCACATGGGGCTCCATCGTCAGCTCCATCGGGCACTCGCCGCGCAGCGAGGCGAAGCCGGAGTGCATCTCCGCCGCCGCCGCCCGGCCGAGCGCGCGAGCCGCCGGATCGTCCGGCCAGAGCTTCGCCGCCGGGAAGGCCTCCGCCAGGTATTCGCAGATGGCGAGCGAGTCCCAGATCACCAGCTCGCCGTCCTTCAGGGCCGGCACCAGCCCGCTCGGCGAGTACTGGGCGATGGCCTCGGCCACGCCATGCTGGCGCAGCGGGATCAGCCGCTCGTCGAAGCCGACGCCGGTGTGCTTCAGCGCGAGCCAGGGCCGCATGGACCAGCTCGACCACCGCTTCGTCCCGATCACCAGTTCCAACGCGGCCTCCATCGCCTCTTGAGAGCGAGGAAGCCTTTAACCGATCTCCCGTTCCCGCACAGCTGCGGCGGGGATCAGGGAATGGGGCTCAGGAGATGGGCTTCAGGAGATGGTCCTTAGGGGATGACGCCCAGCGCCCGGGCGCTCTCCACCGTCACCTGGCCGGCGGCCATGCGGTGGTCGACCTGGAAGCGGTTCAGGGCGCGATAGGTCTCCGGCCGGCCGACGCCGTCCGCCGGGCCGGGATCATAGCCGGCGGCGGCCAGCGAACTCTGCATCTTCGCCATGGCCGGGCGGGACAGCGGGCCGCCGCAGACCACCGGCGCATAGGTCGAGCCGCCGTCGTGCACCTCGCGCCGCTGGCGCCAGCCGTACTCGGCCGGCGTGCGGCGCACGACCCAATGGCCGGGTGCGACCATGCGGTCATGCTCGACCCAGCGGTACTCCGCCGGGATGCGCCGCACCTCGACCCCGCCCGGCTGGACCAGCACCCGGCGGGAGACCGCGCGCTGCACCGTCGTGCGGACCGGATAGGCCCGCCCCGGCCCGACCCGCACATGACGGGTCAAGACCTCGTAGCGCGCCGGACACCAGACGCGGCACATGACCAGGCCGGTGGGGCTGACCACCGTCTGGCCCGGTTGCGGGGCGCCGGAGACGGTGGGGCCGTAGCGGCGCTCCCAGGCGTAGTGGCCCGGCGCGACCAGCACGCGCCGACTCACGTCCTCGTACCGGTCGGGGCCGCGCTCCCAATGCACCGGGCCTGGAGCGGAGACATAGCGGCGCTCGGTCCGCCAGACGGCGGCGTGGGCGATCCGCTCCACCCGCGCGGGGCGGACCAGTACGGCGCGACGGCTCCGCTCCACCTCGGCCGGCGCATAGATCCGTTCAGTCCGGCCGGGTGAGAGGAGCACGCGCTCGCCATGCACGCTCTCATGCGGGGGCAGCAGCACCTTGCCCACGCAGCCCGACTGGGCGAACGCGGGCGAGGCGGCGGAGGCCGCGATCGCGGCGACCAGGAACGGCTTCATCAGGGCGACCTGCAGGCGGGACTTCGTCTTCGACAGTATGCCGCAGCACGTCCCGGCCTGCGCCCCCCTTCTCCGCACAGGCGAGCGGAGCTTCCGCCCTGCCCGATCGTTTGAGCGCAGGGAAGACCAGCTGCAAAGTCCGCCGCATGTCCGAGCATCCGCCATGGCCCGACCGCCGCACGCTGGTGGGCCTGACCGCCGCCGCCCTCGCAACGGCCGCGCCCGCGCGCGCCGACCCGCGCCAGGGCCACGGCAAGGGCCCGGGACAGGAGAAGGACACTCCCGCGGTCGAGGACCTGATGCGCGAGCACGGCGTGCTGCGCCGCGCCCTGCTGGTCTATGCGGAGATAGCGCCGCGGCTGCGCGCCGCTTCCGGCCGCTTCGACGCTCGCCCCCTGAACCGGACCGCCCGCCTGTTCCGCAGCTTCGGCGAAGACTACCACGAGCAGAAGCTGGAGGAGGCGCACATCTTTCCCGTGGTCGCCAAGGCGTCCGGACCGGCGGCGGGCTACGTCCCGGTGCTGGTCGACCAGCACCGCCGCGGGCGCGAGGTGACAGCCTACATCCTCCAGACGACGAGGACCGGCGCGGTCGGCCCCGGCGACGCGGAGCCGCTGGCCAGGGCGCTGGAGAGCTTCGTCCTGATGTACCAGAACCACGCCGCCCGGGAGGACACGGTCATCTTCCCCGCCTGGAAGGCGGCGCTCTCGGACAAGCAGATCGACGAACTGGGCGATCGGTTCGAAGGGATCGAACGCCAGCAGTTCGGTCACGACGGCTTTGAGGACGCCGTGCGCCAGATGTCCGAGATCGAGGCCGCCTACGGTCTTTCCGACATCTCCCGGTTCACGCCTCCGCCGCCGCCCCACACGGCCTGAAGCCCGGCTCGCGCTGGCCGGCCCGCCCTGCTAACAGGGCGGCCGCATCCCACGTCTTTCGACCAAGACCAGAGTCTTCCCACTATGACTGAAGCCCCGCCCGATCGCCTCGCCGTCGATCCCCGCAGCCCCTTCTATGACGCCGACGTGCTCGGCCGCGGGGTGGGCGTGCGCTTCAAGGGCGTGGAGAAGACGAACATCGAGGAATACTGCGTCAGCGAGGGGTGGGTGCGGGTGGCCGTCGGCTCCACCAACCGCAAGGGCGAGCCGCTGACCCTGAAGCTGCAGGGTCCGGTCGAGCCCTATTTCCGCGACGTGGCCTGATCCGGTGACCGACCTGCTCGGCCCCGAGCGGCTGAACGCGCTCGAGCTGTTCGCCATCGAGCTGGCGCGGGCGGCGGGGGCGGCGATCCTGCCGCTGTTCCGCGCCGACCACGGGCTGGAGGACAAGGGCGCGGCCAAGGGGCTGGCGTTCGATCCCGTCACGGCCGCCGACCGCGGCGCGGAGGCGGCGATCCGCCAGGCGATCCAGGCCCGCTTTCCCGAGCACGGCGTCCTGGGCGAGGAGTACGGCGCGGACCGGGCGGACGCCGAGTTCGTCTGGGTGCTGGACCCGATCGACGGCACCCGCGGCTTCATCGCCGGGGCGCCGCTGTGGACCACCCTGATCGCCCTGCGCCTCCAGGGCGAGCCGGTGGTCGGGCTGATCGCCCAGCCGTACCTGGACGAGATCTTCGTGGGGACCGCCCTGGGCTCGCGCCTGATCCGCGGCGACGAGGCGCGCCAGCTGCAGGTGAAGCCGTGCGCGCGGCTGGCCGACGCCATCCTGGGCGTCACCGACCCCCTGGCCTACTTCACCGCCCCGGAGCAGGCGGCGTTCCAGACCGTGCGCGATGCGGCCAAGCTGACCCGGCTCGGCGGCGACGCCTATTTCTTCGCCCTGGCGGCGCTCGGCACCCTGGACATGGTGGTGGAGCCCGGCGCCCTGAAGCCCTGGGACGTGGAGGCGGCGATCCCGCTGATCCAGGGCGCAGGGGGCGTGGTGACCAACTGGCGCGGCGAGCCGGTGGGTCGTCACGGCGGCCAGGTGATCGCCGCGGGCGACCGCGCCTGCCTGGCCGAGGCGGTGCGCCTGCTGGAGCACGCGGCGGACTGAGGCCTGCGTCCTCCCCCGCGACGTGGGGGAGGACAGGCGCCGCTACGCCTCGTGCCGCGCCTCGTGGCGGGCTTCGCGCGCCTCCAGCTTGGCCTTGTAGCGGCGCACCGCGTCATGCCGGGCGCCGTAGAGGCGCAGCACGTCGCGCAGCTTCAGCGCCGCCAGGCCCGCGGCCATGGCCCCGGTGACCACCGCCAGCGTCACCTTCGGGTTCATCTGGGCGGCAGTGTAGAGGCTGGTCTGGCGCACGCCGAGGTAGGCGGTCTTCTCCCGCAGGTCGCGGCCGGGGGTATAGAGGCCGTCCTCCTTGGCTTGCGACGTGTCGCTGACACCGCGGGTGAGCAGCGGCACGGCGAAGGCCATCACCGGCTCGAACAGGGCGGGCAGATGCGTGCCGAACTGCACCATGAAGCGGCCGCCGCCGCCGACGGTGATCTCCCGGGTCGGCGTCTCCGCCGCATACAGGATCGCATCCGCCACCAGGGCGGCGGCGTAGACGGGCGGGGGGTTCTTCACCGGCGCGCCGGTGTAGTTGCGGCCATGGTCGCTGTAGGGGGTGTCGATCGCGCTGGGCTTGATCAGGGTCAGCGAGACGCCCGGCGCGCTCTTCTTCAGCTCCATGCGCAGGGCGTTGGTGAAGCCCTTCACCGCGTGCTTGGCCGCGCAATAGACACCCTGGACGGGGATGGCGACGTCCGACAGGACGGAGCCGACGTTGATCAGGGCGCCGCCCTCCGCCCGGTTCTTCAGGTGCTCGACCGCCACCTGCGAGCCGTGCACCACGCCCCAGTAGGTGGTGTCGAACAGCCGGCGCTGGTCCTCCAGCGGGGTGTCCAGTATGGCGCCGTAGACGGTGACCCCGGCGTTGTTCACCCAGGTGTCGAAGCCGCCGTACAGCTCGTCCGCCCGGCGCGCCGCGGCCCGCAGCGCCTCCACGTCGGCGACGTCCGCCACGGCGTAATCCGCCACGCCGCCCTTAGCGCGCAGCTCCTCGCACAGCGCCCGCAGCGCCTGCTCGTTGCGCGCGACGAGCAGCAGCTTGGCCCCCCGCTCCGCCGCCGCCCGGGCGGTCGCCAGCCCGATGCCGGAGCTGGCGCCGGTGATCACGAGCGTCTGGCTCGCCAGGGGTTTCAAGGCGGGGCGCATGGCTTCAGCTCCGGAAGGCGGACGTTCCGGAGCGAAACGGAGGCTGTTCTGGGGAGTTCCTGGGCGCCGACGCCGCAGGCCGGCGGCTCAGTGCGACGCGTCGACCAGAGGGGCGGCCGCCATGGCCAGGGAGGTCTTGGCCGCCGCCGCATGGCCCGTGGCCGCGGCGGCGATCTGGCCGGCCACCAGGGCGGCCTTCTCGGCCGCGCGGTAGATGAAGCCGTAGGTGGGATATACGGTGCTGCCGAGGTTGCCGTTGGGGTCGTACCAGACCTTCACCTGGCTCCAGTCGCCGGTGGGCGACACGTCCACCACGGTGACGTCCTTCTCGACCTGACCGCGGTGGCCGCCGATCAGCGACCAGTTGGCGTGGGTGACCTGGATGATCCGGTCGGTCAGGACATGGCTGACCACCGCCACGTGGCCGTGGGACATGATCCCCGAGGCCTTGAACACCAGGACCGAGCCAGCCTCAGGCGTGAAGCCGCGGGCGTACTTGCCCAGCGCCTGCTTCCACCAGGTGGCTGCGTCGCCGAACAGCTGCACGCCGGAGAACATGCGCGCGAACTGAACGCACTGCAGACCCTGGGCGTTGGCGGCGGACGGACCGAACACCGTCCCCGCAAGGGCGGCCGAAAGAGCGACGGCCGTCAAACGCTTGCGCATGCAGGATAATCCCAAGCCACCTTACGTGCGTGTGAGAATGAAGGTGGCCGCGAATGGTGAAAAGTCGCTTACCGGTCGCACCGCCCGCGGTCTTTCGCCACGGAAACCTGGACGACACAGACCTGAGCCGTAGAAGACACAGTGAAGCTTGAGGACCCCATACGCCGCCCCGTCCCCGCCGTCGGCGTCGTCTGCCTGCGCGGCGAGGAGGTGCTGCTGATCCGCCGGGGCAAGCCGCCGCTGGCCGGGGCCTGGAGCCTGCCGGGCGGCCGGATCGAGTGGGGCGAGGCCGCCGCCGCGGCCGCCCTGCGCGAGCTGCGCGAAGAGACGGGCGTGGAGGCGCAGCTGGTCGGCCTGGTGGACGTGGTCGACGGCCTGTTCGGGCCGGACGTGCACTATGTGCTGGTCGACTACGCCGCCCGCTGGACCGCCGGCGAGCCCCGCGCCGGGGACGACGCCGCCGACGCCGCCTTCCACCCCCTGGCGGCGCTGCCGGACCTCAGGCTCTGGAGCGAGACCATCCGCATCATCGAGGCGGCGGCGCGCCTGTGTTCCGGCTCAGACCGACAGCTCGCCCAGCATCCGGGCGTATAGGGCGGCGAACCGGGCCTGGCCGTCTTCCCCGGCGATCAGGTCCTGGCGGGTCTCGAGCTCCAGGTACTCCAGTCCCCTCGCCTGCGCGTGGGCCGGCGCGGTGTAGTCGATCTCGTCCATGGCGTAGGGCGCGTTGTCCCCGACCGTCAGCTCCTGCTGCGCCCGCAGCCAGTCGAGCGCGGCGAGGGACAGGGCGTTGCCCTGGTGCAGGACGCCAACCTGCCACGGCCGCGCGGTCCCGCCCATCGCCGGGGTGAAGCTGTGCAGCAGGATCAGCCAGGTCTTCAGGCCCCGCGCCGCCCGGGCGTCCAGCTCCGCGGCGATGGCGGCGTGGTAGGGCGCGTGGACCTCCGCCACCCGCTCCGCCCGCGCTTGGGGCGACAGGTCGCGGTTGCCGGGCACCTCCGCCCCGTCCGCCAGCGTCACGATCGCGTCCGCCCGCTCCGGCGCGCGGTTGCAGTCGATCACCAGGCGAGAATAGTTCTGGGCGATCAGGCAGGCGCCGCCCAACGCCGCAGCCAGCCGCCGGCTCAGCCCCAGCGCGCCGATGTCCCAGGCGATGTGGCGCTCCCACTCCGCCGCCGGCAGGCCCAGATCGCCAAGGCGCACAGGGCTTCGCCGGCCGGCATGGTCGCACACGAGCAGACAGGGGCTCGAACTGCCCGCGTTTTGCACAATCACGGGGTTCGGGTCGGTTGCGACGAGAAGGGCCATCGACCTCCTTAACGACTCCCCGGTTAGGTTGGTCAAATGCCGACGCTCAGCATCCGACACCTGACGCGCTACCGCTACCGCAAGCCGGTCGGCTTCGGCGAGCACCGGATCATGTTCCGCCCGCAGGAGAGCTACGACCAGCGCATCCTGGAGGCGGAGCTGGTGATCCTGCCCCGCCCGGCGGAGCTGCGCTTCGTGCACGACGTGTTCGGCAACTGCGTCGGCATCGCCCGCTTCAAGGCCCCGGCCGAGGAGATCAGCTTCGAGAGCCGGGTGCGGCTGGAGCATACCCCCGCGCCGCTCGTCACCGAGGCGGAGGACCTGATCGACGCCTCGGCCCAGACCTTCCCCTTCGCCTACGCCTCCGAGGACCTGCCGGACCTGATGCGCTCCATCGAGCGCCAGCATCCCGATCCTGAGCGCCGGCTGGAGCGCTGGGCCCAGCAGTTCCTGCGCTCGGACGGGCCCACCGGCCTGCTCGCCGCCCTCTCGGGCATGACCCACGCCATCCGCCGCGACTTCACCTACGCCCAGCGGCTGTACGGCCCGGCCCAGGCGCCGCTGGAGACGCTGCGGCTGGGTTCGGGCACCTGCCGCGACTTCGCCATGCTGATGATGGAGGGGGCCCGCTCGCTGGGTCTGGCGGCTCGGTTCGTCTCCGGCTACGTCTACAGCCGCAACGGCTCGGGCGGGCCGAAGCGGGCCGGCGGCGGCCACACCCACGCCTGGGTCCGCGTCTTCCTGCCCAGCTGCGGCTGGGTGGAGTTCGACCCCACCAACGGCATCGTCGGCAACACTGACCTGATCCGCGTCGCCATCACCCGCGATCCGCGCCAGGCTGCCCCACTTTGCGGCAGTTATGATGGGGATGCGGACGATTTCCTGGGCATGGACGTGGAAGTCGACGTCGAGGTGGAACGCGCGTCCCGGCCTATGCGTCTGGTGGCCTAAGGTCCTGTTCCGCTAACATTTGTCAGCGGGCCGAGGCGCGAGGTCCGCATGCACATCCGAGCCGGGTTCGAGATCGCCTACGACTGCGCCGGCCCGACGCCGATGCTGCTCCTGCTCAGCGTTCGACCCGAACGCCTGCCCGACCTGATCACGCCCCAAGAACTGAAGGTCACGCCGCACACGCCGGTCCATGCCTACCGCGACCCGTTCGGCAACATCTGCCACCGGCTGCTGGCCCCGGGCGGGCTGATCACCTTCTCCAGCGACTTCGTCATCCAGGACACCGGCCTGCCCGACGAGGCGGCGCCTGACGCCGAGCAGCACCCGATCGAGCGGCTGCCGGACGACACGCTCGTCTACCTGCTGGGCTCACGCTACTGCGAGACCGACTACCTGATGGACACCGCCTGGGCCGAGTTCGGGCGCATCCAGGGGGGCTGGCGGCGGGTGCAGGCGATCGTCGACTACGCCCACGACCGCATCGAGTTCGGCTACGCCCACGCCCGGGTGGACCGCACCGCCCACGGCGCCCACCAGGACCAGGTCGGGGTGTGTCGCGACTACGCCCACCTGGCGGTGACGCTGTGCCGCTGCATGAACATCCCGGCGCGCTACTGCACCGGCTATCTGGGCGACATCGGCATCCCGGCCGTGCCGTTCCCGATGGACTTCTCGGCCTGGTTCCAGGCCTTCATCGGAGGCCGCTGGATGACCTTCGACGCGCGCCACAACAAGCCGCGCATCGGCCGCATCCTGCAGGGCTACGGCCGCGACGCCACCGACGTGGCCATCTCCACCAGCTTCGGCTCCTCCACCCTGGCCGGCTTCAAGGTCACGACGGACGAGGTGGTCGGCGCCTGAGCCCGACAATCTGGGCTTGGGCTCAGCTGGCCTTGCGCCCGGCGAACTGGGCGGCGGCGCGCTCCAGCGTGCGGGCGACGGCCTCGCCCCGCCCGACCTCCGCCGCGCCCACCTCGAAATCCACGGTGAACGGCCGCTCGCCGTCCCCCGCCTGAAAGGCGGTGCAGGCGATCACCGCGGCGATCCGGTCCGCCGCGCTCATCGCCGCCTGGGCCCCGGCGCCGGGCAGCGCCAGGCCGAAGATCTCAGGCGAGATGCGGCCGGCCGTGTCCTCGGCCCGCACCAGCCGCCCGATCATCGAGCCGATCTGCGGCAGGGCGCGGTCCAGCCACCCGCCCACCCGGGCGCGGTTCGTCTCCGGCCGCTCCGCCACGCGCAGCATGGCCAGCGACAGCGGGTTGCCGCGGCCGGCCGACGCCTCCGCCAGGCGCGCCAGGTGGGCGGCGAACAGCTCCGGCGTGAACAGGCCCGTGGCCGGATCGGTCAGCCCCTCGCCCCGCGCCTGCTCCAGCGCCCGGCGGATCGCCACTTCGCGGCGATAGCTGCGGGCCAGGCCGATGATCCGGCGCGCGGTCTCGTCCGGCCCGGTGTCCGCCGTGGCGATGTCGGTCAGCCCCCGCCGGTAGGCGGCCGCCGCGTCGATCTCCGAGCGGGAGCGCAGGTAGAGCAGGGTCGGCAGATGATACAGCCGCGAGTTCCGCCGCATCCCCGCCGCGATCGACAGCGCCTCGGACTGGGTCTCGCCGCCCCACAGGGCCACCGCGTCGAACGCGCGCTCATGCAGGTAGTCGAAGGCGGTGTAGGCGGTGAAGGCGGCCGTCACCTCGGCCCCGCCGCCCCGCAGCGCATGGGACAGGGCCAGGAACTTCGGCGCGGGCGCCCCCACCGTCAGCACGCGGTAGGGCGAGGCGTCGGAGACCGGCGTCGGCAGGTGGCCGCCATGCTCGGCGAACGTCCGCTGGCGCAAGGCGAACTCCTCCTCCGCCGCGGCGGCCCGCACCAGCTGCTCCAGCCGCAGGGCGATCTGGGAGGGGTGGCAGGCGGCGGCGAGGGTGAGGTCGAAGGCGACATCGTCCCGCGAGGCGGGATCGGCCCGCACGCCGATCACCGGCAGGGGCCTGGGCGCGCGCTGGGCGCGCAGGCGGGCGGCGACGGCGGCGGCCTCCTCATCCTCGACAACCACCAGGGCCGCTTCGATCGGCAGGTCTTCCAGGGCGATCTGGGCGGCGTGCACGCCGCGGGCGGTGATGGTCCGCCATCCCAGCTGATCGAGCCCCAGACTGATCGGACCCGAAGTCGCCACGTCGCGCGCGACGATCAGCACGCGGACGTTATGCGACACCCCTCACCTCATCGTGCGCGCCATCGGCGCAAGTCGTGCGCCCAAACTGGCGCCTCGTACGTTTATGGACCATAGCGGTGCGGCGAAGCGATGCGCAAATCGGCCCAGGCGACCTTACTTTGACCGGCGAGCCCTTGCCCACCGGGGCCAAGGACGCCTTGCTGCGCGCGCCGCTGGCCGAGCCGTCCGTTCGGCGGCGGGCGCTGGCGCGGCCGCTGGTGCGTGCGCCCTCGCCGGGTCAGACGCTGAGCTTCATGCGCGCCGCCGCGGTGCTGGCCCGGCGATCCTTCCTGCGCATCTGGGGTCGAGACTGCATGCTCTACACGGGCGGCATCTCCTTCTACGCCCTGCTGGCCGCCTTTCCGGGCCTCACCATCCTGGTCGGCCTGTTCAGCCTGCTGGCGCCCACCGCCCGGGTCGAGGCGATGGCCGCGGCCCTGGTCAACCTGATGCCGATCCAGGCCCAGGACCTGGTCCAGTCGGAGCTGGACCGGCTGGCCGCCGCGCCCCGCTCCGCCGTGTCGGTGCAGAGCATCGCCGCGCTGACCATCGGCCTGTACGCCGCCCACCGCGGGTTCAAGGCGCTGATGGCCGGCCTCTCCTTCATCTACGAGGATCACCGGCCCCGGGGCTTCGTCCAGTTCAACGTGATGGCCGGGGTGGTGGCGATGTGCGCCTTCGCCCTGCTCGCCGCGGCCACCAGCGCCTTCCTGGCGGTGCGGGTGCTGGGGTCCACCTTCCGGCTGGAGCTGCTCGGCCAGTCGTGGCTGAACAACGAGTGGACGTGGGAGGCGTTCGGCCTGGTGGTGGGCTTCGCCCTGCTCTACCGCTACGCCATGGCCAGCCACCTGGTCAGCTGGCGGGCGTCGCTGACCGGCGGGGGCGCCGCCGCCGGCCTGTCGATCCTGGCGTCCTGGGCCTGCGCCTTCTACGTCGGGCGCATCGCCGACTATGGCGCGACCTACGGCTCGGTGGGGGCGGTGGTGGTGTTCCTGGTCTGGCTGTCGTGGAACGTGAACGCGATCTTCTACGGCGGCGCGGTGGCGACCGAGATGGAGATGATCGTCAGCCCGGGGACCGATCACGGCCCGCGGCATCCTCCGCGCAACCCTTCTTCACGCTGAAGCGGAGCGCGGGCCCCTCCGCCCGCACCTGAAGCACCAGATGGCCCGCCGCCGCGGCGAAGTGGGGCACGTCGATCCTGGCCAGGGGATCGTCCGCCAGCAGCTCGACCACCCCGCCCTCAGCGACGCCCTCCAGCGCCCGGCGCAGGCGCAGCGTCGGGACCGGGCAACGGTGCCCGCGGGCGTCTACGAGGATCGGGGCGGGATCGGCCATCGCCGCTTGATGTTCACAGCGCCGCCGGGGCGCAAGCGCTGAACGAATCGCCCCGCCGTCCGTTCGCTCCGTGGACTGGGAAGGACGGGAGGGCGGCATGGCGGCGCGGCCGACCTGGCAAGGGCATCTGAGGCTTTCGCTCGTCACCTGCCCCGTGGCGCTGTACAGCGCCACCTCTTCCGCCGGGGACGTCCACTTCCATCTGGTCAACCCGAAGACGGACAACCGTATCCGGATGGTGACCACCGACCCGGACACCGGGCCGGTCGACCGCTCCAGCCTGGTGAAGGGCTATGAGGTCGAGAAGGGCAAGTACATCCTGATCACGGATGAAGACCTCGCCTCGGTGAAGCTGGAGTCGACCCGCATCCTGGACATCGAGCGGTTCGTCGACGTGGACCAGATCAACCGCCTGTACTGGAACGATCCGTTCTACCTCGTTCCCGACGGCAAGATCGCCGCCGAGGCCTATTCCGTCATCCGCGAGGCGATGGCCGCCTCCGGCCGCATCGCGCTCGGCCGGGTGGTGCTGCACACCCGCGAGCGGCTGATGGCGCTGGAGCCCCAGGACAAGGGCATCGTGGCCTGGAGCCTGCGCACCAAGGACGAGGTGCGCGACGCCGGCGAGTTCTTCCGCGACATCCCCGAGACCACGCCCAACTCCGGCATGGTGGAGATCGCCGCCAAGATCATCGAGCAGCAGCAGGGCCCCTTCGACCCCTCCAAGTTCACCGACCGCTACGAGGAGGCGCTGAAGGCGCTGATCGCCTCCAAGCAGAAGGGCCACAAGCCCAAGTCCATCGCCGAGCCGGAGGACACCCGCGTCACCGACCTGATGGCGGCCCTGCGCGCCAGCCTGCAGCGCAACGCCCCCGCCGCGGCGCCCACATCGGGCCGCCCGGCGAAGGAGAAGCGGACTACAACGTCCCCAGGCCGCCGGCCCGCCGGACGGCGCAAGGCGGGCTGATCAGTCCACTCCGGGGGTCTTGGCGTCCTCGCCATAGACGGCCATCCCGTCCGGCTCCACGGGGTTGGAGGCGCTGGACAGGGCGGCGTCGGCCTTGATCGCCTCCGGCAGCGTGCGGATCGGCTCGTCGTCGGTGGTGGCGAACTTCAGCTGGTAGGGCACGGCCGGCAGACGGCCCAGGCTGGCGAAGTCGTCCAGCGGCGGGCGGTTGAACCAGACGGCGTAGCGCTTGCCCGGCAGGGTGCGGCAGATCAGGACGAAGCTGCGGCCGTCGTCCAGCAGGCGCGGGGCCTTGGCGCAGTCGGGATACTCAGCGCCCGCCTCGCGCGCATAGGACCATCCGTCCGAGCGCATCCGGGTGTCGTAGGTGACCCGCAGCACCATCAGCCCGGGCGTGACCTTGGCCCCCGCGGCGGGAAAGGTGCTCTGGACGTGCGGGATGTCTCGGCTGCCGGTGACGGTGACCGTCTTCTCCCGGGTGGGCGGGCCCTCGACCGGCGCGCGGGCCGGCGGCGGCGCGGCGGCGCACAGCAACGGCGAGGCGATGGCGACGGCGATCGCGCCCCACAAGACAGCCGTGAATGGAACGGTCAGGCGAGGTTCAGACTTCATGGCCGAGGGTCTATACTCGCCATCCAAGGGCAGAGGACGATACGCTCATGGCCGCACCTGTGAAACTGGCCCGCGCCGCCCTGCTCGCAGGCGGCCTGGGCTTGGCGATCGCCCCCCTCGCCGCCTCGGCCCAGCCCTATCCCGACAGCAGCGGCTATGGCCAGCCGTACCCCAACAGCGGCTACGCGAACCAGGGGGATCAGCCCTACGGCGACCAGGGCTACGGCTATCCGCAGCAGAATGGCCACAGCCGGTCGGGGTCCTCGGATCAGGGCTATGGCCAGTCCGGTTATGGGCAGTCGGGTTATGGCCAGTCCGGTGACGGCCAATCTGGCTACGGCCAGTCCGGCTACGGACAGTCGGGCTACGGACAGTCGGGCTACGGCCAGTCGGGCTACGGCTCCGGCCAGGGCGGCGACAGCGGCTATGGTCAGCCGGGATACGGCCAGTCCGGCTACGGACAGGGCTATGGGCAGCCGCCCCAAGGCGGCTACGGCCAGCCCGGCCAGGGCTATGGCCAGGATGGCTATGGCGCAGGCCAGGGCGACACCGGCTATGGCCAGCGGCAGGGCGGATATGGCCAGCAGGGCTATGGCGCGCCGCCTCCCCCGCCCCCTGGCGACGCCGGCTATGGCGGGGCTCCGCCGCCACCGCCGCCGGGCTACGACGCCGGCGCGGCGGACGCAGCGCCCGATCCCGCCGGCGACCAGGCCTATGCCCGCGCGGCGGAGGACTGGGCGCTGTCCAACTGCGTGAAGTCGGGCGGCAACGTGGCGGGCGGCGCATTGGTCGGCGGCGCGCTGGGCGCCCTGGCGGGTTCGGCGTTGGCGGGCCGTCATAGCCGCGGGACCGGCGCGCTGGCCGGCGCGGCGGGCGGCGCCCTGCTCGGCGGCGGGGTCGCGGCCAGCCAGGGCGGCCGCACCAGCCCGGGCTGCCCGCCGGGCTACGTGCTGCGGGGCGGCGCTCCGGACTTCGCCTATGGCGGCGGCTATGAATATGCCGCGCCGGCGAGCTACAGCCCCTGGGCCTTCTACGGCGGTCGCTGGACCTATCGGCCCTATCCGTACCATCGCTGGTACTATCGCCACCATCACGACGGCTGACGTCCGCTCGACCCGCCGCGCCGGCGGGTCTATGCAGCCGGCTTCTGAGAGGAAGATGGCGATGCGGCAGCTTGAGCGCCTGGCCGGAGGGGTGATCGGGGCCGAGGCGGCGCAGGGCGCCCTCGCCGTCCTCGTCGTAGCCGACGCGCTGCACGGATCGGCCGACCTGGCGGCGCCCGTCTCCCGCGCCGTGCTGGCGATGGCGCTGAACGTGGCGCTGTTCCACGACCTGCTGTCGCGCGCGCCCACCGCCGCCGCCTACGTCGCCGACCGCCGCGCGGCGGGGGAGAGCGTGGTGTTCGACCACGGCGCCCTTCGCACCATCCGCTTCGCCCAGGACCCCACGGGCACCCTGCCCCCCGGCGAGGAGGCCTTCACCCGCATCTTCCGCCCGCTGGGCTATACCTGCGCCGGCGTCTACCCGCTGGAGCGGCTGGGCATGACCGGGCGCGCCTACGTCCAGCAGGACTTCCCCGAAGCCGCGCCGCAGTTCTTCCTCAGCGAGCTGCACGTGGACCGTTTCAGCGGCCCCTTCGCCGCCACGGCCCATGCGGTGTTCGACAGCTCCCGCGATCCGCTGACGACGGAGGCCCGCGCGGCCCTGGCCGACCTGGAGCGAGACGGGACGCTGCCGGCGGATGCGGCGGCGCGCCTGCTGCCGGTGCTGGCCTCGGCCTTCGGCCGCCAGCACCCCGTTCCCCAGCTCTCCGACTACCGCGCCCTGCTCGGCGAATCGGCCGAAGCCGCCTGGATCGCCACCGAAGGCAACGTCTTCAACCACGCCACCGACCGGGTAGAGGACGTCGACGCCGTGGCGGCCGCCCAGAAGGCGCTCGGCCGCCCGATGAAGGACGCGGTGGAGGTCTCCGCCAGCGGACGGGTGCGCCAGACCGCCTTCCGCGCCGACCCGGTAGAGCGGGAGTTCCTGGGCGACGACGGCCGCCCCACGACCCTGACCGTCCCCGGCTCCTTCTACGAGTTCATCACCCGCCAGGCCGAACCGGAGAGCGGGGGCCTGGACCTGCGGTTCGACAGCTCCAACGCCCAGGGCATCTTCAAGATGACGGCCGCCGCCCGCTGAACGCCGAGCCTGGCTCAGCTGTAAGCCCGCGGCGCCTCGACAGATGCGCAGGCGCAGCTAAGCTCCGCGCTCCCATAGGGAGGCACGAAGATGCGCACCTTTCTGATCGCGACCGCCGCCGTCGCGCTGCTGGCCGGCTCGGCCTCGGCGCAGAACGCCACCACGACGACGACCACCACCAGCAAGGCCGCCGGCCAGCCGAAGACCACCACCACCGCCACCAAGAAGGGCCCGCCCCCCGCCGCGGCCCGGACGGAAATCTCCAAGACCTGCTCCGCCTCGGCCGACTCCAAGGGCCTGCACGGCAAGGAGCGCCAGAAGTTCCGCCGCCAGTGCATGAAGGGCGGCTGATCCGCCAGTGATGGAGCGTCGGGCCGATCGAGCGCCCGACGCTGCTTGCGGCGGCCCGCGAAAGCCTCTATCCGCCGCACCCGCCCCAAGCCTGCGCGAGGCTGCCCCGGTGGCGAAATGGTAGACGCGGCAGACTCAAAATCTGTTGGCCGCAAGGTCGTGTTGGTTCGAGTCCGACCCGGGGCACCAGGGCGCTGCAGCGCTTGATCCAGAGCATATCGGGCCGCGGCGACCGCCGTCGGCCCGATCGCCCCCGTCAGCGGGCCAGGCTGGTTCCGCCCATCTCGGGTCGCGCCTCGGTGGCGTTGGCCTGCGCCGCGGAGACCGCCGCCAGCGAGGGCGTCCAGCCGCCGCGCTTCAGGTCCGTGGCGATGGTCAGGGGCGCCGTGCCGCCGGCCAGCCGGGCGCGATAGACCTGCACGTTCTCCATCACGCGCATGACGTAGTCGCGCGTCTCGGAGAAGGGGATGCACTCGATGAAGTCCGCCGGGTCCGAGGCGCCGCCCCTGGGATCGCCGCAGGCGGGGATCCACTGCGGCGGCCGGCCCGGGCCGGCGTTGTAGGCGGCGGTCGCCAGCACGTAGGAGCCGCTGAAGTCCTGGGTCAGCTGGCCCAGGAAGGCGGCGCCCAGCTTCATGTTGTAGTCCGGGTTGTCCAGCTCAGACGGCGAGTACGGCAGGCCCTGGCGGCGCGCCACCGACGCGGCGGTGGCCGGCATCAGCTGCATCATGCCCCGCGCCCCGACGTAGGAGCGGGCGGCCGGGTCGAAGCTCGACTCCTGGCGGGTGATGGCGAACACGAAGGCCGGCTCGGCCAGCCCGTAGCCCACCGGCGCCAGGCGCACAGGATAGCCGCGCACCGGCAGGTACAGGCTGCGCATGGCGCCCGCCCGCACCACCCGCATGGCGAGGGACTGGTCGCCGTACATGCGGGTCAGGTCCACCAGCAGCCCCAGCTCCGCGGCGCTGTCGATGTCCTCCTCCGCGGCCATGGCGAACACGGCGAGCAGCTGGCGGTCGCCGGCGTCGCCGACCATGCGGGCGGCCTTGATCACGTCGCGCGCCTCGAACCGGGCGCGGTCGGCGGCGGTGGCGACCGGGTCGGCGGGCAGGACGAAGCTGGCCTGGCCGATCTTGGCCGCCGACAGCTGGCCGTAGAAGGCGGTGTAGTACTTCGCCCCCTCCCCCCAGAAGAGGTTGGCGTCCATCACGTCGCCCTTGGCCTGGGCGGCGCGCCCCCGCCAGTAGAAGGCGCGGCTGGTGGTGATCGGCGTGGTGGCCCCGGCCTGCAGCCTGGCGAAGTGCTGGTCGGCGAGGTCGGCGTTCTTCAGCTTGGTCAGGGCGATCCAGCCGGCGAAGAAGTGCGCCTCGTTGGCGTCCTGGCCGGGCTGCAGCCCGGCGTCGGCCGCCGCCGCATAGGCGCCCTGCCAGTCCATGCTCTGCAGGGCCGAGAACATCAGCGCCCGCCGTTCGGCCCAGATCGCCTTGGTCACCTCGGTCCGCTCCGGGGTGGCGGTGGGGAAGTAACGGATCAGGCCGGCGGCCAGGGTCTCCAGGTTGTGCTTGCGGTAGTAGCGCGCCCGGTCGAAGGCCAGGCCCGGATCGGTCTGCAGCGCGACCGGAACCATGCCCAGGCGCATCGGCGCGTCGGACCGCTCGCCGTGGAAGGCGATCCGCGCCTCGGCCAGGGCCCGCTGGTCAGGGGTGACGAGGGAGAGCAGCTGGCGCGCGGCGGGACCGTCGCCCTCGTACAGCAGCATCTCCAGCCGGGCGGCGTGGTCGTCGAGGGTGAGGTACGAGCCGAAGCGGGCCAGCATCTGGCCCTGGGTCTCCGCATCGAAGCTGTGGTTGCGCCAGAAGTGTTTGACCAGGGCCGAGGCGTCGGCCGCCCGGCCGGACGCCTGGTAGGCCGAGGCCAGCGCCAGGGCGCCCTGGCCGGTCTCCGGGTCGCGGCCCTGGAAGATGGCGATCACCTGGTTGGGCGGGATGGCCGTGGCCTCCAACGCCTTTTCCAGCGCGGCGCGCAGGCGGGCCGGCCGGGGCCAGCCTTCCAGCTGGCGCATGGCGTCGACCAGGGTGAAGTAGTCCAGCTCCGTCCCGTCCGAATCCACCAGCGCCCAGGTGACGATCCGCTTGGCGGTGAGGCTGGCCATCTGGCCCTGCAGCCCGCGCGCGGTGGTCACATCGCCCCGCCGCGCCGCCAGCAGCGCCTGGCGCAGCAGCCCCGCGTCGGACGGCTGCAGGCTGCTTGACAGCGAGCTGTAAGGTACCGGGGCCATGATCGCCGGCGCGGGGACGACAGGCGTGGTCGCCGGCGCGTCCATGGTCTGGCCAAAGGCGCCCCCGCACACCGCGGCCAGCAGGGCGCCCAGCAGCGCCTTGCGGCCGAGCCTGCGCGGCGTCGTGCTCGCATCCGATGCGGCTGGCCGGGAAGACTCGGACATGGGTCCCCTCCTGATACGCGGCGACTGTGGGTTTTCGTGCGCGAGACCGCTGTTGCGGGCAAGCGGCTTCCCCAGATAATCTTGGACCCGCGTTGTCACACCGTTAATCATAGCCCAAGCGTCGGCCCGGCGATCATCGGTCGCAGGGTACAGGAATCCCTCGCTCCATGCCGCAACCTTTGTTCAAGGGCGTGATCACCGCCCTCGTCACCCCGTTCCGCAACGGCGCCGTGGACGAGGCGGCCTTCGTCAAACTGGTGGAGCGGCAGATCGCGGCCGGGGTGCACGGCGTCTCCCCCGTCGGCACCACGGGCGAGACCGCCACCCTGTCCCACGACGAGCACCGCCGGGTGGTGGAGCTGTGCATCACCACCGCCGCCGGCCGCGCGCCGGTGATCGCCGGCTGCGGCTCCAACGCCACGGCCGAGGCGATCGAGCTGGCCCGCCACGCCAAGACGGTGGGGGCCGATGCGGCCCTGGTGGTCGCGCCCTACTACAACCGTCCGAACCAGGAAGGCATCTACGCCCACTACATCGCCATAGCCGAGGCGGTGCAAATCCCCATCGTCGTCTACAACGTGCCCGGGCGCACCGCCTCGGACATCTCCAACGAGACCATGGCGCGCCTGGCGAAGCATCCCAACATCGTCGGCGTGAAGGACGCCACGGGCGACCTGACCCGCGTCAGCATGATGCGCAAGACCTGCGGGGACGACTTCGTGCTGCTGTCGGGCGATGATCCCACCGCGCTCGGCTACATCGCCCACGGCGGCCACGGCTGCATCTCGGTCAGCTCCAACGTGCGGCCCAAGGCCTGCGTCGGCTTCATGGAGGCGGCGCTGGCGGGGGATTTCCCCGGCGCCCTGCGCTGGCAGGACCGGCTGGTGCGCCTGCACAAGGGCCTGTTCGCCGACGCCTCCCCCGCCCCCACCAAGTGGGCCCTGGCGGAACTTGGCCTATGCGCCGAGGACGTGCGCCTGCCGCTCGTCCCCTGCAGCGAGGCGGCCAAGGCGGTGGTGCGCGAGGCCCTGGCCGAGGCCGACGCCCCTTGACCAAGGCCCCCGCCGCCTCCACCCAGAAGCTGATCGCGGAGAACCGCCGCGCCCGCTACGACTACTTCCTCGAGGAGACGCTGGAGGCAGGCCTCTCGCTGACCGGCTCGGAGGTGAAGTCCCTGCGCCTCGGCCGCGCCAACGTGGCGGAGAGCTACGCCGCGGTGGAGGGCGACGAGATCGTGCTGATCAACGCCTACATCCCCGAATACGCCGCCGCCTCGCACTTCAACCACGAGCCGCGCCGCCCGCGGAAGCTGCTGCTGCACCGGCGCGAGATCGACCGCCTGATCGGCGCGGTGAATCGCGAGGGCCGCACCCTGATCCCGATGCGCCTCTACTGGAACGACAAGGGCCTGGCCAAGCTGGAGCTGGCGGTGGCCAAGGGCAAGAAGGCCCACGACAAGCGCGAGGCCGAGGCCGAGCGCGACTGGCAGCGCGACAAGGCCCGGCTGATGCGGGAGATGGGGTGAAGGGCCGAGCGCCGCCGGCGGGTCGACCACAGGGCTCGCGCAAGAAGGGGCTTAGGTTAGAGACGGCGCTCTTTGTCCTCCCCTGCCTCGTCAGAGGCGGGGGAGGTGGCGCGGCGCGAATACGCGCCGTGACGGAGGGGGCGTCGCCGCCGCTCTCGTTTTGAAGCTGTCCAACCGCACCGGCGGCTACGCCCCCTCCACCACCCTTCGGGCGGTCCCCCTCCCCCGCGCTCCGCGCAGGGGAGGACAAAGGCAGCGCTTTCGCCCGGTCATGCCCGGTGTTCGACGCGCTGCAGGCCGTCGAACCTTCGTGGTGACGCCCAGCGTCCCGACCCTTCCAGCCCGCCGTCGCGTGGAGGGCGGGTCAAGGGCGAAAGACCCCGGCGAAGGCCGGGGGTCCGTTGACCCGCCCGAGCACGACGCCACGTCTGCTTTCTGGAAGCATGCAAACACGTACTTTCGACCGAGGCTGTGTGAAAAGGCCGAAGCAGGTTAGGGTCTGACCTCACTGTAGTGCGAGGGCTTCTGATGAAGCGGTTCGTCGAAGGTGAAGATCGTCGCCAGGGCGTGCTCCTGCCGGAGTACCTGGATGATTGGGTATCTGCAGAGAACCCAGTCAGGGCCATAGATGTCTTCGTCGATGAGCTGGACCTGGGAGCTCTCGGCTTTGCGGGTGTGATCCCCGCGGAGACGGGAAGACCGGGCTACCATCCTGCTGTGCTGCTGAAGCTCTACGTTTACGGCTACATGAACCAGGTGGCGTCGAGCCGGCGACTGGAGCGCGAGGCTGGCCGCAACGTGGAGCTGATGTGGTTGAGCGGGCGTTTGGCTCCGGACTTCAAGACCATAGCCGACTTCCGGCGCGACAACGGCGAGGCGATCCGCGCCGCCTGCCGCCAGTTCGTCGAGTTGTGCAGGGGCCTTCGACTGTTCAGCCATGCGGTGGCGGCCATCGACGGCAGCAAGTTCAAGGCGGTGAACACCCGCGACAAGAACTACACGCCCGCCAAGCTGAAGGCCCGCATGGAGCAGGTGGAGGCCAGCATCGAGCGCTACATGGCCGCGCTGGATACGGCGGACCGTCAGGAAGGCGAACTTGCCCGGGAGAAGAGCGGCCGGCTCAAGGAGAAGATCGCGGCGCTGCGTCGGCAGATGGCGGCGCTGAGGAGCCTGGAGCCGGTCCTCAAGGCGGCTCCGGATCGCCAGCTCTCGCTCAGCGACCCCGACGCCCGCTCCATGGCCACCAGCGGGCGGGGAAGCGGGATGGTCGGCTACAACGTGCAGGCCGCCGTGGACGCCACCCACCACCTGATCCTGGCGCACGAGGTGACCAATGTGGGTCACGACCGCCACCTGTTGGCGCAGATGGGTGCGAAAGCGCGCGCCGCCTCAGGCGAGGAGCGGCTCCAGGTGCTGGCCGACCGGGGCTATTTCGACAGCCAGGAGGTGCTGGCCTGTGAGGCCGTGGGCGTGGAGCCCTACGTTCCAAAGCCGCTGACCTCCAACGCCAAGGCCGAGGGGCGTTACGGCAAGCAGGACTTCGTCTACCTGGCCGACCAGGACGCCTATCGCTGCCCGGCCGGCGAACGGCTCACCCGGCGCTTCGCCTCCGACGAGGCCGGCCTCTTGATGCACAAGTACTGGACCGGAGCCTGCGCGACCTGCCGCCTCAAGCCCCAGTGCACGACCGGGCCCGTGCGGCGCATCCGGCGCTGGGAGCACGAGGCGGCGCTCGAAGCCATGCAGGCGCGCCTGGACCGCCGCCCCGACGCCATGCGGGTCCGCAGGGCCACCGTCGAACACGTCTTCGGTACGCTCAAAGCCGCCATGGGCGCCACCCACTTCAAGACGAGGGGCCTGCCCAAGGTCAGAACCGAGATGAGCCTCCACGTGCTCGCCTACAACTTCAAGCGGATGATCAGCCTCTTCGGAGTGACGCCGCTTATCCAGGCCATGCGGGCCTGATCCGCCCCCCACACCGCCAGGACCTAAGCCCCGCTAAACCGATACAAGCGCCTTCTCACACAGCCTCGACCCATAGCGGCCGAACGAACTGTGGCTAGGGGCACTAGCGTCCCTCGGCGCGCAGCATCCAGCCGAATAGCGCGTGGTTCAGGTGAAGCGCCTCAACGACGCTGAAGAAGATACTGATGACCGTCCAGAGTATGGCTCCCCAAAGCAGCACGCGCCGTCTATGTCGCGCGAACCAAGCGGGCGACACTAAGACTGCCCATCCTATGCTGAAGCAGTAGGATGCGAACGGGACGCCGACATAGGCTAAGGCGTCGCTCAGCCATGGAGACATCCGGATCGACTGAGCTCAAGGGGGACTGGGAGCCAGCAGCCTAGCGGCTGTCCCGTCTGTTCACCACCCCCAGCACACGCTTCAACCGTCCGCTGTCCGGCAAACCAAGCCGCCCCCCTGCATTCATCCCCCCGCATCCACCACCCGCCCCCCCGTCATCGGCCGCGGCGCCCGTGTCGTGCCGGGGAACGAGATCGGCAGGCCCTTCAGCGTTCTCGCCGCGAGGTAGGCGAAGGCTTCGGCCTCCAGGGCGTCGCCGCGCCAGCCGACCGCCTCGGCGGCGACCACCGCGCAGGGGGCGCGGGCGGTCAGGCGGCGCATCAGCTCGGGGTTGGAGCGGCCGCCGCCGCAGACCACCAGGGTGTGGGGCGGCTCGGGCGCGAAGGCCAGGCCCCGCACGATCGCCTCCACCGTAAAGGCGGCCAGGGTGGCGCAGGCGTCCTCGTCGCCGAGCGTCTCCAGCGGCGCCAGGCTGAAGTCGTAGCGGTCCAGCGACTTGGGGGGCGGCGCGGCGAAATAGGGGTGGGCCAGCAGGTCGTCCAGCACCTCGGCGTCGGTCTGGCCGGCGGCGGCGAGCCGCCCGTCCACGTCGTAGCGGCCGAGGCCCCGCGCCTGGACCAAGAGGTCGATCATGCCGTTGCCGGGGCCGGTGTCGAAGGCCAGCGGCTCGGCGTGCCGGCCCATCAGCGTCACGTTGGCGACCCCGCCGACGTTCAGCACCGCCGAGGGCGGCTGAAGCCCCGAAGCCCGCGCCCTCGCCAGGTGGTAGATGGGGGCCAGCGGCGCCCCCTCCCCGCCCGCGGCCACGTCGGCGCTGCGGAAGTCGAAGGCGACGGGTACGCCCGTGAGCCTGGCCAGCAGCGCCCCGTCGCCGAGCTGGACGGTGCGGCCGATCCGCTGCGCCGTCGGCCGCTCATGCAGCACGGTCTGGCCGTGGAAGCCGATCAGGTCGATGTCGGCCCAGGCGAGGCCCTCGCGCTTCAGGAAGGCGTCGGCCGCCGCGAAATGCTCGCGCGCCACCGCCTCGGCCGCCGAGGCGAACTGCGGCGGTTCGGGCGCGCCGCGGGGCCAGGCCTTGGCCGCCTCGGTGGCGGCCAGCACCAGGGCGCGGGTCTCCTCGCTCAGCTTGCGCTCGCCGGCGGGGCCGAAGCCGTCGATGGCCTCGCCGTCGGTGTCGAGCACGGCCATGTCGACGGCGTCCAGCGAGGTGCCGCTCATGAAGCCCAGGACGCGCATGGCCCTCCCTCCTGCAAAGCCCGGCTTCATCGCCCGGCTTCGCCCGTGCTAAACGCCCGCCCGATGAGCGACTTCAAGCCGAAATCCGAGCTGGTGCGCGTGCTGACCGAGCGCGGCTACCTGCACCAGTCCACCCACCTGGAGGGGCTGGACGAGCGGGCCGCCGCGGGCGTGGTCACCGCCTACATCGGCTTCGACGCCACGGCCAAGAGCCTGCACGTGGGCAACATGATGCAGATCATGATGCTGCGCCGCCTGCAGCAGACCGGGCACAAGCCCATCGTGGTCATGGGCGGCGGCACCACCAAGGTGGGCGACCCCTCCGGCAAGGACGCCAGCCGCCAGCTGCTGACCGAGGCGGCCATCGCCGAGAACATCGCCAGCATCCACAAGGCCTTCTCCGCCTACCTCAGCTTCGGCGAGGGCCGCACCGACGCCATCACCGTCAACAACGCCGACTGGCTGGACCAGCTGGGCTATGTCGACTTCCTGCGCGAGTACGGGGTGCACTTCACCATCAACCGCATGCTGACCTTCGACAGCGTGCGGCTGCGGTTGGAGCGCGAGCAGCCGCTGACCTTCCTCGAATTCAACTACATGCTGATGCAGGCGACCGATTTCCTAGAGCTGTTCAGGCGTTACGGCTGCGTCCTGCAGCTGGGCGGCTCGGACCAGTGGGGCAACATCGTCAACGGGGTGGAGCTGATCCGCCGGGTGGAGGCGGCGGAGGCGTTCGGCTTTACCAGCCCGCTGGTCACCACCTCGTCCGGCGCCAAGATGGGCAAGACGGCCCAGGGCGCGGTCTGGCTGAACGCCGACATGCGCAGCCCCTATGACTACTGGCAGTTCTGGCGCAACACCGAGGACGCGGACGTCGGTCGCTTCCTGAAGCTGTTCACCGACCTGCCGCTGGACGAGATCGCCCGGCTGGAGGCGCTGCAGGGCGCGGAGATCAACGAGGCGAAGAAGGTGCTGGCCGGCGAGACCACCGCCCTGCTGCACGGGCGCGAGGCGGCCCTGACGGCCGAGGCGGCGGCGCGCACCGCCTTCGAGCAGGGCGGCGTGTCCGCCGACCTGCCCAGCGTGGAGGTGGCGCGCGCGGCGCTGGAGGCGGGCGTGCAGCTCGCCGCCCTGCTGGCCGACGCGGGCCTGGCCAGCTCCCGCTCCGACGCGCGCCGGCTGGCCCAGGGCGGCGGCGTGCGCCTGAACGACAGGGCCGAGGCCGACGCCCAGCGGACGGTCACCCTGGCCGATCTGGGCGAGGACGGGGTGATCAAGCTGGCGGCGGGCAAGAAGAAGATCGTGCTGGTGCGGCCGGTTTAGAGGGCTCGCGGCCCTGGCTCCGGGGCTCAGCCCCTTTCCCGCTTCCCCTCTCCGCCGACCCCCGTTTCCCTCGGGCTGGTCCCGAGGGTCCGCGGCAGACGCGTCACGGCCGGCGGCCAGTCGCAACCCGCCTGCAAACTGCACGGCGGGCCCTCGGGACGAGCCCGACGGAAGCGGGGGACGAGTGACGCCGCGAGGCGCCGAGTGTTCACAAATGAGAGGATGCTCTCAGGGCCGGGAAGTCTGCTAGGAGCTTTGTCGGACAAGCTCGGAGAACAAGGATGCCCGACCTGAACCCCGGCGACACGGCGCCGGACTTCGACCTGCCGACCGACGGGACCGGCCGGGCCAAGCTGGCGGACTTCGCCGGCGCGCCGCTGGTGCTGTACTTCTATCCCAAGGACGACACCTCCGGCTGCACCAGCGAAGCCAAGGCCTTCTCGGAGATGAAGATCCAGTTCGAAGAGGCGGGCGCCGCAGTGCTCGGCGTCTCCAAGGACAGCCCCAGCAGCCACGACAAGTTCAAGGCCAAGTACGGCCTGACCATCCCCCTCGCCTCCGACGAGGGCGGCGAGATGCTGGAGCGCTACGGCGTGTGGGTGGAGAAGAGCATGTACGGCCGCAAGTACATGGGCATCGACCGCGCCACCTTCCTGATCGGCGCGGACGGCAAGCTGGCGCAGGTGTGGCGCAAGGTGAAGGTGCCGGGCCATGTCGACGCGGTGCTCAAGGCGGTGCGTGCCCTGCCCGGCTGAGGCGACGGGCGGCTGCGGTGGGTTGTCGCACTCCGCGCCGCCCTTTGGCCCACAAGGCTGTAAGGCGCCGCCGCCCCAATGTCTTAACAACATCTTGCCGCAGGCCAAGGGCGACTTGGTGTGACGATTATCGCAACTATAATGCGAGACCTGATTCAGTACGCAGACGTCGGCCACGGTACTGACAAACATGGCCCTCTCGACCTGAATCGAGCTTGAGCAAAGCTACCTGCCGCTCGCGCCACGCTTGATGCAGGCCGCCGGGTTTGCTGAGAGGCGTGGATGCAAGACGCCTCAGCCGCTCAAGCTAGATTCACCGCCGCAGGCGCCCAGACTTCCACCGCTGTAATCGGGACTGTGAACCGGGCGCCGGCGCGGGCCGCCAGCGCCCTGGCCGCCCCGGCGGCCATGCTGGTCGGCGCGATGGGGCTCACGGCGATCTGGGCGGCGGGGCCGAGGCCGGTGGCGGTGCACCCGATCCGGCCGGTCGTGTACGGCTCCCCGGCGCCCACCCCCCGCCAGACCAACGCGGTCGAGCAGGCGGCGCTGAAGAGCGGCCAGGCGCTGGACCGCCTGATGGCCGGGCTGGGCGCCTCGGTGCAGCTTGCGCCCGCACCCACCGTCGCCCTGACCACCACGGCGGCGCAGACCGTCGCCAGTCTGCGCGTGGCGGAAGAGAACCTGGTCACCGCCGCAGAGCTGGAGGCGCAGGCGCGGCTGAAGACCCTGCGCGCCACCTTCCGCGCCACCGGGCTGGATGCGCGCCCCTTCATGGCCGCGAGCGAGACGAAGGCGCCGCTGTCGCCGCTGGAGCTGCGCGACTCCCACGTGCTCGCCGCCCGCTACGACATCGACCCCGGCCTGGCGCGCAAGGTGCAGCGCACCGCGCGCGAGCTGATCGCCGCCCGCGCCCTCAGCGAGGCCGCCGCCGCCCTGCCGCTCGCCACGCCGGTCGACGATCCGGTGCGCTCCAGCCCCTTCGGCACGCGCCTGGACCCCTTCACCAAGACCATGGCCTTCCATCCGGGCCAGGACTTCTCCGGCCGCTACGGCGCGCCGATCCACGTGACCGCGCCGGGCGTCGTGTCATTCGTCGGGCTGCGGTCGGGCTACGGCAACTGCGTGGAGGTGGACCACGGCTACGGGTTCAAGACGCGCTACGGCCACCTCTCCAGCTTCGTGCTGGGCGTCGGGACGCCGGTGAAGACGGGCGACGTGATCGGGCGCATGGGCTCCACCGGCCGCTCCACCGGCGTGCACCTGCACTACGAGGTCTGGGCCAAGGGCCGCCTGCTGAACCCCACGCCGTTCCTGCGCGCAGGAGAGCCCGCGCTGAAGGGCTGATTCGATCGCCCCTCCCCCTCAGGGGATGGGTTCAGGCCAGCTCCTCCACCGCCGCGATCAGGCGCGCGATGTCCTGCGGACGGGACAGGCGATGGTCCCCGTCGCGGATCAGCGTGAAGACCACGTCCGGGCCGCTCCAGGCCTCCGCCAGGGCCAGGGCGTGGCGCCAGGGTACCGCGTCGTCCTGGCCGCCTTGCAGCACCCGTAGCGGCGCCGTGCTGGCCACGGGGCCCGGCAGGATCGACCAGCGGCGGCCGTCCTCGATCAGGGCGCGGGAGATGGGGTCGCCGGGACCGTAGGGCGAGGGCCGCGCCCACACGCCTTTGGCGTCGATCTCGGCGCGCGCCTCGGGGGGCAAGGCCGGCTCGATCAGCTTGTCGGTCATGTCGGCCGCCGGCGCGATCAGCACCAGGCCCGCCATCCGCTCAGGCCGCGCTATGGCCGCCAGGGCGGCGATGAACCCGCCCATGGACGAGCCTACCAGAACGAGCGGGCCTGAGGTCAGCTGGTCGATCACCGCCAGGGCGTCATCCCGCCAGCGCGAGATCGTGCCGTCCGCGAACGCGCCGGAGGACGCCCCGTGACCGAAGTAGTCGAAGCGCACATAGGCGCGGCCGCAGCCGACCGCCCAATCGGCCAGGGCCTGCGCCTTGGTCCCGGTCATGTCGGAGTTGAAGCCGCCCAGCCAGACGACGGTCGGGCCGCCGCCCGCCACCGCCTCATAGGCCAGCCGATGCCCGTCAGGGCGGTCCAGGAACCGCGTCATGCCGGGCGGGCGTGGCTCACTCGAGCACGGTGCTGGCGGCGTGCAGCCGGCGGAACGGCTGCAGCCAGGCGTCCGCCTTGTTCCAGCGATGGATCTGGCCACAGGCCGAGCAGCGGACGGCGGCGTTCTCGAACGCCTCGCCCGCAAATTGCGCTTCGGACATGGTGTGGCGGGTGGAGACCGTTTCGCCCGTGGACGGGCAGTGGATCATGACAACCGGCATATATTCATAACGCGCGCCGCCCGCTTTGGTCGCCGAGGCTGCGCAAGAAATGCACAGGTTCGGCGACCGATTTCACTTAAGTGTTCAGCACCTTGCCCCAGGCGTCGAGGGAGGCCTCGTGCATCGCCTCGGACATGGTCGGGTGCGGGAAGACGGTGGCGAACAGCTCCTCCTCCGTGGTCTCCAGCGTCATGGCGACGGTGAAGCCCTGGATCATCTCGGTGACCTCGCCGCCGATCATGTGGGCGCCGATCAGGGCGCCGGTCTCCGCGTCGAACACGGTCTTGACGAAGCCCTCGGTCTCGCCCGCGGCGATGGCCTTGCCGTTAGCCTTGAAGGGAAAGCGGCCGACCTTCACGGTCTTGCCGGCCTTCTTGGCCTGGGCCTCGGTCAGCCCCACCGAGGCCACCTGCGGGTTGGTGTAGGTGCAGCCGGGGATGGGCGACGTCAGCGGGGGGCCGTCCTTGCCGGCGATGTGCTCGGCGGCGTGCACGCCCTCGTGGCTGGCCTTGTGCGCCAGCCAGGGCGCCGCCGCGACGTCGCCGATGGCGTACAGCCCCTTCACGTTGGTGGCGCAGTGGCCGTCGGTGACGACATGGCCGCGGTCGAGCTTCACGCCCAGGCCTTCCAGCCCGATGTCCTCGATGTTGGCGTCGATGCCGACCGCCACGATGGCGCGCTCCGCCGACAGGGTCTCGGACTTGCCGCCCGCCTCCAGCGCGATCTGGACGCTCTTGGCGTCCTTGGTCAGCTTGGTCACCTTGGCGGCGGTGCGGAACTTGATCCCGCGCTTCTCCAGGGCCTTCTGGGCGGCGGCGGAGATCTCCTCGTCCTCCACCGGCAGGATGCGGTCCACCGCCTCGATCACCGTCACTTCTGAGCCGAGCGAGCGGTAGAAGCTGGCGAACTCCAGCCCGATGGCGCCCGAGCCCACCACCAGCAGGGTGTTGGGGAACACCTTGGGGGTCATGGCGTCGCGATAGGTCCACACGCGGTCGCCGTCGCCGACCAGGCCGATGGCGGGAATGTGCTTGGCGCGGGCGCCGGTCGCCAGGATCACCGCCTTGGTCTGCACGGTGCGCGAGCCGCCGGCGGTCAGCGCCACCACCACCTTGGGCGCCGGATCGCCCTTCTCCAGCTTGGCGGTCCCGGCGATCACCTCGATCTTGTTCTTCTTCATCAGGAAGCCGACGCCGCCGTTCAGCTGCTTGGCCACCTTGCGCGAGCGCTCGATCACCTTGGGGAAGTCGAAGCCGGCCTTCTCCACCGACAGGCCGTAGTCGGCCGCGTTGGTGGCCATGGTCTCGTAGACCTCGCCGGACTTCAGCAGGGCCTTGGTCGGGATGCAGCCCCAGTTCAGGCAGATGCCGCCGAGTTCCGCCCGCTCCACGATGGCGGTCTTCAGCCCCAGCTGCGCCCCCCGGATCGCGGCCGTGTAGCCGCCCGGGCCCGAGCCGATGACGATCAGATCGAAGTCTAGGGCCATGTCTTCATCCCTTTAGTCGGGCCGCGCGGTTTGCGATCCGCTCATCTCGGCGAGTGCCGGGACCCAGATCGCAAGGCGCGTCGGTCGAAAGCAGCGAGCGCACGGATACCATCCGCAGCGCCCTATCATCTGGGTTCCGGCATTCGCCGGGATGAGCAGGTATGGGGATCATCCCGGCGCTCAGGCCAGCATCGTCACCGGATCTTCCACATAGGCCTTGAAGGCCTGCAGCCAGGCCGCGCCGATCGCGCCGTCCACCACCCGGTGGTCGCAGGTCAGCGTCACGGTCATGACGGTGGCCACCGCCAGGGCGTCGCCGCGGACCACGGGCCGCTTCTCGCCGGCGCCGACCGACAGGATCATGCCCTGGGGCTGGTTGAGGATCGACCCGAAGCTCTTGATCCCGAACATGCCGAGATTGGACAGCGAGAAGGTGCCGCCCTGAAACTCCTCCGGTTTCAGCTTGCGGTCCCGGGCCCGGCCGGCCAGGTCCTTCATGGCCTTGGAGATGTCGGCCAGGGTGCGGTTCTCGGCCTCGCGCACGATCGGGGTGATCAGGCCGCCGTCGATCGCCACGGCCACGGCCACGTCGGCGTGGTTGTGCAGGGCGATGCCCTTGGGCGTGAACGAGGCGTTGGACGCCGGCACCGCCTTCAGCGCCATGGCCGACGCCTTGATCAGGATGTCGTTGACCGAGACCTTCACGCCCTGCTTGTCCAGGGCGCCGTTGATGCGGGTGCGCGCGTCGAGCAGGCGGTCGATCTCCAGGTCGATCGTCAGCGGGAAGTGCGGCACGTCGCGGAAGCTGTCGGTCAGCCGCCGGGCGATGGTCCGGCGCATCATGTCGAGCGGCTGCAGGGTGTAGGTGCCCGGTGCGATGCCGAGCGACTGCAGGTACTCGGCGGCCTCGGGCGGCGGAGCCGCCGCGGCGGCGGGGGTCGGCGCAGGCGCCGCGGTCTTCGCCGCGGATGCAGGCGCGGCCGGAGCGCCGGCGGCGCCCTTCTCCACGTCGGCGGCGATGATGCGGCCGTGCGGGCCAGAGCCCTTCAGGGCGGCGAGGTCGGCGCCGGCCTTCTGGGCCAGGCGGCGGGCGAGCGGGCTGGCGAAGATGCGCTCCCCCTTCGCCCCGGCGGCGGGCGTGGGCGCGGGGGCGGCTTCAGCCGCGGGCGGCGGCGCCTTGGCGGCGGGATCGGCCTGGCGCTCGCGGGCTTCCTCCTGGCCCTGGTCGCGGGCGGCGCGCGGATCGGCGGAGCTGGCGCCCTTCACCGGCGCCTTGCTCTCCGCGGCCTTGGGCTGCTGAGCCTTGGCGGGTTCAGGCGCCGGCGCGTCGGCGTCGCCCTTCAGCCGGGCGATCGGCGTGTTCACCTTCACGCCCTGGGTCCCCTCGGGAACCAGGATCTCGTCGACCACGCCTTCGTCGACGGCCTCGACCTCCATGGTCGCCTTGTCGGTCTCGATCTCGGCGATCACGTCGCCCGAGGAGACGGTGTCGCCGGCCTTCACATGCCACTTGGCGAGGGCGCCCTCCTCCATGGTGGGCGACAGGGCGGGCATCAGGATTTCGGTCATGGATGTCTCGCGGTCGTCAGGCGCGGCTGGCCTCTGGCAGGCTGAGGTGAGCCAGGCTCGCCCCGTTCGCCTCCCAGTCGCGCCCGTCGAAGGGTTCGATGCGGATGTCGAGATCGCCCCAGGCGTCCAGGCAGCGGGCGTTCACCGACCAGCCGTCCGGATTGGACCGCGGCCGATAGAAGCTCTTGATGCCGCAGACAGCGCAGAACAGATGCTGGGCGGTGTGGGTGTTGAAGCTGTAGGCGGTGAGCGTTTCGCGCCCCTGCAGCAGCTGGAACCGGCTCTCCGGCACGATGGCGTGCAGATAGCCGGTCTTGCCGCACATGGAGCAGTTGCAGTCCTGCACCGTCAGCCGGCCGGGCAGCTCCGCGCGGAAGCGCACGGCGCCGCAATGGCAGCCGCCCTCCTTCCAGCTGAGCGCCCCGGCCTGGCTCACTTGTAGCAGACCCCCTTCACCACCTCGACGATGCGGTCGACGGACGGCAGGGTCAACGCTTCCAGGTTGGCGGCGTAGGGCATGGGAACGTCCTCGCCGTGCACCCGGGTGGGCGGTGCGTCGAGATAGTCGAAGGCGTGCTCCACGACGCGCTGGCAGACCTCGGCGCCCACGCCGAAGGGGCCCCAGCCCTCTTCGACGCTGACGATGCGGTTGGTCTTCTTCACGCTCTCCACGATCGTCTCGTGGTCGAGCGGGCGCAGGGTGCGCAGGTCGATCACCTCGGCCTCGATCCCCTCGGCCGCCAGCTTCTCGGCGGCCTCCAGGGCGAAGCCGACCATGCGCGAATGGGCGGTGATCGTCACGTCCTTGCCCTCGCGGCGGACCTTGGCCTTGCCGATCGGCAGGACGAAGTCGTCCATCTCCGGCACGTCGAACTCGTGCCCGTAGAGCATCTCGTTCTCGAGGAAGACCACCGGGTTCGGATCGCGGATCGCCGCCTTCAGCAGGCCCTTGGCGTCGGCCGCGTCGTACGGCGCGATCACCTTCAGCCCGGGCACCGAGCCGTACCAGGCGGAATAGTCCTGGCTGTGCTGGGCCCCCACCCGCGCCGCCGCCCCGTTGGGGCCGCGGAACACGATCGGGCAGCTGATCTGGCCGCCGGACATGTAGCGGGTCTTGGCGGCGGAATTGATGATCGCGTCAATCGCCTGCATGGCGAAGTTGAACGTCATGAACTCGATGATCGGCTTCAGCCCCGCGAAGGCCGCGCCGACGCCGAGACCGGCGAAGCCGTACTCGGTGATGGGGGTGTCCACCACGCGCTTGGGGCCGAACTCCTGCAGCAGCTCGCGCGACACCTTGTAGGCGCCCTGGTACTGCGCGACCTCCTCGCCCATCAGGAACACGTCGCCGTCGCGACGCATCTCCTCGGCCATGGCGTCGCGCAGGGCGTCGCGCACGGTCACGGCGACCATCTTGGTCCCCTCGGGGATGTCCGGGTCCCGCAACGGCGCCTTGGCGGGCACGGCGGCGGGGCCTTCGCCCTCGGGCTTCGCCTTGGCGGTCTCGGGCGGCTGCTTCTCCGGCTCGCCGGCCTTCTGCTCGGCGGCGTCGGGCTTGGCGACCGCGACGGGGGCCGCGGCGGCCTTGTCGTCCGCGGGCTTGTCAGCGGGGGCGCTGGCCTCGCCGTCGCCCTTCAGGCGCGCGATCGGGGTGTTGACCTTCACGCCTTCGGTCCCGGCGGGGACGAGGATGGCCTCGACCACGCCTTCGTCGACGGCCTCGACCTCCATGGTCGCCTTGTCGGTCTCGATCTCGGCGATCACGTCGCCCGAGGAGACGGTGTCGCCCTCCTTGATGTTCCACTTGGAGAGGGTGCCCTCCTCCATCGTGGGGGAGAGGGCGGGCATCAGTACGTCAGTCACCGCCTCACGCCTCCACGTAGACGTCGGTATACAGTTCGGCCGGGTCCGGCTCGGGCGCGGTGCGGGCGAATTCCGCCGCCTCCGACACGATCCGCTTCACCTCGGCGTCGATGGCCTTCAGCGCCGCCTCGTCGGCGAAGCCGCGGGCCTCCAGCTTGTCGCGCAGGTGGTCGATGGGGTCGCGGGTCTTGCGCACCTCGTCCACCTCCTCGCGCGTGCGGTACTTGGCCGGGTCGCTCATGGAGTGGCCGCGGTAGCGGTAGGTCTTCATCTCCAGGATATAGGGCCCCTTGCCGGAGCGCGCCCATTCGGCGGCGCGGCCGGCGGCGTCGCGCACCGCCTCGATATCCATGCCGTCGACCTGCTCGCCCTTGATGTTGAAGCTCTCGCCGCGGCGATAGAGCTCCGTCTGGGCGCTGGCGCGCTCGACGCTGGTGCCCATGGCGTACTGGTTGTTCTCGATGATGTAGACGACCGGCAGCTTCCACAGCTCGGCCATGTTGAAGGCCTCGTAGACCTGGCCCTGGTTCACCGCCCCGTCGCCCATGAAGGTGAAGGAGACGCGGCCGTCGTTACGGTACCAGTTGGCGAAGCCGAGCCCCGTGCCCAGCGGCACCCAGGCGCCGACGATGCCGTGGCCGCCGTAGAACTGCTTCTCCACCGAGAACATGTGCATCGAGCCGCCCTTGCCCCGGGCGGAGCCGGTGGCGCGGCCGGTCAGCTCGCTCATGACCTCCTTGGGGTCCATGCCCGCGGCGATCATGTGGCCGTGGTCGCGATAGCCGGTGATCACCTCGTCGTCCGGCCCCTTGATGGATTCCACGCCGACGGCGATGGCCTCCTGGCCGATGTAGAGGTGGCAGAAGCCGCCGATCAGGCCCATGCCGTACAGCTGGCCCGCACGCTCCTCGAAGCGGCGGATCAACAGCATCTCCCGGTACCAGCCCAGCATCTCGTCCTTTGTGGGGGCGGAGTTGGAGCGTTCGGGTTCGGAAGGTTTCTGGGCCGGCGGGCTCTTGGCGTCGGCTGTCTTGGGGGTCTGCCCGGACGCGCGGGGCGTCCGCGGGCTGGACGTCTTTGCAGGCGTCTTGGCTGCACGCGCCATTTGGTAACAATCTCTCCGAGGCGTGCGCTCTCTTAGAGCGCGACCGCCTACGGGAAAAGGGTCAATCCACCCGACGCGGCATTCGTATGATAAAATCACGGGGGTCGGCGAAACCGAGGATCTCCCGGGCGCGCTCCTCCAAGAGGTCGCGCGAGAGCGAGGATTCGTTCAGCAGCCGCACCCGCACGGCAAGATCCGCCTCCTCCGCCTGCAGTCGCTTCAGTTCACGGGTGCGCTGGGCGAGCTCGGCGTTGCGCTGCGGCCGGGTCAGCAGGCCGCGATCACCGGTCAGCGCCTGGTAGCCGAAGTAGAAGATCAGGAGCGCGAAGAGCGCGGTCGGGATGTAGGGGCGCAGCCGATGGTACACGCACGACTCCGGACCGGGACGTCCCCCTTGATGCGCGATCGTGATTAACGCGAGGCTAAAGGGCGCATAAGCCCTCCCCCTCGAAGGGGGAGGGTTGGGAGGGGGTGCGCGCACTGCGGATGATGAGCGTGGCGCTGGAGGCGGCGCCGCCTCTCAAGCTTTTCCACACACGCCCTGGGCTCACCCCCATCCCTGCCCTTCCCCCTTCGAGGGGGAAGGGTTCGACAATCACAACCCCCGGAACGGGCTGCGGCCGGCGTAGATGGCCTGGTCGCCCAGGGCCTCCTCGATGCGCAGCAGCTGGTTGTACTTGGCGAGCCGGTCGGAGCGGGCCAGGGAGCCGGTCTTGATCTGACCGCAGTTGGTGGCCACCGCCAGGTCGGCGATGGTGAAGTCCTCGGTCTCGCCGGAGCGGTGGGACATCACCGCCGTGTAGGCGGAGCGGTGCGCCATATCCACCGCGTCCAACGTCTCGGACAGGGTGCCGATCTGGTTCACCTTCACCAGGATGGAGTTGGCCAGCCCCTGCTCGATGCCCATGGCCAGGCGCTCGGGGTTGGTGACGAACAGGTCGTCGCCCACCAGCTGGATCTGGTCGCCCAGGCGCTCGGTGAGCTGGGCCCAGCCCTCGATGTCGTCCTCGCCGCAGCCGTCCTCGATGGAGATGATCGGGAAGGCGTCCACCAGCCCCGCCAGGTAGTCGACCATGCCGGCCTGATCCAGCGTCTTGCCCTCGCCCGCCAGGACGTAGCGGCCATCCTTGAAGAACTCGGTGGAGGCGGCGTCCAGCGCCAGCCAGAAGTCCTCGCCCGCCTGGTAGCCGGCCGCCTCGCCCGCCTGGACGATGAAGGCCAACGCCTCCTCGGCCGAGCCGAGGTTGGGGGCGAAGCCGCCCTCGTCGCCGACGTTGGTGTTGTGGCCGGCCTTCTTCAGCGCGCCCTTCAGGCTGTGGAAGATTTCCGCGCCCATGCGCAAGGCGTCGGCGAAGGTCTCCGCGCCGGCGGGGACGATCATGAACTCCTGGATGTCGATGGGGTTGTCCGCATGGGCGCCGCCGTTGATGATGTTCATCATCGGGGTGGGCAGCACCCGGGCGGAGACGCCGCCGACGTAGCGGTACAGGGGCAGGGTCGCGCTCTGGGCCGAGGCCTTGGCCGCGGCGAGGCTGACGCCCAGGATGGCGTTCGCGCCGAGCCGGCTCTTGTTGGGCGTGCCGTCCAGCTCGATCATGGCGGCGTCGAGCCGGCGCTGGTCCTCCGCGTCGAAGCCGGACAGGGCGTCGAAGATTTCGCCGTTGACCGCGTCGACGGCCTTCTGGACGCCCTTGCCGCCGTAGCGGCTGTCGTCGCCGTCGCGCTTCTCCACCGCCTCATGCGCGCCGGTGGAGGCGCCGGAGGGGACCGCGGCGCGGCCGAAGCTGCCGTCCTCCAGCGTGACGTCGACCTCGACCGTGGGGTTGCCGCGGCTGTCCAGGATCTCCCGGGCGGTGATGTCGACGATGTCGGCCATGTCGGCGTCTTCCTTCAGGCTGCAGGGGCCGCCGCACAGCGAAACGGCGCGCGAGCCTTAGCCCACGCGCCGCCTGGCCTCAATGACGCTGCGCCGCCGTTTCGGCGGCGTCAGACTCAGCAGTGGGTGCGGGATTTGGCGATCGCGTGGCCCGCCACCGCGCCGACGCCGGCGCCCACCAGGCCGCCGACCAGGCTGTGCCCGATCACGCCGCCCAGCACGCCGCCGGACACCGCGCCCAGGGCGGTGCCCTGGTTGCCGGCGCGGCGCTTCTCGGCGTAGCAGTTGTGGTAGTAGTGGTGATAGGACCGCTGGCCGTCATAGCCCTGCCGCTGGCCGTAGTAGTCCTGCGCCGAAGCCGGAGCCGCGGCGACCGTGACCGTCGCCAGGGCAGCCAGGGCGCTCGCCGCCTTCATCAGATTGCGCATAGTGGTCTCCCGATCCGATGCGCTACGGAATGAAAAGCTAAGGCTAAGGTTCCGCAGCTCGCCTGCCAGGATGACGCAGGCGGGATGAACCGGACCTGATCGGCGCGATCGGTCGGCGTTCAAGCATCATACCTTGGAATGGTACCGCCTCCCCGGATCGAACGGGGGACCTCCAGAGCCACAATCTGGAACGACCCGAATGGTTCCGGGCACTTAGCACCGGCCACCTGTAAACGCGGCCGCCGCCGGCCGCCCCTGGGGCGCCTAGGGGCTGGACGCCAGACCAGAACGGATGCAGAACACCGGGCATGGGATGGAAGGGTCCTGACCGTAACCCGTCGCTTCGCCCGCATCCGAGCCGGGCGTACACCGTCGGCGAGATGATCGCCTTGAAATGGTCCGTCCAGGCCCGGTGCCAGACGTGCTGGCGGATCTATCCCGTGAACCTGGAGGCCATCGTCAGGACCAAGGGCGCGCGCGCCGTGCTGTGGGACCAGGAGAGCGACTGCCCCCAGGCGCGCTGCGACGGCCGCGTCCTGTTCCAGGCGGCGACGACCGATGGCAGCAGGTGGTGGGACCTGGTGTGGGATCGGCGCGGCGCCTGGCAGGCGCCCAGCGGGGCGGTGCACGACTAGGCGCCCAGCGGGCGCAGCCGCTTCGGCCTTGCACCGAGCGCCGGTGGAACACCCGCTTTAACGGCTTCGCTAAGCCGTTAATTCGTCGCGTTCACTACGGTTTCGCTTGACCGTAGCGTTTGCTACGGGTAGAACATTTCCATGAACGGCAAGGAATTCATCCGGCGCGCGCAGCAGTGGGGCAAGGCCTACGGCGTGGACGTCAACGTCGACCGCTCGCGCGGCAAGGGCGGCCACCAGCTGCTCCGCGCGGGCGAGCGCTGGACCGTCGTTCCGACCGGCGAGCTGAAGCCGGGCACCTTCCACGCCATGCTGAAACAGCTTGGCATCTCCAAGGAGGAGTTCTGATGTTGACCTGGGCCTTTCCGGCCAGCTTCCGCGAGGAAGCGCCGGGCGACTGGGTGGTGGGCTTCGCCGACGTTCCAGAGGCGATCACCGGTGCCGCCACCCTGGAGGAGGCGCGCCTGCAAGCCGCCGATGCATTGGACGAGGCGATCCTGGGCTATCTGGCCCATGGCCGCTCCCTGCCGCGCCCCAGGGCGGCGGCGGACGGCGAGGAGCTGATCCCGCTGGATCCGGTGACGGCGGCCCGGGCGGCCCTGGCGCTGGCCATGGCCGAGCAGGGCGTCAGCAACGCGGCGCTGGGGCGGCGCCTCGGGCGTACCGAAGGCGCCGTGCGCCGGCTGGTCAGCGGGCAGGCCAGCGTCAAGCTGGACACGGTCCTGCAGGCGCTGCGTGAGCTCGGCGGCCACGCCGCGCTCGCCGTGACGAACGGCTGAGCCCTGAAACGAAAAAGGCCCCGGCCAGCCGAAGCTGACCGGGGCCGAGGTGGGGAGGAAACGCGCCCTCAGGCGCAAGGCTGGATGATAAGCTCGCGCGCCGCCGTCGCCCCAGTGGCCGCCAGGCCATAGGACAGCCCGACCGGCTGGATTGCACACCCAGCGAACAGATCGCGGATCTGCGGCACGTCGTTTATGCTCAGGATCCAGTGGCTCTTGGCCGCCAGGAGCACGTCGCGCAGGCGCACGAAGTCGGCCCGGCTGAACAGCTCGGCGCCGTAGTAGTCCTCCGTCCCCCAGTAGGGCGGGTCGACGTAGAACAGGACGCCCTCGCCGTCGTAGCGACGGATGAAGCGGTCGAACGGCAGGCGCTCGATGACCACGCCGGCGAGCCGGGTGTGCAGCTCCTCCAGCATGGGCGCCAGCTTGGTCACGTCGAAGCTGGCGGGCGCCCGATCCATGCCGAAGTTGCGGCCGGTCACCTTGCCGCCGAACGCCGTGCGCTGGAGGTAGAGGAAGCGGGCCGCCCGCTGAAGGTCGGTGAGCGTCTCCGGATCCACCGCGCTCAGCCGCTCGAACTCGGCCCGGGTGGTGATCTGGAACCGCAGCATGTCCAGGAAGGCGACGTAGTGGACCTGGAGCACGCGGAAGAAGTTGGAGACGTCCCGGGAGAGGTCGTTGATCAGCTCCGCGCGCGGCCGCCGGCCACGGCGCAGGAACACCCCACCCATGCCCACGAAGGGCTCGGCGTAGGTGTGGTGGGGGACCTGGTCGATGATCTCCACCAGGCGTTTGGCGAGGTTACGCTTCCCGCCGACGTACGCGGCGACGGGACGCGCCGGGGCGACCGGCGCGAGGGTCATGGACTCCATTTGAGAATCAACTCGGGATTGCCGGGCTGGTGATGGCCAGCCGGCGGGACGGATGGTGGCCGCGGCCACCAGATGTGCGGAGCTCTCCTCCGCGGCTCGAGGCGCTGCAATCGCCTCGGCCCCCGCCCATCAGGGCGTGGGTTCAGTGTACCTCGAATCGGGATGATTCGCTCAGCGCTCGGCCTGGATGGCCGGGCGCTCCCGGGTGCGGCCCATCGAGAAGGCGGTCAGCACCGAGCCGCGCACCAGGCGCGTGGTGGCCGAGAGCGGCCCGACGGCGGCGATCAGGGCGCCGGTGCGCAGGTCGTGCGCCGTGGCGTCCAGCTCCACCACCCCGGTCCGCTCGTGCGCGCTCCAGAGGCTCAGCGAGGGCGTGGTGGTGGTGGTGTCGGTGTGGCCCGGGACAGCCGGGATGCTGATCGACGGGATGCCGATCACCTTGTCCTCGTCGTCGATCCCGGCGGCCGAGATCACCAGGTCGACCCGCGCGTCCGCGCCCTCGGGCGAGTCGACCAGGACCAGACGGGTGGAGAGGTGCTGCAGGACCTCGGCGGCCGCGGCCTTGCCGGCCGGCGTGTCGTCGCCGGCGAGCACCCGCACCCACACCCGCGCGCCCGGCCGGATGCAGTGCTCCGCCGCCGCCGTGCGGCACACCAGGTTGATCTGCGCCGCGGCCCGCCGGGCGGCGTGGCTACGCAGCAGCTCCTCGGTGGCGGTGGGGCTCTGGGCATTCTGGGGCGAGGTCACGCAGGCCGTCAGGATGACGGCGGCGATGCACAACAGCGCTTGAGTCGCACGAACCCGCCTTCGGTGAGCCACAACGCTCATCGCCACCACCTCCACCACGGTCGCGGCGTCAGCGCCTTGGCCAGCGCCGCCGCGGCGGTATTCTGGGCGCGGATGATCTCCACGGCCGCGGCGCGGTAGCCGTCGCAGACCTTCAGGTCGGCGGAGGCGGCGATCGCGAAGTCGGCCAGGTCGCCGATCGTCCGCACCCCCGTCCGGTCAGGATGGCGGCACGGCTGCTGTAGCGGCGCCGGGATCTGCACCTGCAGCGCCGGCGGCGGGGGTGGCGGGGGCGGCGGCGTCAGGTGCCCACACCCGGTCCACGCCGGCGTCGAAGCGATCGAGCAGATCAGGAGGAACAGGCGCATCTGCGCCCTGGGCGGTCTGGACGGCATGCTGGGCCTCTTGGCTGACGGCGAGGGTCTGGAGGGCGACGCGGGCGGCGCGGTCGCCGGCGGTGGCGGCGGAGCGGTCGAGCTGGTCCTGGCGCACGGCGACCACGGCCTGCTGGCGGGCCGCCTGCACCGCGGGGGCCGGCGGCGGCGGCGCCCCGCAGTGGCTCAGGGTGACGAGCATGGCGGCCAGGCCGCCCAGGCCGGTGACGAGGCGCAGGACCTGCATCGGGAACCTCAGAGGTTGCGGGTGATGACGGGGGAGATCGCGGGCGACGCCGGCGGCGCCGCATGCGGCTGCAGGCCGTGGGCGGCCATCCAGGCGCCGTCGCGGAAGAACTCGTGGCCGCCGATCCGGCAGACGAAGTTCAAGGGCCGGGCCCAGGGCGGCGCGGCGCAGACGGCGGGGTTGTAGTAGAGCACCGTGTCGTCGGTCAGGTGGTCGTACAGGGCGCCGCGATAGGTCCCCGCCATCACCGCGCCGACGATGCGCGCGCAGCGGGCCCACTGCGCCGCGTCGGCCTTGGCCTGGCCGAGCAGCTGCTCGATGCGCGCCAGCTCCTCGGGAACGGTGAAGGCGACCCGGTGGTAGCCCCCCTGCCCCATCGCATACTCCGTCCAGCTGAACTGGGCGTGCCGCGCGATGGCGTTGATCTCGGTGTGGTCGCACTGGTAGCCCAGGACCGCCCGGTCGTGGACGACGCGGGCGATCGCCGCCACCCCGTCGTCCACCTGATTGCGAGCCTCCTGATAGGCGCACAGGATCATCAGGTCAGCGGCGCTGGCCATGGGCGGTCTCCGGATGTGAGGGGTGGCGCCGACGGCGGCCGGCGGCGGCAGAGCGCTAGGCGGGCTCGCCGAGCAGCACGGGCTCGGTGGTCCGCTCGGCCGGGGGCGGCATCGGAATGCCGTGGGCCAGCAGCACGCGCGCCTGGCTGTCGTTGACCTGCTGCAGGTGGCGCACCTCGCCCTCGAGGTGGGTCCTGGCCTTCTCGAGCTCGGCGACACGCCCTTCGGCCACCGCGGCCCGGCCGGCCAGCTCATGCCGCTCTTGCGTGCGAGCCTTACGCTCGGCCACCAGCTCGCCCTCCAGGGCGGAGATCCTGCCGCGGTTGTCGGTGTCGGCTGCCCGAAGCGCACGAGCCTCCGCGCGCAGCTCCGCCGCCTCCGCCCGAACGGTGGCCACGTCCTCGCGCAGCGAGTGGACCGCGTCCTCGGCGACGCTCTGCGCCAGCTTGATCAGCGCCTGCTCCGAGGAGGCGTGGTCCCGGCGGTGGGTCAGCCACCAGCCGACCACGCCGCCGCCGCCGCCGGTCGACAGGAAGGTGAGCGCCTCCTGCCAGGGGATTTCAGCGGGGAGGTGCAGCGCCACGCCTAGCCTCCCGCACCACATCGACAACAGCCGTCGCCGCCGCCAGGGCCGCGATCACCGCCAGCGCGATCCACAGCGCGAGGGCGAGGGTCTGGAGGTGCAGCGCCCCAGCGCCCCGGCGGAGCGCGCCGACGAAGAAGATGGTCGCGACCTCGCGCATCCTGCGCACCCAGCTCCCGAGCACCAGGTGCGGGGGCAGCACCCCGTAGATCAAGGCGAACACGAACAGCGCGACGAACGCGACCATGTCCGAGAGGTCGGACAGGGAGGAGAGCGGGATCACGCCCCGCCCTCCCCCGTGCCGCCTTTCGCCGCGCCGAAGTAGTAGTCGTAGACCGTCCCGAACTTGGCGATGAGCACGCCCACAATGATCTCGAGGATGTGGGCCACGCCGGCAGGGATGGGCAGCAGGATGATCGCCGCCTCGCTCAGCCCGATGTAGATCGCGATGACCGCGACCAGGAAGGCGCGCGGGTTCAGCGCCAGCGCGCGGGGGCGCGCCAGCTGGGTATCCGGCATGATGGCCTCCTTGGGCTGTGGTCCAGTAGGGGGTACGCGCCCGGGTCAGGGCGCCGGCGGCGAAGCGATCACCTGTGCGGTGCTGTCCGTCTTGGGCACGCCCCAGGTAAAGGCCGCCCACGTCACGCCGCCGCCCCAGTACCCCCCCACGGCGGCGCCCTTGCCGTCGCCGGAGACCAGCCGCATCGGCTTGCTCAGGCGGATGAGGTACGTCCCGCCCGCCGCGCTGCCCGGCAGGGTGAGGTTGAGGGCGTAGGAGCCGCCGGAGAGCGCCGAGACGGCGACGGTGGGCTGCAGGATGGTGGTCACCGTCAGCGGGTCCGAGCTGACCGTCAGGGGCGGCGCAGGCGGCGCCGGGGGAGCGGCGGCCACGGGCGGCGCGCTGAGATCAGTCGCCGTGATGACCTGGCCGTCCTTCGGCCCCCATACCAGCTGTTCCACGTCGCCGCTCTGGAGCTGGGCGAGGATTTGATACTCGCCAGCCGGCGCGGTCGGCTTGTAGGCCGACCCGGTGTAGAGCGTGGCCCCGGCCAGCAGGTGCACGAGGTCCGCCCGGCCGTAGACCTTCAGCAGCTCCAGCGCCTCGCCGGGCCGCTCGGCAGCGGACATTTCGCTGCTGTAGTCGCTCGCGTTGACGTCCCAGACGCCGATGCCGGTGACGCCGCCCGCAGTGAAGGCCGCCAGGGCCTGCGCCATGCCGTAAGCGTCGTCGCAGTCGGCCCACGTCGTGCCGGGGCAGGCGCCATGGCTGTCCGGCCGCGCGCCGATCCCGAACTCTGGAACCCAAGCGCCCCCGGGAAGGCCGGTGTACCAGCCCCGGCCCACAGCCAGGGGGTAGCCGGAGACGAAGCCCCACGGGCCGGTGTTGAGGGCGTTGAACAGGGCCGGTTCGGCGGTCACGCCACCGCTGTTCCAGGTGTTGGCGTAGTCGTCGAAGCCGACCGCATCCACACCCGCGGCGCCCGCCGGCATGTAGATAGCGGGGTTACCGAGGCCGGCCGCGGGGTTGAACATGACAGTGCAGCCCGGGCAGGCGGCCTTGATCACGGCCGAGGCATGGGTGAACGCCGCCTGGAAGGTCGCGCCATCCTTCTGGCCCCAGGGATACCAGCCGCCGTTCATCTCCCACCCGAGGCGGACCTTGGCGTTCGGGAAGCCGTGGCTGACCAGCGACTGGCCGATGTGGGTGTAGGTGGCGTCGGCCGCGCCGGCCGCGACCTGGTCAATCGGTGTGTCCCTGAACGCCAGGCCCACGGCGTACATGATGTCGGCGACCTTGGCGCCCTGCCAGTAGCCCAGGTCCCAGTCGGCGTTGCTCGCCGCGCCCGCCGCCGTCTGGCTGAAATCGTTGAAGTCGAGCACCCCGTCCACCTTGCGCCCGAGCATGTTCTCGAACTGGATGAGGTTGGTCGGGCCGTTCGGCGGAGCCCAGCGGTAGACGTAGAGCTTGGGGAGCGCAGGGGCGGCAGCAGCCGGCAGGCTCAGGCCGCAGAGCAGCGACAGCGCGCCAAGCAGCGCGCCGATCAGGCGGGTCATGGGTGGGCTCCAGTCACGGGAGAATGGTGGGGGTCACGACGCGCGCGGCGCCTGGACGGGCGGCATGGGATTTGCTGGTAGCTCTGCGACCGTCAGTTCCTCGGCACGCGCCCATCAGCCCAAGCGCGGAGCGTGCAGCGCTTGCGGGTCATGGTTCCGAAACGAGGACACCGGAACAGCATGTTGGGGCCGACCGATGCAGTGGCATAAACGGAAGGAGCGTCCGGCCCCGGTCATCGCCACCTGCCCAACCTGTCGGCAGGAGACGCGCACCCACACCCTGTGGACGCCTCGCCAGCTTCGCAGGCTGGCCTCGCCGCTGGCGATCTACTGCGCGACCTGCCGCGAGGGGCGGGTATGCGTGGGGGCCGACCTGCGGCTGGATCACCATGAGGACACCTCCCTTCCCAGTTGAAGTGGGTTGCGGGAGGGGCGGGGGTGTGGTGGGGTTGAGCCAAATTTGAGGGCTCAGAATTGACGACGGCCGAGCGCACAGAAGGCCCGCTTGAGCAGGCAGGTCCATGGCCGACTGACATCGAATGGGCGATCTGCGCACCCGACCCATTCCCCCACGACGATGAACGCTTCCGCGCCGCCTTGGCGGAATGGGAGGCGAGCAAGCCGAAGCCGCCCACCTCCCTGAACCCGCTGTCCTGGCTACGTTGGCTCTATGCTCACCAGGCCCACTGGACTGACAAGCCGGAAACGCTGGAAGAATGGTGCCTACGTAATACGTGGTAGCTAGTGGAAGAATTGCGGACGGAAGGTGGCCGGCAATGTCTGATTTACGGCCGATTTTATTGCAGAAACTTCATTCGCGGCGATCAGCCCGTTACCTGTGGCAAGCGGGTGAAGGTAGTCGCTATAAACGTAATACAAGTTTGAGTACAACATAGCTGCGAACGCGACCCCATCATCCTCCACGGTGACCTTGTTGTCTGACGGAAAGGCGCTGCGGTAGGCGCTGATCCCGGCGCTCAAGGCAGAAAGGTAGCTGGCCGGGCGGATCGGGTACGTCGTCGTGTTCGCATAGGCGACCGGATACTCTAGTGGCCACTCTACCGGTAGCACGATTGCCGCACCGGGTGCTGCGGCGCGCGTAGCGACGAGCCATTGGTATTCACTGGCCTGCAGGTTCAGGAGCGGCTGTTGATTGCCCAGATCGTTGGTGCCGTACACCGTCTCGATGATCGCCGGTTCCTGGCCGGTCAGTCCCCAGCCGCTCAGGTGCCCGGCGCTGTCCAACATGCTGATGCCCTGATCGACCAGGCCGAAGCGGCTGTTGGCGGCGCTGTATGTGCCGTCCTTGCCGTTGGTCGATCCGGTCACGTAATACAGCGCAGGCACATCGGCGGCGCCAGGATTTCCCTTGTTCAGCCATCCGGACCCGCTAGAGCACTCCATGCCAACGTCATATCCCTGACCTGACAAGGCGAGCATGACTGGGAATGCGTGTGAAGTTATGAAGTCCGACGAGCCGCCGTTGCTTTTCCATCCGCACTCAATGCTGTCGCCGGTGAAGAGGGCGGGTTTTCCATAAGTCACGTTTCCCGGAGTTGAGGCGTTATCAAGCTGTAAGCCCGTGATCTGAGTTTGATTTGCCCCACCATTCCAGACGGCAGCCGTCTCATTCGCGGCGACGAACAGCCATAGCGTGTTCACGCTATTTGCAGTCGGAGCGAGCGCGATAGTTCCGCCGCTGGGCGTGACCAGATCACTCAGCACGCCGTTAAGGAAATAGCTATACTGCGTCGTCCCGCTCTGCGGGATTAAGACATACGCTGTCGGTGACGCCGCAGCAGTCCATTGGCAGTACATCCAAGCGCCGACGTTCCACGTCTTACGATAGAGCGACCCACCTCGCCGCGCAACCATCCCAGATGAGATAGCATCTCCATACTGGTTGAATGGCGAGAACTTGCACATCGGGTTGTTCACGGCGTAGGCCACACCCGGGAGTGTGCTGGAATCTGCGCCGCTACTATCCAGATGGTAGAGAGCGATCATGCCCTCAGAGCCGCTGTAGGGCGTGGTCTGCGGGGTGAAGTTACCGCTGTACTTGGCGGTCAGCCAAATCACCGCCTCGTCCACTTCTCCGCCCCAGCGGTTCGAAGTTGACGTTCCGTATGCAGCAACCGCGAGCTTGTCTGAATAGCTAATGTTGGTGACGGCGCTACCAGTCGTCACCGAAACACCGTCAACGTAGAGGGTCGTCGCTGAAGTACCCGCAACCACAGCGACATGGTGCCATGTCCCGTCACAGAGAGGAGTGGTCGAGTCTAGCGAGACAGGCCCCGTGCTTGAGCCGACGATTGTCTGCGCATTGCTCGACGCATCACAGCCGATCCATGCGGTATTCTGTGAGCCCATCGCGACGACGATTGCCGAGGTCGCCGCTCGCTTTACCCACGCCTCCATCGTAAAGGGGACGCTGGTGATAATATTGGACGCCGCTGTGCCGTATCCACCGGCCAGGGCCGCTGAGCCGATCTTCTGGCCTGACGTGTCGTACGTCGCGCCGCTCATGGTCAGCGTATTGCTGTAGGCAGCTGCAGGTCCGTTTCCCAGCGCCGCCAGCACCAGCGCTCCGAGTAGCGCTGCGAGTGTACGGATGTGCTTCATGCGGCGCGCCTCAGTACGCACGGGCGCGCGGCGCGCCAGTCGCGGCGACAATGCAGATCACCTCGCCCACCAGGTTCTCGTCCACCGTCGTCGGTCCGGTCGCAGAGACTGTCACGGCCGGAGCGCTCACCCCACAGGTCGCGGCCGGCTCGACGGAATAGGTGATCGAGTCGGCGCTGGTCGGCAGGTAGACCCGCGTGCCGATCACCCCGACCGCCAGCGCGAACCCATTGGTCACCGCCGTAGTGGAGACGGCTGCCATAGCCCCGCTGCCCGGGTGGGCGGTGTTGCCGGCGATCGCTGCTGCATCGGTATGCGCCTGGGCGGCGTTGGAGGGCGCAAAGGGCAGGCCCGACAGCAGATCGGTGTGCAGCTGCCCTAGGGCGGTGAGCGCGGTGGCTTGGCCGGCCGCGGTCGCGCCGTTGGTGGTGTGGATCCATAGGCCAAAGTCGGTTGCGTCAACCACCTCCGGCTGGATCCCGCCGGTCGAGCTGTTCTCGCCGAACCCGATGTGCCCAAGGTAGAACGGCGCGGGGCTCGCGCCCGAGCCAGGCAGCGGAATGGTGATTTCGCTTTGCGTGGTCCCGCCGCTATCCTTCAGGGTCAGCGTCCCGGTGGTGACCGCCGGCGGGGTTGCCCAGGCGGCAGCGGGCAGCATCAGGGCAGCGGCCAGCACCGCGCCCCGCAGGGTCATCTTCATCGTGGGCTCCTTCAGAGGGCGGTCTGGACGGGGTTTCCGGCCTGGGTCATGTCGGCGGCGCCGGCGGCCGGTGCGGCGGCGGCCTGCACGACCACTCCCGCCGTGGAGATCCGGGTACCCCCGGCGATGTTCAGGCCCAGCGTAGTTCGGCTGAGCTTTCTCCCCACGTCGCCGGCGACGGGGGTGTACTGCGCGCCCTGGCCGCGGGCGCCGGCGATCGGCGAGCCGCCGATGTACCACTGGTACTGCCGGGCCGGGGCGCCGCTGTAATTGCCGTCGGTGCAGGAGGTCGCCGCCCCTACCATGGGCGTGCCGACGATCGCCGGCGGCGTCGCCCAGGCCGGCGGCGAGATGTTCGAGCTGACGCCGATCAGGACCAGGTCGTAGGCGGCGGCCGCGGCGCACGAGATCTGCAGGCCGTCGCTCCCGTCGACCACCGGCCATCCGTTGGCGTCCGAACAGGACATCAACAGCGAGCAGCCCGGCTTCACGGCGATGGTGTTCGACGCATCGCCAAAGAACCCCGGCCAGGTGCCGCCGCCCACGACCAGGTCGGCGGTGTTGGCGGGGTCGGCCTCGATCAGGATCACCTTCAGGGCCGAGAAGTCGAGCACCGCACCGTAGAGGTCGATCAGGCCATTGGCGAGCGGATAGGTGGCCGTGGCGCCCGCCTGCAGCGTGTCCGCCACGGTGAACAGCCCGTCGGCCTGGCCGGCGGCCGTGCCATCGCTGAGCGCGATCGCGCCGGTCTCCGAGAGGCTGCCGGCGCCCGTCACGCGCCCACGCACCCCCGAGTAGGAGGCGATGACGCTCCAGGAAATCTTGCAGGAAAGGGCCATGGGCGGCGTCGCTTACGCGCCGGTCGGCGTGCCGGCGGCCGGCGCCGACGCTGGCGTGGCTGCGGCGGCGACCGCGGCGAGCTGCGCACGCTGGTAGCTCAGGATGGAGGGGCTCTGGGCGATGATGTTGACCAGGTTATTCAGCTGCTGGCCCGCCGTTCCGGTCGTGCCGAGGGCGCCGGCCACGACCTTCAGGTCGGTCAGGGCCAGCTGCACCTCGGCGCGAGCGAGGATGGCGGTGGCGGCGTCGATCTGGGCGACGCCATCCTGCGCCAGTTGGGCCTGCAGCGACGCGCGCTGATCGGCTGTGAGGGCCATCTTAAATCTCCTGGGATGCTTGCGTGTTGAAGCGATCGGCGGCCTGGGTGACACTGGCGCGCGAAAACGGAGGCTGAGCCTTGCGGCTGCTGAACTTCACCCACTCTGATGGCCGGGCGCTCGGGGTTCAGCCGGCCGCGATCATCACCATCGAGACGGCGCAGGCGAAGACCCGCGAGGACTTCCCCGGCTCGGAGTCGTTCATCCGCTACCTGATGGGCGGGCGGCCGGCGACGGCGCGCCTGCGCAACACCCCGAGCCGGGTGCTCGAGCGGCTGCGCAAGATCGACCCGCGCCCCTGGCTCTCGGCCCAACTCGCCGAGGGAGGCGACTTCCATATCCGGCCCGACGCCATCGACGGGATCGACGGGCTTGAACAGACGTCACAGACGACGGCCCGCTCGGTCCTGCACTTCAACTTCGGCGGCGCCGTGGCCACGCCGTACGGCCTGGTCGAGGAGGCCGGCGAGCTGCTGGAGCAGCTGGCCGAGCTGGAGCGCAGCGCGCCCGGCGCCCCACCTGCCGCGAACCTCGACGAGGACTTCGCCGCCTGAGGAACCGGGGGTCAGTGCTGCTCGACGCAGATGATCCCCAGGAACTGCGAGATCGCGTAGGTCTGCTCAGGGTTTCGGCTGGTCAGGATCGCCTGGTACTGGCGGTTCTGGGCGATGTTCTGCGGGTCGGTGTAGGTGAGGGAGCCGCCCGCGCTATCGCCGTAGGTGATGAAGCCGGGCTCCCCGTTGATGGGCGGGTCGCCGCTCGCCGTCCAGCTGCCCTGGCCCGCCAAGGTGGCCACCGCCTGCATCGCGCCACCGTTGATGCTGCGATAGAGCGTGACGCTGAAGCCGCCCGGGTCGCTCCCGCTGGCCGTGAACCCGCCAGACCCATCGTTGTTGGGCTGGGTGTTCGGGATCTGGCTCTTGGCCTGCTGATAGCCCGCGGCCGTCGGGTAGCTCCCGGTGTAGGGCGACCCGTAGCTGTAGGTCAGGGTCACGGTGATCGTGCCCCCGTTCGAGCCGAAGACGGCGGTCGCGCAGTTGGCGCCCGGGCTCGTGTCGGAGGTGGCGGCCTTGGTGGTCAGCGTGCCGGCGGACAGGCCGCCGCCGAAGTAGCTGAACCCGTCGGTGTAGCGCGTGTAGTCCAGCGCGTTGGCCTCGGTCATCGCGCTGAACGCCATCGCCGGCCCGTACCAGCTCATGAACTGGTTGTTGCTGCCGAAGGGACCGCCCTTCACCTCCATGTAGCTGCCGATGTGGGTGACCATGACGTTGGCCACCTCGTCGAAGTACATGTTCGGGCCGAAGTAGATGAAGTTGGCGTAGAGTTGGACGTTGGAGCTGTGCCCATCGGCCTGGACCTGCAGCAGCGCGGCGCCGCCCTGGCTGGTCTGGGTGGTGACGTTCCAGTAGGCCAGCGTGCGCCCCTGCAGCGCGGAGATCGCCCCCTGCTGGGTGCTCACCGTGGAGCTTAGGCCGCCGAGGGAGGAGGACAGCTGGCTGACGTTGTAGCCGATCGCGGAGTCGGCGGAGGCCCGGACCCCTTGCTCCGTGACCAACGCAGCGGAGATCTGGTCATCTGAAAACGGTGAACAGGTCGATTGGTATTCGACCTTGATCTTGCTGAAACAGACATTATCCCCATTGACTACAAGGTTGCCGCTATAGGCGAGAAGGTCTAGTCTCAGGATCAAGCTTGCCGTGCCGGCGGGGATAGTCCAGCCTTCGGTTTTATAGCGCGTCCAATATCCAATGACGTTGGTCTGCGCGGTGGTCGCGCCGAGTGTGTTGCCGTTCGCATCGTTGGCGATGACGACAATCCGCGCATAGGTGGTGCTCGCGGCGGTGAAGCCGCTGTAGATCACGCCCTGCACGCTCAGGGGGCCATTTGGCGCCCACCCGTAGAGCGGCTGAATGGCCAGGGGGATGTACGCGACGCCGAGCGTGCCCGCCGGGCCCGGGTTGTAGGTCAGGTAGGAAGCGGCGGGGCCGCCGGTTCCGAAGCTCGGAAGGCCTTGCGGGAAGGTCCAGTCAGCCGCGCCCAGCGCGAAGCTCGGGTTGTACACGGCATTGGAGCCGGCGTTGAAGTTGGCGATCAGGTCGGCCGAGTGTTGGGCGGCGGCGGCTGATCCCTGGGCCGCCACCGCCCACCCTTGCGAGGCGCCGGCGGAGCTACTCGATGCACTCGAGAAGCCCTGCGCGGAGAGCATGTCGGCGTGGGCGGCGCTGGCGCTTTGGCCGGCCGCATCAGCCTGAGACTGGGCCGTCAAAGCCGAACCGGCCGCGGCGCTGGCCGAGTTGCCAGCCGCCGCTTTCGAGCTTGCGCTGTCGACCGCCGCTTGCTGGGCCGAGGCGCTGAAGCCGCCGGCGCTCGTTTGGGCCGCCTGGGCGCCGCTCTGCGACGAGGCGGCGGCCGATGCCGAGCCGGCGGCGGCGACGCTTTGTGTGACGTCCTCGAAGGCGAGCGAGACCAGCTCGATCACGGCGTCCGAAAACACGCCGGTGGAAGCGACGCCGTTGGTGCCGTCGTAGTTGATCGCCACGCGCCCCTTGCATTGGCTGTGCAGGGTCGCGCCGCTGTAGCTGAAGGTGATGGTAGAGGTTAGCAGCGTACCGGCCGGACTGGTGGAGATGTCGGGGCTGTCGGCGTAGACGCCGTCGATGCCCCCGCCGTCCGATCGCAGTCCCACGTAGGCGGCCTGGAACGACCCTGGTCGACCGTTGGTGGCGGGACTGACGATGCGCCCCACCGCGGTCGCCCGATATGAGCGACCCGCCACGGGGGTCAGCGCGCCATAGTTGGCGACCGTGATCTCCTGGCTCTTCGCCGATCGGATAACCGGCGTACCGTCGGCCGCGGTCATGAAGTGCGGATCGCTGGCGGCAAAGGCCGCCCCGGGGAATCCCACGGCGCCGCTGAAGAAGCCGGGCGAAGCCATGCTGGACGGCAGCGTGGCCGCGCCCGTCACGTTGACCGCCAGGAGGCTCTGCTGGGCCGCCGTGGCGCTTCCCGCCGCCGAACCGGCCGCCTGGCTGGCCTGCTGCGCCGAGTTGGCCGCCCCGTTCGCCGCCTCGGTCGCCAGCCCGCTCTGCGTCGACGTCGAATTCGCGTAGCCCTGCGCCTGCCCCGCCCAGCTCTGCGCCTGGCCTTGGGCGAGCTGCGCGGCGCCCTCCGCCGCCTGCGCCGCCGCCGCGCTTGCCGCGGCCGAGGCGGTGTCGCCGTAGGTCGTGATCAGGTTCTGGATGTCCAGCGCGTTCGTCTGGACGAGCTGGACCATGTCGACCGACTTCATCGACCCGACGGCGGCCGTGTTGGCCGCCGTCGATCCGCCGACCGTCTCCACGCCGAGATCCAGCCAGTCCTGGTCGGCCACGGGGTAGGCGCCGGAGACCGTGGTGTAGGCGATCTGGACGTCGTAGCTGCCGGGGTTCAGGTCGAGCTGGTAGGCGCCCTGCAAGGCCGACTGCTGGGTGTAGCTCCAGGCCCCCGAGCCGGTGGGCGTCCATACGCCCCCCACCTGCGCGACCGGGCGCCAGCGGATGTCGACGAACTTGGCGTAGATGTTGTCGGCGGCGGAGCCGGTGATGCCGATGATCGAGCGGCTCTCGCCGGTGATCGGGTCCGATGCCTGCAGCAGACCCGTCGCCCAGTTGTCCGGAAGCGGCGCTTCCAGGATGGTCGGGTCATAGCCGCTGATCGCCGGTGTCGGCGGCGCGATCCCGGTCAGGCCCATGCTGTAGGGGTGCTTGGCGTCCGTCTCGGTACGGACCGTCAACGTCACCCCGCCGGTGGCCCAGTCGTTCGACCGCTTGGTCACCATCACCTTGGTGGCGGCCAGCCCCGCCTCAGGGATGTCGACGGTAAAACAGTCGCCGACCTCGTAGCCGCGCAGCTTCGGCTTGCCCGGCAGGGTGATGCCGCTGATCTCCCGGCCGTTGGTGATGACGTAGGCCGCCAGCTGGCAGACCTGGTTGACCGCCGGGACGTAGGGCCAGTCGATGCCCTTGGAACGCACCGCGCCGTCCTCGGCCACGTAGGCGGCCGCCTTCACCGGCGCGTCCACGGGCACGACCTGCCAGCGGTGCGGCTCGGACGAGTAGCGCGGGTAGATGGTGTTCAGCCGGCCGGTGAAACTGGAGCCGGTGGGCAGCTGCACCGGGCCGGACAGGTCGTCGGCGGTCACCGTACCGAGCGAGGTCAGCGGCGTGTCGATGATGCAGCTGATGATCCCGTTCTTGAGCACCGGGGTGGCCGAGCCGGCGCCCAGCATCGCCGTCAGCACCGACCACTTGCCGTCGCCCGTGGTCCACTGCCCACAGATCTTCCAGCCGTTGGCGTCCGCGATGTTGGCCGCGCGCACGAAGGCGGCGACATCGACACCTCGAACGCCGGCGCCCATGCCAGCGTACAGCCGCCCGGAGCCCGTCTGCCCGTCCGGCAGGAAGTAGCCCAGCGCGAAGTTCAGGCCATGGATGATCGGGTTCTCGGACCACTCGCGGGTCGCCCAGGCCGCGGTGATGTCGGCCGCGGCGGCGTTCTTGCCCTGCCAGCGGTGCGCGCCCGCGCCGCCCGGATAGGTGCTGTCCTTGCGCGGGTCGTAGAGCTTCTGGCCCTGGATCGTCCACTGGTACTGCGGGACGCCGCCGGCGTAGACGCCCTGGTCGTAGACGATCGTCAGGCCCGCGGCGCAGAAGCTCGAGAAACCGTGGGTGTTGGTCCACTCCGTCAGCGTCCCGCCGTCCAGCGCCAGCTTGTCGGGCGGGGCGAAGTAGCCGGCGTTCAGGTCGCCGAGCTGGATGTGGTGCCAGGCGTGGTTGACGTAGGTGTTGTTCTGGTAGCTGCCGTCGCCGTTGCGATTGCGCAGACCCGGGTTCCAGTACTGGACCTCGTCCTGCGGGATGTAGCCGCCCGACACCGTCTGACCGTTCCAGGTCAGGATCGTGTCGTTGAAGCGCAGGTGCTCGAAGCCGTTGTAGGGGCCAAGGCCGCCCAGGATCACGAACGAGGTCAGGTACTCGTTGCCCTTGGCGCCGGCGGAGGCCTTGTTCGCGCCGCCGCTGGTGGTCTGATAGACGAGGTTTCCGCCTACGCCGTACCGGCCCATCACCACGGGGACGGGCGCGCGCGGATCGGGCTTGAACTGCTGCGGTGAGCCGCGGTTGTTGACCGCCGGGTGGGGGGCCAGCAGCGCGCTGACCCCGGCCAGGGCGCCAATCTCGACGATGCCCCCGAGGGTCATCGATCCGATCGAGATGCTGCCGAGCGACAAGAGCGTGGATCCGGCGGCGAAGAACTCGCCGGCCGCCAACGCGCTGGCGGTCGCCTCCAGGCCGACGCCGACCGCGGTGACGGCGGACGCGATCGACGTGACGGCCGCGGCGATGGCCGGAACGATGAAGGGCATCAGGGCGCCCAGGCGCCGAGAGGCGCCGCCCCGGGCAGCAGGGTGAACACGCAGCACCCCCTCGCCTCTGGCACGAAGCCGAGCAGACGCCCGTTCGACAGCGCCACCGCCAGCGCCGGCATGGCGTCATCCCCGCTGGGAAGCGCCACCAGGTCGCCGGTCATGGTCATGGCGGGGGCGATCGGGCGCAGGCCCCAGCTGCTGACCCAGTCCTGCAGGGTCGCATGGCCGGTACGCTTGAGGGCGCGTCGGGCGCCCAGGTGCGAGCCGTAGCGGCCGGCCGCGCGCAGCGGGGGGCTGACGCCCAGCGCCCGCAGGTGGAAGGCCGCCATGCGCAGGCAGTCGGCGCTGCCCCACGCGAACGGCTGGCCATCGAAGCGCTCGCGCGTCGCCTCAGCCGCCCGCGCGCGCAGGACAAGCGGGCTCGCCTCCGCGCTGCGGGGCGGTTGTGGATCGCCAGATTGCATGGGGTCTCAGAACTTCAGGGTGGTTGAGCCGCCGCCCCGGTCCTGGGCGGTGATGTAGTTCGTGCCGTTGATGGCCTGGTCAGGTCGCGGCCCCTGCGCGCCCCAGGGGACGGTGTGGTTGACCGCGTCGACGAACTGGAAGCCGAGCTCGTTCGGGTAGAACTGGTTGTGCCAGGAGGAGCCCAGGAGTGAGCCCTCATCCGTCTGCATCATCAGCTCGGCGTAGCAGTAGATGTCCAGCGCGATGCTGCGCGCGTTGGGCGCCAGGGTGATCGTCCCGATGTCCAGCATGCCGTTCCAGACCGCTGCCGGCGTGCCCAGCGGCTGGGCGGTGGTCGGGTCTAGGAAGCCTTCGTAGATGGTCACCGCGGAACCCTGGGCCGCTGGCTGGCCCATCTGCTGCTGGGCGGCGTCGGTGAGCGGAGCGAGGGTCACCGTGAACTTCGGCGCGTCCGTGGCGATCTGGTCCACGATGCTTTCGCACTGCAGCCAGGTCCCGTAGTCGCCGTCCCGGCCGACGAAGGTCATGACCGCGCCGGTCGGGCCGACCCAGCTCACCACACCCGAGCCATCCAGCAGCCGCAGCGACTTGGCGGGCAGGCTGGCCGAGGCCGGCAGGTCGATCTCGAGCGCATAGAACAGGCGCAGGACCGGCGCGTCCTGGACTGCCTTCTCGGCGGGGGAAAGGGCCACCTCAGCGGTCCTCGATGATGGTGAATTTCAGGCCCACGCGGTTTACCCACACGATGTCCCAGGACCAGCCGGTGGTGACGAACCCCTCGATCATGGGCGCCACAAATTCCAGCGCGTCGCCATCCGCCGGCGCCACCCGCAGCGGCGGCTGGATCGCCAGGGTGGCGGTCCCGTCCGCGCCGATCTGCACGTCGTCGCGGACCTGGTGCAGGTAGCGGCGACCGTCGGCCGAAGCTGCCAGGTGGAAGAACTGGCCCGAGACGATCTGGAAGCCGGCCAGGCCGCCCTTCAGCGCCAGCACGCCGCCTGTGTTCACGGTCGGGCTGGGCGGCCCGGCGACACTGACCGAGCCCCCGGGGGCGAACGGCGCGAACGGGCGAAACCCCCGCTGTGGGAACAGCATGGCGACCGGGAGCGCCTCGGCGGCGACCAGGCGCGCCAGCCACTGGCGCGCATCGCCGTACTCCATCGGCCCGAACTGGAAGTCGACGGAGAAACGCGAGCCGACGCGGAGCACCCGCTGGGTGGCGCCGCCGAGCGGGCCGCTCATCTCCGTCGACTTGGAGAGCAGCTTGAACGAGGCGGTGAGCGGCGCTGGCGCGCTCGGCAGGGTGACGATCGAGGTCATCAGAACCGGGTCAGGTTGCGGCCGGCGCTCAGGGCCTGGCGCCGCATGTCCGATCGTGAGGTGGCCAGCACCCCCGCCGCGTGGACCGCGGAGATCTGGTGCATCTGGTCGACCAGGTCCTGCGTCACCACCGGGCTCTGCAGATGATACTGTGGGCCTTGCACGATGACCGTGCCCCCGCCCCCGAGCTTGTCTGGGGTGAGCTGCGCGAGGCCGCGCAGGGTGGCGTTGGGGATGATCTGCGCGCCCGGCGGCACGTAGCCCTCGGTCCCCTGCTCGTTGTAGCGGGTCAGGCCGCCGGGGGTGCTGTCCGTCCCGGTGGCGAAGCCCGGGATCCCCAGCAGCGAGGTGAAGTGCGGCAGCACGAAACTGTCCACCGAGCTGGCCAGCGACGTCGAGGAGTCGGGCTGGCCGGAAGGCCGGCCGAAGTTCATCAACCCCGAGAACAGGCCGCCGACGCCCGAGGCGAGGCCTCCGGCGATCGAGACGCTGCCCCCGGTGTTGGTGAGGTTGCCCAGGTTGTTGGTCGGCGAGGCGCCGAACAGCATGTTCGCCAGGGGCGCCTCGATCACCCGCTGGATCGCCAGACGCGCCAGGTCGGCGATCATGCCGTCGATCAGGCTGCTGAACGCCTGCTTGGCGTTGCCCGACTGGGTGACGATCGTGGTCAGCGCGTCGGTGACGCCGCTCAGCCCCTTGGCCTCGATCCCCTGCAGGTCCTCCCCCACCGTCGTGGTGGGGTGGGCCTTCGCGTAGAGCGGGTTGATCGAGCGCTGCTGGGCGACGTTGCGCGCCACGGTGTCTGCTGACTGGCCGGCTCGCATGCCGGCGAGATCCTGGTCAGCCTGCTGCTGGGTCATCCTGTGGTCGGTGACGGCGGCTTGGTCCGTCTCGCGCCTGGTCTCGTAGGCGTGGACCTGCTCGTCGCGCGCGACGCGCAGCGCCAGCTCGGCGCGCTGCTTGGACGAGGTGGCGATCTGCTCCTGTGCGGTCAGGATCTGGTCCTGGTAGCCGTCCAGGGTCTGCTGGATCTGCAGGGCGGCTTCGTCGATCTGGACCTGCGCGTCCCGGTTGATCTTCTCCCTCTTCGCCGACGCCGCCGCCGCGACATCCGCCTTGGCCTGCTCGAGCAGCGCCAGCTGGCTGGTCTTGTGGGCGTCATTCTTCGCCTGGCGGACCTTCCGCTCCTGCTCGGCCAGCGCCAGCAGCTTCTTGTCCGTCTCGTCCTTGAGGCCCTGTAGCTCGGCGTCGGCGCGGGCCTGGATGTTCTGGGTCAGCGCGGCCTTGGCGGTGGCGAGTTCCTTGTCACCCGTGTCCGCCGCGTCGCGCGCCGACTTGTCCAGGCTGTCCGTCTGGTCCGCCGGGCCCTTACGGGGCTTCTTCTGCCCGCGGGTCTGCAGCGAGTGGATGTTCTTGTCGATCGTCGCGATGCCGTGCTCGAAGTCCGCGACGGACTGGTCGCCGAGGGCATCCTTGTTCCCGCCCCGGTAGGCGGTGATCGCGTCGGAGAGGCGCTTGCGTTTGGCCTGCAGCTCCAGGATCTGGCCCGGGATCGGGTCTACCTCGCCCAGCAGATGGGCGTTGTCGTCGCCTGCGGCCTTGCTGGCCCGCGCCTTGGCGACCTTAGCGTCCGCGTCCGCCTTCGGCTGCAGCGCCGCGATCTGCCGGTTGCGCTCGTTGATCTGCGGGGCATGGAGCGCCGCCATCAGGGGGTCGGGGCTGTCCGCCTTGTTGGCCGCCTGCAGCTGCGCGATCTGCTCGGCGGCGGGGATGTTGTGGGTCAGCTGGTAGAGGGTCTGGCCCATGCGGGTCAGCACGTCGTCGAGTATGCCGCCAAGCCCCCGCAGCGCCTTGCCGAGGCCGTTCTCCAGCTCGTCCGCCGCCCCCGCGGTAGCCCCCTTCAGGTCGCGCAGAAGCTGCGCCAGCGCCGCGGCCTTGCCGCTTTGCTCCTCGGTCAGACGGATGTTGTCGAGCTCGGCGTTCGACAGGTCGACGCCTGCGTCGCGCAGCTGCTTTGCGCCGTCCGCCGGATCCGCAAAGGCGGCGGCCAGCTTCTTCAAGGCGTCCGGCGCCTTCTCCCCGGTAAGGGCCGCAAAGTCGCGCACCACGGCGATGGCCGGGCCCAAGCTGTCCTTGGCGACGCCGGCGCGCACGAACGCTTCCTCCGCCTTCACCGCGAAGCTATGGGTGCCATCGCCAGCCTTCACAGCCGCGTCGGCCACGGCGTTCAGGTCGGCGACGGTCGCGCCCGACTGGGCGCCGCCGCCCGTCTGCAGGCTGACCGCCATCTGGCGCTGCTCGGCCGCGTACTTCTCCTCCATGGCCACCAGGCCGGCGAGAGCGCCGGTCAGCAGGGCGACCAAGGCGATCGGGCCGCCGAGCAGGCCGGCCAGCGCCCGGAATGTGCCGCCGACGCCGCCGGTACCTTCGGAGAAGATCTGCGCGATGCGGCCGCCTTCGTAGGCGACCGCCTGCATGGGGCTGATGCCGGCCGCCATCGCGTCGAACAGCGAGCGGGCGACGTGGGTCATCTCCATCAGCTGCATGCGGTTGAACCCGCCGACCGCGCCGGCCGCCGCGGCGCTGAGCTCGCCCAGGTGCCGGCGCGCCATGACCTCGGCTTCCGGCGCCGCGACACCGGCGGCCGAGAGCGTGTGGATGCGCTGGGTGAGCGCCAGCTCCTGCTCCAGGTCGTGCACGGTCTTCGCGTCGCCTGCCGCCCGGGCGACCGAGAGTTGGTGCTCCAACTCGCTCTGCTTGAGCGCCTCGGCCCGCCGCGCTTCGGCGACCCGGTTCTCAGCCGCCAGCTCCGCCGCCGCCCTGGCGTCCGCCGCCTGCTTGGCCTCGTCCAGTCCGCTGAAGTGGGCGGTGGCGGCCTCGCTCGCCTGTTGCGGCTTGAGGCCCGCCCGCTGCAGCTGCTGCAGCTTCTGGAGCATGGCGATCTGACGCTCTAGGCCGAGCACGGCGGCGGCATCGCCGGCCGCTCGCGCGACGTCGAGCTGGTTTAGAAGCTCCACCATCTTCAGCTTCTCGATGCGGAGCTTGTCAGTCGCCACCGAGAAGTTCACCCGGCCGAAGCTGGCCTGGACGGTCTCCATCTTGCGCATGGTTTCGCTGGCCCACGCGCCAGTGGCCTGGGCGCCGGTGCGCATGCCCTCGATGAGCTTCGTCGGGTCGGCCGCAAGTTCGGCGGTGAGGACGGCTGTCGGTTCGCTCATCCGTCCTCCCTCACCTTCCCTTGCGCGCCAGCACCGCGGTGCCGAGCCGGTCGAAGTCCTCGCGGGACAGGGGCTCGGGCCCCTTCTCTCCGCCCTGCGCCTTCATCCAGCCGCCGAGCATGGCGCGGAATTCCCAGAGGCTCAGCTCGTCGACCTGGCGGGGCGAGAGCGCGAGCGCCCCGCCTTGGGCGTAGAGCCCGTGCTGGCCGAACCGGAGCTTGCCGCGGGGGAGCGGGGCCGGTCCCCCGTCTCCCCCTGGGGCTCCCCCGACGCGTCTTCGTCCGGCGTCCCGCAGATCGAGGCGTAGACCACCTGGTAGGCGGTCGGCAGCGGCTCCAGGAGCGGGCGTTCGTCCGCCCAGGTCTGCACCAGGGCGAGCGCCTTGTTCGGGTCCTCGCCGCCGCCCACCAGGCCGTGGAAGAGCACCAGGCGCACGTCGTCGACGCGCCAGCGGCCGAGCAGCCCGGAGTCGACGATGTCCTGCCACGCCACCCCGGCACGCATGGCGCGGAACGGCGGCGCCAACCGGGCGAGGATTTCGCTCGGGCCCGCGTCGCACTTCTCCTGCACCTCGCGCCACTGGCCGATGCCGAGGCGGAAGGTGCGGTGCTCCCCACCGAAGGGCAGCACCACCTGACCGTGGCGGCTCATTACGGCGGCGCGGCGCCGGTGGTGCAGGTGAAGGCGCCGGCGGACTGGATGGTCATCGCCGCCTGCACCAGGTTGCCGTTCTGGGTGCGAGACGCCGTCTCGTTGTAGGCCGTCAGCACCGCCGGCCCGACCCAGTAGTCCAGCCCCGTGCGGATGATGCGGATGTTCCGCGGCAGGCCGGACAGGAACCAGTTCGTCCACACCGAGGCATCCTCGATGGCATGGACACCCGAGCCGGTCACCTCGATCGAGAGCGCCGAGATGCCCCGCGCGGTAAAGCCGGGCGCGTCCGGGTTGTTGGTGGGCGGCAGGTTGGCTTCGGAGGTGGTGGCGGTCTTGTTGAACGCCTTCTGTTCGAAGCCGGCGGGGGTCATGTACTTGCCCTGGCCGGTGCCGTCGTCGATCTCCACGACGAGCGACCCGAAGGTCATCGTGGTGGGGTAAACCAGAGGATCTGCAGCCATGGTCTCTCTCTGCGGAAATCAGGCCGGGGCGGCCGGCGCCGTGGTGAAGCGGGTGGTGGTGACGGTCTTGGTCAGCCGCGGGTCTCGCGGGTCGGACAGCGGCGGGCTGGTGCGGACCGGCGTCGCGGCGAGGACCTGGCCGCCGGCGGCGACCCGGACGCCGAGCATGCAGGCGCCCACCGCCTTCGCCAGCGCAGTCGCCTCGTCGGTGGACGGCGGGTTGGGGCGCGACCACACCTGGACGTCCCAGTCGCACTCGGAGAGGTCCATGCCCTCCGCCAGGATGGGCAGGATCGGCCCCGGGACGAGTACCAGGTAAGGCGCCACCGCGTTCGGAGGCACGAGCCGGTAGATCTTCACCGGCGAGGCCCCGAACGCCAGGTCGACGCCCGCGTCGGCGCGCAGCGCGTTGGCGATCGCCTCCTGCAGGACCGCGGTGATGTCGCTCACGCGCGCTCGCCCCTGGCGGCCTTGCGCATGGCGGCGGCGATCCCGGAGCGGATCTTGCGCTTCTCTTCGCCGACCGTCGGCCAGAAGTGCGGGATCGGAGGCACGTGGCCGCCATCGGCCGTCTTGTGGCCGTACTCCACGTGCGCCGGATAGGGATGGCCGTCCGCGTCGCGGGCGTCCTCCACCACCACCACCGAGAGGTCGTGGCGGCCATCCTCCTTGTGGACGCTCTCCCGCAGCTGGCCGGGGTGCGCCTCGAGCTCGCTGACCGGGGCGCGGGCCTTGATCGCAGCCACCATCTGGTCCGCGCCCTGGTCGAGCGCGGCGCGGGTGTCGTCGATCACCTGCTGCGGATACCCGCGCAGGAACTCCTGGAAGGCGGCCGCGCCGGCGATCGAGCCGGGCGCTACGCCGCCGATGCGGACGGGACCCTTAGCCATGGACGGGGTCAGGCATCGGCGTTGCCCCTGCGCCAGACGGCGAGGATCTCGACCCACGCCTTGTCCGGCGTGAGCATGGCGGAGGTGATCTCGAGCACCCGGCCGGGGATGCGCGTGTCGGTGGCCTTCCAGCTGGTGTCGATCGCGCGGGCGGCGGCGCAGGCGTGCACGGTGATGACGGCCGGCTGGTCGCCCTGCAGGCGCGCCGCCTGGACGGCGTCGGAGCCTTTCAGCCACAAGGTGGCGGCCGCGCAGGTGTAGGCGTCCGGCGCCGTCGTGCCCCAGTCGCCCGGCTGGTTGACGCCGCCGACGATCTGGTCGGCCGTTCGGCGCTGGAAGCGGTAGCGGTCCTTCATGTCGCCGACGTTGGGCATCAGCTGCTCCACATCTCGGCGAAGAGCAGGGCCTGGACGCCGAGTGGCAGCTCTGTGGAGCTATCGCGGTTGTCCACGCCCACCACGGCGTCGCGGTTGCGGTAGTAGTGGCTCACCAGCATCTTGCAGGCGCCCACGACGGCCGGCGGGATAGTGCTCTTGTCGTTGACCCTGAAGGCGATCGTGACCCGCTCGGGCGCGTCGCCGAGCCAGGGCCAGATCTGGTACCAGCGCAGCGCCACCTTCAGCGTCGCGCCGTGCGGCCGGGACCAATAGATCGAGGTGTCCAGGACCTGCGTGTCGCCGTTCAGATCGGCGTAGCGGATTTCATCGATCTCGATGCCCTGGACATCGCCGCCGGGGGCGACCGGGAGAACCATGTGGTTCCCCCAGCACTCCCTGCCCCACTCCAGCAACTGGGGCAGATACCGGCGCTGCGTGTACGCCTCCACCTGCGCGCTGGCCGCCAGGATGTAGGCGCCGATCAGCTCGTCGTCGTCGACGAAGTCCACGCGCAGGTGGGCCTTCGCCTCGTCCAGAGTGATCAGCCCCACGCCGACGGGCGGAGGCGAGACGACGCGCAGCGTCACGGCAGGTTCAGCCCGCGATCTGCAGGACGCTCGGCGCGTCGGAGTCCGATGCGGCCCCTTGCAGCTGGTCGACGCCCAGCACCAGGGCGGCGATCTGGCTGTTGGCTATCGCCGGGGTGACGGCGAGGCGAACGAAGGCGAACCCGTTGTTGATGTCCAGCTGGTCCATGCGCAGGTTGATCAGCGACTGGGTGGAGCTGTTGTCCGTCCCGGCCTTGGTCAGCTGAGCAATGGAGGCGCCAGCGACGTCTTTCACGCCGGTTCCTTGGGCATCCTGGGCCTGCTGGAACTTGGCGTCGACGGTCGCGGCGGCGCCGAGCGTGCCGGCCTGGATGATCGCCATGACGGCGGCGAAGTTGGCCGCGGGCACCCACGGCGAATAGACGACGGCGCCCGCGCTTTGCGGGTCGATGGCGGCCGCAACGGCGACGCGCTGGGACGGCTTGAGGGACGGCCACATGGGCGCGGGCTCCTGAAGATGATGGAAGGGGTCCGGCGGCTATGAGGCCGCCGCCGGCAGGCCGAATTCAGCGCGACGAGCGCCCGAACCGATTAGGCCCGGGCGGCAAGCGCTACGAAGTGGGACTTCTTGGTGGCGCCGTTGGCCGGGTTCACCGGCTTGGACAGGAAGGGCTGGCCAGTCAGGCGCACGGTCCAGCGGAACGCGGTCAGGTTCTGGTCGAAGTACAGGTGGATGCTCGTCGCGAAGTTCACGTCGCCCTTCTTGGCGGCGTAGTAACCGGCCATGTTGGCGCACACGATGTCGCCCGGGGTGCCGAGCGTCTGGGCGTGTTCGGTGAACAGGACCGGATAGCCCAGCAGATAGCCCTCATAGGGATTGGCCTGGGAGGGCGCGTTGTTGGGCAGGTAGGCGGGTACGGCGGTGCCAGGGATCACCAGGGTGATCAGCTGGGGCAGGATGTCCTGGTTCACGATCCACATGGGGCGGCCGCCGGTGCGCAGCACGCGGGCCACCATGTTGGCGAGGTTGGGCACCGTCAGCGTCTTCGCCTGCTGGCCGGCGTCCTTGGCCACCGTGATCAGCGACGTCGCCTTCATGAAGCCCAAGGGCTTGCCGGCGCCATCACCCCACATCACCGCGTCCGACGCCTTCCACTTGATGGCGTTGCCGGACTGCCGGGTCAGGCGGTCGGTCAGCATGGGCGCGTCGTTGATCAGCTCGCTGGTAGCCGCCGTGAAGGCATAGAGCTCGTGCAGCGGCAGGAGCTCGCCGGTCATCTGCAGCTTGGTGGCGGTGAGTTGCTGCCCCTCGGAGCGCCACATGGCCTGCACCCCCACCGCGCCCCAGGGCGTGGTCTCGTCCTTGGGCTTGATCACCGAGTTGGAGGTGGTGGGCTCCGGCTGGCTCATGCCGAGCAGGTCCGTGGTCTCGAAGGCGATATCCCAGATCTCGTTGGAGTACTGGGGCGGAACGAGGAAGCCCTCGTTTCCGCCGCCGGCGGTGGCGTTGTAGGTGTTGGTGGTCGCCCCCAGACGCTGGTCGTGATGGCCCATGGAGGTCTGCACAACCGCACCGGCGAACTCCGTCAGGCTTTTGAAGCCGCCGGTGGTCGCGGGGTCCTGCTCGTTGGTAGTGCGGCCGGCGCCGCCGAAGTGGCGCACAACGTCGGTCGCGGCGGCCGTCGCGCCGGGCGCGGCGGAGCCGAACAGGGCGGCGCGACGGGCAGTGGCCTCCTCGGCCGCGATCTCGAGGTCCAGGGCGGGGACCTCGGCCTCGAGGGTGTCGAGCTCCGCGCCGAGCGCAGTCATCTCGGTCTCTTCTTCCCCGGTGCGCGTCGCCTGCGCGCCGAGGACGTTGTAACGGGTGACGGCCTCCTGGCCGCGCTTCGCCTTCGCCGCGCGCTTGCCGCGCAGCTCCTGGATGTTCTTCGGCATCGCCGATGCTCTCCGGTGGTTTTGAGGGGGGCGCCGGGCACGAGGTCGCCTTCCCCTGCGCCCGGCGCGCAGGTGGCGATGGGTCAGCGCTGCAGCTGGATCAGCCGAGCGGGATCAGGCGGTAGTTCTCGTCCGCCTCGCTGGCGGGCGCTGGGGCGTCGGCCGCCGGCGGAGCTATGACGCGAAGATCGATTCCGGCCGGGACCTCGACCGTTGCGCAGCGACCAAGCAGCTCGGACGCGACAAGGACCTGCAGCGGCGGGCGCGACATCAGGCGAAGGCCATGGCGGTGCGGCGGCGCACGGCTCCGGACTTGGTCCGCAGCGAGGCGATGGCGTCGCTGAGGGTGCCCACGCGATCGGCCATGCCCAGCTGCAGCGCCTGCTCGGCGCCAACCGTGCGCCCCCTGCCGAAGTCGCTGCGGACCTTGTCCATGCTGACGTTGCGGCCCTTGGCGACCGCGCGCATGAAGTTCTGGTGCTCGGCGTCCGCTCGGCCCTGCAGGTGCGCCTGCGCCTCTTCCGAGAGCGGGGCGAAGGGCGTCATCTCGGTCTTGTAGGGGCTGTCGCTCGAGGCGACTTCCGTGATCGAGACGCCCATGTCGCCCAGCATCTTGGAGACGTCGGCGTGCATGGCGCGCACGCCGATCGAGCCTACTTCTCCAGACGGCGTCATCCAGATCTGCGACGCCTGGCTGGCGATCCAGTAGGCCGCCGATGCCGCCAAGGTGTCGACGAACGCGATCACCGGCTTCACGGCTGCCAGGTCCGCCACCGCCTGCCCGGCTTCGGCCGTCCCCGCGACGGTGCCTCCCGGGCTGTCGGTGTCGACGATCACCGCACCGACGTCGCCGTTGTCCCGCGCGCTCGCCAGCCGGGCCCGAAAGCCCTCCATGCCGCTCGAGCCCCGGGGGGTCACCGACCCGTGCAGGCGCACCAGCGCGATCGATCTGGGCGCCGCGACGTCCTCGGCCTTGCCGACGCCGGCGCCTAGGCGCGAGGCGTCCAGCGCGAACAGGCGTTCGCCGGTGGCCACCAGGGCCATCGCCTGGGAGGTGGCGGCGTTGTTCAGGAACGCCTGCAGCTGGTCAGGGGGCATTCGGATCCTCGGTCTGGGCGGGATCGCCGTCGTTGGAGTTGTCGGAGGGGTCGTCGAGCGGCGGCCCACCGTTGTGGCCGATTTTGCTGTTGCCCTTGGGCATGCCGGTCGGGCCCATGTTCAGCGGGACGAGGTACTCGTCGCCGCCGGGCCCGATCGGGGGCATGTTCTCCAGGCGCCGGATGTCGTTGGCCGAGTACCAGCCCCACTGGCGTCCCCAGGCGTAGCCCTGCATGCGGGTCTTGAAGTCGCCGCGCAGGAGCCCCGCGACGTTGAACTCGACGAAATACTCGTCCTTCTCGCTCTCTAGGACGAGGTCGCGCCAGGCCGCCTGCTCGATGGCGACCAAGTAGGGCGCCAGGGTGTAGACCACGAACTCGGTGGACTGCTGCTCGATGTTGGAGAAGGTCGCCTTGTCCAGGATGCCGACCATGTGCGGCGGCATGTTCCAGAGCCGGCAGAGCTTGATGGCGACCTCTTTGAGGGTCTCCAGGAATTGCGCCTCGTCGTTCTGGACGACCTGCCGGTTGTACTTGACCCCGTTGAGGAGCATCCGGTCCTTGTGGCGGTTGGAGCCGCCACCGGCGCTGCGCCACGTCTCGACGAACCGGCGTTCCTCCTCCTTGTCCTTGAAGGTGCCCGGATGCTCCAGGACGCCGCCGCCGGACCCGCCGTTCGCGAAGTACTGCGCGCCGAAGTTCTCCACCGCGATCGCGCGCCCGAACGTCTCGCGCGAGGTCTCGAACACCGCCTGGCCGCGCAGGCCGTCCTTCGTCAGAGGACCCATCCGGACGTGCCAGATCTGGTCGTCGCGGAAGACGAGGTCGCCGCCGTTGGGCGTCGTGAAGGTGTAGTAGCGCCGGCCTGCGACCTGGACGATCTTCTTCAGGCGCGACGGGTGCAGCTGCTCGAGCTCGCCGAACGGGGCGCCCGCGGCGTCGCTGTGGATGACGGCATAGGCGTTCCGGTAGAAGGCCAGGTGGATGACCATCTCCGCCTTGAATTCTTGGGCGGTCTGGAACCGGTTCGGACGCTTGTGCAGCAGCCGGTATAGAGCATGGTCCTTGGCGGGCGCCCGATCTCCGTTCGCCTCCCGCTGGAAGACCATCATCGGCAGTGTCGAGACGGTGCCCGACAGGCGACCGAGCACCGATTGGACGACGTCCAAAGCAAACGCGTTCTGTTCAGTGACGGCGACGCCGGCGGTGGAGCTGGAGCTCTCCACACCCCAGAACCGCGGATCCATTGGGTCGGACGGCACCGCATCCTGCGCGCCGCCGAACAGGCGGCCCATGCCGCTCCAGAAGCTCACCTCAGAGCACCATGCAGTCGTCGCCGGTCAGCATCGTTCGCGCGGCCTCCGGGTTGCGGGCCATGAGCGCCACGGCGTTGAAGGCGGCGATGAGCGGGTCAATCTTGGCCTTGCCGGCCGTCTCTTTGGTGATGAGCACCGCGTTCCCGCGCTGCTCGACCTTCGCGTTGCCGACGCACCAGGTGGTCAGCGCCTGATCGCTGTGGACGAGCGTCCCGTCCTTCAGCTTGCGCTCCACGCTCCAGATCGCCGACGAGAGCCTGAAGCCCTGGGGTACCGCCACGACCTGGTCGCCCTCGATGCCGCGCGTCGCGAGCTCGTCGACCAGCGCACCGACCCCCTGCGGATCCAGGCCGACGGCCTGGTGCGCCGGCAGCAGGCCGGCCGACGCGACCAACTCGGCCAGGTCCGCCACCTCGGCGACGTCCTGCGTCGGGCTCTCACAGAGGACGAGCTCGCCGGCGGCGATGAGGTCCTGCAGCTGGGACTTGATCTCCTCGCGCCGCTCCAGCGCATCCGGGTGGCACCAGGCCTTGGCCCAGAGCAGCCAGCGCTTGGTCTCGCGGCACCGGCCGACGACGGCGGCGCCCAGCAGGTCATCCAGGCCGCCACCGTCGATGCCGAGGACCGCGACCTCCGAACGCTCTAGGATCTGCTCGAGCGTCAGGCCCTTCTCCGCAGCCCTCATCCAGTAGCTCGCGCCGACCCAGGCGTCGTGCAGGAGGCCAATTCCGATCTCGACGTTCAGGTGCTTGGCGTAGAAGACCTGCTTGGTGCCGTCGGTCTTGTGGGCGAACTCCGCGAACTTCTCCTCCAGCCACTGCTGGCTGACCGAGCGGCCGAGGTTCGGGTTGGTGATGTAGAAGTTCGCCGGATTGAGGTGCTCGCCAGCGACGATCATCTCCTCGGGAAATTCGTACAGGATGGGCAGCTTGCGCCGATCTACGATCAGGCCGTCGCGCACCTTGCGGAAGTAGCTCAGCTTCTCCTTGAAGACCCCGCGCGGCGGCTTGTCGGACTGCGTCGTCAGAAAGAGCGTGTAGCCCTCCGGACGAGAGACCTGGCCGCCGGTCGCCTCCTGGAGCATCGGCTCGGCGTCCGACCGCTCGCCGAACAGCCAGAGCTCGTCCACCAGCACCCGGCTCGCCTTCTTGCCCGAGACCGTCGAGCTGTCCGCGGCGACCACCTTCAGGGTCGCCTTGGTGGCCCGGTTGGTGATCAGCCTCATGTGATCCTGGTGGTGCAGGAGCGCATCGAGCTCCTCGTCCGCCTGGATCATCGCGACGGCCGGCTTGAAGCTGTTGTCCGCCACCTCCTTGGTCGGCGCGAGGATCAGGTTCTCGTCCCACTCCCGCCAGCCGCAGATCAGCTCGGTGAGCATCAGGCCAGCGGCGATGGTGCTCTTCGTGTTCTTCTTGGAGACCAGGAGCATGAACTCCCGGATGAGCTGCTGCCCCGTATCCGGATCGTAGGCGCCGAACACGGCCGCCGCGGTGTCGAGTAACCACAGGTCGCACGACTCTCCGATTGTCGGCTGACCCGGCAGGTCGACGATCTTCAGCGACGTGAACACCGCCATCTTGAGGTCCGCGGCACTCTGGAAGAGCGGCGGAAATGGGATCAGCGAGCGGCGCTCCCGGATCCGGCGCTTCCAGTCCGGGCACGCCGTCGACCAGGTGACTTCCGTCAATCCGATACCACCTTCAGCGCGGGCGGCCCGATGGGCCGGAACCGGCCGGCGACCGCGTTGGCCTTGTCCTGAGCCGCCGCCTTCTTGCCCTGGGGCGCGGACGCCTCGTTCAGCGTCTTGAAGGCCGTCGCCAGCTCCTTCAGGGTCGACGCCCGGCCGCCCAGGCTGACCGCCCGGAACATCGCGTCACGCCGCTTGCTGTTTGGGTCTCCGACCGTCTCCCCGACGATCATGTCCTCCAACTCGCCGACGTTCGCGGTCACCGTGTCGAGCTCGTCCAGGAGCCGACGGAGAAGACCTCGGCCTGCGGTGGCGATCTCAGCCGGATCGGCCGCCTTCTGCGCCGCCTCAGGCGTGGAGGGTCGCGGCGCAGGGGCGGTTCGCGGCGGTGGTTCGCACTTCGCGATGGTGCGAACCTGTTTGGGCCGCGGCGGCCACTTTTCAGCCTTCGCACGCTTCCGAATAGCCGTGTCGGAAATGCCGTGCCATTCAGCTATTTCGCGAAGTGAATCTTCGCCCCGCAAGTAGTCGGACTTAACCGCCGACCAGTCCGGAGTAGTCTTTTTCTCCGGCATCCGGCCACTCCGAGGCGGCCAGGTTCGCACCTCCGAAAACCTGGCGACGAAAAAATCTGCGCGTGAGGGGCGGACCGGTCGGCGGCCGGCCGGGTCGGTAGGTTTCAGACCCCCCTACCCCGGGAGGGCCTCTGCCGGCCCCGCTGGCGGCCGCTGGATGGCCTCGGCGGCGGTAGCCGCTATGCGGAGGCCTGCTCGTCTGGGCGGGGCTGTACGGCCTTCCCTGGAGCCTCTACGGCTACACGGCTTGGGGCTGCCGCTCGGCGGCCTGCTTGAGGCTGTCGTGGCAGGGCTTGCAGAGGGTCTGCAGGTTGCCCTCGTCCCAGAACAGGCGAGCGTCGCCCCGGTGTGGCCTTACGTGGTCAGCCACCAGCAGGGATGTGTCGCCCTCGATGTGACCGCAGCCCGGCATCTGGCACGTGAACAGGTCGCGCTTGAACACCGTCAGCCGAAGACGCCGCCACCGCGCCAGGGAGTACCACCTGCGCCAGGGCTCAGCCTGGCGGCTGTGGCCGTGCTCATCCCGATCGGCGGCGAAGCGGACAGGCGGCGGGAGCGTCTTCAGCGCCGGCTTGAGCGCCGTCAGCCGGCCCATCGGTCGTCCGCGCCGGCCGGCGCATCGGCGCACCAGCATCGGGCGCGGGCGGCGAACTCGGGTTGGCAGATGATCGTCCGGATCTCGTAGCCGGCGAGCCGCCCGACGTGCTGCACGAACCGGCGGAGATCATCGGAGACCTGGTCGACCGGGATCATCGTGGGGCGCATGCGGCGCTCCTCAGGCGATCCGCTGGGCGCGGCGATCGGTCGGGCCGTCCGCAGCCTTGCAGTCGCGCAGCGTACCGACCCAGCGGCTCTCGAGGAGGCTACCGATGTGGCGGGCATCCTCGCGGGTCAGCAGGACGCCAGCGTCGTCGATGCGCAGCTTCATCAGCTCGCCGTGCTTCTCGACGGCGACGTCGTGGGTCTGCGCCGGCGGCTCGTCCTCGACCAGCACGATGGGGTGGCGCAGCAACGCTGAGGCGCAGCCGAGCAGCCAGGACGCCCCCCGGAAACGCCAGCTCAGGACGCGGACGCCAGAGGCGCGCAGCACGGTGCGACGGGCCGCAGGCGCGTCGGTGTCCAGGGGATCGCTCATCAGGCGTCGGACAGGCTGGTCGGAATACCGACCCACGACGCCTCGGCGTTCGCGCGCTTGTGGAAGCGGATGTAGCGCTTGGAGCCGACCACCTTCATGCTGTCGGTGATGGCCTGCATGGCGCGCATCCAGCGCTCGTCGGTGATGTTCAGCCGCTTCAGCCCCAGCAGCGCGCCGTGGTTCAGCTGGCCTTCCTTGTCGACGCGGAAGGCGTTCTGGACGATGGCCTGGATCTCGGCGCGGCTCTCGGCGCCCCACTCGCGCAGGCACTCGTCCACGCCGGCCTTGGCGATCTGCAGCTCGGGCCCGAAGGTGATCCGGTCGGCGACGGCGATCTGGACGCGCAGGGTGCCGTCCATGCTCTCGAAGACCACGTTGCCCTTCTTGCCGCCCAGGGCGACCTTGTACTGGGTCGCCAGGACCTCGAGCAGGGCGTCGGCCTCGTCCAGCGCGGAAACCTTGAACTTCGTGAGGGCGGCGCTCAGCTCCTCGGCACGGGAGACCTGGTCCCGCACGAAGTCGTCCCGCATCTGGTCCGCGGGCTTGACCAACTCCAACGGGATGATCGATCCATCGGCGAAGCGGGCGAAGCGCTTGCCGCCGTGCTCCTCTTGGCCGGCCGGGATCGAGGCGGCCGCTGGCGTCTTGTCAGTCGCGTGCGACATGGCTGCCTTTCAGGCTGAGGATCGACCGTTCCGGCCGATGGATCGGATGGCCCGGCAGAGCCGAGAGCTTCGCTCGCCCCTGCGCGGGAAGCGCGGGCGGCCTGTGGTACTCGGCCCGCGGCGCGGGCGCAGGCGACCGCCGCGGCGGCTCGCCCCGCATCCGCTTGGCGAGGCGGCGGATCCGCTTCACCAGGTAGTCGCGCCGCTCGAGGAACGCCTCGGGCGTGCGGTGGCTCTGGCTGAGCAGGTTCAGTTCGCTCGCCAGCTCGTCCAGGACGTCGGCCGGCGCACGCGTTGCGTCGTCGGCGTCAGTCTTCAGCTCGCGGGCGGGGCGGATCGGACCGACGCGGGACATCGGCTCACCCCTTGATGAAGTCTGCCGAGCGCTCACCGCGCTTGGCGTGCACGTAGCGCGACGTGGTCCCGATAGAGGCATGTCCGACGCCATCCCGGACGGCGGCGAGCGAAGCGCCGTTGTCGAGCGCGTGGCTCACGTGGCTATGACGGGCCCAGTGAGGCGAAGCTGCCGCATTCACGCCGCTACGCTTGGCCGAGCGCTTGAAGGCGCGATGCATTGCCCGGCGGTTCGTCGGCTTTCCGTCGCGGCCAGGGATGACCGGCGCATCAGGCGTGATCACCGGCGACAGGGCAACCAGGTCGCACCAGAGCGAGGCCGGGATCCCCACGGTGCGTACCTTTCCGCCCTTGCCAAGGATCCTGGCCTGGCCGCCCTTCTTCTCGCTGCCGGTGAGGTGCTTCCAGCGCAGCTCGGCCGCCTCGCTCACCCGAAGGCCGCAGACGTACAGCAGCCGGAGGAGCGCGCGACGGCGCGGATCCTGCTCGTCCGCGATCGTGCGGGCCATCTCCTGCTCGGAGAGGATGCGCTCGGCGCTGAGCGACTGGGGCTTCGCTACCCGGAGCGCTGCGCCCGGGTTCAGGGGCATGATGTTGGTGCGCGTGGCGAACGCCAGGAGCGACTTGATCGCGGCGAGCCGACGCGCCTTTGTGCTTTCCGCGCCGACCAGGCTGTCGGCGTAGGCCTGCAACTTCTCGAGCGTCGTCGCCGAGATCGAAGCGTCGCTGAACGCCAGGAAGGCCCGGGCGTCCCGCTCGTAGGCGAGCCTGGTGTTCTCCGCGCGGCCGTGCAGCCACATGCGGATCAGCTGCTCGTCCATGGCCGAGACGACGCTAACCCGTTGACAGAGCGAGGTATTCATCCGCCCTCCGCCCTGCTCGGAAGTGACCCATAAGGGTAATTATGGGTCGCCCTGGTGGACTTATGGGTCAGATCGCCGTGCCGGCGGCGAAGTTATCGGGTCGCGAGAGCCCGAGTTATGAGACGCCGCCGTGGTTGACCGAAGGCGCTTCCCGGCGCATTGCGTAACGCTACACCAGACGGGAATGCCTGCCCCATGGACGAAATTCTGAACGCGCTTGTGCGGCTGCGCGTCGCCTTTCAGCGCGAAGGAATGAAGCCGCCGCTGAGCCTTGAGCTCGGCTCACATGAAGATATTCGCCGCTTCGCAGAGCTTGCCAAGGGATACTGGCCGACGACCTTCGAGCCGTCGATGGACTTCGGTCAGCCGGAGATCATCGGGCGAGTCTTGGACATCACCATCCGCGGCCCGGCGAGATGGCGCGCCCTCGAAGGAGGCGGCTTTGTCGCAGAGTGAGCCGGCCGGCGTAGTCGAGACGCTGCGCAAGGCCCTTCTGCAGGACCACGGCTACACCGTGACGAGCCTTGCGGCAGAGCTCGAGATCACCAGGCCGGCGCTCTCCAACGTGCTGAACGGGAACGCCGAGCTGTCCATTCCGCTCGCCTTGCGTATCGAGCGCCGCTTCAGCCTCTCCGCGCGTGAACTATTGGTCCAGCAGCTGGATGCCGAGATTGCAAAGGCTCGCGCTGCGGCCGTCACAACGGCAGAACGCTCGTCTCAACCACATCCGTCTGATCGAACGGATGTGACATCGGCCGACCTCGCGTGCAGACTAGGGCTGGCCCGTTGGAGAGGCGATCTTGGGAGCCGACATCAGCACGCTCGCCGAACGCCGCATTGGTGACGCCGTGCAGGTGATCCCGGGCCTTCATCCGTTCGACTGGCGGTCGTACGGGATGTTCGGCTTTCTGGCTGATCTCCGGAACTGGTCCGTCGCCCCAGTGATCTCCGGCCCGCGTGGCCTTCCTGCTGACGTGTCAGCCGAAGTGCTGGACGAGCTGGAGCATCTGACCTGGACTAGCTGGCTTTCGGTCGATGAGCTCGTCGCGTTCCCGTACGACCAGAAGTTCGAGGATCGTCGGGTCACGATCGGCGGCAACAGCGGGTGCACCTGTGAACCAGGCGGCGGCGAGGTCACCACCTTGCGCGAGTTCTTAGGCGAGCAGTTCTTTGTCGACCTGGAAAGGCTTCGCGCTGCTGGCGCGGAGCGCGTGGTCTTCGGCTTCAGCTTCTGAACGTCCCATAACAGCTATTATGGGTCGCGCCGGGCCTGGCGATGCTTTTGACCCGCTGGGGCGATCATCCCAGCCTTGCGCTCGGAGGCGACCTCCGCGTCCCGTGCATTCGCTCTCACGCCGGGCGTGCCCGACGACCGGGAGGGCCGTTCTGTTCAATCGGCGTTCGACGCCTCGGCGGCCACCTCGCCGGCGAGCGTGCGGCGGATCGCGGCGGCCTCGCGGGCGAACGCCGCGTCCAGCCGGCGCTCCACGGTCGGGGCCTGGAAGCTGGAGCTGCAGGTCGCCTCGAGCAGCAGGAACATCGCCCAGCGCTGGCCATCGTCCAGGCTGGCCATGGCCGCCTCGTAGGTGGCGCGCAGATGCTCGCCCGTCAGCGACCCGCTCACATCTGCCAAGGAAGCGCTCCGGCCTGCTGGAGGATGAACATCGCCGCCAGGAAGAGGATCACCAGCAGCGCCGCGATCACCGAGCCCATGCGCCAGCGCAGGCGCCGCTGCTCCCGCGCGTGGATGTAGCGCTGGGCGTCCAGCTCCGCAGCCGACCGGTCCTGCGCGGCGCGAAGGGCGTGGCAGGGAAGCGCCGGCGGCTGGGCAGCGCTGAACAGCGTCATGGCCGACGCTCCAACGAAAAGGGCCCGGACCGTTTCCGGCCGGGCCCTCGCTCGGGGGGGTATCTCGGGGCGGGGCGCATCTCCCCGCGTGAGCCGCTGCACTATTCCCCACTCGAGCGAGCGTCCATGCGGTCGCTCGTCGCTATGATCTCAGCGGGCCGCAGACGGCTCACCGCCCGGGCGTAGGCCGCCTTCGCCGGGCCGTCCTGCAGGCGGAAGCGCCGCCCGATATCCTTCCAGGTGGCGCCGCCGTCGCGCATGGCGACGAGCTGGTCCTCCTCGTCTGCCGTCAGCCGCCCACGGGGCTTGGAAATCAGCGGGCGCAAGTTTCAGGCGACCTCGGCGGCCGCTGCGGGCGCGCGGAGCGCCGCTTGGCGCGCGGCGTCGATCTCCTCGTACACCTGGCGCAAGTCCTCGCACGCCCGCCGCACGACGGCGCCCTGGGCCTGGCCGTCGGTCTCCCCGGTCACCTGCTCCACCACGCCCCGCCAAATCACGACCGACCCGCACATCACCGCCGGCGTGATCAGCGCCCGGAACACCTGGCGCGTGGCCGGGCCGAGCTGGGCGATCGCCGCCTCGAACCGGTCATGGGCGTCCATCATCCGGCAGTTGACCAGGTCGGAGGGGCCGCGCGCCGGACCCGGGTCACGGAACTCGAGCACCGGGCGCGGATCCTCGGTGCGGATCCCGTTGGCCTCGCACCAGTCGCGGAAAAGGCGCATGGCCGCCTGGTGCTGGGCCTTGTTCAGCCCGTCGCGCTTGTAGAGGGCGTCGAACGGGTCGAGCCTCTTGGCGTGCACCTCGCGCCTATGTTGCGTGCGGTGGGTCTCCAGGCCCTCCCCGCTCGGCAATGCCACCGTGTCGTTGGCGATCGCCCAGGTCGCCGGGTTCTTGCGGCGTTCGCGCTCAAGCGCACGCTCGTTGGCGCGGGCGAGCATCGCCGCCGCGGGGTCATGCGGCCGCGGCCGCCTCGATCTAGCCATGTCCGGAGCAGCTCCACGCCACGCGAGGAAAGTAGAGCAAAAGCGGCGCCTTAGGTGATGCGGCGCAGCGCCGCTAAATTGCCACAGAGTCGCATTGCCGCAACGCGTTCAGAGGCGCTCACCCTCGATCCACGCCCAGGCGAGCATCCGCTCTGCATCAGCAATCCAGCGAGCGATGGCTGGGTGCTGATCAAGCGCCGGGTGACATACGACAGCCGCCCAGGGCGCAGCTGGTCGCATCAGGCCAGGGTGCAGGCGCGCGCCAGGCATGCCCATCAGCTCGTCCCACAGCCGAGGCGCGACCTTGGCTTTCGGCGCGACGCCCATCGTCGCCAGGGGCTCCCAGGGCGCGGCGCCGCTGTCGGCGATCGCAGCCTCGCGAGGGCTTAGCGGCAGGTAGAGGGTGCAGACCAGGGCCCGACCGGCCGCGATCGCCTTAAGCCCGAGCGGCTGCGGCGCGTCGAAAGGCTCGACCTCGCCCGACGCCAGCGCATGGCGCAGGCGCTGCGCGATGACGTCCAGCACCTCGTCGTCCACTGCCGCCCGGGGCGAGCGGACGAGCTGGCCCGTATCGATCGTCAGGTGGTGCAGGTAAGCGCTCATGGCTCGAGCAGGCGCTCGATCATGACGCTGGCGTCGCGGACAGACAGGCTGGCGGGCAGCGGCTCGCCGACCTCGCGGCCCGTACGGTGCCGCAGCGCGACGATGTAGGCGCGTTGGCGATCGGTGGCCCTGGGCAGGCGGAGGCCGCGTGTCGGAGACCTCGCAGCGACGTCTACCTCGCTCGATCGGCCGAGCCGGATCGTCCACCCCCGAAACGCGCGCCAGTCCCAGATCGGCTCCTCGATGTTGGGCGGCGGGGCGCCGGCGCGGCCGCCGTCGGCGTCGAGGGTCGCATCGCGCGCCTGGTGCGCCTTGCGCCGCGAGGCCGGCCCGTCCCGCATCGGCAGCCAGCACCATCGCGCCAGGTGGCCGCCCTCGGCCGCCTGGATCAGCAGATCGAGCAGCAGGGGGTCGCAAAGGCTATAGTCTGAGTGCGCCGTGATCAGGCCGAGGTTAGGGCCGACCAGCGGGGGCAAGAAATCGAGCTGGATGTCCCACGCCCCAGACGTCCAGGCGTGCTGCAGGGCGATCTGGTGCAGCTCGACGATGTGCGGCGCATCGAGAGGCGTCGCCATACGCGGAGAGCTCTCGTACTCCCGGATCGATATGCCGGTCGGCAGGTCAGCCCGATCGACTGAGGACGCGGCGGGATCGACCGGCGCGCAGCCAGATGGCCGGGTCAACAGGACGGCGGCCAGGGTCTCCCGACAGGCCAGGATGCTGCAGGAGGATACCTCAAACACCGTGGGCCACCCGAGAGAGCGGCCGGGCCTGGATGGCAGCGTGGGCGGCTTCCTTGGCCGCCGCGAGCTGCTGGCCTGCCGCATCCAGCTTGGCCATCAGCTCCGCCTCCCCGGGTAGCAGCGCGCGAGAATGGCCCTCGAACTCCAGGTGCAGGAGCGCCTCCAGCGTCTCGATGGGTTTGACGTCCTCGCGCAGGACGATCAGCGCGCGGTTGACGTCGCGATAGCGCCACATGGCCTCGCGCACCTGGTAGCCGACCTTCCAGAGCCCGGCAAACTGGAGCGCCAGATAGGCCTGGTCGGAAAACCAGTCACCGGTGATCTCCTCCTCAAGGGCGAGGTCGGCAAAGGTCATCCCGATCGCATAGCGGTCGTTGCCGCTGACGACGCGCTCCTCGAAGACGGCGGCGATTTCGCCATCCAGCGGAAAAAGGATCAAGGTCGACATCTCCAGGTCCTCCCGTCAGGCCACCGATCAATCCGCCGCCAGGAACCGGGCGACATCGGCGCGGCGGTCAGCCTCGATCCCAGCCACGACCTCGGAGTGGGCCGCGTCGAAGGCCTCGAGCGCCTGGCGGGCGGTTTCGATCTCACCGGTGCGATCGGCTGCCCTGGCGGCGCGCCCCGTGTTCAGCGCCTGCTCGACCGCGTCGTGGCGGTCCTGATAGTCGGCCTCCCGCACCAGGTTGTAGGCCAGCACGAGCGCCCGGCGGGTGGCTTGGAGGTCGACCTCGGGGGCGCCGAGCGCCGCCAGCGCGGCGCGAGCCCGGCCATAGCTGGCGGCCGTTACGTAGCCGGCTACCCGGCCGTCCTGCGCCACCTGCTCGGCCGCGGCCTGCTGGCCGCTCTCCAGCGTCTTCGGGGCGGCCAGAGCGCGGACCGAGAAGAACTCCGAACCCTGCGTGTTGATCTGGGCCACCCAGGCCCCATCGATCCAAGCGGCGCGGGCGGGCATCGGGAAACCGGTCAGAGCGACGGTCTTGTAGATGGTCCGGCTGGTCATCGTCTCGTCTCCGCCCCTGTCCGGCGAGGCGCCCGTCGCCCGGAGGCGATGTAGTTGTATTTCACGGCCGCTCGCCGCACGCAACTGCAATCGTACTTAGTACTAGAATATTATGCAGCTCGATCGAATGTCTGGTATGAGGGCGTATGTCCATCGACAGCCCCTGGCGACTGCGCCTCGCGGCGACAGGCGTGAATTCCAAACGCCTTGCGACGCTGCTCGACATCACCCCGACGGCTCTCTCGCGCCAGTGGCGTCGCGGGGAACCGGACGGTTACATCCGTAGCGCGATTCGCGCCCTGGAGATCATGACGCCTGCTCAGCGGGTAGAGCTGCTCGATGGGTCGCCTCCGGACGCGTAGCGCAATTGCGATCCGCTCCGGCACGCGTTTAAGGTGAGGTATCGCGGGGGACACACGATGCCGGAGAACGCAGAGCTGCTGTCCGCGCTGACCCCTCGCCAGCGCGAGTGCATCCTGCTGGTGGCGTCCCACTACGACTCCCCCAAGATCGCTCAACACCTCGGCATCGGCCGCAGCACCGTCGAGAAGCACGTCGCCGCGGCCCTGGCGGCCCTCGGTGTAGCCGATCGGCGCGAGGCGGCGCGCATGATCGCGGCGGCCGGCCTCGTGCGGGCCATGGGCAGCGCCTACCCAGCGGTGTCGCTGACCATGGTGGGCGACAACCTTGGCGCGCCCTACTCGCCCCCGCTTCGAGCGGAGGGCGAGCCCCAGGATGACGTTCAGCTTCGATTGGGACGAGCTGGAATCAGTGCTAGGGCGAGCTGCACCGACCGAGGCGCAGAGGGCCAAGGTGCCGGCGACGATCGCCGCGCTGCGCAAGCAGGCCACTCGGCTGCCGCGATCGGAGATGTTGCATCAGCTCTGTGCGGGGATCTGGCTGATCATGTCGGACGAGGGCTCGGACGTCCTCGCCGTGCTGGAGAGGCTTACCCGTATGCACTGAGGCGCCTGGCGCAGATCCTGGCCATCGCCGTCATCAGCGCCTTGCTGCTGGTGGCCATGGTCAGCGGCTATGACCTGGTGTTTGCACTCCACCGCGTCCGCTGGGGCTGACCTGGGCTCCCTGCTCCACCCAACCGGCCAAGCGCCGAACCCGGAGCACTACGATGGACCACACCCAACTGGCCGCTGACATCAGCGCCGACCTGTTCGCGGCCGAGCGCGCGGCCAACGAGGCGTTCGCCTTGACCGCAAGCCATCTCCCGGCTGGCCGAGGTCCGTGGCGATCTCGCTCAGGCCCACGATCGCCTCGCCGTCTGGGCCAAGGCGACGCGTATCCAGGTCACCGCCACCGGCGGCGGCGAGAAGCCGGCCAACGGCGTCGAGCCATCGACCCATCAGCTGCGCGCGGTCGGCTGACCCTATGCGCGGCGGACGCCCGGGCGTAGAACGCCCGGGTGTTCGTCTCGGCCGTCTCTCAGGCGGGCGCCCTGGCGATGTCCCTGGTCTGCGTCCTCGCCCTGGTGGCGGGGCGCTGGCCTGAGCGGCTCGCCGCCGCGACCCTCGCGCTCAACTGGGTCGGCTGCGAGGCCATCCAGGCGCGGGTGCTATGGCACCATCCCCAGCTCGGCATCTTCGCGATCGACGCCGCCTACTGCGGCCTGCTGGCCTGGATCGCGGTGCGCTCCGCGCGGCAGTGGATCCTGTTCGCCTCCGCCTTCCAGCTGATGATCGTGGTCACCCACATCGCCACCTTCGTCGACGCTCGCATCAACCAGTGGGAGTTCTTCAGCGCCTACTTCGTCTGGAGCTACCTGATCCTGGTCGCCATGGCCTTCGGCGCCCTGATCGAGGGCCGCCGGCCGCCCCACGCCCCGCCCATGTGGTCCCGCGCCGGGGCTTGAGCAGGCGCGGCGCTACACGCCCGCCTCATCGCCGGGCTCCCACGCCCCGCGAGATCCGCCCACGCCCCGCTGGCGCCCCGCCTCGCGCCGCTGCGACCGTTTCCGCCGCCCACCGGGCGTAGACGACGGCCCGCGCGCAAAACCGCGAGGCTCTCTCCCGGAGAGCCTTCCGGCAGGCGCGCGGCAGCGCGCCCTTGCACGGGCGGTAGCTGGTTGGGGCGCGGGAGGCTCGCACGCGGATATCGAATCGGCTCGCCGGCAGGCGAGCGCTTGTTGGTCTCAGCCCTAGGTGGCTTGTCCGCCGGGAGGCGGACGCTTTTTAGATGAGATGTGGTCCGTAAGGACCGCGGAAGGTGACCTCCCTGAGGACTCGCGCTCCTTCATCAGCGCCCGCATGGCCGGAGAGACGTCCGAGCGCGTGGGCGGCGCTGGGTCGGGCGGCGGCGTCGCGGCCGCGCGGAGCTCTGCGGCGCGGGTGCTGGCCGCAGCCTGGTGGACCGACATGTCTACGGAGCGCGGCGAGCGTGGCTTGCGCTTGGGCAGGTTCGCCAGGATGCGCTTTGCGGCCTTGGGCAGCTCGGCGCGGTAGAGGTTCGTCTCCTGCTCGTACTGCGGGCCGCGCTCGCCCTGGCGCCCGGTCGGCCGGCAGCGGCGGGTCCACTTCAGGAAGCCGTGCGCGGCGAGGCGCTGGATCGCCGCCTTCACGCAGCTCGTCGCGATGCGCAGCGTTCGCCCGATCGCCACGTACGCCCAGTCGAACCGACCATGCCGCTGGATCTGGCCGAGCGCCAGGTCGAGGATCACCCGCGCCTCCAGGCCGAGGCACCCGCGCCGGTCGCCCCGTTTCTTGGACCGCTCGTCCATTATGCGGGCGGCTAGGTTGATGTCCTCCCGGTCGCGATATCTGACCTGACCGACGAAGCGCGCCTCCCACGCGCCGCCGGCAAGCCGGCTGTTGCGGCGCACCTTGCTGTAGGTGCGCCGGTCCGCCGTTTCAGGCGCGCGCTTCCTCTTCCCGTCCGCCGGGGCTGATGCTGCGGTGGTCACAGGTCGCCGCCCCGTTCGGCGGCCATCCGCACGCAGCGCAGGTGCCGCTCGACATCCTGCACCTGGCGCTCGGCCTCGCGCTTCTGGTTCGGCGACAGGCGTCCGCGGTGGAGGCGGATGTAGGCCTGCAGGCCCGCCACCGCCTCGGTGAGGGCGCAGCTCTCCTCCTGCAGCGTCGCGTTCGGCGCGGCGCACGGGAGCATGGCCGCGACGCCCTCGTAGTAGATCGGGCGGCCGCAGTACTCCTGCAGCTCCTCCACCACGTCGAGGGGCATGAGCGCCTCGCACGTGGCGTCGGTGAACTCGTGCAGGCGGCTCTTCTGGAGCCGGCATGCGCCCGCGGCCTCCTCCAGGCCTCCACAGGCGCGGATGAGGGTGCGCGCCAGCAGGGCGTGCGCGCGATGCTTTTCCGGTGTCACCGGAGTCTCCCGAAGGGGTTCCGGCAGACGGCGCAGCCGCGATCGCTCACTCTCCCAGCCTGGGAGGCGGGCGCAGGGCCACATGCGCCTGAGCAGTGGACTCGCAACGCGCGGTCGGCATGATCGCGCGCGCAAGTCGGCTCAGGCGCAAAAGCCCTGTCGTCCGCTCAGGCATGGCTTGAGCGGGGGCGGCATGGGCCGCGGTCGGAACCGGGTTGCTGAAGCGTCGCGCGCTCGCCCCTGTGGGCGAGTCGGGTCTCAGTCGAAAACGCCTCCAGGCGGTGGGCGCGCGACGTGGACAGGGGTCAGGGGTGCGGCGCGCCGGGCGCTAGGCCATGGGCCAAAGGGCTCCGGGCGCGCGGGCCTGTCGCTCGCGGGAGCGGGCGATGGCGGCGAGCAGCCGCCTCAGGGCGGCGGCCAGGCGGCCGGCGCAGCGACGCCGGGCAAGCGCCGGGCGTGGCGGCGGGTGATCAGCGGACGGACGATCCAGGTCGTCCAGCCACGCCGAATGAGATCGAATCAGGAACACGACCAGCCAGGAGCGCCCGCCAGGGTGGGCGGGGACGATGCGGAGCGGGAAGAGCGGCACGGTCTAGGGCCGGCGCGTCGCAGGCGGCGGCGCGGCGGCCAGGAATTCGGCGCCGCTGAACAGCTGGCGCAGCCGCGGCGGCGATGCGGCCGACGGCGTCGCCGATGAGGGCGGCTCGGGGGACGGCGGCGGGCGGGCGGCGCCCGTTATCAGGACCGTGTCCATTAGATGACAGGCCCGCAATGGGCTTGCAACCGCAGGTTCAGGACCGCATTGTGATGGTTAACGCCTTGCTCGCCGGTTGCAGGGCGCCGGCCGGCCGCGAGTGGCGCACGACGGCCGTGCGCGCCGGCGTGGGCAGGAGGCGCCGTGGGAGACATCCCGCAGTCCAACATCGACCGGCTCGTGGTCCTGGCCGTGATCAACGCCGTGCACGAGGCGCTGCCCAAGACGCGCCAGGCGCGCCTGGTCACGGCCCTGCTGGCGATCGCCGCCGATTGGGAGCGGGAGGACAACGTCATCGACATGGCCCACCCGCGACCGGTCCTGGACGGCTCGCGCGGGTTGAACGCCGCAGCCGCCCGGCTGCGCTGGGCCGCCCAGATGCTGCGGCCACCCGACCGGCGCACCGAGCCGTAGCGGCGCCAACCCCGCCGGCCGCCTGGGGATCCCGGCCGGCGGGGCGCCCTCTCGTGATCGTACCCCTACGAATCACGGAGAGACCTTCATGCGCGGTGCGCAACTGGACACGGCGAAAGTGGATGGCGCGGTGCGCGCCCACGAGATTCTCCTCACCCTTCTGCTGGCGGAGTTGTCGCCGGAGGCGGCGCAGCGGGTTCGTGATCAGGTTGCTCAGCTCGGGCCGCCGCATGTGTCAGCGATGCTGTTGCCGGGCCGCGTGCGCGAAGCTCTCGACAAAGTGCTTCATGCTGCTGATCAAGCCCGTCACCGACGGATTGGTCCCAGCGAGCTATAGCCGCCTCGGCTTCCTCGCGGGCGATCTCGCGGAAGCGGCGCTCCTGCTCGACGGTGAAGTAGCCGGCGCCGCTCATGCGTTGAACACCCCAGCCGCCCCGCCGGCGCGCGCCTTGCGCATGCCGGCGGGGACTGCTCCCATGGGGATTGCGACACCACCCAAGGAGCTCTCGAGATGGACTCTGACCTCAACGCACGGCTGTTTGCGCTCGAGCTTCTGTGCGCCCGGCTCGCCAGCGCACTCGACCACTACGCGCCTGGCGTGTTGGAAAACCTGCTCGTGCGGGAGGACGACGGATCTCCGACGACCGATCCCCGCTTCCAGGCGGCTAACGCTCATCTGGAGCGCCTCCTGGGTCTGGCGCGGATCCAGAGCGCTCCGCCGCCCTGATTTCGCCAGGCGTGAACGGCCGCCAAACCCCGACGATGCTAGGCGGGGCCGCCCCGTCACCAAGCGGATCATGCGGTGGTGTGGGTTGAGCTGGGATGAAATCTCCCAGGGGGCCGAGGACCGGCCTCTTCATCTCCGCGAGCCCCCGCCAGTAGCTTGCCCGCGCCTTGGCGGCTTTCACTTCGGCCTGCGCGCGCGCGACCTCCAGGAGGGCTATTTCGTGCAGCGTCATGCCGCCGCCTCGACCGGGCTCGCCGCCCGAGGTGACCATCTCGCCCATCCAGGCCGGGAGGGTCGTTCGACACTCCCGGCCTGGCGCTCTACCGTGGCTGTTGCGACGCAACCTACGGAGAGATCGACATGGGCACGCCACCCGAAGACCGGCTCGACAACATCGAGCAACTGCTGGCCGAGCTGTTCGCCGCCCGATACACGGCCGACGAATTGGCCACTCTGCTCGACGAGACGCAGCTGGCGAGAACTGGCGGTCAGCTCAGGCTGGACAAGGGGGCCGCGCGAGCGCCGCGGCATACGCTCGCGGCCCGCGAAGGCGTGCTCCAGAAGGCGTGGGACCTTCGAGAGTTCACCGAGAAACACGTCCAGCGTACCTGATCGGGTCGCCGCCACCTCAGCCTCCACAATCGTTGCGGCACGGCATGGCGGCGGCGCTCAACGCCGCACCGGCCAGGGCCAGGCTCAGGGCCGCCAGCAGCGGCAAGGCCAGCGACCGGATGCGCGCGCTCAGGCGCCGTTCGGCCGCGAGCGTGTGCTCCATATCGCGCACGGACGCGGCGAGCGCGTGCAGTCGCGCGATCTCGGCGAGGCTCTCAGCGGCGAGCACCTCGCGCTGGATTTGATAGCTCAGGTCCCGGCGCACCGCGGCGGCCTCGTCGGGCGTCAGTATCTTCATGCCGCTGCCTCGGCCGGCTGGGATGAGGCGAGGCGGCGGTGGCCGGCGAGGAGCGCCGCGTCGTCAGGGGTGAGCAGCGACTCGGCGGGGACCTCGCCCTCAGACCAAGCCTCGATCTTCAGGGCCAGCGATATCGAGGCGTGCTCCCCCTTCTCGATTCGGCTCAGATGGCCGGCGCTGCCGGGCTTGAGGTCGAGCACCGGCGCCAGCTGCTCGAGCGTCACCCCCTGGGATCGCCGAAACGACGGTAGGTCCATGTGACCCACATTTGCTTCGCACGCAAAATGAGTCAAGCGGGAGGTCATGGCTCCGAATGGCGCGCTCTTTGCGCTAGGAGCAATCATCCTCTGGGGATGGCTAAGGGATCCGGCGAGAATGCCGCACGACGAGCGCGGCAGACGTTGGCTCGCAAAGACGAGCCGGCGCCACTCTACCTGCGCGAATGGCTGCAGGCGCGGGGCAAAAAGCAGGCGGACATCACCCGCGCCTTGGGGTGGGAGCCCGGCCGCGTGAGCAAGATCGCATCAGGTAAACAGCCTTACAGCGGCACCGACATCAACCTCTTGTCAGCGTGGCTGGAAATCGCGCCGCACGAGCTCCTCATGCCACCTGCCGAGGCCGAGAACCTGCGCAGCCTGCGCCGGGCAGCCATGGAGATCGCTTCACAGTCCGCAGGCGCAGATCGTGCCGCGCCGGTTAGGACGGCTCGGACATCGGATCGGGGACAGTGACGCCGGAACGCCACTCGGTCCTATGGGCGGCGACGGCTGCCTGAACGTTGACGCCGGGCGGACACGAATAGCGAGCCTCCCAAGTCGTTCTGTTGTCCAGGGTGTAAACGTCGCCAACCGTACAACCCAACGGGGCTAGGACGGCGCGGGCTGCAGCGCGCCAATAAGGCATCGGCTCCATGAAATTGACGGCGTTGAAGGTGAGGCCAGAAGCGGTCGCCTGCCCCATGGCGGAGCCAAAGCCGCGCTGAACCAAGACCGAGGAATCGGTGCGATGAAACCAGATGGAGTAGTGGCGCCGTCCTACCACTACCTTCGCATCCGCAAGGTGTTGCGGATAGCTGGTGATGCGCCCCATTCCGGCGCAGGCAGCGAGCGTTAAAAGGATCGCGCCCATCGCGCCGAGCTTCACGAGTCTCATCACCACCCCCGGGGTACTTCGTAGGGCGCCCAGTCAGGCAGGTTACCTCGTCGATAGCAACCCGAGGGCGAGACGGCGGCCGCCCAGCCGTATGAGCCGGGGGATCAACGACATTTGCTCCTAAAGCAAATTTCCTGTTGACGGGATATTTGCTTTGTAAGCAACATACGCCTCAACCCACCCGGGCCGAGGCGTACCGTGATGTCGCGGCGGTAGTTCTTCGGGGCCGAGCTTCGCCTCGGGTGGGCGTCTCAGGAGGAGACGTCCATGACGGCAGACGAGAAGTACAAGGTCCAGCAGGACGCGGTCCGCGCCTACCTGGGCGCCATCCCGCGCCTCGAATACCAGGAGAAGACGGGCGTCGGGGACGCGCCGGGCTTCGTGCTGATGGATGGCGGAGCGCCCTTTGACCCCCAGGGCCGGCTCAAGAGCCTCATCAAGCGCATCGAGCGCCTGGAGCAGGACAAGGCCGACATCTCCGAAGACCTGAAGGAGGTCTACGCCGAGGCGAAGGGCGAGGGCTTCGACACCAAGATCCTGCGCAAGGTCGTGCGGCTGCGAAAGCAGGATCAGGTCAAGCGACAGGAGGAAGAGGCGCTGATCGACCTCTACCTCTCGGCCATCGGCGGCCTGTGATGGGCGCCGTCGCCAAGCTGCAGGTGGTGGAGGGCGAGGTCCAGGTGCTCGCGGGCGTGGATGCCCTCCTCGAGCAGTACCAGCTGCGCGCCAACCTGCTGGAGCGGCTGGCCGCCTCTCACGAGGTCGAGCGCTCCAAGCTGATCCAAGCCGCCCTCGACGCCAAGCGCGCCAACCCCAGCCTGGCGCAAGCCTGGGCGCTGGGAGCCGACCGCCAGGGCGAGATCGCCACGACCTGCCGCCAGCAGAGCGACTGCTGGCGCAACGCCGCCCGCGACGTGCGGCTGATCATTGAGCGCCTGCGGGGGCAATCATGACGGACGGCGGATATCAGGGCTGGGCCATCGTCGAGCTGATGGGCCATCGCCGGCGCGCCGGCGAGGTGCGCGAGATCGAGCAGTTCGGCACGAAGCTGCTGCGCCTGGACATCCCCACGGCCGACGGCGCGGGCGTCACCGAGTTCTACGGCGGCTCGGCCATCTACGCCCTGCGCCCCTGCGACGAGCAGCTCGCCCGGCAGACGGCCGGGTACATCGGCGATCCGCGCCCGGTCGCGCCGTCCACGCTGCGGCTGACGTCGCCTGCCGATCATCATGACCATGATGACGATGGGTTCTCGGACGCGCTCCTCGAAGGCGAGGACTGACGTGCGCCGCCGCCCCCGCCCGCACCTGCTCACGCCCAACGGCCTGGCGCTGGCCTTCGCCTTCGCCCTCTCCCCGCATTTCGGAGGACCGCCCCTTGGTTGAGCTCTCTCCCGCGCGCCGCTACCTGCTGGCGCGCCGCCGGCGCGAAGCCGCGCTGCGGTTTTTCGTTCGCCCTGACCGGGCAGACCAGATCATGTTGTGGGTGGCCGGCGCCGCCGCTGGGCTCACGGTTCTCGGCGCCGTGCTCCAGGTCGCCTGACGTGGGTCGGCTGTCTCCAGAGCAGCAGGCTCGCGTGATCGAGCTCCGCGAAAAGGCCGGCCTGACGACTGGCCAGATCGCGCTGCGGCTCGACGTGTCGCTGAGCGCCGTCGCCTACCAGCTGCTGGTGACGGGCACGGAGCGGCACGGGCGGCCGCCGGCGACGGTGCGCGCCACGCCGATGCGGCGCTGCATCGCATTCCGCAACGGTCGCCCGGTGGTTCGCTTCAACCAGGCCGACGACGAACTGATGCTGCGCCTGGAGGCTGAGAACGTCCTGCCGGCCCAGATCGGGCGCGCGATGACGCCGCCCCGAAAGCCTCATGTCGTGCGGCTCCGGCTCGCAGCACTGGCGCGTCGCGCCGCCCGCCTCGCTGAGGGCGCCTCCCTCGAGACCATGGAGCAGCTCGGCAATGCCTGAGCCGATCGACCCGATCCTGCGCTGCCCCATGGGCGGCTGGCCCAAGGCCGCCGTGCGCGTAGAGCTCGTCGGCGTCACGACGTTGGACGACGCGATCTACCAGCTGGCCGGCTTGGCCCGGGTCAACCGCATGGGCTTCGTCGCCACCTGGGAGGCGCGGGATCTCTACGCCTACCCGCACCAGTCCACCGCAGAGATCGCCCGCTCGTACGCCAAGCTGAAGGCGATGGAGGCGGCGCACCTGGGGACGATGCCCGAGCCCGATGTCCAGCGCTGGACGGCGGTGCGCAAGGTGGGCCTGGTGGTGGCGATCGCTGAAGGCTTCATCGCGCGACTCGATGCCCTCGCCCGCTACCGGCTCTCGACCGAGGAGCTGGAGGAGTGGGAGCAGCGCTACGCCCGCTTCGGCCGCCAGGGCCTGAAGGCCGGCAAGACGCAGATGCTGCGCCTCTCGCCCCCCGCCGCGGAGAACGCCGCTTGAGCCCGGTGATCAGCATTCCGGCGCCAACCTGGCCCCTGGATCCCGACAAGATGCGCGGGCTGGCCGAGCGGCACCATCGCGAAGGCCTGCGGCTCACGGGCCGGCGAGGGATCACCTTCGCGCTCTCCGGCGATCCCGCCGCCCTGGTCAGCGCGCTGCTCTGCCTCGCCCAGGAAGCGCTGCTCATCCACGCCCTCGCCGAAGCCGCTCCGGACCGCCCGGTGGCCGAGGTCCTGACCGAGGCGGTCCAGCGAATGAAGGATCCCCACCATGCTTCCTGACGCCCGAACCCCCGACCCCATCGACGTCGCCGTGGGCCTGCGGATGCGCAGCCTGCGCAAGGCCCGGGGGATGTCGCAGCAGGCCCTCGGCGCTGCGCTCGGCATCACCTTCCAGCAGATCCAGAAATACGAGCGCGGCACCAACCGCATCTCCGCCTCGATGCTGGTGAAGGGCGCGCGGGCGCTGGGCGTCGCCACGACCGCGCTGCTGCCCGAGGACGATGCGCCGACGCCCGGCTCACCGGAGTTCCTGCAGCTCCTGGCGACCACCCGCGGGGTGGAGGAGCTGGTCGAGACCTACGCCAGGATCGGCTCGCCCCAGATGCGCCGGGCGGTCCTGCAGCTGGCCCGCTCGCTCGCCGCCGGCGGACCGGTCGCGCCGGGCGAGGAGGATGAGGCGCGCTCGCACCGCATCTTCTCCGACGGCGTCGCCGACCAGCGCGTGGCGCACTGAGATGGCCCGGGCGCTCTCGATCGTCGCAAAGGATGGAGTCACGGTCGGCGGCGGCCAGGCGGCGGGCGCGCCCGAGCCGCTGCTCCGCACATGCCGGGTGTGCGGCTGCCACGAGGACCATCCCTGCTACCGGCCCAACGCCGGGGCCTGCAGCTGGGTGGGCCGCGATCTCTGCAGCCACTGCGTCCCCGAGATGCTGCTCGGGGCGGCCACCCGCAGCAAGCGGCGGTGGCGCCGCGCGTTCCTGCTCGGCGCGGCGGTGTGGGCGATCCTGGTGCTCATCGGACTGCTCGTTCACCAGGCCGCTCCCACCGACGCGCCGGTGCGCCCTGCGGAGCCCGCTTCCGCCCCCTCCGGATTTCGCCCACCCGAGCCCTCGGCTCGCCGTGCGCTCGCCCCCTCCCCCGGCGTCAGCGGTGCGCCGTGGGTCTTCGACAACTAGCCGCAGGAGCCCTCCCGTGAACCTCGCATCCCTTCTCTCCACCGCCTCCCTGGCGGTCCACGAGGCGGAGATCGTCATCCCCGCCGCCCAGTACTTCATCAAGGAGGTCGAGGACCTCGCCAAGACGACCAAGATGTCCGGCGCCGAGAAGCTCGCTGCGGTCAAGGCGGCGCTCGATGCGTTCGTCAGCACGAACTTCCCTGACCGGAGCAAGGCCTTCGACGCCATCTGGTCGGGCGTAACCCCGATCATCAACGGCCTGGTCGCCCTCTACAACGCGGCCGGCATCTTCGCCCACGCCGCCCCCGCACCCGCACCCGTCGCCTGATCCCTCGGCCGCCGGCGCGCCGCCGGCGGCCCTCCTCTCCTGAGAGCCGCCATGCCCCTTCCGTCCGACCACATGCTCATCGGCCCCGGCGTGCTCGCCGACACGATCGGGGAGCTCGACGAGCAGAGCGGCGGCTCGTCCACGATCACCGTCATCGGCGGGGATGGTCGCGTCCAGTTCCGCTACAGCGGCGGCCCTGACGCGGTGAGGGCCTCCGCGGGGGCCTCGCTGCTGATGATGCGAGCCCTGGCCTTGCCGGGGGCACCGACCTGCGCAGGCTGCGCCCATCGCCTGGAGATCGCCGAGGCGGCCCTGCGCGCCTTGGGTGTCTGTGAGGAGCTGTGGAGCATGGTTGGCGCGCCTTCGGGGCACGTCCACTGATGGCCGCGCCCGTTCGAACCATGCCGGCCCAGCCCTGGCCGATCTGGGATGTCACCATTCGAGATGGTGGACACGAGTCGACGTCGACCTACACCGCCCCGTCTGCTGGGGCGGCGCGGTATGAAGCCTTCCTGCAGGTGTCCGACGTCTGGACGATCAGCTTCCAGCGATTCCTGAGCATCTGCTCCGTCCGCCGAGCCGACGTGCCGAGGACCGACAGCTACGGCTACGTGCGCCGCGCCTATGGCCTGGACGCGCGAGTTGGCCAGCGCGTCACGATCAAGAACGAAGGGCGCGATCTGAACGGCCGCGCTGGGGTGATCGTCTACCCCAACCGCTCGTCGACGGCCTACGTCCACGTTCTCGTCGACGGTGAGAAGCGCCCCTGGATCGTCCACCCGCTGAGCGTGGACTTCGTCGGGCCAGGTCCGGCCGGGCCGCCGACCTCCGATCCTGCTGCTCCCGCCATCGCGGAGATCCCGTTCTGATGTCTGAAGCCACCAACGCCGCCGAGGTCCGCGCGAAGCTGCTCGCCGCCGCTTCGGCCGCCGCCGCTGCAGTGAGCGCCATCGCGGAGCTGCTCCGGGAAGACGAAACCGTGGATGGCGTGCTCCCCCATGCGGCCGCCTTCGAAACCGACCCTGACGGCGAGCTCCTCCCGATTGGCGAGGACATCATCGAACCGCTGGCCGACGCGCTCCTGCTGGCGATCCACGCCGGAGGCCTGGTACGCCCGACGCACCGGATGGCGGCGGCCATCGAGCGCTTCCAGTTCGGCGACGACGATTAAGGCGCGCGGAGAGCCCCCGATGACACCGGAGCAGATCGAGGCCGAGAAGAGCTCCGCCCGCGCGAAGCGGGTACGCATCACCCGCTTCCTGAAGCGGGGCGGCGTGCTGGTGCGCGACGTGGTGGGCGGGGCGATCGGCACGCGCTGGACGAACGCGGCGCGCACGGGTGGCGAGTTCGACACCGCCGAATGCGAGGCGCGGCTTGCAGACGGCCGGATCATCCAGGCCCCCGGGAGCCGATGGGCTTTCCAGCTACCCCCCCCCCCCCCCCCCCCCCGCAACCGATGATGGCGTAGGTTCGTGACGACCCGGGCCCAGACTCTCATCACGCCCAAGGCGCTCGAGGCGGCGCTATGGCGGTTCTGCGGGCACATCAACATGGGGCGGGAAGCCTCCGTGCTGAACAAGGAGTGCGTCGACTTCCCGGGCCTGGTCGTCAGCGACATGCACGACCGCAAGGCGCGCAAGAGCACCCGCACCTTCTTCGTCCAAGGCGATCCGCGGGAGTTCGCCGGCATCCGGGATGCCGCCAAAGCCTGGAACGACCAGCGGCGCTCAGCCGGCGCTGAAGCTGAGCCGGGCCATGAGTGACCCACATTTTCCACCTGGAGCTTGGGCCGCCATGATCATGCTCGGGCCGCGCACCCGCATGCTGCCGTCGACGATCGCCAACGTGATCGCGGCCTTCCGCGATCGCGGGCTGGTGACGATCGTCCCAGAGATTTACCGCTCGGGCCACCGCGGGCCGAGCTCGCACCTGCTCGCCAACGACGACTCTGAGCTGCAGGCCTGGATCCCGGCCTTCAACCCAGCTCCGTGGGCCACCAGCCCAGAGATGCTGGCCCACAAGCTGCTCGAGCATGGGATCGAGGCGGTAGTGGCCTCGGCCGCCCCGGCCCACCTGGTGGCGATCCACGGCCCGTACGATGGCGCTCCGGTCAAGGACTACGTGCCGGCGGCCGCGCCGCCCGTTCCGGCAGCGGCGGCCGCGCCGCCACCCCGCGCTCCGGTCTACCTGGTCGGCCAGATGGACCTCTTCGCGTGACGGAGGCCGCCCCGCTCACCGCCCTCCCACCCGAGACCCTGGACGGCCACGTGGGTCTCCTCGCCACCTCCGGCGCGGGCAAGACCTATGGCGCCAAGACGGCGGTGGAGGACCTGCTGGAGGCCGGCCGGCGCGTCTGCGTCGTCGACCCGACCGGCGTCTGGTGGGGCCTGCGCGCCGGCCGCACCGGGAAAGCCGGGGGCTATCCTGTCGCGATCATCGGCGGCGACCATGGCGACGTGCCGCTCGTCGACGGCGCCGGGGCGGCGCTCGCCCGGGCCGTGGCGGAGGGCGCGTTCAGCGCGGTCATCGACGCCTCGCGCATGACGGTGGGCGCGCGGACCCACCTGTTCGCCGACTTTGCGGAGGAGCTGGCGCGCGTGAACCGGCGCCCGCTGCACCTGGTGATCGACGAGGCGCACCTGTTCATGCCGCAGGGCCGGGTCAACGACTTCCAGTCGGCGCGCATGGTGGGCGCGGCCAACCACCTGGTCAGCGGCGGCCGTGCGCTCGGGCTGCGAATGATGCTGATCTCCCAGCGCCCAGCCAAGGTGCACAAGGACAGCCTCACCCAGATCGGCGCGCTCGTCGCCATGTGGATGACGGCCCCGCAGGACACCGCGGCCGTGAAGGCATGGATCGCCGACGTCGCCGACCGTGCGCGCGGTCAGGAGGTGCTGGCCAGCCTGCCCGGCCTGCAGGTGGGCGAGGGATGGGTGTGGGCCCCGCGCGCCGGCGTGTTCAGCCGGATCAAGTTCAGGCCGATCCGCACCTTCGACAGCTCCCGCGCGCCAGCGCTGGACGAGGCGCCGCCCACTGCCCGCCTCTCTGCGCTGCCGATCGAGGAGCTGCGCGCCGCACTGGCGGCGGAGGAGCCAGGCGAATCGGAGGCGCAGCCGGCCGCCCGAGCGACTAGGCGGGCGAGCCCGGATGAGCTCGCCGCGGCCGAGAGACGCGGCTACGAGCGAGGTCTGGCAGATGGCCGGGCGGCCGAGTGGCGCCTCTCCTTCGGCGAGGGCATCGACCTCCTAATCGCGGAGCTGCGCGCCGATCGGGGCCAGCGCGTGGAGGTGCTCCGGGGCGTGCCTGTCAGCCCTGCCCCTGTGCCCGCCAAACCGCCCCGCCCACGCCAGCTGCCGGAGCGGGTTGCGGGGACGACCGAGCTCGGCGCCAGCGCGCGCAAGCTGCTGCAGGTCCTGCGCGCGCCCAACCTGCCCGACTCCGCCCGCCGCTGGCCCGGCCTCGCCATCCTGGCGGTGCTCGCCCCCACGGGCGGCAGCTTCAACGCCGCGCGCAGGCAGTTGCTGGACAGCGGCGCGGTGATCGACACGGACAAGGGGCTGCAGGCCGTCGGCCGCGACGGCCTGCCCGCCACCGCGGCCCCGGACGCCGACAGCGCGCCGATCAACCCAGCGGCGGTGGCGGAGGCCTGGTGCACGAAGCTGGGCGGCTCGGCCCGGCGCATCCTCTCGATGCTCTACGTCATGCCGGCCAACAAGACGCGCATCGCTGATGAGCTGGAGCTGGCGCCCAAAGGCGGCAGCTGGAACGCGGCCTGGAAGACGCTGCGGGACAACAACCTGGTCGAGGAAATGGACGACGGCCGCTGGCGGATCGCCGCCGTGCTCGACGCCCTGAAGCGGGAGGAGCGGTGATGGCCCGCTTGGTCACGCACCTTCGAGCGCCACCTCAGATCGGCCGCACCTACCGCGTCCCGACCCTCGCCTACCCCTGGCTCTTCGATGCCGCAGCGCGCACTTGGCCGGTATACCTGCCGAAGCACGCCGACGACCTGCTCGAGTGCCCCTACCTGCATTACCACGTCGACGTGCGGTTCCTCGGGGCGAGGCTGCGAGCCGAGGCGCACAGGTACCTAGAGAGGTACTTCGTCGTCCACATGGGCGACCTCGCCGCCCATCCAATGCTCGACGACCGGGACTCAGCGACAGCGTACGTCGCTGCCATGGCCCCCCTTCTGCGCCGCGGACCTGGAGGAGGTCACATTCCGCTGCCGCCCGTCATATGGCGCAATCTCCGCTGCACCCGATCCCACGTACCGCACCTCTCGCGCGATGTTGGAGAGACCGTTCAGTCGGCCTTCTCTGGGCGGCCCTGCCGGCGCGTCCGCAGCGGATGGGTCTGCCCACATCAGAACTTCCCGCTCGGCTCGATCGCGCCGGACGCTGAGGGCGTGATCACCTGCCCGCTCCATGGCCTGCGCATCGATGCCGAGACAGGCGCCGCACTGGAGCCGCAGCCATGATCCGCCAGAAGCTCACCCAGGCGCAGCGCGACCACGTCCTGCGCCTCTCCCGCGCCGGCGCGATCGACCGCGAGACTGGCCTCGGCCCGTACGACAAGGCCATGTCCGGGTTCAGCCCCATGGTAACGGGGAAGCTGCAGACCTACGGCTTGGCCGCAAGCCGCGTCGTGCGCTCCAAAGGTGGATCGCAGCACACGGTGTACTGGCTGACGCCCGCGGGCGCCGACCGGGCGAAGGCGCTCGAGGCGGAGGTCGCCGCCAATGCGTAGCTCCGCCGAACAGCCCCCGCACGCCCCCACCGGCCGGATCTCCGGCAGCTACGACACGCGCGCCGGCGAGCGCGTCTGGATCATCAGCTGGGACGACAGGAGCCGGCCGCCGCCGGTGGACGTCGTCGCGGCGGCCGACCTGGTCGAGGGCGCCCGCGTGCAGCTCGCCGGTGGCCGGCTGGAGCGCCTCCTGTGAGTCGCCAGCCCATCAAGGCCCTCGAGCCCGAGCGCTTCTGCGTCAACGATGGCGAGCAGACGGGCATACACGTCGCCGAGGGCGTCGACCTCTGCCTCGACTGCTACCGCGCCTACTGCGCCGCGAAGGCGGCGCCGGCCAGCGCCGGGCCCGCGCCGGCTGCTCGATCCGCCGGGCAGGCGGACCTTTTCGGAGCAGCGGCGTGAACCAGATCCCGCTACCCACCCGGCCAGCGCTGCGCTATTTGGGCGGCAAGTGGCGGCTGGCTTCCCGGATCATCCCGCACTTCCCACCGCACCGGGTCTACGTCGAGCCCTTCGGCGGCGCCGCCAGCGTGCTGTTGCAGAAGCCCCGATCCTACGCCGAGGTCTACAACGACCTGGACGGCGAGGTCGTGAACCTCTTCAGAGTCCTGCGGGACCGAGCCCTCGCTGCAGAGTTGGTCAGGCTAGTGGAGGCCACGCCCTTCGCCCGGGCTGAGTTCGAAGGGGCCTACGTCGGCACGCGTGATCCTGTCGAACGTGCTCGCCGGCTGCTCGTGCGCTCCCACATGGGCCACGGCAACATCTCCTACCGTCGTGACCGCACCACAGGCTTCCGCCGTAACTCCAACAGGAGCGGGACCACGCCCGCGCACGACTGGGCCAACCTGCCCCCGGCGCTAGCGGCGATCGCCGGGCGCCTTGTGGGGGTGGTCATCGAAGAGCGCGACGCGCTGGAGCTGATCGAGCACTTCGACAGCCCCGAGACGCTGATCTACGCCGACCCGCCCTACATCCTCGCGACCCGATCTCAGAAGCGCTGCCGCCTGGCGCCAAGCACCGGCTACGCGCACGAAATGGACGACCAGGCGCACGTCGCACTGCTCTCGCTCCTGCTCGACGCCGAAAGCATGGTGGTGCTCTCGGGCTACGCCACCGAGGTCTATGACGAGATGCTCACCGGCTGGCGTCGCCTGGAGCTCGACACCCACGCTGACGGTGCGCGGCCTCGGACCGAAGTCCTCTGGATCAACCCAGCCGCCTCGGCCGCGCATGGGCTGTTCGCGGCATGAGCCCGCGCCTGCACCATCGCCGAATCGGCTTTCGTGACGCTGCCCTGTTCGTGGCCGAGAACCATCGGCGGCACACGCCGCCGGTGGGCCACCTCTTCAGCCTCGCTGCCTACGAGGGCGAAAGGCTCTGTGGCGTCGCCATCGTGGGCCGGCCGGTGTCACGCGAGCGCCAAGATGGCGTGACAGCGGAGGTCACCCGCCTGTGCACGGACGGCACGCGTAATGCCTGCAGCTTCCTGCTCGGCCGCTCCGCCCGCGCAGCGCTGGCGCTCGGCTACCGCCGGATCGGAACCTACACCTTGGGGAGCGAAGGCGGCGTCTCGCTGCGAGCAGCGGGGTGGCGGATCATCGGCGAGGTGAAGGGCCGGAGCTGGGACACGCCGAGTCGCCCTCGAACCGACAAGACCGAGTTGGCCGACCGGCTGCTCTGGGAGGCGGCATGAACAGCACGGCCGTCAAAGTAACCGGCTCGGCGGGCTACCAGATCGAGTGCTGGTACGGGCGCTACTCCCGGCGCTGGGTTGCGCTGGTGAGGCCCCCATCCGGCAACCAGTTCGCATGCAGCGGCCTCAGCGAGGAGGACGCGCTCGCCAAGGCGGAGCTGCTGATCGCTGAGGACCAAGCCGAGCAGGCACAGGCGAGGGGACTTTGAGCGACCCCTTCCTGATCACCGGCCCGGCGCTGATCAGTTTCAGCGGTGGGCGCACCTCGGCCTACATGCTCTGGCGCATCCTCCAGGCGCACGGCGGGACGCTGCCCGATGACGTGGTGGTCGCCTTCGCGAACACCGGCAAGGAGCGCGAGAAGACGCTGCGCTTCGTCCACGAGTGCGAGAGCCGGTGGGGAGTACGGGTGCGCTGGCTGGAGTTCGTCACTGACCTCGCGAGCGTCGGTCCCGCCGGTCGGTTTGAGGAGGTTGGCTACAATAGCGCTAGCCGAAAGGGCGATCCGCTGGACCGCCTCATAGCTCGCAAGCAAGCGCTCTTCTCTACCATGCGCGGTCGCTGGTGCACTCAGCACTGCAAGGTAGGGGTTCTGCACGACTTCATGACCGTGCATGGGTTGGGTGCAGGCGATTACGTCGAGACAATCGGGTTCCGCGCCGATGAGTGGGACCGGGTCGTGGAGATGCCCCTAAAGGCCCTCAACGTTGGGCACCGCTTCGCTTTCCCGCTTGCCGAAGCCGGCCTCCGTAAAGCTGACGTCCACACCTTCTGGTGGGGCGAAGGCCGTACTTACTGGACAAGCCAGCAACCACAAGGGTTCGACCTCCAGATAGCCCCAGGGGCGGGTAACTGCGATCACTGTCCGTTCTTGAGCGATAAGGCGCGGATCGCGAGGGCGCGGCTCGACCCCGATGGGCTCGCTTGGTGGGAGCGACACGAGGTCGAGCGTCGGTTTGCTTTCGGGCGGATGAGCATAGCCGCAATCCGCGAGCATGTTGCAACCATGCCGCTTTTGCCTCTGGACGAGGCTGAGAAGGAACAAGGCGACGCCGAGTGCGGCCTGTGGTGCGGAAGCCAAGCCGCATGAAGCCGGTTGGCCGTCCTCCCCTGCCCGCATGGCCCGCCATGATGCCGACCAAGCTGGCGTTCCAGTTCTGCGGCCTCGGCAGCGAAGATACCTTTCGCGCGGTCGCCGCGCGCCACCACGTGCGCGCCGTCGACGCCGGAGTGCGCGGCAGCTTCTGGAAGCGGCGCGACCTGGAGGAGCTCGTCGAGCGCCTGCCCTACGTTGACTCAGATGACCTCGGCGCCGCCTCTTCAGGACGGCCGCCGGGCGGCGAGGCTCCGACGCCCACCGTCGACCTCGCGGAGGCGGCGCTGGAATGCGTCCGCTCGAGCGCCCGGGGACGCGGCCGATGAGCGGGCCTGTGAAGCACGTCCACCGGATCGTCAAAGCGGACGGCAGCGTCCACCTCTACCTGCGTAAGGCAGGCCTGCCGCGCGTGCGCCTCACCAGCCCATGGCCTGGGGAGGGCCAGGAAGCCGGCTCTGCCCTCGAGATCGAGGTGAAGGGGCTCGTCCAGGCGCTGTCGCCCGATGCCGCAACGCCTGGCACGCTGCGCGGCTACCTGCGCGCCTACGAGCTGGAGGACGCCCGCTTCGCAACGCTCGACGACAGCACCAAGGCCGAGTACCGGCGCTACCTCACCGAGTTCGACGAGCAGCTCGGGCACCTGCCGATCGCCACGTTCTCACCGGCCTTCGTGCTCAAGCTACGCGACGCCTGGGCGGTCCGAGGCCACAGGGCCGCGAACCTGCGACGGCAGGTCCTCAAGAACGTGCTGGTGCGCGCCAGGATCGACGAGAAGCTCGTCGGCGACCCCTTTCACCTGGTGGGCGAGGTCGCCCGGCCGAGGAACCTCAAGGAGCCGCACACCATCTGGCCCGAGAGCGTGGTCGAGATCGTGATCGCGGGCGCCATCGCCCGGAGGCGATTCGGGATCGCCCGTGCCGTCGCGATCGGGCGCTACACCGGCGCCCGGCGCGGCGACCTGGTGACGATCGTCAAGTCGGCGCGTGAGCAGGGGCGGTTCCGCTTCCTCAGCGGCAAGCGCCGGGTCCAGGTAGACCTGCCCGAGGATCCGGCGCTCACGCGCTGGCTGGTCGCTACCCCCGACACTCAGCCTCTTACGCCCTGGCAGCAGCGAGCCCGCGCCAAGGCCACCGTCCGGCGCCTGCCGAAGCCGACGCTCGTCTTCAACACGCGCGGCCAGCCGTATTCGGAGGATGGCCTGGGCCAGGAGCTCGCTCAGCTGATCGACGAGCTGGCGGCCGAGGGCGCCATCGACCGGACGGTCTATGACCTCCACGGCCTGCGCCATACCCGCGGCGTAGAGCTTGCGCTGTCCGGCTGCACGGACGCCCAAGGCGCGGCCGCACTGGGCCAGCGAAGCCCCGCCAGCTTCTCCCAGTATCGCCGCCAGGCCGATCGAATCAGGATGTCGGACGACGCCGCGACCCTGGTGGCGGCCTTCCGGGAACGGACCCGCAACGGGAAAGTGGAAACCGAAGTGGAAACCGAGTGTAAACCGGAGCTCAAGCTCAGGACCTCGGATGGTCAAGAACCCTAGGAAACGTATAGGGTTTTGATGGTACCGCCTCCCCGGATCGAACGGGGGACCTCCAGAGCCACAATCTGGCGCTCTAACCAACTGAGCTAAGGCGGCGCGACCAGCGCGAGAGGCGGGTTATTAGAGGCGGCGGGCGCCGTGATCAAGCGGCGACTGCGCACAAATAAAAACGCCCCGGGCGCGAAGCCCGGGGCGTGAAGGAGACATATCGGGGTGGAGCGTCAGCCCCCGCCCGTCTGCCAACGCAGCGGGATGGTGATCTTGCTCTCCACCGGCTTGCCGTTCTGGGTCGCCGGCTTGGCCCGGAACAGGTGGGCCAGCTTCAGGGTGGCGGGGCCGAAGCCCATGCCGGAGTCCGACAGGATGTTGCAGTCGGTCAGCTTGCCCTGCACCGTCACGGTGCACTGCATCGTGGCCGAGCCGCCCTTGTCGTCTCGGAGCGCGTCCGGGGGATAGTACTGCTGCATGTCGTCGTTGCTGGGCGTCTCGGTGATGGCCGAGGTCGGCAGCACGGGCGGCGGAGCAGGCGGGGCCGGCGGTGCAGGCGGCGCCGGGGGAACCGGGGCCGGCGGCGTGATCGACTCCGTGATCGGCGCCTTCACCGGCGGGAGCGGCGCCGGCGGAGCCGGGACGTTCATCGGCGGCGGAGGCGTCAGGTGCGGCGCGATCGGCGGCGGCTGGTGGGCCACGGTCGGCGGCGGCGGAGGCGGAGGCGGCGGAGGCGGCGGGGGAGCCAGCTTCGTCAGGTCCACCTTCACCGCCGTGTCTTCCGACACGATGTAGTGGGGTTGGAACTTCGACTTCCAGATGAAGTAGAACAGCGCGGCGTGCAGGATGACCGTGATGATCACGCCCACCACGACGCCGGTGTTCATCTTCTTGCCGCGGCGACGGCCTTCATCCAGCAGCGGATCGTAGCGGCGCGGAGCGGGATTTTCGGTCGTCAATGCCCCCTCCTCACTTGCTGCGATCTTCGCCCACGAGGGCGACGCTGTAGAAGCCGCTGTCCTGGAGCTTGTTCATCAGGCTCAGGAAGTCTCCGTACTGCGTGTCCTGGTCGGCGCGGATGTAGATGCGCTCCTTCGAGGGATCCCGGGCGCCGACAGCCTTCTTCAGGTCGTCGGGGATGCTGTCCAGGGTCGTCGGGAAGTCGCCGATGTAATAGGTGCTGTCCTTGCGGATGGTCAGGTAGACCGGCTTCGGCGGGCTCGGCGAAGGCTTCGCCACCGCCGTAGGCAGCGCCACCTTGATGGTGACCGACGCAAGCGGCGCGGCCACCATGAAGATGATCAGGAGAACCAGCATCACGTCCACGAAGGGCGTGACATTGATCTCGGCGTTCGCCTTGACCGCGTACCGACCGCCCCCACCCCCTGAGAGTTGGGCGCCCATCTGGCTTACGCCCCCCGGTCGAGCTGGCGGCTGATGGCGTTCATCAGTTCGACGATGAAGCCCTCAGTGCGGGTGCCGTAGGAGGCGATCTGCGTCTGGAAGAAGTTGTAGAAGATAACCGACGGGATGGCGGCGAAGAGGCCGATACCCGTGGCCAGCAGAGCCTCGGCGATACCGGGCGCCACGACGGCCAGGTTGGTGGTGTTGGTCTTCGCGATGCCGATGAACGAGTTCATGATCCCGTAGACGGTGCCGAACAGGCCGATGAACGGACCCGAGGAACCGACCGAGGCCAGGAACTGCATGCCGCCCGAGAGGCGCTTGGCCAGGGTGGCCTGGACGCCGGACACCGCCGCGGAGGCGCGGCTGATGGTGGAGCCGCGGTGCTCGCCAGTGATGGACAGACCGGCCTGGCGGGACAGCTCGACTTCGTTGGACGCGGCGGCGGCCATGTCGGCGAAGGGGTTGCCTTCGAACTCCTCGGAGGTGGCGACCCGGTTCATGTCGGTGATCGAGCGGGCGTCGCGGAAGGCCTCGAGGAACTTCGAAGTCTGGCGGTTCAGGCCGGCGAAGTTGATCAGCTTGATGATCAGGGTCATCCACGAGAAGATCGAGGCCAGCAGCAGGCCCACCATCACCGTCTTCACCACCGGGGTGGCGTTGAGGAACATGCCGACGGGGCTGAGCGAGGAGCCGCCCTTGATCGAGCTAGGAGCCGCCTCGGCGCCGCCGTTGTTCACGCCGGAGTCAGCGGAGGTGGAGCTCGAGGAGGTGTCGGTGGTGTTCGACGTCGCGGCGGCGGTGTCGTTGCCCGCGCCCTGCGCGAACGCTGGGGCGCTCGCCGCCATCAATGCGACCGCGCCGAGCACGGCGAGGATCGGGGTCGTTCGTTTGCTTTGCAGCATCTTCAGCCAGTTCCTGGTTGATCGAGCAATGTACGAAGGGTCGTCGCGCGACTGCGTCTTCTTCCCTGGTTAAACCTGGACCGGCTTTGTTTTGTTATGCCGACCTAACACTTCATCCGGGAGTCAGGCGGCCTGATCGGACAAGCCGACCCCACCTCCGAACGCCCGCAGCGGACCCCAACCGCTTGGGCAGCTCAAGTCTTACCGCAAGTTCACTTGAATTGCGACTTCGGCTCCTTTGGCAATGGCCTACCTTGGCGTCAAGGCTTTTAACGAACGGAAGGGCACGCCCTACCCCTCCTCCGGCCTGGAAAGACCGTTAAGCCTCTTTAATCGGCAGGTCGGCTCCGCGTTCCCATTCCCCTGGCGCGGCAGGCCGATTAGGCGGTCCAAAGGGGTTCAAGGGCGCGTGAACGACCCCGTCGCCAGCGCCGTCGCGGGCTGCCGAAAAAATGCGCAGATCCGTGGAGCTGGAGTGGTGCCTGGGGGCGGATTCGAACCACCGACACGCGGATTTTCAATCCGCTGCTCTACCAACTGAGCTACCCAGGCCCGGGGGAGCGCCGTCTATAAGGGATCGATCTGGTCGCGTCCAGCCTCGCCGGCGTCCAACTCTTCGCCCGCGGAAATCTCCACCGCCGGCACGGCGTAGCTCCCGCTGAACCAGCGCTGCAGGTCCACATCGGCGCAGCGCTTGGAGCAGAACGGCCGGTACTCGGGGCTCGCCACGGGCCGGCTGCATATGGGGCAGGAACGCTCGGTCATAGGGCGCGGATATCGTAGCTGCCGGGCGCCGCGCCAAGATCGGCGCGCACGCTGAAGCGCGGGCCCAGCTGCGCCGTCCAGGGCCGGGCCGCCTCCGCCACGTCCTTCGGGGCCGCCGCCTCCAGGCGCGAGCCGGGATCGAAGCGCCCCTGCCGCTGCAGCGCCCGCACCAGGGCGTGGGCGCAGGCCCGCGCCGAGGCCGCGCCGTCCGCCGAGAGCAGGCGTTCATGCAGGGGCTGGCGCAGGTTCGGTTTGGCGACCTCCAGCACGCCGAAGCGGCTCACCGGCGCCACCGACACCCCGGGTCCGTCCGGCGCGAACGCCTCGACGGCGGCGGCGTGGAGCGGGCGGCCGTCCTTGGGAAAGCCGATCAGGTCGATGGCGATCAGGCCGCCGATGGCTTTCAGGCGCAATAGCCGCGCCGCCTCGGCCACGCCGCGCAGGTTGGCCCGCGCCGCCGACGGCGCCCCGCCGGCCTCGGCCAGGTCCAGATCGACCGCCGTCAGCGCCCGGGTCGGCTGGATCATCAGGTCCAGGCCGCCCGGAAGCAGGCAGCCGGGCGAGAGCGCCTCGGCCTCGGCCGCATCCGCCATTTCGCGCGCGCGATCGCCCTCCGCCCATTCGGCGACTCCGAGGGCGGCGAGCTGCGCCTCGATGGCGGCCGGCGGCGCGAGCAGGCCAGGACGCTCGGTCGTGGGGCCCAGCCGGCGGACGGCGGCGGGCTTGCCCCGCACCGGCTCGGCCGTGATCTCCACCTCCAGCCGCTCTCCGACGGCGGGCGGGGCGCCCTTCAGCCTGAGCGTGCCCGGCGCGCCGCCGAGGTCGAGCCGGGCGAGGCCGAGCCGCTCCGACGCCGCGTCCACCCGGGCGGCGTATCGGGCGCCCATGCGGGGGGTGGGGTCGTCCTCCCAGGCGATCAGCAGCCGCTCGGGCCGGCCGTCCAGGGTGATCGCCGCCCGCGTCTCGCCCGGCGACCGGTCGAGATAGGCGCGGCGCTCCCCGCTCACGGCCGGAAGCCCCGCCCCTGCAGCAGGGCCAGGGTCTCGTAGAGCGGCAGCCCCACCACCGCCGGATAGGAGCCGTGCAGGTCGATGATGAAGGCGCCGGCGCGGCCCTGGACGCCGTAGCCGCCGGCTTTGCCCAGCCCCTCCCCGCTCGCCACATAGGCGGCGATCTCCTCGGCGGTCAGCCGCTTCATGTGCAGCCGGGTCTCCACCCGCCGGACGCTCGCGCCGCCGTCCGGCGCGCGCAGGGCGATGGCGGTGTGCACCCGGTGCGCCCGGCCGGACAGCAGCTCCAGGCATTCGCGGACCTGCGAGTCGGTTTCGGCCTTGGGCAGGATGCGGCGGCCCACCGCCACCACCGTGTCGGCCGCCAGGACGAAGGCGCCCGGCCGCCGCTCGGCCACCAGCGCCGCCTTGGCCTCGGCGAGGCGCAGGGCGTGACGGGCGGGCAGCTCGCCGGGCAGCGGCGTCTCATCCAGGTCGGCGGGGTCCAGCGCGTCGGGCTCGATCCCCACCTGGCGCAGCAGCTCGAGCCGGCGGGGGCTGGCGCTGGCCAGCACGAGCGGCGGGCGGCCGCGCACCGCGTCGCTCATCCGCCGAACCCCGCCGCGGCCGGGAACAGCTCGCTCAGGCGGTGAGCGATCTCCTGCCGCATCGCGCGATAGGCGGCCAGGCGCTGGTCGCGCGAGCCCGTCTCCAGCGTGGGATCCTGGATCGGCCAGTAGGCCAGCTCGGTGGCGCGGCCGCGCGCCAGCTCCACCGCCCGGTGGTGCGCCTCGGGCGTGAGGGAGATCACCAGGTCGAAGGAGTCGTCCTCCAGCTGTTCGAAGCCCTTGGGGCGGTGCTCGGCGATGTCCAGCCCCACCTCGGCCATGACGGCGGCGGCGAAGGGGTCCACCGCCTCCCCCGGTTTCAGCCCGCAGCTGTCCACGAACATGCGCGCGCCGAAGCGATGGCGCAGCAGCGAGGCCGCCACTGGCGAGCGCACGCTGTTGCGGTTGCAGGCGAACAGCACGGCGTCGGGCAGCTCCGCCACTCAGGGCCGCCTGTGCAGGGCGCAGATCAGCGTGAACAGCCGCCGCGCCGTGTCGAGGTCGAGCCTGATCTTGCCGTCCAGCCGCTCGCGCAGCTTTTCCGAGCCTTCGTTGTGCAGGCCCCGGCGGCCCATGTCGACCGCCTCGATCTGGGAGGGCGTCGCGTGGCGGATGGCCTCGTAATAGCTCTCGCAGATCAGGAAATAGTCGCGGATGATGGACTTGAGGGGCGAGAGCGACAGCAGGTGCCGCTTCTCGAACCCTGTTCCGGTGATGTCGAGCGCCAGCCGGCCCTCGATCAGGGAGATCTTCAGCACATAGGGGCCGGCGGTCGCGCCCTCCGGCTCGAAGCTGTTCTCTTCCAGGAGGTCGAAGATCGCGACCTGCCGCTCGTGCTCCACGTCGCGGCTGGCGGGGGCGAGCGACTGCTCGTCGATCTCGACCGCCGCCAGCCTATGGTCCGCCCCGCTCATTCGGCCGCTTGGGCGGGGGGCGGCTGCAGGCGGCGGGCGGCGGAGGCGGCGTGGGCGGGCAGCCCCTCCGCCTCGGCCAGGGCGCGGGTGTGGGGCCCCAGGATGGCGAAGGCGTCCGGGCTGCACTTCACGATCGAGGTGCGCTTCAGGAAGTCGTAGATCGACAGGCCCGAGGAGAACCGCGCCGCCCGGCTGGTGGGCAGCACGTGGTTGGAGCCGGCCACATAGTCGCCGATGGCCTCGGGGGTGTGCCGGCCGAGGAAGATGGCGCCGGCGTGGCGCACCCGGTCCGCCAGCCGTTCGGGCGCGTCGAGGCAGAACTCCACGTGCTCGGGCGCGATCTGGTCCACCAGGGCGGGCGCCTGCTCCAGCGGGGCGATGACGACCGCGCCATGGCTGCGCCAGGAGGCGCGGGCGGCGGGCTCCGTGGCCAGGCTGGCCAGCTGGCGCTCCACCGCCCGCTCCACCTCGGCGGCGAAGGCGGCGTCGTCGGTGATCAGGATCGACTGGGCGTCTGGGTCGTGCTCGGCCTGGGAGAGCAGGTCGGCGGCGATCCAGTCCGGATCGTTGTCGCCGCTGGCCACCACCACGATCTCGGACGGGCCGGCCAGGGCGTCGATGCCCACCACCCCGTACAGCCGCCGCTTGGCCGCGGTGACATAGGCGTTGCCGGGCCCGACGATCTTGTCCACCGGGGCGATCGGCCCGGCGCCGTGGGCGAGCGCGGCGACGGCGTGGGCGCCGCCCAGCTTCCAGATCTCCGTCACGCCGGCGGCCTTGGCCGCCGCCAGCACCGCCGGTTCGATCCGGCCGGGCGGAGTGACCATGGCGATGCGGTCCACGCGCGCCACGCGCGCCGGCACGGCGTTCATCAGCACGGTGGAGGGATAGGCGGCGCGGCCGCCCGGGACGTAGACCCCGACCGACTCCAGCGGCGTCCAGCGCCAGCCCAGCTCCACCCCGGCCGCATCCGTGAAGCGGGCGTCGGCGGGGCGCTGGCGGGCGTGATAGGTGCGGATGCGCTCGGCGGCGAAGGCGATGGCGGCGGTCACCTCCGCAGGACAGGCGGCGGCGCCCGACTCGATCTCCTCGGGCGTGACGCGCAGGGTCTCGGCGGTCAGCTCGGCCCGATCGAAGCGGCGCACGCAGTCCAGCACGGCGTCCAGGCCGCCGGTCCGCACCGCCTCGATGATCCCCGCCACGGCCGTCTCGACGTCGGCGGGCGAGCCGCGCGGCTCGTCCAGGAAGGCGCGGAAGCTCGCAGCGAAGCCTGGATCGGCGGCGTCGAAGCGGCGCACCTCAGGCCTCCGTCGCGACAGCGTCGCGGGCGTCGGCGTCGTCGTGCGCCGGGGCCCGGCCGGCCGGCCACGCCTCCGTCACGTCGGCCATGACCGCGTCGATGCAGTCCACCTCCACCGCCAGGTCGCCGCCGTGGCAGAAGCGCAGCAGCACCCGGCCGCCCGGCGCCTCGCCCGGCTCGAAGTCCAGCGTCAGGCAGGAGATCAGCTGGGTGGGATCGTCCTTGTCCAGGCCGCGCGCCCGCACGCGCGCCACGTCGCCCAGCTGCAGCGCGGCGAACACCCGCTCGCCGCAGGGGCCGTGCGCCCCCTCCCAGCGGTAGCGGTTGAACATGATGGTCAGCCGCCGGGCCTTGGGCTCGTAGCGGATGTCGCCCACCAGGCACAGGGCGTCCTGAAGCGAGGCGGAGACGATCTGAAGGTCGTCGGCGTCCAGCGCCAGCAGGCGCAGCGGGCGGCAGGGGTTGGCGGCGTCCTCGCCCATGGCGGTCAGGCTTCCGCCTCCTCCCGAATGCGACGGATGTCGGCCCCGCAGGCGGAGAGCTTCTCCTCCAGCCGTTCGAAGCCGCGGTCCAGGTGGTACACGCGATTGACCATGGTCTCGCCCCGGGCGGCCAGGCCCGCGATCACCAGGCTGACAGAGGCGCGCAGGTCGGTAGCCATCACCGGGGCGCCGTCCAGGGCGCCGACGCCCTTCACCCGCGCCTCTGAGCCCTGCACGGCGATGTCGGCGCCCAGGCGCGACAGCTCCGGCACGTGCATGAAGCGGTTCTCGAACACCGTCTCGCGAATCACGCTCTCGCCCTCGGCCAGGGTCATCAGGGCCATGAACTGCGCCTGCAGATCGGTGGCGAAGCCGGGATAGGGGTCGGTGGTCAGGTCCACGGCGTGCAGCCGCGCGCCATTGCGCTTCACCGTCGCCCAGCTCTCGCCGCGGGTCACGCCCACGCCCGCCTCCTCCATCTTGTCCAGCAGGACAGATATATGGTGCGGGCGCACGCCCGTCAGGGTTACCTCGCCGCCGGTCATGGCGACGGCCAGCGCATAGGTGCCCGCCTCGATCCGGTCGGGCACCACCGCGTGCGTGGCGCCGTGCAGGCGGCTGACGCCGGCGATCCGCAGGGTGGATGTGCCCGCCCCCTCAACCTTGGCGCCCATGGCGTTCAGGCACTCGGCCAGGTCCTGGATCTCGGGTTCGCAGGCGGCGTTGGTGATCACCGTCTCGCCCTCGGCCAGCACGGCGGCGAGCAGGGTGTGCTCGGTGGCGCCGACGGAGACGAACGGGAAGTCGATCGCCGCGCCCTTCAGCCCGCGGGGGGCCTGGGCGTAGACATAGCCCTCGTGCAGGTCGATGCCGGCGCCCAGGGCCTCCAGCGCCTTCAGGTGCAGGTCCACCGGCCGCCCGCCGATGGCGCATCCACCAGGCAGGCTGACCTTGGCGTGGCCGGTGCGGGCGATCAGCGGCCCCAGCACGTTGAACGAGGCGCGCATCTTGCGCACCAGATCGTAGGGCGCCAGCGCGCTGACGATCTCCGGCGTGTGCAGCAGGGTCTGGGGCCCCGCGCCGTCGTCGATCTCGGTGACCTCGGTCCCCAGACGCTGCAGCAGGCGGCCGAGGAAGCGGGTGTCGGCCAGCCGCGGCATGTTGGTCAGGCGCAGCGGCTCGTCGGTCAGGAGGCTCGCCGCCATCAGCTTGATGGCCGAGTTCTTGGCGCCGCTGATCGGGATTTCGCCCTGCAGCTGCGCGCCGCCCTTGATGGCGATCCGGTCCATGGAAGCCCTACGCTGAGAGGCGGAGGGTTCTACAGAAGCCCGGCGGCGGCGCAAGGCGCGGCCGGGCCGCACGTCCCACCGCCCGCGCCGGCGGCGGCGCGATCAAGTCGCCCCGTCGTCCTCGCCGACATAGTCCTGCACGAACTCGGGGCGCTCGCCCTCCTCCAGCGGGTCCTCCTCCGGGGCGCTCGCCGCGGCGGGGTTGGGGACGGTGAAGCCAGGGGGCAGCTCCAGGCTGAGCAGGCCCGCAGCCTTCATCTCCGCCAGGCCCGGCAGGTCGCCCACGCCCGGCAAGCCGAAATGCTCCAGGAAGGCGTCGGTGGTGGCGTAGGTCACCGGCCGGCCCGGCGTGCGCCGCCGCCCGCGCAGCCGCACCCAGCCGATCTCCAGCAGGGTGTCCAGCGTACCGCGGCTGAGGCTGACGCCGCGGATGGCGTCGATCTCCGCCCGGGTGCACGGTTGGTGGTAGGCGATGATGGCCAGGGTCTCCATCGCCGCGCGCGACAGCCGCCGCGCCTCCTCCCGCCGCGCCTCCAGCAGGGGCGCCAGGTCCGGCGCGGTGGCGAATCGCCAGCGGCCGGCCACGCACTGCAGCTGCACGCCACGGCTCTCGTAGCGCTCCTTTAGGGCCGACAAGGCGCCGGCCACGTCCGCCCCCTCCCCCAGCCGCGCCTCGACGTCCTGGAAGGACAGGGGCTCGGCGGCGGCGAACAGCAGCGCCTCGATCTGACGCTCGGTCTCCAGGGTGTCGAACAGGCGGTCGGTCATGGCGCGGGGTGCGGGTCGAGGCGAGGCGGTTGCGGACGCGAATGATCCACTTCCCTCCGTTTCCCTCGGGCTTGTCCCAAGGGAAACGGAGGCCGCGGGCGTTCCGCTGCTGAACCCTTCCCCCTCGAAGGGGGAAGGGCAGGGATGGGGGTGCGTGCAGGCGGGTAGGGAAAGCTCATAGGAGGCGGCGCCGCCTCCAGCGCCAATAGTGTCATCCGCAGCGCGCGCACCCCCACCCCTGCCCCTCCCCCTTCGAGGGGGAGGGGTTTGCAATCGGCCATCACCCCTCCGCCCTCCTCGCCCGCAGGAACAGGGGCTCGAACGCCGCGTCCTGGCGCAGCTCCAGGGCGCCGTCCTTGGTCATCTCCAGCCCGGCGGAGAAGGTGGAGGCGACGAAGGAGGCCCGGCTTGGTCCCTCCTCGCCCAGGGCGCCCGCCTCCGGCGCGACGCGCTCCAGCCGCACCCAGTCGTTCAGGCGCGGCAAGAGACCCTTCAGCCGGTCGCGCGCCTGCTCCAGCGAGAAGGCCTCCACCCGCGCCGCGGGCCGGTACTGGGGCGGCGCCGGGCGCAGGCGGGCGGAGGCGTAGGCGCTCATCAGGCCGTACAGGTCCTCCTCGACCCGCGGCGCGGCGCGCACGGTGAGCTCTTCGGACGCCGCCCGGGTGAACACGTCACGGTCCAGCTGCGGCAGCGCCTTCAGCCCGTCGGCGGCGCTGCGCATGGCGTCCAGCTTGGCCAGGCGGAAGGCCAGCGCCTCGGCCAGCTCCTCCGCCGGGGGCTCGTCGCCGCCCTTGGCCTCGGGCCGGGGCAGCAGCAGGCGCGATTTCAGGTAGGCCAGCCAGGCGGCCATCACCAGGTACTCGGCGGCCAGGCCGAAGTTCAGCCGCCGCTGGGTCTCCACGAAGGCCAGGTACTGCTCGGCCAGCCGCGCGATGGAGATCTGCAGCAGGTCGACCTTCTGGTTGCGCGCCAGCGCCAGCAGCAGGTGCAGCGGCCCCTCGAACCCGTCGAGCGCCAGCACCAGCGCCTCGCCCGCATCCGAGGCCTGCTCCGCCGCCTCGAAGTCGAACGCGGGCTGGAACGGCTTGGTCATACCGGCGAGGGATCGGGCGCGCGGACGCGCCCCTCCAGCCCCAGGTCTGCCAGCCGCGCCTCCGCCGCCTCCGCATCGAACGGCTGCACCCGGCGGGCCGCAGCCCTGGCGGCCTCGGCCCGCTCGGCGGCGCGGCCGGACAGCTCGCCGCAACGCCCGGCCACCGCCCGCAGCTCCGCCATCAGGTCGCGCACCGGCTCGCCCACCAGGGCGCCGTTGCCGTGCAGGACCACGTCGCACCCCGCCTCGATCGAGCGGCTCGTGCGCTCCGCCAGCGTGCCGCCCAGGGCCTTCATCGACAGGTCGTCCGACATCAACAGGCCGTCGAAGCCGATGTGGCCGCGGATCACCGTGGAGATCGCCCGGTGGGAGACGGTGACGCAGTGGTCCGGATCGACCGCGCTGAGGGTCACGTGGGCGGTCATGGCGATCGGCGCGTCCGCCAGCGCGCGGAAGGGCGCGAAGTCCGTCTCCTCCAGCACCGGCAGCGGGGTTGAGACGACCGGCAGCGCCTTGTGGCTGTCCAGCTCGGCCCGGCCGTGGCCGGGGATGTGCTTGACCACCGGGGCGACGCCGCCGGCCAGAAGCCCGTCCACCGCCGCGCGGCCGAGGGCGGAGACCCGCGCCACGTCCACCCCGAAGGCCCGGTCGCCGATGATCCCATGCCCTTTGGGATGGAGCAGGTCCACACAGGGGGCGCAGTCCGCGTCGATCCCGAGGGCGGACAGCTCATGCGCCAGCAGGCGGTGGTTCAGCGTGACCGCCTCCACCGCGGTCTGCGGGTCGCGGGCGTACAGCTCGCCGAACAGGGCGGCGGGCCGGCGCAGCCGCGCCAGGGGCGGCGTCAGCCGCTGCACCCGCCCGCCTTCCTGGTCGACGAAGACCAGGGCGCCCTCGTCGTCAGCCGCCTCGCGCAGCTGGTCGGTCAGGCGGCGCACCTCGTCCGCCGAGCCGATGTTGCGGGCGAACAGGATGAAGGCCCAGGGCCTTGCGTCGCGGAAGAAGGCGCGCTCCTCGCGCGTGACCGCCGTGCCGGCGCAGCCGAGGATGCAGGCGGCGCTCACCCGATCGCCTCAGCCCTTCACCAGGCAGGTCTTGCCCTTGGTCCGCAGGGACTCGCAGAACTGCACCGCGTCCTGGCGGCTGGCGAAGCCGGACAGCCAGGTGCGGTAGAGGGTGGTCCCGTTCTTGTCGAGCGGCTGGACGTGCTTGGCCTTGCCGGACATCTGGTCGGACATGGCGGCCGACACGTCGGCGTAGCCCTTGTCGGCCAGGGCGTTGGAGGAGAAGGCGCCGATCTGCACCACCGACTTGCCGCCCGCGGCGATCGCGGCTGACGCGCCAGCGGAGGACGTCTTCGCGGCCGCCGCGGTCTTCACCGGCTTCTTCGCCGCGGCCGGAGCCGCCTCGTCGGAGACGGCGGCGCGGTCGGCCACCGTGCGCGTGGCGCCGGCGGCGGCCAGCTCGGACTGGTCCACCTTGCGGGTGGGGCGCTGCAGCTGGGCGGGCTTGGCGGGCGTCTCGCCCTTGGCGGCGGCCGGCGCCTCGGAATTCGCGAGCTTCGTATCGGGCGTGGGCGCCGCGGCGGTCTCGGTGGGTGTGGACGGGCGCACGATGTGGTCTGGCGCGGTCGGCTTGGCCAGCATCGCCACCGTGGACGGGCGGGGCGCCGGCCGCGGCGCCGGCGCCTCGGCGGCGGGCGCGAAGGTCGGGGCGGAGGCGGACTTCGTCGCCGGGGCGGCGGCGATCTGGTTGGCGGCCTCGGGCGCCGCGGACGCCGTCGCCGGGCTGGTCGTGTTGGACGACGCCGCGCCATAGACGTCCATGTTCGCTGGCATGTTCGCCGGCGTGCTGGAGGCGGCGGCCGGCGGGGGCGGCGGCGCGGTCTTCACCGCCATCACCGGCTCTCCCACCGGACGCGGGCTGTCGCCGGCGTGGCGCACCCCGCCGCGATAGACCATGGCCACGCCCGCCAGCAGGATGGCCAGCACCACCCCGCTGCCGATCAGGGCCATGGGCATGGGGCGGCGCTCGCTCGGCCGGCGGGGATCGAAGGCGAGGGGCGCGTCCGTCTGGGGCGTGTACGCGCCGCGGTCGTAATCGGTCATGGGCTCACCACTTTGGGCGGCGTGCGGAACGAGGCGCGACCTCGAATCGCAGGACGTCCCATCACATTAACCCAGCCGGGCCGTGCGAGGGACCGCCGGATCGTCTCACCCCGAACGAAGGCGGCGCCGCGGTTAATGATTGATTAACGCAGCCCCTCGGCGCCGAACAGCTTCCTGTGCTCCTCGATGGCGAAACGGTCCGTCATGCCGGCGATATAGTCGCAGGCGACCCGCGCCCGGCGCGCCGTCTCCGCCCCCTCCATCCGCGCCGACCAGTTGGGCGGCAGCACGTCCGGCTCCTCCAGGTACAGCGAGAACAGGTCGCGCAGGATGCGGCGGGCGGCGCTGCGGGTGCGGTTCACCCGGTAGTGCCGGTACATGCGCGCAAACAGGAACACCCGCAGCTTGCCCAGATCCTCGTGCATCGCGGCGGAGAAGGCGACCAGCGGGCGGTCCAGCGCGCGCACGTCCGCCGCGCTGGCGACGCCCGCCGCCGCGGCCCGGGCGCGGGTCTCGGCGATCACGTCGCCGATCATGGCCCCGATCATCCGCCGCACGGCCTCCAGCCGCACCAGCCGCGGCTCCAACCCCGGCCAGTCCGCCTGGACCGCCGCCAGGATCGGGCCGATCAGCGGCACCTCGATCAGGTCGGCGATCTCGAACAGGCCCGCCTGCAGCCCGTCGTCCACGTCGTGGTTGTTGTAGGCGATGTCGTCGGCGATGGCGGCGACCTGGGCCTCGGCGGAGGCGAAGGTGTGCAGCCCCAGCGGGAACTCGCGGTCGAACTGCAGGATGGGCGCAAAGGCCGGCGCGTCCAGCTGGCCGGTGCAGGGGCCGTTGTGCTTGACCACCCCCTCCAGCATCTCCCAGCACAGGTTCAGCCCCTCGTAGGCCGGATAGCGCCGCTCCAGCCGCGTCAGCACGCGGAAGGTCTGCACATTGTGGTCGAAGCCGCCGTACGGCTTCATGCAGTCCTTCAGCTGGTCCTCGCCGGCGTGGGCGAAGGGCGGGTGCCCCAGGTCGTGGGCCAGGGCGACGCCCTCGGCCAGGTCGTCGTCCAGCCCCAGGGCCTTGGCGATGGACCGGGCGATCTGGGCCACCTCCAGGCTGTGGGTCAGGCGGGTGCGGAAGTGGTCGCCCTCATGCGCCACGAACACCTGGGTCTTCTCCTTCAGCCGGCGGAAGGCCGAGCAGTGGATCACCCGGTCGCGGTCGCGGGCGAAGGCGGTGCGGGTGGAGCTCTCGGCCTCGGCGAAGGGACGCCCGCGCGAGCAGGCCGGGTCGGCGGCGTAGGGGGCGCGCGGCGGGGCGGCGTAGCGCGACGCGAGGTCGGCGGCGGCGTCGGCCATGGGCTGATCGGTCCTGCGGCGGCGGTCTTCCGCCGGAGCTTCGCCGCGCTCATATGGGTGTTCGCACCCGTTCGCCAGCTTTGGACCCCCGCCATGGCCGCCGCCCCGATCACGCTGTCCGCCGCCGCCGCCCGCCGCATCCGTGAGATCGGCGGCGCCGAGGGCCGGCCGCTGATGCTGCGGGTGGCGGTGGAGGGCGGCGGCTGCTCGGGCTTCCAGTACCAGTTCGACCTGGTGGAGGCCCCCCAGCCCGACGACATCCGGGTGGAGCGCGACGGCGCCGCGGCCCTGGTGGACGATGTGTCCGTGCCTTTCCTCGCCGGCTCTGAGATCGACTTCGTGGAAGAGCTGGCGGCGGCGGAGTTCCGCGTCCGCAACCCCAACGCCAAGTCCAGCTGCGGCTGCGGCGTCAGCTTTTCGATCTAGCCGTCATCCGGCCTGAGGAGCCGACGGATCGGGATGACAGCCGATCCCGCGCGGGGCTAACTGCGCCCATGCGCATCGCCACCTGGAACGTGAACTCCGTCAACGCGCGGCTACCGCACCTGCTGCGCTGGCTGGCCGAGGAACAGCCCGACGTCGCCTGCCTGCAGGAGCTGAAGTGCGTCGACGAGAAGTTCCCGTACGCGGAGGTGGAGGGCGCCGGCTACAATGTGCTGGTCCACGGCCAGAAGAGCTACAATGGCGTGGCCATCCTGTCGAAGCACCCGATGGAGGAAGCGCGCCGCGGCCTGCCCGGCGGCGGCGATAGCGACACCCACTCCCGCTACATCGAGGCGGTGATCGAGACGCCGAGGCCGGTGCGGGTGGCGTCGATCTACCTGCCCAACGGCAATCCGATCGGGACCGAGAAGTTCGACTACAAGCTGGCCTGGATGGCGCGTCTGTACGCCCATGCCTCCGAGCTGCTGGCGCTGGAGGAGGCCACGGTGCTCGCCGGCGACTTCAACGTGATCCCCACGCCCAAGGACTGCGAGCGGCCGCAGAACTGGGTCAAGGACGCCCTGTTCCAGTCTGAGAGCCGCGCCGCCCACCGCGCCCTGACCAACCTCGGCTACGTCGACGCCCAGCTGGCCGTCGGGGCGGAGCCGCACGCCTACACCTACTGGGACTACTTCCGGAACGCCTTCGAGCGCGACGACGGCATCCGCATCGACCACGCCCTGCTCTCCCCCCAGGCCGCCGACCGCCTGGAGGCTACGGCGGTCCAGCGCGACCCCAGAGGCTGGGAGAAGCCCAGCGACCACACCCCGCTGACGGTGACGCTGGCGGACTGAGGGCTAGCCGGTCTCTGACGCTTCAGCGCGTCCCGGCGTCCAGAAGTTCGGCGACGAAAAGCAGGCGGCCGGAGAATACGCGTCCGACCAACCTCAGTGGTTCCCGCCCTTCTGCACACGCCAATACGGCGAGTCGAACTTCGTGGGGGTTTGGCGATCGAGTTCGTTCACGATCGCGCTCCGCAGCCGGTCTCGCCAGAGCGAGACGATCTTCTTCCGGACGTCAGCGGGTTTGCCTCTTTGGAAGGATTCGCCAAACCCAAGGTTGGATATCTCGTTGTGAATGTCCTTCATGGCTTCGAACGGATACAAACCTATTCCGCGCGTCGCCTCCAAATTGCGGAAGGCTCCTCTAAACAACTCGATGCAGATCGACAGACTTCGCATCACCGACGCGAAGTCGGACTGGCTTGGGTTCTCCAGATGAGTATATTGGATCGCGTCTTGGATAGCCTCAACTAGCTTACCGTACAATTCACGCACAACAGTAAGAAAACTGCTCCGCTTCTGGAATATGGCAGCCAACCAAGCCGCCGGTGCAGCGAGAAGAATAGGCAACATATCTTTGAATATTTTGTAGGCGCAGTCGTATGCGCTTAACCGAATACCCAGCGCCATCAGCGCGCAGAGGTAGACTATGATGACAATGACCCAGACCACAAGAACTCGACGCGTCATGGAACCGCCCCCATCGCCAGAACGCATTTGAGACGTAAACCATAAAACACAACTTAATAGAGAAATCTAGATGGCCGTCTCAGGAGCGGCGCCGTCGGGATCAGGTTTCGAAGGCGGGCGAATATCCGGCGGGCGAGCGGGCGCCTCGCCCCCAGGTTCAGCCACCGCCATACGGCCGGGTGATCACCTCCATGTAGTGGTCGTCGGGGTCGGGGAAGTAGACGCCGCGGCCGCCGTCCGCGCGATTGATCTCGTCAGGGCGGCGGCGATGGGGATCGGCCCAGTACGGCAGGCCTTGCGCTCGTATGCGGGCCAGCACGGCGTCGAAATCGTCCTCCCCGATCAGGAAGGCGTAGTGCTGCGGCTGGATGGCCCCCTCCGCGGCTGCGAAGTCCAGCGACACGCCGTTGTCGAGCTCGACCACCTGGAAGGGCCCGAACCGTGCCGGCGCAGGGCGGCCCAGCAGCTCGGCCAGGAAGCGGGCCGACCTCGCAGGATCGGACGCGTAGACGATCGTGTGGTTGAGCTGAGCCGCCATCGGGCTTCCTCGTCGACCAACCGGCTCGTTTTTCCGTGGGCCTGTCGACGCCGGGCGTCAAGCGCGTGGACAGGCTTGGCGACATGCCGTTCCCAGCGGTGGAAACGGAAAAAGCGCGCCGGAACGCTCCGGCGCGCTTCCAAATGTCAGAACGGCCGCCGTCAACCCGCGGCGGCGGAAACCTTATCGCCGGCCGGCGCCCGGGCCGGTGCGCACGGGGCGCGGGGTCGCCGGGATCAGGCCTTCGCGCTGGGCGCGCTTGCGGGCCAGCTTGCGGGCGCGGCGGACGGCCTCGGCCTTCTGGCGAGCGCGCTTCTCGGACGGCTTCTCGTAGTGCACGTGCCGCTTCATCTCGCGGAAGGTGCCTTCGCGCTGCATCTTCTTCTTCAGGGCCTTCAGGGCCTGGTCGACGTTGTTGTCGCGGACGAAAATCTGGACGATGACTAGGCCCTCCTCTGGACCTTTCGCAGCGGCGGCTTCAGCCCGAAGGCGTAGGTAAACGGTAGACGAGCCCCGAAGCGCGCCTCGGAGCTTGAAGAGGGGCTGTGTAGACGAATCGATCGCGGCTGTCCACCGGGCTCTGGCTCAGCTGCGGATCGAAGCTCCGGCGGAGGGCGAACAGCGTCGCAGCCCCCAGCCGAGGCCGACTCGGGCCATCATATGGGGGTGATGATCCCTGCCCTTCCCCCGGCTCCCCATGGCGCGTGACGGCGCGATCTACGTCTGCCAGGCGTGCGGAGCGGTGCATTCCAAGTGGGCGGGTCAATGCACGGCCTGCACCGCCTGGAACACCCTGGTGGAGGAGGTGCAGGCCAGCCGTCCGCCCGGCGCGCTAGCCCCCTCCAAGTCGGCCAAGGCCCGCGCGGGCCTCGCCTTCGAGACTCTGGACGTGGAGACCCCCGCCCCGCCCCGCATCGTCACCGGGGTGGAGGAGTTCGACCGGGTGTGCGGCGGCGGGGTGGTGCCGGGTTCGGCCGTCCTGCTCGGCGGCGATCCCGGGGTCGGCAAGTCGACCCTCCTGATGCAGGTGTGCGCGGCGGCGTCGCTGGGCGGCGCGGGGGTGGCCTACATCTCCGGCGAGGAGGCGATCGAGCAGGTGCGCTCGCGCGCCCAGCGCATGGGCCTGGGCCACGCCCAGGTGAAGCTGGCCGCCGAAACGGCCCTGCGCGACATCGTCGAGGGGGTGAAGCGCGACGCCTTCGACCTGGTGGTGATCGACTCCATCCAGACCCTGTGGAGCGACCAGCTGGAGGCCGGCCCCGGCTCCGTGGCCCAGGTGCGCGCCTGCGCGGGCGAGCTGGTGCGGCTGGCCAAGAAGAAGCGCATCGCCGTCGTTCTGGTCGGCCACGTCACCAAGGACGGCCAGATCGCCGGCCCGCGGGTGGTGGAGCACATGGTCGACGCGGTGCTCTCGTTCGAGGGCGAGCGCGGCTATCCGTTCCGCATCCTGCGCGGAGCGAAGAACCGCTTCGGCGCCACCGACGAGATCGGCGTGTTCGAGATGGGCGATTCGGGATTGCGCGAGGTGAAGAACCCCTCCGCCCTGTTCCTGAACGAGGGCGGCGAGCGCTCGGCCGGGGCGGCGGTGTTCGCCGGCATCGAGGGGTCGCGCCCGGTGCTGGTGGAGTTCCAGGCCCTGGTCGCTCCGTCCGCCTACGGAACGCCTCGCCGGGCGGTGGTGGGCTGGGACAACGGCCGCCTCGCCATGGTTTTAGCGGTGTTGGAGGCGCGCTGCGGCCTTGGGTTCGGCGACCGGGATGTCTATCTGAACGTCGCCGGCGGTCTCCGCGTGACGGAGCCGGCGGCGGACCTCGCCGCGGCGGCGGCGCTCGTGTCTTCCGCCCTGGACCAGCCCCTGCCCCAGGATTGCGTCGTGTTCGGTGAGATCAGCCTGTCCGGCGACGTGCGGCAAGTCGGCCGCACCGACGCCCGCCTGAAGGAGGCCGCCAAGCTCGGCTTCGCCAGCGCCCTTGCGCCGTCGGCGTCCGCGCCTGGCGCCGCGGCGATCGCGGGCGTGAGCCGTCTTAGCGACGCTGTGCGACGAATTGGCGACGGTGATTGGAAGTGACCGACGTTCGGAATAGGGAGCGCGCAGCGGGATGCACGTGTGAACCTGTTCGACCTCGTCGCCGGATCGACCCTCGTGATCTCCGCCCTGATCGGCCTCAGCCGCGGCGCGGTGCTGGAGGTCGTCACCCTGTTCGCCTTCACGGTGGCCACCGCCCTGTCCGTCTACCTGCTGCCCTTCACCAAGCCGATCGCCCTGCAGAGCGTGCACCCCAGCTGGCTCGCGAACGCGGTGGCGGTGGGCGTGTCGTTCCTGATCGCCTACATCGGGCTGCGGCTGGCCGGCTCCGGCGTATCACGCGCGATCCGCGGCCAGGCGACCCTGGGGACCATGGACCGCACCCTGGGCTTCGCCTTCGGCGTGACCCGCGCCCTGGTGGTCATGGGCGTGGTCTACCTGGTCTTCACCGCCACCCCCTTCGGCAAGCCGCCCGAGCTGATGACCAGCGCGCGCCTGTACCCCCTGGCGCGGGGTTCCGGGATGATGCTCGCCTCCCTGGCGCCGGGCGGGCTCAGCGAGCTGAAGGGCTTCGGAACCTCGCTGAAGAACCGCATGAGCGGGACCGAGCCGGAGCCGCCCCAGGGCCCGGTCGAGGCCGGCCAGGCCTACGGCTCGTTCGACAACTCGGCCCCGCCGCCGCCGCCCGGCGACGCGGCCCAGCCATCCGGGCGCACGCTCAAGATCGAGGGCGGCGAACCGCCCCGCCGCCATCATCATCACCATCCTGCCGCAACCCCGGTGGAGTGATCCGCAAGTGACCTCATCCCCCTCCGCGCCCCTGACCCTGCTCCAGGACAAGGGCGGCCACGTCCGCGACGCCGACGACGACGGCATGCGCCTGGAATGCGGCGTGTTCGGTGTCTGGAACGCGGAGGACGCCAGCGCCATCACCGGCATCGGCCTGCACGCTCTGCAGCACCGCGGGCAGGAGGCGTGCGGCGTCGCCAGCTTCGACGGCCAGCTGTTCCACACCGAGCGCCATATGGGCCATGTGGCCGAAGCCTTCTCCGGCCCCACCCTGGTCCAGCGACTGCCCGGCCGCTACGCCATCGGCCACACCCGCTACGCCACCGCCGGCGCCAGCGTGATCCGCAACGTCCAGCCCATGTTCGCCGACCTGGAGGCGAGCGGCATCGCCATCGCCCACAACGGCAACCTGACCAACTTCCGCGCCCTGCACACCCGCCTGGTGGCCGAGGGCTCGATCTTCCAGTCCACCTCGGACAGCGAGGTGATCCTGCACCTGGTGGCGCGCTCCAGGCGCGCGTCGATGGAGGAGCGGTTCATCGACGCCCTGTCGCAGATCGAAGGCGGCTACGCCCTGCTGGCCCTGACCAACGAGTGCCTGATCGGCGCCCGCGACCCGCTGGGCATCCGCCCGCTGGTGCTGGGCGATCTGGACGGCGCCTATGTCCTGGCTTCCGAGACCTGCGCACTGGAGATGATCGGCGCCAAGTTCGTGCGCGACATCGAGCATGGCGAGGTGGTGGTGATCTCGGGCAAGCGGACCATCCGCTCCTCCCGCCCCTTCCCGGCGGCGCGGGCGCGGCCCTGCCTGTTCGAGTACGTCTACTTCTCGCGCCCGGACTCGGTGGTGAACGGCCGCTCGGTCTACGAGGTGCGCAAGCGCATGGGCGCGCGCCTGGCGCAGGAGACCGGCGCGGACGCCGACGTGGTGGTCCCCGTGCCCGACAGCGGCGTGCCGGCGGCGATCGGCTACGCCCAGGAGAGCGGCCTGCCCTACGAGCTGGGCATCATCCGCAGCCACTACATGGGCCGGACCTTCATCCAGCCGACCCAGGGCGTGCGCGAGCTGGGCGTGCGCATGAAGCACAGCCCCAACCGCAAGGTGCTGGAAGGCAAGCGGGTCGTCCTGATCGATGATTCGATCGTGCGCGGCACCACCTCGCTGAAGATCGTGCGGATGGTGCGCGAGGCGGGCGCGAAGGAGATCCACTTCCGCTCCGCCAGCCCGCCGATCAAGTGGCCCGACTTCTACGGCATCGACATGCCCGACCGGGACAAGCTGCTCGCCGCCCGCAAGTCGCTTAAGGAGATGGAGGAGATGCTGGAGGTGGACAGCCTGGGCTTCCTCTCCGTCGACGGCCTGTACTGGGCGATGGGCGCCGGGCCGCGTGATCCGGTGAACCCCCAGTTCACCGACCACTACTTCACCGGCGACTATCCCACCCGCCTGCTCGACCGCGAGATCGCCGAGGGCCGCAACGAGCCCACCGAGCGCCAGCTGTCGCTGCTGGTGACGGCCTGACGCCCTCCTGTTAGCGGACGCCCCTCCATGCGCTGGCTCATGCGATCCAAGATCCACAACGCGACCGTGACGGAGGCCAACCTCGCCTACGTCGGGTCCATCACCATCGACCAGGATCTGCTGGACAAGGCCGGCCTGTGGGACGGCGAGCGGGTGCTGGTGGTCTCCAACACCTCCGGCGCGCGGCTGGAGACCTATGTCATCACCGGCGCGCGCGGCTCGGGCGACATCTGCATGAACGGGGCGGCCGCCCACCTGATCGGCGAGGGCGAGCAGGTCATCATCATGGGCTTCGAGCTGGCCGACGCGCCGGTGGCGCCCAAGGCGGTGCTGGTCAATGGCGAGAACCGCTTCGTCCGCTACCTGGCCGAGGCGCCGCGGGTGCGGGCCGAGGAGTGTCCAGAGCCGCTGGTCGTCTGAGGCGTCTAGCGGCCTGAGGCCTCCCCCAGGCGCAGGTTGTCGATCAGCCGCGTCGCGCCCAGGCGCGCCGCCAGCGAGACCAGGGCGCTGGCAGCCGCTGTGTCCAGCTCCTCCAGCGTCTGAGGGTCGGCGACACTGACATAGTCGATGGCGAAGGCCGGCTCCTCGCCGATGCTCGCCTCCACCGCCGCGCGAAGCCGGCCGCCGTCGCGCTCGCCCGCGTCCCACAGCCGCTCGGCCTCCTGCAGGGCGCGGTACAGCACCGGCGCGACCCGGCGCTGCTCGGCGGTCAGGTAGCTGTTGCGGCTGGACATGGCCAAGCCGTCCGCCTCCCGCACCGTAGGCGCCACCACCACCTGGACCGGCAAGTCCAGGTCACGGGCCATACGGGCGATCACCACCGTCTGCTGCGCGTCCTTCTGGCCGAAGTAGGCGCGGGTCGGCTGGAAGATGTTGAACAGCTTGGCGACCACAGTGGCGACGCCGGCGAAGTGGCCGGGGCGGGCGGCGCCCTCCAGCCGCCGCGCGACGGGGCCCACGTCGATGCTGGTCGCGAAGCCGGGCGGATAGACCTCCGCCGGCGCGGGCGTGAAGACCAGGTCGGCGCCGGCGTCGCGCAGCAGGTCGAGGTCCCGTTCCAGGTCGCGGGGATAGCGCGCCAGGTCCTCGCTCGGGCTGAACTGGGTCGGGTTGACGAAGATGCTGACCGCCGCGGCCCCGCACTCGGCCCGGGCGCGCGCCACCAGGCTGAGGTGGCCGGCGTGCAGGAAGCCCATGGTGGGCACGAGACCCATCGCCCCGAATCGGGACCGCGCCGAGCGGACCTCGGCGACCGTCGCTACGACCTGCACCTCAGGCGAGCCCGGCGAGCGCCTCGGCCAGCGCCTCCGGCGTCATGGTGGAGCTCTGCGCGTCGGTGGGGAAGGCGCCCGCCTTCACCTCGGCGGCGTAGGCGGCGAGGGCCGCCTCGATGACGGCGCCGACCTGGGCGAACGGCTTGGCGTGGCGCGGCGGCGCACCGTCGCCCAGGCCCAGCAGGTCGTGCCAGACCTGCACCTGGCCGTCGCAGCCCACGCCCGCGCCGATGCCGATGGTGGGTATGTCGAGCCGCTCGCTGACGGCCTTCGCCAGGGGCGCAGGCACCAGCTCCAGCACGATGGCGAAGGCGCCCGCGGCCTGCAGCGCCAGGGCGTCCTCGATGAGGCGGCGCGCATCCACCGCCGCCTTGGCCTGCACCCGCACGCCCAGCGTATGCTGCGACTGGGGCGTGAAGCCCAGGTGCCCCATCACCGGCACGCCCAGTTCGGTCAGGCGCCTGACGATGTCGGCCACAGGGGCGCCGCCCTCCAGCTTCACCGCCTGGACCCCTGCTTCCTGCATGAGCCGGCGGGCGGAGGCGACGGCGTCCGCCACCGAGGCGTAGGTCAGGAACGGCAGGTCGGCCACCACCAGGGTGCGCGAACTCCCGCGCACCACGGCGGCGGCGTGGCGCACCATGTCGTCCAACGTGACCGGCAGGGTGGAGTCGTGGCCGTGGACCACCATCCCCATCGAATCGCCCACCAGCAGCAGCGGCACGCCGGCCCGGTCCGCCAGCCGGGCGGAGGGGTGGTCATAGGCCGTGACCATGGGGATCCGCACGCCTTCCGCCTTCATGCGTCGGACGTCGCGTAGGGTGAACCGCATTCAGGCGCCTTGATCGCATCGCGCCGCTCGCCGCGGCAGGCGCCCTTCTAAAGCCCCAGCGGGGGCGGCGGAAAGGGCCTGCGGCGGGAATGCGGCCGCCGCCCTGCCCGCCCCGACGATCTTCGCGCCGCCCACGGCGCTGGACCGGGCGAGCCGGCGTCGTGTAGCGGGGTCGCTCGCGCCGCCGCCCTGGAGAGCTCCGTCATGTCCGAAGCCGCCCTGCTCAAGGACCGCATCGCCCTGGTCACCGGCACCTCGCGCGGGATCGGCCAGGCGCTGGCGCTGGGCCTGGCCCGGGCCGGGGCGCACGTGGTCGCCACCGCCCGCACCCAGGGCGGGCTGGAGGAGCTGGACGACGCCATCCTGGCGGCCACCGGCGCAAGGGCGACGCTGGTTGTGCACGACATCGAGGACGGCGACGGGATCGACCGCCTGGGCGCCGCCCTGTACGAGCGGTTCGGCCGGCTGGACATCCTGATCTCCAACGCCGGCGATCTGGGCCTGCTCACCCCCGTCGCCCACCTGGACCCGAAGATCTGGTCGCGGGCGGTGGCCGTGAACATGACCGCCACCTACCGCCTGATCCGCAGCATGGACCCGCTGCTGCGCCGGGCCGAGGCCGGGCGGGCGATCTTCCTGACCACAAACCTGCAGAGCGCCACCCGCGCCTTCTGGGGGACCTACGCCGCCACCAAGGCGGGGATGGAGGCGCTGGTTCAGGTCTATGCCGACGAGGTCGACAACACTCCCATCCGCTGCACCCTGCTCAGCCCCGGCGCGATGCGGACCCGCATGCGGATGCAGGCCTTCCCCGGCGAGGACCCGGCGGACCTGCCCCCGCCGGAGGCGCTGACGCCCATGGTGCTGGAGTTGCTGACCCCCGGGACCGAGCCGCCGCTGCGCGCCAGCTTCAAGGCCTGGCAGGCGGAGCATGAGTTCGAGGCGCACCCCTCCTGATTGTATTAACCGAGACGCAACGTGAGCGCGGTTGAAATCCTAGCGGCGTCTGGGCGCGGTCGCCCTACTTCTCCACATCCTGGCCAGCCGCCACTCTGCCCCCGAACGTGGCGAGGGGGCGAGGCATGTTCGACGGGGAGCCGCCGCGCGAGCCGGGCGGCGCGATCGGACGGTACTGGTTGATGACCACCGAGCCGCCCGGCTTCAGCGGCGGCATCGGCGTCTATACCGACCAGGCGGCGCGGATGCTGGCGGCCCAGGGCGTGGCCGTGACGGTGCTGCACCACGATCCGGCCGTCGGCGACCCCGTCTGCGGCTGGGAGCACGGCTATCTCACCATCCGCTGCGCCAGCCGCGGGCTGGACCGCCAGCCGATCCCGACCGGCAACCTGCAAGGCCCGCTGCGCGCCGCCCGGGAGCTGGGCGAGGTCGCCTGCGCCCTGATCGAGGCGGAAGGTTCGCCCGACGTGATCGAGGCCCAGGACTACGGCGCCCTGGCCCAGCACCTGCTGAAGCGCCGGCTGATGGAGCCGGACCGGCCGTGGCCCAAGGTGGCGCTCACCGCCCACCGGCCGCACATCCACTGCGTCCTCACCGACGGCGACAGCCCCCATGAGCACCGTACCGCCTTCCTCGGCGATGCGGAGCGGTGGTGCTACGCGGCGGCGGACGCGGTGTTCGCGCCGGCCCGCTTCATCCTGGAGCCGCTACGCCGGCTGGGCTTCCCGCTGGACCGGGCGGCCGTGGTGCGCAACCCGTACGACCCCGCCCTGATCGAGGCGACGGCGCCCTCGCCTCATCTGGCGGCGGACGCGGCCCAGCTCGCCGCCCGGCTGCACACGCCGGAGGAGCCGTTGCTGTTCCTGGGCAAGCTGCAGGCGCAGAAGGGCGCGTCCGATCTGCTCGCGACCCTGGACGCCCTGCATACCCACGGCGAGGCGCCGCCGTGCTGGCTGTTCGGGCGCGACGCCATGCTGGCGGGGTCGGCGACCACCGCCTACGACACCGCGCGCCGCCGCCACGGCCGGCTCTTCGCCCTGGGGCGGCTGCGCTACTTCGGCGGCTACGACCTGGCGGACCTGCGCGCCCTGTGCGCCGAACACCCCATAGCCGCCCTGCCCTATCGCGAGGACTGCCTGCCCTACGCCTTCGTCGAGGCGGTGCTGTGCGGCGCGATCCCCCTGACCAGCGCCAACGGCGGCCAGGCCGAGCTGCTGCCGACTGATCTGGTGGAGCTATGCACCGCCGACGTGACGCGGCCGGACGACTGGGCCGCCCGCCTGGCGCGGCTGCGGGCGCTCGATCCAACAGCGCGGGCGAGGGTGTCGGAGCGCCTGCGGTGGAGCGTGCGCGCCCAGATGGCGCCTGAGACGGTCTGGGCGGCGAAGGCGGCGGCCCTGGCCAGGGTCGCCCCGATCCACCGCGCGCCGGACTACCCCTTCGTCTACGCCCCGGCCCTGCGGCACGGGCCGCCCGACCCGGCCCGCCGGCGAGCGCTCGCCGAGGCCGTTCCCCAGCGGGGCGGCACGCGGTCGGTGCGGACGGCGGGACCGCCCGAGGCGCCCGGCGCCGACCTGATCACCGTCGTCGTGCCGTACTTCGAGATGCAGGCGTTCGTGGCGGAGACGCTCGCCGCCGTCGAGGCCCAGGACCATCCGGCGGTGGAGGTGCTGCTGGTGGACGACGGCTCGCCCTCCGACGCAGCGCAGGAGCGGCTGGAGGCGATCCTGGCCGCGCCCCGCCGCTTCCCCACCTGCGTGCTGCGCAAGACCAACGGCGGCCTGGCCGACGCCCGCAACGCCGGCGCCAGGCTGGCGCGGGGCGCCTACCTGTACTTCCTGGACGCGGACGACCTGATCCACCCCTCCACCCTGTCGCGCTCGCTGCGGGTGCTGAAGCGCTTCGGAAACGTCGGCTACGTCGGCGCGGCGCTGCGGGAGTTCGGCGAGAGCGAGGCGGAATGGGCCGTCCACGACGTCGACGGCCCGTACATCGGCTTCCACAACCTGCAGATCTGCGCCTTCCTGGTGCGGGCGGAGGCGTGGCTGGCGCACGGCGTCAACGACCCGGGCATGAGCCTGGGCATGGAGGACTACGAGAGCCACCTGCGCATGTTCGCCGCCGGAGTGCGTGGCGTGGCCCTGCCGCAGACCCTGTTCCACTACAGGAAGCGGCCCGGATCGATGTCCGCGGCGTTCGACTCGCACGCCACGGCCTTCCTGTACCGGCGCATCCTGCAGTCCAACCCCGGGCTGTTCCGCCGCTTCGGGCCGGAGCTGGTGGGCCTGTACGCCGAGAACGGCCACGGCGCCCTGGCGCCTTCGGTGGGGATCGAGAGCGAGGCGCACCGGGCGCTGTTCGCCCGCGACGTTCCCGAGCTGGGCGAGATCGCCGAGCACCTGGAGGCCCGCGCCTCCCGCGCGGCGCTGGGCCGGGCGCTGCGGGCGCGCTGCGCGGGGGGCGGGGCGGAGTGGGACTACACCGCCGCACGCCTGCTGATCGCCCTGGACCTGGAGCCGGACTTCGCCCGCCAGCTGCTGCGCGCGGCCCTGGCCGCCCAGCCGCACAACGACTGGTTCCGCCTGTACGCCGTGATAGCCGAGCTGCGCGCCGGGCGGTCGGCGCTGGCCGAGGCGCTGTGGACCGGGGGCCTGATCCGCTTCTGCCGCAAGGAAGCTGGCGCGGTGGGCTGGATCCTCGCGCTGGAGGCGGTGCGCAGCGATGCCGGCGTATCCGCGGCCATTTCGGGCCGCCTCGCCGCAGCCGGCGTGCGCCTGCCGCCGCCCGACCGCGGCCCTTTCGCCGAGGCTTTGGAGGCGCTCCACGCCCTCGCCGCGACGCCGGCGGGCAGCCTGGACGCAGCGGCGGAGGGGCGACAGCGGGCCGAGGCGGCGCTCAGCGCCGCCGATGTCGCGCCGGAAGCGGCCCAGGCGATCCTCGCCCGCTGGCGAGGGGCTGCCTACGCTCCGGCGCCGCCGCCCGCCGAGCGGCTCAAGGTCGGCCGGCCGACCCTGCGCGCCCGGGCGGCCTCGCTGATCGGCGCGCTCGCCTGAGGCCGAGGCTGGAGCCCGCCGGCCGGCGCCTCAGCCGACCTCGCGCGCCGCGGCCTGCACCGCCTCGATCACATAGGCCTGGGTCTCGGCGTCCAGGTCGGCGGAGATGGGCAGGCTGAACACCCGCTCCGCCTTCGCCTCGGTGACCGGCAGGCCGCCGGGGGCGGGGCTGTCGCGATAGGCGGCCTGCTGGTGCAGCGGCACGGGATAGTAGACCGCGGTGGGCACGCCGCGGGCCTTCAGCGCCGCGGTCAGCGCGTCGCGCCGCGCCGCCTCCACCGTGTACTGCGCCCAGGTGGAGACGCCGCCGGCGATCACGCCGGGCGTCTTCACCGCGCCGGCCAGGCCCGCGGCGTAGCGGTCGGCCGCCGCGTTCCGCCGGACGATGTCGTCGGCGAAGATGTCCAGCTTCTCCAGCAGGATCGCCGCCTGCAGCGTATCCAGCCGGCTGTTCAGTCCGACACGGGGGTTCAGGTACTTGGCGTCGTGGGCGAACTCGCCGGCCTGGTCGCTCTTCACCGCCTTGCCGTGCACCCGCACCGAGTCCAGCCGCTCGGCCAGGGCCGCATCGTCGGTCAGGATCGCCCCCCCGTCGCCGTAGCAGCCCAGCGGCTTGGCGGGGAAGAAGCTGGTGGTGGTCGCGTCGGCCCAGCGGATCGGATGCTCGCCGCCAAGGGTGCAGCCGAAGCCCTGGGCCGAATCGGCGATCAGCTTCAGCCCGTGCCGCTGCGCCACCGCCTGGATCGCCGGATAGGCGGCGGGCTGGCCGAACAGGTCCACGGCGATGATCACCCTGGGGCGCAGCCGCCCCTCGGCCCGGACGGCGGCAACCGCCCGCTCCAGCGCCTCGGGATCCAGGTTGTAGGTGTCCTCCAGGATGTCGACGAACACCGGCGTCGCCCCGCGCAGGGCCGCGGCCTCCGCCGTGGCGGTGAAGGTGAAGCTGGGGCAGAACACCGCGTCCCCCGGCCCGATCTCCCAGGCCATCAGCGTCAGCACCAGGGCGTCCGTGCCGTTGGCGCAGGCCACCGCGTGCTTGGCCTGGCCGAAGGCGGCGAGCCGCCGCTCGAACTCGCCCACCTGGGGCCCCATGATCCACTGGCCGGCGTCCACGGCGCCCATCACCGCCCGGTCGATCCGCTCGCCCAGGCGGCGGCGCTGGGCGATCAGGTCGATGAAGGGGATCGGCTTGAGAGGGGCGTTCACGGGCGACTCGGGGTCCAGGCGGGCGGCGGCGAGGCGCGCTTATAGTCCGAGAGCGCCGCCCCGCCCTTCAAAAGCTGTTTCAGACCTCGCATGATCGGCGATCCTGGCCGGATCGGGACTCGGCCGCAGGGAGACCGACGTGCACCCTCCACAGCCCACTGCGGCGGAGCACAAGGCGCGGGCCGAGCGCCGGGAGGCGGCGGGCGCCTTCGCCGAGGCGCTGGAGGCCTATGAGGCCGCCCTCGCCCTCGCCCCGGACGACGTGGACCTGCTCGCCGGCCTCGCCCGCCTGGCCCAGCGGATGGAGATGGCCGGCCAGGCCCTGGCCCTGTGGGAGAGCGTCGCGGCGCGCGAGCCCGGCCGGCTGGAGGCGGTGGACGGCCGCGCCCGCGCCCTGGCCGTCCTCGGCCGCGGGGGCGAGGCGGTGGAGCTGCTGCGCGCCGCCATCCTGGACCAGCCGCACGAGCCGCGGCTGTGGAACAGCCTGGGCGTGCTGGTGAACGCCGCCGGCGACAGCGCCGCGGCCCTGGCCTTCTTCGAGGAGGCGGTGCGGCTGGAGCCCGCCTATGGCGCGGCCCTGTACAACCGCGGCGACGTGCGCTTTGACCTGGGCGAGCTGACCCTGGCGGAGCTGGACTTCGACGCCGCCGCCGCCCACGCCGCCGGCCCGGACGAGACGGCGGTGATCGCCTTCGCCCGCGCCCAGCTGAAGCTGCACCGGGGCGAGCTGGCCGCCGGCTGGGACGCCTATGAGGCCCGCCTAAGCCCCGACGCCCCGGGCGCCCCGGTGTTCACCGCCCCCGGCGCGCCGTGGACGCCCGATTCGCCCCTGGACGGCGCCCACCTGCTGGCGGTGGCCGAGCAGGGCCTGGGCGACGAGATCATGTTCTTGAGCCTGGTCCCCGACATCCTGGCGCGCCTCGGCCCCCGCGGCCAGCTCAGCCTGTGCCTCGACCCGCGGCTGGAGGCGCTGGCGGCGCGCAGCTTCCCGGGCGTGCGCCTCCTGCCCCACCGCACGGAGCGGCGGAACGGCCGGCCGCACCGCAGCGTGGCCCCGTCGGAGGGGGGCCGGCCGGTCGAGCTGTGGGCGCCCCTCGGCTCCCTGCCCCGCGCCTTCCGCCGCACGGCCGAGGCGTTCGCCCCCGCCCCCTACCTGCGCCCCGACCCGGCGCGGGTGGCGCACTGGCGCGCCTGGCTGGACGAGGCGGCGGGGGGCTCGGGTGCGCCGGGCGCGCGGGCGATCGGCCTGTCCTGGCGCAGCGGCCTGCAGGGCGGGCGGCGCGGCCGCCACGCCCCGGCGCCCGGCGACTGGGCGCCCCTGCTGCGCGCCGGCCCGCGGATCGTCCACCTGCAGTACGGGGCCGAGCCGCCCGAGCTGGAGGCGCTGGACGCCCTCTCCCCCGCCCCCCTGCTGCGCCCGCCGGGCATCGACCTGCGCGACGACCTGGACGACCTGGCCGCCCTCTCCGCCGCCCTGGACCTGGTGATCAGCGTCCCCAACGCCACCGCCGCCCTCGCCGCCGCCACGGGCGCACAAACCTGGTTCCTCACCGCCCCCAACGCCTGGCCGCGCCTCGGAACCGACAGCTACCCCTGGTACGCGCGGACGCGCAGCTTCGCGGCGGAACGGTTCGGGGAGTGGGGGGCGGTGGTGGAGCGGGTGGCGGGAGCGGTGGAAAGCGGCGAGCCGATTCGCAAGCCTACGATCGTTCAACCACCCCCTAGATGAGGCAGAGAAGAGACTTCAGGCCATGGCGGACCTTTGAAGATTGGGCATCCTGGAGACGAACGCCCCTCCGACGCCGTGGGAACTATGCCATCAGGATCACGTGCAACAGCGGCGCTGCCCTTGTAAGCTTTCGTCCCTTATTCGAGGCTGAGCTTGACGGGTATGGATCGTCCCATTTCTGATTCGATCGCGCATCGGTCGTCGATCGCATAGAAATCAGACAGGCTAAAAGCACGGACGATCATTATGTTTAGGCTTCGCGGGGTGCCAAGTTAGATTACGGCCCTAGAGTTCGCCGATTATATTCATACGAACTTCAACTTCTCCAACATCTAAACAGTTTTGACCATGTCTCGCGAGCCCTACATGTCTAGCGATCACCGGTACCGCCAGATCGACATTCATAGACGGCGCGGCGGAGCTGCTTTCGACGCCGCCATCGGAGCTGAGAGTCGTCAGATGGGTCCACTTCAAACCATCGTGCGAAGTCGAGATAGCCAGAGAGCCGGCGCTCACGGCGTTTGATATGGCGATCGACGATACTTCTCTGAAATCGCGAAGGTCTATAGACCAGTCAGGCGCAGGCGCGAGCTCGCGCGCCAGATGGCGGCTGGGAGTGTGGCGATCGGCCAACTGCCCTTTCGGAGCATCGTCCAGCGATCCTGCGCTGAGATCACAAGTCTTGATTTTGCCGAGCTGTGCAACGTTGGCAGCGCGCGGATCCAAGGCCCGATCCCGGCGCCATGACTCGAACAACGCCGCTGGAATTGAAGTCGATTCAGTTTCTGCGAGCTTTGGCAGGGCAGATAGCGCAAAATCGAAAAAGATCTCCCGCGTTATCCAATGATCGTAAAAGCGCAGTAGAGAGGCATCATAAGTCAGCCCTAATTCGCTATGAACGCTGTCAAGCACCAGACGATAGCGATCACGGTTTATCATCGAGTTCGACTGCAGATTTATATCGGGCTCGTACCCCAACTGCTCAATAATCCAAACACAAACCGGCAAGAAAAAAGCTGCAGTAGGGTGCCAATAGTCTGTGAATAGCGGCATCTTTTTATAGTTTTCGAGAAAAAAGCTAGCCATCCGGATGTCCGACTCCTCATCCGTAGATAGTAGCTTTTCCACCTGGGACTCAAAATGGCTCTTTATACGTTGCGAATCGATCGGATAAGACATGTACTCCTGAAAACTATTTATACCTTCGAGTTCTGTAGGCGGATACCAGAAACTCGTAGTAAACCTTGGCATGCTAATCGGCCAGAAACCATCAAACCGCCAAAACGCGAGTCTTATAAATTGACAAGTTGGCTTTATATGCCGCGCGAGCTCATCATTTCTCAGCCATTCTATATTCTGAACGTTTTGGGATATCAGAACATCGGCTTCCCTAACAGCCTGGTATATGCTTTCTTTCTTTTCATAATCATCCCAGGCAGTATAATTTAGAAAATGTTCAACCGTATATTCCGCAGCGATGTTCGCGCTTGACCGCAAATAGCGAGTGACCTCACTACCCTGGCAGTTCATAAGCACAACGATCAGCTTTTTTCTGTCAGACAAAGTCACATCTCGCAAGGGAAGCCGAAAGCTGTAGCAGCTCAGGGATTATAGCGGCGGCCTCACGCCGAATGGCAGGACGTCGGAAACAGCGGACGTGCAGGCCCCTCGCTTGGGGACGTCTGCCAAAACCTCTGAGACAATCGCAGGATGCGAGCGAGGAAGGGGACGGCCGACGGTGGTCATATGCTCGGCTTCACTGATCGGACCGCTTTTACTCCGCTGTCTCAAGGCGATCGGTAATAGAAGACGCCTACCACCTGGACCTCCAACATGTCTACTCGGAAGGCCGCGGGGGGCCTTAGCCCGGATGTGGGAAACGATTAATCTCAAGTGAAAGTCGACCGCGAGTTCGAGGCTACCCAGTGATCTCGCATGACAACGTGGCCCTGCAACACGCCGCCTCAGGCGAGCCCTCTCGGCGCGGCGCACCCGGCGGGCGCCAGGCGGGGGCTCCATAGCCCCGGCGTGTACCGGCCGACGGGAGAGTCGTGATCACCCTGCCCGCCCGGCGCGGCATGCCGTTGGGTACAAGTACGTCAGCACAGGGACATGCTGAGGGCGCATCCAAACCAGCTTTCCCCTACCGCCGCCTCAAATGGTTGATCAGGTCGATCCGGGTGATCACGCCCAGGAACTCCCGTCCGTCCATCACCAGGGCCACCTCGTCGCGCTGGAAGACGGGCAGCAGGGCGTCCAGGGGTTCTCGGGCCTGCAGGGTGTTCAGGCGGGTGGCCATGGCGGTGTAGACGGCGCGGGCGAAGCGGGCGTCGCGCTCGGTCTCGCGCTCGGCGGCGAACAGGATGTCGCTCTCGTCCAGAAGGCCGACCAGCCGCCCGTCCTTGATCACCGGCAGCTGCGAGACGTCGGCCGCGCGCATGCGGTTGTAGGCGGTGAGCAGCGTGTCCTCCGGCGAGACGGACACCACGCCCCCCTCCGGCGCGCGGCGGGAGACCAGGTCGCGCAGGTCGCCGTGCATCGGCCGCTCGGCCAGGCCCTGGTCGGCCAGCCAGTAGTCGTTGAACATCTTGGACAGGTACTTGGCGCCGGTGTCGCAGACGAAGGTCGCCACCCGCTTGGGCTCGGCCTGGTCGCGGCAGTAGCGCAGGGCCGCGGCCAGCAGCGTGCCGGAGGACGAGCCGCCGAGCACGCCGGCGATGCGCAGCAGGTCGCGCGCGGCCTCGATGCTCTCCTGGTCGGAGACGGCGTAGGCCTTCTTCACGTACTGCAGGTCGCAGTTGGGCGGGATGAAGTCCTCGCCGATGCCCTCCACGATCCAGGCGCCGGGGGTCACGTGCTCGCCCCGCTCCACCAGGGGCTCCAGGATCGAGCCCTTGGGGTCGGCCAGCACCATCTGCGTCTTGGGCGAGGCCTTGGCGAAGAAGCGGCCGAGCCCCGTCAGCGTGCCGCCGGAGCCGACGCCCACCACCACCGCGTCCACGTCCCCGTCCATCTGCTCCAGGATCTCGGGGCCGGTGCCGGTCTCGTGCGCCAGCGGGTTGGCGGGGTTGGCGAACTGGTTGATGTAGACGGAGTTGGGGGTGTCGGCGGCGATGCGCTCGGCGATGTCCTGGTAGTATTCCGGGTGGCCCTTGCCCACGTCGGAGCGGGTGAGCCGCACGTCGACGCCCAGGCCGCGCAGGTGCTGGATTTTCTCGCGGCTCATCTTGTCGGGCACCACCAGGATCAGGCGGTAGCCCTTCAGGATGCCGACCTGGGCGAGGCCCAGGCCCGTGTTGCCCGCCGTGGCCTCGATGATCGTCCCGCCGGGCTGCAGGCGGCCGTCCGCCTCCGCCGCCTCGATCATGGTCAGGGCGATGCGGTCCTTGATGGAGCCGCCGGGGTTGGCGTTCTCCAGCTTCAGGAACAGCCGGCACTTGCCGGTGTCGAAGCCCGACAGCTCCAGCATGGGCGTGCGCCCGATCAGGTCCAGCGCGGACGAGACGGGCCGGGGGAGCGGCGGATGGGGCATGACTTGGCGGCTCGTGCTCGATCGGCGCATGCCGTTCGCCACGCCGGCGCGGCTGATAGCATGCTTCGTGCGCCCGCGGCGACTTGTCCTCCCCCGCCGAGGGCGGAGGAGGACGGAGGCTCACGCCCGGCCGAGGTAGTGGTCCTTGGTCAGCGGCGCGCCCTTGTGGCGCAGGATGTCGTAGGCCGTGGCGACGTGGAAGAAGAAGTTCGGCAGGGCCATGTGCAGCAGCAGGGCCTGGCCGGTCACGTCGAAGCCCGGCGCGGCGCCGAACTTCATGTGGATGGTCTTGTCCTCGCTGCCGTCCACCTTCTCGGCGGGGAAGCTGGCGGCGTAGTCGATCGCCTTGGCGACGCGGGCCTGCAGCTCGGCCAGGGTCTTCTCCTCGTCGGGCCAGGACGGCGCCGTCTCGCCGGACAGGCGGGCCAGGCAGCCCTTCACCGTGTCGGTGGCGATCTGCACCTGGCGCGGGAAGGCCATCATGTCCGGCGCCAGGCGCGCCTCCATCACCTCGGCCTCGGTGAAGCGGCCGGCGGCGACCTCCGCCTCGGCCACCTTCAGCACGCCGGCGAGCGCTTTCAGGGTGTGGATGAACAGCGGCGCGGAGGCCTGGTGCATAGAGAGGGTCATGCTCGTCTCCTCCGGTCGGCGGCTCAGGGCGCCGCCGTCCACTTCAGCTTCGGTTTACGGGCCGCCGCCGTCTCGTCGAGGCGGCGCAGCGGCGCGTGGAACGGCGCGCCTTTGAAGCGCTCCGCATCGCCGGCCCTGGCGGCCTCGGCCAACGCCCGCATCACGGCGACGAAACGGTCCAGTTCGGCCTTGGGTTCGGTCTCGGTCGGCTCGATCAGCATGGCCCCGTGCACCACCAGGGGGAAGTACATGGTCATGGGATGGAAGCCCTCGTCGATCATGGCCTTGGCCACGTCCAGGGTGGTCACCCCGGTATCGGCCAGCCAGCGGTCGTCGAACAGGGCCTCGTGCATGCAGTAGCCCTCGAAGGCGGGGGTCATCACGTCCTGCAGGCGGGCCTTGACGTAGTTGGCGTTCAGCACCGCGTCGCCGGAGACCTGGCGCAGGCCGTCCGCCCCGTGGCTGAGCATGTAGGCGTAGGCGCGCACGAACATGCCCATCTGGCCGTGGAAGGCGCACATGCGGCCGAAGCCCTTGGGCCGGCCCGGATCGGTCCGCCCCTCGTGCTCGCGAAGGCCGTAGGCGCCTTCGGAATGGATGATCCAGGGCAACGGCGTGAAGGGCGCCAGCGCCTCGGAGAACACCACCGGCCCCGCGCCCGGCCCGCCCCCGCCGTGCGGCGTGGAGAAGGTCTTGTGCAGGTTGATGTGCATGGCGTCCACGCCCAGGTCGCCCGGCCGCACCCGCCCGACGATGGCGTTGAAGTTCGCCCCGTCGCAGTAGAAGTAGGCCCCCGCGGCGTGAGTAAGGCGGGCGATCTCGACGATCTCGCTCTCGAACAGGCCGCAGGTGTTGGGGTTGGTGACCATGATGGCCGCCACGTCGGGGCCGAGCTTGGCCTCAAGGTCTTTCAGGTCGACGCGGCCGTCGGGGGTCTGGGCGATCTCCTCCACCACATAGCCGACCTGGGCGGCGGTGGCGGGGTTGGTGCCGTGGGCCGAGGTCGGCACCAGCACCTTGCGCCGGGCGTCGCCGCGGGCCTCGTGGGCGGCGCGGATGGCCAGCAGGCCGCACAGCTCCCCGTGCGCGCCGGCCTTGGGCGACAGCGCCACCGCCGGCATGCCGGTCAGGGTCTTCAGCCAGTGGGTCAGCTCGTCCATCAGCTCCACCGCCCCCTGCACGGTGGAGACCGGCTGCAGCGGGTGGATGTCGGCGAAGCCCGGCAGGCGGGCCATCCGCTCGTTGAGCCGCGGGTTGTGCTTCATGGTGCACGAGCCGAGCGGATAGAGCGCCAGGTCGATGGCGTGGTTCTTCTGGCTGAGCCGCACGTAGTGGCGCATGGTCTCGGGCTCGGACAGGCCGGGCAGGCCGATCGCCTCCTCGCGGACCAGGTCGCCGAGGTCGGCGGCGTCCAGCTCCGGTTCGGGCAGGTCGACGCCGGTCTTGTCCCAGCCGCCCAGCTCGAAGATCAGCGCCTCGTCCTGCAGCAGCCCGCGCGCGCCGGTCAGGGTGGCGGGCTTGTCGGTGGTCAGCTGGACCGCCGCCTCGGGGCGGCCGGCGGGGCGGATCGGGCCGCCGGTCGCCGAGGTGGGTTGGGCGGTCATCAGAGCGCTCCCTTCAGGGCGCCCGCGAGCGCACGGATGTCGTCGTCGGTGGTGGTCTCGGTGGCGGCGAGCAGCAGCACGTCGTCCAGGCCCGCCCTGGGCGCCAGGCGGCTGACCGGCACGCCGGCCAGGATCCCCTGCCCCGCCAGCGCTTCGACCACCGGGGCGGCGGCGGTCGGCAGGCGCACGGCGATCTCGTTGAAGAAGCGGGGGGTGAGCACCTCTACCCCCGGCACGGCGGCGACGGCGTCCTTCATCCGGCGGGCCTGCTGGTGGTTCAGCAGCGCCAGGCGGCGAAGGCCGGCTTCGCCCAGAAGGCTCATGTGGATGGTGAACGCCAGGGCGCACAGCCCTGAATTCGTGCAGATGTTCGATGTCGCCTTGTCGCGGCGGATGTGCTGCTCGCGAGTGGACAGGGTGAGCACGAAGCCGCGCTCGCCCGCCGCGTCCACCGTCTGGCCGCAGACCCGGCCGGGCATCTGGCGCACGTATCTGTCGCGGGTGGCGAACAGGCCGACGTAGGGGCCGCCGAAGTTCAGCCCGTTGCCGATCGACTGGCCCTCGCCCACCACGATGTCCGCGCCCATGGCGCCGGGGGACTTGAGCAGGCCGAAGGACACCGCCTCGGTCGTCACCACGATCAGCAGAGCGCCGGCGGCGTGCACCGCCTCGGCCAGCTTGGTCAGGTCGGTGGCCGTGCCGAACAGGTTGGGCGTCTGCACCACCACGCAGGCGGTCTCGGCGTCCAGGTGGGTCAGCACCGCCGCCTCGTCGTCCACCGCCAGCGGCAGCGGGTCGGTCCGGATCCCGGCGTGGTGGGCCAGGGTCCAGATGGTCTCGGCGTAATGGGGATGCAGGCCGCCGGACAGCACCGCCTTGGAGCGGCGGGTGACCCGGGCGGCCATCAGCACCGCCTCGGCCGCGGCGGTGGAGCCGTCGTACATGGAGGCGTTTGCCACATCCATGCCGGTGAGCGCCGCCACCTGGGTCTGGAACTCGAACACCGCCTGCAGCGTGCCTTGGGTGATCTCGGGCTGGTAGGGCGTGTAGCTGGTCAGGAACTCGGAGCGCTGGATCAGGTGATCCACCGTGGCCGGCACATGGTGGCGATAGGCGCCCGCGCCACAGAAGAAGGGCGCGGAGCCCGCGGCGGTGTTCCTGGCCGCCATGCGGCTCAGCTCCCGCTCCACGGCCAGCTCGCCCTGGTGGAGCGGCAGCTCGACCGGCTCGGCGAGCAGCACCTCGGCGGGGACGGAGGAGAACAGGGCCTCGACCGAGGGCGCGCCGATGGCGGCGAGCATCTCTCCACGGTCCGCCTCGGTGAGCGGGAGGTAACGCATGGGCTTAAGCTCCTGAAACTGAGCCGGAAGGACGGATCTCCCTCTCCCTGGACGGGAGAGGGTCGGGCAGAGGGTGAACAGCCGCCGCAGACGTTGGGGCGGCTGGCATGGGATGGGCGTCGGACCGCGGCGGCGGCGGTTCACCCCCACCCCGGCCCTCCCCCGTCGAGGGGGAGGGAGAAGACGGCCCATCCCCCGTCGAGGGAAAGGACGTCATGGCTTCTTCCGCACGTAGCGGTGCGGGACGAAGGGGGTTGGGACCACCTCGGCGGCGAGGGCGCGGCCGCGCACAACCACCTGGAGCGCCGTGCCGGGGGCGCGGTACTGGGGCGGCACAAAGCCCAGGGCGATGGGGGCCGCCAGGGTCGGGCCGAAGCCGCCGCTGGTGATGCGGCCGATCACCTGATCCCCGTCGGCGATCTCCGCGCCCTCCCGGGCCGGGGCGCCGCTGAGCACTCGCAGGCCCACGCGGACCCGCTTCAGCGCGCCGGCCAGCTCCGCCTCGATGCGCGCGGCGCCGGGGATGTCGCCCCGCTCGCGACGCTTCCTGGAAATGGCGAAGCCGAGGTCCGCCTCCACCGGCGAGACGGTCTGGTCCAGGTCGTGGCCGTACAGCGGCAGCCCCGCCTCCAGCCGCAGCGAATCGCGCGCGCCGAGCCCGATGGGCTTCACCCGCTCGTCGGCGAGCAGCGCGTCCCACAGCTTCACCGCATGGGCCTGCGAGACCAGCACCTCATAGCCGTCCTCGCCGGTGTAGCCAGAGCGGGAGACGATCAGCTGCGCGCCGGCCCATTCGAAGCGGGCGAAGGTCATGAAGCCCAGCGCCTCCACCCCCGGGACCAGGGCCGACAGCACGGCCGCCGCCTCCGGCCCCTGCAAGGCCAGAAGGCCGCCTTCGTCGGCCCGGCGCAGCTGGGCGGCGGAGCCCGCCGCCTCTGCGATCCGGGCGAAGTCGGCGTCCTTCGTGCCGGCGTTGACGACGATGTACAGGCTGCCCTGGCTCTCCGCCCCGGCGGGACGGCCGATCATCAGGTCGTCGGCGACGCCGCCGTCGGGATTCAGCAGCAGGGTGTAGCGGTTCTGGCCCGGCTTCAGCCCGGCGATGTCCCCGCAGACCAGCGGCTCGACCAGGGCCGCCACGGCGCGGTGGTCGGCCTTATCGTCGCCGGTCTTCTGCGCCAGGATCAGGAACGAGGGCCCCATGTGGGACACGTCGAACAGGCCGGCGTGCTCGCGGGTCCAGCGATGCTCGCCCAGCACGCCCAGCGGATACTGCACGGGCATGTCATAGCCGCCGAACGGCGTCATCCGCCCTCCCGCGGCGCCGTGGGCGGCGTGGAGCGCGGTGCGCTTGAGCGTGTCTAAGGTGTCCAAAGCGGGCGGCCCTGCAGCAGGTGGAAGCGGACGCACAGGACGGCCCTTCGGCCCTCCGGCGTCGCCCCCGCTGTCATCGGGCCTGAGAGATTTCGGCTCGCGCAGATAGCGGCGCGCGGCGTTGCTCCTTCGGCGAACCCGGACGGGCTCTTTCCAGCGTGTATCGGCCCGCGCGGTCCTTTTGCCTGAGCGTTTCCGGGGCGGTTGCGCCTTCGGCGCCGGGCGCCGGGCCGTGCGGCCCGGTTCCGGTCTCTCCCGCGAGAGCAGGCGTGACGTGGCGGAACTGTGGGCCCGCGTCAACCGCAGCGGTACGCCGCAGGGCTCAGGCCGCGTGCGCCGCCTGCGCGGCGGGCGCCGCCGCCGGCTCGCCGTGGCGGGGAGCCTGCTCGACCCGCAGCGCCGGCGCCGCGGCTGACTTGGCGCGGCGCATCCGCTTGATCCAGCCCTGGGTCGGCATGTCGATCAGGTAGTGGAAGGCCACCGCCGCGGCCACCGCGAAGGCCAGCGCCGCCCACCAGGCCACCCAGCCCGAGGCCACGCCCACCGGCAGCTTCCTGGCCACCACATGCTCCACGCCGAAGTAGACGTTGCGCACGAACTCGTTGGTGATGAACAGGGCGAAGGAGACCAGCGCACCCTTCTCCAGCAGATGCGACGGGCGCTTCGCCGGGATGGCGCCCGCCATGACGACCAGCAGCGTGATCAGCGCCACGCTGATGAAGTCGAACGCGCCCACGAACTGCAGCGCCACCACCGCAGCAGCGGCGAACAGCGCCGCGCCGCGGGCGAGGTTCGGGGCGATGTAGACGGTCTCGGAAATGCGGGCGAGCGCCACGCCAAGCAGGAACAGCGGCACGGCGCGGATCACCCCCACCTCGCTGTAGAACTCATAGATGCGCCGCCCGGCGAGGTGGCTGGACAGCACGTCGGCCACGACCAGCAGCCCCACCGCAAGGCCCAGCACCACCGCCGGCCGGCGGATGCGGGCCTGGGCGCGCCAGATCGGCGGGAACAGGGCGTAGCAGACCAGGAGCGCCGACAGCGTCCAGGTGGGGGAGTTCCAGCCCTCGCCGCCCGGCACGCCCAGCGACTGCACCAGGAACAGCTCCGCCGGCAGGTCCGGCCAGCTGAGGTACTCCGGATGCTGGGGCTTGAACCCGACCAGGGCGCTCACGCCCACCAGCAGCAGGAAGGCGCCGATCATGATCAGGTGCGCCGGGACCAGCCGCTGCGCCCGTCGCATGAAGAAGGCCGGCCCGCTGATCCCCCTCGCCGCCACCCGCTCGCCATAGATGCGGCCGAGCACATAGCCGGAGACGATCAGGAAGAAATCGGTGGCCAGATAGCCCCGCGTGAACAGCGGATGCACCTGTTGCAGAGGCGTGGGGCTCTCCTGCGAGTAATGGTAAACCACCATGAAGAAGGCCGCGAGGAACCGCAGCGCATCCAGCGCACCGCCCCGGGTGAGCGGCAGGGGCTTGGGAGGGAGCACAGACGCATCGGTGGCCATGCCGCCACCATGGCGCACCTACGGTTGAAATACCGTTTGCATGAAGATGGATCCGCGGATCGAGGCGGAACGACAGGTTCGACGACCCGATCGCTTGGTGATCAACCTCAGGCATTCCTCATCGGGCGTTCGCCTGTACGGTGCCTGGATGGCTATCAGTTTCGACCCCTCACTTGGCCAGGTGCTGCTCTGCGACTTTTCCACTGGCTTTCAGCCGCCCGAAATGGTGAAGCGCCGTCCAGCGCTTGTGGTTTCCCCGAGGCTCCATGGGCGGTCCGGCCTGTGCACCGTCGTCCCTTTAAGCACTACGCCAGCGCGTCGCGGCGTCACTCACCAATGCCGAATCACCCTGCCACAGGCGCCGCCCCCGCCATTCTCGGAACGCGAGGTCTGGGCCAAGGCTGACATGCTCGCCACAGTTGGGTTCGGACGGCTCGATCTTTTCCGTTCAGGACGCGACGCCGAAGGGCGGCGCAACTACCTGAAAATCATGGTCTCTGAAGATGATCTTGGCGTTGTGCGGCAGTGCATCCGCGCCGCGCTCGGCCTTTGAGAGACGATCCCGCGCCTTGACGGAGGAGATTTTTCCTACACTTAGGGCGGGTCTGCTCGGCGGACAGGCTGCGTTTCGCCTCCCGCCTGAGCCTCAAGACCAGGTTCGCCTGGCCAGCGCCGCCCAGTGATCGCAAGCCGGGCGGCGCTGCTGTCTTCGGCGCCAGGGCGGACCAGTCCAGACCGGCTGGCCGATATGATCCGCGAGGCCAATTCACGACGTAGAGTCGGATCTGCGTAGACGAGCCATCTGCGCCGCGTCCCAGACGCCGCCGGGGCGGATTTATCGCCGCGAAGTGCTTGTATTCGTGGTCGGAGCGACAGGATTCGAACCTGCGACCCCTTGACCCCCAGTCAAGTGCGCTACCAGGCTGCGCCACGCTCCGACACGAAGGCCGCCCTTATAGAGGCGCCGGCCGCGGACGCAATCAGGAATCGGCGGCTTCGTCGTCGGGTTCGCAGACCAGGGCGTCCAGCCGGCTCTTGAGCGTCTGGAGTTCGGTCAGCACGCCTTCGAGGCCCGCGCGGGTCTCCGCACTGAGGCCGGGCGGCAGGGTCTCGACGGCGTCCGCCGCCTCCGCCGCCTCGATCTCCGCCAGGGTGTCGGGATCGACCTCGCCCGCCGCGGCCACCACCCGGCGCAGCCCCTGCTCCTTGTGCAGGCGCTGGACGCCCTTGATGGTGTAGCCGGCGTCGTGGAGCAGGGCGCGCACCCCGCGCAGCACCTCCAGGTCCTGGCGACGATAGAACCGCCGGCCGCCGGCGCGCTTCATCGGGCGGATGAAGGAGAACTTGGTCTCCCAGAAACGCAGCACATGCTGGGGCACGCCGAGTTCCTCGGCGGCCTCCGAGATCGTGCGGAAGGCGTCCGGCCCCTTCAATGCAGCCCCCGCCTCAGCCCTCGCCGTCGAGGGTTTGGGCATCGGGCCCCTGGGCGTCGGGGGCCGTGGAGTCGGAGGCTTGGGCGTCGGCGGAGTCCAGATAGGCGTCCTCGACCTTGGCCTTCAGCACCTGGGAGGCGCGGAAGGTGATCACCCGGCGCGGATCGATGGTCGCCGGCTCGCCCGTCTTGGGGTTGCGGCCGATGCGGGCGCGCTTGTCGCGCACCTGGAACACGCCGAAGCCGGACAGCTTGACCACCTCGCCCCGCTCAAGCGCGGCGGAGATCAGCTCAAGCGTGCTTTCCACCAGGCCCGCGCAGTCCTGACGCGTCAGGCCCACCTCCTGATGGACGGCCTCGGCAAGGTCGGCCCGGGTCAGGGCCCCGCCCTTCATCACATCCGCCCCCTGCGGCTTAGGAGGCGTATCGTGCACGGGGGCGAAAAGCGCGTCAAGTCAACGGCTTCCCGCCCGACTCCGCGACGGCGTGGAAGAGGCGCTAGAGACGGACCACGCAGGCGCCCCAGGTGAGCCCGCCGCCCATCGCCTCCAGCAGCAGCAGCTGGCCCGGCTGGATGCGGCCGTCCTCGGTCGCCTCGGCCCACGCCAGGGGGATGGAGGCGGCGGAGGTGTTGGCGTGGCGGTCGACGGTGCAGATCACCTTGGACTCGTCCACTCCCAGGCGGTGGGCCACACCCTGCAGGATGCGCATGTTGGCCTGGTGCGGGATGAACCAGTCCACCTCGCTCATCTGGATGCCGGCGGCGGCGGCGGCGGCCTCCACCCCCTCGGCGATGTTGACCACGGCGTGGCGGAACACCTGCTGGCCCGCCATGCGCAGATGGCCGACCGTGCCGGTGGAGACCCCGCCGTCGACGTACAGCAGGTCCTGCTTGGCGCCGTCGCAGCGCAGGGCGAAGCCGAGCAGGCCGCGGTCCGCAGTCGTGCCCTCGCCCGGCTGGCTTTCCAGCACAATGGCGCCCGCCCCGTCGCCGAACAGCACGCAGGTGCCGCGATCGGTGTAGTCCATCAGCTTGGTCATCGACTCCGCGCCGATGACCAGGGCGCACTTGGAGAGCCCCCGGGCGACGAAGCCGTCCGCCACCGACAGGGCGTAGACGAAGCCGGAGCAGACCGCCTGCACGTCGAAGGCGGTGAGGATCGGCGCGCCGAGCTTGCGCTGCACCATGGCCGCGCAGGAGGGGAAGGTCAGGTCGGCGGTGGTGGTGGCCACCACGATCAGGTCCAGGTCGGCAGGGGTGCGCCCGGCCGCCGCCAGCGCCTTGCGGGCCGCGGCGGTGGCGAGGTCGGAGGTCGTCTCCCCCTCGGCGACCTGCCGCCGCTCGGTGATGCCGGTGCGCTCGCGGATCCAGGCGTCGCTGGTGTCGACGACCTGGGCCAGCTCGGCGTTGGTGACCACCCGCTCGGGCAGATAGCCGCCGACCCCGGTGACGACGCTGCGAAGCATGCTCAAGACGCGGCCTCCACCGGCGCGCGCTCTGCGGCGCGAAGGGACGGCAGCGCCGCCGCCAGCCGCGCCATGTCGGCCGCCATGCGCGTGGCGTAGCTGCTGACCGCCAGATCGGCGGCCATCTTCACCGCATTGGCGAAGCCCGCCGCGTCCGCGCCGCCGTGGCTCTTCACCACCGTGCCGTTCAGCCCGAGCAGCGGGCCGCCGTTGACGGAGCTGGGGTCCAGCCGCGCCCGCATCTCCTTCAGCGCGCCGGAGGCGATCACCGCGCCCGCCTTGGCCATCGTGCTGGAGGTCAGGGTGCGGCGCAGGGTGGCGGCGAAGAAGCGGGCCATTCCCTCCCCGGTCTTCAGCACGGCGTTGCCGGTGAAGCCGTCGGTGACGACCACGTCCGCCGTTCCCATGGCGATGTCGTTCCCCTCGACGAAACCCTTGTAGTCCAGCTCTAGGTCGGCGCCGCGGAGCAGGCGGTGCGCCTCGCGCACGTCCTCGTGGCCCTTCTGCTCCTCCGAGCCGACGTTCAGCAGGCCGACGGTGGGCCGCTTGCCCGCCTGGCCGTGCACGGCGGCGTGGAAGGCGGCGCCCATGACCGCGAACTCCAGCAGCTGGTCCGCGTCGCTCTCGATGTTGGCGCCGACGTCGAGCACGGCGGTGACCCCCTTCAGCGTGGGCCAGCTGGCCACCGCGGCCGGGCGCTCCAGCCCGCCGGTCATGCGCAGCTGCAGCTTGGAGATCGCCATCAGCGCGCCGGTGTTGCCGCCGGAGACCGCGGCGGCCGCCTCGTGCAGCTTCACCGCCTCCACGCAGTTCCACAGGCTGGAGCCCTTGCCGCGGCGCAGCGCCTGGGCCGGCTTCTCCTCGCTGGTGATCACCTGGGTGGTGTGGCGGACCTCGCTGACGGCGCGCACCGCCGGCCGGCGGGCCAGCTCCGGCTCGATCTTGGCCTGGTCGCCATGCACGAGGAAGCGGATGTCGCGGCCCTGGAGGCGCTTCAAGGACGCCTCCAGGCCCGCCACCACGATCGGCGCGCCCTGATCCCCGCCCATCGCATCGATCGAGATCACAAGCGGACTGGACACGGAGGGGTGCGGATTCCTGTGCGGGCCGGCGGTCGGGCGCTTCGGGCGGCGGACGATAGCGTGGGAAAAGTGCGATGCAAGCGCGTGCGGCGCAGGGCCGCCGGGAAGCACGCCTATTCCTCGCCCCCGCCGGCGGTCTTCAGCCCCTTCAGCACCGCGAACGGCGAGGCGGGGCGCTCCTCCGGCGGCGGCTCGAATGCGACGCCCGGCTTGCGGGGGAAGGGATCGATCTCCAGCGCCATGTGCTCGACCAGATAGGCGCCGACGTCCAGTTCGTCGCCCTCCAGCACGTCGGGCGGATCCTCGGCCTCCGGGTCGACGGCCACTTCGGCGGACGCCGCGCTCGCCGCCGGGCTGTCGGCCGGGACGACGCGTACGAGGAATTCGCCCGCAAGGTCGGTCTCGAACGGCTCAAGGGAGATGCCGCAGGTCTGGCGAACGCGGGCGGTCCAGCGCGCGGCGATCTCCGCGCCGTCCAGCCAGGGCCGTAGCTTGGCCACGGCGTCGAAGCGCTCCAGCCCGTCCAGGCCGAGGGCGTCGGCGATCGCGGCGCGGCGCACGGCGTCGGCCTGGAGCTCCAGGGTCGGGGCGCTGCGCTGCACTTCTCCGAGGCGCAGGCGGATCGGCCAGGGGGATATGTCAGCCATGCAGCGGCTCCGGCCAATCGAGGCGTGAGAACAGGATGTCGTCCAGCGGCTGGACGGCGAGGCGGCGTGCGCAGTCGGCGACGTAGCGGGCCAGCGGCTCGGCGGAGGCGACCTCCGGCCGGCCCTCGAACACGGTCCGGCGAATCACCTCCGCCAGGGCGGTCTGCGGATCGGCCGCGGCCAGGGCTGCGTCATAGCTGCGGATGCGGCCGTACACCGCCTCGCCCAGCTTGCGCATCTTCTTGCCCATGGACAGGTCGCCGACCCCCATCTCGCGCAGTCCATCGTCCATGTTGCGGATGAAGGCGTCGAAGGTCGCCTGCGCCGTCTCGGCCGCCTGGGTCCCCTCCCCCTTCAGCCGGTGCAGCACCAGCATCAGGTGGACGACGTACAGCTCGAAGCGGCCCTCCACCGTGTCGGCCACGCCGAACCGCTCGTAGAACACCGGCTGGCGCGCCTGGGCGGCCAGGGCCCTGAACAGCGCCCGCCCGGCTTCCACCGCGGGTCTCGGCTTGAACAGGCTCTTCAGCATCCCAGGTCCGCACATCGCCGCGACAATCGGCAGACCGTCGCGTGCGTTGAACTAGGTCTCCCGAAGCGCTAGGTCAAAGTCCCTTCGCCGCCCGTCTGGCGGCGTGTCGGATTTTCATTTCATGGCCCGAGCCTTAGCCATCGTCGCCGCCTCGCTGTGCCTAGCCGCTGGGGTCAGCGCCTGTGCGCCCACCATCGCCACCAACGGCTTCCAGCCGGTGGACCTGAAGCCGCGCGAGGTAAAGGTCGGCGACACCCGCTCCAGCGTGCTGCTGCGCCTGGGTTCGCCCTCCACCCAGTCGGCCTTCGACAGCGGCACCTGGTACTACATCAGCCAGAAGACCGAGAAATACGCCTACTTCATGCCCCGCGTGCAGAACCGCGAGGTGACGGCCATCAGCTTCGACAAGGACGACAAGGTCGTCGGCGTGAAGGACCTGACGCTGAAGGACGGCTACCAGATCGCCTACGACCGCAACGCCACCCCCACCCGGGGCCGCCAGCTGAACTGGCTGGAGCAGCTGCTGGGCAACATCGGCCGCGGCGGCGGGATGCTGCCCCAGGACTACGACCCGGGTCAGCAGCGCCACTGATTCGCCGCCCCTCGGGGCGGCGGTCGCTCAGAGCATTTTTCGTTCAAACTGAATCGAAAATGCTCAAGAGCTCCAATGTTTAGAGCATGATAGCCGCCGAAACCGGCGTCCACTTTCGGCTATCATGCTCCAAGGCCGAACGAGAAAAGCCTCCGCACCGGGTGCGGAGGCTTTTCTGTATCCGTCAGCGGACGGGAAGGAGGATCAGTCCTCCTTCACCTCCAGAACCTGACGACCGCGGTACATGCCGGTCTTCAGGTCGATGTGGTGCGGACGGCGCAGCTCGCCGGTGTCCTTGTCCTCGACATAGGTGTTGGACTCGAGCGCGTGGTGCGAACGCCGCATGTTGCGCCGCGAGGGCGAGGTTTTTCGCTTCGGAACAGCCATGGACGTCTCGTCGGGGAAACGGGCGCTAGCGCGCGTGACAAACGGAAAGGGCGGCCGTGGGCCGCCGCAGGAAGGGGCGCTTATGCCGGAAACGGGCGGGGGGTTCAAGGGCCGACACACGCGCGCGGTTGAAAGTCCACTTCCGTGTGACTAGACTTAGTCCACCTGGAGGCGACACGCCATGCGCACGGTGAACATCCACGCCGCCAAGACCCACTTCTCCCGGCTGATCGACGATGTGGCCGCCGGCGAAGAGATCGTCATCGCCAAGGCGGGAAAGCCGGTCGCCAAGCTTGTCGCGATTCAGCAATCCGACCGTCGCCCGGCCGGTCTGCTCGAGGGGCAGTTCACCGTTCCGGACGACTTCGACACCATGTTCGACGAGGATATCCGCGCCATGTTCGAAGGCGCCGACGCCCTTCCCGGGCCGATCAAGGCGGCGGGGTGAGGATACTGCCGGACACCCACGTCCTGCTCTGGTGGATCATCACTCCCAAGCGTCTCAGCGCCGCGGTTTACGATCAGCTCGCTGACCCGGCGAACACCGTCTTCTTCAGCGCGGTGAGCATCTGGGAGGTCGCCATCAAGGCGGCGTTGAGGCGGCCAGGCTTCCAGGTCTCGCCGGCCGCCGTCCTGCAGGCCGCGCGGGATGGCGGCCTGGTGGAGATGCCGCTGCATTCGACGGTGGCTCTGGCCGTGGCGGACTTGCCGCCCCTGCATGGCGACCCATTCGACCGGCTCCTGCTCGTCCAGGCCCGGGCGGCGGCCTGCCGCCTGTTCACGTCCGACGCCCGGCTGCAGGCCTATGGCGATCCGGTCACGCCGGTCTGAAACCGGACAGACTGCAGAGACGCCTCAGACCAGCCGGCTCTGCTCCAGCGCCGCCGCCACGAAGCTGGCGAACAGCGGGTGCGGCTGGAAGGGGCGGCTCTTCAGTTCGGGGTGGAACTGCACGCCGACGAACCAGGGATGGTCCTCCCGCTCCACGATCTCGGGCAGGACGCCGTCGGGCGACAGGCCGGTGAAGCGCAGGCCCGCCCCCTCGATCGCCTCGCGATAGCCTATGTTCACCTCGTAGCGGTGGCGGTGGCGCTCGCTGATGTCCTGGGCGCCGTAGATATCCGCCACCTTGGAGCCGGAGGTGAGCACCGCCTCATAGGCCCCGAGCCGCATGGAGCCGCCCAGGTCCTGCCCCTCGCGCCGCTGCTCCAGCTGGTTGCCGCGCACCCACTCGGTCATCAGGCCCACCACGGGCTCAGCCGTCGGCCCGAATTCGGTCGAGCTGGCGTGCTCGACGCCTGCCAGGTTCCGCGCCGCCTCGATCACCGCCATCTGCATGCCGAAGCAGATGCCGAAATAGGGCACCTTGCGCTCGCGGGCGAACTGGACCGCGCGGATCTTGCCCTCGGCCCCGCGCTCGCCGAAGCCGCCGGGCACCAGGATGGCGTGGGCGTTCTCCAGCCGCTCGATCGCCTCGGCGTCCTTCTCGAAGGCCTCGGACTCCACCCAGTCGAGGTTGACGCGCACCTTGTTGGCCACGCCGCCGTGGTGCAGCGCCTCGATCAGGCTCTTATAGGCGTCCTTCAGCACCGTGTACTTGCCGACCACGGCGATGGTGACCTCGCCGTCCGGGTGCTGGATGGTGTGGCTGATCTCCTCCCAGCGGGAGAGGTCGGGCGCGGGCGCGTCGTGGATGGCGAAGGCGGCCAGGATCTCGCTGTCCAGCCCCTCGCGATGGTAGTCGAGCGGCACGGCGTAGATCGAGGCGCTGTCCATCGCCTGGATCACCGCCGTCTCGCGCACGTTGCAGAACAGGGCGATCTTGCGCTTCTCGTCCGGCGGGATCGGCTGCTCGCAGCGGCACAGCAGGATGTCGGGCTGGATGCCGATGGCCCGCAGCTCGCGCACGCTGTGCTGGGTCGGCTTGGTCTTCATTTCGCCGGCCGTCTTCACGAACGGCAGGAGGGTCAGGTGCACGAAGACGGCGTGGCCGCGGGGCAGCTCCTGGCCCAGCTGGCGGATCGCCTCGAAGAAGGGCAGGCCCTCGATGTCGCCCACCGTGCCGCCGATCTCCACCAGCACGAAGTCCGCGTCGCCGGCGTCCGACAGGACGAACGCCTTGATCTCGTTGGTGACGTGCGGGATCACCTGGACGGTCGCGCCGAGGTAGTCCCCGCGCCGCTCCTTCTCGATGATGGTCTTGTAGATCTGGCCGGTGGTGATGTTGTCGCCGCGGGTGGCCGAGACGCCGGTGAACCGCTCGTAGTGACCGAGGTCCAGGTCGGTCTCCGCCCCGTCGTCGGTCACGAACACCTCACCGTGCTGGTAGGGGCTCATCGTGCCGGGATCGACGTTGAGATACGGGTCCAGCTTGCGCAGCCGGACCTTGTAGCCGCGCGCCTGCAGCAGCGCGCCGAGGGCGGCGGAGGCGAGCCCCTTCCCGAGGGAGGAGACCACGCCGCCGGTGATGAAGATGTACCGCGTCATGCCGAGGAAGCCTTGAGGCGTTCAGCTTTGCGCTGATTCGGCCCCGGCCCGGGACGGGTGCGTCACTGGCCGCCCGTCGTGTTGCCGGCGGGCGTAGGCGTCGGAGCGGGCTTTGCCGTGGCCGGTCCCGCCGGGAACGGCTTGGCCAGCGGCGCGACCGTGGGCGACGCCTGGGGCGCGAGCTGCAGGCCGCCCACCTGGGCGCTGCGGTGGGCGGCGCCGTTGTCGGGCGTGGCGGTCGGCGGCGCGGATGGCGTGACGGCGGGGGCGGTGTGCACCTCGGGCCGCGGGGCGTCGAAGCCGCCCGCGGCGGGCTGGGCCGGCGCGCTCGGAGCGGGGGCGCCCGGCGCGGGCGTGATGGTCCCGATGTTGGCGGCGCTGCCCGCCGGGGCGGGCGCGGGGCCGCCGGCCGGCGCGGGGGCGCTGGGCCGCATCGCCTTGTTCAGGGCGTCGGGCGTCATGGCGTCGACCTTCAGCCGGTCCACCAGAGAGCCGCCCGCGTGGGTGCGGGCCGACAGCACAGTCAGCACCAGGCACAGCAGGAAGAAGACGGCCGCCAGGATGGAGGTGATGCGGGTGAGCAGGTCCCCTGCCCCGCGGGCCGTCATGAAGCCCGACGGGCCGCCGCCCATGCCCAGCGCGCCGCCTTCGGAGCGCTGCAGCAGGATCACCGTCGCCAGGGCGATGCAGACGAGGACCAGCAATACGAGCAGGAAGCCGAGGAGCATGGCGAGGGGCGGTCTTCGATATGGGATGGCGGGGGCGGCGCGCACGACGCGCCTTATCCGGCGAGCCTGTAACACCAGGGCGCCCCGGACGCCAGAGCCGGGCTGAGGCCGGCTAGTCGCGGGAGGGGCGTGCCAGGGATTCCTTCCCCCTTCCAGGGGGAAGGGTGGGTTACGCCGCCCGGACGATCGGCAGGAAGTCGGCGGCCTTCAGCGAGGCGCCTCCGACCAGGGCGCCGTCGACACCGCTGGCGTGCAGCAGTTCGGCGGCGTTCGCGGGCTTCACCGAGCCGCCGTACAGGACGGGAATGTCCGCGCCGTTGGAGAAGCGCTCGGCCAGGATGTCGTGGATCAGGCCGTGCACGGTCTCCACCTCCTGCACCGTCGGCGTCAGGCCCGAGCCGATCGCCCAGACCGGCTCGTAGGCCACGGCGAAGGCCCGGCCGTCGAGCGAGGGGGGCAGCGAGGCGCGCACCTGGCCGCCGACCACATCGAGCGCCCGCCCGCCTTTCCGCTCCTCCAGGCTCTCGCCCACGCAGACGATCGGCTCCAGGCCGGCGCGCAGGGCCGCCTCGACCTTGGCGGCGATCTGGGCGTCGCTCTCGCGGTGGGCGGTGCGGCGCTCGGAGTGGCCGAGGATCACCAGGGTGGCGCCGGCGTCGTGCAGCATCTCGGCGCTGAGATCGCCCGTGTAGGCGCCGGCCGCCTCGATATGACAGTCCTGGGCGCCGACTTCGACGACGCCGCTCCTCACCGCTTCGGCCATGCGGTGGATCAGGACCGCCGGGGGGAACAGGGCGACGCGGGCGGAGGTGGGCTCGGCGGCGAGGGCGTCGGCCAGGGCGTGCGCCTCGCGCAGCGCCACCGACGCGCCGTTCATCTTCCAGTTCCCCGCCACCAGACGCCGTAGTCCGCTCAAACCCTCGTCCCCCGCCTAGCCCTTCAATGTGCGCGTAAGCCAAGCTTGAGGAGGTGTGAAGGGGCCTCGCGCCCAAGTCACGCTGACGCGGCCTGGCGCATGGCCTTGCCGGGGCGGCGACTAGCCCCCTATAGGGCGGTTCGCGCCCGGGCGGCTCCGCCTGCGGGCGAGCCTTGCGCGCCTGTCCGTCCGCGCGTGGGGCGACGCTGTCGAGGTCACCCACCCGCCCATGCTGTCCCAATTCCGAGTGCTCGCGAAAACGCCGGTCGCCAAGGTGCTGTTCGGCGTCCTGGCCGTCAGCTTCGTCGGATGGGGCGTGCGCGACATGCTGCGCGGCGCGGGCCCGACCGACGCGGTGGTCCAGGCCGGCTCCCGCTCGATCTCCACGGCCCGCTTCCGCCAGATGTTCGAGGACGAGCTGAAGCAGTACAACCAGCAGACCGGCCAGACCATGACGGTGAAGGACGCCGTCGCCCACGGCCTGGACCGCCAGGTGGTCGACGCCCTGGCCGCCGACGAGTCCCTGGCCGCCTACATCCAGAAGATCGGCGTGCGGCCCTCGGACAAGCAGGTGCTGGCCCAGATCTCCAAGGCGCCGCGCTTCTTCAACCCGATCTCTGGCCAGTTCGACAAGGACGCCTACAAGCAGTTCGTGCAGAGCCTCGGCCTCACCGAGCAGGAGTTCGAGAACATCCTGCGCGACCAGCTGGCCCAGACCCAGTTCGTCAGCGGCATGGCCACCGGTCTGCGCGCGCCCCTCGCCTTCTCGGCCCTGCAGGCGGCCTATGCGGACGAGGGTCGCACCTTCAGCTATCTGGTGCTGGGGCCCGACGCCGTGCCGATGCCAGGCCAGCCGACCGACGCCCAGCTGAACGACTTCATCAAGCAGAACTCGGCCCAGCTGATGCGGCCCGAGGCGCGCGGCTTCACCGTGGTCGCCTTCTCCGCCGCCAAGCTTGAGCAGACCGCGCCGGTCGACCCGGCCCAGGTGCAGAAGCGCTTCGACTTCGAGAAGGACACCCTGTCCACGCCCGAGAAGCGCACCCTGGTGGACATCCCCGTGCACGACGCCGCCCAGGGCCAGGCCGTCGCCGCCCGCCTGGAGAAGGGCGAGGATCCCCAGGCCGTCGCCAAGAGCCTGAACATCCAGCCCATCGTCTACACCGACACGCCCAAGTCGGCCGTGGCCGACCACAAGCTCGCCGACGTCGCCTTCGCCATGTCGGCCGGCCAGGTGAAGGGCCCGGTGCAGGGCGACCTGGGCCTGGCGGTGGTGAAGCTGACCCAGACGACCCCGGGCCACCAGGCGACGCTGGAGGAATCCCGCGCCAAGATCGAGGCCGAGGTGAAGCAGGACGCCGCCGTCGCCGCGATCAACAAGGCCGTCCAGAAGTACGAGGACGCGCGCTCGGGCGGCTCCAGCCTGGCCGACGCCGCCAAGACCGTCGGCGCCGCCGTCACCACCCTGCCGCCCATCACCGCCCAGGGCGTCACCCTGCAGCGCCAGCAGGTGAACATCCCGCCGAAGCTGCTGCAGGCGGGCTTCGCGCTTCGGCCCAACCAGGACAGCGACATGGTCCAGCTGGGAGCGGGCGAGTACGCCGCCCTGCACCTGGACAAGGTGGTGGCCCCCTCGCCCCCGCCACTGGAGGAGGTCCGGCCGCTGCTGACCCGGTTCCTGATGCAGCAGCAGCTGGTCAAGGCGCTCCAGGCCAAGGCCGACGGCATCGCCGCGGCCGTGAGCAAGGGCCAGACGCTGGAGGCGGCCGCCGCCGCCAACCACGTGCAGGTCCAGCACGCCGACGCGGTGCAGCGGTCCGCCGCCGGCAAGACCTTCAGCAACGACCTCCTGGCCAAGCTCTTCCTGGCCAAGGCCGGCGACGTGATCACCGGGACCGACGTGAAGCCGGGCGTGCTGGTCGCCAAGCTGCAGGCCGTCGTGCCCGCCACGGCCCAGACCTCCGCCCAGAAGGCCGCCGACCAGCGCGACGCGGTCACCCAGAGCATGGTGCAGGACTTCGCCCAAGCGGTCCGCCAGGGCGCACGGGATGCGATCAAGCCCCGGGCCGACTACAAGAAGGCGCGCCAGGCGCTCGGCGTGGACCAGGACAACAGCGGGCAATAGGCGATGCAGGTCTTCCCAGACGACCCGGCGTTTCAAGCGGCCTATACCGAAGGCCGCCCGCAGGTGGTCTGGACGCGGCTGGTGGACGACCTGGAGACCCCGGTCTCCGCCTTCCTGAAGATCGGGCTGGGCCGCCCCTTCGCCTTCCTGTTCGAGTCGGTTGAGGGCGGCGCCTGGCGCGGCCGCTACTCCATCATCACCCTGGACCCCGACCTGGTGTGGCGCTGCCGGGCCGACCGGGCGGAGGTCGCCTCGGGCGCCGACGTCGCCGCCGGGCGCTACACGCCCCATGGCGAGGGCGCCCTGGTCTCCCTGCGCGAGGTGCTGAAGGCGGCTGAGGTCGAGCTGCCGCCTGAGCTGCCGCCCATGGCCGCGGGCATGTTCGGCGTCCTGGGCTACGACATGATCCGCCTGGCCGAGCCGCTGGGCCCGGCCAAGGACGATCCGCTCGGCCTGCCCGACGCGGTGATGACCCGGCCGTCGATCGTGGCGGTGTTCGACTCCATCGCCCAGGAAATCCTGCTGATCACCCCGGTGCGCCCCGACGGCGCCCCGGCCGAGGCCGCCCGCGCCGCGGCGGCGGAGCGGCTGGCCCAGGTGCGCCAGCGCTTGGCCGCCCCCCTGCCCAAGCGCCTGGACCCCGACGCCGCGCCGCCGGCGGACCCGCCCGCCCTCGCCTCCCCCGTGACGCGCGCCGACTATGTCGAGACGGTCGCGAAGGCGAAGGAGTACATCGCCGCCGGCGACATCTTCCAGGTGGTGCCGAGCCACCGCTTCCGCGGCCGGTTCGAGCTGCCGCCCTTCGCCTGCTACCGGGCGCTGCGGCGGCTGAACCCCTCGCCCTTCCTGTTCTTCCTGGACTTCGGCGACTTCCAGCTGTGCGGCTCCAGCCCGGAGATCCTGGTGCGGCTGCGCGACCAGAAGGTCACCATCCGCCCCATCGCCGGCACCCGGCCGCGGGGCGCCGCCCCCGCCGAGGACCTGGCGCTGGAGCAGGACCTGCTGGCCGACGCCAAGGAGCGGTCCGAGCACCTGATGCTGCTGGACCTCGGCCGCAACGACGTAGGCCGCATCGTCAAGCTCGGCGACGAGGGCGCGGACGCGGCGCCCTCCGGCCAGCCGCGGGTGCGCGTGACCCAGAGCTTCGCCATCGAGCGCTACAGCCACGTCATGCACATCGTCTCGAACGTGGAGGGCGACGCCGCAGGCGCGCTCGACCCGGTGGACGTGATCGTCACCGCCCTGCCCGCCGGCACCGTCTCCGGCGCGCCCAAGGTCCGCGCCATGCAGATCATCGACGAGCTGGAGCGGGAGAAGCGCGGCGTGGGCTATGCGGGCGCCGCGGGCTACGTCTCCGCCGCGGGCGAGGTGGACACCTGCATCGTGCTGCGCACCGCCCTGTTCAAGGACGGCATGATCTACGTCCAGGCGGGCGGCGGCGTGGTCGCCGACTCCGATCCCGACGCGGAGTACGAGGAGACGCTGCACAAGTCCCGCGCGCTGCGCCGCGCCGCGGAGGAGGCCTGGCGCTTCGCCTGAGCCCGCCGCCAGCATTTGACGTGGCCAGGCTGCGGCGCTAAGCCGCGCGTGCAGTGCAGCATAAGGACGTTGGCGTGCTGGAAGGCGAAGCTCCCCTGCAAGCCGTACGATCCGACCTCCATCCCACCGCAGACCTCGCCGACGCGCCGCAGCCGATGACCAAGGCCAAGCGGGTGCTGGTGCTGCAGGGCGGCGGGGCGCTCGGCTCCTACCAGGCCGGCGTGCTGGAGGCGCTGCACGGCGCCGGGGTCGAGCCGGACTGGCTGACCGGCATCTCCATCGGCGCCATCAACGCCGCCCTGATCGCCGGCAACCCGCCCGAACTGCGCATCGAGCGGCTCCGCGCCTTCTGGGAGCAGGCGAGCTCCGGCCCGTTCTTCTCCGCCGCGGTCGATTTCAACCCGTTCCGCAGCTTCCTGAACCAGTTGAGCGCGGCGACGGTGGCCACGGTGGGCGCGCCGGGCTTCTTCACGCCGCGGATACCCGGCCCGCTGCTCTGGCCGCCCAACACGGTGGAGGCGATCAGCTACTACGACACCCGCCCGCTGCTCGGCACGCTGGAGCGGCTGGTCGACTTCGACCGGATCAACAACGGCGGCATACGGCTGAGCGTCGGGGCGGTGAACGTCGTCACCGGCAATTCGGTGGTGTTCGACAGCGCCGTGCAGACCATCGGGCCCGAGCACATCATGGCGTCCGGCGCGCTGCCCCCCGGCTTCCCGCCTGTGTGGATCGAGGGCGAGCCCTACTGGGATGGCGGCCTGGTCTCCAACACGCCGCTGCAGTTCGTGCTCGACGACCAGAGCACCGATGATCTGCTGATCTTCCAGGTCGACCTGTTCAGCGCGCGCGGGCCCGTCCCGGCCACCCTGCTGGACGTGGACGAGCGGGACAAGGACATCCGCTATTCCAGCCGGACGCGCCTGAACACCGACCAGAGCCTGCGCATCCACAAGGTGAAGACCGCCCTGCGCGAGCTTCTGGACAGCCTGCCCCCCGAACAGGCGGCCGAGCCCAAGTGGGCCATCCTGCGCGAAGCCTCCAAGGAGAACGCGGTCACCGTCGTGCAGCTGATCTACCGCAAGCGCCCCTACGAGGGGGGCAGCAAGGACTATGAGTTCTCCCGCCAGACCATGCTAGAGCACTGGGCCAGCGGCGCCGCCGACGTCCGCCGCACGCTGGACGGCCACCCCGAGATCTTCGCCCCGCCCAAGGACACCGGCGTCTACGTGATCGACGCGGGCGCGCCGGGCCCCAAAGCCACCTCCCCCAAGCCCTGACGCCTCAAGGAGCCTCAGCCGTGAGCCTGAAATCCAAATCCGCCGTCGTGACCGGCTCGACCAGCGGGATCGGCCTGGCCTACGCCCGCGCCCTGGCGGCCGAGGGCGCCAACGTCACCATCAACGGCTTCGGCGAGGCCGCCGCCATCGAGGCCGAGCGCGCCAAGATCGAGGCGGACTTCGGCGTCAAGGCCGCCTACTCCCCCGCCGACATGACCAAGCCGGACCAGATCGCCGCCATGATCGCCAAGGCAGAGGCGGACTTCGGCTCGGTGGACGTGCTGATCAACAACGCCGGGGTCCAGTTCGTCTCGCCCGTGGAGGAGTTCCCGGTCGAGAAGTGGGACCAGATCATCGCCATCAACCTCTCCTCGGCCTTCCACGCCATGCGCGCGGCGGTGCCGATCATGAAGAAGCAGGGCTGGGGCCGGATCATCTCCACCGCCTCGGCGCACTCCAAGGCGGCGAGCCCGTTCAAGTCCGCCTATGTCACCGCCAAGCACGGGCTGGCCGGTCTGACCAAGACCGTCGCGCTGGAAGTCGCCACCCACAAGATCACGGTGAACTGCATCTCGCCCGGCTACGTCTGGACGCCCCTGGTGGAGAAGCAGATCCCCGACACCATGAAGGCGCGCAACATGACGCGCGACCAGGTGATCAACGAGGTGCTGCTCGACGCCCAGCCCACCAAGGAGTTCGTGACGGTGGACCAGGTGGCCGCCCTGGCGGTGTTCCTGTGCTCCGACGCCGCCGCCCAGATCACCGGCGCCAACCTGTCGATCGACGGCGGCTGGACCGCGGAATAGGTCAGACCGCGGAATAAGCCAAACCGCGGAATTGGCGGCGCGCGGATGCGCGGCTGCGGCCCTTGGGAGCATGATAGCCGGAAGTGGACGCCGGTTTCGGCGGCGATCATGCTCTAATCACTGAAAGTCTGGAGCATTCTCGGTTCAGGCTGAACCGAGAATGCTCCTAGTGGCCGACGCCGCCGTCCAGCACCATGCTCTGGACCGGCTCGGCGGCGGCGACGCTCTCGCTCTTCCAGGCGACGCATTGCTGGGCGGCCATCATCTTCACCACCTTGATGCCGGCGCCGTAGCGGCGCAGCAGCGAGCGCTCGTTGCAGTCGCGCGCCGGCTTCTGGGGCCGGCAGGCGAGCCCGCCCGTGGCGGAGTGGTACAGCGCCTCGCCCTTCAGGCAGGAGACGGTCTGGCCGTGGCTGAAGTCCGCCGAGCCCTCGAACGCCGCCAGCGTGTACTGCATGTGCGTGCCCGCGATGCAGCGGAACACCTCGCCCTCGTAGACGGGCAGCAGGTCGCGGTCGGGGATCACCTGGGAGGCCGGGTGCGGGATGGCCTTGTCGTCGAGGCAGACGGCCTGGACGGCCATCACCTTGGCGACCGAGCGCATCTCGGCGCACACACGTTGGGCGGCCGGCGCCTCGACGCCCTCCACCACCAGGTTCGGGATCACGCTGGAGCCGCCCCCCTCGCCGCCGGACCAGCCGCCGCCCCCGCCGCCGAAGGCGTAGACGTTGGACGCCGCCACCGCGCTGCTCAGCGAATAGCCGCTGGAGACGCCGGTCGCGCTGGAGCTGGCGCTCGCCGAGGACGAGGCGCTGGCCGTCGCCAGGGTGGTGGTCTGCACCATGATGCTGGGGGCCGACAGGGCGATGGTCGGCGCGTTCACGGTGATCGACGGCGGGGTGATGTTCACGCCCGGAACGTAGATTTCGTGGCTGGTGGGAACGGTGCAGTTGCAGGGGGTCGGCACGGAGCAGCTGCTGCAGCCCGAGCTGCTCCCGCCGGCCTGGGCGTGCATCGCCGGCGCAAGGCCCGCCAGCATCGTCCCGGCGGCCAAGCCTGCGCGCAGATACGCCATCATGTCCGCTCCCCCCAGCAACCGGGTCTTGAGCGGCAGAAGACGCGAGAATCTCCTTAAGGGCGGTTAAGGGCGTCCCTCACGCGTGCAGTCTGGCCAGCGGACCTTGCGCGTTGCACATAGGGCGGCCCTTCGCGGACGTGGCGAAACCGGTAGACGCAGCGGACTTAAAATCCGCTTCCCTCGGGAGTGCGGGTTCGAGCCCCGCCGTCCGCACCAGGGCCGTGGGTCGCTTTGCCGCGCGCCGCCGCTTGGTCTTGTTCACCACGCCCGGCGCCGAAGGTCTCTGACAGGCATCGACCTCCGTCAACTCGGTTTTCGGTTGCATTATGGCTTAACTCTCTTAATTGGCGCATTCCGCGACCGATATATCGTCGACGCCATGACGCGACCCCCTCCGGAATGAAGCGAATCGCGACCACACTGGGAGGGCTGAACGTGAGTCCGGAGCCACCAGCATCGCTTTGCCGCAGGGCGGCCTACCTTGAGTTTCGGCCATAATGATGGCCTTCACCTAAGGTGGAAATGGACCGAATCTGGAAAGGTCTGATGCCTAGTAGCGATAGCGTAAGCGTTCTCTGCCGCACCGTTGGCGGGCAAGAGTTTTCGATTGACTACAGCAATATGCGCCCAAGCACATACTGCATATCGGTGCACAAGGCAGGAAGCGTACTGCTTTTCCAGCTGGTGGGCGAAATTGCCCGTGCAGCCCAACTTCCAGCGTGCGATTTCTACAGTCAACTTTTCTCAAAAGGGGTGAGTGCAGAGGAAGTAACTGTAGACTCCTTGTCAATTTTCCAACAGAAAAGCGTCATATACTATGGATTCAGAAATATAGATCAGGTCAGACTGGTGCGGGACTTCTGGGGTGCGAGAAAGCTCATCCTTATTCGCGACCCTAGAGACATCGCCGTTTCATTCTACTTCTCGATGATGAGAAGCCATGTCCTTCCGACGTCGGCGCGCGACCGGGCGAGGATGCACTCAAATCGAGAGCAGTACCAGGGCTTGAGCGTCAGCGACTATGTCCTCTGCGGACACGCAGACGTTCCGCTGCGCAATCTTGAAAGTTATCTCCCCTTCTTAAGCGATACAACGACAAACACATTTTACAAATATGAAGACATTATCTCTGAAAAGCGGAAGTGGGTCGCTGACCTGGCGCAGCAGCTTGGAGCCGAATTAGCTCCGGACGTCCTGGATAACATCGCCGATCGCTACGATATTGTTCCGGAAAGCGAAAACGCTGAAAACCATATCCGTCAAGTCCACCCCGGAAACTACAGGAAGCACCTGAATACAATGGCGGTCAACTACATAGAGCAGCGGTTCAAGGCGCTCTTCGACGCCTTCGGGTATCCTCTTGCTTCGAATTGAAGTGAGCCGGCGTCAGCTTCGCATGGCGGCGCCCCTGCGATAGGCGCGAAGGCGATGCAGGCGACTTACATCGTCACGGTGCGAGCGCGAGGCCGGGGCGCGCTCGCAGGCCCAGCTTTGCTGTTTCAGCCCAACGTGGCGAATCGCCCCGCTGAAACGCATTTAGCAGGTCTGAAACTTTCGCCGCTGCAAGGTAGGCTACCGTCGGATATCTGGAGACCGCCACGATGGACCTGATCAGCGCCTTTGGCGTCGCCGCCCTGCTCTGCGTGGCCATGGGCATCTGTTGCGCCAACGGCCGCCGCTCGCGACCCTGACCTTTCCTTACGCGAGCCTGATCTCGCGCAGGCGCTCCTTCAGGTAGGCGTCGGCGGTGATCGGCTGCGGATAGGCGTCCGGCCGGTCGGGCGTGATGCAGCCCGGCAGCGTCCGGATCAGGAAATCCGGGCGGAAGTGCAGGAAGAAGGGCGTGGAGTAGCGGGCCACGCTGCGCCGCTCGGGCGGCGGATTGACCACGCGATGGCTGGTGGACGGCAGCACGTGGTTCGTCAGCCGCTGCAGCATGTCGCCGATGTTGCAGACCACCGCCCCCGGCGGCGGCTGGATCGGCAGCCAGCGGCCATCGCGATCCAGGATCTCCAGCCCCGCCTCCTCCGCCCCGAGCAGCAGGGTGATGGCGTTGATGTCCTCGTGCGCCCCGGCGCGCACCCCCGGCGCGTCCGCCGGGACGGGCGGATAGTGCAGCAGCCGCAGGATGGAGTTGCCGTCCCGCGTCGCGTCGGCGAAGGCGTCGTCGGCCAGACCCAGGTATCGGGCGATGGCGCGCAGCACCTGGGCGCCCAGATCGTCCAGCGCCTTGTACAGGCCCCAGATCGCCGGCCGGAACCCCGGCAGCTCCGCCGGCCACACGTTGTCGGGCATTACGGCGCGATAGGGATGGCCGAGCGGCAGCTCGCGCCCGGTGTGCCAGAACGCCTTCAGGTCGTGGGCGGCGGCGCCCTTTGCGGCTTCCCGGCCGAAGGGGGTGTAGCCGCGCTGACCGGCCCCGCCCTGGACGTGGTAGGCGCACTTGGCCGCCTGCGGCAGGGCGAACAGGGCCTTGGTCTGGGCCAGGGCCTCCTCGATCAGCGCAGGGTCCAGGCCATGATCGCCGATCACCGCGAAGCCGTAGCGCTCGAACGAGCGGCCCAGCGCCCGGGCGAAGCCGTCGGGGTCCGCCGCGGCGGCGGCGAACGAGACGGGCTCGATCCCCGCGGCGACGGTCGCGTCTGCGGTCCCTGGGGCGGTCTTGGCGGTCGTCAATGCCCGCCCCCGCCTACCGGCGCGCCTTTGGGCTTGCGGGTGAACCAGATGGTCAGGCTGGACAGGGCGATCAGCACGCCCACCACCAGGAAGATGCGGTCGGTGGCGAGCATCACCGCCTGGCCCTGCACCATCGCCTCGAACTGGGCCAGCGCCTGGCCGTGGCTGAGGCCGGCGGCGCTGAGCTGGCCGACGCCGCGGGCGGAGTCCAGGTGGTTCAGGAGATGCACCCGCTCGGCCCGCGCCGTGTTGGCCCAGGCGGTGGTGGACAGCGAGGTGCCGAACGCCCCGGACATGGTGCGCGCGAAGCTGAGCAGGCCCGCCCCGCCCGCCAGGTCCTTGGGCGAGAGGGTGGAGAGCGCCAGGCTGAAGATCGGGATGAAGAACATCGGCGTGAACACCCCCTGGACGAGCTGGGGCGTGGCGATGCCGAGGAAGTTGATGCTGGACGTGAAGGTCGAGCGCCAGAACATCGTCGCCGCCAGCCCGTTCAGGCCGAAGAAGATCAGCCATCGCGGGTCGGTCTTGCCCATCAGCCTGCCGATCACCGGCGCCGCCGCCACCGACAATATGCCCGACGGCGCCACCGCAAAGCCCGCCCAGCTGGCCGTGTATCCAAGGTTGGTCTGCAGCCACAGGGGCTGGACCACGATCGCCGCGAAGTACGAGCCGAACGAGAGCACCATGACGCACAAGGTGATCGTGTAGCTGGGCGAGGCGAACACCTTCAGATTGATGATCGGGGTGTCTTCCGTCAGCTCCCAGATCAGGAAGGCGATGAAGCCGACCACGGCGACGGCGAGCAGGTCGCGGATGAAGGGCGAGTTGAACCAGTCCTCGTCCTCGCCCTTGTCCAGCATGATCTGAAGCGCGGCGATCCAGACGATCATCAGGATCAGCCCGACCACGTCGATCTTGGCCTTGACCGTCTTGTCCTCGAACTTGTTCAGGGCGCGCCAGGCGAGGAAGGCGCACACCAGCGCCACCGGCACGTTGATGTAGAAAATCCACGGCCAGCTGACGTTGTCGCACAGCAGGCCGCCCAGGATGGGGCCGGCGATGGGCGCCACCACGGTGGTCATGCCCCACATGCCCATGGCCTGGCCGGTCATGTTCTTGGGGAAGACGCGCAGCAGCAGCGTCTGGGACAGCGGGATCATCGGTCCGCCCGCCAGGCCCTGCAGCACGCGGAACACCACCAGAACGCCGAGCGAAGGCGCCAGGCCGCACAGCCCCGAGAACAGGGCGAACAGCGCCATGGCGGAGACGAACACCCGCACCGAGCCGAACCGCTGGGCCAGCCAGCCGGTCAGCGGCACGGTGATCGCCTCGGCCACCGAATAGGAGGTGATGGTCCAGGTGCCCTCGTTGGCCGAGACGGCGAGGCCGCCGGCGATGTTGGGCACCGACACGTTGGCGATGGTGGTGTCCAGGAGGGCGATGAAGTTGGCGAGCGAGAGCAGGAAGCCCGCGGTCCACAGGGCCGCGCCGGTCAGGGCCGCGGGCGAGCCCGCCTCCCCCGCCCGGGCCTCCCTGGCGGCCTGCTGGGACGACTCGCCGGTCGCGGCGACGGGCATCATGCCCTCGCCGGACCCGTGCGAGGAGACGGGGAGATCGGCCACGGTCAGCGGGCCTCGCCGGCGTGCGTGGACCCGCCCTCGGCCACGTCCACCTTCACGTCCATGGACAGGCCCACCCGCAGCGGGTGCTCGCGCAGCTCGCGCTTGTCGAGCGCGACGCGGACCGGCAGGCGCTGCACCACCTTGATCCAGTTGCCGGTGGCGTTCTGCGCCGGGATCAGCGCGAAGGCCGAGCCGGTGCCGCCGGCGATGCCGATCACCTTGCCGTGGAAGACGACGCCCTTGCCGTAGCGGTCGGCGGTGAGCTCCACCGGCTGGCCGACCTCCACCTTCTTCAGCTGCACTTCCTTGAAGTTGGCGTCCACGTACAGGCGGTCCAGCGGCACCACGGTCATCAGCTGGGCGCCCATGGCGATCCGCTGGCCCACCTGGACCTGGCGCTGGGAGACGATGCCGTCGAAGGGCGCGCGGATCGTGGTGCGCGACAGGTTCAGCTTGGCGGTGTCCACCGCCGCCTTGGCGGCCTGGACCTCCGGGTTGTCATCCACCTTGGCGCCGGCGGTCAGCGCCTGGGAGGCGGCGAGCTGGCCCTGGGCCACCGAGCGGCCGGCGGCGGCCTGGGCCTGGGCCGCCTTGATGGCGTCCAGGTTGGCGAGCGCGGTCTGATAGGCGTTCTTGGCGGTGGTCAGCTCCTCGCCCGAGACGGCGCCGGAGGCGGACAGCGCCTCGCGCCGCTTTAGGTCGATGGCGGTGCGGTCCACGTCGCTCTGGGCGGCGACCAGCTGGGCCTTGGCGCGGGCGATGTCGGCGCTGCGCGCCGTGATGGTCGCGCTCGCGGCCTGGTCGTTGGCCATGTACTGCTGCACCCGGCGCACAGCGCGGCCATAGTCGGCCTGCGCCTGCTCCAGCGCCAGGTTGGCGTCGGCCGGATCGATGACCACCAGCACGTGGCCGGCCTTCACCGCCTGGGTGTTCTGGACCCGCACCTCCAGCACCTGGCCGCTCACCTGGGGAGTGATCTGGGCCACGTCCGCCCCGACGTAGGCGTCGTCGGTGGAGACGTAGTGGGCGAGCACCAGCACGTCGTAGAGGCCGTAGGCGACGGCCGCGACCAGCAGCACGGCCGCGAAGATGCCGAACAGCCGGCGGCGCCCGCCCTTGGGCTTGGCGACCGGGGGCGGCGGCGGCGGCGGGGCCGCCGCAGCGGGGACGCGCACCGGCTGGGCTGCGCGGCGGTCGTCGGGGAGGCTCTGGTCATCGGCCATGGGATGATCCTTGAATCAGCGGGCGGCCAGGTGCGCGTCGGAGGCGGAGAAACCGCCGCCGAGCGCCTGCACCAGCGCCACATCGAGGGAGACGGCCTGCGCCTGCAGGTCGGCGACGTTGCGCCGGGCCTGCAGCGCCCCGTTCTCCGCGGTGAGGACGTTCAGATAGGGCGACAGGCCGCCCTGGTAGCGAAGGGTCGCGATGTGGAAGGCGTCGTTGGCCGCGGCGAGCTGGGCCTGGGCGTCCTTCAACTGGGTGGCCAGGGTGCGCTGGGCCGAGATCGCGTCGGCCACGTCGCGCAGGGCGTTGCTCAGGGTCTGGTCGTAGCTGGCCACGGCTGCATCGTACTGCGCCCGGGCGCCGCGGTAGGCGCCTTCCAGCCGCCCCGCCGAGAAGATCGGCAGGCGGATGGCCGGCCCGATCGCCCCGATCACCGAGCTGTACTTGAACAGCGTCTCGACGCCCAAGGACTGTACGCCATACAGGCCCTGCAGGTCGACGTTGGGGTAGAAGTCGGCGCGGGCCACCTTGATCTGCTTGGCCGCGGCCTCGGCCCGCAGGCGCGCGGCGACCAGGTCGGCGCGGCGGCCCACCAGATCGACCGCCAGGTGCTGCGGCAGGCCGAAGGCGTGGAGCGTCCCCTGCTGCGGCGGCGTGATCTGGAGCCCGCGGTCGGGCCCGGCGCCGATCAGGGCGGCGATCTGGCGCCCGGAGGCCAGGATCTGGCGGTCCAGGCCGTCGATCTCCGCCTGGGCCGCCGGCACCGTCTCGGCCTGCTGGCTGAACTCGCCCCGGGTCTCCAGGCCGTTCTGCAGGCGCTGGCGGACCAGATCGAGCGTGGACTTGCGCACCCGCAGCGCGTCCTGCGCCTCCGCCCGGTCGGCGTACAGGCGGATCAGGTCGGCGTAGGCGCTGGCCACCGCCACCGTCAGCTGGAGCCGGGCCGCGGCGGCGTCGGCCTCCGCAGCCTCGGCCTGGGAGGTGGCGGCGGCGAGCGCCGCGCGGTTGCGGCCGAAGAAGTCGAGCTGCCAGTCCAGGTCGGCGGCGATGCGGGTCTGGGTGTGGTAGCCGGCCGGCAGGAACGCCTGGAATTGCGGCGGGAAGCCTTCGTTCAGGCTCTGCTTGGTGGTCTGGATGCTGCCCTCGCCGGTGACCTGGGGCAGCAGGGCGGCGTGCTCGACCTCCACGGTGGCGCGGGCGGCCCTCACCCGGGCGGCGGCGGCCTTCAGGTCGGGCGAGCCGGCGAGCGCCTCGGTCTCCAGCGCGTCGAGCTGGGGATCGCCGTACGCCGTCCACCACTGGTCCGACGGCCAGCCGGTTTCGGGCGCCGTGAAGCTCTGCGCGGTGGCGAGCGTCGCCGCGTCGGTCAGCTTGGGCTGCGGGCCGAGCGCAGGCGCGCAGCTGGACAGCAGGGAGGCGCCGAGCGCGACGGCGACGAGCCCCCTTCCGGCGCCCCGCCGCTTCGCCCGCCGAACCTCAGCCGGAGAATTCATCATATGGACACACATCGAGTTTGACCGTACAGTACGGTCAGTGCGGTAAATAGACGGTGGAACTCCTCCCCGTCAAGCCTCGACCGTACGGTATGGTCATTCCGATGGACGACGGAGCGCTGAAACCCACCCCCCGCGACAGCAGGCGGCAAAGCATCGTGGACATCGCTCGAGAGGTGTTCCTGGCGGGCGGCTTCGCGGAGACGTCGATGTCCGCCATCGCCACGCGTGTCGGCGGGTCTAAGGGCACGCTCTACAACTATTTCCCATCGAAGCAGGACCTGTTCGCCGCCGTCATCCAGGACGAGTGCGATCGTAAGCAGGCTGTGCTGTTCGACGAGATGCAAACCCATGGCGACGACTGGGTGGCGGTGCTGAGAGGGTGCGGCCGCAGCTACGCCACGATCGTGCTCAGCGAGGACTCAATCCTGCTCAGCCGCGCGGTGATTGCGGAGGCGATCCGCTTCCCCGAACTGGGCAAGGTCTTCTTCGAGGCCGGCCCGAAGCGCGGCCGCCGGCGCCTGGCCGCCTATGTCGAGGAGCAGATGCGTGCAGGCCATATCCGCGCCGCCGACGCCGCGCTGATGGTCGACCAGTTCTCGGAGATGTGCCTTGGGCCGCTGTACCGCCAGCGGCTCCTGAACCTGATCGACCCGCCGGAGCAGGCGGAGATCGACCGCCACGTCAGCGCCGCGGTCGAGGTGATCTGGGCCGCCTACAAGCCCGCTCAGGAGCCGGCCTAGTCGATCCCGGAGCGTGCCTGGCCCGGTGCGGACCAGACACGCTCCAGACCGTCAGGCCTGCATGGTCCAGCCTTCCACGCCCATGGCCGCCTGGCGCAGCGCCTCGGAGCGGGTGGGGTGCGGGTGGCAGGTGCGCGCCACGTCTTCCGACGCGCCGCCAAACTCCATGGCCACGCAGTATTCGCCGATCATCTCGCCCACGTCCGGCCCGATCATGTGCGCGCCCAGGATGCGATCGGTCGCGGCGTCGGCCAGGACCTTCACGAAGCCTTCCGCCTCGTGGTTGACCTTGGCGCGGCTGTTGGCGGCGAAGGGGAACTTGCCGACCTTGTACTGCACGCCCTGGCCCTTCAGCTCCTCCTCGGTCTTGCCGACCCAGGCGACCTCGGGGAAGGTGTAGATCACGCCGGGGATCACGTCGTAGTTCACGTGGCCGGCCTTGCCCGCGATCAGCTCGATGCAGGCCACCGCCTCGTCCTCGGCCTTGTGGGCCAGCATCGGGCCGTGGGTCACGTCGCCGATGGCCCAGACGCCGGGGGCCGAGGTCTTGTAGTGGTCGGTGTCGATGAAGCCGCGCGGATCGGCCTTGATCCCCACGCTCTCCAGCCCCAGCCCCTCGGTGTAGGGACGGCGGCCGACGGAGACCAGCACCACGTCCGCGTCGATCGTCTCGGCCGCGCCGCCGGCCTTGGGCTCCACGGTCAGCTTGACGCCCTCCCCCGACTTGGTCGCGCCGGTCACCTTCACGCCCAGGCGGAACTTCACGCCCTGCTTGGTCAGGGCGCGCTGGAAGGCGGTGGCCACCTCCCCGTCGGCGCCGGGGATGATGCGGTCCAGGAACTCCACCACCTCGACCTCGGCGCCCAGGCGACGCCAGACCGAGCCCAGCTCCAGCCCGATGATGCCGGCGCCGATGACGATCAGCTTCTTCGGCACATTGGGGATGGCCAGGGCGCCGGTGGAATCGACGATCTTCTCCTGGTCGACCTCGACCCCCGGCACGCGCGAGGGCTCGGAGCCCGTGGCGATTACGATGTTCTTGGTCTCCAGGGTCTGCTCGGAGCCGTCTTCGGCCTTCACCGCCACCTTGCCGGCGCCGGCGATCTTGCCCTCGCCCTTGATCCACTCGACCTTGTTCTTCTTGAACAGGAACTCGATGCCCTTGGTCAGCTGGCCGACGCTGTCGGACTTCTGCTTGTGCATCTGCGGCAGGTCGAGCTCGGGATTGACCTTGATGCCGAGCGAGGCGAAGCCGGTCTTCGCCTCCTCGAACCGCTCGGAGGCGTGCAGCAACGCCTTGGACGGGATGCAGCCGACGTTCAGGCAGGTGCCCCCCAACGTCTTGCGCTTCTCCACGCAGGCGACCTTCAGGCCCAGCTGACCGGCGCGGATCGCGGCGTTGTAGCCCCCGGGGCCGCCCCCGATGATGACGACGTCGTACTGGGTCATGGGTCTTCCTTGGGAATGCGGCGCAGCATTTGCGCCATGACGTCGGGCCTGTCGAGCGGTTGGTCCGACCGAGTCCAGTCGATGACCTGCAGGCCCTCGACCCTCAGGAAATGACGATCGCTAGTCACCAGCGCCCAGTCGCGGGCGAGCGCCTGGCCGGCGATCAGCATGTCGAGCGAGCCGATCTTGGCCCCGCGCTTCTCCAGGTCGCTGCGGACCCGGGCCGCGCTGATGGCGTCGTCCACGTTCAGCTCGGCGATGCTCAGGTGGGCGAGCACCTCGTCGACCCGCTCCAGGTCGGCGGAGGCGTGGTCGCTCTTCATGGCCCCGGTCATCAGCTCGTGCACAACCACGCTGCCGACCCACACCGGCCCAGCTTCCTGCAGCGCTTCCTGCAGGTAGCCCCTAACCTTAAGATTGGGCTTGGAGCGCAGCAGGTCGATGATCGTGCTGCTGTCGAGACAGAGCTGCATCAGTCGAAGACGACGGGTTCGTCGAGAGCGTCGGAACCGTCGTCGGGAACTTCGGGGAAATCGCGGCCGTCCCCAAGGGCGTCGATGCGCGCCCAGAAGTCGGGCCAGCTTTCCGTCTGCACCCGGATCGGCTCCAGGATCACCCGCGTCCCCTCCTTGCGGATGGAGACCTCCTTGCCCTCGAAGCGGAAGGCCTTGGGCAGGCGCACCGCCTGGCTGCCGCCATGGGTGAACAGCTTGGCCGTGAGAGGCATCGCCACCTCCGTAGATACGGCGTGTAGATATGTGGTGCGTCCTGTCAGGTCAACATCCAAGCTCGCCTGAGCGAAGCGACGACGAGAGCCGTCGACTCTCAAGCGCCGTCCGCCGCCCAGGCCGTCTGCAGCATGGCCTCCAGCAGGTCGGGGTAGCTCCAGCCCTCGGCCTCGGCGGCGATGGCGGACAGGCAGGCCTGATCCTCGCGGCCCGGACGGCCGGGACCTGTCATGTTGGGCTTCATGTTCAGGTCGAACAGCTGGAACACGCCGTTCGCGTCGGCGCGGCAGTCGATGCGGATCAGCGCGCGGGCCCCCACCGCCGCCGCCGCGCGCCCGCAGGCCAGGCCGGCGGCCTGGATCGCCGGCGCCGCGGCCTCCTCCGCTGACAGGGCGGCGCTGTTGGCGACCACCGGCACATCCCCGTTGTAGGGGGCCACCCCGCCCCGCTGGTCGAAGCGGCGGACGGGCCGCAGCGCCCAGTGCCCGTCGCCGTGCGAGCCGTCGGGCCGCCGCGCCGAGGGCGGCAGCACGGTGATGGTCAGCTCCTCGCCGGGCAGATAGGCCTCCACCATCGCCGAGGCCCCAAAGGCGCCGTCCGCGAACAAGGCGTCCAGCGCGCCGGTCAGCGCCCCCATCGTCTCTACCCGGCTCACGCCCTGGCTGCCGCGCCCGCGCACCGGTTTGACGATCAGGGGAAAAACGAGCCCAGCGTGCGCCAGCGCCGCCTCGTCCAGCGCCGATCGGGCCAGCGTACCCGCCCCTTCCCCGCCGGTCGAAACGGTGATCGAGCCCGCGACCGGCAGGCCGTGCGCGGCCAGCAGGCGGTTGGTTTCGAACTTCTGGTCAAAGCGCTGCACGTCGGCGGGAGCCTGCCCCACCATCCGCACGCCCACAGGCAGGTGCTCCACCGGATGGCCGGCGAACACCACCGTGTTGGCCCACACCACCGACGCTCCGGCGGCGAGCGCGTCGGCCAGTCCTTCAGGCGTGTCGGGGAACACCCAGTCCAGCGCCCGGCCAGGGTCGGGTCGTGAAACCGGCGTCGCCACAATGTGGCCTCTGTGCCGCAAGGCGACGGCGATGTCGGCCCCGCTGTCGCTATAGCCGCCTGGCTTCGGCGCCTTGCGTAGACCGTCAATCGTCGGCGGAGGGAGAGCCTGGAACAACAGCGCAACCGTCTCGACCTGCATGATCTTTCCTGAATTCACGCGCTAGGATGCTGCATCGCAACATCATACCAAAGTTCTCGCGGCGCTTCCTGAACGGCGTGATCGCGAATGTGGCGGTGCGTAGCGGATTTCGTGTCGATTCCGCCACATGATTCTTGCATTTGTGGCAAGAACGTGAGGATTTTTAGCTCCCGTACAGGTTCGATTCAGGTTCCAACCGCTCGATCCTCGCAATTCAAAATTGAAAGAGCGCCGAGTCGAACGGCGTGCGGGGAGGATGGGATGTCTCACAAGCGCAAGCTTGAGCTGTTGGCGTACACCGTGCTGGACGGGGCGCAGCGACGAGGAACACGGCCGCGCGGAAGCGGCGCGGGACGGATCGTGCCGCTCGGGGTGCTGGCTGGCGCCCTGCTCGCCCCCGCCCTGGCTCTCGCCCAGCCCCAGAACAACACCAATCCCGTCGCGCCGGCGCCCTCCAGCGCCGTCGCCACGACCGACACCGTGGTGGTGACCGGCTCGCGCATCGCCACGCGCGACTTCAAGTCGGACAGCCCGATCTCCACCATCAATTCCGCCTCGATCACCGCCGCTGGCCAGCCGACGCTCGACCGCAGCATCGGCGAGACGCCGCAGTTCGCCGCGGCCCAGGGCACCAACGAGGTGGGCGACGTGCAGGGCGCGACGGGATTCGCCGGGGGCCAGTCATACGGCGACCTGCGCGGCCTGGGGCCGAACCGATCGCTGGTGCTGGTGGACGGGCGCCGCCTGGTGCCGTCGAACCCCAACGGCTCGATCGACCTGAACACCATCCCCACCTCCATGGTGCAGAACGTGGAGGTGATCACCGGGGGGGCCTCGGCGACCTACGGCTCGGACGCCATCGCCGGCGTCATCAACTTCAAGCTCCGCAATAAGTTCAACGGCGTCGAGTTCAACGCCCAGCACGGCGGCGCCACCGCTGGCGACGGCGACACCAACCTGTTCAGCGTGGTGATGGGCGGCCCGATCGGCGACGGCCGGGGCCATGCTGTGGTCGACTTCGAATACGCCGACCGCTCCGCGGTGTTGGGCGTAAACCGGCCGTTCTTCGCCAACATCCGCCAGCTCGCCCGCCCGGCGGAAGGCATCATCCCGGGGGGCACCTTCGGCTCTCCGCCGTCCATCGCCGCGGTCAACGCCGTGCTGGCGCAATATCCCGGGACCACCCCGATCGCCGGGACCGGCGCCTACAACGGCGCGCTCGGCGTGAACACCGACGGGACCATCTTCACCGATCTGGCCGGTCCCAACTGCGTCCAGAACTATCGCGGGCTGGGCAAGATCAAGGGCGTCAACATCAGCCCGAACTGCCAGCAGGTAGAAGTGGCCCTGGGTCAGTACTTCGCCCTGCAGGTGCCGCTGACCAAGTACAACGCCTTCGCCACGGCCGACTACCAGCTGAACAGCCACGTCACCGCCTATTCGCAGTTCAGCTTCATGGAGTCGACGTCGCGAGACGAGACGGCGGGCGGCTCGACCGGACCGGGCAAGTACTTCTACGTCCCGGTGAACAACCCCTTCGTCACCGGCAATGCGGCGCTCTCCTCCATCCTGGCGTCTCGCACGCCCGACCCGAACAACCCCAACGCCCTGACCCAGCCGCTGGCCCTCACCAAGCTGCTGAGCACCAGCGGCGACCGCATCCAGACCTTCAAGTACGACGTGTTCCAGGCGGTGGCCGGCCTGCGGGGCGACCTGCCCTGGAACCACGACGTCACCTATGACATCTATGGCTCCTACGGCCGCAGCTTCTTCACCAACACCCAGGCCAACGACACCAGCAAGTCCGCGGTGCAGTCGATCCTGAACGGGACGGCGAACTTCACCGGCTCGGCCGGCAGCTGCGTCGGCTACGCCTGGGACCCCTTCGGCGTGAACGCCTTCAGCCCGGGGTGCCAGCAGTACGTCGTGCGTGAGAACCACAACACCAACACCATCGACCTGAAGACGATCGAAGCCTCGCTGCAGGGGCCGATGTTCCGCCTCCCGGCTGGCGAGCTGCGCTTCGCCATCGGCGCCGACTATCGCCAGACCAGCTTCAACTACCGCCCCGACCAGGGCCTGATCCTGGCCGACACCCCCTCCTACGACACCGCCACACCGGCGGGCGGCTCCCAGGGCGTGACGGAAGCCTTCGGCGAGCTGCTGGTGCCGATCGTCAAGGACCTGCCGCTGGTGCGCGACCTGTCGGTGGACCTCGGCTACCGTTACTCGAACTATGACCTGTTCGGCAGCGTCACCACCTGGAAGGCGGACGTCAGCTGGACCCCGGTCGAGACGGTGCGCCTGCGCGGCGGCTATCAGGTCGCGATCCGCGCGCCCAGCATCGGCGAGCTGTTCGCCCCCACCGTCACCGGCAACCTGAACATCGGCTCGGGCCCCAACGCCGGCGATCCCTGCGCCGTCGGCAGCTCGTTCCGCACCGGGGCGAACGCCGCCAAGGTGCAGCAGCTCTGCGTCGCCCAGGGCGTCCCCACCGCGCTGTACCAGAACTACACCTACGGCATCGACTCGGTGCACGGGGTTTCGGGCGGCAACCCGAACCTGACGCCGGAAACCGCCGACACCTATTCGATCGGCGCGGTGTGGACGCCGCACCTCAGCCATCCGCTGTTCCACAGCTTCCAGGCGTCGATCGACTACTATCACATCGCCATCAGCAACGCGGTGGGCTCCATCGCCCTGACCGACATCCTGCCGCGCTGCTTCAACGCCGACGGCACCAGCAACCCGACTTATACGACCAACAACATCTTCTGCCGCCAGATCCAGCGTGACCCGAACACCGGCGACATCGTGCTGGGCCGCGAGGGGCTGCTGAACCTGGCGACCTACACCACCGACGGCATCGACACCCAGCTGGACTGGAAGTTCGGGCTGGACGCGGTGGGCCTGCCCCGCTGGGCCGGCGGGTTCGAGCTGAGCACCGTCATCGCCTACCTGAACAGCTTCCGCGTCTCCTCGCTGCCGGGCTCCCCGGTGCTGGACTTCGCCGGCAGCATCGGCAACGCCTCGGTCAGCCCCGAGATCGCCCACCCGCGCTGGAAGACCTACACCTCGTTCACCTACGCCAACGGCCCGTTCGCCATGGCCCTGCACTGGCGCCTGATCGACGCGATGAAGCACCAGGACCGGGTGGTGGACCCCACCGCCACCACGCCCGGGGTGCCGCTCTACAACTATTTCGACATCGACGGGCACTGGACCTTCTACAAGGGCCTTACCCTGACCGCCGGCATCACCAACATCGCCGACAAGGGCCCGCCCTTCGTCAGCGGCCAGCCCCTGACCACGGACTCGGCCACCTACGACATCATCGGCCGCAGCTACTTCGTGGCGCTGAAGGCGAAGTTCTGACGCACCGCTGGAGCCCGGGGCGCCGGACCCGGGCTCCAGCCGATCTCCGGGGCCGTGCACGAGCCTCGCGGACACGCAAAATCCTTCAGTCCTGCAACAACTTACGGCTTTCGTTCGGAGGTGAAGTCGGCCTAGCTAGCGCCGCCATTGGTTGGGGGGCGTCCATGCTGAATCGCCGCGATCTTCTCGTTACAGCCGCCGCAGCCGGCGCCGTCGCGGCGACCGGCCCGGCGCTGGCGCAACCGCGCCTCGCGCCGGGATCGGGCGGCTATCGCTCGCCGCTGGACGCCCTCTTCCAGACCTTCATGGACGAGCGGCTAGCCGCCCGTCCGGAACTGGCCACCAACCTTGGCCTGGACACCGGCAAGCTGGCGGGCGCCCGCAGCAGGCTCTCCGACGCCTCGCTGGCGGGCGTCGCCGCCGACAAGGCGATGATCGCCTCCCAGCTCCAGCGGCTCAGGGCGATCGACCCCTTCACCCTGCACGGGCTTCAGCGGACCAACTACGAGGCGGTGGCCTTCGGCCTGAAGACGCAGGACGCCGCCAACCGGGCCTTCGACTTCGGAGAACCCGGCGCGCGCTCGCCCTACGTCCTGTCGCAGCTGACCGGCGCCTACCAGTCGATCCCGACCTTCCTCGACACCGAGCACAAGATCGCCGACGCTTCGGACGCCCAGGCCTATCTCGACCGCCTGCAGGCCTTCGCCCGGGTGCTTGACCAGGAGACCGAGCGCGCCCGCCACGACGCCGGCCTCGGCGTGATCCCGCCCGACTTCATCCTCGACAAGGCGACGGAGCAGCTGCAGGCCCTGACCCGCCAGGGCGCGGCCGACTCGGTGATGGTGAAGTCCATCGCGCGCCGCACCCGGGAAAAGGGCGTCGCCGGCGACTGGGACGCCCGCGCCTCGGCCATCTACACCGCCGCCGTGCTCCCGGCGCTGCAGCGCCAGGTCGAGCAGGTCCGCGCCATGCGGGCGCGCGCCACCTCCGCCGCCGGCGTCGGCGTGCGGCCGCAGGGCATGGCCTACTACGCCGCCGGCCTTCTGACCTACACCACCTCGAGCATGACCCCGGAGGAGGTGCATCGCGTCGGGCTGGAGCAGACCAAGGAATATCAAGCCCGCATCGACGAGATCCTGAAGACGCAGGGCCTGACGCAAGGCACGGTCGGCCAGCGCATCAGCGCCCTTTCGCAGGACCCCAAGTACCTCTGGTCCGACACCGAAGCCGGCAAGACCCAGATGATCGCGCACCTGAACGACCTGGTGCACCAGATCACCCCCCGCCTGCCGCGCTTCTTCAACACCCCCCCCGACCGTGCCGCTGGAGATCCGGCGCGTGCCGCCGTACATCGAGGCGGGCGCGCCGCTGGGGTACTACAACTCGGCCTCGCTCGACGGAACGCGGCCGGCGATCTACTACATCAACCTGGCGCACACCGCCGATTGGCCGCGCTGGCTGGTGTCGAGCGTGACGTTCCACGAGGGCGTGCCCGGCCACCACCTGCAGATTTCCACCGCCCAGCACATCGCCGGCCTGCCGCTGCTGCGCAAGACGGGCAACTACTCGGGCTATGCGGAAGGCTGGGCCCTGTACGCCGAACAGCTCGCCGACGAGCTCGGCATGTATGATTCCGATCCCTTGGGCCGGGTGGGCTACCTGAAGTCGGAGCTCTGGCGCGCCTGCCGAATGGTGCTCGACACTGGCGTGCACACCAAGGGCTGGACGCGCGAGCAGGCCATCCGCTGGAAGATGGACAACGACGGCTCGCTGGAAAGCGGCGCCGCCAACGAGGTGGAGCGCTACTGCGTGTGGCCGGGGCAGGCGCCCAGCTACAAGATCGGCCACACCATCATCAACCAGTTGCGCGACCAGGCCAGGGCGAGCCTTGGCCCGCGGTTCGACATCCGGACCTTCCACGACGCGGTGCTGAACTCCGGCGCCGTGCCGCTGGAGGTGCTGAAGGGCATGGGCGCCCGCTACGCCCGGACGGGCTTGGCGGCGTAGGCCGAAACGAAAACGGCGGCCGCCTCCTGAGCCGGAAGCGGCCGCCGCCGATGCGCTTGGCGACGCGGGGCGCGAGCGCCCGGCTACGCCTCCAGCACCGCCGGCTGGATGGTCACGCTCTCGCCGCAGCCGCAGGCGTCGGTCTGGTTGGGGTTGTTGAAGACGAACTTGGCGGACAGGCGCGAGGTCTCGTAGTCGATCTGCGTGCCGATCAGGAACAGCACCGCCTTGGGATCGACCAGGATCCGCACACCCTTGTCCTCGACCACCTCGTCGAGGGGATTGGCGGCCTCGGCGTACTCGAAGATGTACTCCGACCCGGCGCAGCCGCCGTTCTTCACGCCCACCCGCAGGCCGACGTAGGGCTTATCGCCCTTGTCCAGGATGGCGCGCACCCGTTCCGCCGCACGGTCGGTGAGACTCACCACCTTCGGGCGGGGGCGGCGGGCGCGGGGGGGAGCGGTGATGATTTCGGACATGGTTCGCGTCCTTCGATCCTCTGATCCCGGGCTCAGAACATGTTCAGCTGGAGCTTGGCCTCGTCGCTCATGCGCGAGGGGTCCCAGGGCGGATCGAAGGTCAGCTCCACCTTGCAGGCGCGCACACCGTCGATCTTCTCGATGGCGTCCTGCACCCAGCCCGGCATGTCGCCGGCCACCGGACAACCCGGGGCGGTCAGCGTCATCTCCACGATCACGTCCCGCTCGTCGGACACGTCGACCTTGTAGACCAGGCCCAGCTCATAGATGTCGACCGGGATTTCGGGGTCGTAGACGGTCTTGAGCTGGGCGATCAGGGCGTCGGTCAGCCGGTCCAGCTCCTCCTGCGGGAGCTGCGATCCCTCCGACGCGTCCGCGGGCGCGGCGGGCGCGCTGAGGTCCAGCACGTCGCGCTTCAGCGGCTCGGTGACCGCATCGGCTTTCGGGTCGAAGGCGAGGTCGTCCATCAGGCGAAACGGCTCTTCAGGAAAAGAAGCTTTGGGCTTTGATCAGGGCGTCGGCGAACGCGTCCGCCTCGTCCAGGGTGTTATATAGGGCGAAGGAGGCCCGCGCGCTCGACGTCACGCCGAAGCGTCGCATCAAGGGTTCCGCGCAGTGGGTGCCGGCCCGCACCGCCACCCCATAGCGGTCGAGCAGCTGGGCGACATCATGGGCGTGCGCGCCCTCCACCGTGAAGCTCAGGATCGCGCCCTTGTTCGGGCTGTCGCCCAGGATGCGCAGCCAGTTCTGCCCCTCCAGCCGCGCCACCGCGCGGGCGTACAGGGCGTGCTCGTGGGCGGCGATCGCCTCGCGGTCCTGGCGCATCAGCCAGTCCAGCGCCGCGCCCCAGCCGATCGCCTCCAGGATCGGCGGGGTGCCGGCCTCGAAGCGGTGGGGCGGGTCGGCGTAGGTGATGGCGTCCATCGCCACCGTGCCGATCATCTCGCCCCCGCCCTGATACGGGGCCAGGGTGTGCAGCGCCTCTTCCCTCGCCACCAGGGCGCCGATGCCGGTGGGCCCGAACAGCTTGTGGCCGGAGAAGACGTAGAAGTCGCAGCCCAGCGCCTGCACGTCGACCTGGCTGTGCACCACCGCCTGGCAGCCGTCGAGGAGGGTCAGGGCGCCCACCGCCTTCGCCGCCGCGATGGCCGGCGCGGGGTCGAGGATGGCGCCGGTGACGTTAGACATATGGCTGAGCGCCACGACCTTGGTCTTCGGCCCGATCAGCTTCAGGCCCTCGTCCAGGTCGATGCTCCCGTCGTTCTTCACCGGCATGAAACGCAGCACGATCCCCTTGCGCTCGCGCAGGAAGTGCCAGGGGATGATGTTGGCGTGGTGCTCCAGCTCGGAGACCACGATCTCGTCGCCCGCCTGCAGCTGCAGGCCGAGCGACGCGGCCACCAGATTCACCGCCTCGGTCGCGCCCTTGGTGAACACCACCTGCCGGACCGAGGGCGCGTTGACGAAGCGGGCAACGCTCTCGCGCGCGGCCTCGTAGGCCTCGGTCGTCTCGTTGGCGAGCGTGTGCAGGCCCCGGTGGACGTTGGCGTAGCTGGTCGTCATCGAGCGCACCATGGCGTCGATGCAGGCCTGCACCTTCTGGGCGGAGGCGGCGCTGTCGAGATAGACCAGCGGCCGGCCGTTCACCTGACGCTGCAGGATCGGGAACTGGGCGCGGACCGGCTCGACGTCGAAGGGCGCGCGGGGGGTGAAACCGGCGTCGTCCATCAGGCCAGCGCCTCCAGCCGCTTCTCCACGAAGGCGGCCACGGCTTCGCGCGCGCCCTCGTGCTCGATCCGCTCGACCACCGCGCCGAGGAAGGCCCGCATCAGCAGGGCGCGAGCCTGATGCTCGGGCACGCCGCGAGAGCGGATGTAGAACAGCGCCTCCTCGTCCAGCGCGCCGACGGTATTGCCATGGGCGCAGGCGACATCGTCGGCGTAAATCTCCAGTTCGGGCTTGGCGTCCACCTCGGCGGCGTCGGACAGCAGGAGGGCGTCGTGGCGCATCCGCGCGTCCGTCCCGTCGGCGCCCGGCTTCACCTCGATGCGGCCTTGGAAGACGGCGCGGGCGCGGTCGGCGGCCACGCCCTTGCACACCTGCGAGGTCTCGCCGCCGCCCTCGTGCACGACCACGCTGGTCAGGTCCGCGTGGCGGGCGCCGCCCAGCAGATAGAGGCCGTCCATCCGCACCGCGGCGCCCCCGCCCGGGTGGGTGATATGGGTCTCGTGCCGCTGCAGCCGCGCGCCCGTGGCGACCACCGTCTGGGCGAAGCGCGCGCCGGCGCCGAGCGAGACAGCGGCGGCCGAGACGCTCACCGCGTCGGGATGCTCGTCCAGGATCACCACGCGCTCCAGCGAGGCGCCCGCCTCGATCGTGAAGCTGAAGGCGGCGTGGCTGACATAGCGGCCCCGCCCCTCGTAGCTCTCCAGCAGCACGGCCCGGACGCCGGCGGGGACCACCACGTCCACGCCCGCCTGCCAGCCGCTGTCCGAGGCGTCGGTGACGAAGCGGATGGCGTGCACGCCCGCGCCCAGCCGCAGCCGCTCCAGCACGCCGCCCCGGGGCAGCCGCCCGTTGGCGAACACCGTCCCGTCCGGCGCGAGGCCGCCGAACGGCGAAGGCGGGAACGGCGGCGCGATCTCGGGCGCGGCCTCGACGGGCGTCGGCACCAGGCGGCGCAGATCGCTCCAGCGCCAGGCCTCGTCGCGACGGGTCGGGAGGGTGGACGCGTCGCGCAGGTCGATGCGGAAGGGCGCGTTCACGCCGCCTCCGCCACGATGCGGTCGTAGCCCTCGCGCTCCAGCTGCAGCGCCAGCTCCGGCCCGCCCGACGCGACGATGCGGCCGGCGGCCAGGACGTGCACCCGGTCGGGTCTGATGTAGTCGAGCAGCCGCTGGTAGTGGGTGATCACCAGCATGGAGCGGGTGGGCGCGCGCATGGCGTTGACCCCCTCCGCCACGATGCGCAGGGCGTCGATGTCCAGCCCCGAGTCGGTCTCGTCCAGGATCAGCAGGCGCGGCTCCAGGAGCGCCATCTGCAGGATCTCCATCCGCTTCTTCTCGCCGCCCGAGAAGCCGACGTTCAGCCCCCGGCGCAGCATGTCGAAGTCCATCTTCAGCCTCGCCGCCTCGGCGCGGACGCGCTTCAGGAACTCCGGCGCGGAGACCTCGGGCTCGCCGCGGGCCTTGTGCTGGGCGTTCAGGGCGGTGCGCACGAAGGTCAGCGCCGGCACGCCGGGGATCTCCAGCGGGTACTGGAACGACAGGAACACGCCCCAGGCCGCCCGCTCGTCCGGCGACATGGCGGTCAGGTCCTTGCCGGCCATCTCGATCGAGCCTGAAGTGACCTCGTAGCCGTCGCGCCCGGCGATGGTGTAGCTGAGCGTGGACTTGCCCGCCCCGTTCGGCCCCATGACGGCGTGCACCTCCCCATCGGGCACCTGCAACGAGAGGCCTTTCAGGATCGGCTTGTCGCCTTCGACGGAGACGTGGAGGTTGTTGATGGAGAGCATGACGGTCATTCCGGCTTGGGCATGTACGCGCTCAGGTCCTGCCGAGGATCGAGCAAGGTGACGACGTAGATTTCATCATCGCGCACATCGTAGACGATGATTTTCTTCCAGTTGCTGATGGTCAGTTCGCGCCAGCCATGCCAGCGGGAGGGCCGCCCCTGGTGCGGGATGCTCCGCAGCGAGTTCGCTCGCGCATCGAGCGCCTTCCTCGCGCGCGTCGCCGCCGCGGGATCGGCGGCGGCCACCCAGTCGAGGAAGGTTTCGAGCCTGTCCGACGCCTCGTCCGACCACCTGACTCGCCTCATCCACCGTACTTCTGCGCGAGGCGGGCGAACAGGACCTCATGATCCGTCACCCGCCCGGCGGCGATGTCGGCGACGCCGCGTTGAATCGAAGCCAGATCGTCCTGCGACGGCGGCTGCGCCTGCTCCAGCTCGAGGCTCTCCTCGTAGAGGGTGAGGGCGTCGATCACGGCGGAGGAGGCGTCCTGGCCGGTCTGCCGGCAAAGACGCTCCAGGCGGTCGGCGTGCTCGCCATCCAGATGCAGGGTCACGTCGACCATCACCCCACGCTCCCTTCCAGGCTCACCGCCACCAGCTTCTGGGCCTCCACGGCGAACTCCATGGGCAGCTCCTGCAGCACGTCGCGGACGAAGCCGTTGACCAGCAGGGCGACGCTCTCCTCGGTCGAGAGGCCGCGGCTCCGGCAATAGAACAGCTGGTCGTCGGAGAGGCGGGTGGTGGTCGCCTCGTGCTCGAACACGCTGTGGGCGTTCTTCGCCTCGATGTAGGGCACGGTGTGGGCGGCGCAGTCCTTGCCGATGAGCAGGCTGTCGCACTGGGTGAAGTTGCGCGCCCCCTTGGCGTTGCGATGCGCCGAGACCAGGCCGCGGTAGGTGTTGGAAGAGCGCCCGGCCGATATGCCCTTTGAGATGATCCGCGAGCGGGTGTTCTTGCCCAGGTGGATCATCTTGGTGCCGGTGTCGGCCTGCTGGCGGCCGTTGGTCACCGCGATCGAGTAGAACTCGCCCGAGCTGTCGTCGCCGCGCAGGATGCAGGACGGATACTTCCAGGTCACCGCAGAGCCGGTCTCCACCTGGGTCCAGCTGACCTTGGCCCGGGCTTCACGGCAATCAGCGCGCTTGGTGACGAAGTTGTAGATGCCGCCCCGGCCCTCGGCGTCGCCCGGATACCAGTTCTGGACGGTGGAATACTTGATCTCCGCGTCCTCCAGGGCCACCAGCTCGACCACCGCGGCATGCAGCTGGTTCTCGTCACGCATGGGGGCGGTGCAGCCCTCCAGGTAGGAGACATAGCTGCCCTTGTCGGCGATGATCAGGGTGCGCTCGAACTGGCCGGTCGACTGGGCGTTGATGCGGAAATAGGTCGACAGCTCCATCGGGCAGCGGACGCCCGGCGGCACGTAGACAAACGAGCCGTCAGAGAACACCGCCGAGTTCAGGCAGGCGAAGTAGTTGTCGGACACCGGCACCACCGAACCCAGATACTTGCGCACCAGCTCGGGGTGCTCCTTCAGCGCCTCGCTAATGGGCATGAAGATGACGCCGGCCTTGGCCAGCTCGGCCTTGAAGGTGGTGGCCACCGACACGCTGTCGAACACCGCGTCCACCGCCACGCGCGGGCTGTTCACCACGCCGGCCAGCACCTCCTGCTCCTTCAGCGGGATGCCCAGCTTGGCGTAGGTGGCCAGGAGCTCCGGGTCGACCTCGTCCAGGCTGTTCAGCTGCGGCTTCGCCTTGGGCGCGGCGTAGTAATAGAGGTCCTGGTAGTCGATCGGCGGATAGCCGACCTTGGCCCAGTTCGGCTCCTCCATCGTGCGCCAGCGCTCGAAGGCGTCCAGCCGCCAGTCGAGCATCCACTGCGGCTCGCCCTTCTTCTGGCTGATGAAGCGCACCGTCTCGGCGTCCAGCCCCTTGGGCGCGAACTCCGTCTCGATGTCGGTGACGAAGCCGTGGACATAGCGGTCCGCCTCCAGCGCCTTCACCGTGTCGATGGTCTGCTGCACCGCCATCAGGCGTACTCCCTCACCCGTGCGCCCTGCGACTTCACCCGGCGGGCGTGAGCCTCCAGCCAGGCGTCCGCGAAGCGAATCCAATCCTGTTCAGTCGTCGACCAGCCGCCGGAGGCCCGCAGGGCGCCCGCGGCGAGATCGCCGTAGCCCATGGCCTCCAGCACGCCGCTCGGCTTCACCTTGCCCGATGAGCAGGCCGCGCCCGCGCTGACCTCCACCCCGGCGAGGTCGAGCGCCATGACCTGGAGCGCCGAGGGGAAATCCGCCGCGGCGATGCAGAGCGTACCGGGCAAGCGCGGGGCGCCCTCGCCGGCGATCAAGGCGCCGGCCGCGCTGAGCCGCGCCGCGGCTGCGTCACGCCAACCCGTCCGCCCCTCCCACCCGTCATCCGGGCGGGAAAGCTGTTGGGCCCCAGCCTCGGCCGCCGCGCCGAAGCCGGCGATGGCCGCCACGTTCTCGGTGCCGGCGCGAAAGCCGCGCTCCTGGCCGCCGCCATGCTGGCGCGGCGAGAGCCGCACGCCGTCGGCGTGGATCAGGGCGCCGGCGCCCTGCGGGCCGCCGAGCTTGTGCGCCGAGATCGCCAGGGTGTCGGCGCCGAGCGCGTCCAGATCGACCGCGATCTTCCCCGCCGCCTGCACCGCGTCCACGTGCAGCCAGCCGCCCGCCGCGCGCACCAGCGCCGCCGCCTCAGCCACCGGCTGGATCACGCCCGTCTCGTTGTTGGCGAGCATCAGCGCCACGAACGGGCGGCCGTCCTCAGCGCGCCAGGCCTTCAGCCGGTCGGCGAGCCAGTCCAGCGCGACCTGCCCGCGGCGATCCACCGGCCACGCCTCCACCGGCAGGCCCGTGGCGCGCGCGGTATTGGCCACGGCCTCGTGCTCGATGGCGCTGACGATCAGCCGCTTCACCGCGCCTGAGGCCACAGCGCTCCAGATCGCCAGGGCGTTCGCCTCGGTGCCGCCGCTGGTGAACACCAGCCGCTCCGCCGAGCCGCCGACCAAGGCGGCGACCGACGCGCGGGCGTCCTCCACCCGGGCGCGGGCGGCGCGGCCGGCGCCGTGGACGGAGGACGGGTTTCCGCCCGCCTCCAGCGCCGCGAGCACGGCCGCGCGCGCCTGCGGCCGCACGGGCGAGGTGGCGTTGTGGTCCAGATAGATGCGGGAGGGAGCCGTCATGCCGCCTCCGCCGGTTCGGGCTGGGCGGCGGGCTTCACCCGGCGCTGGACCACGTCCTCCAGCGAGACGCTGGCCAGGAAATCCTCGATATGGCCGCCCAGGGCGTCCCACAGCTCGTGGGTGGCGCAGCGCTCGCCGCCGCCCAGGCACCCCCGGTCCGTCCCCTCGCAGCGTGTGGCGGCCAGCGGCTCGTCCACCGCGTGGACAACCGCGGCGACGGTGATCGCCCCGGCCGGGCGGCTCAGGCGGTAGCCGCCGCCGGGCCCGCGCACGCTGGACACCAGGCCGCCCCGGCGCAGCGAGGCGAACAGCTGCTCCAGATAGGCCAGCGATATCTCCTGCCGGCCGGCGATCTCGGCCAGCGTGACGGCGCCCTCGCGGCCGTGGCGCGCAAGGTCGGTCATGGCCATGACCGCATATCGTCCCTTGGTGCCCAGCCGCATGGCCGCCTTTGTTCCTTCAAGTCTTCGCGGACCTGCCGTCCGCTGCAAGGGGCGAGAATCCCGCCCCGCCCGGCGACGCCTGTGCTACAGACGCCCACTTTCCCGGACGGCGCGCCCCCCAGCGGCCGATCTAGGAAAACCAAGTACCACGATCAAGTATTCCGTGGCGAATGCAGCCGAATGGCCCGGCGCCGCGGACAGGAGGATTGTACGACCTATGCCCGAGGTGATCCTGACCGGCGCCGCCGGCCGCCTTGAGGGCCGCTACGCCCCGCCCAAGACCGACAACGCCCCCATCGCCCTGATCCTGCACCCGCATCCCAAGGCGGGCGGGCACATGAACAACCCGGTGGCGGTGCAGCTGTACCACCTGTTCATGAAGCGCGGCTTCGCCACGCTGCGCTTCAATTTCCGCGGCGTGGGCAAGAGCCAGGGCGAATTCGATTCGGGCATCGGCGAGCTGGCCGACGCGGCCTCCGCCCTCGACTGGCTGCAGGCCACCAACCCCACCGCCTCCCAATGCTGGGTGGCGGGCTACCAGTTCGGCGCGTGGATCGGGATGCAGCTCCTGATGCGCCGGCCGGAGACCGACGGCTTCGTCTCCGTCTCGCCGCCGACCAACGTCTACGACTTCAGCTTCCTGGCCCCCTGCCCCGCCTCGGGCCTGATCCTGCACGGCTCGGGCGACACGGTGGCCACCCCGCCGGAGGTGGAGCGCGTTGTGGCCAAGCTGCGCACCCAGAAGGGCATCTCCATCGCCTACGAGCTGGTGGAGGGCGCCAACCACTACTGGTCCAACAACCTGCCTGCGGTGGAGGAGAAGGTCGGCCACTACCTCGACCAGCGCATGAACGGCCTGGCGGGCTGATTCTGCCGGGCTGATTCATGAGCCCTCCCCCTCGAAGGGGGAGGGTCGGGAGGGGGTGTGCGCGCCGGTTTCGAAGCGTGACCATGCGAGGCGGCGCCGCCTCCCTGCGCCCGTCCACCAACCTCCTGCCGCCGCCCCATCCCTGCCCTTCCCCCTTCCAGGAGGACGGGCGCCTAAGATCACTTGCATAACCGCCAAGCTCCACCATAGGTACATACCATGCCCTTCGGCCTTTCCCCGCTCGCGCTCGCGGTCGCCCTGGTCGGCGGCTACCTGCTGGGGTCTATCCCGTTCGGCGTGATCGCCACCCGGGTCGGCGGCCTGGGCGATATCCGCAAGGTGGGCTCCGGCAACATCGGCGCGACCAACGTGCTGCGCACCGGGCGCAAGGACCTGGCGGCCATCACCCTGATCGGCGACGCCGGGAAAGGCGCGCTGGCGGTCGTCATCGCCCGCGCCCTCTGGGGCGAGGCGGCCGGGGCGCTGGCCGGCGCCGCCGCCTTCGCCGGCCACCTGTTCCCAGTCTGGCTGGGGTTCAAGGGCGGCAAGGGCGTGGCGACGGCGCTGGGCGTCATGCTGGCGGCGGCCTGGCCCGTGGGGGTGATGGCGCTCCTCACCTGGCTGGCGGTGCTGGCGGTGTTCCGCATCTCCTCGCTGTCGGCCCTGGCCGCCGCGGTGCTGTCGCCCGTCTACGCCGCCCTGCTGCACGAGAGCGAGCCAGTGCGGATGCTGATCCTGTTCGCCGCCGTGCTGGTGGTGGTCCGCCACCGCCCGAACATCGCCCGCCTGATGAGGGGCGAGGAGCCCAAAGTGGGCCGCAAGACCGCCGGCGAGAGCCCGGCGGGGTGAGCCGCGGCGCGGCCCCGGCGGCGGAGCGGCGCGACCGGCTGCGGCTCGCGCGCACCGAAGGCGTGGGGCCGGTCGCCTGGCGCGAGCTGATGCGCCGCTACGGCTCGGCGGCGCGGGCGCTGGAGGCCCTGCCCAACCTGGCCCGCCGGGGCGGCCGCGCCGGGCCGCTGAAGATCGCGAGCGCGGCGGAGGCCGACCGCGAGCTTGAGGCCGGCGCCGCCCTCGGCGCGGTGCTCCTGACCGTGGGCGACAGCGACTATCCCGCCCAGCTCGCCGCCGTCGACCCGCCGCCGCCGGTGCTCTGGGCGCTCGGCCATCCCGCCCTGCTCGCCCGGCCCGCGGTGGCGATCGTGGGGGCGCGCATCGCCTCGGCCGCCGGCCAGCGGTTCGCCCGCAGCCTCGCCGCCGACCTCGGCGCGGCCGGCTATATCGTGACCTCCGGCCTGGCCCGGGGCGTGGACAGCGCCGCCCACGAAGGGGGCCTGAGCGGCGGCACGGTCGCGGTGCTGGCGGGCGGGATCGACGACATCTATCCGCCCGAGAACGAGGGGCTGTACCGGCGCATCGTCGCCGAGGGCTGCATCGTCTCGGAGAACGCGGTCGGCCGCCGGGCCACCGCCCGCGACTTCCCCCGCCGCAACCGCATCATCTCCGGCCTGTCGCTGGGCGTCGTCGTGGTGGAGGCGGAGGCGCGCTCCGGTTCGCTGATCACCGCGCGCCTCGCCGCCGAGCAGGGGCGCGAGGTGTTCGCCGTGCCGGGCTCCCCTCTGGACCCGCGCGCCAAGGGCCCGAACGAGCTGATCCGCCAGGGCGCGGCCCTGTGCGAGGGCGTCGAGGACGTGCTGCGCGGCCTCAGCGGCCGGGCTTCGGCGAAGGAGCCCCAGCTGGACCTATTCGACGGCGGCGGCCGCGACGGCGCCGAGCTGGACGCCGCCGCCGACCGCCTGCGCGAGCGGGCCTACGCCCTGCTGTCCCCAACGCCCGCGCCCTGCGACGAGATCGTGCGCGCGCTGGCCGAACCCGCGCCCGGCGTGCTCGCCGCCCTGGTCGAGCTCAGCCTGGCGGGACGGGCCGAGCTGCTGCCCGGCGGCCTGGTGGCCCGCGCGGACTGAGGCGCGGATCAGTCCGCGCCCCGCCCGCGTTACCATGGGACATCCAAGGACATCGCCATGCAGGACGACCGCCGCCACCCGCTCGACACCACCCGCGACCACAGCCACTCGACCGAGAACGAGAACCTGAAGCCGGACCGTCCGCCCCGCCCCTCCACCGAGCCGGACGGCGTCGAGCACTCGACCAAGACCCACAAGACCGAGACCGACCCCGCCACCGGCGCGCCCCAGCGCCATCGCTGAGTTGAGGGGCCGCCGCGAACCGCCTAGACCCACCTCCTGATTCCGGGATTGGGAGGACCTATGTCCGAAGAGCAGGCGCACGCGGCGCCCACGGGCACGTTGATGGCCGGCAAGCGCGGCGTGGTGATGGGCGTCGCCAACAAGGACTCCATCGCCTGGGGCATCGCCCAGGTCCTGGCGTCCCAGGGCGCGGAGATGGCCTTCACCATCATGGAGGCCATGGAGAAGCGGGTGCGGCCGCTGGCCGACTCCATCGGCGTTAAGACGCTGATCCCCTGCGAGGTGACGGACGACGCCTCCATGGACGCCGCCTTCGCCCAGGTCGAGCAGACCTTCGGGACCATCGACTTTTTGGTCCACTCCATCGCCTTCTCCGACAAGGCCGAGTTGAAGGGCTCGTTCGTGGAGAACACCACCCGGGCCAACTTCGCCCGCTCCATGGACATCAGCGCCTATTCCTTCGTGGACGCGGCGCGGCGGGCCTCCCGGCTGATGCCCAACGGAGGCGGGCTGGTCACCCTGACCTACCTCGGCTCTGAGCGGACCATCCCCAACTACAACGTCATGGGCGTGGCCAAGGCGGCGCTGGAGGCGTCGACCCGCTACATCGCCCGGGACCTCGGCCCGCAGAAGATCCGCGCCAACGCCATCTCCGCCGGCGCGGTGCGCACCCTGTCGCTGGCCGGCATCTCCGGCGGGCGTGGGATGCTGGCGCACGGGCGCGCCTGGGCCCCCCTTCGCGAAGACACGGCGGTGGAGAGCGTGGGCGGCTGCGCCCTGTGGCTGTTATCCGACCTCGGCCGATCCACCACCGGCGAGGTGATCCACGTGGACGCCGGCTTCCACATCGTCGGCCTGCCCGACGAGGAGGGCGCGGAGGGGTAGGGCCGTCGGCTTTCCGCTCATCCCGGCGGATTGCGGGAAGCTTCTCGCAATCCGCCATCCTGAGCCCTCCCCCTCGAAGGGGGAGGGTTGGATGGGGGTGCGCGCGCTGCGTTGGATGAGGATGGTGCTCAAGGCGGCGCCGCCTCCCGCGCCCTTCGTCCGACCGCCTGCACTCACCCCCATCCTGACCTTCCCCCTTCGAGGGGGAAGGAACGCGCAAAACTCCCGCGCTCGCCCAGATGAGCGCGGAGCACCGCGCCGGCTAGAACGTCTCCATCACCCGCGCCGCCACCAGGGCGACGCCCACCCCGGCCAGGCCCGCGATCATCCACAGGGCCTCGCCGCCCACCGGCGGCAGGTGGCCGCCGATCAGCGTCTGCCCGCGGGCGATCAGCTCGCTGGCCAGGTCGTGGGCGCGGGTGTCCGCCGTCTGCGAGGCGACGCTGGCCCGCTGGATCAGGTTGGCGCCCAGCACCTGGCAGGCGGCGATCACCCCGCCGACCAGGCCGGCCGCGCCGATGGCGGCCCGACGCAGGGTCCAGCTCCGCTCCAGCCGCCTCTGCACGCCCGCCGTGAAGTCGAGCTGGTCGCCGAACGGCGGCGGCTCGGCGAACAGACGGCTCACCAGATGTTCGAACGCGGGGTCAGCCATGACCTCCTCCCGCCTTTACGACGCCCTCGGGCGCCAGCCGATCCTTCATCTTCTCGAGCCCGCGCCGCACGTGGGACTTCACCGTGCCGAGCGGCGTTTTCAAGGCGTCCGCCGCCTCGGCATGGCTGAGCCCCGCGCCGCAGCACAGCGAGACGCACAGTCGCTCCGCCGGGCTCAGCGCCGCCAGCGCCGCGTCCAGGTCGATCTTCATCGTCGCCGAGGCCTCGTCGCCGGGCGCGCAGGGATCCTGCGCCTCCTCGGCGTCCAGCGAGACCAGCCGGCCCTTCCGCTGCTGGCGCTTGATATAGAGGCGCGCGGCGATGCGCTTGACCCAGCCGGCGAAGGCGCCCTGGCCGCGGAACTCGGCGATGCGCTCATAGGCGGCGAGGAAGGCGTCCTGGGCGATGTCGTCGGCCGCGCTCGGCTCCGCGCCCATGCGGCGCAGCAGGGCGCGCACGCCGGCGCCGTGGCGGCGCACCAGCTCCCCGAAGGCGGCGCGGTCGCCCGTCTGGGCGAGGGCCGCCAGTTCGGCGTCCGCCAGCGCCGCCGGTGTGGGCGGCCGGGCCAAGCGAGGCGTCATCACCCCTGCCCTCGTCGCGGTTCAGACCTTGATCTTGCGGCTCTCGAACCACCACAGGCCGAGGTAGGTCAGCCCCACGAAGGCCGGGATCGAGCCGAAGGCGGCGAAGGTGGCGAAGGTCTCAGGCGCGCCGCCGACATCGTACAGGCCGGCGTAGAAGGCGCCGCCCGCGCACACCAGCCCGAGGCCCACGGCCAGCCAGACCAGCCCCCGGCGCAGGTCGTTGCGCACGGGCGTGACGAACATCGGCGGCGGCGGGGTCGCCAGCGGCGGGGCCGCGGGCGGGGGCTGCGGGGCGGCGGCCGGCCCCATGCCGGCGAAGGCGGCGGGATCGGGCTGGACGGGCGGCGGGGCGCTGGTCCCGGCCGGCTGCCATCCCGTCGGCTGGGCGTACATGTAAGGATCGTAGCGATAGCGGCGCCCGCGCGGCTGCAGCGCCAGGATCAGCTCGGGCGGCACCGGCTGGCCGCGCTCGAAGGCCATCCGCAGCGTCTCGTGCAGGCGCGCCCGCTCCTGATGGCGAAGCACCTGGGGCACCAGGATGATCGCCGCCAGGCAGGTGAAGAAGAAAGCTGCGCCCCAGTCCATGGCCGTTCTCCCGTCGAAGTGTATGCCGGCCGCAGCCGGCGCTCGACAGGTAAGAGGCTTTCACGTCCCGCGGCGGATGCGAAGCCGCCGATGAAATATTGTTAAGCTGACGGCCGGGTCGACAGGGCGCCGGCCAGCCCCTCCAGCGCGCCGGGGGCCAGGGCCGCCCACAGGATGCGGCGGGGGTCGACCGGCCCCGGCAGCGACACGGCGCCGGGGGGGACAGGCTCGAACCCCAGCGGGCCGAAGAAGCCGCGGTCGCCCACCAGGATCACCACCCGCTCGCCCGCCGTCCGGGCGCGCTCGCAGGCGCGCTCGACCAGGTCGGCGCCCAGGCCGTGGCGGCGCAGGGTCTTCTCCACCGCGATCGGGCCGAGGAAGATCACCGCCTGCGCCCCGATGTGGGCGGTCCACAGGCGAACCGCGCCGCCGAGCGCCTCGTCCACCCACACGCACACCGACAGGTCCAGCCGCTCCTCCGCGCCGCCCTCGCGCAGCCGCTCCGCCGTCTTGGCGAAGCGGCCCGGGCCGAACGCGCGGTCGATCAGGCCGTCAACGGCCGCACGATCCTCCGCCCGCTCCGGCGCGAAGCGGATCAGGGGCGCGGAGGCGGGCGGCGCAGGCGGGCGCGTCGTGGACAACAGGCTCATCGGTGGGAGATGCGGAGCGGCGGGGGGCCGACAGGGCGCTCCATGTGCGGTTAGAGGGTCGCCGCGTCAACGGAGATTGCGCCCGGAGGTTCACCCGGCCATGTTGCAGCGCCCCATGGAATCGCCGGCGCACCCCTCCCCCACGGTTTTCCGCTACCGTGCGTATTCCCTGTTCTGGTCCTCGCGGGTGCTGACCACCCTGGCGGTCCAGGCGGAGAGCGTGACCATCGGCTGGCAGGTCTACACCGTGGCGCGGCGCAGCCATGGCGTGGAGCAGGCGGCCTTCCTGGTCGGCATGGTGGGGCTGGCGCAGTTCCTGCCGCTGTTCCTCCTGACCTTCATCGCCGGCGCCACGGCCGACCGGCGCGACCGGCGGGGGATCATGCTGGCGTGCCTGGAGGCCGAGATCGCCTGCGTGCTGGTGCTGGCCGCCCTGGCGCTGCATCCGGCCGTGCACCTGGCGCCGATCTTTGCGGTGGCCGCCCTGTTCGGCGCCGCCCGGGCCTTCCTGTCGCCGGCGCAGGGCGCCATGGGGCCGATGCTGGTGCCGCCCCAGGTGCTGCCCCGCGCCATCGCCTGGAATTCGCTGGGCTATCAGAGCGCGGCGGTGATCGGTCCCTGGATCGGCGGGGCGCTGTGCGCCGTCTCGCCCCTGGCCGCCTATCTGGCCGCGGCAGCCCTGTATGGCCTTTCGATGCTGTCGATGCTGGCCCTGAAGGCGGACACCCGGCCGCAGGGGGTCTCCGCCGGCTCGCACCTGGAGCTGATCCGCGAGGGGCTGTCCTACGTCTGGACCAACAAGATCGTCTTCGGCGCCATCTCGCTGGACCTGTTCGCCGTGCTGCTGGGCGGGGCGACGGCGCTGCTGCCGGTCTACGCCCGCGACATCCTGCAGGTGGGGGCGCACGGCTTCGGCGTGCTGCGCTCGGGCCCCGCGATCGGCGCGGCCGTCATGGCCTTCGTACTCAGCCGCTGGCAGATCCACCGCCACGCCGGGCGCTGGATGTTCGCCGGCGTCGCCGCCTTCGGCCTGGCGACCCTGGTGTTCGCCCTGTCCAAGCTCCTGTGGGTCTCGGTGGCCGCCCTGGCGGCGCTGGGCGCAGCGGACATGATCTCGGTCTACGTGCGCCAGTCGCTGGTCCAGATCGTCACCCCGGACGCCATGCGCGGGCGGGTCGCCGCCGTGTCCACCCTGTTCATCGGCGCCTCCAACGAGCTCGGCGAGTTCGAAAGCGGCGTGGCGGCGCGCCTGCTCGGCCCCGTGGGCGCGGCGGTGTTCGGCGGGGTGGGCTCGCTGGCGGTGACGGGGATCTGGTCGGCCCTGTTCCCGGCGCTGCGCGACGCCGACCGGCTCGAGAAGGACGCCTGAGTGACCCAAGCCCGCTACGACTTCGCCTCCGACAACACCGCCGGCGCCGCGCCCGAAGCTCTGGCCGCCCTGGTGGAGGCCAACGCCGGCTTCACCTCGGGCTACGGCACGGACCATGTCAGCGCCAAGGCGGCCGACGCCGTCCGCGCCCTGCTGGACGCGGACGCCGACGTGCGGTTCGTCGCCTCGGGCACCGCGGCGAACGCCATCGCCTGCGCCGCCCTGTGCCGCCCGTTCGAGGCGGTGCTCTGCCACCATCACGCCCACATCCAGACCGACGAGACCGGGGCCCCCGGCTTCTTCGGCCACGGCCTGGGCCTGATCCCGCTGGACGGCGCGTCGGGGCGGATCGATCCGGCCTCGCTGGCTTCGGCGCTCGAGGCGCCCGAGGCGTCCTACCGCCAGTCGCCCGCGGCCCTGTCCCTCACCAACGCCACGGAATACGGCACCGTCTACACAGTCGAGGCCATCGGCGCCCTGGCGGCCCAGGCCAAGGCGCGCGGGCTGCCGGTGCACCTGGACGGCGCGCGCCTGGCCAACGCCGCGGCCGCGGGCTTTGACGTCGCACAGCTGAAGACCCTCGGGATCGACATGCTGGTGATCGGCGGGACCAAGGCGGGGATGCCCCTGTCCGAGGCCGTGGTGCTGTTCGACAAGGCCCTGTCCCGCCGCTTCGACGCCCGGCTGAAGCAGGCCGGGCAGCTGCCGTCCAAGGGCCGCTTCCTGGCGGCGCCTTGGCTCGGCATGTTGCAGCAGGACGCCTGGGCCGGCCGCGCCTCCCACGCCAACGCCATGGCGCGTAAGCTGGCCGCGCTCATGCCCTTCCCCGTGGCCCACCCGGTGGAGGCGAACGGCGTCTTCGTCGCCATGGACGAACCGGCGCTGCAGCGGCTGCGGGCCCTGGGCTGGAACGTCTACCGCTTCGCCGACGGCTCGGTCCGGTTCATGTGCTCGTGGGCGACCAGCGAGGCCGCCGTCGAGGAACTGGGCGCCAGCCTCAAGCAGATCGCCTGACGGCCCTGCGGCGGCTTGCCTGAGGCGGAGTTTTGCCTCTAACGCTGGGGGCTGAAGCAAGATTCATCTGCGAGCCCTCCTTGGCCACCTCTCACGTCCGCCGCGACATCGGGCCGTTCGCCCTCATGCTTACGGGGCTGGGCTCCATCATCGGGTCGGGGTGGCTGTTCGGGGCCTGGCATACCGCCCAGCTGGCGGGACCAGGCGCGGTGTGGGCCTGGGTGCTGGGCGCGGTGGTCATCGCCACCATCGCCACCGTGTTCTGCGAGCTGGGCGCCATGTTCTCCGAGACCGGGGGCATGGTGCGCTACGGCTACTACTCCCACGGCTCGCTGGTGGGCTTCATCGCCGGCTGGGCCAACTGGATCGCCATCGTTTCGGTGATCCCGGTCGAGGCGGAGGCCTCCACCCAGTACATGGCCTCCTGGCCCTTCGCCTGGACGCACGCCCTGTACAATGGCCACGAGCTGAGCCTGACGGGCGTCGCCCTCTCGGCCGTGCTGGTGGTCGGCTACTTCCTGCTGAACTTTTGGGGGGTGAAGCTCTACGCCAAGACCAACGCCGGCATCACCGCGTTCAAGCTGGTCATCCCGGCGCTGACCGGCGTGGCGCTGATCGCCGCCGGCTTCCACCGCGAGAACTTCTCGGTCGGCCTGCACCCCGGCAAGGGGGCCATCGACGTCTCCGCCATCCTGGCGGCCACCGCGACCAGCGGCATCGTCTTCAGCTTCAACGGCTTCCAGAGCCCGATCAACCTGGCCGGAGAGGCGAAGAACCCGGCCAAGAACGTGCCCCTGGCCGTGTTCGGGGCGATCGCCATCGCCACCGTGGTCTACATCCTGCTGCAGGTCGCCTTCGTGGGCGCCACGCCGCCGGACACGCTGAAGGGCGGCTGGGCGCCGGTGAACTTCTCCTCGCCCTTCGCCCAGCTGGCGCTGGCGCTGAACCTGAACTGGCTGGCCTTCCTGCTCTACGCCGACGCCTTCGTCAGCCCCAGCGGCACGGGGGCGACCTACACCGCCACCACCGCGCGGATGATCTACGCGATGGAGAAGAGCGGCTCGCTGCCCAAGATCTTCGGCCACATCCACGACAAGAGCGGCATCCCGCGGCCGGCCATGTGGCTGAACCTGGCGGTGTCCTTCCTGTTCCTGTTCATGTTCCGAGGCTGGGGGCCGCTGGCGGCGGTGATCTCGGTGGCGACCATCATCTCCTACCAGATCGGCCCGATCTGCGTGGCGACCCTGCGCCGGGTTGCGCCCGGAATGGAGCGGCCGCTGCGCACGCCGGTGCTGCCGGTGTTCGCCCCGGTCGCCTTCGTGTTCTGCACCCTGCTGCTCTACTGGGCGCGCTGGCCGCTGACGGGCGAGGTGATCCTGCTGATCCTGATCGCCGCGCCGATCTACATCTGGGCGGAGTGGAGGCACGGCTGGAAGGATTTCGGCGCGCACCTGCGCGGGGCGTGGTGGCTGATCGCCTATCTGCCGTCCATGGCCGCGGTCTCCGCGATCGGCAGCCGCCAGTTCGGCGGGGCGGGCCTGATCCCCTATGGCGTGGACCTGGGCGTCGTGGCGCTGATGGGCCTGGGCTTCTTCTTCTGGGCCGAGCGGTCGGGCTGGCGCACACCCGCCATCGCCATGCACGAGAAGGGTGCGGACGACGCCGCCGAGCTGTTCTGAGCCGGCGGCTCAGACCGCCATCAGCTCCAGGGCGGGCACATCGCGGAAGTCCGCCGGGTTGCGCGTGACCAGCGCCGCCCGGTGGACCAGCGCCTGGGCCGCGATCATCCGGTCCAGGAGCTTGCGGCGGGAGTAGCCGGTGACAGCCAGGATCTGGCCGTACCGCAAGGCCGAGCTGCGCCCGAACGCGACGACGATCACCCCCTCAAGGAAAAGGTCGAGCTTGCGCCGTCGCTTCAGCAGTTCCTCAGGCCTCCGGTAGACGCCACCCTCCAGCTCCACCTGCGTGAGGATGGAGATGAAGACGAGTCCCTCAAGGCCTCGCACGGCGTCCGTCACGCCGGCGTCGCCCGCGAGCAGGTCGACGGCGACGCTGGTGTCCAAGACGAAGCGGGGCGTCAGAGGCCTTCGCGCTCCGGCAGCGGATCGGTGTCGCGCGGCGGCCAGCCGTGCTCGAGCGGCATCTTGGCGAGGGCCTCCACCAGCTCGCGCCCGCTCAGCGGCTTGCGGCCGCCGGCCTTCGCCGGGCGGATGGTCAGCACCTCGCCCGAGCGCTCCAGCGTCAGCTCCACACCCTCGCCATAGGCCATCTCGGCCGGCAGGGGGACGGCTTCGCCTTCGCTGGTCAGGACGGTGCGGCTGGTCGCGGTGCTCATGGGGGGCCTCCGAGCCTGGAGATTATGGGCTGCCAGGCTCCCCGCCGCAACGGCTCAGCCGCCGGGACGGTCGGTGCGGTAGCGACCGAACCAGGCCAGGATCGCCGCCGCCTCGGCCGCCTCCTGTGACGGGCGCTCGGCCAGCGCCTCGTGCGAGGCGCCCGGCACGCGGATCAGGGCGGTCGGCACGCCGCGCAGCTGCAGGGCGTCGAACTCCTGCTCCGCCTCGCTCGGCGGGGTGCGGTGATCCTCCTCCCCGACCAGCAAGGCGGTGGGGGTGGTCACATTGCCCGCCAGCGACAGGGGCGAGCGCTTCCAGTAGCCCATGGGGTCCTCCCACGGCGTCTTGCCGAACCAGTAGCGGGTCATGTCCGGATAGCCGTCGGTGGTCAGCACCTCGCTGGTCCAGTCGATCACCGGCTTCTGCGACACCGCCGCCCTGAAGCGATGCGTCTGGCCGACGATCCAAGCGGTCAGCAGGCCTCCGCCCGAGCCGCCGGTGACGAACAGGTTGTCCGGGTCGACGGAGCCCTTGGCGATCACAGCGTCCACCGCGCTCATCAGGTCGTCGTAGTCCTGGCTGGGGTAGTTCTTGTCGATGGTGTTGGCGAAAGCCTCCCCATACGAGGTCGAGCCCCGCGGGTTGACGTACAGCACCACGTAGCCGGCCGAGGCGTAGAGCTGCAGCTCCGAGGCGAAGTTCGGCCCGTAGCTGGCGAACGGCCCGCCGTGGATCTCCAGGATCAGCGGGTACTTGCGGGCGGGGTCGAAGCCCGGCGGCGTGATGACCCAGGCGTCGAGCGGGCGCTTGTCATAGCTGGAGGCCACGGCCAGCGGCTCGACCCGCCCCAGGGACACGGCGGAGAACAACGCATCGTTCAGCCCGGTCAGGCGCCGGGGCTCGCCGCCCCGCGTCACCGCCACGTCGGCGGGATGGGCCGGGTCGCCATAGGTGAAGGCGAGCACCCCCGTCTGCGAGACGCTGTAGCTGCCGCCGCTATAGGGCCGGTCGAGCTCCGATCCGCCCAGCCCCGCGGCGAGGGTCTTCACGCGCCCGTCCAGGGTCGCCTCGGCGATCTTGGTCACGCCATGGTCGGCGTAGCTGACGTAGATCGCATGGCCGTCCCTGGCCCAGAGCGGATGGCCGACCGAGCGGTCCAGCGCGCCGGTGAGCAGGCGCGGCGTCCCGCCCTGGCGGTCCATGACGTACAGGCCGGCGTTCTCATAGCCGCGTTCTTTGTCGTCCCAGCCGATCCAGGCCAGTCGCCGGCCGTCCGGCGACAGCACCGGCTCCTGGTCGGGGCCAACGCGGTGGGTGAGCGCGCCGAGCGCGCCGGTGTCGAGCGACAGCTGAAACACCTCCGAATCCAGGGGATCGAGCTCCCAATTCTTCTGCCGGTCGGAGCTGAAGACGACGGTGCGGCCGTCGGGCGTGAAGCTGATCGGGCCGTCGTCGTCATAGGCGCCGAAGGTCAGCTGGCGCGGCGCGCCGCCGTCGGCGGGGACCACGAACAGGTGGCGGTAGCCGGGCTTCAGATAGCCCTCGTTGTCCTCGCGATAGTGGACCCGGGTGATGATCTTCAGCGGTTCGGCCCACTTGGCGCCCTCGGGCTTCTGCAGCGGCGCGCCGAGTTCGACGGGCTTGTCCTCCACCAGCATGGAGAAGGCGATCTGCCGCCCATCCGGCGACCAGGCGATCTCCCCCGGCGCCTCGGTCAGGCTGGTCACGGCGGCGCCCGCCTCGCTCGCCATCCAGCGGACGTGCAGCTGCGGCTTGCCGTCCGGCCCGGCGGCGACATAGGCCAGCCGCTTGCCGTCCGGAGACCAGCGGGGACTTCCCTCCCCCCGCCCGCCGTCCAGCGGGCGCTGGGCGCCGCTGGCCACGTTCACCAGCCAGATGGCGTGCTGGGGCTTGTCGGTCATGATGTCGTAGGTCGTCCGCACATAGGCGACCTCGCCCCCGTCCGGCCTGATCTGCGGGTCCTGCGCCGCCTGCAGGGCGAACAGGTCCTTCGCGCCGAACACATGGGCGGCGCTCTCGACCGCCCCGGGCGCGGCCTGGGCGAGGGCGCCCGAACCGGCCGACACGAAAAGGGCGGCCATCGCCGCCGTCACACCGATACGCAAACCCCTGCCCCCGAACTCAACTTTACGGAGCGGCGACCCTGCACGGGCCAGGCGGAGCCGTCACATTAACAGGAAGCAATGTGGGCTATCGACGGCCATGCGACCGCTGCGCAGCCGCGCCGCGTTCACCTGGACGCGCGGTTGGGCTAAGCCGGCGTCATGCAGCTTCTGGCGCTGACAGCGGCGTTGAGCGTGATCATCGCCCTGCGCTACCTGGCGGCGGCGGCGCTGGTGCACGCGCTGGTCTGGCGCCGGGGCGAGCCGCGCCTGGCCTCGCCGCGCCTGAACACCCGCCCCCCGTCGCGGCAGATCGTGGCGCACGAGCTGCGCGCCTCGCTGATCTCCTCGCCGATCTACGCCCTGCCGGCGGCGGTCGCGCTCCAGGCCTTCCTGCACGGCCAGGGGCGGATGTACGCCGACGCGCACCGCTATCCGCTGTGGTGGCTGCCGCTGAGCGCCGCGATCTACCTGGTGGTGCAGGACGCCTACTACTACTGGGCGCACAGGCTGATGCACCAGCGCTGGGCCTACGCCTGGAGCCACAGGGGCCATCACCGCTCGCGCGAGCCCACGGCCTTCGCCTCCTTCGCCTTCGACGCGGTGGAGGCGGCGCTCACCGCCTGGCTGCTGCCGGCGCTGAGCTTCGTCATCCCGATCCATGTGGGCGTGGCCCTGGCGCTGCTCATGCTGATGACCGTCTCGGCGGTCCTGAACCACTGCGGGTTCGAGCTGCTGCCGCGGGGCTGGGTGCGCGGCCCGGTCGGGGGCTGGCTGATCTCGGCCACCCACCACAGCCTCCACCACACCCGGCCACGCTGCAACTACGGCCTTTACTTCCGCACCTGGGACCGGTGGATGGGCACCGACGCCATGCCCCCCGAGACGAAAGCTAAGACCCCTTGAGCGAGACCGCCTCCATCGACCGGCTGCTCGCCATCATGGCGCGCCTGCGCGATCCTGCGGCGGGCTGCCCCTGGGACCTGGAGCAGACCTTCGCCACCATCGCCCCCTACACCCTGGAGGAGGCCTACGAGGTGGCCGACGCTATCGAGCGCGGCGACCTCGGCGACCTGAAGGAAGAGCTGGGCGACCTGCTGCTGCAGGTCGTCTTCCACTCTCGCATGGCCGAGGAGCAGGGCGCCTTCGCCTTCGAGGACGTAGTCGCCGCCATCTCCGACAAGATGGTGCGCCGCCACCCCCATGTGTTCGGCGACGCCGCCTTCAACTCAGTGGCCGAGCAGAGCGCCGCCTGGGAGGAGATCAAAGCCGCCGAGCGCGCCAGGAAGGGCCCCGCCCGCGCCGGCGTGCTGGACGACGTGCCCGCCGGCCTGCCGGGCTTGGTGCGCGCCCTGAAGCTGACCAAGCGCGCTGCACGGGTGGGCTTCGACTGGCCGGACACCTCAAGCGTGCTGGACAAGCTGCGCGAGGAGCTGGCGGAGCTGGAGGTGGAGATCGCCGCCGGCGACAAGGCGAAGGCGCGGGAGGAGCTGGGCGACCTGCTGTTCGTCTGCGCCAACCTGGCCCGCAAGCTCGACGTCGACCCAGAGGATACGCTGCGGGCCGCCAACGCCAAGTTCATCCGCCGCTTCCGCCACGTGGAGGGCGCCCTGGCCGCCGAGGGCCGGCGGCCCGAGCAGTCCACCCTGGAGGAGATGGACGGCCTGTGGGACGAGGCGAAGCGGATCGAGCGCGGCGACTGATCCGAAGGGCTAAAGCGCGGAGTTGTCGAACTGGCAGGAGGCGTTGTTCGCGCTGAGCCCGAAGGCGCGGAACGACCCGTCCACCGCCTCGATCACACCCGACCAGCCGACGTTGGCCGACTTAACCTCGGGCACGGCCTTGGGAACGTCGGGACGCGAGTTGCCGACGCTCGCCGCACCGATGATCTTGCCGGACGCCGTGGTGAAGACGATTTTGTCGAAGGGCTTGGCGCCCGCCGCGTCCCACGCCCAGCCCTGGACCTCGGAGCCCTTCTTCGCGCCTGTGTGCTTGGCGCTGACGGCGTCGATCTTGCCCTTGCAGGTGGTCGAGCCTTTGGCGATGTCCGCAAGCTGATGACCGATCATCGGCCCAGCCCAGGCCGGCAGCGCCGGCGCCGGGGTGGCGGTGGTCGTCGCGTCGGAGGCGCTGCCGGTTTCCTCCGGCTTGCCGTTGCAGCCGGCGAGCAGCGCCGCGGACACCAGGGCGGCGCTCGCCGCGATCAGTCGAAATCCAGCCATGGCGCCGCTTTAGCCGACCCTCCCGCAGGGAGGCAACCGAGCCGTGGGGCCCGGCGCCTCAATGCTGCGCGGCCGGCTCCTGCATCAGCTCCACCAGCACCCCGCCCATGTCCTTGGGATGCAGGAAGATCACCGGCACGCCGTGGGCGCCCATGCGCGGCTCGCCCGTGCCGAGCACGGTCGCGCCCTTGGCCCGCATCGCGTCGCGGGCCTCCACGATGTCCGGCACCTCGAAGCAGACGTGGTGCTGGCCGCCCTTGGGGTTCTTGGCCAGGAAGCCGTGAATGGGCGAAGCCTCGCCATAGGGCTCGATCAGCTCGATCTGGGCGTTCGGCAGGTTCACGAAGCTGACCCAGACCCCCTGTTCAGGCAAAGCCTTCTTCTCGGTGATGTCGGTCGCACCGAAGATGTCGCGGTAGAGCTTCCAACTCTCCTCGATGGAGGGCGTCGCCACGCCCACGTGGTTCAGCTTGCCGATCATTCCGCTTCCTCCTCGCGTCCGGTCCCCGGGCCCGCCACCTGCGTCACCCGTCCCCCGCTTCCCTCGGGCTTGTCCCGAGGGTTTGCCGCGCAGCTTCCGGGCGGACTGACTGTCGTCCACCGTCCTTGATGCTTCCACCGCGGGCCCTCGGGATAAACCCGAGGGAAACGGGGATGAGGTCGAGGGCGCACGGCGACGCGAACCCCGGCGCGTAGCAAACCCTGTGCCCCTCCAGCGCGCCGGAGGGCGAAGCTCAGAGCCGCGTGACGAGCGTCTCCACCACAGGGCGTCGGGACCAGATACGCTGGGAGGCCTTCTTCAGGGTACGGGCCACGGCCTTGCGCACGGCGGTATCGTCGCCGCGATCCTCGACGCTCAGATCCTCCACCGCGTCCTCGGCGTCCTCGGCCAGGTCCTCGCAGACCTCGGCCAGGGGATAGTCGCCCTCGGCCGGCAGGCCGATGGCGCGGACCTCCACGTCGGCGGCCAGCTTGTTCTTGGCCGACAAGGTGACCGCCACCATGAGCACGCCGTTGGCGGCGGCGTGGCGACGCTCGCGCAGGGGGTCGCTGTTCTCCGGCGTCAGCACGTTGCCGTCCAGGAACAGCCGGCCGGCCGGCGCCTCGTCGACGATGGCGGCCGGCCCGGGAGCCAGGCGCACCACGTCGCCGTTCCGCGGGGCCACGCCCTCGGGCACCTGCAGCTCGCGGGCGAAGGCCAGGTGCTCGATCAGGTGGCGGCGCTCGCCGTGGGTCGGCACGGCGATCTTGGGCCGCGCCCACTGGTACATCTGGGCCAGCTCGTCCCGGCACGGGTGGCCCGAGACGTGGATGTGCGGGTGGTCCCGGTCGGTGTAGATGCGCACCCCCCGGTCAGACAGCTTGTTCTGCAGGTTGCGGATCGGGATGTCGTTGCCGGGGATCACGCGGGACGAGAAGACCACGCTGTCCCCCGCCCCCAGCTTCAGGTGCGGGTGGGTCCCGTCGGCGATGCGCGACAGGGCCGCCCGCTCCTCCCCCTGGCTGCCGGTGCACAGGAACAGGATGGCGTCGTCGGGATAGTGCTTGGCCTCCGTATCCGGCACGAAGGCCTGGATGTCCTCCAGGAGGCCCACCGAGCGCGCCGCCGCCGCCATGCGGTGCATGGAGCGGCCGAGCAGGCAGACACGCCGCCCGTTCGCCTGGGCCGCCTGGATCACGCTGTGCATCCGCGCCACGTTGGAGGCGAAGCAGCCCACCGCCACCCTGCCCTTCAGCGAGCCGATGAGCGTGTTCAGGGCGATGCGGACCTCGGCCTCCGAGCCGGCGGAGCCCTCCTGGAACACGTTGGTGCTGTCGCAGACCATGGCCAGCACCCCGGCGTCGCCGATCTCGCGCAGGCGCTTGGCGTCGGTGGGGTCGCCCAGGATCGGGTCGGGATCGATCTTCCAGTCGCCGGTGTGCAGGATGGTGCCCAGCGGCGTGGTGATCGCCATGCCGTTCGGCTCGGGGATGGAGTGGGTGAGCGTGATCAGCTCGATCCCGAACGGGCCGATCTCGAAGCGGCCGGACAGCGGCACCTCGGTGATCGGCACCTGGTCCAGCAGGTTCTTGTCCCGCAGCTTCTCGCGCACCAGGAAGGCGGTGAAGGGCGTGGCGTAGACGGGCGCCTTGATCCGCGGCCACAGCCAGCCGATGGCGCCGATGTGGTCCTCGTGCGCGTGGGTCAGGACGATGCCGAGCACATCGTCCCGGTTCTCCTCCAGGAAGGTCGGGTCGGGGGTGATGATCTCCACCCCCGGCGTGGTCTGGTCGCCGAAGGTGACGCCCAGGTCGACCACGATCCACTTGCGCGCGTTCGGCGGCCCAAAGCCGTACAGGTTGAGGTTCATGCCGATCTCGTTCGACCCGCCGAGCGGCAGGAAGACGAGTTCGTCGTTCTGTGTCTTCTTCATCTAGTCCTTAGATTGCCGTTGCGGCGTACGATTTCCAGGAGACCCCGGAGGGTCAGATCGGGGTCGAAGGCGTCGATCTTGTCGGTCGCGCCCTCGAACAGGGAGGCCACGCCCCCGGTGGCGATGGCGCGCAGGGGGCGGCCGTATTCGGCGCGGATGCGGTCGATCAGGCCTTCGATCAGGGAGATATAGCCCCAGAACACGCCCGACTGCATCGCCTCCACCGTGCCGCGGCCGATCACCCGGGCGGGCCGGGCGATGGCCACCCGGGGCAGGCGGGCGGCGGCGCTGTGCAGCGCCTGCATGGAGAGGTTGATGCCGGGGGCGATCACGCCGCCCTCGAAGCCGCCGTCCTCGCCCACCACGTCGAAGGTGGTGGCCGTACCGCTGTCGATCAGGATCAGCGGGCCGCCATAGGCGACGAAGCCGCCGATGGCGTTGACCAGCCGGTCGGCGCCGGCTTCGGACGGCTTCTCGATCCGCACGTCGATGCCCAGCTCGACGTTCTCGCCCACCACCAGCGGCTCGACCTTCAGGTAGCGGCGCGACAGGTTGCGCAGGTTGAAGATCGACTGAGGCACCACGCTGGATATGATGCAGTCGTCGATCTGGCCGAGCCGCATGTCCTGCATGGAGAGCAGCTGGTGCAGCCACACGGCGTACTCGTCCGCGGTGCGCTGGGCGTCGGTGGCCGTGCGCCAGTGCGCGATCCAGCCCGCGCCGTCATGCAGCGCGAACATGGTGTTGGTGTTGCCCTGCTCGATGGCGAGAAGCATCAGGCGACCTTCTGCGTCGATGGGCAGGTCGCGCTCCCTCCCCCTCGAAGGGGGAGGGTCGGGGTGGGGGTGTGCGCGCTGAGTGTGATGAGGAGGGCGCTGGAGGCGGCGCCGCCCCCTATGGGCTTCCACACACCGCCTGCACTCACCCCCATCCCTGCCCTTCCCCCTTCGAGGGGGAAGGGTGTCATCGCCCCCCCTCCGGGAAGAACACGTCCCCCGCCGTGATTCGGCGCAGGCCTCCGTCCGCCAGGCGCAGCCGCAGGGCGCCGTCGGCGTCCAGACCCTCGGCGACGCCCTCGATCGTCTCGTGGTCCAGCCTCGCCACGACCGGGCGGTGAAGATCGGCGCGGGCGCTCCAGGCGGTGCGGATCGGTTCGAAGCCGTAGGTTTCCCACACCTGCCGCCAGCGCGCGAACGCCCGGCCCAGCAGCGCCAGCGCCGCGTCGGGCGGCAGGGGCGCGGCCACGTCGGCCCGCAGGTGATCGGCCAGGGCCGTCGCCGGGCGCTCGGCCGCCACGGGCGCGCTTTGCAGGTTCACGCCGACGCCGACGGCGAGCCACAGGGCGCCCTGCGCGAACGGGCCGGACTCGATCAGCACGCCGCTGACCTTGCGGCCGTCCACCAGCACGTCGTTCGGCCACTTCAGCCGCACCAGCGCGTCCGGCGCGTGGGCGAGGGCCAGGTCGGCCACCGCGAGGGCGGCGACGAAGGCGATCTCCGCCGCCTCGGCCGGCGGCTTGGTCGTGGTGGTCAGAAGCGTGGCGGCCAGGTTGCCCGCGCCCGTCTCCCAGGCGCGGCCGCGACGGCCGCGGCCGGCGGTCTGGCGGCGGGCGGTGATCCACAGCGGACCGCCCTGCCCCGCCTCGGCCCGGCGGCGCGCCTCGGCGTTGGTGGAGTCCACCGCCTCCAGGCGGAGCACCTCCACCGCGTCGGGCCGCGCGGAGGCCAGCTCGGCGCCGGCCGCCATCACCGCCTCAGTTCAGCCCGAAGGCGGCCGCGGCGGCCTTGGCCACCGGATCGATGAAGACCAGCGCCGGCAGCACGATCGGGAAGGAGAAGATCGCCGCCGCCAGGCCCACGCCGCGGGCGTCCAGCGGCGCGCGGTCGGTGGCGCCCTTGCCGGCGTCGAACCACATCACCTTGATCAGGCGCAGGTAGTAGAAGGCCGCCACCACGCTGGAGAGCAGGCCCAGCGCAGCCAGCCACTGCAGGTTGGCCGCCGCCGCCGCCTTGAACACGTACAGCTTGCCGATGAAGCCCGAGAACGGCGGCATGCCGAGCGCGGAGAGCGAGAAGGCGGTCAGCGCCAGGGCCATGCCCGGCCGCTCGCGGAACAGGCCGGCCATGTCGTCGAAGGTCTCCATCGGCTGGCCGTCCCGCGACAGGGCGGTGAGGCAGGCGAAGAAGCCGGTCACGTCGATGATGTACAGCGTCATGAACACCAGCATGGCCTGCACCCCTTCCTGGGTGCCGGAGGCCAGCGCCACCAGGGCGTAGCCGACGTTGGCGATCGAGCTGTAGGCCCACAGCCGCTTCAGGTTCTTCTGCGCCAGGCCGGCGAAGGCGCCCCACAGCATGGAGATGACGGCGATGCAGATCAGCACCTGGCGCCACTGCTCCACCGCGCCGGGGAAGCCGTTGGCCAGCGCGCGGGCGAACAGCACCATGGCGGCGAGCTTGGGCGCGGCGGTCAGGAAGGCCACCACGGGGGTGGGGGCGCCCTCGTACACGTCCGGCGTCCACATGTGGAACGGCGCGGCGGAGGCCTTGAACGCCAGGCCGCAGATCAGGAACACCAGGCCGAAGATGGTGCCGGTCCCCGCCCCCGCCTGCACGGCGTGGGCGATGTCGACGAAGCGGGTCGAGCCGGCGAAGCCGTAGATCAGGCTGGCGCCGTACAGCAGGATGCCGGAGGAGAGCGCGCCGAGGATGAAGTACTTCAGCCCCGCCTCCGACGCCTTGGGATCGTCGCGGCGGAAGGCGGCCAGCACGTACAGGGCCAGGGACTGCAGCTCCACCCCGATGTACAGGCTGATCAGGTCGCCGGCGGAGGCCATCATGCCCATGCCCAGCGCGGCGAGCAGGATCAGGATCGGGTACTCGAAGCGCGAGCCCTTGATGCGGGCCAGCCACGGCTCGCCGATGATCAGGCCGATGGCGCTGATCAGGTAGATCACCACCTTGGAGTAGGCCGCGCCCTCGTCCTCGACGAAGCCGCCGCGGAAGGCCGAGCCCTGCGGGCCGAAGGCCGCCGCGGCGGCGGCCGCCGCCAGCACCAGGCCGGCGCACAGGGCCACGGTCCGGGTGGCCTTGTCGCCGAGGAAAGCGCCCACGCCCAGCAGCACCAGCGTGCCGATGGAGAGGATCAGTTCGGGGAGCGCGATGGAGAGCGCGCCGTCTAGAGTCATCACTTGCGGTCCCCTCAGCCGCCAGCGCCGGCGCGCCAGAGGTCGATCAACTGGTGCACCGAGGCGCTGGTCACGTCGGTGACGAGGTGCGGATAGACGCCCAGCACCAGGGCGCCGACGATCAGCGGCGCGAAGGTGACGACCTCACGCATGTCCACGTCGGTGATGGTCGCGAGCTTGGGGTTGACCAGCTCCCCGAACACCACGCGGCGGTACAGGGTCAGGGCGTAGACCGCCGACAGGATCACGCCGGTGGCGGCGAACAGGGCCGTGGCGGTCGAGGCGCCGTAGGCCCCGGTCATGGTCAGGAACTCGCCCACGAAGCCCGAGGTGCCCGGCAGGCCGACGTTGCCCATGGTGAACAGCATGAAGATCGCCGCGTACCAGGGCATGCGGTTCACCAGGCCGCCGTAGAAGGCGATCTCGCGGGTGTGCATGCGGTCGTAGACGACGCCGACGCACAGGAACAGCGCGCCGGAGATCAGCCCGTGGGAGATCATCTGGAACACCGCGCCCTGCACCCCCTGCAGGTTGCCGGAGAAGATGCCCATGGTGACGAAGCCCATGTGCGCCACCGAGGAGTAGGCGATCAGCTTCTTCATGTCGGTCTGCCGGAAGGCGACCAGCGAGGTGTAGATGATCGCGATGCACGACAGGGCGAAGATCAGCGGCGCGAAGAGCTGGCTGGCGTTCGGGAACATCGGCAGCGAGAAGCGCAGGAAGCCGTAGCCGCCGAGCTTCAGCAGCACCCCCGCCAGGATCACCGAGCCGGCGGTCGGCGCCTCCACGTGGGCGTCGGGAAGCCAGGTGTGGACCGGCCACATCGGCATCTTCACCGCGAAAGAGGCGAAGAAGGCCAGGAACAGCCAGACCTGCACCCCAGGCGCGAAGTGATAGGCCATCAGCTCGGGGATGGAGGTGGTGCCGGCGATCGAGGCCATGGTCAGGATGGCCGCCAGCATCAGCACCGAGCCGGCCAGGGTGTAGAGGAAGAACTTGTAGGCCGCGTAGACCCGGTTCTTGCCGCCCCAGATGCCGATGATCAGGAACATCGGCACCAGCGTGCCTTCGAAGAAGATGTAGAACAGGATCAGGTCCATCGCCAGGAAGGCCCCGACCATCAGGGTCTCCAGCACCAGGAAGGCGATCATGTATTCCGCCACCCGGTCCTTGATCGGCGACCAGCTGGCCGCGATCGACAGCGGCATGAGGAAGGTGGTCAGAAGCACCAGCAACACGCTGATCCCGTCCACGCCCATGCGGTAGCTGGCCCCGGCGAACCAGGGGATATGCTCCACGAACTGCATGCCCGGGTTCGACGGATCGAAGCCCGCGACCATGACGATCGACAGCGCGAAGGTGATCAGGGTGGTCAGGAGCGCCACCCAGCGCGCGTTGCGCGCCAGGTCCGAGCCCGGCGCCAGCTGGCGCAGGATCAGGATGATCACCGCGCCGATCAGCGGCGCGAAGGTGGTGAGGGAGAGAAGGCCCGTCATCGCCCGCGCTGTCCTAGTGGTTCCACGCGACGAGCGCGTAGGTGAGCAAGCCAGCGACGCCGAGCAGCATCACGAAGGCGTAGTGGTACAGATAGCCCGACTGGAGCGCCGCCAGGCCGCGGCCGGCGCGGGCCGACAGCCAGGCGACCCCATTGGGACCGCCGCCGTCGATGATCTTCTGGTCGCCCGTCTTCCAGAGCAGGTCGCCCAGGGCCTTGGCGCCGTTGACGAAGACGGCCTGGTAGATCTCGTCGACGTACCACTTGTTGTAGACGAAGCGGTACAGCGGCCCGTTGTCGGCGGCGATCGCCTTCGCGAGGTCCGGCCGGCGCAGGTAGTAGTAGGCCGCCACCGCCAGGCCGATCAGCGACAGCACCAGCGGCGCCTGGGAGGCCCACAGGGGCAGGCTCTCCATGTGCTCGAGTGTGGTGTTGCTGGAGGCGGTGTAGATGGCGCCGCGCCAGAAAGCCTCGCGCCCCTCGCCGATGAACATGTGGTCGAACACGCCGCCGGCGAAGATCGCCCCCAGCGACAGCAGCACGAGCGGGATCAGCATGACGATCGGGCTCTCGTGCGGCTTGAACCCGCCGTGGCCGTGGTCGCCATGCGCGTGGTGATCATGCGCGTGGTGGCCGTGGTCCACCGGCTCGGGGTTGGTGTCCGGCTCGGAATGGGTCTCGATCTGGGCGGAGGACGCGTGGCTGTGGTCCGGGTGGGCGGCGGCGCCGTGGGCCTCGTCCCCGTGAGCGGCGTGCTCCCAGTGCGGCTTGCCGCTGAAGGTCATGAACGCCAGGCGCCAAGAGTAGAAGGAGGTCAGGCCCGCCACGATGGTGCCGATGGCGTAGGCGAAGTAGCCGTAGGCCTGGGTGTGGCCCGCCACGAACGCCGCGTTGATGATCGCATCCTTGGAGTAGAAGCCGGCGAAGCCCAGCTCCAGCCCGGGGATGCCCAGGCCCGTGATGGCGATCGTGCCGATCAGCATGACCGCGTAGGTCAGCTTCATGTAGGGCGCGATGGCCCCCATGCGGCGCATGTCCTGCTCGTGGTGCATGCCGTGGATCACCGAGCCGGCGCCCAGGAACAGCAGCGCCTTGAAGAAGGCGTGGGTGAACAGGTGGAACATGGCCGCCTGGTAGACGCCCAGGCCCGCGGCGAAGAACATGTAGCCCAGCTGCGAGCAGGTCGAATAGGCGATCACCCGCTTGATGTCGTTCTGAGCCAGGCCGACGGTGGCGGCGAACAGGCAGGTGATCGCGCCGATCACCGTGACGATGGCCCGCGCGACCGGCGCGTACTCGTACAGCGGCGAGAGCAGGCACAGCATGTAGACGCCGGCGGTCACCATGGTGGCCGCGTGGATCAGGGCGCTGACCGGCGTCGGGCCCTCCATCGCGTCGGGCAGCCAGACGTGCAGGAAGAACTGGGCCGACTTGCCGGCCGCGCCGATGAACAGCAGGAAGCCGGCGATATCCAGCGCGTTCCAGGTCACGCCCGCGAACACCCAGTTGGCGTGGGCCTTGGCGGCCAGCAGGGGGAACAGCTCGGCGAAGCGGATGGTGTGGAACATCCAGAACACCGTCATGATGCCGAGCGCGAAGCCGAAGTCGCCCACCCGGTTGGTGACGAACGCCTTGATGGAGGCGGCGTTGGCCGTGGGCTTCTTGAACCAGAAGCCGATCAGGAGGTAGCTGGCCAGCCCCACGCCTTCCCAGCCGAAGAACAGCTGCATGAAGTCGGCCGAGGTCACCAGCATCAGCATGGCGAAGGTGAACAGCGACAGGTAGGCGAAGAAGCGCGGCTTGGAGTCGTCGTCGGCCATGTACCCCCAGGAGTACAGGTGCACGAGGAAGGAGACGCTGGTCACCACGATCAGCATCACCGCCGACAGGGTGTCGAGCCGGATCGACCAGGCCGACTGGAAGTCGCCCACGCCGATGAAGGGCAGGAGCTCGAACACGTAGTGCTGGGTCCACGGCCCCCATGCCACCTGCACGAAGGTGAACCAGCTGAGGGCGCAGGACAGGAACAAAAGGCCGGTGGTCACGGCCATAGACGGCTTGTCGCCGATGCGGCGACCGAACAGGCCGGCCACGATCGCGCCGAGCAGAGGCGCGAAGACAAGAGTGCTCAGAAGGGCCTTCACGCCGATCAGCCCTTCATCATGTTGGCTTGGTCCACCGCGATGTCGCCGCGGTTGCGGAAGAAGGTCACCAGGATCGCCAGGCCCACCGCGGCCTCGGCCGCGGCCACGGTCAGCACGAACATGGCGTAGACCTGGCCCGTCACCTCATGGAGGAAGGCGGAGAAGGCCACCAGGTTGATGTTCACCGCCAAAAGGATCAGCTCGATCGCCATCATGATGATGATGATGTTGCGGCGGTTCACGAAGATGCCGAACACCCCGATCGTGAACAGGATGGCGGCGACCGCCAGGTAGGGAGGCAGGCCTACGCTCATGCGTCCACGCCTTCTTTCTCGAGCCCGGCGCCGATCTTCACGTCCTTGATGATCCTCATGCCCGTGGCGGGGGTGCGCGCGGTCTGGGCGGCGATCACCTGGCGCTTGATCCCCGGCTTGTGGCGCAGGGTCAGCACGATCGCGCCGATCATGGCGACCAGCAGCACCATGCCCGCCGCCTCGAAGAAGTAGCTGTAGTCGGTGTAGAGCACCCGGCCGATCTGCTCGGTGTTGGGCAGCGGGCTGACCGGGTTGTGGGCGGTAGCCATGGCGCCATGCTGGCCCACCGCGCTGGCCACCAGGATCATCTCGCCCAGGAGCACCGCGGCCACCACCCCGCCGATCGGCAGGTAGCGGGCGAAGCCCGAGCGCAGCGAGCCGAAGTCCACGTCCAGCATCATCACGACGAACAGGAACAGCACCGCCACCGCGCCGACGTAGACCACCACCAGCAGCATGGCGAGGAACTCGGCCCCCAGCAGCACGAACAGCCCGGCCGAGGTGAAGAAGGTCCCGATCAGGAAGAGGACCGAGTGGACCGGGTTCCGGGCCGTGACCACGAGGAGGGCCGAGAGGATCGAAATCCCGCCCAGCACGTAGAAGGCGATCGCCTGCAGATCCATGCCCGGGACAGTCCCTCACACCTAGAACGCCGACCCGTGCATACGGGCGGTCGACCGCCCCCGGCGAACCGGGTCGGCCAGAGTCGCGCCTTCCTAATGCACCGCCGCACGAAGCGCTACTCCCGCGATGCAGCGAAGCTGAGCCGAGGGCGAGGCGCCCGTTCGGGGGCGCCGCGGCGGCGGCCGTCGCCCCGTCCGTCGCCCGTCGCTGGCCGGGCGCCCAAGCTTTGTTCGATCGCGCCCATATGAACAATTGATTTTACACATTCGCTGTCGGGGCGCTGTCTAGCGGCGCCGCGGGACGGCGTCGCCAGATCGACGCGCCCGGCGGGCGGCTCGGATCAAGCAACCACCAAGGGAGATGACCATGGACGCGAAGGTCGACGACAAGACCGCGGGCGGATGCCCCGTCGCGCACGGCGGCAACCGCGGGCGCGGCAACCGCGACTGGTGGCCGGAAGGCCTGCGGCTGGACATCCTGAACCAGCATTCCCCCCGCTCCAACCCGCTGGGCGCCGACTTCGACTACGCCGCCGCGTTCAAGACGCTCGACCTGGACGGCGTGATCGCCGACCTGCACAAGCTGATGACCGACAGCCAGGACTGGTGGCCGGCCGACTTCGCCCACTACGGCGGGCTGATGATCCGCATGGCCTGGCACAGCGCGGGCACCTACCGCATCACCGACGGCCGCGGCGGCGCCGGCGGCGGCCAGCAGCGCTTCGCCCCCCTGAACAGCTGGCCGGACAACGCCAACCTGGACAAGGCGCGGCGCCTGCTGTGGCCGATCAAGCAGAAGTACGGCCGCAAGCTCTCCTGGGCCGACCTGTACATCCTGGCCGGCAACGTCGCGCTGGAGAGCATGGGCTTCAAGACCTTCGGCTTCGCCGGCGGCCGCGCCGACACCTGGGAGCCGGAAGAGCTGTTCTGGGGCCCCGAGGGCAGCTGGCTGGGCGATGAGCGCTACAGCGGCGAGCGCCAGCTGGCCGAGCCGCTCGGCGCCGTGCAGATGGGCCTGATCTACGTCAACCCGGAAGGCCCGAACGGCAATCCCGACCCGGTGGGCTCGGCGCGCGACATCCGCGAGACCTTCGCCCGCATGGCGATGAACGACGAGGAGACCGTCGCCCTGATCGCCGGCGGCCACACCTTCGGCAAGACCCACGGCGCGGGCGACCCCTCGTTCGTGGGCGTGGAGCCCGAAGGCGCGGTGATCGAGGACCAGGGCCTGGGCTGGCGCTCCAAGCACGGCGCGGGCCACGGGGCCGACGCCATCACCGGCGGCCCCGAAGTGATCTGGACCCAGACGCCGATCCAGTGGTCCAACCACTACTTCGACAACCTGTTCAAGTACGAGTGGGAGCTGACCACCAGCCCCGCGGGCGCCAAGCAGTGGGTCGCCAAGAACGCGCCGGAGGACATCCCCGACCCGTTCGACCCGAACAAGAAGCGCCGGCCGACCATGCTGACCTCGGACCTGGCCCTGCGCTTCGACCCCGCCTACGAGAAGATCAGCCGCCGGTTCTACGAGAACCCGGACCAGTTCGCCGACGCCTTCGCCCGGGCCTGGTTCAAGCTGACCCACCGCGACATGGGGCCGGTCGGCCGCTACCTCGGCCCGTTGGTCCCCAAGGAGACGTTGATCTGGCAAGACCCGATCCCCGCGCTCGACCACCCGGTGGCGGACGAAGCGGACATCGCCGCCCTGAAGCAGAAGATCCTGGCCGCCGGCCACAGCGTCTCCGAGCTGGTCCTGGTCGCCTGGGCCTCCGCCTCGACCTTCCGCGGGTCGGACAAGCGGGGCGGCGCCAACGGCGCGCGCATCCGCTTCGCCCCGCAGAAGGACTGGGAGGTGAACAATCCCCCGGTGCTGGCCAAGGTGCTGAGGACGCTGGAGGGTATCCAGGCCGACTTCAACGGCTCCGCCGGCGGCGGCAAGAAGATCTCGATCGCCGACCTGATCGTGCTCGCCGGCTCCGCCGCGGTGGAGAAGGCCGCCAAGGACGCCGGGACCGAGGTGACGGTCGCCTTCACCCCCGGCCGCATGGACGCCTCGGAAGACCAGACCGACGCCCACTCGTTCGAGGCGCTGAAGCCCCGGGCCGACGGCTTCCGCAACTACTATACGGAGGCGGCCTTCATGGCCCCGGAGGAGGCCCTGGTCGACAAGGCGCAGCTGCTGCGGCTCAGCGGGCCGGAGCTGACGGTGCTGGTGGGCGGCCTGCGAGTGCTCGGCGCCAACTGGAACGGCGGCAAGGAGGGCGTGCTCACCGACAAGATGGGCCAGCTGACCAACGACTTCTTCGTCAACCTGATCGACATGGGTACGGAGTGGACGCCCACCAGCGGCGCCAACCTGTTCCAGGGCCGTGACCGCAAGACGAAGCAGAGCCGCTGGACCGCCACCCGCGCGGACCTGATCTTCGGCTCGCACTCCGAGCTGCGGGCGCTGGCGGAGGTCTACGCCCAGTCCGACGCCAAGGAGGCCTTCGTGAAGGACTTCGCCGCGGCCTGGGTGAAGGTGATGAACGCCGACCGCCTGGACCTGCAGAAGCCCCAGGACGCCTTCAGCCAGAAGCTGGCGGCGTAGGGCGGACGACGAAGCTCGACGGGAGGGGCCGCGGCGAAAGCTGCGGCCCTTTTCCTTTGAGCCCTCCCCCTCGAAGGGGGGGGGTTGGGTGGGGGTGCGCGCGCCAAGTGGAGGGAGAACGGCGCAGGAGGCGGTGGCGCCTCAAATGCACATCCGCCACCGGCCTGCACTCACCCCCATCCCTGCCCTTCCCCCTTCGAGGGGGAAGGGTTCCTGGAGCATGATAGCCGCCGGAAGTGGCGCCCGCTTCCCGCGAGCCGCCCTACTCCCGCAGCAGTTCGTTCACGCCGGTCTTGGCGCGGGTTTGGGCGTCCACCCGCTTGACGATGACGGCGCAGTACAGCGACGGGCCGCCCGCCGCGCCCGGCAGGGTCCCCGGCACCACCACCGAATAGGCCGGCACCCGGCCGCGGGTGACTTCACCGGTCGCCCGGTCGACGATCTTGGTGGACTGGCCGAGGTAGACGCCCATGGAGAGGACCGAGCCCTCCTCCACGATCACCCCTTCCGCCACCTCGGCGCGGGCGCCGATGAAGCAGTTGTCCTCGATGATGGTCGGGCTGGCCTGCAGCGGCTCCAGCACGCCGCCGATGCCCACCCCGCCGGACAGGTGCACGTTCCGGCCGATCTGGGCGCAGGAGCCGACGGTGGCCCAGGTGTCCACCATGGTCCCCTCCCCCACATAGGCGCCGATGTTCACGAACGAGGGCATCAGCACCACGTTGCGCCCGATGAAGGCGCCCCGGCGCGCCACCGCCCCCGGCACGGCGCGAAAGCCCGCGGCGCGGAAGTGCGACTCGCCCCAGCCGGAGAACTTGCCCGGCACCTTGTCCCACCAGGCGCCGGGCGATTCGCTGTGGCCCATCAGGGCGTTGTCGGACAGGCGGAAGGACAGCAGCACCGCCTTCTTGGCCCACTGGCGCACGGTCCAGGCGCCGTCGAGCTTTTCCGCCACGCGGAGCGAGCCGTCGTCCAGGGCGGCGAGCGTCGCCTCCACCGCGTCGCGCGCCTCGCCGCGGGTGGCGGGGGTCAGCGTCTCGCGCGCCTCCCAGGCGGCTTCGATGGCGGATTCGAGTTGGACGTGGTCGGTCATGCTGGGTCCATCAAAATCTATGGGTTGTTGGTCTGCCGCTCATCCCGGCGAAGGCCGGGACCCAGATCGTAAGGCGCGGCGGCATGAAGGTGACCCGTGCTCAAACGCCTCCGCGGCCAGCCATACGATCTGGGTCCCGGCCTTCGCCGGGATGAGCGGGATTGGGTGTGGTCACCCGTGCATCCCGCAGAAAGGCGGTCAGGTCCTGCACCCGGTGGTCCACGAATGGAGCGGTGGAGGCGGCGGCGTGGGGGCCGACCAGCACCGTGACCATGCCCAGAGCCGCGGCGGGCTCCAGGTTGCGCTCGGTATCCTCGAAGAAGGCCGAGGTCGCGGGGTCCACCCCGTGGCGGCGGATCAGGGCGTCGTAGGCGGCCGTCTGCGGCTTGGGAGTCAGCTCCGCCGCCTCCAGGTGGAAGACGTCCTCGAACAGGTCGGCGTAGCCCAGCCGCGCCAGCACCCGCTCCGCATGGCCGGCGGAGGCGTTGGTGAACACCAGCCGCCGCCCGGGCAGGCGGGCCAGCGCCTCGTGCAGGCCGTCGTGCACCGCCACGTCGTCGAGCGGGACGTCGTGCACCTCCTCCAGGAAGGCGTAGGGGTCGATGTCGTAGTGCGCCATCAGCCCCGCCAGGGTCGTGCCGTGCTCATGCAGGTAGCGCTTCTGCAGGTCGAAGGCGTCCTGCGCCCCAAGCCCCGTGGTGCGGACCATGAAGCCTGTGATCAGCGCGTCCATGTGCGCCCACATGGCGCTGCCCGCCGCGTACAGGGTGTTGTCCAGATCGAAGATCCAGGTGTCCACCCGCCTCAGATCGGCGCCCGCGCCCGCCCCGCTCATGGGCAGATCAGCGTGCCCGAGCCGTGCTCGCTGAACAGCTCCACCAGCATGGCGTGGGGGCGGCGGCCGTCCAGGATCACCACGGCCTCAACCCCGGCCTCCACCGCGGCGATGGCGGTCTCCAGCTTGGGGATCATGCCGCCGGTGGCCACGCCCTCGGTGATCGCCGCCTTGGCCTCTGCGACCGTCAGCTGGCGGACCAGCTCGCCGTCCTTGTCCAGCACGCCCTTCACGTCGGTGAGCAGCAGCATGCGCTTGGCCTTCAGCGCGCCGGCGATCGCGCCCGCCGCGCTGTCGGCGTTGATGTTGTAGGTCTCCCCGCCCTCCGACACGCCGATGGGCGCGACGACGGGGATGTAGTCCTGCTCGGCGTAGATCAGCGCCTCGATGATCTTGGGGTCGACCGTCTTGGGATCGCCGACGAAGCCCAGGTCCACCGCCTGTTCGATCATGCTGTCGGGGTCCAGGCGGGTGCGGATCGCCTTCTCCACCGTGATCAGGCGGGCGTCCTTGCCCGAGAGGCCCACGCCGCGCACGTCCGCTTCGGCCCCGGCGCGGTTGACGTGGTGCACCAGCTCCTTGTTGATCGCGCCGGAGAGGACCATCTCGGCCACCTCCATGGTCGCCTCGTCGGTGACGCGCAGGCCGTCCACGAACCGCGATTCGACCCCGGCCTTCTTGAGCATGCGGCTGATCTGCGGGCCGCCGCCATGGACCACCACCGGGTGCACCCCCACCAGCTTCAAGAGCACGGCGTCGGCGGCGAAGGCGCGGGCCACCGCCTCCTCGCCCATGGCGTGGCCGCCGTACTTGATGACCACGACGGAGCGGTCGTAGACCTGGATGTAGGGCAGCGCCTCGGCCAGGGTCTTGGCCGCAGCCCAGGCGGACTCGGTCTCGGCGTCGGACGGGGCCATGGTGCTCATGGGCGCGCGTTTAGCCCATGCGGCGGGGGACGCAACCAGCTTACGCCAGCCCCGTGGCCAGCATCACCTCGGCGCGCAGCTCGGCGACGCCCGTCCCCTTTTCCGAGGAGGTGAGCGCCACGCGCGGGAAGGCGGCGGGCCGCTTGGAGATCTTGGCCAGCGTCTCGGCGGCCCGGGCCTCCCCCTCGCCGCGCTTCAGCTTGTCGGCCTTGGTCAGCACGATCTGGTAGGAGACGGCGGCGCCGTCCAGGGCGTCCAGCGCCTCGGCGTCCACGTCCTTCAGGCCGTGACGGCCGTCGATCAGCAGGTAGACGCGCTTCAGGTTCGGCCGGGCGCGCAGGTAGGCGCGGCCGAGGTTCTGGAACTTCTTCGCCTCGGTGCGGGAGACCTTGGCGAAGCCGTAGCCGGGCAGGTCGGCCAGGCGCAGCCGCCCGTCCACGGCGAACAGGTTCACCTCGCGCGTGCGGCCCGGCTCGGAGGAGACCCGGGCCAGCTCCTTGCGGCCGGTCAGGGCGTTCAGCAGGCTGGACTTGCCGACGTTGGAGCGGCCGGCGAACGCCACCTCCGGCAGGTCGGGGGGCGGCAGCTGCTCCACCGCGGCGCAGCCCAGCAGGAACTCCGCCGGCCGGGCGAACACCAGGCGGCCCGCTTCGATCAGCTCGGGGGTGAAGGGATCGTCCATGCTCTCTCCCTTCTAAGGCCCTCCCCCTCGAAGGGGGAGGGTTGGGTGGGGGTGTGCGCGCTGCGGGTGACGAGCGTGGCGCTGGAGGCGGCGCCGCCTCCTTTGAGCTTCGCCAACCCGCCTGCACTCACCCCCATCCCTGCCCTTCCCCCTTCGAGGGGGAAGGGTGAAGAAAGTCAGGCCTTGGCGACTGCCCGCCCGCCCCTGAACCGTGCGATGATGTCGTCGATCGGGTTGTCGACCTGATAGCGGCGCATCATGAAATACTGCTGGCCCACGGTGAAGATGTTGCTCATCACCCAGTAGATCACCAGGCCCGAGGGCGTGTGGCTGAAGAAGAACAGGAACATCAGCGGCATCAGCTGCATGATGACCTTCTGCGAGGGATCGGTGACCGCCTGCGGGCTCATGTTCTGGCTGAGCCACATGGTGACGCCGTACAGCAGCGGGTAGACGCCGATGTGCAGCGGCCCGTCCAGGAACCCGCCGATCAGCGGCACGTGCGCCGGATCGAAGGGCAGAAGGCCGAACAGGTTGACGAAGGTGGTCGGGTCCGGCGCCGACAGGTCCTTGATCCAGCCGACGAAGGGCGCGTGGCGCATCTCCAGCGTCACGTACAGCACCTTGTACAGCGAGAAGAAGATCGGGATCTGCACCAGCAGCGGCAGGCAGCCCATCAGCGGGTTGATCTTCTCCCGCTGGTACAGCTGCATGGTCTCCTGCTGGACCTTCTGCGGCTCCTTCTCGTTGCGCTTCTTGATCTGTTCGATCTCAGGCTGGAGCTTCTTCATCTTGGACATGGACTCGTAGGACTTGTTCGCCAGCGGGAACATCGCCCCACGCAAGATGAGCGTGAGCAGCAGGATCGAGACGCCGAAGTTGCCGACGTAGCCGTGCACCGTCTCCAGGAGCCAGAAGATCGGCCGGGTGAAGAACCAGAAGTGGCCCCAGTCTACCGCATCGTCGAAGCGGGCGATGCCGAGGTCCTTCTCGTAGGCCGCCAGCACGGCGACCTTCTTGGCGCCGGCGAACAGGCGGGTGGAGGAGCTGGCCTGCTGGCCCGGCGCGATCCGGATCGGCTGGCCCACGTCGTCGGCCTCGAACACGTCCACGCCGTTGACGGTGTCGGCGCGGAACTGCGCCTTGACCGGCTTGGACTGGTCCGGCGCGAGGGCCGCCAGCCAGTACTTGTCGGTGACGCCCAGCCAGCCGCCCTGGGTGGGATAGGTGGTGTCGCCCTGCTTCTTCCAGTTCTTGAAGGTGATCATGCGCAGCTGGCCGCCCAGCTCGCCGATGGCGCCCTCGTGGATGATGTTGGCCTTGGCCAGCTCGGGCTCGCCCTGGCGCTGGACGGTGGCGTAGGGGGCCAGGCTGATCGGCTGGGCGCCGTGGTTCGCCACCTGGTCGGTGACGGTGAACATGTACTTGTCGTCGACCGCGATGGTGCGGGTGAAGGTCAGGCCCGCCCCGTTGTCGAAGGTCATCGTCACCGGATGGCCCGGCGACAGGCTGGCTGAGCCCTGGGCCGCGGTCCATTGGGTCATGGGGCCGGGCGTGGGCGCCGGGCCGGTCCAGCCGAAATCGGCGAAATAGGCCTGCTTGGCGCCTTCGGGGCGGAACAGCTCAACCGGCGGGGACGCCTTGGACAGGGTCTGGCGGTAGTCCTTCAGGAACAGGTCGTCGATGCGGCCGCCCTTCAGCGCCACCGAACCCTGCAGGGCGGGGGTGTCGATCCGCACCCGCGGCGAGGCGCTGAGCGCCTGCTCGCGGCTGACGTAGGCGGCCGCGCCGGGCGCATTCAGCGCCGCCTGCTGCTGCATGGCGGCGGCGGCCTTCTGCTGCGCTTCGCGGGCCTTTTCGCGCGGGCCGATGATGAACACCTCGTAGGCGATCAGCACGGCGAACATGACGATCATGAAGATCGTCGTGTTACGGGAATTCTGCTTATCCATCGGCGGAGCTGGGCCCGGGGGTCTCTTTGCGGGGCGGGGTCGAGCGGCGCGGCGCGCCCTTCGGCCGGCGGGGGGGACGGGGTTCGTCCTGGCCGGCGGCGAGCCCTATCAGCGCGCTTCCGACGTCGTCAAGCAGCCGGGCCCAGGGCCTTTCGCCCGCCCCGGCCCGCGCGATGAAGACATAGTCGCAGCCGGGCCTGCCGTGCACGGGAAGAAGCAGGCGCGCCGCCTCGCGCAGGCGCCGCTTGGCGCGGTTGCGCGTCACCGCGTCGCCGATCTTCTTGGTGGCGGTGAAGCCCTCGCCGATGTGGGCGGAGGCGTCCTTGCGCTCGAGCTTCTGCACGACGACGCCGCCGCGCCCGAGCGAGGCGCCCTTGGCGGCGGCCAGGAACTGGGACCGGCTCTTCAGGCGGAGGATGGATGTCGCGGAAGGTTCGGAGGCGACCGCCACGCCCGCAGGGTCATCCCGGCGATCGCCGGGATTCAGTTCGTAGGACGGAGCGGAGGAGGTCATGTGCGCTCGGTTCCGCTTGTTCTGCGCTATGGCCGAGGTTCCGCCAGCCGCCGGACCATCTCACACGCACCTGATCCGCACCACTCCGCCTCCCTCGGGCTTGTCCCGAGGGTCCGCGGTGGAAGGGTGCAGGGCGGTCTCCGGTCGTCAGCCGGCCTGCAAGCCGCACGGCGGACCCTCGGGACGAGCCCGAGGGAAACGGGTGATGCAGATGACGATGGTCAATCGCTGCGTACGCCGGGCCGCCCAGAACGCGACGTGTCGGAACGGTCCTTAAGCGCTCAGGCGCTTGCGGCCGCGGCTGCGGCGGCGCTGCAGAACCTTCTGGCCGTTCTTGGTGGCCATGCGGGCGCGGAAACCGTGGCGGCGCTTGCGCACGAGTCGGCTCGGCTGATAGGTGCGCTTCACGGGACTATACTCCGCTCCAGTAGGGGCCGGTTTCGAATGAGCGGGCGTGGATAAGGGATGCGGCCGAGCCTGTCAACCAAGCCGCCGCGCCAGCCGGCCCGCCGCATCGGAGCGGGCCTCGCCCTGGCGCTCCTGGCGCAACTCGCGGGCTGCGCCGCGCCGCCGACGCACCCGGTGGTGAGCCGCTTCAGCCAGATCGGCTTCCACGACGCCGCCCCGCCGACGCTGCGCCCCGCAGCGCCCCATGCCGTGGCGCCCCGCCCGGCAGGGCGCCGGCGAGAGGCCGCGGCGGTCGCGGCCGCCCTGCCCCAGGCCCCGGCCCAGCCCCCCGCCAAGTCTCCGCCGAGCCTGCGCCCGCGCATCGTCGCGGCGGACGCCTCCGGCGCCGTGCTGGCGGCCACCGTCGATCAGGCGCAGGCGCGCGTCGCCGCCTATCTGGAGCGGGCGGGTTTCGCGCTGGAAACGCGGCAGGAGGACGGCGGCGCGCTGATCTCCGCCACGCGGATGGGGCCGCCGACCGCCCTGCAGGGACAGGCGACCTGCGCGCTGGAGGCGATGCGGCGGCCGACCTTCTCCTCCACGGAGCTGACCGTCCGCCTCAGCCCCGCCCCGGGCGGCGTGCAGGTGCGGACCGAGGCGCGATTCGTGCTGGTCGACACCCGCATCGTCTCCGGCGACCTTGCGCGCCAGACCTGCCGGTCCGATGGCGCGCTCGAAGGCGCCATACGCACCGCCTCGGCCGGCGATTGACACTCGCACGATTGCTGCATTGCTGAAGCGTGACCGGTGAAGTAACCGGAGGTGCGGTCGGGACGCGGCCCGACTCGCATCGACGCCGAGGGGCGATGGCCTTGCCGAAATGGCCGAGACGCCTGTCCTGGCCGGGAGGGCTGTCGAGCCGCCTACTGCTCCTGACGGCGCTTTTCGTGCTGGGGGCGGAACTGCTCACCCTGGTCCCCTCCATGGCCGCCTATCAGGACGCCTGGCTGACCAGCCGCGTGCGCGCCGCAGAGCTGGCGTCGCTGGCGGTGGAGGCGGCGCCGGCGGGGGTGGTCAGCGACCGCCTGGCCGGCGAGCTGCTGGAGGGCGCGGGCGTGGTCTCCGTGGCCGTCCAGGCGGACGGGGTGCGGCGCCTGCTGCTGCAGGGGCCGCGCATGGCCCGCTTCCCCGCGCTGATCGACCTGCGCCGCCCCGACCCGCTGGGCTGGCTGTTCGGCCCGATGAAGGTGCTGGCCCCCGGCGGCCCGCCGATGCTGCGGGTGGTGGCCAAGCCCCAGTTCCGCAACGGCGAGTTCGTGGAGATCGTGGTGCCCGAGGCGCCGCTGCGTCGGGACGTGGCCGCCTATCTGGTGCGCACCCTGGCGCTCTCGGTGCTGATCTCGGGCGTGGCGGGCCTGATCGTCTTCCTGGCGCTGAACGCCTTCCTGGTGCGCCCCATGCAGCGCATCACCGAATCGATGGAGCGGTTCCGCGCCGCGCCGGAAGACCCCGCCGCCCGGCTGAAGCTCTCCGGCCGCCGCGACGAGATCGGGCGGGCCGAGCAGGAGCTGGGCCGCATGCAGGACGACCTGCGCACCGCCCTGCAGTCCCGCTCGCGCCTGGCGGCCCTCGGCGAGGCGGTTGCCAAGATCAACCACGACCTCCGCAACATGCTGACCAGCGCCCAGGTGGTGGCGGAGCGGCTGCAGGGCTCAGGCGACCCCATGGTCACCCACGCCCTGCCCCGGCTGGAGCGGGCGCTGGACCGGGCGGTGGGCCTGGCCCAGAACGTGATGGCCTATGGCCGCAGCGAGGAGCCGCCGCCCTCCCCCCGCATGATCCCCCTGCGCGAGGCGGCGATCGCCGCGGGCGAGGACGCGGGCCTGTCGGGAACGGGCGTGGCGCTGCGCCTCGCCCTGCCCGCCGGGTTCAAGGTCACGGCCGATCCGGAGCAGCTCGACCGCATCCTGGTGAACCTGTTCAAGAACGCCCGCGAGGCGATCGAGGCGACCGGCCGCGCCGCCGGCGAAGTCCGCATGGAGGGCGAGAGCCGGCCGGAGGGCGCGGTGCTGCACATCCGCGACGACGGCCCCGGCGTGCCCCAGCGCCTGCAGGCGCGCCTGTTCCAGCCGTTCGCGGGCTCGGGCCGGCCGGGCGGCGCGGGCCTGGGCCTCGCCATCGCCCGCGAGCTCGCCCGCGCCCACGGCGGCGACCTGACCCTGGAGGAGACCGGCGCGGAAGGCTCGACCTTCAAGCTCCGCCTGCCGGCCTGAGCGGGCGGCGGGGCCGGCCGTCAGGCGTCTTCCGTCTCCGCCAGCGGCGGGCTGACGCGCAGGGCGGTGATCTGGTTCCTCTGGCGGCGCAGCACCTGGAAGCGGTGGCCGTGGAAGATGAAGGTCTGGCCGGGCTCGGGGATCATCTGGGCGTCGTGGATGACGAGGCCCGCCACGGTGACCCACTCGTCGTCGGGCAGGTCCCAGTCCATCGCCCGGTTCAGGTCGCGGATGGCGACCGAGCCATCCACGTTCACCGAGCCGTCGGCCTGGCGGCGCACGCCCTCCACGGCGAAGTCGTGCTCGTCCTCGATCTCGCCGACGATCTCCTCGAGGATGTCTTCCAGCGTCACCAGCCCGCGCAGGGCGCCGTACTCGTCCACGATCAGGGCGAAGTGGTTGCGCTGCTTCAGGAAGGCGTTCAGCTGGTCCTTCAGGTTGGTGGTGTCGGGGATGAACCAGGGCTCCGTCATCACCGAGGCCAGGTCGATCGCCTCCAGCGCGCCGCCCACCGCCTCCATGGCTCGCGCAAGGTCCTTGGCGTGCAGCACGCCGACGATGTTCTCCGTCTCGCCGCGATACAGCGGCATGCGGGTGTAGGGGGCCTCCAGCGCCTCGGCCACGACCTCGCGCACGGGCAGCTCGGCGTCGAGCATGACGATGTTCTTGCGGTGGACCATCACCTGGCTGACGTCCATGTCCGCCAGGTCGAGCACGCCGCCCAGCATCCGCCGGTCGCGGCTCTCCACCAGGCCTTCCTCGTGGTGGTACTCGATGGCGCCGCGGATCTCCGCCTGGGCGAAGGCGGCGTCTGCGGCCTCCGCCAGGTCCACGCCGAAGGGACGCAGCGCCAGCTTGATCAGGGTCTGGATGGCGGCGATCACCGGGCCGAAGGCGGAGACGACCAGCTGGGTCGGCCCGGCGAGCGAGCGCGCCACATCGTCCGACCGCGCGATGGCGATGGTCTTGGGCAGCACCTCGGCGAACACCAGCACCAGCACCGTCACCAGCCCCGTGGCGATGGCCACCCCGGCCGCGCCGGGGATGGAGTGGGCCAGGAACTCGGTGACCAGGGACGAGAGCAGGATGTTCAGCAGGTTGTTGCCCAGGAGCACGCTCCCGATCATCCGCTCCTGATGGTCGATCAGCTGGTTGACCCGCTTGGCGGCGGGGTCGCCCTCGCGCTCCAGCTGGTGCATCCGGGCGCGGCTGGCGCCGGTCAGCGCCGTCTCCGCCGCGGAGAACAGCCCCGAGACGACCAGCAGCACCACGATCAGCAGGCAGATGGCCAGCACAGCGCCGGTCATGGTCAGGTCCTCAACTCCGCCACCTCAGGGTCGTGGCCTGCACCGGGTTGGCGAAGGGCCGGCGCTCGGCCCGGGCGGCGGCCCATTCGCGCTTGAGCGCCTGGTACCACTTCGCCTGCCGGTCCGCGTCGTCGATCCACAGCAGGCCGGGATCGTAGCGCAGCCCTTCGTTCTGCAGGTTCACCATGTCGCCGTCCTGCTTCAGGAAGCGGCGCGCGCCGGCCGCGATCAGCGGGCGCAGCAGGGTGAAGGCGGGGTGGTCGGACCAGATCACCTGGGTGATCCGCGTCCGGCTCTCCGTCACGGGGGTCAGGCAGGTCAGGGCCAGCACCTGGCGCTCGCCCACCCGCACGTGCTCCCAGCGGAAGCCCGGCAGGCGGAAGGTGATCTCCGTCTCCGGCGCCCCGCCCAGAAGCCGGTAGGCCCGGCTGTTCTTGGAGGGGGCGTGGCGCGCCATGGCGAAGCCGTACTCGCGCGGCTCGAACCGCTTGGACTTCTCCAGCTGCTTCTTGGCCGAGCGCCACCACCACTGCTGGTGCACATAGGGGCCGTGCGCCGGGTCCATCAGCCCGACCACGGCGTGGTCCAGGTGGCTGTCGAAGTCCATCCGCTCGATCAGCTTGGGGGCGCCGCCCACCACGCCCTCGAACCGCGGCGGCTCTTCGGCCGGGGGCGCCGCCGCCCGCGGGTCGGCCGCCATGTAGACGAACACCAGCCCCTGGCTCTCGCGCACCGGATAGGCGCGCACGCGGATGCGGGCGGCCTCGATGTCCTGGCCCTCGGCGAGCGAGGGGATGGCGGCGCACACCCCGTCCGCGCCGCGGAAGCGCCAGCCGTGATAGGGGCAGGCCACCTCGGTCCCGTCGGGGCCCTGGACCATCTCCCCGGCCGAGAGGGGCGCGGCGCGGTGGGGGCAGATGTCGCGCAGCGCGAACACCTCGCCCGCCGCATCGCGGCCGAGCAGCACGGGCTCCCCCAGCACTTCATAGCGCCGCATCCGGCCGGGCTTCAGCGCCTGGCCCACGTCCACGAAATACCAGATGTCGTAAAGGAAACCGCGCCCGAAGGCGGACCTGGTCTCCGCCGCCGCGCGGCCCGTCAGCTCGCCGTCCGCCATCGCCGAGTCAATAGCAGAGATCGGCCGCCGTTCCGAACCCCAACCGCATCGAACGGCTCAGCTGCGCGGACCCAGGCCCTGGCCCGGCGGCGCGGCGCAGCCGCCGTAGCGGCTCCCCGGCGCCTCCAGCACCGCCGACAGGGGGTAGCTCATGCCGGTGTCGGCGTCCTGGCAGGGCTTGGACCGGATGGTCAGCCGGACCGGGCCGGCGGGGCGGCCGTCGGCGGCCGGGATCGCCCCCTCCCACACCAGGCCGTCGCGGCCATGGTCGGCGAAGCTGGCCTTCACGGTCGAAGTGGTCCCCGCCCCGGCGGTGAAATGCAGGTCGCCGCCGCGCACCTGGGCGCTCCACTCCGGCTCGCCGCCGGCGTTCAGCGCACGATGCGCCGCCGGGGGCGCCTTGGCGTGGCCGCCGCCCTTGCCGCAGGCCGACAGGACGGTCGCCCCGATGAGCAATGCAGCAATGAATCCAAGGACGACGGGAGGAGCACGACGCATACGCCCAGGTGTTGGCCCCTCGGGCGCGCCGCGGTCAAGCGGCGCGGGCGGTTCAGGCGTCCTTGCGGTTCCACCAGCCGCCGCCGAGCGCCTGGAACAGGGCCACGGTGTCGGCGTAGCGTTGGGCCTGGGCCTGCACCTCGGCCTGCAGGGCGATGCGATAGGCCTGCTCCACCACCATGACCTGGGCGCCGGAGATCTGGCCGAGCCGCGCCTGGCCCTGCGCGATCTGGAAGGTCCTGCGTGTCGCCTGCTCCGCCGACGCCAACGCCTTCAGCGACTGGGCGTCGATGTCCACGGCGTGCAGGGCGTCGCCCACGTTCTGGAAGGCGGAGAGCACGGTGGCGCGGTACTGGGCGCGGGCCTCCTGGTACTGGGCCTCCGCCTCGCGCTGCTTGGCCAGCAGCTGGAAGCCCTGGAACACCGGCTGGGCGAAGCCCCCCGCCAGGGTCCAGAAGGTGTTGGGATTGCTCAGCACCGAGCCGATCCCGGTGGAGGCGCCCCCGCCCGTGGCTGTGAGCGTGATCTGCGGCAGGCGCGCCGCGATCGCCACGCCCACCGCCGCGCTCGCCGCATGGAGGTTGGCTTCGGCCGCCCGCACGTCGGGGCGCTGGTCCAGCAGCTTCGACGGCAGGCTGACCGGCAGGGTGTCGGGCAGCGCCAGCTCGGACAGGCTGAGCGGCGCCTCGGTGAACTCCGCCGGGGTGCGGCCGGTCAGCCGGGCCAACAGGTCCGCCTGCTGGGCCAACTGGTTGCGCAGGGGCGCCAGCTGGGCCTCCGCCTGGGCGAGCGCCGCCTCCTGGCCGGAGACGTCGGCCTGGGCCATCTGGCCCAGCTGCTTCTCGCGGGCGTAGAGGGCGAGCAGGTCGCGGTCGATCCGCACCAGCCGCTCCAGCGCGGCGATCTGGGCCTGCAGACCCGCCTCCTGGATGGCGGCGTTGGCGACGTTGGTGGTGATCGTCAGGTAGCTGGCTTCCAGCTCGTCCTTCTGCTGCTCGGCCAGGGCGTCGGCGTTCTCGACCTGGCGCCGCACGCCGCCGAACACGTCGGGCGCGTAGGAGATGGCGAGCTGGACCGTGTAGAGGCTGAACAGCGGAAGCGGCGTGTTCAGCGTCGGGGACAGGGTGGCGCTGTCCTTCTGGCGTGTGGCGGCGCCGGTGATCGTGGCGCTGGGGAACAGCGCCGCCCGCTGCACCCTCGCCTCCTCCCGCGCAGCCTTCAGCGTGGCGCGCGCCGCGTCGATGTCGGGGTTGGCCTTCAGCGCCTGCTCGACCAGCCGGTTGAGGGCGGGGCTGTGGAAAAGGGTCCACCACTGGCCGGGCAGGTCGGCTCCTTGGGCGAACGCCTGGGCGTTCGCGCCCACAAGGCCTGGCGTCGCCGACTCCGTCCGCTGCGGCAGGGGACCGGAGACGTAGCCGGCCTCTGCGGACGGCAGGCCCGGCCGGTGGAAGTTCGGCCCGACGGCGCAGCCGGCCAAGAACGCCGCCGTGGACGCCAGCAGAAGCCGCCTCATGCCAGCGCCCCTTCGTCCTCGGCCGCCTCGCCCCGCCGCCGCGCGCGGCCCCGACCCGACGCCAGGTCGATCAGCACGGGCAGCACCAGCAGGATCAGCACCGGCGCCAGCAGGATGCCGCCCACCACCACCAGGGCCAGAGGCCGCTGCACCTGGGAGCCGATGCCGGTGGAGACCGCCGCCGGCAGCAGGCCGACGCAGGCGGCGAAGCATGTCATCGCCACGGGCCGCAGCTGGGTCTCGCAGGCGCGGCGCAGCGCCTCGTCCCGCGGCAGGCCGCCGAGGGTCAGGTGATTGAACGAAGACAGCACGATGATCCCGTTCATCACCGAGATGCCGAACAGGCCGATGAAGCCGATCGCCGCCGACACGCTGAGCGCCGTGCCGGTCAGCGACAGGGCCAGGATGCCGCCCACCATGGCCATCGGCATGACCGACAGGGCCAGCAGGGTGTCAACGCCGGAGGAGAAGTTGATGAACAGCAGGAAGGCGATCAGCGCCAGGCTGATCGGGATGGCCACCTCCAGCCGGCCCAGCGCCTCCTTCAGCTGGCCCAGCTCGCCCACCCACTCCAGGCGATAGCCGCCCGGCAGCTGCACCTTGCGCGAGATGGCCGCCTGGGCGGCGGTGACGGTGGAGCCGAGGTCGCGGCCGCGCACGCTGAACTCGATGGGGATGTAGCGGCTCTGCTGCTCGCGATAGACGAAGGCCGCGCCGGAGACGAGGCGCACGCTGGCCACCTCCGACAGGGGCACCTGCACCACGCCCGAGCCGCCCACCGCTGTGGCGGGCGCGGCGATCATCAGGTTCCTGATGGCGTCCAGGCTGCCGCGATGCTCCGGCGCCAGGCGCACCAGCATGGGGAAGTTGCGGTCGCTGCCCTGCTCGTACACGTTGCCGGCCGCCTGGCCGCCGACGGCGGCGGCGATGACGCCGTTCACGTCGCCCGGCTGCAGCCCGTAGCGGGCGGCCTTGGCCCGGTCCACGTCGATGCGGACGGTGGGCTGGCCCAGCGCGCTCAGCACCTGCAGGTCGGCGACGCCGGGCACGGTCTTCATCACCGCGCCGATCTTGTCGGCGGTGTCCTGCAGGGTCTGCAGGTCCGGCCCGAACAGCTTGACCGAGTTGGCGCCCTTCACGCCCGAGGCCGCCTCCTCCACGTTGTCCTCGATGGTCTGGGAGAAGTTGAACTCCACCCCAGGGAAGCGGCGGGTCAGGTCGCCCGACAGCGCCTCGGTCAGCTTCTCCTTGGTGATGTGGCCGGGCCAGGTGTTGAACGGCTTCAGCGGCACGAAGAACTCGGCGTTGAAGTAGCCGGTGGCGTCGGTGCCGTCGTCCGGGCGGCCGTGCTGGGAGATGACGGTCTGGACCTCCGGGTAGCTCTTCATCACCGCGCGCATGCGGTTGACGTAGCTGTCCCCCTCCTCCAGCGAGATGGCGCCGGGCATGGTGGCGCGGATCCAGAAGTTCCCCTCCTCCAGGTGGGGCAGGAACTCGGTGCCCAGCGAGGCGGCCGCCAGCGCGGTGACCACCAGCAGCGCCGCCATGCCGCCCAGCGCCACGATGCGGTTGGCCAGGGCGAACTCCAGCGCCGGGGCGTACAGGCGCCGCATGCCGCGGACCAGGAAGGTGTCCCGCTCCTCCAGGGTGTCGGGCAGCATCAGGGCCGACAGGGCGGGCGTGATGGTGAAGGTGGCGACCAGCCCGCCCAGGATGGCGTAGGCGTAGGTGCGCGCCATCGGCCCGAAGATGTGCCCCTCCACCCCCGTCATGGTGAACAGCGGAACGAAGCTGGCGATGATGATGGCGGCGGAGAAGAAGATGGAGCGGCTGACGCCCGCCGCCGACTCCGCGATCACCGCCAGCTTGGCGGACTGGCGGCGGTTCGGGGCGATGCCGGTGGTCACGTGCTCGGCGATGTGGCGGTAGATGCTCTCCACCATGATCACGGTGGCGTCGACAACGAGGCCGAAGTCGATCGCGCCGACCGACAGCAGGTTGGCCGACTCGCCCCGCACCGTCATCACCAGGATGGCGAAGAACAGGGCGAAGGGGATCGTCACCGCCACGATCACTGCGCTTCGCAGGTTGCCAAGGAACAGCCACTGGATCACGAAGATCAGCACCATCCCCTCCACCATGTTGTGCAGCACGGTGTGGGTGGTGACGTCGATCAGGTCTGAGCGGTCATAGATCTTCTCGATGTGCACGCCGGGGGGCAGCACGTCGGTGGTGTTGATCTTCTGGACCTCGGCCTCCACCGCCTTGATGGTGGGCATGGACTTCTCGCCGCGGTGCATCAGCACGATGCCCTCGACGATGTCGTTGTCGCCGTCCTGGCCGGCGATGCCCAGGCGGGGGACATTGCCCACCTGGACCCGCGCCACGTCGCCCACCGTCACCGGCGCGCCGTTGGGCGCGGTGATCAGGGTGTGGCGGATGTCGTCCAGCGAGTGGATCAGGCCCACGCCGCGCACGATCGCGGCCTGCGGCCCGATGTTCAGCGTCTGGCCGCCCACGTTGATGTTGGCGTTGTTCAGCGCCGTGATCACCTGGGTCAGCGTCACGCCGTAGGCGACCAGGCGCGAGCGGTCGATGTTGATCTCGTAGGCCTTGGTCCGGCCGCCCCAGCCGGTGACGTCGATCACCCCCGGCACCGCCTTGAAGCGCCGCTGCAGCACCCAGTCCTGCAGCGTCTTCAGGTCCAGGGTCGAATAGCCGGGCGGCCCCACCACCCGATAGCGGTAGATCTCGCCGATCGGGCTCTCCGGGCTGATCTGCGGCTGGGAGTTGTTCGGCAGGCTGCCCAGCTGGGTCAGGCGGTTGATCACCCACTGCTGCGCCTGTTCATAGGTGAAGTCGTAGGAGAACTGCACCTTCACGTCCGACAGGCCGAACAGCGAGATGGTCCGCACGCTGGTCACGTGCGGGATGCCCGCCATCTGGATTTCGATGGGGATGGTGATGTAGCGCTCCATCTCCTCGGCCGACTGGCCGGTGTTCTGGGTCACCACCTCCACCAGCGGGGGCACGGGGTCGGGATAGGCCTCGATGTTCAGCTTCAGGAAGGCGGCGACGCCGGCGGTGAACATCACCGCCATGAACACGAGCATCAGCCCGCGGTGGCGCAGCGCGAAGGCGACGACGCGGTTCAAGGCCGATCAGTCCGGCTTGGCGGCGCGGTCGATGAACAGGGCGCCGGTGGTGGCGACCTGATCGCCGGGCTGCAGGCCCGACAGCACCTCCACCATGCCGTTCACCGAGCGCCCGGCGCGGATCTGGCGGATCGCCAGGGTGCGCCCGCCGCCGCCGACCCAGACGTGGGCGGTGTCGCCCTCGAAGACCACGGCGGAGGCGGGCACGCCCAGCGCCTGGTCCGCCGGGCCGGCGGTGAGGGCGAAGTCGGCGAACATCTCAGGCTTCAGCAGGCCGCCCTGGCTGGTCACCGTCGCGCGCACCGGCAGGCGCCGGGTGGCGGGGTCCAGCGCGGGGGCGACATAGTCGATCCGCCCGTCGAACACGCGCCCGGGCAGGCCGGCGACATGGACGGCCACCTGTTCGCCCAGGCGCACGCGGGGGGCGTCCTCCTCCCGCACGTTGGCGGTGAGCCACACCTTCGACGTGTCGCTGAGCGTGAAGATGGCGGTGGTCGCCCCGTTGGAGGTGGCGTTCAGGTACTGGCCCGGCCCCACCTGGCGCGCGAGCACCACGCCGGAGATGGGCGCCTTCAGCGTGGTCTGAGGCCCGCCTTCGGGGGAGGCCTGCAGCACCTTCAGCCGGTTCTGCACCAGCGCCAGGGCCCCCTGGTCGGCGCGCACCGTGTCGGCGGCGTTCACCGCGTCGCTGTCGGCCTGCTGGACGTCCTTCTGAGCCGCGCCGCTGATCTGCAGCAGGGCGTGCTGGCGCGCCGCGTTGGCCTGGGCGGTCACGTTCTGGGCCTGGGCGGTCTTCAGCGCCGCCTCGGCGGCGATCAGGTCGTTGCTCGCCTGGGCGACCTCGCTCGCCTCGGCGACGAGCAGCGCCTGGCCCTTGGCCACCCGCTCGCCCGGCCGGGCGAGGACCGACACCACCCGCCCCGAGAAGGGCGGGGTGACCTGCACCGTCACGTCGTCGTCCTGGGCGATTTTGCCGTCGGTGGAGACCAGGTCGGCGAAGCTGATCCGCTGGACGGGGGCGAAGGTGATCGCGCGCCACTGCTCCGGCGTGGCGCGGAAGGTTCCCGGCGGGGGCGGCGGAGGGGCGGCGTCGGGGCGGGCGCTCGCCGACCGGATCGCGCCCGGCAGCACCACCAGCAGCAGGATCAGGCCGAGCGCGACCACGGCCACCGCCACGACCTGCACGGGCGCAGGCAGCCGCGGCGTCCGCCGCGTCGGGGGAGGCGCATGGGTCAAGGCGAGCATCTCCGACGGGCTGCGCGCCCGCTCGCCCACGATTGCGGCATGATCTTGTCCGTCTTCCCCGCAGGACGAAGCGACGCGCCCCCGTCCGCGATTCCGGCTACCTAGACAGACCTCATTGGTGACAACCGCGTGACGATCCGCCGGTGCAGGGGCGGCCCGAAAGGTCGCAGCGCCCCGCCGGCTCGGCAACGCGCGCAAACTTCGCTAGGCTCGGCCGGCCCCCGAGAACCCCAGATGCCCAAGTTCGCCCGCCTCGCCGTCCTGTTCGCCGCCGCCCTGCTCGCCGCCTGCCACAAGGCCGGGTCGGATGCGGACATGACGACCGCGCCGGAGATGACGCTGGGCGCGCCGGACGCGAAGGTCACGGTGGTGGAGTACGCCTCGGACACCTGCGTCCACTGCGCCCGCTTCAACGCCGACGTCTTCCCCGCCTTCAAGGCCAAGTACATCGACACCGGCAAGGTCCACTACGCCTTCCGCGAGTTCCTGACCCCGCCCGAGCAGGTCTCCGCCGCCGGCTTCCTGCTGGCCCGCTGCGCCGGCAAGGACAAGTACTTCCAGGTGGTGGACGCCATCTTCCGCGCCCAGCCGCAGATGTTCTCCACCGGCGACGCCCACGGCGTGCTGCTGCGGATCGCCCAGTCCGCCGGGCTCAGCGAGGCGCAGTTCAACGCCTGCGTCCAGAACGCGGCGGCGCTGAAGGCACTGGCCGCCCGGGTCCAGCGCGCCGAGACCGTCGACCACATCGACAGCACCCCCACCTTCATCGTGAACGGCAAGCCGCTCCAGCCGGGCGAGAAGACCCTGGCCGACATGGACGCCGCCATCCAGCCGCTGCTGAAGTGACGAGCTGGGGTTCCAAGCCGGGAGCCGCGCCATGCGCTTCCAGCGCCTGAAGCTCACCGGGTTCAAGTCGTTCGTCGAGGCGACGGAGCTGCGGATCGAGCCGGGGCTGACCGGCGTCGTCGGCCCCAACGGCTGCGGCAAGTCCAACCTCCTGGAGGCGCTGCGCTGGGTGATGGGCGCCAACTCCGCGAAGGCCATGCGGGCCGAGGGGATGGACGACGTGATCTTCGGCGGCTCGGGGAACCGGGCGCCCCGCAACCACGCCGAGGTGGTGCTGCAGATCGACAACGCCGAGCACCGCGCGCCGGAGCGGTTCAACGACGCGGCCGTGATCGAGGTGGCGCGGCGCATCACCCGCGGCGCCGGCTCGGTCTATCGCGTCAACGGGGTGGAGACCCGCGCCCGCGACGTGCAGATGCTGTTCGCCGACGCCTCCACCGGGGCGAACTCCCCCGCCCTGGTGCGCCAGGGCCAGATCAGCGAGCTGATCGCCGCCAAGCCCTCCAACCGCCGCCGCATCCTGGAGGAGGCGGCGGGGGTCTCCGGCCTGCACTCGCGCCGGCACGAGGCGACGCTGCGCCTGAACGCCGCCGAGGCTAACCTGGCGCGGCTGGACGACGTCGCCGCCGAGATCGAGGCGGGCCTCTCGCGGCTGAAGCGCGAGGCGCGCAAGGCCGAGCAGTACAAGCGCCTGTCGGCGGAAATCCGCACCCTGCAGGCCGCCGCCCTCTACGCCCGCTGGCGCGAGGCGGCGAACGGGGTCGAGGCGGCGGAGGCGGCCCTGGCCGAGGCCCTGGCCCACGCCGCCGAGACCGCCCGCGCCGCCGGCGAGGCGGAGTTCGCCGCCGTGGCCACGCACGAGGCGCTGAAGCCCCGGCGCGAGGAGGAGATGGTCGCCGCCGCCGTGCTGCAGCGGCTGGACCTGGAGCGCGAGCGGCTGGCCCGGGACGCGGCCCTGGCCGAGGCTGAGGTCGCAAGGCTGAAAGGCGAGATCGTCCGCAACGGCGCCGACGCCGCGCGCGAGGGCCAGGCCCTGGCTGACGCCGCGGGCCAGCTGCAGCGGCTGGAGCGCGAGCTGGACCAGCTGGAGCAGACCATCGCCGACCAGCCTGAGCGCACGCCGGAGCTGGAGCGCCGCGCCGACGCCGCCGCCGCCCGCCGGGCTGAGGCGGACGCCGCGGTCGAGCGGATGGCCGCCGACGCCGCCTCCGAGGCCGCCCGCCGCCAGGCCGCGCTGGACCGCATCGCCCAGGCCCGGACCCAGGCCCGGGCGGCCGAGGCGCGCCGGGTCGAGGCCGAAAGCCGGGTGAACCGCCTGCGCGCCGCCCTCGACCAGGCCGAGCGGGAGGGGGCGGCGCTGTCTGGCCGCGCCGACCCGGCCGCCGACCAAGCCAGGGCCGCCCTCGACCAGGCGCAGGCGGCCCTCGCCGCCGCGCGCCAGGCGCTGGCGGACGCGGAGACCGCGCGCGCGAGCGCCGCCCGGGCGGAGGGCGAGGCGCGCGACGCCGCCCGCCGCGCTGACGACGACCTGCGCCGCCTGCGCGCCGAGGCCCAGGGCCTGACCCAGATCGCGGCCACAGCGGCGGGCAAGAGCCCCTATTCGCCCGTGCTCGACCAGGTGCGCGCCGGCGGGCTGGAGGCGGCGGTCGCCGCCGCCCTCGGCGAGCCGCTGGACGCGGCTCTGGACGCGCGCGCGCCGGCGTTCTGGCGCGCGCTCGCCGCCCAAAGGGAGACCAGTGCCTTTGATCCCGCCTATCCCGGCGAAGGCCGGGACCCAGGTCCGCAAGCCTTTCAAGCAAACCCCGGCGCTCTGGGCCCCGGCCTTCGCCGGGGTGATCGAATTGAGGGGGAGGCCCTGAACACCCTCCTCCACGCGCCCCCCGCCCTGCACGCCGCCCTCTCGCGCATCCGCCTGGTCCCGCGCGAGCAAGGCGCCGCGCTGCAGCCGACCCTCGGCCCCGGCGAAGCGCTGGTCTCCAAGGAAGGCGACCTTTGGCGCTGGGACGGGTTCACCGCCACGGCCGAAGCGCCCAAGCCCGCCGCCAAGCGCCTGGCCCAGCGCGCCCGCCTCGCCGAGCTGGAGCAGCAGCTGGCCACGCTCTCCCCCGCCGCCGCCGCGGCCCAGGCCGCGCACAAGGCCGCCGCCGAGCAGTTGCGCGCGGCCGAAGCCGCCCTGGCCCAGGCCCGCCGCGCGCCGGACGCGGCGGAGCGCGCCGCCGCCGGCGCCCGCGAGGCCGTGGAGCGCCACGCCCGCGACGCGACGCCGCCCGCCAGGAGGCCCGCGCCCAGGCCCTGGCCGACACCGCCGCCCGCTACCGGCTCGAGCTGGAGGACGCTTCAGCCGGCCTCTCCGCCGCGGGCGAGGACGCCGCCCGGGCCGCCCAGGCCGCCGAAACCGCCGCCGCCGAGACCCCGCCGGACGCCGCCGCCGACCGCGCCGCCCGCATCGCCGAGGGGCGCAAGGCCGCCGCCCAGGCCCGGGACGCCGAGGCCCGCGCCCGGTCCGACCTGGACGCCGAGCGCCGCGCCCGGGAAGGCCGCCTGCGCCGCCGCGAGGGCCTGACCCGCGACCGCCAGGACTGGAGCCGCCGGGCGGAGGCCGCACGCCGCCGCACCGACGCCCTGGAGGAGGAGCGCTCACGCCTGTCCGCCGCCCTGGACGCCGCCCGCGCCGCGCCCGAGGCGGTGAAGGCGGAGCAGCAGAAGCTGGCCTCGGAGCTGGAGCAGGCGGGCCGCCGCCGCAGCGAGGCGACCCGCGCCCTGGCGGACGCGGAGACGGCGGCCACGGCGGCCGAGCGGGCCAGCCGCGCCGCCGACCAGGCCGCCTCCGCCGCGCGGGAGGCCCGGGCCGCCGGCCAGGCGCGGCTGGACGCCGCCCGCGACCGCCTGGCCGAAGCCGCCCAGCAGGTGCGCGAGACCGCCGGCCTTGAGCCCCACGCCCTGGCCGAACGGATCGCCGCCGAAGCCGTCGCCATACCCGCAGACGCCGGCGGACTGGAGACCCACCTGCGCGCCCTGGAGCGGGAGCGCGACGCGCTGGGCGGGGTGAACCTGCGCGCCGAGGAGGAGATGAGCGAGCAGTCCGCCCGGCTGGTCGGGCTGAAGACCGAGCGCGCCGACCTGACCGACGCCATCGCCACCCTGCGCCAGAGCATCGAGACCCTGAACGCCGAGGGCCGCGAGCGCCTGGTCGCCGCCTTCGAGCAGATTTCCCAGAGCTTCAAGTCCCTGTTCGAGACCCTGTTCGAGGGCGGCCAGGCGGAGTTGCGCCTGGCCGAGAGCGAGGACCCGCTGGAGGCCGGCCTGGAGATCTACGCCTGCCCGCCCGGCAAGCGGCTGGCGGCCATGAGCCTGATGAGCGGCGGCGAGCAGGCGCTGACCGCCATGGCCCTGATCTTCGCCGTCTTCCTGGCCAACCCTGCCCCTGTCTGCGTGCTGGACGAGGTGGACGCGCCGCTGGACGACGCCAACGTCGACCGCTTCTGCCGGATGCTGCACGAGATGCGCCGCCTGACCGACACCCGCTTCATCGCCATCACCCACAACCCCGTCACCATGTCGCGCATGGACCGCCTGTACGGGGTGACGATGGCCGAGCGCGGCGTCTCGCGCCTGGTCTCGGTGGACCTGCGCCAGGCGGAGGAGCTGGTGGCGGCGTAAGCTCAGATCGCTCGCCCGAACGTCCCGTCCCTCCCCCCCTCCGCCTTCCGCCACCTCCCTCCGCCTCCCTCGGGCTTGTCCCGAGGGTCCGCCGCGCAGCCGGCAGGATGGCGGACGATCTTCCGACACCCCTGATGCATCCACCGCGGGCCCTCGGGACAAGCCCGAGGGAAACGGGGTTTGTGGGGGAGGATTGCGATGGGAGGCTCCGCGGCCGGCTCCTCTCACACCACTCACCCCGCCCCGTTCCCTCCCTCCGCTCCCCTGGCTCCGCCTCCCTCGGGCTTGTCCCGAGGGTCCGCCGCGCAGCCGGCAGGATGGCGGACGATCTTCCGGCGCCCCTGATGCGTCCACCGCGGGCCCTCGGGACAAGCCCGAGGGAAACGGGGTTTGTGGACGGGAGGATTGGGATGGGAGGCTCCGCGGCCGGCTCCTATCGCGCCACTCACCCCGCCGCCCCCTCCCTCCACCCCGCTCTCCCCGCCTCCCTCGGGCTCGTCCCGAGGGTCCGCCGCGCAGCCGGCAGGATGGCGGACGATCTTCCGGCGCCCCTGATGCGTCCACCGCGGGCCCTCGGGACAAGCCCGAGGGAAACGGGGTTTGTGGACGTGGGGCGAACCCGCCACGAACGCATTTCCAAGCTTGACCCGCCCGTCCCGCTCCCGCCTAAGCCGTCCATGGCGCGACCGGCGGGCGTGAGTTTCGGCAAGGACCTGGGCTGGCGGGCGGAGGCGTTCGCGCTCGATGTGATGAGCGCCCTGGTGCGGCGGCTGCCGGTCAGCTGGGTGTCGGGTTTCGGGGGGCGGGCGCTGCGGCTGCTGGGGCCGCTGACCGGCTACCAGAAGCTGGTCCACCGCAACCTGCGCCTCGCCTTCCCGGACATGGGCGAGGACCAGCGGAACCGGCTGGTGCGCGAGCAGTGGGACAACATCGGCCGCACCTTCTTCGAATTCCCGCTCACCGACCGCCTGACCCCCGCGGCGGGGCGGGTCGAGGTGGTGGGCATGGAGCGGCTGCAGGACCTGGCGCGCCGGGGCGAGGCGGCGGTGCTGATCTCCGGTCACTTCGCCAACTACGAGGTGATGGCGGCGGTGATCGCGGCGAGCGGCCTGGACTGCCGCGTCACCTATCGCGCGGCCAACAACCCCTATGTGGACCGGCGGATCATCGCCACGCGGGCGCGCTACGGCGTGCGGCTGTTCGCGCCCAAGGGGGGCGACGGCTCGCGCGACCTGCTGAAGAGCCTGCAGAGCGGCCAGTCCGTCTCGTTCATGAACGACCAGAAGTTCAACGGCGGGGTGGCCGCGCCCTTCTTCGGCCGCACCGTCCACACCGCCGGCGCCCCCACGCGCCTGGGTCTGCGGTTCGGCCGGAGGCTGGTGCCCATGTCGGTGCAGCGCCTGCCCAAGGCGCGCTTCCGCGTGACCATCCACGCGCCGATCGTGCTGGAGGACACCGGCGACCGCGAGCGCGACCTGGAGGCGGGCGTGCGCCAGATCAACGCCTTCGTCGAGGCTCGCATCCTGGAGCGCCCCGGCGAATGGTTCTGGCTCCACAAGCGCTGGCCGAAGGAGGCCTACGAGGCGCTGGCGGCGCAGGGCCTTTAGGCCGCGCTCAGTCGAGCAGCGCCTTCGCCCGCTCGGCGATGGCCAGGGAGGCGGTGAGGCCGGGGGACTCTATCCCGAACAGGTTCACCAGGCCGGCGAGGCCGTGGGCCTGCGGACCGTCGATGCGGAAGTCGGCGGCGCCCTCGCCCGGGCCGACGAGCTTGGGGCGGACGCCGGCGTAGCCGGGCCGCAGGCGGTCGGGATCGAGCGCCGGCCAGATGCGCCGGGCGGCGGCGGCGAACGCCGGCCCTCGGGCCGGATCGACAGCGTAGTCGATCGCCTCGACCCACTCCACGTCCGGGCCGAAGCGCGCCTGGCCGCCGAGATCGAGCGTCAGGTGCGCGCCCAGGCCGCCCGGCTCAGGGACGGGATAGATCAGGCGGGTGAAGGGAACCCGGCCTGCATAGCTGAAGTAGCTGCCCTTGGCGTAGCGGGTGGGCGGGGCGTGCTCGGCCTCAAGCCCTTCGAGGCGCCGGGCGATGTCGCTGGCCGCCAGCCCCGCCGCGTTGACCAGCCGCGGCGTCGCCACCACCGCGCCGCCGGCCTGAACGAGCCAAAGCCCGCCCTTGCGCCGCACCCGCTCCACCGGGGCGCGGCAGGCGAGGACGGCGCCGTGGGCCTCGGCCTCCGCCAGCAGGGCCAGCATGTAGGCGTGGGCGTCCAGGATGCCGGTCAGGGGCGAGTACAGGGCTTCGGCGCAGGCGAGCTGCGGCTCCAGCCGCCGCGCGGCCGCCCCGTCCAGCCGCTCCAGCTCGCCCACTCCCGCCGCGGCGGCGGTGGCGGCGATGACGTCGAGCGCGGCGGCCTGGGCGGCGTCGTGGGCGATGACCAGCTTGCCGCAGCGCCGGTGCGGGACGTTCCGCCCGGCGCAGAAGGCGTACAGGCGCTCGCGCCCCTCCACGCACAGCCCGGCCTTCAGCGAGCCGGGCGGATAGTACAGGCCGGCGTGGATCACCTCGCTGTTGCGGGCGCTGGTGACGGCGCCGAAGCGGTCCTCCGCCTCCAGGATCAGCACCTCGCGGCCGGCGAGCGCCAGGGCCCGGGCTATGGCGAGGCCGACCACCCCTGCGCCGACGACGACGGCGCCGACCTCATCCATGCGGCGGGGCGATCGCCCGGGCCAGGGTCCTGGCCGCGGCTTCCGGCGAGAGCTTGTCCGTGTCGCGGTCGACCGACAGGTTGGCGGCCCGCATGGCCTCCACCCCGATGCGCCCGACCAGGGGCTGGAGCGCGGCGCGCAGGCGCGCGTCGGCGGCCCGTCGGGGCGAGAGCAGGATCACGGCGTCATAGCTGGGCGCCGCGCCCCTTGGGTCGGCCAGGGCGGTCAGGCGATTGGCGGCCATACGGCCGTCGGACGAGAAGGCGCTGATCACGTCCACCTCCCCGTCCTGCAGCGCCCGGTACATGAAGGTCGGCTGGAAGCGGCGCTCGGACTTGAAACTCAGGCCGTAAGCGCCTGAGAGCGCACGCCATTCGGGTCGTGACAGGAACTCCAGGTCCGACCCCAGCGCCAGGCCGCCCGCCCGGGGCGACAGGTCGGCCAGGGTGGCGATGTGCTCGCGCGCGGCCCGGTCGGCCTTCATCGCCAGCACATAGGCGTTCTCGAACCCCAGCGGCCCGAGCAGCGTCACGCCGTAGCGGGCCTTGAGCGCGGCGGCGAGGTCGCGGAGCAGCTGCGCCCTCGGCGGCGCGTCGCGGCGGCCGAGCACGTTGGCCCACAGGGTGCCGGAGTAGTCGACATAGGCGTCGATCTCGCCCGCGGCGAGGGCGCGGAAGGCGATGGCGGAGCCCAGGTCCTGCCGCTCCACCACCCGCGCGCCGGTCGCCCGCAGCCGGTCGGACATCAGGGCGGCGAGGATGTATTGCTCGGAGAAGTTCTTCGCTCCGATCACATAGGGCCTGGGCGCGCCGATCCCCGCCGCCAGCGGCGCCAGCGCCAGCAGCCCCCCGCCGGCCAGCCCCACCGCCCCGGCCAGGAGGCGGGCGCGGGAGCGGCGCTTCAGCCCGCTCTCCACCAGGGCCAGCAGGGCGTCCACGCTGAGCGCCAGGGCGGCGGAGGCGGCGCAGCCGGCCAGCACCAGCACCCAGTTTTCGGTCTGCAATCCCGAGAAGATGAAGTCGCCGAGGCTGGTCCAGCCGACCGCGGTGGACAGGGTCGCCGCCCCGATCACCCAGACCGCCGCGGTGCGCACCCCCGCCATGATCACCGGGGCGGCGAGCGGCGCCTCCACCCGCAGCAGCCGCTGGGCCGGCGTCATGCCCACCGCGCGGGCCGCCTCGACCACCGCCGGGTCCAGGCCCGTCAGCCCGGCGACCCCGTTCCGCAGGATCGGCAGCAGGGCGTACAGGGTCAGGGCGAGCAGGGAGGGCAGGAACCCCAGCGCCGCGAAGCCATGCCCCGTCAGCCCCCTGGTCAGGGTCGAGAGCGCCAGCAGCAGCGGGTAGAACAGCGCCAGCAGCGCCAGGCTGGGGATGGTCTGGACCAGGCTGGCCAGCCCCAGGGCGATCACCCGCACGGCCGGCGCTCGGGCTGCAGCCAGGGCCAGCGGCAGGCCGAGCACAAGGCCGAGCAGCAGCGCCGCCGAGCTGAGCGCCACATGCCCCGCCAGATAGCCGGGCAGGAGGCGACGGGCGGTGGCGAGCGGCCCTGGCATCAGGCGGGCGCCCCCTGCAGCCGCGCCGCCACCCGCTCGGCCTGGCGGCGCGGGGCGGTCATCAGCTCGCGGACGTAGGGATCGGCCCCCTCGGCCAGCAGCTCGGCGGGCGTTCCCTCCGCCAGCAGGCGGCCGGCGCGCATCACCGCGATGCGGTCGGCCAGCAGCACCGCCTCGAACACGTCGTGGGTGATCATCACCGTGGTCAGGCCGAGCTGGTCGTGCAGCGCCCGATAGTCGCGGCCGAGCGCATCGCGGGTGACGGGGTCCAGGGCGCCGAACGCCTCGTCCAGCAGCACGATGGCGGGCTCCGCCGCCAGGGCGCGGGCGATGCCGACGCGCTGGCGCTGGCCGCCGGACAGGGCTTCCGGCGAGCGGCCGGCGTAGTCGCGGGGCAGGCGCACCAGGTCCAGCAGGGTCTCCACCCGGCCCCGAATCCGCTCCGCCGGCCAGCCGAGCAGGCGCGGGGTGATGGCGATGTTCTCGCCCACGCTCATGTGCGGGAACAGGCCTATGCCCTGGAAAACATAGCCGATCCGGCGGCGCAGTTCGTGCGGCGGCTCGGCGTCTACCCCGCGGCCGTCCAGCTCGACGGCGCCGCTGTCGGGCGCCTCCAGTCGGTTGACCATCTTCAGCAGGGTCGACTTGCCCGAGCCGCTCTCCCCCACCACGGCCAGCAGGCCGCCGGAGGGCGCGGTCAGGGTCACCTCGTCGACGGCGCGGCCGTGCCCGGGGAAGGACTTGGAGACGCCGCGCCAGGCGATCATGCGGGCCGGCCGCTCATCGGGCCTGGCCGTAGCCCTGGAACTGGCGGAACACCTCGGCCATCTGATCCTCGTCCAGCAGGCGCGGGCCGCCGATGGCCAGCGTGCCCCAGTAGACCGCCGCCTGCTCCTCCACCTCCTCGGCGATGGACAGCGCCTTCTCCAGGCTGGTGGAGGCGACGATCAGGCCGTGGTTGGCCATCAGGCAGGCGTAGCCGCCCTCCATCGCCTCGGCCACGCCGCGGGCCAGCTCGTCGGTGCCGAAGGTGGCGTAGGGGGCGAGCGGGATGCTGGAGCGGCCGCCCACCGCCACCATGTAGTGCATGGGCGGGATCGCCAGCCCGGCGCAGGCCAGGATGGTGGCGTGGCGGGCGTGGCAGTGGACGATGGCGTGGACGTCCGGCCGGCGCTGGTACAGGCCGTGGTGCATCCGCCATTCGCTGGACGGTTTCAGGGCGCCAGCCTCGCAGCCGCCCTCCGCGTCCATCCGCACGATGCCGGCGGCGGTCAGCCGCTCGGCCGGAACGCCGCTGGGCGTCACCAGCATGCCCTCGCCCAGGCGCGCGGAGACGTTGCCCGAGGTGCCGCGGTTCAGCCCGCGCGCCGCCATCGTCTGCATGACGTCGACGACGCCCTGGCGCAGGCGGGTCTCGCCCTCGCTCATGCGGCGGGCGCCAGCACGCGGCGGTAGGCGGTGGGCGCGGAGCCGGTGGCGGCCTGTATGCGCTCGCACGCCTGGGCCAGCGGCTCGGCCGTCACCGCCATGTGGTGGGCGTTGGCGTGGATCAGGGTCTGCTCGTCCAGCATCATGCCGATGTGCCCGGGCCAGCCGACCAGGTCGCCCCGCTCAAGCTCGCCGGGCGCCACCTCGCGCCCGAGCCGCGCCTGCAGGTCGCTGTCGCGCGGCGCCGGCAGGCCCGCCGCGTACAGCGCCTGCTGCACCAGGCCCGAACAGTCCAACCCCACCGACTCCCGGCCGCCCCACAGGTAGGGCGCGCCGAGGAAGCGGCCGGCGACCGCCGCCGGGTCGGTCGCGCCCTGGCCGATCGGGCTCAGGTGCCCCTCGACGATGAAGCCGGAGCCCTCGACCTGGACGAACCGCCCCTCCTGGCCAACCGTGCGCACCAGGGCGTTCATGGACAGGCGGTGGACGGGGGCGGATTTGATCGACGGCTCGCTGAACGCATAGGTGCGCAGGGCCGAGACCCAGTGGGTCGGCGCCTCGGCCTCGGGGGCGAGCGTCTCCAGCCGCACCCAGCCGACGTAGCCGTCCCGGGCCGCCTGGCCGAAGCCCCAGCCGTCGCGCCGCTCCAGCACCGCGAACCGCTCGCCGAAGATCAGCTGGTCCAGCTGCTCGGCGGTGCGGGAAGGCTCGCGCCGGATCGCCGCCACGGGGAAGACCGCCTGCATCCCCTCGGGCGCCGCATAGCGGGCGGCGGGCAGCGTGCCTTCCAGCTCAGCAGAGGCGAGCTCGCCGAGCCGCAGGGTCAGGCGCGGGTCGAGGGCGCTCACGAACCCGCCCCGTAGCGGGCCTGCAGCAGGTGGAGCAGGGCGCGGATCGCCTGGGCCTCGCCCCCCACCGGCCAGCCGGCGCGCTTGCGCGGGTTCCAGGCGAAGATGTCCAGGTGCAGCCAGGCGCCCGTCCTTGGCGCGAAGCGCTGCAGGAACAGGGCGGCGGCGATCGACCCGGCCTGGGCCCAGCTGTCGGGATCGTTCTTCAGGTCGGCGATGTCGCTGTCCAGCGCGTCGTCGTACGGCGCCCACAGGGGCATCCGCCAAAGCGGGTCGTGCACGGCCCTCCCCGCCGCCTCCAGCGCGCCGGCCAGGGCGTCGTCGGCGGTGTAGAAGGGCGGCAGCTCCGGCCCCAGCGCCACCCGGGCGGCGCCGGTCAGGGTGGCCAGGTCGATGGTCAGCTCGGGCTCCAGCTCGGCGGCGCGGGTCAGGGCGTCGGCCAGGATCAGCCGGCCCTCCGCGTCGGTGTTGCCGACCTCCACGCTCAGTCCCTTGCGGGTGGCGAGCACGTCGCCCGGGCGCATGGCCGCCCCGCCGATGGCGTTCTCGGCCACGGGCAGAAGCACGGTGAGGTTCACCGCCAGCCCCGCGGCCATGACCATGCGGCCGAGCGCCAGGGCGTGGGCCGCGCCGCCCATGTCCTTCTTCATGTTGCGCATGCCGGAGGAGGGCTTGATGTCCAGCCCGCCGGTGTCGAAGGTCACGCCCTTGCCGACCAGCACCAGGCGCGGCGCATCCGCCCCCGCCCCGCTCCAGCTCAGCTCGACGATGCGCGGCGCGCGGTCGGGGGCGGCGGCGCTGCCGACGGCGTGGATGGCGGGATAGCCGGCCGCGATCAGGGCCTCGCCGACGACGACCTCCACCCGCCCGCCGAAATCCTCCGCCGCCTGGCGGGCCAGGCCCTCGATCTCCGCCGGGCCCATGTCGTTGGGCGGGGTGTCGACCATGTCGCGCGCCAGGGCGCAGGCGTCGGCGATGGCGATCAGCCGGGTGCGGAGCACCGCGTCCTCGACCACCAGGTGCGCGCCGGGCTCGGCGGGCTTGGACTTGTAGCGGGTGAAGCTGCGCGCGCCGAGGGCGAAGGCCAGCCGCCCCAGCGCCTGGTCGAAGCCTTCCGGGGCTGAGACGATGCGGTAGGTCCCGGCGCGCAGGCCCGCGGGGGCGGCGCGCAGCGCCATCGCCGCCGCCGGCCCGGTCAGCTGGCCGACCCCGACCAGAGCGACCGGGCCGTCCGCGCCCGGAAGGACCAGCGCCTGGCCCGCCTTGCCCTCGAACCGCTGGGCGGCGGCCAGCGCCGCGACCTGCGCGCCGAGCGCCGCCAGCGCCGCCGGCGCGGACGCCTCGTCCAGAACGTGGAGGGGCGTCGCCGTTGGTCCCGGCCCGCCCGCGTCTACCAGCACTGCATCCATACCCGGCTCCGTCCGCCGCCGGATGCGGCGGACATGCTTAACGCTTCCTTGAGGCCCGATGCGCAGACTTCACGCCACCGACGCCGACAGGGCCCGATGACAGATGTGTGGCAAGCCGCAGACGACCGCAACCGCGATGGAAATCAAGGCTCCGCCTCCGTCCGCCCGCGCGCGCTCTGAACGGGTCGCCGGTCGGGCGGCCGCGACGGCGGCGATACTGCTGATCGCGGCCGGCCCCGCGGCGGCTTGGCCGTTCGGCGGCTCCAAGCCCGCCCCGCCCGCCGCGAATCCATCCGCCCCGAGCCCCACAGCCGCCAAGACGCCCGCCGCCGACGCGCCGAAGAAGGCGACGGCGCAGGAGCGCGCCACCGCTGACCGGCTCGACCCCCTGGCCCGCTCCGCCTTCTGGGCGCGGGAAGCCTCGCTCGATCCGACCGACGCCGAGGCGGGCGTACAGCTCTCCGCCGCGCTGCGCCTGCTCGGCCACTACAACGAAGCGGACGAGGCGGTCGGCAAGGTGCTGGTGCTCTACCCCGACAACCTGGACGCCCTGCTGGAGAAGGCCCGCAGCTACGTCAGCTGGGGCAAGGGCTTCTACGCCCTGGAGCCGCTGCGCCACGCCGCCAAGCTCGCCCCGCGCGATTGGCGCGTCTATTCCCTGCTGGCGGTGGCGCACGACCAGAACCAGCAGCCGGACGAGGCGCGCGCCGCCTATGGCCAGGCGCTGGCGCTCTCGCCCGGCAACCCGGCGGTGCTGTCGAACCTCGGCCTGTGGTACGCCACCCATGGCCAGGCCGCCCAGGCGGAAAGCTACCTGCGCCAGGCCGTCTCCCGGCCCGACGCCTCCGCAAAGGAACGGCAGAACTTGGCGCTGGTGCTCGGGATGGAGGGCAAGCTGGCCGAAGCCGAGCGGGTCATGCGCGAGGACCTGCCCCCCGAAGTCGCCGCCAGCAACATGGACTACCTGAAGGCCGTCGCCTCCGCGCGATGAGCCCCGATTGAGGCGCCCGCCGCGGAACCCGATCAGCCGCCCCGTGTTCTTCGCCCGGAGAGGACGTCGGAACAGGCGAGACTGAGATGTCGGTCGTTGTTGACGAACATAGCCGTCTACAGAGCCGCGCGGCGCCGCGCTTCGCGATCCCGGACACTTGGCCCCGACGGTGGATCATCGGCGCGGCCGGCTGCCTGGCGATGGCGCTGTCCGGCGTCGGGCTGGGCGTCTACTTGGACACCTCCAGCGCCGTCGCCGCAGAGACCAGCCAGGACTCCGGACTGGCCCAGACGGCCGCCGCGACCCCGCCCGCCGACGCCCCCCAGGGCGTGGCCAGCCCCTCCTGACGCGCGCGCCCCGCGCAGGCTCTGTCAGGCGGCGATCACCTCCGGCTCCAACGCGGCGAGGGCCCGGTCGATCACCTCCAGGCCGGCGCCGGGACGGGTCGCCTCTGTGGTCAGGATGCGCCGCCAGGTCCGTGCGCCCGGCCGGCCGGAGAACAGCCCCAGCATGTGGCGGGTGATCGCCGCCAGGGGCGCGCCGTCCGCCAGCCGCTCGGCGACATAGGGGCGATAGGCCTCCACCGCCTCCAGCGGGCCGACGTCCTCGCCCTCCCCGTACACTCGCCGGTCGACCTGCCCGAGGATGTCGGGGTGGTGATAGGCGGCGCGGCCCAGCATCACCCCGTCCACATGGGCCATGTGCTCCAGCGCCGCGTCCAGGTCGGGCACGCCGCCGTTCAGCCAGATCTCCAGCCCCGGCCGCTCGCGCTTCAGCCGGTAGACCAGCGGGTAGTCGAGCGGCGGGACGTCCCGGTTCTCCTTCGGGCTCAGCCCCTTCAGCCAGGCCTTGCGGGCGTGGACGATCACGGTGCGCACGCCCGCGTCCGCGCAGGCGTCCACCAGGGTGAACAGGCTTTCCTCCGGGTCCTGGTCGTCCACGCCGATGCGGCACTTCAGGGTGACGGAGACCGGGACCGCCGCGATCATGGCCGCCATGCCCTCGGCCACCAGCTGCGGCTCGCGCATCAGGCAGGCGCCGAATCGCCCGCTCTGCACCCGGTCCGACGGGCAGCCGACGTTCAGGTTGATCTCGTCGTAGCCGAGGTCCGCTCCGATCCGCGCCGCCTCGGCCAGCGCCTGCGGCTCCGACCCGCCCAGCTGCAGCGCCACGGGATGCTCCTCGCCGCTGAAGCCCAGCAGCCGCTCGCGGTCGCCGTGCAGCACCGCGGCGGTGGTCACCATCTCGGTGTACAGCCGCGCGCGGCGGCTCAGCGTCCGGTGCAGCCGCCGGCAGTGCCGGTCGGTCCAGTCCATCATGGGCGCGACAGAGAGGGTCTTCTCGAACACGGGGCGACTCGCGGCGGGGTGACGCGGGGGAGGAACCGAACTGGGGCGCGCTCCTTATCAGCGCAACCAGGGCCAGCGAAAGAAGGGGTCTTCCCCATGGCGTTCATCAAGGCGGCGGACGGGACCCAGCTCTACTACAAGGACTGGGGCGTCGGGCGGCCGGTGGTGTTCATCCACGGCTGGCCGCTGAACGCGGACATGTGGGAGCATCAGACGCCGCAGCTGACGGCACACGGCCTGCGCTGCATCGCCTACGACCGGCGCGGATTCGGCCGCTCCGAGCAGCCATGGATGGGCTACGACTACGACACCTTCGCCGACGACCTGGCCGCTGTGATCGACCAGCTGGGGCTGGAGGACGTCGCCCTGGTCGGCTTCTCGATGGGCGGGGGCGAGGTGGCCCGGTATCTGAGCCGCCATGGCGCGGCGGGGCGTGTGTCGCGCGTGGTGCTGCTCTCGGCGGTGACGCCCTACCTGCTCAAGACGGCCGAACACCCGGACGGCGTGGACGTGTCGGTGTTCGACCAGATGGTCGAGGGGCTGATGAAGGACCGGCCCCACTTCCTCAACCAGTTCGCGCCAGGCTTCTACGGGGTCAGCTTGCTCGACCACAAGGTGAGCGCCGAGACGCTGCAGTGGTCGCTGTTCATGGCGCTGCAGGCCTCGCCCCGGGCGACCCAGGCCTGCGTCCGCGCCTTCTCTGAGACGGATTTCAGGCCCGACATGGCCAGCTTCACCGTGCCCACCCTGGTCATCCACGGCTCGGCCGACAAGACCGTGCCGATCGACATCGCCGGACGCCAGGCCGCGAAGCTGATCCCGGGGGCCCAGTTCATCGAGTACGAGGGCGAACCCCATGGCCTTTTCGTGACCGCCAAGGATCGCCTGAACGCAGACCTGCTCACGTTCTTGAGAGCGTGAACCGTCTTGGCGATTTGGGCGGCTTCGCACTTGCAAGCGCCGATAGGCTGTGGCGTCGTCTGCAAAGTGCGGCTAAAGGTGGGGTGGGACGTGGTGCGCGGCGCACGCGGTACGCCTCGGAACGTAACGACTTGAGGCGAACACGGCCGGCGGCGCTCTGTCTTCGAGCGCATGGAAACCGCCGGCGTGAGAAGGACGAGAGACTTAATGGCTACCGGTAAGGTGAAGTGGTTCAATACCGCCAAGGGGTTCGGCTTCATCCAGCCTGACGACGGCGGCCCGGATATCTTCGTCCACGTGTCCGCAGTGGAACGTGCAGGTCTCAGCCAGCTGGATGAAGGCCAGCTGGTGAACTACGACCTGGAGCAGGACAGCCGCTCGGGCAAGACCGCAGCTGGCAATCTGGAGGTGACCGGCTCCGCCCCGCCGAGCGCGCGCGGGCCCCGCGCCCCGCGTCCGGGCGGCTTCGGCGGCGGTGACCGCGGCGGCTACGGCGACCGGGGCGGCGGCTTTGGCGGCGGCGGCGGTCGCGGCGGCTTCGGCGACCGGGATCGCGGCGGCGGCGGCGGCTTTGGTGCGGGCGGCGGCGGCGGCGCGCGCACCCCGGGCATGGTGATGGGCTCCGGCACCGGCAAGGTGAAGTGGTTCAACGCCACCAAGGGCTTCGGCTTCATCCTGCCCGACGAAGGCGGCCCGGACATCTTCGTGCACGTCTCCGCGGTGGAGCGCGCCGGCCTGAACAGCCTGAACGAAGGCCAGACGGTCTCCTACGACCTGGAGCAGGACCGCCGCACCGGCAAGACCTCCGCCGGCAACCTGCGCGTCCTGGGCTGACATCCGGCGGCGCGAGCCGCTATCGACAGAATCAGGCGGGGCCGCCGAGCGATCGGCGGCCCTTTTCGCATGGCCGCTCCCGGCGTCGCGGTGGCGGACATCGGCGCGGGCCGCGAGGGGCGGAGCCATCTCGATCGCGCCGTCAGCCCCGAAAACCGGCGGTATTTGACACAGCGCAAAACTGACGACGGCATCGACTCAGTCGATTGCAGGCGCCGCCCTGTCCGATTGCCGCATCTGTTGCGCCCCATGGCCGCGTTTACCAACTGATCACCCTCGTGAGAGACGATCGCCGAACAGAACGCAGCGGGTCTTCTGGCAAGAAGAACAAGAACCCGGGCCTTCATGAGGGTGTCACGCCGATGACCATCACCGCCCAAGAGATCGAGCAGGAGCACCGCGCCGCGCTCGCCTCCCTGACCGAGGCCCAGCGCCGGGCGATCCAACGCTTGCAACAGGCCAAGCAAAGGGCCCACTTCAACGGGCGCTTTCCTACCGACAACTTGAAGGCCATTTTCGAGGCCGAGGCCGAAACGCGTACCCGCGCCGTGGCCGCCTGATACGGGCCGGCGCGTTTGAGCTGCGTGGTCTTCGGTCGCGGGCTAAAACGAGTCGGGATGCTATAGTCCCTGCTTAAGCGCGGATACGCGCGCGAGGGTGGCCAACGCATGGATACGACAGCGGCACGTCAGGCGCGGGTCGTCTCGCTCAAGGCGGCGATCGACGCCCGGCTCGGCCAGCTGGTGCCGCCGGTCGAGGGGCCCCTCTCGAACGCCATGCGCTACGCCCTGTCGACGCCGGGCAAGCGGCTGCGGCCGCTGCTTGTGCTCCTCACCGCCACCCAGTTCGACCGCCCGGTTGAAGCGGCGCTGGACGCCGCCTGCGCCGTCGAGATGGTGCATGCCGCGTCCCTGGTGCTGGACGATCTCCCCTGCATGGACAATGCGGCGACCCGGCGGGGCCAGCCCTCCACCCACGCCTGCTACGGCCAGAGCGTCGCGGTGCTGACGGGCGTGGCCCTGCTGAACCAGGCCTATGCGGTGCTGGCCAGGACCGAGCATGTCTCCCCCTCCGACCGGCTGCAGATGATCGAGGCCCTGGCGGGCGCCGTCGGGCTGGAAGGGCTGGTGGCGGGCCAGGCGCTGGACCTGCTGGGCGGGGCGGACGACGGTCTGGCCGGCCTGCGCGAGACGCACCACCGCAAGACCGGGGTGCTGTTCATGGCCGCCGTCAGCCTGGGCGGCCTGATCGGCGGCGCCCATGTCGCCGAGCACATGGCGCTGGAGCGATTCGCCGCCGAGCTGGGGCTGGCCTTCCAGGCGCGCGACGATGTGGCCGACGCAGGCGAGGTCTGCGGCCGCACTCTGGTCGGCCTGCTTGGCGCCGACGGCGCGCGGGCGGAAGCCGCCGGGCGGCTGACCCGTGCCAAGACCGCCCTCGCCTCGGGCGGGGCGCGGCTGGAGCCGCTGGCCGCCTACGTCGACCTGCTGCTGGTGGAGCGCGTCGCGGAGCCGGCGCCATGACCCTGATCGAGGCTTTGCGGGGCGCGGCCTACTTCTTCCTCGCCCTCGGCGGGATGGAAGTGGTGGCCTGGGCCACCCACCGCTATTTGATGCACGGCGCCCTGTGGTGCCTGCACGAATCCCATCACCGGACGCGCACCGGGCCGTTCGAGCTGAACGACCTGTTCGCGGTCTTCTTCTCCCTGCCCTCCATCGCGCTGATCGCGTGGGGCACGTACGGCTGGCGGCCGGCGCTGTGGCTCGGCCTCGGCATGACCGCCTATGGCGCGATCTACGCCCTGTTCCACGACGGCCTGGTGCACGGCCGCTTCAAGTCGCCCCTGCCGCTGAAGCTGATGAAGCATCTGGTCCAGGCGCACCGCATCCACCATGCGGTGCACACCAAGGCGGGCTCGGTCTCCTACGGCTTCCTCTGGGCGCCCCCGATCCGGGTGCTGAAGGCCCAGCTTCAGGCGATAGGCCGCGAGGGCTGAGCGCGGGCGGGCTCGCCGAGCCTCATCGAGGCTCGGAATGCCGAGCCCCTCGGCGAAGGCGGCCGCCTTGCACAGCTCGCTTCTCCCGTCTTGCCCGGACTCGTTCCGGGCATCCAGAGCGCGACGCCGGGCGGTGGCCATGGGCTCCGTCGCGCGCTCGCGAGGTTTCGACGGCGCCGCTCTGGGCGCCCGGAACGAGTCCGGGCGAGACGATGGATGTGGCTGCGGGAGACGTGCAGAGCCCCAGAACGCCGGAAACGTCGGGATCGTCGGGTTTAGCGGGGCGCTCCCCCAGCGCGGCCGGGGGAGCCAGAGGATGATAGCCGAAAGTGGACGCCGGTTTCGGCGGCTATCATGCTCTGAATATCGGAATTCTTGAGCCTATTTAATTCAGGCTGAACCAAATAGGCTCCCACCGGCTGATCAGTCGCCGTAGCCTTCGGGCATCTCGTCTTCCTTGAACAGCTCCTCCTTGGAGACCTGTTCGTCCTCGACCTTGGCGCGCTCCAGGATCAGGTCGACGACCTTCTCCTCGTAGATCGGCGCGCGCAGCTGGGCCTGGGCGCCGGGGTTGGAGCGGAAGAACTCGAACGCCTGCTGCTGCTGCTCGCGCGGATAGCGGCGGATCTCGTTGAACAGCGCCTGCTGCATCTCCTGCTCGGAGACCTGGACGTTGTGGCGCTGGCCGATCTCGGCGAGCACCAGGCCCAGGCGCACCCGGCGTTCGGCGATCTTGCGGTACTCCGCGCGCAGCTGCTCCTCGGTCTTCTCCTTGTCCTCGTCGGACAGTTCGCCCGCTTCGCGCTCGGCCTCGACCTGGGACCAGATGGCGCCGAACTCGCTCTCCACCATGCCGGGGGGCAGGTCGAAGTCGTGCTTGGTGTCCAGCACGTCGAGCAGGGCGCGCTTGGCCTTGAAGCGGCTGGCGGCGGCGTACTGCTGGGCGGTCTGGTTGCGGATCGCCTCCTTCAGCGCCTCCAGCGTGTCGAAGCCGACGCGCTTGGCGAACTCGTCGTCGAGGTCGCCCTCGGCCTTGGGCCCGCGGACCTCCTTGACGGTGGTCTCGAACTCCGCCGCCTTGCCCTTCAGGTTTTCCGCCGCATAGTCCTCGGGGAAGGTGACTTTCAGGGTGCGGGTCTCGCCGGCCTTGGCGCCCTTCAGCTCCTCCTCGAAGCCGGGGATGAAGCGGCCCGAGCCGATGACGATCTCCGCGCCCTCCATGGCGCCGCCCTCGAAGGCCTCGCCGTCAATGAGGCCCACGAAGTCGGCGACGACCATGTCGCCGTCCTCCGCCGGGCCGTCCTTGGCCTCATAGCTCTTGTTGCTGTCGGCGATAGCCTTCAGCTGCTCGTCGATCTCCTCGTCGGAGACCTCGTGCACCGGGCGCTTCAGCTCGATCTCGGCGATGTCGGCGGGCTCGAACTCGGGCATCACCTGCACGGCCAGGTCGAAGGCCAGGTCGGCCTTGCCGTCCAGCACCTTCTCGATGTCGGCGTCTTCCAGCTTCAGGTCGGGCGAGGTGGCGACGCGGACCTTGGCCTCGTCGATGGCCTTCTGGGGGGCCTCGTTCAGCGCCTGCTGTACGATCTCGCCCATCAGCGACTTGCCGTACATGCGCTTCACGTGGGCGGTCGGCACCTTGCCCGGGCGGAAGCCCTTGATGTTCATGCGCGGGCGGATTTCGGCGATCTTGGCCTCCAGCTGCTCGGCCAGGTCCGCCATGGGCACGGTGACGCCGTAGACGCGGCTCAGGCCTTCGCCGGACTTCTGGATGATCTGCATCGCCATGGTGGTCGCTTCCGAGCGCCCGCTTGCCGCGGGTCCGTCAAAATGGATGCGCCGCCCGAGCGGAGAGCCCGGACGGCGAAGGGTAGAGCTTTTACGTGAGCCGCGCCGCGTCGTCAAAGGCGAGCGGGCCCGCGCGTGGTGCGGATGAAAGGAGTCGAACCTTCACGCCTCTCGGCGCTGGAACCTAAATCCAGTGCGTCTACCAGTTCCGCCACATCCGCACGGCGCGAGCCCTCGCCTACACCGGCCGGGGCCGCCCCGCCAGGGGGTCAGAACACGCCGGGCAGCAGGCGATAGCGGGTGCGCCCGGCGAACTCGGCATAGGCGGGGTCGCGGCCCAGCAGGCGCTCCTCGGCCATGATGCGCGCCAGCTGCACCACGAAGCTTAGGCCGTAGACCGCCAGGTTCCACAGGTTGGGCGCCAGCAGCAGGAAGCCGGCGTGCACGGTCACGTAGCCGAGGTACATGGGATGGCGGACGTAGCGGTACGGCCCGCTGGCCTTCACCCCGCGGTTGGCCGGCACGATGCCGAAGCTGCGGCGCAGCGTCAGCTTGGCCCACACCTGCAGGGCCAGGCCGAACAGCAGGATCACCACGCCCGAGCCGAGCGGGATCAGCGGATGGCCGCCCCCGCTCGCCCGCGCCAGCAGCGGGCCGGCGGTGGCGGCGAAGGCCATGGCCCACTCGCGCCCGCTGTCGGTGACGTTGGCGCTGGGCCGGCGGATCAGCATGAAGAAGGCCACCAGCGCCTCGGACGCCACCATCACGGCGTTGAACCACTGACCCTGATCGACCACCGCATGGTAGTTGCGGATCGCGAAGCTGGTGAACAGGCCGAGCACCACCGCCCGCTCGGCGAGGTCCAGCATGCGTCGCGCGGACCCGGCGCTCGGGCGGTCGACGGCGATGCTGGCCATGGCGGTGCTCCCGCGGCCGGAGGGCCGCAGCCGGCACCGTAGGACGCGAGGGCTGCGAACCGATTAACCGGGCGCCCGCCTCAGGTGTCGGCGCGCCTCCGCCAGCAGGCCCGCCAGCACCTGGGGCAGGCGCTCGGGCAGGTCTTCGGAGATCAGGCCGGGGCCGAAGCCGCTCCCAGCCTCGCCATGTATCCAGGCGCCGCCGCAGGCCGCCTCGAAGCTGGGCATCCCCTGGGCGATCAGCCCGGCGATGATCCCGGCCAGCACGTCGCCGGACCCGGCGGTCGCCAGCCAGGGCGCGGCGTTGGTGTTCACCGCCGCCCGCCCGTCCGGCGCGGCGATCACCGTGTCCGCCCCCTTCAGCAGCACGACCGCGCCGGCCTTCACAGCGGCCTGGCGCGCCGCGGCGATCCGGTCGGTCGATCCCTGCAGCAGGCCGGGGAACACGCGCTCGAACTCGCCGGGGTGAGGCGTCAGCACGTCGGCCTCGTCCAGGGCGGCGAACAGCGCCTGCGGCGTCTCGCGGAACGAAGTCAGGGCGTCGGCGTCCACCACCAGCCCGGCGCCGGTCCGGGCCAGGGCGAGCAGGTTCAGCCGGGTCGCGGCGCCGACGCCGGCGGCCGGGCCGATCACGGCGGCCGTGGCGCCCTTAGCCGCCTCGAACAGCGCCTCGTCGCTCTCGAACGGCTTCAGCATGACCGCCTCGAGATGGGCGGCGTGGGCGGCCAGGGCGCTGGGCGGCGAGAGCACGGTGACGAGCCCGGCCCCCGCCCGCAGCCCGCCCCGGGCGGCCAGCCGTGCGGCGCCCGTGGTCCAGGCGGGGCCGCTCACCACCACCAGCCGCCCCCGCTCCACCTTGTGGGTCGCCGTCCTCGGCCAGGGGAAGCGGTGCAGCCACAGCTCGGGCCCGTTCTCGTACAGGCGGGTGTCGGGGCCGGGCGGCGCGAGGCCGATATCGGCGACGATCACCTCGCCGCAGAGTTCGCGGCCAGGTTCAAGCACATGGCCGGGTTTCTTGCGATGGAAGGTGACGGTGGCGCTGGCCTGGGGCGCGTAGCCGAGCGGCGCGCCCGTATCGCCGGACAGGCCGGAGGGAACATCCACGGCCAGGATGGCCGCGCCCCTGCCCTCCACGGCGCGCAGCACACCGGCGGGCCCCTCCCCCAGCGGCCGGTCAAGCCCCGCCCCGAACAGGGCATCCACGACCACCGCGGCGTCGAGGTCGGCGGCGCGCTCCAGCGCCAGGACCTCTCCATCCCACGTCGACGCCGCCTCCGCCGCGGCGCCCTTCAGCCGGTCGCGGCCCAGGGCGGCGAGCGTCACCGGCCAGCCGGCCGCCTTCAGCCGGCGCGCGGCGACATAGCCGTCTCCCCCGTTGTTCCCCGGCCCGCAGAGCACCAGCACCGGCTGGGCCGGCCAGCGGGCGATCACCGCCTCGGCCACCGCCGCCCCCGCCCGCTCCATCAGGGTGGAGACCGGCGCGCCGGCGGCCTCGGCCGCGTGGTCCGCGGCGGTCATCTGCGCCACCGTCAGGATTTCTCGCCCCTGGCGTGTGATCTGCGTCATGGCCCTGCCCTTCAACGCCCTATGTTCCCGCTCCGGCAGGATGCTAAACCGCCAGGCGGGGAGACCGCCTGCTCAGGCTCACGGACCACGGAAATGAAGAAGATCGAAGCCGTCATAAAGCCCTTCAAGCTCGACGAGGTGAAGGAGGCGCTGCAGGACATCGGGGTGCAGGGGATGACGGTCCTGGAGGCCAAGGGCTATGGCCGCCAGAAGGGCCATACCGAGCTGTACCGCGGCGCGGAGTACGTGGTCGACTTCCTGCCCAAGATGAAGATCGAGGTGGCCGTGGCCGACGACGAGGTCGAGCGCGTGGTCGAGGCGCTGGTCAACGCCGCCCGCACCGGACGCATCGGCGACGGCAAGATCTTCGTGTCCGAGCTGACCGACGTGATCCGCATCCGCACGGGCGAGCGCGGGCCGCAAGCGATCTGACAGCTCGCGGCCTGGGTCGACCCGACCCTCAGTCCTCCTCCTCGTCCTCGTAGCCGACCAGGCGCAGGGGACGGGCGGGGATGCCGTTCAGCTCGGCCCAGCGGGCGAGCGCCTCCTCGCGGCCGTGGGTGATCCACAGCTCGCCGGGGCGCAGCTCGGCGGCGGTGGCGGTCAGCTCGGTCCAGTCGGCGTGGTCCGACAGGATCAGCGGCAGCTCCACCCCGCGCTGGCGCGCCCGGGCGCGCACTCGCATCCAGCCGCTGGCGAAGGCGGTGACCGGCTCGGGCAGGCGGCGCGACCAGCGGTCCTGGAGCGTGGAGGGGGGCGCCACCACGATCGCGCCCTTCATCGCCGCCTTGGCCTGGCCCGTCGCCGGCTCCAGCCGCCCGAGGTCGACGCCATGGGCCTCGTACAGCGCGTTCAGCCGCGCCAGGGCGCCGTGGACGTAGATCGGCGCGTCATGGCCCGCCAGCCGCAGCAGCCGGATCACCCGCTGCGCCTTGCCCAGCGCATAGGCGCCCACCAGGTGCGCCCGGTCGGGGAACCGCGCCACCGAGTCCAGCAGCTCGGCGATCTGGCTCTGCGCCGTGGGAAAGGCGAAGACGGGCAGGCCGAAGGTGGCCTCGCTGACGAACACGTCGCATCCGACTGGCTCGAACGGCGGGCAGGTCGGGTCCGGCGCCCGCTTGTAATCGCCGGAGACCACCACGCTCAGCCCCTTCCAGCGAACCACCGCCTGGGCCGAGCCGAGCACATGGCCGGCCGGGACCAGCGTCACCTCCACCGCGTCGCGGTGCACCGGCTCGCCGTAGGGGGCCGGCTGGGTCGAGGCGGCGAAATCCTCGCCGTAGCGGACGCGCATGATGTCCAGCGTCGCCGGCGTGGCGAGCACCGCCTCGTGGCCGGAGCGGGCGTGGTCGGAGTGGCCGTGGGTGATCACCGCCCGCGCCACGGGCCGCACCGGGTCGATGTAGAAGTCCCCCGGCGGGCAGTAGAGTCCCTCCGGCTTGGGACAGATCAGGTCCTGCGGGCGCAGCATCCCGGTTCAGCGACGAAGCCGCAGCCCAGGTTCCGCCGGATCACTTGGCCTGCGACGGCGTGATCATGTTGAAGCGGATGTCGATGCGGCGGTTCAGCCGCTTGTTCGCCTCGCTCGTCTCGGGGACCACCGGGCGGGTCGGGCCATAACCGCTGACCCCGAACAGGGGCTGGGGGTCGCTGGGGCGCAGGCGGGCGTTCTTGATGTCCGCCAGCTGGGGCGTGCCGTTCATCAGCGCGCGATAGGTGTTCACCGCCCGGTCGGCCGACAGGTTCCAGTTGTCGCGCGCGCCGGTCATCTGGTCGGCGTCGGTGTGGCCCTCCACGAAGACCGACTCCAGCCCGCTCTTGGTGGCGGGGCAGCCGGGCGGCGGGGCGGCGTCGATATAGCAGGGCGAATCCAGCTGGATCGCCGCGCCGACCTTCCTCAGCACGTCCACGCCCTCGGGCTTGACCACGTCGCTGCCCTTGTCGAACAGCACATCCTCCGGCAGGCGCAGCACGCCGGAGTCGGTATCGATCACCACGTCGACGTTCTGGGTCTTCAGCCGCTGCTGGATGTTCTCCAGCAGCTTGGCGCGCTGGACCTTGGTGTCGGTCAGCTCGTTGGTGGTCGTCTTGTACTGCAACGCATAGTAGATCAGCATGACCAGCAGCACGAACACCAGGCCGACCATCATGTCGGTCATGGAGATGAAGTAGCTCTCCTCGTGCTCGCCGCGCTGGCGACGACGCACGGTGGCGATAGCGCTCATCGCTCAGGCCCTCAGGCGGCGCGGGCGCGCGAGAGGGCGGCGCCGATGGCCGTCAGAAGCTCGGTCTGGCGCTTCATCTCGTTCAGCTGCTCGCCGGCCAGCATCCCGGGCGAGACGGGCGGAATGCGCGCGTCGATGATCTCGCACAGATCCTCCACCGCCTCGTCGATGCGCGAGGACCAGCGCCGCTCGTAGATGCGCAGGACCACCGAGGCGAAGATGCCGGCGATCGAGGTCCAGAACTTGGTCGCAGTGATGGTCAGGAGGCCCGACAGCGCCAGCTGCATCGTCGCGGTCGAGGCGCCCTTGGCGCCCAGCACGTTGGTCGCCTCGCTGAGCGCGGCGACCACGCCCAGGAAGGTGAAGATCAGGCCGATCGCGACGAACAGGTTGGACCACCAGCCCAGCACCCCCGTCTCGGACGTGACGATGTTGAAGGTGGTCCAGGCCGGGGCGCCGCTGCGCAACTCGCCGTTCGGCGTCAGCGTCAGGCTGGAGCGGAAGCCGGCCCAGGCCCGCTCCAGGTTGAAGCTCTGCTTGTCCGGGCGGGACATCACGCCGGACACCTGCTCCAGATCGGCGGGCGTGACCGTGCGGGGGAAATCCATGATCCGCCGCTGCACCGCTTTGCGGATGGGAGCCACGCGGCTGTAGTAGACCCCGAACAGGATCAGCACGGCGGCGAACAGGATCGCAAAGGCGAGCGCCAGGGCCGCGCCCGGCGTGGAGAACAAGGTGATCAGCAGGCCCGTGAGGGCGCTGTTCATTGCAGCTATGCCAGGCATTCACTCAACCGCCGTTACGTCCCCTGGCAGGCTTTTCGGACGTTTGCGGCGCGGGGGCAAGGCCGACGTCGACGCCCCGGACGATCCGGGGCGTCCCGTCGGCGCAGAAGCCCCGCCTCAGCCGCGGCCGGCCGCCAGCGCGCCGTTCTGGCCGTACACGGCGTTCACGCCCGGCGCGTCCAGCTGGCGGACGGCCTGGCTGACGCCGGCCCGGTAGCAGTCCGAGTTCAGGACCGAGCGGCGGTAGTCGGGGATGCTGAACTCCGACGCGCCGCACGCCTGCAGGGCCGCCGCCGAGATGCGCTTCAGCATGACGGACGCGTCGTGCGGACGGCTGAGGTCCAGTCCCTGGTCGCTCACGCGGATCACCGCCGCATCGCTGGGCGGCGGCGCCGCCAGGCTCATGGCGGGAAGGGCGAGGGCCGCCAGGGCGACCAGAGGCGCGATGGCCTTCATGGTTGAAACTCCCGATCGTTCCGGCGCGTCCGTCAGGCGGCGGCCGTTGTTGCGCGCATCGCTGCAGCGTAGCGGCAATATACGCCGCAAGATTGGGCGGCGCGAGGGTTCTGCGGGTGGATTTCCGGCGCCATGGAGCGCCAGTCCATGAAAAACGGGCTATGAAGACAAAAACGCTTGACACTTCGATTGGTGATCATGGTCGAGCGCCGACGCAGAGGCTCGTTCCCCGCAGTCGCCATCATGCCTTTTGGCGCATCATTAATGCATCGCTATCGCTCAGGTTGGCTGCAAAGCGGGCGCCGTGACGAATAGGTGAAGCTGGAGGCGCTCGCCCCCTGGTCGTCGACCTCCCACCGCAACAAGCTCGCCTATAGACAGCTCTCGGCCACGGTGGGGGTACGCACCAAAGGTCTTGACTGTCCGCATCCGGTCGAAAGCGCCGGCTCTGCAACAAAATATGTTCGCCGCGGGCAGCTTGGCCGACGGGGAGTACTGGGGAGGATTCGCCAGGGGACGCTTCATCCGCTGAAGGTCGAGGGGGACCGATGGGAAAGCTTCTCTGTGGAGTGAGTAGCGTAGCTTTGATGGCGGTCGCCCAGGCGGCCGCGGCTCAAGACCAGACGGCGCCGCCGTCGGTCTCCGAAGTGATCGTGACAGGCACCCGCCAGACGGGCGTGAAAGCGGCCGACAGCGCCCAGCCGATCCAGGTGGTAGGCGCCCAGGCGTTCCAGCACGTCGGCCAGCCCGACCTGGACCAGGCGCTTCAGCAGAACGTGCCCTCGTTCAACGTCGAGCAGCACGGCGGCGATACCGCCGCCCTGACGGTGCAGGCGGCGCTGCGGGGGCTCAGTCCCAACGACACCCTGGTGCTGGTCGACGGCAAGCGCCGCCACGCCACCGCCAATTTGTCGGTACTGAGCGGCAGTTCCTATTCGGGGTCGGCGACGGTTGACCTCAGCTATGTTCCGATCGGCGCCATCGACCACGTGGAAGTGCTGCAGGACGGCGCCGCCGCCCAATACGGCTCGGACGCCATCGCTGGGGTGGTGAACATCATCCTGAAATCAGCCAACCACGGCGGGACGATCTCGGCCACGGGCGGCGAATACTATGGCGGAGACGGCGCCCAGGGCGCCTGGTACATCAACAAGGGCTTCGGCCTGGGCGACAAGGGCTTCGTCAACGTCACGATCGAGGAGCGCTACCACGACTTCAGCACCCAGGGCGGCGGCGACCGCCGCCTGTCCAACCCGAACGGCTCGCTGCTGTCCAGCCTGGCGGGCACGACCAATGCGGGCGTGACCGGCCAGCCGGGCTATCCGGTGGTGAACCGGATCAACGGCGACCCGAACTTCAACATCTATGACGGCTTCTACAACGCCGGTTACCACCTCACCGACAACATCGAGGTCTACAGCTTCGGCAGCTACGGCCAGCGCATCGCCCAGGCCTACGAGAACTACCGCGTGCCCAACAAGGTGGAGGGCACGACCTCGACCGGCGCGCTGGTGATCCCCTTCCCCACCGGCTTTAGCCCGCGGGAGAAGTTCAAGGAGTACGACTACTCGTTCACGGCGGGGATAAAGGGCGAGTTCGCGGGCTGGACCATCGACCTCTCCAGCACCTACGGCCGCGACCATGCCGACGTCTACACGGTCAATTCGGCCAACGCCCAGCTCTTCCCGGTGCTGCAGGCCCTGTCGCCCACGGCGATCACCCCGCAGCGCAGCTTCTACGACGGCGCCTTCCAGTTCAGCGAGTGGAGCAGCGCCATCGACGTCGCCAAGGACATCACGACGGGCTTCCTCGCCTCGCCGCTGAACGTGGCCTTCGGCTTCGAGCAGAGGAACGACATCTACAGCATCAGCGCCGGCGAGCCCTCGTCCTACTATGGCGCGGGCGCCCAGTCGTTCGACGGCTACACCTCGCTCGACCAGGGCAGCCACGAGCGCAACAACTACGCAGTCTACGTCGACCTGGCCGCCGACGTGATCGCCCACCTGCACGTCGACGTGGCCGGCCGCTTCGAGCACTACAGCGACTTCGGCGACGACAAGGTGGGCAAGGTCAACGCCCGCTACGACTTCAGCCCGGCGTTCGCGATCCGCGGCACCATCTCCACCGGCTTCCGCGCGCCCACCCTGCAGGAAGAGTATTATTCCGGCACCAACGTCTCGCCGACCTCGGCCACCGTCCAGCTGCCGCCGAACTCCACGCCGGCGACGCTGGCCGGCTTCGGCCCGCTGAAGCCCGAACAGTCCAGCAACTACAGCGCCGGCTTCGTGGCGCATCCGATGCGGCGGCTGCAGATCACCGCCGACTACTACCAGATCGACCTGCGCAACCGCATCCTGGGCAGCGGCTTCATCTACGGTTCGCAGAGCAGCTGCGGCGCGTCGGCGGGCTGCGCCGTTCCAGGCGTGGTCTCGCAGGGGGTGCTGAACGCCATCTCCGCCAAGGGGGTGACGCTGGACTCCGGGCTCAGCTACGCCGGCATCTCCATCTTCGCCAACGCCGCCAACACCAAGACGCAAGGACTGGAGGCCACGGCAACCTACGCCTCGGACTTCGGCGACTGGGGCCACGTGGACTGGTCGGTGGGCTTCAACTACAACGACACCCAGGTCACCCGCCTGAACCCGCTGCCGTCCGTGGTGACCAACAAGGCGTTCGGCCAGGTCTCCTTCCTTACCCCCGCGGCGCTCAGCGGCCTGCTCACCGGCACGCCGAAGGAGAAGGCGATCCTCGGCGCCTTCTGGACGGTGAACCGGTTCACAGTGAACCTGCGGGAGGAGGTCTACGGCGACAGCCACGAGCTGGTCAGCTTCAACGGCAGCGGCACGGGCGCGGGCGCCTACGACATGACGGTGGGGGCCACGGGCATCACTGACCTGGACGTGGGCTACAAGGTCACGCCGCACCTGCGGGTCAACATCGGGGCGAACAACCTGTTCAACCAGTTCCCGGAGCGGGTGCCGGTGGTCTCCAACGGCAGCGGCGGGTTCCGGCCGACGGACGGCGGCAACGTGTACAACGTGCCGGCGACCTTCTCGCCGTACGGGTTCAACGGCGGCTACTACTACGGCCGCGTCACCTACGCCTTCTGAGCCGCGGGCGGGGGCGGCGGCCGGGGGCGTCACGCCTCCGGCCGCCCTACCCCACCAGCCCTGTCCCGCCGGTCCTGCCGCGCCAGCCCTGCAGCGCCGGGCCGAGGGCGGCCTCCAGCGCACCGAGCCAGGGCGCGTAGTTGCGCCACTGGTCCAGGCCGCTGCGATAGATCGGGCGGCGCACCTGTTCGGAGCTGACGGTCCGCACCGCCCGGTCGTTCTCGTAGAAGCGCAGGCAGGCCGCATCGAACGCCAGGTCGCAGGCGGCGAGCAGGCGGCGCACCTCTCCCTCAGCGTCCTCGACCAGGTCCTCGTAGATCACCCGGTGCACCCGGCCCGGCAGCGCCTCGTCGACCTGGTCCATCAGCTCGACATAGTCGCGGTAGTACCGCCCGATGTCGCTCAGGTCGTAGGAGAAGGCCTGCCCCTGGGCGAAATGCTGTTTGAAGGCGGCGAAACCCGCGGCCATCGGGTGGCGGCGCACGTCCACGATCGTCGCGTTCGGCAGGATCAGGTGGATCAGGCCGAGCAGGCGGAAGTTGTTCGGCATCTTGTCGATGAAGCGCGGTCGGCCGAGCTTTCGGTGCACCCGCGTGGCGTCCAGGTAGGCGCGGCCGAGGGCGGCCCGCTCGGTCGCGTCCAGAGCGCCGACAATGGCCAGATGCTCGGCCTCGCGCCCGCCGCCCGCGCGGCGCGCCAGGGCCCGGGCGATCAGGCCGATGTCGGGCAGCTCCATGGCGCCTTCCACCGCCGGGTGGCTGGCCAGGATCTGCTCCACCAGGGTGGAGCCCGAGCGCGGCAGGCCGACGATGAAGATCGGGTCGGGCGCCGGGTCGCCGCCGGGCCGCGCCTCGAAGAACGCCTGCGTCCACAGCGCCTTGGCCGCCTGCATGTCGGCCGTGGCGAGATCGGCGGAATAGGCCAGCTCGGTCCGGCGCAGGTGCGCGCCCTCGGCATAGGCGGCGAATGAGGCTGGGTAGTCCTTGCGGTCCTCCAGCGCCTTGCCCAGGGCATAGGCCAGGTGCAGCCGGTCCGCGGGCGCCAGGCCGGCGCGGCCGAGCTCGCGCTGCATCGCCGCCACCTCGGCCTCGGCGAACGGCTCCAGCTTCAGGTTCGCCAGGCTCCAGTAGGCGTCGCCGAGCGCGGGGGCGAGCGCCATGCAGCGGCGGTAGGCCTGCGCCGCCTCCGCCATCGGGCCGGTGGCGCGCAGGGCGTGGCCGAGGTTCAGCCACACCTTGGGCTGGTTCGGGTATTCGGCGACCAGGCGCGCGTTGATGGCGGCTACCTCCTCGAACGCGCCGAGCAGGCCGAGGCAGGCGGCCAGCAGGTTCAGATAGGCCGGGTCGTCGCCATCCCTGGCCGCCAGGGCGCGGACGTGCGGCAGCGCCTCCTGCGCCTTCTGCTGCTGGAACAGGGCCGCGGCCAGGGTGAAGCGCGCCCCGTCGGCGGCGGCGTCCAGCGCCAGCGCCTGCTGCAGCGGCCCCTCCGCCTCCGCCGGCCGGTCCAGCCGGGCCAGGACCTCGCCCAGCAGCGCGAGCCCGGCGACGTCGGAGGGCGCCTCCGCCAGGTGGGTCCGCACCAACTCCTCGGCCTGGGCCGGATCGCCGGCGGCCAAGGCGTCGGCGGCCGCTTTCAGGCGGGGCGGCGCCAGCGTGGCGCGGCGGTGCTCGGCGAAGGCGTGCTCCGCCCCCGCCAGGTCCCCCGCCCTGAACAACAGGTCGCCGAGCGCCTTCCACGCCAGCGGCAGGTCGCGGTTCAGCGCCACGGCCCGGCGCAGGGCGGCGGTTGCGCCCTCCCCCTCCCCGGCGGCGGCGCGGGCCAGGCCCAGCTCGTACTGGGTGTTCGCCGCCTGGGGAAAGGCGCGGGCGAGCGGCTCCAGCACCTGGCGGGCGCCCTGGTGGTCGCCGCGGCGGCGCCGGGCGGAGGCGAGGATCAGGGCGGCGCGGGGATCGTTCGGCTGGGCGCACAGCAGGGCCAGCGCCCGGCGCTCCGCCTCGGCCGGGTCCTCCGCCAGAAGGCGCGCCGCCTCCGCCACCGCATCCACCGCCGGGGGCAAGGGTCAGCCCGGCGCCAGGCGCTTGGCCATCCGCACCACCGGCAGGCTGAAGCCGTCGGCGAGCGGGGTCTGCAGCCGCTCCACCTCCGCATAGCCGTGGCGGGCGTACAGCGGCACGCCGGTCAGGGTGGCGCCCATCTCCATGGCCGTGAAGCCGCGCCGCGCCGCCTCCGCCTCGCAGCGGGCCAGCAGCAGGCCGCCGAGGCCCCGCCGCGCCCAGGCCGGGGCGACGAAGAAGGCGCGGATCTTGGCCGGCTCCCGCGCGGGGTCCAGCTCGGCGTCGTCGCGGCTGTGGATCGCGTCGGCGCCGAACAGGGTGCGCCGGAAGCTCCAGCCGCCGCAGGCGACGATCTCGTCCCCGACCTGCGCCACGAAGTAGGTTCCGTCCGCGATCAGCTGGCGGTCGACGCCGAACACCAGGCGCAGCGACCGCTCGATCTGGTCGGGGGTGTGGTCCCCCGCCTGCAGCCCCCGCACGGACGCCTCGATCAGCGCCTCCAGGCGGGGGATGTCCTCCACGCGCGCAAGGCGGAGCACGGCGCTCGCCGGCGCATGGACGGCCTGCGCCATGTCAGTGCAGGCGCGTCGCCGCCTTGGCCGCCGCGCCGAACAGGTGCAGCGCCGGCGCCGCCTTCATCAGCAGGCCGAACCCGGACACGCCCAGCAGGATGAAGGTGACGCGGCGGAAGTTCACGTCCGACAGTGAACGGTAGAGTCGCACGCCGATCAAGGTGCCCGGCAGCACGATCGGGATGGTCAGGGCCAGCAGCAGCCAGAACGGGCCGCCGAAGGTCTCCGGCCGCTTCACCGCCAGGAGGGCCAGCGACAGCACCTGCATCCCGAAGATGAAGGGCTGCACGATGGAGCGCGACTCGCGCTTGGGCAGGTGGCGAAGGCCGCTCCACACCACCACGGGCGCGCCGGGGAAGGCGGTGAAGCCGCCGATCACCCCGCCCGTCAGCCCCACCGCCGAGGACGCCATCCAGTTGTCCACCTCCACCGTCGCGCCCGCGGGCTTCAGCAGCGAATACAGGGCGTAGGCGACCAGGAAGCCCCCGAACACCAGCATCAGGTTGGCGGTGGGCAGCGAGCTGAGGATCGCCAGCCCGATCGGCACCCCGAGGAAGCCGCCGAGCAGGTACGGCGCCGGCCCGTCGGGCCACCACTCGCGGATCGGCTTCAGGTCGGCCTTCAACTGGCCGAGCGACATCAGCTGGTTGGCCGACGACAGGCTCATCAGCAGCGGCACGCCCATCTTGGGCGGCAGCAGAGTCAGGCACAGCGCGCCGATGGCCGAGAAGCCGAACCCGGACAGGCCGCTCATGATGGCGGAGGCGCCCAGGATCAGCGCCAGCAGAACGAGGGTCGTGACGGAGAACCCGTCGAACATGGGCCAAGGCCTCCACACTCAAGCAACAGGTCGCCGCGGAGAGGCGGCGGGCGGAACATGGGCTGGCGGCGACGGCGCGGAGCCTCCCACGCCGCCGGCCCGCGCGCTCAGGTCCAGACCTGGTCCAGGGCCGAGCAGAACGCCTCCATCTCCTGGGACGACCCGACGGTGACGCGGCTGACGGTCGGCCAGATCGGCCACGAGCGGCCGATCTCCACGCTCTGGGTGCGGAAGGCCTGCTGCATCTTGGCCGCCGGCGCGGTCTTCCAGTCGATCATGAACATGTTGGCGTTGGTCGGCACGACCCTCAGGCCGCGCTTCTTCACGTGCTCGATGGCCAGGCCGCGGGCCTGGCGCATCTCCTCGCGCCGGCCGGCGATCAGGTCCGCGGCCGGCAGGCTGGCGGTGGCGCAGGCCAGCGAGGGCAGCGGCAGCGCGCCGGACTGCATCCCGCCGTCATAGCGCATCATGCTCTTGATGATGTCGGGCCGCGCCATGACGTAGCCCATCCGCATCCCCGCCATCCCGAAGATCTTGGAGAAGGTGCGCATGACGATCACGTCCTTGCCCGCCGCCGCCATGTAGGCGGCGCTGGGCGCGCCTGCGAAGTGGATGTACGCCTCGTCGACCAGCACGATCGACCCCGCCGGCTTGTTGGCCACCAGCCATTCGATGTCGGCCAGGGGCGTGACGGTGCCGGTCGGATTGTTCGGCGTGCAGACGTAGTACAGGCCCGCGTTGGGATCGGCGGCCAGCATGGCGCGCACGTCGTGGGTGAAGTCCGGCTTCAGCGGCACGCGCTTCAGCGGCGCCTTCAGCCACTCCGCCGTGCGGCCGGCCAGCTCGAAGGTCGGGTCGGCGGTGACCAGCCCCCGGGTCGGGGAGCAGAAGGTCACCACCGAGCGGGACAGCGGGTCGCTGGAGCCCGGCCAGGGCGCCACGTGGTCGGGCGGCACGCTCTCCACCTGGCTGACCATGCGCACGAAGTCGCCGCGCTCGTCCTTGGGCTCGTAGCGGTTGCCGTGCGGGATCATGGCCGCGGCCGCCTGTTGGCCGGGCGCCAGCGGGCCGGTCCAGCACTCGTTGGAGCCGATTCGCACCTTGGCGGACGGCGCCGGATCGGGGATGCCGCCCGACGCCCAGGCAGGCCGACCGCCGCTGGCCGCCGCCAACCCCGCGCCGAACACCGCCGCGATCCGCCCCAGCTGACGCCGCGAATAGCCGCGCGTCAGGAGATCATCCCGCATCTCTTCGTGAAGAGCCTCAGTCATGCCGCGTCCATCCCTGCCCGAAACGGCGCAGGACGCGCACTGCCGCGAAGTCGGTTCGCTTCTGCGCGCTCGCCCGCCGATCCAACCAGGACATTGTTTACGGTTGGGTCGGCGTGTTCCAGGCGCGCCGCACCACCGCCCCGGGATTCCCCTCCGGCCGCCTAAATTCCCGCCATTCGGCGGTTGCACTGCACGCATCTCGCGCGCCGCTCGACCGTCCCCTTGCGGCTCGACAGAGGGACCTCAGCGCGGGCGAACGCCGTCCAGGAACAGGGAGACGCCGAACGCCACCCGCGCCTCGATCTCGCCCGGCGGCAGGCTCAGGCCGGAGACGATCAGCCGCGCCGGGCCGCCGATCACCAGGCTCATGAAGGCCACGGCCGCCCGGCGGGGCTCGACCCCCGTCATCCGCCCGGCCGCCGCCTCTCGGGCGAACAGCTCAGCCAGCACATCGACGGTGGGCCCCGCCCCCTCCTCGAAGGCGAGGGTGAACAGCTCGGGGAAGCGATGCGCCTGGGCGTACAGGATGCGCTGCAGCTTGATCGAGGAGGGCTCGGCGAGGTTGGCGAGGCGCAGCCGGGCCATCGCCTTCAGCGTCGGCTCGAGCCCATCCTCCACCAGCCGCTCCACCGCCTCGCGCGGGACGGTGTAGCGCTGGATCGCCCGGCGCACGGCGGCCTGGAACAGGGCGGCCTTGTCCGCATGGCGGGCGTAGACGGTGCGCTTGGACATGCCGACCCGGGTGGCGATCTCCTCCACCGTGGCCTGCTCGAAGCCGTGCTCGAGGAAGACGTCGAGCGCCGCGTCCAGCAGCTCCTGGTGCCGGCGCGCCTGGGCGTCGCGCGTCGGCCGCCCGCCCCGCCCCCGCGATGCCGGCGCAGGCCCGCCGCCCGCCTCTTGACCAATAACGGAACTCATGCGTACCGTTTCTCCATAAGAGAGCCATAGCCTAATGGAGGAGGAACGCCATGGGCGAAGCCGCCGATCGACTGACCCGCCTGGTGCATGCGCCCGACCGCTTCGACTATCGCTTCGCAGAGGTGCGCTCCGCCCAGGTCGCGGCCATGGACGAGCGGTTCCAGGAGCGGCGGGACGCGATCAAGCTGCTGCGCCACAGGGCGGGGGAAGCGGGCGTGACCCAGGTGCGCGACCACGCCGACATGGCCACGATCCTGTTCCCGCACACCGCCTACAAGAGCTACCCTGAGGCGTGGCTGCTCGAAGGCCGCTGGGATCGTCTGGCCAAGTGGCTGGACACCGTCTCCACCTATCGCGTCCCGGTCGAGCGTGTGAAGGACGCGCACGACATGGACGACTGGATCGCCCGGCTGGAGGCGGAGGGCGTCTTCGTCTCCTGCTCCAGCGGCACGACGGGCAAGTCGGCGATGCTGGTCGCCTCCGCCGCCGACATGGCTTGGGTCGAAATCGAGTCGGTCGCCTGCTTCGCCTGGGGCTCCGGCGTCACGCCGGCGCAGGACCGTCGCATGTTCGGCCTGGCCGCCGTGGCGCACGTGGCGCGCAACCTGGCGGGCGGCCGGGGGCTGACCGCGGCGCTGCAGGCGCCGGACGCCGAGCGCTTCGTCTCGCCGATCCCGCCGCTGACGGTCGGCGCCCTGACCGAGATGGTGGTGCTGCGCAAGAAGATCGCCGAGGGCGTCGCCCGCCCGGGCGAGATCGCCGAGTACGAGGCCAAGTCCGCCCGCCGCCAGGCGGTCGTGGAAGAGTCGGTGGGGATCACCGCCGACGCCGTCATCGCCGCCCGCAAGGACAAGATCCACGTCGGCGGCCTGTGGGCGGGGCTGTACAACGTCGCCAAGGCCGTGCGTGACCGCGGCTATAGCGCCAAGGACTTCCACCCCGAGAACTCGATCTACGTCGGCGGCGGGCTGAAACGGGCGGTGCTGCCGGACGACTACCAGCAGTTCGTGTTCGAGACCTTCAACATCCGTCCCGAGCGCAACTTCCAGAACTACAGCATGCAGGAGCTGCACACCGGCATGCCCAAGTGCCGGGCCGGCGGCCGCTACCACCTGCCGCCCTGGCTGGTCCCGCTGGTGCTGGACAAGGCGGGCGAGACCCTGCTGCCGATCGTGGACGACGAGTATGAGGGGCGCGCCGCCTTCTTCGACCTGTCCATCGACGGGCGCTGGGGCGGGGTGATTTCCGGCGACCGGGTGTCGATCGACTTCCGTCCCTGCGCCTGCGGCCGGACCGGGCCGACCATCGCCGACACCGTCGTGCGCTACGCCGATCTGGAGGGCGACGACAAGATCGGCTGCGCCGGGACGGTGGACGCCTATGTGCGGGGGGTGGCGTGAACAAGCCCGTCGACATCGCCGGCGCCGCGGTCAGCGCCCCCTTCTTCCTGCGCGGCCAGCTGGTCGAGGGGGACGCGGTGGTGCACCGCTCGCGCGACCTGGGCGTGCGCTTCGCCACCCCCGCGTTCGACCTGGACCAGGCGGTTCTACCCCGCAGCGAGGTCCCGCCGCTGCTCGACACGCCGCTGGCCGAGATCATCGACTTCCTGGTGGAGACCGGCCGCCGCGTGGTCGATCCGGCCAACGACGTGATGCAGGAGTGCATCGAGCGCATGTGCTCCACCCACATCCTGCCGCGCGCGGTGGTGGAGAACCAGGCGCGCTACGCCGCCGCCTATCTGGACCGGCGCCGGCTGATGGCCGAGGTGGAGCAGAATTTCCCCGACCCCAGGGCGCTGGACGGCTGGGTCCCCAAGCAGGACTTCACCGGGCGGCGGAGCTTCGTGCGCGCCTTCGCTCCGCGGCTGATCCACGTGCTGCCCGGCAATTCGCCCGGGGTGGCTATCAAGTCGATCGCCCAGGGCGCGATGGTCAAGGCGGTCAACCTGTTCAAGATGTCCTCGGCGGACCCGTTCACCACCGTCGCCATCCTGCGCACCATGGCCGCGATCGACCCTGGCCACCCGATCGTGCGGTCCATGTCCGCGGTCTACTGGCGCGGCGGCGATGATCGGGTGGAGCGGGCGCTGTACCGGCCGCAGTACTTCGACAAGATCGTCGCCTGGGGCGGCGGCGACGCCATCGCCAACGTCACAAAGTACCTGGGGCCAGGCTTCCAGCTGGTCTCGTTCGACCCGAAGACCTCGATCTCGATGGTGGGGCGCGAGGCGTTCGCCTCGGACGAGACCCTGGACGCGGCCGCCGAGCTCGCCGCCGCCGACGTGATGACGCTGAACCAGGAGGCCTGCGTCGCCAGCCGCTTCCAGTTCGTGGAGGGGGACGTGGCGCAGGCGGACCGCTTCGCAGAGCGGCTGCAACGCGCCATCGCCGCCCGCGCCGCCGCCTCGGGCGATGTGCGCCCGCTGGACCGCGACCTGCGCGAGCAGATCGAAGCGCTGTCGCTGATGGACGACGACTATCGCGTGTTCGGCCGGGCGGACGGCTCGGGCCTGGTGATCCGCTCGGACGAGCCGGTCGATTTCCACCCGATCAACAAGACCGCCAATGTCGTGCGGGTCGACGCCCTGGCCGACGCGGTGCGCCACGTCAACGTCGCCACCCAGACGGTCGGCGTCTACCCGTTCGACCGGATCGCGGACTATCGCGACCGGCTGGCCAGCGCGGGCGCGCAGAGGGTGGTGCACCTGGGCAAGGCGGGCCCCAGCACCATCGGCAACCCCCACGACGCCATGTATCCGCTGCACCGCTTCGTGCACTGGATGGCGCACGAGGACGGCTGCGGCCCTCACGGCTGAGCGCCGCCGTGTCCGCGGCCTCCGCCCGGCGACGCGGCCGGGCGGAGGCGCGGCGCAGCGTCAGGCGGCGGCCTGCGCCTTCAGCGACTGCATGTCGATGACGAAGCGGTACTTCACATCGCCCTTCAGCATCCGCTCATAGGCGTCGTTGATCGTCTCCATGGCGATCACCTCGACGTCGGAGGTGATGCCGTGCTCGCCGCAGAAGTCGAGCATCTCCTGGGTCTCGGCCACGCCGCCGATCAGCGAGCCGGCCAGGGTGCGCCGCTTGCCGATCAGGTTGAAGGCGTTGGGCGAGGGGTGCGGCGAGTCCGGCGCGCCGAGCAGCACCATCACGCCGTCCAGCTTCAGCGTCGCCAGGAGCGCGTCCAGGTCGTGCGGCGCGGCCACCGCATCGAGGATCAGGTCGAGCGTCCCCGCCGCCTTGGCCATCTGCTCCGGATCGCGCGACAGGACCACCTCGTCCGCGCCGAGGCGGCGGGCGTCCGCCTCCTTGCCCGGCGAGGTGGTGAACAGGGTCACGTGCGCGCCCATGGCGTGGGCGAGCTTGAGCGCCATGTGGCCGAGGCCGCCGAGGCCGACCACGCCCACCCGGTCGCCCGCCTTCACCTTCCAGTGGCGCAGCGGGGAATAGGTGGTGATGCCCGCGCAAAGCAGCGGCGCCACGCCCTTGGCGTCCAGGTTCTCAGGCACGTTCAGGACGAACTTCTCGTCCACCACGATGCTGGTGGAATAGCCGCCGTGGGTGTTCACCGGGCCGCCGAAGAAGTTGCCGTTGTAGGTGCCGGTGAAGCCGGTCTCGCAGTAGTTCTCCTGGCCGTCCTTGCACGGAACGCAGGTCTGGCAGCTGTCGACCATGCAGCCGACGCCGACGCGCTGGCCTTCCTTGAAGCGGGAGACGTGGTCGCCGACCCTGGTCACCCGGCCGATGATCTCGTGCCCGGGGACGGAGGGATACAGGGTGTTCGCCCACTCGTTGCGGGCGGTGTGCAGGTCGGAGTGGCACACTCCGCACCAGTCGATCTCGATCTGAACATCGTGGGGCCCCGGGTCGCGCCGGTCGATGGCGAAGGGCGCAAGCGGGGTCGTCGCCGACTGGGCGGCGTAGGCCTTGATCTGCATGAGGAGCCTTTGGGGAGAGAGGCTGGAGATGGACGGGCGGCGCAGGTCCCCGCGCCGCCCTCCCCTACTTAAGCTCTCGCCCAGGGCTCCGCTCGTTCCACCGCCATATTTTCTTGGCGAAACACGGGCGTTGAGCCCAGCGGGACGACCTCGCGCCCGAAGGTGGCGTTCGTCACCGAGCCGAAGCTGCCGTACATGGCCAGGCCGCCGCACACCAGGCCCAGCCAGCCGCCGATGTGGCTGAGCCCCGGCTGGCCGAGCACCGCGCCGAGGCCAAGCAGGAAGAAGGTCACCCAGAGCGTCGTGAAGATCAGGAACACGACCTTGGCCAGGCGGAAGGTGCTGACCCACAGGTACAGCGTCAGCACGCCCCACAGGATCAGGGCCACCCCCACCGTCGCGCCGGCCGCCTTGGGGTCCACCCAGCCGAAGTGGGCGAACAGCAGCAGCAGGGCGAACCACCACCAGAAGGCGCCGTAGCTGAGGAAGGCGGTCATCCCGAAGGTGTTGCCCACCTGGAACTCGAACACGCCGGCGATCAGCTGGATCAGGCCGCCGAAGGTCAGCGCCAGCGGGATCACCACGCCCTCGCCGGCGCTGGGCAGCACACCGGCGTTGACCAGACTGAGCAGCACCGTCGTCAGCCCGAAGCCGACGAGCCCTAGCGCCGCTGGATTGGCCGCGGGCGTCGCCACGACCCCTGTGTTGTCGGACATCTCATTGCCTCCCTTATGTCCTGTCTCTGCGGACAGGTCTTGGAAGGCTCTCAGCGTCAGGCCATGAGGTCAATCAAATCCGCCGACCGGCCCCATCACAAAACAAAGGGGCGGCCGGCATGGCCGACCGCCCCCATATTCAATCTGAAGTCGAGCGTCAGGCTTGCGCCTGGGCGCCGATGCTGGAGGGCTCGACCTTCACGCCTGGGCCCATGGTGGAGCTGAGGGCGATCTTCTTGATGTACTGGCCCTTGGCGCCGGACGGTTTGGAGCGGTTCAGCGCCTCGATCATGGCCCGCACGTTGGCGACGATCGCCTCGTCGGTGAAGCTGACCTTGCCGACGCCGGCGTGGACGATGCCCGCCTTCTCGACGCGGAACTCCACCGCGCCGCCCTTGGCGTCCTTGACGGCCTGGGCGACGTTGGGGGTCACGGTGCCGACCTTGGGGTTCGGCATCAGGCCGCGCGGGCCCAGCACCTTACCCAGGCGGCCGACCAGGGCCATCATGTCCGGGGTGGCGATCACGCGGTCGAAGTCCAGGAAGCCGCCCTGGACGCGCTCGAGCAGATCCTCAGCCCCGACAATGTCGGCGCCGGCGGCTGTGGCCTCATCGGCCTTGCCCGCACGGGCGAACACGGCGACGCGCACGTCCTTGCCGGTGCCGGACGGCAGGTTCACCACGCCGCGGACCTGCTGGTCGGCGTGACGCGGATCGACGCCGAGGTTCACGGCGATCTCGACCGATTCGTCGAACTTGGCCTTGGCGTTGGCCTTCACGGCGGCCACGGCTTCTTCGAGGCCGTGCAGCTTGTCGGCCGGGACGTTCCAGGCCTGCACGCGCTTGGCCAGCTTGGGTTGGGTTTGCTTGGCCATCGGTCTCAGTCCACCACTTCCAGGCCCATGGAGCGCGCGGAACCCTCGATGATCTTCGAGGCGGCTTCCAGATCGGCGGCGTTCAGGTCCTTCATCTTCTTCTCGGCGATGTCGCGCAGCTGGGCGCGCGTGACCTTGCCGACCGTCTCCTTGCCCGGGTTCTTGGCGCCGGACTGCAGCTTGACGGCCTGCTTCAGGAAGTAGGTCGCCGGCGGCGTCTTGGTGACGAAGGTGAACGACTTGTCCTGGTAGACGGTGATGACGGTGGGAAGGGGGGTGCCCTTCTCCATCTCGGCCGTGCGCGCGTTGAACTCCTTGCAGAAGCCCATGATGTTCACGCCGCGCTGGCCCAGCGCCGGACCGATCGGCGGCGAAGGCGTGGCGGAGCCGGCCTTCACCTGCAGCTTGACGTAACCCAGTATCTTCTTCGCCATGATCTCCTCCTGGCTACGACGGGACCATCCCCGCCAGTGAGCCGTGGTCCGGGGTGACGCCCCTCCCACGGGTTTGACGGCCATCGCTGAAAAACGCCGGCGACGGCCTGGTTACTCCCGCCTTCCTCGGGCTTGCCCCGAGGATCCGCCCGTCCGCTTCCGCCGTGGTCAGACGGCTCGCGCTTCAGGGCCGCCCCACCCCAGACCCCGGGACGAGCCCGAGGGAGACGGTTGGAGGGTGGGGCGAAACTTGGAAGAGGCGGTTAGCCCGCCCCCTTCTCCACCTGGCCGTACTCCAGCTCGACCGGCGTGGCGCGGCCGAAGATGGAGACGGTCACGCGAAGCCGCTGGCGGTCCTCGTCGACCTGCTCGACAGAGCCGGAGAAGCTCTGGAACGGGCCGTCGGTGACGCGCACGGTCTCGCCGATGTCGAAGTGGATGGTGGGCTTGGGCCGCTCCACCCCCTCCTCCACGGCGCCCAGGATGCGCTGCACCTCCTTCTCGGAGACGGGCGCGGGCTTGGACTGGGAGCCCAGGAAGCCGGTCACCTTGGGGGTGTTCTTGACCAGGACGTAGGCTTCGTCCGTCAGCTCCATCTTCACCAGCACGTAGCCGGGGAAGAACTTGCGCTCGGCGTTGAACTTGCGGCCGCGGCGGATCTCGACCACGTCCTCGGTCGGGACCACGATCTCGGAGAACTGGTCCTCGATGCCCTGCTGGCGGGCCTGGTCGCGGATCGCCTCGGCCACCTTCTTCTCGAAGTTGGAGTAGGCGTGGACGATGTACCACTTGTGGTGCGGGTTGGAGACGGGCTTGGCCGCCTGTGTCTGGGTGTCGGTCATGGTCGCTTAGCCGCCGCTCGCGAGGCGGAGGAACTGCTGCATCAGGAAGCTGAGGGAACTGTCGACGAGGGAGAAGAAGACGGCGGTGATCACCACCATCACCCCCACCATCACCGAGGTGATCCAGGTCTCGCGCCAGGGCGTCCAGGTGATCTTGCGCGCCTCGGCCTGCACCTCGCGCCAGAACTGCTGGGGCGAGGTCTTCTTCTTCGGCGGCTCGGCGGCGAGCGCCTTGGTCGCGGCGGGCGCGATCGCCGGGGCCTTGCCCGCGGGCGCGCGGACGACCTTGCCGGCCGGCCCTCGCGCCGGCGTCTTCACGCCCTGGTCCTTGGCCATCAGCGGCTCTTTCGAATCCTAACTTGGGAGGCGCGAACCTCCATATGGGTCCGCGTCGCCTGAAAGTCAGCGCCGCGGGGGTGGTGAAAGGATGGCAGGAGTGGGGGGACTCGAACCCACGACCCTCGGTTTTGGAGACCGATGCTCTACCAGCTGAGCTACACTCCTAAGCCGAACGGAGCCTCAGCTAGTGCGCCCCGCCCTCCCGCCCATGACGAACCCGTCGGGACCGGAGGCCTCGACGCGCGCGGCCAGGAGCCGGAGCGCGGGGGTATACCTGCGCCGGGGGTCGGGCGCAACGGGGCTTCAGCGTGGGTAGGCGCTGACGAAGGCGGCTATGTGAGTGTCCCGGTGCAGCATCCAGATGGTGCGGATTCGGGCGCTGCGGCCGCTGGGCATGAGCATGGCGCCCTCGACCTTGTACTTCTGCCCGAACGGCGTGAGCCCGGCCGCCACGGCCGGATGATCGGCGGGATGCTGCATCAGCGCCGCCATCAACACGTCTGGGCGGGACCGCTCAAAGCCCTGTCCCAGGAAGAATCTCGCCTTGGCGGCGCCTGTTGGGTGGTCCGGGTTCAAAAGGTAGTCGACGAGCTTCTCAGGCGGCACGAAGCGCCGCCCCAGCACAGATGGCGGCGGCACAGCTCAGGCGGCGATCAGTTGGTCCGCCCTGAGTGTGACGACGTCGGGCTGGGGGTCGGCGAACTCCACTTCGTAAGTGGCCGCACCTTCATAGATGAAGACGATGGTCCCGCGGGCGCCCCGGGGGAACAGGCCCTCGCCGGTCCGCACGTCCTCGCCCAGCTTCACGACATCCAGGTCATGGAAGCCGCCGCCCTCGGGGGGCGCATGCATCGCTCTGTCGAGATCAGCATCCATAGGCATGCTTTAGCACAGCCGGCCGCCCAGGTCGAAGTCAACCGTGCAGACCCGCCGCCCGCTCGACACGCAGGGCCAGGGCGAGGGCGGCCAGGCCCTCTTCGCCGGTGACCACCGGGCGGTCGCGCCGGCCCAGCACCGTCTCGACGAAGCCGGTCACGCTGACGCCCAGGGGATCGCGCCCGGCGGGGCTGAGGGCGAAGTCCGGGTTGAGCGCGAACGGGGCGGAGTTGCGGAACGACGGCGCCAGGAAATCCACCTCCACATGGCCGGAGGGGTAGTCGAGCTTCATCACCCGCTCGCGCGCCGGAGCGATGCGCGAAGCCTCCAGCACGGCGTGCAGGCCGCTGCGGAACACGATCTCGGCGCGAACGCGGTCGAACTCCCCCTCCGCCGCCACCGAGAGGATGTCGTCGCCGCCCAGCTGCAGCGCCAGGTCCAGGTCGTGCACCATCAGGTCCAGCACGCAGGAGACGTCGCGCGAGCGGGGTCCGGGCAGGCCGCGCCGGATCGATTCCAGCCGCGTCGGGGTCTCGGGCGTGCCGAGCAGGCCCATGGCGGCGAACGTCACCCGCTCCTGGTGCCCGCAGGCCAGCACCAGCCGGCGCTGACCCGCGCGCTCCACCAGGTCGGCCGCCGCCTCGACGGTGTGGGCGAGCGGCTTCTCGATGTAGACGTGGCGGCCGGAGGCGACGACCTGCCGGGCGATCTCGGCATGGGTGGTGGCCGGCGTGGCCACCGTGACCACGTGGCAGGCGTCCAGCAGCGCTTGCAGTTCGGCGAACGCCTGCACGCCCAGGTCGGCGGCCAGCTGCTCGGCCCGCTCCGTGTTCGGATCGTACACCCCGACCAGCTCGACGTGGGCCGCCTCCTTGTACTTCAGGGCGTGGAAGCCGGCGAAGACCCCGGCGCCGACCACGCCGGCCTTGAGTTCGTGCATGGACCGCTCCCGTTCGGGGCCGCCTTCTAGCCGCGCCGCGCCGCCCTGTCCCGTGAAGACGGCTTCACGCAGCGAGGAGCCGCTTCATCCCCCCGGCCGATCCGGCTAGAACCCCGCCGCCGCCCCGCCAAGGCCGAAGGATCGACCGTGACCCGCCTGTTCAACGCCTATGTCATGGTCGACTGGAGCGCGGCCGCCACCGCCAAGACCGGCAAGGATTCCATCTGGATCGGTGTGCTGAAGCGCGACATCCGCTTCCGCCCGACGTTCGAGGCGTTCAACCCGCCCACCCGCGCCGCGGCGGAGAAGCAGCTGCTGGAGGTCATGGCCGACCTGCGCCGGCGCAACGACAAGTCCCTGGTCGGCTTCGACTTCGCGCTCGGCTACCCCGCCGGCACGGCCGGGCTGCTGAAGCTGAAGGAGCCCACCTGGGAGGCGATGTGGGCCTTCCTCGCCGCCAACGTGGTGGACAAGGCGGACAACGCCAACAACCGCTTCGCCGTGGCCTCCAAGATGAACCGGCTGATGACCGACCAGCCCTATCCGTTCTGGGGCGCACCGGCCAAGGACGCCCAGCGCTGGCTGACCACCACCAAGCCGGCGATCCCGGCGGACTTCCCGCTGGCGACCCTGCGCCTGGCCGAGGTCGCCACCCAGGGCGCCGGCAGGGCCGGGGCCAAGAGCGTCTGGCAAGTGTTCGGCAACGGCACCGTCGGCAGCCAGACCCTGGTGGGCGTGCCGGCGGTCCGCCGCTTCCTGGAGGCCATGCACGGCAAGGCGGTGGTCTGGCCGTTCCAGACCGGCTGGAAGGAGCTGAGCCCCGTCGACGTGCACCCGCTCGAAACGGTGGTGGCCGAGGTCTATCCCGCCCTCACGCCCGCCAAGCCCGAGCCGGGCGAGATCGTGGACCGGGCGCAGGTGCGAAGCCTGTGCGAGCACTTCGCCAAGCTGGACGAGCAGGGGCGGCTCGGCGCCGCCTTCGCGCCCCCTGCCGACGCTGACGAGGCCACACGCGAGGCGGTGGAGCGGGAAGAGGGCTGGATCCTGGGCGCCTGACCCCTGCTCCCCGTTGGGGAACGCGGCCTTAAGCTTGCAGCGCTAGGCTCCTGCTCCCTGCAACCTGCGGACCTGCGCCGACATGAGACACCTCGCCCTCGCCGCCGTGCTGGCCGCCTTCGCCGTTCCGGCCGCCGCGCAGAACCCGGTGCAGATCGCCCACGCCCGGGCGGGGGCCAGCTGCCCGCATTGCAACCTGTTCCAGGCCGACTTCTCCAACCTGGCGCTGCAGGGCCGCAACTTCGCCGGGGCGCGCCTGCGCCAGGCGGACCTCTCCACCGCCGAGGCGCCGCACGCCGACTTCGCCGGCTCGGACCTGCGCGACGTCAACGCCTACGGCGCGGTGCTGGGCGGGGCGAACTTCGCCGGAGCGAACCTCGGCAACGCCAGCCTGGTCGGGACCTATCTGCAAGGCGCCAACTTCCGCGGCGCGCACCTGGCCGGCGCGAACTTCTCGGGCGCGGAGATGGACCGCGCCGTCGGCCTGACCCAGGCGCAGCTCGCCTCCGCCTGCGGCGACGCCGCGACCACCACCCCGCCCGGCCTGCACGTCCACCCCTGCCAATAGGCCGCAAGCCGAACAGCTGACACAGACGTCGGTTACCAGGAATTAAGTGGCGAACGGCGGCTCTTCGGACCACATCTGACACTGTCGGCCGAAAATAGCGGCCCCGGAGTGTTCTACAGAAATGCGTCAGCTCGGCCTTGTCTTAGCTTTGTCTTTGACCGCGCTCAGCGCAGCGGGCCTCGCCCAGGCCGCCGACAAGGACATCGCGCGCCGCGTGGCGCTCGGCGGCTCCTGCCCGGGGTGCGAGTTCTCGGGTCGCCAGCTGGTCGGCGCCAGCTTCATCGGCGGCAATTTCACCGGCGCGGCGCTGGTGGGCGCGGACCTGCGCGGCTGCTCGGTGATCGGCTCGGCCTTCAACGGCGCGGACTTCACCCGGGCCGACCTGCGGGGCGCCCAGGTGATGGGCTCGCACTTCACCGGCGCCAACTTCACCAATGCGAACCTTGAAGGCATGGAGGGCCAGGGCGCCCTGTTCACGAACTCCAAGCTGGTCGGGGCCCGTCTGAAGGGCTCTGAGCTGCAGGGCGCCTCGCTGGCCGGCGTGGCGGCCGACGGGGCGGACTTCACCGCCTCCGAGCTGCAGGGCGCGAAGCTCGACAACGGCCGCTTCCCGCGCGTCAGCTTCCGCAACGCGGACCTGCAGGCCACCCGGCTGCAGGGCGCGGATTTCGCAGGCGCCGACTTCCATGGCGCGTCGATGGAGGGCGCAGACCTGCGCGGGGCCGACCTGTCCCAGGCCAGGAGCCTGACCCAGGAGCAGATCGACGAAGCCTGCCTGGACGTCCGCACGCGGGTGCCGTCCGGCCTGCGCGGCGGGAGCGGCTGTCATGGCGCCGCCCTGCACGTCGCCGGCGCCCGCCTCCCCGCCCCGCCTGCTCCGCCGGCGCCCTTCGCACCCCCGGCCCCGCCGCCGCCGCCGCCAAGCCCGCGCTGAGCCGGCGCAGGCTCAGCTGACCTCGATCCGCTCGGGCAGCTGGAGCGCTCCGGCAAGGCCCGCCACGCGCTTGCGGGTCTGCTCGCCGAGGATCAGGTCGCGGGCCTCCCGCTGGACCGTCAGCACCAGGCCGGACGCCTCCCGCGACAGCTGGGTCTGGAACAGCAGCTCGGGGCTGCGGCCGGACAGGTCGCAACCGAGCCGCAGGGCGGCGCCCAGCGCCTTGGCGCGCTGCACCCGCTCCGGCGACAGCAGACGCTCGATCCCCGGCCTGGCTGGCCCGGCGCTGGTGTGGCGGGCATGGACGGCGGTGGCCAGGTAGGCCCGTTCGGCGTGGCTCTGCCCCGGGGTGGGCGCACGCAGCACCTGGTCGAAGGCCAGGTCCGCGCGGTGGTCGGGATGCAGCCGCGCGCCCAGGTCGCTAAGCCGGCAGGCGGCCGCCAGCAGGATCGCGTCGCGCCCGGTGTCGAACAGGGGCGGGAGCGTCCGCCAGAGCGGCTCCAACCACGCCTGCAGCGCCGGACCGATCTGCTCCGCCGCGCCCTGGCGCGCGCCGGTGGCGGCGCACCCCTCTACCAGCGGATCGCGGCTGCGCACCTCCGGCGGCAGGGCGGTCATCAGCAGCCCCTCGCGCACGCCGTAGGCGGAGAAGCAGACGCGCTGCAGCTCCAGCGTCTCCACCAGCGCCTCCAGCACCATGGCGGCGTAGGGCAGCGTCTCCGCCCGCTTCTTCGACACGCCGGGCATCCGCTCCAGCGAGGCGCGCGACTGGCGGGCGACGAAGCGGGCGGCGTCCAGCGCCTCGCGGCCGGTCATCTCGTGCTGGTGCACGATGCGCAGGGGGTACTGCGTCGCCTCCATGTGGATCAGGGCGATGTTGCGCCAGGCCCCGCCCACCGCCTGCAGGCATGATGCGCTGTAGGCCCGCCTGGCCTTGCCGAGGCGCTCGCGGATGACGCGGGCGAGCCCCTGGGGCTCGATCGGCGCGGGGGCCCCCAGCGCGAAGGGGCCGAGCGGCAGGGTGATCCCGGCGCCGGGACGGCCGTTCTCCAGCCGCACGAGTTCGAGGCTCGATCCGCCGAGGTCGGCCACCACGCCCTGGGCGTCCGGATGGCCGGCGAGCACGCCGAGGGCTGAGAAGTGCGCCTCCTCCTCGCCGGACAGGACGCGGATGTCGATGCCGGTCTCCGCCCGCACGCGCTCGACGAAGGCGCGGCCGTCGCGGGCCTCGCGCACCGCGGCGGTGCCCGCGCACAGCACCTCGGCCGGCGCGGCGCCGTCCAGCACCGCCCGGAAGCGGCGCAGCGCCGGCAGGGCGGCGTCGACCCCCTCGGGCGACAGGCGGCTGGTCTCGCCGAGGCGGCGGCCGAGCCCGGCCATCACCTTCTCGTTGAACACCTGCCAGATCGCCCGCCCCTCCAGCCGGTAGAGCACCAGGCGGACGGAGTTGGAGCCCACGTCGATGACCGCGACGTCGCGGGTCGGCCGCTCTTCCGGCGTCCACATGCCTTTGCGGAGCCCGCCTTAGCGGCGCGGGCCGACGTGATCGAAGGCGCGAGGCAGGATCTTGCCGTTCTTGCCCCGGCCGGACAGGCTTGGATTGGTCATGAAATAATCATGCGCGGAGAAGGGCTTTCGGACACCGGCGGTGTCGTAGCGCTTGTAGGCCCCATCCGGCCCCAGAATCCAGCTCTGCGCCTCGTCGTTCAGGTTGGCGACCATGATCTGGTTGAGCACCTGCTGGTGCACGGTCGGGTTCTCCACCGGGACCAGCGTCTCGATCCGGCGGTCCAGGTTGCGGGGCATCCAGTCGGCCGAGGAGATGTAGACCCGCGAGTGGGCGCTCGGCATCGGGTGGCCGTTGGCGAAGCAGACGATGCGGCCATGCTCCAGGAAGCGGCCGACGATGCTCTTGACCTGGATGTTCTCCGACAGGCCCGGCACGCCGGGGCGCAGGCAGCAGATGCCCCGCACCACCAGGTCGATCTTCACCCCGTCCTGGCTGGCGACGTACAGGGCGTCGATCACCTGGGGGTCGACCAGGGAGTTCATCTTGGCCCAGATCGCCGCGGGCTTGCCGGCGCGAGCGTTCTCGGCCTCCGTCGCGATGTGCGCGAGCAGCGAGGCCTTCAGCGTGATCGGCGAGATGGCCAGCTTCTCCAGCCCGTCGGGACGGGCGTAGCCGGTGATGAAGTTGAACACCTTGGACGCGTCGCGCCCCAGCGCCGGGTCGCAGGTGAACAGCGACAGGTCTGTGTAAACCTTGGCGGTGATCGGGTGGTAGTTGCCGGTGCCGAAGTGGCAGTAGGTGCGCAGCCCCTCCCCCTCGCGCCGCACCACCACGCTGATCTTGGCGTGGGTCTTGTACTCGATGAAGCCGAAGACGACGTGCACGCCCGCCCGCTCCAGCGCGCGGGCCCAGTTCAGGTTGGCCGCCTCGTCGAAGCGCGCCTTGATCTCGACCAGGGCGGTGACGTTCTTGCCCCGGTCGGCGGCCTCGATCAGGGCGGCGACGATCGGGCTGTCTTTCGAGGTGCGGTACAGCGTCTGCTTGATGGCCAGCACGTTCGGGTCGGCGGCCGCCTGGCGCAGGAACTGCACCACCACGTCGAAGCTCTCGTACGGGTGGTGGACCAGGATGTCCTTCTCGGAGATGGCGGCGAAGCAGTCGCCGCCGTGCTCCAGCACCCGCTCGGGGAAGCGGGGCTCGTAGGGGGTGAACTTCAGGTCGGCGCGGCCCGCCGGGATCAGCTCGGAAAGCTGTGACAGGCCCAGCAGCCCCTCGCTCGCCACCACCTCTTCGGGGTGGCAGTGCAGGTTCCGCAGGATCAGGTCCTCCAGCTCCTGCGGCATCCCGGCCTCGAGCGCGATACGCACCACCGAGCCGCGGCGGCGCTGGCGCAGCAGGGCCTCGAACTCGCGGACCAGATCCTCGGCCTCTTCCTCGATCTCCACGTCGCTGTCGCGGATGATCTGGAACACGCTCTGGGCCAGCACCTCGCAGTCGGGGAACAGGCGGTCCAGGAACATGGCCACCAGGGTCTCCACCGGCACGTAGCGGCGTTCGGCCTTGGGCGTGCGGCGCGCCACGCCAGGGTGCAGCTGCCAGAACCGCCGCACCTGGTTGGGCATGGGCACCAGGGCGTAGAAGGCCTTGCCGTCGCTCTCCCGCTTCAGCTTCAGGATCAGGGCGAAGGCCAGGTTCGGCAGAAAGGGGAACGGGTGCGCCGGGTCCACCGCCAGGGGGGTCAGCACCGGGAACAGCTGGCTCAGGAACGCCGGCTCCAGCGCCTCGCGGTCGGCGGGGGTGATGCCGGACAGCTCCACCACGTGCAGCTTCTCGCGCGCCAGCTCGGCCCGCAGCGTCTTCCAGATGCGGCTCTGGGCGTTCATCAGCTCGGTGGCGGCGACGCTGACGCGGCTGAGCTGCTCGGCGGGGCTGAGGCCGTCCTGGCTGACCACCCGCACGCCCTCGCGCACCTGGCCCTTCAGGCCGGCGATGCGGACCATGTAGAACTCGTCCAGGTTCGAGGCCGAGATCGACAGGAACCGCAGCCGCTCCAGGATGGGGTGGCGCTTGTTCTCGCTCTCCTCCAGCACCCGCTCGTTGAAGCGGAGCCAGGATAGCTCCCGGTTGAAGAAGCGGTCGGTGGAGGCCAGCAGCTCGGTGTCTAGCCTGCGCTCATCCGATGCGGTCAGGGGCGCGAGGACGGGCTCGGCCTCGGGCTCCAGGTGAACGATCTCGCTCATGTCCGCATCATGGCCGTTACGCACGACTCTTTGATGACCCTCAACCCGGCTCGGACGCAACCTCGGCACTGGACGTTTCCTCCCCCAAGACGAGGCGCGCCAGGCTGCGGGATACGCTGCGCCGCCCGGCGTGCGCGGCTTCATCCAGCCGGGCCACCACGTCGTGAGCGCTCTGACCCGATCTTTCGATGCGTCGGAGGAGGTAGGCTAGAAGCTCCTCGGACGGACGTATACTCCGTTCACGGAAAAATTTCTCGAGCATGGCGCCCAGCACCACGTCGTCCGGCTCCTCCAGTTCGGCCACCGGCAGGGCGTTCAGGCGCGAGCGCAGATCGGGCAGGCGGACGGGCCACTGGCTGGGCGGACGGCAGGCGGTGAGCAGCAGGCCCCGCCCCGGGCGTCCAGCCATGTTCAGCAGGTGGAACAGGTCCTCCTCGACCGAGGGGGTTTCGGCCAGCATCGCCTCAACATCCTCGACCAGGATCGGGCCTGACTCCGGCGTCCCGGTGCAGGACGGCCAGGGCGAGGCGCCGAGCCGGGCGGTCCAGATCGCCGCCAGGTGGGTCTTGCCCGAGCCCCTGGGCCCGACCAGCGCCAGGGCGCCGCCGCGCCAGTCCGGCCAGGCGTCCAGCGCCCGCGCAGCGGCGGCGTTCGAGTCGGAAATGACGAAGGCGTCGCGCGCGTAATCGGGCGCACGCTGGAGCTTCAGGCCAAGCTGAGCCGGCACTTGGGGGATCCGCAGGGAGCCATCGGGAGAAATGTAGCAGAGCCCGGCGGCACCGTCATCCCGCAGGGCTCGCGCGAGCTTGACACCTCCGGCGACACATGGCCCTTGCCCGCCTTTCACATGTAGAGGGTCGCCGCCGCCCGCTCGCGCGGCGCCGGTCTGTCGAAAGCCGCGGGATCATGCACGCCTATCGTTCCGACACCTGCGGGGCGCTCCGCGCCGCCGACGTGGGTCGCACCGTCCGTCTCTCCGGCTGGGTGCACCGCAAGCGCGACCACGGCGGGCTGATGTTCATCGACCTGCGCGACCACTACGGCGTGACGCAACTGGTGCTGTCGCCGACCACGCCGGGCTTCGCCGCCGCCGAGCGCACCCGCGCCGAGAGCGTGATCCGCATCGAGGGCGAGGTGGTCGCCCGCTCGCCCGAGACGGTGAACGCCAACCTGCCCACCGGCGAGGTCGAGGTGCGGGTCAAGGCGTTCGACGTCCTGTCCGAAGCCGCCGAACTGCCCGTCCCGGTGTTCGGCGAGCCCGACTATCCCGAGGAGCTGCGGCTGAAGTACCGCTACCTCGACCTGCGCCGCGACACCCTGCACCGGAACATCGTGCTGCGCAGCCAGGTGATCGCCAGCCTGCGCCGCCGCATGATCGAGCAGGGCTTCACCGAGTTCCAGACCCCGATCCTGACCGCCTCCTCGCCGGAGGGCGCGCGGGACTATTTGGTGCCGTCCCGCCTGTACCCCGGCCAGTTCTACGCCCTTCCCCAGGCGCCGCAGCAGTTCAAGCAGCTGCTGATGGTCTCCGGCTTCGACCGCTACTTCCAGATCGCCCCCTGCTTCCGCGACGAGGCGGCGCGGGCCGACCGCTCGCCCGGCGAGTTCTACCAGCTCGACATGGAGATGAGCTTCGTCACCCAGCAGGACGTGTTCGACGTGATCGAGCCGGTCATGCGCGGGGTGTTCGAGGAGTTCGGCGGCGGCAAGCGCGCCACCGTCGGCCCCTTCCCGCACATCGCCTATCGCGACGCGATCCGGAAGTACGGCTCGGACAAGCCGGACCTGCGCAACCCGATCGAGATGCAGGCGGTCAGCGAGCATTTCCGCGGCGGCGGCTTCGGCGTGTTCGCCCGCATCCTGGAAAACCCCAAGGCGCAGATCTGGGCCATCCCGGCGCCCGGCGGCGGAAGCCGCGCCTTCTGCGACCGCATGAACGACTGGGCCAAGGGCGAGGACCAGCCCGGCCTAGCCTACATCTTCTGGCGTGAAGGTGAAGAGGGCGGCGCCGGCCCGGTGGCCAAGAACCTCGGCCCCGAGCGTACCGAGGCGATCCGCGCCCAGCTGGGCCTGAAGGCGGGGGACGCTGTGTTCTTCGCCGCCGGCGAGCCGGACGCCTTCTACAAGTTCGCAGGGCTGGCGCGGACCAAGGTCGGCGCGGACCTGGGCCTGGTGGACGAGGACCAGTTCAAGTTCTGCTGGATCGTCGACTTCCCCATGTACGAGTGGAACGAGGACGACAAGAAGATCGACTTCTCGCACAACCCCTTCTCCATGCCCCAGGGCGAGCTGGAGGCGCTGGACGGCAAGGACCCGCTCGACATCCTGGCCTACCAGTACGACATCGTCTGCAACGGGGTGGAGCTGTCGTCCGGGGCGATCCGGAACCACAAGCCCGAGATCATGCTGCGCGCCTTCGAGATCGCCGGCTATGGCGCCGAGGAGGTCGAGGCCCGCTTCGGCGGCATGCTGAACGCCTTCCGCTACGGCGCCCCGCCCCACGGCGGCATCGCCCCGGGGGTGGACCGCATCGTCATGCTGCTGGCCGGCGCCCAGTCGATCCGCGAGGTGATCGCCTTCCCCCTGAACCAGCAGGCCCAGGACCTGATGATGCAGGCCCCCTCGCCCGTGAGCGACCAGCAGCTGAAGGAGCTGCACATCCGCGTGGCGGCCCCGATCAAGGCGTGAACGGCGGGGGGCTCCCCGCCTCCAACATTCCCTCCCCGTCCCCCGTTTCCCTCGGGTTCATCCCGAGGGCCCGCCGCGCAGCTTCCGGGCGGCGTGACAAGCTAGCGTCGTCGTTGACGCTTCCAACGCGGACCCTCGGGATGAACCAGAGGGAAACGGGGGTACGCACTAGAGAAATAGGGCGAATGGCTTGGCGCGTTCGTCCATGCAAACGTCCCGCGCCGCCGCTATAGGCGCAGCGGACACGGAACGGGCCACGGCCTCACACGCTGCAACCGCTTCCCAGCTTCGAGGACGCTTTCCATGGCCGACCAGCCCCACCTGACGCTGAACGACGGGCGCCGCATTCCCCAGCTGGGGCTCGGCGTCTGGCGCACGCCCGCCGCGGACACCCGCGAGGTGGTGGCGGACGCGCTCGACGCCGGCTATCTGCATGTCGACACCGCCAAGGCCTACGGCAACGAGGAAGGCGTGGGCGAGGCGGTTCAGGGACGCGAGGTCTTCGTCACCACCAAGCTCTGGAACACCGATCAGGGCTACGATTCGGCCCTGCGCGCCTTCGACGAAAGCGCGAGGAAGCTCCGCCGCGAGACGATCGACCTGTACCTGATCCACTGGGCCGCGCCCAAGTACGGCAAGTACCGCGAGAGCTGGAAGGCGCTGGTGCGCCTGCAGGAGGAGGGGCGCGCCCTGTCCATCGGCGTCTCCAACTTCGCCAAGAGCCACCTGGAGGAGATCGTCGGCGACACCGGCGTCACGCCGGCGGTGAACCAGATCGAGCTGCATCCCCGCTTCCAGCAGGCCGACATGCGCCGCCTGGACGAGAGCCTGGGGATCGCCACGGAGTCCTGGAGCCCCCTCGGCCGGGCCATGCTGTTCGACGATCCGGCGCTACTGGAGATCGCGCGCAAGCACGGCAAATCCCCCGCCCAGGTGGTGATCCGCTGGCACCTGGACAGCGGGCTGATCGTGATCCCCAAGTCGGTCCACCCGGACCGAATCCGCCAGAACATCGACGTGTTCGACTTCGCCCTGGATCAGGCGGACCTGCAGGCCATCGCCGCCCTGGACCGCGCAGACGGTCGCTTCGGCGGCGACCCGATGACGACGAACCACTGACCGCAGCTCAGCTGCGGCGGAGGCGCCAGACGAAGCCCAAGGCGGTGGTCAGCAGGACCACCGCCCACAGCTGGTGCAGGATGCTGAGCCACAGCGGCGCCCCGGCCATCAGGGTGGCCACGCCCAGCAGCACCTGGACGCCCGTCACGCCCATCAGCCCGCCCGCCCAGGTCTTCAGCTGGGCGGGGGCGCGCCTGGCCTGCAGCACGCTGAGGCCCAGCCCCAGCACCACCGCCAGCACCAGGTAAGCGACCGCACGGTGGTTGAACTGCACCGCCGCCTGGCTGTGCACCAGCGTGGCCCACAGGCCCCGCCCCTCCGCCCCCCGCGCCGCATAGGCGGCGGGGAAGACCCGGCCGTTCATCAGCGGCCAGTCGTTGTAGACGAGGCCCGCATGGTTGCCGGCCACCAGGGCGCCGAGCAGCATCTGCAGGTACACCAGGGCCGCCAGGGCGCCGGCCCAGGCGATCCAGCGCGGCGGCGCGAAATGCTCGGCATGTCTCGGCCGCCCGCTCCACGCCTCCCAGGCGGTCCACATGGCCAGCATGTAGACGACCAGGGCCAGGCCGAAGTGGATCGCCAGCCGCTCCGGGGCGACGTACAGGCGCGCCTCCAGCCCGCTGGCCACCATCCACCAGCCGACCAGCCCCTGCAGGGCGCCCAGGCCGAACAGCGTCCAGCAGCGCCACACCAGCCGCTGGGGGATCTTCTTCAGCGCCAGGAACACCACCAGCGGCGCGAAGAAGACTATCCCGATCAGGCGCCCGAGCAGGCGATGCACCCACTCCCAGCCGTAGATCGCCTTGAACTGGGCCAGCGTCATGCCCGCGTTCAGGTAGCGGTACTGGGGGATGCGCTTGTAGTTGTCGAACTCGGCCTGCCACTGGGCCAGGTTCAGCGGCGGGATCACGCCGCGGATCGGCTTCCACTGGGTGATCGACAGGCCCGAGCCCGTCAGCCGCGTCGCGCCGCCGACCACCACCATCGCCACCACCAGGGCCGCGATCAGGAACAGCCAGGCGGCCACGCCCCGCGACCGCTCTAGGTTATAACTCCAGCGCATCGACCGTCCGTCGCTCAGCGTGGCCGCGGTTCCTAGACCTTGACCAGGGCTGCGTCCATGGCGCGCCCTTCCCGCCGTAATGCGACGGAGGGTAAGAGGCCGCCATGACTGCGCGCGTCCGAAAGCTGGTTGGAGGGATCGGCATCGTCGCCTTCGTGATCGCCTACGCCGTCCTGGCGGTGACGATCTCGGCCTGGCTGCCGCAGACCCCCCTGGTGCAACTGGCCTACTACCTGGTGGTGGGGATCGCCTGGGGCGGGCCGATCATCCCGCTGATCACCTGGATGAACCGCGGGCGGTAGCCCCTCTCCCCTCGCGGGAGAGGGAGGGGCCCGCGCGAAGCGTGGGAGGGTGAGGGGTCGCGCCGCGGCGGAAGCTGCGCGATGCGGCCGGCCGCACATCGACCCCTCACCCTTCCCACGAGGCTCCGCCTCGCGGGCCCCTTCCCCCTCCCGCAAGGGGAGAGGGGGATCAGTGCCAGCTTTTGAGGACGGCGACGGCCAGGGCCGCGGCGGCCATGACCAGCGCCGCCCAGGCCACCCGCGTAGGACGCCGCTCCACCACCACGGGCGCGCGGGCCGGGGCCTCCGCAAGGCGCGCCAGGCCCTCGGCGATGCGCAGGCCGCGCTCGGCCAGGTCCTGCACCCGCCGCACGGGGGACAGCTCGCGGCGCATCCAGCGCTCCACCACCGGCTGGGCGGCGGCCCAGATGTCATGGTCGGGGTCGATGCGGCGGGCCACGCCCTCCACCGCCACCATGGTCTTCTGCAGCAGCACCAGCTCGGGGCGCAGGTGCATGCCGAACAGGCCGGTGATCTCGAACAGCTGGCCCAGCAGCCGGCCCATGGAGACGTCGCGGGCCGGCCGTCCGAAGATCGGCTCGCCCACCGCCCGCAGCGCCTGGGCGAAGGTCGCCATGTCCTGGTCGGCGGGGACGTAGCCGGCCTCGAAGTGCACCTCGGCCACCCGGGCGTAGTCCCGCCGCAGGAAGCCCCAGAGGATCTCCGCCAGGAAGCGCCGCTCGTTCGGGCCGATGCGGCCGACGATGCCGAAGTCGATCGCCTCCAGCCGCGCCGGCGCCTCCACGAACAGGTTGCCCTCGTGCAGGTCGGCGTGGAAGACGCCGTGGTCCAGCGCCTGGGTCAGGAAGGCGCGGGTGACGTGGTTGGCCAGCGCCGGCCGGTCGAGCCCGGGCTGCTCCAGGGCGTCCTGGCGCGAGAGGGGCAAGCCCCGCGCCCACTCCAGCGTCAGCACCCGCCGGCCCACGCCTTCCCACACGACGGCGGGGGCGTGCATGTGCTCGTCCTTGGCCATCACCTCGCCGAGTTCGCTGGCGGCGGCGGCCTCCAGGCGCAGGTCCAGCTCCAGCTCCAGCGAGCGGGCCACGGTGACGGCGAAGGCCAGGGGCTCCAGCCGGCGCAGCGGGCCGGCCAGCCGCTCGGCGATGCGCGCGCCCAGCATCAGCGCGCCGATGTCGGCGGCCACCCGCCGCTCCACCCCCGGGCGCAGCACCTTCACCGCCACGCGGCGGCCGTCGTGCAGGATCGCCGGATGCGCCTGGGCGAGGGAGGCGGCGGCGACCGGCGCCTCGAAGCTGGCGAACACGCTCTCCAGCGGCCGGTCCAGCGCCGCCTCGACCTCCGCCCGGGCGCGGTCCAGCGGGAACGGCGGCAGGCGGTCCTTCAGGCGCGACAGGTCCTCGGCGAACTGGGTGCCGAAGATGTCGGCGCGGGTGGACAGCAGCTGGCCCAGCTTGATCGCCGCCGGCCCCAGCGCCTCGAACGCCCGGGCCAGCCGCTCGCCCGGCCGTCCCCGCGCCGCCGCGCCGCCGGCGAAGGTGCGCAGCGCCGCGGCCGGCAGGCGCGCGGGCGGCGGCAGGAGGTGCGCCGCCTCGCGCGGGGCCAGGGCGTCGTGGCGCGCCAGCACCAGGCCCGCGGCCATGAGGCGCCAGGCTGAGGCTATCGGATTAGGCATCAGCGCGCGCGCCTTGAGCCCTCCCCCTCGAAGGGGGAGGGTCGGGTGGCGGTGCGCGCGTTGTGGTTGATAGGTTTGGCGCTGGAGGCGGCGCCGCCTCCTGTGTCCTTCCACCCGCGCCCTGCACGCACCCCCATCCCTGCCCTTCCCCCTTCGAGGGGGAAGGGTTCAGGTTGGTGGGGACACGGCCTTGCCAGCTCGCCCAACTCAGAGCGCCCAGCCGTGGTGCAGCGCCGCGACCCCGCCGGTGAAGTTGGTGTAGCCCTCGCGCTTGAAGCCGGCCTCGGCGATCATGGCGGCGAAGCGCTGCTGGTCGGGGAAGCGGCGGATGCTTTCCACCAGGTACTGGTAGCTGTCGCGGTCCTGGGCCACCACGCCGCCGATCGCGGGGATCACGTTGAAGCTGTAGGCGTCGTAGGCGGCGCGCAGGGCAGGGGCGACCGGCTGGGAGAATTCCAGGCACAGGAAGCGGCCGCCCCGCTTCAGCACCCGCCGCGCCTCGCGCAGGGCCGCCGACACGTCGGTGACGTTGCGGATGCCGAAGGCGATGACGTAGGCGTCGGCGCAGGCGTCCGGCAGGGGCAGGCGCTGGGCGTCGCCCACGGCCCAGGCGATCTGCGGGTCCAGCCCGCGGTCGCGCCCGACGCCGACCATCTCGGCGTTGTAGTCGACCACCAGGATCTCAGCGTCCTGCCCGCCGCGGCGGGCCTTGGCGTTGCGGGCGAGCCTGGCCAGCCGCTTGGCGATGTCGCCCGTGCCGCCGGCGCAGTCGACGATGCGCTCGCCCGGCTGGGGGTTCAGGCGGGCTGCGGTCATGTCCTTCCAGACCCGGTGCACGCCCGCGCTCATCAGGTCGTTCATCAGGTCGTAGCGGGAGGCGACGCGGTCGAACACGCCGCGCACGAGGCCGGGCTTGTCCTCCGGCTCGACGTCCCTGAATCCGAAAGTGGCGCGCGGTTCGCTCATGGCGGCCGTGCTTAGACGAAAATGCAGCGCCGCGTCAGCAGGCGAGCTGCAGGTCTCCTACCGTCACGGTCTCGGCCGGCTCGGGCGCGGCGAGCTTGAGGATCGGCGCTCCGTCGGGGATGGCCGCCTCAAGCTGGGCCATCAGCGGCTCGACCGGGCCATCGTTGAGGAAATGGTTGGCGCCCGGGGCGATCGCGAAGCGCAGCCCGCCCTTGGCCCGGCGGCACAGGGTCTGGGCGACGGCGAGCGGCGCGAAGTCGTCCTTGTCGCCGTGCACGGAGTGCACCGGCATGGTCAGCGTCCCCAGCGCCTCGCGCATCCGCTCCAGCTGGGGGGCTTGGCCGCGCACCTCGGTGATGGCGTTCCTGAGGTCGCGCGGGACGATCGGCCAGCAGCGGGCGCCCAGCTCCACCAGGGCGCGGGCGGTAGGCCCCAGCTCGCCGAAGAAGCCCGACAGCAGCAGCAGCGAATCCACCGCGTCCGGCGCATCGGCCGCCATCAGGGTGGCGATCGCGGCGCCGTACGACTGGCCGACCAGCAGCACCCGCTGGCCCGGCCGCCGCTCCAGCAGGGGCGCGAGCGCCGCCGCCTGGACGGTGATGTCGGGCACCACCTGCAGGGGCTGCGAGCAGGCGAAGCCGGGGCGGTCTACCACCACCATCTCCCGGTCCGCCGGGGTGGCGGCCAGGGCGGGCGCCCAGTATTCCGCCCAGGAGGGCGCGCCGGTGATCACCACGATGCGCCACGGCACGGTGTGCCGGCGCGGCGTGCGCAGAGCCGACAGCCGCCACGGATGGCCGCCACCCGCCTGGAAGCTGAACCGCTCCACCACCTCGGCGGCGTATTCGTCGGCGATGGGCAGGTGCTCGTTACGGCCGGTCCGGGCGCAGGCGAACGCCGACATCCCCATCTCCAGCACGCCCCGAGGTCTGCGCTTCGCCTTTGCCGCCACGATTGCACTCCATCCTGGGTGGGATGAACGTCCCGCGAGCGTGACCGTTTCGCCCAGGTGGCGACACTAAACCGCAGTGCGGCTTTCCGGCCGCACCTTTCAACCTTTACGAGAGCCGCACCGCCAACGCTTCAACCACCGGGCACGCCGCCTCGAAGACGTACTCCGGCCGCGAGACGCTGACCGGGCCGACCCCGGCGGCGGCGAGGTCGGCGGCGAGGTCGAGCAGCGCCCGCTCAGGCGCCAGCAGGCCGTACGGCTGGCGCACCGCCCCGGCCGCCAGATGCCGTTCGGTGGCGTCCCGCGCCGCGGCGTCGTGCTCTTCCGGCCAGCGCAGGGCGGCCAGGCCGCGGGCGCGGGCCTTGGCCTCGGCCACCGAGACCAGCCGGCGCACCTGATCCAGCTGCCCCGCCGTCCAGGGCGCGGCCAGCGAGGCGGCCAGCTGGGCCTGGCTCTTCAGGATCACGCCGTCGGAGACGATCTTCAGGTTGTTGGCGACCAGCGTCGCCCCCGTGGTGGTGATGTCCACCACCAGCTCGGCCAGCCCCGCCGCCGGCGCGCCCTCGGTGGCGCCGCCGCTCTCCACGATGCGATAGTCGGCGATGCCCCGGGCGGCGAAGAAGGCGCGGGTCTGCACCGCGTACTTGGTGGCTACGCGCAGGCGCGACCCGGTGCGGGCGAGGTAGTCGTGCGCCACCTCCTCCACGTCGGCCATGGCGTCCACGTCGATCCAGCTCTGGGGCGCGGCGACCACTAGGTCGGCCCGGCCGAAGCCCAGGGCGCGCAGCAGCATGACCCGCGTGTCCAGCCCTTCGCCGGTCTCGCGCAGCAGGTCCTCGCCGGTCACGCCCAGGTGCACGTCGCCGCTGTCCAAGGCGGAGGCGATGTCGCTGGCCGACATCAGGCGCACCTCCGCGCCGGGCAGGCCGCGCAGGGCGGCGCGATAGCCGCGCTCACCGCCCTCGGTCTCCAGCGAGAAGCCGCAGCCGGACAGCCAGCCGTCCACCTGCTCCTTGAGCCGCCCCTTGGACGGGATGGCGAAGACGAGGGGCGCGTCGGAGGCCACGCTCATCGCCCCCTCTCCCCTCGCGGGAGAGGGAGGGGCCCAGCCGCAGGCTGGGAGGGTGAGGGGCCGCGCCGCGGTGAAAGCGACGAAGGGCGGCCGGCCGCGCGTCGACCCCTCGCCCTTCCCAGCTGCGCTGGGCCCCTTCCTTCTCCCGCACGGGGAGCGGGGAATCGACGGCGTCGCATCTCAATCCTCCGGGGCGGCGCGGCCGGGGCGCACCATGCAGCCGATCGCGCCGGTGCGCCGCGCCGCGCCCAGCCGCAGCGGCAGGCCGTCGTAGCGCCCGCCGGCGGCCACCGGCCGGTCGAAGCCCAGCTCCAGGCTGCGCACCTCGAACAGCATCCCGTCGTAGTAGCCGAAGGAGCGCATGAAGCCGGTGGAGAAGATCATCGCCAGCTCCGGCACGCCGGCGTCCACCAGTCCGGTCAGTCGCGCCACCCAGGGCGCGAGCTGGACGTCGAACTCGACCCTGGCCTCGTAGGCGAGGGCTTCGATGCGGTCGAACGCCTCCCGCGGGGGGGCGATGATCTCAAGGTAGCGGCCGATCAGCCCCGCTTCCGCGGCGCTGAGGCGCACGGCGGCGCCCTCCGCCGCGCGGCCGCACAGGCGATGGGCGATCTCCGCCGGGGAGCGGCCGCCCACCGGCTGGATGCCCGCCAGCCGCCAGACCTCGCCCAGCACCTCGGCGGCCTCGCCCTCCGGCAGGCCGCTGAGCAGCTCCGCCAGCCGGCCGCCGCCGACCGCGACGGCCGAGCCCTCGGTCGCGCGGGCCAGCTCGGTCTTAAGGCCCCGGCCGCTGGCGTAGGCGCGCACCAGCCGCGTGCGGATGGCGTCAGGCGTTTCGAGCGCCGCCAGGAAGCCGTCGAACAGGGCGACGTCGCCCAGGATCAGCCCCAGGTCGCCGCGCCCGCCCGCGCTGGAAGCCGCCCAGGCCAAGGCCGCGACCTCCACGTCCTGGCGGACGGGATCGGAGGTCTCGCCATACAGCTCCGCCCCCAGCTGCAGGAACTCGGTGGGGCGGCCCAGGTCGCGCGAGGCGGTGCGGAACGCCTTGCCCTCGTACAGGTAGCGGCCCTCCTGCGCGCCGGAGAGAATGTGCCCGGCGGCGATGGGGATGGTGAAGTCGGGCCGCAGGCACAGCTCGCCCGCCCCCTCCCCGGCCACGGTGAACAGGCGCGCGCGCATCGCCTCGCCCGCCAGGTCCAGCAGCAGCGACAGCGGCTGCAGCACCGGCGCATCGGTCCACACCCCGCCGATCGCCTCGAAGGGCGCGCGGATGGCGGCCAGCCGCCCGGGCGACATCGCGCGCTCGGCGGTCACCTGTACGCTCCCCAGCCTTCGAGAGACGTGAACTCAAAGCCCTCCCCCTCCAAGGGGGAGGGTTGGGTGGGGGTGCGCCCACCGGGGGTTGGGCGGAGCGCATATGAGGCGGCGCCTCCTACGGGCGCCCACCCACGGCCTGCACTCACCCCCATCCCTGCCCTTCCCCCTTCGAGGGGGAAGGGTTCTGGCGAGCGCGTCATCAGCCCTCCAGGATGCGGCGCAGGTGGGCGACCAGCTCGCCGCGGGGGATCGTCGCCTGGCCCGGGCGCTCGCTCTTCCAGGCCTTGTTGTCGGCGACCTTGCCCGCCAGCTCACGGCCGAGGTCGAGGTCCTTCACCGTGACCGCGCCCGCCGCCAGCTCGTCGTCGCCGACGATCACCGCGGCGGGCGACAAACGCCGGTCGGCGTACTTCATCTGCGCCTTCATGCCCGAGGCGCCGAGGTACACCTCCGCCGCGACGCCGGCGGCGCGCAGCTCGCCGGCGATGGCGAAGTAGTCGGCCATCCTGTCCTGGCTGAAGGCGATCACCACCACCGGGCCCCGCGCCGCGGCGCCCGGCTCGCGCCCGGCGGCGCGCAGCGCGGCGACGATGCGGCTGACCCCGAAGGAGAAGCCCACCGCCGGCACCCGCTCGCCGGTGAACCGCGCCACCAGGTCGTCGTACCGGCCGCCGCCGCCGATGGAGCCCACCCGCATCGGCCGGCCCTGCTCGTCGAAGGTGTCGAGCAGCAGGTCCGCTTCGAACACGCAGCCGGTGTAGTATTCCAGCCCCCGCACGATGGTGGAGTCGAACACGGCCTGCGCCTCGCCGACGCCGAGCCGGTCGAGCGCCGTGCTGATCGCGCCCAGCTCCTCCAGGCCCGCATCGCCCGAGGCGGAGCCGCCGATCGCGTCGGCGATGCGCTGGAGCGTGCCCGCCCGGCTGCCGCTGACCGAGCTGGTCACGAACTCCACCACCCGCTCGATCGCCTGGGTGGGCAGGCCCGCGCCGCGGGTGAAGTCGCCGCTCTCGTCCTTGCGGCCCTCGCCCAGCAGCAGGCGCACGCCGTCCACCCCCAGCCGGTCGAGCTTGTCCACCGCGCGCAGCACGGCGAGCTTGGTCCCGCCCTCGTGCACGCCCGTGGCCTCGAGCAGGCCGTTCAGCAGCTTGCGGGTGTTGATCTTGACGATGGCCGAGCCCGGCGGCAGCCCGGCCGCCTGCAACCCTTCCACGGCCATGGCGATCACCTCGGCGTCGGCTTCCGGCCGGGCGGAGCCGATGGTGTCGGCGTCGCACTGGATGAACTCGCGGAAGCGGCCCGGCCCCGGCTTCTCGTTGCGCCAGACCGAGCCGTAGGCGTAGCGGCGGAAGGGCTTGGGCAGGCTGTCCCAGTTCTGGGCGACGAAGCGGGCGAGCGGCGCGGTCAGGTCGTAGCGCAGCGCCATCCACTGCTCGTCATCGTCCTGCAGGGCGAACACGCCCTCGTTCGGGCGGTCGCTGTCGGGCAGGAATTTGCCGAGGGCGTCGGCGTACTCCAGCGCCGAGGTCTCCAGCGCCTCGAAGCCGAACCGCTCGTAGACATCCGCCACCGCCGCAAGGATCGCCCGCTCGGCGCGCAGATCGCGCGCGCGCCGGTCCTGGAAGCCGCGCGGGGGCCGCGCCTCTGGGCGGAAGGAAGTGTCGGACATTCACGGCTCAGACGAAAAGCCGCGCGTGCCTAGCGGATGGGGCGGGATGACGCAATGCGAGCCCGTCCACCCGATCGTCCCGGCGGGGGCGGGAATTTCGCGGAAACGGTTGTCCCGAGCCCTCCCCCTCGAAGGGGGAGGGTTGGGTGGGGGTGCGCGCTCTGCGGGTGACGAGCGTGGCGCTGGAGGCGGCGCCGCCTCCCCATGAGCCCCCACAACCCGCCTGCACTCACCCCCATCCCTGCCCTTCCCCCCCTTCGAGGGGGGAGGGTTGCTGAAGCTGCGGGCTCGCCGAGGTATCCGGGGTAAAACAGCTACCCCTTCGTCAGCCGCTTCGGCGCCACCGCGCGCCAGCTGTCGCGGACCAGCTCGCCCAGCTCGTCGGGCTCGATCTGGGCCAGCACGACGTAGCAGAACACCGTCCTGCCCCAGACCGCCGGCCGGAACGTCTCCGGCCGCGCCTCGACCAGCAGCTCCTGGCGGGGCTTGTCCAGCTTCAGGATGGCCAGCGCCTCGTCCTTGGCCGCGATCTGGGCGAAGATCTTGCCGTTGACCCGGAAGCTCGGCGCGCCGAAGTGCGGGACCTCCGCCGCCTCGGGCAGGGCGAGCGCCGCGGCGCGCAGATCCTCAGGCCCCGAGCCCATGGCTCAGGAGGGCGTACCCGCCGGCCAGGCGGCCACGGCGTCGGGGCGATGGCGATCGGCGATGTCCGCCGCATCGACCTCGTAGACCTCCACCCGGTCGGGATAGAAGGCGAGCATCCCCTTGATCCGCTCCATGGCCGGGTACGGCGCCTCGTAGCTCCAGGCCACGTTCTCGGCCAGCTCGCCGTTGATGAACAGCGAATAGTAGCTGGCGTCGCCCTTGTAGGGGCAGTGGCTGGCGTGGGCGGTCCTGGACAGGAAGCCCGCCTCGACGTCTTCCCGCGGGAAGTAGATCACCGGGGCGTAGTTGGCCTCCTGCAACACCAGCGCTCCGTCGCTGGCGGCGATGACGTGGTTCTGGAACCGCGCGCGAACCTGGCGCGCGGCGGGGGTGAGGGTGATCGGGTGGTCGGGGCCGGGCTCTTTCATCGCGCGCTCCTTGGGCTTCGCGGGATGAACGCGGCGCGGCTCGCGGATGTTGCCTCTATCGGAACCCTTCCCCCTCGAAGGGGGAAGGGCAGGGATGGGGGTGAGTGCAGGCCGTGGGTGGGCGCCCATAGGAGGCGCCGCCTCATATGTCCTACGTTTCGACCACAGCGCGCGCCCCCCCACCCAACCCTCCCCCTTCGAGGGGGAGGGCTCTGAGCCCGCTCGCCTTGGTCCGCAGCGGAGATGAGGGCGGCCGCCTTGTCCCCCCGCCCACCGCGTGATTTCTTCCGCGCACAAAAGGCGCGGCCGGGAGTCGCCGCCTGGGGGCGCCGGTCAGCGTGGATATCGTTCTTGTCGTCGGGGTGATCATCACCGCGATCACCGCTGTGCCGGTGCTGCTGCAGCTGCGCGGCCACCCGCGGGGGCTCTACGTCCTGTTCTTCGCCGAGATGTGGGAGCGGTTCTCCTACTACGGGATGCGGGCGCTGCTGATCTACTACCTGACCCAGCACTTCCTGTTCGAGGACAAGGCGGCGGCCAGCCAGTACGGCGCCTACACCACCCTGATCTGGCTGACGCCGCTGGTGGGCGGCGTTCTGGCGGACCGGTACCTGGGGATGCGCAAGGCGATCGTGTTCGGCGCGGCCCTGCTGGTCGCCGGCCAGCTGACCCTCGCCATCCAGGGCCCGCCCGCCCGCCAGGCGCTGGTGTACCAAGGCCGCGCCTACGCCTTCGACGCCCAGGGCCGCGGCGACGCGCGGCAGGTGAGGCTGATGGTGGGCGGAAGCACCGTGCGGTTCGCCCCCGCGCCCGGCGGCGGCCTCAAGCTGATCGGCGCGCCGGTTGCCGGCCCCCTCCCCGCCGTGCTGCCCAAGGACAGCTACCAGCTGACCGTGCAGAAGCCGCCGGCGCCGTTCCCCGCCCTGCTCTACCTGGCGCTGTCGCTGATCGTGATGGGCACGGGGTTCCTGAAGGCGAACATCACCTCCATCGTCGGCCAGCTGTACGGGGCGCACGACCCGCGGCGCGACGCCGGCTTCACCCTCTACTACTACGGCATGAACCTGGGGGCCTTCTGGGCGGCGGCGATCTGCGGCGCGCTGGGGGTGACGGTGGGCTGGTGGGCCGGCTTCGGCCTGGCGGGCCTGGGCATGGCGGCGGGCCTGGTGGTCTTCGTGCTCGGCCGGCCCCTGCTGGAGGGCAAGGGCGAGCCGCCGGAGCCAGAGCGGCTGCGCCGCCCGGTCGCCGGCCCGCTGAAGCTGGAGGGCGCGCTGTACCTCGCCGGCCTGGCCGGGGTGGGCGTGCTGTTCCTGGTGCTGCAGCGCACGGCCGTGGTGGGCGTCCTGCTCGGCGCCGGATCGGCGGCGGTGCTGGGCTACATCGGCTGGTACATGGCGGCGAAATGCGATCGCACGGCGCGCGAGCGCTTGATGCTGGCGCTGGCGCTGGTGGCCGGCTCCACGGTGTTCTGGACCCTGTTCGAGCAGGCGGGCTCGTCCCTCAGCCTGTTCGCGGCGCGCAACACCCAGCTGCCGCATCACGGCTTCGTCAGCATGAACGCGGCCCAGACCCAGAGCTTCAACCCGGGCTTCCTGCTGATCTTCGCGCCGGTGTTCGCCTGGCTGTGGCCGGCGCTGGCGCGGCGCGGGCGCGACCCGAACCCGGCGATCAAGTTCGCCCTGGCGCTGCTGCAGGTGGGCGCCGGCTTCCTGGTGCTGACCGCGGGCGCCCCGTTCGCAGACGCCCAGTTCCGCCTGCCGCTGGTGTTCCTGGCTCTGGCCTACCTGCTGCACACCACCGGGGAGTTCTGCCTGTCGCCGGTGGGGCTGTCGCAGATGACCAAGCTGGCCCCGCCCATCCTTATCTCCACCGTGATGGCGGTCTGGTACCTGTCGATCTCCTGGGCGGAGTGGATCGGCGGCTTCATCGCCCGCTTCGCCGGGTCGGAGACGGTGGGCGGCCAGGTGCTGGACCCCAGGGCCGCGCTGACCAACTCGCTGCATGTCTTCACCGTGATCGGGTGGGTCGCGATCGGCGCCGGCGTGGTGTTCCTGGCGCTCTCGCCAGTGCTGAAGCGCTGGGCCCACGGCGCGACCGACAGCGACGCTTCGACCCTGCCGCCCGATGGGGCCGCGGCGCTGGGAGGCGAGATTTTGGGAGGCGAGATTTGAAGACGCTGCTGGTCGCCGCCGCAGCGCTGATCGACGCCGACGGCCGGGTGCTGATCTGCCAGCGGCCGGAGGGCAAGGCCCTCGCCGGCCTGTGGGAGTTCCCCGGCGGCAAGATCGAGGCCGGCGAGACGCCGGAGGCCTGCCTGATCCGAGAGCTGGACGAGGAGCTGGGCGTCAAGGTCAGCCAGGCGTGCCTGGCCCCCTTCGTGTTCGCCAGCCACACCTATGACAGCTTCCACCTGCTGATGCCGCTGTACCTGCTGCGCCGGTGGGAAGGCCAAGTGACCCGGCGCGAGCACGCCGCCCTGAAGTGGGTGAGGCCCGCCGCCCTCGCCGACTACCCCATGCCCCCCGCCGACGCGCCGCTGTGCGCCTGGCTTCGGGATTTGTTGTAGGGGCGGCAGCTCCGAACGAGACCGCCCGTTAGCCGCCCCGGGACTGGCGCAATGGGTTTCCCGACATTCACAGCGCGATTGTCCTCCCCTGCCTCGTCAGAGGCGGGGGAGGACAGGGGCGACCCATCTTCCTTCACGCGCCCCGCGTTAAGCGGCCCTGCGCCTCAGCCCCCGAACGCCTGCGTCAGCAGGGTCTGCAGGCCGCGGGCGTCCAGACGCTCGGGGTTCTTGTCGGAGGCGTAGGAGAAGCCCTCGGGCAGCGCCAGGGCGCCTTCGGCCAGGTAGGCGTCGCGGCGTCCCGCGTCGTGGCTCGGCAGGATGACGTAGCGATCGGGAAGCTCCACGGTGGAGCGGGCGTCGTCCTCGGGCACCATGATCTCGTGCAGCTTCTCGCCCGGGCGGATGCCGACGATGCGGTGCGGCAGGCCCGGCGCGATGGCCGAGGCCAGCTCGGTGGTGCGCAGCGAGGGGATCTTGGGCACGAAGATCTCGCCCCCGCCCATCCGCTCCAGGCTGGACAGGACGAAGTTCACCCCCTGCGCCAGGGTGATCCAGAAGCGCGTCATGCGCGCGTCGGTGATCGGCAGGTCGCTCGCCCCCTCCGCCGCCAGCTTCTGGAAGAAGGGCGCCACCGACCCGCGCGAGCCCACCACGTTGCCGTAGCGCACCACGCAGAAGCGCGTGCCCGCATCCCCCGCCATGGCGCCGCCGGCCACGAAGATCTTGTCCGAGGCGAGCTTGGAGGCGCCGTACAGGTTGATCGGGTTGGCCGCCTTGTCGGTCGACAGCGCCACCACCCGCTTCACCCCCGCCGCGATGGCGGCGTTCACGACGTTCTCCGCCCCCATAACGTTGGTCTTGATGCACTCGAACGGGTTGTATTCGGCGATCGGCACATGCTTCAGCGCCGCAGCGTGGATCACGTAGTCCACCCCACGCATGGCGGTCTGCAGCCGCTCGGCGTCGCGCACGTCGCCGATGAAGTAGCGCAGGTACGGCCACCGCTCCTGCGGGAAGGCCTGGGCCATCTCGTACTGCTTCAGCTCGTCGCGGGAGAAGACGATCAGCTTCTTGGGGGCGTAGCGCTCGGTCACCGCCTGGACAAAGGCGCGCCCGAACGAGCCGGTGCCCCCGGTGACCAGGATGACCTTGCCGTCCAGGTCGGGGCGGGGGTTCAGGAAGTCGCGGACCGGCGCCAGCGGCAGGGCGTCGAGGTCGAGGGCGGCGGCGGACATGGACGAGACTCGTCTTCTGAGGCGGGCGTCACCCTCGCGCGACAGGGTTAACGCTTCGTAGTTAACGCAGGGTGGTTAACGGCTTGGCAAAGGATGGGGAGGAGGCTCCGACCATGGCCGCCGCGCCCCGTCCCGCCCCCTCCCCGCCAGACGCGTCCCCGCCCGCCCGGAGCCCCGGCGGGGCGGCCGGCTTCCTCGGCTATGGCCGCCAGCTGATCGAGGAGGACGACATCGCCGCCGTGGTCGCCGCCCTGCGCAGCGACCATCTGGCGCACGGCCCGAGGGTGGCGGAGTTCGAAGCGGCGCTGGCGCGGGCGTGCGGCGCGCGCCAGGCGGTGGCGAGCGCCTCCGGCACCACGGCGCTGCAGCTGGCCCTGGCGGCCCTGGACGTGGGGGCGGGCGATGTCTGCGTCGCGCCCGCGATCACCTTCCTGTCCACCGCCACGGCCGCGCGCTGGCTGGGCGCGGAGGTGCGCTTCGCCGACGTCGACCCCGACAGCGGCCTCATGACCCCCGACACCCTGACCGCCGCCCTCACCCAGGAGGGCCGGGCCAAGGCCGTGCTGCCCGTGCACCTGGGCGGGCGGCTGTGCGAGATGGAGACCCTGTCGCTGCTGGCCCGGGCCGCGGGCGCGGCGGTGGTGGAGGACGCCTGCCATGCGCTTGGCGGCGTCGACCCCTTCGGCCGGCCGGTGGGCGCCTGCGCCACCTCGGACGCGGCCTGCTTCTCCTTCCACCCGGTGAAGACCTTGGCGGCGGGTGAAGGCGGCGCGGTGGTGCTGAACGATCCCGCCCGGGCGGAGCGGATGCGCCGCCTGCGCAACCACGGCGTGACGCGGGAGGCGGCGCTGATGGGCGAGGCGGAGTCGTTCGACGCCGACGGCGCGCCGCAGCCCTGGGCCTACGAACAGATCGAACTCGGCCTGAACGCGCGCATGGACGAGATGTCCGCGGCGCTGGCGGCCAGCCAGCTGGGCAAGCTGGGACGCTTCGTGGCCGCCCGCACGCGCCTCGCAGACGCCTACGACGCCGCCCTGGCGCCCCTGGCCGACGCGCTGGCCCCCACGCCGGGCCGGGCGCGGGGCCGGCCGGGCCTGCACCTGTACACCGTGCTGCTGCGCCCCGAGGCGGCGGCCCGGCGCGGGGCGATCCTGCGGGCGCTGGCCGCGGACGGGATCGGCGGCCAAGTGCACTACATCCCGCTGTACCGCCAGCCCTACTTCCGCGCCCGCTACGGCGAGATGCGCCTGCCGGGGGCGGAGGCCTATTACGCCCGGGTGCTGGCCCTGCCCCTGCACGCCGCCATGGACGAGGACGACGTGGCGCGGGTGGCCGCCAGCCTCACGCGCGCCCTGCACGCCTGAGCGGCCACTGCGACCAACGGCCCGGACCGCGCCGTTTGTCGGCGGGGGATGCATCTCCTAGTAAGCGGGCGAAGTCCGCGGAGCCGGCCATGTCGTCGATCGAGCAAGTCCCCACCCCCGCCGGCCAGATCACCGGCCAGGTCATGTTCTACAGCCGGCCGGAGCCCCTGTCGGCCGAGGCGCACGGCAGGCTGCACTTCCGCCAGATGGAGGCGCCGTTCGCCTTCGCCGCCGGCGCCCACGTGATGCCGGTGCAGGTGAGCGAGTTCGGCCCCGCCGCCCTGAACTACCCGATCATCTTCGCCGGGGACGACAAGACCCCCTCCGCCATCCTGGGCATCCGCACGGGCGAGAACCTGTTCATCAACGAGACCGGCCGCTTCGAGGACGGGGCCTACCTGCCCAGCTTCCTGCGCCGCTATCCCTTCGTGCTGGCCAACGCGGGCGAGGGCGACCAGCTGATCGTCTGCATCGACCGCGACGCCCCCATGCTGAACGAGGGCGGCGACGGCATCGCCCTGTTCGAGGGCGGCCAGCTGTCCAGCTTCGGCAAGAGCGCCGTGGAGTTCTGCAGCAACTTCGAGACCGAGCGCCGCCGCACCGAGCTGTTCGTCAACCGGCTGAAGGAGCTGGACCTGTTCGAGGGCCAGGCCACCACCTTCACCCCGCGGCTGGAAGACGGCAGCGCCGGCCAGCCCGTGCAGATCGCCGACTACTTCGCCGTCTCCGAGGAGCGGCTGAACGCCCTGCCTGACGCGGACCTGCGCGACCTGCAGGTGACCGGCGCCCTGCGCCAGATCCACGCCCACCTGATCTCGCTGTTCAACTGGGAGCGGCTGATGAACCGGGTGGCGATGCGCGGCCCGATCCTGCCGCAGGCTTAAGGCCGTTAAGCGGACCTGCCGGCCGGCCCAGCAAACCTGGGCGGGCCGGCGGTTCCGCGCCGTCCTGCGCACGCCTATAAGCCGCCGGGGATGCTCGGAAGGACAAGGCGATGACGCTCCAGCTCGGCGACACGGCGCCGGATTTCACCCAGGACTCCACCGAGGGGCCCATCCACTTCCACGCCTGGGCCGAGGGCGCCTGGGTGGTGCTGTTCTCCCATCCCAAGGACTACACCCCGGTCTGCACGACCGAGCTGGGCGCGGTCGCCAAGCTGAAGCCGGAGTTCGACCGGCGCGGGGTGAAGGTGATCGGCCTGTCGGTCGATCCCGCCGACAGCCACGCCGGCTGGGCCCGGGACATCGAGGAGACCCAGGGCGCGAAGCTGAACTTCCCGCTCCTGGCCGACCACGACCGCAAGGTGGCGGACCTGTACGGCATGATCCACCCCAACGCCTCGGACACGCTGACGGTGCGCTCGGTGTTCGTGATCGACCCGAACAGGAAGCTGCGCCTCAGCCTGACCTATCCCGCCTCGACCGGCCGCAACTTCGACGAGCTGCTGCGGGTGATCGACTCGCTGCAGCTGACCGACAGGCATAAGGTGGCGACGCCCGCCAACTGGAAGCAGGGCGACGACGTGATCATCGTGCCCTCCATCGACAACGACAAGGCGCGCGAACTCTTCCCCGCCGGCTGGACCGAGCACAAGCCCTACCTGCGCACGGTGAAGCAGCCGGGCTGAGCCGCCCGCGCCTGCGGCCTACCAGTCGCGCGGCGAGAACAGGTTGGACAGGCCCTCGGCCAGGAACTCGCCCCCGGCGACGCCGGCGGCCATCGTTCCCGCCGTTCGCAGGAAGCCGCCCAGGCCGCCGTTCTGCGAGAGCGGCGACTTCGGCTCCGGCTGAGGCTCGTTCCAGGCGCCGTCCTGGGCCGGCTGGGCGCCGGCCGCCGGGTAGCCGCCGCCTGGATAGCCGCCGCTCGGGTAGCCGCTGGCCTGGCCGCCAGCGCCGGATTGCTCCAGCGCAGCGATGCGCTGCTGCGCCGCCTGCAGCGCCTGATCGGCCATCAGGGCGTGCTGGACGAGGACATAGCCGGCGTCCGGGTTGCGGCGCAGGGCGTCGGCGATCATGCCGTCCGCCTCACCATCCTTCACCGCGCCCTGGCTCTGCTGGAGGTCGCCCAGGAACCGCTGCAGCAGGTCACGCTCTTGGGGGGTCATGCGAAGGCTCCGTCGACGCGCCCCTCAAACGCGCCGGAACGCCGCTTCGTTCTCCGCACGTCGCGGGTCAGCCGTGCGACCCGCCGCCGCCGGAGCGGAACAGCAGGTCCAGCGGCAGGCCGAGGGCCAGGATGGCGGCGTAGAGCTCCGCCCCGTTCAGCCGCTCGCGGCCGTCCTCGGCGCGACGCAGGCGCTCGGGCGAGACGTGCATCTGCCCGGCCAAGTTCTGGAGGGAGACGCCCCTGCCCTCCCGCGCCGCACGCAACCGCCCGCCCACGGCGGCCATCTGCGGATCGACACTTGGAAACGGCACGATCATGCAAGCGTCCAGGGCGGCAGGATCGCAGAGCCGGCGCCCCTTGTCACCCCGCTCGGCGGATCGTCAGATCGCAAATCGTCTTCGCGCGTTCAGCGCCCTGAGGATCCGAGCATGACATCGCTGACCGCCCAAGACATCCGCCGCGAACACGAGGAGGCGCTCGACCGCATGGACGAGGAGCAGCTCCAGGCGCTCGCCCGCATCAACCGCGCCTTCCGCGAGTCGCGCTTCGGCAACCGCTCGGCGAAGGAGGCGATGGAGGACATCTTCCAGCGCGAAGCCGAGGAACGCTCCGCGCCGCACGACGGCTGAACCCCGCCCATGCAACCCGGCGGTTCGCTGGAGGCCGTGGCCCACGTCATCCAGCTGGCGCTAACCCCCGTCTTCCTGCTCTCGGGCATAGCGGCGCTGCTGAACGTGTTCTCGACCCGGCTGGGTCGGGTGGCGGACCAGGTCGACGCCCTGGACACCCGGCTGGACGGCGCCCCCGATGGACACGAGGCGAACTATCGTCGCCAGCTGGCCTATCTGCGCCAGCGCTCGCGCGCGCTCGATCTGGCGGTGATCCTCGGGGCGCTCGGCGGCATCGCCACCTCAGGCGCGACACTCGCCCTGTTCCTGGGCGAGATCCGCAACAGCGGGGCGGCGTGGCTGCTGTTCGGCCTGTTCGGTTTCGCCGTGCTGTGCACCATCGGGGCGCTGTGCGCCTTCTGCTACGAGATGCTGCTCGCCAGCCGCCTGCTCCGCGCCCGGGCCGAGCGCCATGCGGCATGAGGCCGAGGCGGCGGGATACGTCGGCCGCGCGAATGAGGCGTGACATCGTGGCGGGGACGCTTGCGCCGCTCCGCTGGTGCGGCTATCACCCCGCCTCCACGCTGATCCGCGGTAGCTCAGCGGTAGAGCAATCGGCTGTTAACCGATTGGTCGTAGGTTCGAATCCTACCCGCGGAGCCAGCGAGGCGCGAGTCCTCCGACGCCCAGACGTCGGCGGGTATAGCACAATGGTAGTGCAGCAGCCTTCCAAGCTGAGGATGCGGGTTCGATTCCCGCTACCCGCTCCAGCCGGCGCCCCCGGGCTTTCGAGCCTTGAGTTCCGACAGCCGAGCCGGTCGGCTTAGGCATTCCAGGGTTACGTTCGTCCCGCTGGAGGCAGGTCATCCGCGCGGCTTCGAGCGTGCCCTCAACCGGCCTCACGCCCGGGGTGCAAGGCGGCCCCAGAGCTTACGCCGCCTCGATTCCGGCGAACACGACGGTGTCATCCCAATCATTGACGTGTGTCGATGGGGGCTTCGTCAGGCGAGCAAGGATGATTCCCGATAGAAAGTCCTTCAACGCCGACCTCCGTGCAAAGTACACACCCTTGCGCCTGTCGTAGATGCCCTGACGGCGCGCCGCCGACCAGGCCTTCAGGCGGAGGAGGAAGGACGTCGACGAGTATATTGACACCCTGAACCGATAAGCGGTCGCTGCCTGAGCGAATAAGTTCGAGCCTGCCGCCAACTCGCAGCTTCTCAAGCTCTCCGACAGCGTCGAGCAGACCCGTTCGAGCAGCCTGTAATCACTGTAGCGTAGAAACTTCTCCACTAGCTTATCCCATCTGCTCTGGCGCTTTTCCTTCCAGGCGCCGTACAGGTTAGATCCATGCTGTCTATAGCTCACCAATATATCAGAAGAATAGTAGCGCAACCCTGTACAGGTCGCCAGAATAGGTATCCACTGATCATGAGCCAAGCACTCTTCCGGCTTGAACGGATCGACCGTCGCCAATCTTGCTTCAGAATAGCTAATGAGCTCGCGTCTGAACGCCTGTGTAAAGCCTAGGGGATAATCCCAAGGTACGTTCGTGCCCGCAGCGAAGGACTCTGACGGCTTCTCTTCGCTGTAGAGATTTCTCCCCAGCGGCGCACCGGCCCCATTGATGAGATCAGCATTGTGATGAAACATCATCACGTTTGCGTTTGACGCAAAGGTAGCGGCCACCTTCGTGAGCTTCTCTTCATGCCAGATGTCATCTTGATCGCAGAATGCAATGACATCACCGGAACAAAGGCTCGCGGCCTTCATGAAGTTTGCACGATACCCGAGTCTTTTTTCGTTGATGTGCAACGCCACTTTGAACGGCGCAGACCGTGCAAATTCTTCAACGATACGCAGTGTTGAGTCCGTAGAAGAATCGTCACACACGACAACTTCTAACGGTAAGGTCTTCTGGCGGACCAGGCTTTCCAGCAACTCGCCGATATACTTTTCACCATTCATGGTGGCGAGCGCAATCGAAATGGATGGCACCGTTCAACGCCCCACAACAGGTTGACGCATCGACCCTACCATCCTCACAGGCGGGTTGCCACCCTCGCCACGGAGCGGCGGAGGCCCCGGCCAGGACGGCTGGAGCTCGCCAGCTGCCTGGGACAGGGCGGCGCGGCGGCGCTCCGACGACGGCTGACGGCCGCCGTCCAGACGTGTATCGCCAGTCAATGGACGATTGGGACGGTTTGCCGACGCCGCGGCGGTTCTGGTCGGTCCTGGCGATCTGGCTGGCGCTGGTCATGGCGGTGCTGGACGCCACCATCGCCAACGTCGCCCTGCCGACCATCGCCCGGGACCTGCACGCTCCCGCCTCCGAATCAATCTGGGTGATCAACGCCTACCAGCTGACGATCCTGGTGACTGTCTTGCCCCTGGCGGCGCTGGGCGAGGTGATCGAGTACCGGCGGGTGTTCATGGGGGGGCTGGCCCTTTTCATCGTCGCCTCCCTCGCCTGCACCTTCAGCCATACCCTGCCGGAGCTGGCGGCCGCCCGCGCCCTGCAGGGCCTGGGCGCGGCGGGGGTGATGAGCGTGAACGGGGCGCTGGTGCGCTTCACCTACCCCCATAGGCTCCTTGGGCGCGGGGTCGGGCTGAACGCGCTGGTGGTCTCCATCGCCTCGGTGATCGGCCCCTCGGCCGCCTCCGCCATCCTGTCGCTGGCCAGCTGGCCGTGGCTGTTCGCCGTCAATGTGCCGATCGGGCTGGCGGCCCTGGCGGTGGCGCGGCCGGCGCTGCCGGCGAGCCCGCGCTCGGAGCGGCGGCTGGACTGGATCGCGGCGGGGCTGAACGTGCTGGCCTTCGGCCTGGCGGTGGTCGGGGTGCAGCTGGTCACCCGCAGCCGCACGCCGCTGCCAGGCGTCGCCATGGTCGCGGGCGGCGTGGCGGCGGGCTTTGTGCTGGTGCGGCGCTCTCTGGACCAGCCGCGCCCGCTGGCGCCGGTGGACCTGATGCGCAACCGGATGTTCCGGCTGACGGTCTGCACCTCGGTCGCCTCGTTCACGGCGCAGATGCTGGCTTTCGTCGCCCTGCCGTTCCGCCTCCAGCTCGACCTGCACCAGGGGCAGGTCGCCACCGGCCTTCTGATCACCCCCTGGCCGCTGGCGGTCGGAGTGGCGGCGCCCCTGGCGGGGCGGCTGGCCGACCGCTACTCGGCCGCCGTGCTCGGGGGGCTGGGGCTGGCGACGATGGCCCTGGGGCTGGGCCTGCTGGCGAGCGCGCCGGGGCACGCGACAGCGCTGCGCATCGTCCTGCCCATGGCCCTGTGCGGGCTGGGCTTTGGCTTCTTCCAGGCGCCCAACAACCGCACCCTGCTGTCCTCCGCGCCGATGGAGCGCAGCGGCGCCGCGGGCGGGATGCTGGCCACCGCCCGCCTGACGGGCCAGACCGCCGGCGCCACCCTGACGGCTATCCTCTTCCACCTGAGCCGACACGGCCCGCTGCTGGCGCTGGCGGCGGCGGCCAGCTTCGCCGCCGCCGCCGCCGTGGTCAGCCTGTCGCGCCTGTCGGAGCCCGGCCCCCTGGCCCGGACCCGCCCGACTGGAGACTGAGACAGAGACAGAGGGAGGCTTCCCTCCCCCGCCGTCAGAACGGCAGGTTGTAGAGCCGCACCGCGTTGTCCTGGAGCACCTTCTTGCGCACCGCGTGGTCGTAGCCGCCCAGGGTGTCCATGATGTGCGCCTGGACCCCCGGGTAGAGCGAGGTCGGGTGCGGGAAGTCGGTCTCGAACAGCACGTTGTCGACGCCGATGGTCTCCAGCAGCTGCTTCGGCCCCACTTTTTCGAACCAGAAGGTGCAGTGAAAGTGGTCGCGGAAGTACTGCCACGGCCGGCGGGTCAGCACATGGGACATCTTCGGCAGCATCTCGTCGAACTGGTGCTCCAGCGCCTCCACCGCGAAGGGCACCCAGCCCATCCCGCTCTCGATCAGGCCGATCTTCAGCTTGGGATGCTTGTCGAGCCGGCCGCTGACCATCCAGTTGCCGAGCGTCGCCGCGTTGCCGATCGAGAACATGGTCGCGACCACCGACAGCGTCTGCTCGAACGCGAAGCCTTCCCAGGTCAGGGCGTTGGGGTCGATCGCCGCGTTCAGGTGGAAGTTGATCGGCGTCCCGGTGTCGTTGCACAGCTCCAGGAATGCGTCCCAGTAGTCGTGCGTGAACGAGGGCACGCCCACCCGCTCGGGCGTGTCGGGCAGCACGAAGCCCTTGATCCCCATGTCGATGCAGCGCCGGGCCTCGGCCTCCATCGCCGCCTTGTCCCACAGCGGAAGGTGGCCCAGGGTGAACAGGCGCTCGCCCGACTCCTTCTGACGCTCGATGGCGGCGTTGTTGTAGATCTTCAGGATTTCGACCGCGAGCGCGTTGTCGCCGAGCGACATCAACGAGCCGGCCTGGGTCACGCCCGAGTTCTGGTAGCAGATCTGGGCGTAGACGCCCATGTCGTCCATGGCCTGGAGGCGGGCCTTGGTCTCGTGGCCGCCGGGATGGGCCTCCTCCAGCGTGGGGAAGGCCAGGCGGCCGAGCAGCTTGTTGTTGTCCTTGCGGATGACGTTGCCGCCCAGGGTGCCGAAGTCGCGGTCGCCGACGCACCAGCGGTCCACGCCGTTGACGCGGCGGATGAAGGGCACCTTGTCCTTGTACTTCGCCGGCGCGCGCGAGGTGAACAGGTCCGGCGCCTCGGTGATGTGGGTGTCGCAATCGACGATCTTGATGCCCTTCAACGCAGGGTCGAGGCCGCCCGACTGCGAGGCGTAGTCCACTTCCCGCAGCACGCCGCCGGGCAGATACCCCTCCGCCGACCAATATTTGCGGGCGTTTTGCGAGATGTCCTGGTCGTCAGCCATGTCCGTCACTCCCTGGTCTTCGCCGGCAGCGCTCATCGCTGTCTGAGGCGCCTACCAATAGTCCTCCGCCGCCGCCCCGTCGCGTCGAAGTCGCAACGCCAGCCAGGTGATCGCTCGCCAATGCTGCGCTTTCGGCCTAGGTCGCAGGCGCCAAGTCAAGGAGCCCCCTAGCATGCAGTCCGACGAGAGCAAGACCGAGGCCGCCGCTAAACGCGTCGTCGAACTTGAGGAGGAATTGGAGGCTTCGGGCGTCGCGGCCCTTGACGAACAGCGATTGACCGCTCTGAAGGCGATCCTGCATCGCTGGATCGACGAGGCGCGGGGCGTGGTCGTCTCGCCCGCCCTCGGCCGGGTCACGCTGATCGACGAACACGGCGGGCGTGCGCCGATCGCCTCGTCCGCCCTGGCTTTCGCCCTCAGCGCCGCGGGCGCCGTCCACACCGCCTGAGCGATCCCTGCGGCGAAGGGCGGCGTCAGAGCCGGCGCCGCCCGGCGAAGAGGATCAGGCGCGCAGCAGAACGCAGATCAGCGTCTTGTCGTCATTCTGACATCGCAAGTTTTTGCTACGTAAGTATACAATCATACGCGCGAGTGCGTAATTGCTACGCGCTCTCATTTCATAGCATCTCAGCACACGACGGGGGAACATCGGGGGAGAGCGCCGTGAGAGCGCGAGTGCTGACGATCACGCTGGGCGTGTCCGCTTGCATCGCCTCCCCGGTCCTCGCCCAGGCGCCGCCGTCGATCCCGCCGCCCTCGTCCCTGGAGGAGGAGGTGCACCGGCTGGAGCGCCTGGTCGACGCCCAGCAGCGCCAGCTGGAGCGCCAGCAGCAGCAGATCGACGACCAGGCCCACCAGCTCGGCGCCGCCATCGTCGCGACCGCGCCCGACGCCCGCCTGGCGCAGATCCTCGGCCGGGGCGAGCCGGCCTCTGCGGGCGCCGCGCCGAGCGGCCCCGTCGGCCAGCCCTCGCCCGAGCCGGCCAAGCCGCTGGCCGTCGCCGCCGTCCCGGTGGAGGCCGGGGTGCTGACGCCGCGCGGCCACTTCACGGTGGAGGTCGACGCCGACTTCGAGCGCTATTCCTCCAACCGGCTGGTGTTCCAGGGCGTGGAGATCATCCCGGGCCTGCAGCTAGGGGTGATCCAGGCCAACAGCGCCTCGGTGAACTCGTACATCGCCACGGGCGTGGTCCGCTACGGCATCCTCAACCGCCTGGAGGCTGAGATCCGGATCCCGGTGCTGGACACCGCCGAGCGGGTGACCGTGACCCAGCAGATGAACAACACCGTGGTCCGCACCCTGAACCTGCGCGGCGAGGGGCTGGGCGACGTGGAAGGCACGCTGCGCTACCAGTTCAACAAGGGCTCGCAGAGCCTGCCGATCTTCCTCGGCTCGTTCCGGGTGAAGTCGGCCACGGGGACCGACCCCTACAGCGTGCGCTACGACAGCTTCGGCGACGCCCTCAGCCTGCCGACCGGCAGCGGCACCTGGGAGTTCGGGCCGGGCCTGACCATCCTGTACCCCAGCGACCCCGTGGTCCTGTTCGGCGGCCTGTCCTACCTGGACGGCTTCAACACCAGCGTGAACAAGACCATCGCCGGCCTGCACATCGGGGTGGTGAAGCCGGGCTATACGGCGGAGGGATCGGTGGGCTTCGGGCTGGCCCTGAACCCGGAATTCTCGATCTCGTCGGGCCTGCGCTACGACTACATCGAGGGCACGTCGGTGGCGCTGAACAACACCCGCCAGCGCTCCAACTCCCTCCAGGTGGGGGTGGCGCTGTTTTCGATGGCCTATCGGGTCAACGACCGCGTCTCGATCAACCTGAACTCCGAATTCGGAGTGACCAGCGATGCGCCCGACTTCCGCTGCGTGTTCCGGGTGCCGGTGCTGTTCTGAACCGCGCCGCCTCGCGCCTCCCCTGACAGACAACCGCCGCGCTCAGCGGCGCGACGTCAAGGCGGTCTGGGCGATCTGCTGGGCCAGGCCGTTGAACAGGCTCTGGGTGACGTTGCCCGCCTGGAAGGCCGCCCCGTTCGGGATGGTGATGGTGACGTTGGTGTTCTGGACCACCGTGCGGCCGGTCTGGGTGTTGAGCAGGACGTTCACCAGCCCCGCCGCCGTCTGCCCCTGAATCAGGGCCACCGCCCCGTCCGCCGCCGTGTAGACCGGCAGCGCGCCCGGCGTGATCGTGGCCCCCTGCCCCGCCAGCTGGTCCAGCGCGGCGCCGGCGATCGGCGTCGCCGCCCCGACGGCCGTGGTCGAGGCGGTCGCCAGCGGGACCACGCCGGCCCCCGGCGTGGTGATCGTGGTCACCTGGCCCGGCTGGTAGGCGATGGAGGTCTGCAGCGCGATCTGGCCGTCGATCAGCGTCGTCAGCGTGGCGCCGAAGTCGAAGCTGAGCCCGTTCACGTTGATGTAGCCGCCGCGCATGTCGTCGAGGTCGGCGTCCGGGACGGCCGCCGCCTGGATCTCGTCGGCCAGGGCCGCGCCGGCGACAGGGCCTCCGAGGAGACAGGCGAGAAGCAGGCCGGCGCATCGTCGGGTCATGGCCGCCTCACTTCAGGTTGAAGACTTGCGAGACCTGGTACACAGGCGGGAGCGCCCGGTAGATCGACCACATCGACTGGTCGGGCAGCGAGGCCCGCAGCGGCGCCGGAGGATGGATCACCCAGTCGGCGTCCCGGTCGTAGTTCGCCGGCTCGGGCCCGTCGTGGACGACGAAGGCGATGCCGTTCCAGCTGCGGCTGAACTCCGCCAACGACATGACCCGGCGGCCGAGCGCGGGATCGGACACCAGCACCCGCCCGTCGCGGACCCCGTCCATGACCACGAAGTGGCGATAGCCGCCGATCTGGATCAGGGTGATGGCCGGCAGCTTGCGCGCCTGCAGCTGCTCCAGGGTCAGGCGGTAGCCGTCGGAGCGGAAGCCCCGGATGGCGAAGAAGCGCTTCACGTCCAGCAGGCTGAAGCCCAGCCGCTGGATGCGCGCCTGGTCCCCTGCCTTCCACATGGCGGTGAAGGCGTCGGCCTCGCTCACCGGCGTCCCGTAGTGCTCGCTCAGCAGCGTCGCCGCCGCCGCCGAACCGCAGCTGAAGTCGTGCGCCTGGCGCACCACGTTGCGGAACGGCAGGTCGCGCCAGCTGACCACGCGCACCGCGTAGTCGCCCCGGTCGCCCACTTGGTCCAGGCCGACCTGGGCGCGCGCCGCGGCGGCGTTCGCGATGCAGGCCGCGGCCAGGACCGCGGCTTTGGCCGGCGCGCGCATGGGAGCGCCTATCGCCCGCCGACCAGGTTGACGGTGACGTTCACCGAACCCTGCAGCAGGTTGTTCATCCCGGTGTTCAGGATGAAGTTGCCGATGCCGCTGTAGCCTGACAGCGCCTGGCCGTTGAAGGCGATCGCGCCGGAATTGACCGACTGGGCGGTGACGCTGTTGCCGGCGACCTGGCCGGATAGGCTCTGGAAGCTGAGGGCGGAGTCGGTGATCTGCGGGACGCCGGCCAGCACCGACGGCGCGGCCCCGCCGCGGGTCGACTGCAGGTCCCCGTCCGCGATGGCCGGGGGCGACGACGCCGGTGGCGTGGCCGGCGGGGGCGGCAGGACGAGAGGATCCAGGCCCTGTGGAGTCGGCGCTACGACGGCGAGAGCCGCCGCGCTCATGATGGCGGTGATCATGTCGAGTGGCTCCGGACTGAGGGTGGTGGCCGGACCGGCCTTATGCCGGCCGGTCCGGCCGCCAGGCTTAGTGGAAGGTGACCGAGGAGGTCGCGGTGACCGCGTTGCCCGCTTGGCCGACCGAACCCAGACCGGAGTTGTAGGAGGCGTTGTTGATGCCGGCGAAGCCCTGCAGGGCGTTGCCCTGGAAGGTCATGGCGCCGGAATACAGCGCGCCCTCGCCGGCGCTGAACGACTGGTCGCTGACGCTGCCGCTCAGGGCCTCATAGCCCACCGCCACCGTCACGGCGCCCACTGAGACGGACGAGCTGGTGGAGTTGGTGGTGCTCAGGTTCGTGGTCTTGGTGTTGTAGCTGTCGGAGACCGAGGACTCGCTCTTCGTGCTCGACAGCGACACCGGGATGCTGTTGTTCGTGGTGTTGTAGCTTCCCGAGATCTTCGTTTCGGTGTTGTTGGTCGTGGTGCTCTTATTGCTGGTATTGTTGCTGTCGATCGTCTTGGTGCTCGACAGGGAGATCGGCGTAGACGTGTTGTTGGTGGTGTTCGTGGTGTTGTTGCTGTCGATCGTCTTGTTGCTCGACAGCGAGATCGGCGTGCTGGTGTTGGTCGTGGTGGTGTTGTTGCTGTCGCTGGTCTTCGTGCTGGACAGCGACACCGGCACGTTGTTGGTCGTGCTGGTGTTGGTGGTGTTGTAGCTGTCGGCCGTCTTCTGGCTGCTGAGCGAGACGGGGATGTTGTTGCTGGTGGTGTTGTAGCTGTCCTTGGTGCTCGTGAGCGACACCGGGGTGGTGTTGTTGTTGTTGCTGTTGGTGGTCTGGGAGGTCCCGGTCGAATCGGTGACCGATTGGGCCATCGCGGCCGAAGCGCAGAGGCCGAAGCCAAGCGCGATACCCGCAAGCGAGGTGGTCCTGAACAGACGGTTCATCTGACGTCTCCTGTGATGATGCCCCCCAGCTGCTCGGCCTGGGGCGCCTCCGAATCACCACAGAATTAACGCAATATTAATCACCATCTTTGATGCTGTAGTCGCTATATCTTAACTTATCGGCGTTTGCGAAAGGGTTATTACTTACGCGTCAGGCCATCTGGATTGCGTGACAAAGCAGTGAAGTCAAGTTCCTTTGGTCGCTTTTCAGCAGCAGCGAGCGGATATACGTCCGGACGGTATTCACCGAGATGTCCAGAACCTGGGCTGCCTCGCTCGGAGACAGCCCGGCGACCAGATGTTCGAGCAGGCGCTGCTCGGACGTGGTGAGGTGATAGGCCTCGGCCACGGCGTCCATCACCGGCGGGCTGTCGCCCACCAGTTTGCGGATCACCAGCAGATTGGCGCCGTCGGAGAGCATCCTCGCCTGGATCCGCAGCGCGCGGCCATCGTGTCCGGGGACGATCAGTTCGCGCGAGCCCCGCTCCGGGTCGCGGGCCGACAACATCGCCAGCAGGCGCTCGTCGGAATTCGGCGGACCGAGCGAGACCGGGCCGTCCCCGAACTGCAGCACGCCGGCCCGAACGAGGTCCATCGCGGCGTCGTTCGCCTCGACCAGCCGCCCGGCGCCGGTGACGACCAGCAGCGGGATCGGCGCGTTCTCGAAGCCTTCCGCCTTCAACCCGACCAGGCGAGACGCTGGCGGTCGCTCGGGCGTCTCAGGTGGATTCATGACGAACGCGAGACCGGCGGAGAAGAAGGACGCCGCGGCGCGAAGGTATGGCCACCTCGAGAATGACCGTCCCTCCTGACGTCACGAGTCAAGACAATCCCGGATTCCATACACGCAGACAACGGATCAGACGATATGCGGCGGCGCCTAAGTAGCTCCCCGCTCAACCCCGCTGGATGCCGCTGGCGACCGCCATCTGGACCAGTTCGGACAGGCTACCGGCTTGCATCTTCAGCATAAGCTTGGCGCGATAGATTTCGACGGTGCGCGGGCTAAGATCCAACGCCAGGGCGATGACTTTGTTCGTCGCGCCGCGCAGCAGGTGCTCCAGAACCTGACGTTCCCGCAGGGTCAGCAGGCTGAACCGCCGGCGCAGCACCTGGTCGCGCCCATCCGCCTCGTCGCGGGTCATGGCCGAGCTCAGGATGCTCAGCAGGGCCGAAGCCTCGAACGGCTTCTCGATGAAGTCGGATGCCCCAGCCTTCATCGCCTGGACGGCGACGCTGACGTCGGCATGGCCGGTCATGATCACGACCGGCAAGGTCACCCCCTTGAGCGACAGGGCGCGAAGCAGGTCGATGCCGGACGCGCCGTCCATCTTCACGTCGGCCAGCACGCAGCCGCGCGACCCGGTGTCGATGCTCTCCAGCGCCTCAGCCACCGAGGCGTAGCACCGGACCGGATAACCTTCGCTGCGGATCAGCAGCGACAACGACCTTCGTACGCTCTCCTCGTCGTCCACCACGTGGACCGTCGCACTAGGCTGCATGGGCTTGCTCCGATGAAAGTATGGCCGGAAGTCTGAAGTAGAAGGCGGCGCCTCCCTGGTCCGGGGCTTGCGACCAGATCTGACCGTCGTGGGCCTCTATGATGGTGCGGCAGATGGCCAGTCCCACGCCCATCCCGTTCGGCTTGGACGTGTTGAAGCGTTCGAACAGCCGCGTCGCGATCAGGGGCGGCACCCCGGGCCCGGTGTCGCGCACACAGACGACGACGCCCTCCGCGCCCTCGCGCACCGACACATCGACCCGCCGCTCCGCCGCGCCTTCCATCGCCTCGGCGGAGTTGCGGATCAGGTTCAGGATCACCTGCTGGATCTGCACCCGATCGGCGCGGACCCAGGCGGGGTCCGCGCCGAGGTCGAGCGACAGGTCCGTCTGGGCCTCCTTGAGCACCATCCGCGCCAGGAACGCCGCCTCGCCGACGATGTCGCGCATGTCCACGTCCTGGTGATCACGGGCGCGCCGCGAGACGAAGGCGCGCAGGCGCTTCAGCACCACGCCGGCCCTCAGCACCTCCCGCGCCGCCTCGTCGATCATCTCGCCAAGCAGCGCGCCCGGCCCGGCGGGGCCCTCGCCGATGGACGCCGACTGGCGCTGCGCCACAGCCAGGTAGTTGACGGCCGCCGAGAGCGGCTGGTTCAGTTCATGGGCGATCGCCGCGCCCATCTCGCCCAGCGCGGTCAGGCGGGCGACGTGCATCAGCTCGTCCTGCAGCTCGGCCACCTTCCGCCCCTGCAGGATTTCATCCGTGGCGTCCTGGACGTAGAAGGTGAACAGCCGGCCCCCGCTGACCTCGGCGCTGGCCCGCGCGACCCGCACCATGATCTCCACGCCATCCAGCCTGCGGGCCTCCACAGGCTCGGCGGAAAGGCGCAGCGGCGGATGACCCAGCCTCTCCGGTTCCGGCTCGGCTGACGAGGGGAGCACGCCGCGGATCGACGTGCCGAGCATGTCCTTGACGCGATAGCCGAACACGCGTCCGGCCTCTGTGCTTGCGGCGCAAATGATGCCGTGCTCGTCGACCACCAACATCGCCGCGGGCAGCGTGTCGAAGATCGACTTCAGATGCGCCTCCCGCATCCGGAGCCGGGCAGTCTGCTTCAGAGCGTCCATATGCGATCGACGCAACACTTCACCCACAAGAATGCAGGCGAGCTGGAAGGCCAGCATGGTAACGACGTTGCTGACCAGCAACGGCTCCCCGAGCTGGCTTTGGCAAACGAGCACTATGAAGATCAGGCCCAGCCCCATCGCAGCCAGGCCGGGAAGCATCCCCCCCGCAACGGTGGAAGCCAACACCGCGCCCGTCGCACCCAGATAGGGCAGCCGGACCGAACGCCTTCGCCAGAAGTAGAGTGCCACCAAAGCAGATCGCACACGCCAGCAACGGCGCCAGGAGGTCTGCGCGACGTCTGGGAGTCTGGATCGACTCTTCATCCAATCGACGCCACAATATGTTCATAATTGCAACGCGCTTTGGCCCTTAACGCCGAGGAAGACCCAAATTTGATTAACACGCAAGGCTCAGCCACCAAGCTAAGTGGCTGTACGTAATCAAAGTACGATCAATTTATTGCGATTTTGCAATTTTTAACAATGTCATCTGCCGTTCTATGGCCTCGACGTGCGACATAACGCCCAGATTTGACGGCCGTGTCGATATTTTCCCGCACCTCGATCGCCCCTCTCTTTTGGCTAGTATGCTGATGATGACCTGGATCATGGTTTCGATACTTGCTCACCGCCAGCAATCGCCCATGAGCCAAGGAGCTGCTCCAGATGCCGATCCGTGTCGTGAAGATGCTCGACCCCCAGGCGGCCGGAGCGCGGGAGCAGCGCGCCGCATATTTCAGCGACGAAGCGGCGATCGACGAGCTGGCGGTGATCGCCCGTGCAGGACCGCTCGCGCTGGTCGGGCGTCCGGTTGGCGTCCCCCTCGGTCAGGGCGCGGCGGCCGGTCGACCGGCCCCGACGGAAACCGTCGCCTCCGGCCGGCGTTCGGACGGGATGATCAGGCTGCGCACGCCCTCGTCCGCCCCGGTGCTGGAGATCGAGGTCGCCGGCCGGATCACCCGCGCCGACGTCGAGACCACCTTCGCCGAGATCGAGGCCGCCATCGGCGACAGGGACGATGTCCGGGTCTTGGAGGAGATCGGCTCCCTGGAAGGGATCGAACCCACCGCCCTGTGGCGGGACCTGCAGCTGGGGCTGCCGCTCATGGGCCGGTTCAGTCACGCCGCCGTGGTCACCGACGTCCGCTGGGTCGAGGCCCTGACCAAGCTCGCCGCCCCGGTGCTGCCGATGCGCCTGCGCGTCTTCCCCCACGACCGGCTCGACGAGGCGCGGGCCTGGCTTGCCGGCGAGACGGACTGAGCCTGCAGATGTGATAGGACCGGCCGGCTCCAGGGAGGTCCGGATGGCTGGCGACAAGCTCCTGGTCGAAACGCACGACCTGTCGGCGACCTATCTTCATCTCGGCGGCGCGCGGATCGTCACGGCGCTGCCGGTCGGTCCGGACTTCTGGACGAACACGCCGCCGATCCTGTCGAGCGGCCGGATGGTTTCGCTGCTGGCGGACGACGGCGACTGGCGCGTCTGGGAGCGGCATCCGGCGGGCGACGAGGTCATCATCCAGATGACCGGCCGCATGCGCCTTCGGCTTGAGCTGCCGCAGGGCGAAGTCGTCGTGGACCTCACGGCCGGCCGATGCGCGATCGTCCCGCGCAACGTGTGGCACACGGCCGATGTCTCCGAACCCAGTTCGGCGATCTACATCACCGAAGGGGAAGGGACCGAGAGCCGCCCAAGACGCCCCGAGCGACCGCAAGCGTAGCGCGGTCTCGCCCTGCTCGTCGCCCGGCCGCGGACCGTCAGCGTGGCGAGTCCCCGCGCCCGGCCTGCGGCGGAGGATCGCCAGGACAGGCTCGGATGCGGTCCCGCCGCTTCATCTCCTGGGCGTGATCAAGAGGGTGTTGTTCACTTAGGGCGTTCGCTCTTGCCCCCCACGGTGGCGGGCGCGGCCAGGTCTCGCCTCAATGACGGTCGGCTCGCCGGCCGACGACAGCGTTTCGCATGAATTTTTTCTATCGTTCCGGCGACCGGAATGACGCCCTCCTGGCGAGACATGGCGCGCGGGGGGGAGCCGTTCATGGCGTGCGGGATCGATCCGTGCCACTATGAAGCGGGGCCGACAGGGGGATCGGCAAGGGTAGGACAAAATTGTGAAAGACAAGATCACAAATCTCCAAGTCCTGCGCGCCCTCGCTGCAGTCTCGGTGATAGTCTTTCACGCCATTAACAAGTCCGGTGGCTCCTTCGAAGTCGGTCAGGCCGGTGTGGATATTTTCTTCGTGCTGAGCGGCTTCATCATGGTCGTGCTAAGCCGGCGGCCGATCACCCCGCTGGCTTTCCTGCGCGAACGGTTCGTCCGGATCATCCCGCTCTACTGGATCTGCACGCTCGCCATGGCCGCGGGGGCGGCCGCACATCTGTTCCCGAACCTGCGTCTCCATTGGCCTGATCTTTTCCGCTCGCTCTTCTTCATCCCCTATCGGCGGGACGGCGTTCACCCCTGGCCGATCGTCGTGCCGGGATGGACGCTGAACTACGAGCTGTTCTTCTACTGCCTGTTTGCAGCGCTGCTGCTCTTGCCGGGCGCGGCGCGGGTCTGGGTGCTCGCCGCGCTGCTGCTGGGGCTGACATGGCTCGGGCCGAGCCTGGGAGGCCGCGGCTCGCTGGCGCGGTTCTACACCAACAGCATCACGCTGGAATTCGCTTTCGGCGGCCTGTTCGCCCTGCTGGCGGCGCGGTGGAAGGTGCGGCGGTCCTGGCCCGGCTGGGTCGCCCTGACGGCCGGGCTCGTCCTGTTCGTCCTGCCGGTCGTCGCGCCCGTGGGGCTGCCGCGGGTCGCGCTGTGGGGCGGCCCCGCCCTGCTGCTCGTGGCAGGCGGCGTGTGGCTGGAACAGGCTGGCGTGAGGATCAGCGGCGGCCCGCTCGTCTTCTTGGGCGACGCCTCCTATTCGATCTACCTCGCCCAGCCTTTGGCGATCTCCGTGGCGTTCCGCGCGGCGCACGCCTTGCCGCCCCTGCTGCTGGCCCCCGCCCTGTCGCTCGCATGCCTTGCGCTCGGCTCGGTCACCTACCTGTGCGTGGAGCGCCCGCTGATGAAGGCGATGCGGCGTATGATCCGCCGCAAGGACGATGTGCTGATCACGACCGACGTCCTGTCGCAGGACGGAGCCGCCGCGCCGGCCTGACCGGGAGGGCGGGGGGCGCCCTCGCCCATTGACGCAAAAAATTCACCGAGCGCCCTGTCGGCGCTGACCGGCGAGCCTTGTCTTCGAGGATAGCCCCCCGCCGACGGTCGTCCGGGGCGGCCGGGAGCCCGCCGCGTGACAGTCTGTGAGAACGAGCCGGTTCGGACCCGCTGTCCGTCGGGGCCGCCCGGCCTGTGATCGTCGAGCCGTCGGCCGCCATGACTCTGCCTGCGGCTCCGCATGGGGCCAGTCCACTTGGGGCCAGTCTATGAGCGTGGGCAGACGCGCCCGCGCAGAGGGCTGGCGGGGTGAGGTGGTCGACGGGTTCGACGTGCAATGCCACGTCATCGGCGCCCTGATCCTGCGCGAGCTGCACACCCGCTACGGGCGCGAGAACATCGGCTATCTGTGGATGCTGCTCGAGCCGGGGCTCCTGGCCGGGGCCGTGGCCGCCATGCACTTCGGCCAGCGCACCCGCGACGCCGAGATGGCGCCGGTCGGCTTCGCCCTTTGCGGCTACTGCACCTTCATCATCTTCCGCGGGGTCATCGGGCGGGCGGAGTCGACGCTCGAGGCGAACCAGCCGCTGCTGTTCCACCGCTCCGTGACGATCTTCGACATGCTGCTCTCGCGCACGCTGCTCGAAGCCGTCTCGACGGTGGCGACCCTCATCATCCTCCTGTCCGCCGCCTGCGCGGCGCACCTGGCCGAGCCGCCCGCCGACCTGCTCACCTTCGGCGCGGCGGTGCTGCTGCTGGTCTGGTTCTCCTTCGCCGTATCCATGTCCGTGTGCGCGGCGACCTACGTCAACAAGGCGGTGGCCAAGTTCGTCCACCCGGCCATGTACATCGGCATGCCGGTTTCGGGCGCCTTCTTCATTCTGGCCTGGATTCCCCAACCCTTCCGCGGCTGGCTGTCGTGGTCGCCGCTGAACCAGATCTTCGAGATGCTGCACACCGGCCAGTTCGCCTCGGTGCAGAGTCCCTATTTCGATCCCGTCTACATCTGCGGGTGGTGCATGGCGCTGACCCTGCTCGGCCTGTTCGCGATCCGCATCGTGCGCAGGAACGTCCACCTGTGACGTCCGCCCGCCCAAGCCCGTTCGAAGAAGGCCTCCCCATGGACGGCTACGCCCCCACCATCGCACCGCCGCCGGGCGAGGCGCGCGGCCCGTCCGAGCCCGGCCGCTCCGGCGGTCAGGTCCATCTGCACCGCGCGCCGGAGCCCGTCTGGATGGGCCAGTGGCGCGCCTGGCGCCCCTTCCTGCTGGCGGTGATCGCCCCCACCCTGGTCGTCGCCGCCTACCTGTACGGCTTCGCCGCCGACCAGTACCGGTCAGAGGCGCACTTCATCGTCCGCACCGGCGGGGCGACGCCAAGTCCGCCCTCCGGCCTCGGGCAGGTCCTGGGCCTGCCGGGCGCCTCGGCGGAGCAGTCGGCGGCCCGCAGCATCGACGACTACCTCGTCTCCCACGACGCGGTCTCGGCGCTGGAGCGGTCCATCGACCTGCTGGCGGTGTTCCGCCCGCCCCAGGCGGACTGGCTGAGCCGCCTGCCCGGCGGCGTCCGCCCGGCTCCCGAAACCGTGCTGAAGTTCTACCGTCGGCAGGTGAAGGTCGCGATCAGCGCCGAGAGCGGCATCACCACCCTGACTGTGCGGGCCTTCCGCCCACAAGACGCCAGCCGCATCGCCGAACGCCTGTTGGAGCTGGGGGAGGCGCGGGTCAACACCTTCAACCAGCGCGCCCTGGACGACAGCCTGAGCGTGGCCCGCCGCGACCTGCGCGACGCGGAGGCCGGCGTCGCCCAGGCCCAGGGCTCGGTCACCGGCTTCCGCCAGAGCGAGCGGGACATAGACCCGCAGCGTACCAGCAGCGCCCAGATCACCCTCCTGGCCGGCCTGCAGCAGCAGCTGGCGGAGCAACGGGCGATGCTGGCCGGCATGCCCGCCGCCGTGGGGGCGAGCAGTCCCCAGCGCGTCGCCCTGGCGGCGCAGGTGCGCGCCCTGGAAGGGCAGGTTGGCGCAGTTCAGGCGCGCCTGGCCGGCCCGGCCAGCGCCATGGCCCCGGGCCTGGGCGCCTTCGAGAGCCTGCGCCTGCGCCAGGAGTTCGCCGCCAAGCGCTACGAGGCCGCCGCCGCCGCCCTGGAGAGCGCCCGCACCGAGGCCCTGCGCCAGCAGCTGTTCGTGGTGCGGGTGGTCGAGCCGAACCTGCCGGTCAAGCCGCTCTATCCCGAACGGTCCAAGACCCTCGCCACGGTCTTCTTCGGCCTGCTGCTCGCCTACGCCATCGGCTGGCTGATCCTGTCCGGGGTGCGCGAGCACGCCAGCTGATCCCGCCCCTCCCCCAAGGCGTTCGTCCATGACTCTCACGCTCAAGCTCTTCCGCTCCAACGGCGTGCCCGTCACCGCCGCGGTAAAGCGGACGCTCGTCCAGGCGAACGCCGCCCGCGACGCCCACGACTGGACCGCGGCGGCCGCCGGCTACCGCGGGGCGCTGGAGCGCGATCCGGAGCTCGCCCACATCTGGGTCCAGCTCGGCCATGCGCTGAAGGAGGCGGACGACTATGACGGGGCGCAGGCGGCCTATGGCCGCGCCGCGCGCCTTTCGCCCCGGTCGGCCGACCCGCACCTGCACCTGGGCCACCTCAGGAAGCGCCAGGGCGACGCGGCGGGCGCCAGCCGGGCCTACCTGCACGCCGCCAAGCTGGAGCCGAACCACCCCGACGCCGTGGGCGAACTGCACACGATCGCCGCTCACGGCGTCGACCTCACGGCGGGCGACCTGCTGTCGATCCTCCAGCCGGTCCTCGACGACGCGGGCCTGTGGGCGGCGCCGACGCTGGACGACGCCGCCGACGCCGCGCAGACGGGCGTCCAGGAGCTGATCGACGCGCTCGGCCGCGACGGGCGCGAGCTGCATCCCGAAGCGCTGGAGCGCCTGCACCGCGCCAGCCGGCTGCTGGACGCCGTGAAGCAGGACATCGCAGCCGCGCCCGACGCGGATCGGGCGCCGGACGCCCCGGCCCTCGTGTTCGACGTCTCCGACCTGATCTCCTACTTCCGCGGCGCGCGACTGCCCACGGGCATCCAGCGGGTGCAGATCGAGACCATCACCGCCGCGCTGAAGGCCCCGGCCGGGGGCGTGGTGAAGGTGTGCAGCTTCGTCGAGCATCGGGACGAGTGGCTGGAAATCCCCGCGGCGATGTTCGTCGCGCTCTGCACCCTCAGCCTCAAGGACGGCGACCGCGCCGCGCCGGAATGGCTGGCCGCGTTGAAGCGGCTGTTCGTGCTGATGAACGTGGCCCCGGCGATCGACTTCCCCAAGGGGGCCTGCCTGATCAACCTCGGCACCTCCTGGTGGCTGCAGAACTACTTCCTGTTCGTGCGCAAGGCGAAGGCTGAGCACGGCGTCCGCTACGCGCCCTTCGTCCATGACCTGATCCCGATCTTGACGCCGGAGCACTGCACCACCCAGCTGACCCAGGACTTCATCTCCTGGGCCATCGGTGCGTTCGAGCACGCGGACTTCTTCCTGGCGAACTCCGAGGCCACCAAGCGCGACCTGCTGGCCGTGGGCGCCTTCCTCGGCCACCCGGTGGCGAGCGAGGCCGTCGCCGTCGTCACCCTGGACGCGGACATCCGCAAGCCTCAGACGGAGCCGGCGCCGAAGCACGCCCTTTCCGGCTGGGGCCTGGCGCGAACACCGTTCGTCCTTTTCGTCTCGACCATCGAGTCCCGCAAGAACCACCTGTGCGCGTTCGAGGCCTGGACCCAGCTGCTGCGCACCCACGGCGGCCGCGCCGTTCCAAAACTCGTCTGCGTGGGCAACCGCGGATGGCTGAACGACGCGGTCTACGCCCAGCTGGCGGCCAACGCGGCGTTGCGCAGCCAGGTGGTGATGCTGTCGGGCGTGTCGGACGCGGAGCTTGCGCTCCTGTACCGCAGCTGCCTCTTCACCCTGTACCCCAGCCGCTACGAGGGCTGGGGGCTGCCGGTCACCGAGTCCCTCTGCTACGGCAAGGTGCCGCTGATCTCCGACTCGTCCTCCCTGCCGGAGGCGGGCGGCGCCTTCGCCGTCTACTTCGAGTCCGGCTCCGCCAGCCGCCTGGCCGCCGCGCTGGAGAGCCTGATCTTCGACGCCGGACATCGCGAAGCCCGCGAGCGCGCCATCGCCGAAGGGTTCCGGCCGCGCAGCTGGGCGATGATCGCCGCCCAGATCGCCAGCCAGGCCGCCCGCCGGGCCAGGTCGCGCCCGGAAGCGACTCCGCCTACGCCGGCCGCGCGCCTGGGCGCCTATCATCCAATCACGCGCAACTTCGAGACGCGGATCTGGCCGGGAATGCGCTCGGGCGAGGTCTACCGCGCGGGCGACGGCTGGTGGTGGCCGGACGACTGGGGCTGCTGGACCAAGCCCCAGGGCGGCCGCCTGGCGATCGGCCTGCCGGAGCGCCACGGCGACCTGCGGCTCTACCTGCGCCTGCACGGTCTTCCGGGCCAGGAGAGCGGCTATTCACTCACCGCTGGCGAGACCCGCATCGAGGGCCGACTCAAGGCGGAGGCGTTCAAGTGGGTCCAACTCGACCTCCCGGCGAGCGAGGAGCCTGCCCCGGCGGTGATCGTCGATCTGATGGGCGAGACGGCGGAGGACTTGGGCGCGCGCACCGAGGGGAAGGACGGACGCGTCGTGTCCATCGGCGTAGCCGGCTTCTTCCTCTGCGCCGCCGACGACGCTGTCGGGCGCACCGCCTTCCTGGAGGCTGTCGCCCTCGACAACGTCGGCGATCTCGCCTTCAACCGCGCGCCGCGCGGGTACGCGGCGCCGGCCGCCAGCCTGATCGCGCCGCCCCGGGTGCTTGAGGCGGCGCAGCCATGAGCCCGGCGGGCGAACTCCTGGTCCTGGGGTTCGCCGATCTGGCCAGCCCGCCTGCCCCCCGGGCGCCTACGCTCCAGACCCTCGCCCCCACGGACGCCAGCTGCGTGCTGGTCGAGCCAGGGTGGCTGGACGGTCCAGGCCCCCTGGAGCGCCTCGCCGGGCGGGTGGACGGCGCGGGCCGGCTGGTCTGCATCGGGTTCGGCGCCGGCGGCTATGGCGCCCTGGCCTATGGCAAGCTGCTGGGCGCCGGCGCGGTGTTCGTCGCCGCGCCCGGCGCCGACCATGGCCGCGCGATCGGCCCGGCGGACCTGGAAGACCTGGGCGCCCTCTTCGCCGACGCCGCCGATCCCCCGCCCGTTGTGCGTATCGTCAGCGCCGACGACAGCCGCGCCCTCGACCTCGCCCTGGCCGACCGCCTGCGGGCGAGCGGCGCACCCGCGATTCTGGACGAGGCGACCCTACCCAGCCTCCTGCTGCCCCACGCCCTGGCGCAGTCGGGCCTCTGGGCCGAACAGATCGGCGCCTGGGCCGCCGGCGGGCCTGTCCCGCCCGACCGTGACCTGGCGGCGCTCTGGCGGGACCGCTTCGCCCACGAGCTGGAGCTCGACGCCGGCGGCGCCGCCTTCGACGACGAGGGGGCGCTGCACCTGGTCGGCCGCCTCGTCAACCGCTCGAGCCGGATCGCGGACTGGACCCTCGCCGGGGACGAGCGCTTTCGTATCGGCGTACGGCTGTTCGGTCCCGCCGGGGAGGCGCAGACCCTGGCCGAGGCCCGGTGCGGCCTGCCGGCCGGTCCGCTACCGCCGGGTGCGGCCCACCCGTTCCAGCTGACCCTCCCGCCGTCGGACGGGGCGACGGGCCTGCTGGAAATCGCCCTGGTCTGCGACGGCCGCGGCGGGCTTCCCGACGCCGGCTTCCCCCGCCTGCGCCTCACCCTGCACGCCCCGCACCTCTAGCTGGAACAGCCGATGCTCACCCGCCAGGAAGTCTTCAACGGCTACCAGCTGCTGCTCGGCCGCATGCCGGAGGACGAGTTCACCATCACCCTCCACCAGGGCCATGGCTGCATCGCGGACTTCGTGACCTGCCTGATGGATTGCCAGGAATTCCGCGACAAGGCGGCCCGCCGCCTGACCGACGGGCCGCCCCCCTCTCTACCGCCGATCGCCCGGACCGGCCGCATCCCCAGCCAGCTCGGCTCGGCCTACCTGGCGCCCACCGACCTGCGGCCGCCGCCGCTACGTGGCCACCGGGTGCTGATCATCGGCCAATGCATGTTCGACACTTGGCCAGGCGTGCTCTATGCTGCAGACCCGCAAGCCGAATTCGAGCGCATCCTCTACAACCACCTATCGGTTCTTCCTGAGGCGCCCCTGCGCCCCTGGTCCGACTACGACTTTCAGCTGATACAGCCGCCGCTGCGCTCCATCATTCCGGAGTGGGAGTACCTTCGTCTCGCTTACCGTGACCTCGAAGCTTACGAGCGCCTGTTCGCGACCGCGGTCGAGCGGCTGCGCCTGCACCTCGACAACGCCCTTGCCTGGACCGACCACCTGCCGGCGTTCGTCATGAGCTACATGCGGCCGCAGCAGAACCTGATGGGCCGCTTGCAGCCGCGCTATGACCTACGTAATCCGGTCTACTTCATCGAGAAGCTGAACGAGGCGCTGAGCGCCGAACTCCAGTCGCGCCGCCAAGCGTACCTGCTCGATATCGACGGCGTCGCCGGGGTTCTCGGCCGGCGGTTCATGCAGGATGACGCGCTGTTCGTCCAAAGCCATGGTAGCCTGCTGAGCGATTTCGACCATCCGCTCGATCGGAACCGACTGCTCGCGACCGAACCGCCGAGCACGCTGTTCGACGTCGATACGGAGAGCTTCATCGAGGCGATATGGGCCGAAGCCAAGGCGGCCTACGCCACGCTCGCCAGCGCCCACCCGGTGAAGATGGTGTGCGTCGACCTCGACGACACCCTCTGGCGGGGCGTTCTGGCCGAGCAGGACAGTATCGATAACACCGCAATCGAAGGCTGGCCGCTCGGCGTGATCGAGGCCTTGGCCTACCTGAAGAAGCGCGGCGTCCTGCTGGCGATCGTCAGCAAGAACGACGAGGCGCGTATCCGCCAGCTCTGGCCGCAGGTCATCGGCGCCCGGTTGAGCCTCGACGACTTCGCCATCCTGAAGATCAACTGGCGGCCCAAGAGCGACAATGTCGCCGAGGCCATCGCCGAAGCCAACATCCTGCCTTCGAGCGTGGTGTTCCTCGACGACAATCCCACTGAACGCGCGCTGGTGAAGGCTGCGCTGCCGGACGTGCGGGTGGTGGAGGCGCCGCACTACTATTGGCGGCGCGTGCTGCTGTGGAGCGCGGAGACCCAGGTCGCGACGGTGAGCGAAGAGTCCGGGCGGCGGACGCAGATGATCCAGGCCCAGATCGCCCGGGAACGGAGCCGCGCCGGCCTGTCGCGCGACACCTTCCTCGCCGATCTCGGCCTGCAGGTCAGCCTGCATCGCGTGGGCGAGACGCTCGGCCGCCGGTTCGAGCGCGCGTTCGAGCTTGTGAACAAGAGCAACCAGTTCAACACGACCGGCGAACGCTGGGACCTGCACCAGGCGGACGCCTACTTTAGCACGGGCGGCGTCTGGTGGACCTTCGACGTCGTCGACCGCTTCACCAACTATGGGCTGGTGGGGGTGGTCGCGCTGCGCGAAGGTCGCTTCGACCAAGTGGTGATGAGCTGCCGCGTCTTCGGCCTGGAGATCGAGATGGCGGTGCTCGCCGCCTTGCAGGCCGAGTGGGTCGAAGGCGCCCTGAGCGCGGTGATCCGGGCGACATCGGCGAACCGCCTCGCCCTCGATCTCTACCAACGCTGCGGCTGGCGGCTGGACGGCGAGCTCTGGCTGAACGGCCGGCCGCCCGCGGCGCCGTCCCATGTCCGCATCCTTCTCAGCGAGGCGCCGACCCCTGCTCCGCTTAGCGCCCCCCCCGGGGCGGAAGTCTTGACCTGAGCCATCCGAGCGCCGGTGGCGAGTCCGGCGGCCGCTCGGCGGCGGCGACGGTGAACGGCCGCTCCACAGGCGGCCCGACAGGATCGCCGCCAGCGGTCCTCAGCGTCAGACGGAGGCGCAAGGCGCCTGGAAAGGTGGGAGCGGCCAGAGGCAGGATGCGCTCGCCGGCCGGCAGGGTCAGCGGCTCCAGCTCGAGCGGAGTGTCCGCCCAGATGATCCGGTCCCCGTGCAGCCACTCCGCTCTGAGGGCGAAGCGGGTGTCGCATACCTGGTCCTGGCTCCACCGCCAGGCGAAGGCGAGGTGGAACGCGTCGGCCGCCGTCGCCGCGCCGGCGTAGGGCGCCGCACCCCAGACGATGGCGGGGCCTGAGGCGTCGGCGGGGGGAGCGCCATAGGCCTGCGGCCCCCGCCAGATCGTCTCCGGCGCGAGGACGCTCCCCAGGTCCAGCAGGTCGCGCGCCAAGCCGCGCTCCCGGGCGAAACCGGCCTGCAGGCCATCGTCTGAAAGGTTCAGGGCGTGCCGGGCGGTGTGATAGGCCGCGCCGGCGTAGGGCCCCTCGAAGAACCGCGCGACGGCGCCGGGCAGGGCCGGCATGGGCTCGCCGGTGTCGGGCGGCAGGTGGGCGGACAGGATTTCGCCGGGCAGGCCGACGATGAAATTGCGCTTCAGGACATGGTGGTAGACCGCCACCATCCGCTGCAGGTCGGCATTGCGCGCCAGCAGGGCGCGGAAGCCGTCGCCGCGACCGCCCGTGGCCCAGTCGCCCTCCATCAGCCAGTCGACCCGCAGGGCGTCGCGCACGGCGGGATAGCGGTCCACGAACGGACGGGAGAACCAGCGGACCTCCGCGATCGCGGCGTTCGGGTGGGCGAAGTGGTTGTAGTCGATGTCCGTGTGGGCGAGCCTCAGCAGGTCGGCCGCCCGGCCGGCGAAGTAGCGGTCCTCCATCCAGAAGGGGTGGGCCGTCGCCAGCGTCCCGACGAAGATGCGGCTTCTCAGCCCCGCCAGCGGATAGGCCGGGGCGCGGATCTGCGCCTCCAGATGGGGCATCAGCGACGCGAGCTCGACCCGGTGCGGGAACAGGATGTCAGGCCGCAGGCGCAACACGATCCGCGCAGGGTCGAGCCGCTCCAGCACCCGGCGCAGCACCGCCGTCTGGAGATAGACGTGTCCGGGCCCGGCGTAGCCCGCAGGCTCCGGCGCCTCGACCAGGACCACGCCTGCCGCCGCCAGGGAAGCGAGCAGATCCGGATAGCGCTCGACCTCGCCCCGCCAGGTCGAGAGATAGATCTCCTCCACGGCGCCGCTGGCCCGGAGGGGCGCCAGCCGGGCCAGCTGCGCGAGCAGCAAATCGGGCCGGCGGACCAGGCCGCAGAGGACAACGGTCACCGCCACGCTTCAGCCGCCCTCCCCGTCCCGCGAGCCGGAATGGCCGGTGGAGAGTCCGCTCGCCGCTGGGGCCCGGCGACCCGTTCGGTCCACCATGGCCTAAACCCTGTGCTCCGGGCCTAACACCGCCAGCGCCGCCTTGGGCAGGTCCGTGCAGAGCATGACTTCTGCGCCCGCCGGCGAGGCGAACAGCGGTCCCCAGGCGGTCCAGGCCGCCTGGGGCGGGCGCTTGTGCAGCTCCGGCGAGACGAGGGCCACGTCCAGCCCCTCGGCCAGGCGACCGCGGATCGCCTCCTCCGTGATCCAGTCCTGTTCGAAGGCGTCCATCCACACGCCGCTCGCGCGCCGGATGAAGCTCGGTTCCGGCTCGACCTCCGACTCGCGGGTGAAACAGGTCAGGCCCTGGCGCAGGGCGACGAGCGCATCGGGCACGGCCATGTCGAACAGGAAGGCGCCTCTGATCCGGCGTTCCGCGAGGGCGGCGGCGACCGGGGCCTGCAGGCCGTCGGCCTTGATGTTCAGCGCCAGCCGCCCCGGCTGGCCCGCCGCGGCATACCAGTCCAGCAGCTGGTTCAGGGTGATGTGGCCGGCGCCCACGGGCGGATCGTGGCTGATCACCACCTGCCCGTCGTGGTCGCGCAGGTCGGTCTCCACACCCCAGCCGGCGTCGAAGGCGCGCCGCAGAGCGCGTTCGGAGTTGCGCTCATCCGGCTCGTTCCACCAGCCGCGGTGCGCCAGGATGATCATGGGCCCTCTCCCTTGAACCACTGGCTGACCGGCACGATGTCGGCGACTTGGGGGGCGGCCACGCCAAGGCCGGCGGCCAGCACGCCGTTGACCGCCGGGCAGACGAACAGGACGCCCCGGTGGGCCAGCAAGTCCGCATGGGCGATCGAGTGGGCGGCCGCCGCGAGGAAGACGGGAAGGCTGGCGAACAGATAGACGCCGGCCGAGGCCTCGGATGAGATGACCCGCTTCTCGGCCGCCTCCACCACTACGCCGCCCTCGCGCCGAAGGTAGCTGTAGGCGGGGTCCTGTGATGGGAAGACCGGCACGACCGCGCCCGTCGCGCCCTCCCACAGCCGCGCCGGATCATAGTCGGACCAGCTGAAGAGGATGTCCGCCAGGTCCACGCACAGCGGCCCGCCGCAGGGGTCGAGCGCCGCCGCGCCCGCCAAGGCGCTCAGCAGGGCGCCGCCGGTGGTGTGCGACAGCTGGACCACCCGGGCTCCCGGGTATCGCGCCCTGGCCAGCTCGCGGATCGCCGCAGCCTCTGGCCCCTCGCGCAGCACGAACACCAGGTCGGCGTCGCCCGTCAGCCCGCTGCGGAGCCAGGGCCGGCTCTCCAGGGCGCGGACGAGCAGGGGCGTTCCGCCGACCGGGTGCAGGGCCTTAACGCCCAGGACCGGATGCGACAGGTCTGGGCCCGCCAGGGGGACCACCACCTTCATGAGGCGGGCGCAGCAGCCGGGCGCTGCAGGTAGGCCCGCAGATCGTGCGGCGTGCCGAGGCCGTGCATGGCCTCGGGCGCGATCTCCATCACTCCGACCCGCAGGCCGGCGGCGATGGCGTAGTTGTAGACCGGGCCGACATAGAACTCGCCGTTGACCCGGTCATTGCGGGCCAGCATGTGCAGGGCCGCGGACACGAAGTCCCCTCCCCGGGCGTAGTAATAAAGCCCCACGGTCGCCAGGTCGGAGATCGGGACCTTCTCGCGCACGGCCAGAACCCGCCCGGCGTCGTCGACGGCGGCGAACGACCATTTGGGATCGCGCACCGGGTCGCGGAAGCAGAGGATCGACCCGTCGAGGCGCCGACGGCGCGCATCGGCGACGAAGGCGCCGACGTCGATGTCGATCAGCTGGTCGCAGTTGGCGATCAGGACCGGACGGTCCCCGTCCAGCCGCCGGCGCGCCAGCAGCACGGTACACGCCGCCCCCTCGGTCAGGGCCTCGACCGCCTGGAAGGTCACGTCCGGACGGGCGAGGAGCGCCCGGGCCGCCTCCGGCGCGGCGGAGAGGTGTTCCGCCCGGCCGAGCAGCAGATAGTGGGCGCCGGGAATGGCCAGGTTGGTCAGCACCCGCTCGATCATCGGCCGGCCGTCCACGTCGATGAAGGGCTTTGGGGTCGTATAGCCGGCGTCCGCGAAGCGCTGACCGCGGCCGGCCATGGGGATCACCACCAGCGGCGGCCGATCGGCGACGGCGACGGCCCCAAGCCTCGACGCCTCGTAATGCTCAAGCCGCTCGGGGGTGTAGAAGCTGGTGTAGTCGCCCTCCTCGAGGGGGAGCGCTGCGACGCGGCCGCCCTCCAGGATCACCTCGTTCAGCACCGGCGCGATGTAGAACTGTCCCCCCACCTCCCGGCGGGCGCGCATGGAGGCCATGGCGCAGCGCAGGAAGGTCCGCCCCTCGCGGAAGACGTAGAAGCCGGCGATGGCGTGGCGGCTGATCGGCCGCTTCTCCGCCGCCTCGCTCACCCAGCCCGCCTCGTCCAGGCGAACGAAGGACCAGCGGGGATGCAGCGTCTCGAAGGTGAGCACCCCCGCATCCGCGCCGCCGGCCAACAGCCGCTCGACCATCCCGCCCAGGTCTGCGTCGATCACCTGGTCGCCGTTGGCGATCACCAGGGGCTCAGCATTGTCCAGGTGGTCGATGGCCATGAGGGCGGAGCAGACCGCGCCGTCCGTCGGCTGCTCGAGGGTGACGATCTCGGCCCCGCCCCCGCAGGCGAGCCGCACCACCTGATCCAGGCCGAACGCCCGGCAGTCGTCCGCGCGCAGGACGAAGATGAAGCGGATGTCCTCGCCCAGCCGCTTCAGGTTGTCGATAACGCGCTGGACCATCGGCTGGCCGCCCACTTCGATCAGCGGCTTGGGGAAGAAGAACCGGGCAGGATCGAAGAAGGGATCGCGCGGCGCCGCCAGGGGGATCAGGACCCTCATGCCCCGGCTTCCGCCTCGGCGATTGCCGCGCGCACCCGCTCGTAGGTGACCTGCTCCACCCCGGCGACGGCCAGCACCGCCCCGCCCGCGGCCCGGGCGGCGGCCAGACCGTTGGGGTTGTCCTCCACGATCAGGCACTGGTGCGGCTGCAGCCCAAGCCTGACCATGGCGGCCAAGTAGATGTCGGGCGCAGGCTTGGGCGCCGCCACGTCCTCGTTCGAGAGTATCAGGTCGAGGTTGGGCCCCAGCCGCGACAGGTCCATCATCAGCTCCACGCTGCGGCGCACGGAGTTGGAGCAGACGGCGACCTTCAGCCCCTCCCGCTTCAGGCGGCCCACGGCGTACTGGTGCTGGAACACCGGCCGGCAGCGTTCGTAGGCCAGGGCGGCGGTGTAGTCCTGCTTCAGCGCATTGATGAAGCCGTGCAGGCGGCGCGGCAGGCCGCGGGCCTCGCTCAGCAGCTCCACCTTGGTGCGCGTGGGCAGGCCGTCGTAGCGCGACAGGTGCTCGTCGCGGCCGATGGTCAGGCCGAAGTGCTTGAGGGCCGCGTTCAGCGCCTCGTAGTGCCAGTCCCGCGCGTCGATCAGCACCCCGTCCATGTCGAACAGCACGGCGGCGATCCTGGCCTTAGCCGGGGCCACAGCCTGAGCTGGGGCCGCCGAGGCAGGGACGACGCCGACCGCCGCCGCGCAGGCGGACCGGGCGCTCACTGTGAGATCACCTTGCCCGAATAGAAGGGCTGGAAGAACAGGTTCAGGATCTGCAGCAGCTTGGCCGGCTGGTTGGAGCTGGCGTTGGCGACGTAGATCAGGTCGCGGCTCTTCATCTCGAAGCGCTGGGCCAGAAAGTAGCTCTGGGCCTGGGCGAGGTTGAGCCGGTACGCGACGGGCCTGGAGCCTGGCTGCGGCGCTCCGTCGTAGGCGGAGGGCTCGTACCTGAACACGAACACCGCCGAGGGGTCCGCCTGGGCGTCGCTCGGGCCGCCGGTACGGGCCAGGGCTTCCGCCAGCGACACCCTGGGGTTGATGAACGGCAGCTCCTGCACCTTTCCCGTGGCGCCATAGACGGTGAAGGTGCGCGGGCGGTAGTCCACCTCCACCCGGTCGCGGGGCTGCAGCTCCACATCGTCGGCGGAGCCGGCGGTCAGGCCCGCCATGGGCGTGGTGGCCCGGACCGTTCCGCGAACCAGCGTCACCACGTTGTCGGAGCTGGGGTTGGTGACGCCGCCGGCTTCGGCGATGGCGTCCAGCACCCGTTCGCCCGCCAGGGTCAGCATGATCCGCCCCGGCCGCTTCACGTCCCCCAGCACCACCGCGGTGTTGGCGATGTTGTCATGGACCGACACCACCACCTCGGGCGCCTGGGAATGGCGGGCGAGGCCCGCCTGGATCCTGGCCGCCAGTTCGTTCGGCGTTAGCCCGGCGGCGGCGATCTGCCCAAGGTAGGGCAAGGCGATCATGCCCGAGGCGTCCACCGCCACCATCGGCATGGGCTGGACGGAGGCGCCCGGCCCCTCCGTCGTGGTGTGGCTGGCGAACAGGCCGGCGCCGACCTCGAACACCGAGACCTGAAGGACGTCGCCAGGGCCGATCCGGCCGCGCTGCGCCGGATCGTAGGCGGCCGCGAGGCCGCTCAGCCGGGCCGAACCGCTCGGCTCCGCGGCGGATGGCGCGCTGGGCCCGGCGATGTCGATGATGTCGAAGGGGAAGGCCGCGTGCGTGTCTTGGGTGGCTTTGATGATCTCCGACGCGGACGGTCCGCTGGACGGGATGTAGGCGCAGCCCCCGAGCGGGACGAGCGCCGCCAAGCACAGCGCCGTCAGCCGGGCGGCGCGCCCCGGCCGGTTGCGGGCCGGCGCCAGGACGGTGGAGAGACGACCTGCGAAGCCGATAACGCTTCGGTTCCGTCCGGAACCGCGCCCGCCGCTTCGCATCTCCTGCCCGCCGCGCCCCACAGCGTTAACATGAGTATACGCCAGTTTATCAGACACCACGATTCGTGCTTTCACCCGCGACGTGACTGATAATCGGCCAGCTTTAACACAACTTGACGCTCCATTTGAGCCTGTTATATTTTTCATATGACGCTCATTCGGGGCACAAAGCCGTGATACAGTTTGAACGGGTCAGCAAGACCTATCATGGGCGCGGGCTGCACAAGCAGGTGCTCAAGGACGTGAGCTTCACCATTGAACCCGGGGTATCCCTGGGCCTGTGCGGCGCCAATGGCGCGGGCAAATCCACCCTGTTGCGGCTGATCGCCGGCGTGGAGCATCCGACCCGCGGCCAGGTCCGCCGCAGGATGTCGATCTCCTGGCCGATCGGCTATGTCAGCTGCTTCCAGGGCAGCTTGACCGGCGCCGACAACGCCCGCTTCATCGCCCGCATATATCGCCAGGATCCCGAACCGATGCTGGACTTCGTGGAGGACTTCGCCCAGCTTGGCCCTTATTTCAACCAGCCGGTGAAGACCTATTCCTCGGGAATGCAGGCGCGCTTGGCGTTCGGCGTTTCCCTGGCGATCGACTTCGACTGCTATCTGGTCGATGAGGTTACCTCGGCCGGCGACATCCGCTTCCAGGCGCGCTGCCACGAGGCCCTGGTGCAGCGTCGCGCCAGGGGCACCCTGATCATGGTGTCGCACAACCCCCAGGTGCTGAGCGACTTCTGCTCCCGCGGCGCGCTGCTGCTGGATGGCCGGTTGCACTTCTACGACACCGTCGCCGAAGCCCTGGCCGTTCAAGCCGAGGCCCAGGCCCAGGCGGCCGCCTGACGCCGCGCCGAGGAGGGTGCGGCGCATCACCGGCATAGCAGGAGCATCCGATCCTCGGTCGGCGGGGGCGCGAGGATCTGCTCGACCGTCGCCGCCCGCTCGCCCCAGCGGCGATGGATCAGGCCAAGCGAGAAGCCGGCGCCCGCGATCGAGGCCAGGAATGCGCGGGGATCGGCGTAACGCGCCGGCGCGAACTCCATGACGATGGTCATGGGCCGGCTTCCGCTGAGCACGCCCGCCATGCCCCGCCAGATCGCCTCTTCCGAGCCGTCGGCGTCGATCTTGAGGAAGTCGAGCTCCGCCAGATCCAGGAAACTGTCCAGGCGGCGGGTCTGCAGCCGCAAGGGCGCATCCGGCCCGTTTCCGGAAAGGTCGCCGGCGCTGACGATGTGGCCGTTCTTCGGTTCGTTCGGCGGAACGACCAGCTCGACGCTCGCCCCATCCCGGTCGGAGAGCGCGGTGGGATGCACTCTGGCGGCGAGGCCGTTCACCGCCAGGTTGCGCTTCAGCAGCGAGACCATGGCCGGGTTGGGCTCGAAGGCCTGGACCAGGCCGCTCGGCCCGACCAGGTCTGCCATCAAGACCGTGTAGTAGCCGAGGTTGGCGCCGATATCGGCGACCTTCATCCCGGGGCGGACGCGGCGCGCGACCACCTCGGTGACCCACATCTCCCAGAAGCCGTCGAGCACCAGGTGCGGGGCCAGGCCGTAGTCGGCGCTGTCGACGAACATCTTGTACCGTCCCAGCACCCGGCAGAGGATGGTGCGATCGTCGACATGGGCGCTGGCCGCCATCGCGCGGATACGCGCCTCGCCGGCCCTGCGCCGCCAGAGGTGCAGTCGCCGGGGACGGAGCAGCGGAGCAGCGCCGGGAGACGCCGGCCATGCGGAGGCCACCCCGAGCCCGAGCGATCGCGCCAGGCCGAGCCCTCCCTGCCCTCGCGCGGCGGAAAACAGCATCTACGGTGTTGCTCGCACGGGCCCGGCGACCTGACGCGGTCTGCTCCATGGACAAGCGCGGAGGGGCTCCGGCGACAGCCGTTCGCATGAAACTTTTGCGTCAGCCCCCGCCCCCCCCTCACCTCGGTTGCGACACGCGGCGCCGACAGCGCCCTATGGGCCAGAGCGGGACTCTCCTTGAGGGGATCGAATCGCCCCCACTGCGAGACGCTACGCAGCCGATGCACCGGGCTCGGCGGCGATCTCATCTAAGTCGGAAGCACTCACGCGGTCTCCAAACGCGCACCCAGCTCAAGTTTGCACTTCAGCAACATTCCACGCGACGACCGGGGGGATGAACGCCCCCTGCTGCTTTCGGACATGAACATAACACAGAATTATCACATAAAGCGATGCAAGAGGCTTTACTACGACCAGGCATGATGAAGAGTGATTGTAATCGCATCAACATGCAGGCGCATCGACGAAACCGTACGAAATCAGACGTAAGTACTATTCTACTTTAGATAGCATGTTGTTCATTGCGTCGATTTAGCGATCTTTGCCGATTGTTGATATGCGGCCCGGTGGCTGGCACGGCTCGTGCAACCTTGGGGACTGCGCAAGCGAGTGGGTGCTTTGCGCGATCAACAGCAGCGTTCAGGCCTTCGCGCCGCCAATCTGACAGACATGAGGGGAGCGACCGATGCACTGGAACGAACATTCCACCCATCCCTGCGCGAGCATCATTGTAGCGACCTTCAACAGTGAAGCCACCATAGAGCAGACCCTGCAGTCCGCCTTGGCGCAGACCCGGTCGGACATCGAGATCCTCGTCGTCGACGACTGTTCGTCCGACGGCACCGTCGCGCGGGTGAGCTCCTTCGCAAAGGCGCATCCGCGCGTGCGGCTTCTGCGCATGCCTGTGAACGGCGGCCCCGGGCTCGCCCGCAATCGCGCGATCGCGGAGGCGAAGGGCGACTGGATCGCGCTACTGGACTCCGACGACCTCTATCATCCGGAACGGATCGAACGGATGCTCGCCCTGGCGGAGCGCCACGGCGCGGACATCGTCTCGGACAATCTGCTGATGATGAGCCCGACCGGCGAACCCCAGGACGTCATGTTCCCGGAGATGCTGAGCCTCGGCGAATTCCAGCTGTCCGCGGCGCAGTTCCTGCGTGGGAACGTGATCCCGCCAGGATCGGGGCGGCGCTCCTACGGCTTCATGCAGCCGCTGGTCCGGCGCGCCTTCCTCCTGCAACATCGCCTGCACTACCAGCCGGCGCGGTTCTCCGAAGACTTCCTGTTCGCCATCGAATGCCTGCTGCAGGGGGCGAAGTGGGTGGTCACGCCGCAATCCTTCTACCAGTACCGGCTGAGGCACGACTCCCTGTCGGCGGTGGTGAAGGAGAGCGACCTGCGCCGGCTGCTGGAGTTCGAGACCGAGATTGCGCTCACCGCGGCCTTCCACTCCACCGAATTGACGATGGCGTTCCACCTGCACCTGAGGTCGGTCGGACTGGCGCTCCGGTGGATGCAGTTCGCCAACGCCGTGAAGGCCGTGAACGTCGGGCGCGCCATCGCGGTGGGCACCGCGGACTTGCGCACGGCCTTGCACATCGCGACGCAGCTGACGAAGAAGGACCTCGTCGTCTCCCTCGCCAAGCAGGCCTACCTGAAGCTGTCCGAGAGCAGAGCTTGCTTCCTCGCCACCTCCCTCGCGGGCTCGAGAGGGGGACGATGAAGGTCGTCGATCTCCTCGCCCTGACCTCGGGCGGCCCGATCGCGGTCGTGGCCCCGCATCCGGATGACGAGACGCTCGGATGCGGCGGCCTGATCGCCCTGGCCGCCGCACGGGGGGTCAAGGTCGTGGTGGTCGTCCTGACGGGGGGCCAGGGGTCGCACCAGGGCTCCGCCCGCTTCCCGCCGGACCGGCTCGCCTTCCTGCGCGCGGACGAGTGCCAGTCCGCCCTGGGGGTCCTGACCGGCCGGCGCGTATCCCCGATCATGCTCGGCCTGCGTGACGGCGACCTGGAGGCGACACCCGTTGCGGAGCTGGGCGCGCTGCTCGGCCAGCTCTTCACCGTGCATGGGGTGAAGGCCGCCTTCGTCACCGGCCCGAACGAGGACCACCCCGACCACCGCGCCGCATTCCGCGCCACCCAGCGGGCGGCCGCGGCGTCCGGGGCGGCGACGTGGTGCTATCCGGTCTGGTCCAAGGACGAGCCGGCGCTCAGGTCGGACCGGGTCGTGGGCCTCGACATCTCGGGCGTCCTGCAACTCAAGCGGCGCGCGATCGCCAGGCACCGCTCGCAGACCACCCGCATGATCAGAGATGCGGTCAGCAGCTTCCGCCTCACCCGCGACGACCTGCGCCGCCACCAGCAAAAACAGGAACTCTTCTGGCGATCAGAAAAACTTTAACAGGCGCAACCTCATAGATGCTCGTCACCATGGTGATCTTATCACCGCATCAGGGCAAAATCGCTGTGGTATATATGTATGCTTACTTCAGCTCCCGTGTGGCCCCAACGTCGGTCATATGCCGAGAACGCCAAGAAGCGCCGACGCCACTCCTCTAGGATCTGGAACGTCTACAACGATATGAAAATCTGGCTGCTCCGAGTCCCGCCTCACTGGACGAGTTGGTGCTAAGTAAGTGACCTTTAGATTGGCTAGCTTATCCACCATAGCAAAATTGGAGTTAACGTCTCCGACGGCTTCCAACCCAATTAGCGGCGCCACTCCTTCAGCAAATATATGCGAGTGGAAAGCCGACCCAACGGACCCGATGACGGGACGATCCTCCCAATACAATCCGACTTGATCCGCAAAGCTCAGCTCTTCTGGATAGACCACGTCCACGCCACGTTGGCGCATGATCTCCTCAATGGCAGATTCATTTCCAACTCGAGAAATCCCGCGACGCAGCCTAGACTTAGATAAATACAGGGGAGCGTTACTACGTGAGCGCCTCCTAAAGGGCTCACCCACTTCCAGACAAAACCGCCTGAAGCTGGTGAACGCCCGATATTGTTCTTCAAACGCGGCCCCTGGTATTATCAAGCGCCTGATGCGGTGAGGCTCGGTCAAGCGCAACGCTCGTCGCCCATCCAATCCAGATTGCTTGAATATGTGCGCTGCAAAATCAAGCCTTACGATTTCGCTGAATTCATGGTCGCTCTGGAACAGCAGCCTAAGGTCGGACGCTTCTCCAGCAAACCAAAGGCGGCTGATCGATGACAGGATAAAGTGGCCATAATGCAATATTATATCGCCACCGAATACAACGGTCTCTTCCAATCTGGGCAACGACCCATATTTGAGATCAATTCTGTCCGCGCCCCCGATGCGCGCGCCCGCTTCTCCGCGACGGTAATCACCCTCGGAGAGGCGAACGCCGTCGGCGCCGTATATCCCATAAGACGGATCGTCCTGATGTGCGATTAGCGGCTTCTTCGGAACGAATATAACGTCATCGAAGATGCGGACGTCTGGATTACCCTCGATGATATTTGACGCCCCCCAGAAGGAGACCCTTTTAGTCAGCATGAAGCATCCTTGGGCAACTTATCAGAGGAGGATCACGCCGTTCAAGGCGCGCCCATCGACGCGAGTTTAACCAGCTTCGGCGATCCTGAGAAGGAGGGACGACGCCCCAGGTTGTATCCAACTTTGTCGCGCTCTGTGATGGGCCGATACGCGCCGAACAGTGATCTTTCGGGTCATCCAATTCGGTCTGTCGTTCATAGTATATCTTAGTTATTCGGGGTCAAAGGCTGAGGCAGGGACACATGATGCCCCTGACGTTGGAAGCGCGGGCCCGCACTTCATACATAACCTATTAGATACTGCCTAAGGTTGCTCTTTGGCTCGGATGCGATCAATATCCTGACGATCAGCGCGCCTGATGCCATCGCAGTTCCCCCCCCTTTTTCCATATCTCCGAGCCTAATTGCCCGAACGAAGAGCCTTCCGTTCCTGGAGCGGAATACGGACCCTACGGCATCTGACATGCGCAGGTAACGGCGCCAGGCGGTCGCCGGCAGGACGCCCCGCGCAAGGGCTGTCGCGCTCCATCCGGAGCCGGTCGTTCTCGCGTCGCCGCCGGGCGTGCTCAGCGGCCAAATCCGACGAGGGCGGCGCTTGCGCATTGAGGCGCCGCGTCGCCCCGTCGCCTGCGTCCTGAAACGTCGCCATCCATCTTCGCAGCACCGTCTCGTGCAGCCTCATCTCCTGCGTCACCGCGCCGGCGGACTGGCCGCTGCTCGCCACACGCTCAACCGCCTCCCGCTTGAAAGCTTCGGGAAACACTCGGCGCGGACGGATCCAGCGGCTAGAACCACGATCGACAGATCGTCCATGGATCGGAGCTGTCCGGAGCCCATTCCTGCGGTTGACGCTACCGATCGCGCCACGACCCTCCCGCCGTGGCGACCGATGCCCTTCGGCTCACACTCGGCTCCCCCGATGTCGCTTGACTAGAGTCGAGGACCGAGGCGCGCAGAGAGATGGCTATCGAAGGATATAATCGCGCCCCGCAGTCCGGCGCACAGGCAGCTCAATCGGTGTGCTGTTCCATTGATGGCCTGAGGCGCTCTTGATTACGCTGAGCGGGCCCGACCATGCCGGTGGGGTAAATACTGGAGCAACATCGGAAGGGCCTGAAAAAATCCGCTCGCTAACAGACACTTAGGTCGAGACGGTGGCGGTGACGGTGGGATTCGAACCCACGATACCCTTTCGGGTATGACGATTTAGCAAACCGTTGCCTTCAGCCTCTCGGCCACGTCACCTTGGGGAGCGAGGGACTTAGCGGACTCGGCGCCGCAACGCAATCGGCGGGAACCGCGCCCTTGCGCCGCCGTTGCCGGCTTGGCCGTGGGAGGCGGCGCGCGTGGCCGAGGCGCTATCCACCTATCGCAGCAAGCGGGACTTCGCCCGGACCGCCGAGCCGAGCGGGACGGAGGACGGGGTCGTCCCCTCCGAGCGGCTGCGCTTCGTCATCCAGAAGCACGACGCCACCCGCCTGCACTACGATTTCCGCCTGGAATGGAAGGGCGTCTTCCTGTCCTGGGCGGTGACCAAGGGCCCCTCGCTGGACCCGCACGACCGTCGCCTGGCGGTGCAGGTGGAGGACCATCCCCTCGCCTATGGCGACTTCGAGGGGACCATCCCCAAGGGGCAGTACGGCGGCGGCGCGGTAATGCTGTGGGACCGCGGCTACTGGGCGCCGGAGCCGGGCTTCTCGGTCGAGGCGGGCCTGGCGGGCGGCGAGCTGAAGTTCGTGCTGGAGGGCGAGCGGCTGCACGGCGGCTGGGTGCTGGTGAAGATCAAGCGCGACCGCACGGGGGCCAAGCGATCCAACTGGCTGCTGATCAAGCATCGGGACGAAGCGGCGCGCGAGGGCGACGACGACGGGCTGCTCCGCGCGAACGACGCCTCCGTCGCCTCGGGCCGCGCGCTGACCGCCATCGCAGCGGGGGAGCCGCCGGGGCCAAGCCCCTTCATGACCAAGCCGCCGGGCAAGGCCGGACGCAGGAAGCCGGCCGCGGCGGTCTGGAGCAGCGGGGCCGCGGACGATCCGGAGAGCTCCGCCGAGGCCGTCGCCCGCAAGGCCGAGCCGGCGGCGTCGCCCAGACGGCGGCCGCCGCGCGAGGGGGCTTCGGCCGCCCTGCCCGCCTTCGTCGAGCCGCAGCTGACCCAGCTGGTGGACCGGCCGCCGGGCGGCGGCGGCTGGGTGCACGAGATCAAGTTCGACGGCTATCGCCTGCAGCTGCGCGCCGAGGGCGGGGCCGCGCAGCTGCGCACGCGCAAGGGCCTGGACTGGACAGCCCGCTTCCCGGAGATCGCGGCGGAGGGCGCGCGCCTGCCGGACGCCATCCTCGACGGGGAGGCCGTGGCGCTGGACGCGCACGGCGCGCCGGATTTCGCCGCCCTGCAGCTCGCCTTGTCGGAAGAGAAGACCGGCGATCTGGTGTTCTACGCCTTCGACCTGTTGTTCGAGGACGGCGAGGACCTGCGCCCCCTGCCCCTGGCCGAGCGCAAGGCGCGGCTGCAGGCGATGCTGGACAAGGCCGCCCCGTCCCGCCTGCGCTACGTGGAGCATTTCGAGAGCGGGGGCGATGCGGTGCTGCGCTCCGCCTGCTCGCTGCAGCTGGAGGGGGTGGTCTCCAAGCGGCTCGACAGCCCCTACCGCTCCGGCCGCAGCGACGCCTGGGTCAAGTCCAAGTGCCGCGGCGGCCAGGAGGTGGTGGTGGCCGGCTGGACCAGCGACGGGCCGAACGCCCTGCGCTCCCTGATCGCGGGGGTGAACCGGGACGGCCGGCTGGTGCATGTGGGGCGGGTCGGCACGGGCTTTTCGCGCGAGAAGGTCCAGGCGACGCTGCCGCGGTTGCAGGCGGTGGAGACGGATGCGTCGCCCTTCTCCGGCAAGGGGGCGCCGCGGGGCGGGCCGAACATCCACTGGGCCAGGCCCGTGCTGGTGGCCGAGATCGAGAGCGCGGGCTGGACTGGCTCCGGCGCCCTGCGCCAGGCCAGCTTCAAGGGCCTGCGCGAGGACAAGCCGGCGGCGGAGGTGGTGCAGGAGGCGGCGCCCGCCGAGACCAACGCAGAACCCCCGGCGCCCTCCCCCGCCCCGGCCACGCCGCCGGCCACACCGACGCGCAAGGCCGCCTCGCCCGTGGTGATGGGCGTCACCATCAGCCATCCCGACAAGCCGCTATGGCCGGAGGAGTCGCCCCCGGTGACCAAGCTGGAGCTGGCCCGCTATCTGGAGGCGGTGGGCGAGGCGATCATGCCCCACGTCCAGGGCCGCCCCTGCTCCATCATCCGGGCGCCGGACGGGATCGGCGGGCAGAGCTTCTTCCAGCGGCACGCGGGAGCCGGGACCTCCGCCCTGCTGGATCAGGTGGAGGTCTTCGGCGACAAGAAGCCGTACCTGCAGATCGACCGGGTCGAGGGGCTGGCCGCGGTCGCCCAGTCCGGCGGGATCGAGCTGCACCCCTGGAACTGCGCCCCGGGCCGGCCGGAGGTTCCGGGCCGGCTGGTGTTCGACCTGGACCCGGGGCCGGATGTCGCCTTCGCCCAGGTGATCGCCGGGGCCAAGGCCGTGCGCGAGCGGCTGGCGGCGCTGGGGCTGGAGAGCTTCTGCAAGACCACCGGCGGCAAGGGCCTGCACGTGGTCACGCCGCTGGCGCCGGACGATGGGGTGAGCTGGAAGGAGGCCAAGGCCTTCGCCAAGGCCGTATGCGACGCCCTGGCGGCGGACGAGCCCGACCGCTACGTGACCGTCATGGCCAAGGCCCGGCGGGTCGGCCGCATCTTCCTGGACTATCTGCGCAACGACCGCATGGCGACCGCGGTGGCGCCCTTCTCGCCCCGGGCGCGGCCGGGGGCGACGGTGTCGTGGCCGCTGACCTGGGCGCAGGTGAAGGCCGGGCTGGATCCGGCCGCCTTCACCGTACGCACCGTTCCGGCGCTGCTGAAGCGGTCGAAGGCTTGGGCGGAGTACGACGCCGCCGCCCGGCCGCTGCGCCCGGCGATCGAGAAGCTGGGCGCCGGCCGCCGCTGAGAGAGCACGGCCGGCGCCTGAGCGCTTACAGGTCCAGCAGCAGGCGCTGCGGATCCTCGATGGCGTTCTTCACCGCCACCAGGAAGGTCACCGCGCCCTTGCCGTCGACGATGCGGTGGTCGTAGCTGAGCGCCAGGTACATCATCGGGCGGATCATCACCTGGCCGTTCACCGCCATCGGGCGCTGGACGATGTTGTGCATCCCCAGAACGCCGGACTGCGGCGCGTTCAGGATCGGCGTGGACATCAGCGAGCCGTAGACGCCGCCGTTGGTGATGGTGAAGGTGCCGCCCTGCAGGTCTTCCAGGGCCAGCTTGCCGTCGCGCGCCTTCTTGCCCAGCTCGCCGATGGCCTTCTCGATCCCGGCCAGCGACATCTGGTCGGCGTCGCGCACCACCGGCACCACCAGGCCCTTGTCGGTGCCGACGGCGACGCCGATGTCGTAGTGATTCTTGTAGATGATGTCCTGGCCGTCGATCTCGGCGTTGACGTCAGGCGTTTCCTTCAGAGCCGCGATGCAGGCCTTGGTGAAGAAGCTCATGAAGCCGAGCTTCACGCCGTGCTTCTTCTCGAAGCTGTCCTTGTACTGGTTACGCAACGCCATGACGTTGGTCATGTCGACCTCGTTGAAGGTCGTCAGCATGGCCGCGGCGTTCTGCGCGTCCTTCAGGCGGCGGGCGATGGTCTGGCGCAGGCGCGTCATCCGCACCCGCTCCTCCCGCTCGCCCAGGGCGCGGGGCGCGCTGGGGGCCGGAGCCGGCTGGGGCGTGGGGGCCTGAGGCGTGGGGGCTTGGGGCGCGGGCTGCGGCGCGCGGGCCTGGGCCTGGCCGCCCTGGCTGGCCTGCAGCGCGTCGCCCTTGGTGATGCGCCCGTCCGGGCCGGTGCCCTGGATGGCGGCAGGGTCCAGCTTGTTCTCCGCCACGATCCGCTGGACCGAGGGGGAGAGGTTCGCCGGCGCCGGGCCCTTCTGGGCGGCCGGCGGCTCGTTAGCGGGGGTGTCCACGCCCGCGCCCGAAGGCTGCTGCGCGCCGGCGCTGGACGCGCCGCCGATGCGGGCGATCACCTGGTTCGGCGTGACGGTGGAGCCCGCCTCTGCCGTGATCTCGGCCAGCACGCCGTCCGCCGGAGCGGAGACCTCGACCGCGACTTTGTCGGTCTCGATCTCGACCAGCACCTCGTCGCGGGAGACCTTGTCGCCGACCTTCTTGGTCCAGGCGCCGACGGTGCCCTCGGACACCGATTCGCCCATGGTGGGCACGGTCACCTCCACCGAGCCGGCGGCGGCCGGAGCCGCGGCGGCGGGCTGCGGGGCGGCGGGCGCGGCCGAAGGGGGTTGAGCCTGGGCGGGCTGAGCCTCGGCGGCGGGCTTGGCCGCCGCGCCCTTGGCCTTGGGCGCCGGCTTGGCCGCCCCGTTCTCGTCCACGGCGCCCAGGCGCTGGCCGGCGGTGACGGTGGCGCCCTCGTCCGCGGCGATCTCCGCCAGCACGCCGTCGGCGGGGGCGGCGACCTCCAGGCTCACCTTGTCGGTCTCGAGCTCGACCAGCACCTCGTCCTTCTTGACCGGATCGCCCGGCTTCTTGGTCCAGCGCGCCACGGTGGCTTCGCTGACGGACTCGCCGAGGGTCGGCGCGAGGATGTCGCTCATGAGGTCTGGAAGTCCTGTTGGTCTTGGTGGATGGGGTCGCGGCTTAGGCGAACGCCTCGTTCAGGAAGGTCTCAAGCTCTTTCAGGTGACGGCTCATCTGGCCCGCCGCAGTGGAGGCGGAGGCCGGGCGGCCGACGTAGCGGGCGCGCTTGGCCTTGACCTCGACCTTGGTCAGCGTCAGCTCCGCCCACGGATCGACGAAGGTCCAGCCGCCCATGTTCTTGGGCTCTTCCTGGCACCAGACCAGCTCGGCGTTCGGGAAGCGGGCCAGCTCCCGGCGCATGGACTGCATCGGCCAGGGATAGAACTGCTCCAGCCGCAGGATGTAGACGTCGTTGACGCCCTTCTTCTCCCGCGCGTCCAGCAGGTCGTAGTAGACCTTGCCCGAGCAGAGGATGACGCGGCGGATCTGCTCGTCCGGCTTCAGCTCGACGCCGGCGGCCTTGGGATCGCGCTGGGCGATGTCGTGCAGCAGGCGGTGGAAGGTGGAGCCCTCCGCCAGGTCCGCCAGGGTGGACACCGCCTTCTTGTGGCGCAGCAGGCTCTTGGGCGTCATCAGCACCAGCGGCTTGCGGAAGGTGCGGTGCATCTGGCGGCGCAGGATGTGGAAGTAGTTCGCCGGGGTGGAGCAGTTGGCGACCTGCAGGTTGTCCTCGGCGCAGAGCTGGAGGTAGCGCTCCAGCCGGGCGGAGGAGTGCTCGGGCCCCTGGCCTTCGTAGCCGTGCGGCAGCAGCATGGTCAGGCCGCTCATGCGCAGCCACTTGCGCTCGGCCGAGGAGATGAACTGGTCCACCACCACCTGGGCGCCGTTGGCGAAGTCGCCGAACTGGGCCTCCCACAGCACCAGGGTGTTCGGATCGGCCAGGCTGTAGCCGTACTCGAAGCCCAGCACAGCCTCTTCCGAGAGGGCCGAGTCGATCACCTCGTAGAAGGCCTGGCCCGGGCGCAGGTTGTTGAGCGGGAGGTAGCGATCCTCCGTCTTCTGGTCGATCACGGCGGAGTGGCGCTGGGAGAAGGTGCCGCGAACGCTGTCCTGACCGGACAGGCGCACCGGGAAGCCCTCGTCCAGCAGCGAGGCGAAGGCCAGGTGCTCGGCCAGGGCCCAGTCGATGTTCTCGCCGGTGTCGACGGCGGTGCGGCGCGCGTCGATCACCCGCTTGAGCGTCTTGTGGACGTCGTAGCGCTCCGGCACGGCGGTGATCTTGTGGCCGAGGTCCTTCAGCTTGGCTTCCGGCACGCCGGTCTCGCCGCGCTGCAACTCAGCGCCGGGCTCGATCTTCAGCCCGGACCAGGCGCCGTCCAGCCAGTCGGCCTTGTTGGCGTGGAAGCCCTTGCCGGCCTCGAACTCCTCGTCGAGGAACTTTTCGAACTCGCTGACCCAGCCGTCGACTTCGTCCTGGCTGGCGACGCCTTCGCCGACCAGGCGGCGGCTGTACAGCTCGCGCACGGACGCCTGATCCTTGATCTTGGCGTACATGATCGGCTGGGTGAAGGTCGGATCGTCGCCTTCGTTGTGGCCGAAGCGGCGATAGCAGAACATGTCGATCACCGTGTCCTTGCCGAACTTCTGGCGGTACTCGGTGGCGACCTTGGCGGCGAAGACGACAGCTTCGGGGTCATCGCCGTTCACGTGCAGGATCGGCGCCTGGACCATCAGCGCCGTGTCCGACGGATACGGCGAGGAGCGCGAATTCCTCGGGCTGGTGGTGAAGCCGATCTGGTTGTTGACGATGATGTGGACGGTGCCGCCGGTCTTGTAGCCGCGCAGCTCCGACAGCATGAAGCATTCGGCCACCACGCCCTGGCCGGCGAAGGCGGCGTCGCCGTGCAGGATCAGCGGCATGACCTTGCCGCGGTCGGCGGTCTCGTCGGCGCGGAAGTCGATGGTCTGCTTGGCGCGCGCCTTCCCGATCACCACCGGGTTGACGATCTCGAGGTGCGAGGGGTTGGCGGTCAGCGACAGGTGCACGCTGTTGCCGTCGAACTCCCGGTCGCTGGAGGCGCCCAGGTGGTACTTCACGTCGCCCGAGCCCTCGATGTCCGACGGCAGGGAGGAGCCGCCCTGGAACTCGTGGAAGATCACGCGGTAGGGCTTGCCCATCACGGCGGCGAGCACGTTCAGGCGGCCGCGGTGCGGCATGCCGACGATGATCTCGTCCACGCCCAGGGCGCCGCCGCGCTTGATGATCTGCTCCATGGCCGGGACCATGGCCTCGGCCCCGTCCAGCCCGAAGCGCTTGGTGCCGGGGAAGCGCTTGTGCAGGAAGCGCTCGAACCCTTCGGCCTCGATCAGCTTCTTCAGGATCGCCCGCTTGCCGTCTGGCGTGAAGGTGATCTCCTTGTCCTTGCCCTCGATCCGCTCCTGGATCCACGCCTTCTCGGCCGGGTCGGAGATGTGCATGTACTGCACCCCGACGTTGCCGCAGTAGGTGCGCCGCAGGATCGCCAGGATCTCGCGGATTGTCGATGTCTCCAGCCCCAGCACATAGTCGAGGAAGATCGGCCGGTCATAGTCGCGCTCGGCGAAGCCGTAGGTGGCGGGATCGAGCTCGGCGTTCTCGATCTTGGGCTCGAGGCCCAGGGGATCCAGGCTCGCCTGCAGATGGCCGCGGATGCGGTAGGCGCGGATCATCATGATCGCGCGCACCGAGTCGAGCGTCGCCGCCCGCACGTCCACCGGCGAGGCCTGGGGCTTCTTCTCGGCGATGGCCTTGGAGACCTTGGCCTCGACCGCCGGCCACAGCCCGTCGATGGCCGACAGCCAGTCCGGCCGCTGGGCCGGGGTGGCGGGCCGGGTCCAGCTCGGATCGGCGCCGGCCGCCTCGATCACCGCCTTGGGATCGTGGAGACTTTCGAAGTAGGCTCGCCACGAGGGATCAACCGCGGCGGGGTCCTTGGCGAACTGCTCGTAGAGGGCTTCCACGAAGCCGGCGCTTCCGCCGTACAGGAATCCCGTCTCGCTCAGGACCGGATTGACCCGAACGGTGTTCCGTAGCGCAGCGTCGTCCGCCATGTATCCATTCCCTCGCGCCGATCCGGCCAGGGTGTCGTCGAGGGGGACGGCAGGTGCGGATCGCGCAGCAGCTATATGATCGCTCGCGGTTCGTAACGGAACCGTGAGGCGGGATTTAGCCCTTCAAAACTTCCAGAAGTGTTTCACCCAGGGCGGCCGGAGAGGGCGACACGCGGATGCCCGCCGCCTCCATGGCCGCGATCTTGTCTTCCGCGCCGCCCTTGCCGCCCGCGATGATGGCGCCGGCGTGGCCCATGCGGCGGCCCGGAGGCGCCGTGCGGCCGGCGATGAAGCCGACCATGGGCTTCTTCACCTTGTTCAGACGCAAGAATTCAGCGGCGTCTTCTTCAGCAGAGCCGCCGATCTCGCCGATCATGATGATCGACTTGGTGGCTTCGTCCGCCAGGAACATCTCCAGCACGTCGATGAACTCGGTGCCCTTGACCGGGTCGCCGCCGATGCCGACCGCCGTGGTCTGGCCCAGGCCCGCGTTGGTGGTCTGGAACACCGCCTCATAGGTCAGGGTGCCCGAGCGCGAGACCACGCCCACCGAGCCGGCGGAGAAGATGTTGCCCGGCATGATGCCGATCTTGCACTGGTTGGGCGTCAGCACGCCCGGGCAGTTCGGCCCGATCAGGCGCGACTTGGAGCCCGACAGGCTGCGCTTCACCTTGATCATGTCTTCCACCGGGATGCCCTCGGTGATGCAGACGATCAGGGGGACTTCGGCGTCGATCGCTTCGAGGATCGAATCGGCGGCGAACGGCGGCGGCACGTAGATCACGCTGGCGTCGGCGCCGGTCTGCTCCCTGGCCTCGGCCACGGTGTCGAACACCGGCAGGCCGATGTGGGTCTGGCCGCCCTTCCCCGGGGTGACGCCGCCGACCATCTTGGTGCCGTAGGCGATGGCCTGCTCGGTGTGGAAGGTGCCTTGCGCGCCGGTGATGCCCTGGCAGATGACCTTGGTGTTGGCGTCGATCAGAATGGACACGGGGCCGGCTCGCCTCTCTCGTTCGCAGGCGCAGCAAGGCCGCGCTTCAAGCGGGGTGGGGATTAGCGCAGGTCGAAGCCGGGGGGAACCCTAAACGGACAGGTTCGGCGCTGTGAAGATGGTGTCGTGGTCACGAGCGCCATGAAGCACCCTCAGGATCGTCAGGGTGGCCGGATCAACGACGTGGTAGACCACGTACGAGCCCGCCGGGAGGGCTCGCACGCCAGGGCCATAAGCCGGCCTCTCGACGCCGGCGTACGGCCACTGCCTCAGATGAGCGACCCGGCTCCGGATCAGGGTCAGAACGGTCGACGCAGATCGCGGCCCCGCGTTCTCGAGCAGCCACGACCGAATATCGGACAAGTCGGCGCGCGCCCGCTCGGCGAACGCTAGGCGAAGCCGCTTCCTCCCGCGGCCGAGTCCTCCGCAATCCAACGATCCAACTCGGCGAGCACGGCGTCGCCGTCGAGAACCCTGCCCTGCGCGACCTCCGCCCGCGCTTCGTCCAGTCGCGCGCGCACCCAGTCCGTCTCACGGCGGCGCAACTCGAGCGCCTCGACGACCAGCCGCTCCACACTCTGCGCCCGGCCGGCGGATACCTCCGCTTCGGCCCAGGCCTCCAGATCTTTCGGCAGCACGACGGCGGTCATGGCGGCGATCTTAGCACGCCGCCATGACCGGACTAAGCGTCAGGCCGCGCGGACGGCCTTGACGATCTTCTCGGCCGCGTCGGCCAGGTCGTTGGCGGGGATGACGTTCAGGCCGGAAGTGGAGAGGATTTCCTTGCCTTTGTCCACGTTGGTGCCTTCCAGGCGCACCACCAGCGGCACCGTCAGGCCCATCTCCTTCACGGCGGCGATCACGCCTTCGGCGATGATGTCGCAACGCATGATGCCGCCGAAGATGTTGACCAGGATGCCCTTCACGTTCGGGTCGGCGGTGATGATCTTGAAGGCGGCCGTCACCTTCTCCTTGTTGGCGCCGCCGCCCACGTCCAGGAAGTTGGCGGGCTCGGCGCCGTACAGCTTGATGATGTCCATGGTCGCCATGGCCAGGCCCGCGCCGTTGACCATGCAGCCGATCTCGCCGTCCAGCGCGATGTAGGACAGGTCGTACTTGGAGGCGTCGATCTCCTTCTGGTCCTCTTCGGCCAGGTCGCGCAGCTCACGCACGTCGGGGTGGCGGAACAGGGCGTTGGAATCGAAGCTGACCTTGGCGTCCAGCACGCGCAGCTGGTCCTGCTCGGTGATGATGAGCGGGTTCACCTCCAGCATGTCCATGTCCTTGGCGACGAAGGCGGCGTACAGCGCGCCCAGCACCTTGGCGGCCTGCTTGGCCAGATCGCCCTCAAGCCCCAGCACCTTGGCCAGCGAGCGGCCGTGGTGCGGCTGGACGCCGGTGGCCGGGTCGATCTGGATGGTGTGGATCTTCTCGGGCGTGGCGTGGGCCACCTCCTCGATGTCCATGCCGCCCTCGGTGGAGGCGACCACCGCCACGCGCGAGGTCTCGCGGTCGACCAGCAGCGAGAGGTAGAGCTCCTTTTTGATGTCGGCGGCGGCCTCGATGTACAGGCGCTGGACCAAGCGGCCCTTGGGCCCGGTCTGGTGGGTCACGAGAACCTTGCCGAGCATCTCTTCGGCGTTCTTGCGCACGTCCTCGGGCGTCTTGACCACGCGGACGCCGCCCTTGGCGTCGGGGCCCAGGCCCTCGAAGCGGCCCTTGCCGCGGCCGCCGGCGTGGATCTGGCTCTTCACCACGAACAGGGCGCCGCCGAGCTTCCTGGCGGCGTCCTCGGCCTCCTGGGGCGAGAAGGCGGGCAGGCCCTCGCCGACGGGCGCCCCGAACTGCTTCAGGATGGCCTTGGCCTGATGCTCGTGGATGTTCATGAGGGTCCGCGTCCCGCAGCTGCGCCGTCGATTGCTGCGGCGCTTATAGGGAGGGGTGGCCGAAGGCGCAACGCGGTTGCCATCCGGGTCGCGATCCGGCAACCGTCAATTGTGAAGGTCGTCCGCACAGCCGAATTCGCCGCCTAAATCGCGGATTTGCGCGACGCGGAGGTCCGCAGCGCCGTCCTCGTGCGCATCGAGCGTCTCGCCGGCGGCAACTTTGGCGACGCGCGCAGCGTAGGGGATGGCGTAACCGAGCTGCGCATCCATCTTGGGGCGGGATGGCGGGTCTATTTCACGCGGCGGGGCGACACGCTCGTCGTCCTGCTTTGCGGTGGGTCGAAGCGCGGGCAGGCTCGTGATATCCTGCGGGCTAAAGACCTCGCCCGCCGCGCGTTGGGAGCACAGGATGCAAAGTAACAACGACTCGGACTTGGCGCCGTTCGATGCCGCCGACTATCTGGCGACGCCTGAAGATGTCGTCGAGTATCTCAAAGCCGTACTCGCAGAAAATGACGCCGATTACTTGCTGAGAGCGCTCGCCACGATTGCCCGTTCACCCGCGATGAGGCTGATTGAACACCTTGACGATGTCGACAACCGCCGCAGTCCGGACGGGCGATCGGCGGACGTCAATCTGGCGATCATCGGCCGTATAGCGACGACGATCGCCGCTCACACGACGGCGGCGGCCTAGCGTCCCTACTCCGCCGCGACCGTCTCCAGGATCGGGTCGCGCGCCTCGGCGGCCTTCTTCTGGGCGTCGAGTTCAGCGGCCTTCTTCTCCACCAAGCCGGCGATGTGTTCGACCATGTTCTCGTTGTCGATCTTGTGGTCGACCTTGCCGGCCATGTAGACCATGCCGACGCCCTTGCCCGAGCCGCCGCCGGTGAAGCCGATGTCGGTCATCAGCGCCTCGCCCGGGCCGTTGACCACGCAGCCGATGATCGACAGCGACAGCGGGGTGGAGATGTGGGCCAGCCGCTCCTCCAGCTTCGTCACCGTCTCGATGACGTTGAAGCCCTGCCGGGCGCAGGAGGGGCAGGCGATGATGTTCACGCCGCGGTGACGCAGGCCCAGCGACTTCAGGATGTCGAAGCCGACCTTGATCTCCTCCACCGGGTCGGCCGCCAGGGACACGCGGATGGTGTCGCCGATGCCGGCCCAAAGCAGGTTGCCCATGCCGATGGCGGACTTGATCGTGCCGGTGCGCAGCGGCCCAGCCTCGGTCACGCCCAGGTGCAGCGGGCAGTCGATCGCCTCTGACAAGGCCTGGTAGGCGGCCACAGTCAGGAACACGTCGGACGCCTTCACGCTGATCTTGAATTCGTGGAAGTCCAGGTCGCGCAGGATGTCGGCGTGGAACAGGGCCGATTCGACCATGGCCTCGGGGCACGGCTCGCCGTACTTCTCGAGCAGGTGCGGCTCCAGCGAGCCGGCGTTGACGCCGATCCGCATCGAGCAGCCATGGTCGCGGGCGGCCTGGACGACCTCCTTCACCCGGTCCTTGGAGCCGATGTTGCCCGGGTTGATGCGCAGGCAGGCGGCGCCGGCCTCGGCCGCCTCGATCCCGCGCCGATAGTGGAAGTGGATGTCCGCCACGAGCGGGACCTTGGCCGCCTTGGCGATGGTGCGGAACGCCTGGGTCGATTCGACGTCGGGGCAGGAGACGCGCACGATGTCGGCGCCGGCCTCCTCCAGCTGGCGGATCTGGTTGATGGTGGCGTTGGCGTCGGCGGTGACCGTGTTGGTCATGGACTGGACGCTGATCGGCGCGTCGCCGCCGACCTCCACGCTGCCGACCCGGATCTTCCGCGACTTGCGGCGGTCGATCATGCGCCAGGGACGGACGTGGCGGTGGTCTTCGGTGTTCATCGCGGCCCGGTGTACTCAGGAGACGCTCGGCGCGCCAGCTTCCGCTCAAGATAGGCGCTTCGCCCCCGCCCCGCTATCGCGGCGGGGTGACACTGTGCTGGCGGATGGTCGGGTTGGAGCGCGGTTTGCGGACGTGGAGGCAATGTCCCGGGTCGAGACAGGCCGCTCCCCTTCCGTTTCCCTCGGGTTTATCCCGAGGGTCCGCGGAAGACGCATCAGCGCTGGTGCAAGCAATTTGATCAGCCCGAAAGCTGCACGGCGGACCCTCGGGATAAACCCGAGGGAAACGAGGGATTGGAGAAGTCCATTCGCGACGGCTCACCCTAACCAGGACGGCGGAGGCTTCCGCCGGATGCGGTCAGTGCGCTGCGGGCGCCGCGGGGGGTTGGGCCGCCTTGTCGATGGAAGTCTGCGGATCGCTCAGGGGGCCGACCAGCTTGGTCCCGGCGTAGACGAGGAAGGCGTTGGGGTCGGAGACGTCCGCCGTCAGGCCGCGGCCGAGCGGCGCGCGGTAGGCTTCGCCCGCCGCCAATTCCCGGGCGAAGTAGATCTGGCCGGCGGGGCCGCGGACGATCAGGGAGGCCGGCGACTTGGCCTGCACCAGCACCCCGCCCGCCTTGGCCGGTTCGCCATAGATGGCGGCGTGGCTGGTGAAGGTCTGGGGCGGCGGGGAGTCCGGCCGGACGGCGGCGACGGGCGAAGGCGCCCCCGCATCGGCCGGAGCGTTCTTGTCGATGCCGGGCACGCCGAGGCCGGGGGTGACGTAGGGCTTGGGCGTGGTCTGGTCGGCCGGCGGCGCGGTGGGCGCGCTCAGCACCGGCGGACCGTTCGGAGCCGCGGCGGGCCACTGCTGCTCGCTCGCCGGCAGGATGGCCTGGGACTTGGCGCTGGAGATCAGGTTGTGCTGGGCGATGTTCCAGAGCGCCACAGCCACCACCAGCACGGCGATGGCGGCGTAGACCACCCGGCGGCGGGGGTCGCGCTCGGCCGCGACGCCCAGGGGCGCGCGAAGGGTGGGCGCGGCCTCGGGGTTCTCGGACTTGAAGCGGGCCACCGCCTCGTCGCCGTCGAGCCCCAGGGCGCGGGCGTAGGCGCGCACATAGCCGACCGCGAAGGGGCGCGAGGGCAGCGGCGAGGCGTCGTTCCGCTCCAGCGCCTCGAGATACAGGCGCCGCACGCGGGTCGCCTCGGCGACCTGGAGAAGGCTGAGGTTGCGATGCTCGCGCGTGGCGCGCAGGTGCTCGCCCAGGGTCGCGAACGCCCCCGACGCCGGGCCGGGCCCGCGCCCCACAGGGTCGGAGAGCCGCACGACGTTCGTCACCGAGCCGGTATCCAACGGCGCCATGGCGTCCGATGTCTCCCCACGCTCCGCCAGCAGACGCGGCCTGCGTCCCTCACCGGCCCAAAGCAGTCGCTATGAGCTGTGAGTACCAACAAACGCGCGACACCCACAATGTGCTCACACTGCGACATTTAATTTGCGCGCAAGGGTTTCAATCTCGTTACGCACCGACCCTCCGCCTGATTTCAGCACGCCGATCAGCCCTCGCCGGGCCGCGCCGGCATCCAGCGACAGGACCATGGCCTTCACAGGGCCGATGCCGGCCGGCGGCATGGATAGTCGGGTGAAGCCGAGCGCGATCAGGGCGAAGGCCTCCAACGGCCGGCCGGCCATTTCGCCGCAGACGGACACGGGCGTGCCGGTGTCGGCGCAGGCGTCGCCGATCGTCTTCAGCGCCCGCAGAGCCGGCGGCGAGAGGAAGTCGTAGCGGTCCGACACCCGGTTGTTCCCGCGATCTGCGGCGAACAGGTACTGCATCAGATCGTTCGTGCCGATCGAGATGAAGTCGGTCATCGGCAGAAGCGCGTCGAGGTGCCAGATCAGGGCCGGCGTCTCGATCATCACACCCACGCGCACCCGCTCCGGGATCGGACGTCCGCGCCGCTGGGCCCAGGCCAGTTCGCGGTCCACCAGGCTGCGGGCGGTGCGGAACTCCTCCACCGTGGCCACCAGCGGGAACATGACGCGCAGCTCCCGCCCCTTGGCGGCGGAGATCAGGGCGCGCAGCTGCATCCGCAGCAGGGCCGGCCGGTCCAGCCCCATGCGGATCGCCCGCCAGCCCAGCGCGGGGTTCTCCTCCCGCTCGGCCTGCAGGTAGGGCAGCACCTTGTCGCCGCCGAGATCCAGGGTGCGGAACAGCACCGGGCGCCCGTCTGCGGCGTCCATCACCCGCGCGTACAGGGCGGTCTGGGCGTCCAGCCGCGGCAGCTCCTCCGCCACCATGAACTGGAATTCGGTGCGGAACAGGCCGATGCCCTCCGCCCCCGTCACCTCCAGGCTGTCCAGGTCGACCGCCAGGCCGGCGTTCATCAGCAGCGTGACCTTGCCGCCGTCGCGGGTGAAGGCGGGGGTGTCGCGCAGGCGGTCGAACTCCGCCCGGCGCTGTTCGCGCACGGCGGCGCGCGCCTCCACCGCCTCGATCACGTCGGGGCGGGGGCGCAGCAGGGCCTCGCCGATCTCGCCATCGACGATGACGGTGTCGCCGCCGTTCACCCGGTCGCGCAGGCTTGGCAGCCGTCCGACGCAAGGGATGCCCAGCGCCCGCGCCACGATGGAGGCGTGGCTCGCCGCCGATCCCTCCTCCAGCAGCAGGCCGCGCAGCTTGGTGCGGTCGTATTCCAGGAGGTCCGCCGGGCCGAGGTTGCGGGCGATCAGCACCGCGTCCTCCGGCAGTTCGCGCGCGCCGGGCGTCTCGCCGGCCAGGATGCGCAGCAGGCGGTCGGCCAGATCCTCAAGGTCGTGCAGCCGCTCGCGCAGGTAGGCGTCGCGCGCCTGGCTCATGCGGGCGCGCTGCTCGGAGCGCACCCGCTCCACCGCCGCCTCCGCCGTCAGGCCGGAGCGCACCGCGTCCTCCAGGCTGCGGCTCCAGCTGGAGGAGTGGGCGAACATCCGGTAGGCCTCGAGCACCTCGAAGGTCTGGCCGACCAGGCCGTGCGATCCGGCCAGCATCTCGTCGATCTGGCGACGCAGGCGCGCCAGCCCGGTCTCCATCCGCCGCGCCTCCAGCCCGGCGTCGTCGGCCAGCAGCTTCTCCGGCGCTACGGGGGTCTCGTGCAGCACGGCCACGCCGATCGCCAGGCCCTCGGCGAAGCGCATCCCCTTCAGGCGCTCGGGGCGGTGGGGCGAAAGCTCCACCCCCTTGAACTCGGCCGGGTCGATGACCTCGCCGGTGGAGACCATCTCCGCCAGCACCATGGCGATGGTCTGGAGGTCCTCGACCTCCTCCTCGCCATAGACGCGCTCGGTACGGTTCTGGACCACGAGCACGCCGATGGAGCGGCCGCCGCGCAGCAGCGGCACGCCCAGGAACCCGTGGTAGGGGTCCTCGCCCGTCTCGGGGTGGTAGGAGAAGTTCGGGTCGGAAGGGGCGTCCGACAGGTTGATCGGGCGGCCGGTGCGCATGATCTCGCCGACCAGGCCCTCGCCCGGCCGCATTCGGGTGACGTGCACGGCCTCGGACTTCAGGCCCTCGGTGGCGAACAGCTCCATGTCGCCGGACGCGCGGCGCAGGTACAGCGAGCACACCTCCGCCACCATGGAGCCGGCGATCACCCGGACCACCTTGTCCAGGCGCCCCTGGGCGGGGCCGCCGCCGGCCAGGGCCTCGCGGATTTGCCGCAGGAGACTACGCGGACCGCGGACCGGCGCCCCCCTCTCCAGCATCAACCGCCTCCCATGAGTCTTATTCGTCCGGTTCTTAGATGGCTTTTCCGCCGATATGAACCGTAGCCGCGCTTCACGCGCCGGCCAGGCGCGCTAAAGCCCTGATCCACGTCAAGGAGGCTTGGCCGCAGGCCGGGCTGGGTTAAGCTTTGCGCGTGAACCAACGGCCGACCTTCGCTTCCGGTCTGCGCATCGCTCTCCCCCGGCGGATGGCGAGCCGCGACCCCTACCCGCGTTTCGTGGCGCCGAGCGGGCGGCCGACGCTGAAGATCACGGGGCTGCGCCGCCAGCGGCTGGGCGACGCCTACCACTGGATGATGCGCCTGCACTGGCCCCAGTTCCTGCTGCTGTGGGTCGGGGTCTACCTGTTGGCCCTCGTCCTGTTCGGGACGCTGTACGCGCTCCAGCCGGGCAGCGTGGCCAACGCGCGCGGCTGGCTGGACGATGTCTTCTTCAGCGTCCAGACCCTCGGCACCATCGGCTATGGGGTGATGTGGCCGAAGACGGTCTACGGCAACCTGATCGTCACCTGCGAGGCCTTCGCCAGCCTGGCGCTGACGGCGGTGGGCACGGGCCTGATCTTCGCCCGGGTCTCGCGCCCCACGGCCAGGGTCATGTTCAGCCGCACCGCGGTGGTGACCGACCGCGACGGCCTGCCGACGCTGATGTTCAGGGCCGGCAACATCCGCATGAACCAGATCATAGAGGCGGACGTCAGCGTCAGCATCGCCCGCAACGGCGTCACCAAGGAGGGGGTGGAGTTCCGGGGCTTCACCGACCTGAAGATGGTGCGCGGCCACTCGCCCCTGTTCGGCCTCAGCTGGACGATGATGCATACCATCGACGAGGAGAGCCCCCTGTACGGCGCCACCCGCCAGTCGCTGGAGGAGGTGCAGGCGGAGCTGATCATCGTGCTGTCGGGAATCGACGACACCTTCGCCCAGCGTATCCACACCCGCCACTCCTATCTTCCGCACGAGATCGCGTGGGGCCGGCGGCATGCCGACATCATCCTGCGCAACGCGGCGGGGGAGCGGTACCTGGACTACGGCCGCTTCCACGACCTGCAGGATGTCGACGCCGCGGCGATGTAGAATGATCCCGAACGCGCGCGGCGCGTTGGCTCCGTTCTTTCGATGGAAGGCTTCGCCATGACCACCTTCGACGACCGGGAACACGCTTTCGAAGCCCACTTCGCCTTCGAGGAGGAGCTGGAGTTCAAGGCCAAGGCGCGGCGGGACCGGCTGGTGGGCCTGTGGGCCGGCGGACTGATGGGGCTGAAGGACGGTGCGCTGGAGGACTATGTGCTCAGCGTCATGCGGGCGGACCTGCGCGATCCGCACGGGGACGAGGAGGTCTATCAGAAGGTGCTGACGGACCTGGCCGCCAAGGGCGTGGAGGTGCGCCCGCAGGAGGTGCGCGAACGGGTGGAGCAGCTGCTGGCCGAAGCTCGCGCCCAGATCGGCGCCGACGCCCACCTGGAGAAGGAATAGGCCGCGAGGGCGGCGCCCTCAGGGCCGGTGCGCGGCCTCCAGGGCCAGGTTCTCGACCCGGATCCGCCAAGCGAGGAGGCCGAGGTTCGCCAGGCCGAAGACGATGGCGAGCGGCCAGAGCCCGAAGGCCAGCGGCAGGACGAAGAATTCGGCGGCCACCACGACGTAGTTCGGGTGGCTGACGAAGCGGTAGGGGCCGCGGCGCACCAGCACCTCTCCGGGGACGACGAACACCCGCGTCGTCCAGCGCCGCCCGAGCGTCGCCAGGACCCACGCCCGCCCGGCTTGAAGCAGGGCGTAGAGCGCGACCCAGTCCCAGGCCAGCGGCCGGTCATGGCCGAACGCCCACAGGGCGACCAGCCAGGCGGCGTGCAGGGCGACCATGACGGGATAGTGCCCCCTGCCCGCCTCTAACGCGCCGCGGGCGCGAAGGCCCGCCTCGTTGCCTCGGTTCCAGACGAGCTCGGCCGCCCTCTGCAGGGTGACGAAGCCGAGCAGGAGGATGGCGGCGAGGTTCACGCCCCGGCCGGCGCCAGCGAGACGAACTGGGCGGTGAAGCCCGGCCCCATGGCGCTGACCACCAGCCGTCCGTCCGGCGGCGTCGCCGAGGCGCCCTCCAGCACCGCCTTCAGGATGAACAGGGCGGTCGGCGCGCTCATGTTGCCGTAGCGGGCCAGGATGTCGCGCTCGACGTCCAGTGCGCCGGGGGCGAGGCTGAGGGCTGTCTCGATCGCGGGGATCACCTTGGCGCCCCCCGGATGACAGACGTAGCGGGCGACCTCGTCCGGCCTCAGCCGGGCGCGCTTCAGGAACGCCTCCGCCGCCTCCGGTAGCCGTCGCTCGACGAAGACGGGCACGGTGGGGGAGAGCAGCACGCCGAAGCCCACCGGGTCGATGCGCCAGCCCATCACGTCCAGGCTGTCCGGCCACAGGTGCTCGCCGCTGGTCTCGATCAGACGGCCAGATGCGCCGGGCCCGGCGGAGACCACCGCCGCGGCGGCGCCGTCGCCGAACAGGGCGGTCGAGATGATGTTCTCCTTGCTGGGCGCGTCGGGCCGGGCGGCGAGGGTCGACAGCTCCACCACCACCAGCAGGACGGGGCGGTCGGGGTCGGCCCGGGCCAGCCGCTCGGCCAGCGCCAGCCCGGCGACGCCGCCGCCGCAGCCCAGGCCGAACACCGGGGTCCTGCGGGCGTCGGCGCGAAAGCCCATGCGCCCCGCCACGCGCGCCTCCAGGCTCGGCGTCGCGATGCCGGAGGAGGAGATGGTGACCAGCTGCCCGACCTCGTCCGCGCGAAGGCCGGCTGCGGCCAGCGCCCCTTGCGCCGCCTCGACGTACAGGGCCTCGGCGCCCTCCAGATAAACGGCGTTGCGCTCGGGCCAGTCGTGCGGCTGCGCGTACCATTCCAGCGGGCGCACGCCGTGGCGCGTGACGATGCCGGTGTTTTCGAAGATCGACAGCAGGTCCGGGGTGCGGAACACCCGGCCCTTGAACACCTCAGCCGCCAGGGCGGCCGCCTTCTGCTGATCGAGCACGTGCGGCGGGATCGCGGTGGCCAGCCCGCCCAGGCGGGCCATCGCCGGCCGGCCCGCCGCCCTGGCGCTCCGCACGGCCGGGGCGACCGGGAATGTCGAGGTTCCGTCCGGCGTCGTCATCGGGGCTCCCGCACGCCGCCCCACTCGGTTAGGTCTGGACCCGCGCAACCTGCGTCCTACCCGGCGCGCAGGCGGGCGGAAAGGGCGAGGACATGGGGCTGCTGCAGAAGAAGTCCGTCACCCTGAGCGGCCATGAGACCTCGCTGGCGCTGGAGCCGGCGTTCTGGAGCGTGCTTCAGTCCATCGCCACGGAGCGGGGCGCCAGCCTGGCGCAGCTGATCCGCGACATCGACGAGGGCCGCGGCCCGCGTCCGCTCGCCTCGGCCTGCCGCCTCGCCGCCCTGGCCTGGGCGCTCGACGCCCGAACAGGCGGGGAGCCCGACTGATCCGTCCTCGCCCGGATCAGGCGGCCTTCGCCGCCTCCGGCAGAAGCTCCTGCACCCGCTCGGCGGGCCGGCAGAGTTTGACCCCCTTGGGCGTGACCACGATGGGGCGGTTCACCAGGATCGGGTGCTCGACCATGGCCTGCAGCAGGGCGTCGTCCGTGGTCCCCGGCGACAGAAGGCCGAGTTCGGCGACGAGCGCCTCCTTCTCCCGCAGGATGTCGCGCGGGTGGGCGCCCATGGCCGCCAGCAGCGCCAGCAGCTGCGGCCTGGTCCAGCCGGTCTCCAGGTAGGGGATGATGGTGGGCGCCAGGCCGGCCGCCTCCACCGCGGCGATCACGCTGCGGGACGTGCCGCAGCGCGGGTTGTGGTGGATGACGACGGGGAAGGAGCGGTCCATGGCCCCGCCCTATAGCTTGGCGATGACCTCCGCCCCAAACCGCTCTGCGAAGTCGCACCAGGCGGCTCGGGTCGCCCCCTCGATGCTGGCGACCGTGCCCACCACGCCCAGGTCGCGCAGGGCGCCTAGGCGGTCCACCAGCTCCGCCGGGTTCCAGCCGTCGCCGGGGTGGTTCAGGCTGCCGGTGTAGATGGCCGGCGGCGTCTGCCGCCCGACCTTCTCGCAATGCGCCTTCAGGTAGGCGATGCCGTTCTCCAGGTCGACCTCGTCGGTCATGGCGGCGGTGCGCGCCGTGGACGACACGCTGGCCGGGGTGAAGAAGGGATACCAGGCGTCTCCCAGCTCCACCGCGCGCCGGATCGCCCGGCGCGAGTTGCCGCCGATCAGCAGCGGCGGGTGCGGCTGCTGCACCGGGCGTGGCAGGATGCGGTTGCCGAGCGCGGTGTAGCCTGTGCCCTCGAAGGTGAACTCGTCCTGGGTCCAGGCGGTCTTCAGGGCGCGCAGGTACTCGTCCATCAGGTCGTTGCGCTGGTCGAAGTCGACGCCAAGCGCCTTGTACTCGCCCTTCAGGTAGCCGGCGCCGAGGCCCAGGACCACCCGGCCGCCGGAGAAGGCGTCCAGCGTCGCCACCGCCCGGGCGGTGATGAAGGGGTTGCGGTAGGGCAGCACCAGGATGCCGGTCTGGAGCTTAAGCCGGGTGGTCGCCGCCGCCAGGAACGCCAGCATGACGAACGGGTCCTGGGCGTGGTGCCCGCCGCTGTCGAGCCAGCGTCCAGTGGGGACCGGATGATCGGTGACGGCGCCGCCGGCGAAGCCGGCCGTCTCCAGCGTCCGGCCTATCTCGGCCACCGCCTCGGGTCGCACGAATTCATCGGCGTGGTGAAGATTGTCGAAGGGCAGCGCCGCGGTGATCTGCACGGCCGGCTCCATGGAGCGCGCCGCATAATCGCGACGCCGGGCCAGCCTGTCAGGGCGGAGGGGCGACCACAACGCAGGCCGCCGCAATAGCGGTTAGGCGCTGCGCGCCCGGCTCAGCGCGCAATGCGAGCTAACGGACGGCGGCCTCAGCCGCCGTCCGCCAAGCCCCAAAGTGGGTAAGCGCTGGTGTTAGTTCAGGGCGCCCTTCAGGCCCTCGCCCGGACGGAACTTGACCGTCTTGGACGCCGGGCGCTTCACCTGCTCGCCGGTGCGAGGGTTGCGGGCCATGCCCTCGGGCCGCTCCACCGGCACGAAGTTGCCGAAGCCTACGATGCGGACTTCCGTACCGGCCTTCACCGAATCGGTGATGGCGCCGAGGACGGCTTCAAGGGCGTCCTTGGCCTGGTTCTTATTCAGGCCGGATTTCTCTGCCACCGCCGCTATCAGCTCGGCTTTTGTCATTATCGTCTCCCACGACACGTTGAGCGGGGCCAGACGGCCTCCGCGCGGGAGGGCGAGTATGGAGCGATCCGACGCTCGCAAAAAGAGAAAAGGCGGCGCAGAACCCCTGCGCCGCCTGGATTTTCCGCCTTTTCAGACCCTCAGTGGGTCATCACCGCGTCGTCGCCCAGCTCGTCGATGACTGGAAGGGCGCGACCCTCCTCGTCATCCTCCACCCAGTCGATGGGCGTGAGCGGACCCGTCAGCGCATGGGCCAGAACCTGGTCCATGTTGGAGACCGGGATGATCTCCAGCTGCGACTTCACGTTGTCCGGCACCTCGGCGAGGTCCTTCTCGTTCTCCTGCGGGATCAGGACCGTCTTCACGCCGCTGCGAAGGGCGGCGAGCAGCTTCTCCTTCAGGCCGCCGATGGCGGTGACCCGGCCGCGCAGGGTGATCTCGCCGGTCATGGCGATGTCCTTGCGGATCGGGACGCCCGTCAGGACCGAGACGATCGCCGTGCCCATGGCCGCGCCGGCGGACGGTCCGTCCTTGGGCGTGGCGCCGTCGGGAACGTGGACGTGGACGTCGGTCTTGTCGAACAGGGTCGGCTTGATCCCGAACGCCGGGGCGCGCGCCCGGACGTAGGAGTGGGCCGCCGAGATCGACTCCTTCATCACGTCCTTCAGGTTGCCGGTCACGGTCATGCGGCCCTTGCCCGGCATCTTGACCGCCTCGATGGTCAGGATGTCGCCGCCGAACTCGGTCCAGGCCAGGCCCGTCACGATCCCGCGCTGGTCTTCCGCATCCGTCTCGCCGTAGCGGTACTTCTTCACGCCCGCGTACTTGGCCAGCCGCTCCGCATCGATGGTGATGGAGGACACCTTCTCGCGGTCCAGGTCACGCACGGTCTTGCGCGCCAGCTTGCCCAGCTCCCGCTCCAGCGAGCGGACGCCGGCCTCGCGGGTGTAGTAGCGGATCAGGTCACGGATCGCCTCTTCCGGCACGATCCACTCGCTCTCCTTCAGGCCGTGGTCCTTGGCGAGGCGCGGGATGACGTGCCGCTTGGCGATCTCCAGCTTCTCGTCCTCGGTGTAGCCGGCGATGCGGATGATCTCCATCCGGTCCATCAGCGGCTCGGGCATGTTCAGGCTGTTGGCCGTGGTGACGAACATCACCTGGGACAGGTCGTAGTCGACCTCCAGGTAGTGGTCGCCGAACGTGCCGTTCTGCGAGGGGTCCAGCACCTCCAGCAGGGCCGAGGAGGGATCGCCCCGCCAGTCGGCGCCCAGCTTGTCGATCTCGTCCAGCAGGAAGAAGGGGTTGGTGGACTTCACCTTCTTCATCGACTGGATGATCTTGCCGGGCATCGAGCCGATGTAGGTGCGGCGGTGGCCGCGGATCTCGGCCTCGTCGCGCACGCCGCCCAGCGACAGGCGCGCGAACTCACGCCCCGTAGCCTTGGCGATCGACTTGCCGAGCGAGGTCTTGCCCACGCCCGGAGGCCCGACCAGGCACAGGATCGGCCCCTTGAGATTGCCCGTGCGCGACTGCACGGCCAGGTACTCCAGGATACGCTCCTTGACCTTCTCCAGGCCGTAGTGGTCCTCGTCCAGGATGCGTTCGGCCTCGACCAGATCGACCGTCTTGGTCTTGGCCTTGCCCCACGGGATCGACAGCAGCCAGTCCAGGTAGTTGCGCACCACTGTGGATTCGGCGGACATCGGGCTCATGTTGCGCAGCTTCTTCAGCTCGCCGTCGGCCTTGGTCCGCGCTTCCTTGGACAGCTTGGTCTTCTTGATGCGCTTTTCGAGCTCCATCAGCTCGTCGCGCTGATCGTCCTGCTCGCCCAGCTCGCGCTGGATCGCCTTCATCTGCTCGTTCAGATAGTATTCGCGCTGCGTCTTCTCCATCTGACGCTTGACGCGGGAGCGGATCTTCTTCTCGACCTGCAGGACGGAGATTTCACCCTCCATCAGCGCGTAGACCTTCTCCAGCCGCTTGGCGACGTTGAAGATCTCCAAGAGCGCCTGCTTGTCGGCGATCTTGACCGACAGATGGGCGGCGATGCTGTCGGCCAGCTTGCCGGGCTCGGCGATCTGGGGGATCGCGGCCAGGGCCTCCGGCGGCACCTTCTTGTTCAGCTTGACGTAGTTCTCGAACTGCTCGGCCACGGCGCGGGACAGGGCCTCGGCCTCGGGCGCGTCCTCGCCGTCCTCCTCCAGGGCCGCGGTCTCCGCCTCGAAGAAGGCGTCGGTCTTGGTGAAGCGCAGCAGGGCGGCGCGGCGCTTGCCCTCCACCAGCACCTTCACCGTGCCGTCGGGCAGCTTCAGCAGCTGGAGCACGCTGGCGACCACGCCGACGTCGTAGATCGAGCCGGGCTCGGGATCGTCGTCGGCGGAATTCTTCTGGGTGGCGAGCAGGATCTGCTTGTCGCCCTTCATCACCTCCTCGAGCGCCTTCACGGACTTCTCGCGGCCGACGAACAGCGGAACCACCATGTGGGGGAAGACCACGATGTCGCGCAGGGGCAACACGGGCAGGGTCTGAATCTCAGACATCAGGCTAGCACTCCTTGACCGGTGCGGAACCGCGCACCCGGCCGATCGGGGCCGCCCCGCACGCCGCGTCGCAGGCGCCGGCGGGAGGAAGACCCCGTCCCCACCCGGGAAATCCGGCGCGGGGAGTCGGTCTCGTCCTATGTTGTCCTATGGGGCAGGGAGTTCAAGCACGGCCGCAGGGGCGTGGCGGAAGGGCGCGCTGCGAGCTGAAAAAGGCGGCGCCGCGAAGGCTGTCCCCTCTCGCCGCCGATGCCGCTATAGCCGTGCGAAGGCCCCTTCCCCTCTGCGAGACCCCCGATGCTGCAACGTCGAACGCTCCTGGCCGGCGCCGGCGCCCTCCTCGCCGCCCCCGTCGCCAGGGCCGCCGGGCGCAAGCCGAAGGTCGCCATCCACACCGCCGCGGGCGTGATCGTGGTGGAGCTGGAGACCGACCGCGCGCCTGTCACCGCCAACAACTTCCTGCACTACGTCGATTACGACCGCTACGACGGCGCCAGCTTCTTCCGCAGCGTCCGCACCCCCGGCGCGCCGGGCGAGGGTCAGATCGTCGCCAGCCAGAGCCCGCACCAGCGGCCCTATCCGCCCATCCCGCACGAGAGCACGACCAAGACCGGGCTGCGCCACCTGGAGGGGACGATCTCGCTCGGCCGGTTCGAGCCGGGGTCGGGCACGTCCAACTTCTTCATCTGCACCAGCCCGGAGCCGTACCTGGACGCGCGACCGGGCGCGCCGGGCGACAACCTCGGCTACGCCGCCTTTGGCCAGGTGGTGGGCGGGATGGACGTGGTGCGGCGCATCCACGCCATGCCGACCAAGACCAACCCCGCCTATCCCGACCAGAAGAACCAGTGGCTGCGGCGCCCGGTCGAGATCGCGCACATGAAGCGGGTCTAGCGGCCCGCCAGGTCCTGCACCTGCCGGTGGCGGAAGCAGGTCTCCACATGGTCGTTGACCAGGCCCACCGCCTGCATCCAGGCGTAGACGATCACCGGGCCGACGAACTTGAAGCCCCGCGCCTTCAGCGCCTTGGAGACCTCGCGCGCCAGGGGCGTCTCGGCCGGGACCTGGCTGCGGTCGGCCCAATGGTTCTGGATCGGCGTCCCGTCCACGAAGCCCCAGGCGAAGGCGGCGAAGTCCTCCCCTGCCTCGCGCATGGCCAGGTAGCTGCGGGCGCTGCCGATCGCCGCCTCGATCTTGGCGCGGGAGCGGACGATGGCGGCGTCGCCGAGCAGGCGCGCCACGTCCGCTTCCTCGAACCGCGCGACTACCTCGGGGTCGAAGCCGGCGAAGGCGGCGCGGAACGCCTCACGCTTTCTCAGGATGGTGATCCACGACAGCCCCGCCTGGAAGCCGTCCAGCACCAGCTTCTCCCACAGGGCGCGGCTGTCGCGCTCCGGCGCGCCCCACTCCTCGTCGTGGTAGGCGCGGTAAAGCGGGTCTATGCCCGCCCATTCGCAGCGGACGAGCTCGCCGCTCACAGGCCGGTCTCGAACACCATGCCGTCGTAGGCCGGCTCGACGCCGGGCGGCACGCGGGCGCGAAGCTCCTGGTAGTCCAGGTCGCAGTGCATGTTGGTCAGGATGGCCCGCGCGGGCCGAAGCTCCGCGATCCAGGCCAGGGCCATGCCCACGTGAGCGTGAGTGGGATGGGGGTGGTCGCGCAGGGCGTCGATGATGAACACCTCGACCCCCGCCAGGGCCGCCATGGCCGAGGGCGGCAGGGCCACCACGTCGCTGCAGTAGCCGACCGGCCCGATCCTGTAGCCGACCGAGCGGATGGAGCCGTGGTCCTGGTCGAAGTTCAGGATCGGGATGGCGCCGGTCGGGCCGTCCACCTCCCACGCGGCGCCGTGGGGCGGCAGCTCGCGGGCGTCGCAGATGGCCGGATAGCCGCTCTTGGTCTCGAAGATGTAGTCGAACCGGCGCAGCAGCGTGTCGCTGGTCGCCTTGTCCATGTAGCAGGGCGTGCGTCGGCGGCTGGTCAGGAAGAACACCCGCAGGTCGTCGATCCCGTGCGCCTGGTCGGCGTGATCGTGAGTGTACAGCACCGCATCGACCCGCCGCACGCCGGCGGCGGCGGTCTGGTAGCGCAGGTCCGGCGAGGTATCGACCAGCACGGTCGTCTCCGCCGCGTCCGGCTCCTCGCTCGCCCGCTGCACCAGCAGCGAGCAGCGGGAGCGTCGGTTGCGCGGCTCGCCCGGGTCGCAGCGGCCCCAGGCCCCGTCCGCCCGCGGCACCCCGCCGGAAGAGCCGCAGCCCAGGATGGTGAAGCGCAGCCGGCCGCTCACGGGCGCGGGACCCTGTCGAACAGGTCGAAAAAGGCGCCGCCGGTGCGCGCCTGCGTCTCCGCCAGCGACCAGCCGCGGATCTCCGCCAGCTTGGCGGCCACGTGGGGCAGGTAGGCCGGCTCGTTGCGCCGCCCGCGCATGGGCACGGGCGCAAGGTAGGGGCAGTCGGTCTCCAGGATGATGCGGTCGGCCGGCATGTCTGCGATCACCGCACGCACCTCCTGCGCCGCCTTGAAGGTGGCGATGCCCGAAACCGAGAACCAGGCGCCCAGCGCCGCGGCCCGTGCCGCCAGCTCCGCCCCGCTGGTATAGCAGTGCATCAGCAGCTTGAACGGTTGCGCCGCGTGCGCGGCCTCAAGCATCGCCGCCATGTCCTCGTCCGCCTCGCGGGTGTGCACCACCAGGGGCAGGCCGCTCGCCTGGGCGGCGGCGACGTGGACGGCGAAGACCGCGCGCTGAACCTCCCGCGGGCTGAGATCATAGTGGTAGTCCAGCCCGGTCTCGCCGATCCCGACGACCCGGGGGGCGGCGGCGAGCGCGACCAGCTCCTCCGCCGAAAGGGCGGCGTAGTCCTTGGCCTCGTGCGGGTGCACGCCGACGGTGCACCAGATGTCGGCGTGGGCGTCGGCGATAGCGCGCACGGCGTCGAAGTTCGACAGCCGGTCGCAGATGGTCAGCATCCGCGCCACCCCAGCGGCGCGCGCGCGCTCGATCACCTGCGCCTGGTCCTCGGCGAAGGCGGGCGCGTGCAGGTTGACGTGGCTGTCGATCAGCAAGTCCGCACCTCGGCCAGGAAGCTCCAGAAGGCGTCGGCGCGATCCAGGTTCAGCGCCTCCACCAGCCCGGGCAGCTGGCTGGCGCGGCGCCACAGGGCGGCGGCCCGGTCGGCCATGGGCGAGCCCGGCGCGGCCAGGGCGGCCTCGCGCAGGTGGTCGGCCATCCGCTCGAACAGCAGGGCGAACCGCTGCGCGCCCTCCCCGCCCCGCAGGCTGTCGGCCAGGGCCAGCGCCTCGCTGCGGCCGGCGGCGTCGGGCGCGTCGAGCAGGGCCAGGGCGGCGGCGTCGATCTCCAGCGCGCCGGCGGCCGCGAGCGCCAGCATCCGCCCCGGCGCGCCGTGGGCCATCTGCGCCAGGCGGGCGATGTCCTGCGAGCCGGCGTCCAGATGCGCGCGGCCGAACGTCTCCAGCGCCGCTTGCGGCCAGGGCGCGAAGGCGACCCGGCGGCAGCGCGAGCGGATGGTCGGCAACAGCCGCCCCGGCGCATGGCTGACCAGGAACAGCACCCCGCGGCCGGAGGGTTCCTCCAGCGTTTTCAGCACCGCGTTGGCGGCGTTGACGTTCAGGTCGTCGGCGGCGTCGATGATGGCGACGCGGAACTGGGCGATGGCCGGCGACTTGGAGAAGAACTCCGGCAGCTTGCGCGCCTCGTCCACCGGGATGGACTTGCGGGCCGGCTGGCCCTCAACCGCGCGCTCCAGCACCAAGAGGTCCGGATGCGACTGGGCGGACACCATGCGGCTGACCGGATCGTCCGGCGAGCTGGCCAGGGGATCGTCCCCCGCCGCCCGGGCGCCGAGCAGCCGCCGCGCCGCCAGATAGGCGAAGCTCGCCTTGCCCAGGCCCTGGGGGCCGATCAGCAGCCAGGCGTGGTGCAGCCGCCCCCGCGCCAGGGCGCCGGCGAAGGCCGCCGCCGGACCTTCGACGCGCTGGAGCGACACCGCGTCCCGCGGATGCGAAACCGTCATCCGCCCGCCTGGACCAGCAGGCGTCGCTCCACCAGGCGCCAGACCTGCTCGGCCACGGCGTCGGGCGGCTGGGCGGCGTCCACCACCGCGCAGCGCTTGGGCTCGTCCGCGGCGATGGCCAGGAAGCCCTGGCGCAGCCGCTCGTGGAAGGCGCGGCCCTTCTGCTCGAAACGCGCCTCGGCCCCGCCGCGACGGTCGGCGCGGGCCAGGCCCTCCTCCACCGGCAGGTCCAGGATCAGGGTCAGGTCGGGCCAGGTCTCGCCGATGACCGCCGCCTCCAGCCCCTCGATGAAGCCTTCGGCCAGGCCGCCGCCGGCGCCCTGGTAGGCGCGGGTCGAGTCGGCGAAGCGGTCGCTCAGCACCCAGGCGCCGCGCGCCAGCGCCGGGCGGATCAGGCGGGCGAGGTGGTCCTCGCGCGCGGCGTACAGCATCAGGGTCTCAGCCAGGGGCGACCAGCGGTCCGTCGCGCCGCGCACCAGCAGGTCGCGCAGCGCCTCCGCCCCGGCCGAGCCGCCGGGTTCGCGCGTCAGCACCACCTCGGGCGCATGGGCCGCCAGCCGTTCGGCAAGCCGGCGGATCTGGGTGCTCTTGCCCGCCCCCTCTCCGCCTTCCAAGCTGATGAACCGCCCGCGCGCCACGGCGCGTTGATCGCCTCCCGCGCCGTCTATGGCAAGGGGCCGGAGGGGCCGGGCGCCTCAGCGGTCGGGGGTCTGGGCAGGCGGGGAGACGCCGGAGGGCGCATCGCCGCCGAAATCCGCCAGGTCCTTGTCGACCTCCGCCTGTACGAGGCTCGGGGCCGGCCCGTGCGGCGCGGCGGCCGGTAGGGCCGAGGACTGGGCGGCGCGCGCGTATGCGCCGTCCCAGCTCGCCGATGCGCGCGCCGGCTGGCGCTCCGTCCATTCGGCGCTGTAGCGGGGCGCTGCGGCCTGTCGCGAAGCGGCCTGGCGCGGGACGGCGCTGGCCCACTCGGCGCGGGGCGCGCCCACCGTCGGCCCGGCCGGCCCCAGATAGCGCACCCGCACACGCGCCGTGCCCTGCTGCAGGAAGCCGAGCTCGATCGCCGCGCCGCGCGAGACGTCGAGGATGCGGCCGGCGACGAACGGCCCGCGGTCGTTCAGCCGCAGCCGGGCGCTGCGCCCGTTCTGGAGGTTCGTCACCTCCAGCCAGCTGGGGATCGGCAGGGTGGTGTGGGCCGCGGTGGCCAGGCGGGCGTCGAACGGCTCCCCGTCGGCGGTGGTGCGGTTGTGCGATTCGTAGCTGTACCAGGACGCGGTCCCCACCCGGTCGTAGCCCGGCTGGTCGGCCGGCGTGTACCAGCGGCCGTGCACCTCGTAGGGGCGGTTGTAGGCGCGCACGCGGGCGCCGGACGACAGGCGGGCCGGCGGCGGCGCGGTGGCGCAGGCGGCCAGGCTCGCCGCCGCGCCAGCCGCGACGAGCGCCCGGGCGAACCCGTCGCTCCTGAAGCCCCCCCGCGCGGCCGCCGCCATGGCGCTCTCCGATAAACCGGGCGCCAGGATCGCCGGGGGTGCTGAAAACAAGGTTAGCGCCTCGTGACGCCCCGCCCGGCCGCTCGCGCGATCGGCGACGGCCTGCTAAGAGGCCCGCCTTCCGGATGGGTGGCCGAGTGGTTTAAGGCAGCGGTCTTGAAAACCGCCGTAGGTGCGAGCCTACCGTGGGTTCGAATCCCACCCTATCCGCCACCTGGGCGCCGTACCCGCCGGGTTGGTGCGCAGATCGGGCGCAGCGCTGTGACAGACCCTGCCGGAACGGGTGCGACGCCCCTGCCCCCTCGCCCGCGTCGGCCGGACGACGAGGAATGCTGCGGGCGCGGCTGCGATCCGTGCATCTTCGACTACTACGAGCGCGCGCTGCTGCGGTGGGAGGAGAAGATGCGGGCCCTGGGGGCCGATCCGCGGCAAGTGGCCGAGCGCCCGGGCGGGTGAAAGCGGGACAGCCGGGCGCACGTCGGCTCCTGAACCGCACGTGACCGGCGGCCCAATATCAATTGAGACGGCCGACAGCGGCCATGGGGCTCCGTCGCCCATGTTCGGTGGGCAACGTCCAAATAAGGAGCCGTTCGATGATGACCCTTGTCCTCTCCCTCGCCGCCGTCGCCGCCCTGGCGGGGGCCGCCCAGGCCCAGACGACCACCACCACCTCCACCCACGCCACGACCACCGAGCAGAGCTCGAGCGCGACGGGCGAGCCCGCGGTCGCCAAGACCACACACGCCCGCCATCACGTGCGCAAGGCCCACCACGCCAAGGCCGCCGCCGCGCCCGCCGAGTCCAGCACCACGACCACCACCCAGACCCCGGACGCGACCAGCACCACCACCTCGACCGCGAACACGACCGGGCCGCAGTAACGCGGCCCCCGGTCGCCCGAACTGCGAGGGCCCACAGCGTAAACGAAGCGTGATTTGCACCGCTCGCTGCACTGCAGCATGAATGAAGCGCGCCCTCCTGGGCGTTTTCTCCCTCGACTCAGCCCCGCGTCATGCGGGGCTTTCTTTTCGCCGTCGCCCACCGTCAGCGCGGAATGCTGATTGCACAGGTTCCCTGAGATGGGCGGGGAACTGCGATGAGCATGCTGAACTGGTTCAATAAGGAACAGTCGCGGATCGAGGATGTCCTGCACGACGCCCGGCATCTTCGCGACCGCTACGGCGCCGACGCCGAGCGCTGGGTCGAGATGGGCCTGCTGGGCGCCGTCGGCGAGCCGGGCAAGACGCATCAGCTGAAGCAGCTGAAGCGGGCGCTGCGCTTCATCTGAGCGCCGGCGCCCCCTCCAGCATCTTCCTCCGGCGTCAGCTCGCCGCCGCCATCCTCAGGTTCTCGCCGGGGTGTCGGCCGCCAGCAGGCGCGCGCCGGGCGAGGTCTTCTCGCACATGCTGATCCTGGCCCAGATGCTGGAGACACCCGCTCCGCCACGGCCGCCGTATCCGCACGAGGTCTGGCTGACCGTCAACGTTTCCGATGTGGACCGCAGCCTGCACGACATCGCCTACGAGTTCGAGGGGCGCCCCGTCGAGATCATCGGCCCAATGCTGCAGGGAAGCGCCGCCCAGCCCGAGTTGTCGGCCTGACCGCCGCCGCGAGGGGCGGACGTCAGACGTCCACTTCCGCGTCCAGGGCGTTCTCCTGGATGAACTCGCGGCGGGGCTCGACCAGATCGCCCATCAGCTTGGCGAACATGTCGTCGGCGTCGACGGTGTCGGTCACCTTCACCTGCAGCAGGGTGCGGGCGTTCTCGTCCAGGGTGGTCTCCCACAGCTGGTCGGCGTTCATCTCGCCCAGGCCCTTGTAGCGCTGGATGCTGAGGCCCTTGCGGCCGGCTTCCATCACCGCCGTCACCAGGTCCAGCGGGCCGCGCACGGTGCGGGACTGGTCCTTGCGGGTGAAGGTCGCGGGCTCGGGGAAGGCCTTGGCCAGTTCCGCCGCGCGCTCCGCCAGGCGACGGGCGTCGGAGGAGTGGATCAGAAGGTCGTCCAGCACGATCCGCTCGGACACGCCGCGACGCAGGCGGGAGAAGACGAAGCCGCCGGGGCCGAAGCCGTGGCCGCCGCCCCCTTGGCCATCAGCGCTCTGGGCCGCCTCGCCGGTCCACAGGCCGTCGCCCTCCTCGGCGTACAGGTTCAGGCGGCGGGCCGCCCGATCCGCATCGGCGCCCTCGGAGAACAGGCCGGCGAGCGCCGTCTGCTCGATGGCGAAGGCCGGCGCGCGGGAGGCCAGGCGGTCGATCAGCGACTTGGCGGCCTGGGCGTCGCGCACCAGCTGGTGCAGGTCCGCGCCCGTCCGTCGCTCGCCAGTGGGCAGGTCCAGGGCGGCGCCGTCCGTCCCCTCGTCGAACAGGAAGGCCGCCATGTCGGCGTCGTCCTTCAGATAGCGCGAGGACTTGCCCTTGGCGGCTTTGTAGAGCGGCGGCTGGGCGATGTAGAGATAGCCGTTCTCGATCACCTGGGGCATCTGGCGATAGAAGAAGGTGAGCAGAAGCGTACGGATGTGCGCGCCGTCGACGTCGGCGTCCGTCATGATGACGATCTTGTGGTATCTGATCTTGCCGATGTCGAAGTCGTCGCGGCCGATGCCGGCGCCCAGCGCGGTGATCAAGGTGCCGATCTGGTCGCTCGACAGCATCTTGTCGAAGCGGGCGCGCTCCACGTTCAGCACCTTGCCGCGCAGGGGCAGGATGGCCTGGTTCTCGCGGTTGCGACCCTGCTTGGCCGAGCCGCCCGCGCTGTCGCCCTCGACGATGAACAGCTCGCTCTTGGCGGGGTCGCGCTCCTGGCAGTCGGCCAGCTTGCCGGGCAGCGAGGTGATGTCGAGCGCGGACTTGCGGCGGGTCAGCTCGCGAGCCTTCCTCGCCGCCTCGCGGGCCGCGGCGGCCTCGGTGATCTTGGTGACGATCAGCTTGGCCTCGTTCGGGTGCTCCTCGAACCAGTGGCCGAGCGCCTCGGCCACCAGGCCCTCCACCGCGGGACGCACCTCGGAGGAGACCAGCTTGTCCTTGGTCTGGGAGCTGAACTTCGGATCGGGGATCTTCACCGACAGCACGCAGGTCAGGCCCTCGCGCGCGTCCTCGCCGGACACGCTGACCTTCTCGCGCTTGGCCACGCCGGAGCTTTCGATGTAGCCGCCGACAACACGGGTCAGCGCGGCGCGGAAGGCGGCCAGGTGCGTGCCCCCATCCCTCTGCGGGATGTTGTTGGTGAAGCACAGCATCTGCTCGTGGTAGCTGTCGTTCCACCACAGGGCGAGGTCCACCTCCACCCGGTCGCGCACGCCGCGCACGCTGACCGGCTGCTTCAGGATGGCGGCCTTGGACTTGTCCAGGTGGCGGACGAACGCCTCGATCCCGCCCTCGTAGGTCATCACCTCCTCGAAGGGCTCCGCCTCGCGCAGGTCCTTGAAGCGGATGGTGACGCCGGAGTTCAGGAACGCCAGCTCACGCAGGCGGTGCTCCAGCGTCTTCCGGTCGAACTCGATGTGGGTGAAGGTCCCTTCGCCCTCACCAGGCCCGGTGCGCAGCGAGGGCAGGAAGGTGACGCTGGTGCCGGTCAGGTACTCGCCGGCCTTCTGCTCGTGCGCGCCGCGGCGGGGCGCCTCGCCGGTGACCTTCAGGGCGGAGACGGCGTCGCCCCGCTCGAAGCGCATCTCGTGCACTTGGCCGTCGCGCCAGATCTTCAGCTGCAGCCAGTCGGACAGCGCGTTGACGACGCTGACGCCCACCCCGTGCAGACCGCCCGAGACCTTGTAGCTGTTCTGGTCGAACTTACCGCCGGCGTGCAGCTGGGTCATGATGACCTCGGCGGCGCTGACGCCCTCTCCGGCGTGGATGTCGGTGGGGATGCCGCGGCCGTCGTCGATGACGGTGCACGAGCCGTCGGCGTTCAGCACGATCTCCACATGGGTGGCGTGGCCGGCCAGCGCCTCGTCGATGGCGTTGTCCACCACCTCGTAGACCATGTGGTGCAGGCCCGACCCGTCGTCGGTGTCGCCGATGTACATGCCCGGACGCTTGCGAACCGCGTCCAGACCCTTCAGCACGCGGATCGATTCCGCCCCGTACTCGCCGCCGCCGGCGTTTTCCGGCGTCTCGGGAAGCGTCTCGCTCATCCAGTCCTTCAGTCTTGCGGCGGCGTCAGCCGGGAGGCGTCCACCTGGACCTCCTGCGCCCAGCCGGGCCGGTACGTGAACAGCGCCCGGTCGGTCCCCGTGAGGAAGGCCTGGAGACCGAGCGCGGTGATCTCCTCGAAGAGGGCCGCGCGCCGGAACCGGTCCAGGTGCGCCGCCACCTCGTCCAACAACAATATAGGACTCGGCGCTGATTCTGCACGGCTTAAGCGCGCCGCCTGGGCCAGTGAAAGGTTCAGGATCAAGGCCTTCTGCTCGCCGGTGGAACATTCCGCCGCAGGGCGGTCCTTCTCGCGGTGGCGGACCAGCAGGTCGGTGCGGTGCGGCCCGGTCAGCGCCCGGCCCGCCGCGGCGTCGCGCGGGCGCGCCCTGGCCAGGGCTTCGGCCAGCCGCGCTTCGTCCCCGGGCTCCGGACGGGCCCAGTCGCCGGAGAGATCCAGGCCCGCCTGGGGGAAGGGACGGTCGGTGCGGGTGTCGATCTCCGCCTGCAGGGCGGCGAGGGTCCGGGCCCGGGCGGCGGCGAGGCGCACGCCCTCCTCGCCCAGTCGCGCCTCCAGCGCGTCGAGCCACAGGGGGTCGGCCCCGCCGTCGACCAGCAGGCGCATGCGCTCGCGCAGCGCCCGCTCGTAAGCGCTGGCGGCGGCCGCGTGCTCGGGCTCGGCGGCGAAGGTCAGCCGGTCCAGGAAGCGGCGCCGCTCGGTCCCGCCCTCCAGGAACAGGCGGTCCTGGGCGGGGGTCAGCCAGACCAGCCGCACCAGCTCGGCCAGCCGGCCGGGCTGCACCGTCTCGCCGTCCAGCCGCACCAGCCGGCGGGCCGCGCCGGGGGTCTCCACCCCTGTGCCGATGCGCGCCTCGCCGCCTGGAGCGTCCAGCGTCGCCGCCACGCTCCAGGCCCGGCCGGCGGCCTCGCCCGGCAGCCGGCGTCCCAGCTCGGCCACCGCGCCGCCGCGCAGCCCCTTGCCGGGCGCGAAGTAGGAGATCGCCTCCAGGAGGTTGGTCTTGCCCGCGCCGTTCGCGCCGAACAGGGCGACGGGGCGGCCGTCCAGCTCCAGCGCGGCGTCGGAATAGGAGCGGAAGTCCCGCAGCGTCAGCCGGCGGAGCACGGTGCGGGCCATGGCGCGCTCAAGTGGTCTGCACCGGCCGCCTTGTCCAGTCGCAGTCCCATTCCGTCATCGGCGTCAGTCATCGCATGGCCGTCGCGGATTGAAGCTGCGCGGCGCCGGTCCCCCGCTAGACTGGCCTGGAGGAAACGAACGACCGGAGCGGGACATGGCGGACACCATGAAGGCGGCGTTCGCCAGGGGCGGCGCGGGCGTGGACGCGATCGCGCTGCGCGATGTCCCGATCCCCGCCCCCGGCCCGAGCGAGGCCCTGGTGCGGCTGAAGGCGGCCACGCTGAACTTCCGCGACCTGCTGTTCTCCAAGGGCGGGCTCACCGGCGTGACGAAGGAGCCGCAGTACGTCCCCCTCTCCTGCGCCACAGGCGAGGTGACGGCGCTGGGCGAGGGGGTGAGCGGCCTGAACGTCGGGGACCGGGTCAACCCGCTGTTCTTCCAGAACCTGGCGCCCGGCGCGCCGATGTCGGGGGAGATGCTGGGCGGCTCGGTGGACGGGGTGGCGCGCCAGTACGGCGTGTTCCCGGCGATCAGCCTGGTCCGCGTGCCGGACGAGCTGGGCGATCTGGAGGCCGCCACCCTGCCCTGCGCCGGCCTGACCGCCTGGGCCTCGCTGTTCGGCGAGCGGCCGCTGAAGGCGGGCGAGCGGGTGCTGCTCCAGGGCACGGGCGGGGTATCCATCGCCGCGCTGCAGTGGGCCAAGGCGGCCGGGGCGGAGGTGGTGGTGATCTCCTCCTCGAACGCCAAGCTGGCCCGGGCGAAGTGGCTGGGCGCAGACGTGCTGGTGAACTACCGCGACCATCCCGACTGGGCGGCGGCGGCGCGGGCGGCCAGCGGGGGCCGCGGCGTGGACATCCTGATCGACAACATCGGCTCCAGCCAGCTCGACGCCGCGGCGACGGTGGTCAACCCGGGCGGGGCGATCGCCACCGTCGGCCTACTGGAGGGCGAGTCCAGCCGCGGGAAGACGACCTCCGTCCCCACCCTCGACATCGCCGTGGGCTCGCGCGAGCAGCACGAGGCCATGCTCGCCTTCGCCGTCCGCCACCATATCCGGCCGGTGATCGACGCGGTCTACGACCTGGACCGCCTGACCGACGCCCTGCACCACCAGGAGAGCGGCCGCTTCTTCGGCAAGATCGGCGTCAACCTGCTGTAGCCGGGGGAGGCGGGCGCATCGTGACGACGATGCGCCGCGCCCGCTCTTCCCGCCCGCCGCAGCCTGGCCGATAACGGCCGCGCCAGACAGGAGAGCGTCATGCAGGGCAAGGTGGTGGCCGTCACGGGCGGCTTCGGCGCACTCGGCCGGGCGGTGGCCGAAGCGGCGGCGGCCAAGGGCGCCGCGGTCGTGCGGATCGACCTCGCCCCCTCGCCCGCGGGCGCCACGGACCACGACCTGGTGGGCGTGGACATCACCGACGCCGGTGCGGCCGCAAAGGCCGTAGCCAGCATCGTGGAGCGGTTCGGCGGCCTGGACGTGCTGGTGAACGTGGCCGGCGGCTTTACCTGGACCACCCTGGCGGACGGCGGCGCCGAGGCCTACGCCCGAATGCACAAGATGAACCTGGCCACCGCGGCGACCATGACCGCCGCCGCCCTGCCCGAGCTGCTGAAGCGGCCCGGCGCGCGGATCGTCAACATCGGCGCGGCCGCCGCGCTGAAGGCCGCCGCCGGCATGGGCGCGTACGCCGCCTCCAAAGCCGGGGTGGCGCGGCTCACCGAGAGCCTGGCCGAGGAGCTGAAGGACAAGGACATCACCGTCAATGCCGTCCTGCCCCTGATCATCGACACCCCGACCAACCGCGCCGACATGCCCGATGCGGATGTCTCGCAGTGGGTGAAGCCGTCCTCCCTGGCCGAGGTGATCCTGTTCCTGGCCTCCCCCGCCGCGGCGGTGATCTCCGGCGCCCTGATCCCGGTCACCCGCGGCGGCTGAGCTTCCCCGGCCGCGGTGCGGCGGCGAGGAAGGCGGTGACCGGGCGGCGTTGCGCGCCTATCTTGGGGCCATGAGCGACATCACCCTGCTCGACCCGTCCGAGGCCGACGCCGACCTCGCCATCGCGCCGCCGGTCGAGGTCGATCCCCAGAAGCCCATGCGGCTGTATCTGGTGGACGGCTCCGGCTACATCTTCCGCGCCTTCCACGCCCTGCCGCCCCTGACCCGCAAGTCGGACGGGCTGCCGGTGGGGGCCGTCTCGGGCTTCTGCAACATGCTGTGGAAGCTGATCTGCGACACGCGCGAGGGCGACGACGGCAAGGGCCTTCCCGCCCCCACCCATCTGGCGGTGGTGTTCGACGCTTCCGAGAAGACGTTCCGCACCCAGCTCTACGACCAGTACAAGGCGCACCGTCCGCCGCCGCCGCCGGACCTGGTGCCCCAGTTCCCCCTGATCCGCGAGGCCACCCGCGCCTTCGGCGTGCCCGCCATCGAGCTGGAGGGCTACGAAGCGGACGACGTGATCGCCACCTACGCCCGCCAGGTCTCCCGCGCGGGCGGCGAGGTGGTGATCGTCTCCTCCGACAAGGATCTGATGCAGCTGGTGGACGAGCAGATCTGCCTGCTCGACCCGGTCAAGCAGCTGAAGATCTGCCGGGACGAGGTGATCGAGAAGTTCGGCGTACCCCCCGAGAAGGTGGTCGAGGTGCAGGCCCTGGCCGGCGACAGCGTCGACAACGTGCCCGGCGCCCCCGGCATCGGGATCAAGACCGCCGCGCAGCTGCTGGCGGAATACGGCGATCTCGACACGCTGCTGGAGCGGGCGGGCGAGATCAAGCAGCCCAAGCGGCGCGAGACCCTGCTGACCCACAAGGACCAGGTGCTGATCTCCCGCCAGCTGGTCACCCTGGCCGACGACGCCCCCGTGCCGCACCCGGTGGACGATTTCGTCGTGCGCGCGCCGGACCCCAAGGTGCTCGCCGCCTTCCTCGACGACATGACCTTCAAGACGCTGGCGCGCCGCGTCGGCGAGGCGGCGGGCGAAGCGCCGGCGGCGACCGCCCTGGCCCCCGCGGCGCCTGCCCAGGCGCCGGTGAAGATCGACCCTGAGACCTACGTCTGCATCCAGGACGTCGAGACGCTGGACGCCTGGATCGCCCGCGCCTTCGAGGCGGGCGTGATCGCCTTCGACACCGAGACCGACGCCCTGTCCTGCTCCAACGCCGGGCTGTGCGGGATATCGCTGGCCATCACGCCGGGCGAAGCGGCCTACATCCCGGTCGGGCACTGCGCAGCTGAGGCGGCCCAGGTCGGCGACCAGGGCGGGCTGGACCTCGGCGGCGAGGCGGCCACCGCGGCCGAGGGCTGCGACTGGCGCCAGCCGCCGCTGGAAGAGGTGATCGCCCGCCTGAAGCCGCTGCTGGAGGACCCGACGGTGCTCAAGGTGGCGCAGAACGGCAAGTACGACATCGCCGTGCTCAGCCGCTACGGCGTGAACGTCTCCCCCGTCGAGGACACCATGCTGCTGTCCTACGTACTCGACGCGGGGCTGCATGGCCATGGCATGGACGAGCTGTCGGACCTGCACCTCGGCCACCGCCCGATCCCGTTCAAGCAGGTGGCTGGGACGGGCAAGAAGGAGATCAGCTTCGCGCAGGTGGAGCTGAAGCCCGCGACCGCCTACGCGGCGGAGGACGCCGACGTCACGCTCCGGCTGTACCACGCCCTCAAGCCCCGCCTGGTGCGCGAGAAGCTGGCCACCGTCTACGAGACGCTGGAGCGGCCGCTGCCGCCCATCCTGGCGGAGATGGAATGCGCCGGCGTCAAGGTCGACCCCGACCGCCTGCGCCAGCTCTCCCACGAGTTCGGCGTGAAGATGGTCGAGGCGGAACAGCGCGCGCACGAGCTGGCGGGCCGTCCCTTCAACCTCGGCAGCCCCAAGCAGATCGGCGATGTGCTGTTCGGCGAGCTGGGCCTGCCGGGCGCCAAGCGCACGGCGACGGGCGCGTGGTCCACCGACGTGAAGGTGCTGGAGGATCTGGCCGAGCAGGGGCACGCCCTGCCCCGCGCCATCCTGGACTGGCGCCAGATCGCCAAGCTGAAGGGCACCTACGCCGACGCCCTTGTCACCGCCATCTCGCCGCGGACCGGGCGGGTGCACACCTCCTTCTCGCTGGCGTCCACCACCACCGGACGGCTCTCATCGTCCGACCCGAACCTGCAGAACATCCCGATCCGCACGGAGGAAGGCCGCAAGCTCCGCACCTGCTTCATCGCCGAGCCCGGCCATGTGATCGTCTCGGCGGACTACTCCCAGATCGAGCTGCGGCTCCTGGCCCACATCGGCGACATCCCGCAGCTGAAGGCGGCGTTCCGCGACGGCCTCGACATCCACGCCATGACGGCGTCGGAGATGTTCGGCGTGCCGGTGGAGGGGATGGACCCGATGATCCGCCGCCGGGCCAAGGCGATCAACTTCGGCATCGTCTACGGCATCTCGGCCTTCGGCCTGTCCAACCAGCTGGGCATCCCCCAGGACGAGGCAGGGGCCTACATCAGGACCTACTTCGAGCGCTTCCCCGGCATCCGCGCCTACATGGACGCCACCAAGGCGTTCGTGCGCGAGCACGGCTATGTGACGACCCTGTTCGGGCGCAAGATCAACATCCCCGACATCCGCGCCAAGGCGGTGGGCCACCGCCAGTTCGCCGAGCGCGCGGCCATCAACGCCCCGATCCAAGGCGCCGCCGCCGACATCATCCGCCGGGCCATGATCCGCATGCCCGCCGCGCTGAAGGCCGAGGGGCTGAAGGCGCGCATGCTGCTGCAGGTGCACGACGAACTGGTGTTCGAGGCGCCCGAGGCCGAGGCCGCCCGCCTGTGCGAGGTCGCCGCCGAGGTGATGTCCCACGCCGCCGAGCCCGCGGTCCAGCTCTCCGTCCCCCTGACCGTGGACGCCCGCGCCGCCCGGAACTGGGACGAGGCCCACTGAGGCGTCCTTCGGACGGTTCGCGGCGAGGCCAGGCCTGCGGTCCGCTACGCTAAGCCCTCCCCCTCGAAGGGGGAGGGTCGGGTGGGGGGGCGCGCGCTGACTGCAATGAGTGTGGCGCATGATGCGGCGCCGCCTCCTATGGGCTTCCCCGACCGTCCTGCACGCACCCCCATCCCTGCCCTTCCCCCTTCGAGGGGGAAGGGTTCGCAAAGCTCCAGCCACAGTCAGGAGCTCCAGCGAAGCCGGAGAAAGCGCCCTACACCCGGTAGGCGTTCAGCGCTTCCAGGCCGGGGGCGTCGGGGGCGGTGAGGAGCAGGCGGGCCTGCAGGTGGGGCACGCGCGCCACGTCGATGCGCTCGGCCAGCGCCTGGAGGTAGAACAGCTCCTCCTTGGTGCGCAGCTGGTAGCCGTCGAACCGGCGCTGGCCGTCGGCGAAGTCGCGGTCGCTGATCGCCGCCTCCGCATGGGCCGCCCAGGGGGAGTCGCTCTGGCTCGCGTCCAGCCCCGTGCCCTCGTTCAGGGGCGCCTTGCGGCGGTCGCGGATCAGGGTGGGCAGCTGGCCAGGGTACAGGTCGAACAGGGCGCGCAGAGGCGCCTTGCCGACGCCGCCCTTGACCAGCGCCCCCGCCTCCAGCCCCAGGGCGTGGGTCACCACCCCCGGGTCGAGGAACGGCTCGCGCGCCTCCAGCTCGAAGCGCATGCTGCCCCGGTCCAGCCGCTGCAGGTTGGAGCGGTGCATGCTGCCGAGGCACTGGTCGCGCAGGGGCGCGCCGAACGCCTCGCCCGCGGCGAAGGCCAGCTCCAGCGGGCGGTAGCCGGCGAACAGCTCGTCCGCCCCCTCGCCGCACAGGGCGACGCGGTAGCCGTCCTGGTGGATGCGCTCTGAGATCAGGGCGGTCAGGTGGGTGTCGCGCACCACCGCCGGCTCGAAGCTCTCGCACCAGCGGGCGCAGTCGGCCATGCGAGCGCCCAGGTCCGGCTCGACCGGCATGGAGATGGCCCGCAGGTCTAGTCCGCTGATCTCTGCGTAGGCGGCGGCGTAGGCGTAGTCGGGCGCCGCCTCCGTTCCCAGGAAGTAGGCCGGCGGGCTGGCCCCCAGCTGGCGGGCGTAGTGGGCCACCAGGGTGCTGTCGATTCCGCCGCTGAACATCAGGGCGAAGGGCAGGTCCGTCGGGATGCGCCGCGCGACGGCGGCGCGCAGGGCCGCGTCCAGCGCCTTCGGATCGGCGGGCCGGGTCATCGGCTGCGGATCGGACACCGGCGACTTGTAGGGCGCGCAGTACCGGCGCGAGAGCACATAGCCCGGCGGCAGCAGCATCACCTCGCCCGCGGGAACCTCGTCCAGCAGCGGGGTCATCTCGGAGCAGAAGACGAAGGCGTCCCCCGCCTGGATCACGTACAGCGGCTTGACGCCGAACGGGTCGCGTGCGGCGATGAACTCGCCCGTGCCGGTGTCCAGCGCCACGAAGGCGTACATGCCCGACAGCCGGCCCAGCGCCTTGCCGCCCCAGACGCTGAGCGCGGTGGCCAGCACCTCGGTGTCGCAGCGGCTGGCGAAGCGGGCGCCCAGCGCCTCCAGCTCGGCGCGCAGCTCGGCGTGGTTGTAGATCTCGCCGTTCATGACCACGGCGATGCGGCCGTCGAAGGACAGCTTGGGCTGGGCGCCGTGGTCGGCGTCGACGATGCGCAGCCGCCGGGTGCCGAGCGCCGCCCCCGCCAGGGGCGAGGCCACCGGGTCGGTGACGTCGCCGCGATGCTCCAACCCCGCTAGGAGGCGGGAGACCAGCTCAGGGGCGCCCTGAAGCCCCACGACGGCGGCGATCCCACACATTACGCGCTCTCCGGGAAGCTGATGGTCGCCCGCGCCTCAGGGCAGCTGGGCCGCGGCGCTCTCGCCCGCGTGCGCCAGACCCGGCGGGCCGAGGATCACCGCGCCCGCCAGCACCAGGGCCGCGAGCGCCGCGAAGGCCGCCGCGCCGAGCACCGAAAGGTGCGACCCGCGGCGCATCGGCGGCCGCAGGCGGGTGCGCGCACCCTCCAGCGTCGGCTCGACTCGCGCGGTCAGCATGATCATGGCCTGAGCTGACCCGAACAGGGTTAAGACGCAATGACCACGTCGGCGCCTTGGCGCTGGCGCGGGCAGGCCTTATTAGCGCAGGTCGATCATGATCCTCGTCATCGATAACTACGACAGCTTCACCTACAACCTCGTCCACTACCTGGAGGAGCTGGGGGCGGAGACGCTGGTGCGCCGCAACGACGCCCTGACCGCGGAGGCGGCGCTGGCGCTGGAGCCGGCCGCCGTGCTGCTATCACCCGGCCCCTGTACCCCCAACGAAGCCGGGATCTGCCTGGACCTCCTGGCCAAGGCGCCCGACGACCTGCCCATCCTGGGGGTCTGCCTCGGCCATCAGGCGATCGGCCAGGCCTTCGGCGGCGAAGTGGTGCGCGCCCAGGCCCTGATGCACGGCAAGACCAGCCCGGTCCGGCACGACGGCGCCAGCGTGTTCAAGGGCCTGCCTGACGGCTTCACCGCCGCCCGCTACCACAGCCTGGCGGTGGAGCGGTCCAGCCTGCCCAACACCCTGCACGTCACCGCCTGGACCGAGGACGGCGAGATCATGGGCCTCGCCCACGCCGAGCGCCCGATCCACGGGGTGCAGTTCCACCCCGAGTCCATCGCCACGGAGGGCGGCCATCGCCTGCTCGCCAACTTCCTGGCCCTGGCCGGGGAGCGGCTTCGCCCGTCGTCCGGACGGCAGGCCGCGGCGTGAGCGAGGGGTTCAAGCCGCTCCTGGCGCGGCTCGCCGACGGCGCCACCCTGTCGGAGGCTGACGCCGAGCTGTTCTTCGCCGCCTGCCTGCGGGGCGAGACCTCGCCGGCGCAGATCGCCGCCGCCGTCACCGCCATGCGCCTGCGCGGCGAGACGGTGGGGGAGATCACCGCCTGCGCCCGCGCCATGCGTCGCTCCGCCAGCCTGTTGGAGCACCCGTTCCAGGTGATCGACACCTGCGGCACCGGCGGCGACGGGGCGCACACCTACAACGTCTCCACCGCCGCGGCCCTGGTGGCGGCGGGCGGCGGGCTGAAGGTGGCCAAGCATGGCAACCGGGCCCTGTCGTCCAAGTCCGGCTCGTCGGACGTGCTGGCCGCCCTTGGCGTGAACCTCTCCGCCTCGCCGGCGGCGTCGCTGCGGGCGCTGGAGGCGGCGGGCGTCTGCTTCCTGTTCGCGCCGGCCCACCACGGGGCCATGCGCCACGTCACGCCGATCCGGGCGGAGCTGGGCTTCCGCACGGTGTTCAACCTGCTCGGCCCCCTGGCGAACCCGGCCGGCGCCCAGCGCCAGGTGCTGGGCGTGTACGACGTTCGCCTGGTCGAGCCGCTGGCGCGGGTGCTGGGCGCCCTGGGCTCGGACCGCGCCTGGGTGGTTCACGGCTCGGGCCTGGACGAGCTGACCACCACCGGCGCGACCGACATCGCCGAGTGGCGCGACGGCGGCGTGCGCCTGTTCCACATCACGCCGGAGGCGGTTGGCCTGCCCCGGGCGCGGATCGAGGACCTTCGCGGCGGCGAGCCGGCGGAGAACGCCCGCGCCCTGCGCGCTCTCCTGGAGGGCGAGCGCGGCGCCTACCGCGACATCGTGCTGCTGAACGCCGCCGCCGCCTTCCTGGTAGCCGAGGCCGAGGAGACGCTGGAGGCCGGCCTCGTCCGGGCCGCCGCGGCCATCGACGAAGGCCGCGCGCTGGCGGCGCTGGAGCGGCTGGTCGCCATCACCAACGCGGACGCCACATGACCGACGTGCTCTCCCGGATCGCCGCCTACAAGCGGGCCGATGTGGCCGGGCGCAAGGCCGCCCGCCCACAGGACGAGATCGACCGCGCCGCCGCGGGCGCGCCGCCGGTGCGCGGCTTCCGCGCGGCTCTGGCCGCGGCGCGCCCGCTCGGCCTGATCGCCGAGGTGAAGAAGGCCAGCCCGTCCAAGGGCCTGATCCGGGCCGACTTCGACCCGCCGGCCCTGGCCCGCGCCTACCAGGACGGCGGCGCGACCTGCCTGTCGGTGCTGACGGACCAGCCCAGCTTCCAGGGCGAGGACGCCTATCTGGTCGCCGCCCGCGAGGCGACGGGCCTGCCCGCCCTGCGCAAGGACTTCCTGGTGGACCCGTGGCAGGTAGCCGAATCCCGGGCGCTGGGCGCCGACTGCATCCTGATCATCATGGCCATGGTGGACGACGCCCTGGCCGGCGAGCTGGCGTCCGAGGCGCGCCGCCTGGGCATGGACGCCCTGGTGGAGGTGCACGACGAGGCGGAGCTGGCGCGCGCGGCGGACCTGGGCGCAGACCTGATCGGGGTGAACAACCGCGACCTGCGCAGCTTCGTCGTCGATCTCGCCGTGTTCGAGCGGCTGGCCCCGCGCGCGCCCGCCGACGCCCTGCTGGTGGCCGAGAGCGGCGTGTTCACCTCAGAGGACGCCCGTCGCCTGCAGGACGCCGGCGCCCGCGCCCTGCTGGTCGGCGAGAGCCTGATGCGCCAGGACGACGTGGCCGCCGCGACGCGCGGGCTGCTGGCGATCTGACGGCCCGGCGGACCGGGCCGTCACGCGATCAGAGCCTCAGCGGATGGCGATCAGTTCGCCGCCCATGGTCAGCACGTACAGTGTCCCGTTGACGCCGATCGGCGTCAGGAAGGTCGGCGAGCCGAGCTTCAGCGACGCCTCGCGCGCGCCGGTCTTGGGGTTCAGCGCCACCAGTACGCCCAGGCTGTCCACCACCAGCAGGCGGTTGTCGGCCAGCACCGGGCCCGAATAGATGGCGCGCTGCTTCTTCTTCACGCCCAGGTTCAGGTCCTTGATCCAGTAGACCTGCCCGGTGTCGCGGGAGATGCAGACGATCTTGCCGGCCTGGTCGGTGGCGTAGATCACATCGCCCGCCGGCCAGGGCGTGGAGATGGTCGAGATCGGCGCGGACCAACGGCGCTGGCCGGTGTGCAGGTCGATGGCGGCGAGCACGCCCGAGTGGCTGCCGGCGATCACGTCGCCGCGGTAGATGACCGGACGCCCGGCGATGTCGCGGATTTCCGACAGGGCGTTGTTGCGGCTGGTCAGCGAGAGGGTGTCCTCCCATAGCTGCTGGCCGTTGACGGTGGACAGGGCCACCACCTCGCCCGAGGCGAAGGGCGAGACCACCACCTGGCCGGAGATGGCGGGGCTGGAGGCCTCCAGCATCCGGGCCGGCTCCTGCAGGGCCTGGTAGGTCCACAGCAGCTTGCCGGTGGCCGTGTCGAACGACATCAGCTGGTCGTTCACGTCCACCGCGTACAGCTTGCCGTCCGCCACGTTGGGCGCGCCGTGCATCGGCACGATGGTGTCGTAGCGCCACTTCACGTCGCCGTTGCGGGCGTCCAGCGCGGCGACGAAGCGGTAGCCGGAGGTCAGGTACAGGGCGCCGTCGGCATAGGCCAGGCCGCCGCCGAAGGCCTCCTGGTCGCGGCCGCGCCGGGGGGCGAACTGGTCGCGCCAGACCTCCGCGCCGGTGGCGGCGTCGGTGGCCTGGACCCCGCCCTCGCCGTCCAGGGTGTAGATGCGGCCGTCCACGACGATCGGGGCGGCGGTGACGTGGCCGCGCCGGGAGGCGCCCAGGCCGATGCTGCGCCGCCAGGCGATGTGCAGGTTCTGGCCCGCGGCGAGGTGCTCCACCGCCTGTTCGGGGTTCCCGCCGGGCAGCGGCCAGGCGGCCTGGGCGGCGGGCGGGGGCACGCTGAAGTCCACGCCCTTCAGGCTGGACGCCACCTCCAGCTGCTCGGCGGCGCCGAGCACCGCGATGCGCTGGCCCTCCGCCGCGCGCTCCTTGGGCTTGTGGTTCAGAAGGCCGAAGAAGCTGGGCGTGCGAATGCCCGAACAGCTGGCCAGCGTCGCCCCGACCAGGGCCAGCGCCGCGCTACGCGCCAGGACGCGCCTGAGGATCATTGAGGAGCTCCGGGCGCGGACGCGGCGGGTTGCGGGGCGGCCCCGGCGCCCTGCCCGCCCGCCTGCTGGGCGAGGGCGGCGGCCTGTTCCGGGGTGAGGCTGGTCTGGGGCGGGGGCGGCGCGGGCTTCAGGCCGACGGCGGCGCGGGCGATCGCGCCCAGGTTCCCGGTGGCGCCGGCCTGGATCATGCCGAGGGCGGCGCCCGCCCGGGCGCGGGTGGCGTCGGACACGTCTGCCGACAGGGACAGCACCTGGAAGTCGCCCTTGGCCTCGGCCACGCGGCCATTGGTCAGTTCCGCCACGGCCAGGCCCTCGCGCGCCAGCATGTGGAACGGACGCTTGGCCTCGGCCAGCGGCTGCAGCCGGGCGCGGATGTCGGCGTAGGGCGCGGTATCCATAAGCAGGAAGGCGGCGCGCAGCTTCGCCCCGTCGACGGTGACGGGGTCGTGCGCGGCCTCGGCAGCCTGGTCGTAGAGGGCGGCGGCGCCGGCGGCGTCGTTCGCCTTGGCCTTCACGCCGGCTTCCTGCATCAGGGCCAGGGCGCGGAAGGCCGGCGCGCCGGACTTGGCCAGGGCGTCGAACTTCTCCGTCGCGCCCTTGGCGTCGCCCAGGCTCAGCGCCTGCATGGCGTCGGCGTACCGCTGGGAACTGTCGCCCTCCAGAGCGGTCTCATGCGCGCGCCAGGCCCACACGCCGGCGGCGGCGAGCAGGATCACCGCGGCGAGGCCGAGCGCATAGGGCCAGCCGCGGCGGAACAGGGTCTGCAGGCGCGCCGAGCGGAGCTGCTCGTCCACCTCGTAGAAAACATCGGACACGTCTGTGATCGGCTCCGGAAACGAGGCGGCGACCCTATCGGCTGGCCAGGGCGCCCGCAACGCGACCGCTAGGCTCAGCCGTAAGCCCGCAAAGCCGCGGCTTCATGGCCTCATTCGCGCGCCGACGCCAGAGGGGACGCTCACGCGGGCTCAAGCGCCACGCCCAGGCTTGCAAGCATGTCCCAGTAGCCGGGGAACGTCTTGGCGACGCAGCCGGGGTCCTCGATCACCGCGCCCTCCAGCTTCAGGCCCAGCAGGGCGAGGCTCATGGCCATGCGATGGTCGGCGTAGGTGTGCAGGCGCACGGGCGCGGGCGGCGCGGCCAGGGCGGGATCGCCGCGGACCAGCAGCTCGTCCCCCGCCTCCTCCGCCAGGCCGGGGCTGAAGCGCTGCAGCTCGGTCACCACGGCGCTCAGCCGGTCGCATTCCTTGACCCGCAGGTTGGCGACGCCGGTGAAGCGCACCGGCGTGGCGTTGAAGGCGGCGAGCACGGCTAGGGTCGGCACCGCGTCCTGCATCTGCGAGCCTTCGATCACGGGCGGCATGTGCGGAAAGGCGGCGATCACCGCGTGGGCGGCGGCGTCGGGCTGGGTGAAGCGGCCGGCGGGCAGGCCGATGTCGATGGCGCCGCCGGTCAGCCGCTCCGCCGCCCAGACGTAGGTGGCGGCCGAGGCGTCCGGCTCGATGGCGAAGTCGGCGGCGCGATAGCCGGTGGGCTGCACCCGCCAGGCGCCCTGCCCCACCTGCTCGACCTCGGCGCCGAAGCGGCGCATCGCCTCCAGCGTCAGGCCGACGTAGCCGCGCGCGCCGATCTCCGCCCCCGCCAGCGCCACTTCCATCGGCCCCTCGGCGCAGGCGGCGAGCATCAGCAGGGCCGAGACGTACTGGCTGGAGAGCGAGGCGTCGACCTGCACCCGGCCGGCGGCGACGGCGCCGCGGCCGCTCACCCGCACGGGGGGACAGCCGCTCGGCGCCTCGGCCTGGACGCCCAGCTGGGCCAGGGCGGCCAGCAGCGGGCCGATCGGCCGCTTGCGCATGTGGGCGTCGCCGTCGATCACCACCTCGCCGTCGGCGAGCGCCGCCGCCGCCGTCAGGAAGCGGGTCGCGGTGCCGGCGTTGCCGAGGAACAGGGGCCGAGGCGGCGCGGCGAGCCGGCCTGTCCCGCGCACCAGGACGGTGGTCGCGTCCGGCTCGTCCACCGCCACGCCCATGGCCCGCAGCGCCTGCGCCATATAGCGGGTGTCGTCGCTCTTCAGCGCGCCGGTCAGCCGGCTCTCGCCCCGGGCCAGGCCCGCCAGCAGCAGGGCGCGGTTGGTGATCGACTTCGACCCCGGCAGGCGCACCGCGCCGGTCAGCGGCCGCCCGGGGGGGCGGATGCGCAGCGCCTGGCTCATCGGTGCGCTCATCGGTCCAGATAGGCCAGGACGGCCCGCAGCGCCGCGACGAAGGCCAGCGGCTGGTCCAGGAAGACGTGGTGGGCGGCGTCCGGGATGGGGATGAAGGGCGCGTCCGGCGGGGCGAGGCTCCGGGTAAAGGCCAGGTTGCCATTGCCCACGATGTAGGAGCGCTCGCCGTAGATGTAGGTCAGGGGGCAGCGCGCCGCCTGCAGCGCCGTCGCCAGCGCCTCGCGCCCGCCGCCCTCCAGCCGCTCCCACAGCAGGGGGTCGAAACGCCAGGACCATCCCTCGCCCTCGCCCTTCGACAGCGGGCGGATGGACAGGCGGCCGATGTGGTCGACCAGGAACAGGTTCTCGCACGGTTGCGGCGGCATCAGGCGGAAGCGCGCCAGCGCGGCCTGAAAGTCCGGGAACGACGCTGTCCGCGCCGCGGCGGTCGGCCCCTCCTGGTTGCCGGGAGCGGCGATGGCGGCGTCGACGATGACAGCGGCCTTGGGCGCCAGCTGCGGATCGGCCGCGGCGAGGTAGAGCGGCCGGCTGCCGAAGGAGTGCCCGGCGAAGATCGGAGGGCCGGCGTCGTACAGCCCCGCCGCCTGGGCGACCGCGACCATCTCGCGGGCGTACTGGGCGATCTCGTAGCGGGGCCGCCGGTCCGACAGGCCGGCGCCGGACAGCGACAGCGCCGCCACCCGCCGGTCCTCGGCCAAGAACGGCGCGACATGCGCCCACCAGTCCGCATGGGCGCCGCCGCCATGGACCAGCAGCAGGCCCGGCCGCCCCCGCTCGCCCCAGACCAGCGTCTCGACCCGCGCCCCCTCCACTTCGGTGAAGCTGCGCTCCGGCCCGGCCGCCAGGGCGCGCTCGAACCACGCCGGCGCGGGCGGCCGCGCGCCTGCGAATGCGGCCAGCGGCGAGCGCGTGTCCAGGGGCGCGTCGGGGGCGGAAGCGGTCTCAGCCATGGGATGCTTCTTTGCCCGGACTTGCCCCCGGCATCCAGAGCCGCCTGTCTCCCCGTCTTGCCCTCACCCCGCCACGAACGGATAGGGCGACACGGCCTTCTTGTGGTCGTCGACCATCAGGGTGCGGCCGATCGGCTGGGCGGCGCGCTGGGGGCAGTCCACGCGCTCGCACACGCGGCAGGCGGGCCCGATCGGGGTGGCCAGCGGCTCGGCCAGGTTCAGCCCCCGCGCGTAGACCAGGCGGTGGGCGTGCTTCAGCTCGCAGCCCAGGCCGATGGCCAGGTCGTCGTCTTCCGGCGAATACAGGCTGGCGGCGCGGCGTACGGTGCGGCTGACGGTGAAGTAGCGCGCCCCGTCCGGCGTCTCGATCACCTGGGGCAGGATTCGGCCGGGCGTGCGGAAGGCGGCGTGCAGGTTCCAGCGCGGGCAGGTGCCGCCGAACCGAGCGAACGGGAAGCCCGCCGTCGCCGCGAACCGCTTGGAGATGTTCCCCGCGCTGTCGATCCGCAGCATGAAGAACGGCACCCCCCGCGCCCCCGGCTTGGACAGGGTGGTCAGGCGATGGCAGCACTGCTCGTAGGAGACGCCGAAGCGCCGCTTCAGCCGCTCGATGTCGTACTCGCCCGCCTCCGCCGCGCCCTGGAACGCCGCGTAGGGCATCAGGATCGCCGCCGCGAGGGAGTTGGCCAGCGACACCCGTAGCAGGGCGCGGGCGGCCGGGTCGGGCGGCGCGGCCCGGGCGGCCAGCGCGGTGATGGCGTCCAGGCCCTCCAGCTGGGCCAGCTGGTAGGCGATGCCGAAGTTGCGGCCCGAGCCGCTCAGCAGCTCCGACAGGAACAGGCGCTTGCGATGGTGGTCGTAGCGGCGCAGCGCCCCCTGCATCAGCTCCACGGTCGCCACCTGGGTCCGCACCCCGTGGCGGGCCTGCAGCCGCGCCTTCAGCGCTGAGCCCACGTCGTCGGAGGCGGCGGCGTCCAGCTGCTCGGCGATCTCCTCGCCCAGGTCGTCGAGCTCTGGAAAGCTGTTGCGCTGGCCCTGGATGTAGTCGCGCACCCAGTCGGTGGTGGTGACCACCGGGCCGGCCAGCTCCTCCGCCTCGGCCCGCCCATGCTCGGCCAGGCGGCGGCGGTCGAGGTAGGCCTGGTACAGGCGCACCACCGCCTCGCCCACGCCGGGGGCGTTCTCCACCAGCTCGGCCACCTCGTGACGTGAAAGGGCCAGGTCCTTGAACAGGGGGTCGGCGAACACCTCCGTCAGGCTGGCGGCGCCGGCCGCCTCCGCCTCGGCGGAGAAGCTCCTGAGGTCCAGCTCGTAGGTTTCGGCGAGGCGCAGCAGCACCTGGGCCGTCATCGGGCGCTGGTTGCGCTCCATCAGGTTCAGGTAGCTGGGCGACAGGCCCAGATCCTCGGCCATCTTCGCCTGGGTCACGTCCAGCTCGCGGCGCAGGCGGCGCAGGCGCGCGCCCAGGAACAGCTTGCGATCGGAACGGCCCGCCATTCCGTCAATCTGTCACGGCTTTACATCATATACAATGTCAAGCGTGACATATGCGCTTTTTGCTTGCGCCGCCTGGGGTTCCGGCGCGGACAAGGCGCGTTTACCTGTCGATCACGCCCGGCGACGGGCAGACAGGAGACTGACGATGACCCCCTTCGACCACCTCGTCCCGAGCGCCCCCTCGGGCCGCTACGACGGTGTGGAGCGACCCTACGCAGCGGCCGACGTCGAGACGCTGCGCGGCTCCTTCCCCATCCAGTACACCCTGGCCGAACGCGGCGCCAACACGCTGTGGAAGCTCCTGCGCGAGGAGCCCTACATCAACGCCCTGGGCGCCATGACCGGGGCCCAGGCCATGCAGCAGGTCCGCGCCGGGCTTAAGGCGATCTACCTGTCCGGCTGGCAGGTGGCGGCGGACAGCAACACCGCCTCGGCCATGTATCCGGACCAGTCGCTGTATCCGGCCAACGCCGCGCCCGAGCTGTGCCGCCGCATCAACCGCACCCTGCAGCGCGCCGACCAGATCGAGCACGCCGAAGGCGGCGCCCAGCGCGACTGGTTCGCCCCGATCGTGGCCGACGCCGAGGCCGGCTTCGGCGGGCCGCTGAACAGCTTCGAGATCATGAAGGCGTTCATCGAGGCGGGCGCCGCGGGCGTGCACTTCGAGGACCAGCTGGCCAGCGAAAAAAAGTGCGGTCACCTGGGCGGCAAGGTGCTGATCCCCACCGCCGCCCACGAGCGCAACCTGATCGCCGCGCGCCTCGCCGCCGACGTGATGGGCACGCCCACCCTGGTGGTGGCCCGCACCGACGCGGAGTCGGCCAAGCTGATCACCAGCGACATCGACGAGCGCGACCGCCCCTTCATCATCCCGGGCGAGCGTACGGCCGAAGGGTTCTACCGCGTGAGCAACGGGGTGGACGCCTGCATCGCGCGGGGCCTGTCCTACGCCCGCTACGCCGACGTGCTGTGGTGGGAGACCTCGCACCCGGACCTGGCCGACGCGCGCAAGTTCGCCGAGGCTGTTCACAAGCAGTATCCGGGCAAGCTGCTCGCCTACAACTGCAGCCCGTCATTCAACTGGGCGGCCAAGCTGGACGCCCACACCATCGAGACCTTCCAGAAGGAGCTCGGGGCCATGGGCTACAAGTTCCAGTTCGTGACGCTGGCCGGCTTCCACAGCCTGAACCACGGCATGTTCCAGCTGGCCCAGGGCTACCGCGACCGCGGCATGGGCGCCTATTCGGAGCTGCAGCAGGCCGAGTTCGCGGCGGAGGCCGACGGCTACACCGCCACGCGCCACCAGCGGGAGGTGGGCACGGGCTACTTCGACAAGGTGTCCACCACCATCTCGAACGGCGCCAGCTCCACCACCGCCATGGGCGAATCCACCGAGACCGCCCAGTTCAGGAAGGCGCTGCCGGCCGGGATCGCCGGGCTGCAGCTGCAGGAGGTCTGACCATGGAGACCGAGCGCTTCTGGGTGCTGGGCGGCCGCTACACCTCGACCCGCTTCCACACGGTGCGGGAGGGGGAGCTGCAGACCCACGGCCCCTACCCCACCCGCGACGACGCCAGGGAGGCGTGGCGACGGCTGTCGGAGCGCCACTCGCCCATGGGCGACATGAAGTTCTCGATCTGCTCGGAGACCCTGCGCCTGCCGGCCTGAGGCCCAGCCCGAGCAAAACCTATGGCTGATCGAGCCGTTCGCCCCGCCGGGTCCCCCCGGCGGGGTTTTTTCTCACACGCAGGGTTTCGCGGGCTCACCTGCCCTTCGCCAGCTCCCGGTCCACCGCCGCGGTCAGGCGCGGATCGTCCGCCGCCACGTCGGGGGAGAAGCGCTCGGCCACCTGTCCGTCGCGGCCGATCAGGAACTTCTCGAAGTTCCACAGCACCTCGCCCGGCGCGCCGGGGTCCATGCCGTAGCCCTTCAGCCGCTCGCGCATCGGCCCCTCGCCGGTGGCGGAGGGCTGCTGCGTGGTCAGCGCCGCGTAAAGCGGGTGCTGATCTTCGCCCTTCACGCTGATCTTGCTGAACAGCGGGAACTGCACGTCGAAGGTAGTGGCGCAGAAGTCGGCGATCTCCGCGTCGCTGCCGGGCTCCTGGGCGCCGAAGTTGTTGGCCGGGAAGCCCAGCACCTCCAGCCCTTCGCCGCGCTTCTTCTCGTACAGCGCCTCCAGCCCCTCGTACTGGGGCGTCAGCCCGCACTTTGAGGCGACATTGACCACCAGCAGCACCTTGCCGCGGTAGTCGCCAAGGCTCCCCGCCTCACCGTCGATCCGCTTCAGCGGGATATCCTGCAGCGTCGCGCCCATGGCCTGACCTCCCTTTGTCTTGGGGGGCCAGGTTAGCATGGCGATCCGGCCGCCGCTCAGAAGCGGTAGGTCACGCCCGTCGATATCTGCGGATAGTAGGCGAACACCTGGCCGTCCCTGCGGATGTCGTGCGCCACCGTCGCCACATAGGGGGCGATCAGCGCCGGGTACTGCGCCGCTAGCCCACTGGTGGGGGCCAGGCTCACGTCCGGCGGGTGGCTGAAGGCCACGCCGGCGGTGAGCTTGAAGCCCCAGTGGCCGGCATGGGTGAAGGTGTTGTCGAAACCCAGGCCCACGAAGGGCGCGGGGCTGGCCAGCGTGGCGCTGCCGCCGCCCTGGCCCAGCTGGTCCGGGGTGTAGGTCGTGCCGCCGATCCTGACGTTGCGGCGGTAGTGCAGCGTCACGTCCGCCCGCCGCGGGCCCGCCACCGCGCCGACGCTGACGACGAAGGGGTTGGCGAAGGGGTGCAGGTCGGCGAAGCCGCCGCCCTGCGAAAGCTTGAAGTCCGCGCCGTAGCGCACATCGCCGGAATTGCCGCCGAAGCGCACGTCCAGCCAGGTTCCCCGGCCCCGCAGGGTGATGAAACGGCTGAGCTTGTACTCAAGATCGCCGCCGGCGCCGTCGGTGCCCACCGTAGCGCCCACGGCGAAACGGCCGGGAGAAAGGATGTCGCCGCCTTGGGCCAACGCCACGGTGGATACGCTCAAAGCACAGCCGGCGATCGCCAGCCCGAGATACATACGCATACTGCCAAGCTCCGCCCCGAAACTGGGGTTGTCGGCAACAAGAGCTATCGGAGCCGAATTACTCGCAGATGAAGCGGCCCCTGGTTTTCCTGCGTCACATGGCGGTGCAGCCGTGGCGCGAGGCCGCGGGCCGGCTTGACGGGCGCGGCGCCGGACGGCCCTTAAGCTCCATGCATGTGCACGCCCTCCGCCTGACGCCCGGCGCCGACCTGAAGGCGGAGCTGGAGCGGTTCACCCAGGCGCACGGGCTGACGGCCGGCTTCATCCTGACCGGGATCGGCAGCCTGTCGCACGCCCGGCTGCGCATGCCCGGCGCGGCGGGCGATGCTGAGAGGTTCCTCAGCCTGGAGGAGCCGATGGAGATCGTCTCCCTCGCCGGCACCCTCTGCCGCGACGGCCTGCACCTCCACCTCGCCATCTCCCGCCGGGACGGCGCCTGCCTCGGCGGCCACCTGATGCACGGCTGCATGGTGAGAACCACGGCGGAGCTGGTGATCGGCGAGGCGGAGGCGCTGACGTTCACCCGGCCGCTCGATCCAGCGACGGGGTACGGGGAGCTGAGGGTGGAGGGAGGGAAGGAGCGCAGCAGCTTGTCCCGGTAAGGGCGGGGCCGCCGTTTGTCCTCCCTAGACGCGTCGGAGGCGGGGTAGGTGGCGCGGGCTGCAGGCCTGTGACGGAGGGGGCGTCGCCGCCTCCCCACCCCGCGGGAGGTCCTCCTCCCCCGCGCGCCGCGCAGGGAAGGACGGGCGGAGCGCCTTCGCGTGTGGTGGGAACCGCCCCCCCCGCAACGAAAAACCGCCGCCGGGCTGCCCCGGCGGCGGTTCTCGCATTCAGGCGGTTGGGGCGGCGCGAGCGCCGCCCTGCCCCACTACTCGATGATCTTGGAGACCACGCCGGCGCCGACGGTGCGGCCGCCTTCGCGGATGGCGAAGCGGAGCTTCTCTTCCATGGCGATCGGAACGTGCAGGGACACTTCCAGCTCGGCGTTGTCGCCGGGCATGACCATCTCCACGCCTTCCTTCAGCTTCACGGTGCCGGTCACGTCGGTGGTCCGGAAGTAGAACTGGGGACGGTAGTTGGAGAAGAACGGCGTGTGGCGGCCGCCCTCTTCCTTGGTCAGGATGTAGGCTTCGGCCATGAACTTGGTGTGCGGCGTGATGGAGCCCGGCTTGCACAGCACCTGGCCGCGCTCGACGTCTTCACGCTTGGTGCCGCGCAGCAGGATGCCGACGTTGTCGCCCGCCTCGCCCTGGTCGAGCAGCTTGCGGAACATTTCCACGCCGGTGCAGGTGGTCTTCTGCACGGGGCGGATGCCGACGATCTCGACTTCCTCGCCCACCTTGATGATGCCGCGCTCGACGCGGCCCGTCACCACGGTGCCGCGGCCGGAGATGGAGAACACGTCTTCCACCGGCATCAGGAACGGCATGTCGCGCGGACGTTCCGGCTGGGGGATGTACTCGTCCACGGTCTTCATCAGGGCCAGCACGGCCTCTTCACCGATCTTAGGGTCGCGGCCTTCGACCGCGGCCAGGGCCGAGCCCTTGGTGATCGGGATGTCGTCGCCGGGGAACTCGTAGGACGAAAGCAGCTCGCGCACTTCCATCTCGACGAGCTCGAGCAGCTCCTCGTCGTCGACCATGTCGACCTTGTTCAGGAACACCACCAGGGCCGGCACGCCGACCTGACGGGCGAGCAGGATGTGCTCGCGGGTCTGGGGCATCGGGCCGTCGGCGGCCGAGCAGACCAGGATCGCGCCGTCCATCTGGGCCGCGCCGGTGATCATGTTCTTCACATAGTCGGCGTGGCCGGGGCAGTCCACGTGAGCGTAGTGACGGTTTTGCGTCTCGTACTCGACGTGGGCGGTGTTGATGGTGATGCCGCGGGCCTTCTCTTCCGGCGCCGCGTCGATCTCGTCGTAGCGCTTGGCCGTCGCGCCGCCCGACTTCGCCAGCGTCATGGTGATGGCGGCGGTCAGCGTGGTCTTGCCGTGGTCGACGTGACCGATGGTGCCGATATTGCAGTGCGGCTTGTTACGTTGAAACTTTTCCTTGGCCATTCTTCTCTAGCTCCGGGCCCCGAAGGGCGCTCGCTTCTTCGGGTTGAGGGTTAGGCGTACTTCTTGATCACTTCGTCGGCGACCGCTTGCGGCACCGGCTCATAGTGATCGTACTGCATCGAGTACTGGGCGCGTCCCTGGGTGAACGAGCGCAGCGCGCTGATGTAGCCGAACATGTTGGCGAGCGGCACGAAGGCCGTCACCACCTGGGCGTTGCCCCGGGTCTCGGTGCCCTGGATCTGCCCGCGACGGGAGTTCAGGTCGCCGATCACATCGCCCATGTACTCATCGGGCGTGAGGACTTCCACCTTCATGATCGGCTCGAGCAGCTTGGGCGAGGCCTTCTCACGCAGCTCGCGGAAGGCGGCGCGGGAGGCGATCTCGAACGCCAGCACGCTGGAGTCCACGTCGTGGAACGCGCCGTCGTGCAGCGTGGCCTTGAAGTCGATCACCGGGAAGCCGGCGAGCAGGCCGTTGTCCTTGGCGGACTCCAGGCCCTTCTGCACGCCGGGGATGAACTCCTTCGGCACGGCGCCGCCGATGATGGCGCTCTCGAACACGAAGCCCGAACCCTCTTCGCCCGGCTCGAACATGATCTTCACCCGGGCGAACTGGCCGGTGCCGCCGGTCTGCTTCTTGTGGGTGTAGTCGATGTCCGCCTTGCGGCCCAGGCTCTCACGGTAGGCCACCTGGGGCGCGCCGATGTTGGCCTCGACCTTGTAGGTGCGGCGCAGGATGTCGACCTTGATGTCCAGGTGCAGCTCGCCCATGCCCTTCATGATCGTCTGGCCCGACTCCGGGTCGGTGTAGACGGTGAAGGAGGGGTCCTCGGCGACCATCTTGCCGAGCGCCACGCCCAGCTTCTCCTGGTCGGCCTTGGACTTCGGCTCGATGGACTGCTCGATCACGGGGACCGGGAAGTTCATCTTCTCCAGGATCACCGGCGAGCGGGTGGGATCGCACAGGGTGTCCCCGGTGCGAGTGTCCTTCAGGCCGGCCAGGGCGACGATGTCGCCGGCGTAGGCTTCCTTGATGTCTTCGCGGTTGTTGGAGTGCATCAGCAGCATGCGGCCGACGCGCTCGCGCTTGTCGCGGGTGGAGTTCAGCAGGCCCATGCCGGTCTCGAGCTTGCCCGAGTAGATGCGGCAGAAGGTGAGCGAGCCCACGAAGGGGTCGTCCATGATCTTGAACGCCAGGACCGACAGGGGCTCCTCGTCGGACGCGCGGCGCTCGACCTCGGCCTCGGTCTTGTAGTCGATGCCCTTGGTCGGCGGGATGTCCACCGGCGAGGGCAGATAGTCGACCACCGCGTCCAGCAGGGGCTGCACGCCCTTGTTCTTGAACGCCGAGCCGCACAGCACGGGGAAGAAGGCCTCGGTCAGCACCGCCTTGCGGATGCAGGTCTTCAGCACCTCCTCGGAGGGCTCCTCGCCGCCGAGGTAGGCTTCCATGGCCTCGTCGTCGAGCTCGACCGCGTTCTCGACCATGTAGGCACGGGCCGTCTCGGCGGCGTCCTTCAGGTCGTCCGGGATCTCGGCGTCCTGGTACTTGGCGCCCAGGCCGTCATTGTCCCAGACCACCGCCTTCATGCGGACCAGGTCGATGATGCCCTTCAGCGCCGCTTCCGAGCCGATCGGCAGCTGGATCGGCACCGCCTTCACGCCCAGCCGCTCGCGGATGGTCCGCAGGCACATGTCGAAGTCGGCGCCGATCTTGTCCATCTTGTTGACGAACACGATGCGCGGGACGTTGTAGCGGTCGGCCTGGCGCCAGACGGTCTCGGTCTGGGGCTCCACGCCCTGGTTGCCGTCCAGGACGGCCACGGCGCCGTCGAGCACGCGCAGCGAGCGCTCCACCTCGATGGTGAAGTCCACGTGGCCGGGGGTGTCGATGATGTTCAGCCGGTGACCGTTCCAGAAGGCGGTCGTGGCGGCGGAGGTGATGGTGATCCCCCGCTCCTGCTCCTGCTCCATCCAGTCCATGGTCGCGGCGCCGTCATGGACCTCGCCGATCTTGTGGCTCTTGCCGGTGTAGTACAGGATCCGCTCGGTCGTCGTGGTCTTGCCCGCGTCGATGTGGGCCATGATCCCGAAGTTGCGGTAGTCTTCGATTTTGTGGCTGCGGGGCATGGGGCGAGGCTCTTCGGTCGGGCGGCTTTTAAGCGACTGAGATGGGGTAGGGACGGCGGTTCGCGGGCGGTCTAACGCAAACCGCCCGCCCCGTCATGCCGGTAATGTAGGGGCTTACCAGCGATAGTGCGAGAAGGCCCGGTTCGCCTCGGCCATCTTGTGGGTGTCCTCGCGCTTCTTGACCGCGGTGCCGCGGTTGTTCGAGGCGTCGAGCAGCTCGGCGGCCAGCTTTTCCGTCATGGTGTTCTCGCCGCGATTGCGCGCGGCGTTGACCAGCCAGCGGATGGCGAGCGCACGACGGCGCTCGGGACGGACCTCGACCGGCACCTGGTAGGTGGCGCCGCCGACCCGGCGGGAGCGCACTTCCACGGCGGGGGCGACGTTGTCCAGCGCGGTGTGGAACACCTGGATGGTGTCCATGTCGCGGCGACGCGTGCCGATGATGTCGAAGGCGCCGTAGACGATGTTCTCGGCGACGGCCTTCTTGCCCTCGTACATCACGTAATTCATGAACTTGGTGACGGTTAGATCCCCGAACTTGGGATCGGGAAGCACTTCGCGCTTATCTGCGCGGCGGCGGCGGGACATATCTGTTCTCTTCTTCTCTGGATCCCGGCCTGCGCCGGGATGATCCTACGCTTCGCTACGGCTCACTTCGGACGCTTGGCGCCGTACAGCGAGCGGCGCTGCTTGCGGTTCTTGACGCCCTGGGTGTCCAGCACGCCGCGCAGGATGTGGTAGCGCACGCCCGGAAGGTCCTTCACGCGGCCGCCGCGGATCAGCACCACGGAGTGCTCCTGCAGGTTGTGACCCTCGCCCGGGATGTAGCACACCGCCTCGATCCCCGAGGTCAGGCGCACCTTGGCCACCTTGCGCAGCGCCGAGTTCGGCTTCTTGGGGGTGGTGGTGTAGACGCGGGTGCAGACGCCGCGGCGCTGGGGGGAGCCCTTCAGGGCCGGCACGGTGTTCCGGTCGACCGGGGCCTTGCGCGGCTTGCGGATCAGCTGGTTGACTGTAGGCATTCGCTCTTTTCGTCTCTTTGGTTCGGAGGGCTGCGCCGTTTGGCCGGACGCCCTCGCTCGCTGGTGTCGTATCCGCTTGCGAAGCGTCGACGGGGAGCACGCATCCACTGCAACACAATGGGCCGGCTCGCGCGCTATGGGCGAACCGGCGGGCGCTCAGGCCCAGGCTATGCGTCCCGCCGCCAGACGGCGAACCGCCCGGCCTCGAAACAGAGTGCGCGCTATTACGCGCAGGGGAGCCCCAGGTCAAGCGGACGCGCCGAGGGCGGGCGTTTGGGAGATTACAATCTTATGAGGTATAGACTGGGCATGGCCGAGCTCCCTAAGCCCGAAGAGATCAAGGGACTCGTCAGCCTGCTGGCCCCTGGCGTCTTGATCATGACGCTGCGCGCGCGGGTGAGCGGTGGTCCCGTCGCCGAGCTCCCGGAGAGGCTGATAACCTACGGCTTCGTTTCAGCAGCATACTTCGCCGGCGCCACGCCGCTTTTCAATGTCGTGCACGGTGTGCCGCTGCCGCTATGGCTGGTTCAGTTCCTTGAGTATTTTGGACTTCCGCTCCTCCTGGGCATAGCTCTTGGGTATGTGACCGAGGGGGAGCTGGAGTACGCGTTCATGCGCCGGATTGGACTGCATCTCACCCACCATATCCCGGCCGCTTGGGACTACACCTTTGATTCCCTTGCCGAAGGAACCTTCGTGCTTGTGACGCTTCGAGATGGCGTCCAGCTCAGGGGCTTGATGGGCGGTCGCTCATTCGCTTCATCGAGCCGGGACGAGCGAGACCTGCTGCTCGAAGAGCTCTGGACCGAGGGCGAAGGCGGCGGCTGGCGGAGGATCGAGCCGCCCCGAAGCGCTCTCCTATGTGGTAATGATATCCGGTACGTGGAGATTTTCCGATGAGCCAGTCCCCAACGGACCGCCGGTCCATCGCCATGGACGGCCATCGTCCGGCTCGTGTCACACCCAGAAAGATCACGGGAGGTTACCAGCCCCCCACCAGTCAGCACGGTCCTCCCCCCACCGGCGGCAGCGGCGCTGAACTCCCAAAGAAGTAACGGGCTCTCGTCGCGCCGGAGACGCCTGCGTTAACCACGCTGTGAAACGCAGCGTTGAGGGTTGCGGCCTTAGCTGGGCGGCGACGTTTCAACGGGCGGGCGGGCATGTCGGACGTGGAAGAGCGGGCGCCGCGCGACAGCTTCGTGCCGGCGACCTTCGCGGACCTCCGCCGCAACAACCGCGCCGAGGGCGAGGCCATCGAGCGCCGGCGGGACGAGCAGATCCGCACCCGCGAGGACTTCGGCGATCTGGTGGGCGACGGCGGCTTCATGCGCCAATCCAGGTGGATCGCCCTGGCCGGCCTGGTGATCGGCGGCCTGCTGATCTTCGCCGTCTATCTGAAGCCGCTGTTCGAGACCGCCGACGCGGTCCAGACCGCGGCCGCCGTCACCGGCCAGAAGGTCCAGGGCCAGCTGGGGGTGGTGGGCGGGCTCGCCGGCCAGGCCGCCCGGATCAAGGACATCGACATGAAGGCCATCGACACCGCAAAGGGCGGCATGGCCTGCCTGAATGGCCAGGGCGCCTGCACTGGCGGCGCGAGGTCTCCGTTCAAATGAAGATGGCCGAGAAGCCCAAGCTTTCCCCCGCCAAGCGCCCGACGAGCCTGCTCGATCGCCTGGCGGCGCCGACCACCCTGGTCCACGAGCTGGCCGCCATCGGCTATGCGACGGCGGCCATCTGCCTGATCGTGCTCAGCCTGGCGGCGCTGAAGCACTGATAACGGGTCACGACCCCAGGTACTTGTCAAACCACGCCAGCTCCCGCGCGCGCACGTCCGCCAGGTCCGCCGGATTGCGGATGGCGTGCCCCTGCCCCGCATAGACCATCAGGCTGGTCGGCACGCCCATGGCGCGCAGGCCGTGCCAGAACTCGAAGCTCTGCGCCGGCGGGCACTCCACGTCGCGCTCGCCGACGTAGATCAGGGTGGGCGTCGTGGCCTGGCGGATCGAGAAGATCGGCGACAGCTTCTCGTAGATCGCCGGATCGTCATAGGCCGAGGCGCCGAAGAACGGGATCATCCACTGGTCGATCCCGTTCTGCCCGTAATAGCTGATCCAGTTGGCGATCCCTGCCCCGGCTATGGCGGCCTTGAAGCGGTGCGAGTGGGTCACCGTCCACATGGTCATGTAGCCGCCGTAGCTGTGGCCCAGCACGCCAAGGCGTTTGTCGTCCACCGGGGCGATGGTCTCCACCTTGTCGATCCCCGCCAGGATGTCGCGCAGATCGCCGCCGCCGAAGTCGCGGGCGTTGGCGCGGGTGAAGGCCTCGCCCTGGCCGTATGACCCGCGCGGGTTGGGATAGAAGACGAAATAACCCTTCTTCAGCCAGTCGACGGTGGCGAACACGCCCGAGGGATAGGGCGCCACGTAGCTGGGCATGGCGGCGGAGCTGGGGCCGCCGTGGATGTCGACCACCAGCGGCCGCTTGCCCGGCGGCGGGTTCAGCGGCCCGACCAGCCAGCCCTGGACGGCGCGCCCGTCGCTGGTCCAGCTGACGCTCTGGGCCGAGACGGAGACCGGCAGGCCGGCGTTGGCCCGGGTGACGGCGTGGAATGCGGGGCCCGGCGCGCCGGCGAAGACTTCCGGCGGATGGGTGAAGTCCTCCACCACCACGGCGGCCAGCGAACCGTCGGCGCTGAAGGTCGCCTTGGGCTCGGCGCCCAGGCCCGAGTGGCCGTCGCCCGCGGCGATGCTGACCGGCGCGCCCCAGCGCACCGCGCTCTCGCCGGTCTTGGGGTCGAGGGCGACGATCTGCGCCTCCGCCCCCTTCAGCACGGTCGCGTCGATCGCGCCGGGCCGCCAGCCCTCCAGCGAGGTGAAGGTGGCGTGGACGCCGGCGGTCAGGTTCTTCAGCTCCCCGCCGGCCAGGGGCACGGTGTAGACGTCGCCGCCCACCGCGCCGAAGTCGCTCATCAGCCCGCCGATCACCGCCACCTCCCGCCCGTCGGGCGAGACACGGGGGAAGTTGATCTGCACCTTGGGCGAGGCGATCACCCGCGCGCTCCCGTCGAGCCCGACGGCCAACAGCTTGGCGATCCACCAGTTGTCATCGCCGTTGCCCTTGGCCCCGGTGGCGACGAAGCCCTGCCCGTCGGGCCGCCAGGCGTATTCGTAGACGAAGGTGTCCGCCGGCGAGACGTAGCGGATGTCGCCCCCGTCGGCGGAGACCACGCCGATCCGCTGCTCGTCGGCGACGGCCAGCGCCCCGATGTCGCCCACCAGCGCCGCGCCGGCCTGCACCGCGCCGGTCTGCTTGTGCGCGCCGGGCGTGGCCAGCAGGGCGATGCTGCGCCCGTCGGCGGAGAAGCTTGGCTTCTGCGCCACGCCGTCGAGGGTCGCCAGCACGCGCACCGCGCCGCCGCGTACGATCTGCAGCGTGGCGCGGCCCTTGGCGGCGTCATAGGCGATGAAGGCCAGGGCGTCGCCGGAGGGGGACCAGACCGGGTCGATGTAGCGGCAGGCGGGGCACGGATCGTAGGTCGCCGTCACCTCGCCCGTCTTTGTATCGCGCACCACCAGGGGGCCCCGCGGCGGGGCCTTCTTCGGGCCGAAGGGGTCCAGCGCCTCCACGGCGGCCAGCTTGTCGCCCGCCGGGGCCAGGATCAGGCCCCCGAAGGTGTGCAGCCCGCCCGAATCGGCGAGAGCGGGACTTGAGGCGGAAAAGGAGACGGCCTGAAGGGCTGTAATCAAGGCTGCGGCGGCGAATCCGGTCGACTTCAAGAACGGCTCCCTACATGAGGGAGACCAACAGATGCGATCGCGTCGCGCCGCGCAAGAGCGGGTGAGCGCGGAGACAGATGACGCGCCGGCAACTCTTATCCCTCTGCAAGGTCGTGGCTGCTTGCCGATGAACAGGCGCGACCGCCGCCGGACGACCACGGGCGCTGTCGTCGCGTCCCTTCTGGTCCATGCCGTCGTGCTGACCTGGCTGGCCCGGCATGCGGCGCCCGACCTGTTCAGCGCCGCCGAGATGTCCGCGCCCGACGTGGTGCTCCAGCTCGCGCCGGCCCCCTACGCCGAACCGCCGCCCCTGCCCGCGCCGCGCCCCGCGGCCCCCGTTCCCTCGTCCGCACGCCATCGCCCCCTGCCCCAGCTGGCGGCCCCCGCGCCCCGCGCCCCTGCGCCGCCGGCGCCCGCCATCCAGGCGCGGCCGCGCCCGCCCGTCCACTCGTCCGTCCAAGCCCCGCCCGCGCCGCCCTCGCGGATGACGGCGAACATACCGGCGGCGGGCGGAAGCAACGGCGCCGCCAGGCCGCGGCAGCAGAGCCCCTGGGCGGTCGCGCCCGACGATGGGCAGGGCGATGTGCGCGGCGTGCTGCGCGCCACGGTCGGCTGCTCGCACGAGGACTACCTGCACCTGAACGAGGCGGAACGCGCCGCCTGCGATCGCCGACTGGGCCGCGAGGGCCGCGAAGCGGTCGAGCGGATCGACGCCCTGCCCGCCGAGGCCCGGGCCAGCTTCGACGCCGCCGTCCAGGCGCGCGACCGCATGCGCGCGGCCGGAACCGGCCCGATGGGCGAGCCGATCGCCCCCTGCCGCAGCGAAGGCTCAGGCCCCGAGCACAGCTGCCTCAACCTGCCGCCCAAGCATCCCTGACGTCCAGGCGGGCTCGGTTCAGCCCAGCGTGCCGATCTCGGGGCGCAGCTCCTGCAGCTCCACGTCCTGGTAGAGGTCGGCCTTCACGTAGGGGCTGGCGGCGAGGAAGGCTTCGGCGGCGCCTCGGTCGGCGGCTTCCAGGAGGAACAGCACGCCCGAGCGGGGCCCCTCCGGGTCGTCATACACCGCGCCGCCATAGCGAATGTGCATGACGCGCTGGGCGATGTGGTCGCCGAACTGCTCGTGCACGCGCAGCCGCTCCGCCTCGACGCCCGGCTTGAAGCGGCCGTAGATCATGAACAGCATGTGCGCCTCGCGCGGTTTCGGCGCTCTGGCGGCGCCTGCGCTTCAAACCCGCGCCAGACGTGATGGTTCGGTACAAACAAGAAGGCCCGGGAGATCGCTCTCCCGGGCCAACATTTGTTTATCTCGACCCGCGGATTACTCGGCCGGGGTGGTCTCGTCGGCCGGAGCGAACTCCAGCTCGGCGGGGAAGGCTTCCATCGCCTCTTCCCGCTGGGCGGTCAGGGCCTCGTCGCGCTGGGCGGCGATGCGCTGCAGGCCGCGCAGGTACGAGCCCGTGCCCGCCGGGATCAGGCGGCCGACGATCACGTTCTCCTTAAGCCCCTCCAGCGTGTCGACCTTGCCGTTCACCGAGGCGTCGGTAAGCACGCGGGTGGTCTCCTGGAAGGAGGCCGCGGAGATGAACGAGCGGGTCTGCAGCGAGGCCTTGGTGATGCCGAGCAGCACCGGCTGGACCAGGGCGGGACGACCGCCCCGCTTCTCGGCCCTGGCGCTTTCCGCATCCACCTCGGGCTTGTCGAGGTGGTCGCCCTTGATGAGGCCGGTGTCGCCGGGCTCGAGGATCTCCACCTTCTGCAGCATCTGGCGGACGATCACCTCGATGTGCTTGTCGTTGATCGGCACGCCCTGCAGGCGGTAGACCTCCTGGATCTCGTTGACCAGGTAGTCGGCCAGCGCCTCGATCCCCAGGATCCGCAGGATATCGTGCGGGTCCGGGTTGCCGTCGATGATGTACTCGCCCCGCGTGACGAAATCGCCGTCGTGGACGGAGATGTGCTTGCCCTTGGGGATGAGGAACTCGACGGTTTCGCCGTCCTCAGGCGTGATCTTGATGCGGCGCTTGTTCTTGTAGTCCTTGCCGAACTCCACCTTGCCGGACATCTCGGCGATGATGGCGCAGTCCTTGGGACGGCGGGCCTCGAACAGCTCAGCCACCCGCGGCAGACCGCCGGTGATGTCGCGGGTCTTGGCCGACTCGGTGGGCAGGCGGGCGAGCACGTCGCCGGGCTTCACCTCGTCGCCGTCGCCGACGGAGAGGATGGCCCCCACCGGCAGCAGGTAGCGGGCGTCGCCGCCGTTGGACAGCTTCTTGTAGGTCCCGTCCTCGCCGACCACGCCCATGGCCGGACGCAGGTCCGAGCCGCGGGGGCTGGCCCGCCAGTCGGCCACCACGCGGTTGGCGATGCCGGTGGCCTCGTCGGTTTCCTCGCGGACGGAGAAGCCATCCACCAGGTCCTCGGCGCGGACACGGCCGCCCACTTCGGTGATGATCGGGGTGGTGTAGGGGTCCCAGTCGGCCAGGCGCTGGCGCGGCTTGACCTTGTCGCCCTCGTTCACCCGCAGCCGGGCGCCGTAGGGAACCTTGTAGGATTCCCGGTCCTTGCCGTCGACGGTGACGATCACCTGCATGTTGCGGTTCATGGCGATCAGGTCGCCGTGGGTCCCGCGCACGGTGTTGCCCATGGCGAACTTCACCACGCCTTCGTTGCCGGCCTCGAAGAAGGACTGTTCGGCCACCTGCGCGGTCCCGCCGATGTGGAAGGTGCGCATGGTCAGCTGGGTGCCCGGCTCGCCGATGGACTGGGCGGCGATGACGCCGACCGCCTCGCCGATGTTCACCCGGGTGCCGCGGGCCAGGTCGCGGCCGTAGCAGGCCCCGCAGGCGCCGGTCTCGGCCTCGCAGGTCAGGACCGAGCGGACCTTCACCTGCTGCACGCCGGCCTTCTCGATCTGGTCGACGATGACCTCGTCCAGATAGGTGTCGGCGGGCACGACCACTTCGCCGCCCGGCTCCTTCACGTCTTCGGCCGAGGTGCGGCCGAGGATGCGGGTGCCCAGCGAGACGAGAACGTCGCCGCCTTCCACCACCGCGCGCATGGTGATGCCGCGCGTGGTGCCGCAGTCCTCCTCGGTGATGATGCAGTCCTGGGCCACGTCGACGAGACGACGGGTCAAGTAGCCCGAGTTGGCGGTCTTCAGGGCGGTGTCGGCCAGGCCCTTACGGGCGCCGTGGGTGGAGTTGAAGTACTCCAGCACGGTCAGGCCTTCCTTGAAGTTCGAGATGATCGGCGTCTCGATGATCTCGCCGGACGGCTTGGCCATCAGGCCGCGCATCCCGCCGAGCTGCTTCATCTGGGCCTGCGAGCCGCGGGCGCCGGAGTGGGCCATCATGTAGATGGAGTTGATCTCCAGCTCGCGGCCGTTATCGGCGTGCTTGGCCTTGCTGATCTCGCCCATCATCTCGTCGGCCACGCGGTCGGTGACCTTGGCCCAGGCGTCGACGACCTTGTTGTACTTCTCGCCGCGGGTGATCAGGCCGTCGGCGTACTGCTGCTCGTACTCCTTGGCGAGGGTGCGGGTCTCCTCGATCAGGGTCTTCTTGCGCTCGGGGATGACGATGTCGTCCTTGCCGAAGGAGATGCCGGCCTTGGCCGCCTCCTTGAAGCCCAGGCCCATCAGCTGGTCGGCGAAGATCACCGTCGCCTTCTGACCGCAGTGACGGTAGACGGCGTCGATCAGGTTGCCGATCTCCTTCTTGGTCAAGGGCTTCTCGACAAAGCGGTGGCCCAGCTGCGGGTGCAGCGGAAGCAAGCTGGCGATCTTCATGCGGCCCGGCGTGGTGTCGATCACGCGGATCGCCCGCTTGCCGTCCTTGTCCATCTGCTCGAAGCGGGCCTTGCACTTGGCGTGCAGGGTCACGGCGCGGGCGTCGAGCGCCGCGTCGATCTCGCCGAGGTTGGCGAACAGCTTGCCCTCGCCCGGCTCGTTGGCGCGGGCCAGCGACAGGTAGTAGAGGCCCAGCACGATGTCCTGGGACGGCACGATGATCGGGCGGCCGTTGGCGGGGCTGAGGATGTTGTTGGTCGACATCATCAGCACGCGCGCTTCCAGCTGGGCCTCCAGGCTCAGCGGGACGTGCACGGCCATCTGGTCGCCGTCGAAGTCGGCGTTGAAGGCCGAGCAGACCAGCGGGTGCAGCTGGATGGCCTTGCCCTCGATCAGCTTGGGCTCGAACGCCTGGATGCCGAGGCGGTGCAGGGTGGGCGCCCGGTTCAGCAGCACCGGGTGCTCGCGGATGACCTCTTCGAGGATGTCCCACACCTGGGACTGCTCACGCTCGACCATGCGCTTGGACTGCTTGACGGTGCCCGACAGGCCCTTGGCGTCCAGCCGCGCGTAGATGAACGGCTTGAACAGCTCCAGCGCCATCTTCTTGGGCAGGCCGCACTCGTGCAGCTTCAGCTCAGGTCCGACGGTGATGACCGAACGGCCGGAGTAGTCGACGCGCTTGCCGAGCAGGTTCTGGCGGAAGCGGCCCTGCTTGCCCTTCAGCATGTCGGCCAGCGACTTCAGCGGACGCTTGTTGGCGCCGGTGATGACGCGGCCGCGGCGGCCGTTGTCGAACAGGGCGTCGACCGATTCCTGCAGCATCCGCTTCTCGTTGCGGATGATGATGTCCGGCGCGCGCAGCTCGATCAGGCGCTTCAGGCGGTTGTTGCGGTTGATGACCCGGCGGTACAGGTCGTTCAGGTCCGAGGTGGCGAAGCGGCCGCCGTCCAGCGGCACCAGCGGGCGCAGCTCCGGCGGGATCACCGGCACCACGGTCAGGATCATCCATTCCGGCTTGTTGCCGCTCTCCATGAAGGCTTCGAGGATCTTCAGGCGCTTGGAGGCCTTCTTGGCCTTCATCTCGCTGGGGTTGTCGGCCAGCTCGCCGCGGTGCCGCTCGGCGTCCTTCTCCAGGTCGATGGCCATCAGCAGGTTGCGCACGGCTTCGGCGCCGATCTCGGCGGTGAAGCTGTCGTCGCCGAACTCGTCCTGATAGCGCATGTACTCGTCTTCCGAGAGCAGCTGGTGCGGCTTCAGGGGCGTGAGGCCCGGCTCGGTGACGATGTAGTTCTCGAAGTACAGGACCCGCTCGATGTCCTTCAGCGGCATGTCGAGCATCAGGGCGATGCGGCTCGGCAAGCTCTTCAGGAACCAGATGTGGGCGACGGGGCTGGCCAGCTCGATATGGCCCATGCGCTCGCGCCGGACGCGGGCCAGGGTGACTTCGACGCCGCACTTTTCGCAGATGATGCCCTTGTACTTCATCCGCTTGTACTTGCCGCAGAGGCACTCGTAGTCCTTGGTCGGACCGAAGATGCGGGCGCAGAACAGGCCGTCACGCTCGGGCTTGAACGTGCGGTAGTTGATGGTTTCCGGCTTCTTGATCTCGCCGAACGACCACGAACGGATCTTCTCCGGCGAGGCCAGGGAGATCTTGATCTGGTCGAAGGTGGGAGCAGCCACCACCGGATTGAAGATATTCAGGACTTCCTGGTTCATATGAACTCCAGTTCGTCTTGGCGGCGCAAGCCGCCGTTCATTTCTATCGTCATCCCGGAAAGCGCGGAGCGCTTATCCGGGACCCAGCAGCTTTTACGTGTCAGCTGCTGGGTCCCGGCTCTCCGCTGCGCTACGGCCGGGATGACGGGTGAAAGAGAGAGCATGATCCTCAAAGGGATCAGCTGTTCTCCAGCTCCACGTTCAGGCCGAGCGAGCGCATTTCCTTCACGAGCACGTTGAAGCTCTCCGGGATGCCCGCCTCGAAGCTGTCGTCGCCGCGGACGATGGCCTCGTAGACCTTGGTGCGGCCGGCCACGTCGTCGGACTTCACCGTCAGCATCTCCTGCAGGGTGTAGGCGGCGCCGTAGGCTTCCAGCGCCCACACCTCCATCTCCCCGAAGCGCTGGCCGCCGAACTGCGCCTTGCCGCCCAGCGGCTGCTGGGTGACCAGCGAGTAGGGGCCGATCGAGCGGGCGTGGATCTTGTCGTCCACCAGGTGGTGCAGCTTCAGCATGTAGATGTAGCCAACGGTGACGGGCCGCTTGAACGGCTCGCCGGTCTGGCCGTCGTACAGCTGGCTCTGGCCGCTGCGGGCCAGGCCCGCCTTCTCCAGCAGGTCCTCGATGTCGTTGATGTGGGCGCCGTCGAACACGGGGGTGGCGATCGGCACGCCCTTGCCGAGGTTGCGGGCCAGTTCGACCAGCTCGCCCTCGTCGTCGGGCAGCGGCACGTCCTTGCCGTAGACGTCGGTCAGCTTCTCCACCAGGGCCGCCTTCTGGCCGCCGTTCTGCCAGGCTTCCATCAGCCCGGTGATCTGGCGGCCGAGGCCGGCCGAGGCCCAGCCCAGGTGCGTCTCGAAGATCTGGCCGACGTTCATGCGCGAGGGCACGCCCAGCGGGTTCAGCACCAGGTCGACATGGGTGCCGTCCTCGAGGAACGGCATGTCCTCCACGGGCAGGATCTTGGAGATCACCCCCTTGTTGCCGTGGCGGCCGGCCATCTTGTCGCCAGGCTGCAGCTTGCGCTTCACCGCGACGAAGACCTTGACCATCTTCATCACGCCGGGGGGCAGCTCGTCGCCGCGCTGCAGCTTGTCGACCTTGTCCTCGAAGCGACGGTCCAGGCGCTTGCGGGCCTCGTCGAACTGGCGGCGCAGGGCCTCCAGCTCGCCCATGGCGGCTTCGTCCTCCAGGGCGATCTGCCACCACAGGCCCGGCGCCACCTCGCCCAGCTTCTCCATCGTGATCTCGCCGCGGCCCAGGCCCTTGGGCCCAGAGACGGCGACCTTGCCCAGGAACAGCTCGCGCAGGCGGGCCTGCATGTTGCGGTTCAGGATGGCGAACTCGTCGTCGCGGTCCTTGCCGAGGCGGTCGATCTCGGCGCGTTCGATGGCCATGGCGCGCTCGTCCTTGTCCACCCCGTGGCGGTTGAAGACGCGCACTTCCACGATGGTGCCCGACACGCCCGGCGGCAGGCGCAGCGAGGTGTCGCGCACGTCGCTGGCCTTTTCGCCGAAGATGGCGCGCAGCAGCTTCTCTTCCGGGGTCATCGGGCTTTCGCCCTTGGGCGTGACCTTGCCGACCAGGATGTCGCCCGGCTGCACCTCGGCGCCGATCGCCACGATGCCCGCCTCGTCGAGGTTGCGCAGGGCCTCCTCGCCGACGTTGGGGATGTCGCGGGTGATCTCTTCCGGGCCCAGCTTGGTGTCCCGGGCGGCGACCTCGAACTCCTCCAGGTGAATGGAGGTGAACACGTCGTCCGACACGATCCGCTCGGAGATCAGGATCGAGTCTTCGAAGTTGTAGCCGTTCCAGGGCATGAAGGCGACTAGGGCGTTGCGGCCCAGCGCCAGTTCACCGAGGTCCGTCGACGGGCCGTCGGCGATGATGTCCCCAGCCTTCACCCGGTCGCCCACCTTCACGATCGGGCGCTGGTTGATGCAGGTGTTCTGGTTGGAGCGCTGGAACTTGGACAGGCGATAGATGTCCACGCCCGGCTTGGCGGGATCCAGCTCGGCGGTGGCGCGCACCACGATGCGGTTGCCGTCCACCTGCTCCACCACGCCCTGACGGCGGGCGATCACGGTGGCGCCGGAGTCGCGGGCCACCACGCCCTCCATCCCGGTTCCGACCAGCGGCGCGTCGGAGCGCACCAGCGGCACCGCCTGGCGCTGCATGTTGGAGCCCATCAGCGCGCGGTTGGCGTCGTCGTTCTCGAGGAAGGGGATCAGGGCCGCGGCCACCGACACCACCTGCTTGGCCGACACGTCCATGTAGTCGACCTGCTCGGACGGGGCGACGGTGACGTCGCCGTTCACCCGCACCTGAACCAGGTCCTCGACGATCTTGCCGTCGGCGCCGACCTTGATGTTGGCCTGGGCGATGGTGTGCTTGGACTCCTCCATCGCCGACATGTAGACGACCTCGCCCTCGGACGAGCCGTTGTTCACGCGGCGGTACGGGCTCTCGATGAAGCCGTACTTGTTCACCCGGGCGTGGGTGGCCAGGCTGTTGATCAGGCCGATGTTCGGGCCTTCCGGCGTTTCGATCGGGCAGATGCGGCCGTAGTGGGTCGGGTGCACGTCGCGCACCTCGAAGCCCGCCCGCTCGCGCGTCAGACCGCCCGGGCCAAGGGCCGACAGGCGGCGCTTGTGGGTGATCTCCGACAGCGGGTTGGTCTGGTCCATGAACTGGGACAGCTGCGAGGAGCCGAAGAACTCCCGCACCGCCGCCGCCGCCGGCTTGGCGTTGATCAGGTCGTGCGGCATGACCGTGTCGATGTCGACCGAGGACATGCGCTCCTTGATCGCCCGCTCCATGCGCAGCAGGCCGACGCGATACTGGTTCTCAAGCAGTTCGCCGACCGAGCGCACCCGGCGGTTGCCCAGGTTGTCGATGTCGTCGATCTCGCCCCGGCCGTCGCGCAGGCCGACCAGCAGCTGCAGCACCGCCAGCACGTCTTCCTTGCGCAGCACGCGCATTTCGTCGGAGACGTCCTGCTCCAGGCGCATGTTCATCTTCACGCGGCCCACGGCCGACAGGTCGTAGCGCTCGCTGTCGAAGAACAGCCCGCGGAACATGTTCTCCGCCGCCTCGATGGTCGGCGGCTCGCCCGGGCGCATGACCCGGTAGATGTCGAACAGCGCGTCCTCGCGGTTGGTGTTCTTGTCCACCCGCAGGGTGTTGCGCATGTAGGCGCCGACCGTGACGTGGTCGATGTCCAGCACGTCGATGGTGGAGAAGCCCTGCTCCTCCAGCGCGGCGATGGTGGTGGCGTCCAGCTCGTCGCCGGCCTCGGCGTAGATCTCGCCGGTGGACATGTTCACCGCGTCGGACGCCAGGAAGCGCCCGATCAGGGCGTCAGGCGCGACCAGCAGGGTGGCGACGCCCTGGTCGGCGAACTTCTTGGCCGCGCGGGCGCTGATCTTCTGGCCGGCGGGGGCGATCTCCTCGCCCGTGTCGGCGTTGACCAGGGGGAAGTCGGGCTTCACGCCGCGCCAGCGCTCGGGGTTGTAGGGGGTGGCCCAGCCCTCCGTGCGCTTCTCGAACGGGATGACCTGGTAGAAGGTCTTCAGGACCTCCTCGCCGTCCATGCCGAGCGCCATCAGGAAGGTGGTGGCCGGCAGCTTCCGCCGGCGGTCGATGCGGACGTAGACGATGTCCTTGGCGTCGAACTCGAAGTCGAGCCAGGAGCCGCGGTACGGGATCACCCGGGCGGCGAACAGCAGCTTGCCCGAGGCGTGGGTCTTGCCCTTGTCGTGGTCGAAGAAGACGCCCGGCGAGCGGTGCATCTGGCTGACGATCACCCGCTCGGTGCCGTTGACGATGAAGGTGCCCTTCTCCGTCATCAGCGGGATGTCGCCCATGTAGACGTCCTGCTCCTTGATGTCCTTGACGGAGCGGGCGCCGGTATCCTCGTCGTTCTCGAACACGATCAGGCGCAGCTTGACCTTCAGCGGCGCGGCGAAGGTCATGTCGCGCTGGATGCACTCCTCGACGTCGTACTTGGGGTCCTCGAACTCGTAGGACACGTATTCGAGCACGGCGCGCTCGTTGAAGTCCTTGATCGGGAACACCGACTTGAAGACGGTCTCCAGCCCCTCGTCGCGGCGGTCCGCGGCGCGGACCTCGCGCTGCAGGAACTGTTCGTAGGAGGAGCGCTGAACCTCGATCAGGTTCGGCATCTGGACCGCCTCGGGGATGCGGCCGAAGGACTTGCGAATGCGCTTCTTGCCCGTGAAGGACTGGGCGTCGGTGTTGAGCTGGACCATGATGCTCCTGCAGCGCGCCGCGAGGGGCGCGCATGTGTTCCGCCGACGGCGCGCAGGCGTGTGCGCGCCAAAACTGCTGCGTCCACCCTCGGATCGGCGGTCAGGCCGACGGACGCTAGCTTTTGTCTTCGCGTATCACACGAAGACGCGCCTTCGCTCGATCGGAGGGCGGCGGATCGAGCCTCGGCGCTAGAGCGCGATTATGGGAATCGTGCGAGGGGCGACATATAACCGCTTTCACGGCGAAAGGAAGGCCTGGCGGAACCTTTTTGCGGGAAGCGATTCGGTTGCCGGTGAAGGAGCGTCATGGTGGTTAAGAGGATGCTCGCCGGCGTGGCTATGGCCGCGGGCCTCGCGGCGAGAGCAACCGCTGCGGAGGCCGCTACAACGCCGGTCGTGCGGGTGGACGGCGGGCGCGTGCTCGGCGTCACGACGGGCGGCGTCCTGGCCTTCAAGGGCCTGCCCTACGCGGCGCCGCCGGTCGGCGCGCTGCGGTGGCGCCCGCCGCAGCCGGCCATCCCCTGGCGGGGCGTGCGACGGGCGGATCGGTTCGGCGCGCCGTGCATGCAGCGGATGGCGCCGGACAATGGCCTGGGGCCCGGGCCGCCGAGCGAGGACTGCCTGACGCTCAACGTCTACGCGCCGGCGCAGCGGCGCCCGGGCTTGCCGGTGATGGTCTGGATCCACGGCGGCGGGTTCGTGGGCGGCTCGGCGACCGCGCCACTCTACGACGGGTCAGCGCTGGCCCGGCGGGGCGTGGTGGTGGTCACGCTGAACTACCGCCTCGGCCGCTTCGGCTTCTTCGCCCTGCCGGCCCTGACCCGGGAGGCCAGGGGCGGCGCGACGGCGAACTTCGGCCTGATGGACCAGATCGCCGCGCTGCAGTGGGTCCGGCGCAACGCGGCGGCGTTCGGGGGCGATCCGGACAGGATCACCGTGTTCGGCGAGTCGGCCGGCGGCGCCTCGGTGAACCGGCTGATGATCACACCGGCCGCCCGCGGGCTGTTCGCCGGCGCCATCGCCCAGTCGGGCCTGGGCGCCGAGCACGGGCTGAGCCTTGAGGAGAGCGAGGCGGCCGGCGAAGCGTTCGCGCGCCGGCTCCAGGTCTCGCCCGACGACCTCGCCGCCCTGCGCGCCCTGCCGGCCGAAACGGTGCTGGGCGCCGCCTCTTCCCTCTCGGAGAACAAGGGCGACGCCCCGATCGTGGACGGCGTGCTGGTCCGCGAAGACCCGCTGGCGGCCTTCCGTGCGGGCCATGAGGCGCCGGTCCCCTACATCGTCGGGTCGAACAGCCTGGAGGTGCCGGCCGCCTGGGCGCCAGGCTTCGCCGACGCCGTGCACATCTCGCCCGCGCAGGAGAGCGAACTGATCGCCGCCTACGGCTCGGCGTCCAGCTACAGGCTGCACGCGCCGGGCGACGCCGTGTTCGGCGCGCCGGCGCGGGCGCTCGCCGCCGCCCATGCCGCCCACGGCTGGCCGACCTGGCTGTATCGCTTCTCGGTCGTCTCGCCGTCGGTCGCGGCCAAGAACCAGGGCGCGATCCACGCGTCGGAGCGGCAGTATGTCTTTGACACGCTGAGGGCGTCGCCCTGGCCGACCGACGCGAACGACCGCGTCCAGGCCCGTCTGATGGGCGCCTACTGGACCGCCTTCGCCCGTACGGGCGACCCGGACGGGCCGGGTCGGCCGCCCTGGCCGCGTTACGGCGCCGCCGACCAGCTGCTGGACTTCACGAACGCCGGCGCCCGGGTGGAGACCACGCCGGACGCCGCTGTCCTGGACCTGCTGACGCCGCGCTGACGGCGCCCAGCTCAGCAGCCCCCGCCGACGTACCGGCCATAGTAGGGGCTCCAGTGCCGGTGCGAGCGGCAGTAGTAAGGATGGCCGCCGTAGCTGCCGAGCACTGCGCCGAGCAGCATGCCCGCGCCGAAGCCGCCGCCGCCATGACCATACCCGCCGCCATGGAAGCCGCCGTGGCCCCCGTGGAACCCGCCGCCGCCATGGAAACCACCGCCGCCAGGACCGCCGCCGCCGTGGAAACCACCCCCGCCCGGTCCACCACCGCCGTGGAACCCGCCGCCACCGCCGCCGGGACCGCCACCGCCTGGGCCGCCGCCATGCCCTCCCCCGCCGCCGCCAGGGCCGCCGCCGTGGCCGCCACCGCCACCGCCGCCGCCGCCGTGGCCCTGCGCGAAGACGCTCGAAGCCGGCGCGGCCGCACCGAACAGGATCAGCGCGGCCGCAGCCGCCGTCAGGACTTTCACAGGGTCATCCCATCTCGATCGATGGGCCCCAAACGCCGCCGCGGATGATCCGCTCCCATCGCGGGATATATTAGATTATCTAATGAATGGGACGCGTCAGTTCGGTCGGGTCTCCAGCACCTCGCCCCGCCTTCCCCTGCATGCAGCAGCGGGCCGCCCGAGCCGGCGGCGGCTCAGCCCATCCTGCCGCTATCCCCATCCCGTCCTTCCCCATTCGGAGGGCGCCTTCATCGGCTGATCGGTACGCGCACCTCGTTGGCGACGGCTGGGGCGGCTGGGCCTGCCTCGGCGGGCAGTAGCAGGCGTCCCGCCGCGAGGCAGATCAGGGCGGCGGCGATCACGCTGGCCCGCTTCGAGACGAACAGCAGGGTGTCGACGGCCATGGCGCGAGGTCCTAGATGAGGGCCCTCCCCGCCTCGCAAAGGACGCGCCGCGCCCATGATCCCCTACGTGCGCGAGATGCAGTTCGAGTACGGCCGCGCCGACCGGGTCTCGCCGCGCATCACCCGGGTGGTGGCCAACAACCCCGGGCCGTTCACCTATTTCGGCACCGGCACCTATCTGGTGGGCGAGCGGTCGCTGGCGGTGATCGACCCTGGCCCGCTGCTCGATGAGCACCTGAAGGCGCTGACCGAGGCCATCGCCGGGCGGCCGGTCAGCCACATCCTGACCACCCACACCCACGCCGACCACTCCCCCCTCGCCCACCCGCTGCAAGCGCTGACCGGCGCGCCGATCATCGGCCGGGCGGCGCCGGGCGCCAGCGCCGCTTTCGAGGAGCCGGACGAGGCCGCCTTCCGCCCGGACGAGGAGGTGGTCGACGGCGCGGTGATCGCCGGCGACGGCTGGACGCTGGAGGCGCTGGCCACCCCCGGCCACGCCTCGAACCACGTCTGCTACGCCCTGGCGGAGGAGAACGCCCTGTTCTGCGGCGACCACATCATGGGCTGGTCGACCACCGTCATCAGCCCGCCGGACGGCGACATGGGCGACTATTACCGCAGCCTGGACAAGGTGCAGGCCCGCGGCTTCGCCACCCTGTGGCCCACCCATGGGCCGCCGATCACCGAGGTCGGCCCCTTCATCGACGGCTATCGCGAGCACCGGCTGAAGCGCGAGGAGCAGATCCTGCGCGAACTGGGCCGCGGGCCGCGCACCATCGCCGAGATGACGCCGCGCCTGTACGTCGGCGTCGATCCGCGGCTGCACGGGGCGGCGCGCCATTCGGTGCTGGCGCACCTGGTGAACATGGCCCGCCAGGGGCGGGTGACGGCCGAGGGCGCCCCGGCGATGGAGGCGCTCTACGCGTTGCCTTAAAGGGCAGCTGTTACCTGATCACCGAATTCTGTCATGCCTCGGACTCAGCTTCGGCCTATTCTGCTGGCAGTGTGATGGCTGCGAGAGGGAGACGCGAAGTGCTTGATGCCGAACCCATCCAACGCCCAACAAGATGTCTGCCGTCGGAACTGCGGCTGACCCCCAGGGAATGGCGCACCGTGCTGGAGCGCCCAAGCTTCCTGGAGCGGGAGGACAACCGGTTCGAATCGCCCCGCCGCTATTGCGGCAGGCCTGTGGTGATCGTGCCGGACCCCAGCTTCAGGTGAGCGCCGCGGCGAGCTGATCGCCCGTCGCGGCCTCGGCGTCGATCCGGCGCCAGCCGATCTGACCGAGGTCCAGGTCGAGCTGCTTGTCGAGGACGGCTTCGTCGGCGTCCGAGGCGTCGCCCCGGCGTGCCCGCAGGCGTGTGCGCAGCACGTCGGCCGGCGCCTCCATCCACAGGCCCTGGAACGGTGCGCCCGTGCGCCGGCCGAGCGTCTGGGCCTCTTCCCGCTCGTCCGGCTTCAGGAAGGCGGCGTCCAGGATCACGCTGGCGCCGGCCTTCAGGGCGACGTCCGCCTCCTGGATCATCACGGCGTAGACCCGGGGCGACACCTCCGGCGCGTAGGCCGATCTGGGCAGGCGCTCGGTGGGGGCGGCGCCGAACAGGCGCTTCCTGACCTCGTCGGTGCGGATCAGCACCGCGCCGGGCGCACCGCCCAGCCGCGGGGCCAGCTGGCGCGCCAGGGTCGACTTGCCCGAGCCGGAAAGCCCGCCGACCGCGTACAGCCGCGGCGGAGCGGGATGCAGGTGCGCCTTCGCAGCCGAAAGGTAGGCGCAGGCCAGCTCCGCCTTGCCGCCGTGCCCGCTGACGTGCGCCCGCACCGCCGCGCGCATTGACTGGAACAGCGGCAGGGCGGCCAGCCCGTCCAGCCGCTCGGGCCCGGCGCTGCGGCCGCCCTCGTCCAGCCAGGCGTTGAACACGCGGTTCGCCGCCTCGCCCCGATTGCGGAAGGCGAGGTCCATCAGCAGGAAGGCGATGTCGTAGGCGACGTCGATGTCGCTGAGCGTGTCGTTGAACTCGATGCAGTCGAACAGCACCGGGCGCCCGCCCTCCACGAAGATGTTCCCCAGGTGCAGGTCGCCATGGCAGCGGCGCACGAAGCCGGCGTCGCGCCGGGCGTCCAGCGCCGGCGCCAGCCGCTCGAACAGCGCCTGGGTATCCGCGATCAGCCGCTCCACCGCCTCGGCTCCCAGCGTCGGCGCCAGGGTGCGCAGCTGGTGGGCGTTGGAGTTCAGCACATAGGCGACGCCGTCCGCCCCGCCGTGGTCCATGCGCGGCGCCTCGGCCTGGAAGCGGGCGATGTCGCGGCCCAGCCGCTCGGCCAGCTCGCCGTCCACCTGTTCGGGGTGGTCGGCGAGCACGGCGTCGGCGTCGAACGGCCTCATCTCCAGCACGTGGTCTACGACCTCGCCCTCCCCGCCGAGCTGGAGCCCGTCGGCCCCCCGCGTGACGGCGTGGACACTGCGGTAGACGTCGGGCGCGGTGCGGCGGTTGAACTCGAGCTCGCGCCGGGTGGCCCACTCGCGCTTCTCGCAGGTCGTGAAGTCCAGGAAGCCGAAGTCGACGGGCTTCTTCAGCTTCAGCACCCGGTCGGCGAACACGTACACCTTGGCGATCGGCGTCTCGTGCACCGCCCGGGCCGGCTCGCCCGAGCCCGCGCCCGCCTGCAGCCACGCCTCCAGAGCGGCGGCGTCGGTCACGGGTACAGCCTGAGCGTCGCCCAGCCGTCGTCCAGCCTCTCGCGGCGGAACACCATGCGGTCGTGCAGGCGCGAGCGACGGTCGCGCCAGAACTCGAAGCTGAGCGGCTTCACCCGGTAGCCGCGCCAGAACGGCGGGCGCGGCGGCACGGCGCCTTCGTAGCGGGCGGACAGCTCCGCCACCTTGGCCTCCAGCTCGGCGCGCGAGGCCAGGGGGCGCGACTGGTCGGAGGCCCAGGCGCCGATGCGGCTCTGCGCCGGGCGGCTGGCGTAATAGGCGTCGCTCTCCTGGTCGGTGGCGAACTCGACGGGGCCGCGGATGCGCACCTGCCGGCGCAGCGACTTCCAATGGAAGAGCAGCGCGGCCTGGGGATCGGCTCCCAGCTGCTCGCCCTTGGCGCTCTGGACGTTGGTGTAGAAGACGAAGCCCCGCGCGTCCCAGCCCTTCAGCAGCACCATGCGCACGTCGGGCAGCCCCCCCGCGTCGGCGGTGGCGAGCGCCATCGCATTCGGGTCGTTCGGCTCGGACGCCTCGGCCGCGGCCAGCCAGCGGGCGAACAGGCCGAAGGGGTCGTCGCCCTCGAACAGGCCCTCGTCGATCGCTTCGGAGGGGAGGGCTTCGGAAAGGAGGGCTTCGGCGGGGTCCATGCGGCGTTCCTTACCAGCGGCGCGGTTGGTCATGGCGCGGGCGTTCGATAGAAGCCTTGACCCATGTCGCACAACAGCTTCGGCCACCTGTTCCGCGTGACCACCTGGGGCGAGAGCCACGGGCCGGCGCTCGGCTGCGTGGTGGACGGCTGCCCGCCGGGCCTCTCCCTCACCGAGGCGGAGGTGCAGCGCTGGCTGGACCTGCGCAAGCCCGGCTCCTCCCGCTTCGTCACCCAGCGCCGCGAGCCGGATCAGGTGCGCATCCTGTCCGGCGTGTTCGAGGACGCGCGCACGGGCGGCCCGGTGACCACCGGCACGCCGATCTCGATGATGATCCAGAACGTGGACCAGCGCTCCAAGGACTATGGCGCCATCGCCCGCCAGTTCCGCCCCGGCCACGCCGACTACGCCTACGCCGCCAAGTACGGCGTGCGCGACTATCGCGGCGGCGGCCGGGCCTCGGCGCGGGAGACCGCGGCGCGGGTGGCGGCCGGGGCGGTGGCGCGCAAGGTGCTGGGCGATCAGGTGACGATCCGCGCCGCCCTGGTTCAGGTGGGGCCGCACCGGATCGACCCCGCCCGCTGGGACTGGGCGCAGACGCTGGAGAACCCGTTCTGGTGCCCGGACCCGCAGACCGTCCAGGTCTGGGAGGATTATCTGGACGAGGTGCGCAAGGCCGGCTCCTCCACCGGCGCGATCGTGGAGGTGCAGGCCGAGGGCGTGCCAGCCGGCTGGGGCGCGCCGCTCTATGGCAAGCTGGACGCCGAACTGGCCTTGGCCCTCATGTCGATCAACGCCGTGAAGGGGGTGGAGATCGGCGCGGGCTTCGCCGCCGCCGCCTTCTCGGGCGAACAGAACGCCGACGAAATGCGCGCCGGCGCGGACGGGCCGGTGTTCGGCTCCAACCACGCCGGCGGCGTGCTGGGCGGCATCTCGACCGGCCAGCCGATCGTGGCGCGGATGGCGCTGAAGCCCACCTCCTCGATCCTCACGCCGCGCCGCTCTCTGGACGAGGACGGCCGGGAGATCGAGGTGCGGACCACCGGCCGCCACGACCCCTGCGTCGGCCTGCGCGCCGCGCCGGTGGCCGAAGCCATGCTGGCCTGCGTCCTCGCCGACGCCAAGCTGAGGCACCGCGGGCAGACGGGGCGGTAGCCCTCAGGCGGCGAGGCGCACAACGTTTCGGCGGAATGCGGCGAAGCGGCGCTGGTCCTCGAAACGGGTCGATCGCGGCCTCCGGCCAATGATCACCCACTCGGGGAGCGTGGCGTATTCCATCATGCCCAGGACCAGCATCGGGCGATCCAAAGCGCCGTTCCAGCGCGGCCCGTGGAGGGTGAGGTTCTCCAGCATCCCGATCAGATCGGCGCCGAGGCGGCTGCGGGCGCCGAACACGGTGACGATGAACGGATCAATCGATCTGGGCGTGGCGGCCGCGTCATAGGCTTCGAACAGCAGATCGTAGATCGCCTTAGGCCCCACCGTCTCGGCCCAAGTCGTGACGAGAAGCAGCTCAAAACGACCTTCCTCGCTTGGGGCTGTCGCCCAGCACATGACGTCCGGGGTGAACCCGAGACGCGCCAGGGCCGCTGCGTACGCCCGCCCGGCCTCCAGCCGGCGCTCCATGGTCAGGGCAGGGTCTTCAGCCATCCCACCACGCCTCCCATCCCACCAGCCTCGAAAGTCGCCTCCAGCATGGAGCGCGCGTAGGCGCGCGACATCCTGCCGGTAGAATACTCATGAGCGCGATCCCAATCCAGCACGGTCCGCATCGCGCCTCGAAGCTCCCGCGGTACGTCGGCGAGGCCCAGCCCGCACACGGCGAACAGGCGTCGGAGATCATGGCTATGCAGCTCGGGGCGGCGGTCCCGGTCCGGCCAGCCGTTCATCCGCTCCTTGCGCATGATGCAGGCCTTCAGGGCGAATTCAACGGCGAAGCCCGCCGACATCCACGCCTCTGCGCATGCGACGCGGTCGCCGACGGTGAGATAGGCCGCGGCGCGCTTGACCTCGATCTTCCCCAGCCAATCGTCGTGACCGAGGGGATCATCGTCCGGCAGGCGCGGCTCCCAAAGGGCGGGTCAGGAGGCCACCACTTTAGGTGATCGTATCCCGCATTACAACTCTGCCTAGCTCTTCAGCCGCCAGCCGCTGCGGAAGATGTGCAGGATGAAGGCGGCCAGGACCACGGCGATCGCCAGCGTGTAGATCACGCCCACCAGCGGCGAGCCGTCGGAGTGGCCGATGAAGCCGTAGCGGAAGCCGTCGATCATGTAGAAGAACGGATTGAACTTGGAGACGGCGTTGAACGGCGCCGGCAGCGCGCCCACCCGGTAGAAGGTGCCCGAGAGGAAGGTCATCGGCATGACCACGAAGTTGGTCACCGCCGCCAGATGGTCGAACTTCTCGGACCACAGGCCCGTGGCGACGCCGGCCAGGGCCATGATCACCGAGGCCATGACCCCGAAATAGAGCATCGCCCACGGCACGGCGACGCCGAATCGGGAGAACGGCCACACGGTCGCCGCCGTGACGAAGCCCACCAGCACGCCCCGCGTCACCGCCCCGGCGGTGAAGCCCACCGCCAGCTCGGACGGCGAGAGCGGCGGGGTCAGCCAGTCCACCGAGGTGCCCATCATCTTGGCCTGGGCCAGCGAGGAGGAGGAGTTGGCGAAGGCGTTGTTCAGCACCGCCATCATGATCAGGCCCGGCCCCACGAACTGGCCGTAGGGCACACCTTGCACCGCCGGGCGCGCGCCCTTCATGGCGACCACGAAGATCAGCATGTAGAGCAGGGTGGTGACGACCGGCGCGGCGATGGTCTGCAGCCACACCTTCCAGAAGCGCAGCACCTCGCGCCTGTAGAGCGTCTTCAGCCCCTCCCAGTTCACCCCGCGATAGTCGCGCGGCGCGTGCGGCGCGATGGCGCGGGACAGGGTGGCCGTCGGCGTCTGGATGTTCATCGCTTCCATGTGCGCTGCAGGGGTTTGCAGCGCAACCCGCCCGCGCGCCTATCCCGAGTCGCGGCCGAATCAACATATCGTTCTTGTGGAAAGACGCCCCTCCAGGGATTGTGGTCGTTAACGGGTAGGTTACCGTATCTTGTGTCGGCGGGGGCGAGGCTTCGTCGACGAGCGCAAGATGTAGGGCCGCTCGCGGCCCGGATCGCGGAGGCTGACATGGGCTGGACCGAGGAGCGGGTCGAGGTTCTGAAGAAGCTCTGGCTGGATGGCTTCAGCGCCAGCCAGATCGCCAAGCAGCTTGGCGGCGGCCTGACCCGCAACGCGGTGATCGGCAAGGTGCACCGCCTGGGCCTTTCCGGCCGGGCCGCGCCGTCCCAGCCCCAGCGGCCGGCGTTCCGGCCCACCCGCCCCGCCCGTCCTGCGGTGGCCGCGACGCCCGCGCCGGCGCTGCGTCGTGCCGAGCCGGCCGTCGTCCCGGCCGAACCGGTCCCCTCCCCCGCCTACGTGTGCGAGGAGACCGGGTCGGCCACGGTGCTGACGCTCGGCTCGCACATGTGCAAGTGGCCGATCGGCGATCCGTCGTCCAACGAGTTCAGCTTCTGCGGCAAGGCGGCCAACGAGGGCCCCTACTGCGTGCAGCACGCCCGGGTGGCCTACCAGGCTCCGCCGCGGAAGACGCCCGGCAAGCGCAGCGAAGCCTCCGAGCTGGTGCGCTCGCTGCGCCGCTACATCTGAGCCTCCGCCGCGCGGCGCTCAGTGCCCCAGGATGCTGAGCGCCACCGAGCCGGTGCCCGAGCTTGAGCTGCTCGATCCCGTCAGACGCGACAGGGCCAGCTTGTAGTTCGATATCTGTGCGGTGATGTAGGCAGGCACCGAACCGCTACCGCTCGTGGAGGTGCTGGTCGATTTGGCCGTGGTCAGGTCGGAATAGATCGACTTCACTTCGGCGATGGCGGTGGCGAGGGCGGACTGGGTCGACGCGATGTTGGCCGTCGTGGTCAGCGACAGGGTGTTGGGCACAGTCACGCTGTAATGGGATTTGATGTTGCTGGTGACCTTGGCGCCGTTCAGGGTCGTGGGCGCCGCGGATGTGGCCGCCGAGGAGACCAGCCCCTCCTTCAGTCCAAGACCGCTCAGGGCGTCCTGGCCGGCGGGGCCCGCCTCGATGCGGATGCTGGCCGAGCTGGTGGCCGGGGCGATCTGCAGCTGCTGGGAGCCGCTGTAGGTCAGGGTCGTTGCGGTGGCGTTGTAGCCCGAGGCGATCTGGATCTTCTTCGCCAGGGTCGAATAGGTGTCGTCCGCGGTGATGGTCACCTTCTGCGGCGTGCCGGTCCCGCTCTGGATGTAGAAGGAGTCGCCCGCCTGGACCGAGGTGTTGGCGACCAGCAGCTGGGACGGCTGGTTCTGCTGCTGGACGGCGCCCGACGGCAGGCCGAGCAGGTCCAGCGCCGAGGCTCCGGTGTGCGATACGGAGATGGAGTTCGGGTCGGCCGAGCCGTTGTTGCCGGAGAAGGTGGTGGACCACCCTACGCTACCGGTCGTGGGGTCTATGGCGGCGGCGTAGCCGAGGGCCGCCTTGGTCTTGCTCTGGCCGTTGATCTGGCCGGTGATGTAGGCGGTCGTGCCGTCCACCGTCAGCGCGGTGGCGGTCGTGGGCTGGCCGGTGTTGTAGTAGGCGAGGCTCTCGCCGCTGGTCGACGCCAGGTTCCCGTTCAGGCTCGCCACGAAGGCGTCGCCGTTGCCGCTGTAGGCGTTGGTGGTCGTCCCGGCGTTCAGGCTGGCGTTATGGGTCGAGCCAGCCACCAGCACCGTCCCGTCCGAAGCCACCGCGACGCCTGAGACGTTGCCGCCGGTCAGGGCGCCCAGATCCTGCTGCGCCACCTGGGACGCGGTGTGGGTGGTGGTGGTGGCGTTGGTGAAGGTGTTCACCTGCCGGCTGGTTGTGGTGGTCCCGACGGCGAACTGGCGCACCACCGCATCGCCGTTCTCCACGCTGGAGACGTAGAGGTTTGAGCCGTTCAGGGCCAAGCCGGTGGCCCTGTCCACCCCGCTGGTGCCGAACTCCTGTGTGAAGGCGCTGGTGGCCGTGTAGGTTGTCGTCTTCGACAGCCGATCGGTGGATGCGGCGACCGTGAAGCCCTGGACATAGCCGTCCTGACTGCCTGAGGCGGTTGCAGACGGCAGTCGGCTCATGGTCTGGCCGGCGATGTAGACGCTGTTGTCAGAGCCGAAGGCGACGCTGTTGGCTTGGTTGTCGCCCGTTCCATTCTGCGTGTAGTTCCACAGCTCGTCGCCCGCGCCGCTGTAGACGGTGACGAAGCTCTGCTGCGTGGTCGATCCGGCCTGCGACGTGTTGGTGGGATCGACGGCGCCGCCGGTGACCGAGCCGGCGATCGCCACTTGGCTGCCGTCGGCGGAGACCGCCAGCGAGGTGGCGTTGACCGTGTTCGCCGAGCCTAGCGTGCGTGTGTAGACCAGCTGGCCGGCGCTGTCGTACTTGAGCAGGGCCGCGTCCTGCGCGCCGTTGATGGTTTGGCCGTTTATGGTCTGGGTGACGTTGGCCAGCACATAGGTCGAGCCGTCCGGCGCCGTGGCCGTGGCGGTGATCGTCGCGCCCGCCGGCAGGCTGTCGCTGAAGCCGCGCGTGGTGGTCCCGCCGCTCGTTCCCGGCTGGTCCAGCTTGATCAGCTGGCTGGTGACCGCGGCCGCCGTGGAGGACGTGCCGCTGGTGGTGGTCGCCAGCGTCAGCGAGGTGGTGACCGTCGTGCTGGTGGTGGAGCTCGTCGTCGTCATCGCCGGATCGAAGGAGGTCTGGCCGATGTAGACGCCCGGGCTTGTCGAAGCCGCGTTGAAGCTCAGCAGCTCGTTCGGCGTCCCGTTGATCTGCAGCCCGTACTGGTTGGGCGTGGCGGCGGTGACGGTTGTGACCAGGCCGGCGCTGGTGGTCATCACCGCCGCCTGGCCGGGGATCAGGTTGGTGGCGAAGCGGGTCTTCAGGCCGGCCGCGGAGAGCTGGCTATTCAGATAGGTCACCACGTTGCTGAGCGTGCGCGGCGTGGAGCCCATGTTGCTCAGGTCGAAGTTCACTGTCGTGGCCTTCCCCTGGACGTTCGTCGCCGTCATCGAGAAGGCGACGTTGCCGGTCAGCGCGCTCACCACGTCGTTCGGCGAGTTCTTGACCAGGGGCGCCGTGTCGTAGGTGGTGCTGGACTGCTGCACCCCGACGGTGGTGGAGTCCTGGGCGCTGGTCGTGCCGTCCGAGACTGCGAACTCCTGGAACGGGTTTCCGGAGATGAACGAGCGCACCTGGCCCAGCCCGTTGGTGAACGCCTGCTCGATCAGCTTCAGCTGGGTGCTGGTGGTGGTTGTTGACGAAGCCGCCGTCGCCAGGCTCTGGAGCGTGGTCAGCCCCTGGTAGAGCGCAAACAGGTTCTCATAGTCGGTATTCGCCGAGGTGTTGGTCGAGGTCTGACTCAGTTGGACCTGGCTGGGATCGACGATCTGCTTGCCCGCCAAGATCTGCTGCACGAGCGTGTCGGTGGAGTTGGACGGCGTGCTGAACAGCGCGGTGGTCTGGCTGGTCGCGCTGGTGGCCGTCGCCGCCGACGACCAGGGCGCGATCGGGGCCTTCGCCGCCAGCTGCGAGGCGACGGTCGTCGAGGCGTTGCTCAGCCCCGTCTGCCCGGACCTCGCCTGCAGATAGGACAGCAGCACGCTGGATGAGATGCTGGTCGTCACGGCGGCCGAATCCGAGCGGTTACGACCTATCGTGCCTCACGAGTCCTTCCAGAAGCTTAACCGCCAGGTTGCGGTAAGCCCTATTCCGCGCCCCCGAAGCGGGCCGCCCATTCGGCGAGCTGGGCGTCGTCGATCTTGCGGAACAGCACCTCCGGCGCCCGGACCGGCGTTCCGGGGGCCACGCGCGACAGCTCCGCCGCCACGTCTGCGGCCGGCCAGCCCAGCGCGCCGGCCTGGCCCACCGCCTCGGCCATCACCGCGGCGCTGGACGGGATGAAGGGCGCGGACAGGCGGGCGAACAGGGCGACCAGGTTCAGCGCCGTCCGTACGATCACCCCCGCCCGCTCCCGGTCGGTCTTCACCGCGGTCCAGGGCGCGGCCTCGGCGAGGTATTCGTTGCCCAGCACCCAGATGGCGCGCAGGGCCTGGGCGGACTTGCGGATCTCAATCGCCTCGAAGCTGTCGGTCAGCTCGGCCAGGCGGGCGGACAGGTCGGCGTGCAGCTTCGCCTCCAGCGGGCCGGGCGCGCCGCCCTCCGGCGTCACGCCCTCGAACCGGGTCTCGCAGAACTTGAGGATACGGTTGACGAAGTTGCCGAGCACGTCCGCCAGGTCCTTGTTCACCGCGGTGGCGAACTGCTCCCAGGTGAAGGCGGTGTCCGAGCCCTCCGGCGAGTTGGCCAGCAGGTACCAGCGCCAGCCGTCCGCCGGCAGCAGCTCCAGCGCCTGGTCCATGAAGACGCCGCGCCCCTGGGAGGTGGAGAACTTCCCGCCGTACCAGTTCAGCCAGTTAAAGCTTTTCAGGGTATCGACCGTCTTCCACGCCTCGCCCGAGCCGAGCAGGGTCGCGGGGAAGCTGACGCTGTGGAAGGCGACGTTGTCCTTGCCCATGAACTGGACGTAGCGGACGTCCTGCGCCCCCGCGTCCAGCCGCCACCAGCGCTTCCAGTCCGCGCCCGTCGCGTCCGCCCACTCCCGGGTCGAGCCGATGTATTCGATCGGCGCATCGAACCAGACGTAGAACACCTTGTTCTCGAACCCGGGCCGGGGGACGCCCTCGTAGGCGACGGGCACGCCCCAAACGAGGTCGCGGGTGACGCCGCGGTCGATCAGGCCCTCGTCCAGGTGCTTGTAGGCGATGGAGCGGGTCAGCATGGGCCAGCTGGTCTTCGAATCGACCCAGGCGCGGATGTCCTGCGCCAACGCCGACTGGCGCAGGTACAGGTGGTTGGTGTCCCGCACCTCCAGATCGCGCGAGCCGGAGATGGTGGAATAGGGCTCGATCAGCTCGACCGGGTCGAGCAGGCTGCCGCAGTTGTCGCACTGGTCGCCGCGCGCTTTAGGGAAGGCGCACACCGGGCAGGTCCCCTCCACGTAGCGGTCGGGTAGGAAGCGCCCGTCCGCGTTGGAGTAGATCATCCGGTCTGTCCGCTCCTCCAGGAAGCCCCGCTCTTCCAGCACATGGGCGAAGTGCTGGGTCAGCTCGCGGTTCTGGGCGCTGGACGAGCGGCCGAACCAGTCGAACGACAGGCCGTAGCGCGCGCCTATGTCCTTCTGCAGCAGGTGCTGCTCATCGCAGTAGGTGCGGATGTCCTGGCCGGCCGCGGCGGCGGCCAGCTCGGCCGGGGTGCCGTGCTCGTCGGTGGCGCAGATGTACAGCACCTCATGACCGCGGGCCCGCTGGAACCGGGCGTAGGCGTCCGCCGGCAGCATGGAGCCCGCCAGGTTCCCCAGGTGCTTGATCCCGTTGATGTAGGGCAGCGCCGAGGTGATCAGGATGCGGGCCATGCGGTCTCTCGTGGGATGGAGCCGCCATATAGGCGGCTTGGCCGTCCCTGTCGCGGCCTTGCCTCCTTCGGGCGCGCGCCTACACTCCCGAAGCGATGCCGAAGGTGTTCACGGTTGGGAGCGTGCGGATCGTGGTCTATCCGAATGATCATCCTCCACCTCACGTCCATGCCATCGGTCCCGATGGAACGGCGCGCTTCGCATTGAATTGTCCCTTGGGCCCGGCCGAAGCGATGGATTCGAGGGGCTTTCGCCGGTCGATCCTGGATCAGTTGGGGATGCAGATCACGCAACGTTTGGATGAGTGCTGCGCCGTGTGGGACGCAATGCATGGCTGAGTACAAGAAGCTGACGGACAAAGACTATCAGGCTGTTGTTCGTCGCGGGGCCGCGGACCGGACGCCTCGCGCCGTATCAGCGCGCTACGATCGCGGACGCGGACGCGTCGTGGTGCGGCTGGAGACCGGATTGGAGCTCGCGTTCGCCCCGCGTGACGCCCAGGGGCTTGAACAGGCCACGACCCGGGACCTTGCCCATATCGAAGTGGTCGGGCTGGGCTCCGGCCTGCACTTCCCCACACTCGACGCGGACCTCTCGATCTCCGGCCTGCTCGAGGGGAGGCTTGGATCCGACGCCTGGATGGCGGCGCGGCGCGCGGCGCAAGTCGCCTGAATCACTTGGACCTCGCCTACAACGCTCTCCTGGCCCCGATCGCGCCGCGCACGCCGCCGTATGACACCGCGCCCTACGCGCGCGACGAGCTGCTGCATGAGGTGTTCGCCGCCACCGCCGCCCTGCATGGCGAGCGGCTCGCCGTCAGGCTCGCCGATCCCGATCCCCAGAGCACCCGCAAGAGCGAGCTGACCTACGCCGAGCTGCGCTGCCGGGCCGCCCAGTTCGCCCGCTACCTAGCGTCCAGGGGCGTGCGCCGGGGCGACCGGGTGGTCATCTGCCTGCCGCGCGGGCTGGACCAGTACATGAGCCTGCTCGGCGTGCTGGAGGCCGGCGCCGCTTATGTGCCGGTGGACTGGTCCACCCCGCAGGAGCGGGTGGACTACATCGCCGCGGAGAGCGAGGCCTTCGCCGTCATCACCACCCAGGGGCGGGCGGGCGACTTCCCCGCCGCCCTGCCGAACGTGATCGCGGTCGACGCGGCGCTGGGCGACATCGCCGCCCTGCCCGCCGAACCGCTGACGCGGGCGGACACCGGGGCCGAGGGCGAGGACGCCGCCTATCTGATCTACACCTCCGGCTCGACCGGGCGGCCCAAGGGCGTGGTGATCCGGCACCGCAACGCCTGCTTCCAGATCCGCGCCGAAGCCTCGATCCTCGGGGTGACGGAGCAGGACAGGGTCTACGCCGGCGCCTCGCTGGCCTTCGACATCTCGGTGGAGGAGATGTGGGCGGCCTTCCTGAACGGGGCGGAGCTGCTGGTCGGCTCGGAGCAGCTGGCCAAGGCCGGCCCGGACCTGGCTCTCACCCTGGAGCAGCAGGGCGTCACCGTCTGGTGCCCGGTGCCGAGCCTCCTGGCCGTGCTGGACCAGGATGTCGCCACCGCCCGCATCGTCAACGTCGGGGGCGAGGCCTGCCCGGCGGAGCTGGTGCGCCGCTGGGCGCGACCCGGCCGGCGGATGCTCAACACCTACGGCCCGACGGAGACCACGGTCACCGCCACCTGGACCGAGCTGGTTCCCGGCCGGCCGGTGACGATCGGCACGCCCCTGCCTGGCTTCACCGCCTGGATCGTCGGGGAGGACCTGATGCCCCTCGCCCCCGGGGCGGAGGGCGAGCTGGTGATCGGCGGCCCGGCGGTGGGCCTGGGCTACCTGCACCGGGAGGAGCTGACGGCGGAGATGTTCGTCGCCGCGCCGTTTCCAGGGCCGGACGGCGCGCCGCACCGCATCTACCGCACCGGCGACCTGACCCGGCTGACCGCCGAGGGCGAGATCGACTTCCTCGGCCGCATCGACACCCAGGTGAAGATCCGCGGCTATCGGGTCGAGCTGGGCGAGATCGAGGCCGCCATCGCCGACGATCCCGCCGTCGCCCAGGCGGTGGTGAACCTGTACCACGAGCCGGACGGGGGCGAGCTGCTGGTGGCCTTCGTCACCCCGCGCGGCGGCCAGCAGGTCGAGCTGGACCGCATCCGCGCCAGCCTGTCGGAGCGCCTTCCCGCCTACATGCGCCCCAACGCCTACGAGGTCCGGCGATCCCTGCCGACGCTGATCTCCGGCAAGGTGAACAGGAAGGCGCTGGAGCGTCCCCGCCGCATCGAGGTGGAGGCCCGCACCCTGGTTGGGCCCTCGACCCCCACCGAGGCGGCCCTGCTCGCCGCCTGGCGCGAGGCGCTGGGCCAGCAGGCCATCAGCGTGGAGGACGACTTCTTCGAGGACCTGGGCGGCCACTCGCTGCGCGCCGCCAGGATGGTCAGCCTGGCGCGAGCCACCCCGGCGCTGGCCGCCGTCTCGATCCAGGACCTGTACGCCGCGCCCACCATCGCCCGGCTCGCCGCCCGGCTGGACGCCGCCCGCCCCGCCGGCGCCGCGCCCGCCCGGCCGCCAGAGCCGTTCCATCCGATCCCGCAGCTGCGGCGCACCCTGTGCGTGGTCGCCCAGACCCTGGCGCTGATCCCGATCTTCGCGGCGGCCGGGGGGCAGTGGATCTTCCCGTATCTGGCCTACACGGCGCTGGCGAGCGACACCGACCGGGTCTTCCCCCTGATCGTGGCGGGCGCGGCCTTCGTGGTCATGCCGCCCCTGGTGCTGCTGGTCTCGATCGCGGTGAAGTGGCTGGTGATCGGCCGCTACCGGCCCGGCGACTACCCGCTGTGGGGCGCGTATTATTTCCGCTGGTGGTTCGTGCGCCGCTTCCTGGGCGTGGTGCCGGTGCAGTTCCTGGCCGGTACGCCGATCATGCGGGTCTACTACCGCCTGCTGGGCGCCGACATCGGGCGCGGCGCCTACCTCGGCCTGAACGACATCGACGCCGCCGACCTCGTCAGCATCGGCGAGGGCGCCGTGATCAGCGAGGGCGCCGTGCTGGCCACCGTCTCGGTGGAGCGGGGGCTGCTGCGGCTCGGCCGGGTGGAGATCGGCGCGGACGCCTCGCTCGGCACCATGGCGGTGGTCGGCCGAGGCGCCCGGCTGGGCGAGGGCGCGGTGCTGGAGGACCTGTCAGCCCTGCCGGCGGGCGAGACCGTCCCGGCGGGCGAGGTGTGGACCGGCTCGCCCGCCGCCCGGGTCGGCCCGGCGCCGGAGCGGCCGGCGGTGGAGCGGCCGGGCCTGCTGCGCGTCGTCCTGGTCAATCTCGGCCTTCTGCTGGCCGCGCCCCTGCTGCCGCTGGCGGCGGTCATCCCCATCGCGCCGGGCCTGATCGCCATGATCGAGCTGGACTGGCGCACCAGCGACTACAGCTACATGGCCCTCTCGCCGGTGCTGGCGCTGGTCTACGTGCTGGCCATGTGCCTTCTGACCATCGTGGTGAAGTGGGCGCTGCTGGGCCGGGTGAAGCCCGGCCGCTATTCGCTGTGGAGCTGGTTCTACGTCCGCTTCTGGTTCGTGCGGCAGCTGGGCCTCCTGGCGCTGGAGCTGCTGCACCCGCTCTACGCCACCTTGTACGTGCGGCCCTGGTACCGGGCGCTGGGCGCCAGGGTCGGTCCGCGGGCGGAGATATCCACCGCCACCTCCGTCGTGCACGACCTGATCGAGATCGGGGAGGAGAGCTTCATCGCCGACGGCGTGGTGTTCGGCGCCGCCCGGGCCGAGCCCGGCGCCATCAGCCTGCAGACCACCCGCATCGGTAAGCGCACCTTCATCGGCAACTCTGGCCTTCTGCCCACCGGGGCGGACGTGGGCGACGAGGTGCTGATCGGCGTCCTGTCCAAGCCGCCGGAGGACCGGGAGGAGGCGTTGCAGCGCGGCTCCACCTGGTTCGGCTCGCCGGCCATCCGCCTGCCCCGCCGCCAGAGCTTCGCCGTGTTCGACGAGGGGGCGCGCTTCCGCCCCTCCAAGCGGCTGATCGCGACGCGCCTGGCCATCGAGTACGTCCGGATCACGCTGTCGCTGACCGTGTTCATCGCCCTGTTCAGCGCGGTGCTGTCGCTGGCCGGCATGCTGTCGGACCTGAAGCGCGGGCCGCTGCTGATCGCCCTGGCCTTCCCGTTCCTCTACATCTGGTTCGCGGTTGCGGCCGGAGCCTTCGTGGTGGGGCTGAAGTGGCTGGTGGCGGGGCGCTACGAGCCGACCACCCGCCCGCTGTGGAGCCCCTTCGTCTGGAAGACCGAGCTGGTCACCTCCACCTACGAGAACCTGGTCGTGCCGATCCTGCTGGAGCCCCTGCGCGGCACCCCGTGGATCAACGTCTACCTGCGGCTGATGGGCTGCAGCATCGGCAAGCGGGTGTTCACCGACACCACCGACATCACCGAGCACGACCTGGTGACAGTCGGCGACGACGCGGCGCTGAACGAGAACGCCGGGCTGCAGACCCACCTGTTCGAGGACCGGGTCATGAAGGTCTCGCGCGTGGAGATCGGGCCGCGCGCCACCGTCGGCTCCCTGGCCATCGCCCTGTACGATTCGGTGATCGAGGCGGACGCCCAGCTGGGCGACCTGTCGGTGCTGATGAAGGGCGAGACCCTGCCCGCCGGCACGTCATGGGAAGGCTCCCCCGCCCGCCCGGCCCGGGGCTGAGGTGCGCTGGATCGCCCGCCTGGACGCGGCGCCGGCGAAGCTGGACGGCCCTCTGGCCTGGATCGCCCCCCATGCGGAGGCTGTGGACTGGCGACTGCCCTCCCCCACCCCCGCCGACCTGGCCGACGCCGCCCGCGCCCGGCGGGAGGGCGGCGCCCCGCGGCTGCTGCGGCGGCGGATGCTGCGGGCGCTGCTGGGCCGCCTGTTCGACGCGCGGCCGGACAGCTTCGTGTTCAGTCGCAGCGCGGCGGGCGCGCCGCGGGTTGAGGGGCTGGGCGTGCACATCTCCACGTCCGGCTGCGACGGCTGGTCGGCGGTGGCGGTGGGGCCGCGGCGGCTGGGGGTGGATGTCGAGCGGGATGACGGTCCGGAGCTGGAGCGCTGGGTGCTGGCCGAGGCCTACGGGAAGGCGCTGGGGCGAGGCTTATCGCAACCCATCCCCCTCGAGGCGGGACGGGCAGGGAGGGGTTCGCGAGCGTGGACCCGCAGTATCGCCCCCCACACCCTCGCCGCCCTGGTCGAGCTCACAGACGAAAACGCCGCCCCGCTCGGGTGAGCGGGGCGGCGCGATCGCATCTTCAGTCCAGACGGGCGAAGCCAGCCGGGATCAGCTCTGGCCGGTCAGCGCGGCGACTTCGCCGGCGAAGTCGTCCTTGGCCTTCTCCACGCCCTCGCCCAGCGCCAGCCGGACGAAGCCGGTCAGGGCGATCGGGGCGCCCAGGGCCTTGCCCTCGGCGGCGACAAACTGCTCGACGGTCTGCTCCGGGTTCATGACGAAGGCCTGCTTCAAGAGCACGACTTCCTCGTAGAACTTGCGGATGCGGCCCTCGACCATCTTCTCCACCACCGCCGGCGGCTTGCCGGATTCGGCGGCCTGCTCGGCGAAGATGGCGCGCTCGCGCTCCACCGCCGCTGGGTCGATGTCTTCAACGGACAGCGACAGCGGCGAGGTGGCGGCGATGTGCATGCCGATCTTGCGGCCGATCTCGGTCAGCTTGGCCTTGTCGGACGCGGAGGACTGCAGCGCCACCAGGACGCCGATGCGGCCGAGGTCGGGCGCCACAGCGTTGTGGACGTAGGCGGCGACCACGCCCTCGGAGACCACGAAGCGGGCCATGCGGCGCGCGGTCATGTTCTCGCCGATGGTCGCGATCAGGTTGGTCAGGAGGCCGGAGACGGTCTCGCCGCCCTCGGTCGCTGCGTCCTGCAGGGCGTCCACCCCGCCGTCCACGTCCAGCGCCGCCTTGGCGATGGTGCGGGCCGCAGCCTGGAACTTGTCGTTGCGGGCGACGAAGTCGGTCTCGGCGTTCACCTCGACCGCGGCGCCGGTGAAGCCCGCGCCGTCGTCGCGCAGGGCGATGGCGACCAGGCCCTCCGCCGCGACGCGGTCGGCCTTCTTGGCGGCCTTGCTGAGGCCCTTGGTGCGCAGCCAGTCCATGGACGCTTCCAGGTCGCCGCCGTTCTCACCGAGCGCCTTCTTGCAGTCCATCATGCCCGCGCCGGACTTCTCGCGGAGCTCCTTCACGAGCGCAGCCGTGATCTCGGCCATGGCCCTTCTCCTTATGCAGATGCAGCGGCGCCGCGATTTGCGACGCCGCACGGTGTCAGGTGTCTAGGACGCACCAATGACGGAACGTCCATCATCCGAACACCCCGGCGAAAGCCGGGGCCCAGGTACGCTGCGCCAGCAGGACAGGGCGGCGCTCTGGGTCCCGGCCTGCGCCGGGATGGTCGGCGAAAATCAGGCCGAAGCCGGCTCGGCCGCGGCGGCGTCCAGGGCTTCCTCGGTGCGCTCCGCCGGCGTCTCTTCGGAGGCGGCCGCGGTGGTGGTGCGCAGCGCCGGCTCGACCGCCGGGGCTTCCGAGGCGCCCAGGTCCACGCCCGAGGCCGCCTGGCCAGCCGCCAGGCCGTCCAGCACCGCATCGGCGACCAGGTCGCAGTACAGCTGCAGCGCGCGGGCGGCGTCGTCGTTGCCCGGCACCGGATAGGCCACGCCGTCCGGATCGGAGTTCGTGTCGAGGATGGCCACCACCGGGATGTTCAGCTTGCGCGCTTCCTGAATGGCGATCGACTCCTTGTTGGTGTCGATCACGAACATCAGGTCGGGGATGCCGCCCATGTCCTTAATGCCGCCCAGCGACAGCTCCAGCTTCTCCTTCTCGCGCGACAGGCTGAGCAGCTCGCGCTTGGAGCGGCCCTGGCCCTCGCCGTCGGTCAGGTTCTCCAGCTCGCGCAGGCGGGCGATGGAGCCGGAGATGGTGCGCCAGTTGGTCAGCGTGCCGCCCAGCCAGCGGTGGTTGACGTAGTACTGGGCGCAGCGCTTGGCGGCGGTGGACACCGGGTCCTGGGCCTGGCGCTTGGTGCCGACGAACAGCACCCGGCCGCCCGACGCGGACACCTCACGCACCTTCAGCAGGGCCTGGTGCAGCAGCGGGATCGACTGCGACAGGTCGATGATGTGGATGTTGGCGCGCGAGCCGAAGATGTACTTCTGCATCTTCGGGTTCCAGCGGTGGGTCTGGTGGCCGAAGTGGGCGCCCGCTTCGAGCAGCTGGCGCATGTTGAATTCAGGCAGAGCCATGGCGTTCTATCGTTCCTGTTTCCGGTAGGCCTCCGCAGACGTGACCGCCCCTCTCCGAGGAGAGAAACGCCGGAAGCGACCGTGCGAGAACGCACGACCGCATGTCTGCGTGTGGGATAGCGCGCCAGATAGGCCCAAACGCCGCAAAAATCAAGAACGCCGCGGGGCCCGCCTGGAACCCCCCGTCGAGTGGGGCGGCGAGCGGCCAAGCCCGCGCGGCGAGCTAGGAGACGACCTCCAGAAAGCCGGCGCTGACGAACTTGTCGGCGAGGGACAGGCGGACATCGTCGGTGATCTCGCCAGGAAGGTCGCGAACATAGAATTCGGCCGTGTCCGAGATGAACGCGACCGCTTCGCCGGCGCCCCGGTGGATGTAGATGTGGCCGCCGGGATAAGCGAAGTCGATCTTCGTCGGGCTGGCCGAGAGATGGCTCACCGATCCCGGCGCATGACGTAACCGCGAGTGCAGGTTCAGCGCGCCGCCGCTGCTCGACAACGCCGGCTGGCGCAGCCCCGAGACCGCCCGGCTCGAGCGCCGCTGGAGGGCGTCGGCGATGAAGGCGTCCGACTCGCAGACCGAGGCCAGCCTCAGAGCCCCTTCGCGGACCCGCGCCGGCAGAGCGCCGAAGGCGTTCCTGCGGATCGACAGGCCGAGCCTGCCGTCCGCCGTCTCCCGCAAGGTGCGGTCCAGGTCGGACAGGTGGTCCAGCGCCGCCAGCACCGCGTCGCGCAGGGTCAGGGGCACGAAGCCGACGGAGATGTGCACGGAATCCGACAACGCGTCCACGCGGTGCTTCGTACCGCGCGGGACGTACAGCAGGTCGCCCGGCGACAGCTCGATCTCTTCGTGAGGTCCGAGCTGGGGCGGACCGTCCGCAGGGATGGCGGGCCAGGCGTTGGGGAGCGGAGAGGGCTCCGTTTCGACGAACCACCGCTTGTGGCCGCGAAGCTGAAGGGCGATCAGGTCATAGTCGTCGTGATGGGTCGGGGCCTTCGCGTCGCCCCGGCTCCAGAAGATTTCAGCCGCGACCGGCTGGTGCAGGATCATCTCCAGCGCTTGGCAGAACGCGTCCACGCCCGGCGCGAACCGCCTCACGCTCGGCACCCGCACGGTGTAGCGCCGCTGGTGGAAAGCCTCGATCAGCGTGCGGAACTCGCGGGCCCCTCCGACCGGACCGGCCTTGGGCGGCGCTCCGGCCGGATCCTCGGCATGGCTGCCCAGATGCGGCGCCACCAACCCATAGGCGTCGAGGATTGCAGCCTCAGGATCGGCCCCGAGCATGGACGTGCGCATGCCGTCGCCCCCCGGAACCTTCAGGACGCGACGGCCCAGCACCTCGTCGAAGAAGGCTTCCGCGCTGAGCGGGGCCAGCACCCGCTGCACGGTCGCATAGGCGTCTGCCAGGATCATGGGGCTCACGTTTCAGCCGGGCGCGATCGCCGCAACAGGGCGCGTCGTCACGCCGGGAAGCCGGCCTGGAGGCGTAGCGGGACCCAGCCGCCCGGCACTAAAGCCGCAGCCCTTCCGCAGCCTCAACACAGCGCCGCTGGCCCTCGGCTCTCCGCCTGCTCGGGCCTGAAGGACGGTTGTGGAGAAGCCACTGGAGGTCGAAGAAGGGGCGGGTTACGACCCGTGCGGAGCGGGGCTTCAGCTTCAAGGCGAGCTGCACCCCGCCACTCACTCCCTCTGCTGGCGGGAACAATATGTGCGGGATCGACTGGTGTGCGTTCAACTGGCAGGCGTTCGCAACGCTTGCTACGGGCTTCGCCGCGGTCAGCGGGGCGACTTTCATCGGGCTTAGACAGCACGCTCTAGCTCGAGAGCAGGCGCAAATCGCAGAGCGCCAAGCCAGGACATCTAACTCAGCGTTAATGACCGCCCAACTGAAGCTACGAGCGGATCTTTTCGAGCAAAGAATGGCCGTTTATCTAGCCATGCATGCGTATCTGAGGTCGGCACTTTCTACGAATATCGAGAGAATCGCAGAAACCGCACCCGAACTCGAAAGGCAACTTGTTCGCGCGAAATTCTTATTTCCTACAAATATAACATCGCAACTTGAGGCTGCCACCAGTGACGCAGGTGACCTCTACGAATTGAGAGTTGAACGAGACGATGCCGTTAAAAACAGGGTCGATCCCTCCGATATACTGGAAAAAATGCGCCCATTGCGCGACAGACTACGCCACAAAATCTCAACCTTGACCACCCTTCTGAATGATGAAATGAAATTGTACGAGGAAAAATCGCAATAGCACTCTGTCAATTAAGTTCAGCTGGATCGATAGCAAGCTAAACGCCCCCCCCTACCCGAACCGCCCTGGCGCGAACTCCGCCCGCGCCTCCGCTCCCTGCAGCCCCTCCACGACCGCGCGGGCGATGAGGGGGGCGAGGAGCCAGCCGTTGCGGCGGGCGCCGGTGGCTAGGTGCAGGCGGTCTTCGGCGGGCCCGGCCAGGGGGCGGCCGTCGGGGGTGGCGGCGCGCACGCCGACCCGAGGACGGAACGGGATGTCGGCGAGGGCGGGCAGCAGGGCCGAGGCGGCGGCGCGCAGGCCGGCCACCTGGGCCTCGGCGAGGTCGAGGTCGGCGCGGCCCGCCTCCATGGTCGCGCCGAACACCAGGCCGCGGGGATGGGGCGCGGCGTAGCCGGCGGGGCCGCGCAGGGTCGCCCCCTGGCCCGGGCCGCCCTGGAAGTGCAGCACATGGCCCTTGATCGGGGCGAGCGCGGCCAGGGCCGGGGCGGCGGCGCGCCAGCGGCGGCTGTCATAGCCGGCGGCGATCACCAGGGCGTCGTAGCCGTCCGCCCGCTCCGGCGCAGGAGCGGCGACCACCTCGCCCCCCGCCGCGCGCACGGCGGCCGCCAGGCGCGGCAGCAGGTCCAGCGGGTCGGCGCGGCCGTCGGCGGCGACGTACAGCGCCTTCCCCGTCCCCTCGGGCAGCGCCGGCTGGAGGGCGCGGGCGGCGGCGCGGGTCAGGCGTGGAGCCGGCGCACCAAGGGCGGCCAGGCGCCCCGCCAGCAGGTCCAGCCCCGCCGGCTCGTCGAGGTACAGGGCGCCGGCGCCCAGCGCCGGCGGCGCCGCCAGCCCCAGCGCCGCGGCGAACGCCGGCCAGGCGTCGTAGCCCTCTCTCAAAAGCGCGTGATCCGCCTCCTGCGGGTCGAGGGCGGCCTCCAGCGCCGGCGACAGCATCCCCGCGGCCACGCCCGAAGCGTTGTCTCCCAGCGGGCGCGGATCGAAGACCGTGACGCGCGCGCCGGAACGCGCGGCCAGCGCGCCGATCCCCAGGCCCAGCACGCCGGCGCCCGCTATGGCCAGCCGAAATCCGGAAAGGGCGCGGGGATCGGGACGAAGCGGTTCAGCCACGATGGCCGCTTACGCCATCGTCGCGCGGGCTGGAATGCGGCGAGCGCTCAGCGCGCCATCAGACGCGGCCGGCCGCCGCCTTGCACAGCTTGGCCCAGCCGGTGGAGAAGGCCGAGGCGACGCTGGTCTCCTGGAAGGTCAGGACCTTAAGCTCCTCCCCATCCATCGGGTCGGAGCGCACCATCATGTACGGCGCGTCGCTGTCCTCGGCCATCTTCTCGGCCTCGAACGAGCGGCTTTCCATGAAACGATTGAGGAAACGGCCGAACATCAGCGCTTCATCTCCCGCTTTCACCGGAAGTGTCAGCACGACGTCGGTCATCTGTTAAGCCCTCAAGCCACTCGCCTGGTCGGCATGAACGAAGATGCAGCGAGGATCGTTCCGTGTCCAGTCCGCTGCAGTGCAGCACGGATTGCGGCGGCGCGAAAGCCGAGCGAAGCGGCGCCGCGCGGCGTTGCGCCGCTTCCGTGTGCATAGCGGCTCAGCTGGAGAGCGCAAGCACGGCGTAGGTGGCCAGCCAGTGCTCGCCCATGTAGTCGCCGCTGACGTGCGGCAGGCTGGCCTGCAGGTGCCGTTCGGCGGCGTCCAGCAGGGCCGGCGCGGCGGCCGGGAGACGGGCCGCCAGCTCGCGCAAGGCCCAGGCCCGGCTGAGGTTCAGCCCGTCCAGATGGGCGATCTTGCCGTCCGAGCGGTCGCTGACCCGGGCGGGCGTGAACAGGCTGGCGGGCCGGCCCTCACCGATCTGCGGCAGGAACTCCGCCAGCCAGGCGGCCGGGTCGGGGTTCACGCGCGGGTCGGACATCAGCTGCGCTTCGCAAAGGGTGGGCGACAGGAAGTCGTCGCCCGATGGCTCCCACGCCGCGGCCGCGCGGTCGGCCCCGTACCAGAGCCGCGCCCGCCCGGCGATCACGGCGGCGAGCTCCGGATCGGCCGCCGCCTCGGCGTAGTCCAGCGCCAGGCGCAGGGCGAAGGCGGTGTTGGTGTGGGCGCCGGCGCGCACCGGATAGTCGGCGTTGGGCAGAAAGGTCTTGAAGCGATCGGCGAAGGCGACCGCCAGCGGCGCCAGCCGCGCGCCCCAGGGCCGCTGCGGCAGGGCGGACAGCTCCGCCGCCAGCTTCAGAAGCCAGGCCCAGCCGTACGGCCGCTCGAACCCGCGGCTGGAGGGCCGCTGGAGATAGGCCAGCTCTCCGCCGATGGCGGCTTCCGTGAACGCCGCGTCGAAGCGCGCGGCGATCGCGCCCGCCGCGGCGCCGTCCGGAAAGCGCCGCAGCAGCGCCGCCAGCATCCAGTAGCTGTGCACGCAGGAGTGCCAGTCGAAACTGCCGTAGAAGACGGGGTGTAGGGCGCGCGGCCCCTGCGCGTCCCCTGCCCCGTCCAGCACATGGTCCAGCTTGTTCGGGTACTCGCGGCCCACGTGGCCGAGGGCGATTGCGGCGAAGCGCTCGGCCAGCGTGGGGGTCAGTCCGGCCATCGTCTCCCTCAGACCTTGAACGCGAGCAGGTAGAGAAGGGCGGTGTTGACCGCCAGCAGGATCAGGGCGGTGGGCGCCTGGGCCCGGATCACCGCCCAGCGGTCCGGCAGGTTCAGCAGCGCCACCGGCACGACGTTGAAGTTGGCCGCCATGGGCGTCAGCAGGGTGCCGCAGAACCCCGACAGCATCCCGATCGCCCCGGTGACCGCCGGATCGCCATGCAGGCGGCGCACGATCAGGGGCAGGCCGATCCCCGCCGTCATCACCGGGAAGGCGGCGAAGGCGTTGCCCATCACCATGGTGAACAGGGCCATGCCGACGGTGTAGGCGACCACCGCCGCCAGCGCGCTGTCGTGGGGCAGCAGGCGGTCGGTCAGGTCGGCCACCGCATGGCCCACGCCCGCCTGGGTGAACACCGCCCCCAGCGCCGCCAGCATCTGCGGCAGGATCAGGGCCCAGCCGATCGCCCCCGCCAGCCCCGCCCCGCCCGCCACCGGCTCCAGCGGCGTGGCGCGCAGCAGCGGGACCGCGACGCCGAGCGCCACCAGCACCCCCAACGCCAGCGAGGCGACGGTCGCCTGCTCCGGATCGACCAGGGGCCGCGCGCCCAGGTGCAGGCCCTTCAGCGTCAGGGCGCCCATCAGCGCCACCGCGGGCACGACCAGCGCCAGCCACAGCAACCGTCCCGCCGGCGCTGGGGGAACGGGCGCCGCAGGCGTGGGCGGGGCCGCGGCCCCGCTCCCGCGCCTAGCTGGAATAGCGGCCAGGGCGACCAGCGCCAGGACCAGCACGCCCTCGCCCAGGTCGCCCAGCCTGTCGCCGAACAGGAAGCTGACGGCCACCAGGGCGAGGAAGCCGGCGGGCCGCCAGCGCCGGGCCCCTTGCGTGCGCAGCACGAAGGCGGCGAACCCTGCGAACATCAGCCCCGCCAGGGCGTAGATGGCGGGCAGGCCGATCAGGGCCGCAGGATGCGGCGCGCTCACGCCCCGCCCCGCCGCGCGGCGATGCGCCGGTCCAGCCGCAGCAGCCGCGCGCCGTGCACGAGGAAGGCGGCGATGGCGGTGGGGATGGCCCACAGCGACAAGCGCAGCGGCTCCACGTTTACGCCCTGGGCCTGCAGAACACCGCGGATCAGCAGGATCGAACTCATGGCGATGAAGATGTCCTCGCCGAAGAAGCCGCCGATGTTGTCCGCCGCCGCCGCGTGGGCCCGCGCCTGCGCCGCCAGCTCCGGCGAGGCGCCCGCCCCGGCCTGGGCCTCCGCGGCGGCCTCGGCCATGGGGGCGACCAGGGGGCGGACCATCTGGGCCTGGCCGCCCAGCGCCGCCAGCCCCAGCGCCGCGGTGAGCTGGCGCAGCGCCATGTAGACGAGCAGCAGCCGCCCGGTCGTGGCGCCCTTCAGGGCCGCCACCCGCGCCTTCGCCGCGCCCTGCAGCCCTCGCCGCTCCAACAGGCCGACGACGGGCAGGATCAGCCAGACCAGGCTGACGTAGCGGCTGGCGTTGAAGGCGTGGCCGAACGCCTTCAGCACCTGGAGCGGCCCCATTCCCGCGGCCAGTCCCGCCGCCCCCGCCGCCAGCGCCACGGCGAGCAGAGGGTTCAGCCGCAGAAGGAAACCCACGACCAGCGCGGCGATCCCGATCAGCGCCAGCCCGTCGTGCGCCATGCAGCGATCCCCCCCGTATCTGCTCCCGCCTTGTGGAGCAGGGTTCAGCTGGCGTCCAGCAGGCCGGGACTACGCCGTCGGACGGCCTGATGGTCGGACGCAGGCGGCTTCGGGGCGACAGTGTGGCGACAAAGCCTCGCTTGCAGAGAAGCTTCCGCGCGGTAACAAAAGTGTCGCCTTGGCGTAGCAAGAGCATCATCCAGCGCCGATAAGCGCCGCGTTCAGGCGCACCGCACCACGGCGCGGGGATTCAGGGGACACTCCACATGACCATCAAGACCTCGCTTCTGCGGGGGGCTGCGCTCGGCGCCATCGTCACGCTCAGCGCCACCGCGGCCCAGGCCGCGACCCACACGCACAAGAAGGTCGTGCGCAAGCACGTCGTCACGACCGTTGCGCGGGAAAACAGCGAACTGTCCGCCCTGCGCGAAGAAGTTGGGGCCCTGCGCGCCCAGCTGAACGCCACCCAGGCCCAGGCCGCACAAGCCGCCCAGACCGCCCAGGCCGCCCAGGACCAGGTCGAAACCGCCCAGGCCGCCGACGCCGACGCCACCGCCGCGATCATCCAGTCGATCCCGGTCGCCGTCGCCGCCGAAGCCGACAAGCTGAAGCCGAAGACCGACGCCTTCTACTACAAGGGCGTGAAGATCACCCCCGGCGGCTTCATCGAAGCGGCAGGCGTCTATCGCCAGCACAACCTGGCGTCCGACGTCGCCACGCCGTTCAACGCCATCCCCTTCGCCCAGTCGCGTCAGGGCCACGCCGAGGAACTGCGCGGCACCGCTCGTCAAAGCCGCTTCACCGGCCTGATCGAGGGCAACGTCAACCCCGACCTGAAGCTCACCATGTACGGCGAGTTCGACTTCCTGGGCGCCGCCCAGACCGCGAACTCCAACCAGTCCAACTCTTTCAACCTGCGCACCCGCGTGATCTACGGCCAGATGGACTGGGCCAACGAGGGCTGGCACCTGCTGGCCGGCGACAGCTGGTCGCTGGCGACCATGAACTCCAAGGGCATCACGCCCCGCAACGAAGTGCTGCCGCCGAACATCGACGCGCAGTACAACGTCGGCTACGTCTGGGCGCGCCAGCCCCAGGTCCGCGTGACCAAGGACATGTTCGACCACAAGCTGTGGCTCGCAGCTTCGCTTGAGAACCCGCAGACCACCTTCGGCGGCTCGGCCCCCGCGGCCGCCAACGTGATCACCACGATCAACAACGGCTCGAACTTCTACGCCGGCGCGACCAGCAGCGGCACGGCGGCGACCCAGTCGCTGAACCACGTGCCGGACATCATCGGCAAGGTGGCTTACGAGGGCGACCTCGGCAAGCACCACTATCATGCCGAAGTCTTCGGGATGTTCCGCAGCTTCTATGAGCAGTATGGCGCCGGTTCGATGCAGTACAAGACGAACCAGCTGAGCGCCGGCAGCGTCGGCGGCGGCGTGTCCGCCCAGATCCTGCCCGGCCTGTTCGACCTGCAGGTCACCGGCATCACCGGCAAGGGCGTGGGCCGCTACGCCACCAGCGGCCTGCCGGACGTGGCCTTCACCGCCAGCGGCAAGCTGACCGCCCTGCAGGAGACCGCGGGCCTGGTGACGGCGACCCTGCACGCCACCAAGGAACTGGACCTCTCCGTCGTCGGCGGCGAAGAGCACCTGGATCGTCCGGACGGCGGCCGCGGCAGCTACGGCTCCTTCACCGCGGTGAACACCGGCTGCGGCATCGAGAACTCCTCGCTGACCTGCACCGGCAACACCCGCCAGCTGTCGGAACTGACCTTCCAGGCCTGGGACAAGGCCTTCACCGGCCCGTTCGGCCAGATCCGCCTCGGCCTGCAATACTCCTACGTCAACCGTCAGGCTTTCGGCGGCATCGGCGGCTCGCCCGCGACGCACGAGAACATGATCTTCACCAGCTTCCGCTACTATCCCTTCTGATAGCGGCGAAAGCCTCGGACTACGGGCCGCGTCCTTCGGGACGCGGCCTTTTTCTTTGCCCAGACGACGCACGCGTCTTTGCGCGCACGGATGTGCAGGCGAGCGCGCCATGCGCCGCCTCCAGCCGAGACGTGAGGTGAAAGGTCTCCCCCGCGCGAAACGCAGGGGAGAAACCGCGTCAGCCGGCCTGGGCCGCCGGCTCGGCTTCCGCCGGGGTCAGCACGTATTCGAGCGCGGCCTGCAGCGCGGCCAGGTCGATCGGCTTGGCCACGTGGGTGTCCATGCCGGCGGCCAGGTACTGGCTGATCTGGTGATGGAAGGCGTTGGCCGACAGCGCGATGATGGGCGTGCGCGGGCGTCCGGTCCGCGCCTCCTCCTGGCGGATCGCCCGGGTGGCCTGGACGCCGTCCATGACCGGCATCTGCACGTCCATCAGGATGGCGTCGAACTCGCCGGTCCGCCACGCCTCCACCGCCTCGGCTCCGTCGCCGACCAGCTCCAGCTCGAAGCCGAACACCTGCATCACGGTGGTCAGCACCACCTGGTTGTCGGGGTTGTCTTCGGCGGCGAGCAGGCGGAGCGCCTGGGCGGGCTCGCCGAAGTCCTCCATGTCGCCGGCGACCGAGACCTCCTGCACGATGTCGCGCACATAGGTGAGCTTCAGGCTGGCGAAGAAGGCCGAGCCCTCGCCCTCCACGCTCTCCGCCCAGACGCGACCGCCCATCAGGGTGGCCAGCTCCTGGCAGATGGCGAGGCCCAGGCCCGTGCCGCCGAAGCGGCGCGTGGTGGAGGCGTCGACCTGCGAGAACTTCTGGAACAGAAGCTTCATCTTGTCGGCGGGGATGCCGGGTCCGGTGTCCTTGACGGACAGCTGCAGGCCCTCGCGGCCCTTCTCGCCCAGCCCCTCGATGCGGATGTGCACCCCGCCGCGCTCGGTGAACTTCAGGGCGTTGGAGACGAAGTTGGCCACGATCTGGCGCAGGCGCGCGGGATCGCCCCGGCGCAGCCCGCGCGAGCTGGGCGCCACGTCCAGCCACAGCTGGAGGTCCTTCTTCTCGGCCAGGGCGGCGAAGCCGGCGAGGGTGGATTCCAGCACCTTCTCGGGATCGAACTCGGTATCCTCAAGCTCCAGCTTGCCGGCCTCGATCTTGGAGAAGTCCAGGATGTCGTTCAGCAGGTGCAGCAGGTCCTGGCCCGACTGGCGGACGATGCACAGCAGGTCGCGCTGGCCCTGGGACAGCTCGCCGTGGGCCATCACCTGGGCCATGGTCAGGATGCCGTTCAGCGGCGTCCTGATCTCGTGGCTCATGTTGGCCAGGAACTCGCCCTTGGCGTGGCTGGCGGCCTCGGCCCGGCGGCTCTGCTCGATCAGCTCCAGCTCGATGGCCTTGCGCTGGGAGATGTCCTGGCGCGCGCCGATCAGGCCGACCACCGCGCCCTGGCTGTCGCGCACCGCCTCCATCCACAGGGCCGTCCAGCTGCGGGCGCCGCCGGGGTTGAACAGACGCGCCTCGACATTGGCGGGACGCCCGGTGGCGAGATGCTCCGCCCAAGCACGGCGGAACGCCGGATGAGCCTCCGGCTCCATCCAGAACAGCATGTCGTCGATGCAGTGGACCGGGGCTACGGGCTCGTCGTAGCTGTCGGTGCTGACCTCGCCGGTCACGAAGTCGATGGAGAAGGACGCGAGCTGCGCCCGCTCCATGGCCAGTCGCCGACGCCGTTCGAGCACGGAGTCGGCGTCCCGGCGTTCACCTTCTGCAAGCAGCGGCCGCGTGTCGGGCATTTCGCATTATTCTCCCCCCGACACGCTAACCGCCATGAACTAACAATTTGGCAAACAAGAAGCTCCAATCGCCGCAAGGAAGCGGATTTTCAAGTCCAGCTGCCGTCGTCGCCGCCCATGCCGCCGTCGTCGAAGCCGCCGTCTCCAAAGCCGCCCGGGTCGCCGCCGTCGCCATACTCGTTGATTGTCACGTTCTCGACCGGCGGGCCGCCGAAGCCGCCGCCGTAACCGTGGCCGCCGCCGAACATGTTGGACAGGCCGTTGAACAGGAACTCCCCGCCGGCGACGCCGGCGGCGGTGGTGCCCGCGGTGCGCAGGAAGCTGCCGAAGCCGCCCGGCTGGGCCGGCTGGCCGCCGCCGAACAGGCCGCCGAGCAGGCCGCCGCGCTGCGGTTGTTGCGGCTGCTGCGGCGCGTACTGGGCCTGCTGGGGCGCATACTGCGGCTGTTGCGGCGCATATTGCGGCTGCTGGGCGTAGCCTTGTTGGCCGCCGCCCCACGGCCCGGCGCCGGCCCCGCCGCCGAGGAAGGAGCCGCCGGAGGACGCGGCCCCGCCGCCCTGCGCCTGCCGCTCCAGCTGGGCGATGCGGTCCTGGGCGGCGTGCAGCGCCTGGTCGGCGATGATGGCGTGCTGGACGAGCAGGTAGCCGGCGTCCGGGGCGCCGCGCAGCGTGCGGTCGATCATGTCCGCCGCCTCGGCATCCTTCAGGCCGCCGCGGGCCTGGGTCAGGTCCTGCAGGAAGCGGCCGAGGAGATTGCGTTCGTCAGGAGTCATGGAAGCTCGAGGTCCCGATCAGGCGGCGGTCCGCCGCCTGCCTCATGTGGCCTTCCCTCCCCGCCCCGTAAAGTCGCGGCGGATTACGCTTCCGTCATAGGGCGCATGGAGCGCGCGCTGCGGCGCGCCGAAAGTCGTCGCCGGCGGCGCGCTGCGGCGCGCCGGAAACCCGTCGCGGCGGCGCGCCAGGGCGCGCCGAAAGTTGTCGCAGAGGGCGCGCCAGGGCGCGCCGATCAGGCGGCCTCGCGCTGCGCCTCGTGCGTCTCGTTCGCCTCGGGCGCGGTCTCGGCGACCAGCTCGGGCAGGGCGACCCGGTTTTCCAGGCTGTAGACGATGGGGTCCATAAGACCGCTCCCAGCGCGCCGGGCGGACCCCGGCGGACCGCCGCCCTATCGCGCCGGGCCCGGCGGGCGCCAAGTGTCTACTCGCGCACACTCCGTGCGGCGGATGTGCGCAGGCGCGCCTCGGCCCGCTCGCGGGCGGCGGGATCGCCCACGTGCATCCACTCGCCCTCCAGCACGACGCCGTAAAGCCGCCCCCCCAGCGCCAGCCGCCGCCAAATGCGCGATGTGGAGAACACCTCGTCCGGCTCCGCCGCCGCCAGCTGCGGCTTGAACACCTGCACCCCGCAGAAGGCGTAAGGCGCCGCGGCCGCCTCGCCGCGGAAGCTCAGCCGCCCGTCCCCGCCCATGAAGAAGTCGCCCGGGCCGTCCAGCCCCAGCGCCGCCTCCGTCCGCGTCACCAGCAGGCAGGCGTCCATGCGCGAGGGATCGAACGCCGCGCCGAGGGTCTGGAGCGCCGGCCGCCCCGCCTCGATCCACACCGCGTCGATGTTGGCGGTGTAGATCGGATCGGGCCCGAGCAGGGGCGCGGCCGCCTTCAGCCCGCCGCCGGTCTCCAGCAGGCGGCGCCGCTCGTCGGAGACGACGATCCGAGGCTCTCCCAAGCGTTCGGCGAGATGGCCTTCCAGCCGGTCGGCGAAGGCGTGCACGTTGACCACCGCCCGCCGCACGCCGGCCTCGGCCAGGCGATCCAGCATGTGGTCGATCAGGACCCGGCCCCCGACCTCCACCAGGGCCTTGGGGCGGTCGTCCGTCAGGGGGCGCATACGCGTGCCCAGGCCCGCGGCCAGCACCATGGCGGTGTGCGGAACGCTCACGCCCGCATCTCCACGGACGCATGGCGGTCGAACCACCGCTCCAGCTCGGCCAGCTCGGGATGGGCGAGGTCCCGCGCCAGGTAGCGCCACATGCGCGGCAGGAAGGCGCGGTACTTGTCGCGGCCGAAGGCGGCGATCTGGCGGGCGAAGACGGGTCCCAGGATGCGCAGGGCGTTCAGCGCGCCCAGCGCCGCGTAGTCGGCGCGGAAGCGGTCGGCGTCCAGCCCGGGCCGCGCCTGCAGGTAGCGGGCGACCATGGCCGCCTCCAGCGCCGCCGGCACCTCGCGCCGGGCGTCCTGCAGCAGGGAGACGAGGTCCCAGGCCGGATGACCGCACACCGCGTCCTGGAAGTCGAGCAGGCCGACCCGCGCCGCCCCCGACCGCTGCGGCAGCCAGAGCAGGTTCTCCGCATGATAGTCCCGGTGGGTGAAGACCGACGCGCCGGCCTCCCCCCGCGCCAGCACGGGCGCCCACAGGGCCGGCCACTCGGCCAGCGCGTCCGCCGGAAACGGCCCCGCCCCGCCCAGCTGCGGCCACCACTGCAGCCACAGGTCCACGCCCATCTTGAGGGCCAGGGCGTCGTAGGTCTGCAGCGCCCAGTCCCCGCCGCCCGGCACGGGCAGGCGCTGGGGCGGCGGCTCGGCGTGCAGCGCCGCCAGCAGGTCGACGGCCTGGCCGTAGACCGCCAGCGGGTCGTCGCCCGCGTCCAGCCGGTCGCGGAACAGGTCCGAGCCCAGGTCCTCCAGCACGGCGAAGCCCTGCGCCGCGTCCAGCCCCAGCACCGCCGGCGCGGAGAGGCCCCGGGCGCGCAGGAAGGCGGCCACGGCGGCCCAGGCGTCCACCCGCCCGGCGGCCAGGCGCGTGACGGCGTTGTAGCCCAGGGCGATCCGCTCGGCCTCGCCCGCCTCCGGCCCTGCGGCCAGGCTCTCCGCCGCGGGCGGAGCGTCCATCAGCACCACCGGCGCGCCGCCGCCCGCTGGGCGCAGGCGCACATAGGCCCGGGTGGAGGCGTCGCCGGCCATCGGCTCGCGCGCCGCATCGGCCAGCCCGTGCGTCTTCAGGAAAGCCTCGCGCGCCTCGGCGCGGCCGGTCAGGTCAGGGGCGTTGGCCGCGGTCCCGCGCGGGTCGGAGAAGATCAAGCTCACGTGCGGTCCATACGCCATGTCCGAGCAGCGTCGCGAGCCGGCCGCCCGCCTCTGCGATCTCCAGCCGCACGTCCAGACGGTCGGGCGGCAGCTCCGGCCCCAGCCGCTCGCTCCATTCGATCAACGCCGCGCCGATATCCAGCGCCTCGTCCAGCCCGATCTCGAACGCCTCCTCCGGCCGCGTCAGGCGGTAGAGGTCGAAATGGGCGACGGGAAATTGCGGGCCTTCGTAGACCTGCATCAGGGTGAAGGTGGGGCTGGGCGTCTCGACGTCGGGCCCTGTCAGCGCACGGATAAGTCCCCGCGAAAAGGTGGTCTTGCCGGCGCCCAGCGGGCCGAACAGGCAGACCGCTTCGCCCCGGCCCAGCAGCGGCGCGACCCGGGCGCCGAGAGCCTCGAGAGCCTGCGGCGAATCCAGGCCGATCGGGGGGCTCTGCGGCGCCGGCGCTTGCATGGACGCGCCCTTTCCCATGCGTTATCGACCCCAGCAAGACAAAGCTGGCTCAGGGCTGGCCCAGGGCCGACCCACGGGTCGGACACGGGCCGGCGTGGGGGAAGGGACAGGGCGTTGGCGTCGACGGACGGGCGAATCGTGATCCTGGGCGCCGGCCACGCCGGCGGGACGGCCGCCGCCCTGCTGCGCCAGAACGGCTGGACCGGGCCGATCACCCTGGTCGGCGACGAGCCGATCGCCCCCTACCAGCGCCCGCCCCTGTCCAAGGCCTGGCTGAAGGGCGAGGCGAGCGCCGACTCGCTCGCCCTGCGCCCCGAGAGCTTCTACGCCGAGCACGACATCGCCCTGCGCCTGGGCGTGCGGGCCGCCGACATCGTGCGGGGCGCGGACGGCGGGGAGCTGGTGCTGGAGGGGGGCGAGCGCCTGCCCTACGACCGGCTGATCATCGCCACCGGCTCGCGCGCCCGCCGCATCCCCCTGCCCGGCCTGGACCTGACCGGCGTGCTGGAGCTGCGCACCGCCGCCGACGCCGACAAGCTGAAGGCGGCGCTGAAGCCCGGCGTGCGGCTGGCCATCATCGGCGGCGGCTACATCGGGCTGGAGGCCGCGGCGTCCGCCCGGGCCCTGGGCGCCGAGGCCACGGTGATCGAGCTGCAGCCCCGCCTCCTGGCCCGGGTCGCGCACGAGACCCTGTCCGACTTCGTGCACGCCTACCACCGCGAGCGCGGGGTCCAGTTCCGCCTGGCCTCGGGGGTGGAGGCGCTGGAGGGCGAGAACGGCTGCGTCACCGCGGTGCGGCTGGGCGACGGGTCGACCGTGGCGTGCGACGCGGCCCTGGTGGGCGTCGGCGCCGTGCCGAACCAGGAGCTGGCGGAGGCGGCGGGCCTGACCTGCGCCAACGGGATCGTGGTGGACCTGGCGGCCCGCACCTCCGACCCGGCGATCTACGCCATCGGCGACTGCACCCAGCGCCCGCTGCCGCTGTACGGGACCACCGGGCGGCTGGAGAGCGTGCCCAACGCCCTGGAGCAGGCCAAGCAGGCCGCGGCCGACCTGTGCGGGACCAAGCCGCCGCCGGCGGAGACGCCCTGGTTCTGGTCCGACCAGTTCGACCTGAAGCTCCAGATCGCCGGCCTGCCGATCGACGGGGCGAAGACCATCGTGCGGGGCGAACCCGCCTCCGCCCGCTTCGCCGTCTTCCACCTGAACGCGGAGGATCAGGTCCAGGCGGTGGAGGCCATCAACGCCCCGCCCGAATTCATGGGCGGCCGCCAGCTGATCGCCTCGCGCAAGCGCGTCGATCCGGAAAGACTGAAGGACATATCGGTATCCATGAAGGAGGTTGCGGTCTAAGCCGCCTCCGATCCTCCCCGCGATTCCACTTCCCCCCGCGAAGAGACCCATGCCCAAGATCACCTACATCGAGCACAACGGGACCGAGCACGCCGTAGAGGTGAAGGTCGGCCAGACCGTGATGGAAGGCGCGGTGAAGAACGCCGTGCCGGGCATCGACGCGGACTGCGGCGGGGCCTGCGCCTGCGCCACCTGCCACGTCTATGTCGACGAGGCCTGGACCGAGAAGACGGGCACGCCCTCGGCCATGGAGGAGAGCATGCTCGACTTCGCCGAGAACGTGGAGCCGAACTCCCGCCTGTCCTGCCAGATCAAGGTGCGCGAGGACCTGGACGGCCTGATCGTGCGGATGCCCGAAAGCCAGTACTAACCCCCCTGCCCTTCCCCCGCCAAGGGGGAAGGGTCTAGCAACGCTTGGCCTTGAGTCTCCGTCACGGAGTCGGCCGGGCGAGCGCGGGGAACGACATGGCATCGAAGGATTGGCGGCGCTTCCTGGGCGCAGCGGCGTCGGCCGCCAGCCTGGCGGCCGCGCTCCCCGCCGTCGCCGCCCCGTTCAACGACGTCGATCCCTTCATCGGCACCGGACCTGACGGACACACCTATCCGGGGGCGACCGCGCCCTTCGGCATGGTGCAGCTGAGCCCGGACACATGGATCGGCGACTTCCACCACTCCTACGCCCACGCCGCCGGCTACCGCTACGAAGACAAGACCATCCAGGGCTTCTCCCACACCCACTTCTCCGGGGCCGGCCATTCGGACCTCGGCGATGTGGAGGTCATGCCCATCGCCGGCGCCGTGAAGCTCGACCCGGGCGAGGCGGACCAGCCGGGCTCCGGCTACCGCTCGCGCTTCAGCCACGACACCGAGCGGGCCGAGCCCGGCTACTACGCGGTGACCCTGTCCGACTACGGCGTGCGGGCGGAGCTGACGGCCACGCCGCGCGTCGGCCTGCACCGCTACAGCTTTCCGGCCGATCGCCCCGCGCACCTGCTGATCGACCTGCGCCAGAGCATCTACAACTATCCCGGCAAGGTGCTGTGGTCGCGCATGACCGTGCATCCCGACGGGACGGTGAGCGGATCGCGCACCACCCGCGGCTGGGCGCCCGGCCGCCAGCTGTTCTTCGCCATCCGCTTCTCCCGGCCGCTGAAGGGCCATCAGCTCTACGACCGCGAGCCGGCGCCCCTGGACTACAAGGGGTTCAAGGAGCCGGGGGACGGCCCCGCCGACGCCGACTCGCGCATCGGCCGCGGCCTGATCGGGGTGTTCGACTTCGGCGCCCTGTCCGGGCCGCTGGTGGCCAAGGTGGCGATCTCCTCGGTCAGCGAGGCGGGCGCCGTCGCCAACCTGGACGCCGAGGCGCCGGGCTTCGACTTCGACGCCGCCCGCGCCGGCGCCCGCAGGGCCTGGGAGGACGCGCTCGGCTCGGTGCGGTTCGAGGCGCCTGCGCCCATGCGCAAGACCCTCTACACCAGCCTCTACCACGCCCTGCTGGCGCCGAGCCTGGCGGGGGACGTGGACGGCCGCTATCGCGGGCCGGACAACGAGGTGCATCAGGCCAAGGGCTTCGACTTCGTCTCCACCTTCTCCCTGTGGGACACCTACCGGGCGGAACAGCCGCTGATGACCCTGGTCCAGCCGTACGCGCGCACCCGCGACGTGGCGGCCTCGCTGATCGCCTCGCAGCGGGAGAGCCCTTTCGGCATCCTGCCGGTGTGGCAGTTCCAGGGCCTGGAGACCTGGTGCATGATTGGCTACCACGCCGTGCCCGAGCTGGCCGACGCGGTGGTCAAGGGCATACCCGGCGTGGACGCCAAGGCGGCGCTGGACGCGGCGGTCGCCAGCGCCACCTACGCCCCCTACGGCCATCTCGGCGACTACATCCGGCTCGGCTACGTGCCGGTGGACCAGGATGGCGAGGCGGCGTCCAAGACCGTCGAGTACGCCTTCGACGACTGGACGATCGCCCGCATGGCCAAGGCCATGGGCCGCCCCGACGTCGCCCAAACCTTCGCCAAGCGCGCCGGGAACTGGCGCAACGTCTTCGACGCCAAGGACGGCTTCGTGGAGCCGAAGCTGGCCTCAGGCGCGTTCCGCCGCCCGTTCGATCCCGCCCAGGCGGGCGCGGAAAGCGGCTTCACCGAGGGCAACGCCTGGCAGTACTCCTGGTACGAGCCCCAGGACATCGGCGGCCTGATCACCCTGCTGGGCGGCGACGGCAAGCTGATCGCCAAGCTGGACGCGGTGTTCGACCAGAAGGTCGACCTGAAGCGCTACGCCAGCGTGGAGGACATGGCCGGCCTGATCGGCCAGTACGTGCACGGCAACGAGCCCAGCCACCACATCGCCTATCTGTACGACTACGCGGGCGAGCCCTGGCGCACCCAGGCGCGGCTGAAGCAGATCGTCGACAGCCAGTACCGTCCCGCCCCCGACGGCTTGGTCGGCAACGACGACCTGGGTCAGATGTCGGCTTGGCTGGTCTTCACGGCCATGGGCTTCTACCCGGTGGCGCCCGGCTCCAACGAGTACGTGATCGGGCGGCCGTTCGTGGACCGGGCGGACCTGCGCCTGCCGAACGGCAAGAGCTTCACCGTGACGGCCGAGGGCCTGTCCGACGCCCACCCCTATGTCGGGCGCGTGACCCTGAATGGGCGGCCGCTGGAGCGCAGCTTCATCCGCCACGAAGAGATCATGGCCGGCGGCGAGCTGCGCTTCGTCATGCAGGCGCAGCCGGACAAGACCTGGGCGCGCCGGCCGCAGGACCGCCCCTACTCCATGACGCCCTACCCCGGCTGACGCACATCGCCGGCGCGCTTTGCGGCGGGGCGGCGTTGGCCGGGCGGTGCCCCGCGCTTAAGGATGCCAGCCGACCTGGAGCCCGTGGCGCGTCCGAGCGCGCCTGAGACGCACCGGGCGCGGAGGACGGCCCGATGGACTTCGCCGAGCGGTACGGCCCCTGGGCGCTGGTGCTCGGCGCCTCGGAAGGCACCGGGCGCGAGTTCGCCCGCCAGCTGGCCGCCCGGGGCGTGCGCTCCATCCTGGTCGCCCGGCGCGAAGGGCCCCTCGCCGCCCTGGCGCAGGAGATCCACGACGATTTCGGCCTGGACTGCGCCACCGCCAGCGTCGACCTCTCCGCGCCCGACGCCCTGGCCCGCATCGGGGCGGCGGCGGGCGACCGGGAGGTGGGGCTGCTGGTCTGCAACGCCGGGGGCGATCCCAACGGCGTGCCCTTCCTGGAGCTGGACCTGCCCGCCTGGAGCGAGCTGATCCAGCGCAACGTCATGACCTTGATGGCCTGCTGCCACCGCTTCGCCGCGCCGATGCAGACGCGCGGCCACGGCGGGCTGCTGCTGGTGAACTCCGGCGCCTGCTACGGCGGGGCCAGCACCATGGGCCCCTACAGCGGCAGCAAGGCCTTCATGCTGTGCTTCGCCGAGGGGCTGTGGGCGGAGCTGCGCCCCGGCGGCGTGGACGTGCTGACCCTGGTGCTGAACCGCACCGACACCCCCGAATTCCGGCGCTTCCTGGCGGCCAAGGGGATGCCGCTGCCCCCCGACGTCGCCTCGCCCGCGGACGTGGTGCGCCTGGGTCTGGAGCGGCTGGCCCACGGGCCGATCCAGAACGTCGGCCAGGCCGACGACGAGCCGGGCATGTCCCCCCTCTCCGCCGCCGAGCGGCGCAACCGGGTGGTGGGGATCAGCAAGGTGGTGGACCAACTCTACGGACGGGCGTGAGCACATGGCCGACGCACCCGATCTGGCGGCGATCGCCGACCGCCAGGCGATCACCGACCTGATCTACCGCTACTGCCGCGCGGTAGACCGGCTGGACGTGGCGCTGGGCCATTCGATCTGGCATCCGGGCGGCCAGGCCGACTATGGCCAGGGCGGCTACCGGGGCGAGGGCCGCGGCGCCATCGACCACATCTGCGAGCAGCACCGCCAGACGCTGAACCACTCGCACCAGGTCTCCAACATCCTGATCGACCTGCGCGGGGACGAGGCGGGCAGCGAGTCTTACGTGACCGCCACCTTGCGCGTGCGGTGGGCCGACCAGCTGCTGCAGATCGGCGTGTGGGGCCGCTATCTCGACAGCTGGTCCCGGCGGGACGGCCGCTGGGGCCTGGACCGGCGCATCGCCGTGCGCGACTTCGACGAGGTGCGCGAGGTGCGCGAGCTGTACCAGCACGCGGTGGGCACGCGCGACGCGACCGGTCCCTCCTACGCCGTGCTGACCTCCCTCCGCGGCCAAGTCATCGGAGCCGGGTCGTGAGGGCCGCCTACATCCAGGACGGGCAGGTGCGCGTCGGCGTCGTGCCCGACCCCGTCCCCGCCCAGGGCCAGGCCCTGGTGCGCACCCACAGCTGCGGGCTGTGCGCGTCGGAGCAGCACTTCCTGCACGCCGGCCAGAACGTGATCGACCTGTCGCGCAGGTACGGCGGCCCCTACGCCGCCCTCGACCAGGCCCAGCCCTTCGTGCCCGGCCACGAGTTCGTGGGCGAGGTGATCGACTATGGCCCAAGCAGCGCCCGCCCGGTGAAGCCCGGCCGGCGCGTCACCTCCCTGCCGATCGTGCGCCATGGCGGCGGCCGCTCGGTGGTCGGCTTCAGCCACGACTGTCCCGGCGGCTGGGGCGAGCTGATGCTGCTGGACGAGACCCTCCTGATGGAGATCCCGTCCGGCCTGGACGACGACATGGCGGCGATGACCGAGCCGCTGGCCGTCGGGCTGGAGCACGCCCGCCGCGGCCGCCCCACCAAGGAGGACGTGATCGTCGTCGCCGGCTGCGGCGCCATCGGCCTTGGCGTGGTGGTGGGGCTGAAGCTGATGGGCGCCGGGCCGGTCATCGCGGCGGACTTCCATCCCACGCGGCGGGAGGCGGCCATCGCCATGGGCGCGGACATGGCGTTCGACCCGCGCGAGCTGTCCCCCTACGAGCCGCTGGCGGAGCTGGGCGGCCGCCGCGCCAGCCTGGTCTACGAGTGCGTCGGCCAGCCGGGGATGCTGGCCGCCCTGGTCGCCGCGGTCGGTTTCGACGCGCGCATCGTCATGGGCGGCTACTGCATGGAGCCCGAGCAGCTGTTCATCTTCGCCGCGCAGAACAAACGGCTGACCGTCCACTTCGCCGCCGGCGAGGAGCAGCAGGACATGGACCTGGCGCTGCGCTGCATCGCCGACGGCAAGGTCGACATCCGCCGCTGGCTGAGCCCGCGCATCGGCCTGGGCGAGGTGGCGCAGGCGGTGGCGGCCATGTCCGGCCCGACCGCCCCTATCCGCAACGTGGTCGACCCACGCCTCAACTGACGGGAGCCTGCGTCATGCATCGCCTGGGTATCGAGCAGCTGAGCGTCTTCGGCCTGCCGCCGGTCCCGTTCATCACCCTGGCGGCGGACCTGGGCTGCACCGGCATCTCCACCGGGCTGGTGGGCTTCGGCTACAACCCGCACGGCTATCCCACCTTCTCGCTGCGCGAGGATGCGAACCTGCGGTCGGAGATGAAGGCCGCCATGCGCGACCGCGGCGTGGCCATCACGCTCGGCGAAGGCTGCATCATCCGCCCGGGCCAGGACATCGCCGACCTCGGCCGCGACATGGACCTGTTCGCCGAGCTGGGTACGGAGCTGCTGAACACCATCAGCATCGACCAGGACCTGAACCGCACCTATGACCAGCTCGCCGTCTTCGCGGAGATGAGCGCGGAGCGGGGGATGCCGTCGACGGTCGAGCTGTGCCCGCCGGCCACCATCGCCGACCTGCCCATGGCGCTGGAGGCCGTGCGCCACGTGGGGCGCAGCGACTTCGGCCTGCTGCTCGACACCATGCACCTGGGCCGTTCCGGCGCCACGGGAGCGGACGTGGCAGCCCTCGATCCCGCCCTGATCCGCTACGTCCAGCTGTGCGACGCCCCCCGCGCCGAGGGCGAGATGGAGTACTTCGTGGAGGCCACCTACGAGCGCCGCATCCCTGGCGAGGGCGAGCTGCCGCTGAAGGACTACCTCGCCGCCCTGCCGCCGGAGGTGGTGATCAGCCTGGAGACGCCGATGCGCTCCAAGGCCGAGCGCGGCCTGGGGCCGGAGGCGCGGCTGGGCCCCGCCGTCGCCGCCATGCGCGCGATGGTCAAGGCGGCCGAGGCCCGACGCCCCGCCGCCGCGACGGCCTGAGACGCGGCGTGGACACGGACGCCTTCCGCGCCGCCTACGGCCCCGTCGCGGTGGTCACCGGCGCCTCTTCGGGCATCGGCTGGGCCTTCGCAGAGCGCCTGGGCGCGCTCGGCCTCGACCTGGTGCTGGCCGCCCGCCGCGTCGACCGGCTGGAGCAGCTGGCCGGGCGGCTGAAGGCCGAGCACGGGGTGCGCGTCGCCATCCACCCCCTCGACCTGGCCGACCCGGCCGCGCCCGGCCGCCTGCTGGAGCAGACCGCCGCCCTGGACGTCGGGCTGGTGGTGAGCAACGCCGGCTTCGGCTTCAAGGGGCCGCACGAGGCGGTCGACCCGGCGGCCATGACCGACATGCTGATGGTCAACTGCAACGCGCCGCTGCAGCTGACCCGCGGCTTCATCCCCCGGCTGCGCGAACGCAGGCGGGGCGGGATCATCCTGACCAGCTCGGTGGAGGGGCTGATCGGCTGTCCCTACTCAGCCGCCTACGCCGCCTCCAAGGCGCTGGTGATCGCGCTCGGCGAAGCGCTGTGGGCCGAGTTGAAGCCGGAAGGGATCGACGTCCTGACCCTCTGCCCCGGCGCCACGGCCACGGAGGCCGCCGCCAAGCAGGGCGTGGACCTGTCCAAGCTGCAGAACGTGATGGCGCCGGAGGCGGTGGTGGAGCTGGCGCTGGCGAACATCGCCGAGGGGCCGACGCTGATCTCCAGCGAGCATTACCGGGCCACGTTCGACCGCCTGCTGGCCATGCCGCGGCGCGAGGCGCTGGGCGCCATGGCCGCGGCCATGCGGCGGTGAGCGAGGGTGGACGCGGTGTGCAGTACAGGCCGCGGACGCGGGGCGCCCACGCCTCGCCGCAAGGGCTCCGCCAAAGCATCGCCCAAGCGGAAAACCTTGCCCGTACAGGGGAGAGCTTGACTTGACCGGCGGCCCGGCGCGACCTGCCTGCTAGATAACGGCCGCCCCAACCGACGGCGCGCGGTCCTTGTTCGCCCTGCGCCGCAGATCGAAGTGGAACTCGCGAAGATGAGCGTCGAAACGCTGCCCGAAGCCAAGCTCTACGTCGGCGGCGAGCTCCGCCGCGCCAAGGGCGACAAGACCTATCCGGTGATCAACCCCTGGACCGGCGAGGTCGCGGGCCAGGCCGCCGACGCGGCGCCTGAGGACGTTGAGGCCGCCATCGCCGCCGCCCGGGACGCCTTTGACCACACCGACTGGTCCACCAACCACCAGAAGCGCTTCGAGCTGGTGAAGACCCTGTACGAGCTGTTCGCCGCCAATGGCGACCGGCTGAGCCAGCTCGCCCGGGTGGAGGCAGGGGCCGCCATCGGCGCAGTCGGCCGCGCCCATGTCGGCATGGCGATGGCGGGCTGGAAGGACCTGCTGGACGTCTTCCCCCAGGTGCGCTGGGAGGAGGATCGCGGCCGCAAGGGGCCTGAGGTCTACATCAGCCACCGCCTGATCGTGCGGGAGGCCGCAGGCGTGGTCGGCGCCATCACGCCGTGGAACGTGCCGCTGTACGTGAACATCGAGAAGGTGGTCTCGGCCCTTTTGGCCGGTTGCACCGTCATCCTGAAGCCGGCGCCGGACACCCCCGGCATGGGCGCCATCTTCGGCGAGCTGGCGGCGGAGGCCGGCTTCCCCGCCGGCGTGCTGAACGTCATCACCGGCGCCGACCCGGCGATGGCCGGCGAGACGCTGGTGCTCGACCCGCGGGTGGACCTGATCACCTTCACCGGCTCCTCGATGATCGGCCGGCGGATCATGGAGAAGGGCGCCGCCACCCTGAAACGCGTGTTCCTGGAGCTGGGCGGCAAGTCGGCCAAGATCGTGCTGGAGGACGCGCCGAACTTCACCCAGGAGATCGCCTCCTCCATGCTGGTGTTCCACGCCGGCCAGGGCTGCGCGGTGCAGTCCCGCCTGCTGGCGCCCAAGAGCCGCTACCCTGAGGTGGTGGCCATCCTGAAGGGCGCCTATGGCCACTACGCCGACAAGTGGGGCAAGTTCGAAGACCCCGAGAACATGATGGGCCCGGTCATCTCCAAGAAGCAGATGGAGCGGGTGAAGAGCTACATCGACCTGGGCGTCAAGGAAGGCGCCACCCTGATCGCCGGCGGGAACATCCGCACCGACATGGGCGGCGGCTACTTCGTCGAACCGACCTGCTTCGTCGACGTGACCAACGACATGCGCATCGCCCGGGAGGAGATCTTCGGCCCCGTGCTGGTGGTGATCCCCTTCGAGGACGAGGACGACGCCGTGCGCATCGCCAACGACAGCGAGTACGGCCTGTCCGGCGGCATCGCCACCGCCGACCTGCAGAAGGGGCTGAAGCTCGCCAGCCGCATCCGCACCGGCTCTGTCTCGGTGAACGGCGGCATGTGCATCGCGGGCGACCTGCCCTTCGGCGGCTACAAGGTCTCCGGCGTCGGCCGCGCCTGGGGCGTGGAAGGCATCGAGGAGTACCTGGAGACCAAGGTCGTCGCCTACCGCGTGATGGCGGAGGCGAACTGAGGACGGGCGTGCAGGGTGGGCGCCCCCAGCGGTTCGGCCATTTCCGCATATCCCGGCGAAGGCCGGGACCCAGGCGCGCCGCCCTCTCCTGCCGACCTCTGCGCTCTGGGCCCCGGCCTTCGCCGGGGTGCTCGGAGGTGTGGCCGGGGTGGCGGATAAGACCGCGGACGAAGGGAGCCTTGGCGCCTTGACGCCCACCGCCCGCACCTTCGCCTCCCAGGGCCTGAGGCTCAGCTACCTCGACTGGGGGAGCCCCGCGGCGCCGCTGCTGGTGCTGCTGCACGGGGTGCGCGACCATGCCCGCAGCTGGGACGAGGTCGCCCAGGCGTTCCGACCGGCCTGGCGGGTCGTGGCGCTGGACCTGCGCGGCCATGGCGACAGCCAATGGTCGCCGGACGGGGCCTATCTCAGCTCCTATCACCTGCTCGACCTGCATCGCCTGATGGAGGCGCTGGGCGGCGGGCCCGCCGTGCTGGTCGGCCATTCGTTCGGCGGCAACATCGCCGCTCGCTACGCCGGAACCTTCCCGGACAAGGTGGAGCGGCTCGCCCTGGTGGACGGCTTCGGCCCGCCGCCGGACGCCTATGTCGAGTGGGAGAGGGTCGGGCCGGTGCGGCGCACCCGCGCCTGGGTCGAGCAGTACGAGAAGATCGCCGGCCGCGCCCCAAGGCCCCTGGCCAGCGTCGAGGACGCCGCCGCCCGGCTGCGCGCCGGCAACCCCGCCCTGTCGCCCGCCCGGGCGCTGCATCTGGCCGAGCATGGGGTGACGCAGGGCGAGCAGGGCCTGGCCTGGAAGTTCGACCCGCTGGTCAGCGTGTTCACGCCGGAGGAGTTCTCCGCCGACAGCTCGGCCGTGTGGCGCGACGTCGCCTGCCCCACCCTGCTCTGCTACGGCGAGACCAGCTGGAACAAGAACCCCAGGGACGACGGCCGGGCCGCCCGGCTACAGGACCATCGCCTCGCCCCGATCGCGGACGCCGGCCACTGGCCGCACCACGACCAGCCCGCGGCCTTCATTGCAACGTTGCGGGCCTTCCTCCACGATTGAGCCGCCAGACGGGCGGCGCGGGCGGAGTGAGGGTGAAGATGCAGATTCGCCCCGCCCCGGACGGGATACGGGCGCTCTGCCGGGACTGCCTGCGCTGGTCGAACAGCGAGGCGCGGCGCTGCCCCGCCTGCCGTTCGCCCCGGCTGGTCCGCCACGCCGAGCTGGACCGGCTGGCCATCGCCCACCTCGACTGCGACGCCTTCTACGCCTCGGTTGAGAAGCGCGACCGGCCGGAGCTAGCCGACGTCCCGGTGATCGTGGGGGGCGGAGTACGCGGCGTGGTCACCACCGCCTGCTACATCGCCCGCACCTTCGGGGTGCGCTCGGCCATGCCGATGTTCACGGCGCGAAAGCTCTGCCCCGACGCGGTGATCATCAAGCCGGACTTCGCCAAGTACAAGGCCGCCAGCCGGATCGTCATGGACCGCCTGCGCGCGCTGACGCCCCTGGTGCAGCCCCTGTCGCTTGACGAGGCGTGGCTGGACCTGTCCGGGACGGAGCGGCTGAACGGCGGCCCGCCCGCCTTCCAGCTGGCCCGGGCGCAGAAGGAGATCGAGGCGGCGGCCGGGCTGACCGTCTCTGTCGGCCTCGCGCCCAACAAGTTCCTGGCCAAGATCGCCTCGGACCTGGACAAGCCCCGCGGCTTCGCGGTGATCGGCGCGGCGGAGGCCCAGGCCTTCCTGGCGCCGCGGCCGGTGTCCATCCTGCCCGGCGTGGGGCCGGCGCTGGCCAAGGCGCTGGCGGGGGCGGGCTACGCCAAGGTCGGCGACCTGGCCGCCGTCGCGCCCAACGCCCTGGCCGACCGCTTCGGCGCCCACGGCCTGCGCCTGGCGGAGCTGGCCCGCGGCCAGGACGCGCGCGCCGTCGATCCGGCCTCCGAGCGCAAGGGCGTCAGCGCCGAGACCACCTTCGACGTCGACCTGCGCGACCTCGCCGCGCTGGAGGACCGGCTGTGGCCCTGCTGCGAGAAGGTGGCCGCGCGCGCCCGTGCGGACGGTTTCGCCGGCCGCACCGTGGTGCTGAAACTCCGCACAGCCGATTTCCGCCGCCTGACCCGCAGCCGCACCCTGCCCGCCCCGACCCAGACCGCCCGCACCCTGTTCGCCTACGCCCGCGAACTGCTGGCGCCCGAGGCGCGCGGCGCGACGGCCTATCGCCTTGTGGGCGTTGGCTTGTCCGACCTGTCGGAGGCCGAGCTGGCCCCCGCCGACCTGTTCGGCGGCGACGCGGAGACGCGGGCCCGCACCACGGAAAGCGCCGTCGACGCCCTGCGCCAGCGCTTCGGGGCCGGGGCGGTGCTCAGCGGGCGGGCGCTGAAGCCTTCTCCTGCGCGCCCGATCCGGCGAGACTGACCGCGGCCCCGCGGCGGGCGATCAGCGGAAGGACACGCCCTTGGACTTCGATCCCCTCCTCCTGACCGACCGCGTGGCCGTGGTGACCGGCGGCGGCGCGGGCATCGGCCGGGCCATCGCCCTGACCTTTGCGGACCTGGGCGCCGACATCGTGGTGGCCGACGTGCTCCCCGAGCGCTGCGAGGAAGTGGCGCAGCGCGTGCGCGAAAAGGGCCGCCGCGCCCTGGCCGCCCCCACCGACGTGATGGACGCCGACCAGGTGCGCGCCGCCGTCGCGGCGACGGGGGCCGAATTCGGCCGGCTGGACATCCTGGTCAACAACGCCGGGGGCGTCACCCGCCGGCCCTTCCTGGAGCAGTCCGAGCGCTCGTGGCGGCGCCATATCGACCTGAACCTGGTGAGCGTGCTGGCCGCCGTCTCGGCCGCGACGCCCTTGATGATCGGGGGCGGCCGCGGCGGCGCGATCCTGAACGTCAGCAGCATCGAGGGTAGCCGCGCCGCGCCCGGCTACGCCGTCTATGCTGCCTGCAAGGCGGCGCTGAACAACCTGACCCGCACCCTGGCGCTGGAGTTCGCCGACCATGGCGTGCGCGTGAACACGATCGCCCCCGACTACACCGACACCCCTGGCACCCGCGGCCATCACAAGGGCCCCGTCGATCCGTCGACTTGGCCGCCGATCCCGCCCGAGCGCGCCGCCGCCACCGCCCGGTACATCCCCCTCGGGCGGGCGGGACTGGAGGTGGAGTGCGGCCGGGCGGCGGCCTTCCTCTGCTCGGACATGGGCAGCTACGTCACCGGCGTGATCCTGCCCGTGGACGGCGGCACCTCCGCGTCCGCCGGCTGGGTCCGCAGCCGCACGGACGGCGACTGGAAACTGGTCGAGCCCTGAGCCGTCCGGCCGCCGCACGCAGGCGGGATGAATTCGCCGTAACGTGTCGTCTGCGCACTGGTGCAGTGCAGCATGCGGGATTACATGCCCGACATCCCGCGCTGATGGGGCAACTCCTTCCACGAATCGTGTTTGCGGAAGACCAAACCGACCTCAGACGTCGGCCCTCCACCCAGCCCCGCGGGTCAAAAAGAAGGAAGTAAGGCCATGACTCGCATGTTCACCATCACCGAACGCCTCGGCGCCGCCGGCGCCCTGCTGCTCGCCGTCCTGCCGATGCTCGCCATGGGCGCGGTGTAAGGCTGCCGACTGCGACCCGCTCTTCCGCGAGGATGAGCGGGTCGCAGGACCGCCCCCTTGTCTCCCCCTGCGCCGCGGGGGGAAGACGACTTCAATCCCCCACCGCCTCGATGTAGTCGGCCGAGCGCATCTCCTGCAGGCGGGACACGGTGCGCTCGAACTCGAAGGCGCCGTCGCCGGCGGGGTACAACGCCTCCGGCTCCGCCGCCGCCAGCACCACCAGCTTGCAGCGCGCCTCGTACAGGGCGTCCACCAGGCTGACGAACCGCGCCGCCTCGTTGCGTCGCTCGGGACCGAGCTCAGGGACGTCGCCCAGGAAGACGGTGTGGAACTGACCCGCCACGGCCAGGTAGTCCTGGGCCCCCAGCATCGCCCCGCAAAGGCTGACGAAGCTGGAGTTCAGGTGGCCGCCCACCGTGTGCGGGAAACGGATCTTGCGGCCCAGCACCTCCACCGTGGCGCCGGTCTCCTCCGCCCCGTCGGTCAGCGCGCTCCATAGGTCGTCGAACGCCGTGCGCGTCCCGTCCCCGATCGGGCTGAAGTAGACCCGCCGCCCGCGCAGCCGGTCCAGACGGAAGTCCTGGGGACCTGCGACCTTCACCACCTGCATCCGGGCCTTCAGCTCGTCGATGAAGGGCAGGAAGAGCTGGCGGTTCAGCCCGTTCAGGTACAGCTCGTCCGGCGCGCGGTTCGAGGTGGCCACGATCACCACGCCCTGCGCCCACAGCGCCTCGAACAGGCGGCCCAGGATCATGGCGTCGGCGATGTCGGTGACGTGGAACTCGTCGAAGCACAGCAGCCGCGCGCCGTCGGCGATCAGGTGGGCGACCGGCGGGATCGGATCGTCGCCCTTGGCTTGGCCGAAGTGAGCCTTGCGGGCCGCCGCATCGCCTTTGCGCCAGGCGTCGATCGCCGCGTGGGTCTCACCCATGAAGGCGTGGAAGTGCACCCGCCGCTTGCGCGCCACCGGCGCGGACTCGAAGAACAGGTCCATGACCATGGACTTGCCACGACCCACCGGCCCGTAGAGGTAGACGCCCCGAGGCGGCGGCCGCCTGCGCGACAGGAACGGCAGGGAGAAGCCCGGCTCGGCCAGGGCGTTCAGCTCGTCTTCCACGCGGGAGAGGGCGGCGACGGCGGCGGCCTGGGCGGCGTCGGGAGCGATCTCCCCGGACTTCAATCGATCCTGATAGGCGCTCTGGACGGATACGGGCATCGCGGGGGCCTTAGCACGGGAGCGGCCGCCGCGCCCGCCCCCGTGCCGCGACGCGCTTTGCCCTTTCCAGCGCGAGGGTTTCCGCTAGTGTCGGCGGCCCTCGACTCCGGCGGGCTCAGGGCCCGCCTTCCGATTCGGACGACGCGATGAAGCTGACCATGGAGCGATCGGCGCTGATGAAGGCGCTGGGCCACGTGCAGAGCGTGGTGGAGCGGCGCAACACCATCCCGATCCTCTCCAACGTGCTGCTCTCCGCCGACAAGGGGGCCGCCACCTTCTCCGCCACCGACCTGGACATGGAGATCGTCGACGAGACCAGCGCCCAGATCGGCGCCCCCGGCCAGATCACCGCCCCCGCCCACACCCTGTACGAGATCGTGCGCAAGCTGCCCGACGGGGCGGACGTGGAGCTGAAGTTCGCCGGGGACGACCCGCGCCTGTCGATCACCGCCGGCCGCTCGCGGTTCAACCTGCCCGTCCTGCCCGCCGGCGACTTCCCGGTGATGTCGTCCGACGGCCTGTCCCAGCCGATCGAGGTGGACGTGGTCGACCTGATGCGGCTGATCGACAAGACCCGCTTCGCCATCTCCACCGAGGAGACGCGCTATTACCTGAACGGCCTCTACGTCCACACCGTCAGCGAGGGCGGCGAGACGAAGCTCCGCGCCGTGGCCACCGACGGCCACCGCCTGGCCCTGGCCGAGATGCCGGCGCCGGAGGGCGCGGTGGGCGCCCCCGGCGTGATCGTGCCGCGCAAGACCGTGCAGGAGGCCCGCCGCCTGCTGGAGGACGCCGGCGAGACCGTCCAGCTGCAGGTCTCGCCCGCCAAGGTGCGCTTCGAGTTCGGCCGCGCCTCGCTCACCTCCAAGGTGATCGACGGCTCCTTCCCCGACTACATGCGGGTGATCCCGCGCGACAACCAGAAGGTCGCCCTGATCGACAACAAGCTGTTCGCCGACGCGGTGGACCGGGTGGCGACCATCTCGGCGGAGAAGTCGCGTTCGGTGAAGCTGGCGATCGAGCCGGGCAAGCTGGTCCTGACCGTCCGCAACATGGAGGCCGGCCAAGCGGTGGAGGAGGTCGAGATCGACTACGACGGCGACGCCTTCGAGATCGGCTTCAACGCCCGCTACCTGCTGGACGTGGCCGGCCAGATCCAGGGCGACGTGGCCGAGTTCCGCTTCGCCGACCCCGCCTCCCCCACTCTGGTGCTCGATCCCGCCGATCCCGGCGTCCGCTACGTGCTGATGCCGCTGCGGGTGTAAGCCCCTTCCCCCTCATCGGGGGAAGGGACAGCGCTGAGATCGGCGAGGCCTCAGTACGCGACCGCGGTGGCGCTGTAGGCCATCGGGGCCAGGAAGCCGTCCACCAGGATGCGCAGCGCCTGCAGCAGCAGCAGCAGGATGATCGGGCTGATGTCGATGCCGCCGAGGTTCGGCAGGATGCGCCGGATCGGGCGAAGCAGCGGCTCGGTCAGCTGGTCCAGGGTACGGACGATCCGGTACATGGTCGGATTGCGCAGGTTGATCACGTCGAACGCCACCAGCCAGCTCAGCACGGCGGTGACGATGACCAGGAAGATCGCCAGGCTCACCAGGCTGTCGAACAGGAATAGCAGCGCACGGACGAGCGGCATCGTAGTCTCCCCCAGGGTGGGCCGTCTTAGCCTGTGTTCGCGCGCCCGCTCAAGCGCCGCGCCGCTTGACAGCGCAGGACGAAGCGGACACATGTCCGCCCCTCGCAACGGCGGCCCGCACGCCGCCGTCCGCGCGATCCTGGGGCCGTAGCTCAGTTGGTAGAGCGCCTCGTTCGCAATGAGGAGGTCAGGGGTTCGACTCCCCTCGGCTCCACCAGGATCGCCCCTCGCTCCTTGTTGGGCCAGGAGGCAACGGCTCTACTCCGGCGCCGCCGCGACGGCGACCGATGGCGGTCAGGGCTGAGCTCCGGCGGTCGCTCAAGACACCTCTTCCCATTGAGCCGAGGCGCCGCTGTCTAGGTGCTCAGCTTGAGCGACGCCCCTGGCAGCTCTGAGGCGTTGGAAAGGCGACTGTTGGGAGCGCCGCGTCAGGTGGTTTGCCCCCACGCTTGAGGCGGTCGAACGGATGGCGAACAGCGCCTATCGGCCGGCGTTGTCGTCCGGGCGCCTGGGCTGCGCGAGACGGCGCTGCGACAGAGTAAGCGATCAAGTCGGCTCAGCACTTTCGCGTTCCACGCCACTCCGCCGCACAATCCACTGGCGCTGAACCACCACCCAGTCACCCCGAGTGAAAAAGTATCACTTCATTCATTTCATTTAAGAAACTCGCCGCGGTTCTCAGCCTGAAATTGAGGGTAGTCCGCGCTGATTTCCAACGTTTGCCAGCTGACTGGCCGCGCCCCCCATGTGCGCATTGCATCGCCGAATCCAGCTTTCGCCACATTGCGTTTTCGCAAGATTAATGGCGCATCATGTACATGCTTCCTAGCCGCATATACCCATCGCTGCCCGGGGCCATAGTTGCATAAGGCTTCGCACAGCGTGCCGACAGCCCCGCACCACCTTGACGCTACTCACATCTCGGCGGGACCATCTGCCACACTGGCCAACCCCTCCAACCATGGAATGATCCATGAGAGATCAATTCTGATGGTGCACAGGGGTGACCATTTCGATCGCGCTCGCGACGTTCAACAGCGTGGAGTTCATTAGCGAATTGCCGGAAAGCTTACCGCTACAAGACTTGCAGGCGCTTCAGGTCGTCGTGTGCGATGACAGCTCCACCGATGACACTGGTCGTCCGGCCGAGGAATTTAGCCGTGGCGCGCCGTTCAGCATCAAAGTGCAGGTTGACAAGCAACGCCTAGGCTATCGCAGCCAATTCATGAAAGCCGCTGGTCTCTGCTCAGGGGCCAGTCAGTGACAAGCACCAGCCCCACTCGCATTGAAGTGTACTCCTCTCACCCTTGGATAGGCAGCGGAGTATCCTACACGTGCCAGCGCGTATGCGAAGAGATTGCCCGCTCCTCAGAGTACCGCTTAACCGTACATACGCCATCATCGATGCCGCATGTTTCCAGCGTTCGCTACAGGAATGCACTTCCTCGTTTCGCAGATAGGCATAAGCTCAGGCGCCTGAAAGAACATTTGCACCACAGTGCTTACGCGGGCTCGGTGAAAGGCCCCAACACTTTGGCCTATCTTTGGCCGCGCGCGCCGACCGAACTGTTACGCCGGGTTGAAAGAGCTGGCGCACCGGTAATAGTAGAGATGATAAACTGCCATGTCAGCACCGCTAAGCGCATCATCCATGAAGCGTATGCTCGACGAGGCATGAGTCATACATACATAAACGAGGAGCTTGTCGAAAACGAAATTGAGCTGCTGCAACGTGCGACTTGCATCTTCGCTCCGAACCCCATGGTCGTAGCGTCCTTGCGCGAGAACGACGTGCCCGAGAACAAGATTATCGCCACATCGTACGGGTGGGATCGACACCGATTTTCTCCTGCAGCAGACCGGCAGTCCCATGACGATGGTATGTTTCACCTGCTCTACGTTGGCTCAATATGCATCCGCAAGGGCGTAGACACATTGGTTTCGGCGTGGAAGGCGAGCGGCGTTCGCGGGAAACTCACCATAGTGGGCGATATACTCCCGGACATGGCCGACCAAGCGGATGTCCTTCGACACGAGACTATAGACTACAAACCATTCACATCTGACATATCAGGTATCTTCGCGACAGCGGACGCGTTTGTAATCCCGACACTGGAGGAGGGCGGCCCCATGGTTACGATCGAGGCGGCCGGTGCAGGCCTCCCCATCATAACCACTCCGATGGGAGCCGCTGGATTGGTTCGCGATGGAGAAAACGGCCTGATAGCGCCCCCGGAAGATAAGGACGCGCTTGTTGACGCGATAAGGCGACTGGCCGCAGACAAGGATTTCAGACTTCGCCTCGGCGCGCAGGCCGCCCGCGATGCAGAACGTTTCACCTGGGAGGTCGTCGGGAGCCGACGAGCTCAAGAACTGATGGCGCGCTTCGGGCGGTAGCGAAAACTTCGCACCGCCAGGGCCGTCAGCAGATCGTGCGAAGATCTAAATCCGGCGCGATTCATGGGCGCTTACATCCCCATCCGGGTTCGCATGAATACGCGTCGATGCGCAGCACGAAGGTCAGACCAGACGTCATCAAACCCTCGGCCGCTGCACGTGGCCAGACGTATTCGGTTTCCGTCCCTGACCCGCAAGTCGACATCAAGCGACTGCGACCGGAAAACGATGTGACGACCGGCGGATGACGAACGATTCTCCTGACGCCCCCGCCAGCGATCGTCCGCCATGCGACGCAACCTGGACTACTACGGACTGGGCGAGAGTTCATTCCTTCGCATAACCAGAGCAAACGCCAGCGGACCAGAGGGCGCCGGTCTGCCGTGACACGCTCGGCACGCTGATGAGCGAGCCTCCGCCCAGGTACCCGCCCCCATAGACCTGAGACCGGCGAAGTGCGCTTGATTGTTCCACACGACTGAGACACAAACGCGCTCGGAAGCTGCTCGACTCTCCGGGACGGGTTGTTATTCCTGAAGCGGTTCAGGGGGTTAGCGGATGGGGAGTTCGACTCCCCTCGGCTCCGCCACGCCCCCCCTGCCAGACCATCGGAGAGCGACGCATGAGCGCCCGCATCATTGACGGGACCGCCGTCGCCGCCCGCCTTCGCGCCGAGATCGCCGAGCAGGTGGAGACCCTGGTCGCCGCGGGCGGACGGCCGCCCGGGCTGGCCGTGGTGCTGGTGGGCGACAATCCGGCCAGCCACGTCTATGTGCGCAACAAGGGCATCGCCACGCGCAAGGCGGGCATGGTCTCCACCGAGCACCGGCTGGACGGCGACGTCGCCGAAGAGACGCTGCTCGCCCTCGTCGCCCGGCTGAACGCCGATGCGACGGTGGACGGGATCCTGGTGCAGCTGCCCCTGCCCGGCCACATCGCGACGGAAAAGGTGCTGGCGGCCATCGACCCGGAGAAGGACGTCGACGGCTTCCACGCCCTGAACGTCGGCCGCCTGTGGGGCGGCGAGGCGGGGCTGGTCCCCTGCACCCCTCGCGGCTGCATGAAGCTGATCCTGGAGGCGGAGGAGAACCTCGGCGGCAAGGACGCGGTGGTGATCGGCCGCTCGGGCATCGTCGGCAAGCCGATGACCCAACTGCTGCTGGCGGCCAACTGCACCGTGACCATCGCCCACTCCCGCACCCGCGACCTGCCGGGCGTCTGCCGCCGGGCCGACATCCTGGTCGCCGCCGTGGGCGTGCCGGGACTGGTGAGGCGGGACTTCATCAAGCCGGGCGCCACGGTGATCGACGTCGGCATCAACCGGGTGGAGAAGCCGGAGGGCGGGTCGCGCCTGGTCGGCGACGTGGCGTTCGACCAAGCCCTCGAGGTCGCCGGCGCCGTCACCCCGGTGCCGGGCGGCGTCGGCCCCATGACCATCGCCTGCCTGCTGGAGAACACCTTGACCGCCTACACCCGCCGGACGGCGCGCGGTTAAGGGAAACCCCGGCGTAACCTCCATGGCCTAACCTGCGCGCGTCGCGGCGAAAGGGCTCCGATGGATGTCGAAGTGGTCGGGCCCGAGGCGCTGTGCGCCGCGGACCACGCGCGCTGGGCGGAGCTCCGCCGCGCGACCGGCCTGACCAGCCCCTTCCTGTCTTCGGACTGGGTGCGCGAGTGCGCGCGCACCAGCGGCCCCGACCGCCGTCGCGCCCGGGTGGCGATCCTGCGCGAGGGCGGCCGCGCCGTCGGCTTCCTCTCCGCGCGCGTGTCGCGCTTCGCCGCCCAGCCGGTGGGCGCGCCCATGTGCGACTACCAGGGCGTGGCGCTGGAGCCCGGCGTCAGCTTCGACCCGCGCCAGGTGGTCAAGGCGCTGGGCGTGCACCGGCTGGACTTCGACACCCAGCTCGCCGACCAGCCGCAGATGGCGCGGTACCTGCGCGGCCGCACGGCCAGTCATGTGGTCTGCCTGCGCGACGGCTTCGACGCCTACGCCCAGGGCCGCAAGGCGGCGGGCAGCGACGTGCTGCAGGACTGCGCCAAGAAGCGCCGCAAGATCGGGCGGGAGCTGGGCGAGGTGCGTTTCACCGCCGCCTCCACCTCCAGCGCCGATTTCGACCAGCTTATGACCTGGAAGCGCGCCCGCTACGCCGGCAGCGGCCAGACCGACATCTTCGACTCCGGCTGGCCGCTGGAGCTGCTGCAGAACCTGTTCGCCGACCCGCTGGGCGAGCTGAGCGGCAAGCTGTTCACCCTGCACGCGGGCGAGCGGCTGCTGGCCGCCCACTACGCCCTCAGCGACGGCCAAGCCCTGCACGCCTGGTTCATCGGCCACGACGACGAGGCGGGGAAATATTCGCCCGGCGTGGTGCTGATCGCCGATATCCTGAAATGGGCGGGCGAGCAGGGAATGGTCGAGTTCGACCTGGGCGCCGGCCCCTATCGCTTCAAGAAGAGCCTGGCGAGCCTGCAGCGCGAGGTCGGCTACGGCTTCGTCGGCCGCCCCTCCCCCGCCGCCGCCCTGCGCGCCGCGGCCTATGGCGTGCGCCACGCGGCGGAGGCCCTGCCGCTCGGCCGCGCCTCAGCCTGGCCGGGCAAGGCGATGCGACGGCTGGACCTGTGGCGCGGCCTGAAGGGCGGCTGGTCGGCGGCGCGCTGAAGGCCGCATGGGCGTGAGATTCGTCTGAAACCGCTATCCTGAGCCCTCCCCCTCGAAGGGGGAGGGTTGGGCGGGGGTGCGCGCGTTGTGGTTGATAGGTTTGGCGCTGGAGGCGGCGCCGCCTCCTGTGTCCTTCCACCCACGTCCTGCACTCACCCCCATCCCTGCCCTTCCCCCTTCGAGGGGGAAGGGTTCAACGAAACAGTTCACTCCCCCTTCGAGGGGGAAGGGTTGCCAAACCTCAGGCCGGTCAGGCGATGATGTCGGGGGTCAGCTGATCCTCCAGCCGCACGATCTCGTCGCGCAGGCGCAGCTTCTTCTTCTTCAGCCGGGCGATCTGGATCATGTCCGGGCGCGACTTGGCCTCCAGCGCGGCGACGGCGGCGTCGAGGTCCTGGTGCTCGACGCGCAGGCTGGCCAGCTGCGTACGCAGCACCGCCTCAGGCGTCTCCAGGGTGGGGCCGTCGTCGTTCACGCCAAACGCCAGATCGAGGAGCTGCGGCGCGGTCTACAGCGCGCGCGCGCTGGAACCGCAAAACGGGGTCCGCGTCTGCGGAAGGCGCTCTGAACGCAAGGCCAGCCTCCACTCCCCGTCGCGCCTGCGGCGCAGCCGTCCGAGGCGCCGCGACTCGGGGCGCCTCGATGCAGATTTAGCAGAGGGCGCCTCTCCGTAAAGCGAACCGGATCGTCACAGGAGCTTCACGCAGCCGTGACCTGACAGCGAGTCGCGCCTCTGGCCTACTGCGGCGTCCACCTGCATGGAGACGCCAGACATGGCCATCGAAGCGCGCATCCGCGAACTTGGGTCCCGCCATCAGCTGCTGGAGAAAGCAATCGAGGAGGAACGCCGCCATCCCAGTTCAGATTCGCTCCGTGTCCATGAATTGAAGCGACAGAAGCTGCGCCTGAAGGAAGAGATGGAGGGCCTCAAAATCCGCCCGAACTGAACCGATACATCACGCCCTTCCCCCTTTGATGGGGGGAAGGGTTTGGGGATAGGGCCCTTGCGATACCCTGAGTTTAAAAGCTCTGGAGGGCTCCGTCCTGCGACCTCGAAGGCAGGATCGCCGCCCATCTGTCAAATCCAGTCCGTGAGCCCCCGCGGAGGCGGCGCCTCGCCCCGGTCGCTCCCCCGTCTGGCCCGGACTTGCTTCGGAAGTCTCGCCAAAGCTGCTGTCCTGAGCCCTCCCCCTCGAAGGGGGAGGGTTGGGTGGGGGTGCGCGCGCTGAGCGTGATGAGGATGGCGCTGGAGGCGGCGCCTCCCATGAGCTCCCACAACCCGCCTGCACTCACCCCCATCCCTGCCCTTCCCCCTTCGACGGGGAAGGGTGGCGCGAACGCCCGCAAGCGTCGGGATGGGCGGATAGGTCCAGGACGGCTCGCACCAGCCATATGCGTCGCCCAGCCACCCAGGGAGACGATGCGGGGTCTGACACATCTACCTCACCGAAGGGGGGCAAGGCGGCCCCAACCCTGCCGCCCGATCCGTCCTCAGGCCTCGTCGCCGGCGATCTCGGCGGCGGGACGCAGCGTCGGGCCTTCGGGCGGCGCGTTCTTGGCGTCTTCCTTGGCCTTCCGCTCCGCCGCCTTGCGGACCACATCGTCCAGGTCCAGCTGGCCGACCAGGCCCAGCGTCACCGGGTCCACCGGCTTGATCGCCGAGGAGTTCCAGTGCGAGCGGTTGCGCACCGACTCGATCGTCGCCTTGGTGGTGCCGAGCAGGCTGGCGATCTGGGCGTCGGTCACCTCGGGGTGGTTGCGCAGGAACCAGGCGATGGCGTCCGGCCGGTCGCCGCGGCGCGACACCGGCGTGTAGCGCGCGCCGCCCTTCTTGGCCGGCTTCAGCATCTCGGCGTGGCGGCTCTTCTGGGCGACCATGCGGTAGTTGGGGTTCTTCTCCGCCCGCTCCAGCTCCTCACGGGTGAGCTGGCCGTTGGCGATCGGGTCGGCGCCGCGGATGTCGCGCGCCACCTCTCCATCGGCGATGCCGCTGACCTCCAGCGGGTGCAGGCCGCAGAAGTCCGCCACCTGCTCGAATGTCAGGGAGCTGTTGTCCACCAGCCAGACCGCGGTGGCCTTGGGCATCAGGATGTCGGCCATGGGGCTTGGGCCCTCTCTTCCTCAGGCCGCGCCGCCTGGGGGGGCCGAGGAGCGCGGCGATGATCGTCTGAAACAGCGGCGCCCGGCCTAAGGCCGGGCGTCGTATGCGGATCAACATAATGGTTTTGCCTGAGTCCGCAAAGCGCCGTGGGCGGCGCGGTCGCGAACTGACCTGGCCGCGACCTCAGGGTCGGGATTTCAGCGTCCGGATTTCAGCGTTCAGCTTTCAGGCGGCGATGTCCGCGTGCTCGGCGGCTTCCGCCAGGGCGAACACCATCCGCACGTCGCCGGGCGCCCGCTCGCTCTCGCCGGTGCGCCGCACGAACCGCAGCAGCCCCTTGAGGCAGAGCACCTCCAACCTTCCGAAATACAGGAAGCCCTCTTCGCTGAAGTCGCCGTTGGAGAAGAGTTCGGCGGCGACGAAGCCGTCCTGCCGCGCCGACCGGAGCACGGCCAGTTCCTCGTCCGTCACGAGTATGTCATTAAAAGTACGGGCCAACATTTGATGTAGGCCTCCCTCCCGGTTCGAATCCATCCCTGAGACCACTATAGCGCCAGAACGTGTCGAGGTTTAAGCGACAGAGTGTCTTTCAGGGGGCGATCGACGTCACACTCTCTAACACGACTGTGTCGATCGCAACATGGTCCGGCGCACCGCGCGGGGGCCAATTCACAGCTAGTCGCGGTGATAGGGCGAGCCGGCGAGGATGGTGACCGCGCGGTACAGTTGTTCGGCCAGCATGGCCCGCGCCAGCGCATGGGGCCAGGTCTGGACGCCGAAGGCCAGCCTGTCCGCGGCGCGGGCGAGAAGCGCCGGGTCGAGCCCGTCGGCGCCCCCGACCAGCACCGCCAGGCGGCGCACGCCGTCGTCGCGCCAGCGGCCGATCCGCTCGGCGAAGACGCGCGAAGGCCAGGCCTGGCCGTGCTCGTCGCAGGCGAGGATGCGGCAGCCCGGCTCCAACGCGGCCGAGATCGCCTCGGCCTCGGCCGCCTTGCCGGGCTTGCGCCCCTCCACCTCGATCAGCTCGACGGGACCGAGGCCGAGCGCCCGGCCCGCCGCGGTGGCGCGGGCCAGGTAGTCGGCGACCAGGGTCGATTCAGGCGTGCGCCCGCCCAGGCGGCCGACCGCGACGATGGAGACGCGCACGCGGCGGAGCCCGGGCCTGAGCGTCAGGCGGCCGGGTTGTGCCCCGAGGCGTGGCCGTAGGCGGCGGCGTGGGGCGGCTCCACCGACCAGATCTTCTCGATCTGGTAGAACGCGCGCACCTCGGGCCGGAACAGGTGGACGATCACGTCCCCCGCGTCGAGCAGCACCCAGTCCGCCTGGGGCAGCCCCTCCACCGCGGCCTTGCCGTGGCCGCCGTCCTTCAGCGCCCGCAGCAGGTGGTCGGCGATGGCCGAGACGTGCCGCTGGGAGCGGCCGGAGGCGATGACGATAGCGTCCGCCAGGGGCGACAGACCGTTCAGATCAATGGTCACCACGTCCTGCGCCTGGTCCTCGTCCAGGCGGTCGAGGATCAGCTTCAGCAGCGCTTCGGGGTCGTGGGGCGCGGGGGTCGTGTCGGCGGGCAGGGGTGTGGCCTTCGGCTGGAGTGGCCCGCCAGGATAGCACGGCCGGGCCGGCGGGGCGACGCCGCGTCGCGCCGGCGAGATTTCCGCGCCCGGTTCCCCTATATTGCCGCTTCCATGTCCCGTCCCTTCGTGAAGATGAACGGGCTCGGCAACGACTTCGTCGTGGTCGAAGCCCGGTCGGCGAGCTTCGCCCCGACGCCTGAAGAGGTGCGCGCCATCGCCGACCGCGAGGACGGGATCGGCTGCGACCAGCTGATCGCCATCGAGCCGTCCGCCGAGGCGGACGCCTTCATGCGCATCTGGAACGCCGACGGGAGCGAGGTTTCGGCCTGCGGCAACGCCAGCCGGTGCGTGGCCTGGCTGATCATGCAGGCCTCCGGCGCCGACCAGGCGCGCCTGGCGACCCGGGCGGGGCTGCTGCGCGCCTGGAGCGCCGGGCCCAAGGCCGTGACCGTCGACATGGGCGCCCCGGGCCTGGACTGGACCGACATCCCCCTGGCGGAGGCGATGGACACCCGGGGCGTCGAGTTGCAGGTCGGCCCGATCGACGCCCCCCACCTGCACACCCCCGGCTGCGTCAGCATGGGCAACCCGCACGTGATCTTCTTCGTCGCCGACGCCGCCAAGGCGCCCGTGCGCGAGGTGGGGCCGATGATCGAGCACCACCTGCTGTTCCCCGAGGGCGTGAACGTCGGCTTCGCCGAGGTGCAGGCGCCCGACCGCATCCGCTTTCGGGTGTGGGAGCGCGGGGCGGGCGAGACCAAGGCCTGCGGCACCGGCGCCTGCGCCGCGGTGGTGGCCGCCGCCCGGCGAGGACTTGCCAACCGACGCGCCACCGTCGTGCTGGACGGGGGCGACCTGCGCATCGACTGGCGCGAGGACGACGGCCACGTGCTGATGAGCGGCCCCGTCGCGGTGGAGTTCACGGGGACCCTGCCGTGAGCGAGACGCTCGAGCGCGCTGGGGAGGCTGGCGGCGTCGAGGTCGTCACCTTCGGCTGCCGGCTGAACGCCTATGAGAGCGAGCAGGCCCGCGCCCGGGCGGCGGCGGACGGGCTGTCGGACGCGGTGATCTTCAACACCTGCGCCGTCACGGGCGAAGCGGTGCGCCAGGCCCGCCAGGCCATCCGCAAGGCGAGGCGCGAGCGGCCGGGCGCCCGGCTGATCGTCACCGGCTGCGCCGCCCAGATCGAGCCGGACGCCTTCGCCGCGATGCCGGAGGTGGACGCGGTGCTCGGCAACGGCCTGAAGGCGGCGCCCGGCGCCTATTCGGCGGAGGCGCTGTCGACCCGCGTGCGCGTCAACGACCTTGAGGCCGTACGCGAAACCGCCCCGCACCTGGTGGACGGCCTGACCGACAGGGCCCGCGCCTACGTGGAGGTGCAGAACGGCTGCGACCATCGCTGCACCTTCTGCATCATCCCGTACGGCCGCGGGCCGTCGCGGTCGGCGGCGGCGGGCGAGGTGGTGGGCCAGGTGCGGCGGCTGGCGGCCGCCGGCTATCGCGAGGTGGTGCTGACGGGGGTGGACATCACCTCCTGGGGCGCGGACCTGCCGGGCCAGCCGACGCTGGGCCAGCTGGTCGGGCGCATCCTGAAGCTGGCGCCGGAGCTGGCGCGGCTGCGGCTCTCCTCCATCGACGCGGCGGAGATCGACCCGGACCTGCTGCGCGCCTTCGCCGAGGAGCCGCGGCTGATGCCGCACCTGCACCTGTCGCTGCAGTCGGGCGACGACTTGGTGCTGAAGCGGATGAAGCGCCGCCACAGCGCGGATCAGGCCATGGCGCTAATCGAACAGGTGCGCGCGGTGCGGCCCGAGACCGCCTTCGGCGCCGACCTGATCGCCGGCTTCCCCACCGAGGACGAGGCCATGGCCGAGCGCACCCGCGCCTTCGTGGGCGAGGCGGAACTGGCCTACCTGCACGTCTTCCCCTTCAGCCCGCGGCCCGGCACGCCGGCGGCGCGCATGCCCCAGCTGCCGCGCCTGCTGATCCGCGCCCGCGCCGCCGCCCTGCGCGAAGCCGGCGAGGCGGCCCTCGTCCGCCACCTGGACCGGCAGGTCGGCCGCACCGTCCAGGCCCTGGTCGAGCGTCCCGGCCTCGCCCGGGCGGAAGACTTCACCGAGATCGCCTGCGAGGGCGGCGAGGCGGGCGAGCTGGCGCGCCTGACGATCGTCGGCCACGACAGCCGGCGGGCGCTGGGGCGGCTTCCCGTTCCGGCCTAGCTGGGGCGACGACGCCTTACCGCCGCCCCGGCCCCTTGCGTACGAACATGGCGGCGTCGGCCTCGGCCAGCCAGCGGGCGGGGGTGAGGCCCGGCTCGTAGCCGCGCACCCCGGCGGTGACGCGCACCGTGATGGCCTGGCGTTCGAACGCCACAGGATGCGCCTCGATCTCGGCGACCAGGGCGCGGGCCTTGGCGGCGGCGGCGTCCTCTTCCGCCTGGGCGAGCAGGACCGCGAACTCGTCCCCGCCGAGCCGCGCCACCACGTCGGACTCGCGTACATGGTCCAGGAGGGCGCAGGCCACGTTCTCCAGCACCGCGTCGCCCGCCGCATGGCCGTAGGCGTCGTTGACCGCCTTGAACCCGTCCAGGTCGAAGTAGATCAGCGAGGCCGGCGCCGCATAGCGGGCGCAGAAGGCGCACGCCCGCTGCAGCTCGCGCATGAAGGCGCGCCGGTTCAGCACCGGGGTCAGGGGGTCGCGGTCGGCCAGCTGCTCCACCTCGGCCAGGCGGCGGCGCAGGCGCTCGGCCTCGGCGCGGGCGGCGTCGCGCTCGGCGCAGAGGCGGGCGATCTCGGCCTGCGGGTCCGGCGTGGCCAGGTCGGGGGACGGCGGATCGTCCTTCGCGCCGCTCATGACCGTCTCCGCATCGTCGCGGCATAGCTCAGGATCGGTTGCGGGCGCAAACCGGCTCCCTATACTCGCGCGCCTTCGCAACCGCCCTCAAGGTTTCCGGAATTGGACGCGACGGCCGAACCCACGCCGCCCACCGCCCCTGTCGCCATCATCATGGGCAGCCGCTCAGATTGGCCGACCATGCGCCACGCCGCCGAGACGCTGGACAGCCTCGGCGTGCCCTATGTAGCCCGCGTGGTCTCCGCCCACCGCACGCCGCAGCGACTGTACGCCTTCGCCACGGGGGCGAAAGCCGCGGGGTTCAAGGTGGTGATCGCCGGGGCCGGCGGCGCGGCCCACCTGCCGGGCATGGCCGCCGCCATGACCGAGCTGCCCGTGATCGGCGTGCCGGTCCGCTCCGAGGCGCTGAGCGGGCTCGATTCGCTGCTGTCGATCGTGCAGATGCCGGGCGGCGTGCCCGTGGCGACCACCGCCATCGGCAAGCCGGGGGCGATCAACGCCGGCCTGCTCGCCGCCCAGATCCTGGCCCTCGGAGATTCCGCACTGGCCGAGCGGCTGAAGGCCCATCGCGCCGCCCTGACCGCCAGCGTGCCCGACACGGTGGAGGACGCTGCAGCCCTCCTGGAAGCGCAAGACTTCTGAACGTGGGCGAACCCTTCCCTCCCCTGCCTCCCGGCGCGAGCATCGGCGTGCTGGGCGGCGGCCAGCTGGGCCGGATGCTGGCCATGGCCGCCGCGCGCCTGGGCTTCGACACGGTGGTGCTGACGCCCGAGGCGGACGCGCCGGCCAGCCGGGTCGCCGCGCGCTCCCTGGTGGCGGACTACGGCGACCCCGAGGCGCTGGACGCCCTGGCCCGCTCGGCCTCGGTCGTCACCTTCGAGTTCGAGAACGTGCCGGCCGAGGTGGTGGCGCGGCTGCAGGCCGCCGGCGCCCGGGTCGCCCCGGGGCCGCTGGCGCTGGCCACCGCCCAGGACCGGGTGGCGGAAAAGCGCTTCTTCCAGGCCCAGGCGATCGGCACCGCCGCCTTTCATCCGGTGGACGGCGTGGCGGACATCGTGGAGGGCCTGGCCAGGGTCGGGACGCCGGCGCTGCTGAAGACCCGGCGCGAGGGCTATGACGGCAAGGGCCAGGCCTGGGTCGCCGACGCCGCGGAGGCCGAGGCCGCCTTCGCCCGGATCGGCTCGGCCCCCGCCATCCTGGAGGGCAAGGTGGCGTTCCGGCGCGAGCTGTCGGTGATCGCCGCCCGCAGCTGGTCGGGGGAGATCATCGCCTATCCCCTGACCGAGAACATCCACGAGGGCGGCGTGCTGCGCCGATCCATCGCCCCCGCCGCGGCGGATGCGAGGACGCAGGCGGAGGCGCTACGGATCGCGGAGACGACCCTGGCGCGCCTGGACTACGTGGGCGTCGCCGGGATCGAGCTGTTCGACACGGGCGAGGGCCTGCTGGTCAACGAGTTCGCCCCGCGGGTGCACAACTCCGGCCACTGGACGCTGGACGCCTGCGAGGTGGACCAGTTCGAGCAGCACGTTCGCGCCATCGCCGGCTGGCCCCTGTGCCCGCCGCGCCTGCTCGCCGCCGCCGAGATGCACAACCTGCTGGGCGAGGCGGCGGACGACTGGGCGGCGCTGGCCGCCGACCCCGCCGCCCGCATCTGGCTGTACGGCAAGCGCGAGACCGCCCCCGGCCGCAAGATGGGCCACATCACCCGGCTGTCGCCGCTGGTGTGAGCTCGTCCTCCCCCGCGCTCCGCGCAGGGAAGGACAAGATGGCGCCGCCCCCCTTACGCCGCCCGGGCGTGGAAGGCCGGGTAGTCGGTGTAGCCGTGGGCGTCGCCGCCGTAGAAGGTGGCCCGGTCGGGCTCGGCCAGGGGGGCGTTGGTGCGCAGCCGCTCCACCAGGTCGGGGTTGGAGATGAACGGGCGGCCGAAGGCGATCAGGTCCGCCGAGCCGCTGGCCCGGGCGCGTACCGCCAGCTCCAGGTCATAGCCGTTGTTGGCCATGTACAGGCCGTTGAAGGCCCGGCGCAGCAGCTGCAGGTCGAAGCCGCCCGGCACCTCGCGCGGGCCTTGGGTCGCGCCCTCCACCAGGTGCATGTAGACGAGGTTGAAGCGGTTGATCACCCGCACCGCCTCCTCGAACACGGGGCGGGGGTTGCTGTCGGCGATGTCGTTGGCGGGGCTGACCGGCGAGAAGCGGATTCCCACCTGCTCGCCCGGCCACACGCCGGTCACCGCCTCGCACACCTCGGCCAGGAAGCGGACGCGGTTCTCCACCGAGCCGCCGTAGGCGTCGGTGCGCAGGTTGGTCTTGTCCTTCAGGAACTGGTCGATCAGGTAGCCGTTCGCCGCGTGGATCTCCACGCCGTCGAAACCCGCGTCCTTGGCGCACCTGGCGGCGTGGGCGTAGTCGGCCACCACCCGGCTGATCTCGTCGGTCTCCAGCGCCCGGGGCGTCACGTGCGGCAGGAAGCCTTCGTTGGTGAAGGCCTTGCCCTCCGGCTTCACGGCCGAGGGGGCCACGGGCAGCGCGCCGTCCGGCTGCAGCGAGGGGTGGGAGATGCGGCCCACGTGCCAGAGCTGGCAGACGATGGCCCCGCCCGCCTTGTGCACGGCGTCGGTCACCAGACGCCAGCCGGCGACCTGTTCGGCGTTGAAGATGCCCGGCGTGTAGGCGTAGCCGCGCCCTTCGGCGGAGATGTTCGTCGCTTCCGACACGATCAGGCCGGCGGAGGCGCGCTGGGCGTAGTATTCGGCGTTCATGGGGCCGGGCACGCCCGCGTCGCCGGCGCGCGAGCGGGTCAGGGGCGCCATGACGATGCGGTTCCTCAGGCTCAGCGGGCCGAGCTGGACGGGGTCGAACAGGTCGGTCGTGGCGAGATCAGGCATGCTGGGCTCCTGCAGGGGGCGACTGAAACAGTGGGTGTGGCTGTTGGGTTCCGCAACCCTGGCCCTGGCGGCGTGCGCCACGCCGCCCAGCCCGGCCGACAGGGCCGCGGCGGGGCGCAACGCGGCGAGCCTCTACGCCTTGCCGATGAACCTTTTTGGGCGGCCGGAGGACGGCTGGGCGATCTATGCGCCCAAGGTGGAGCAAACGGTCGGCAGCGCGGCGGCGGCCGACACGCCCCACTTTGCACAAGCCCTGGCCGCCTGGCGCCGTCGGCGGGGCGCGCCGGCCGAAGGAATCCTGGATGGGGCGCTGGATGCGCAGACTTTGAAAGCCATGAAGACGGACTGGCAGGCGGCGCGGCCGTTCCTCGCCCTGCGCGGCCGCGGCGTCTGCCCCGCCCCGCCGCCGGCCGAGGCGCTTGCCGCCACGACGCTTGACGAGAGCTACGGCGGCCGCTCCGTTCTGGTGCGGCGGCGAGCCCTTCGCGCCTACCGGCGGATGGTGCGCGACGCCCGCCTGGCCGAGCCTGAGCTGGCGCGGCGTCCCGAGCTCCTGCAGATCTTCTCCGGCTTCCGCGATCCCGAGCGCGACGCCGCCCGCTGCGCGGCGGAGGGGAACTGCCAGGGGGTGGTGCGGGCCAGCTGCTCGGCGCACCGCACCGGCCTGGCGCTGGACCTGGTGCTGGACGCCGCGCCGGACCAGGCGGTGGACAGCTCGGCCGACCCGAACCGGCTGGCGATGGCGCGAGGGCTGGCCTACCGCTGGCTGGTGGCCAACGCCGGGCGCTACGGCTTCGTGAACTACGCGTTCGAGCCCTGGCATTGGGAATGGACGGGCGAAGCGCCGTGAGCTCAGGGACGGCGGCGCAGGCGCGGGCGGGTCTCCAGCGCCATGCCGGCGGCGAGCGCCGCGAGGACGCCCAGGCTCCAGATGTAGGAGGCGGTCCACAGGGTCCATTGGGCGAAGGCCAGCTCGATCGCCGCCGTCATGTGCGTCAGGATCAGCAGCACAGAACAGGCGGCCGCCCACAGCACCCAGGTCCGCCGCGTCTTCAGCACCAGGCCGAGCAGGACCGCGGTCATGGCCAGGTCGAAGCCGAACACCACCGGCTGGCCGTGGTGACCGGGGCGGTAGTCCTGGAACAGGATCGTGCCAGCCCAGTCCAGGGCGACGGCGAGCCCCCCCACCCGCTCGGGCCGTGCGCCACGCACGATGGCCCAGCCGGTGACGCCGGCGGCCAGGGCGGTGGTGGTCTGAGCGAGCGGAGTCTGGAGCATGGCGGAAGAGAAGGGGCCGACGAGCGGCCCCTTTGGCAAGCTGTCAGGCGACGCGGCGGATGGTTTCCGCCGTCGCGCTCACCGCGTCGTTCGGCGGCTTGTCGGCGCCGCCGCCCATCACCGTGGCCGTCGCGGTGACGCCCATGCGCTTCTGCCAGCGGTCGAGCCGGCGGTGGGCGGCGATGATGCGGTCGCGCACCGCCGTCATCTCCGGCAGGGCCGCGGCCAGCTCGTTCACCGCGTCCTGGCCGACCTCGATCGACCAGTTGGCGTCCTGCCGAGCCTGGGTGACGGTGCCCAGCAGCTGCGCCATCTGGCCGAAGGCGTCGTCCAGCGCGCGCTCGGTGGTGATCAGGGCGTCCGCCACGCGGTTCGCCGCTTCGTTCCTTTGCATGGTCGAGGTCCTTATCCTCCGCGCGACGCTCTGCGTCCGGCGGTGCGTTGATGGACCCGCATCGAGAAGGGCGCGGTCACGGCGTGCTGAACCGGTGGAGGGCGACCATCAGGTCGAACGAGCCGACCAACGCCCCGGTCAGGAGCGCCAGGCTGGCCGCGATGACCATGACCCAAACTAGCCGTCGAGCAGGCTCGGGAGCCCACCGACCGCCGTTGAAGACTCCGCCCCGAGCAGGACCGCCGTACTGATGATCTCCACCAGGAGATCCCCAGGCTGCATACCCTGAGAGTCCTGCTTCAACCGATCCAACAACCACCCCGCTCTCCTCTGCTGCGAGGTTTCCGCGAGAGTCTCCAAGGCGGCCCGTACGTCGGTCCAGGTGAACATCAGCAACGGGGACGTCATGGTTGGTCTCGCTTCGACGCACCGAGGCTTGCCCGGCGAGGACGGGCTCCAACACGGGGGCGCTTTCCCCATGGGGAACATCCCCATGGGGCGCGCTCCCAAGCGGAGCAGGGACAGGCGTCGCGAGTTCGTCGGCAGGAGGCCGCACCGGCGAGGCGCGCAACAGGCGCACCGCCGCCGCACGGTCGGCGACGCCCAGCTTGCGCACCGCCTCCTCGATGTGACGATCGACGGTCTTGGGAGCGATGGCGAGCTGCCGGGCGATGTCCTTCGACGTCCAATGCTCCGCAGCCAGCGCCAGGCACTGGCGCTGTCTTGCGGTCAATCGGTCGAGAGCGCTTCGCCCTGCAGCAGTGTCCATGGAGCCGCCAAGTGTCGTGCGACGAGCATTAGACCGTCAGAGACGCGGAATGCGACACCCCGTGCGCCGCAGTTCGCGCTGAGGTCGCCAAAAACGCACAATTAGCCGAAAATACAATTTTGGCGATAAAAGCCGCCCAGACAAGCAGACGCCCAGCTTGCGGCGCCGCACCATGAAAGTCGATATGGCGCGGGGCTGTGGTGGCTGGGGGCGGGATCGAACCGCCGACCTGAGGGTTATGAATCCTCCGCTCTAACCATCTGAGCTACCCAGCCGGCCCGGGCGGCGCGGCGGCCCGGAACGAAGGCGGGGGTATACTCAAACAGCCCAGGCGCCTCAAGCCCGCCGTACCGCCCTGCGGCTGCGGCGTCTCGCGGCCGCGGCGTCTTTTACGCCCTTGACGCTTCTGGCCGCGGCGTCGCCCGGCTAAGAGGGCGGCGATGACGGTGCTGCACCTGCTCGGCTCGCCCTACCACGGCGGGGCGGAGACCTTCTTCCTCGACCTGCTCGACGCGCTGCAGCGGGACGGCTCGCCCCAGGCGGCCGCGATCCACGCCAACGCCGACCGCGAGGCGGCGCTGAAGGCGATGGGTGTGCCGACCTATGTGCTGCCGTTCCGACCGCCGTTCGACTTTCGCACCCGCCCGCTGATCCGCAAGGTGGCCGGCGAGCTCGGCTCCAAGGTGCTGGTCCAGTGGATGAACCGCGCCGGCCGCTTCGCCCCGCGCAGCGGCCCCTGGACCCGGATCGGCCGCCTGGGCGGCTACTACGACCTGAAATACTATCGCGGGGCCGACTACCTGATCGGCAACACGCACGACATCGTCGACTACATCGTGCGCGAGGGCTGGCCCGCCGACCGGGTGGACTACATCCCCAACTTCGCCGTCGCCAAGGACGACCCGCCCGCCTCGCGCGCGGCGGAAGGCACGCCGGACGACGTTCCGCTGCTGCTGTGCATGGGCCGCCTGCACAGCGACAAGGCGCACGACATCAGCCTGCAGGCGCTGACCGAGCTGCCCGGCTGCTGGATGTGGATCGCCGGCGCCGGCGACGACGAGCAGAAGCTGAAAAGCCTCGCCCGCCAGCTGGGCGTGGCGGACCGCGTGCGCTTCCTCGGCTGGCGGCTGGACGCCTCGGCCCTGTACCGCGCGGCCGACATCTGCCTGTTCCCCTCCCGCTTCGAGCCGCTGGGCAATACGGTGATCCAGGCCTGGGCCCACCGCATCCCGCTGGTCACCGCCGCCAGCGCCGGCCCCGGCGCCCTGGTGCGCCCGGACGAGGACGCCCTGCTGGTCCCCATCGACGATGCGCCCGCCACCGCGGCGGCTGTGCGCCGCCTGCTGGACGATCCGGCCCTGGGCGCCCGGCTGGTGCAGGCGGGCGAGGCGCGCATCACCGGCGAGTTCGCCCCCGCCCGCGTGGTGGCCCAGTGGCGCGAGCTGTTCGCCCGCTTCGGGGAGCGCTGAGCCATGTGCGGGATCGCCGGCCTGCTGTTCCGCAATGCGGCCCTGACGCGGCTGGAGGCCGAAGCCCTGGTCCAGCGGATGATCGCCGCCATCGCGCACCGCGGGCCGAACGGCGTGCGCGCCGAGACCGGCGAGGACTACGCCTTCGCCCACGCCCGGCTGTCGATCATCGACCTGGAGGGCGGCTGGCAGCCGCTGCACGCCGCGGGCGCGGAGGTGATCGGCAACGGCGAAATCTACAACTATCTGGAGCTGATCGCGGAGCACGGCCTGGCCGGCCGCCTCGCCACCGGCTCGGACTTCGAGCCGCTGCTGCACCTGTACGCCGAGCGGGGCCCGGCCGCGCTGGCGGAGCTTCGGGGCATGTACGGCCTGTGCCTGCGCGCCGCCGACGCCTCCCCCCTCCTCGCCCGCGATCCCTTCGGGATAAAGCCGCTGTACCTCGCCCGCCGGCCCGAGGGCCTGGCCTTCGCCTCCGAGCCGCGAGCGCTGCTGGTCGACCAGCCGCGGCACATGGCGCGCGAGGCGGCGGAGGAGCTGCTGAGCCTCAACTACACCCTGGGCCGACGCAGCATCTTCAAGGGCGTGGAGCGCGCGGCCCCCGGCGAGGCGCTGGACGACGCCGGCCAGCCGCTGGCCGAACCGCCGCTCTCGCCCTTCGTCGCCCGCCTGCGCCCGCCCGAGCCGATCGAGGAGGCGGCGGCGCTGGAGCGGCTGGACGCGGTGCTCCAGGACAGCGTGGCGGTGCACCAGCGCGCCGACGTGCCCTATGGCCTGTTCCTGTCTGGCGGGATCGACAGCGCGACCATCGCCACGCTGATGGCCCGGCTGAACAGCCGCCCCGTCACCGCCTACACCTGCGGCTTCGACATTCCCGGCGCGTCGGACGAGCGGCGCGCGGCGGAGCGGGTGGCCCGGGCGCTGGACCTGGACTGGCGCGAGACGCGCTTCGGCGAGGCGGACTTCTGGCGCATCGCGCCCCAGGTCGCTTGGGCGCTGGACGACCCGACCACCGACTTCGCCACCCTGCCGACCTATAAGCTGGCCGAGGCCGCCAAGGCGACGCTGACCGTGGTGCTCACCGGCGAAGGGGGGGACGAGCTGTTCGGCGGCTACGGCCGCTATCGCCGGGCGCTGCGCCCGCGCTGGCTCGGCGGCCGGCCGGCGGAGCCCCAGATCGCGGCGAGCTTCCTGAAGGACGGCGGCGCCGGCGCCCTGGCCCGCTGGCGCGAGGCGACCCAGCCGCCCCGCGGCGGCCTCACCCGCCTGCAGCAGGCCCAGGCCGCCGACATGGCCGCCTGGCTGCCGCACGACCTGCTGCTGAAGCTGGACCGCTGCCTGATGGCGCACGGACTGGAGGGGCGCACGCCGTTCCTCGATCCGCAGGTCGCCGCCTTCGCCCTGATGCTGCCCGACCGGCTGAAGGTGCGCGGCCGCCACGGCAAATGGCTGCTGCGCCAGTGGCTGGCCCGCGCCTGCCCCGCCGCCGACGCCTTCGCCCGCAAGAAGGGCTTCACCGTGCCGGTGGCCCAGTTCATCGCCCCGTGCGCCGCCCTGCTGGGCCCCCGCGTGGCCGCGGTGCAGGGCGTGCGGGAGCTGTGCGACGTGGAGGCCGTGGTGGCGGCGTTCCGGGACGACGCCCACGCCGCCCAGCGCTGGCCGCTGCTGTTCTACGCCCTGTGGTGGACGATCCACATGGGCGGCGCCAGCCCGGCCGAGGCGGCGGCCGCCGTCCTCGGCGAGAGCTGAGCCGCCGCCCGCGGGAGCCTCTCCCGTCAGGCGGCGACGCGGCCTATTCCGTCCAGCTGCGCCAGCCTGTCGGCCGGGATCGTCAGGCTGGCCGCCGCCAGGTTCTCGCGCAGGTGGGCAGGCGAGGAGGTGCCCGGGATCAGCAGGATGTTCGGCGCGCGCTGCAGCAGCCAGGCCAGCGCGACCTGCATCGGCGTGGCGCCGAGGCTCGCCGCCGCCTCGGACAGCGCCGAGGACTGCAGCGGCGTGAACCCGCCGAGGGGGAAGAACGGCACATAGGCGATCCCCGCCGCCGCCAGCTCGTCCACCAGGGCGTCATCCGCCCGGTGCGCCAGGTTGTAGAGGTTCTGCACGCACACGACCGGCGCGATCCCCTGCGCCTCCTTCACCTGGGCGGCGGTGACGTTGCTGAGGCCGAGATGGCGGATCAGCCCCTCGTCCTGCAGCCGGGCCAGGGCCTCGAGCTGGGGCGCGATGGAGCCTTCGGTCGGGCCGTGGCCGTCGCCCATCCGGCGGAAGTTCACCACGTCCAGCCGCTGGACGCCCAGGCGCTCCAGGTTCTCGTGCACGGCCCGCTTCAGTTCGTCCGGCGCGATCGCCGGGTTCCACGAGGCATCCTCGCCCCGCACCGCGCCCACTTTGGTCACGATCACGAGGCCGGCGGGGTACGGCGACAGCGTCTCGCGGATCAGCTGGTTGACCACATGGGGGCCGTAGAAGTCGCTGGTGTCGATGTGGTCGACGCCGCTGGCGATCGCCTCGCGCAGCACCGCGGCGGCGGCGGCCTCGTCCTTCGGCGGCCCGAACACGCCGGGGCCGGCCAGCTGCATGGCGCCGTAGCCCATGCGCTTCACGGTGAGATCGCCGAGCTTGTAGACGCCGGCGGCGGAGATGTCGGTCATGGGAGCGGTTCCGATTTTCGCTGGAACGGCATATGCCCCCGGCGGCATTGAACGATAATCGCCTGCTTTCGACACATGGTGTTCGCCGTGGCGCACAATGGCCGCTGACCTGGACGACCTTTCCGCCTTCGTCGGCGTGGCGCGCGCCGGCGGCTTCCGCGACGCGGCGCGGGCGGCGGGGGTCTCGCCCTCGCGCATGAGCGAGGCGGTGCGCCGGGTCGAGGCGCGGCTGGGCGTGCGCCTGCTGAACCGCACCACCCGCAGCGTCGCGCTGACCGAGGCCGGCGCGCGCCTGCTGGAGCGGCTGGCCCCGGCGCTGGGCGAGGTGGAGGCGGCGCTGGACGTGATGAACGCTTTCCGCGACCGGCCCGCCGGGCGGCTGACGCTGAACGTGCCGGCCTCCGTCTCGCGCCTGGTGCTGCCCGGCATCGTGGCCCCGTTCCTGAAGGCCTATCCCGACATCCAGCTGGAGGTGGTGGTGGAAGACAGCTTCGTCGACATCCTCGCCTCCGGCTGCGACGCCGGGGTGCGCTACGACGAGCGGCTGGAGCAGGACATGATCGCCGTGCCGATCGGCCCGCGGGTGCAGCGCTTCGCCGCCGCCGCAGCGCCCGCCTACCTCGACGCCCGGGGCCGGCCGCAGCACCCGCGCGATCTGCTGGACCACGCCTGCCTGCGCGGCCGCTTCGCCGGCGGCGCGCCCATCCCCTGGGAGTTCGAGCGCGACGGCGAGGTGGTGCGGGTCGACCCGTCCGGGCCGCTGGTGGTGCGCCTGGGCGCGGCGGTGGACCTGGCGGTCTCCGCCGCCGTGGCGGGGCTGGGCGTGGTGCTGCTGTTCGAGGACTGGCTGCGCCCCTACCTCGACCGCGGCGAGCTGGAGCCGGTGCTGGAGGACTGGTGGCAGGCCTTCCCCGGCCCCTTCCTCTACTACCCCGGCCGCCGCAGCCCCCCGGCGCCGCTGCGCGCCTTCATCGACTTCATCAAGGGGTGACGGGCGTGCGGAGGCGCGGACATCTGTTCCCCCGGCCGCGTCGTGAGGCGCGCGGCGGAACAGCATGAGCACCCGCGCACGCCAAGAGGGGCCGCTCCTCTTAGCCCGATATCTTCGCCAGCGTCGTCAGGGCTTTCATAGGGATGTCGGCACGACCTCGCCGTCTTCCCTGGTGAAGCGGTCAGGATGTCTCTCCAGTAGCTCCAGCACCGTCTGCGACGGCCGGCAGAGCTTCACCCCTATCGGCGTGGCGACGATGGGACGGTTCACCAGGATCGGGTGCGCCAGCATCGCCGTCAGGATCAGGTCGTCATCCACGTCGGGGGCGAGCAGGCCCAGTTCGGCGGCCGGCGCGCCCTTCTCGCGCAGCACGTCGCCGGGGCGCGCGCCCATGGCAGCGAACAGCGCCTGCAGCTGGGGCCGGGTCCAGCCACACTCCAGGTAGGGGATGAGGGTCGGCGCGTAGCCGGCGGCTTCCACCAGGGCGACCACGTTGCGGGATGTGCCGCACGCCGGGTTGTGGTGGATGACCACGGGGAAGAACGACGCGCTCACGGCCTCGCTCCCTGGCGAGGAACGACGGGAGTCTCCGCGCGCCGGCTGACCCTGGCGCCGCGCTCGTACCAGCCGCGGCTGCGGTTCGCGATGGCGACGATCGACAGCATCACCGGAACCTCGATCAGCACCCCTACCACCGTCGCCAGCGCCGCGCCGGAGCGAAACCCGAAGATGGAGATGGCGGCGGCGACCGCCAGCTCGAAGAAGTTGCTCGCCCCGATGAGGGCCGAGGGCGCAGCGATGCAGTGGCGCTCGCCCGCGGCGCGGTTGAGCAGGTAGGCCAGGCCGCTATTGAAGTACACTTGGACCAGGATCGGCGCAGCCAGCAGGGCTATGACGCCGGGCTGGCGAACGATCACCTCGCCCTGGAACCCGAACAGCAGGACGAGCGTCGCCAGGAGCGCGCAGAGCGAGACCGGCTGCAGGCGCTTCAGCAGCGCGTCCACGGCGGCCTCGCCGCCCCGGCGGCGGAGCGCGCCCCGGACCAGCTGCGCCAGGATGACAGGCGCGACGATGTAGAGGGCGACCGACAGCGCCAGCGTCGGCCAGGGGACGGTGATCGCGGAGAGGCCGAGGAGCAGGCCCACCAATGGCGCAAAGGCCACGACCATGATGGCGTCGTTCAGCGCGACCTGGCTCAAAGTAAAATGTGGCTCGCCGTCCGTCAGGTTCGACCAGACGAACACCATCGCCGTGCAGGGCGCGGCCGCCAGCAGGATCAGCCCCGCGATGTAGCTGTCGACCTGACCTGCCGGCAGCACCGGGCGGAATAGCTGGCCGATGAACAGCCATCCCAGCAGCGCCATCGAGAAGGGCTTCACAGCCCAGTTGACGAACAGCGTCACGCCGATCCCCCGCCAGTGGGCGCCGACTTGGCGCAGCGCGGCGAAATCGACCTTCACCAGCATGGGGACGACCATGGCCCAGATCAGGACGGCGATCGGCAGATTGACGTGGGCGATTTCGGCCGCTCCGATCGCGTGGAAGACCGGCGCGAACAGGCGGCCCAGCGCTACGCCGGCGACGATGCATACCGCCACCCACAGCGTGAGATAGCGTTCGAAGGCGCTCATGCCCGCCCCGCTTCGACCGGCGCGCAGCAGGCGGCGCGAAGCCCGGCCTCCGTCGCAGGCGCGCAGAGCTCAGGCCGCCCCTGGCAGCAGTCCGCCATGAGGAAGACGAGCAGATCGCTCATGCGCCCGTAGGCGGCCGAATAGATGATCGAGCGGCCTTCGCGCCGCGAGGCGACAAGGCCCGCATGGGCCAGCACCGTCAGGCTGGCCGAAAGCGTGTTGGGCGCGATCCCCATGCGGCGGGCGATCTCGCCGGCGGCGAGCCCCCCAGGCCCGACCTTCACCAGATCGCGGAAGATCCTCAGTCGGCCGTCATGGGCCAGTGCGGACAGGGCGGCGACCGCCTGCGGCGTTTCCATATTTCTGCAATACATGAAAAGTCCGCAGATAAGAAGCCCGGTTGGTCTCGCCCCGCCGGCGCCGCTGCGCGCCTTCATCGACTTCATCAAGGGGTGACGGGCGGGCGGTCGCGTCAGCGCGTCAGGCCCTCGGCACGAGCGCGATGTAGTCGAGCGCCTGCTGGCTGGGGAGCGGCCCGGCCTCCGCGGCCCGGGCTTCAGCGCCGCCCACGGCCAGCCCGGCCGCCACAGCGACGATCAACATACGGCGTGCAACCGCCAGCATGCCAGCCCTCCCCTCCGATCCGCCCGCTCCGCCGAACGTCATCACGCCGGTGTCACCCAGTATTCCCGTCAACTTTTTGACTTTCCCACGTTAATGCCACCTCAGATAGTGACCGCGTCTTGGCCGTAGTGTGGGCGAATTTCAGCACCCTGACATCTAGCTCCAGCGAGGAGTCCGCGATCCTTTGCGACGCCGCCTCCAAATCATTCGCGCGCTGGGTGAATCCTGGTCTCCTGGAGTCGACATTGTGGCCGCGCCATGGTTAATCGACAGCAAGGAACGCCCGCGTACTCCGGGCCGCCCCCAGTTTCTCGACATCGCGGACGATTTCACGCTCAACTCAGCACAGAGGCATAGCGATATGATGCGTAGGGGCATTCTCGTCACGGCCGCTTCGATGGCTCTGCTGGCGACAACCGCTAGGGCCCAGGTGGTCGTCAGCGCACAGAGCGATCTCTACAAGGCTGCGGGCTTCGCTGATGGTTCGGATGGAACGACGCCGCCCATGATCAATGTCACCGGCCTGACCTCCATCACCTTCAACGTCGTGGAGTCCAACTCCGCGTTCCCGGTCCAGAACATGGTGACGGTCAACAGCGGCGGGAACTTCAACACCGCCGACGGCGTGGGGGCCGCCTCGGGCGAGTTCAACACCGGCGCCGGCCCGATCTCGGCCATCACCGTGCCCACGGCCGGCTTCCTGGCCGGCGTGTTCCTGGGCGCGACCACGCCCACCGCCGTCGCGCTGAACTACACCGCGGGCGGCAACGCCAGCCTGTCGGCGGCCAGCTATACGCCGACCCTGGACCAGGCCTTCTTCATCGGCGACGGCCTGACCGGCGCCGGGACCGGCGCGGTCCAGACCTTCTATGTCCCCACCGGCGCCACCGCGCTGTACCTCGGCCTGACGGACGCCTGCGGTTATTCCGGCGGCCCCAGCTGCTACGGCGACAACTCCGGCCAATACGCCGTTACGGTGAACGGCGCGGGGATCGTCTCCGGCGCGCCGGAGCCCTCCACCTGGGCCCTCATGCTCGCCGGCGTCGCCACGGTCGGCGCCACGCTGCGCCTTGGCCGCCGCCGGGGCTCGCAAGGCGCGACGGCGGCGGCCTGAGGTCGTGTCGCCGCTTCCCCTCGCCCGTCCCGCAACATCGAACAATGTAAACTCGGTGCGGCCATCAAGGAAATCCGCATCGATTTGTACTCTTAGTTGCATAGGCGCGTTGGTCGCAGGCGAATCCAGTAGACTTGTCTTTGTACTGCGTTAACAACGATCAAGTATTTTTTTGACGTCATCGGGGGCGGCCATGATCAAGAGAGTTTTCGCTGCAGCGGTCGCTGCGTTTGTGTTCGCCGGCGCGGCGGCCGCCCACGCGGCCATCGTTACGGCCGACTTCAGCGGAACCGTCACCAACCCATACGATCCGTCCCAATCCGAGTTCGTCTCCGGCTCGTTCTCCTATGACACCGCAGCGGCGGTCGAAGCCACGACGAGCAACTACTTCGCCCAATATCCCCTGCTTTCCGCCTCCTACGTGCTCAACGGCGTGGCCTCTGTCGGCAGCCCGAACGCCACCAACTCCGGCCTGGCCGTGAACGCGGAAGACGTCGCAAATCCCACCGGGCCGCAAGTGGCGACGCTCTCGTTCAACAACGTGTATCTGTCGCTGTTCGACATTCCGAACGCCATGATCAACGGCTATCCCGCCCCGCCTGCAACGGCTCAGCACGGTTCGGCCACCCTCACGATCGATGGTCTCCTGCAGAGTTCGTCTCCGAACGTGACCGTCGCCGTCTCCGCTGCGCCCGAACCCGCCGCCTGGGCGATGATGCTCGCCGGCCTCGCCGCCATCGGCGGCGCGATGCGGATCAGCCGCCGGCGGGGTGCAGCCCTGGCCCGGATCTAGGTCGGGCAGGACGGCCCGGCGACGCCCAGGCCGTCCCGCCGCCCGCTGCGCGAGCCGGCGAACTCCCGGCGCAGGACCCACGGCCATCGGCGACCGGTTGCGGTCCTTCTTCCCCGCACTTTGCCATCCCGCACTCCGTCATCCCGGCCGGAAGGCGCGCAGCGCCTGGAGGGCTGGCCCCAGCATCCCTGGCCTCGACGCTGCACTAAGCTGGCGGCTTCAACGTCGCGCGGCGGGGTCCTGGATCGGCTCCGCCGTCCGGTGGGGAAAATAGGGTGAGATCCAAGCAGCGCTTTCGACCCGGCTCGCACCCTCAACCCTAGCAACCGCTCGGCGCGCCGCCCCCTGCGTAATCAGCCGGAAGCGGCAGGTGCATCGTCGTCGCGAGGGCCATATCCGCGTTGCAAAAGAGACCCGAAGGTCGGACGCGGCTCACAAGGCGGAAGACGTCGGGCGTGGTCCCCACGTCAACGCCGGCGTGCTGTAATTGGTAGACCTTGATCTCCACCGGAGCGTGGTCTGCCAACACTCCACTCCGAGCTTCCGCAAGATCAGCCCTGATCACGACCACTGCCGGTGCACCATCAATGTGCGCCCTGGCAAATCGAACCGTTCCGAGCACGCGCTCTCCGTCGAAAGGCGAAGCCGCCAGAGTATCGGCTGGACCAGCCTTCCCGTCCTCGATTGTCACGACACCTGTCTTGTTGTCCGGGCCGGTGGCGCCGCTGTGGAAGGGCAGCAGCACAAGGTAGACGTAGTAGCCGTGAGCGTTCCCGTTGTTTCGCCACGCACGCACGATCGTGCCCGCTCGTCGATTGGAGGCGAAGTTCGGAACGAGGTTGATCCCGTCGTGAACGGCTAAGACCTTCACGTCCGTAACGGTGGGGGCGGCTAGCGCTGGTGACGTAATGGCGGCCAGCATCACGAGAAGAGACGGTAAGCGCATCTTCGTCACCGAGGGTGCAGACTTGCAACTTGGCGTTACTTCGACCCTGGCGCAAGCCCGGATTCAACGCGAATGTGTGCTCCCTCCCACCCCGCACTCAGAGCGTCCGCTTCACCCCTTCCCGTACGGCACCGGCGGCAGGTCGTGGAGCGCCCCGCGCAGGGCTTCGGACCAGCGTTCGCCCAGGTCGTGGAAATAGGGTTCCTCCGGCTCGATGCGGTGGACCAGCTCGGGCTTCAGCGCGTCGCGGCGCAGCACAACCAGGTCCAGCGGCGCGCCGACGGCGAGGTTGGAGCGGATGGTGCTGTCGAAGGAGACCAGCACGATCTTCAGCGCCTCGTACAGCTCGCACTCGAAGCCGATGGAGCGGACCAGGATCGGCCGGCCGTACTTGGTCTCGCCCGCCTGCATGAAGGGGGTGTCGGGCTCGCACTCGATGAAGTTGCCCTCGTCGTAGATCAGGAAGAAGCGCATCGGGCCGTCGCCGATCTGGCCGCCGAACAGGATGGTCACCCCCGCGGGCACGCCGGGTTCGATCGCCTCGCCCACGCGCTTGCGGATTTCCGCGGTCGTGTCGCCCACCAGGCGGGCCGCGTCGTACATGTCGCTGACGGTGTGCAGGGTCTGGGCCCCGTCGTCGTCCGTGCGGGTCAGCTGGTAGAGGGCCGATTGGGTGACCGACAGGTTGCCCGCCGTCGCCAGCACCAGATGGCGGTCAGGCCCCGCCACCGTGTGCAGCTTGCGATAGGTCGAGATGTCGTCGACGCCGGCGTTGGTGCGCGTGTCGGCGACCATCACCAGCCCCTCCTTCAGGAGCAGGCCGCAGCAGTAGGTCATCGTCCCCTCGTCCGTTCGCGAGCCTTCGGCATTTCGTTGGAGCATGACAGCCGCCGAAACCGGCATCCACTTTCGGCTACCATGCTCTTCCGGCCCGGCGCGGCCGGAACCTACTGGCCGGCGTCGGTAACGCGCAGCTGTACGTCCAGATGCTCGCCCGCTCCACCGTAGCGGCTGCCCCGCACAGGGGCGGCGCCCAGGTAGTCGAGCCCGACGGCGACGCGGACGTAGGCGTCGGTGGGGCAGATGCCGTTGGCCGGGTCGAAGCCGATCCAGCCCAGCCCCTCCACATGGGCTTCGGCCCAGGCGTGGGAGGCCTCCTGGTCGATCTGGCCGTCGGAGCGGGCCAGATGGCCGGAGACGTAGCGCGCCGGCGCGCCCATGCACCGCGCCGCGCCGATGAAGATGTGCGCCAGGTCCTGGCACACCCCATGGCGCAGGGCGAAGGCGTCGGAGGCGGAGGTGGCGGCGTCGGTGCGCTCGGTGTCGAAGGTCATGTCGGCGTGCACCGCGGCCAGCAGGGCGTGCAGCCGGTCCAGCATGTTCGACTGGCCGTCGGCGATGCGGCTGGCGTAGCTGCGCAGCAGCAGGTCGCAGCGGGTCAGCGCCGTCTCGCGCAGGTAGACCATGGGCGGGAAGCGCTCCACCGCCCCGTTGACCATGCCCCCGGTGTCCCAGGTCTCCACCTCGCCGGTCACGCGGGTGGTCAGCCGCTTCAGCGGGCCGGGCACGGTGACGAAGTGCACGGCGTTGCCCAGGGCGTCCTCGCCGGCGTGGAGGCGGGCGTCCCCGTCCGTCTCCACCCGCCAGTTCAGGATGTGCTGGCCGTCGTGGCCGCGCGGGGTCATCCGCAGCAGCTGGACCACCAGCTTGGCCGGCGTGTCGTATTCGTAGCGGGTGACATAGCCGACCTGGACGCGCATCCCGGCCCCTCTCTTTGCCTCAGACCAGGTACTGTTCGGTGATGGTCCCGGCCAGGGCGGCGTTGTCGTCCAGGAAGCCGGTGATGAACTCGTGCAGGCCCGACTGGAAGATGTCCTCGATCCGCGCCCCGTTCAGGCGCGAGAGCATGGCGCGGGCCTGGCGTTGGGACGGGCCGCGGCGGCCGTAGGCCTCGGCCAGCAGGTCGGTCTGGCGGGCGATCACCTCGTAGCAGCTGGCCAGCGAGCGGGGCATCTGCCGGTTCAGGATCAAAAGGTCCGCCACCAGCCAGGGCTTGACGCTCTGGCGGTAGACCCAGGTGTAGGCGGTCAGGGCCGACGCCTCCCGCAGTACGGTGGACCACTGGAAGTAGTCCAGCGTGCCGCCCACCCGCTCATGCTCGGGCAGCAGGATGTGGTACTTCACGTCCAGGATGCGGGCGGTGTTGTCGGCCCGCTCGATCGCGCCGCCCAGCCGCAGGAACCAGTAGATGTCGTTGCGCAGCATGGTGCGGCGGGCGGCGCCGTCGAAGGTCAGCACCACGCCCTTCACCCACTCCAGGAAGCGCACCAGCTCCTCGCGCGAGAGGCGGCGGCTGCGCCAGCTCTGCAGCTCCAGGCCGGCGTCGTTGACCGCCTCCCACATCTCGGCGGTGAGGGCGGTGCGGACCGCCCGGGCGTTGCTGCGCGCGGTGGTCAGGCAATTGTAGATCGACGAGGCGTAGTCGGGGCTGAACGCCAGCCAGTCGCGCACCGTCTCCTCGTTCGCGTCGCCATAGCGGCCGTAGAAGGCGTCCACCGCCCCGGCGGAGGCGACCGCGCTCTCCCACTCGGTGGAGGAGCCGCCGTAGCTGGCCGGCAGGGCGGCGGCGCGCAGGGCCGTCTCCAGCAGGCGGGCGAGGTAGTCGGCGCGCTCCATGTAGCGCGCGGTCCAGTACAGGCTGTCGGCCGTGCGGGAGAGCATCAGAGGGCTCCTCCGACGGCGCCGCCGAGCGACCGGTCAGCAGCCGCTTGTCCCTTGAGAGGGAGAGGTTCAACGTCTTGTCCTCCCCTGCTTCGCAGAAGCGGGGGAGGTGGCGCGGCGCGGAACGCGCCGTGACGGAGGGGGCGTCGCCGCCGCCCCCCTTTGAAGCCCGTCCAACCGTAGCGGCGGCTACGCCCCCTCCACCACCCTTCGGGCGGTTCCCCTTGTCTGTCGTTGAGGTGGTAGGTTGGGGCGTCTTCCGGGACGTCCGCCTGACGCTGGCACGCCAGGCGGACCGTTGGCGGAGGGGTCGTTTTCCCCTGAGCCGTTTGGGGCTGTGGGGGAGCAGGGCCGCCGCCGACGATTTCACCGACCCGGATGGTTGCAGGGACTTTGAGGTCCGGAGCCACAAGGAGGGGTCTGTGGAACAGCGCCAGCATAGCACGGCGATCGCCGGGATCGACGTCAGCAAGCCCAGGCTGGATGTCGCCGTGCATGGGACGGGCGAGCGCATCGCCCTGCCCAACGCCGCCGAGGGCTTCGACCAGCTGCTGGCCTGGTTGAAGGCCAGGGAGGTCGGCCGGGTGGGGATGGAGGCCACCGGCGGCTATGAACGGGCGGTGCGGGCGCACCTGCAGGCCGCGGGCCTGGAGGTGGTGGTGCACCAGCCCCTCGAGGTGCGCCTGTTCGCCCGGCTGAAGCGCCGGCGCGCCAAGACCGACCGGCTGGACGCCGAGCTGATCGCCGCCGCCACCGCCCAGGTGGACGCCGTGCGCGCCGCCCAGGACCCGCGCCTGGCCGAGCTGGCCGAACGCCTGACGGCTTACGAACAGGTCGCCGATCAGGCCGCCCAGATGAAGACCGCCCTGGAGCACCTCACCCTGGCGGACCTGCGCGAGCAGATGCTGCAGGCCCTCGCCGCCCTGCGCCGGCTCAAGGCCCGCCTGATCGCCGAGGTGCTGCGCCGCATCCGAGACCACGACGACCTGTGCGCCCGCCTGCGCCTGCTCGCCTCCCTGCCCGGCGTCGGCCCGGTCGTGGCCGCCAGCCTGCTGGTGCGCATGCCCGAACTCGGCTCCATGACCCCAGGACAGGCCGCCAGCCTGGCCGGCGTGGCCCCCTTCAGCCGGGAAAGCGGCGCGTGGAAGGGGCTCAGCCGCATCGGCGGAGGACGACACAGGCCCCGCCGCATGCTCTACATCGCCGCCCTCGCCGCACGCCGATGCGACCCAGGCCTCAAGGCCTTCGCAGACCGGCTGGCCAGCGCCGGAAAGCCTCCAAAGCTCGTCCTCGTCGCCCTCATGCGAAAACTCGTCGAGGCCGCAAACACCGTCCTCGCCAGACAAACACCCTGGATCAAAAAACCAACCTGACATGGTTGCTCCCCCGCTGCGCGGGGGAGGACAATACAGCCGCACCTCAGTCATCCAGCACCCAGGTGTCCTTGGTGCCGCCGCCCTGGCTGGAGTTGACCACCAGCGATCCTTTCTTCAGCGCCACGCGGGTCAGGCCCCCGGGCGTGATGCGCACCTCGTCCGAGCCGGTCAGCACGAAGGGGCGCAGGTCCACGTGCCGCGGCGCCACGCCGGAGTCCACGAAGGTCGGGCAGGTGGACAGCGCCAGGGTCGGCTGGGCGATGAAGTTGGCGGGGGCGGCGATCAGCTTCTCGCGGAAGGCGGCGATCTCATCCCGCGTGGCGGCGGGGCCGACCAGCATGCCGTAGCCGCCCGAGCCGTTCACCTCCTTGACCACCAGCTCGGGCAGGTGGTCGAGCACGTGGCCCAGGGCGTCGCGCTCGCGGCAGCGCCAGCTGGGTACGTTCTTCAGGATCGGCTCCTCCCCGGTGAAGAAGCGCACGATCTCCGGCATGTAGCTGTAGATCGCCTTGTCGTCCGCCGCGCCCGCGCCCGGGGCGTTGCACAGGGTCACTGCACCGGCCTGGTAGGCGCTCATCAGCCCCGGCACGCCGAGCAGGCTGTCGGGGCGGAACACCAGCGGGTCGAGGAAGTCGTCGTCGACCCGGCGGTAGATCACGTCCACCCGCTTGGGCCCCTCGGTCGTGCGCATGAACACCACGTTGTCGCGCACGAACAGGTCGCCCCCCTCCACCAGCTCCACCCCCAGCTTGTCGGCCAGGAAGCTGTGCTCGTAGAAGGCCGAATTGTGCATCCCGGGCGTAAGGAGGGCGATGGTCGGGTTGGCCTGGGCCCTCGGCGGCGCCACCGAGCGCAGGGTGGCCAGCAGCGCCTCGGTATAGCTGTCCACCGGCGCCACGCGGCAGCGGGCGAACAGGTCCGGGAACAGGCGCATCATCACCTCCCGGTTCTCCAGCATGTAGGAGACTCCGGACGGGGTGCGGCAGTTGTCCTCCAGCACATAGAAGTCGTGCGGGTCGGTGCGCACGATGTCGATGCCGGCGATGTGGCAGTAGATGTTGTGCGGCGGCGGTCGCCCCGACATCTCCAGCTGGTACTGCGGATTGCAGAACACCAGGTCCTGCGGGACGATGCCGGCCCGCACGCACTCCCGCGGGCCGTAGATGTCCGCCAGATAGGCGTTCAGCGCCCGGGCGCGCTGGACCAGGCCCCGCTCCAGCGTCGCCCACTCGCTGCGGGTCAGCACGCGGGGGATGATGTCGAAGGGGATCAGCCGCTCCTCGGCCGCGGCGTCGCCATAGACGGCGAAGGTGATGCCGATGCGGCGGAACAGCAGTTCGGCCTGGCGCCGGCGGGTGTCGAGCAGCTCGTCCGAAGTGTCGTTCAACCAGGTCTTCAGCGCCTCGTAGCCTGAACGGACGGCGTCCCCATCCGTGGGAGCGGCGCCATACATCTCGTCGAATGCCTGCATCTAACCCGCTTGCCCCGCGCGGCGATCTGAGCAGTTCGCCCAGCGACGCGCCATGATGGGAGCAAAGCGCGGCAGTAGGCCTGCGGGTTCAATGACTAAGGGTTAGGCGCCCAACGCCGGCCCGCCCATGCTTTGGGCGAACCGGCGCGGGCGAACGGCGCCCGCCTCAGGCGGTGCGGATGTACTCGGCGATACGGGTGTCCAGCACCTTCAGCGGCATGGCCCCGGCGAGCAGGCCCGCGTCGTGGAACTTGCGGATGTCGAAGCGGGGGCCGAGCGCCGCCTTGGCCTTCTCGCGCTGGCGCAGCCAGTCCAGCTTTCCCAGCATGTAGCTGCACGCCTGCCCCGGCCAGACGCAGTAGCGCTCCACCTCGGTGGTGGCGCTGGTCTCCTGGTCGCCGAGGTTGTCGACGAAGTACTTGATCGCCTGCTCGCGGCTCCAGTTCTGGGAGTGCAGGCCGGTGTCCACCACCAGGCGCACGGCGCGGAACACGCTGTCGTGCAGCTGGCCGACGTGGCCGAGGGGGTCGTCGGCGTAGACGCCCATCTCCACCGCCAGCTGCTCGGCGTACAGCGCCCAGCCCTCGCCGTAGCCGGAGAAGAACTGGATCTTGCGCAGCGTCGGCAGGTTGGTCTCCTGCGCCAGCGAGAGCTGCAGGTGGTGGCCCGGGATGCCCTCGTGGCAGGTCAGGGTCGGCAGGGTCCAGGTCGGGACCTCGGCCGTGTCGCGCAGGTTGATCCAGTAGATACCGGGGCGCGAGCCATCCAGCGCGCCCGGCTGGTAGTAGCCGCCCGGGGCGCCGGCCTCGGTGGCCTTGGGCACGCGGTGGATCTCCAGCCTGGCCTTGGGCAGGGTCCCGAAGTAGGCCGGCAGGCGCGCCTGCATGGCCTGGACCCGCCTGTTCAGGTCGGCGATCAGCTGGACCTTGCCCTCGTCGGTGTTGGGATAGCGGTACTTGGGATCCTCGTAGAGGTGGCGCAGGCGCTGGCCGACCGTGCCCTGGCTCAGGCCCTGGGTCTTCAGGATTGCGTCGATCTGGGCGCTCTGCTCGGCCACCAGCTGGAGGCCCACCTTGTGGATCTCCGCCGGCGCCATGTCCGACGTCGTCGCGTTGCGCAAGGACAGGGCGTAGAACTCGCCGCCCTGGGGCAGGCGCTCCGCCCCGGCCTGGTGCGAGGACTTGGGCAGAAGGCTCGACATCAGCGCCATCTGGCGGTCGACGGCCGGCTGGACCTTGGTCTCGTAGATGCGCGCGGCGGGGCCGGCCCAATCGCCGGGGATGCCCTTTTCGCGCGTGCGGCGCACCAGCGACTGCACCAGGTTGGAAGTCGCCGCCGGCTGGTCGCGCAGGGTCTTCATCTGGCCGATCGTGCGCTGCAGGATGAAGTCCGGCGGGATCACGCCCAGCGCCACGTCGTGGCGCACCGCCTCGTCCTCCTGGCCCAGCGCCGTGGCGAAGGCGTCCAGGCGCGAGAGGTAGGCGTCGGCGTCGGCCTTGGTCTCGATGGCGTGTTGGGTGTCCAGGAAGTCGGGGATCTGCTGGTAGCTGCCGGTGAGCTGGCTCACCGCATAGGGGCCGCCGTAGTAGGGAATGGTCCGGCTTATCTGCTCGGCCAGGTCGGTGGTGTAGAGCACCGAGTCGTAGTTCACCCGGTCCTGCGGGGCGAAAGCCGGGCTGTCGACGGCGCGCAGGGCGGCGAGGTCGGCGGTGTTGCGGCGCTTGTCCGCCTCCCAGGCGGAGAGGGAGCGATCGTCCAGCTTCCACTTCTGGGCGGCGCGGGCGCCGTGGTCGAGGCCGAGGCTGGTGACGGACTCGGGCGAGCGGTCCAGCGTCTCGGTCATGATGGTGTCGAAGACGCCGTTCAGCTTGGCGCCCGGCGTGGAGCCGCCCTGCGCAATCGCGCCGCCGGCGCGCGCCAGCGCGCCCATGACGGCCGCGCCCACCAGAAGCTGACGCCTGTCCATCGCACCCTCCCACGGTTGTCGTCCCGCAGCTAAGGCGTTCGCGACGGGCGCGAAAATTAAAGTTTGTCCATCACTGGTCCGGTCCCGGACGACGTGCCGGCGGAACCGCAGCCGGAGGGATCAGCCCGGCAGCTGGGGGACCGGGATCAGGCCGAACTGCACCACCACCCAGATCAGGGCGGTCAGGATGGCGGCGACCCAGGTGGTGGTCAGGGCCTTGCGCTTCAGGTTCGGGTTGACCGGCGCGCCGGGATCGCCGCCGTCCGGCACGTGGCTTCCCGCTTCCGCATGGCTCTGCGCGCCCAGCGGCAGGATGGCGAACAGCGTCAGCCACCAAACGACGAAGTAGATCGACAGCGTCCAGACCGGTCCCATCGCCCCCTCATCGGACGGCTCGGCCGCCGGATCAAGCCGGCGCGCAGCTCAGCCGCCGAGCAGCGCCAGGCCGGCCAGGTCGAAGTGATCCGCCAGCCGCGCCTCCGCCGCCGCCTTCGCCGCCGGCCACTCGCGCGCCAGCAGCCCCAGTCCCACCACGTCGCAGAACACGCCGCCCTTCCTGACGTGGTCGCGCAGCACCGCCTCGCGCGCGAAGCCGAAGCGCTCGTGCAGCCGCACCACGCCGGCGTTCTCGGCCAGCACCTCGCACCACAGCTTGTTCAGCCCCAGGTCCTCGAACACGTGGCGCAGCACCAGGTACTCCACCGCCGCGCCGACGCCCCGCCCCCGCACCGCAGGGCTGGCCAGGTAGAAGGCCCACTCGCAGCGGCTGGCCGCCGGATCGATGCGGGCAAGGTTGGCGAGGCCCACCCCCTCCCCGTCCAGTTCGATGATCCAGTAGCGCCGGTCCGTCTGGCCCAGCGCGCCGTCCAGCCAGCGGGCGTGCTCGGCCTCGCCGATGGCGTGGTCGCTGTACATCCAACGCGCCACCTCCGGCGTGTTGCGCCAGCCCAGCACCTGGGGGCCGTCGGCCCGGACCAGCGGGCGCAGCGAGACGCTCACGCCGGCTCGACCACGTTGACCAGCACCCGGCTTGGATGCGCCCTCTGCCAGGCCAGGATATCGTCCGTGCCGAAGGCCGGTCTGGTCGGGTACAGGGCGGCGTAGACGTCGGCGGCGAAGGCGAAGTCCTCCGGCGTGTCCACCGTCCAGCGGTAGCGCAGCGGCGGGTCGCGCTGCACCCGCTCCAGCCGGAAGCGCTCGGGCCGGCCGTAGATGAACGGCGTCACATGCTCGCGGTCATAGGGACTGGAGGCCTGCCACCAGGCCACGTCCAGGGCGTCGGTGCGGCAGACCTCCACATCCAGCCCCTTGGGAAAGGTCCACTGGTAGCTGTTGTGGGTGTAGTCCGCCTGGGCGGACAGGTGGCGGGCGATGCACAGGTCGATCACCGCCGGGTCGGTCAAGGGGCAGTCGGCGGTCAGGCGCAGGAAGTGCTCCGGCCGCCCGGCCGCCGCCAGCGCCCCGTGGAAGCGGTCCAGCACGTCCGACAGGTCGCCGCGATAGACCATCGCCCCCAGCCCGTGGACATAGCCGGCCAGCACGTCGTCGTCCGACCGGGTGCTGGTCGCCACCAGGATGCGGCTGATGCCGCGCGCACGGCGCAGCCGCTCGATCTGGCGGCCGATCATCGGCTGGCCCAGGATCGGGGCCATCACCTTGCCCGGCAGGCGGGTGGAGCTCATCCGCGCCTGCAGGATGGCCAGCACCTCAGGCCCCGTTGACCGTGTTGCGCTTCATCACCGCGGCGCCGGCCGCGTCCAGGTCCACCCGCGTGGCCTGCAGGCTGAGCGGCCCCTTCAGGGCCTCGTTCACCTCGGCGATGCGCCCGCGCCCGCTGGCGCCCGCCGCGAACAGGTAGCGCAGGGAGATGCGCTCGCTGTCGGCGGCGTCCGGCTGGGTGCCGTGCAGGGTGCAGGCGTGCCACAGGGCGGCGTAGCCGGTCTCGCCGGTCAGCACCCGCTGGCGCACCTGGGCCGATCCCACCGCGCCGTTGTCGTAGCGCCAGTCCTCCGGCCCCGTGCGCTCCAGCGCGTGCGGGAAGACCGAGGCGCCCAGGGCGTGGCTGCCCTCCAGCAGGTACAGCGGCGCGTCGTGCGCCCCCACCGGATGCAGGTAGACGTACAGCGTCAGGAAGTCCGCCTCGCGGTCCTTGTAGTCGATCAGGTCCTGGTGGAAGTCGATGCCGTAGAAATAGGTGATGTCGCGCACCTCGGGCCGCACATAGGCGCCCAGGTTGTTGACCGGGTTGCCGGCGATGCGCGCCTTCAGCCACTCCGGGATGGAGCGGGCGGGCACGCCGCAGACGATCTTGCGGTTCAGCAGGCGGTAGTCGGGGCCGAGCAGGGTGGTCAGCGCCTGCACGATCTGCGGCGCGCCCTCCAGGAAGCCGAGCCGGTCCTCGAAGCGGTCGAGCAGGTTGCGCCCCGGCCGCGGGTTGACGCCGGTGTGCTGCGGGTTGGCGTCGAACGCCTCCTGCGACAGGAACAGGCTGTGATCGAAGCGGCGGGTGGCGCGGATCTCGGCGAGCAGGTCGCTGGCGGCGGCGGGGTCCACCGCGCCCGGCATCAGGCGGCGGCCGTGCTCGGTGAAGTCCTGCACCAGCTGTTCGGCGGCCAGGGCCGCACCGTCGGTGAAATCCATCGCTCGCACCCCTCAGCGCTTTGTGGTCCGCGCTTGAAGTCCGCAAGGGAGCAGGTCTTGGTTAAGTCGAGGTAAGGCGCCAGGCGCCGCGCGACGCCGCGCCGCGGGGGGACGGCTTCACAGCTCCAGCAGGCGGTCGCTGATCGTGTTGGGGCGGGGGCCCTCGGCGGGAAAATGCTCGGCCAGGGCCGCGCCGCACAGCTCCACCGCGCCGACGAAGCCCTCGGCGGGGCGGCCGGCCTTCATGCCGGCCTGGACGGCGGCGATGGCGGCGTTCCAGACCTTGTCGCCCACCGCCTTGTGGATGCTGTCGTCGGCCAGCAGCTCGACCCGCCGGTCGGCCTGGGCGGCGAAGATCACCACACCCGTGCGCCCTTCGGACAGGTGCAGGCCGGTGGCCAGGAACTGCTGCAGCGCCGCCCGGTGCACCCGGTGACGGCGCAGGCTGGGCGGGGTCAGCATCCGGCGCACCGGCGGGACCGCCGCCGCCGCCGCGACCAGGGCGAACAGCACGACCTGGAGCAGGCCATAGGCCTCCAGCGCGCGGGTCAGGCTGAGCGCCGGGCCGGCCCCGGCGGTCCAGTCGCGAGCCCAGGGGATCAGCGCCTCGGGCGGGGCGCCCAGCATCAGCGCCAGGGGCGGGGCGATCAGGGCGATCGCGGTCGCCCAGGCCAGCGGAACCTCGCGGTACTTGGAGACATCCCGCGCCAGGATGCAGACGATCTCGCCGGTGGTCTTGGCCTCCGCCTCGGCGACGGCGGCGGCGATGCGCGCGTGGTCGGCTTCGCTCAGCATCTCACCAGCCCCCCGAGGCGCCGCCGCCCCCGAAGGAGCCGCCCCCGCCGCTGAAGCCCCCGCCGCCGCCGCCGCCGCCGCCCCAGTCGTCGTCGCGGTCGCGGCCGCCGAAGCCGCCGCCCATGAACATCAGCGGCAGCACCCAGCCCATGCCGCCGCCCCGCCGCCCGCCGCGGAAGAAGGCGGAGATGACGAAGACGAAGATCAGGATCGAGAAGAGGGTGCCGATCACCTCGTGCCGCCGCGGCGGGCGGCCCGATCCCTCCTGGGCCTGCTGCTCGCTCGCCCGGGCGATGCGGGCCTGCGCCTCCTGCGGGGAGAGGCCCAGCTGCTCGACCAGGGCGTCGGTCCCGGCGACCACGCCGCCGGGGATGTCGCCGGCGCGGAAGCGGGGCAGCACCTGGCTGTTCAGGATGACGCTGGACATGGCGTCGGTCAGCACCGGCTCCAGCCCGTAGCCGACCTCCACCCGCACCCTCTTCTCGCCCGGCGCGACGATGAACAGGGCGCCGTTGTTCTTGCCCTTCGCCCCGATGCCCCAGGCGCGGCCCAGCTGGTAGCCGTAGTCGCTGATCTCCAGCCCCTGGAGCGAGGGGAGGGTCACCACCACCAGCTGGTCGCCCGTCTTCTGCTCGAGCGCCGCGAGCTTCTGGGTCAGCTCGGCCTGCACCTCGGGCGAGAGCACATGGGCGTCGTCCACCACCCGCCCGGTGAGCTGGGGGAAGCTCGGCGCCGCGAAGGCGGGGACAGCCAGCAGAAGGAGGATGGCCGCGAGGAGGAGCGCGATCCAACCCCTCTCCCCTCGCGGAAGAGGGAGGGGCCCATCCTCGGGCTTGTCCCGAGGACGGGAGGGTGAGGGGCCGCGCCGCCGGTGGAGCTGCAAGGCGCGGCCGGCCGCACGTCGACCCCTCACCCTTCCCAGCTCCGCTGGGCCCCTTCCCTCTCCCGCAAGGGGAGAGGGGGATAGGCGCGCGCTCGTCACCTCACTGCGCCGTGTTGCTGCTCGAAGCGCTGGTCGTCGTCGTGGTCGTCGTGGCGCCCGGCGCGGCGTCGAAGTTCACGCTGGGGGCGTTCTGGGCCGCCTCGGAGGCCTGGAACTGGGTCATCGGCTTTTCGGCGTGGTACAGGGTGGAGGCCCAGATCACCGTCGGGAAGGTGTGGAGCGCCAGGTTGTAGTCGTTGACCGACTGGTTGTAGTCGCGCCGCGCGATCAGGATGCGGTTCTCCGTCCCTTCCAACTGCGACTGCAGGGCCAGGAAGTTCTGGTTGGACTTCAGCTCGGGATACCGCTCGCTGGCGACCAAGAGGCGGCTCAGCGCGCCGGACAGGCCGTTCTGGGCGGCGGCGAACTGCTTGACCTTGGCCGGGTCGGTCACCTGCTCCGGGTCGATGTGCACGGCGGTGGCCGAGGCGCGGGCCTGGGTCACCTCCACCAGCACGCTCTTCTCCTGGGCGGCGTAGCCCTTCACCGTGGCGACCAGGTTCGGGATCAGGTCGGAGCGGCGCTGGTAGGCGGCCTGCAGGTCGCCGAACTTGGTCTTGGCCTGCTCTTCCAGCGTGGGGATGGTGTTGACGCCGCAGCCGCCGAGCACGATCGGCAGGGCGAGGACGGCGGCGAGGCGAAGATCACGGCGCAAGGCGAAAGCCCCCAGTGGCGAATGTGCCAGTCGGTCCCATAGCAGCGCTCGGCCGCCGCCGCACCTTACGCCCTGTTCACCTGGCGGCGGCGCTGATCCACCTCATGCGCGCCCCGCCGCTGGCCCTCCCGCCTCCTGGGCGCGCGCGCCGCCTTCGGCTTCGGCGCGAACTGCTCTACAGCCCAGGCGATGATCGACCGGCTCACCGTCGAAGGCCTGGCGCTCGCGCGGGGCGGGCGACCCCTGTTCCGCGGCCTGGACTTCACGGTGCGGGCGGGCGAGGCGGTCGCCCTGACCGGCGCCAACGGGGCGGGCAAGACCAGCCTGCTGCGCGCCGTCGCCGGGCTGATGCGGCCCATGGCGGGCGCCGTCCGCTTCTGGCGCGGCGAGGCGGCGCTGGAGGCGGAGGACGCCCGCGCCCGCGCCCTGCACCTGCTTGGCCACCACGACGGGCTGAAGCCCGCCCGCACCGCGGCGGAGGAGCTGGGGTTCTGGACCCGCTGGCTCGGCGGCCGCGACCCCGCGGCGGCGATCGCGGCGCTGGAGCTGGAACCCCTGCTGGAGCTGGAGGTGCGCAAGCTGTCCGCCGGCCAGCGGCGGCGGCTGGCCCTGGCGCGGCTGGCTGCGGCGCCGCGGCCCCTGTGGCTGCTGGACGAGCCGCTCGCCCCGCTGGACGCCGCCCGCCGCGCGAGGTTCGGCGCCCTGATGCAGCGGCACCTGGACGGCGGCGGCATGATCCTGGCCGCCGTGCACGATCCCCTGCCCCTGGCCGCGCGCGAGATCGGGGTGGGCGCGGCGTGAGCGCCCCGGCTTTCAAAGCGCGCGCATGAGCGCTTTGGGCTCGCTGTTCCGGCGGGAGCTGGCGCTGGCCTGGGGCCGGGGCGGCGGGCCGCTGTACGCCTGCGCCTTCTACGCCGGGCTCGCCACCCTGCTGCCCCTGGCCGCGGGGCCGGACCCGCAGCGGCTGGCCGCGGTGGCGCCGGGCGCCGCCTTCGCCGCCCTGGCGCTCTCGTCCCTCCTGTCGCTGGAGCGCCTGTTCGAGCGCGATTTCGAGGACGGCGCCCTGGACCTGCTCAGCCTCGGCGGCCCGGGGCTTGAGCTGGTCGCCGCCGTGAAGTGCGCCGCCCAGTGGCTGGCCAACGGCGCGCCGCTCGCCGTGCTGGCCCCGATCGTGGCCATCGCCCTGGGCGGCCCCCCCGGCGCCGCGCCCCTGGTCTTCGCTACCGCCCTGGCGGCGGGCGCCGGCTTCGCCTTCACCGGCGGGATCGGGGCGGCCCTGGCCCTGGGCGCCCGGCGGGGCGGGGTGCTGGTGGCGGTGATCGTGCTGCCGCTGTTCTGCCCGCCCGTGGTGTTCGGCGCCGGTGCGGTGGCCGCCTTCGTCCAGGGGCTGGAGTGGCGCACGGGCCTGCTTCTGCTGTGCGCCTACAGCCTGGCCTCCGCCGCCCTGGCCCCCTTCGCCATGGCCGCCGCCTGCCGCAACGCCCTGGACTGACCATGCTGCTCCCGCCCCTGCACCGCGCCACGCTGCTGCGCCGCTACAAGCGCTTCCTGGCGGACGTGCGCTTCGAGGATGGGCGCGAGGAGACGGTCCACGTGCCCAACCCTGGCGCCATGCTGGGCCTGGCCGACCCCGGGCTGACGGTCTGGACCTCGCTTGGGACCTCCAAGACCCGCAAGCTGCCCCACACCCTGGAGCTGGTGGAGGCCGGCGGCGGCCTGGTCGGCGTCAACACCCTGACCCCGAACCGCCTCGCCGCCGAGGCTCTGGCGGACGGCCTGATCCCCGAGCTCGCCGGCTACGCCGGCGTCCGCCGCGAGGTGAAGTACGGCGAGGCCAGCCGCGTCGACTTCCTGCTGGAGCACGAAGACCGCCCCCGCTGCTGGCTGGAGGTGAAGAACGTCCACCTGATGCGTACCCCGAGGCTGGCCGAGTTCCCGGACTGCGTCGCCGCCCGCTCCGCCAAGCATCTGCGCGAGCTGCAGGCCATGGTGGAGGCCGGCGAGCGGGCGGTGATGCTGTTCATCGTCCAGCGCACCGACTGCGATCGCTTCGACGCCGCCGCCGACCTGGACCCCGCCTACGCCCGCGCCCTGCCGCAAGCCTTTCGCAACGGCGTGGAGGTTTTATGTTATAGCTGTGACATCGACCTGCACGCCGTTCGCGTCGCCCGGCGCATCCCCTGGATCGGGGCTTAGGAGTTCCGCATGACCCTGGTCCAGACGAGCGAAGCCCCCGTCGTCCGCACCTCAGGCATCAAGATCCACACGGCGGAGGATTTCGCCGGCATGCGTACGGCCGGACGGCTGGCGGCGGCGTGCCTGGACATGCTCGTCCCCCACGTGCAGCCCGGCGTCGCCACCGAGCGGCTGGACGATCTGGCGCGCGAGTTCATCCTGGACAACGGCGGCCTGCCCGCCTGCCTCGGCTACCGCGGCTATACCAAGACCGTCTGCATCTCGCCCAACCACGTCGTCTGCCACGGCATCCCGGGGCCGAAGACGCTGAAGGACGGCGACATCGTCAACATCGACGTGACCGCCATCGTCGGCGGCTGGCACGGCGACACCAGCCGCATGTACGGCGTGGGCGAGGTTCCCGCCCGGGCCAGGCGCCTGGTGGACATCACCTACGAGGCGCTGGAGCGGGGCCTGGCGATGGTGAAGCCCGGCGCCACGTTCGGCGACATCGGCTTCGCCATCCAGACCTATGTGGAGGCGCAGCGCTGCTCGGTGGTGCGCGACTTCTGCGGCCACGGGGTGGGCCGGGTGTTCCACGACAGCCCCAACGTGCTGCACTACGGCCGCCGCGGCGAGGGAGCGAGGCTGCAACCCGGCATGTTCTTCACCGTCGAGCCGATGGTGAACCTCGGCAAGAGCGCGGTGAAGGTGCTGGCCGACGGCTGGACCGCCGTCACCCGGGACAAGTCGCTCTCGGCCCAGTGCGAGCACTCCGTCGGCGTGACGGAGACCGGGATCGAGGTGTTCACCGCCTCCCCCGCCGGCCTGTTCAAGCCGCCGATCGGCTGATCTCGCATAACCGCAACCGCAAGGCGCTTTTCTTTCGCTTCGGTTGCTTCCACCCTGGCGCGACCGGGGGATGCGCGCTTTGGTCAACGAACAGGGACGGGCGGAGCCCCACTACCTCGGCCACAGGGACCGCCTGCGCGAGCGGGCGCGCACGGCGGGCCTGGCCACCCTGGCCGACTACGAGCTGTTGGAGCTGTACCTGTTCCGCTCCATCCGCCGGGGCGACGTGAAGCCGGTGGCCAAGGCGCTGTTGGCCCGCTTCGGCTCGCTGGGCGCCGCCCTGGCCGCCGCCACGCCCGAGCTGACCGCCGTCCGCGGCGTCGGCGAGGAGACCGCCCTGGACCTGAAGGCCGTGCACGAGCTGACCCAGCGCGTCGCCCGCGAAGGCGTGGCCCGGCGGGCGGTGATCGGCTCCTGGTCGGCGCTGCTGTCCTACGTGCGGACCGCCCTGCAGCACGAGCCGCGCGAGCAGGTGCGTATCCTGTTCCTGGACAGGAAGAACCAGCTGATCCTGGACGAGGTGTCCAACCACGGCACCGTGGACCACGCGCCGGTCTACCCGCGGGAGGTCGTGCGCCGGGCGCTGGAGCTGTCCGCCTCCGCCGTCATCCTGGTGCACAACCACCCGTCGGGCGACCCCACGCCCTCCAAGGCGGACATCGAGATCACCAACGCGGTGATCGCCGCAGCCCGGCCCCTCGGCATCTCGGTCCACGACCACCTGATCGTCGGCCGCGACGGCGTGCTCAGCTTCAAGTCCAAGGGACTGATGTGGCGGCGCAGGGGGAGCGGACGCCAGCTTCGCCGGACGACCGACCGCATCCGCTCCCTCCCCCATCGAGATGGAGGAGGGAGCCGCTGACCGTGAGCCTCAGCCCTTCGCGGCGAAGATGGCGTCCAGGCGCGCCGGGGCGCCGGGGATGCGCTCCAGGTGGGGGTAGCGCAGGCCGCCGCTGTACTCGATCCGGGCGGTGCGGACGTGGTCGCCGGTCTTCACGATCAGCTCGACCGGCGCATGCGCCTTGATCGCGTCCTTCAGCCGGTCGGCGCTGTAGGCCAGGCCGTTGACCGACATGATCGTGGAGCCGGAGATCAGGCCCGCGTTGAAGGCCGGGCCTTCCCAGTGCACGTCGACCAGCTTGCCGTCGTGGTCGACGATCACCCCAATGGAGTAGCTGAGGTCGGTGTTCTTGCGCCGCGCCTCTCCGTCCTTGAACACCTTGGACGGCGTGTCGGTGAAGGTCAGGCGGTAACCGCCCCGCGCCAGGCCGTCGAGCGGCGCGCCCGGCCCGTGGCCGTCCAGCCGCGTGCGCAGGAACGTGGCCCAGTCGTAGGGCATGACCGCGTTCAGCGCCGCCACCACGTCCTCGAAGGTGTAGGTGTCGGTGATCCAGCTGCCGTCGCGCACGCCGAAGAAGCCGCGGGCGAAGTCGTCCAGCGACTTCTTCCCGCCGGTGCGCTCGCGGATCAGGGTGTCGGCGTCCAGCCAGATCAGCTGGCCCTCGGAATAGTAGTCCTCGCTGCGCTGCCAGCTGCGCCAGGACGCCGGCCGGCGCTGGGCGATGATCGGGTCGTTGGTGGTGTCCTGCACCGGCTTCCAGCGCCGCCCGATGCGCGCGTCATAGGCCGCCGCGGTGATCGCCAGGGAGTCCAGCGCCTCCTGCCGGGTCCACAGGCCCGCGCGCGCCGCCAGCACATAGCCCCAGTACTGCGTCTGGCCCTCGTAGACCCACAGCAGGCTGTCGCGCATGGGCACGTTGAAGTTCGCCGTCCACAGGTCGGCGGGTCTGCGGAACTTGCCGTCCCAGGAGTGGGTGAACTCGTGCGCCAGCAGGTCGCGCCCGGGGACGGAGTCGTCCCACTTGGTGAAGTAGTCGGGCTCGGTCCCGTCCTCGCTGGAGCGGTGATGCTCCAGCCCCTCCCCACCCATCTCGTCGCTAAGCCACAGCAGGAAGTCGTAATGGTCGTAGTGGTGCGAGCCGTACAGGCGGTACGCCTGCTCCACCAGGCGGCGGTGGGCGGCGATCTGCTCTGGCGTGGCCTCCAGCTGCTGCGGCTGGTCGGCGATGATGTTCAGCCGCACGGGGACAGGGGCGGTGCTCAGCGTCTCCTGGCGGAAATAGCGCCCGGCGATGAGCGGCGAATCCACCAGGGTGTTCAGGGTGACGGGTGCAAAGCTCACCTCGCCGCCCGTCCCGCTGGCCCCGTCCAGAGCCGAGGCGAAGCGCCACCCGGCCGGCAGCGTCACGCTCGGCTTGTAGGTGATCTGGCGCGAGAAATGGCCCGCCGGATACAGCGCCACCGTGTTCCACTTCAGGTCCAGCATCTCGGGCGTCATGCGGACCCCGCCGACCCGGCCTTCGGTCGGGGTAAGGAACTGGTAGTTCAGGTCGATCGCCGTCACGCCCGCCGGCACGTCCACGTGGAAGGCGAAATCCTGCACCACGTCGCGGCGCCACTCCAGCCGCTGGCCGTTGGCGGTGATGATCAGGCCCGCCAGCTGCGACAGCGGCCCGCCCGGCGAATGCTCGCCCGGCAGCCACTGCGGGTACAGCAGCACCAGCGGCCCCGGCCCGGACACCGGCACCACCTCGTGCACCTGCAGGATGCGACGCGTCACGTCGCGGGCGTCGACCTGGAGCGTGATCTGGCCCGGATAGGGCGTGTCCTGGGGCGCCGCGATGGGCGGCGGCATGGGGACCGGCTGCGGCTGCGGCGTCTGGGCCGCGGCGGCTCCGCTCATGACCGGAAGGGCGCCGAGGACGGCGAGCATACGCTTCAAGACTGCAAATCTCCGCACTGTACGGGTCGGGCGAGCGCCCTGCTCCCGCCATACAGCTTGGCCTTGGGTTCTCAAGAGCTTGGCTTACATTTCACCGAGGCGCAGGCCCGCTGCATGGGGCCGCGCCAGGAGCGTGCCTGATGTTGAGGTCCCTTTGCACGGGAGCGTGCGCCCTCGCCCTGATCGCGCCGACGGCCGCGTCCGCCCAGCGCGGGGGCGGTTTCCATGGCGGCGGTTTCCATGGGGGCGGTTTCCATGGCGGCGGCTTCCATCATGGCTGGGGCGGCTATGGCGGCTATCGCGGGTGGTACGGCGGCGGCTGGGGCTGGCCCGGCTACTGGGGCGGCCTCGGCCTCGGCCTCGGACTGGGCGGCTCGTGGACCTACGACGCCTACGAGCCCTGGTCCTACTACTATCCGCCCTCGCTCTACGGCGCGGGGGATGAGTCCGGCGGGACGGCGCCGCCGGAGCCGGCGGCCGTCGATCCCTGGATGCAGGAGAGCGCCGCCGAGGCCGGCGCCCCGTCGCCCGGCCCGAACGGCGCCGCCTGCGGCCGCTGGAGCTGGCAGGCGGACCAGTCGCGCTACAGCTGGAACACCGCCGGCTGCCCCGCCACGCCGGCGGTGAAATAGCGCCGAACGGCTGTTTTGGATAAAATTCCCCTCTCACGTGCATTCGCGTTGAATCGTCGTTAACGGCTCCCCCAGGGGGACGCGACGATGGGGATGCTGGTCACGGGGGGCGCCGGCTTCGTCGGCGGCCACACGGTTCTGGCCGCGCGCGACCAGGGTCGGCGTGTCGTGGTGCTGGACGATCTCAGCACCGGACTGCGTACCGCGATCCCCACGGGGGTGCGGCTGGTGGAAGGGTGCATCCGCGACGAGGCCCTGGTGGAGCGGACCGTGCGCGAGCACGGCGTCGCCGAGGTGCTGCATTTCGCGGCCCTGACCCAGGCGCCGGCCTCGCTCGCCCGGCCCCTCGCCTTCTACCGGGCCAACGCCGCCGGGACCTGCGGGCTGATCTCGGCCGCCGCGCGGGGCGGGGCGCGGGCCTTCGTGCTGTCCTCCACCGCAGCGGTCTACGGCGAGGGCGCACACGGCCCGATCCCCGAACATGCGCCCCTGACACCCGCCAGTCCCTATGGCGCGTCGAAGGCCATGGCGGAGCGGATGCTGAAGGACGCCGCCCGCGCCGGCGGCCTGCGCTACGCCGTGCTGCGCTACTTCAACGTCGCCGGCGCCGACCCGTCCGGGCGGACGAGGCTGGCGCCCCGGGCGCGCCAAAGCCTGGTTCCCGCCGCCTGCGAAGCGGCCCTGAGCGGCGGCGCCCTCCCCGTCCACGGGCTCGACTACCCGACGGCGGACGGCTCGGGCGTGCGCGACTACGTGCACGTCAGCGACGTGGCCGAGGCCCACCTGCTGGCGCTGGACGCCCTGCGGGAGCGGCCCGCCCTGACCCTGAACCTCGGCTCGGGCCGCGGCTGGTCGGTGCTGCAGGTGGCGAAGGCCGTGCGCGAGGCGAGCGGCGCGCCCCTGCCGCTGCTGCACCGTCCCCGGCGGCCGGGCGACCCCGCCTGCGCCGTCGCCGACGCCTCGCGCGCCGCGGCGGAGCTGGGCTGGCGGCCGCGCTACGGCCTGGAGGACATGGTGGCCCACACCCTGGCCGCCCTCCGCGCTTCGGCTTGAAGTCGCCATCGCTATCCTCCCCATTCTCATGGGGAGGTGGCCCCGCAGGGGTCGGAGGGGCCGCGCGGAGCGCGGGAGACGCCGCCGCCATCGCATGCCGACCTCTGGGGTACTCCCCCAGCGGAGCTGGGGGAGATGGGGCTTACCCCGCCGCCCGCTCGCGCGGCCGCGACAGCAGGCGGGTCAGCTCGTCGATGCCGACGGCCTTGCCGAACAGATAGCCCTGCATGGCGTGCACGCCGGCCACCTTCAGGAACTTCCTCTGGGTCTCGGTCTCCACCCCCTCGGCGATCACCTTCATGCCGAGCGCCCGGCCGATGGAGACGACGGCGTGGACCACCGTGGCCGACTGCATGTCGCGCGAACAGTCGGTGATGAACTCCCGGTCGATCTTCAGCTTGTCGAAGGGATAGCGGCGCAGGTGGCCCAGGCTGGAGTAGCCGGCGCCGAAGTCGTCCAGCGCCACCTTCATGCCGAGCGCGCGCAGGCGGTCGATGTTCTGGCGCACCCGGTCCTCGTTCTGGAGGATGGCGGTCTCGGTGATCTCCACCTCCAGCCGGCGGGGATCGTAGTCGTGGTGCTGGATCAGGTGCTGCAGGCGATCCACGAAGCCGGGGTCGGCGAACTCGATGGCCGAGGCGTTGAAGGCCACCTGGATGCCGCGCAGGTAGCGCGTCTCCGCCAGCATCCGGTCCGCCACCCAGGTGGTGATCCGCCCGATCAGGCCGGCCTTTTCGGCGAGGGGGATGAACAGGGCGGGGCTGACGGGGCCGCGGGTGGGGCTGGTCCAGCGCAGCAGCGCCTCGACGCCGACGATCTTCTCGCCGTCGCGGTCCACCTGGGGCTGGTAGGCGAGCGTCAGATGGTCGGAGTTCATGGCCGTCTGCAGCTCGCGCAGCAGGTCGGCCTCGGCGGGGGACAGGCTCTCGTGCAGGTCGGGCTCGGCGGCGGCCTTGGCCGCGCCCCCGGCGATGGCCGCCAGGGTCAGGGAGAGCACCCGCTCCAGCTCCTGCACCGCGGGCAGGCCCGGCAGGTGGCCTTCGCGGGACGAGCCCTCCATCTCGCCGGCGATGCGGGCGACGATGCGCGCGCCGATGTTGTAGCTCATCGACTTCAGCGCATGGGCGGCCTTGGCCGCAGCCTCCGGATCGCCGGCGCCGACCGCCTCGGCCAGGCGGGCGACGCTCTGGGGCGCGTTCTCGCGGTACAGGCCGTGCACCCGGTCCACGAACTCGGCCCGGCCGGCGGCGGCCATGGCGGCGAGCTGGCCCGCCACCTCCGCATCGATCAGCGGCTCCCCGCCATAGGTCGCCTCCGCGCGGGGCGCGGACGCGGCGGGGACCGGCGCGGGCGGCGCGGGGGCGGCGGCCGGGGGCGCGGTGGGCGTGAGGAACTGGCCCAGCGCCTTGGCCATCGAGGCCAGGGTGAAGGGCTTGTGCAGCACCGCATCCATGCCGGCGTCGCGCCAGGCGTCGGCGGCGGAGCCCACCACATGGGCGGTCAGCGCCACCACCGGCAGGCGCGGGCGCACGGCGGCGGCTTCCCGGGCGCGGATCTCGCGGGTGGCGTCGTAGCCGTCCAGCTCGGGCATGGAGCCGTCCATCAGCACCAAGTCGAACACCTCGCCGGTCGCGGCCTCCACCGCCTCGCGCCCATCGGCGACGCACTTCACCGTCACGCCGAGGCGGCTCAGCGCCTCCTGCGCCACTTCGCGGTTGACCGCGCTGTCGTCGGCCACCAGCACCCGGGCGCCGACGAAGCCGGGCAGCGCCTCGCCCTCCCCGCCCGCGGGCTCCTGCACGTCCCGCAGGGGTTCGCCGGCCTGGAGCTGGCGCAGCAGCGCCTCCAGGTCGCGGCGGCGGAAGGGCTGGATCAGGATGGCCTGGGCGCGGCCGGCGCGCTGCAGCTCGTGCGGAGCGCTGTCGCCATAGGCGGCCAGGCAGATGCGCGGGACGGCGTCCAGCGCCTGCGTCTGCAGCGCCGGGGCGTCGCCCACGATCGCCGCCGGCGCGTCGCCGTCCTTGGCCAAGCCGTAGCCGGCCCGGGCCAGGTAGCGGGCCATGGCGCGGCGGCTGGAGAGGCCCTCGCAGGCCAGCAGCGCCTTGTCGCCGAAGTGGCGGGGCTTCGGCCACTCGCCCGCCGGCTCGATCGCCTGGACCGGCAGGCGGAAGGCGAAGGTGGAGCCGCGGCCCACGTCGCTGGTGACGTGGAAGCGGCCGCCCATGGCGTCCACCAGCCGCTTGCAGATCGCCAGCCCCAGGCCCGTGCCGCCGAACTTGCGGGTGGTGGACTGGTCCGCCTGGGTGAAGGCGCCGAACACGCCGCCGATCTTGTCCTTGGGGATGCCGACGCCGGTGTCGTGCACGCTGATGCGGATGGAGCTCGCCGTGTCGGGCTCCACCTCGATCAGCACGCCGCCGGCCTCGGTGAACTTGATGGCGTTGTTGACCAGGTTGCCGATCACCTGGCGCAGGCGGACCGGGTCGCCGGCCAGCAGGGCGGGGGTGGCCGGATCGATGTAGGCGGCCAGGTCCAGCCCCTTGCTGGAGGCGCGCTCCCAGAACAGCGAGCAGACGTCCTCGACCACGTCGGCGAGGTCGACCGGCACACGCTCCAGCTCCATCTTGCCGGCCTCGATCTTCGAGAAGTCGAGGATGTCGTTGATGATCGCCAGCAGGCTGGAGCCGGACTTGGCGATCACCTCGGCGAAGCGGCGCTGGCGGGACGGCAGCTCGCCCGCCGCCAGCATCTCGGCCATGACCATGATGCCGTTCATGGGCGTGCGGATTTCGTGGCTCATGGTGGCCAGGAAGTCCGACTTGGCGCCGTTGGCCTGCTCGGCCGCCTCCTTGGCCAGGCGAAGATCGGCGGTGCGGGCGGCGACCTGGTCCTCCAGCCCCGCGGTGTAGGCGCTGAGCGCCTCGTCGCGGCTGCGGATCTCGCCCAGCATTCGGTTGAAGCCGTCGACCAGCTCGCCGATCTCGTCGTCGGCCTCGACCCGCACCTCGTGGCTGAAGTCGTGGCCCTTCTGCACCTCCTCCATGGAGCGGGTCAGCGCCAGGACGGGCGTGGTGATCGAGCGCTGCATCCGCCAGGCGACCAGGAAGCCGACCAGGAGCGCGGTGGCGGCGGCGAAGATGCTGATCTGCAGGCTGGAGACCAGACGCCCCGCGGCCCCGTCGATGCGGCTGACCAGCACCAGCCGGCCCACCGTCGCCGGCCCATAGCGGATCGGGGCGCTGACCTCGGCGGTGCGGCTCTGCAGCTGGTCGAACACGCTGGCGTGGGTGCCCGCGGCGCCGACCGACACGTCGCGCACCAGGCGCGCGCCCGAGCCGGTCTGGACCAGCACCCGCCCGTCGGGCCCCTCGATGCTGGCGTAGAAGACGCCGGGAATCTGGGCGATGGAGCGCAGCACCTCGAAGCCCCTGGCCCGGTCGCCCCGCGCGGCGGCGTCGGCCGACAGCGAGCTCATCACCGTGGCGGTGGCGCGCAGGCGGTCCATCTGGGCGGCGGCGTCGCGCTCGCCCTCGCGCCAGGCGGAGACGCCGGTCACAAGCGCCACGGCCACCCCCACCGAGGAGGCCACCAGGAAGGTCAGCTTTACTTTCAGAGACCGGCGCCGCCGCAACGGCTTTTGCTTGGATTCGCCGACCGTCGACCCGTCCATGACCACCCCGCCGCCCACGGAGCAGGCGGGCGCATGAACTTGAGTTACGCAGGATTAATGACTGCCGACTTAAAGCCTGTGCGACGTTGCGTAACAGGGGCGGCAATCTTGGCGGAGGCGGGAGGCGCCCAGGGGTTTTTCTATGTCCTGCAGGAGGCTGTACGCATCCTGTTCGTGGACGACGACCCCATCGTGCGCGAGTTCGCGGCCGTGCACCTGTCCACCGACAAGGCCGAGCTGACCCAGGCCGGCGACGGTTTCGAGGCGCTGGAGCAGATCGCCGCCGAGCGACCCGACATCGTGCTGCTCGACCTCGAGATGCCCCGGATGGACGGGTTCGAGACGCTGGCGCGGCTGCGCGCCGACGTCCAGACCGAGGACCTGCCGGTGATCGTCGTCACCGGCCGCGAGGACGTGGCGGCGATCGACCGCGCCTTCGAGGCGGGGGCCACCTCCTTCGTCGTGAAGCCGATCAACTGGCGCCTGCTCAGCTACCAGATCCGCTACGTGCTGCGGGCCGGCGGCGTACGGGCCGGCGCCGCGCCGGAGCCGTCCGAAGCGCCCCTGATCGACCTGGCGCGGGCCGGGGCCGACCTGCTGCAGCAGGCCATGGGCGGTCCGCCGCCCCTGCGCCAGGCCGCGCAGCGCTACGCCGCCGTCCTGGCCCAGACCGTGGACGCCGCCGCAGGCCGCCATTGAAGCCTCCCCTCCGGCCCAGGCCGATCCGGCGCCTGGGCGATCAGCGCGGCGGCGTCGCGCTGATCTTCGCCCTGTTGCTGCCCGGCCTGATGCTCGTGGCGCTGGGGGCGATGGAGCTGAACCAAGTCCTCTCGGACAAGAAGCGCACCCAGGACGTCGCCGACGCCGCCGCCCTGATGGGCGCCGGCCAGCTGGGGGTGTCGCCAGTGGGCGCCGACCAGCGGGCCCAGGCCTATGCGATGAGCCAGCTCGGCGACGTGCAGCGCTACGCCGACGTGTCCGCCTCGGCCGTCGTGGGGACCAGCGCCTCGGGCGGCTCGGGCAGCATCCGCAACACGATGACGGTGGCGATCGACACCCAGCGCGCCTCGTTCTTCGGCAACCTGCTGCCGCTGGGCGGCTTCCACACCCACGTGGTCTCCTCGGCGGTGGGCATGAACTCCGCGCCCCTGTGCGTGCTGGGGACCGCCATCCTGCTGTCGGCGGTGCACGTCACCGGCTCCAGCCAGCTCCAGGCCGGCTCCTGCCTGGTCCACTCCAACTCGATCCTGACCGCCGACCCTGCGGCCTCCATCCTCGCCTCCGCCAACGAGGCGACCCTGACCGCCGTGGGCTCGATCGCCGCCGCGCCCAGCTCGCTCGCGCCGGCAATCGCCGACCCTTTCGCCAGCCTGAACGTCAATCCGCCGACGCCCTGCTCCGGGGCGGGCGTGCCCCTGAGCGTCTCGGGCGGAGCCAGCCAGGCGGTCATGGCCGGCGTCCACACCGGGCCGGTGACCGTCTCGGGCGGCAGCACGCTGACGCTCGGCGCCGGCGACCACTACTTCTGCAAGGGCCTGACGGTGAGCGGGGGATCGAGCGTCACCGGCGCCAACGTCGCCCTGGTGTTCGACGCCGGCGCGACCATCACCATGAACGGCGCGAAAAGCACGCTCAGCCTCGACGGCCGCCGGAGCGGCCCGCTGGCCGGCTTCGTGCTGATCGCCGACCGCAACTACCTGGGGACCTTCACCCTCAGCAGCGACTACATCACCAACCTCACAGGCACGGTCTACGTCCCCACCGCCACCTTGTCGGTGACGGGGACGGGGCGGTCCGGCGCGACCTCGCCGTGGACCGTGATCGTGGCGCAGAACCTGACCGTGGACGGCGGGGCCCAGCTGGTCATCAACGCCAACTACGCCGCCTCCAGCGTGCCGGTGCCCACGGGCGTGGGCAACCAGCGCTCGGGCCTGGGGGCCAAGATCGTCCAATAGGGGCCGCCGCCGTCATTAGGCTGTCGCGAAGAATCGCTTAAGCCTTGACGCGGCCGGGAAAGTGGCGACACCTCCCGCCGCAATCGAAGGAGGCCGGTCTTCAGTCAAGCCGTCATCTCCAACGCGCCCGGGGCGCCGCATCTGCGGTCCTCTCCGCGCGGGACGTCCACGAACGTCCTCAAGCGTCCTCCGTCGGGCTGGCCGGCGCTGGTGCTGAACGCCGATTTCCGGCCGCTCAGCTACTATCCGCTGTCGCTGTGGCCCTGGCAGGAAGTGATCAAGGCGGTGTTCCTCGAACGGGTCGAGGTGGTCTCCACCTATGACTTCACCGTCCGTTCCCCCTCGTTCGAGATGCGCCTGCCCAGCGTGGTGGCGCTGAAGAGCTTCATCGCCCAGGACCGGCCGCCGGCCTTCACCCGCTTCAACCTGTTCCTGCGCGACGCCTTCACCTGCCAGTACTGCAGCTCGCAGGCGGACCTGACCTTCGACCACATCCTGCCCCGCTCCCGCGGGGGGCGCACCAGCTGGGACAACATCGTCACCGCCTGCGCGCCCTGCAACCTGCGCAAGGGCGGCCGCACCCCGAAGGAGGCGGGCATGATCCCGCACCGCCACGTCCGTCGCCCCACCATGTACGAGCTGCAGGAGCTGGGCCGCCGCTTCCCGCCCAACTTCCTGCACGAGAGCTGGGTCGACTACCTGTACTGGGACATCGAGCTGGAAAGCTGAGCCGTGCAACCGATGCCCGTCTGACAGGTTTCCACCCGGCGATACCGAGGGGGACTGGGTGCAGGTCGAGAGGAAGGGCGCGGGCCCGCCGCTGGCGCGCCAGCTGGGGAGCGTCAAGGGCGGGGTGATCGTCCTGGCGACCATCGCCAGCGGCTTCACCCTGTACGCCCTGCGCCACATCCTCGAGCCCTTCGTGCTGGCGGTGTTCCTGCTCTTGATGATGGACGGGCTGGCGCGGGCGATGGCCAACCGCATCCCCGCCTTCCCCGACAAGGCCGCCCTGCCGACCGCCATCGTGCTGATCGTGGCGGTGTTCGCCGGCTCGATCTGGATGATCGCCAACACCGCCTCGGACTTCGTGGCCCAGTCGGCGGACTACAACACGCGGCTCAACGACCTGCTGCAGCAGATGTCCGACCGGATGGGGCTGGAGAACACCCCCACCGTCAGCGACATCATCCACCGCCTGAACCCCGGCAGCTACGTCGGCCGGATCGCCAACGCCCTGAAGGGCGCGGCGGAGGGCGCGGTGTTCGTGCTGATCTACTTCGGCTTCCTGATCGCCTCGCGCCAGGGCTTCAAGCGCAAGAGCGATTCCCTGTTCGGCGGCGACGAGGCCGAGCGGGCCGAGGCGCAGCGCGTGTTCGACCGCATCCGCAAAGGGGTGGAGAGCTACATCTGGGTGCAGACGGTGGTCGGCGTCATCATCGGCGGCCTGTCGGCGCTGCTGATGCTGGCCATGGGGCTGAAGCACGTCTGGTTCTGGACCTTCATCATCTTCCTGGCCAACTACATCCCGGCCATCGGCGCGGCGATCGGGGTGCTGTTCCCGCCCTTCTACGCCCTGGTCCAGTTCCCCGAGCTGTGGAAGCCGGTGACGATGCTGGTGGGGCTGGAGCTGATCCACTTCGGGGTCAGCCACGTGGTCCAGCCGCGGATGCAGGGCAAGAACCTGAACCTGGACCCGCTGGTGGTGCTGCTGGCCCTGGCCTTCTGGGGCGCGCTGTGGGGCGTCACGGGGGCGTTCCTGTCCACGCCGCTGACGGTGATGGCCATGGCCATCCTGGCGGAATTCAAGGGCGGCCGGCCCATCGCCATCCTGCTCTCCAGCGACGGCAAGCCCTACGCCGAGGACCGGCCCAGCCTGGACTGAGGGGCGAAGGGGAAAGCGGCTACCGCGGATCGCTCGGCTGGATCGCCCGCTGACAGTCCTTGCCTGAAGCGTGCCGGCGATCGGTGCAGGTCACATAGCCGTAGCCGACCGCCGCCCCCGGCGCGCCGGGGTCCATCTGGGCGGCCGCCTCCGCCGTGAGGGTCGGCGGCGCCGTGGAGGTGGCGAAGGCCAGCTCGAACGGGGCGGCGGGCCGGCCGGACAGACCGACGAACCCGGCGCCGTCCAGCTTCTTGAACTTGACGATGTAGTCGACGCCCGGCTCCAGCCGGCACAGCATGCGCCAGCTGCGCCGGGCCGGCAGGTCCCACTCCCCGGTCGGCTGGCAGGGGTCGCCCGGGCCGTCGACCATCACCTCCGAATAGCAGCTCATCGGCGCATCGAAGGTGACGCGCACCACGGTATAGCCCGGCGCCGTCACCGCGCCCTGGCGCGGATAGCTGTCCACCACCCGCGGCGGCTGATCGGCCGGATAGCGGGCGGGGTCCGGCTCGGGACAAGTGGTGGCGACCACCACGACGGGCTTGCGCGCCCGCACGACCACGGCGTCGGCCTGCGACGACGGCTGGCCCCACGCGGTCGGCGCCGCGGCGAGGGCCGCGAACGAAGCTGCGGCGAGCCCCTTCCCGAACGTCATGGATTGAAAGCTAGGAACCGGCGCGGCGAAAGTCAGCCTGGTGCGGTCGAGAAGACTCGAACTTCCACGGGTTGCCCCACAGGCACCTCAAGCCTGCGCGTCTACCATTCCGCCACGACCGCTCGCTTTGGAGCCGCGCCACCTAGCAAACGCGGGGCGCGGTGTGAAGGGCCTTCCTGGGCGCAGGCCCGGCGCGCCGGGTCAGCTCCCGGCGATGTAGTCGTAGACATTGGCGGCGCGGGTGACGCTGATGGCGATCCGGTCGTCGTTGATCTGGATCGCGCCGCGGGCGACGGGGTGGTTGTTGGCGAGGATCCACACCTCGTCGTTCTCGCGGGCGTCCAGCGCGATGACGGCGCCGCGGCCCATGCGCAGGAGCTGCTGCATCGGCACGGTCGAGCGCCCGAGCAGCACCGAAATCTCCACCTGCACCGATTCGATCTGGCTCAAGCCCGTCACGCCCCATGCCGCCGGACTTGAACGCAGCCGGCGCGTCGCCAAAGTGCAGCGCCATGCTTGCCGCCACGTTAAGGCCCGAGGTCGTCGAGGCCCCCATCCGCCTGCATCGCGACGACGGCGCGCCCGTGGGCTGGGCCGTCTCTGCGTCGCAGGTCGCCTATCCAGAGGCGGTCGCCGCCATGGAGGCCCGCGCCGCCGCCATCGCGGAGGGCCGCGCGGGCGAGCTGGTCTGGCTCCTGGAGCACCCGCCCCTGTACACGGCGGGCGTGTCGGCCAAGGCGGCGGACCTGCTGACGCCCGAACGCTTCCCCGTGTTCCAGAGCGCCCGGGGCGGGCAGTACACCTATCACGGGCCGGGCCAGCGGGTGGCCTATGTCATGCTGGACCTGCGCGCGCGCCGGCGCGACGTCCACGCCTTCGTCCGCGGGCTGGAGGCGTGGATCATCGGCGCGCTGGACGCCTTCAACGTCAAGGGCGAGATGCGGCCCGGCCGGGTCGGCGTGTGGGTCGACCGCACCGTCTCGGGCGCCCCGCCGCGCGAGGACAAGATCGCCGCTATCGGCGTGCGGGTCCGGCGCTGGGTCTCGTTCCACGGGATCAGCCTGAACGTGGAGCCGGACCTGGACCACTTCGCCGGCATCGTGCCGTGCGGCATCCGCGAGCACGGCGTGACCAGCCTGGTCGACCTCGGCCTGCCCGTCACGCTGGACGAGACGGATGCGGCGCTGAAATCCAGCTTCGAGCGGGTGTTCGGGCCGGTGACCGAAGCGCCGCCGCCCGCCTGACCTTAACAGGCGCTACAGCGGCGGGCCGAATCGGTTGGCGCGCGGCTGGCCTGGCGCGAGCGCGAGCCAAAGGGCGATGGCGGCCACGACGATCCGCACCGCCTGCCCGCCCCAGCCCAGCGGCTCGGGCCAGGCGAACAGGAACAGGGCGAAGGGAACCGCCGTCCACCACCCCGCCCGACCCAGGTCATGCAGCCGCCGCGTAACCAGGCAGCAGCCGGCGAACAGCAGCACGAACAGCACGGCCCAGCCCGTCGCCAGCCTGAGCGGCCCCTGCACCCAGCGGTCGTAGAGCCACAGCAGGCCCAGCACCACGCCCTCGCCCGCCAGGAACGGCAGCCGCGCGATCCGCCCGCTGGAGGAGAAGAACAGCTCCGCCGCGCCGGGCGCCTGCTCGGGTCGCGCCAGCCCGCCCGCCGGGGCGATCGCCCCCGTCTTGATCGTCATGTCGCGCCTGCGCCCATCGGGCGGTCTTTACCGGCAAGGGGGCGCGCGCGTACACGACGGGCGTCGCCGCAGGGGAGTTGCATGCGCGTCCTGGCCCGCCGTCTCGTCGCCCCGTCCGCGGCGCTGCTCCTGGCCGCGGCCGCGGCGCAGGCCGCGCCCGACCCCGCGCCTGCTCCGGCGGCTCCGGCGGCAGCGCCCGCGCCCGCCGCGCCATCGAAGTCGGTCTCGAAATTCACCGCGCCCGAATACGTCATGGGCGACCGCAAGGCCAAGGTGACGGTGATCGAATACGCCTCCGCCAGCTGCCCGCACTGCGCCCGCTTCGACGCCCAGGTCTTCCCCGCGCTCAAGGCCAAGTACGTGGACACCGGCAAGGTGAAGTACGTGTTCCGCGAGTTCATCACCCCGCCGGAGGAAGTCGCCGCCGCCGGCTTCCTGCTGGCCCGCTGCGCCGGCGAGGATCGCTACTTCCACGTGGTCGAACAGGTGTTCGCCGCCCAGCCCGAGATCTACGCCAGCCAGAACCCCAAAGGCGTGTTCGTCCGCATCGCCAAGGAGAACGGCCTCAGCGAGGCCGACTTCGACGCCTGCCTCGCCGACACCACGGCGCTGGACGCCCTGAACGCGCGGGTGAAGCAGGCGGAGGAGGTGCAGAAGGTCAACAGCACGCCGACCTTCCTCATCAACGGCGTCAAGCTGGACGAGCACGGCAAGGAGCCCGATATCGCCCTGTTCGACGCCGCCCTGGCGCCGTTGCTGAAGGCGGCGCCGCACCGCCATTCACATCGCTAGGGCCTCGCCCACCTCCTGACCCGATCCGTCACCCCCATCGAGGTTCCGCCCGCCGTGCCCCCCTCCCCCGCGCAGCGCCTGGCCGTCGTCGCCGCCGGCGGCACCGGAGGCCACCTGTTTCCGGCCGAGGCCCTGGCGCGGGAGCTGGCCGGCCGCGGCTGGCGCATCGCCCTGGCCACCGACGCCCGCGGCGCCCAGTTCGCCGAGAAGTTCCCGGCCGACGAGCGGCTGGCGCTGGACGCGGCGACCTTCAAGCTCAGCGATCCGGTGGGCGTGGCCCGCGGCCTGCTGCGCATCCAGGCCGGGGTGACCGAGGCCCGCGCCGCCTTCGCCCGCGCCCGGCCCGCGGTGGTGGTCGGCTTCGGCGGCTATCCGTCCCTGCCCGCCCTCTTGGCCGCCAAGGGGCTGCGCATCCCCCGGGTGATCCACGAGCAGAACGCCGTGCTCGGCCGGGTGAACCGCTTCCTCAGCCCGGGGGTGGAGGCGGTGGCTTGCGCCTTCCCCACGCTGGAGAAGGCCCCCGGCCGGCTGAAGCCCGTGGTGGTCGGCAATCCCGTCCGCCCGGAGATCAAGGCCCTGTACGGCGAGCCCTACACCCCGCCGCACGACAACCTGCGCATCCTGGTCACCGGGGGCAGCCAGGGCGCGCGTATCCTGTCCGAGGTCGTGCCCGCCGCCGTCGCCCGCCTGCCCGAGGCGCTGCGCCTGCGCCTGCGGGTGGAGCAGCAGACCCGCCCCGACGCCGTGGAGACGGCCCGCGCCACCTATGTGCGGGCCGGGGTCGAGGCCGAGGTCGCTCCCTTCTTCCGCGAAATGGCGGGCCGGCTGCGCCGCGCGGCGCTGGTGGTCGGGCGAGCCGGCGCCTCCACCGTGTGCGAGCTGGCCACGGCGGGCCGCCCGGCGATCCTGGTCCCCTTCGCCGCGGCGATGGACGACCACCAGACCCTGAACGCCAAGCTGCTCGCCGACGTCGGCGCCGCCGCCGTGGTGGCCGAGGGCAAGTTCAACCCGGCCAAGCTGGCCGAGGTGCTGGAGGGCCTTCTGACCACCCCCGACGTGCTGGCCCGCATGGCCGCCGCCGCCCACGGCGCCGCCCGTCCCGACGCGGCCGAGCGCCTGGCCGACCTGGTGGAGGCGACCGCCCGGGCCTGAGCGGGCGCGAGTGGGCGGGCGCGGGCGCAGCGGGGTCGCACGCCCTTGATCCCCCGGGAACGCGGCGCCACACCCGTCCGCTTCCCCCGCGTGCGTCCGAAGGTTTGCCTGCGTATGTCCCCCAGCCGCCTGCGTCCCACCCCGTTCGAGATCGGCCCGGTCCACTTCGTCGGCATCGGCGGCATCGGCATGAGCGCCATCGCCGAGATCATGCTGCGCGCCGGCTACCGGGTGCAGGGCTCCGACCAGAAGGCCTCCGCCAACACCGAGCGGCTGGAGACGCTGGGCGCGACCATCCACGTCGGCCACGCGGCGGAGAACATCGAGGGCGCCTCGGCGGTGGTGTTCTCCTCCGCCGTCAAGCCCGGCAATCCGGAGTACGACGCGGCCGTCGCCCGCCACATCCCCCTGGTCCGCCGGGCGGAGATGCTGGCCGAGCTGATGCGGCTGCATTTCTCGATCGCGGTGGGGGGCACGCACGGCAAGACCACCACCACCTCGCTGATCGCCGCCCTGCTCGACGCCGGGGGGCTGGACCCCACCGTGGTCAACGGCGGGATCATCAACGCCTACAGCTCCAACTCCAAGATGGGCGAAGGCGACTGGATGGTGGTGGAGGCGGACGAGAGCGACGGCAGCTTCCTGCGCCTGAAGTCCACCGTGGCGGTGGTCACCAACATCGACCCCGAGCACCTGGACCACTACGGCGACTTCGAGCACGTGAAGAAGGCGTTCTGCGACTTCGTCGAGAACATCCCCTTCTACGGCTTCGCCGCCGTGTGCCTGGACCATCCCGAGGTCCAGGCCCTGACCTCCCGCGTGCACAACCGTCGGCTGGTCACCTACGGCACCTCGCCCCAGGCCGAGGTGCGCGCGGTGAACATCGTCATGGGGGCCGATGGCGCCTGCTTCGACGTGCAGATCAGCCCCCGCGACCAGGCGCGGCTGGTGTTCGAGAAGCTGCGCCTGCCGATCACCGGGCGGCACAACACGCTGAACGCCCTAGCCGCCATCGCCGTGGCGCGGGAGCTGGGCGTGTCGGAGGCGGCGATCCGCGCCGGGCTGGCGGGCTTCGGCGGGGTGAAGCGGCGCTTCACCACCACGGGCGTGGCGCACGGGGTGCGGGTGATCGACGACTACGGCCACCACCCGGTGGAGATCGCCGCCGTGCTGAAGGCCGCCCGCGAGGTCCAGGGCGACGGCGCCGGCAAGGTGATCGCCGTGGTGCAGCCGCACCGCTACTCGCGCCTGCACGACCTGTTCGACGACTTCTGCAGCTGCTTCAACGACGCCGACAGCGTGCTGGTGGCCGACGTCTATCCCGCCGGCGAGCAGCCGATCCCCGGGGTGGACCGCGCCGCCCTGGTGGAGGGCCTGCGCCGCTTCGGCCACCGTCACGTCGCGCCTCTGGAGGGCCCCGCCGCGCTGGCCGGCGCGGTGAAGGCGCAGGCGCAGGCCGGCGACCTGGTGGTGTGCCTGGGGGCCGGCGACATCACCAGCTGGGCCTACGCCCTCCCCGGCCAGCTGGAGGCGCTTTGAGCTGGCGCGACCGCCTGCCGGCCGTGCGCGGCCGACTGCTATTCGACGAGCCGCTGGCGCCCTTCACCTGGCTGCGCGTAGGCGGCCCGGCGGACGTGCTGTACCTGCCGGCCGACGAGGACGACCTCTCGGCCTTCCTCGCCGCCCTGCCTCCTGACGTCCCGCTGACCCCGCTGGGCGTCGGCTCCAACACCCTGGTGCGCGACGGCGGGGTGGAGGGGGTGGTGGTCCGCCTGGCGGGGCGCGCCTTCACGGCCGTCGAGGCGCTGGGCGGGGTGCGCCTGCGCGCCGGCGCCGGGGCGCTGGACGCCGCGCTCGCCCGCGCCGCCGCCAAGGCCGGCGTGGCGGGGCTGGAGTTCTACACCGGCGTGCCGGGCGCGATCGGCGGCGCCTGCGTGATGAACGCCGGCTGCTACGGCTCAGAGACCAAGGACGTGCTGGTCGAGGCCCACGCCCTGGACCGCCAGGGCCGTCGCCTCGTGCTCTCCAACGCCGAGATGGGCTTCAGCTACCGCCATTCGGCGGCGGCGGACGGCGGCCTGATCTTCACTGCCGCCGTGTTCGAGGGCCGCCCCGACGCGCCCGACGCCATCGCCGCCCGCATGGCCGAGATCACCGCCCGGCGCGAGGCCGCCCAGCCCATCCGCGAGAAGACCGGCGGCTCCACCTTCAAGAACCCGCCGGGCAGGAGCGCCTGGCAGGTGGTGGACGAGCTGGGCTGGCGGGGGAAGCCGCTCGGCGGCGCCATGTTCTCCGACAAGCACGCCAATTTCCTGATCAACACGGGCGAAGCCTCCGCCGCCGAGCTGGAGGGCCTGGGCGACCGCGTTCGCGCCGAGGCGCATGCGCGGCTGGGCGTTGCGCTGGAGTGGGAGGTGCGCCGGATCGGGCGGCCCGACCCTGCGCGAAACCTTGACTTCGATCCGCCGGTTTGAGAAAGGATTTCCCCGGCAATCCTGCCTCAGCGCCCCTCCGGAGCATGACCATGCCTGCGCGTGGCCTCCCGTCGAACGAACTGACCGTTCGGGCGCTGCCGTATTTTTATTTCGGCTTTCGATACGCCGGCTGAGGCGATCGACCAAAGGCTCCTTCCAAAAGCCTCGATCCCCGCCGGCGACCGCATCGGATGCGATGCGGCAAGGCGTGTTCGCGCGTCCCTTCGCGCGCCCTTCCCCCTTCCCGAAAGACCGACCCCATGACCGCCACTCCCGCCGTCCTCAGCGACGCCCCCGCACCCGAGACCAACCCTGAGACCCAGGCGCCGACGCTGGACGACCTGCGCGACGGCATCGACCGCATCGACGACACCATCCTGGAGCTGCTGCAGCAGCGCATGGCCCTGGCCAGCCGCATTGGCGGCGTGAAGGCCAGCGGCCCCGTCAACGCCCTGAAACTGCGTCCCGACCGCGAGGCGCGGGTGATCTCGCGCCTCCTCGCCAAGGCCGAGCCGGACTGCCGGCAGCTGGCGCTGGGCGTCTGGCGCGAGATCATGGCCGCCGGCCTCGCCCGCCAGGGCCAGCTGGAGGTGGTGGTCTGGGGCGGCCCCGATCCCGCCCACGTGCTGGACAACGCCCGCCGCCGCTTCGGCTCCTCCCCCGTGTACGTGGAGCTGGACAGCGCCGGCGAGGCCCTGGCCGCCGCCGCCTCGCGCAATGCAGTGGCCGTGCTGGCGATCGACCCCAAGACCGCCTGGTGGACCCGGCTGGCCGCCCAGCACCGCGACCTGTGGGTGTTCGACGCCATCGACAGCCCCAAGGGCGGCAAGGAGCCGGGCTGCCTGGCGGTGGCGCGGATCGACCCGGCCTCGCTGGCGGGCGGGCGCACCTTCGTCATCTCCGCCGGCGGCGACGCGGGCGGGGGAGAGCCCTCGCGCCGGCTGCTGGGCCTGGAGGAGGGCTGGCGCCTCTACGCCGTGGACCGCGCCCCCCAGGAGGTCTCGGCCATGGACCGCTACCGCGGCGTGATCGGCCGGGCCCCCGGTTTCTCCCTGTCGGTGGACGCGGTGATCGGCGAGGGCGAGGGGTAGCCGCGTGGGGATGAGGGCTGAGGACGTGACTGTGGCCCTTTCCCAGAGCGTCTCAGCGAAGGCCGGCGTCTGCGCCGCCTCCCCGTCTCCCTCGGGCTTGTCCCGAGGGCCCGCCTCGCGGCTTGCAGGGTGGCGGATGGATTGGCGCCGGCCTGCGAACGTCTCCCGCGGACCCTCGGGACAAGCCCGAGGGAAACGGGGGGTGGGGATGACGTTCAAGTTGGATGCGGCGGACGGGTCGATGGGCCGCAAGCCGATCACCGCTTCGTACCGCTCCCCGCCTCCCTCGGGCTTGTCCCGAGGGCCCGCCTCGCGGCTTGCAGGGTGGCGGATGGACTGGCGCCAGCCTGCGAACGTCTCCCGCGGCCCCTCGGGACGAGCCCGAGGGAAGCGAGGGGTGGTGATGACGTTCAAGTTGGATGCGGCGGACGGGTCGGTGGGCCGGACACGGGACGCCGGTTCTCCCCGCTCCCCGCCTCCCTCGGGCTTGTCCCGAGGGCCCGCCTCGCGGCTTGCAGGGTGGCGGATGAACTGGCGCCAGCCTGCGACCGTCTCCCGCGGACCCTCGGGACAAGCCCGAGGGAAACGGGGGGTGGGGATGACGTTCAAGTTGGATGCGGCGGACGTGTCGGTGGGCCGGACACGGGACGCCGGTTCCCGCCCCTCCCCGTCTCCCTCGGGCTTGTCCCGAGGGCCCGCCTCGCGGCTTGCAGGGTGGCGGATGGAGTGGAGCCGGCCTGCGAACGTCTCCCGCGGACCCTCGGGACAAGCCCGAGGGAAACGGGGGGCGCGAACGCGCGGCCGTGCGTGGGGATGGCTCCTGTGACCGCGCCCGCCGCCATCGCAACTTCTCCCGCCGCCACGCGTCTCGCCGCCGCGCGGCGCGTGGTGGTCAAGGTGGGTTCGGCGCTGCTGGTGGATGCGGCGCACGGGTCGGTGGACCGGGCGTGGATCGCCTCCCTGTGCGCCGACATCGCGGCCCTAGCGGCGCAGGGGCGGCGGGTGCTGGTGGTTTCGTCCGGCTCCATCGCGCTCGGCCGCCGGCGGCTGGGCCTGCCGCTGCGGGGCGCGCTGGACCTGCAGACCAAGCAGGCCGCCGCCAGCGCGGGCCAGAGCCTGCTCATGCGCGCCTGGGAGGAAGCGTTGGAGCCCCATGGCCTGAACGCCGCCCAGGTGCTGCTGACCCGCGACGACACCGAGGTCCGCCGCCGCTGGCTGAACGGCCGCGCCACGCTCGAACGGCTGCTGGAGCTGAACGCCGTGCCCGTGGTGAACGAGAACGACGCGGTGGCCACCGGCGAGATCCGCTATGGCGACAACGACCGTCTGGCCGCCCGGGTGGCCCAGATGATCCGCGCCGACCTGCTGGTGCTGCTCAGCGATGTGGACGGGCTGTACACCGCCGATCCCCGCCGCGACCCCGCCGCCGTGCACATCCCGCAGGTGGAGGCCCTGACCGCCGAGGTGGAGGCCCTGGCCGGCGGCGCCGACCCCCGCGCCGCCATGGGCACGGGCGGCATGGCCACCAAGCTGATGGCGGCCAGGATCGCCCAGAACGCCGGCTGCGCCACGGTGATCGCCGCCGGCCGCCCCCCCTCCGGCTCAGGCGCCATCACCGCCCTGGCCGCGGGCGAGCGGGCCACGGTGATCCATCCCCACGAGACGCCCCTGGCCGCCTACAAGCAGTGGATCGCCGGGGGGCTGGCGCCCCAGGGGGCGCTGCGGATCGACGCCGGCGCCGTGCGGGCGCTGTTCTCGGGCAAGAGCCTGCTGCCCGCCGGGGTGGTCAAGGTGGCCGGCGGCTTCGGCAAGGGCGACCTGGTGCAGGTGCTGGACGAGACGGGAGCGGAGGTGGCGCGGGGCCTCTCCGCCTATGGCGCGCGGGAGGCGGGGCTGATCGCCGGCCTGCGCTCTGACGCGGCGGAGGCGGCGCTCGGCTACCGTGGGGCGGCGGCCCTGATCCACCGCGACGACCTGGTGGTCACCGCCCGCGCGCCCGCGGCGGCCCTGGAGACGAACGATGGCTGACGGCTCGACCCCCGCCCTCAAGGACCAGATGCTGGCCATGGGCGTCCAGGCCCGCGAGGCCGCCGCCTGGCTGCGCGAGGCGACGCCCGCCCAGCGCACCGCAGCGATCACGGCCATGGCCGAGGCGATCGCCGACGCCGCCGCCGAGATCGAGGCCGCCAACGCGGAAGACCTGGCGGGCGCCGCGGCCCGGGGCGTCGCCGACAACATGCTGGACCGGCTGAGGCTGGATCGCCCGCGCATCGCCGCCCTGGCGCAGGCCGTGCACGACATCGCCGCCATCCCCGACCCCGTGGGGGCCGAGATCGCCCGCTGGACCCGGCCGAACGGGCTGGACATCGCCCGGGTCCGCACCCCCATCGGCGTGATCGCGGTGATCTACGAGGCGCGGCCCAACGTCACCGCCGACGCCGCGGCCCTGTGCGTGCGCTCCGGCGACGCCGCCATCCTGCGCGGCGGATCGGAGAGCCTGGGCACCAACCTGGCCCTGCACCGGGCCCTCGCGAAGGGGCTGCAGGCCGCCGGCGCGCCCGCCGCCTGCGTCCAGCTGGTGCCCACCGCCGACCGCGAGGCCGTGGGCCTGATCCTTCAGGGACTGGAGGGCAGGATCGACCTGGTGATCCCCCGCGGCGGCAAGAGCCTGGTGGCCCGGGTCCAGGCGGAGGCGCGGGTGGCCGTGCTCGGCCACCTGGAAGGGCTGTGCCACACCTATGTCCACGCCGCCGCCGACCCGCAGAAGGCCCGCGCCATCGTCGTCAACGCCAAGATGCGCCGCACTTCCGTCTGCGGGTCGACCGAGACGCTGCTGATCGACGCGGCGGCGGCGGCGCGCCTGCTGCCCCCGATCGCCGAGGACCTGCGCGCCGCCGGCTGCGAGCTGAAGGGCGACGCGGCGGCCCGCGCCATCGTGCCCGGCATGGCCGAGGCGCAGGAGGCCGACTGGACCACCGAATACCTCGCGCCGATCCTGGCCGTGCGGGTGGTGCAGGACCTGGACGCCGCTGTGGCGCACATCGCCCGCTACGGCTCCGGCCACACCGACGCGATCCTCACCGAGGACGCCGCCGCGGCGGAGCGGTTCGTGAACCGGGTCGACAGCGCCATCGTGCTGGTCAACGCCTCCACCCAGTTCGCCGACGGGGGCGAGTTCGGCTTCGGCGCGGAGATCGGCATCGCCACCGACAAGCTGCACGCCCGCGGCCCCGTGGGCGCCGAGCAGCTGACCACATTCAAGTACGTGGTGCGGGGCGCCGGTCAAATCCGCCCCTGAAATCAGCTTCCGCCCGTCTTTATGGCGTCTTGACGGGCGCCGTCCCCGCCTCGCATTGCCCATTTATGCCTCGCGCCGGTAGTTTCTTGCTCGAAACGGTGGGCGAGCGGCCTATTGTGCAAATGATCAGGCCGAACTGATGCGCCTTGGGCAGAATAACCTACGGGCCGTGCCATCTGGCCGACCAAAACTGCATAATCCATAGGCGCCCATTCTCGCCTGATGGTCAGGCGCACGGCGATTCAACGCGAATCCATCGCCCCTCGCCCATGGCGCGTGCGTCGCCGAGCGAGCTTGGCATTTTACCTGCGGGCGTCCGAGGGGAACGCCCCCGCGCGCGTGCGTTCTGCGCGAACTCAGGAATAACAAAGGGGAACCACCATGAAGTCTTCGACGCCGCTTCGGTCGAACCGCGCCGCCCGCCGGGCGCTCGCCTGCACGGGCGCCGCCGCCGGCGCCCTGATCTGCGCCGCCGGCCTGGGCTCCGCCGCCCAAGCCGACGCTCTGTCCTCGCCCAGCATGACCGCGCCGCTGTCGGCCAACGCCAATCCCTACAGCGTGGACGCAGGTCCGCTCGGCAAGGTGTTCGTCAGCGGCCAGATCTCCGGCCTCGGCATGGTGCAGAGCAACCATGTGCCCAACCCGGTCCCCGGCGCCGGGAACAGCGAGTCGCTGCTCGACATCTCCAACGGCCAGGTCGAAATCCAGACCACGTCCGGCCCGATCCAGTTCTTCATCGAGGCGGGCGCCTACAGCTTCCCCTCGCTCGGCACGGCCTACATCCGCGCCAGCAAGAACATCGACACCTATTTCGGCGCCCTGCCGGTCGCCTACGCCAAGTTCGTCGCCACGCCCGAGATCAGCTTCCAGATCGGCTCGCTACCGACGCTGATCGGCTCCGAATACGCCTTCACCTTCCAGAACATGAACATCGAGCGCGGCCTCCTGTGGAACCAGGAGCCGGTGATCAGCAAGGGTATCCAGGCGAACTACGCCAAGGGACCGCTGACGGCCTCGGTGTCGGTCAACGACGGCTACTATTCGGACCACTACACCTGGATCTCGGGCCTGGTGTCCTACGCCGTGAACGGCGAGAACACCATCGCGGTGAACGGAGGCACCCACTTCGCCAAGGCGTTCGACAACCAGTTCCGCGCGCCGGACACCCTGAACAACAGCTCCATCTTCGACGCCAGCTACACCTGGAGCCATGGCCCCTGGCTGGTGAACCCCTACTTCCAGTACACCAGCGTCGATGCGGAGCCCTTTATCGGCTACAAGGGCGCCCAGACCTACAGCGGGGCGGTACTGGCCAAGTACAGCTTCTCGCCGGTGTTCAGCGTGGCGGGACGGGCGGAGTACGTCAGCTCCTCCTCCGACGCGTGCGGCGTCGCCGACGGGCCGAGCTGCGGCCAGACCAGCCTGCTCTACGGGCCTGGCAGCAACGCCTGGTCGCTGACCCTCACCCCGACCTATCAGAAGGGCATCTTCTTCGCCCGGGGCGAAGTCTCCTACACTCGCGCCGACAAGCTGACCTCGGGCTTCGGCTTCGACGTCACCGGGAACGCCCAGGACCAGGTGCGCGGCCTGATCGAGACGGGACTGATGTTCTGAGGCTCAGCGGCCCCTCCTTCACGGGCAATGGCGGTCATCTTGCGCGGGGATACAAGGAAAGAAGCGAAGATGGGAACGGCGCTCCTTCCCCCTGGCTCCTTCCCTGCTTCGCAGAAGCGGGGGAGGTGGCGCGGCGCGAATACGCGCGGTGACGGAGGGGCGTCGCCGCCGCCGCGATAGCCGAGAACCCGGCGGCCGGCAGAAATGTAACGCTGCACGCCATCCAAAAGAAAACGGGCTCGGAGGTCGCCCTCCGAGCCCGTTCACACAACGTCAGAGCTGACGCCGTCGAGCTTACTTGATCTCGACCTTGGCGCCGGCGTCTTCCAGCTTCTTCTTGATCTCTTCGGCTTCCTGCTTGGAGATGTTTTCCTTGACCGGCTGGGGCGCGCCTTCCACCAGGTCCTTGGCTTCCTTCAGGCCGAGGTCCGAACGGATGCCGCGCACTTCCTTAATGACGTTGATCTTCTTGTCGCCGCCCGAGGTCAGGATGACGGTGAATTCGGTCTGCTCTTCGACCGGGGCGGCGGCTTCGCCGGCCCCGCCAGCGCCCGGCATCGGGCCGGCGAAGGCGACGGGAGCGGCGGCGGAGACGCCCCACTTCTCTTCGAGCAGCTTGGACAGCTCGGCGGCTTCCAGGACGGTAAGGGCGGACAGGTCCTCGACGATCTTGCTGAGGTCGGCCATTTGGGTGACTTCCTTGGGGTTTGAGGTTTCGAAGTTGAGTAGCGGAAATGGCTGGCTTTACGCCGCCTCGTCCTTCTTCGCGTAGGCGTTGAAGACACGGGCGAGCTGGCCCGCGGGCGCCTGCAGGACGCCGGCGACCTTGGTCGCGGGAGCCTGGATGAGCCCGATGAGCTGGCCGCGCAGCTGGTCGAGGGAGGGCAGCGTCGCGAGCGACTTCACCCCGGCCTCGTTCAGCACGCTGGTCCCGAGCACGCCGCCGATGACCGTGAACTTGTCGTTGGCCTTGGCGTATTCGGTGGTGACCTTGGCGGCGGCCACGGGATCCTTGGCGAAGGCGATCGCCACGGGGCCCTTGAACAGCGCGTCGCCGGCGGCGCCGGTGGAACCGTCCATGGCCTTCTGGGCCAGGCGGTTCTTCACGACCTTCAGCTTCGCGCCTTCCTTGCGGAGGCGGGTGCGAAGGTCGGTCATTTCCGCAACGGTGAGACCCAGATAGTGGGTCACGATGACAGCGCCCGACTCGGCGAAGACGCCCTTAAGCTCTTCGATCGAGGAGGCCTTCTGTGCGCGGTCCATGCGGTCTCCGTTGCACTAAGCCCGGCCGCCGCGAGATTGCGACGACCGCAACGCCGCGCGCGCCCTCCCCTGCCGGGGGCGGCGCAAGCGGTCAGACCTATCCCGAGGATGCTCATGGCCGACAGCGCCCGGGCCATTTGCGACGCGGGCGCTCGAAACCTTTGCTTCCCCGTCTCCCCACGGCCGTCTGGATTAAGCCCCTCGCCCAATCGCTTGGAGAGGAGGCCCGCGGTTCTCGGACAGGACGGCGCCGGGCGAACCCGCCGCCGGAAGTGCGCGCCTATACGCGAAGCCGCCCTCGCTTTCAAGGGCGGCCGGGGTCAGCCCCGCTTGGCGTTCAGGTCGAGGAGCGCGTCCAGGTCGTGGTCGTGGTTGTCGCTGTCGCCGTTGCGCGACTTGAACATGGCCACGACCATCTTGCCCTGGCCGTCGCCCCGGGCGACGTAGCCGACGGCGTGGTAACCCTCCCGGGTGGGCGGATCGCCCGCCAGCAGGTAGACGCTCTCGCGCCCCTTGGGGCCGGAGCCGATCGGCTCGCCCGTCTCGTCGTCGCTGTTCTCGGCGTCGGCCCTGTGGCGCTTGTGATGGCTCTCCGCGTCGATGGACATGCCGAAGATGCGCACGCGGGCGCGGTCGCCGTCGTCGCTGACGTGGATGAAGGGCATGTCGACCTTGTCCACGTCTCGGCCGTCCGGGCCCTTCTCGGCGCTGACCGAGACGGTGGCGCTGGCGCCGTTCGCCTGGCGGGGCATGGCGGCGTTCACCTGCGCCCGAAACGGGGCCAGCGCGGCGGCGTCGTCGGCGCCGGAGACCAGCGACAGGTCCACCACGCCTGCCGGGGCCGTGTAGGCGCAGGATTTCCCGTCAGGGGCGGCGGAGGACAGCTTCAAGGAGCCCTGTTCCTGGGGGCAGTCCAGCCGGTCCGGAACGGTGACGGCGGTCTTCAAGTCGTCGGAGCTGGAGATGTGGGCCCCGGCGCTCACCGCATCGGACAGCTTCTTGGGGTGGCACGCGGCAGCCCCGAGGCACAGGGCCAGGATCGCCACGCCGCTAAAACCACTCGCCCAGGGGCTTTGACGCATAATCGTCTCCTTCTGTCGGCAAGTCTCTCGCAGGGGGATTGTCCGGGCCAGTGAAACTTCAGTAAGCCGGCGCGATCTGCTCCGTGTTCCTGAGGCGGCGGCGCTCTCCCGCTCCCGGGCGACGGGCCCGAGGTAGACGCCGCGAACGGGCGCCCGTCCAACCACAACGCGCAGGCCACAGATGACCGGTGAACCGAACCAGACCCAGCCGGACGGCGCCGAGGCGGAAGAGGCCCCCAGCGCCGGACTGAACGAGACGGAGCTGAAGTTCGTCCTGACGCCCGAGGCGCTGGACCAGCTGCGGTGGGAGGTGTTCGACGAGCGCACGCCCCTGCGCCTGGTCTCGACCTACTTCGACACGGCCGATCGCGACCTGGCGTCCGCCGGCTTGGCCCTGCGGTTGCGCAGCGCCGATGGCGCGTGGGTGCAGACGCTGAAGGCCGCCGGCGCGGTGTCCCGCTTCGAGGACGAGATCGCGGTGGACGGGCCGCAGCTCGCGACCGAGCGGCTGCGCCAGCCGCCCGCCAGCCTGTCAGACGCGGTGCTCGCCGCGCTCGCCCCGGTGTTCGAGGTGCGGGTGGAGCGGCGCATCCTGAAGATCACCCACGGCGCCGCCCGCGTGGAGCTGGCGCTGGACGACGGCGCGATCCTGGCGGGCCCGGCGGAGGCGCCCCTGCGCGAGCTCGAGCTGGAGCTGACATCCGGCCCGATGATCGACCTGTTCGGCGCCGCCCGCCAGCTGTGCCTGCGCCCCGGAGTCCAGCTGCTGCTGACCAGCAAGGCAGAGCAGGGTTTCCGCCTGGCGGAGGACACGCGGCTCGAGCCCCTCGCTTTCCGCGCGCCGGCGCTGGCGGCGGACGTGTCGGTGGGCGAGGCTTTCCAGCTGCTCGCCTCCGCCGCCCTCGCCCAACTCTGCTACGCCGCCATGCTGGTCCGCGGCGCCGACTCGCCGGACGCGGTGCATCAGGCGCGCGTGGGGCTGCGTCGCCTGCGGGTGATCGTGGGCGCCTTCCAGGACGCCGTGGGCGACGATCGCCTCGATGCGGTCAAGGCGGAGCTGAAACGGATGACGGCGATCTTCGCCGACGCCCGCAGCCTAGACGTGTTCGCCGAGGATGCGCTGCCGCCGCCGGAGGAAGGCGAGGACTTCGGCGCCCTGGGAGACCAGGTCCAGAACGCCCAGGCCGCCGCCCACGGCCGGGCCCGCGCCGGCGTCGAGGCCGTGGGCTTCAACCAGGGGCTGATCGAGCTGGCGGAATGGATCTTCTGCGGCGCCTGGACCACCGCCCCCGAGCAGGCGGCCGCCCGCGACCGAGGGCTGGCGGACCTCGCCGACGCGCTGCTCAACGGGCGGCGGCGGCGCATGGTGAAGCGCGGACGCAGGCTGGACTGGTCGGACGCGCGCGGCCGCCACAAGCTGCGCATCCAGGCCAAGAAGATGCACTATCTGATCGACGCCCTGGCGCCCTCGGCCGGCGACCACCGCCCCTATCGTCGGCTGAAGCGGCTGCAGACGCACCTTGGCGATCTGAACGACATCGCCACGGCCGAGGCGACGGCGCGCCTCGCCCTGGGCGACGCCGCGCCAGTGGCGGTGGCGATGGCGGCGGGGCTGGTGGTCGGCGAGCAGCGGGCCAAGGCGCCTAGCCTGACCCGGCGGGCGCAGCGCGCCTTTCGCAAGTGGAGGAAGGAGCAGCCCATCAAGGCGGACTGAAGCGGCCCGCCATCGCGAGCCGCGCCGCGGGGCTCAGCCCCAGCGTCGCTGAGCTCAGCCCCAGTGGCGGACCGGGCCGACGTCGACGTGCACGAAGTCGGACGAGGGATAGTAGCCCACCCCGCCGCGGCCGAGCACCAGGGCGGCCTTGTGCAGGTGCGACAGCTCCACGTCGGGCAGGCGGATGTCGCTGGCCATGCCGCGCATGTGGAAGCTGTTCTGGGCCACGCCCGGGGTGCTCTCGTGCAGCATCTCGTTGGTGTGGGGCGAGCGATAGCCGGAGATGATCTGGAACGGCTCGCGGCTCTCGGTGACGGCTTGCAGCGTGTGCAGCAGGTCGAACAGCTGCGGGTCCATCTGGTGCACGTCGCCGGTGCGGAAGTCGCGCAGGACGTGGTTCATGGCCGACAGGGCGTCCGGCACATACTGCCCGCGGTCGAAATAGACCGCCGACAGCGACTCACCGGTATGCAGGTTGTGCACCGCCACTTCCCGCGGGCCGACGCCGCCAGGAAGGCCGAAGAAGCCCTGCGCCCGGCCCACGCCCGGGATCAGCGCCGAGCCCGCCGCCAGGGACGCGCCGGACAGCCCCATCTTGAAGACTTCGCGCCTTGCGTACACCACTCACCCTCACGCCTCTTGCGTGCCCATTAACTATGTTGGCGTGCGACATCCGCCGACTGGACACGTTGTCCCACATTTCGGGTTGCGGTGCGGTTAAGTGGCGAGGTTTACAGAGTCTGAATCGCGACCTTTCGCCGCGGAAATTAGATCCATAAGCTTCTGGTCCCAGTCATAAGCGTCGTTGCGGAACTGGGTCTGCCCTGAATTGTCAACAAATGCTGTCCAATAAAGGATGTAGACTGGGATCGTCCGGGAGAGCGGCACCCGAATCGTTTCTTCCCCGGTAATCACTGTGTCGATTCTTTGTTCGGGCCAGGCGTCGTTGTCGGACAGGAGGAACGTCGCCAACTGCTTCGGCTGCTCCAGCCTCACGCATCCGTGACTGGCCAGCCGGCTTGTGCGGGCGAAGCCGGACTGGGCCGGGGTGTCGTGCAGGTACACGCCGAACCGGTTGGGGAAGTCGAACTTGAAGCGGCCGAGCGCGCTTTTCGGCCCCGCCTTCTGCACCAGGCGGCCGCCGACGACCTGGTACTGGTTGCGGGCCAGATAGCCCTTGTCCTTGTGCGCCTTGGGCCAGAGTTCCTTGGTGGCGATGGAGTCCGGCACGTGCCAGGGCGGGTTCAGCACGATCGAAGAGATGTCGGAGCGCAGCATCGGGGTTTGGTCGGACGGCTTCCCGGCCACCGCCTTCATGGCCATGATCGGCTCGCCGTTCTGGTAGACGGCCAGCACGGCGGCGGCGATGTTCACCTGGATGCGGTTGTCGGGAAGCTGGCGCGGCAGCCAGCGCCAGCGCTCCATGTTCGCCTCGATCTGGACGATCCGCTGGCCGACCGGCGCGCTGAGGGCCGCCAGGGTGGGCGGCCCCACCTCCCCGTCCGAGACCATGCCGTAGCGGCGCTGGAAGCGCATCACCGCATCGCGCAGCGGCATGTCGAATACGTCCGGCTGGTCCGGCTCGACGTCCACTGACGAGTCCTCCACCGCCAGGCGCTGGCGCAGCAGCTCGACGCGAGGGTCCTGGGCCCCGACGGTCAGCGGCTGGTCGCTGCTGGGGATCGCCTTCCAGCCGCCCTTGGCGGCGAAACCGCGGTAGGTGGCCAGGCTCTTGCGCAGCCCCTGGTAGCCCTCGTAGCGGGGCGGCAGGCTGTCGATCCATGCCTGCAGGCGATCCAGCTGCAGCGCGGCGTTGAACTCGGGGCCCGGATCGTAGGGCGCGGGGCGCACCGACCACTCGTCCGGGAACTGGCTGGGGGAAAGCCGCTGGCCGCGCTGCGCCCGGGCGTAAGCCAGGATGGCGGTCTTCAGCATGGCCTCGCCCGCCGCACCGCGCACGTCGCCGCTCTTGATGGCGTCGGCCAGCTCGGGCGAGGTGAACTCGGTCTTGCGGAAGCCGTGGCTCGGCGCGTCCTCCAGCACCTTCAACAGGATGTCGACCTGGCGGCTGGTCAGCGCGCCGGCGCGCGCCGCCCGGGCGGCCTGGCCGCCGAGCGCGCTCAGCCCAAGGGCGAGCGAACCGGACAGAAGCGCGCGGCGATCGGCCCGCACGGGCGGCCCAGCGACCATGAGAAACTCCAGGGGCCGCGCGGTGCTACGGCGCGTGAACATTCGATACGGCCTCGCCGCGGGCCGCCGCAAGGCAAGATGTCCGACAAACTCCGAACCTGTCCCCAGGTGGGACAATACGCCGAGCCTTGCGGCGCCCCGTCCCTCAGCTTTGAGGAGGGGGCGCAGGCGCGAAGCCGTACTCCCGCTCCACCCGCGCGATCCGAACCCGGTAGGCGGCGTACCAACGCTCGCGGCCCTGGCGCTGGGCGTCCAGGTGGTCGAGCTGGCGCTTCCAGGCGGCGATGCTCTCCAGGTCGCGCCAGTAGGAGACGGTGACGCCCAGCGTCTCGCGTGCGCTCTCGATCCCCAGGTAGCCCGGTTGTCCGGCGACCAGGCGATCCATCGCTGCGGCCATCTCGCCGTAGCCGTGATCCCCCTCCGTGCGCAGGGAGGTGAAGATCACCGCATAGTAGGGCGGCGCGGGGCTCATCGAGGCCTCAGGGCCGCGCGGGCCGCGTTCAGCTGGGCGGCGAGGCCGGCGGTGCCGCCCTGGTCGGGATGGGCCAGGCGCATCAGCCGGCGATAGGCCGCCTCCACCGCCTCCGCCCCCGCGCCCTCTGGCACGCCGAGGATGGCGCGGGCTTCCCGCGGGCTCATCGACCCGGCGGCCGCCGTCCGGACCGCGGCGGCCCTGCGCTTGCGGGCGCCGAGCGCCAGGCCCGCCGCCAAAGCCAGGAACAGGACGGCGAACACCCAGTCCTCCCGCACCGCCAACACCGCGGCGCCCGTCAGGGCCGCGACCGCCAGCACGCCGGAGGTCGGCCGCCATACCCGCCCCACGCTCCGCACCGCCCGCGACAGCGGCCGCCCGCCGAACGCGAGGAGCAGGATCACGACGAGGAGGACGGGCACGAGCACGCGGCGATCCTACACCGGCTTTCGTCCGCCGCGGGCCCGAAGTCCGCAGGTCGGGGACGTCCGTAGGGCCGCGGCGCTCAGGCCGCTTCGTCCTCGCGGGCCTCGTCGCCCACGTCCACCGTCACCGCGCCGCCCGCAGGCGGCGGCTCCTGGGCGACGGGCTCCACCTCGAGCCCCAGGGCGGTCATGATGGCGCGCAGCTCCTGCCGCGCGGCGACGTGGCTGAGCGAGACCGCCACCGGGCGCACGCTGGCGGACAGGTCGGCGATGGTCAGGCCGAAGGGGAACAGCTCGCGGTAGATCACCCGGTCGCGCAGGCCCGGGCCGACCCGGAAGCCCACCCGTCGGGACAGGGCCTGCACCCGCTCGTCCAGGCGCTTCCTGTTGCGGCTCTCGGTGGTGGCGAGGCGGTTGCGCAGCACCAGCCAGTCGATGGTGCGCCGCTCCGCGCCCAGGCGGGTCTTGCGCGCCTCCCACACCGTCTCGGAGTACAGGCTGGGCTTGGCCAGCTCCAGGGTCACCGGGTCCAGGTGGCCCAGCATGTCGAAGTCGACGAAGCTGTCGTTGATGGGGGTGACGATCCGGTCGGCCTTGCCGTGGGCGGCGCGCATCAGCAGGTTGTCGGTGCCGGGGGTGTCGACGACCAGGAAGTCGGCCTCGGCCTTCGCCCGCTCGAACGCCTCGCCGAACCGCTCCACCGCCTCGGCCGGCTCGCGGCGGGCGAGCGCGGCGTCGTCGTCGGACAGGGCCATCATCTGCGGCGCGGGCAGGGTCACGCCGTTGGCCTTGCCCCACGCCAGCCGGTTGGCGAAGAAGCGGCCCATGGTCTGCTGGCGCAGGTCCAGGTCGAAGGCGGCGACCCGCGCCCCCCCCTGCAGCAGCGAGGCGATCAGGTGCATGGCCACGGTCGACTTGCCCGCCCCGCCCTTCTCGTTCCCCACCACGATGACGTGGGCCATGACCAAACTCCGAATCGCACGCCCGGCTGGCCGCGGCGCGGGCGCAGAGTCCTACGGGTCGGGGGCGGGGGTCAACGCGACTTAAGGCGGGGTTAACCATAAGCATCGCGATGGCGCCGGTCGACGCGGCCCAGGGCGTCGACCAGAATGCCGCCGAGGAGCCAGCGCATGACGACCCCCACAGACAAGGCGGAGAGCCCGGTCAGCACCGCGACCGCGAGGCCCAGCGCCGAAAGCCGGCGACGTCTCCTTGAAGGCTTACAGGCATCGGGCGCAGCTAGAGCAACTTCCGGTCCTGACGCCGCGCACAGCCAGGACGAGCTCTACGACGCCGACGGTCTGCCGGGCTGACCGCAGTCGATACCTCGGCGCTCTTAGCTACGCAGAGCGATTGTCGAGCACCCGCCGTCAGCAAGGATTCATCGGTAGGGTCGTCGAACATATGCTTCAACCGAACCTCTGCTCACCGTCGCAAGGTTGGACCGTCCTTCTCCGCTCCAGCCTTGGGAAACTGCAAGATGGATCGCGAAAGAAGAACTTCGGGCTGCGGGTGCGGAATGTGTTTTTCAGGAAGACAGTGCGTATTTCTTCTTGGCAATGCAACCCGCGCGTTGCTTCACCATTCCGCATTTATTCATTGAGGAAAAATGCGATGATGAAGGCAATCGCGCTCTCCGCCGGTCTCATGCTGGCCGCGATCCCGGTCGTCAGCTCGGCCCAGCCGACGCGGTGCGGTGATCCGCGCGACCGGGCCTACTTCGGGACATTCCCGCGCACGGTGTTCAACCCGGCAACTCACGAGCAGGTCACGACCAACTTCGATCTCTGCCCTGCCGGCTACGTGAAGGGCGTCAACACCGAGACCGGGCGGCGCTGGAACGTCGATTTCGACGGCGAAGGCAACGCGTCGGGCGTGGATCAGGACGGCGGAAAGTGGACCTATGACGCCCGCAGCCACGTCTTCCGCAACCTGACCAACAACCGCACGTGCCGCGGGGCCAGCCCGCGCGAGGTTTGCGAGGTCGCCAAGCCCGTGCCCAACTGACGCAACGCCGGCGCGCCGCCCCTCACCACGCCCCCAGCTCCCTGAGCTTCAGCGCCAGTTCGCTCGGCACCCGCTCGCCGGCCGCGGCGTCGTCCAGGTCCGGCGGAGCCTCGTCGGCGCGCAGGTAGCGCCAGCCCTGGAACGGACGGCGAACGGTGGGGGCGACGCGGACGATGTGCTCGGCCACGATGATCTCGCACCGGCTGGCCTGCCCCTCCCCCACCGTGTCGATGCGCACGATCGGCTGGCGGCACAGGATGGCGCCCTTGATGACACGGTAGACCGAGCCGCCCTCCAGCTCCTCGCCGCGCTTGGGCGTCTGGCGGGTGTGGATCTTCCACTCTGGCTCCTGGGTCCGCTTGCCCCGCCGCCAGGCGAGCAGGTCCTCTATGCTGTCCGTCCCGACGCAGAGCTTGATCAGATGCAACGCCACACCCCGCAACATAGGCGCGGCGGCCGCGAAGGCGAGCGCGACCTTCTGGCCGCCGTCACATCTGGTTGAGGGCGAAGGCGAGCAGCCCCATCAGCAGCACGCTGAATCCCACGACCGTCGCGATCCACAGGACCAGCGCCTTGACCGCCGCGCCCAACCGGCTGGACCCGTAGGCCGTGCGCAGGATCAGGTAGAGGTTGAGCGGCGTCCATACGAGCGCGCCCAGCGACAGCCAGTCCGAGACCGCCTTTGGAAACAGCCAGACCGGCGCCCAGACGAGAAAGCAGAACGACAGGTACTGCATCGAGACCACCAAGTGGTCGTAGACGTAGAATTGCCGCTTGGAGAGATAGGCCAGGGTGAGCAAACCGCCCAGGATCGGCAGCGTCAGCACCGCCAGCCGGTGCGCCCAGTCGAACACCAGCAGCTGGTAGTATTCCTGGTTCTGGGTGGCGCGGCCGACGTGCTCCTGCAGCCAGCGGCCGACCGGGTCTTGGGGCTTCTCCTCGTCGATGACCGCCTTCACGTCTTGCGCGCGGACGACCTGGATGGCGCCGTTCGCCAGCCGCAGGCGCTGGACCGTCTGCGTGGTCTTGGCGGCGTGCGCGTTGGATTGGGTGTGGTGGCTGACCGCGAACTCGGCCGTGAACATGAAGATCAGCAGGGTGATCAGGAACAGGCGGAACGGCGGCACATGCCGCTGGCGCCGCCCCTCGATGTGGTCGCGAGCGAGTTGGCCGGGATGGAGCAGCAGGGCCGGCAACGTCCTGGCCAGCCGGCCGTCCAGATGGGTGAAGCCCTCGACCGCTTCCCACAGCAGATGGAGGATGGAGCGGTGATGGTCATCGGCGCTCTGGCCGCAGGCATGGCAGTAACGCCCATACAGATGGGCGCCGCAGTTCAGGCATTCGCTGTGTGTATGGGCGGGATGAACGGTCCCTGCCCCCGCCTCGCCGACGATGGCGTCCGCCGTCAGCGCCTCCACCTCCCGGATCATCGCCGCTCCCCCGTCCGGCCCCTCCGGCGAGCTTAGACCGTTGCAGAGGATCAGGCGATCCGCTCAGCCCTTCCAGGCGGGGTCGCGGTCCTCCAGGAAGGCGGAGAGACCCTCGCGGCCCTCGGGACTGACCGCCTGCTGGGCGTAGCGGCGGGCGGCGTCCTCCAGCACGGCGCGTTCCAGCGGGCGATGGGCGACATGGGCGACCAGGCGCTTAGCGGCGCCGACGGCGGAGGGCGAGGTCACGCGGATCTCCTCGGCCAGGCGGTCCTGGGCGGCGTCGAGGCCCGCCAGGTCCTCCACCACCTCGTCCACCAGACCGATGCGCAGGGCCTCTGCAGCGTCGAAGCGGTGGCCATAGGCGAACAGCCGCCGCGCCGTGCGCGCGCCCACCGCCTCCACCACGAAGGGCGCCAGCGAGCCGGGCGACAGGCCGAGGCGCGCGCCGGCGAGGGCGAACAGGGCGCCCTTGGTCGCCACCGCCCCGTCGCAGGCGGCGACCAGGCCCACGCCCACCCCCACCGCCGGCCCGTCGACCAGGGCGACCGTCATGGCCGGCACGGCGTGCAGCGCCTGCAGCATGTGGCCGACGTTGAGGGAGTGGAGCCGCGCCTCCTCCTCCGGCATCTCCAGCATCTCACGCATCGAGCTGGGGTCGCTGCCGATGCTGAAGCAGCCGCGGGCGCCGCGGATGAACACGATCCGCACCCCCTCGGCCCCCTGCAGCGTGGTGAAGGCCTCCGTCAGGGCCTGCACCTCGGGCGCGCCGATGGCGTTGCCGCGGGCCGGCCGGTTCAGCAGCACCACGGCCACGCCGTCGACGGTGGTGCGCAGCTGGACGGCCGGATCCGGCGCCTCGTCCTGCACGTCCACGAACTTGTGGGTGATCGGCTCGACCATTCCTGCAGCTCCGACTCGCGGGACGGTCAAAATACCGCCAGCCAAGCTCGCGTTCCACAGGGCTGAGACGCCCGCGGCGTCGATTGATCGCGCCCTCCTGCGTGCTACACCGCCGCCCGCCTGAGACTGGGATAGAGAGCGGGAGCAGAACCATGGCCACGCGCAGCGAGACCGACACCTTCGGCGCGATCGAGGTGCCCGCCGACCGCTACTGGGGCGCCCAGTCGCAGCGCTCGCTCGGCAACTTCAAGATCGGCTGGGAGAAGCAGCCGGTGGAGGTGGTCAAGGCGCTGGGGGTCGTGAAGCGCGCCGCGGCGGAGGCCAACATGGCGCTCGGCCGGCTCGACCCGAAGGTGGGCGAGACCATCGTCAAGGCCGCCCAGGAAGTGATCGACGGCAAGCTGAACGACCACTTCCCGCTGGTGGTCTGGCAGACCGGGTCCGGCACCCAGTCGAACATGAACGCCAACGAGGTGATCTCCAACCGCGCCATCGAGATGCTGGGCGGACAGATGGGCTCCAAGACGCCGGTCCACCCCAACGACCACGTCAACATGAGCCAGTCGTCCAACGACACCTATCCGACCGCCATGCACATCGCGGCGGCCGAGGGCGTGGCGCGGGTGCTCCTGCCGGCGCTGGCGCACCTCCACGCCGCGCTGAAGGCGAAGGCGGAAGCGTTCAAGGACATCATCAAGATCGGCCGCACCCACACCCAGGACGCCACGCCCCTGACGCTGGGCCAGGAGTTCGGGGGCTACGCCGCCCAGGTCTCCTCCGCCGAGCACCGCATCAAGCAGACGCTGGACGGCCTGTATGAGCTCGCCCAGGGCGGCACGGCGGTGGGCACCGGGCTGAACGCGCCGTTGGGCTTCGCCGAGACGGTGGCCGAGCGCATCGCCGCCATCACCCGCCTGCCCTTCGTCACCGCGCCCAACAAGTTCGAGGCGCTGGCCGCCCACGACGCCATGGTGTTCAGCCACGGGGCCATCAACTCGGCCGCAGCGGCCCTGTTCAAGATCGCCAACGACATCCGCTTCCTGGGCTCCGGCCCGCGCTCGGGCCTGGGCGAACTGGCCCTGCCGGAGAACGAGCCCGGCTCCTCCATCATGCCGGGCAAGGTGAACCCGACCCAGTGCGAGGCCCTGACCATGGTCTGCACCCGGGTGTTCGGCAACGAGACGACCATGACCATGGCCGGCGCCTCGGGCCACTTCGAGCTGAACGTGTTCAACCCGGTGATGGCCTACACCTTCCTGCAGTCGGTGAAGCTGCTGTCCGACGCGGCGATCAGCTTCACCGACAACTGCGTGGTCGGCATCGAGGCGCGGCGCGACAACATCAAGGCCGGGCTGGAGCGCTCGCTGATGCTGGTCACGGCCCTGGCCCCCAAGATCGGCTACGACAACGCCGCCAAGATCGCCAAGACCGCCCACAAGAACGGCACCACCCTGCGCGAGGAGGCGGTGGGCGGCGGCTACGTCACCGACGCCGAGTTCGACGAGGCCGTCCGCCCGGAGAAGATGATCTCTCCGGGCTGATTAGGCGGCGTGGAGGTCCCCGCGTTCGTTGCACCTGGCGCCGATCGCGGGGAAACGTTTTATGACCAGAGTGGCGGCTCGCGACCGGCGGCCGCCGCCATGCTAGGATCGCCGGTGGAGGCGACGATGCCGGACGACCTGTACGACCGCGATTTCTACCTCTGGACGCAAGCCCAAGCGGACGCCCTGCGCGCCCACGGGCGCGGCTTGAACATCCTCGACTTCGACCATCTCGCCGAGGAGCTGGAGGACTTGGGAAGCGCTCGACGGCAGAAGGCGGAAAGCTTGGTCCGTCAGATCATCGCCCACCTCTACAAGCTCGCCGCCTCCCGCAATCCCTACCCCATCAATCATTGGGCTGGCGAAATCATCGAACTTCGGATCAATCTGCGTGGACCGCTGACAACGAGCATCCGAAACCAGCTGGAGGCGGAGCTGGAGAGCATTCACCAGGACGCGCTCCGCATCGCCGAACGCAAGATGGCCGCCTACGAACCGGGTGTAGCTGTCGATCGATCGCTGCGCTGGACGCTGCCGCAGGTGCTCGGCGAGGCGGACGATCCACTGCCGCCTCGCCCTGCCGTTTAGCGCCATGGCCGACGATCTCTACGAGCGGGACTTCTACCTCTGGACCCAGGCCCAGGCCGAGGCGCTGCGTTCGCATGCGGGCGCGTCGAACGCCCTGGACTACGAGCATTTGGCGGAAGAGGTGGAAGACTTGGGCCGCTCTGAGCGCAACAAAGCGGAGAGCTTGGTCCGCCAGATCATCGCACACCTGTACAAGCTGTCAGCGTCGCGGAGCATCGAACCCGTCCGGCACTGGCGCGTCGAAGTCGTGGAATTCCGGATCACGCTGGAGGATGTGCTGACGGGGACGATCAGGCGGACGGTGGAGCAGAAGCTCGACGCGCTTCACAGTCAGGCCTGGCGCCTCGCGCATGCCAACATGGCCGTCTACGAACCGGAAGTAACGATCGATCGGACCCGCCGCTGGAGCCTTACCCAGATCCTTGGGGAAGCCGACGATCCGCTGAACGCCTACGAACAAACCTTGCAGACCTCCGAAGACCTCGCCCCGTGACGATCCTGAAAGCCGCGCTGGCATCGCTTTGCCTTCTCCCCCTCGCCGCCTGCCACGACAACCTCTCGGCGGCGGCGGCGGCCGACTCTGACATCTGCTACCGGATGACCGGGGCCAAGCCGGTGGCGCTGTCGTACGGGGACGAGAACCTGGAGACCTGCGCCATGCACCTCGAAGGGTATCGGCTCGAACATGGGCAGGCCGCCGCCACGGGGCTGTACGAAGAGCACTACGTCTACGCCACGCCCGCCGGCATCACCGCCGCCGCGACCAAGGGCGGCTTGCGCTATAGCGTCTACACCAAGCCGGAGCAAACGGACCTGGACAACAAGCTTCACATTCTGATCACGGAGGCGAACGCAGGCGGAAACACCACCGCGCCTGCAAACACCGTCGGCGACTAAGGGAGGATGACATGCTGAAGCTCTATCACTCGCCCAGAACCCGCTCCTCGCGGATGATCTGGCTGCTGGAGGAGATCGGCCAACCTTACGAGGTTGAGTACATGGACATTCGGGCGGAAGGCGGCCTGCCGGAGAGCTACCGCGCCATCCATCCGCTGAAGAAGGTGCCTGCGCTGGTCCACGGCGACGAGGTCCTGATCGAGAGCGCGGCCATCTGCCTGTACCTCTCCGACGCCTTCCCCGAGGCGGGACTGGGCCCCAGGGTCGGCGAGGCGGGGCGCGGCGCCTACCTGAGCTGGCTCGCCTACTACGCCGGCGTGGTCGAGCCGGCCCTGATGTGCAAGGCGGTGGGCGTCGCCGGCTTCGACCCGAAGAGCGCCGCCTGGGGCGCGCCGGAGCTGATGATCCAGCGCCTGATCGACACCCTGGGAGCGGGTCCGTACATCCTGGGGGAGCGGTTCAGCACCGTGGACGTGCTGGTCGGCTCCACGTTCCAGTTCGCCGGCAAGCTGTTTCCGGCCGACGAGGCGGTTGAGGCCTACAAGGCCCGCCTGATGGCCCGGCCCGCCTTCCAGCACAGCCTCAGCAAGGACGTAGCCGCCTGATGGCCGAGCCGATCAACCTGGACCGTTTCCGCAAGGACCGGGAGAAGGCGGAAAAGAAGGCCGCGGCGGAGGCGAACCGGGCCAAGTTCGGCCGCACCCCTCTCCAGAAGGCGCTCGACGCGGCGGAGGCGGAGATGCGCGTGAAGAAGCTGGATCAGAGCAAGCGGGACAAGTAGGCCGCTCGCCCTGCCGGGCTGCCCCCTGCTGAGCGGAAGCGGCAAGCGGCGGAAAGACGCCCTCCCGCCGACTCCCTCGGGTTTATCCCGAAGGTCCGCATCTCGGCCTCCGCTGCGCCGGAAAGCGGATCCTCGGGACAAGCCCGAGGAAGACGGGAGAAGCTAAAGCACGATAGCCGAAAACGGATGCCGGTTTCGGCGGCTCTCATGCTCTATTCGTTAGGGATTCAGAGCGGCTTCCTCGTCAGGTTGGGCGGGGCGGCGGAGCCTCGCGCAGCGCCTGCTCACCCCTCCCCGAACACCCGCCGGAACACCGTATCCACGTGCTTGAAATGATAGTCGTTGTCGAACAGCGACTTCAGCTCGTCGGGCGACAAGGCGGACGAGACCTCGGGGTCGGCGTTCAGGAAGTCGAGGAACCGGCCCTCTCCGCGCCAGACCTTCATCGCGTTTCTTTGCACCGCGGCGTAGGCGGCCTCGCGGGAGACGCCGTTCTGGGTCAGGGCCAGCAGCACGCGCTGGGAATGCACCAGCCCCCCCAGCTGGTCGAGATTGCGCTGCATGTTCTGCGGATAGATCACCAGCCGCTCCATCACGCCCGCCAGCCGGCGCAGGGCGAAGTCGAGGTGGACGGTGGCGTCCGGGCCGATGCCGCGCTCCACCGAGGAGTGGCTGATGTCGCGCTCGTGCCAGAGCGCCACATCCTCCAGCGCCGGGACCACGGCCGAGCGCACCAGGCGCGCCAGTCCGGTCAGGTTCTCCGTCAGCACCGGGTTGCGCTTGTGCGGCATGGCGGACGATCCCTTCTGGCCGGGATCGAACGGCTCCTCCGCCTCCAGCACCTCGGTGCGCTGCAGGTGGCGGATCTCCACCGCCAGCCGCTCCACCGAGGAGGCGACCACCGCGAGCGCGGCGAAGAAAGCGGCATGGCGGTCGCGCGGGATCACCTGGGTGGAGACGGGCTCGACCGCCAGCCCCATCTTGGCGGCGACATACTCCTCCACCCGCGGGTCGACGTTGGCGAAGGTGCCCACCGCGCCGGAGATGGCGCAGGTGGCGATTTCGGCGCGGGCGTCGAGCAGGCGGCGGCGGGCGCGCACGAACTCGGCGTAGTGGCCGGCCAGCTTCAGCCCGAAGGTGGTCGGCTCGGCGTGGATGCCGTGGCTGCGGCCCAGCGTGGGCGTCAGCTTGTGCTCCATCGCCCGGCGCTTCAGGGCGGCCAGCACCAGCTCCACGTCCTCGATCAGAAGGTCGGCGGAGCGGGCCAGCTGCACCGCCAGGCAGGTGTCGAGCACGTCGGACGAGGTCATGCCCTGGTGCAGGAAGCGCGCCTCCTCGCCCACGATCTCGGCCACGTGGGTCAGGAACGCGATGACGTCGTGCTTGGTGGTCCGCTCGATCTCGTCGATGCGCTCGGCGTCGAAGACGGCGTCCTTGCCCTTGGCCCAGATCGCGTCGGCCGCGGACTTCGGAATGGTCCCCAGCTCGGCCATGGCGGAGGCGGCGTGGGCCTCGATCTCGAACCAGATCCGGTAGCGGGTCTCAGGGGACCAGATGTCGGCGGCGGCGGCGCGGGAATAGCGGGGGATCATGGCGGCGGGGGATGGGCGGCGAGGCGCGCCGTGTCAAGCGACCAAGGCGCCCGCGCCGGGGCTGGGACAAGACGGGCGCTGGAACGCGACGGGCGCTGGGACAAGACGGGCGCTGAAACGAAACGGGCGCCCCGGTCTCCCGGGACGCCCGTCGATAGCGCGAAAGCGGTGAGGCTTAGCGCTTGGAGAACTGGAAGGAGCGGCGGGCCTTGGCCTTGCCGTACTTCTTGCGCTCGACCACGCGCGGGTCGCGGGTCAGGAAGCCGTGCGGCTTCAGCACCGGGCGCAGGCCCGGCTCGTAGTAGGTCAGCGCCTTGGCGATGGCGTGGCGGATGGCGCCGGCCTGGCCGGAGAGGCCCGAGCCCTCGACCGTGGCGACCACGTCGAACTGGGTGGCGCGGTCGGCGATCTGCAGCGGCTGGGCGATCATCATCCGCAGCACCGGGCGGGCGAAGTAGATCTCCTGGTCGCGCTCGTTGACGGTGATCTTGCCGGAGCCCGGCTTGATCCACACGCGGGCGACCGCGTTCTTGCGCTTGCCGGTGGCGTAGGCGCGGCCCTGGCTGTCGATCTTGGGCTCGTGCACGATGGCGGCGGCCTGCGGGTTGCTCGACAGGGCGGCGAGCGCCTCGAAGCCCTTCGCCGCGTTGTCCTGCGGCTCGTTGGTCGGCTGGACGTCGGACATGCTCAGGCGCTCCGCACGTTCTTGGCGTTCAGTTCGGCGAACGCGATGGTTTCGGGGGCCTGGGCCTCGTGCGGGTGCTCCGCCGAGGTGTAGATCTTCAGGTGGGTCATCTGCTTGCGGGCGAGCGGGCTCTCCTTGGGCAGCATGCGTTCGACCGCCTTCTCCAGGATGCGCTCGGGGAACTTGCCGCCGAGGATCTTGTCCGCGGTGCGCTCCTTGATGCCGCCCGGATAGCCGGTGTGCCAATAGTAGGTCTTCTGCTGCAGCTTGCGGCCGGTGAACTTCACCTTGTCGGCGTTGATCACGACGACATGGTCGCCGCAGTCCACGTGCGGGGTGTAGTCCGGGCGGTGCTTGCCGCGCAGGCGCATGGCGATGAAGGAGGCGAGGCGACCGACGACCGCGTTCTCAGCGTCGACGACGATCCACTTCTTCTCCACGTCCGCCGGTTTCAGGGAAACCGTGGTCTTCTGCATGGGAGAGGGTCCGTAAAAACAGCGAGCGGCCGCGCAGGGGCGCAGCCGTTGGAGCGGCGCGTGTACGGGAGCGCAATCGTGTCGTCAACTGCAAATTGGGCGCAGGGAGCTATGGTGCTGAAAATACAGCATTTTTCCTGTACGGTATTTTGATACCGGCCTTGGAGCCCGTAGCTGCACACACTCCGTCTCGCCCGGACTTGTTCCGGGCGCCGCAGCGCGCCGCCGTCAAAGGCTCGCCTCTCCAGTCCGTTCTGCAGTCGTCGAGCCCTGGATGCCCGGAACAAGTCCGGGCAAGACGGAGAAAGCGGCCACGACCTTTTTAGTTGAAGCGATCCGCCCCACCCTCACAGCGCCGGAGCGCCGAAGCCGCCCGCCAGGGGCGCGCGGTGGACCATCAGGAGGGCGATGCCGGCGAACAGCAGGTCGAAGCCGAGGATCAGGCCGACCACCACCGCCGAGCCGAGCCCGCCCAAGGTGAACAGCAGCACGGCCAGCACGATGTCGACCACGCCCGACGCCATCAGCAGCCCCCAGCGCGAGGCGCCGCGCTTGCGCTGGTCCAGCGCCAGCCCGATCAGCGCGCCGCCGTCCAGCACCAGGTAGACGCCGAGCAGGAAGGTCAGCGCCGCGGCGCCCGTGGCCGGGTTCAGCAGGATCAGCACGCCGATCACCAGGGCGATGATGGCCGAGGCGATGCTCCAGCCGCGGTGCACGTGCACCCCGCCCCCGAAGGCGGAGATCAGGCCCACCACGCCGCTGATGAGCAGCACCACGCCCAGGATCGTGCCGACCACCAGCCCCGCGACCAGAGGCGCAATCACCGCCACGACGCCGAGCACGATCAGGAGGACGGCTTCGGCGATCAGGATGGGCGAGCGGGCGGGCAGGATGGCCATGGCTGAAATCCCCTATGCAGCTTCGCCCTAACGGGCGGAGCGCCGAGGGGTTCAGCCGCGGCCCTGCTGCACCAGGCGGCCGTCCTCCAGGGCGAACACCCGGTCCATGAAGTCGGCCAGGTGCAGGTTGTGGGTGGCGATCAGGCAGGCCACGCCCTTCAGCCGCGCCAGGTCGAACAGGCTCTGGAACACCGCGCCGGAGGTGGTGGGATCCAGGTTGCCGGTGGGCTCGTCGGCGAGCAGCAGCTGGGGCTGGTTGGCCAGCGCCCGGGCGATCGCCACCCGCTGCTGCTCCCCGCCGGACAGCTGGGCGGGCTGGTGCTCCAGCCGTTCCGCGAGGCCCAGCTGGGTCAAGAGTTCGCCCGCCCGCGCCCGCGCCGGGCCACGCTTGGTCGCGTTGATCATCTGCGGCAGGGCGACGTTGTCCAGCGCCGTGAACTCCGCCAGCAGGTGGTGGAACTGGTAGACGAAGCCGATGGTGCTGAGGCGCAGGCGCGAGCGCTGCCGCTCGCTGAGGCGGGTGCAGTCGATCCCCGCCACGTGCACCTCCCCTGCGGTCGGATGCTCCAGCAGGCCCGCGGCGTGCAGCAGCGAGGACTTGCCCGAGCCGGACGGCCCGATCAGCCCGACGATCTCGCCCGGGTGCACGTCCAGATCGACGCCCTTCAGCACCTCCAGGTCGCGGCCCGCGCCGGTGGAATAGGTGCGCGCCACCCCGCGCAGGGACAGGACGGGGGTCAAATCGTCCTCCCCTGCTTCGCAGAAGCGGGGGAGGTGGCGCGGCGCGCCAGCGTCGTGACGGAGGGGGCGTCGCCGCCGCCGCCGTACGCGAATCCGGAAACGTGGCGGCGGCTACGCCCCCTCCACCATGCTTCGCATGGTTCCCCTCCCCCGCGCTGCGCGCAAGGGAGGACAGGCTTCGCCCTACTCATACCGCAGCGCCTCCACCGGATCGAGGCGGGAGGCGCGCCAGGCCGGCGGCAGGGTGGCGACGAAGCTCATCAGCAGCGACCAGACGATCACGATCGCCACCTCGCTCCAGTCGATGCGGGCGGGGATCTTGGACAGGAAGTAGGTGTCCGGGCTGAACAGCGAGCGGTGGAATATCCCCTCCAGCAGGGTCTGGAGCGGGTCGATGAAGACGCAGAACAGCGAGCCGACCACAAGGCCGACCACCGTGGCGCTGGCCCCGATCAGCGCGCCGCACAGGAAGAAGACGCGCAGGATCGAGCCCTGGCTGGCGCCCATGGTGCGCAGGATGGCGATGTCGCGGCCCTTGTTCTTCACCAGCATGACCAGGCCCGAGATGATGTTCATCACCGCGATGGCCACGATCAGCATCAGGATCAGCCGCATCACCGCGCGCTCGACCTCCAGCGCGTTGAAGTAGCTCTTGTTGCGGTCGCGCCAGTCCGTGATGATCGCCGCGGGGCCGGCCGCCTTTTCCAGCAGGGGGCGGATGCGGTCGATGTGGTCGGGGTTGTCGACGTTCACCTCGACCATGTCGATGCTGTCGCCACGGCCGAAGAACAGCTGGGCCTGGGCCAGGGGCATGTAGATGAAGCTGGCGTCGTATTCGCTCATGCCCACGGTGAACAGCCCGTCCACCGTATAGGCCTTGCTGTTCGGCGCGCTGCCGAAGGCGGTGTCCGCGCCGTTGGGCGTGATGATGGTCAGGCTGTCGCCGGGCTTGACCCCCAACTGATCCGCCAGGCGCGAGCCCGCCAGCACCAGGTCTCCGCCATAGTCGCCCTGGCCGTAGCCGGCCAGCGAGCCGTCCTTGATGTTGGACGAGACCAGCTTGGTGTCCTTCAGGTCACCTGGCGCGATCCCGCGCACGATGGCGCCGGACACCTGGTCGGGGCCGCGGACCAGGGCCTGGGCCTCCACCACGGGCATCACCTGGGTGACGCCGGGCACGGCCTTCAACCGGGCGATCAGCTCGGCGCGGCCGGGTCCGTTGATCGCCGGGCCGCTGACGAAGGCGTCGCCGTTGAAGCCCAGCATCCGCCCGACCAGCTCGGTGCGGAAGCCGTTCATCACGCTCATCACGATGATCAGCGTCGCCACCGCCAGCAGGATGCCGACGAAGGAGATGATGGAGACGAGGGTGACGCCTCCCTCCTTGCGCTTGGCGCGCAGGTAGCGCAGCGCCAGCGTCCGCTCCCAGGCGTCGAAGGGGCGGCTCATTCTTCCTCTCCCTTGACGGGAGAGGGTGAACAGCCGCCGCCGGTGTTGGAAGGTTCGGAGCGCCGGGCTTTGGAGCGCAGCGGCGGCGGTTCACCCCCACCCCGGCCCTCCCCCGTCAAGGGGGAGGGAGCAGAAGGGACGCCCTCCCCCGTCAAGGGGGAGGGAGAAGAGACGTGTCCCTTCCCCGAAGACAGACGCGCGCCTGGCGTCACGCCCCCAGCGCCTTCAGGGCGTTGGCCAGGGGCAGGGTCTGCTTCTCGCCGGTCGCGCGGCGCTTCAGCTCGACCACGCCGTCCTTCAGGCCCTTGGGCCCGATCACCAGCTGCCAGGGCGCGCCGATCAGGTCCATGGTGGCGAACTTCGCGCCGGGGCGGTCGTCGGTGTCGTCGTACAGCGGGTCCAGGCCCGCCGCGGCCAGGGCGGCGTAGGCCTGTTCGCAGGCGGCGTTCACCTCCGCGTCGCTGGGCCGAAGGTTGATCACCGCGACGCCGAACGGGGCCACCGAATCCGGCCAGATGATGCCGGCCTCGTCGTGGGACGCCTCGATGATGGCGCCGAGCAGGCGGCTGACGCCCACGCCGTAGGAGCCCATCTGGGCCGGGGCCTCGGTCCCGTCGGGCCTCGCGACCATGGCGCGCATGGGCTTGGAGTACTTGTCGCCGAAGAAGAACACCTGGCCCACCTCGATGCCGCGGCGGGTCAGGCGGCGCTCTGGCGGGGTCTCGCGCTCGAACCGCCCAGCGTCGTGCACGTCCTCGGTGGCGGCGTAGGGGGCGGTCCACTGGTCGATGATGGGGGTCAGGTCGCCGTCGTAGTCGACCGTCTCCGGCGGGATCGGCAGGTTCAGCACCTCGGCGTCGCAGAACACCGCGCTCTCACCCGTGTCGGCCAGCACGATGAACTCGTGCGACAGGTCCCCGCCGATGGGCCCGGTCTCGGCCCGCATCGGGATGGCCGTCAGCCCCATGCGCGAGAAGATGCGCAGGTAGGCGGTGAACATGCGGTTGTAGCTGCGCCGCCCCGCCGCCTCATCCACGTCGAAGGAATAGGCGTCCTTCATCAGGAACTCGCGCCCGCGCATCACCCCGAAGCGGGGACGCTGCTCGTCGCGGAACTTCCACTGCACGTGGTACAGGTTCTTGGGCAGGTCCTTGTACGAGCGCACGTAGCTGCGGAAGATCTCGGTGATCATCTCCTCGTTGGTCGGGCCGTAGAGGAGCTCGCGCTCGTGCCGGTCGGTGATGCGCAGCATCTCCTGGCCGTAGTCCTCGTACCGCCCGGACTCGCGCCACAGGTCGGCGAGCTGGAGCGTCGGCATCAAAAGCTCGATGGCGCCGGCGCGGTCCATCTCCTCGCGCACGATCTGCTCGATCTTCTTCAGGACGCGCAGGCCCAGCGGCAGCCAGGCGTAGATGCCCGCCGCCTCCTGGCGGATCATGCCGGCGCGCAGCATCAGCCGGTGGGAGACGATCTGCGCCTCTGACGGGGTCTCCTTCAGGACGGGCAGGAAGTAGCGCGACAGGCGCATCAGGAACCTTGGGCGGACGAGTCGGAAGGAGCCGACCTCTAGCCGAGGGGGCCTTGCGCATCAAAGGGAAAGCTGTGGCGAAAAAAGAGCCGCGCGGATGAACGCGCGGCTCTGAAGTCGATCGGGCCACTCGAACGACAACCATCACAGTTGTCGAAGGCCAGGATGCGCCGGCCCGGCCGCCCTGTCGCCCCGGCGAACCTCCGCGACAGGACGAAAGCGGCGCGGCGCCCGTTTTTCAGGCGGATCAAGCTTGCTGCGCCGCAACAAAGGGCGGCGGGAACGGACCTGGAGCCCAGGCGTAAGCGAAGAGCCGACCGCCGGACGGTCGCCTCCAGCGCCCCGGCGCGTCGCACACGAGCCCCCTGCATGCCCTCCCGCCTGGTCGCCGCCGCCCTCGCCTGCGGAACGCTCAGCCTCGCCCTCGCCGGCTGCACCACCATCCGCGAGACCCAGCCCGCGCACACGGCGACCGAGCAGCTGCTCATCAGCCACGCCGCCGAGATCGCCGCCGGCCACCTCGCCGACGCCCTGCCGCCGGACAGCGCGGTGTGGATCGACGACAGCCATTTCAAAGGCGACAACACCGACTACGCGATCAGCGCCATCCAGTCGGCCTTCATGAAGCGGGGCCTGATCCTGGCGCCCGACCAGAAGAGCTCGCACATCACCGTGGCGCTGCGCGTGGGCGCCCTGTCCATCGACCAGCAGGACACGGTGTTCGGCCTGCCCGCAGGCTACCTGCCGATCCCCGGCACCCTGTCGGCCTTCCCCATTCCCGAACTGTCGATCTACTCGTCCAACCGCCGCATCGGCGTGGCCGAGTTCTCCGCCTTCGCCTACGTCACCGCCACGCACCGGCCGGTGGCCTTCGCCGGCCCCGTGGCGGGCGAGCGCAAGCTGATCCTGAAGAAGTACATGACGGTGTTCAGCTCCGGCTCCCGCATCGAGCGCCCCGGCCCGCCGGAGCCGAAGAAGCGCTGAGCCTCGCTGTTTTCCTCCCCTGTTTCCCTCGGCACGACCCCGAGGGAAACGGGGAACAAGGTCGCGGGAAACGGGGCCGCGCCATCCGCGCCCCTTGATCGGAGGCGCGCCGCCGTCGATGAGAGCGGCCTCGTCGCGTTCGGACAGCCGCCTTGCTCCCTCCCCGCCTCCGCGCCCTCGCCGCCGGCGCCATCGCCCTCCTCGCGCTGCCCGTGGCGGCCTGCCATGCGCAGGAGACCCCGTCTGATGTCGCCTTCGGCCATCGCGTCCGCGCCTACCTGCTGGCGCATCCGGAGGTGCTGCGCGAGGCGTTCGAGCGGCTGCAGGTCAAGGAGGCCGAGGACAAGGCCGTCGCCGCCAAGGCGGCCATCATCACCCGCAAGGGCCAGTTGGAGCAGGACGCCCGCGACCCGGTGCTCGGCGCCCCGCACGGCAAGGTCACGGTGGTGGAGTTCTTCGACTACCGCTGCCCCTTCTGCAAGGCGGCGGAGCCGGCGGTGGAGAAGCTGCTGGCCGACAATCCCGACGTCCGCCTGGTGCTGAAGGAGTTCCCGATCCTGGACCTGGAGGACCACAGCCGCATCTCCGAGGACGCCTCGCGCGCCTCCCTGGCCGCCCAGGCCCAGGGCCGCTTCGCCGCCGTGCACCAGGCGCTCTTGGCGCAGAAGCACCTGGACGAGGACGCGATCGCGGCCATCGTGAAGGCCAACGGGCTCGACCCGGCAAGGGCCGCGGCGGTGGAGCAGGCCCCGGCGACGACCCAGCATATCGCCGACGTCAAGGCGCTGGCCGAGGCGCTGGGCGTGGACGGCACCCCCGCCTTCGTCGTCGGCGACCGGATGATCGCCGGCGCCCAGATGGACGCCCTCACCGCGGCGATCGTCAGCGCGCGCAAGTCGCGCTGAGGCCCCGCCCTTGGCCGCCGGCGAAGCCCGCCTGACCATCGACCTGGACGCGCTGGCGGCGAACTACGCCACCGTGCGCGACGAGGCCGCCGGCGCCGAGCTGGCGCCGGTGGTGAAGGCCGACGCCTACGGCATGGGGATCGCGGCCGCGGGCCGGCGGCTCTGGACCGAGGGCGCGCGGCGCTTCTTCGTGGCCCGCCTGTCGGAGGGTGTAGCGCTGCGGGGGGCGCTCGGGGCCGGCCGGCCCGCGCGCATCTACGTCCTGGACGGCTGTCCGCCGGGCGAGGCGGCCGAGCTTTCGGCCCACGACCTGACGCCGGTGCTGAACAGCCTGCCGGACCTGTACGAGTGGACCAGCTGCGCCCGGCGGCAGGGGCGCACCCTGGCCGCGGTCCTGCACGTCGACACGGGCATGAACCGCCTGGGCCTGCGGGTGGAGGAGGCGCTGGCCCTGGCCGACAGCCCCGACGCCCTGCGCGGCCTGGAGCTGGACCTGCTGATGACCCACTTCGCCTGCGCCGACTCGCAGCAGGACGGCGTCACCGCGGCCCAGCTCGCCCGCTTCGCCCCGGTGAAGGCGCGCTTCGCCGGCGCGCCCACCAGCCTCGGCGCCTCGGCGGGCATATTCCAGGGTGCGGACACCCGGGGCGAGGTGGCGCGGCCCGGCATCACCCTGGTCGGCGGCGGCCCCTACCAGCGGCCCGACCCACGCATCCGCCCGGTCGCGACGCTGGACGCGCCCATCCTGCAGGTCAGGACCGTGAACCCCGGCGAGACGGTCGGTTATGGCGCAAGCTTCCGGGCGGAACGCCCCATGCGCGTGGCCACTCTCGGCGTCGGCTATGCGGACGGAATCTTGCGCACCGCGGATCGGCCACGCTATGCGTGGTTCAAGGGCGCGCGCCGCGCCATTCTCGGCCGGATTTCTATGGATTTGACCGCCCTGGACGTGACGGGGTGCGAGGCCTCGCCCGGCGATCGCATCGAGCTGTTCGGCCCGAACCTGCCGGTGGACGAAGCCGCCGCCGCCGCGGGCACCATCGCCTTCGAGCTGCTGTCCAACGTCTCGCCCCGGGTCGGGCGCGCCTACGTCGGGGCGGCCGGGTGAATCCGGTCCGCGCCATCGGGCGCTCGACCTTCGACCTGGTGGACGCCGCCGGCCACCTGGCGATCTTCGCCGGCCGGGGTTTGGCCGCGATCTTCATGCCGCCCGTGTTCGGCCGCCAGGTGATCCGCCAGCTGCTCTCGATCGGCTACTATTCGCTGCCGGTGGTAGGGCTGACGGCGGTGTTCACCGGCGCGGCCCTGGCGCTGAACATCTACACCGGCGGCTCGCGCTTCAACGCCGAGCAGATCATGCCGCAGATCGTGGCGCTGGGGATCACGCGCGAATTGGGGCCCGTGCTGGCCGCCCTGATGCTGGCGGGCCGGGTCTCGGCCGCCATCGCCGCGGAGATCGGCGCCATGCGCGCCACCGAGCAGATCGACGCGCTGCAGACCCTGTCCACCGACCCCTACCGCTACCTGATCGCGCCGCGGCTCCTGGCCGGCATCGTCACCCTGCCGCTGCTATCGCTGGTGGGCGACATCATCGGGGTGGCCGGCGGCTGGCTGGTGGCCGTGGCGACGCTGAAGTTCAACAGCGTCACCTATATCGAGAACACCTGGAACTTCCTGCAGCCGTGGGACGTGATCTCGGGCCTGATCAAGTCGGCGATGTTCGGCTTCGTAGTCACGCTGATGGGCTGCTACAACGGCTTCACCAGCAGCGGGGGCGCCCGGGGCGTGGGCCGCTCGACCACCAATGCGGTGGTGTCGGCGGCGGTGCTGATCTTCGCGGTCGACTATGTGATGACGAGCTTCCTGCGATGAGCGGGCCTGCGCCAGCGGCGCCCTCGCCCGGATCGCCTGCGCCCCCCGCCCCGGGAGCGCCGCCCAAGCTGGAGCTGCGCGGCGTCTCCAAGGGCTTCGACGGCCGCAGGGTGCTGGACGGGGTGGACATCGCGGTGCCCCGCGGCCGCTCGCTGGTGATCATCGGCGCCTCGGGCCAGGGCAAGTCGGTCACCATCAAGATCGCCGTGGGCCTGATCCGCCCCGACGCCGGCCGCGTGCTGATGGACGGCCAGGACATCACCGACTTCAAGACCGCCGAGCGCTCGCGCGGGCACGGCCGGCTCGGGATGCTGTTCCAGGGCGCCGCCCTGTTCGACAGCCTGAACGTCTGGCAGAACGTGGGCTTCCGCCTGATCTACGCCGACCATGTACCGCGCAAGGTCGCCCGCGAACGGGCGGTGGAGGCGCTGGCCCGGGTGGGCCTGTCCGCCGACGTGGCCGACCGTTACCCCAGCGAGCTGTCCGGCGGGATGCAGAAGCGCGTGGGCCTGGCCCGCGCCGTGGTCGCCCACCCCGACATCCTGTTCTTCGACGAGCCGACCACCGGGCTGGACCCCATCACCTCCGACGTGATCAACGACCTGATCCGCGAAGAGGTGACGCGCCTGGGCTGCACCGCCGTCTCGATCACCCACGACATGGCCTCGGCCCGCAAGATCGGCGACGAGATCGCCATGCTGCACAACGGCAAGATCGTCTGGCGCGGCCCCGCCAAGTCCATCGACGAGGCCGACAGCCCGCTGGTCCAGCAGTTCATCCACGGCCGCGCCAAGGGCCCGATCACCTGCGTGTGAGGCTCGGCCTTCCGTCCCGTCGACGGCAGGGGTGAGCGCCCCCTCCCGCTGCGCTGCGGGCGCGACCATATCCGCCGGCATGATCCCGCTTTCCGTCCTGGACCTGTCGCCCATCGTCGAGGGCTCCGACGCCGGGGAGTCGCTGCGCCGCTCCACCGAGCTGGCGCAGCACGTGGAGCGGCTGGGCTACCGCCGCTTCTGGATGGCGGAGCACCACAACATCCCCGGCGTCGCCAGCGCAGCCACGGCGGTGGCCCTGGCCCATGTGGCGGCGAACACCGCCAGCATCCGCATCGGCGCCGGCGGCGTCATGCTGCCGAACCACGCGCCCCTGGTGATCGCCGAACAGTACGGCACGCTGGAGGCGCTGCACCCCGGCCGCATCGACCTTGGGCTCGGCCGCGCGCCGGGATCGGACCAAGTGACCGCCCGAGCCCTGCGCCGCACCCTGGCCTCCGACGTCGACAGCTTCCCCCAGGACGTGCTGGAGCTGATCGCCTGGTTCGAGCCGGCCGAGCCGAACCAGGCCATCCGCGCCGTGCCGGGCGAGGGCCTGCGGGTGCCGATCTGGATCCTGGGCTCCAGCCTGTACGGCGCCAGCCTGGCCGCGGCGCTGGGGCTGCCCTACGCCTTCGCCTCGCACTTCGCGCCCGATGCGCTGATGCAGGCGGCGGACATCTACCGCTCGCGCTTCAAGCCCTCCGACCGGCTGGACAAGCCGTATTTCGCCGCCGCCGCCGGGGTGGTCGCCGCCGACACCGACGCGGAGGCGCATCGCCTGTTCACCTCGCAGCAGCAGGCCTTCGCCCGCCTGCGCACCGGCCAGCCCGGCAAGCTGCCGCCCCCGGTCGACGACATCGACGCCCTGTTGCCGCCCATGGTGCGCGCCGGGGTGGACCACGCGCTGAGCTGCGCGGTGGTCGGCGCGCCCCAGACCGTGAAGCGGGGGCTGGAAGCCTTCGCCACACGCACCGGCGCCGACGAACTGATCCTGACCTGCCAGACCTATGATCCCCACGCGCGGCTGCGCTCGTTCGAGCTGACGGCCGAGGCCATGGGCCAGCCGCCGCTGATGCTCGCCGCGTGAAGAAATCCGACCTGCCCGCCAAGACCTGCGCGGCCTGCGGCCGCCCGTTCGTGTGGCGCAAAAAGTGGGCGAAGGTCTGGGACGAGGTCCGCTATTGCTCAGACCGCTGCCGCGGCCAGAAGCGGGCCGCCGTGGCGGCGCCCTCCGCATGAGGCACTGGGCGTCCACCGCCGTGCGGGACGGGAATGCCGCCCTGCATGAGGCGGACTTCTCCGAGCAGCTGAAGGCGCTGAAGGGCCTCGGTCCCGCCCTGTGGCCCAAGGGTGCGCCGGGGCTGAAGGCGCGGGTAGTGCTGGCGCTGGTCCTGGTGTTCGCCGCCAAGCTGTTCAACGTGGCGATCCCGCTGCTGATGAAGCGGGCGGTGGATGCGCTGACCCCGCATGGCCACGGCGCCCTGATCGCCGCGCCGCTGGGGCTGGTGGCGGCCTACGGCCTGGCCCGCATCGGCGCGCAGGGGTCGGGCGAGCTGCGCGACATGGTGTTCGCGCCCGTGGTCCAGCGCGCGGTCCGCAGCACGGCCATCGCCACGCTGGAGCGGCTGCACGGGCTGAGCCTGCGCTTCCACCTGGACCGCAAGACCGGCGGCGTCAGCCGGGTGATGGACCGGGGGCTGTCGGCGGTGGAGAGCCTGCTCGGCCTCACCCTGTTCAACGTCGCCCCGATCCTGCTGGAGGTCGCGCTGGTCAGCGCCATCCTGTGGCGGCTGTTCGATCCGCGGTTCGCGGCGGCCATCATCGCGGTGATCGCCGCCTACGCCGCCTTCACCTTCTTCGTCACCGCGCGCCGGGTGGCCCTGCGCCGGGAGATGAACCGCCAGGACAGCCTGGCCGGCGCGCTCGCGGTCGACAGCCTGATCAACTACGAGACCGTCAAGTATTTCGGGGCCGAGCGGCTGGAGATCGCCCGCTACGACGCCGCCAAGCGGGCCTATGAAGCTTCCGCCATCAAGAACCAGGCCACCCTGTCCGGCCTGAACATCGGTCAGAACCTGATCATGTCCTTGGGGCTGATCGTGGTGATGAGCCTGGCGGCGCTCGGGGTGGCGGACGGGCGGATGACGGCGGGCGACTTCGTGATGGTCAACGCCTACCTGCTCCAGCTGTACCAGCCGCTGAACGTGCTGGGCGTGGTCTACCGCAGCCTGAAGCAGTCGCTGGTCGACTACGAGCAGATGCACCGGCTGCTGGAGACGCCGGCCGAGGTGACCGACCGCGCCGGCGCCCGGCCTCTGCCCGATCCGGGCGGGGCGATCGTGTTCGACGACGTGGGCTTCGCCTACGAGCCGCGCCGCACCATCATTCACGGCGTCTCCTTCACCGTGGAGCCGGGGCGCAAGGTGGCGCTGGTGGGCGCCAGCGGGGCGGGCAAGTCGACCCTCGCGCGGCTGCTGTTCCGCTTCTACGATGTCAGCTCCGGCGCGATCCGCATCGGCGGGGAAGACCTGCGGGACGTGACGCAGGACAGCCTGCGCGCCGCCATCGGCGTGGTGCCCCAGGACGCGGTGCTGTTCAACGACACCCTCTTCTACAACATCGCCTACGGCCGCCCCGATGCGTCGCGTGAAGAGGTGGAGGCCGCCGCCCGCGCCGCCCAGCTGCACGGCTTCATCGCCGCCCTGCCCGACGGCTACGACACCACCGTGGGCGAGCGCGGGCTGAAGCTCTCCGGCGGGGAGAAGCAGCGCGTGGCTATCGCCCGCGTGATCCTGAAGCGTCCGAAGATCCTGATCTTTGACGAGGCCACCAGCGCCCTGGACACCCACACCGAACAGGGCATCCAGGACAGCCTGCGCCAACTGGCCCAGGGCCACACCAGCCTCGTCATCGCCCACCGCCTCTCCACCGTCACCGACGCCGACGAGATCCTGGTGCTGGACGCAGGCCGCGTGGCGGAGCGCGGCACGCACGACGGCCTCCTCGCCCGACGCGGCCTGTACGCCGCCATGTGGGCCAAGCAGCAACGCGCGCCAGAGGTCGAGCCGGCGTAGCGGCGTTGGGCGCCTCGGCGCACACATGCCCGCAAACCGCTCACATCGCCGGCCATGCGCGTTCTTGTCGCGGCGCAGGCTTGTGGGCGATTTCGCGCCGCCTTCGCCCAAACGCGCCGCTCTTCCCGCAAGCTTCGGCGCTGCGCTCGATGGTTCGCGGTCTTCGTCCAATAATCGGCTCGCCATGAGGCGCCGCCGAAATCCGACCCTTCAAAACGCTAATTCTCCCGCCCCGATTTCGCCGTATATTGCCTCAAGGTTGCCGCCATGGCAGTTAGGTGATCGCGGTAAAGTCGATCACTGAGAGGTCGCCGGCGACCGCTCGAGCTGAAGTGAGCAAGGGTAAGAGGACGTTTGCATGCCAACGTTCGTGGCGATGCACGACACAGGTTCAGCGGTGTGCAGCAGGCTAGCGAAGACTGTCACAAGCCCGCGCGGCATAATCGCGACCGCATCAAGTCGAGCACGATCGACAAGCTGCAACAGCGCGACTTGGCGAGAGCGGAGACTCGGCCAGACCTCTGAGATGATGCGAATTTGGCCCGAATTTACATTGGCGCCGCCGTCGCCGCGCCCGCCGCCATGCCCGCATTACCGCACTGCAGCGTCAAATCAACCCGCAGTAGATACACCTCATGCGGGTAGTCCCGCAGATTTGGGTTCCGCTCGGCCGCCGGCTTGTGGCGCGAATGGCTTATATCATCCGACTACTGACATATGTCCAGTCCGCTACCCCGCACTGGCGCTGAGGCAGGGCCCGTGATGGCTGGCCGAAGAGAACCTAAGGGCGACGCCGACCGCAGCCGTGAGAAGCGGCTCGGCGGAAGCGCCGCTCGTGTCGGGCGCGCCACGCGCCTCGCCAGGCGACGCACAGACCCGCCCCGCACAGTTCCTGTCCAGATTGCATATCATACGATAGTCATTTTTAGTTGCAATAAGGCGGCGGCGCCTCGCCTGCGGGTTGGCTCGCAGCAACACTCGACAGGGCGCGCGGACGGGGGGCCGCAGCAGTCATGACTAACGGCAAGTTGCTTATCATGTTCTCCAGCCATAATGGCGCTGGAACGCTGCCAGCCATGCTGGAAGCGTATGCTGAACTGACGCCGCCAAGCTGTGAATGGCGGATGATATGCATAGACAACGCGAGCACCGACAATACCTATGCAATAATGGCGCAGTTTGCAGACCGGCTGCCGATCACAGTTCTTAGCGAACCGCGCCCTGGCAAGAACCGGGCGCTCAACCGCGGCCTGTCGCATGCCAATCTGGATTTCGATCTCGTCGTGTTGACCGATGATGATGCGCCACCGGAGAAGGATTTCCTCATAAAATGGGAGGATATACTCAATTCCTACCCTGAATATCAGGTATTCGGCGGCGTCGTAGAGCCTTCATTCAGGGATGCGCCTTCAAAGTGGCTGCGTAAGTTCGCCACTCATTACTTCATCTTGTATGCCGAGAACCTGCAGACGTCCGGCCCGACGGAGCCCGGAGCCATATTCGGTCCCAACATGGCGGTGCGTCGCTCCGTCTTCGCAGACGGCCATCGTTTCAATGAGGACATCGGCCCCAACTGCGGCGACGCCAACTACGCGATGGGTAGCGAGACCGAGTTCTGCCAGCGCGTGCATGCCGCCGGAGCGCGGACGTATTTCTTTTCGGGTCCGATGGTCAGGCACATCGTTCGGCCCGGCCAGATGACCCGGTCGTTCGTGCGAGGCAGGGCGTTCCGCTTCGGGCGCGGCGTGGGGGTTCAGGACCGGTTCGCCGGCATCATGGCCGGGGATACCGGCCTGCTCTATTATCTTCGGCAGGCCCTGCGGTTCCTGAAGGCCGCGGCGGGGAACCACGAGGCTTGGTGGGACGCGCACCAGGCGCGCGGCTACCACTCCGCCCACGCCCCTGCCGGGCCTTCAGGACGCTCCGGAACCTCGTGACAGGCGGCGATCGGGACCAAGGCCCCGCCGCCGGGCCGGCGGCCGCTCTAGGGGGAGAGAGCCGCCGGTCCCCGGACGAAGACGAGTCGGGCCATGAGCTTCCTCGCGCCCCGCCGGACCAGATCCCGCTTTGAACGGGAGACCATCAGCGCGGGAAGATAGGCGGTGTAGGCGGTCACGGCGGCCCCGCCCAGACCCAGCAGATTCCCTGGCCGTGCGAAGCGCTGGAACGCCAGGAGCGCGACGACGGCGACCGTGGCGCTGAACAGGTGCGGCCAAAGCGCGGCGAACAGCTGACGGGTGACGACCGGCCCCTGGCGGCCCACGTACAGCCAGGCGAACGGAAGGCGCACGAGATAGTCGCTGAGGGTGTAGGCCGCCGCGACTCCCACCGGCCCCCAGCGCAGGCCTACGACAAAGGCCGCGACCGTGGTCGCCGAGGCGAAGGCGCCGTTGATGGCGTAGTGCCGCGTGCGACCCTGGCTGATGTAGAGCCAGCCATGGGACGAGGTGACGACCTGGTGAACAGCGGCCGCGCTGAGCCACTGGAAGATTGGTATCGCAGGCGTCCATCTCTGGCCTAGCAGGCAGAGGATCGACAGTTTCCCGAAGACTGTCCCAGCAAGCAGAAAGGGCTGGGCTACGGCCATGATGGTCGTGATCGTGGTGAGATAGATCTCGGTGTATCGCCTCGGATCATCCTGCAGGCGTGACAACACAGGGACGAGCACGCGTGAGACCGGCCAGGTGATCTGGATGAGCGGCGTCAGCATCAGCTTGTAGGCCCGGTCGTAGAAGCCGAGCTGGACGGGGCCGAAACGCCTCGCGATCAGCAGGTTGTCGGCATTGCGCGCCATGAAGTTCATCATGTTGAAGAGGGAGATGTCCGCGCCGAAGCGCGCCATCTGCAGCACCCCGCGGTCGAAACGGGGACGGCCGGGCCGCCATCCGCTGATCCAGAGCGCCAGGCCAGCGCTGGTGAAGGTTCCCGCCACACCCGCGGCGACGAGCGCCCAGTATGAATGCAGGGTCAGGGCGACCACGACCGCCGCCGCCAGCCCGCACGCGCTGGAGGTCGCGTCGATCCCCGCGAGCGCGCTGAAGCGCATGTGCCGATTGAGCCAGGCGATGGGCTGAGAGCCGAAGGAGCTGACCTGCATGAGCAGGGCGGCGACGACCAGCACGCCCGGCAGGCGCGGCTCATGGAACGCCCGAGACAACGTCGGCGACAAGGCGACCACCGCGAGGCCGAGCACCAGGGTGAGCCCCATCATCAGCCAGAACAGCCCGTGGCCCTGCTCCCTGGTCACGTCGCTGCGTTGCACCAGGGCCTGGGAAAAGCCGGCGTCGCGCAGGAGGTCGACGAACCCCATGATCGGGCCGGCCGTCGCCATCAGCCCGAAATCGCCGGGCGCCAACAGGTGGGCGAGGACGATCGTGGAGGCTATGCTGATGATGAGCCTCAGCACCTGGCCTAAGCCGGTCGTCGCAATCCACAAGGCCGTGCGCTTGCCGGTGGGCCGTTCGTGACTGCTCATGCGTCGCCGGCGACTCCCTCTGTCAGGCGCTCAGCGCATCCTGGCGCGTGGGGATCATACGCTGCAGAGTGCAGCCTGCCCTATGGCTGATGGTGTTCCAGCCCGGATGCGGCGGCCCGGCCCGCCAAGAGGTCGCGCCGGCCGCCGCCTTCGCCCCGGCGCCAGCGCCAGCGCCAGCGAAGCGGAAGATTCGATCGCCGGGACGTTCCGGCCGGCCCCTTAAGTGGCCGTCCTCAGGTTTCGGAGACGGGGGCGAACCAGGGCCAAAAGGTCCACAATCCGCGACATTCCGCCACACTTTTTGGATGTCGCATGGCCCGCGCAGGCAAGGCTCTCTCCGACGCATTGCGAGCGAGACACGACCAAGCTCGGAAGCGCCGTCCGAAGCATAAAGCGACCTCGGCCTCGCCTGGGCCTCAACATGAGAAATAGTTCACGTGCGCATCATCCATGATGAGGATGCGCCTGTCATACCGGAGATGTAGCAAGGATCATTCTTGGAGGAGGAATGACCATGACTCGGGTGGTTTTTGCAGTCATCGGAGCGTCACTATTCGCATCCGCGGCGTTCGCCCAAGTGGAGCGTGAGCCCTATGAAGTTAAGGTCTCAGCCCTGGGGGTGAATTTCCACGATCCGGCGGCCACCGCGGCTTTCTACAGCCGCCTTCAGATCGCCGCCGCGACGGCCTGCAACAGCCGCGCGCCGCAGGACCTGGGCGCCAGCCTGGCGGATCATCGATGCGCTCACCTGGCGCTTGTGGCGGCGGTGAAGTCGATCAATGAGCCCATGCTGAGCGAAGCCGCCGGCCTGCCCGCCACCACGGCGCTCGCGTCCAACGCGCACTGAATACAGGCTCGAGGCGTTCGCGTGGGAGTTCCGACTGACGCCGTCCGGGAGGCCAGGGGAGATGTTGTTAGCGGAACTCGGTCCGGCCCCCAGGGCCCGGGCTTCCCTTCCTGACACGCGGCGCGTGGTGGAGGAAGCGCCCGTGTTCATGGTCGATCGCCTGCTGTGCATCGAGGCGATGAACGAGGCGGCTGCACGACTTCTTGAGCAGAGGGACCTGTTCCTCTGCTCAGGGGGCCGGCTCCTGGCGGCGGACGAGGCCGCGGCGATCGGCGTCCAGGATGCGGCGGAGGCGGCCTGCGGCTTCGGCCGCCCTTCGACGGTGTGCCTGGACCACATGGAGGCCGACTGCTCCGTGGCGGTCGAGCCCCTGATCGCGTCGGGCAAGGCGCTGGCGCTGCTCCGCGTCTGCAACCCCAAGCGCCGGCTGGACGCCGTGCTCGAGCGGGCGGCGGGCGCCTATCAGCTCACCCGGGCGGAGGCGCTGTTGGCCCGGGCGCTGATGCTGGGCGTCAGCGCGTCCGACTTCGCCGCCGAGCGCGGCATCAAGATTTCGACCGTACGCACCCAGCTCGCCAGCCTGTACGCCAAGACGGGCGTGTGCGGAAACCTGCAGCTGATCTCCCACCTGCTGCTGCAGACCTGTTGATCCATAGACGGCGCTGGCGTTTCGGGGTCTGGCGACGCTTGGCGGTCTTCAGCCTGAGACCAGCAAAGCCGGCTCACCTGAGCCGTCGTGCGCGCCGTCCCCCGCGAACCGCTCCATCCGATCGGCGGGAGAGGGCTTGATCCGGGTCCGCCGGGCCGCCACAGGGCGTTCCGTGCCCGGAGCGAACCGCATGCGCCCCCTGATCCCTCTCGCCGCGCTGGCGCTCGCCTGCGTTTCGTGGCGCCCGGCGGCGGCGGACCCGGCGACCGCCGCGGCGCCTCGCGCCTCCACCGCCGTCGTGCCGCCCATCCCCTACCGCGAGCGGACGCTGGCGAACGGCCTGCATGTCTACAGCGCGGTGGACCGCACCACGCCGAACGTGACGGTGCAGGTCTGGTACGACGTCGGCGGCAAGGACGATCCCCAGAATCGCTCGGGCTTCGCCCACCTGTTCGAGCACATGATGTTCAAGTCCACCCGGGACATGCCGTCCGAGTACATGGACCGGCTGACCGAAGACGTGGGCGGGTTCAACAACGCCTCCACCGCCGACGACTACACCGACTACTACGAGGTCACGCCTGCCAACCACCTGCAGCGCCTGCTGTGGGCCGAGGCGGAGCGGATGAGCTCGCTAAAGGTCGACGCGGCCGCCTTCGCCTCCGAACGCCAGGTGGTCGAGGAGGAGCTGCGCCAGCGCGTCCTGGCTAACCCCTATGGGCGGCTGCAGGCCCTGCTCACGCCCGAAGCCTCGTTCCAGGTGCATCCTTACAAGCGGCCGGTGATCGGCAGCATCGAGGATCTGGACGCGGCGAGCCTGGCGGACGTGCGCGCCTTCCACGCCACCTATTATCGGCCCGACAACGCCAGCCTGATCGTCGTGGGCAACTTCGATCCCGCCGACCTTGACCGCTGGATCGACGCCTATTTCGCGCCGATCCGCCGGCCGGCCGCGCCCGTCCCACGCGTGACGGCGGTCGAGCCGCCGCGCGCCGGCCCGCGCACGGTGACGGGCTACGGCTCCAACGTGCCGCTGCCGGCGGTGGAGCTGACCTTTCTCGCGCCCGCCGCCTCCAGCCCCGACGGGGTGGCGCTGGAGGTGGCCGACGCGATCCTCACCACCGGCCGCTCCTCCCGCCTGTACCGCGACCTGGTCTACCAGCGGCAGCTGGCCCAGGACGTCTTCTCCAGCCCCGACCTGCGCCAGCAAGCCGGCCTGTTCGTGGTGGGCGCCTACCTGGCCAAGGGCGCCAGCCTGGACCAGGGCGAGGCTGTGATCCGCGCGGAGCTGGGCCGCCTGCGCGACGCCCCGGTCAGCGCGGCCGAACTGGCCCGGGCCAAGAACCAGATCCTGGCCCAGGCCCTGAAGGAGCGGGAGACAGTGGATGGGCGCGCCTCGGCGCTCGGCCAGTCGATCATCCTGCAGGGGGATGCGTCGCGGGTGAACAGCGACCTGCCCGCGCTGCAGGCGGTGACCGCCGCCGACGTTCAGCGCGTGGCGCAGAGCTACCTGCGCGACGAGGCGCGGGTGACGATCCGCTACATGGCCGCCCCGCCCGGCGGCCCCGAGGCGCCGGCGCCCTCCGTGCGCAGCCCCTCGCCTGCCGTCGCCGCGACGGAGCCCACGGCGAGCGCCAGCCCCCCGCCGCCGGACGCCCTGCCCGCCTCGCCGCCGGCGCCGGGCCCGATCGTCCACCCCGTGCCGCCGCGCCCGGCGACGCGCACCCTGGCGAACGGGCTGAAGGTGGTGGTGGCGCCCACCTCGACCCTGCCGCTGGTGACGGCGGAGCTGATCGTGCGGCGCGGCGCGACCTCAGACCCGCCGCAGCTGGCCGGGCTGCAGAGCCTGACCACCTCGCTGCTGACCCAGGGCGCCGGCGCCCGCACCGCGCCGCAGATCGCCGACGCCGTCGAGGCGCTCGGCGGGTCGCTGGAGAGCGCGGGCGGCACGGACGGTTCGCAGATCGTGCTGACCGCCCTGGCCGACCAGCTGCCCGCCGCCCTGCCGATCCTGGCCGACGCCGCGCGTCGCCCCACGTTCACGCCGGAAGAGCTGGACCGCCTGCGCCGCCAGCGCCTTGACGGCTTCGCGGTCCAGCTGGAGGAGCCCGGCGCGCTGACGCGGCTGGCGGTGCGGCCGGTGGTGTTCGGCGCCTCCCCCTATGGCCACAATCCCCTCGGCGACCCGGCGTCGCTACAGCGGATCACCCGCCAGGACGTGCTGCGCCAATACGAAGCCACCTTCCGCCCCGATTCAGCGGTGCTGGTGCTGACCGGCGACATCACGCCCGAGCAAGGTTTCGCCCTGGCGGAGCGAAGCTTCGGCGACTGGACGCGCCCGGCCGCACCGCCGCCGGCGCCCCCGGTCGTCTCCGCCCCGCCGGCTCCCCGGGTTGTGGTGATCGACCTGCCGGGGACCGGCCAGGCGGCGGTCCTGGCGGCCGCCCCGTCCATCGCCCGGACCGATCCCAGCTTCTACGCGGCGGAGGTCGCCAGCGCGGTGCTCGGCGGCGGCTTCTCCGCACGCCTGAACGAGGAGCTGCGGATCAAGCGGGGGCTCAGCTACGGCGCCAGCGCCGAGATCAGCGAGTTCCGCGGCGCCGGCCTGTTCCTCGCCAGCGCCCAGACCCGCAACGACGCGGCCGCGGAAGTGGCGGAGCTGATGCTGGACCAGATCACCGCCCTTCCCGCCGCCCCGATTCCCAGCGCCGAGCTGGAGGCGCGGGAGGCGACCATTGTGGGCGAATTCGGCCGCGGCGTCGCCACCAGCGCGGGCCTCGCCGGCCAGATCGCCGCCAACTACAGCCTGTATGGCATAGACGCCGACGAGATCGCGCGGCTGACCGAGCGCATCGACGCCGTCACCCCCGCCGCCGCCAGGTCCGCCGCAGCATCGGCCATGGATGCGAAGGCCGCCAGCCTGATCATCGCCGGCGACGCGCGCCTGTTCCTGCCCGAGCTGAAGAAGCGCTTCCCCCAGGTGGAGGTAATCCCGGCGGCCCGCGTAGGCGATCCGGCCAGCCTGTCCCGCCGGTGAAACAAAAGGCGCCCTGAGGCGCGAACCTGACGCGGCATGGCGAGTTTCCGAGTCCACTCAGGACCGGAGGCCCAAGATGGCGATCTTCAACAAGGACATGGTGGCGGCGGCTTCTAAGAACACCTTCTTCCAGAAGGAGGCCTTCCACGACGAGCGCGCGCAGATCGTCATGATGAGCCTGGAGGCGGGCGAGGACATCGGCGAGGAGACGCACGACGCCGACCAGATCACCTTCTTCGTCTCGGGCGAGGGCCAGGCGGTCGTCGATGGCCATCACGCCAAGGTCAGCGCCAACCACGTCGTGGTGATCCCCAAGGGCGCCAAGCACAACATCATCAACAAGGGCGACGAACCCCTGAAGCTGTTCAGCGTCTACACGCCCCCAGCCGAGGAGCCCGGGGTGTCGCACAAGACCAAGGCCGATGCGGAGGCCGCGGAAGAGGACTGATCCCGGCCTCGGCGGACCGCCCATCGCCTGAACCGGGGCGGGCCGGGACGAAGGGACCTGCCGCTCGACGCCGCCGTGTGCGCCGTCGAGCGGAACCTGCTCTGCGACCTCGGCGAGACGGACCGGTCGTTCCGGCCCGCCCGCCTTGCTCGCATCCTCACCTGAAGGCTGGTCGGCGACCCAGAGCGAGCGCAACTTTTTCGGAAGCTCGCACATATTTAGCTTGCTTATCATCAGCGACGGAGGCATATGGTTTTCACCGGGCGCGAAACATCGCCCTCCTCTCCGCTCCGCACCGAAGGACCTCCGCCGTGATCCGCACCCTGACCAGCATCGGTTTCGCCCTGGCCCTCGCCGGCGCCGCCCAGGCGCAGACCCAGCAGCTGACCGTGCACACCGCCGGCCGCTCTGACGCCGCCACCCGCGCCGCCCTGTATCAGGCCGCCAAGACCGTCTGCGCCTCGCCCCAGGCGGCGATCGGCTGGGACAGCGTCTGCGTGGACGAGACCTTCGGCGACGCCCTGCGCCAGCTGCACGCCGCGCCGACGGTCGCGCAGAGCACGACGTTCCAGTCCGCCTCCGTGGCGCGCTGACACAAGCTTATCCGCTCTCCCTCCCCGAGCGGCCAGGGCGCCGGCCATAAGGCCGGCGCCCTTCTTTTTTTCCGCGTCGTCTGGGCGCCGGCCCCAAGGCCGGCGCCCTTCTTTTTCCCGCGTCGTCTGGACGCCGGCCCACTAGGTCGGCGTCCTTCTTTTTGCGCCCGCTCAGAGCGCTCGCAGCGCCTGGGCCAGGGCGTAGAGCGCCAGCCCGACCAGCCCGCCCACCAGCGTGCCGTTGATGCGGATGTACTGCAGGTCCGGGCCCACCTGCCGCTCCAGCCGGGCCACCACGCCTTCGGCGTCCCAGCCCTCCACCACCCGGGCGACGAAGGCGGCGATGGCCTGGCGCTGCGGCGCCAGGGTGCGGCGCGCCAGGTCGCGGGCAAGCAGATTCAGCGCCCGCTGCACCTCCGCATTCGATCCGAGCCACCCGCCGAGCGCCAGCAGCATCGCCTCCAGCCGCTCCTGCAGGAAGGCGGCGTTCGAGGGGCCGCCGCCGCTCTCGACATAGCGCCGGAACTCGCCACGCAGGCGGCCTCTGTAGTCGGCGAGGCGAGGGTCGGCGAGCAGCTGGGCCTTCAGCCGCTCCCCCTGTTCACGCAGCTCGGGATCTTTCGCGAGCCGCTCGATCAGCCCCTGCACCGAGGCGCCGAGGCCCAGGCGCCAGGGATGATCGGGGCGTTGCACGTCGGCCAGCAGCTGGACCAGGCCGGCGGTGATCCGGCGCGCCACGGCCCGGTCGATGAAGTCCGGCAGCCAGCGCCAGGACTGCGCCTGCACCTTCTCCAGGATGACGTCCTCATGCTCGGACAGGTAGCCGCCCAGCAGCTCGGCGCCCCGCTCGATCAGGGGCTGCACCCTCTGCTCGTCCCAGGCCGCGGCCAGCAGGGCGGAGGCGGCGGGGGCGGCCGGCGTGGCGCGCACCGCAGCCAGGACAGCTGAGCCGACCAGATCCTCCAGCGCCGAAGGCGGCAGGGCGCGCAGGATGTCGGGCAGGGCCTGCGCCCCGCGTTTCGCCAGGCGACGGGCGTTCTGCGAGTCCGACAGCCAGGCGCCGCCCCAGCGCGCGATCTCCCAGTGGCGAAGGCGCGCGTCCACCACCTTCGCACTCAGGAAGTTGTCGACGATGAAGCGGCCAAGCGCCCCGCCGATCCGCGCCTTGCTGCGCGGGATCACCGCGGTGTGCGGGATCGGCAGGCCGAGCGGCCGGCGGAACAGGGCGGTGACGGCGAACCAGTCGGCGCAGCCCCCGACCAGGGCCGCTTCGGCGAAGGCGCGCAGGTAGCCGGCTGCGGCCCACCGGCGTTCCAGCCAGGTGGCCAGGGCGAAGACCAGGGCCATGACGACAAGCAGCCCCGTCGCCACGGCCCGCATCCGCCTCAGGCGCTTGAGCGGGTCTGGGTCGGCCTCGCTCAAGCGCGCGCGTCCCGGCTACTTGCGGACGTAGACGGTCCTGCGTCCGCCGCGCAGCAGCAGGCCGAGCACCAGCCCCACGCCGATCGCGGCGGCCAGCGCCATCGAGGGCTGCTCGCGGGCGAACTGTTCGGCCTGGTCATAGAAGTCGCGGGCCTGGTCCAGCGCGTCGGCGGCCTGGTCCTTCACCTGGCCATAGGCGTCCTGCGCGGCGCCGGCCGCCTCGTTCAGCTTGCCCCGCGTCTGGGTGCGGGCGTCGCCGAACAGGCCGCCCGCGGCGTCCTGGACCCGGCCGATCCCCTGCCTGACGAGGCCTTCCATACGATCTTGCGACACGCTGCGTCTCCCTTGCTGTCGATGAACAAACGCGGCGGCCTTCGGATCGATCCGTCACGTTGCGCATTTCTACACAACACAAGTGTCGCCGGAGGCTCGTCATGGCCATCGCCGTCTACCCCGCTCTCGTCACAGGCAGCCAGGGCCTGGGCTATCGAGCGCAGCTCGTCGATTTTCCAGGGGCGGAAGCGACGGGCGAAGACCACGCCCTGCTGCTGAAATCCGCCCGCGCCCTGCTGCTGCAGCGCCTCACCGAGCTCGAAGGCCGGGGGGAGGAGTGGCCGGCCCCCTCCCCTGTCGAGGCGCTCGGTCCCCGGCTCGCCGGCGGCGCGGCGCTGCTGCTCGTGGACGTGCAGGTCGAGGACCAGCCCGTGCGGGTCAACATCTCCATCGGCGAAAGCCTGCTGCGGCGGCTGGACCAGGCGGCGGAGGCCCAGAACATGTCGCGCTCCGGCTACATCGCCGCCGCCGTGCGCCACCGCCTGGGCGGCGAGGCCGGCCAGGGACCGGGCGCCCAGCGCCTGGCGGACGAGATGTCCGAGCTGGGCCGCCGGCTGAACCAGGCGCTGGGTCCGGACTCCCACTTCAGCCGCACCGTCGCCGAGCTGGACGAGCGGGCGATGCAGGGCCTGCGCACCCTGGCGGAGCGGCTGCGGGGCGGGGGCGGCGCCGCCCCGCGCCCGCGCCGCAGCGACCAACCGGGCGAGCTGTAGCGGCGGACTGTCAGGCGCCGGCGCGGGCCAGGGCCGCGGCCTCGCGGGCGAGCGTCGTCACGCGGCTCCAGTCGCGGGCCTGCACCGCCTCGCGCGGGGCGACCCAGGCGCCGCCGACGCAGGCCACGTTCTTCTGCGACAGGTAGCTGGGCGCCGTCTTCAGGTTCACCCCGCCGGTAGGGCAGAAGGCGACCCCGCCGAACGGGCCGGCGAAAGCCGCTACCGCCGCCGCGCCGCCCGAGGTCTCCGCCGGGAAGAACTTGAACCGCGTGAGGCCCAGGTCCAGCCCCTTCATGATTTCTCCGGCCGTGGCCACGCCGGGCAGCAGCGGCACGCCGGCCGCCTCCGCCGCCTTGGCGATGTCCTCGGTCAGGCCCGGGCTGACGATGAAGCGCGCCCCGGCGTCCACCGCCCGCTTCAGCTGATCGCCGTTCAGCACGGTGCCGGCGCCCACGATGGCGTCGGTCCCGGCGGCGGCCATGGCGCGGATGGACTCCAGGGCGTCGGGGGTGCGCAGCGTCACCTCCAGCGCCTTCAGCCCGCCCGCGACCAGCGCACGGGCCAGATCGCCCGCGGCGCCCGGCTCGTCCACCACCAGCACCGGGATCACGGCGGCGGCGCCCATCACTGCGTCGGCGGTCAGACGATCGGTCATGCGGGCGAAACTCCGGAAAAGATGCTGGCGCCGTGGTCGGCGGCGCCCACCAGGGCGCGGAACGGGGCGAACAGCTCCCGGCCCAGGCCGTACTGCGGCTGGGTGAACGCCACCGGCTCGCGCGCGGAAAGATCGGCCTTCACCTCGAGCACGCCGGCCTGGGCGTCCAGCCGCACCAGGTCGCCGTCGCAGATGCGCGCGATCGGACCGCCGGCCGAAGCCTCCGGCGTCAGGTGGATGGCGGCGGGCACCTTGCCCGAGGCGCCGGACATGCGCCCGTCGGTGACCAGCGCCACGCGCCGCCCACGGTCCTGCAGCAGGGACAGGGCTGGGGTCAGGCTGTGCAGCTCCGGCATCCCGTTGGCCTTCGGCCCCTGGAAGCGGACCACGGCGACGAAGTCGGCGTCCAGCTCGCCCCGCTTGAACGCGGCCAGGAAGTCGTTCTGGTCGTGGAACACGCGCGCGGGCGCCTCCACCACCTGGCGCTCCGGTGCGACGGCGGAGGTCTTGATCACCGCACGGCCCAGGTTGCCGGTCAGCGAGCGCAACCCGCCCTCCGCCTGGAACGGATTGGAGGCGGGGCGCAGCACGTCGGGGTCGAGGCTCTCGGCGGCCGCGTCGCGCCAGACCAGCGCCTCGCCCTCCAGCCCCGGCTCACGGGCGTAGGCGTGCAGCGACGGCCCGGCGACGGTGGTCACGTCCGCGTGCAGCAGGCCGGCGTGCAGCAGCTCGCGGGTCAGGAAGGCCATGCCGCCGGCCGCATGGAAGCGGTTCACGTCCGCCGAGCCATTCGGGTAGATCCGGGCCAGCAGGGGCGTGATGCGCGAGATGGCGTCGAAGTCGTCCCAGGTCAGCTGCACCCCGGCCGCCGCGGCCATGGCGATCAGGTGCAGGGTGTGGTTGGTCGAGCCGCCGGTGGCCATCAGCCCGACCACGCCGTTCACGACCGCCTTCTCGTCGATCACCCGGCCCATGGCGCCTTCGCCCTCGCGGGCCAGGGCGATCGCCTGCTTGGCCGCCTGGCGGGTCAGGGCGTCGCGCAGCTTCGTGCCCGGATTGACGAAGGCCGTGCCCGGCACGTGCAGGCCCATCAGCTCCATCAGCATCTGGTTGGAGTTGGCGGTGCCGTAGAAGGTGCAGGTGCCCTCGGCGTGATAGGAGGCGGCCTCGCTCTCCAGCAGGGCGCGGCGGTCGATCAGGCCGGCGGCGAACTTCTCCCGCGTCTCAGCCTTCTCCTTGTTGGAGATGCCCGAGGTCATAGGCCCGGCGGGGGCGAACACGATCGGCAGGTGGCCGAAGCTCAGCGCTCCGAGCACCAGCCCCGGCACGATCTTGTCGCACACGCCCAGGCACAGGGCGGCGTCGAACATGTTGTGGCTGAGCGCCACGGCGGTGGAGAGGGCGATCACCTCGCGCGAGAACAGGGACAGCTCCATCCCCGGCTGGCCCTGGGTCACGCCATCGCACATGGCGGGCACGCCGCCGGCGACCTGGGCGGTGCAGCGCTCCTCCCGCGCGGCGGCCTTGATGATGTCCGGGTAGGCGCCCAGCGGCTGGTGGGCCGAGAGCATGTCGTTGTAGGCGTTGACGATCCCGATGTTGACCGCCTGGCCCTCCTTCAGCAGCCGCTTGTCGCCCAGCGGCGCGGCGGCGAAGGCGTGGGCCAGGTTCCCGCACGAGAGCAGGTGGCTGCCTCGGCCCTTGGCCCGGGCTTCGTCCATGCGGCGCAGATAGTCCGCGCGGCTGTCGCGCGAGCGTTCCACGATGGCGGCGGTGACCTCGGCCAGGCGGGGGTCGAGCGGTGTTGGTTCGGGCATGGATGCGACTGCTATGGCGACCAGTAGACGTGCACGGGGGAACGCGCACCGAGGAGAATGGCTCGGATCGGCAGCTCGAACGGATCGTCGCCCGCCTGGGCGCGGGCCAGGGTCTGGAGCTTGGCCTCGCCGGAGATCAGAAGCGCGGTGAAGTGGGCGTCGAGCAGGGCCGGCAGCGACAGGGTGATGCGCGCCGCCGAGCCGCGCGCGCCCGGCGCCTCCACCGCCTCCACCTCGCCCGGATCGCCGCCCAGCGAAGCCGCCAGGGCGGTGGACCCCGGGAACAGGGAAGCGGTGTGGCCGTCCTCCCCCATGCCGAGCAGCATCACGTCGAACGGCCGGGCGACGGCGGCCAGCCGGGCGGTGACCTCGGCCACGCCGGCTTCCGGCGTCGCATCCGCCGTCTTCAGGCCGACGAAGCGCGCGGCGGCGGCGCGGCCGGTGAGCAGGCGGCCGCGGACCAGGTGCTCGTTGCTGGCCGGATCGCTGGGGGAGACCCAGCGCTCGTCGTTGAGCGTCACCTCGATGTTGGACCAGTCCAGCTCGGTCTGCGCGAGGCGGTCGAAGACCGGCCCGGGGGTGGAGCCGCCGGGCACGACCAGGCTGGCCCGCCCGCGCTGGGCCAGCCCGTCCTCCAGCCGCACGGCCATGGCCACGGCCAGCGCCTCGGCCGCCGCGGGCGCGTCGGGGAAGCGCAGCATCTGAACGGCGCTCATCGTGGACGGCCCGCGATCAAGGCAGCGGCCGTTTGTCGAACTGCAGGTAGCTGAGCGTGGTGGCCTTGATCCGCCAGCGGCCGTCCGGGCACTTCACGTAGCGCTCGCGATAGTGGCCATAGCCCGTGTGGCCGAGGTCGCCCATCTGGGCCACGCGATCCTCGCTCCACTCCACCCGGTCCTGCATAGCCCAGATCACGTCGGCGCCCTCGGCGTCGAAGCTCATCTCCGGGTTGTGCACCTGGTGGGCGGTGCGCGCCCGCTCGACCGAGCCGCGGATCGTCCGGATCGCCGCGTCCCGGCCTTCGACGCGGTAGCCGCCGGCTGGGGTGGTATCCAGCACCAGGTCCTCGGTGAAGCAGTCGGCGTAGCCGGCCCAGTCCTTGGTATCCAGGCAGCGGCAGTAGCGCGCCTTGGTCTCGGTGATCGCCAGCCAGTCGGCGAAGTCGGCCTGCATCCTCGTCCTCCCGTCCTCACACACGTTCCAAAAGGCGCGCCGCGCGCAGCTCAGTCGGACCAGCTGTGCCCGTGCCGCTCGATCAGGGCGAAGGCGCCGGCGGGGCCCCAGGTCCCTGCGCCATAGCTGGCGACCTTGGTGGCGTGGCGGTCCCAGCCGTGGCGGATGTCGTCGATCCACTTCCAGGCTGTCTCCTGCTCGTCGCGACGCACGAACAGGGTCTGGTCGCCCTTGATCACCTCAAGGATCAGCCGCTCGTAGGCGATGCGGCGGGGCCGCTGCTCCTTGAAGGCGTGGCTGAGGCTGAGGTTCAGCGACAGGGGCATCAGCTCCATGCCGCCGTGCTCCAGGCTCGGCGTCTTGTTCATGATGCTGAGGGCGATCTCCTCCTCCGGCTGCAGCTTGATGGTCAGCCGGTTGGCGACCAGGTCCGAGCCGTTGAAGACGGAGTGCGGCACCTCGCGGAACTGGATCACGATCTCGCTGGAGCGCTGGGGCAACCGCTTGCCGGTGCGTAGGTAGAAGGGCGTGCCGGCCCAGCGCCAGTTGTCCACATGGGCCACCAGCGCGACGAAGGTCTCGGTCTCGCTGGGCTGACCATCGCCCTCCTCGGCGTAGCCGGGGACCGAGGCGCCGTTCGCCACCCCCGGCCCGTACTGGGCGCGCACGGTGTAGCGCTCCACGTCGCGGCCGTGGATCGGGCGCAGCGACTGCAGCACCTTGATCTTCTCGTTGCGGACCGAGTTCGGCTCCAGGCTGGCGGGCGGCTCCATCGCCACCAGGCACAGCAGCTGCAGCATGTGGTTCTGCACCATGTCGCGCAGGGCCCCGTACTCGTCGTAGTAGCCGAAGCGGCCCTCCACCCCGACCGTCTCGGCGATGGTGATCTGCACGTGATCGATGGAGGCCTTGTTCCAGAGCGGCTCGAACAGGGTGTTGGCGAAGCGCAGGGCCAGGAGGTTCTGCACCGCCTCCTTGCCGAGGTAGTGGTCCACCCGGAAGATACGCTCCTCGCGGAAGGTCGCGCCCATGGCGTCGTTGATCGCCTGGCAGCTCTTCAGGTCATGGCCGATGGGCTTCTCGACCACCACCGCGTGCTCGCCGTGGGCCAGGCCGACCGAGCGCAGCCCGGCGCACAGGGCGGCGAACAGGTCCGGCGAGGTGGACAGGTAGAAGATCGCCGAACGCACGCCCTTCAGCTCGGCCGCCAGGGGCTTGAAGCTGTCCGGATCGTTGGCGTCCACCGCGACGTAGGAGAGCCGCGCCTCGAAGCGGGACCAGACCTCGGCGTCGATTGGCCCGTCGGCCCGCGCCTCCACCGCCTTGCGGACTGTGCGCACGAACTCCGCCGCGTCGAGCTCGGCGCGGGCCGCGCCGACGATCTGGAACACCTCGGGCAGCAGGCTGTCCGCCTCGAGGAAGTACAGGGAGGGGAACAGCATCCGCAGGGCCAGGTCGCCCGTCGCGCCGAACACGACGAGGGCCTCGGGCGGGGCGTGGCGATGGGCGCGGGCATGGTTGGCGGCGGCGCTCATCGGCGGGGATCACCCTTGGTAGGAGAAGATCGGAGCTGCATCCCTGACCCTTGGCTGGCTGGCGCGGAGCGGGCGGACCCATAGCGGCAGACTGGCGGCGGCCGCAATGCCGCGGGCCTCAATCTCCCGCGACCGGGCGGGGCGCCCAAGGCTGCGGCAGTGCAGTAGCCTTGCCGGACGCCTGTCTCATTTCCGCGAGTGCGCCATGTCCGAAACGACCCCGACCTCCTTTCCCGCCGGCGCGCGGCTCGGCGTGGACCTGGGGGGCACGAAGATCGAGGCGGCGCTCCTGGGCGCGGACGGCGCGCTGCTGGAGCAGCGGCGCATCTCCACGCCCCAGGGCTATGACTCGGCGATCGCCGCGATCCGCGACCTGTGCGACGCCCTCGCCCCACACGATGTCCCGCTCGGCATGGGCATCCCCGGCTCGGTGTCGCCGACCAACGGGCTGATCCGCAACGCCAACTCCACCTTCCTGAACGGGCGCGACCTGCAGACGGACTTGGCGGCGGCGAGCGGGCGGCGGGTGCGCCTGGCCAACGACGCCAACTGCTTCGCCCTGTCCGAGGCGGTCGACGGCGCGGCGGCGGGCAGTCCCACCGTGTTCGGCGTGATCATCGGCACCGGGGTGGGCGGCGGCCTGGTGGTGGACGGCGCGCTGCTGGCGGGCGCGGGGGGCGTGGCCGGCGAGTGGGGCCACATCCCCCTGCCCTGGCGCGGCGCGGAGGAGCGGGAGGACCACACCTGCTGGTGCGGGCTGGCGAACTGCATGGAGACCTGGGCGTCGGGTCCCGCCTTCGAGCGCGACTACGGCCAGCCGGGCGTGCGGGGGCCGCAGATCGTCGCCCGGGCCGAAGCGGGCGAGGTCGAGGCGCGCGGGGCCCTGGACCGCTACGTCTCGCGCCTGGCGCGGGGCCTGGCGCTGATCTGCAACGTGTTTGACCCGCACACCATCGTGCTGGGCGGCGGCATGTCGAACGTGGAGGCGCTGTACGCGGCTCTGCCGGGAGCGATGCGGCCGTACCAGTTCACCGACCAGCCGGCGGTGCGGATCGTGCGCAACCGGCACGGCGACTCGTCGGGCGTCAGGGGAGCGGCCTGGCTCTGGCCGGCGTAGCTACGGACGCCGATCGGCCGGAGCGAATCGCTCCGGCCGACCACGCCCGGTGCTTCAGGCGAGGGTGCGGACCTTCGCCTCCCGGTCCCAGTAGCGCTTCTTGGCCGCCTCCACGAAGCCCTTGAGGCCGGTAACGCCCTCGTCCGGCTCCACGCCCGCCTTGTCCAGCAAGGGCTTGGCCTCGGCGTTGGCGCCGATGGCCTTCAGGTGACCGAAGGCGTCCATCACCCATTGGACCGCCGCCGCCTCCTTCGTCAGCTTGGCGCAGGCCTCGGCCGAGAGGATCACCGCGCAGGCGTCCACCGTCGCCGACGGCTGGCCGAACAGCTGGGCGTCGGCGGAGATCGTCGAGCCGTCCGACAGCGGGACCTTGCCGACCTTGGGGGCGATCGTAATGGCGTGGCCGCCGGCGGCCTTCACCGCCTCCTTCAGCGCCTTCAGCTCGCCCGCGTCCGTCCCGTCGGCGATCAGTATGCCCACGGTGCGGCCCTGCAGGGTGTGCTTCTCCAGCGGGCCGCGCACGATGCGCAGCGCCGGCGAGGGCTCCATGTCCAACACCGGCGCGGCGGTGGGGGCGGCCGGGGGCAGCTCCATGGCCAGGCCATCCGCCACCCGCTTGGCCAGAGCCTCATCCACGTTGCGCAGGTTGGCCATCACCTGCTTGCGCACATGCTCGAAGGAGACCTTCGACAGCTCGAAAGTGAAGGCCGAGGCGATGTGAGCCTGCTCCGCCGGGTCCATCGAGCGCCAGAACAGCCGCGCCTGGCTGTAATGGTCGGCGAAGCTTTCGGCGCGGATGCGCAGCTTCTGGCCCTCTTCCTCGGACGGATAGGTCTTGAAGCCGTTGTCCGGATCCTCCCGCGGGCCGCCGACCTCGCCGGCCAGGTGCAGGCTGTTCGGCTCGTAGTTGGCGCGACCCTTGGGCACCTGCATCTGCATGTGCCCGTCCCGCTGCATGTTCAGGAACGGGCAGCCGCCTTCGCGCCCCTTGGCCTGGTTGACCGGCAGCTGGTGCCAGTTGGTCGAGCCCAGGCGCTTGATCTGGGTGTCCTGGTAGGAGAACAGCCGCCCCTGCAGCAGCGGGTCGTTGGAGTGGTCGACGCCCGGCACGACGTGGCTGGGGCAGAAGGCGACCTGCTCGGTCTCGGCGAAGAAGTTGTCGGGATAGCGGTCCAGCACCATCCGGCCGACGATCCGCACCGGCAGCACCTCCTCCGGGATGATCTTGGTCGCGTCCAGCACGTCGTAGGGCTGGCTGTCCGCGAACGCCTCGTCGAACAGCTGCACCCCCAGCTCCCATTCGGGGAAGTCGCCCCGCCCGATCCGCTCGAACAGGTCGCGGCGCTGGAAGTCGGGGTCGGCGCCGGCGATCTTGACCGTCTCGTCCCAGATGGTGGAGGCGAGGCCCGCCCTGGGCTTCCAGTGGAATTTGACGAAGGTGGACTTTCCCACCTTGTTCACGAAGCGGAAGGTGTGGATGCCGAACCCCTCCATGGTGGCGAAGGAGCGCGGCAGCGTCCGGTCCGACATGGCCCACATGACCATGTGGGTGGCCTCGGGCATCAGCGAGATGAAGTCCCAGAAGGTGTCGTGGGCCGTGGCCGCCTGGGGATAGCCGCGGTCGGCCTCCATCTTGGCGGCGTGGATCAGGTCGGGGAACTTGATGGCGTCCTGGATGAAGAACACCGGGATGTTGTTGCCGACCAGGTCCCAGTTGCCCTCGCGGGTGTAGAACTTGACCGCGAAGCCGCGCACGTCGCGCGGCGTGTCGACCGAGCCGGCGCCGCCCGTGACGGTGGAGAAGCGGACGAACACCTCCGTGCGCTGGCCCTTCTTGCTGAACAGGTCGGCGCAGGTGATGTCGGCCAGGCTGTCGGTGCACTCGAAGTAGCCGTGCAGCCCGGTCCCGCGCGCATGCACGATGCGCTCCGGGATGCGCTCGTGGTCGAAGTGGTTGATCTTCTCGCGGTAGATCTCGTCTTCCAGCAGCACGGGCCCGCGATGGCCGGCCTTCAGCTGGTTCTGGTTGTCGGCGATTGGGACGCCATGGTTGGTGGTGATCGCCGGATGATCGGCGTCGGCGACCTGGTGCGTCTCGCCGCCGTTCCCGGCGTTGCGCGCGGCGTTCGTCATCTGATCCTCTCGAAGGGGCCCGCGCGGTCAACTCGCCAGCCCCCCTGAAAGTGCCGCTCAGATGGGCGTGGCGTTCCGCGGAAAGACGATGCGCAGGACGTGCACGGCGAAACGCACGGCGGAGAACACGCCCGGGATCGCCAGCACGGCCGCCGCCGCCCGCTCGCCCGCCCGCCCGACCGCCCGGGCCACGAACGCCTGAGGGGTCTTCGGCGCCAGGCTGGCGACCGCCGATCGCGCCGCCTCGTCCGCAGCGCGTGCGCTCGCCGCCGCGACGATCCCGCCCGCCAGGTCATGGGCGAAGTGCACCGCGCGGAGCCGCCGCACGATGCGCCCGTAGTCGGCGCGGCGGATAGCTTCGTCCAGGGCGTGGCCAATGTCCTGGGCGGCCCGGGCCGCATCGCCATGCCGGCGCCGCGGGGACGCTGCGTCGGTCCACAGCGGCGGGACCGCCATCCGCCGCACCAGCTCCGCCGTATGCGAGTAGACGTGCACGTTCTGCGTCTCGCCGAGAGCCTCGCACAGCTCCTGGAACACGGGCAGCGGGCGGACGAAAACCGGCCGGCGGGCCGCCAGGGCGTTCAGGAGCGGCATTCCAAAGCCTTCGTAGTGGCTCGGGAACACGATCACCGCGGCGTTGGCGTAAAGCGCGCCCACCTGCGCGTCGCTGAGCTGGCCGGCGGCCAGGCTGCGGATGTTGGCGGCGCGCGCCAGGCCGCCCGGCGCGTAGCGTCCCTGATCGACCGCGGCCGTCCTGGGCGGCGCCCGCTCGCCCATCAGCACCAGTATGGTGCGTTCCGGATAGGCGGCGCTCAGCGCATTGGCCGTGCTCGCCGCGTCCTTGTGGGCGTAGTGGTTGCCGATGACGAAGATGTAGCCGGGCGGCAAGGTGGACGGGGCCGCCGCCACGGGCAGGCGATAGTCGTCGAGGTCCAGTGAATGAAGGCTGCGGACCCGCAGCACGTCCGGGCCGATGGCGAAGCGCCGCTCCAGCTGCCCAGCCGTCATGTCGCTGGTGGTGGCGATGAGGTCGGCATGCTCGAGGGCGTAGGACCAGACGCCGTCGACCAGCGGGTCTGCAAGTTGCGCGCAGTCGCTCGAAATGGTGTCGAGCATGAAGAAGCCGACGACGGGCGCGCTCAAGACCAGCCGCTCCAGGCTGTTGTGGTCGTAGGGCTGACCGACCCGGAAAATCGCCGCGAATAGCTCCGGCCCGTGCGGATCGAAACGCTCAGCGCCCGTCGCGGCCAAGTCGTGGAACAAATAGGCCTCCGGCGAGCACAGAACGCCGACCTCGAACCGGTCGCTCCACAGCGACACGGCGGCGGCGAGCAGCTGGCGCCCTGCGATGAAGGTCCCGTTGTGCGCCGCCACGAAGTGGGAGAAGTCCAACGCCACCTGCAGGCGCCCGTCGACATCGGGAACGAGGGCGCCGAGCAGGTGCTCCGCCCGCTGCGCGGCGGAATTGAAGTAGGCCGGGATCAGCCGGCCGTACTCGGGGTAACGCCTCAGCAGGATTTCACGGTTGCTCTCGTCTAGGGCGTTGAGCGTGTCCCCCATCTCGAAGGAGCCGCCGCCTTCGTGCCAGACGAAGGCGTGGTTGGCGAGCACGGCGCGGTAGCCCCGCCGCCCGGCCCGCATGATGAGGTCGTTCTCCTCGTTGTAGCCGAGCCCGTAGATGTCGTCGAAGACACCGAACTCAGCCAGCATGTCCCAGCGGATCAGCAGGCAGAAGCCCACGGCGGTAGGCGTGTAGCTGACCGCCGGCAGACGGGGCGCGATCGCGGCCCAGGCGTTGCGGGCAGGCTGCGGGGCGAGGGCGCGGAAGCGGGGCTGCACCGGCAGGCTGGCCAGGGTGGCGTTGTTGGAGCGGGGATTGACGAACCCCACCATGGGATCGAGCCGTGACACGCGGACCATCTCCGGCAGGGCGCCGGGAAAGAGCACCGTGTCGGAGTTCAGCAGCAGGGCGTCCATGCCGCGGGCGGCCGCCTCCTCCAGCGCCCGGTTGGCCGTCTTCAGGAAGCCCAGGTTCGCCTCGTTGACCTCCAGCCGGCACGGAAACCACGCCTGCGCCTTCGGCAGGATGTCGGCGAACGCAGCGGCGAGGCCCTCGTCATCCGGCGAGTCGTTGTACAGCACCACCTCCGCTTGCACCGCGCGCAGGTCGGCGGCGCAGGCGACGAGCGAGTCCACGACGCGCCGGGCGAATGCGGGATGTCGGTACAGCGGCACGGCCAGCAGCACAGGCCGCGGCGCCCGGGCCGCGGCGAACCGGGTTTGTAGCTCAAGGTCCGGCGACGCAGCGCCGACGTTTGCGGCGGCGAAATCCTCTGGCGACGCTTGGGTCTGCAGCTTGTGCGGCTCGCCGGACGACGCAGGGGGGGTGTTCGGGATGCTCACGAGGACCGGAGAACGCGCGGCGCTCGAAGGCGATTGCGGAGTCATGACGCCTCCCTTGCCGCAAGCGGCGTTAGATGCTCATTTGATGTGGAAGTGCTTTCAAGCTTTAGCGCGCGAGCCCCACCCGCCGCCGAGCCATGCTGCTCGCGTTGTATTTACCCTCATCCCAACTCAAAGTCGCGACAGCGGCGCAGGTTCGGCCGGAATACCCGCATCTCATGCGGAGACTCGCCGGCTGTACTTCTGAGATTCAGTCACAGCATGATTACGTCCGCATGGACGTATACGGCAAGCAGTTTTGTCGCAGGCTGGCCAGTCACGGCCGCCGACGGCCGCTGCGACGCGCTACCAGCGCGCTCCGCCGTCACGGTCGATGGGGCATTCGTGGCTGATCAGCTCGACGTTCAGGCTGATGCGCGGGAAGGGCGAGCGCTGGGCGACCGGCTTGTGCACCAGCCAGCGCGGGAAGAGGTACAGCCAGCCCTCCTCGGGCGTGGCCCTCAGCTCCATGTCGCGAAACAGGAACCACAGCTGCGCCGCCGGATCGGGGACCGCCAGGTAGTAGACGCCGTTGATGGTCGAGGTGAGCAGGTGGTCGTGCCAGACCGATGCGCCCTGCCGGTCGGTCTGGACATAGGAGAAGCAGGTGCGCCGGGAGGACGGGTGCAGGGTGAAGGGCTCGAACTGCGCCCGGCACACCTCCAGGAACCGCTCGTAGAGCGCATCGAAGAACGGATCCTGCGAGCGGATCGGGAAGCTGAACTGCTGGTCCGGCGCAACCCAGGCCCGGTGCTCGGCCAGCACGATCCGCCGCACCCGGGCGGCCTCGCCCGCGAACTCGGGCAGCGGCGTGCGCAGCACCCAGGGGAAGTCGCCGAACACCCGCTCCATCGGCGCCCCGTGCCTCAGGCCGGCTCGAAGGTCGAGACGGCGTCCACCCCGGCGAGCCTGCGCGCCACCGCCTCGCCGACCTTCACGCCGTCGACCGCGGCGGAAAGGATGCCGCCGGCGTAGCCCGCCCCCTCCCCCGCCGGGAACAGGCCTGGCAGGTTCAGGCTCTCGAAGCTGTCGCCGCGGGTGAGGCGCACGGGCGAGGACGTGCGCGTCTCCACCCCCGTCAGCACCGCGTCGGCGGCGTCGAAGCCGCCGATCTGGCGGCCGAACACCGGCAGCGCCTCGCGGATCGCGGCGATGGCGTAGTCGGGCAGGCAGGTGGAAAGGTCCGCCGGCGTCACGCCCGGCCGGTAGGAGGGAACCACCTCGCCCAGCGTCTGCGACGGCCGTCCCGCCAGGAAGTCGCCCACCCGCTGGCCGGGCGCCGCATAGCCGCCTCCACCCGCGACGAACGCCTGCGCCTCCCAATGCCGCTGCAGCGCGATTCCGCCGAGCACGCCCTCCGGATAGTCCTCTGGCGTGACGCCGACGACAATGCCGGCGTTGGCGTTGCGCTCGTTGCGCGAATACTGGCTCATGCCGTTGGTCGCCACCCGCCCGGGCTCTGACGCCGCGGCCACCACCGTCCCGCCGGGGCACATGCAGAAGCTGTAGACTGTCCGCCCGTTGGCGGCGTGGTGCGCCAGGCTGTAGGCCGCCGCCCCCAGGTCCGGGTGGCCGGCGCACGCCCCGAACCGCGCCCGGTCGATCCAGGACTGCGGGTGCTCGATGCGGAAGCCGATGGAGAAGGGCTTGGCCTCCAGGTGCACGCCGCGCTCCAGCAGCATCTGGAAGGTGTCCCGCGCGCTGTGCCCCAGGGCCAGCACCACATGGTCCGCCTCCAGATAGCGGCCTTCGCTGAGGTGCAGCCCCCGCAGGCGGGGTGCGCCGGACGCGGCGGCGGCGATGTCCAGGTCCTCGACCCGGTGCTGGAAGCGGTACTCGCCGCCCAGCGCCTCGATCTTGGCGCGGATGCGCTCCACCATGCCGACCAGGCGGAAGGTGCCGATGTGGGGGTGCGCCTCGGTCAGGATTTCGGCCGGCGCGCCCGCGGCGACGAACTCGTGCAGCACCTTGCGGCCGAGATTCCGGGGGTCGCGGATCTGGCTGTAAAGCTTGCCGTCGGAGAAGGTGCCCGCGCCGCCCTCGCCGAACTGCACGTTCGATTCGGGGTTCAGCTCGCCCCGCCGCCACAGGCCCCAGGTGTCCTTCGTCCGCTCCCGCACCGGCTTGCCCCGGTCCAGCACCACGGGCTCAAGCCCCGCCTCCGCCAGGATCAGCGCCGCGAACAGGCCGCACGGCCCCGCGCCCACCACCACCGGCCGATGCGCCGGCCGGTGCGAAGGGCGCGGCGGCGGGCGATAGCCGGCGTCCGGCTTCGGCTTCACGCGGGGGTCGTCCTTCAGGCGGTGCAGCACCGCCGACTCGTCACGCACGGCGACGTCCAGGGTGTAGACCATCTGGATCGCGGACTTCTTGCGGGCGTCGTGGCCCCGCCGCGCCACCACGCACTGGAGGATGTCGTCCGGCGCGACCGCCAGGCGCTCGGCCGCCGCGATCGACAGCGCCTCGGCCGCGTGACCCAGCGGCGCCCTGATCTCGGTCAGTCTCAGCATGGAGGGTCCGCGCCGGGCCGGCGCCCTGGAAGGTGGTGGGGGAAGTAGGACTCGAACCTACGAAGGCGTAGCCAGCGGATTTACAGTCCGCCCCCTTTGCCGCTCGGGACATTCCCCCGCGTCGGAAGCCTGCGGATCAAGGCTCCCCTCCGGATGCGCGCCGCGATAACGATGCGAGCGAAGGGGGACCCGACCGGGGGCCCCCGAACGGAGCGCGTCTTATAGTGGCCTCGAATCCCAAAGGCAACGACCGCCGAGCGCGTCGCCCCGCCGCTGTCCACGGCGGCGGCCAGGCGGGTCGGCGGCCGCCGCCGAGCGACGGCGCGGAGTGGCTTTGGGGCCGTCACGCCGTGGATGCGGCCATCGCCAACCCCCGCCGCACGGGCCTGAGGCGGCTGGTCGCCGCGCCCGGCAAGGCCGCCCATCTGGAGCGGGCCCTGACCGACCGCGACGTGCGGGTGGAGACGCTGGACATGGGCGAGATCGCGCGCCTGCTGCCCGCCGGCGCGGTGCACCAGGGGCTCGCCCTGCTGGCCGACCCGCTGGAGCCGGTTCCGCTGGAGGAGCTGGCCGAACCGGCGGAGGGCCTGCTCGTCCTGCTCGACCAGGTGGCGGACCCGCAGAACGTCGGCGCCATCTTCCGCTCCGCTGCCGCCTTCGGCGCGCGGGGCGTGATCCTGCAGGATCGCCGCGCCCCGCCCCTGTCCGGCGCCCTGGCCAAGGCCGCCGCCGGGGCGGTGGACCAGACGCCCTCCACCCGGGTGGTCAACCTGTCCCGCGCGCTGGAGACCCTCGCCGAGCACGGCTGGCGCGCAGTCGGGCTGGCGGGCCAGGCGGACACGACGCTGGACCAGGCCTTCGACGGCGGCCCTACCGTGCTGGTGCTCGGCTCGGAGGGCGAGGGCCTGCGCCGCCTGGTGTCGGAGCATTGCGACGTGCTCGCGGCCATCCCCATGCCCGGCGGCTTCGAGAGCCTGAATGTCTCGACGGCCGCCGCAATCGCCCTCTATGAGGCGGCTCGCCCTCGCGTGACACGCGCCTGAGGCGAACCGGCTTGCCCTGGATGGCTGGCGCCGGCTTTGCTGAACATTGCGTAACCGTCCCAAAGTGGACGAAACGTGGCCTGTAGAGGCGGATGATGACGGACGCGACACTCACCACCGCTGCGAGGCTCGCGGCGCTCTCCCTGGCCGCGGCCGGCGCCATGGCGCTCGCGGGCTGCGAGGAGCACGCCTACCCTTCCGCCGCCCCGACCGCCGCGCCCGCCGAGGGCGAGGCCGCCCTGGCCGGCGCGCCGACCACCCGCACGCCCGAATACGCGCCGCCCGGGCCGCCCGCCCAGGCCTATCCGCCGCCGGGCGCCTACCCCCCTCCGCCCCCGGGCGCCTATCCGCCGCCGCCGCCCGAAGGCTACCCGCCGGGCTACGGCCGTGCGCCCTCCGGCCCGCCGGAGGTGGTGACCATGGCCCCCATCCCGAACCCGCCGGAGCATCCCCGCTGGCGACATGAGCATGAGCGGCGCGAGCACGAAGGCCCCCGCTACGGCTGGGCGCCGGAGCCGTACGCCCACCACCACCGCTACCATCACGTCTACCGCTACGGCCCGCCGGTGTACGCCCCCGCCGCGCCCATGCACCGGCGTCATGCGCCGGCGCCGCTGGCGACCGGCCCCGCCCACGCCCACGCTCACGCTCACCGCGTGACCCCGCCGGCGACCGCCCCCGCCACGCTGCCGCCGGGCGCGCAGCTGCCCAAGCCCGCCGCGCCGGAGCACCACAAGCACCACCACGCCGCCGCAGCCGCTGCTGGAGCGGCCGCCGCCGGAGCCGCGGCGACCGCCTCGAACACCGTGGGCGCCACCGCAGACAACACCACGGCCGGCGCCTCCGAGGCCGATCGCTTCCACGCCCTGGAGCAGGCGCTGAAGGACGCCTTCGCCAGCGCCGGGGTGCTGAAGGCGCCCGCCCACATGGAGACGGGCCAGGCTTCCGTCGTCACCCTGACCCTGCCGGCGGACTTCGCCCAGACGGTGCGCAACGAAGCGGCCAAGCAGAACCTGTCCGAGGCCGCCACCACGGTGAACCTGATCGCCGCGCTGGCGGGCGACGGCTACACCATCGCGCCCGACCAGCCGCAGACCCAGCCGCTCTCGGCCGACGCCCCGACCACCTTCAGCTGGAAGGTGACGCCGACCGGCGCAGGCCGCGGCCCGCTGAAGGCCTCCGTGCGCGCCAACACGGTGGGCGACGGTCACGACCTGGACCTGGGCTCCAAGTCCACGGGCTCGGGCGCGACGACGGGACGGGTGGTCGGGATCGGCCTTCTGGCCCTGATCGCCCTGGTCCTGCTCGGCTGGGCCGCCCAGCGCCGCCGGCCCGCGCCGGTGGGCGCCACCAAGCCGCGCCCCCCCGGCAACAACGGCGGCGCGCCCAAGCCGTAAGCTCGAGGCCATTTGGACGCTTTCTGAGGGCGAGGTGGCGACAGCCGCCTCGCCCTTCGCGCATTTGCAGGGCCGTCCTTGCCGGCTAACGCGCGTGGCGGGCATGTTTTCGCAGCCGGCGCCTCTGGAGTGTTGGGCGCGCGTGTCCTATCCGGGCGCCCCTGGAGGCTCCTGCCAATGACCGCGCCGACGCACATCGACTGGGACGCCCTGGACGCCCACAAATACCGCGACGAGGCAGAGGCCGTCGGCGTCCTGCTCGCCGCCTGCCCGCTCGACGACACCGCGCGCACGGTGGTGGAGGCGGAGGCGGAGACCCTGGTCCGCGCCGCCCGCCGCTCCGCCAGGCGCCAGGGCGTGGTGGAGAGCTTCCTGCAGGAGTTCTCCCTGGGCACTAGGGAGGGCCTGGCCCTGATGTGCCTGGCGGAGGCGCTGCTGCGCACCCCCGACCAGGACACCCGCGACCGGCTGATCGCCGAGAAGATCGGCTCGGCCGACTGGGCCGGGCACCTCGGCCAGTCGGAGAACCTGTTCGTCAACGCCTCCACCTGGGGGCTGATGCTGACCGGCAAGCTGGTCGACGTGGACGAGGAGGCCCGGCGCGACATGGGCGGCTTCGTCAAGCGGCTGGCGGGGCGGATCGGCGAGCCGGTGGTGCGCCAGGCGGTGGGCGCCGCGGTGCGGATCATGGGCGAACAGTTCGTGCTCGGCCGCACGATCGAAGACGCCCTGAAGCGCGCCCGGCGCGAGGGCGCCCTCTGCTCGTTCGACATGCTGGGCGAAGGCGCGCGCACCGCCGCCGACGCGGAGCGGTATGAGCGTCTGTACACCCACGCCATCGAGGCCGTGGGCAAGGCGTCCGCCGGCGCCGGGCCGGAGCGCGGGCACGGCGTGTCGGTGAAGCTGTCCGCCCTGTCGCCCCGCTATGAGGCCACGCAGGAGGCGCGGGTCTGGAGCGAGCTGTACCCGCGGCTGAAGCGGCTGGCCGTGCTGGCCTCCCGCTACGACCTGAACTTCGCCATCGACGCGGAGGAGGCCGACCGGCTGGTCCTGTCGCTGCAGCTGCTGGAGCGGCTGGCGCACGAGGACGACCTCGGCCACTGGACCGGCCTTGGCGTCGTGGTCCAGGCCTACCAGAAGCGGGCGGTCGAGGTGATCGGCCGCGTCGCCCAGCTGGCCCGCGCCTCGCAGCGGCGGATCATGGTGCGCCTGGTCAAGGGCGCCTACTGGGACAGCGAGATCAAGCGCGCCCAGGTGCAGGGCCGTCCCGGCTATCCGGTCTTCACCACCAAGGCGGCCACCGACCTGTCCTACATCGTCGCCGCCAAGGCGCTGATCGACGCCTCGCCGGCGCTGTACCCCCAGTTCGCCACCCACAACGCCCACACCCTGGCGGCGGTGCGCCACATGGCCGGCGTGGCCGGCGTCCCGATCGAGCATCAGCGCCTGCACGGCATGGGCGAGGCGCTGTACGGCGCGGCGATGGGCCGGTTCGGCAACGACATGGTGCTGCGCGCCTACGCCCCGGTGGGCGGGCATGAGGACCTGCTGCCCTATCTGGTCCGTCGCCTGCTGGAGAACGGCGCCAACACCAGCTTCGTGCACGCCCTGCTGGACGACCGGGTGCCGGCCAAGCTGGTGGTGGGCGACCCGGTCACGACGGTGGCGGCGAACCCCGGGCCCCACGCCAAGATCCCCCTGCCCCGCGACCTGTACGGCCCGCGCCGCCGCAACTCGCTGGGCCGCGACCTCTCGATGACGAGCGAGCGCGAGGCGCTGGCGGGCGCCGCCCGCGCGCTCCGGTCCCAGACGCTGCAGGCCGGTCCCCTGGTCGGGGGCCAATTGCGGGCGGGCGAGCGCGAGCTGAGCGTCGCCAGCCCCGCCGACCGGACGCGAACGCTCGGCCAGGTGCGCGAGACCGCCCCGGCCGAGATCGACGACGCCTTCCGCCTGGCGCGCCGCGCCCAGCCGCGCTGGGACCGGCTCGGCGGCCCCCGGCGCGCCGAGGTGCTGCGCAAGATGGGCGATGCGCTGGAGGCGGACATGGACCGCCTGTGCGCCATCCTGGCCGCCGAGGCCGGCAAGAGCCTGCCCGACGCGGTGGCCGAGGTGCGGGAGGCGGCCGACTTCTGCCGCTACTACGCGGTGCTGGCCGAGGAGCAGTTCCGCGCGCCGGAGATGCTGACCGGCCCGGTCGGCGAGACCAACGCGCTGGAGCTGCGGGGGCGTGGCGTGTTCGTCTGCATCAGCCCCTGGAACTTCCCGCTGGCCATCTTCACCGGCCAGATCGCCGCCGCCCTGGCCGCCGGCAACGCCGTGCTGGCCAAGCCGGCGGAGCAGACGCCGCTCGTGGCGGCGGCGGCCGTGCGGCTGTTCTTCCGGGCGGGGCTGGAGCCGGACCTGCTGGCCCTGCTGCCCGGCCGGGGCGAGACCGTGGGCGCGGCGCTGACCGCCCATGCCGAGCTGGACGGGGTGGCCTTCACCGGCGGCACCTCCACCGCCTGGGCCATCAACCGCACGCTGGCGGCGCGAAACGGCCCCATCGTGCCCTTCATCGCCGAGACCGGCGGCCTGAACGGCATGTTCATCGACACCACCGCCCTGAAGGAGCAGGTGGTGGACGACGTGATCGCCTCGGCCATCGGCTCCGCCGGCCAGCGCTGCTCGGCGCTGCGGGTGCTGTACGTGCCCAAGGACAGCGCCGAGGTGGTGATCGAGACGCTGAAGGGCGCGCTGGAGGCGCTGATCATCGGCGACGGCGCCGACCCCGCCGTGGACATCGGCCCGGTGATCGACGAGGACGCCCGCAAGCTGCTGCAGGACCACGTCGCCCGCCTGGAGCGCGAGGCGAAGATCCTCGCCCGGCGCGACATCGGCGCGCTGGCGGACAAGGGCGCCTTCTTCGGCCCGGTGATCGCCGAGGTCCCCTCCCCCGACTTCCTGGAGCAGGAGGTGTTCGGCCCGATCCTGCACGTCTACCGCTACGACCCGGACAGGCTGGCTGATGTGGCGGGCAGGCTGGCGGCGCGCCGCTACGGCCTGACGCTGGGCGTCCACACCCGCATCGACGCCTTCGCCGAGGAGGTCCGCCAGCTGGTCCCCGCCGGCAACGTCTATGTGAACCGCTCGATCATCGGGGCGGTTGTGGGGGTGCAGCCCTTCGGCGGCGAGGGCCTGTCCGGCACCGGCCCCAAGGCCGGCGGCCCCCACGCCCTGCTCCGCTACGCCGTGGAGCGCGCGCTCAGCGTCAACATCGCCGCCCAGGGCGGCGACCCGATGCTGTTGAATTTGTAGGATAGCCGGTCCGCCCCTGCCCGTGAGGCGCAAGCTCGAAAGCGCGGGCTCATCCTAAATCTCAGCCTACCGACCAGTGTCTCCGATCATCCCGGTGTACGCCGGGACCCAGGTGCACAGCCTGTCCTGCATGCGGCGGCGCTCTGGGCCCCGGCCTTCGCCGGGGTGATCGGAGATATGTCGTAGGCGGGCGCGCCAGCTTTGGAGCATGATAGCCTAAAGTGGACGCCGGTTTCGGCTATCATCCTCTAAACATTGAGGTTCTTGAGCACTCTCGATTCAGTTTGAATCGAGAGTGCTCTTGCGCGAGCCTCAAAACGCCAGCGCCCGCACCTCCTTCACGTGCGGGAGGGCCTGGACCTTCGCCAGCAGGGCCTCGCCCAAGGGCTGGTCGACGCCCACCAGGGCGACGGCGTCCTCGCCGGCGGCCTTGCGGCCGAGGTTGAAGGTGGCGATGTTCACCGACGCTTCGCCCAGCAGCTGGCCGAGGGCGCCGATGAAGCCCGGCTTGTCGAGGTTGGAGACGTACAGCATGGCCGGCTGGAACTGGGCGTCCAGCTCCATGCCCTTCACCTCGGCGATGCGCGGCTGGCCGCCCACCACCACGCCGGCGAAGGCGCGCTTGCCGAGCTCGGTGGTCACCGTCACGCGCATCAGGCTGTCGTAGACGGGGCTGGCCTCCTGGCGGGTCTCGGCGATGACGATGCCGCGCTCCTTCGCCACCGCGGGGGCGGAGACCATGTTGATCTCCGCCAGCATGGGCCGCAGCACGCCGGCGACCAGGGCCGCGCTCATCGGCTTGACGTTCAGGCTGGCGACCTCGCCCTCGAAGTCGATGTCGATGGCCTTGATGGTCACGTCGACCATCTGGCCGGCCAGGGCGCCGAGCTTTTCCGCCAGGGCCACGAACGGCTTCAGCTTGGGCGCCTCCTCCGCCGTGACGGAGGGGCTGTTCAGGGCGTTGGTCACCGCGCCGGTGAGCAGATAGTCGCTCATCTGCTCGGCGACCTGCAGCGCCACGTTCTCCTGCGCCTCCAGGGTGGAGGCGCCGAGGTGCGGCGTGGCGATGAAGTTCGGGGCGCCGAACAGCGGGTTCTCATTCGCCGGCTCGGTGGTGAAGACGTCGAAGGCCGCGCCGCCGACCTGGCCGCTTTCCAGCGCGGCGCGCAGGGCCGCCTCGTCCACCAGGCCGCCGCGGGCGCAGTTGACGATCAAGACGCCCTTCTTCGCCTTGGCCAGCGCCTCGCGCGACAGGATGTTGCGGGTCTTCTCGGTCAGCGGCGTGTGCAGGGTGATGATGTCGGCGCGGGCCAGCAGCTCGTCCAGCTCCACCTTCTCCACCCCGATCTCCACCGCCCGGTCGGGCGAGAGGAAGGGATCATAGGCGATCACCCGCATCTTCAGCCCGTTGGCGCGGTCGGCGACGATGGAGCCGATGTTGCCGGCGCCGATCAGGCCCAGCGTCTTGGCGTACAGCTCCACGCCCATGAAGCGGTTCTTCTCCCACTTGCCGGCCTGGGTGGAGGCGTCGGCGGCGGGCAGCTGGCGGGCGAGCGCGAACATCATGGCGATGGCGTGCTCGGCGGTGGTGATCGAGTTGCCGAAGGGGGTGTTCATCACCACGATCCCGGCGGCGGTGGCGGCGGGGATGTCGACGTTGTCGACCCCGATGCCCGCGCGGCCGATGACCTTCATGTGCTTCGCGGCGGCCAGGACATCCTTGGTGGCCTTGGTGGCGGAGCGGACGGCCAGGCCGTCATAGTCGCCGATGATGGCGATCAGGTCTTCCTTGGACAGGCCGGTCTTGACGTCGGCGTCGACGCCGCGGGCCCGGAAGATTTCGACGGCGGCGGGAGAGAGCTTGTCGGCGATGAGGACGCGGGGGGGCATGGGTGGGCTCCTGTCGAGCGCGTGTGAGGATGCTGGCGGCGCACTCCCTCCCCCTTGACGGGGGAGGGTCGGGGTGGGGGTGAACCGCCGCCGCTGTCGCCTGAAGGTTGGCGGGGCTTGGATCTTGCCCGCAGCGGCGGCTGTTCACCCTCTCCCCGGCCCTCTCCCGTCAAGGGAGAGGGAGAGAAGTGGACACCCTCTCCCGTCGAGGGAGAGGGAGAAGAGAAGAAGGCGGGCTACGCTCCGGCCAGTTCGGCGGAGACGGCGGCGAAGGCCCAGTCGAGCCAGGGGGTCAGCGCCTCCAGGTCGGTGTGGTCAACCGTGGCGCCGCACCAGATGCGCAGGCCCGGCGGGGCGTCGCGATAGCCGCCCACGTCCAGCGCCACGTTCTCCTTTTCGAGCAGGCTGGCGAGCTTCTTGGCGAAGTCGGCCTGGGCCTTCTCGGGCAGACCGGTCACCTTGGGGTCGACCACCTTCAGGCAGACGGAGGTGTTGGAGCGTCCGGCCTTGTCCGCCGCCAGGAACTCCACCCAGGGCGTCTTCTCGACCCAGCGCTCAAGCACCGCGAGGTTGCGGTCGGCGCGGCGCTGCATCTCGGCCAGGCCGCCGATCCGCTGGCCCCAGCGCATGGCGTCGATGGCGTCCTCCACGCACAGCATGGAGGGGGTGTTGATGGTGGCGCCCTCGAAGATCTCGCGGTTCAGCTTCACCGCCCCGTCCGCGCCCTTCTTGGTCATGCGGAACAGCTTGGGCAGCGGGCGGTCGGGGACGAAGCTCTCCAGCCGCTCCACCGCGCGGGGGCCGAGGATCAGGACGCCGTGCGCGGCCTCGCCGCCCAGGGCCTTTTGCCAGGAGAAGGTGACCACATCGAGCTTGTCCCAGTCCAGCGGCTGGGCGAAGGCGGCCGAGGTGGCGTCGCAGATGGTCAGGCCCTCGCGGTCGGCGGCGATGAAGCCGGCGTCCGGCACGCGCGCGCCCGAGGTGGTGCCGTTCCAGGTGAACACCAGATCAGCGTCCTTGCGGACCTTCTTCAGGTCGGGCAGCGCGCCGTAGGGGGCGTCCAGCACCTCGGCGTCCTTGATCTTCAGCTGCTTGACGACGTCGGTCGCCCAGTCCTTGCCGAAGCTCTCGAAGGCCAGGACCTGCACCGGCCGCGCGCCGAGCATGGACCACAGCACCATCTCCACCGCGCCGGTGTCGGAGCCCGGGACGATGCCGATCAGGTGGCTTTCGGGGACTTCGAGGAGGGCGCGGGTAAGGTCGATCGCCTCCTGCAGGCGCGCCTTGCCAAGCTTGGAGCGATGCGAACGCCCCAGCACGGCCGATCTCAGGTTTTCGGGGGTCCAGCCCGGCCGCTTGGCGCAGGGACCAGACGAGAATTCAGGGCGCGCAGGGCGCACCGCCGGCATGGCCGGTGTCGTAGACATAGCGATGTCTCCCATCCTTACAGATGGGCTGCACCCCGTTGGGAGGGTGTGGCCCGCCGGCGAAGAAGCTCATCACGCCGCAAAATGCAAGCAAAATCGACAGCATTGCGCCCATGGGTTGCATTCAGCCCGGGTTCACCTGGCAGCTATCACTGCGGCGTGGTCGCCCAATGGATGGGATCGCTGAGCAAACTCAGCCGTTCGGTGGACGGCGCGACCGCGGGGCCACAGGGGCGTCGGGCGCGTGTCACAAGGAGTTGAGAGATGAAAGTGTTCGTTTCGGCCCTGATCGCCGTGATGGCCCTGTCGGCCGCCGCGTCGGGCGCCCAGGCTGATCCCTGGCATCACCACGGCTGGGGCCATCGCGGCTGGCATCAGCATGGTGGCTGGGGCCACCGTGGGTGGGGTCATCACGGCTGGCATCACCACTGACGCCAGGCGCGCCGCCGGTCCGAGCCGATAATTATCACGCCCTAATCAAGGCGGCTGCGAGTGCTTTGGTTCCTTTGAACCGGGGGTTCGATCGGACCGGAAATGCTTCAGGCCGGCGGCGCGCACGATTTCTGCGAGGAGACAAGGATGATGAGAGAGGCGATCCTGGCGGCCGTGACCGCCATCGTCCTGGTGGGCGCGGCGATCCCCGCCTCGGCGCAGCCGCCCGGCTACTGGCGGTGGCGACATTGGCATCATCATTATGGCTATGGGCCGCGCTACGGCTACGGACCGCGGCCCTATCCCGGCTATTGGCAGCATCGCAACTGGTGCCGCTGGCATCCTTATCGGTGCGGCTGGTAGGCCCCCGCCCCGATCAGCGTGAAAGGCGGAGGGGAGCGGGTCGCTCCCTCCGCGAGCCTTACAGACGCAGCTGCGCCTCCATGACCGTGACGGCGCGGCCGCTGATCCGCACCCGCTCGCCCGCCACCTCGCAGTGGATGTCGCCCCCGCGCCCGGGGAAGGCCTGGTGGAAGTCCAGCTCCAGCCGACCCAGCCGGGCGGCCCAGAACGGCGCCAGGATGCTGTGGGCGGAGCCGGTCGCCGGGTCTTCCGGGATGCCTGAACCCGGCGCGAAGAAGCGGCTGACCACCCGGTAGGGGCGATCTGCGTCCGCCTGAGCGCAGACGATGACATTGCCCCGCGAGCTCTCGCTGCCGCCCACGGCGGCGAGGGCCGAAATGTCCGGCGTGAGGGCGCGCACAGCCGCCTCATCCGCCAGCACGACCAGCAGGTACCGGCTCTCGCACACCTGGATCGGCGCGGCGCCGAGCGCCTCGGCCAGGCCCGGCGGCGGGGAGACCGGCGTGGCCGCGGCGGCGGGGAAGTCCATGCAGTACCCCTCGCCCCGCCGCGTCACCGTCAGCCGGCCGGACCAGCGGGTGTCAAAGGCGATCTCAGCGGCGTCCAGGCCCAGCTCGGACACGAGCACATGGGCGCTGGCCAGGGTGGCGTGGCCGCACAGCTCCACCTCCTTGGCGGGGGTGAACCAACGCAGCTCGAAGCGGTGCGGCTCGTCCGTGCGGCGCAGGTAGGCGGTCTCGGCGTGCTTGTTCTCTTCGGCCAGGGACTGCATCCAGCCGTCGTCCGGCCAAGCCTCGAACGGCTCGACCACGGCCGCGGGGTTGCCCATGAAGGGACGGCTCGCGAAGGCGTCCACAGTCCACTGGCGCATCCTCGCCTCCCCTGAGCTTGGCAGCCGCCCTTAGCTTGCGGGACCTGCATCGGGCAAGCCGCCGTCCCCCCGCAGCCGCCAGGCATGGTCCATGGGGCCATGGCCGGCGCCAAGGCCCGGCGCATGGAGCATGGCGCCGCGCACATGCTCGCGGGCGATCTGCACCGCCCGCTCCAGCGGCAGGCCGCGGGCGAGGCCGGCGGCGACGCCCGAGGCCAGGCTGCAGCCGGTGCCGTGGGTGTGCCGGCTGTCGACCCGCGCCCCTTCAAAGCGGGTCTCGCCCGCTGCGGTCAGCAGCACGTCGACGACGCGCTCGCCTGGCACATGGCCGCCCTTCATCAGCACCGCCTGGGCTCCGAGGCCGAGCAGCGCCTCGCCCGCGCGGCGCAGATCGTCGGTTGTCTGCGCAGGAAGGCCGGTCAGCGCTTCGGCCTCCGGCGCGTTCGGGGTCAGCAGGGCGGCCCGGGGGACGAGTTCCGCCTTCAGCGCCGCGACCGCCCGATCCGCCAGCAGGGCGGCGCCGCCCTTGGCGACCATCACCGGATCGACGACAGCGGGGACCGCCCCGGCGCGGTCCAGCAGTTCAGCGACCACCTGGACCATGGCCGCATCGCCCAGCATGCCGAGCTTGATCGCGTCGGCGCCGATGTCGTCCAGCACGGCCATAGCCTGGGCCCGCACCACGTCCGGCGGGATGGCGAAGACGCCCTGGACGCCCAGCGTGTTCTGGACCGTCACCGCCGTCACGGCCGTGGCCGCGTGGCCGCCGAGCATGGTGATGGTCTTGACGTCGGCCTGGAGCCCCGCCCCGCCGCCACTGTCCGAACCGGCGATGACGAGCACACGGCCGAGGGTCTGGCGCATCGCTTCGACCTAGCCTGGGACCGGCGATATTCAAAGTCACGAGCCCACGCCCACAGATTGCATCTTGCGCGTCGCTATTAACGATACTTAATGGCGCCGGGGACGAGGCAGGTTCATGCGGGGCGGATTGCGGGCGGCGTACGGCCGGCTTCGAACGTGGCCGATGGCGGGCGCGGTCGTCTCCCGTGTGGTGTGGGCGACGAAGGGTGCGCTGGGCCGTCCGCTCACGGCGCCAGCCGGCGCGGGGGTGCTGACCCCGCCGAAAGCGGCTGCACAGCGCCCGCCCGCGCCGGACATCCGCCTGCAGGTCGCGCTGGCGGCCGCCCAGGCCCTGCTGGAAGCGTCGCCCGTGATCGGCGGGAGCCCTGCGCCCACCGTCACGCCCCGCCCCGGATCGCGGGGCCGGATCAGCGTGGTGGTCTGCACCCTGGACCGCGCCGCCTGGCTGGAGCGGGCGCTGACCGCCCTCGCCTACCAGCGCCATCCGGACGTGGAGGTGATCGTCGTGGCCGGCCCGTCCTGCGACGAGACCGACGCCGTGCTCGCCCGCCACGCCCAGCGGATCGAGGTGGCGCGCTGCCCCGTCGCCAACCTGTCGGTCGCCCGCAACATCGGCCTTCGCCGCGCGAGCGGCGAGGTGGTCGCCTTCCTGGACGACGACGCCGCGCCCGAACCCGACTGGCTGGACCAGCTGGCGGCGCCCTACGCCGATCCGCAGGTGGGCGGCGTCGGCGGCCCGATCCGCGATCACACCGGCGTCTCGTTCCAGTGCCGCGCCGTAGCGGCGGACCGATTTGGCGCGTCCGAAGCGACGGCCGCCTTCGACCCGCCGCAGATCGACCCGCCGGGCCCGGCGGTGGAGCGCTACCTGAGCCTGACCGGAACGAACTGCTCGTTCCGGCGAGAGGCCTTGCTCGCCGTCGGCGGCTTCGACGAGGCGTTCGCCTACTTCCTAGAGGAGACCGACGTCTGCCTGCGCCTGGCGGAGGCGGGTTGGCGGCTGGTCATGGCCCCGGGGGCCGAGGTGCATCACGCCTCCGCGCCCAGCGCCGAGCGGCAGGCCGACCGGACGCCGCGGCGGCTGTATCCCTGCGTGCGCTCCACCGCCTACTTCGCCATGCGCAACGCCGCCGCCCGGCACGGCGTGGCGGCCGTGGCCGAGCGCCTGCACGCCTATGCCGAGGGCCTTCGCGCCGACACCCGCTGGCGGGGGGAGCATGGGGTGGTCGCTGCTCCGGACGCCGCGCGCATGCTGGGCGAGATCGAGCAGGGCGTCGTGGATGGCGTACGCGCGGCGGTCAGCGCGCCGCGCGCCCTGCTGGCCGACGCTCCGTCCTGCCGCCCCGCGTCCGCAACGGGTAAGACCGGCGTCCGCCGCGTGCCGGCTGAACGGCTCCGCTTCTGCCTGCTTTCACAGACCTACCCCGGCGAGGCCGACACGCAGCCGGTCGGCGGCGTCGCGATCTGGACCCAGGCCCTCGGGAGCGCCCTCGCCGCCCGGGAGCACGAGGTGAGCCTGGTCACGCGGGGCGGATCGCACGCCGTCGCCTTCGCCGCCCAGAGCGAGGGCGGGCTGTGGCTGCATCACGCGCCGTCACGGCCCCGGCGACGCCCGCTGCGCCTGCCGGGCCTGCTCGCCGATCTGCCCGTCTCGGTGCGCGACCCGGCGCTCGCCGTCGCCGAGGAAGTGGCGCGCGTCGCGCCCCGCCGCGCCTTCGATCTCGTCCTGGGGCCCCTGTGGGACCTGGAACCGGCGGCGGTGATCGCGGGGGACGCCGTGCGGACCGCGGTCAGCCTCCACACCGCCTGCGCCCAGATGCTTCCGTTCAAGCCGCAGTGGCGAGGCGATTACCGGCGCAGCCACGTGGACAGGGTCATCGCCGGCGAACGGCGGCTGCTGGCGCACGCCCGGCACATCCTGTCCAACAGCCGCGCCGCCGCGCGCGACATCGGCGCGGCCCTGGACCTGCCCGATCTGGAGCGCCGGGCGGTGGTGATCCCGCACGGCCTGCCCGACCTCGCCCAAGGCGTCCGCCCCGCCGCGCGCACCGACGGCGTGGAGATCCTGTTCGTCGGCCGGCTGGAGCGGCGCAAGGGGATCGACGTCCTGCTCGATGCGGCGGCCATCCTGCTGCGGCAGGAGCCGGTGGCCAGGATCGTGATCGTGGGCGAAGAGGCGCCGGAGGCGCCGGGCGAGCCGTCCTGGCGCGAGCGGCTCGAGCGCCGGACGGCGGGCGAACCCTGGGCGAGGCGGGTCGCCTTCGCCGGGCCGCTGCCGCGCCCCGCCCTCCTGTCCCGCTACGCCGCGGCGGACATCGTGGCGGTCCCTTCGCGCTACGAGAGCTTCGGCCTGACGGCGCTGGAGGCCATGATCTTCGCCAAGCCGGTGGTCGCAGCCCGGGCCGGCGGCCTGGCGGAGGTGGTGGAGGACGCTCGCACGGGGCTCCTGACCCCGCCGGGGGACGCGGACGCCCTGGCCGCCGCCCTTTCGACGCTGACGCGAAATCCGGCGCTCCGCCGCGGCATGGGCGCCGCCGGCCGGGCGCTGTACGAAGCCCGCTTCACCGCCGACGCCATGGCCGCGGCGGTGGAGGGCTGGACCTTCGACATCTGCGGCCGCGCCGCCCGGCTCGCAGCGGAATGAGCCGGCTAGGCGCCCATGTACAGAGGCCGGGAGGGGCACAGGTCGGCGATCGGGCACGCCCCGCACTTGGGCTTGCGCGCTACGCAGACGTAGCGGCCGTGCAGGATCAGCCAGTGGTGCGCCCGCGTCTGGTACGGCGGCGGCACACGGGCCATCAGGTCCTGCTCCACCTTGTCCGGCGTGGAGGCCTTGGACAGGCCCAGCCGGTGGGAGACGCGGAACACGTGGGTGTCCACCGCGATCGCCGGCTCGACCTGAAGCTGGTTCAGGACGACGCTGGCGGTCTTGCGCCCGACGCCGGGCAGCGCCTGCAGCGCATCACGCTCCAACGGCACCTCTCCGCCGTGGCGGTCGACCAGCGCCTGGGCGGCGGCGATGACGTTCTTCGCCTTGCTGCGGTACAGGCCGATCGACTTTATGAAGGGCTCCAGCCCTTCTACGCCCAGGGCCAGCATCTTGGCCGGGGTGTCGGCCGCCGGAAACAGCTTCTCGGTGGCCTTGTTCACCGACTTGTCGGTCGCCTGGGCCGACAGGGCGACCGCGACCAGGAAGGTATAGGGGTTGATGTAGTCCAGCTCCGGCCGCGGGTCGGGCTGCTGCTCGTCGAACCGGGCGAAGATCGCCGCGATCCGCGCCTTCTCCTTGGGCGGTATCCGCACAGGGCTCGCCGGGGGTTTGGCGCGGCGGGCGGACGGGACGGCGAGCGGCTTGGCGGGCATGGGCTCGCGAACATGGCGTGCGCCGGCGCTCCGGTCCATATTCGCGACATGGCCCTCGCCGAGCCCGCGGCCCCGCGCGTCTACATGGACGCCCTGCTGACGCCCAATCGGTCGATGTCGACGGGCGCCTTGCGGGTGCTGTTCGCGGTGCTGGTCGCCTACAACCTGCTGGCCATGGGGTTCATGCTGGCGATCGGCGCCTTTCCCGTGCCGATCTTCCTGGGTCTGGACATCGCGGGCCTGTGGCTCGCCTTCCGCATCAGCAACCGCCGTTCCGCCTGGGCGGAGCGGGTGGAGGTGACCGCCGACCGCGTGGCCGTCTTCCGCCGCCGCCCGCCCGCGCCGGAGGAGGCGGTCTGGACCTCGCCCACCGCCTTCACCCAGATCGCCCTGGAGCACGGGGCCGAGGGCGATGCGCAGGTGTGGCTCCGGCTGTCTGGACGGCGCATGCCCATCGGCGCGGCGCTGAGCCCGCACGAGCGTCAGGACTTCGCCGCCGCCCTGGAGCGCGCCGTGACCGCCGCCCGTGCGGAGCGGTATCCGCGATGACGGTGGCCGCTTTCAGAGCGCCCGACGGCCTTGAGAAGGCGCAAGGTCACCGCTCGGAAACCCTGCTCTCCTAGAACGCGCCCATGAGTCGAACCCGTCAGTCCATACGCCCCATCGAAGACGCGGATCTCAAGGAGATGCTGGACGGCCACGCACGCTACCGCTCCGGCCGGGCGGGGGGGCGGCGGGCCGACCTCTCCTACTTGGACCTGACCAACCGCCTGTTCGAGAACCAGGATCTCAGCGAGGCGCTCCTCACCGGCTCCATCCTGGCCGGCGCCATGATGGGTCGGGCCAACCTGGAGCAGGCGGTGCTGTTCGGCGCCGACCTGCGCGACGCGGACCTGCGCGGCGCCCGCATGGCGCGCTGCGACCTTCGCGGCGCGTGCCTGCGCGGAACGAACCTCTCCGGGGCCGATCTCACCGCCGCCGACCTCCGGGAGGGGGTGATCGCCCACCATGACCTGCGCGACGGCCTGCGCATCGTCCGCCACAAGGAGGGTGGCGCGCTGGACTATGCGGTGGCCTCCAGCGTCGCCCTGGAAGGCGCCCTGCTGGGCGAGGGCGTGACCTGCGCGGTCGACGCGCGCGAGGCCGACCTCAGCCGCACCATCCTGAACGGCGCGCGCATGTGCAACGCCGTGCTCGACGGCGCCGACCTCGCGGGCGCGCGCCTGCACCGGGCCGACTTCGCCGGCGCCTCGCTGAAGGGCGTGATCGTCTCCGGCACGAACATCAGCGAGGCCCTGCTCGATGACGGCGCCATGGACGACATGATCGGCGAGCCCCCCGCCATCGTGTTCGTCGACGACGAGCCGCTGTGGGAGGTGATCCAGCGGCACGAGCGGTGGTGCGCTTCGCTGGGGGAGTCGGGCGTCGCCGCGCCCGACCTCGCGAGGACCGACTTCCGCCCGGTCCAGAGCCTCGCCCGGCGGCGACTGACCGCCATGCCCGCCGCCGGCGCCATCTTCTATGGCATGGACCTGCAGGGCGTCGAGATGCAGGGCGCGAACCTGACCGGCGCGGACCTGCGCAAGACCAACCTGCGCGACGCCGACCTGCGCGGGGCCCGCATGGCCGGCGCCCAGCTGAGCGGCGCGGACCTGCGCGGCGCGCGCCTGACGCCGCTGAACATCGCCGAAGGCCGCTATGTGCGGGTCGACCTGACCCGCGCGATCATGCGCCGGGCTGATATGCGCGGGGCCGATCTGCGCCGCGCCCGGATGTTGGAGGCCGACCTCGCCGGCGCCCAGATGGAGAACGCCCGCCTCCAGGACGCGGAACTATAACGCCAGCCCACAACGGCGCCAGATCGGGAACAGTATCAAGGACCGCCAGTTGGCCCAGGTGCGGGGAGAAGCTCGATGAGCTCCTGTCGCACAAAGAACGAAAGGGCTGACACTTGAAGACCATCACAATTCTCGGCGCCGCCGCGGCGGCGGCGTTGCTGGCCGGTCCGGCTTTCGCGCAGATGTCCGACACCTCCGCAGGTCCCACTTCGGCCAGCGGCAGCGGTATGGTCAGCGGCCAGCAGAACGGCGGCCAGCCTAGCGGCGCGATGAGCGGCCAGGGCGGCATGACGTCCGGCGGCGCGATGTCTTCGCAACCTGGCATGTCCGGGGGCGCCATGTCCTCCCAACCCGGAACGGCAGGCGGCGCGATGTCCTCCGGCTCGCAAGGTTATACGCCGGGTAGTTCGAGCACAGCGGGCGCGACGACTTCCACCGGCCGCACCCGCAGCACCACGCACAGCCGGCCGATGCACCACTCTTCGCATCGCTCCAGTTCTGGAACGAGCACCAGCGGCACGATGTCGTCCGGCACGACCGGTCCGCAGTAAGGCGCCCCCAAAAACCCCGGACACGCCTGCGTCCGGGGTTTCCTCCCTGCAACAAAATTCATCGGCCAGCTTCGATGATCGGGCCGGCGTCGCCTCGCTAGACCGCCGTGAGTGGTGCAGACCGGCTTATCCTCCGAATTAATCCTGAACGACAGCATTCGTGCTGGACTTATCGTTTTTCCGCATCCATATGCGCGCGCATCGTTCAGCTTTGTGTGCCGAAACCCTTACATGACAGAGACTACCGAAGCGGTCGCTTTGACGGCCGACATCGTTTCCGCGTACGTGAGCAACAACTCCGTAGAAGCCGGTGAATTGGCGACCCTGATCAGCCAGGTGCACCTGGCTCTCACCGAAGCCGCCGAAGGCCGCAAGGCCGAGCCCGAGCCCCCGCCCGTCCCCGCCGTGCCGGTCAAGAAGTCGATCACCCCCGACTACCTGATCAGCCTCGAAGACGGCCGCAAGTACAAGTCGCTCAAGCGCCATCTCAGCACCCGCGGGATGACCCCGGACGACTACCGCACCAAGTGGGGCCTGGCTAAGGACTACCCGATGGTCGCGGCCAGCTACTCGGCCCAGCGTTCCAACCTCGCCAAGACCCTCGGCCTGGGCCGCGCCCGCGCCAGCGGCGGCGAGACCGAAGCGCCGGCCGCCGTCGAAGCGGCTCCCGCCGAGGCCGCCAAGGCCCCGCGCGGCCGCCGCAAGGCGAGCTGAGGTTTGTAGAAAACCAGCGCGGCCCGCGGTTCGCCGTCGCGCTGGTCTTTCGACCGCCTGCATCCGGTCTGCGTGAGCTTGACCGGATGTTGGCGGGATGCTGCGATTACCGACTTAGCTCATGTCGGCGGGACCGAAACCCCCGGCTTTCCAAGGCTCGATCTCCCGTGATCTGGCCGATGCAATGTTACGACGCTCCTTCCTCATCCGCCACAACAGGTTGGCGAGCATGAAGGCGATCGTCGTGGGCGCTGGGATCGGCGGCCTTGCAACGGCCGTTGCGCTCAGGCGACGCGGCCTGGACGTGGTTGTGCTTGAGCGCGCGCCCGCTTTCGGCGAAGTCGGCGCCGGGCTCCAGCTGTCCCCCAACGCTGTCCGCATCCTGTTCGCCCTGGGGCTGGAGCAGCGCCTGCGCCGGGTCGCCTTCGCGCCCGAGGCGGTGGAGGTGCGCGACAAGGCCGACGGCCGCGTGCTGCTGCGCACCCGGCTGGGTGATTCGGCTGAGCGGCGCTGGCGCGCGCCTTACCTGCAATTCCATCGCGCAGACCTGCACGGCGTCCTGCTGGAGGCGGCGATCGCCGCGGGCGTCGTGCTGCATGGCGGCGAGGCCGTGACCGCGCTGCTGACCGACGCCGCCGGCGCGTCCGTGCGTTGCGGCAGGCGGACCTGGTCGGCGGACGTGGTGGTCGGCGCCGACGGGCTGCACTCCCGCGTGCGGGCGGCGATCCAGGGCGAGGCGCCCGCGCGCTACACGGGCCACGTCGCGTGGCGTGGCCTTGTCGACGCCGACCGCCTGCCCCCGGGCCTGATCGCCCCGACCGCGACGGTGTGGACCGCCCAGGGGGCGCACTTCGTCCATTACTTCGTGCGCGCCGGCCGCCTGATCAATTTCGTCGGCTTCACGCCCCAGCGCGAGGCGCCGCCGGAGTCATGGACCGAAGCCGCCCGGCCAGGGGAGTTCCTGGCCGCCTTCCACGGCTGGCCCGAACCCGTCCAGGCGCTGCTCGCCGCCCAGGCGGAGGCGGGCGGGACCGGCTGGCGCTCGGCCATCTGCGACCGGCCGTCCGATCGGCGCTGGACGCTGGGCGCCGCCGCCCTGCTGGGCGATGCCGCTCATCCCATGCCGCCCTACTTCGCCCAGGGCGCCGGCATGGCGATCGAGGACGCCGAGGCGCTGGCGCGCCAACTCGCCCCGGCGACCGAAATCCCGGCCGCCCTGCTCGCCTACGCCGCCGAGCGGTTTTCCAGGACCCGACGGGTCCAGGCGTGGGCGCGGCGGAACGGCCGGGTGTTCCACCTCCCCTCCCCCTTGCGGCGCGCGGCCTTCACGGTGGCGAGGGCGCAGGGCGAGGGAACCCTGGACTGGCTGTACGGCCGCGGCGGCGGGGCTGCGGCATAGATTCGTTTACTGGACGGTATAGAAAAAAATTCACGCCGGACGGCTTGAGCTCCTCCGTTATAGCCCGTATAGGAGCGCGCATCGGCGCTTCGGCGCTGTCGCCCTTCCTGGGCGTTTCCTCCCTATGACTTCCAGCCGCGCCCCCGGGCGCGGCTTTTTTTTCGCATACGGCCTACGTCGGGGTCGCCTTGCACGCGGGGAATCGCCCGCGCAAGCTGGCGGGATCGAATCGCGACCGGTGGGGGAGGCCGTAGACGAGATGTTCGCCACCCTGCCCCTGCTCGCCCTTCCGGTGATCGGCTACAACCTGCTGATCTTCGCCCTGGTGCCGGGCAACCGCCGCGGCTCGGCCGACGCGCGGATGCTTGAGCCCCTGTTCCAGGTGCCCATGGCGTCCGGCGGCCACTGGTCCGTTACGCTCGGCGATCTGGTGGTGCTGGTCTCGCTGGTGATCCTGTTCATCGAGTTGCTGAAGTCCACCGGCAGCCGGCACATCGCCATCATCAACCACTCGCTGTCGATGCTGCTGTTCATCGGCTGCCTGGTGGAGTTCCTGCTGTTTCGCGCCTTCGCCACCTCGGCCTTCTTCCTGGTGACGGTGATGGTGCTGCTGGATGTGCTGGCCGGCTTCGTCATGACCATCGTCACCGCGCGCCGCGAAGGCGGCGACTGAAGCGCCGCAGCGCCGGGGCCGCCGCGACCGATACGGCCAAGCTGTCGCCCGGCATTGTCGCGCCCGCCGCGTCCGACTAGGTTCCGCGCGGCTTCGGCCTGAGGAAACGGCATGTCGGCGGACGAGAAGAGTCTCACCTTGCGCAAGAGCTTCACCGACGAGGAGGCGTTGGCCTTCCACCAGTTCCCCCAGCCCGGCAAGATCGCCATCAGCCCGACCAAGCCGATGGCCACCCAGCGGGACCTCAGCCTCGCCTACTCGCCCGGCGTGGCCGTGCCGGTGCTGAAGATCGCCGAGGACGTGGACCTGGCCTACGACTACACGTCCAAGGGCAACATGGTGGCCGTGATCTCCAACGGCACCGCGATCCTGGGCCTGGGCGATCTCGGCGCGCTCGCCTCCAAGCCGGTGATGGAGGGCAAGGCGGTGCTGTTCAAGCGCTTCGCCGACGTGGACTCCATCGACATCGAAGTGGCGACCAAGGACGCCGACGAGATGATCACGGTGGTCAAGAACATCGGCGCGAGCTTCGGCGGCATCAACCTGGAGGACATCAAGAGCCCCGAGTGCTTCACCATCGAGACCGAGCTGCAGGATCTGCTCGACATCCCCGTCTTCCATGACGACCAGCACGGCACCGCGATCATCACCGCCGCCGGCCTGATCAACGCCTGCAAGATCACCGGCCGCAAGTTGGAGGACGTGAAGGTCGTGCTGAACGGCCCGGGCGCCGCCGGCATCGCCACGCTCAGCCTGATCAAGTCGATGGGCGTGCGGCCCGAGAACTGCCTGGCGGTGGACCGCAAGGGCGTGCTGTACCGCGGCCGCACCGAGGACATGAGCCAGTGGAAGTCGATCCACGCGGTCGACACCCCCAAGCGCACCCTGGCCGAGGCGCTGGACGGCGCGGACGTCTTCATCGGGCTGTCGGTCAAGGGCGCCCTGACGCCCGAGCTGGTGCGCAAGATGGCCGACAAACCGATCATCTTCGCCATGGCCAACCCCGACCCGGAGATCACGCCCGAGGACGCTCGCGCGATCCGCCCCGACGTGATCGTGGCCACCGGCCGCTCGGACTATCCGAACCAGGTCAACAACGTGCTGGGCTTCCCCTACATCTTCCGCGGCGCCCTGGACGTGCGCGCCCGGCGCGTGAACGAGGAGATGAAGATCGCCTGCGCCCAGGCGCTGGCCAAGCTGGCCGAAGAGGACGTGCCCGACGAGGTGGCCGCCGCCTACCAGGGGCGCGAGCTGCGCTTCGGGCCCGACTACATCATCCCGGCGCCCTTCGACCCGCGCCTGATCTGGTACATCCCGCCCTTCGTGGCGCAGGCGGCCATGGACACCGGGGTGGCGCGCCGCCCGATCGAGGACATGGACGCCTATCGCCATGCCCTCGCCCAGCGGCTGGATCCCACCGCCGCCTTCCTGCAGGGCGTGACCAGCCGGGTGATGGGCCAGCCCAAGAAGCGGATCGTCTTCGCCGAGGGCGAGGAGACCGCCGTCATCCGCGCCGCCTACGCCTTCCAGGTCCAGGGCCTGGGCGAGGCGGTCCTGTGCGGGCGCGAGGACCGGGTCCGCACCAACGCCAAGTCGGTCGGCATCGACATCGACGCCGCGGGGCTCGAGATCGTCAACGCCGCCGTCTCCCACCGCAACGCCGAGTATGTGGAGTTCCTGTACGGCCGGCTGCAGCGCCAGGGCTTCCTGCGCCGCGACGTGCAGCGCCTGATCAACCAGGACCGCAACTCCTTCGCCGCCACCATGGTGGCGGTGGGCCATGCGGACGGCATGGTGACGGGGGTGACCCGCTCCTACAACGTGGCGCTGCGGGCCATCCAGCGGGTGGTCGACCCGGTGCCGGGCGGCCGGGTGATCGGGCTCAGCGTACTCCTCTCCAAGGGACGCACCCTGTTCGTCGCCGACACCAGCGTCACCGAGATGCCGGACGCCCGCGACCTGATGGAGATCGCCATCGAGGCCGCCGGCGCGGTCAAGCGGCTGGGCCACACCCCGCGGGTGGCCTTCATCTCCTACTCCAGCTTCGGCAATCCGGCGGGCGAGCGCGGCGAGAAGGTGCGCGAGGCGGTGGCCATGCTCGACGCCCGCGACGACATCGACTTCGAGTACGAGGGCGACATGCCCCCCGACCTGGCGCTCGACGCCGAGAAGCGGGCGAACTACCCGTTCGTGCGGCTGACCGACGACGCCAACGTGCTGATCATGCCCGCCATCCACTCCGCCTCCATCTCCACCAAGCTGGTGCAGCTCTTGGGCGGGGCGACGATGATCGGGCCGCTGCTGATCGGTCTGGACCAGCCGGTCCAGATCGCCAACCTGTCCGCCTCGGTCTCCCAGATCCTGACCATGGCGACCTTCGCCGCCTACGACCTGAGGGTCGAGGCCTAGGTCCTAGATCCCCCCCGGCTCCGCTGGGGAGGTGGGGGGGGGCAGACGCGGCCGCTGATTTCGAACGCCAGCTGCCCCGTCGCCTCCTGTCCCGGCCCTCCCCGTCTCCCTCGGGTTTATCCCGAGGGTCCGCCGCGCAGCTTCCGGGGCGGTGTGAGAACCTGGAACCGGCCCTGAGGCATCACGCGCGGACCCTCGGGATAAACCCGAGGGAAACGAGGGGGGAGACCGACCTCGCGTGAAGCTCGCCTCGTCTTCGTAGGAACGCACGCAGCCAGCCCCGCCCCACCCCCGCTTCCCTCGGGTTTATCCCGAGGGTCCGCCGCGCAGCTTCCGGGCGGTGTGAGAACCTGGAACCGGCCCTGACGCATCACGCGCGGACCCTCGGGATAAACCCGAGGGAGACGAGGGGAGAGGCCGGACTTCGCAGGTGAAAGCGAGCTTACAGAGGCCCGGCGCCTCTTACCCACCCTCCCGCCCCGCGACAGCCCGAAGCTCCGCCTGGAGCGCGGCCGAGTCCTCGGGGAAGTCCTGCGCCACCCACCAGTCCTCCACCTCGCGCCAGACGCGGCCGATGTCGGGGCCGGCGGGCACGCCGGCGGCCTTGATCTGCGCCCCGCCGATCGGAAAGGCGGGCGGGCGCCAACGCGCCGCAAGCGTCAGCAACGGCGCCAGCGCAGCCGCGTCCGCCGGCTGGCCCTGCAGCAGCAGCCGGTCCTCGAACGCCGTGCGACCGAGGCGATAGATCGCCGCCCGCGCCGCCCGTTCGTTCAGCGGCGTCGCCAGCTCGCCGCCCTCGGCCGCCGCCAGCCGCTCGCGCACGGCGTTGGGGAGCCGCAGGCTCCGCGCCAGCGCCGCCGCCGGGGTGCGGGCCAGGGCCGCCAGCCGCAGCGTCCCGTCCGCCGGGCGGCCCAGCGCCTGCTCCAGCGCCGCCACCCGGTCGAGCCGCGCCACATCGGCCGTGAGCGGCAGCTGTACCAGCACGCCCGTGCGGTCCATCGCGTGCACCGCCGGCCGCGGATCGGGCGCGGCGAGCAGCTTCAGCAGCTCCTTGGACACCCGCTCCGCCGACAGGGTCTTCAGCCCCGAGGCCAGCTCGGCGCAGGCGGCCAGCCCCGCTGCATCCGGCGCCCCGCGCCCGTACCAGGCCAGGAAGCGGAAGAAGCGCAGCACCCGCAGATAGTCCTCGCGGATGCGGGTGCGCGGCTCGCCCACGAAGACGATCCGGCCGGCCAGGGCGTCCTCGACGCCGCCGCCGGTGGGGTCGTGCAGCCGCCCGTCCGGCTCGGCGTACAGGGCGTTCAACCGGAAGTCGCGCCGGCCAGCATCCTCGGCCCAGTCGTCGGTGAAGGCGACCACCGCGCGGCGGCCGTCGGTCTCCACGTCGCGGCGCAGGGTGGTGATCTCAAAGGGCCGCCCCTGACTGACGGCGGTGACGGTGCCGTGCTCGATCCCCGTCGGCACGGCGCGCAGGGCCGCCCGCTCCAGCGCGGCGACCACCCGCGGCGGCTCCAGCGTAGTGGCGATGTCGATGTCCAGGGCGCCGTCCGCGGCCGTCGCGGCCGGGCGCTGCAACAGGGTGTCGCGCACGCAGCCGCCGACGAAGCGGGCGGCGTCCGCCCCACCCTCCGCCTGCAGGGCCGCCATCACAGCGCGGGTCGCGGGCGCGTCCAGCCAGGGGGCCGGCGGCAGCCGGCGGGGCGGCTCAGCCGTCATGCAGCGGCCGGCCCCGACCGGACTTCACCGCCGCCCGGCGGCTCTTGCCTTCCAGCCGGCGCACCTTGGAGGCCAGGGTCGGGCGCGTCGCCCGCCGGCGCTTGGGCGCGACGGCAGCCTGTTTCAGCAGCTCCACCAGCCGCTCCACCGCCTCGCGCCGGTTCGCCTCCTGGGTGCGGTGGGTTTGGGCCAGGATGACCAGCACGCCCTCGGCGGTCAGGCGCGAGCCGGCCAGCCGCTGGGCCCGCACGCTGACGTCGTCCGGCAGCGAGGGCGAGCGGCGCAGGTCGAAGCGCAGCTCCACGGCGGTGGAGACCTTGTTCACGTTCTGCCCGCCCGGACCGGCCGCGCGCACGAAGCGCAGGACCAGCTCGTCCTCCTGGATCGACAGCTCCGGCGTGACGGGGATGGGCGCCATGGCCGCGACGATAGCGGGACAGGCCGCGCCCCTCCAGCGGGAGACGCGACGCCGTCGCGAGGCGCTGCTAAACGAAAGTCGACTCGCTGCCAGGACTCCGCGCGTGACGTTTCCCGACTTCAACCCCGTGCTGGTCCAGCTCGGCCCGGTGGCGATCCGCTGGTACGCCCTGGCCTACATCGCCGGCATCCTGCTCGGCTGGCGCTACGCCGTCGCCATGGTCAGGAGCCCGCGCATCTGGCGCGGCCTGCCGCCCACCGCCGACGAGAAGCAGGTGGACGACTACGTCCTGTGGGTGGCGCTGGGCGTGGTCATCGGCGGGCGGCTCGGCTCGGTGCTGTTCTACAACACCAGCGTGATCTGGAAGGACCCGCTGGAGATCTTCAAGGCCTGGCACGGGGGCATGAGCTTCCACGGCGGGCTGATCGGGGTGATGATCGCCATCGTCTGCTTCGCCCGGGCCAACCGGATCGATGTGATCCGGCTGGGCGACCTGACCGCGCCGTGCGTGCCGATCGGCCTGTTCTTCGGGCGGGTCGCCAACTTCATCAATGGCGAGCTGTGGGGCCGGCCCACCCACGTCCCCTGGGCGATGGTGTTCTGCAACCACCGCATCCTCCAGACCTATGGCTCCTGCCCGGCCGGCATGGTCCCGCGGCACCCGAGCCAGCTGTACGAAGCCTCGCTGGAAGGGATCGCCCTGTTCCTGATCCTGCGCTGGGCCACCCACGGCAAGAAGCTGCTGGCCCGGCGGGGCATGACGACCGGCCTGTTCCTGTTGTTCTACGGCCTGTCGCGCATCGCGCTGGAGAACGTCCGCAACCCGGACCTGGACATGCCGCACTTCCCCCTCGGCCTGACCATGGGGATCATGCTGTCCATTCCCATGGTGGCGGCCGGGCTGGCGTTCATCTGGTACGCACGGCGCCCCTCGGCGCTGACGGCCGGGGTCGCCCTGCCCGCCTCCGCCGCCTCGGAGCCCGACGGCGCGCCGGAAGCGCGGTGAGCCCCTCCTCGTGAGCGGCGGCGACATGGCGGCGCGCCTCGCCCGCCGCATCGCGCTGGACGGCCCGATGACCGTGGCCGAGTACGTGACGGCCTGCCTGCACGATCCGGTCGCCGGCTACTACGCCACCCGGCCGGCGCTGGGGGCCGAGGGGGACTTCATCACCGCGCCGCTGGTCTCGCAGATGTTCGGCGAGTTGCTGGGCGCCTGGATCGCGGACATCTGGGTCCAGATGGGCGCCCCCTCGCCCGTGCGGCTGGTGGAGCTGGGCCCTGGCGACGGGACGCTGATGGAGGACGTGCTGCGCACGCTCCGCCGCGTCCCGCTCCTGCTCGACGCCGCGGAGCTGTGGCTGGTCGAGCCGAGCGCGCCCCTGCGCGAGCGCCAGGCCCGGCGGCTGGCCCCGGCGCAGCCCCCTTTCGCCCGCGCGCTGGAGGAGGTTCCGGCCGGCGCGCCAGTGCTGATCCTCGCCAACGAGGTGTTCGACTGCCTGCCCGCCCGCCAGTTCGTCCGCCAGGTCGGGCGTACCGGCGAGGGGTGGGTGGAGCGGCGCGTGGGCCTGGACGCGGCCGGCGCGCTGGTGTTCGGCCATGCGCCCCTCCCCTCCGGCGTGGCGCTGCCGGAGGCGCCGGTCGGGGCGGTGGTCGAACGCTCGCCCCAGCAGGCCGCCCTGGCCGCCAGCCTCGCCGCCCGTATCGCCGAGGACGGCGGCGCGGCCCTGATCCTCGACTACGGCCGCGCCGAGCCCGGCTTTGGCGACACGCTGCAGGCGCTGCACCGCCACCAGAAGATCGAGCCCTTAAGCCGACCTGGCGAGGCCGACCTGACCCAGCACGTCGACTTCACCGCCCTGGCCGCCGCCGCCCGCGAGCAGGGCGCCGCCGTCAGCCCGATCGTGACGCAGGGGGATTTCCTGCGCGCCCTGGGGATCGAGGCGCGGGCCGCCAGCCTGTCCGCCAGCCATCCCCACCGGGCGGCGCAGATCGGCCGCCAGCTGCACCGCCTGACCGCCCCTGACCAGATGGGCGAGCTGTTCAAGGCGGCGGCGATCCACTCGCCGGGCCTTCGTCCGGCCGGCTTCTGGGGCCAGGAGGCTCTCGCATGAAGGTGATCACCTCAGTCCTGCTGGACCGCGTTCCCGGCGTGCGCCACGCCTTCTTCACCCGCGACGGCGGGGTCTCCACCGGCATCTACGACAGCCTGAACGTCGGCCGGGGCTCGCGCGACGATCCGGAGGCGGTGGCCGAGAACCGCCGCCGCGCCGCCGCCTACTTCGGTCAGCCGGTGGAGCGGCTGCTGACCTGCTATCAGGTCCACTCAGCAAGGGCTGTGCGGGCCGACGCCGCCTGGGGCGACGCCCGGCACGAGGCGGACGGGGTGGCGACCGCGACGCCGGGCCTGGTGTGCGGCGCCCTGTCGGCCGACTGCGCGCCGATCCTGCTGGCCGATCCGCAGGCGCGCGTCGTCGCCGCCGCCCACGCCGGCTGGCGCGGGGCCCTGGCCGGCATGGCGGAGGCGGCGCTGGATCAGATGGTCGGCCTGGGGGCCGAGCGCTCGCGCATCGTCGCCGCGGTCGGGCCCTGCATCGCGCTGCAGAGCTACGAGGTGGGCGAGGACTTCCTGGCCGCCTTCATGGCCAAGGATCCTGACGCGGAGGCCTTCTTCATGCCGGGCGCCGCGCCGAACAAGCGCCAGTTCGACCTGCCCGGCTTCGTGCTGGAGCGCCTGCGCCGCGCCGGCGTCGCCGAGGCGGAATGGGTCGGCCACGACACCTATGCGGAGGCGGAGCTGTTCTCCAACCGCCGCGCCGTGCACCGCGCCGAGGGCGACTACGGCCGCCTGCTCTCCGCCATCATGCTGGAGGGGTGAGCGCGGCGGCTCACACCCCGCGCAGGGTCTCCGCCAGCAGGCGCGCCTCGTGCTCGCGGGACGAGCCGCGGCGCCAGGCGACCACGATCTGGCGGTGGGGGGCGCCGCCGCCGAGGTGGCGCACGGTCAGCGCCGCCTGCTCGGCCAGTCCCGCCTCCACCGCCATGGCCGGCAGCAGGGTGACGCCCAGGCCCGAGCCCACCATCTGCACCAGGGTGTGCAGCGAAGTTGCGGCGAAGGCGCCGCCGTCCGGCGAGCCGCGCGGCGTGTCCAGGCTGCACGCCGCCAAGGCATGTTCGCGCAGGCAGTGACCGTCCTCCAGGAGGATCACGTCCTCGCCCTGCAGCGCCGCCGGGTCGACGTCCGTCGCCGAGGCGAAGGGGTGGTCCCGGGGCGCGGCGGCGAGCAGCTCGTCCTGGCGCACCTCCACCGTGTCCAGGCCGCCCACGTCGTAGGGCAGCGCGATCAGGGCGGCGTCCAGCGCCCCCGCCTTCAGCGCCGCCACCAGCTTGGCGGTCAGATCCTCGCGCAGGTACAGCCGCAGCTTGGGGAAACGCTCGCGGATCGCCGGCAGCGCCTTGGGCAGCAGGAACGGCGCCACCGTCGGGATCACCCCGAAGCGGAAGCGGCCGGACAGCGGCTGGCCCGCGCTCTTGGCCGCCTGCATCAGGTCCTCGACCCGGGTCAGCACGTCCTCGGCCCGGCGCACCGTCTCCTCGCCCACCGCCGTCAGGATCACCCCGGACCGGGCGCGGTCGACCACCGGCGCGCCCAGCGTGCGCTCCAGCTCCTGGATGCCGGCGGACAGGGTCGGCTGGGTGACGAAGGCCGCCTCCGCCGCCCGGCTGAACGAGCCGTGCTCGGCCAGGAGCTTCAGGTACTGCAGTTGGCGGAGGGTCGGGAGCATGGGCCAGCGATATAGGGTTTCCCTATGCTCCCCGCAAAGAACATTCGATTTGCTCTCTGCGGCTGAGGTCCCTATCAACCGGGGCAGCGGCGGCAAGCCGCACATCTCCTTCCTCCCCAAGGAACCTCCCCATGCTCGGCGTCGGCGAAAAGCTCCCCCACTTCAAGGTCACGGGCGTGAAGCCTGGCTTCAATGCGCACGAAGAAAACGGCCAGTCCGCCTTCGAGAAGATCACCCAGGATTCCTTCGAAGGTAAGTGGAAGGTCATCTTCTTCTATCCGAAGGACTTCACCTTCGTCTGCCCGACCGAGATCGCCGAGTTCGCGCGTCTCGCCAAGGACTTCGAAGACCGCGACGCGGTGGTGCTGGGCGGCTCGGTGGACAACGAGCATGTGAAGCTCGCCTGGCGCCGTAACCACGCCGACCTCGACAAGCTGCCGATGTGGTCGTTCGCCGATCCGTCGGGCAAGTTCGCCGCCAAGCTGGGCGTGCTCGACGAGGACGAGGGCGTGGCCTACCGCGCCACCTTCGTGGTCGATCCGGACAACACCATCCAGCACGTCTACGTCACCAACCTGAACGTGGGCCGCAACCCCGCCGATACGCTGCGCGTGCTCGACGCGCTGCAGACCGACGAGCTGTGCCCCTGCAACCGCCAGGTCGGCGGCGAGACCCTGGCGGCCTAACACCGTCCACGATCCGGCCGGCGTCCCCCCATTCGGCCGGCCGGATCTCGAGCCGGAGCGCGTTTCTCCCTTCGCGCTCCGGCTCTTTTCGTTTCAGCCCCCTCGTTCGAGAAGTTGGAAGATGTCGATCGACGCCCTGCGCAACCTGCTGCCCGCCTACGCCAAGGACCTGAGCCTCAACCTCTCGTCGCTGATGAACGAGACGGTGATGAACGATCAGCAGAAGTGGGGAACCTTCCTCGCCTCCGCCTACGCCGTGGGCGTGGGCCCGGTGATCAAGGCGATCGAGGACGGCTGCCCCCTGACGCCCGAAGCCGCCGCCGCCGCCAAGGCCGCCGCCGCCATCATGGGCATGAACAATATCTACTACCGCGCGCTGCACCTGATGAAGAACCGGGAGTACGCCACGCTGCCCGCCAAGCTGCGCATGAACATCATCGCCAATCCGGGCGTGGACAAGAACGACTTCGAGCTGTGGTGCACGGCGGTGTCAGCCATCAACGGCTGCGGCGCCTGCCTGGACAGCCACGAGGACGAGCTGAAGAAGCGCGGCGTGCCCAACACCGTGGTCCAGGCGGCCCTGCGCATCGGCGCGGTGGTCAACGCCGTCAGCCGCGTGGTCGCGGCCGAGGAGAGCGTGAAGGGGTGATGTCCCAGCATCCGCTCATCACGACGAACGCCGGGATGAGCGGAATGGCAATGGCTATCTCTACCGCCAGCCGTAGTTGAAGCTGACGCTGATCCGCTCGCGCTTTGCGCCGTTGGCGGGGACCTCGTGGCGGAGCCAGCTCTCCCACAGCAGGGCCGCGCCGGCCGCCGGCTGGAGGTAGACGAACGGACCCGGCGCATCGGCGCGGCGGGGCGGGGCGGCCATCATCAGGGGCAGGCGCGGGTCCTCGAAGCGGATGGCGCTGGCCCCCTCCGGCACCCGCACATAGTAGGTTCCCGAGAGCACGCTGTTGGGGTGGATGTGCCCGCTGTGCGCCGCGCCGGGCTTCAGGACATTGACCCACAGGCTGTCCAGCTTCAGCCGCCTGCCGCCCAGCTCGAAGCCCAGCGCGTCGGCGAAGCGCGCCGCCTCCCGGTCCAGCCGCTTCTTCAGCTCGGCGAAGATGGTGGCGCGGCGCGGCAGGTCGTCCAGCGAGGCGTAGGACGTGTAGCCGCCATAGCCGTGCGCCTTGCACCAGGCGCGCCCGGCCCGGTCCTCCGCCGCCAGGCCCAGGCAGGCGTCCTCCAGCTCGCCGTTGAACGCCTCGAACCCCGCGTCGGCGGCGAAGTCTGCCTGGTGGACGCGGGTGGCGAACAGGGTGTGCGCCGCCTCGCTCATGCCGCCTCGTCCACGCTGCGCACCACCGCCAGCACGCCTGGGCCGTAGCGCTCCAGCTTGCCCTGCCCCACCCCGCTGACCCGGCCCAGGTCGTCCATGTCGGACGGCCGGCGCTCGGCGATCTCCAGCAGGGTGCGGTCGTGGAAGATCACGTAGGGCGGCACCGACTGCAGCCGCGCCTGGTCGCGCCGCCAGGTGCGCAGCGCCTCGAACAACCCCTGCGTCTCCGGCCGGGCGTCGGCCAGGGGCGAGGCGCGCTCGCGCCGCACCCGCTCGCGCCGCGGCTGGGGCGCGCGCACCTCCACCTTGCGCTCGCCGCGGTAGACCTGGCGCACGCCGGCGGCGTCGCCGAGGCCGATCAGGGGGCGGCCGTCGTTGGGGTCCTCGCGCAGCAGGCCGTCGAACAGCAGCTGGTCGAGCAGGGTGCGCCACTCCACCGCCGAACGGTCCGCGCCGACGCCGAAGGTGGACAGCTGGGCCTCCTCCGGGAACACGTCGCGGGTCTTGCCCAGCAGGTGGTCCACCACCCGCCCGCGCCCGAAGCGCCCCCCCAGCCGGTGCACGGCCGAGAGCGCCATCTGGGCGGCGGTGGTGGCGTCGTGCGCCTCGGGCGGGGAGAGGCACAGGTCGCACTGACCGCAGGGCTCCACCGCCTCCTCGCCGAAGTAGCGGCGCACCGCCGCCGCCCGGCATGAGAGGCCGTCCAGCATGGCGTACAGCTGGCGCGCCTTGCGCACCTGCACCGCCTTCACCTCTTCCGACACCTCGCGCTCGTTGACCCGCCGCAGGGCGAAGGCCAGGTCGGTCGCGCCGTACAGGGTGATCCCCTCCGCCGGCTGGCCGTCGCGCCCGGCGCGCCCGACCTCCTGCCAGTAGGCCTCGATCGAGGAGGGCGGATCGGCGTGGATCACATAGCGCACGTCCGGCTTGTCCACTCCCATGCCGAAGGCGATGGTGGCGACCATCACGGCGGCGTCCTCCTGCAGGAACCGGGTCAGCCGCTCCTCCCGGACCCGCTTGTCGAGCCCGGCGTGATAGGCGAGCGCCGGGGCCCCGTCGTCGGCGAGCTTCTGCGCCAGCTCCTCGGTCGCCTTTCGCGATCCGGCGTAGATCACCCCGGCGCGGCCCGGCCGGGCGGCCACCAGCTGCTGCACCCGGGCGTGGGCGCCCGACTTGCGCTCGGCGGAGAGCTGCAGCTCGGGCCGGGCGAAGCTGTCGACGAACTCCTGCGCGCCCTGCAGGCGAAGCTCGGTGCGGATGTCCTCGCGCGTGCGGGCGTCGGCGGTGGCGGTGACGGCCAGGCGGGGCGTCTGCGGGAACACCTCCGCCAGGCGGCCGAGGCTGCGGTACTCCGGCCGGAAGTCGTGGCCCCACTGGCTGACGCAGTGCGCCTCGTCGATGGCGATCAGGCTCAGCTGGCGCTGGGACAGCCGCTCCAGCATCGATCCGGCCATCAGCCCCTCGGGCGAGACGTAGAGGAGATCGAGCGTCCCCTCCCCGATCCGCCGCCAGGTAGCGCTGCGCTCGTCCGGCGTGGCGTTGGAGTCCAGCCGGGCGGCCGCCACGCCCAGCTGCTGCAGCCCCGCCACCTGATCGGCCATCAGGGCGATCAGGGGCGAGACGACCAGGGCCAAGCCCGGGCGCACCAGGGCGGGGATCTGGTAGCACAGGCTCTTGCCGCCGCCGGTCGGCAGCACGGCCATGGCGCTGCGCCCCGCCAGCACCTCGCCGATCACCTGCGCCTGGAGCCCGCGGAAATCGGCGTGCCCGAAGGTGCGCCGCAGCACCTCGCGCGCGGCGTCCAGCGACGAGTCGAAAGCCATGGCCGCCGTTTACCCGCTTTGTTCCGCCGCCGCCAACCGACGACGGCGCCGCGCCCTCAGTGGAACGTCTTGTTGTACTGGATGGACAGCTGGGCGTCGCCCTGGGCGCCCACCTGGGAGATGAGCGAGAAGTTCCGCCGCACCCGCCATTCCACCGCGGCGGAGGGGCCTTCGCGGCCGCCGCCGGTCAGCTCCACATAGACGTTGTCGGTCACGTACTTGCCGCCCGACACGCCCGTGCCCGACGCGCCCTGCCCGAACGCCAGCCGGTCCAGCCCCGCGAACTGGCGCAGCCGCCCCAGCACGTCGAAGCCGCCGCCCCCGCTGAGGGAGGCCAGGGTGGAAGCCAGTTCGGCGGCCTGCGCCCCGGTCAGCTGGGCGGCGGAGGAGCCGAACAGCACCTGGGACAGGATTTCGTCCTGGGGCAGCTGGGGCGTGGAGCTCAGCGTGATCTCCGGCCGCGCCGCCGTGCCGGTGACGTGGACCTGCGCGGTCAGGCTGGAGTTGGGCGAGCCGGTCGCCCCGGTGGCGGCGACGGTGGCGCTGGTGGGCTTGGTCTCCATGGTGGTGTTGAAGGTGGAGTTCTGGCGCACGGCGGTCAGGTTCAGCCGGATGTCCTCCGGCCGGGCGCCCAGATGGATGACGCTGGACTGGCTGAAATCGAACCGCTTGCCGGCGAAGTCGTAGGAGCCGAGCACCACCCTCGCGTCGCCCTTCAGGTCGGGCGCGGCGAGGGAGCCGCCGACGTGGGCGTCCAGCGACAGCTCCACGTTCAGCCCCTTGCCTTTCACGTACACCCCGCGGGGCGACAGCACCTTCACGTCCAGCAGGACCGGCGGAGCGACCACGGGCTTGGCTGGGGGCGGCGCGCCGGGCGGCGGGGCGGCCTCGCCCGGCTTATTGATCTCCACCACGTCCATGTTGACGACGCCGGTCGGCGTCGGCGCGCTCGGCGAGATGTCGGCGCGGTCGACCGTCAGGGCGCCCGCCAGCCGCGCCTGGCTCTTCACGTCGCGGGTGATGGTCACGTCGCCGGACATGGTGGCCACCGCCAGCTCGCTGTCGATGGCGCGGAAGCGGTGCAGTCGCATGACGAAGCTGGAGGTCCCGCCCGGCGCCAACCCGATGTCGCCGGAGCCCGACAGCGTGCCCCCGTGCCCGTCCGAGCCGGACACCTGGCCCACCTTCACCGCATCCTGGCCGAAGTCGGCCTTCACCGTGAAGCCGCGCAGGTCCAGCCCGACGGCGTAGTTCTGGTAGCGCCCGTTGGTCACCGCCGCGCGGCCCAGCACCTTGGGCGTGTTCAGCGTGCCGCCCAGCTGGCCAGCGGTGGAGACGTGGCCCGACAGCCGCTGGTCGCCCCCGATCAACAGGTCCCACAGGGGCCGCAGCTCGCCGTCCGCCGAGAAGCCGCCCTTCATCGGGCGGGTCTTGTCGACGGCGATGCGGAATGGGGCGGCGGCAGCCACCGCCGGCAGGTCGAGGTCGAGGTCGGAGCGCAGGCCCTGGGCGTTGGTGGCCGCCGCGGTGAGGTGCAGGCGCTGGCCGGCGAGCGCGGCGTGCACCTTCCCGTTCAGGGCCAGGTTGACGGGGGCGTCGCGCGAGCGGGCGGAGGTCAGGTCGGCGTCCAGCGCCCCCGTCAGGGTCGGGCCGCGGCCGTCAAGGTTCAAGGTGGCGGCCAGGGCGCCCTCGTAGTCCGCGCTGAAGGTCGACAGCTTCAGCCCCGCCAGCCTGGCCCTCGCCGTCAGGGCGTCGCCGGCCTGGCGCGCGCTCACGTCCGCCCGGCCGGCGCCCACGCCGAGGGAGGCGTCGAGCTGGCGCGCGTCGCCCTGCAGCCGGAGCACGACGGGCTTCAGCGTCTGGAACGGGATCTTGTGCACCGAGCCTGAGCCCTGCAGCGCCAGCTGGCGCGCATCGCCGGCCTGGTCCAGGCGACCGCCGCCGGTGAAGCTGAACGGCCCCTGGGCGTCCCCCGCCACGGCCAGCTGCAGCGGCAGATGGTCCAGCGGCCCGTCGGCGTGAAGCTGCACGTGCTGCAGCGTCGCGGGCAGGCCCGGCGCCGCAAGGCCCTGTCCGTCCAGCGCCAGATGACCGGCCGCCCCCGCCAGCCGCACCGCGCCGTCCAGCCGACCGGCGCTGATGAACACCCCGGGGCGCAGCTGAAGCGTCAGGTTGGCGGTGGTCGGCGCGCCGTCGACCAGGGCGAGCTGGCCGGCCGCCTTCAGCCCCCCCGCGTCGGCGGCCAGGTCGTGGACGTCCACGTTCCGCCCGTCCAGGCGAAAGCCGGCGGCCAGCGAGGCGGGGCCGTAGCCGCTCGGTCCCGACAGGGCGAACCGGCCCCCGATCGCCGCCCCGTCCTTCGCCACGCTCAACGTCAGCCGCGCAGGCGCGATGATCAGCTTGGCCAGCGCGAGGGAGGCGACCTGGGTGTCCACCTCCGCCGTGGGCGCCGACAGCGTCCCGCCGATCCGGCCGCCGCCCTTGGCGACCCCGGCGATGTGAAGGGGGCCGGCCTCGAACGGTCCGCTCGCCTGCCAGCCGAGGTTCAGCGCCAGCGGCCCCTTGGGATCGATCCGGCCGTCGGCGGTCGCCTGCAGGGCCGCGCCCTGCAAGGCGGCGTGGGCGATCTGCAGCCCGGCCGCGCCCCAGGCGCCGTCCGCCTTCAGCCGCGGGGCGGCGCCCAGGAAGTGGTCGGCCGCCGAGACGCCGCTGGCGAAGGCCGAGGCATGCACGTCCAGGCCGATCCGCCAGTCCTTGGCGCCTTTCGCCTGGCCGGCCGTCCAGTCGCCGGCCAGCTGGCCCTTCAGCCCCTTCTGCAGGACGCCGAGGCTCGTGAGCTGGGCCGAGCCTTTGAAGGCGAGGCCGCCGCCGAGCAGCGTCTGGCCGCCCTGCCCGGCCACGCTGGCGCCCGCGCCCTTGGCCTGGAGGCTCCGGATCAGCAGCCGCCCGTCGGCCAGCCGCGTAGCGCTGAAATCCGCGCGCGGCGCAGGACCGAGCAGACTGGAGACCAGCCCCTCCCCCGCCCCGCCCTGACCGGCGAGCTGGGCTTGCAGATCATAGACCTCGCCCCGACGGTCCAGCGCCACCGGGCCGGCGACGCGGGCGAGACGATAGTCGACCTGCGGTCCCAGGCGCAGGGCGGCGATCTGGCCCCTGAAGGCGAACCGCTCAGGATCGCCCTTCACCGAGCCGGCGAGCGTCGCCGAGCCGATCGGCACCCCGGGCGCCCAGCGGGAGGCGTCGAACACCTCCAGCCCCAGGTCCAGCCCAGGGGTGGAGCGCACCTTCCAGTCCAGCGGGCCGGAGAGGTTCAGGCGGGCCGTGTCGGCGGCCAGCTGGCCCTTCACGTCGAAGGTGTCGCCATGCAGGTGGCGGGCGGTCAGCACAAGCCGCGCCACGGGGCCGGCGCGCCCGGCCAGGTCGCGCGTCAGGCGCGAGGCGCCCAGCGCCAGCTGGGCCGTCAGCCGCGCCCCCCCGCCGCCCCATGCCGCGTCTGCCGTCAGCGGCGTCCCGTTTCCGGCGGCGGTGCGCAGCGTCAGCGCCCCGGCCTGGATCGTGCCGTCCGCCCGCAGGCGCACGGTCATCGGCCGGTCGACGGGCAGGCCGAGCGCGCCGGCCAGGGCGCCCCCCGCCCCCTCCACCGCATCGGCCCGCACGCCCACGCGCCCGCCCTGGCCCACCTGGAAGTTCGCCGCCAGTCCGTCCCCCGCGTGCAGCAGGCTGCGGGCTGACAGCCGACCCTCGGCGGCCATGTTCCGCTCCAGCGTCAGGGCGCCGTCCACATCGTAGGCGCCGCGCTGCACGCTGAACGCCGGGCGGCTCTCCAGCGCCAGCTTCAGCGAATCGATCTGCACCGCCACGGGCAGCTCCGCCGCCCCGCGCGACGGCGGCTGAGGGGTCACCACCGGCTGGCGGATCAGGGTCACGGTCCGGGCGGTGATCGCCTGGGCGTGGAAGCGGCGCCGGAACAGCTCGGCGTATCGCCAGCGCATCTCCAGCTCGCGGGCGTCGAGCCAGGCGCCCTTGGCGTCGATGATCTCCAGCCGGGCGAGCTTGAGGTCGCCCAGCGGATCGCCGCCGATCCCCTCCACATGCAGCCGGCCCACGGGGCCGAGCGGCAGGCCCTCCAGCAGCCGGGCGACAAGCCCGCGCCCCGCCTCCGTCTGCACCACCACCCGCGCGCCGATGACGGCGGCGACAAGCAGCGCGACAAGCGCGGCCAGGGCGATGGCGGCCCACAGCCCCCAACGCCGCCGCCGTCGTGCGGCCGTGGGCGGCGGCGGCGCTTCCGCAGCGTCCGACGCTGGGGACGGCTCGGGCGCGCTCAAAAGCTCTGCCCGATGCTGAGATAGACCTGGACCGGCGTCTGGTGGGCGCCGCTCGTGCGGTTCAGCGGCGTGGCCAGGTCCACCCGCACCGGCGCGAAGCCCAGGTCGTAGCGCAGCCCCACCCCGACGGCCGAAGCGGTGTGGCTGAAGCTGGGCGTGGCCTGGGTGCCCACCGTACCGGTGTCGAAGAACAGCACCGCGCCGATCGGCCCGCTGATGTGCTGGCGCAGTTCGAGCGAGGCGTCGATCAGCGACAGGCCGCCCTGGGGCGTGTTGTCGGGATAGTGCGGGCCCACGTTCTGGTAGTCATAGCCCCGCACCGTGCCGCCGCCGCCCGCGAAGAAGCGGTCGGACGCCGGCACCTGGGGAATCTTGCCCCCCACGATCGAGCCGACCTGCACGCGCATCGCCAGCACCCGGTCGGCCGCGGGGTCGAGCGGCAGGTAGGTGCTGCCCTGGCCCTGCAGCTTCAGATACAGGAGCTGCTCCTGGCCGAAGGCGTAGATCGGCTCCGCCCGCACGTCGAGCTTGTACCCCCGGGTGGGGTCCAGGAAGTTGTCGGTATGGTCCAGCGAGCCGGCCAGCAGCGGCCGGATCGTATAGATGTTCAGCCGCCCCAGCTCGTGATCGTCGATCTGGTCGTAGCGGAACGACAACCCCTTGGTCAGGAAGGAATAGCGGCCATAGCGCTGGGTCAGGTCGGCGACGATCTCCCCGCCCTGGGTGGTGTAGGCGTTGGTGACGTCGCGGAACACGTCCGGCCCGACCTTCAGCGTCTGCCCGGGGTTCAGGAAGTGCGGCAGGCTCTCGGTGAAGCCGAAGCGGGTGTCGATGGTCTGCAGCTTGGCCTGGAAGGTCAGGGTGTCGGCCCGGCGCAGCACGTTGAAGACTGAAAAGCTGCTGTCGACCAGCGGCCCCTCGGTGGTCGAGTAGCCGAGGCCGAGCGACAGGGCGTGCTTGGGCCGGTCCGCCAGGCTGACCACCACCGGGCGCAGGCCGTTGGCGTCCGGCTTGGGCGCCAGCGCCACGGTGACGCTGTTGTAGACGCCGGTGTCGAGCAGCCGCCGCTCCAGCTCGGCCACGTCGCCGGGCTTGTAGACCTCGTGTGGGCTCCAGGGCGCCAGCCGGCGCAGCCACAGCTCGCGCGTGCGGGTGCGGCCGGTCAGGATCATGCCGTCCATGCGCACCAGGTCGCCCGCGGCCAGGCGGAAGGTCGGGTGCATGGTGTGGTCGGCGTGGTCGACCACCACCTCCCGGGCCGAGACCTTGGCGTCGGCGTAACCCGCCTGGGCCAGGGCGGCGACGGCGCGGCCCTCAGCGGCGATCACCTCTACCGCCTTGCCCGCCTCGCCCGCCTTCAGCTTCAGCGCCTTGGCCGCCCCGGCCGCGGCCGCGTCGGCCGGGGGCGTCCCCACCCAGGCGATCTTCGGCTCGACCAGGCGCGTCAGGGGGCCGAGCTCGACCTTCACCAGCGCCTTGGGATGCTCCCCGTCGCCGATGTCCGGCGTGACGGTGGAGTCGTAATAGCCGTCCGAGCGCAGGAGGGCGGTGACGCCGTCGGCGGCCTGCTTGGCCCGGCGGCGCGCCTCGATCCGGTTGGGCGGCGGCCCCTGCGCCTCGCCGGCCGCACGCTCCAGCGCCTGGCGCAGCACCCGGTCGGGGACGCCCTGCACCTCGGCGCGCGGCTGCATCGGCGCGCGCTTGGCGGCCTCGGCCGTCGCCGCGGCGAGCCATGCCGCCGCCAGGGCGATCAGGGCGAGGCCAGATCGTCGCAACCCTAGTCCCTAATCGTGCGCCCCCGCGCACCGGCCCCGTCCAGAAACCTGTGTAGAAAAACCGAAACGAGGTGTCACCCCGCCTTCGCGACCCAGGACGCCGCGCCGGTCAGCTGACCTCCGCCGCGATCGCCTTGGCCAGGGCCGCCAGCGCCTCGGCGTCGGCCGGGCCGCCCTGGGCGTGGCCGAGCACCGGCTCGTGCTCGAAGCGGGGGATGATATGGAAGTGCAGGTGGAACACCGTCTGGCCCGCTGGCGCGCCGTTCAGCTGGGTCACCACCAGCCCGTCCGGCTTCAGCGCCGCGGCCGTCGCCCGCGCTAGCCGCTGGACGCCCAGGACCAGCTTCTCCAGGGCGTGCGGCTCCACGTCGAGGATGTTGCGCGCGCGGGAAGTCTTGCTGACCACCAGCATGTGGCCGCGCGCCTGGGGGTACAGGTCCATGAAGGCGAAGACGTCGGCGTCTTCGAAGACCTTGGCGCAGGGCAGCTCGCCCCGCAGGATGCGTGCGAAGATGTTGTCGCCGTCGTATTCGCCGTCCAGACTCATGGCCAAGCCTCACCTGCGCTAAGTCGCAGGCGCTTAGCAGGAACCAGGCGCAGGAGCGACATGCCGAAGGCGGACGAAGCGGGCCGTGCCGGGCGGCGGCGGGCGGAGCGGTCGTGAGCGGCCCGGCCGCCGCGGCCTGGACCGGCCGCTACGAGGGGGACGAGCCCCAGCGCGTGAACCGCTGGCTGGCCCAGGCCGGCGTGTGCTCCCGCCGCGAGGCCGAGGCCCTGATCGCCGAGGGCCGCGTCCGGATCGACGGCGCGCGGGTGGAGGATCTCGGCCGCAAGATCGCCCCGGGCGAGACCCTGACGCTTGAGGCCCCTGCCGCGGGCGCCGACGCGCCGCTCAGCCTCGTGCTCAACAAGCCGGTGGGCTACGTCTCCGCCCAGCCGGAAAAGGGCCAGGTTCCCGCCGCCCGCCTGCTCACCGCCGCGGCCCGCTGGGGGCCGGGCGACGTGCGCGTGCCGCCGGACGCCAGCCTGGCGCCCCTCGGCCGCCTGGACATGGACTCCCACGGCCTTTTGCTGCTGTCCCAGGACGGGGTGCTGGCCAAGGCGGTGATCGGGCCGGCCTCCACCCTGGACAAGGAGTACCGCGTGCAGGTGGAGGGCCAGGTGACGCTGGAGCGATTGCAGCGCCTGCGCCACGGCCTGCACCTGGACGGACGGGCGCTGAAGCCGGCGGAGGTGGCGGTGACCGCGCCCCAGACCCTGCGCTTCGTCCTGCACGAGGGGCGCAACCGCCAGATCCGCCGCATGTGCGAGCTGGTGGGGCTGCGGGTGGTCGACCTGCTGCGGCTGCGCATCGGGCCGCTGCGCCTGGCCGACCTGCCGGAGGGGCGCTGGCGCCCGCTCAGCCCCGCCGAGCGCGCCCAGCTGGTGGGGGCGCCTCCGCCAGCTGCCGGCGCAGGCGCGCCACGATGACCACGCCGATCACCGCGCCCACGGCGGCGGTGTCGGCCACCCAGTCCTTCACGTCGGCGTCGCGGTTCACGAAGGGCAGCGCCTGGATCAGCTCGATCCCCGCGCCGCAGCCGCTGAGCACAAGCCCGATCCACACCAGCCTCGCCCGCGGATAGGCCAGGATGGAACAGGCGGTCAGGGCGAAGAAGGCGCTGAAGTGCTCCGCCTTGTCCCAGGGGAACAGGTGGGGATGGTTCGCGTGCGCCGGGGCGAACGCGCCCCAGGCGGTGAACAGGGCGCAAGCCGCCAGGGCCGTGCGGGCGGCGATCAGGATCGTTCTGTGCAAGGCATGGTCCCCTGCCGCCCCCCATGAGCTCGAACCTGCGGCCAAAGCAAGGCCCCCGCGCCGCGGCGGGGCGCCTCCCCGCCCTGCCGCAGCCCTGGACATGCCGGGGAGAATGGGCGAGGAACGCGCCCCTACCAACCGCGGCCGGGCTCTCCCCCGCCCGCGCGTCTCGCGTCTCCAACGCACGCCGGCATAGCTCAGCTGGTAGAGCAGCTGATTTGTAATCAGAAGGTCGGGGGTTCGAGTCCCTCTGTCGGCGCCAGCGATTTTCACAACTTAGCTGGCTTTCTACAAGAACAAACCGGAACCGTGAGACTTTGTCGAAGTCTCACGTGAGACCTTGGCCCCGAAGGACCGGCCACCGCCGTCGCCGGCTTACGCCCCCACTCGCCTCATGGCGGACCGCACCGCAGGCGCTGGCGGCGAGCCTCCCGCCACCGGCACATCGCGTTCAGAGCGACAACAATGTTCCACTCAGAATCTCAATGAAGTTGCGAAGCACAGCTGATGGGCGACGAGATTTCATAGTGATTACATCTATGGTCGACCGTTCGAACATAGGATGATCGATGTTGAGGGAAATCAGTCGCCCCTCGTCCTCGTCGCGCTTTACCGCTCGACGGGTCAGGATCGCCGCCCCCACGCCATTTCTGACGAAGTGACGCAGCGCTTCCACCGAGTCGCTGCGCAACGCCGGCTCCAGGCGGATGCCCGCCTCGTGCGCCACGTGCTCAGCCAGCCTGCGCACGCCAAGGTCGGCCTGCAACAAGCCGAGCGGCAGGACGGTCAAGTCATTCACAGTCACAGAGGTCCTGCCGTTGAAAGGATGGACGGGGGGCACTGCAAGGATGATCGGGTCGATCACCCGGGCGACCACGTTCAACTCCAGATCCGCCGGCTGGCAGAAGGTTACGCCCACGTCGCATTCACCGCGTTTGACCGCCTCGCTGACGTCTGCGGCCGACAACATCTGCACTTGGAACGTCACCTCGGGGTGGGTTCGGCGGAACAGGTTGATCGCCGCGCCCGAGCTCTCACAGATCATGATCTCAACCACGCCGATGCGGATCAGGCCGCGCCGCTGACCACGCAACTCGTTCAGGTCCGATCTCAGGGTGTCGTAGTCCAGCACGATGGTGCGCGCGTAATCCGCCACCAGCCGCCCCGCGTACGTCGGTTGAACGCCCTGGGCGCTGCGATCCAGCAGGCGGGCGCCCATCTCGTGTTCGACGAGCGCCACCTGACGGCTCACCGACGAGGGGGCGACATCCAGCACCTCGCTGGCGCGTCGGATCGAACCGGTGCGCACAACCTCGTAGAACGTCCGCATCGCATTTGGGGACATGCGACCTCCTGAAACACCTTCGACTCCATTGAGCCACAATGCACAGGTGCTGAAACCGTCAGACAACGAGTGCGCCTACGCCGGTCTTCACTTCGACCATCGCGTCCAGCCTGGACAATATGCAGCGTAAGCAAGGTCGCAACACCCTGATGGCCATGACGGTGTGACAGAGCATCACAGCTGATTATTCAGGCGAGCCCATTTCAGCTCCACCGGGAAGCGTCCTGCAGCTCCACTCTCAGCTCGACCTTGCCATCGCCTCAGAATGGACCCCGATCAAGGTGTTGCACATGGCGCAACGCACTGATCGACGATGAGGGCTATCCTGGCGGCGCAGGCTTTCACAAAGTGGTCATGTCCGTAGCGGGCTCGCAGAAGCTCCGGCCCCAGAGGCCACGGACGGGTCGTGGCCGATCGAACCTTCGAAGCAGCGGATGGAACCGGCCGCCGCTGCGCGCACGGCTTTGCCGGAAGGGGGTATCAATGCACCGCGCGGGACTTCGCGAACTCCTGCTGTCTACCGCCGCGGCCCTAGGTGTGCTGGGTCATGCCGCGGCCGCGCAAGCGCAGGCGGCGGCGACCGCCCCCGCCGCGCCGGCCATCACCTCCAGCGGCGAACCGGCTCAACTCGGCGAGGTGGTGGTCACCGCCCAGAAGCGGACCCAGCGCGCCATGGACGTGCCGCTGGCGGTCACCGCGCTCAACGCCCAGGATCTACTGGCCACTAACCGGGTGAGCCTGAACGACTACTTCCAAAGCGTGCCTGGCCTCACGCTTTACGACAACGGCGAGGGCTTCAAGCAACTGGTCATCCGCGGGATCACCACGGGCAACGGCAACACGCCCACGGTCGGCGTGTACATCGACGACACCCCGATCGGCTCCAGCACCGCGGCGGCGCGGGGCGATGTGCTCGTGCCGGACATCGATCCCAGCGATCTCAGCCAGGTGGAGGTGCTCAAGGGGCCGCAGGGCACCCTCTACGGCGCCAGCAACATGGGCGGGGTCCTGAAGTATGTCACCACGGCGCCCGATCTGACCAAGTTCGGCGGCCGCGTGGAGGTCGACGGTTCAAGCGTATCCCACGGCGGCGACGGCTATGGCGCGCGCGCGGCGGTGAACCTGCCGCTGATCCCCGACAAGCTGGCGCTGCGCATCAGCGGCTCCTCCCGCGAGGATCCCGGCTATCTCTACAACGTCGACGGACCGTCGCACGACGTGAACCGCGCCTACACCGACAACGGCCGCGTCGCCCTCCTCTGGCGACCCAACAGCATCCTCGACGTCAAGCTGAACTGGCTGTACCAACAACGCCATAGCCATGGCTCGTCCCGCGAGGACTACAACTTCGGCACACATCAGCTCGTCTACGGCGACCTGAAGCAATCCAGAGTGCCAGGCACGGAATACGACCGCGAGAGTCAGCAAATCTACAACGCCACCGTCAACCTGCACCTGGGCTGGGCGACGCTGACCTCTTCGACCAGCTACGCCAAGAACGCCTACAAATCCAGCGCCGACGTCACCTCCCTGTTCGGCCCAATCTTCCAGCCCGTGTTCGCAAAGAATTTCGGCGTGACAGACTTCGGAGCCGCCCTCTTCCAAGCCTTCAAGACCGACAAGTTCACCGAGGAGCTTCGTCTAGCCGGCTCGGCGGGAAAGCTCGATTGGATCGGCGGCCTGTTCTACACCCGCGAGAACTCGCACTTCTACCAGGATTTCCGCTCGGTGCAGAACCAGAACGGACAGACGTTGACCCTGAACGGCAGGCCGTTCGACAGCTTCCTGCCCCTGGCCGACAGCATCGGGCTTTCGCACTACAACGAGGTGGCGGGGTTCGGGGACGCCACCTATCACTTCACGCCCAAGGCCAGCCTGCAGCTCGGCCTGCGCTACAGCTACAACTACCAGAGCAGCATCAGCTACTCCCACGGCGGCCTGCTCGGCGCCGGCTCGAGCAGCAGCGGGCGCTCGCACGAGGGGGTCCCGACCTTCGTGGTCGCGCCGGAATACCGGCTCACGCGCGACACCACCCTGTACGCCCGCATCGCCAGCGGCTATCGCGCCGGCGGTCCGAACACGACGCTGGGCGGCAACAACGTGCCGTCGTTCGGCTCCGACACCACGGTCAACTATGAGACCGGCGTCAAGACCTTCCTATTCGGCCACAAGGTGTATGTCGAAGCGGACGGCTTCTACATCATGTGGAGCAACATCCAGCTACTCGGCACCAACGCCCTGTCGCAGTCGTTCTACCAGAACGCCGGCGGCGCGGTCAGCCGCGGGGTCGAGCTGAACGGTCAGTGGCACATCCTGCCCAGGCTGATCTTCGGCGGCAACTTCACCTATGACGACGCCCACCTTACGGATCCGGCGCCGAGCGGGATCGCCGGCGCGACGGGCGACCGGCTGCCCTACTCGCCCCGGGTGGCCGGGCAGATCACCCTGGACTACTCGCGCCCGCTCTTCGACGGCTGGAACGGCACGATCGGGGGCGACGCCAGCTATCTCGGCGATCGGCAGAGCGACTTCCAGTCCAGCTTCTCCACGCCGCGCATCCACCTGCCATCCTATAGCCTGCTCGGCCTGCACGCCGGGGTGGAGAACGGCAGGTATTCGGTGAACGTGTTCGTCAAGAACCTCACCGACAGCCGGGGCTTCGAAGCGGCCAATGCGCTCACCCTCAGCCACCGCGGCGCCTATGCGGTGGCCATCACCCAGCCGCAGACCGTCGGGGTCTCCCTGGCGGCGAAGTTCTAGGCCGATGTCGCATGGCCGTGGGGAAGTGAGGATGGCCCGGCGGGCGGGCAGCCTGCTGGTCGGACTGGCGATCATCGCTGGGGCGGCCGCGGCGCACGCCGCGCCTGACCCGGGCTGCACGCCGTCCGCGCCGGTGGAGACCCGCCACAGCGTGGCGCTGCCAGGCGGCCCGCTCGACTACGCCGCCCGCGCTGGGCGCCTGCCGATCCGAGACGCGGTGAGCGGGGAGACCCACGCCTGTCTGTTCTATGTAGCCTACAGCCGCCCCCCGGCCGGCCGGCGGCCGCGCCCGGTCACCTTCATCTGGAATGGCGGCCCCGGGGCGAACAGCTCCTACCTGCAGCTGGAAGCCTTCGGACCGAAGCGGATCGCCAGCGGCGAGGGTCCCACCGACCATGTTGCCCCGCACCTGGAGGACAATCCCGCCACCCTGCTCGACCAGAGCGACCTGGTGTTCCTTGACGCGCCGGGCACGGGCTTCAGCCGCGTCGCCGCCAAGGGCGCCGATGCCGAGTTCTACAACACCATCGGCGATGCCGCGGCGACGGCGGAATTCATCCGCCTGTACCGCGACCACAACCGCCTGTGGGATGCGCCCTTGTTCCTGATGGGGGAGAGCTACGGCGTCTGGCGCGCGGCGGCGGTAGCCGAACGGCTGGAAGCGGTGGGCATCCGGGTGGCCGGGGTCGCCCTGATCTCCGGCGGTGTGCCCGTCGGACCTGTGCTCTCGCCTGAGCTGAAGACGGCCCTGTTCATTCCCCAGCGCACCGCCGCGGCCTTTGCCTCCGGCAGGCTCGCCCCCGATCTTCAGGCGGACTTAGACCACGCCACGGGCGAGGCGGATCGCTGGGCCCAGACCACCTACGCCCCCGCCCTGGTCCGCGCGGATGCGCTCACGACGGCCGAGCGCCAGACCATCGTCGCGGGCCTCTCGCGCTACACTGGACTGAACACCTCGCTGATCGACCCCACCACCCTGGTGGTTCCGCGCCGGCTGATCCAGGACCAGCTGCTGGCCGACCAGGGCAAGAAGCTTGGCACGCTCGACGTGCGGGATCCTGGCGGTGAGGAAACACCGGCGGCCCGCGGTCAACTGATCGAGCGCTACCTGCGCGACGACCTCGGGTTCAACGACGACCTGCCCTACCTCGCGCTCGCCAACGACGGCTATACGCCATGGAGCGAAGCGCCGCCGACGGCCGCGATCGGTCAGCGCTGGAACTGGAACCTACCGCCGGGGGTGAAACCGCTCGCGCCCCCCGACAAGACCCGGCACCCCGTGGCCGCGGCCGCCTTCGCCGCCGCCATGGACGGGCCGCCCGGCGGCAGCCAGCCCTGGCTGACGCGGGCGTCGCAGCTCGACCCGAAGCTTAAGGTCTTCGTCGCCGCGGGCTGGTTCGACTCCCTGAACAGCTGCGCCGGGAACGCCTATCTCGCCGCCCACCTGCCCGCCCCGCTCGGGCCGCAGATGACCGCGGTCTGCTATCGCGCCGGCCACATGATCTACCGCGACCGGGCGCCGCGAGCGGCCCTGCGCCGTGATCTGCGCGCCTTCTACGACGCCGCGGAGCGGACGCCGTGAACCTGACCCGCCGCGCCTGGATCGGAGCCGCCGCAGCCTTGCCTCTGGCCGAGACCGCCCGCGCGGCCGCGCCGCCGCTCCCCCTTGCGCTCCCGGCCAAGGCGGCCTTCGCCCCGATGGCCGGCGCCTACCTGAATTCGGGCAGCGTGCACCCGTTCAGCCTTGGCGCGGCCAAGGCGGCGCAGGACTTCGCCGCCGAGCGCACGCTGGCCGCCGGCGAACCCCGCTGGAGCCTCAGCGCCACCGACGAGCGCATCCGCAACAGCTTTGCGGCCCTCGTGAACGTGGAGCCCGACGAGCTCTGCCTGGTGCAGAGCACCACGGCCGGGGAGCAGCTGGTGACCCAGGCGCTCGGCCTGCCCCGTTCCGGCGGCCGGGTGGTGACCGACACCCTGCACTTCTTCGGCTCTTTCTATCTCTACGAGGCCTTCGCCCGCGCCGGGTTGGACGTGGCCTGGGTGAAGCCCCGCGACGGCCGGAGCATCGACTACGCCGACCTGGAGGCGGCGGTGACGCCGGGCACGAAGCTGGTGGCGATCTCGGCGGTCTCCACCATCAACGGCTTCGAGCACGACCTGAAGCGGGTCGCGGAGATCGCCCACGCGAGGGGCGCCCTCGTCTACGCGGACATCGTTCACGCCGCCGGCGCCGTGCCGCTTGACCTGAAGGCCAGCGGCGTCGATTTCGCCGCCTGCTCCGGCTACAAGTGGCTGATGGGCGACTTCGGCCTGGGCTTCCTCTACGCCCGGCGGGAGGCCCAGGCTCACCTCAAGCGCAGCCAGTTCGGCTACGAACAGCTGGAGACGTTCACCACCCACGTCTACCCGTTCGACGCGCCAGGGCCGGAGGTGGCCGACTACGCGCCCCGCGACGACGCAACCGGCTTCTTCGCCACCGGCACCACCTCAGGCTCGGGGGCCGCACAGCTCGCCCATTCCCTCGACTACATCTCCGCGTTGACGGTTCAGGCGATTCAGCGCCATCGCCAGCCGCTGCTCGACCACGCCCGCCGCGAACTGGAGCGCCGCGGCTACGCCTGCATCACGCCGGAAGGTGCGCGCACGCCGCTGCTGGCCTTCGCTTGCGCCGGCGCGGCGCGGAAGCTCGGGCCCAAGCTGGAGGCGGCGAAGGTGAGCATCACCCTCAACAAGAACCGCTTCCGCATCTCGCCATCGGTGTTCAACGACATGGCCGACATCGACCTGCTGCTGGAGGCCCTGGCGTGAGCGCCCTGCTCCACTTCGACGAACAGGCGGTCTTCAGGGCGCTGACCATGGACCGCTGCATCCCGGCGATGCGTGCGGCCATGATCGCCCTGTCCGACGGGCGCACCCTGCAACTGCCGCGCACCATGATCGGCATGGGCGAGCGACGCACCTACGGCGTCATGGCCGGCGCGCTGGGCAGGGACAGCTATTTCGGGTCCAAGCTGGTCAGCGTCTTCGCCGATCCCGCCGCGACCGGCCGCACCCGCCACCAGGGCTTGGTGGTGCTGTTCGCCGGCGACGACGGGCGGCCGCTCTGCACGCTTGATGCGGGCGCGGTGACAGAGGTGCGCACTGCCGCGGCGACGGCTGTGGCCACGGCCGCCCTGGCGCGGGAGGACGCCGAGGTGCTGGCGCTGGTCGGCTGCGGGCGGCAGGGCCTGCCGCACTTGGAGGCCCTGTGCAAGGTCCGCCGCCTGCGCCGCATCCTGGTCTGGAGCCGCTCGACGGAGCGCGCCCGGCGATTCGCCGCCGAGGCCCAGGCGCGACTCGGTCTGAAACTGGAGGTGGAGACCAGCGCGAAGGCCGCCGTGGCGGACGCCGACGTCGTCTGCACCCTGACCGGAGCGCGCGAGCCGGTGCTGGAGGGCGGCTGGGTGCGCCCCGGCGCCCACGTCAACCTGGTCGGCTCAAGCGGTCCCGGCCCGGTGGAGGTGGATGTCGTGCTGGTGGCCGGCAGCCGCTATGTGGTGGAGAGCCGCGAGAACGCCCGCCTCGCCGCGTCCGAGTTCCTGAACGCCCGGGCGTCGGGCGTGGTGGGCGACGAGCACATCGCCGCGGAGATCGGCGAGGTTCTGGCCGGCCGCATCCCCGGGCGCACCTTCGACACCGAGATCACCGTCTACAAGTCGCTCGGCCACGTGGTGCAGGACATCGCCGCCGCCGTCGACGTCTACGAGACCCATCTCGCCGGAACCCTCAGCGCATGAGCCTCCGCCTGACGGCCCTCGCCGCCGCCCTCGTCCTGGCGGCCGCCCCGGCCGCGCTGGCGGCCAATGCCGTGACCCATCACCAGATCGTCCTGCAGGGCAGGCCGCTCGGCTACACCGCCGCGGTGACGGAGATCCCGCTGGCGCTGGCCGACGGCAAGCCCCCGGTCGGGATCGGCACGGCGACCAGCTATGTGCGCGATGGTGGCGATCCGGCGACGCGCGCCCTGGTCTTCGTCTTCAACGGCGGCCCCGGCGCCTCGTCCTCCACCCTGCACCTGGCCTTCGGCCCGCGCACTGTGGCCATGGGGGCGCCGGGGGCGCCCCAGGTGATGGCCGACAATCCGGAGACGCTGCTCGCGGCGGCCGACCTGGTGTTCATCGACCCGGTCGGCACAGGCTACAGTCGTGCGGCGCCGGGGCAGGACCCAACCGGCCTGTTCAACGTCGATGGCGATGCGCGCTCTGTCGCCGCCGTCATCCGCAGCGAACTCGCCCGCCTGCACCGGGAGGGTTCGCCCCTCTACCTGATGGGCGAAAGCTATGGCGGGATGCGCGCGGCGGTGATCCTGCGCCAGGCCAGGGACCTGCACTTCAGGGGCCTGATCCTGATCTCGCCCGGGCTGGACTTCAGCGGAACCTCGGCCGCCCCCGGCAACGACCTGCCCTACACCCTGGACATCCCGACCTACGCCGCCACGGCCTGGAATTATGGCCGCGGGCCGAAGGCGGGCAGCGCGGCGGAGGCCTTCGCCGCGGGCGAGGCGTTCGCCGGCCGGGACTACGTGCTGGCGCTGCGCCAAGGCGACGCGCTGGCCCCCGCCGCTCGGGACCGGGTCGCCGCGGAGCTGGCGCCGCTGATCGGCGTCTCGCCCAAGACACTGGCCGACCGCGACCTGCGGCTGGACGTGGAGGACTTTCGGCGCGCCCTGCTGTCCGACCGTGGCCAGATCATCGGCCGGTTGGACGGGCGCGAAACCGGGCCGATGGCGACCTTCGACAAGGCCAAGCCCCCTGGCGACGACCCGTCGATGATCGACAGCCGCGAGCATCCAAGTCCGCGTTCGGCGCTGGACCGCTACTACCGCACGGAGCTCGCCTTCCCAGCCCCCACGGAGACCTACCGAACGCTGAACCTCGAGGTGAACTTCAAGTGGACCTATCGTGTGGAGGGGCTGAACCCGTTCTATGTGAACGTCGCTCCGTTCATCGGCGACGCCCTCAAGGCCGATCCGCAGCTGAGGGTCTATGTCGTCGGCGGCCTGTTCGACCTGGCCACGCCGTTTGGAGCCACGACCTATGACCTGAACCATATCGGCGCCGCCCGGGGCCGGCTGCAGATCCATCCGTTCGCCACCGGCCACATGATCGAGGACGATCCCGCCGCCCGCCGGCAGTTCCGCCGCGATGTCGAAGAGCTGGTCGGCCAGGGCGGCAGCCAATGAGCCTCCACACCGCCCCGTTCAGCCGCCGCGTCGACCTGCCCGCCATCGTCGCCCTCGGGCTCGGCACCGCAGTGGGGGTGGCGATCTTCTCGGTGCAGCAGCCCGCCGCTGCGGCGGCCGGTCCCGGGATGCTGCTTTCGGTGGCGCTGGCCGCCGGGCCGATGTTCATCGTGGCGGTCACCTACGCCTTCATGGGCTCAGGCGCGCCGGTCACCGGCGCCTCCTACGAATGGCCCCGGCGCTTCGTGCATCCGCTGCTCGGCTTCCTGGTCGCCTGGCTGCGGATCGCCGGCAACATCGCGGCCATGCTGGTGCTGGCGCTGGTGCTGGTGCGCTACCTTTCGATGCTGGCGCCGCTGCCCACCAAGCCGGCCATGGCGGCCGTCTTCGCCCTGGTGCTGATCCCCAACCTGATCGGCGTGCACGTGGCCGCCCGCATGCAGGTGCTGCTGATGGGCGCTCTGGTGGTGATCCTGGCCATCTTCGCCGCCTGGGGCGCGGCCTCGGTGAGGTCCGCCAACTTCACGCCCTTCCTGCCGCATGGGCTGGCCGGGGCCTGGGCGGCCGTGCCGCTGCTGGTCGGCCTGTTCTTCGGCATCGAGGCGGCGACCGAGGTGGGCGAAGAGGTGCAGGGCGACGGCCTGGCCATACCGCTCGGCATAGGCCTGTCGATCCTGGCGGCCATCGTCATGTACCTGGCCGTCTCCTTCGTCATGCTGGGGATTTTGGGCGCTCCCGCGGTGGCGGCGAGCCCCGCCCCGCTGCTGACGGCCGCCGAGCGCTTCATGGGCCCCCTCGCAAAGCCGGTGATCGTGGGCGCCGCGGCGGTCTCCATCCTGAAGTCGCTGAACGCCATGTACCTGATCTTCAGCCGCATCCTGGTGGCGATGGGACGCACCGGCGCGCTGCCCCCCGTCTTCGCGCGCCTGCACCCGGTATCCGGCGCGCCGCAGACGGCGCTGACCGCCGTATTCCTCGGTTGCACGGCCGGGCTGCTGCTGCCTTCGGGGCTCACCTTCCTGTTCCTGGCGGTGAACGTACCCACCCTGTTCAAGTACGGCGCGGTCTGCCTGTCGGCGATCCGCATGGTGCGCCGCCACCCGGAGCTTCACGCCGGCGCGCGCTTCCGGATGAGCCCGGCTGCAGCCGTCGCCTGGGCGGCGCTCGGGCTCGCCTGCTCGGCGCTGGTGCTGCTGCTCGGCCTGGGTACGGACGTGCGGCCCTACGAGGCGCTCGGCCTCTGGAGTTTGCTTGGCCTCGGCGTCTACGCCGCAGGTCGCCGCGCGCGCAGCGGCGCCGACCTGTGATGGACCAGGGTCAGCCCGCTTCACCGCCGCCGCCGAGCAAGGACCTCGGAGCCGACTTCTTCCAGGCCCCGAGCTATGTCGGCTGGGTCCAGGGCCTCGTCGCCGCCATGGCGGAGCGTCCTGGGGCGATCGGCCTGTTCGACGCCAGCATGCCGGAGCCGTCCAGCCTGCTGCGGCGCATCCTGCACGAAGTAGTGGACACCGCTGGCCGGCCGCGGGTGCGCAGCGTGATGGGCGCGGGCAACCCGCTGGTGGTTCAGGCCCTGGCTCGCCGCTACGATGTGGCGCCGGCCCAGGTGCTGTGCACCGCGGGCGCCCTGTCCGCCATGGCGGTGACGCTGAAGGCGCTCCTGGGACGCGGCGGCCACGTACTGATCGAGCGTCCCCACCTCGACACCCTCTACGACCTCGCCGCCGGCCTTGGGGCGCGGGTCGAGGTGATCGATCGCGTCGGACCGGAAGGCCGGATCGACCATGCCCAGCTCGCCGCGCGGCTGCGTCCCGACACCCGCGCCATCCTGTTGACCAACCTGCACAACCCCACCGGCGCCTATCTGCCCGAGAGCGAACTGCGGAGCCTCGCCGCAGCCTTGGACGGCCATCCGGCGATGATCGTGGTGGACGAGGTCTACGCGGACTTCGCCCTGCGCCCTACCGGCGAGAAGGCGGCCGCCCAGCTCGGACCGGCCTTCATCAGCGTGAGCAGCCTGAGCAAGGTCTACGGCCTGGCGGCGCTGAAATGCGGCTGGATCGTCGGCGCTCCAGACGCCATCGCACGCGTTGCGCCCGTCCATACTCGCGAAGAGTTCGGCGTCTCCAAGCTGACCCACGCCGCCGCCTCCGCCGTGCTGGAGGACGAGACGCCGTTCGCCGCCTTCGTCGACACGGTGCTCGCCGACGCGGCGCCGGTGATGCACGGATGGGCCGCCGAGATGGCAGCCGAGGGCCTGGTCGATGGAAAGGTCCCGCCGTTCGGCTGCCTGTACTTTCCCCGCCTGTCGGGGATCGAGGACACCCGCGGCTTCGCCGCCCGGCTGTGGCGGGAGCACGCCGTGGCCGTGGCCCCGGGCGAGCTGTTCCAGCGGCCAGGCCACATCCGCATTGGTTTCGGACGTAGCCGTTCGACCCTCGCCCACGCACTTGAACGCGTGGCGCAGACGCTCCGTGACGCGCCGCGCGCCCCCTCCACCTCAAGACGGAGTCCCGCCTGATGAGCCGCCGGATCCTGCGCCCGCTCGCGCTCGCCAGCGTGGCGGCCCTCTCGCTCGCGCACGGCGTCCTGGCGGCTGACACCGAGCGTTTCAGCATCATCGCCAATGGCGAGACGGTCGGCCATATCGCCGCCACGCGCCAGGGCGCCGCGCTGAAGGTGGACTACGCCGTCAGCGACAACGGCCGCGGCCCCAAGCACACCGAACAGCTGGCGCTCGATGCCTCAGGCGTTCCCGTGCAGTGGAGCATCGACGGCTCGTCCCTCATGGGCGGCGCGGTGCACGAGGCCTACGCCTGGACGGGCGGGACCGCGCGCTGGAGCAGTCAGGCCGACAAAGGCGAGCGCAAGGCCGCCGCCGCGCCCCTCTACGTCGCCGACGACGCCAGCCCCTACGCGCTGGCGCTCTACGCTGCACAGTTGCTGAAGGCGCCCGGCCACAGCCTGGACGTCCTGCCCGCTGGCCGCCTGCACCTGGAGCGGATCGGCCCGGCGGCGGTGCAGGGTGCGGGGCCGCTGGACGCCTACGTCCTGAGCGGGGCGGCGCTGACCCCGGACATCCTGCTGTTCGACCGCGAGGGGCGGCTGTTCGCCCAGCTCTCCGCCGAGATCGTGGTGCGCGAGGGCTTCGAGGGCCAGCGAGAAGCGCTGCGCAAGCTCGGCGAGGACCTGACGCTGAAGCTGCTGCAGCAGATGCAGGCCCAGGTGGCGCACCGCTACGAAACGCCTGTCCGCATCCGCAACGTGCGGGTGTTCGAGCCCGACAGCCTGAAGCTTGGACCGGCCTCCTCCGTGGTGGTGTTCCGCGGCAAGGTGACGACCATCGAGCCGCTGGGCGCCGAGCCAGGAACCCATTCCGACGAGGTGGTGATCGACGGCCAGGGCGGGACCTTGATCGCCGGGCTGCACGACATGCATTCCCACAATTCGCTGTGGAGCGGCCCCTTCTACCTGGCGGCCGGCGTCACCACCACGCGCGACATGGGCAACGTCAACCCCACCTTGCTGGACCTGACCGAGCGGCTGGACGCGGGCGAGCTGCCGGGGCCGCACATCATCCGCTCCGGCTTCCTGGAAGGCCGCAGCCCGTTTTCCGCCCGCAACGGCTTCGTGCTCGACAGCCTCGACGCCGGGCTGAAGGACGTGCGCTGGTACGCCGACCGCGGCTACATCCAGATCAAGATCTACAACTCCATGCCGCCGCAGTGGGTGAAGCCGCTGGCCGCCGAGGCGCACGGCATGGGGCTCAGAGTCGTGGGCCATGTGCCCGCTTTCACGACCCCCGACCACATGATCGAAAGCGGCTACGACGAGATCACCCACATCAATCAGCTGATGCTGGGCTGGCTGCTGCAACCCGGCGAGGACACCCGCACGCCGCTGCGCCTCACCGCCCTGCAGCGCGCCGCCGACCTGGACCTCGACAGCGCCCCGGTGCGACACACCTTGGCCCTGATGCGCGAGCACGGCACGGGGCTGGACACCACCGCCTCCATCGTCGAGCGGCTGATGCTGAGCCGCGCGGGCGAGACCCAGGCTGGCGCCGTCGCCTACCTCGGCCACATGCCGATCGGCTATCAGCGCTATGAGCGCCGCTCCTACGTCAGCTTCAAGGACGAGGCGGAGAAGGCCCGCTACGACAAGGCTTTCGACACGGTGCTGGAGACGCTGCGCCGCCTGCACGCCCAGGGCACGCCCCTGTGGCCCGGCACCGACGACCCGATCGGCTTCACCCTGCACCGCGAGATCGAACTCTACACCAAGATCGGGATGAGCCCGGCGGAGGCGCTGCGCGTCGCAAGCCTCGACTGCGACCGCTACCTACGTCGCGACCAGCTCTACGGCTCCATCTCGCGGGGCAAGGCGGCGGACTTCTTTCTCGTCCAGGGCGATCCCACCGCCGACATCAACGCCATCCGCCAGGTCCGCATGACGGTGAAGGACGGCGTGATCTACTACCCGGCCGAGATCTATCGAGCGCTGGGCGTGACGCCCTTCGCCGCCCCCCCGCCGCTGCTCTCCACGCCTGCCGAACCCGTAGCCCGCACAGCGGCCGCGAGCGCCTTCTCCGCCACGCGCAACGCCTTCTCCCAGGACGACGGGGACTGAACCATGACGCCGACCCAGCCCTTGCTGCTCGCCCTCGCCGCGATCGGGCTGTCCGCCGCGGACAGCCCGCCAGCGCCCTCCACCCTGACGGTGGAGCTTGCTCCGGCGCGGCCCGGTCCGGACGGCCGCATCGCCGAGCTGGCGGTGGTCGTGCATGAGCCGGTCGGGGTCGTCCCCGCAGGCGCGCCGCTGCTGCGCCTGCCGCTGGTCACCTCCAACGTCGAGACCAGCGCCGCCTCCATCCAGGACCTGACCGCTGAGGACGCCCAGGGCGCGCTCCCGCTAACGGCCAAGGACGATGCGGCGGGTCCCAAGCCCTACCGGCGCTGGACCGCGACCCGCGCCGTCGTGGGCCCGATCACCCTGCGCTACCACGCGCCGATCACCGACGCGCCAAACGTTCGCGGGGCGGCCCCGCCCTACGAGCTCCGCAGCGAGACGGCGACCGTTTCGGGCCTGCTCGGCGCCTTCCTGGTCATGCCGGACTCCGAAGCGGCCTCGCGCCTCGCCATCGGTTGGACGCTGCCGCCTGGCGCCCTCGGCATCTCCTCCCTGGGCGTCGGCGACGTCGTCTCGGCTGACGCCGAACCACCCGCCGAGCGGGAGGGGACCTTCGTCATGGGCGGCCAGGCCGGGCACGAGCCGGAGCGGCCGGCGCCGGACGGCTTCTTCGCCGCGTGGCAGGGCGCGCCGCCGTTCGACGCGACAGCCCTGCTGCGCTGGACCCACACCCTGTACGGCTTCGACCTGAAGTTCTTCCGCTCGATCCCACAGCCCTACAGCGTCTTCCTGCGGCCGAACCCGATCAACGCGGGCGGCGGAGTGGAGGTGGCGCGCTCCTTCGTCGGCACCTTCGGCCCGAAGACCGATCCGCTCGACCTGCGCATCACCCTGGCCCACGAGATGGTGCACACCTTCGTCGGGCACTTCGACGGGCCGGGGGGGCTCGAGGGCTCCTGGTACGCCGAGGGGCTGGCGGTGTTTTACGAACGGGTGCTGCCGCTGCGCGCGGGACTGATCGACCGCGCCGCCTTCCTGCGCGATCTTAACAACACAGCGGCGCGTTACTATACCGACGCCCTGAACGACACGCCCAACAGCCAGATCCCGGCGGGGTTCTGGGCCGACACCCGCATCCGCACCTTGCCCTATGATCGCGGCGCCATGTACTTCGCAGAGGTGGACGCGGCGGTGCGCGAGGCTTCCCGCGGGCGCCGCTCGCTGGACGATCTGGTGCTGGAGATGCTCGCCAAGCGTCGCGGCGGCCACAAGCTCGGCGAAGCCGATTGGCGCGAGGTCGTCGGCCGTGAGCTCGGCCCCGCGGGCCTGCACGCGCTCGACGACATGCTGGCCGGCAAGCTGGTGCTACCGCCATCGGACGCCTTCGGCCCATGCTTCCAGCGCACGAGCGCACCGCTGCGCCGTTACCAGCTCGGCTTTGCGCCTGAGGTGCTGGTGGAGAAAGAGCGCATCGTCCGCGGCCTGGTCCCCGGCTCCGCCGCGCAACTGGCCGGACTGCGAGATGGCGACCGCATCCTGAAGCCCATCCCCCAGGACGCCATCCAGGGCGACCAGCACGCCACCTTGAGCCTGGACATCGCCCGCGGAGCCGAACACCTCGCCATTTCCTATCTACCCAGAGGGGAAACGGTCGCGACGGTCCAATGGTCGCCTGTCGACGGCGCCGGTTGCGGGGGTGGCCGCGACCACCGCTAGACTAGCCGGCCTGGAGCCCCGGCTTAGACAAGCGCGGGACGCCCGCCGACGCCGCTACAGGTCGGCCCAGCGACGCAGCAGGTTGTGGTAGACGTTGGTCAGCTGGGTGACCAGGGCGCGCTCGCCGGGCGTGGCGCGGGGCATCTGCTGGATCGCGGCGTCCATCTCGAACAGCAGCGCACGGTCGGCGTCCGCCCGCACCAGGCTCTGCACCCAGAAGAACGCGGCCAGGCGCGCGCCCCGGGCGACGGGGGCGACGTGGTGCACGCTGGTCGAGGGATAGAGCACCAGGTGGCCGGCCGGCAGCTTCACCGCCCGCGGGCCGAAGGTGTCCTGCACCACCAGCTCGCCGCCGTCGTAGGCCTCCGGCGGGGTGAGGAACAGGGTGGCCGACACGTCGGTGCGGATGCGCGCCTCGGTCCCGTCCACCGGCCGGATGGCGCCGTCTAGGTGCGGGCCGTAGTACTCGCCTTCCCCATAGCGGTTGAACAGCGGCGGCAGGATGCTGTGCGGCAGGGCGGCCGACAGGAACATCGGGTGGCGCTCCAGCCGCTCCAGCACCATGCGCCCCAGCTGCACCGAGACGGGGTCGGCGTAGTGCAGCTGGCCGTTGCGCTTCACCGCGCTGGAGAGGTGGCCCGCCGTCCCCCGCCCGTCGCGCCAGTCCGCGCCGTCCAGCCGCGCGCAGAAGGCCTGCGCCTCCGCCGCGCTGAGCACGTCGGCCACATGCAGCAGCATCAGCCCCGCTCCGCCCGCTCGGGCCGGCCGGTCCGGCCCTTCCCCGCCGCTCTAGCTAGAACGAGGCCGCCATGGTGACCAGCGCCGAGCGCCCGGCGCCGGGGATGATGTGGAAGCCGTGCAGCTGGTCGTAATAGTAGGCGTCGCTGACGTTGTTCACGTTCACCTGGATGCGCAGGTTCGAGGTCAGCTGGTACTTGGCCATGATGTCCCCGGTGACGTAGCCGGGCGCCGCCTCGACCGGTGCGGTGATCTGGCCATAGCGGCGCGAGACCAGGTTCATGCCCCCGCCCACCGCCAGGCGCGAGGTGAGCTGGTAGGTGGTGAACAGGGCGAAGGCGTTGTCGGGCGCGTTGAACAGCGGCTGGCCGACGGCCGGGCCGCCGGGCGCGGACTTGATCACCTGGCCATGCAGGTTGGTGTAGCTGGCGTTGATCTGCCAGCGGTCGGTCAGCCGGCCCTGGGCCTCGACCTCGAAGCCGTCCACCTGCTGGTCGCCGCCCAGGATGTTCAGGGCCGAGTTGGTGGGATCGGGGATGCGGGCGTTGTACTTGATCTCGCGGAACACCGCCCCTTGCAGCAGCAGGCGGTTCTTCAGCACTTCCGCCTTGCCGCCGGCCTCGAACACCCGGTTCTTCTCGGGCGCCAGGTACAGGTTGCCCTGGTTGAGCGAGCGGACGGCCACGATCTGCGACAGCGCCTCGGCCGACGGATTGAACGAGGTGGAATAGTCGAAGTACAGGCTGGCGGCCGCCACCGGCTTGAACACGATGCCCGCGCGGTAGCTGGGCTGCTCGTCCACCTGGATGTCGGTGAGGTGGTTCGTAGCGGCGTGGGGCGGGGTGACGGCGTAGTTCTGCGCCTCGTAGTCAGACTTGAAGTGGTCCCACCGCACGCCGCCGGTCAGCTCCAGGTGCTCGCCGATCTTGACCGTGTCCACGGCGTAGACCGCGGCCGAGAACGCCTGGGTGTTCACGCGGATGCGGGCGGAGTCGTCGCCGGAGAAGGCTTGGCTGACGTTGGGGTTGATCAGCGTGGTCTGGGGCAGGCCGATGCCGAAGTCGTATTCGGGGATCGAGGCTTCCTGGGCCAGCTCGAAGCCCGCCGCCACGGTGTGGTGCAGGGCGCCGGTTTCGAAGTGGGCCAACAGGTCGGTCTGGTCGTCGACCAGCCGCTCGTGGCTGTGGCCGCCCTGCAGCCCGCGGTTCACCAGGATGGAGGTCAGCGGGGTGGCCGCGGTGACGCCGGCGGTCACGGCCTGGGGCTCGGTCTCGCGCCAGCTCCGGCCATAGTCGGCGTAGCGCGCCTGGGTCCGCACGGTCAGGTGGGCGTTGACGTCGTGCTCCACGGCGGCGGTCACGATGTCGGCGACCAGGTGCTGGTAGTCGCTCTTGAAGCCGTAGAAGCTGTCCCGCGGCACCGGCGCGGGCTTACCCAGCAGCCACGGGATGCCATAGTCGGGCAGGTTGTCCTCGGCCTGGTGGAAGTAGCTCAGCGTCAGCCGCGTGGGCGTGCCGAGGCCGAGCGCCAGGCTCGGCGCGATCCCGGTGCGGTGGAACTTGCCCTGGTCGCGCCCGGCCACCTGGTTCTGATGGTCCATCACGTTCAGCCGGAAGGCGGCGTGCTCGCCGAGCTGCGGGATGGGCGTGTCGACGTCGATCGTGCCGCGCTCGGTGTTGTCCGTGCCGAACATCGCCTCCGCCCGGAGGTGGGGGGCCAGGGTCGGGGTCTTGCTGACCTGGTTGATCGCGCCCCCGGTCGAGCCGCGGCCGAACAGCAGCGAGGACGGGCCCTGCAGCACCTCCACCTCCTCCAGGTCGAAGGAGTCGCGGTAGTAGCTGCCGAAGTCGCGCATGCCGTCCAGGAACAGGTCGTTGCGCGCGTTGAAGCCGCGCAGCGTCAGGTTCGTGCCCTGCCAGCTCGACTCCCCGGCGCCCAGGCTGATGCCCGAGGCGTTGCGGAAGATGTCGTTCAGGCTGGTGGAGGCGCGGTCGTCGATCAGCTGGCGCGTGACGGTCGGCGTGATGGTGGGGGTGTCGAGGTTCGGCTGGGTCAGCTTGAACAGGGTGGGGAAGGTGTCGGCCTTGTAGGAGCCCGGCGGCTGCCCCACCACCGTCACCGTCTCGGTCGTGTGCGCCGGCGGCGGAGCGCCCGCGTCGGCCGGCGCCTGCTGGGCGGCCGCCTCGTGCGCGCCCAGCGCCAGCACGCCGGCCAGGGCGGTCCCGCACGCCAGACATGCGCGCCGGCCGACAGACGGAAACATCATCGCCATGTAGAAGCCCCTATCCCTCATAGGCGGAGGGTCGTTATGCAGTGCGATAGCATAACGGGTATGGGGGTCCACCAGCTAGGCCGGCGAGCCGCATGACCACGCGCAGTGCGTGGCCCGATGGCAACGGTATGACGATCGTATGGTAGACCAACTGGCGGCCGCGCTCGCCCATCATCGCGCCGGCCGTCTCCCCGAGGCCGAAGCGCTCTACCGCGCGCACCTGGCGCAGGCGCCGGATCATCCGGGCGCGCTCTATGGCCTCGGAACGCTCGAGCTTCAGGCGGGTCGCCCCGCCGCCGCGGCGCACACGCTGAAGGCGGCGCTGGACATCCTGCCCGAGGCGCGCCGCGGGGCCGTGCACCAGGCCCTCGGCGCCGCTTATCGCCAGCTGCAGGACCCAGCGGCGGCCCTCGGGCACTATCGACGGGCGGCCGACCTGGCGCCCGCCTCCGCCGTGGCGGCGCTGAACCTTGGCGCGGCGCTGGGCGATACGGGGCTGTATGGCGAAGCGGCGGACGCCTTCGCCAGGGCGCGCATGCTCGATCCGGCCATGGCGGCGGCGCACGAGGCGCTGGCCGCCACGCTGAACAGGCTCGGCCGCCACGGAGAAGCCGAAGCCGTCTGCCGGCAGGGACTGAGCCGGGCGGCGGACTGGCCGGCGCTCGTCAGGGCCCTGGGGATCGCGCTGAAGGAGCAGGACCTGCCGGAGGAAGCCGCCGCGGCGTTCGACCGCCTGCTGCAGCTGGCGCCGGCCGACGCCGACGCGCTCTACAACCTCGCCAGCATCCACAAGGACCAGGGACGCACCGAGGTCGCGGTCCAGACGCTCCGTCGCGTGATGCAACTGGCGCCGGACCATGCGGCCGCCCGCATCGCCCTGTGCATGGCCCACCTGCCGCCGCTCTACGCCGACGAGGGCGAGGTGCGGCGCGCCCGGGCGGCCTATGCGGACGAGCTCGCCGCGCTGGCCGCCTGGGCCGAGGCGCGCCCGCCCGAGGCGCTGGCCGATGGCGTTGGGGCGGCGCAGCCCTTCTACCTGGCCTACCAGGGCGAGAACGACATCGAGCTGCAGCGGCTGTACGGGCGCCTGATGCACCGGGCGATGGCGGCCCGCTATCCGCCCGTCCCCCTGGCCGCGCCGCCCGGCCCGGGGGAGCGGGTGCGGGTGCGGGTGGGCGTCGTCAGCGGCTTCTTCCGCGACCACGCCAACTGGCGGATGCCGGTGCGGGGGTGGGTCGAGGGCCTGGACCGCGCCCGCTTCGAGCTGTTCGGCTATCACACCGGCGCCGCCCAGGACGCGGAGACCGACCGCATCCGCGCGATGTTCGACCACTTCGTCCAGGGGCCGCTCAGCACCGAAGCCTGGCGCGCCCGCATCGCCGCCGACCGGCCGCACGTGCTGATCTATCCTGAGGTGGGGATGGACCCTGCGGCCGTGCGGCTGGCGGCCCAGCGGCTGGCGCCGGCGCAGTGCAACAGCTGGGGCCACCCCACCACCAGCGGCCTGCCGACGATGGACTACTTCCTGTCGTCGGACGACATGGAGCCGCCGGACGCCCAGCGCCAATACAGCGAGACGCTGGTGCGCCTGCCGGGGCTGTCGACGGCGGTCCGCCTGCCGCAGATCCCCCCTGTCCTCCCCCACGCCGCCCTGGGCGTCGATGCGGACACGCCGCTCTTCTGGTGCGGCCAGTCGCTGTACAAGTATCTTCCCCGCCATGATGCGGTGTTCGCGCGGATCGCCGCCCGGCTGCCCGAGGCCAGGTTCGTCTTCCTCGCCTTCCCCGGCAGCGCCGAACTGACAGAGCGCTTCCGGCGCCGGCTGCAGGCGGCGTTCGCGCAGGAGGGGCTGGAGGCGGAACGCGCCTGCATCATCCTTCCGCGCCTGTCCCCGGCCGACTACCGCGCGGCGATGAACGCAGCGGACGTCATGCTCGACAGCCTCGGCTGGTCAGGCTGCAACTCGATCACCGACGCCCTGGCCTGCGGCCTGCCCGTCGTCACGCTGGAAGGCGACACCCTGCGCGGCCGCCACGGCGCCGCCCTCCTGAGGCGGTGGGGCCTGCACGACCACGTCTGCCAGACGCTGGACGCCTATGTCGCCCTGGCCGTCGACCTCGCCGAACGGCGCAAGGCGGCCCGCGCGCACGTCCGAGCCCTCGCCGCGCACCCGCTTCCCGAGGCCCTGCAGCAGGCGCCGGCGGCCGACCTTGCATCCTTCCTCGAACGGGTCGCGGCGAAGCCGGGCGCCGGACTGGTCACGGCCGGCTGATGGCTTGGGGAGCTGAAAGGTGCGGCGCCGTCCGGCGAACCCGGGCGGGTCCAGTTCAGCGGCCGGCGGCTTCCGCCGCAGGCGCGCCCAGTCCATCCAGCGCGGCGACCAGGGGCTCCCAGGGGGTGGCGCCCTTCGCCCTCACCGCGTCGAAGGCTCGGGCCGGGTCGTAGGGGCGCACGCCGAGCGCCAGGTCGGCCACCTGGAGCCGGCCGATCGCGCCGAGCAGAGCGGCGGAGGCGACATAGGCGTCGTGGCGGGCCGCGACCTCGGCCAGCTGGGCCGCCTCGAGCGTCTGCTGCTGGATCAGCAGGTCCAGGGTGCTGGAGAGGCCGACGCGGTACTGCTCGCGGATGCCGGCGAAGGCGGCCTGCGCGGCGCTCAGGCCCCTCACGTCCGCCTCCAGGCTGGCGCGGGCGCCGGTCCACGCCTCCCACGCCTGGGAGACGGCCTGGATCACCCCGCGCCGCGCGGTCTCCACCGACAGGCGGTCGGCGGTGTTCTGGTCGATGGCCTGGCGCACCAGCGAGCCGTTCAGCCCGCCGGTGAAGATCGGCTGGGTGAACACCACCTGGGCCGTCGCCACCCGGTCGAAGTTGGGCGCGGCGAAGGGCGCCAGCGAGCCTTCGGCGCCATAGCTGGCCTGGGCGGAGACGGTGGGCTTCAGATTGGCGCGAGCCGCGGCGATGCGCGCGCGGGAGGCGGCCTCGGTCAGCTGGGCCTGCAGCAAGGTCGGGCTGGCCGCCTCGGCCGCGTCGAAGGCCTTGTCGAGGTCGGCGGGCGCCCCAGGCAGGGGCGGCGGCTCGGCCAGGTCGGTCGGCGCCTGGCCGACCACCGCCAGATAGGCTGCGCGACTGGTGGCCAGCGCCGCGCGGGCGGCGGCGCTCAGCGCCTGGGCGGCGGCGAGCTGGGCCTGGGCCTGGGCCACGTCGGTGCGGGTGACCTGGCCGACCTTGAACTTGGCCGCCGTCTCCTCGACCTGGGCGGACAGCAGCCTGGCGGCGTCCTGGCGGATGGCCAGGGCCTGCATGTCGCGCCGCACGTCCTCGTAGGCCGTCACCACGCCCTGCAGCACGCTCGTCTCGGTGGCGCGCAGGCTCTGGCGGCCGGCCAGCACCGCGGCCCGCGCCGCCCCGACCGTGGCCGCCACCTTGCCGCCGGTGTAGAGCGGCTGGCTGACGGTGAGCGCGCCGTAGCCGTAGTTCAGGTCGGCGGCGCTGGCGCTCTGCACCGCCGTCCCTGAACCCGAGGGCGCCCCCGCCCCGCCGCCTGTGGTCGAGCCGACGCCGGTCGAGCCCACGCCCGTGCGGGACAGGACGCTGGAGACCTCCGCCCCATAGTCGGTGTGCTGCCAGTAGGCCTGGCCGCCGAGGGCTATGGTGGGATCCCAGCCGCTGCGGGCCTGGACATAGGTCTCGTCCAGCGCCTTCTGCGCCTCGCGCGCGGCGGCGAGCTGGGGGTTGGTGGCGTAGGCCAGGGCGATGGCGTCGGCCAGGGTCTCCGCCCGGGCGGCCGGCGCGGCGGCTCCAGCGAGGACGGCGGCGGCGAGGACGGCGACGGCGAGGACGGCGACGGCGGCCGCGAAGGCGGGGCGGCTACTCATGGCGCAGAGCCTTGGCCGGCTCGGCCCGGGCCACCGCCAGGGCCTGGCCCACGACGGTCAGCAGCGCCACCGCCAGCATCAGCGCCGTCGCCCCGACGAAGTACAGCGGGTTCAGCGCGATGCGCTGGTCGAAGCCGTCCAGCCAGCTGCGCATGGCGAACCACGCCAGCGGCCAGGCGACGAGGTTAGCCAGCAGCACCGGCCGCAGCAGCTGGCCCACCAGCAGCCGCAGCACGTCGGACGTGGAGGCGCCCAGCGTCTTGCGGATGCCGATCTCCTTCACCCGCCGCGCGGTGTTGAAGGACGCCAGCCCATACAGCCCCACGCACCCGATCCCCACCGCCAGGACCGCGCCGAGGGTGAACAGGTGGGCGTTGACGTCGGAGGGACGGTAGTAGGCCTGCAGGGCGTCGTCGGCGGTAGTCGCCTGGAAAGGGACATTGGGAGCGATGGCGCGCCAGGTCCGGCGTAGCGCCTCCAGCATCGCCGCCGGCTGGGCGCCGACAAAGCGGATGGCGGCGAGCTGGGCGCCGTAGTCCGTCCCGTCCATGTTCAGGACGTAGACGGTAGGCGGGACTTTATCGTGAGGCGAGCGGAGCCGGATGTCCGACACCACGCCCGCGATCTCCAGGTCCGCGCCGTCGCCCCTGAGCGGCTTGCCCACGGCGGCGGACGCGCTGGGGAAGCCCAGCAGGGTCACCGCCCGCATGTTCAGCACGACGTTGCGCCTGTATGGGGCGGCGCCCTCGGCAGGCCTGCGGTCCTGGCCGTGCGCCAGGTCGAGGAAGCGCCCGGCGACCAGCCGCCCGCCGTAGGTAGGGAAGAAGTCCGGCTGGGTCCTGACATAGTCGAGGGTCGGGCCCGGCGGCGGCTGGAAGGGTTGGCGAGTATTGTTCCTGTTGGTGCTTTCGTCATCGCCAGGGGCGATGTCAGCGACCGTCACGGACTGCACGTCCGGCAACGTGTTCCAGGCGGCGAGCAGGGTAGCGCGCTGGGATTCGGTCAGGGCGGTGTCGTTGAAGGAAGCCACCGAGATCAGGCCCGACCGCCGGAAGCCCAGGTCGGCGGAGCGCAGGAAGCGCGTTTCCGCCAGGATCACCAGGGTAGAGACGGTGAAGGCGATGGCGATGGCGAACTGGAGCGCAACTAGCCCGGCGCGCACATGCGAGCCCATCCGCCCGCCTCCCGGCGTTCGCGTGGAGGCAAGCACAGCCGTCGGCCGGAAGCGGCTGAGCACCAGGGCGGGATATAGCCCAGCCCCCACGCCAATCGCGGCGACGACGCCGAGCAGCACGGGCGCAACGCCCTGCGGCCCGAAGTAGTGCAGCGTGAGCATCGTCCCGCCCGCGGCGTTGACGGCCGGGACGGCGAGTTCGCACAGAGCCAGGCCGATCAGCGCCGCCAGGGCCGCCGTGAGGACGGATTCGGCCATGAACTGGGCGACCAGCTCCCGCTCGCCCGCGCCCATCACCTTGCGCACCGCCACTTCGCGGGCCCGCAGCCCCGCGCGGGCGGTGGCGAGATTGACGTAGTTGACGGCGGCCAGCAGCAGCGTGAGCACGCCCATGCCGAACAGGCCGCTGACGACCGCCCGGTCGCGCGGCTTCTGCAGGTGGCGGCTCAGAAGCGTGCGCGTACGCAGCCTCAGCATCCGGCTCGGCCGGGGCCCCATGTCCGTGACGCCGTGGCGATCGGTGAAGCGGTCGAAGTCCGCGTCCAGCGCCGCCGCGCCCGCGGGCGATGCGAAGCGCAGGTAGGTGGTCACCGCGAAACTGCCCCAGTGGCGCCAGTACCTGTCCTTCGCCACGATCCGCGGCGTCAGCGGGACCAGCATGGCCAGCTTCAGGTCGGACGAGGCCGGCGGATCGCGCAGGACGCCCGTCACGTGGTGGGTCTCGGTCTCGCCCTGGATGACCATGGTGAGCGTTCGGCCGAGGGCCTGGTCCGTGCCGAAGTACTGACGCGCCTTCGCCTGGGTCAGCACCAGGGCGTCGGGCCGCGAGAAGGCGGACGCGCGCGCTCCGTACTGTAGCGGGATGTCGAACACGGAGAAGAAGGACGAATCAACCTCGTTGATCTTCTCCGCCGTGGCGCGGCCGTCCTGGAGCGCCGTGGCGCTGTCGTTAGAGAGTCGGACGCCGGTGATCTGGGGATAGTCCCCCCGCAGCTCCTCGAGCAATCCGCCCATGGAGTAGTCGCTGCTGTCCAGCCCGGAAAGCTCGCCGACATACTGAGCGCCGACAACGTAGATCTGCCCCGCATCGGGGATCCACTGCTCGAAGCTCGTCTCGAACCTCACGTCGAGCCAGAGCACCAGGAAGACGGCGACGCCCACGGCCAGGCCCAGGACGTTCAGCGCGGCGTACAGCCGGTGCCGCGTCAGCGAGCGGTACAGGGTGACGAGGTAGTGGCCCAGCATCTGCGCCTCCCTCAGATCGCGCGGCGGGCGGAGACGACGATGCGGCCGTCCAGCATGTCGATGCGCCGGCGCGCCAGGTCGGCGTGGGAGGGCGAGTGGGTGACCATGATCACCGTCGCGCCCTCCGCGTTCAGGCCCTGCAGGATGTCCATGACCTGGGCGCCGTTCTCGGTGTCCAGGTTGCCGGTGGGCTCGTCGGCCAGGATCAGGCTGGGCGCGCCCACGATAGCGCGAGCGATGGCCGCCCGCTGCTGCTGGCCGCCGGACAGCTGGTTCGGATAGTGGCGGGCGCGGTGGGCCACGCCCACCCGGTCCATGGCCGCCTCCACCCGCCGCTTGCGGTCCTTGGCGCCCCAGCGGCGGTAGACCAGGCCCAGCTCCACGTTCTCGGCGATGGTCAGCTCGTCGATCAGGTTGAAGCTCTGGAACACGAAGCCCAGGTTCTCGCGGCGCAGCCGGGCGAGCTGGGACTCCGCCAGCCCGGTCACCTCCTGGTCGCGGAAGCGGTAGCGGCCGCTGGTGGGCCGGTCGATCGTGCCCAGCACGTTCAGCAAGGTGGACTTGCCGCAGCCGGACGGGCCCATGATGGCGACGAACTCGCCCTCGTCCACCTGCAGGTCGATCTGGGTGAGGGCGGTCGTCTCCACCTCCTCTGAGCGGTAGAGCCGGTGCACGTCGGTCAGCGTCAGCATCGTCGGGTCGCCCTTCTCTGCTCAGCGCAGGATGAGGTGGTTGATCTTGTCGAAGCCGGCGTAGCTGGAGACGACCACGCGCTCGCCGGGGCGAAGGCCGGCGGTGATCTCCACCTGCTCGGGGTTGCGGCGGCCGACGCTCACCCCGCGCCGGTCTGCCCGGCGGCCGTCGGCGGCGACCACGAAGGCGGAGGCGCCGCCCCCCGCCTCCAGCCAGCCGGCGTTGGGCAGCACCAGGGCGCGGCGGGTGTCGCCCAGGGTGATGCGGATGTCGGTCCCCTCCCCCCGGCGCAGGCCCCCGGGCGCCGCGCCGCGGAAGGTCAGCTCGGCCCGGAAGCGGCCGTCGGTCACCTGGGGCAGCACGCGCGAGACGCTCAGCGCATGGCTTACCCCGTCCAGCTCGGCGGTCGCCGACAGGCCCGGCTGGACCCGGCCGAGGTAGTATTCATCCACGTCGGCGGTCAGCTTGTAGGCGCCCTCCGAATCGATCCGGCCCGCCGCCTCGCCGGCCTTCAGCGACTGGCCCGGCTGGAGCTGGAAGTCGGTGAGGCGTCCCGCCACCGGCGCGCGGATCACCAGGGCGTCCAGGCTGGACCGCACCACCGCCAGGCTCTGGCGCAGGCCGGCGTTGGTGCGGGCGATCTCGCCCCCCTGGACGGCGGCGAGGCCGGCCTGGCGATGCTGGCCCGCCTGCAGCTGCGCCAGGCGCGCCCGGTCGTAGGCGGCGGTGTCGGCGTAGGTCTTCAGCTCGGCGTCGGAGACGATGTCCTTGTCGTGCAGCTGCTTCCTGATCTCGTAGTCGTGCTCGGCCTTCAGCAGGTCGAAGGAGGCCTGGGAGACCTGCCCCTCCGCATCCAGCCGGTTCTTCTCCAGGCTCAGCGACTGGGCGCTGACGTCGCCGAGGCGGCCGGCGATGTCCGCCTCCTTGGAAGTGACGTCGAGCTTCAGCTGGGGGTTGGTCAGGGTGGCCAGCGCCGTCCCCGCGGCGACCTCCGCCCCGTCGAGCGCCAGCACCTTGTCCACCTGGCCGCCCGCCACGGCGGTGACGAAGGTGGTGTGCAGCGGGGCGACGGCGCCGCGCACGGGCAGGTAGTCCTGGAACGGCGCGACGGCCGCCTCGGCGACCTGGAGGTCGGACGCCTTGACGGCCAGGCTCGCCGGCGGCGGCAGGCGCGAGGCGAACCAGCCGCCGAGGCCGAGCGCCAGCGCCCCGGCGGCGGCCAGGGCGACCCGGCGTCCGCGCCGGGCGCGGGGGGCCGGCCGGTCCATGCCGGCGCCGGATGGCGCGATCCTGGCCTGCTCTCGTCCACCGGCGTGTTCGCTCATGCCGTCAAGCTAAGCTGTCCGCCTGGGCAGAGCTAAATGGCCGTATCCATTGACTTTTCTGCGGTCGTAGCGCCCACTGTGTACGCCCTTCGCCGCAAGTGTCCGGTTCCGAACATGGCCATCGCCCTGTCAAGCCCGTCCGAGCCGGCCGGCCGCGTGCTGTTCGTCGATGACGACGCGGACGTGGTGAAGGCGGCGGCGCTGCTGCTGGAGCGCAACGGGCTTAGCCTCTCCGCCGCGCGCGACCCGCTGGAGGCGCGCAGCCGCATGGCGGCCGAGCGGGTGGACGTGGTGCTGCTCGACCTGAACTTCGCCCGGGGGGCCACCGACGGCGAGGAGGGCTTCCGCTGCCTCCAGCAGATGCTGGCCGACGATCCCCAGGCGGTGGTGATCGTCGTCACCGGCCACAGCGGCATAGCCGTGGCGGTGCGGGCGATGCAGGCCGGCGCGGCCGACTTCGTGATGAAGCCCTGGAATAACGCCCGCCTGCTCGCCACCGTGCAGGACGCGCTGGAGCTGCGCCGCCGGCGGATAGCGCCGCGACCGGAGGCTCAGGACGAGGGTTCGGGCGAGGCGGAGCCGCTGCTGCTCGGCGAAAGCCCCGCCACGCGGCGGGTGCAGGACCTGATCGCCCGGGCCGGCCCAACCGCCGCCTCTGTCCTGGTGCTGGGCGAGGCGGGGACGGGCAAGAGCCTGACGGCGCGGCGGCTGCACCTCGCCTCGGGCCGCACCGGCCCGTTCGTCAGCCTGGATCTGTCCGTCCTGTCGCCGGAGGAGACGGAGCGGGCGCTGTTCGGCGCGATGGCCGAGGGCGGCGCCGGCACGCTGGTGCTGGAGGAGATCGCCGATCTCGCCCCCGCCCTGCAGGCGCGCCTGGCTTCGGCGCTGGAGCGCGCCGGCCCCGCCGGGCCGCGGCTGGTCGCCACCTCGCGCCGGTCCCGGGCGGCGCTGCAGGGGCGCGGGGGATTGCGGGACGCCCTGTTCTACCGGCTGAACACGGTGGAGATCGTCCTGCCGCCGCTGGCCCAGCGCGGCCGCGATCTCGTGCTGATCCTTGAGCACTACCTGCGCCTGTTCGCCGCCCGGCACGGCCGGCCGGAGCCCCGGCTGTCGGCCGCTGCGGTCGAGGCGGCGCTCGCCGCACCCTGGCCCGGCGGCGTGCGGAGCCTGCAGCAGGCGGCGGAGCGCTGCGCCCTGTTCGGCGAGGGCGGCGAGCTCGGCCCCCGCGACCTCGGCCTCGCGACGGACGACGACGCGCCAGGCGGCCCCGCCGCCCCGACCCTGGTCCAGTCCGAGCGCACCCTGGTCGCCGCCGCCCTGAAGCGGCACGGCTTCAACGTCAGTCACGCCGCCCGCGACCTGGGGCTCACCCGCGCGGCCCTGTACCGCCGCATGGCCAAGCATGGCCTTTAGGCGGATCGCCGCCGCCGCCCTCTGGCAATTGGTCCTGTTCGGCTGCGGGGCGGGGGCGCTGGCGGCGTGGAGCGGACGCCTGTACGCCGCCGCCCTGGTGCTGGCCCTCGCCGCCCTGTGGATCGGCGCGGCGGCCGCGTGGCAGGGGCGGCTGCGGCCGGCGGGGCGACCCGCGCCGGCGCCTCCGCTGCGGCTGGACGACGGCGAGGCGCGCCTGCTCGCCACCCTGCTCGACCAGACGCCTGCGCCGCTGCTGACCCGGGACGCTGGGGGCAGGACCTTCGCCCGCAACCGCGCCGCGAGGGCGCTGTTCCGCACCGACGGCCCGCTGCTCGACCCGCCCGCGGCGCTGTTGGCGGCGCTGGAGGCGGGCGCGGGGCCCGAGCGCGTCAGCCTGAGCGACGGGGACGACGGCGCCCAGCGGACCTACGCCGTCAGCCTCGCCGACGTGCTCGCGCCCGCAGGGCCGCTGCGGCTGGCGGTCCTGCTCGACATCGAGCCGGAGGTCCGCGCCGCCGAGGCCGCCGCCCTGCGCGAACTGCTGCAGGTGCTGAGCCACGAGATCATGAACGCCCTCACCCCCGTCGCCTCCCTGGCCGACACCGCCGCCGAGCTGATGGCCGCGCCGGAGCCGGAGGCGCAGGGCCAGGCGGCGGAGGCGGTGGCCATCCTGGCGCGGCGGGCCCGGGCCCTGTCGCGCTTCGCGGAGGACTACCGCCGCCTGGCCCGCCTGCCCGCCCCCGCCCCCCGGGCGGTGGCGCTGGACGACATCCTGGGCGAAGTGGAGCGGCTCGCCCGCAGCCAGTGGGCGCGCCGCGGCGTGCAGGTGACGGTGACCCGTCCCGCCCAGCCCGTGCACGCCCGGCTCGACCCCGACCAGATCGTCCAGGCCCTGATGCACCTGGTCGTCAACGCCGCCGAGGCGGCGCAGGCCTCCGCCGACGCGCCGGCCGTCGACGTGACGGCTCTGATCCAGTCTGGGCGGGTCACGATCGAAGTGTACGACAACGGTCCCGGTGTGCCAGCCGCGGTCGCGGAGCGCATCTTCCAGCCGTTCTTCACCACCAAGCCCGAAGGCTCCGGCGTCGGCCTCTCCATCGCCCGCCAGATCGCCCGAGCCCACGGCGGCGACCTCCGCCTGATCGAGCCGCCGACCGCGGCAGGCGCCGCCTTCCGGCTCGCGATCTGACGCCACCGCATGCCGGGACGGCGGCATCGCGTCATGGCGCGATCTCGCCGCGCGGCGCTTCAGCCTATCTCGCCAGACGAACCTCCACCTCTGCGGGGCCGGCGAAGGCGGCGTCGCCGCCGTGGTTGCGGGCGGTCTGGCGTACGATCGCCAGGCCCAGCCCCGCCCCGCCTCGGCCGACATCCTTCTGGCGGAAGCGCTCGAACATGGCCTCCCGATCGGCTTCACGCACGCCGGCGCCTTCGTCGCGGACGGTGATGCGCGCCTCGCGCTCGTCGGCGACGAGCCGCATGGCGACACCGCCGGCGCCGTGGGTCAGGGCGTTGTCGAGTAGCGCGCGCAGCAGATCGCCTAACGCTCCGGCGTCGCCCGAGATCGTGACGGTCGCCGGCGCGGCGAGCTCCAGCGTCCGACCCTGCGCCTCGAAGCTGGGCGCGACGGCCGCCGCGGTCTCCCGCACCAGGCGCGCCAGGTTGAGCGGAACGAGGACGTGCCCCCCCGCGCCACGGTCCGCCCGCGACAGGGTCAGCAGCGACGTCACGATGCGGGAGAGCTCGCCGAGGTCGGCGCGCACCAGGGGCCAGTCGACGGCCGCGCCGGCCTCGGCGCGCTGCAGGCGCAGGTCCAGCACCGACAGGGGCGTGCGGAGGGCGTGGGCCGCATCGGCGGTGAAGCGGCGCTCCGCGGCGTAGGCGACAGCCACCCGGTCGAGCGCCTGGTTGATCGTGCGGGCCAGGGGGCGCACCTCCACCGGCAAGGCGGTTTCATGCAGGCGCAGGTCCGGCCGGTCGGGGCCGATCGCCGCCGCCTCGGCCGTGACGCGGCGCAGGGGGCGCAGGCTCCACCCCGCCACCAGGAAGGCGAGCCCGAGCCCCAGCACAGAGAGCCCGCTCATCAGCGAGACGGGATAGAGGTTCTCCCACGGATCGGGAGTGTGGGTGTGGGGGGCGGCGGGGTTCAGCCGCGTGACCACTACGGTGCGGCCGTGCGGCGCCGGCATGGACAGGGCCAGGTCCTGGCGGGGACCGACCATCTGCAGCGGCTGCGCGGCCGTTTCGCCGCCGAGCGGACGCGGCGCCTGGGCCGGCGGCGTGGAGGCCAGCTCAAGCCCTCCGCCGGGTGCATAGATGGCGTAGGCGGCGCGGCGCCGGGCGTAGGCGCGCCGCCAGCCCGGCGACAGGCTGACGCCACGGGCGCGTCCCGCCGCGTCGAAGCGCAGTCCGCCGGCCACCGCGTCGGCCTGGGCCTGGAGGCTGGAGTCCTCCAGGACCTCGCCGACGCTGGCCGCATGGGTGGAGATCGACAGGGCCGTCACCGCCATCCCCAGGGCGAAGACGCCGGCGAGCGCCGCCGCCAGCCGCCCCCGCAGGCTGGCCAGCGCGTTCACTGGGACGTCGCGGCGGCCAAGCGGTAGCCGATACCCCGCTGGGTCTCCAGCCGTACCGTCGAGCCGGCCTGCTCCAGGGCGCGGCGGAGGCGCGAGATCGAGGCTTCCAAGGCGTTCGGCGTGACGGGGGTGTCGAAGCCGTACAGCTGCTCCTCCAGCACGTCGCGCACGATGATCCGCCCCGCCGACGCCATCAGCGTCTCCAGCAGCTGCAGCTCGCGGCGGCGCAGGCGAAGCTCCGACTCGCCGGCCCAGGCCTGCCGGACGGCGGTGTCGAACACCAGATCGCCGACCGCCAGGCGGACCTCCTGCCGCGCGCCCGGCCGGCGCAGGATGGCGCGCAGCCGCGCCTCCAGCTCGTCGAGCTGGATCGGCTTGGTCAGGTAGTCGTCGGCGCCCGCGTTCAGCCCGGCCACCTTCTCGCCCAGGCTGTCCCGGGCGGTGATCACCAGGGCCGGCGGACTACCTCTGCCCAGCAGCGTCACTCCATCCCCGTCCGGGAGGCCCAGGTCGAGCACCGCCGCCGTGTAACGCCCGATCCGAAGAGCGTGACGCGCCTCCTCCACCGTGCCCGCCTCATCCACCGCGAAGCCCCGCTCCCGCAGGTGCGCGGCGATCAGGGCGCGCATGTGCGGGTGGTCCTCCACGAGCAGGATACGGGACATGCGGCTTCCATGTTCCGGGCGCAGATGATCCGGCGCCCGGGAAAGCGCGACGCTCAGAACAGCTGGAAGTTCCGCTCGATGGCGAAGAAGAACCGCTGGTCCGGCGCGTTGGCGGCCACGCCTGCGCCGCCGCCCACCGCCACCGACCAGTCCGCGTTCACCTGATGGGTGAGCCCGACGTCGATCAGCTGCTCGGTCTGGCGGCGCTGGGGCTTCTGCTCGTCGATGAAGTCCATGACGAGGGCGGTCTTGCGGGTGAGCAGTTGCGAATAGCCGATCCCTGCCGACCACAGGCCGCTGCGCTGGCCGGCCGTGGCCTTTGAGATGTCGGTCCAGGTCACGTTCAGGTGCAGGCGAGGCGCGCTGGCGGAGGAGCCGAGATACTTGGTGGCGATCCCCCGCAGGATGTAGGTCGTGCCGTTCCCGCCCTGGCCGTAGCCCTGCTGCACGTAGCCGTGCACGGCGAAGGCAGGTATGAAGGTGGAGTTGTCGTTCAGCTGATACAGCACGTCCGCGGTGACGGCGCCGTTGTTTGGCGAATGGCGGCTCGCCCAGTTGTAGGAGGGCGAAAGGTCGATCTGCAGGTGATGCGCCGCGCCGATCTTGAACACCGGCTCGGTCGTGCCGGCTTCTCCCATTCCGCCGGTGCGGGTGAAATGGTTGTCGGCCTGGATCTGGAAGACGCCGGTGGGCACGACCAGGGCGTCTTCGATCTGGAGCGGGAAGTTGGGCGCCAGCGACTGTGGATCGGCCAGGGACTGGCCGCCGCCCACGACGCACAGAGCCGCCGCCGCTCCAAGACGCGGCGCGAGGACCCGCAGAAGCGGTTCAAGCCTTCGACGACCCGGCGTCGAAGAATAGACAGCATCCATCACGTCGGTCCGTCGCCTCGCGCCCACCTGGCGAGGTTCGGATTTCATCCGCGGCTGACAGGAGCCTGACGCGACCGCACGCGCCCGGTCGCGTGGTTCTCGCCGGCCCGGACTTGGTGGAGTATGCGAGGAGCCCGGCAGCTCCCTCGAAGGTTAGGGCTGCAGGACCGATCAGCCTCCTGCCGGATGCGCGCCATGGCCATGATCACCGACGCCGACGAGTTCTTCACCAGGGGGTGCGGGCGGTGCGACCGGTTTGCGACGGCGGACTGCTCGACCCGACCGTGGATCGACGGGCTGGACGCGCTGCGCCGGATCTGCCTCGCCATGGGCCTGGAGGAGACGGTGAAGTGGGCCCACCCGTGCTACATGCACGCCGGCCGCAACATCGCCCTGTTCGGGGCGTTCCGGGGCGACTTTCGGCTCAACTTCATGAACCCTGGCTTGCTCTTGGACAGCGAGGGTGTGCTGGAGCCGCAGGGCCCCAACACCTTGACGCCCGGCATGATGCGCTTCACCGACGTCGCCCAGGTTCCGGCGAGGGAGGCCGTGATCCGCGCCTACCTGCGGCAGCTGATGGACCACGCCGAAGCGGGGACCCGGCCGGTGAGGGCGCCGCGCGAGATCGAAACGCCCGACGAGCTTACCGAGGCGCTGGACGCCGACCTGGAGCTCGCCGAGGCCTTCCACGCGCTCACGCCCGGCCGGCAGAAGAGCTATCTGTTCGCCCTGAACCAGGCGAAGCAGCCCGCCACCCGCATCGCGCGCATCGAGAAGTTCCGGCCCAAGATCATCGCCGGCAAGGGTGCGCTGGAGCGTTGAGCTTACCGGCCGGCTTTTCTCCACGCTCATCCGAAGTTCCGGCGCTGGCGCCGGTCAGCTGACGGCCAAGCTCGTACAATCGAGTTTGCTCAGTAGGCGGATATGCTTGCCGGGCGGCGAGGAATGCACGAAGGACGCGCGGTGCATCGCCGCTTCGCTTTCCCCAACGTTGGCTCCGTCCTAGGCCCCATTCTCGGCCTCGCTCTGTCCGGCGCCGCCGCCACGGCTCCCCTCGCCGCCGACCTGGCGGTGGGCCCGCCCGCCAGCTTCGTGTCGGCGCATGGGCGGCGGGCGGCCGTGTTCGGCTACTCCGCCCAGGGTCTGGAGGTGTGGGCCTATCCCCTGCAGGTGCTGAGCGGCTACCGGCTGCGGTTCCGGGAGGCGGGGCGGGCCACGCCGCTGGACGGCGAGGCGCTGCTGCGGCGGGTGGAGGTCGGGCCGGCCGGGACCAGCCGGGTCTACGTCGGCCCGGACTTCACGGTGCGCGAGCGGCTGGTCGTCGCGCCCGACGCCCCGGGCGCCCGCATCGACTACGAGGTGGCGGGCCGGCCCGACGTCCAGCTCGAGGTCAGCTTCAAACCCTCGCTCGACCTGATGTGGCCGGGCGCCCTGGGCGGCCAGGACGTGGCCTGGGACGCCGGCCGCAAGGCCTACGTTGAGCGCCAGGCGCAACAGGGCTTCAGCGCGACGATCAGCTCGGCGGAGACGGTGGACCACGACGCCTTCGTCAACGCCGCCGTCTCGCAGGGCGAGACGCGGACCCTGGTGCTGCAGCCGCGGGCCGAGGGCGCCACCGGCGTGCGCCGGGCCTCGTTGGCGATCGCGGCGGACCTCGGCGAGGCCGGCGGCGCCTCAGCCCCTCCGACCACCGACGAGCCGGCCCCGGGCCTGCGCATCGTCACGCCCGACCCGGCCCTGGACGCCGCGGTGGCCGACGCCCAGCGGGCGCTGGACCAGGCCTGGGTGTGCGCCCCGCGCATCGGCTGCGGCGAGGTGGCGGGCTATGGCCCCTCGCGCCCCGGACGGCGGCCGCAGTACGCCTGGTACTTCGCCGGCGACGGGCTGGTGGCGGCGGAGGGCCTGCTGGCCAGCGGCCGCTATGAGCGCGCCCGGGAGGAGATCGCCTTCGTCGCCCGGTTCCAGAACCCCGCCAACGGGATGATCTGGCACGAGATGTCGCTGAGCGCCCCCTACATCGACTGGGCGCGCTATCCGTACATGTACGTCCACGTGGACATCACGCTGCAGTACCTCTCCACCCTCGCCCGCTACGCGGCGGCGACGGGGGACGACGGCTTCCTGGCCCAGCACTGGAAAGGCGTGTCGGCGGCTTGGCGCTACGCCCGCTCGCTGATCGACCCGCGCACCGACCTGCCCACCATTCCCGCCGGCAAGCAGGGCCAGAACGAGCAGTTGCGCCTCGCCGACGACGTGCGCCTGTCCTCCGCCTGGATCGGGGCGGCCGACGCCATGGCCGAGCTGGACCGCCGCACCGGCCGCCCCGCCGAGGCGCGCGAGGTGGAGGCCGCCGCCGCGAGGGCGCGCAAGGCCCTGTCGGCCGAAGCCTGGGACGCGGCGCGCGGCTTCTGGGTCGAGGGCCGCACCGCCAGCGGCGAGCGGGTGGAGGCGGACCGGTCCGACGCCAGCGGCCTGCTCGCCCAGCATGTGCTGACCCCAGCGCAGGCCGAGACGGCGCTGGACCACCTCGCCGCCCCCGCCTTCCGCACCGACTGGGGCGAGCGCAGCCTGTCGGCCGACGCGAAGGACTACGACCCCAACGCCTATTCGCAGGGCGCGGTCTGGGCGCTGGGCACCAGCGGGGCGGCCGAGGCCTTCTTCCGGGCGCACCGGCCCCTGGTCGGCTGGAGCCTGCTGCGCGGGCTTGCGGACTGGAACACCCTGGACAGCCCCGGCCACCTGCACGAGGTGCTGGCCGGCGACCTGTACCATGCCGAGATCGAGTCCGTGCCGGAGCAGACCTGGTCCTCCGCCGGCCTGATCATGGGGGTGGTGCACGGCCTGTTCGGCGTCCAGGCGGACGGCGCCGCCCGGCGCCTGGCCCTGGCCCCGCACCTACCTGCCGCCTGGGACAGGGCGGAGGTGGACGGGGTGCGGGTGGGCGCCGCCCGGCTCGATCTGCGGTTCGCCCAGGCCGCCGGAACCCTGTCGCTGGAGATCGTGAATAGCGGAGCGCCGGTGGCGGTGGACTTCGCCCCGGAAACCCCGCTCGGCGCCGCCGATGTCGTCGCCGAGCTGGACGGCCGGCCGGTGGCCGCGGCGGTCGAGCCGCACGCCCAGGACCAGCACGCCCGGGTGCGCTTCACCGCCGCCGCCGGCGCGACCCGCCTCGTCCTCCGCTACCGCGGCGGCGTCAGGGTGGCGCCGGCGTTGGCGGCGCCGCAGGTGGGCGACCCCAGCCGCAACCTGCAGATCGGCGCCGTGCGGATGGAGGGCGACCGCCTGGACATCCAGGCGTACATGGCCGATCCGGACCGGGCGCAGGTAGACCTGCTGACGCCGCTGGCCGCCGGCGCCGTGCAGGGCGGCCGGATCGCGCCAGCGGGCGACGGGCGGCTGCGCCTGACGCTGCAGCCCGACGCCGACGCGCCCGTGCTGGCTGGCGGCTACCGGGCGGCGCACGCCTCCATCCGCTTCGCACCGCCAGCGACGGGGCCATGACCCCGCGTCTCAGCCGCCCCGTGGACTTGGTTCGCGGCGGCCGACATGCTTCGATCCTGCAACAACCAGAACATCCCCCGTCGAGCCCGAGTCGAACCTGACATGCCCTTCGTGACTTCTGGCGCCGGCCGCATGGCCGGGGCCGCCGCCGCCGCGCTCCTCCTGGCCGGACCCGCCCTCGCCGCCCCGCTGCAGCTGACCGTGCGCGAGGGCGCCAACCTGAACGCCCTGGTGCGCCAGGGGCCGGTCGCCGCCCACCTGGTGCTGAGGGACGGCCCCTCGCCCCGCCTGCTGGTGGCCTTTCCGGCGGGCGACAGCGGCGTGGGCGCCTGGTTCGCCGCGCCCGCCGCTCCGGCCGCCTGGCGGCTGGTGGGCGCGGTCCGGCCCACGACGCTGAAGGACGCCAAGGGCCGCGCGCTGGAGGGGGTGACCGCCGAGGTCGAGGTGAACGCGCCCCGGCTGGAGGTCGGCCGGGTGGTGGTCGGCAGCGTGCGGGTGCTGCGGGATTACGAGGCGCTGCACACCGCCCCGGCCGAGCTGGACGCCGCGCCGCTCCGCGCGGGCGAGACGATCACCTGGGCCCGCGACCGGCTGGACGGCGCGCCCGGCTACCGCCTGTCGATCGAGGCGCTGGACGGGTCGGCGCGGGTGGCAGGCGGCCATGTCGCCTTCTCCGCCCGTCCCGGCCGGCCGCTGCGCCTGCGGGTGACGGCGGCGACGGGCGATCCGGCGCTGACGCCCCTGGACATCCCCGACATCCTGGCGGCGGGCGCCGCCAGCGACGAGCGGGCGAGGTCGTCCCTCGCCTTCCTCAGCTACCGCGAGAAGCTGCTGGCGGGGTCCTGGCGCTTCGACACCTATTTCGGGCGCGATACCCTGATGTCGGTGCGCCTGCTACTGCCAGTGCTGAAGCCGGAGGAGGCGGAGGCGGGCCTGGGCGCCGTGCTGACCCGCCTGTCCCCGAAGGGCGAAGTCGCCCACGAGGAGAGCATCGGCGAGTTCGCCATCATGGAGAACCAGAAGGCCGGCCGCGGCGCGGTCGCCACGCCCGTCTACGACTACAAGATGATCGACGCCGACTACATGCTGGCGCCGGTGCTCGCCGCCTACGGCGAGCGGTTCGGAGCGGCGCGGCTGCAGGCCTTCCTGGCGCGCCGGGCGCCGGACGGGACGCGCTACGGCGACCTGCTGATGAGGAACCTGACCCATGTGCTGGACGCCGCGCGGCCCTTCGCGGCGACGCCGACGCCCGAGCACCTGATCCACCTGAAGGCGGGCGTGCCCGTCGGCCAGTGGCGCGACAGCGACATCGGCCTGGGCGGCGGGCGCATCCCCTATGACGTGAACGCGGTGTTCGTGCCGGCCGCCCTGTCCGCCATCGACAGCCTGCGGCGGGACGGGGCGCTGGCGCCCTACCTGCCTGCGCAGGGGGCCTTTGCCGACGCGCCGGCCCTGGCGACGCGCTGGCTGGCGGCCGCGCCGCCCCTGTTCCGCACCGAGCAGTCGCCGGCCGCCGCGCGCGCGGCGGTCCAGCAGTTTGCAAAGGAGAGCGGGGTCGATCCCGCCCCCGCCCTGGCCAGCCTGCCCTCAGGCCCCCTCGCCTTCGCCGCCCTCTCGCTCGACGGCCAGGGGCGGCCGATCCCGGTGCTGAATTCGGACGTCGGCTTCGACCTGCTGTTCGGCCGGCCCTCCCCGGCGGCGCTGCAGACCATGGTGGACGACGTGATGCGCCCCTTCCCCGCCGGCCTGATGACCGACGTGGGCGCGGTGGTGGCCGACGCCGCATTCGCGGACGCGGGCCTGCGCAAGACCTTCTCCAAGGCCGCCTACCACGGCGCGGTGATCTGGGCCTGGCAGGAGGCGGTGCTGATCGCCGGCCTGGACCGCCAGCTCGCCCGGGCCGACCTTCCCGCCGGGCTGAGGGCGACCCTGGGCCAGGCCCGCGAGCGGCTGTGGGACGCGGTGCAGGCGGTGGGCGACACCCGCACGTCGGAGCTGTGGTCCTGGGCCTACGCCGGCGGCCGCTACCGGGTCGAGGCGTTCGGGGCGAACGCCAAGGACGCCGACGAGTCCAACGCCGCCCAGTTGTGGAGCACCGTCTTCCTGGCGCTGAAGCCCAAGGCCGCCGATGCGCGCTGAGATGCTCGCCGCGGCGTTCACCGCCGCGCTCGCCGCCGCTGCCGCCGCCCCCGCGCCGGCCGACGCCGAGGCTCCGCCCGCGGTCTCCGCCGTCGCCACCCCGGCCGACCTGTTCGGGGCGCTGTACCGCCGGGTCGAGCTGGAGGGGCTGTTCGCCGACAGCAAGACCTTCGCCGACGCCGTGCCCAAGGCGGCGCCGGCGGAGATCATGCGCGCCTACGCCGCCGATCCGCCCCGCGACCGCCAGGCGCTGGAGCGCTTCGTCGACGCCCACTTCACCCTGCCCGCCCGCGCCGGCTCGACCAAGGCGCCGGTCGTGGCCTCAGCCGGGGTGCGCACGCCGATCGCCGGCCACATCGCCGCCCTGTGGCCGCAGCTGACCCGCCATGCCGTGGACGCTCCGCCCGGCGGCTCGCTGCTCAGCCTGCCCAAGCCCTTCGTCGTCCCCGGCGGCCGGTTCCGGGAAATGTATTACTGGGACAGCTACTTCACGATGCTTGGGCTGAAGGCTGACGGGCGGCAGGATCTGGTGGAGTCGATGATCGACGACTTCGGCAGCCTGATCGACCGCTACGGCCACATCCCCAACGGCGCGCGCACCTATTACATCAGCCGCTCGCAACCGCCGTTCTTCTACGCCATGGTGGGGCTGTCGACCTCACGCGATCCATCCGTGGCGGCGCGGCGGCTCGGCTGGCTGAAGGCCGAGCACGCCTTCTGGATGGCGGGCGCCGAGGCGCTGAAGCCGGGCGAGGCCGGCGGCCAGGTGGTGCGCCTGCCCGACGGGGCCGTGCTGAACCGGCCCTATGACGCCCGCGACACCCCGCGTGAAGAGTCCTACGCCGAGGACGTGCGCCTCGCCGCCCGCACGCCCCGCCCCGCGCCGGAGCTGTACCGCGACCTTCGCGCCGGGGCCGAGACGGGCTGGGACTTCAGCTCGCGCTGGCTGGCCGACGGGCGGACGCTGGAGACCATCCACACCACAGACATCATCCCCGCCGACCTGAACAGCCTGCTCTTCGGCCTGGAGCAGGCGATCGCCGGCCGCTGCCGCGCGGCAGGGGATGCGGACTGCGCCCGCCGCTACGACGAGCGGGCGTCGGCCCGGGCGGCGGCGATGCGGCGCTATCTGTGGGACGCGGGCGCCGGCGTGTTCCGCGACTACGACTGGCGCAAGCGACAGCAGACGCCGGCCCTCACCGCCGCGGTGGCCTATCCGCTGTTCACGGGGCTCGCGACGCCGGACGAAGCGCGCCGGACCGCCGAGGCGATGCGCCAGCGCCTGCTGGCCACGGGCGGCCTTCGCACCACCGAGCGCCGCACCGGCCAGCAGTGGGACGATCCCAACGGCTGGGCCCCGCTGCAGTGGGTGGCCGTGTCGGGATTGCGGCGCTACGGCCAGGGCGCGCTGGCCGACGACATCGCCTGCCGCTGGACCGCCACAGTCGACCGGAACTACCAGGCCAGCGGTCGCCTGCTCGAGAAATACAATATCGAGGAGGTCACCCCCGGCGGGGGTGGCGAATATCCGCTGCAGGACGGTTTCGGCTGGACCAACGGCGTCGCCCGCGCCCTTGCCATCTCGACGTGCGCCACGCACCCAAACCCTTAAAGGTTTATGTGACCATCACGCAACACGATGACCGAATAGCCGCCAACCCGTTGCAATTACTCAAAACTGGCGCGACGATGCGGACAAATAAGGCGCTGGCGCGGCAGTAACGCGTCCCAGCCGATTAGGACGGGAACTCGGTTTCGTGAAAGTTAATCTTCTTGGCGCGGCCTCCGCGTCCGTTCTCGCGTTGTGCGCCGCCCAGGCGGCCCAGGCCCAGGCGGTCGCCGACCCCAACGCGCCGATCGCCCAACCGCAGCCCCAATCCGGCCAGACGACCACCACCCAGTCCGGCGGCGTCGCCGCCGCGACCGGCGAGGCCCAGCCTGTCGCCACCACCGACACCGTCGTGGTGACCGGCTCGACCAGCAAGCGCACGCTGCTGAACGCCTCGGTCGCCGTCACCGACGTGACGCAGCAGCAGCTGAAGCAGGTGGCGCCCCGCTCCACCGCCGACGTGCTGAACACCATCCCCGGCATCTACGTCCAGGCGACCGCCGGCCCGATCTCCAACAACTATTCGGTTCGCGGCCTGCCCGGCGGCGGCCAGCAGTTCGTGCGCCTGATCGAAGACGGCATGCCGGCCATCTACGGCAGCCTGAACGACGACGAAGTGTTCCAGTACGACCTGTCCATCGACCACGTCGAAGGTCTGCAGGGCGGCACCTCGGGCATCCTGACCGAGAACGCGGCCGGCGCCTCGATCAACTTCATCTCGCGCAAGCTGAACTATGATCACGGAGGCGGCCTGATCCAGGCCACCGGCGCGACCTACGGCGAGGGCCGGGTCGACTTCTGGTATTCGGCGCCGCTCAAGGCGCTGGGCGACGGCGTGGCCTTCGCGGTCAGCGGCTACTACGACAACACGCCGGGCGTGCGCAGCTCCGACTTCCGCTACGACACCTATCACCTGAAGGGTCAGCTGGAGAAGAAGTTCAACAGCGGCGGCTACGCCCGCCTGACCTACAAGCACTGGGACGAGCACGACCCCTATTACGCCGACCAGCCGTATTCGTTCAAGAACGGCAAGATCGGCAGCGTGCCGGGCCTGGACAGCCAGTTCGGCAACATCATCGGGCGCGACTTCGCCAACATCGTCGTGCCGGACAGCTGCGCCGCCAACGAGTGCACCCGCAACTTCAGCGAAGCGAACGGCGTGCACCTGGCCGGCGATGAGTACCGCATCGACGTCGAGAAGCCGGTCAATGAGAGCTTCACCGCCTTCGCCAAGGTCCGCTACACTCAGACCAACCTGGACTTCAACGGGGTGTTCGCCGGCAGCGGCACGGGCAACAACGGCCTGACCAGCGCCGTCAACTACCTGAACCCCGGCTTCGCCGCGGACGGTACGACCGCCCTCTCGCCGATCCAGAGCCTGCTGCAACTCGGCCAGGCGCAATACCCCGGCGCCACCTTCGGCATCCGCTCGGTGCGCACGGGTCAGGTGCTCAGCGGCGCCGCCTCGCTCAACGCGCTGAACGGCAACGGCCTGCTGCAACAGACCGTGTTGAACCGCCAGGTGGTCAAGCTGCGCGACTGGGGCAGCGACTTCGGCGTGCGCTGGCACGCCAGCGGCCAGAACTGGGACAACAGCCTGACCCTCGGCGGCATGGTCTATTCCCAGTTCGAGGGCAACGACCAGTCGGCCGTCTCGGCCGTGCTGAACGACGTGACCAACCGCTCGAACATCTACGACGTGGTGGCGCTGAACAGCGCCGGCGGCGTGGTCGGCTCGCTGACCAACAACGGCCTGCTCAGCTATGGCGACTGGGGCCAGGGCATCTTCAACCAGCAGCTGGACTCGCAGTCGGCTTACTTCAACGACGAGTTCACCTTCGCCAACCGCCTGCACATCGACGTGGGCGTGCGCTACGAGCACGAGCACACCACCCAGAACGTCGGCAACAGCTCCGCCCTGCCGGTGCCCAGCACCTACGGCGGCATCATCCGCACCATCCCGTCGGCCTTCAACGGCACCTATACCCGCTCCTCCGGGTCGGAGAGCCCGATCAACTGGACGGTGGGCGCCAACTACACGCTCTCGCGCCAGCTCTCGGTCTATGTCCGCTACGCCGACAGCTACCAGACCCAGGGCCTGAACAAGAACGCGATCGGGCTGAAGCTGTACGAGGGCGGCCTGACCTTCTCGTCGTTCGGCGCCTTCGGCCAACTGCGGGGCTTCCGCACCGAATACGCCAACTACAGCGCCGGCGGCGGCGTGGTTCCGGGCAACCCGAACCTGAACACGGGCTTCTTCGCCGACCTGATCTCCAACGGCATGGACTTGGACATCACCTACCGTCCGAAGTTCGAGGCGCTGCGCGCCTTCTCGATCCAGGCGCAGGCGACCTATCAGGACACCGCCTTCACCAACGTGCAGACCGGCACCATCGCCACCGGCGGGGCGATCTCGCCGCAGGTGGTGGCGGCCTTCTACAACGGCAAGATCCCCGGCATCACCCCGACCTGGGAATACATGCTGCAGCCGACCTACGACCTGCCGAACAACCTGGGCAGCCTGTACCTGCGTTATCAGTACACGGGCAGCGTCTTCGCCGACAACGGCAACGCCCTGGCCCTGCCGAGCTACGGCCTGCTGTCGATCGGCGCCCTGATCAACGTGACGCACGACCTGCAGGCCAGCGTGAACGTGGCCAACATCACCAACGAACTGGGCCTGACGGAGGGCAACCCCCGCGCCGGCTTCACCCAGAACGTGACCAGCGGCTACTTCTACGGCCGCGGCATCATCGGCCCGAACGCCCAGTTCCAGCTGACCTACAAGTTCTAAGCTCAAGTCCAAAGCTCAGCTTGACGGGGCGGATGAGCCAGGCTCATCCGCCCCTTTCTTTTTCCGGAACCGCCCCATGACCGACCCGCGCATCCGCAAGATCGTCATCCTGGGCGGGGGCACCGCGGGCTGGATGACCGCCGCCGCCCTCTCCAAGATCAACACGCCCCGCCAGTTCGAGCTGACCCTGGTGGAGTCCGACGAGATCGGGACTGTGGGCGTGGGCGAGGCGACCATCCCCACCATCCACTGGTTCAACCAGCTGGTCGGCTTCAAAGAGGCGGACCTGTTCCGCGAGACCAAGGCCACCTTCAAGCTGGGGATCGAATTCCGCGGCTGGCAGGGCGAGGGCTCGGCCTACCTGCACCCCTTCGGCCGCTACGGCGGCCCGCGTGACCAGTCGATGTTCTACCATCGCTGGATCCGCCAGTGGCTGGCGGGGCGGGTCGAGGGGGTCGAGAGCTTCTCGCTCACCAGCCAGCTGGCCCGCGGCGGCCGCTTCGCCCGGCCGTCCCAGGACCCGAACGCCCTCGCCTCCACCCTGGGCTACGCCTACCATTTCGACGCCAGCCTCTACGCCCGCTTCCTGCGCGGCGTGGCCGAGGCCGCCGGCGCCCGGCGCGTCGAGGGCCGGGTGGCCGACGTGGAGAAGGACGGCGAGAGCGGCTTCGTCACCGCCCTGACCACCCAGCGGGGCGAGCGGATCGAGGGCGACCTGTTCGTGGACTGCTCAGGTTTCCGCGGCCTCCTGATCGGCGATGCGGTGGAGAGCGGCTACGAGGACTGGAGCCACTGGCTGCCCTGCGACCGGGCGCTGGCCGTGCCGACCGAGCGGGTCGAGGCGCCGATCCCCCTGACCCGCGCCACCGCCCGCTCGGCCGGCTGGCAGTGGCGCATCCCGCTGCAGCACCGCACCGGCAACGGCCTGGTCTACTCCAGCGCCCATTTGGGCGACGACGAGGCCGCCGCCCTGCTGCTGGCGAACCTGGACGCGCCGCCCCTGGCCGACCCGCGGCCGATACGCTTCCGCGCCGGCGTGCGCACCCGGCCGTGGAACCGCAACGTGGTCGCCATCGGCCTGTCCAGCGGCTTCCTGGAGCCGCTGGAGTCCACCAGCATCCACTTCATCCAGAGCGGCATCGCCAAGCTGCTGGCGCTGTTCCCCAGTCGCGCCTGCCCGAAGGTCGTGGCGGACCAGTTCAACCGCACCTTCCGGGACGACATGGAAGGGGCGCGGGACTTCTTGATCCTGCACTACCAGGCGACGGAAGGGCGCGACGAGCCCTTCTGGCGAGAGGTGCGCCAGGCGCCGACCCCCGACAGCCTGGCGTTCAAGCTGGAGAGCTTCCGCCGCACCGGCCGGATCGTGCTGGGACCGGAGGAGCTGTTCAAGGAGGCCAGCTGGTTCTCGGTCCTGATGGGCCAGGGCGTGCGCCCCACCGACTACAACCCCCTGGCCGAGGTGTGGGACGCGGGGGCGGACCTCGCCGCCCTGCAGGCCCTGCAGCGCGCCATCGCCGCCGACGCCGCCCGCGCGCCCACCCACCTCTCGGCCCTGGAGGCGCTGGCCTGAGGCTCGGCCTCCCGGGGCGGTCGGCGGCGAGGCCCCCTCGCGCCCTACGACAGCTGCAGCTCTCCCCGCAGGCGGGCCTGGCGGCCGTAGGCCAGCTCGAAGAGGGGCGAGGCCATCAGGGTGGTGACGATGGCCATGACCACCAGGATGGAGAACAGCCCTGAGCCGATGACGCCCCGCGCCAGCCCCAGGTTGATGATGATCAGCTCCATCAGGCCGCGGGCGTTCATCAGCGCGCCGATGGCCAGGGCGCTGGCCTGGTCCTGGCCGCTGAGGCGGGCGGCCGCCCAGCACGCCCCGCCCTTGCCCACCACCGACACCGCCAGCACCAGCACGGCGATCAGCGCCAGGCCGGGCGCGGCCATCACGTCCAGTCGGGTGCTCAGCCCCGAATAGGTGAAGAACACCGGCAGCAGGATCACCGTGGCGAACGGCTCCAGCTGGCGGCGCAGCGACTGGGCCAGCACCCCGCGCGGCGTGACGACCCCGAGCACGAAGCCGCCGAACACCGCGTGGATGCCGATCCCGTCCATGGCGAAGGCGCACAGCAGGAACAGCATCACCATCACGCCGAGCAGTTCGGGGCCGACCGCGCCGGCCCGCTCCGCCGCGCGGCCCAGCGGCGCCAGCAGGCGCGGTCCCAGCGTCAGCATGAGCGTGGCGAACACGCCCGCCCCCACGATCGCCCGCACGGCGATGATCGGGCTGCCGCCGAAGCTGGCCAGCACGATGGCCAGGGCGATCCAGGCGGCCGCATCGTCCATCGCCCCGGCCGTCAGCGACAGCGTGCCCAGCGGCAGCTCGCTGAGGCCCCGCTCGTGGATGATCCGGGCCAGCATGGGGAAGGCGGTGATGGAGACGGCCGCGCCGATGAACAGGGCCGCCTGGGTCCCCGTCACCCCCGCCCCGAACAGGTGGCGGCCGAACAGCAGGGGCGTGATCGCCAGCGCCAGGGCGAAGGGCGCGGCGATCCCCGAGGCGGAGACCGCCAGGGCGCCGCGCGCGTTGCTGCGGAAGTGCTCGGTCCGGAAGCCGAGGCCGACCAGGAACATGTACAGGCCCACCCCCAGCTGGGCGAGGGCGTACAGCATCCCGACCGACGGCTTGGGGAACAGGCTCGCCTGCAGGTGCGGGGTCAGAAGGCCGAAGACGGACGGGCCGAGCAGCACGCCGGCGATCATCTCGCCCACCACCTGCGGCTGGCCCGCGAACCGCTTGGCCGCCCAGCCGACGGCGCGGGAGACGGCGACGATGACGAACAGCTGCAGGAAGAACAGCGTGCCCAGCTGGGCCGGCGTCATCCGGCGGCGGCGGGGGCGGAGGACCCGGCCACGGCGCGCCGGCGGCCGGTCGCCAGCCCGAACAGCAGGATGACCGCATAGCAGACCGCCGGGACCACCAGGGCGGTGCGCAGGCTCGCCGCATCGGCCAGCCGGCCGGTCAGCGGCGGGATGATCGCGCCCCCGACGATGGCCATGCAGATCACGCCCGAGCCGTCCGCCGCCTGCTCGCCCAGGCCCTCGCAGCCCAGGGCGAAGATGGTCGGGAACATGATGGAATTGACCAGGCCGATCGCCAGCAGGGCGTAGCCGCACAGCGCCCCGTGCGTCTGGCTGGACAGGAGCAGCAGCGTCATCGCCGCCGCGCACACCCCGGCCAGCACCTTGCCCGGCGAGGCGATCCGCAGCAGGTAGGCGCCGGCGAAACGGCCCAGCATGGCGCCGCCCCAGTACAGCGGCACGTGCTTGCCCGCGTCCGACTGGCTGAGGCCCAGGACGTTGGACTGCATCAGGTAGTTCACGATCAGCGAGCCGATCGCCACCTCCGCCCCGACGTAGAGGAAGATCGACAGGGCGCCGAAGGCGAGGCGTGGCCGGCGCAGCACCGCGAAGGCCGCCAACGGATTGCGTCGCTCGCCCGGCGCCTCGTTCAGGCGGTTGCGCTGGCTCCAGACCACCGCCGCGACCACGAACAGCACCACCGCCAGACCGATGTAGGCCCGCACGATGACGCCGCTCTCGGCCGTGCGGAAGGCGGCGAGCGCAGCGCCGTGCAGCGTCTTGACGTCCACCGACGCCAGCGAGCCCAGGATCAGGATGGCGCCCACATAAGGGAAGATGGTGGTTCCCAGCGAGTTGAACGCCTGGGCGAAGGTGAGGCGGCTGTGCGCCGTCTGCGGCGGCCCCAGCTTGGAGATCAGCGGGTTGGCGACCACCTGGACCAGGGTCACCCCCGTGGCCAGGATGAACAGGGCGCTCAGGAAGAAGGGGAACTGGGCCGCCGCTGAAGCCGGCACGAACAGCAGGCACCCCGTCATCATCAGCAGCAGGCCCACCGCCGCCCCGCGCAGGTAGCCGATGCGCCGCACCAGCATCGCCGCGGGGATCGAGACGATGAAGTAGGCGGCGAAGAAGGCCGACTGCACCAGCATCGCTTCACCGTACGACAGGCTGAACAGCGACTTCAGCTTGGGGATCACCACGTCGTTCAGGCTGGTGATGCCGCCGAAGATGAAGAACAGCGCGAAGACGAAGCCTTGCAACCCGGGCGCGCGGATCGGCTCAGCGTAAGTTCCCACCGCACTGGCCGGATCGGTCGATGATGTGGTGGAGGCTTGGGCGGCGAACGAGGCCATATGTATCTCAACAAGCGAACGCTTAGTCTGTCAGCTTAGAGGGCCGCCACGGGGTGTGTCGAGCCGGCCCGGCGAGGCTTTCGACGCCCGCGCCGATCCCGGCCCGCCCCGCCTATTCCCATGGAGAGGATCCTCTGCGAGGGCTGGCCCGTGAACGCTCTCGCCCCCCTGACGCTCGGCCTGGCCGGCGGCGCCTTAGGTCCTGGCCTGGCCGCGATCGGCGGCGGACTGGCGGGGCGCACGATCGGCATGGCGCCGATGTCGCTCGCCGGCGCGGCCGTCGGGCTGCTGGCGGGCTGGACGGCGCCGCCGGGCGCGCCGGCGCTGCTGGGGCTGGGGCTGGGGCTGGTTTTGGCGCTGCTGGCGGCGATCGACCTGGCGGTGCTGCGGTTGCCGGACGTTCTGACCCTGCCGTTGGTCGCCGCGGGCCTCGCCCTCGCCGCGGCGGGCCGGGGCGACTTGCGCGGCGCCCTGATCGGCGCGGTCGCCGGCTACGCCAGCCTGGCGGTTTTCGCCGCGCTTTACAAAAAGCTGCGCGGCCGCAGCGGCCTGGGGCTGGGCGACGCCAAGCTGTTCGCCGCGGCGGGCGCCTGGCTGGGCTGGACCGCCCTGCCCCAGGTGCTCCTCCTGGCCTGCGCCTTCGCGTTCGCGGGCGTGGCGGTGGCCGTGCTGCGGGTCGGCCGCTCCGCCCTTGGCCAGCCCTTCGCCTTCGGCCCGGCGATCTGCGCCGCCTTCCTCGCAGTCTGGCTGATGTCGTGACGCGCCGACAGCCATAGCAAAAACTTCGCACGACGGGCTGTCGCTCCGGGCCGCCCGCGCCGGTCTAGGCAATGGGCCGGCGCGCGGCCGCGCCGGTCTAGGCAATGGGCCGGCGCGCGGCCGCGCCGGTCGGAGGGCGGAAGCGAAGGATGTCCACCGCAAGGACCGCCGCAATCGACCTTGCGCAACCTGGCGCCGAAGCCGCCGCCGAGGCGTCTGGACGCCGAGCTGGAGCGCGCTGCCGCATCGGGTTGGACGGTTACAACCTCGCCCTGCCGCGCGGCACCGGCGTGGCCACCTATGGGCGGATGCTGGGCCGGACGCTGGCGGCCATGGGCCATCCGGTGGACGGGCTGTTCGGACTGACGGTTCCGGCGAACGCGTCCGAGGCGCTGCGGGAGGTCCTGTTCTTCGGCGAGCTGGAAAGGCCGCCGGCCGACGCGCCCCGGCCGACCCTCCGGCGGATGGCGCGACGTGTCTTCCAGTCCCCCCTCCCGCGGCGCGCTGTGCAGGCCCCGGTCCACGGCGTGGTGCTGGGGCGCAGCGACCCGGACCGCCTGCCGCCGTTCGACCGCATCTTCTCCTCTGGCGGCCTGTTCACGGCGGCTGTCCGCCACTTCCGCCGCTACCGCCGCTTCATGACGGTGCAGGTCGACGATCCGCCAGCCATCATGCACTGGACCTATCCGCTGCCGATCCGGCTTGCGGGCGCGCGCAACATCTACACCGTCCACGACCTGGCGCCGCTGCGCCTGCCGCACGCCAGCACCGAGGACAAGGCCTATCATTACCGGCTGGTCGGCCAGTGCCTGTCGCGGGGCGACCACGTCTGCACCGTGTCCGACGCCTCGCGCCGGGACATCCTGGAGGTGTTCCCGGACACGGACCCGGGCAAGCTCTCCAATACCTATCAGGCGGTCGCCCCGCCGGCCGATCTGGTCGCGATCGGACCGGAGGCGCTGGCGGGGCGGCTCCGCGCTCTGTTCGGGCTGGAGCCCCAGGGTTACTACCTGTTCTTCGGCGCCGTCGAACCGAAGAAGAACCTGGGCCGCCTCATCGAGGCCTATCTGGCGAGCGAGGTCGAAACCCCGCTGGTGATCGTCGGCGCGCCGGGCTGGCGGTCCGAGGGGGAGCTGCGGCTGGTCGAGGGCGCGCACGGGCGCGGCCTGCCGGGCCTGTCGCGCATCCGCCGGCTCGAATACCTGCCCCGCCCGCTGCTGATGCTGCTGGTCCGGGGGGCGAGGGCGGTGCTGTTCCCCTCGCTGTACGAGGGATTCGGCCTGCCGGTGGCGGAGGCGATGAGCCTCGGCGTCCCGGTCCTGACCTCCACCGCCGCCGCCCTGCCCGAAGTGACCGGCGGCGCGGCCCTTCTGGTGAACCCCTACGACGTCGCCGCGATCGGCTGTGGCCTGACGCGGCTGGACGGCGACGGCGAGCTGCGCGACGCCCTCGGCCGCGCCGGGGCGGAGGCCGCGCGGCGCTACTCGATCGACGCCTACGCAGACCGCCTCGCCTGCATGTACGACGCTGTCCTGGCGACCCCGCGGCGGTAGGCCGGGCGGCGCCCGCTCCTTCGCCGGCGGGGTCAGGCGCAGACCGTCTCCACCAGGTCCAGGGCGATGCGGACGTGCTCTTCCCAGGTGGGCGCGCGCCAGCGGGACAGGCGCTGCATCTGGGCGGCGCGGCGCAGAGAGTTCGGCGCGGCGTAGTCCAGGATCGCCTGCATCCAGGCGACGCCGTCCAGGGGGTCGAGGTAGTCGGGCGCGCCGGCCCCCGCCTCGCGCAGGGCCGGGATGTCGCTGGCGACGACGGGCGCGCCCAGCGCCAACGCCTCCACCACCGGCAGGCCGAACCCCTCGGCGAAGGAGGGGATCAGCACGGCCCGTGCGCTCTCCACCGCCGCGCGCACCTGTTGGTCGGTCAGGCCGCGCCGCTCCTCCACCACCTGACGCAGGCGGGGGGAGCGGTCGAGCAGGTCCAGGATGTTCTCGTTCTCCCACCCGCGCCGGCCGATCAGCACCAGCTTCGGAACGTCCGCCAGCGGGCGCGTCTCCGCCAGGCGCCGCCACAGGTTCAGCAGCAGGAGATGGTTCTTGCGCGGCTCGATCGTGCCGATGGCGACGAAATAGGGCGGCTCCGGCGCAGGCCGTGCATCGCCGCCGGTCCAGAGCGCGCCGAGGGGCGCGACCCGCACGGGCGCGGCGTTGCCGGCTTTCGCCATGTAGGGCGCCAGGGCGGCGGCCGTGGCCTGCGAGTTCACCAGCACGCCGCTGGCCAGGCCGGTGACCGTCGCCAGCTTGCGCTGGAACAGCGCCGCCCCATTGGGCCGGGCGTATTCGGGGAACTGGAGGGGGATCAGGTCGTGCACGAAGCTGATCAGGCGCGCCCGCTCCGACCGAAGGACGCCGCGGAACAGGGCCGTGCGCTCCAGCGCGCGGGCGGACAGGTGCAGGTAGACCCGCGGCCTGTCACCAGACCCGCAGGACGGCAGCGGGGTGAAGCCGGCCATGGCTCGGGCCGCCCGGGTCCAGCGCTGCAGCTGGCCCTCCTCCCCGCCCTGGCGGCCCCAGCGGTCGACGGTCACGTCGATGAAGCGGCGGGCTGCGGCGGTCGACAGCCGCCCGTACGCCCCGCTCGGGTGGACGGCGGCGAAACGCAGCCGTTCGGGCGCAAGCGCCGTCAGCCACTGGGCGTAGGCCATCTCCACCCGGTCCACCCCGGTGGGCGTCGGGTGCAGCACCCGCGACAGCAGCCGCGACAGGTCCAGGATGATCTCGGGGGCGGCGCCGGCGCCGGCGCCGACTCGGCGCCGAAGGCCGACCCGATCGGCGGCCCAGGCCGACGCCGCACGGAATACGGGCGCGCCGTCCACCCCCTCGCGCAGAACGGGGACTAGCGTCACGGTGCGGGAACCGGCGCCGGGACGCCCGATCCAGGCGGACGACGGACGCGCCGGGCCAGGGCGCGAGCGACGCCGACCCCGTGGCCCTGAAGCTGGCGCAGGCGCACGAGCGGGCCCTCGTTGGTCCCGACGCCGGCGAGAAGGCGCCCCGCCAGCACCTCCGGCGGGCAAGGCAGACCGGTCACCGGGTCGCGGTAGAACGGATAGAGGATCAGGGCGACGGCCGCGAGCTCGACCAGGCTCAGCTGTCGGGTGCGGCGCGGCAAAGGCCGCAGGTCCGTGGTCAGGCCCCAGCCGGCGTAGAACGGCTGGCCATGGGCCACCACCTCCCGCCCGCGCAGCAGCGCCTCGAACCCGGCCAGCGAGGTGAGCGTGTGCACCGCATCGACCTGGCGCAGCAGCGAGGGCAGCGCGTGGCCCCGCACCACCCGGTCGGCGTGGCGCAGCACCTCTTCATCGTCGTAGGCCCCACGGCGGTGCCCCGCGTCCACGTCCGGATGCGGCTTGTAGAGGATGAGGCCGTTGGGCTCCGCGATCCGGGTCGCGCGCACCAGGTCCAGGCTGGAGAGCCCGCAGCCGCCCGCGCGGACGGAGGCGTCGTCCGCCACCTGGCCGGGCACCAGCACGATCCGGCGGCCCGGCGGCAGGTCCAGCTCGCTTCGCCGGCCGGTGTTGTACTTGCTGAGCCCGCGCGCCACGATCGCATCGACCAGGCGCGCCGCCCGGGCGAGCAGAGCCGGCGGAAGCTCCGCGGTCTGAAGCAGGTCTTCCAGGTCGCTCGGCCCCTTCGGGTCGTAATGGGGACGCTGCCGGTCCAGCAGCACCGAGCTGGGCGGCGTCAGGTCGCTGCCCAGGCCGGCGGAGCGGATGAACCCGTCCTCCAGTCGCCACAGCGGCACGCCCTGCGCCGCCGCAGCGGCGCTCAGCGGCTCGCCGGCCCGAGGATCCCACACGGCGAGCGCCCCGTGCCGCTGGGCGGCGCGGCGCAGGCCGGCGGCGGGGCGGGCGCTCAGCGGCAGGGACTGAACCCCATCGCTGAGCATCTGGGCGATCGCCGGCCCGGTCCACCAGCGCGCCCCGGCGCCGGCCGCCAGTCCGCGGCGGCGCTCCAGGACGCTGCGCCAGTCGGCCAGGCGGGTTATGGCCTCTTCGCAGGCCATGGTCCGCCCGGTGAACGGGTCGGTGTACAGGACGCTGTCGAACAGCATGGCCTGCGCCAGCTCGGCGAAGCTGCGACGACGACGCTGGTCGACGCCGGCGGCGTCGTCGGTGAGGCCCCAGCCGGAGACATCCCCCGCTGTGACGCAACGGACCCGCACCCCGGCGCTGAGGGCCAGGAAGGCGACGGGATCGGAGCCGTCGACGTAGACGGCGGCGGCCTGGTCCAGCAGCGGCCAGGGATCGACAGGCTCGATCGCGACGGCGACGCCGCGCCAGTTCAGGGCCTCGCGCAGTCGGGCCGCCCACGGCTCGGCCGGCGCCGACACGCAGAGTGAAGCCGCCGGGACGGCGCGCAGCGCCTCCTGCAGCATGACGCGGGCGAGGCGCGAGGAGGTGGGCCGAAGCCAGACCAGTCCCCCTGGCTTTCCAGGCTTCAGCCGGCGGCTCCCCCAGAAGGCGCCCCCGACCCGCGCCTCGCGGACGGCGGCCAGGGCCGTCGTGACGCGAGACGCGTCGCGGACCGCCGCCGAGGCGTCGTCCGCGAGCCGTTGCTCGACAAGGCTGGGGATGCCGAGGCTCCGGCGCGGGCCGAGGGTGAGGCTGATCTCCAGCGCCCGGCGACCGAAGGCGGGTCCGCTCAGGACGCCGGGGCGCAGCCGCGACCCGATGTCCAGGTCCCCGGCCGGGACGGCGAGGCCCGCGCGCAGAGCGGCGGCCCGCCAGCCCCGCCTCTGAGCAACCCGTGAGGGCGGGCGTCCGGCGAGTGGGGCGAGCGGCGGGAGTTCGGCCGCGGGGACGCGCGACCGGCTCAACGGCTCAAGCCCTGCATGACCGTCGCGCCCCGCTGCGGGACGCCCGCCATGCGATCGCCCCGCCGCGAGACCTCACGTCCGTCCATGCCCCAGGTGACAGCCGCGCGCCGCGGCCGACGACATCCGCCTCTATGAATTTTTTGCGTCGGCCGCGGAGTTGCTTCGAACGGAGGGTCGCCCGGTCAGTTGGCCGGTGCGCCAGGACCGGCGGCGGGCAGTTGCTCTCGGTCGAAGGTCAGGGTGGTGATCTTGCGGTCGAGCGCCTGCACGATTTCCGGGGTGAGGTCGTTGGTCGGGTTGCCCGCCAGCATCTGCTCGCGCCGGAACAGCAGGCCGCAATGGTGCGCCGAGTAGGCCGAGGCGATCAGCGGCTGGACCTGCTGGGAGATGCGCTGCACCACCTTGACCCGCGTGAGCTCCAGCTCGCGGTTGCGCTGCTCCACCTTCTTCTGCAGCGCGGCTCCCTCGGCCGCCAGGGTCGCGCGCTGCTGCGGGATGGCGGGGGTCTTGGCGCCGTCCAGGGCGTGGGCCTTGGTCTGCAGCGCGACCTGCTCGGCCTGGAGCTCCTGCTGCGTCTGCTTCGCGAGCTGCTCGAAGCGGAGATTGGCCGCCTGGCCGACCTTGGAGCCGCTGACCACCGTGTCGGGGCTGAGCACGCACACGCCGGCGATCACCGGGCCGCTCAGGATCATCTGCGTCGACGCGTCCCCAGCGCCGGGCAGAGCCGAAGGCGAGGCGGGCGCCGCCGTCATCGCGGCGCTCACGGTCGCGGCCAGCAGGATCTCAAGCATCGATCTGTCTCCTGGGTCTTAAGAGCGGCGGTGCGTCCCCGATGGGCGGCTCGCCGTCGCGGGCGGAAAGGGGATCGGAAGGCGACGCAAGGCGCGCCGGGGCCGGACAGGCCAGGATGCGGGTCATCGCCGCCTCGACCAGCGCCCCGCGGGTGGCGGCGTCGTAGAAGCCGCCGTGGAGCAGGCAGCGGTGGGCGATCACCCGGCGGAACGCGTCATACAGCTCGGCGTCGGGTTCGCCTGGGTCGGCCCAGAAGGCGTCCAGCGCACCCTGACGGGTCAGGCCCGCCAGGTCGTAGATCGCCCGGCCCAGGGTAAAGACCGGCACGCCCGCCGCCAGGGCCAGGGTTCCGGTGGTGCTGTTCACCGTGACCACCCCGCAGGAGGCCCGCACCAGCACGTCGATGTCGCCGGCCTCCAGGTACACGACCCGCGCCTCCACCCCGAGCGCCCGGGCGTAGTCGAGGGTGGCGGCGCGCCAGTCCTGCAGCCCGTTGTCGAGCGGGTGCTCCTTCACCACCAGGGCCGTCCCGGCCGGCGCATGGCGGGCGAAGGAGGCGATGGTGCGCGCCAGCGCCGGGTGCATGCCGTCGAAGTCGGAGTGGGCGCGCAGCTGGTAGTCGGTGTCGAGCTGCAGCGGCAGCACAAAGTAGTTCAGCCGCGTCAGCCAGTTGAACTCGCGGTTCGAGCGCCGCTCGACCCAGCCGCGCCGGACCAGCCGCCGGCACCAGCCGGCCGCCTCCAGCAGCGGGTGCCAGCGCCGGTGGGTTCGGGCGTGGGGAAAGCTCCACGCCAGCAGGACCGCCGCGGTGTAGTAGGCGACGGCGGCGCGGGCGCGGGCCGCGAAGGCGGACGGGAGCGCCGGCCGCGCCGGCACGGCCGCCAGGCGGGCGGCGGCGCGGCGGTACCACTCCGGATCGCCGGGCATACGGGAGAAGCCGTTGACGCCGCCCTGCTCCAGGGTGACCCAGTCCGGCCGGATATAACCTTCCTCGAACACGTGGACGGCGATGCCCAGGCCCGCCGCGGTGGCGCGCGCCACGCGGTGCAGCGGACGGCAGTCGCCGAACAGCACCACGTCGGTGATCTTCCTGCGGATCAGCAGCTCCGCCAGGAAGGCCGGCCAACGCGCCGCCGACCCGCGGTAGGCCACGGCGCCTCCCAGCCGCCAGGCCGCCTGGTCGCCGCCATTGAAATTCACCCTATGCACGCCGTGGCCGGCGGCGAGGAAGCGCCGGGCAAGATCGCTGAAGAAGCTGCCCGGCAGCCCCTGGAGGAACAGCACCTCCCGCCGGCCGGCCCCGGCGTCCGCCGGCTCAGGGAGGGGCCCGGCGGCGAGCGGCGCCACGGTGTCCGTGGGCGCCGGCGGGACGAGCCTCAGTTCGGGCCGGCCTCCGCGCGCGCGCCGCACCTCTGCGCCGGCGTGGCTCACGGCGTCTGCAGCCCGGCTGGGGGCCGCAGCCCGCTCTCGACAGGGCGGCGGAGCACGGCTGCGCTGCCCGCAGCACGGCAACGCGCCGTCTCCGGCGAGCGGGATTGCAGCGGGTCGAGCGCCAAACGTTCCACAGTTCCCCCGCCCTTCCGGCCAGGCGGAAGCGCCGACTTCGTTCAAGCGACATCGCCCCTGCGGGCGATCGAGACGCGCCTCTCAGCTGAGGGCAGCTCGCCCGATCCCGCCTGGGGCGGCGCCGACGAATCTCCGGCCGGCCTGATGCACGCCGGGTATTCCGGTATGCTTCAGGTCGCCGTGCGATCTGTCGACGGCCATCCTCGTGACGGGGCGATCCTGATCCGCCGCCTTCACGGAGGAGACAGGGGCCAGGGGCCGCCGCGACAGTCCGCGTCCGTGAATTTTTTGCGGCAGAGTAAGGGGGCGCCGCAGGCGGGTCAGCGCGGCGGCGCAGCCAGGATCGTGCGGTAGGCGTCGGCGAGGCGTCCGGCGTAGGCGTCCGCTGAGAAGTCGCGCGCGCGGTCGCGTCCGGCGCGGGACAGGCGCGTCCACAGGCCGGCGTCCTGCGTCACCGCCCCGATGGCGGCGGCGATGGCGGCGACGTCCTGCGGATCGACCCGCAGGGCCGCATCGCCGGCGATCTCGGCCAGGGCGCCTTCGTTGGAGGTGATCACCGGCGCGCCGAGGCTCATGGCCTCCAGCACCGGCAGGCCGAAGCCCTCCGCCAGCGAGGGGAAGACCAGCGCCCGCGCCTCGCGCACCAGCGCCAGGAGCGTGGGCCGGTCCTGCCAGGGCAGGCGGATCACCCCCTCGCCCGCCCCGGCGAGCTGGGCGCGCGCGCGCCAGCCGTCCGGCCCGGCGATGACCAGGGGCGGCGCGCCCGGCCGTCGGCTGTGCGCGGCGATGATGCGGGCGATGTTCTTGCGCGGCTCCACCGAGCCGCAGACCAGCAGATAACGGCGCGGCAGGAGGCCCGCCGGCAGGTCAGGCGCGACGGCCGACGTATCGACGGCCTGATAGGTGTTGCTGACCCGCGCCTGGGGCCGGCCCAGTCTGCTGCACAGCTCGTCCCGGCTGCTTTGCGACACGGTGACGATGTGGTTGGCGTCTTCCGCGATGCGGGCGAGCAGCCGCCGGTGTCTCCGCTCCGGGACCGGGCTGAGCCTTGGGGCGCTGAGGGGGATGAGGTCGTGGACGGTGTAGACGTTGCGCGCGCCCGCCATCCGCAGCGGCAATGGATAGCTCCAGTGCATGACGTGCGGCGGCTCGACCGCCTGCACCGGCAGCAGGCGCCCATGGAGGTTGAAGAAGACCTGCGCCTCCCGGAACACGTCGCTCCTTAGCCAGGCAGGCTCGCCCTCGACGCGACGCAGGTCGCGCACGGCCGCGCCGGCCGCCCGCAGCCATCGCTCCAGGCGCGACGCCCTTCCCTCCCCTGGCCTGGCGTCGGTGAGCGCCCAGACCTCGGCGCCGAGGGCCTCGAGCGTCTGGCGCAGCATGAGGCGATAGCGCTCCACGCCCGTCGCCGGCCCCGCCGGCTGGCTGCGGGCGTCCAGGCCGACCCGCACGCCCTTCAGAGGTTGTGAGGCCATCGTCGGGATGTTCGGCCCCTTCCTTCAACCAGGCGGCGATCGCCTTTAGAGCCGCGTCGGCGGGGGAGTCGAGACGTCAGGGCGTGCAACCGCACGATGCGCTGACACGAAAGTTTCACAGGCCGCCGCGTCGCGCCGCGCCCCCCGGCTTGTCACCCTTCCAGACCAGGCTCGGGAACCAGGTGAGCGCAGACGGACGGCGAGCAGGGAATGCAGGCGGGCGTTGGCCGTCGATCGGGGCCGCCCTATGGCGCTGACCGCGCCCGAGCCCACGCCTTTGGCCGAGCCCCCTCCGCTCGCCCCCGCGCCCGGCGAGATGGACCTGGAAGGCCTGCGCGGCGCGCTGGCCGAGGCGGCGGTCCTGCGCGGCTTCACCGGCGCGGTGTACATGCACCTGGGCCACGGCCTGCACGCCCGACCCGAGGCTCAGGCGCCCCCGACGCCCGCCCTGCTGGTGGCGACGGCCAGCTTCAACGAAGGCTTGTACCTCAAGCGGAACTACTTCCCGGCCGACCCTCTCGCCCGGCGCGCCCTGGTCGCCCTGGCCCCCTTCGCCTGGACGCTGGACGAGCTGGCGGGGAGCGGGGCGGAAGGCGACCGGCTCTGCGAAGCCATGGCCGGCTGGGGCATGCACATGGGCCTGCTGGCGCCGGTGCAGGACTATGCCCGCGGCCCGGCGTTGCTGAACCTGTTCGCGCCATCCATCCGAGCGCCGGATTTGGCCCAGGAGACAGGTCAGCTGATGCTCAAGGCGGCGGAGCTGCACCTGGCCGCCGCCCGCCTGAACCGGGACGCCCCGGCGGGCGCGGCGGAGCTGACCGGGCGGGAGATGGCCGTGCTGCGCCGCGCCGCCCTGGGCCTGACCGAAGGCGAGACGGCCCATGAACTGGCGCTCAGCCGCCGCGGCGTGCAGTTCCACCTGGCCCGGGCGATCGAGAAGCTGGGCGCGACGAACAAGACCGCCGCCGTGGCGCGCGCCGTCAGCCTGGGCCTGATCCGCCTCTGAACGCCTGATCCGCCCTTCGCCTGCGCTCAGTCCACCGCCCGCACCCAGACGGGCTGGGCGGCCAGTCCGGTCAGCTCCACGATCTCGCTCTGGCGATAGGACGCCCCCTGACCATCCGAAACCGTCATGTGGATGGCCAGGGGCCGGCCGACCCAGGGGTTCTGCGGCGAGAGGGCCGGCCCCGCCGCCGCCCGGCGCGGCGCCATCGGGTCGACCATGGCGGCCCGCGCCAGCGGCGAGGCGCCGGCCGCATCGAACTCGCCGCGCGGATCGGCGAACAGGGTGAAGGCCGGCGTAAGGCGCGAGACCAGCTCCGCATCCATGCCGTGGACGACCATCAACTCGCCGGCGGTGCGCATGGGGCCGCCCCGCGCCCGCACCCCTTCCGCGGCGTAGTCGATGATGCGCGGGCCGTTCGGCCGCTCCTGCCCGTCCTGCCACTCCAGCAGGCTGTCGACCAGGATGTCGAGCCGCCGGCCGGACACCCCGGCCGCCTGGAGCAGCCGGCGGACCTGGTCCGGCTTCAGGCCGTTCAGGGGGACCTTGCCGCGCTCGTCCTCCATGACCGCCTGGACCTCGTAGTCGCCGATCGACAGCGTCCTCACGCCGCCCAGCGGCGTGCGCGCGTCCGAGCGGGCGATGTCCGCGACGAGGGTGGCGACTGCGCCCTCGGCGGCGGCCTGCATCCGGGCGCGCTGGACCTGCGCGTCGACCTCCGCCGCGGCGCCGTGGTCGGCGGCGATGACGGTGTAGGCGAACAGTGCGAACAGCAGCAGCGCCAGCAGCGCCGCCACCAGGGCGAACCCCTCCTCCTGGCGGGGCGGGCGGGGCATCAGGGCTCGAAGCGCGGACGCAGGGGCTCGACCGTGCGGATCTTGCGCTTCAGCTCGTCGGTGATCGCCTCGCCATCGCCGGCCCCGCGGATCACCCGGGGCGTCAGCAGGACCAGCAGTTCGGTCCGCTGCCGCGTGTTGTTGCGGTCGCCGACCAGGGCGCCCAGCACCGGGATGGCGCTGAGGATCGGCACGCCCGAACGTGTTTTGGAAATGTTGTCGCTGATCAGTCCGCCGAGCACGATGGTCTGGCCGTCGCCGATGGCGATGGAGCTGGCGATCTTGCGCTCGGAGATCACCGGCGACTGGATCGGGTTGGCGGATGTGGCCAGGCTGGTCGTATTCACCTGGCTCACTTCTTGAGAGATATCTAGAAGAACCAGGCCGCTGCTGTTCACCCGCGGCGTAATCTGCAGGATCACCCCCACGTCCTTGTAGTCCACCGAGTTCACCACCGGCGCGTTGCCGGAGATGGTGCTCACCGCCGACCCGGTGGAGATCGGCACCTGGTCCCCCACCTCCAGCGAGGCGGTCTGGTTGTTCAGCACCAGCAGGTTGGGCGCCGACAGCACCTCCACATGGGTGACGCTGGACAGGGCGTTCAGGGTGGCGGTGATCGCGCCGCTGCCGCCGCTGAACAGGGTGTAGGCGAAGCCCGGCACATTCTGGATCGGGCTGGTGGACGTGGTGCTGCGGGTCAGGGCGTACTGGTTGCCGTGGGTCTGGAAGAACCACTGGGTGCCGTACTGCAGGGCGTCGTTCAGGGTGACTTCGCTGATCGACACCTCGATCACCACCTGCAGGGGCGCCACGTCCAGGCCGCGCAGGGCGTCCTCGATCAGGGCGAACTCGCGCGGGGTGGCGTAGGCCACCACCGCATTGTTGGTCTCGTCGGCGGTGATCACCAGCCCGTCGCCATTGGCCGCCCGGCCGGCCAGGGCCGCCGGGGTGGTCGCCTGGCCCGGCAGGGTCTGGCCGTTCGCCAGCCCGCCGGAGAGCAGGCTGGCCGCCGCCGTCGGGCTAGAGCCGAGGCCGTTCGCGCCGCTCTGTCCGAACGCGCCATTCGTACCGGCGCCCGTCAGGCTGGAGCCGCCGCCGCCCTGCAGGGTGTCGAACCTGCGCTTCTGGCTCCCCGCGCCGCCCGAACCGGAGGCGGGCGTGCCGCCGAAGGCCGCGGTCAGCACGTTGGCCAGGTCGGTGGCGCGCCCGTTCTGCACCTTATACACGTACAGCTTGCGCTCGTTCGACTCGCCCTCCCGGTCGAGCACCTCGACCCAGCGGCGCACGTCGTCCAGGTACTGGGCGCGGGGCGAGATGGCGGCGATGCCGTTCAGCCGCTCCATCGGGATCAGCCGCACCATGCCCGCCACGGTAGAGCCGGGGCCGTTGATCAGCTTCTCCAGCTCCGGCGCGATCAGGCGGGCGTCGGTGGTCTTGGGGATGTACAGGGCGAAGCTCATCCCCTTCAGCCAGTCCATGTCGAACTGCTGCGCCAGCTCGCGCACGGCGCGCCTCTGGCCGGAGGGGCCGGACAGCACCATCGTGCCCGTGGCGGGGTTGGTCGAGGCGATCACCCCCGGCAGCACCGGCTCGATCAGCTTCTTCAACTCGTCCGGGTTGGCGTAGCGCAGGGTCAGCGTCTCCGCGCCGAAGCCCACGTCCGCGGCGCCCACCACCGGCGCCTGGGCCTTCGCCTGGTCCAGCGGGACGATGGTGTAGACGCCGGACCTGGGCTGCAGCGCCAGGCCCGAGGCTTTCAGGGCGTCCTCTACGAGCGGCAGCACGTCGGCCTTGGCCACCGAATGGGTCGTCATCAGGGTGACCACCCCGTGCACCGCCGGATCGACGGCGAAGGGCAGCTGGAGCACGTCGCCCAGCACCGCCTTGGCGAACACCTGGACGTCGACCGAGGGCAGGTTCAGGCTGACGGGCCCCGGTCGCGGCGCGCGGGGCGGCGGGGCCGCGGGCGCGCCGGCGGCGGGATAGCTGTCCGCGCCCGGCAGGATGGCGGTGCTGACATGGGGCGCCGCCCCCATCGGCGCCGGAACGGTGGGCGACGCGGGGGCGGCGGGCGGCTCGGCCCCGCTGGACGCCGAAGGAGCCAGGCCGCCCACCAGCGCCAGGGCGCAGGCGGCGGATCGGGACGAGAGGGGGCGTCTCACGGGGGCGGCTCCGATGACGGGGCGGTTTTCGGCGCAGAGGTGGTCGAGCCGTCGGGCTTGGCGCCGACGACGAGGCGGGCGGTTCCGGCGGGACCGGCGAAGACGGCGGCGTCAGGCGTCACGGCGACCAGCCGCCAGCCGTCCAGGCTCTCGCCCGGCTTCAGCGCCTGGACGGCGCCGTCGGCCGTCCTGAGCACGGCCCCGGCGGCCTGCCCGTAGCCGGCCACGCCCAGAACCTGCAGCGGCGGGGCGACCGCGGCGCTCACGGGTCCGCGCGCCTCCCCCGGCGCCCGGTCCGGGGCGAAGATCGGCGCGCGCAGGATCGCCGGATAGGCTGGGATCATGGCCGGTGCGAACGGCCGCGGCCGGCGCGGCGCCACGCCGTCGTCGTCCGGCAGCTCGGTCCGGGCCGGGAGCGCGAGCTGCGCCGCGAGGGCGGCCAGCAGCGCCAGGATGACCAGGGCCGGCGTCCATTCCCCGCTACCGCGCCGGGGCAGGATGGTAGAGGGCCGAAACCTGGAGGCGAAGCGCCAGGGGCGCGCCGTGGCCGGTGGCGGCGGCGCGGTCGGCGCCGACGGAGAGGTACTCGACGACGACATAGGGCGGCTCGTTCTCCAGCTGCCGGAGGGCTGCCTCCAACTGGGTCAGGTTGATCTCGGCCTCGGCCCGCACGCCGACCCAGCCGGGCGGCGTGTCGGTGGAGGCGGGCTGCACGGCGGAGACGACCCCGCCGGCCTCGGCGAGCCGGGCCGCCACGCGCTGGCGCAGGGCGTCGGCGGCCGCGGCCTCGGACGGGGCGGCGATCTGGTACAGCGCGGCGGTGCGCCGGTCGGCGAGGCTGGCCGCCCGCAGCATGGGCAGGGCGCCGAGCAGCCGCAGATGGGCCTGGTACTGCGCCAGCAGCTCGGCGCGCCGGTCGGCCCGGGCCGCAAAGCCCCCCAGCACCGGCGAGATCACGCCCAGCCAGACCAGGGCGACGGCGCCGACCAGCAGGCCGACGGCGACCAGGCGCCGCTCCCGCGGCTGGAGCGCCCTCATCGCGACCGCCCCGTCGGCGCGCTGGCGATCACGTCATAGGCCGCCTTGCCCGGACCGGCCGGGGTGGTCATGTCCGCCAGCAACGAGCGGGCGTTCACCAGGGCCGGCCCGTGGAAGGCGCCCTGGATGTCGAAGCCCGCGTCCCGCTGGCCGACCAGCCGCAGGGACCGGCCGTTCCACTCCAGGCGCTGCACCCACGCCCCGGCCGGCAGGGTGCGGGTCGTCGCGTCCAGGATGCGCAGCGGCTCGTGCATGGAGCGGCGGGTGAGCAGGGCCAGGCGGCGCGCCCGCTCCGCCTCCACCCCGCCGCGCAGCCGCATCGCCAGGTCGACCATCGGCTGCTGGGCGTCGACCGCCGCCTGCAGGCCGCGCACGTCGGCCATGTCGCGCAGCACCGCGACCAGCACGCAGGCCACAGCCAGGGCCGCGCAGGCCGACCACAGCCTGGCGCGGCGCCGCCCCGTCGGGTCGCCGCCCTCCTGCTCGCGGATCGCGCGCATGAAATCCAGGCCGGGGGACAGTGCGGCCTCCGGCGGCGGCGGCCCCATCCGCTCCACCTTCAACCCCAGCTCCTGGGCGTAGGCGACCAGCGCCCGCGCCCGGTCGCGGAAGATGACGCCCAGGCGCACCCGCTGGCGCCCGCCCTCCTCCCCCCGCTCGACCACGGCCGCGTCGAAGTAGACCTGCTCGGGCGAGAAGGGGGTGTAGCGGTCCAGGTTCAGCTCGATCAGCCGGCGCAGGTCGCCGCCGGACAGGCGCGGCAGGTCCAGCTCGCGCACCAGGGCGGCCCCGGCGGGCAGCACCAGGTCCGCGCGGCGCAGCGCGCCGCCGGGCCGGTCCAGCCGCTCGACCGGAACGCCGTCGCGCCACAGCCTGGCCGCGCCGTCCGCCTCGAGCGTCGCCGTCCACCGCGTGGACCGGGCCGGGCCGCGCCGCAGCGAGGCGGGCAGGAGCTCGACCAGCTCCCGCCCCCACCAGGCCAGGCCCAGCCGGACCCAGCGCCAAACGGTTTCCATGTCGGTGTTGAGCAGCGCCTGCAGGTTCATCGGCCCCGGCAGCTCCCCGTGGCGGCGACGGCCAGCACGCAGGCGGTGTCGATGTCGGCGAGCGGATGCACGATCAGGTCGGGCCAGCGCCGGGCGTCGCCCTCCGGGAAGGTCAGGTGCAGCCGCACAAGCCCCGGCATGATCGGCTGCGCCTGCCAGTCCGCCCGCCAGCCGGGCGCGTGGTCGCCCTTGGCCTGGCCGAAGTAGGACAGGTCCATCGACTGCACGCCCCTGAGCAGCACCTCCCGCGCCGACCAGCTGTTCTGGTCCAGGGCCACGTCGCTCAGGGAGTCGAACACCAGCTCGCCCGCCGTATCGAGCGTCAGCTGGTAGCGGCGCAGCGGCCCGGGCGTCTGGGACGGCGGCGGTGGCGCGAGGAAGACCAGCCGCCGCGCCTCGCCCCGGAAGTCCGGCCCCGGGGGCACGATGTAGTAGATGGTCCAGGGCACGGCGTGCTCCAGCCGGCGGCGGACCAGGGCCTGGGCCGCGGCCACCGCCTGGCCGCTCTCCGCCGTCCGCGCCATCCGGCTCCAGGCGAGGCTGCGGCCGCCCACGCCGGTGAGGATCACCAGGCTGAGCAGGCCGAGCACCGCCAGCCCCGCCAGCAGCTCCACCAGGGTGAAGCCCCCCTCCCTGCGTCGTCGCACGCTGTCCACGGGCTCAGCCGAGCGGCGCCAGGCGGCGGCTGCTGAGCCTCGCCAGCATCCCGCCCCCCTGCGCCGCCCGCACGGAGGCCTCGACGCAGAAGAGCCGCCCGGCCGGCCCGGCCCCCACGCCGCAGGGCTGCATCTCCACCCGCCAGAGGTCCTCGCCCTCGCGCCCCTCCGCCGCGCCGGTCGCCAGGGGGATGGACTGGCCGACGCTGGCCATGCGGCTCTGGGCGACCAGCATCGCCTCGCGCCGCAGCGCCAGCGCCCGCCGGCGCGCGGCGCTGTCGGCGGCGGTCTCGAAGGCGGCCAGCAGGATAGAGGCCACGATGGCGGTGGAGATCAGCGCCTCCACCAGGATCGAGCCGTCCTCGCGCCCGCTCACGGCGCCGTCGCCCGGCTGACGCCGCCCGTGACGGGGTCCACGGCGTAGGCGTCGTGGACATCGCCCCTGGCGATCGCCAGCCGCCCCCCCGTGCTCGATCCGTCGGCGTAGAAGGTCAGGCCTCCCCCCGCCGGCGCGACCGTCATGCCCTCGATCAGCCCCCGCTGCGGCCCCGGCGACCAGCCATAGCCGCGCCCGTCCTCGCGCACCTGCAGCCGCACGGCCTCGCCCGTGCGCAGGGCCTGGGCCTGGGCCATGCGCAGGTCCGCATCCAGCCCCGCCGTCGCCTGCAGCATCGCCGCCCGACCGACCGCCCCCGAAAGGGCCGGAAAGGCGATCGCCCCGATGGCGGCGGTCAGGGCGACGACCACCAGCGCCTCCACCAGGGTGGTCCCGGCCTCGTCGCCCCACAGCGCCGCGCCGCGGCCCGGGCCCTTACCAGTTGCCGACATCGCGCGCCTCGCCCGCGCCGCCCTCGGCCTTGTCGGAGCCCAGGGTGTAGACGTCGGCGTCCCCGTGCTGGCCGGGGCTGCGGTACAGGTACGGCTGGCCCCAGGGATCCTTCAGCGCCGTCGCCTTCTGCAGGTACGGCCCGTTCCAGCTGCCGGCGTCCGGCGGCGCGGCCACCAGCGCGCCCAGCCCCTCCTGCTGGGTGGGCAGGCGGCCCACGTCCAGCTTGAACAGCTCCAGCGCGGAGGAGATGTTCTGGATCTGCACCTTGGCCGTCTGGGTGCGGGACGAGCCGAGGTACTTCAGCACCTGGGGGGCGACGATGGCGGCCAGCAGCCCCATGATCGCCAGCACCACCAGCATCTCCAGCAGGGTGAAGCCCCCCTCCCGCACGGGGGGCGGGGACGGCCGGTCGGCGGGGGATACGCTCATGGGGACAGCGCCAGGTCGTTGAAGCCGAGGATGGCGGACATGATCGCGGCGATGACCCCGGCCACCGCCGCGCCCATCGCCACCGTCAGAAGGGGCGTGAGCAGGGTCATCAGGCGCTGCAGCGCCGTGCGCACGTCGCGGTCGAGCACGTCGGCCAGGCGGCCCAGCATCAGCGGCAGCTGGGCGGTCTCCTCCCCCGTGTGCAGGAAGCTGATGGCGAGGGTGGGGAACAGGCCGGTGGCCGCCAGCGGCCGGGCCAGGCCGCCGCCCTCCTTCAGCCCCCGCCCCACCCGCGCCACCGCCGCGGCCATGTGGGCGTTGGCGAGCGAGCGGCGGGCGATCTCCAGCGCGGCGGGCAGCGGCACGCCCCCCTCCACCAGGCTGCCCAGCACCCGCACGAAGCGGGCCGTCTCCGCCGCCTTGACCAGGCCGCCGATCCGCGGCGCCGACAGGATCGCCCGGTCCAGCGCCAGCCGCACGGACGGCGTGCGCGTCCAGCGCCACAGCCCCGCGCCGATCGCCGCCGCGCCCAGCGCCCCGGCCCAGCCGTAGTCGCGCACCGCGTGGCTGGCCCCCAGCACCAGGCGCGTGGCGAAGGGCAGCTTGGCCGCCTGGTCGGCGAACAGCCCCTCGAACTGGGGCACCACGAACAGCAGCATCATCAGGATCACGCTGCACGCCAGGCAGACCAGGAGGGCGGGGTAGACCAGCGACGACACCACGGTCTGGCGCAGCGCCTCCGCCCGGTCGAGCGTCTCGGCCAGGCGGGCGAGGGCGGCGTCCAGCCGGCCGTTCGCCTCCCCCGCCTCGGCCATGGCCGCCGCCATGGGCGGGAACAGGCGCGGCTCGGCGGCCATGGCCCGCGACAGGGGCGCCCCCTCCTTCACCGCCTTCAGCACCTCGACCAGCGCCGCCTTCATCGCCGGCTGGCCGGTGTTCTCCACCAGCACCGCCAGCGAGCGGTCCAGCGCCAGCCCCGCGCCCAGCAGCACCGCCAGCTCGCCCATGGCGTTCACCAGCGCCCGCCGCGCCGCGCCCCCGGCCGAGCCGCCCCGCGCCTTGGCGGCGGAGGCCCGGCCGGGGGCCGCGGCGCCCGGCGCCGCCTCTATGGGGGTCAGGCCCTGGCGGCGCAGCCGCTCCAGCGCCTCCGCCCGCGAGCCGGCGTCCAGCCGGCCCGAGCGCATCTGCCCCCCCGCCGTCGCGGCGCGATAGACGAAGCTCGCCACCCCCTAGTCCTCGCGGGTGACGCGCAGGACTTCATCCAGGGTGGTCAGGCCCGCGCGCGCCTTCGCCACCCCGTCCTGCAGCATGGTCCGCATGCCGCCCGCCACCGCCGCCCGCTCGATCTCCCGCGCCTGAGCCCGCTCCAGCACCAGGGTCGCGGCCTCATCGCCCACCGGCAGCAGCTCCAGGATCGCGAGGCGCCCCTTGAACCCCGTGTGGCCGCACGCGCCGCAGCCGCCGGGCCGCCACAGCTCCACGGCTCCCCCCGCCTCCGGCGCCAGCCCCACCGCCGCCAGCTCCCGCCCGCTCGGCCGATACGGTTGGCGGCACGCCGGGCACAGCCGCCGCACCAGCCGCTGCGCCAGCACCGCGTTCAATGTAGAGGTGAGCAGGAACGGCTCCACCCCCATGTCCAGCAGCCGCGTCACCGCCGCCGCCGCGCTGTTGGTGTGCAGGGTCGACAGGATGGTGTGGCCGGTCAGCGCCGCCTGCACCGCCACCTGGGCGGTCTCCAGGTCGCGGATCTCCCCCACCATCATCACGTCCGGATCCTGGCGCAGGAACGAGCGCAGGGCCGCGGCGAAGCTCAGCCCGATGCCGGGGCTCACCTGGGTCTGGTTGATCCCCGCCAGCCGGTATTCGACCGGGTCCTCCACCGTCAGGATCTTGCGCTCCGGCGCGTTCAGCGCCGCCAGCGCCGTATAGAGGGTCGTGGTCTTGCCGCTGCCCGTCGGTCCGGTCACCAGCACGATGCCGTGCGGCCGGTGCAGGAGCTCGAGGAAGCTCTCAAGCACATCCGCCCCGAACCCAAGCACATCGAAGTCCAGCGCCAGGTTCGAGCGGTCCAGCAGGCGCAGCACCACGCTCTCCCCGTGCAGCGTGGGCGAGGTCGCCACCCGCAGGTCGATCTCGTGCCCGCGCACCGCCAGCCGCATCCGCCCGTCCTGGGGCAGCCGCCGCTCGGCGATGTTCAGGTTCGCCAGCACCTTCACCCGCGAGACGAAGGCCCCCTTCATCTGCGGCGACAGCGTCTCCTGGTCCTGCAGCACCCCGTCGATGCGGAAGCGGACCTTCAGCCCCTCCTCCCCCGGCTCCACATGGATGTCCGAGGCGTGCTGCTCCGCCGCGCGCGAGATCAGGGCGTTCACCGCCCGCACCACCGGCGCGTCGCTGGCCAGGTCCTTCAGCCGCTCCAGGTCGCCTTCGTCGGCGGCCTCCGCGTCCGCGGGCGCGGCCTGCACCTCCACCGGGCCGTACAGGCGGTCCAGCGCCGCGTCCACGTCCCCCCCGCGCGCCGCCACGCAGCTCACCGGGCGTTGCAGGGCGTAGGCCAGCGCCTCGGCCGGCCAGGGATCGAGCGGATCGACCAGCGCCACCGTCGCGCCTTCGGGATCAACCTTCAGCGGCGCCGCGCGCATCTCGCGCAGGAACCGCGGAGAGACCGCCGCCTCCACCCGCGCCGCGGGAAACGCCTCGGTTGAAACCAGCCGCACGCCCGCCGCCTCGGCCACCGCCTCCGCGAGCGCCTGCTCCGATACCAGCCCCAGGCGCGTCAGCACGGCGTCGAGCCGCTCGCCGCTCTCCTGCTGTACGAGCCGTGCGCGGGTCAGGGTCTCCGCCGTCGCCAGTCCGCGATCCGCCACCACCTGCTGCAACGACGCACCAGAGCCTGACGGCCGAAAACAGACGCCGGTTTCGGTGGCCATCATGCTCCAGGCGTTGGAGTCCTTGGGCGTTTTCGATTCGGCTTGGATCGAGAACGCCCTGGAGGGTTGGCCGGTTGGATGCACGGGTTTACCTGCGCGGAACGGGAGGCCCCGGCCGGTCGACCAGTCCCCCCATGACCTCGTCGGGCAGCCCGATAGCACAAGCAGCAGTTGTCTGAAACCAAGCTTTTATGACAGTTGCACACCGTCTCGCGGGCCAGCCGCAAATCTCGATGCGCCCATGGATTGATTTGCGGTGGATTCAGCCCATCCGTGCACCACCGCAACGGGAACGGACGTCGCCGCGCCGCTCCAGGCCCGGTGACGCCGCCGCGCGTACAACTGCATGTTGCGTCACGCTTTTCCGAACCATCCCGCACTGCAGCAAGGCTGCGCGTTTGTTCCGATAGCAGATCAGTTCATCGGAAGATTTTGCTCCGCGCACATACCCAACATGAGCTGAATTGAGTCTCCATCGCCTGAACGATGGCGCTTTTCGAGCAGAATCGAGGCGCCGCAGCATTGACGACTCCAGATTGTCTTTGATAGGAGTCCACCCCGTCGCGAACGGAGGCGTGGTCAGCTCCCCCGCCGCGTCCAGCCAAGCTCTTCCGTGTGGTGGAAGGGGGCTGATCTTCGCATGATCTGCATTTATCGGCCCGGCAAGCAATCCTGCTTCGCCGGGGGTGGAACTCTTGCGGCCAATGTCCGCAACCATAAAGGGTAATCAACATGTCGAAGTTCACAACGCGCGCCCTGCTGGGCGCGTCGGCGCTGGTCAGCGCCTTCGCCGCGGCCGCCGCCGCCAACGCCCAGTCCACCGCCACCACCATCTACGGCGGCGGCTCCTCCCTGCTCGCCCCCTACTGGCGCCAGGCGGGCGACTGCTACGGCGTCGCCGTGACGCTGTACTCCAAGACCAGCGCCACCACCGCCCCGACCGTCGTCACCACCAACCCGCCGCCGTCGGCCTGCACCCCCGGCTCCAACACCGTCCAGTACATCTCCACCGGCTCGGGCACCGGCATCGCCGCCCTCTACAGCCACGACAGCAGCCAGTACGGCCCGCCCGCCGGCGCCACCTCCGGCTCCATCTTCCCCACCGTCAACTACGGCCTGTCCGACAACAGCCTGATCACCGCCGACTGGACCGTCTGGCAGAGCGGCGGCACTGAGCAGGGCCTGACCTTCGGCTCCGGCGCCACCTATCCCACCCCGCTGGGCCGCTTCGGCCAACTGGTCCAGTTCCCCGTCTCCATCGACCCGGTCGCCCTGGCCTACAACCCGGTCTACAAGACCGTGGGCGGCGCCAGCTACTCGCTGCAGGTCAACTCGTCCTTCGCCGACGCCAACGGCGGCCTTCGCCTCAGCCGCGCCACCTACTGCGGCATCTTCAACCATACCATCACCGACTGGGGCGACGCCGCCCTGACCGCCGACAACGGCGGCCAATCCCTGCTCGTCGCGGGCGACACCAGCGCCCCGATCACCATCGTTGGCCGTTCGGACAGCTCGGGCACCACCTCCATCTTCACCCGCAACCTGGCCGCCGTCTGCGGCACCACCGCCAGCGGCAACAACTACACCACCGGCGCCACCACCATCTCGGCGGCGGCCAACGCCACGACCCAGGGCTTCTACACCCTGGCCAGCGGCAGCGGCGGCGTCGCCACCGCCATCCACAGCACCAACGGCGCCATCGGCTACATCGGCCCCGACTACGCCCTGCCGTACGTCACCAGCACCGGGACCAACACCTACAACCTGAACGTCGCCGCGGTGCAAAACAGCGCCGGCACTTTCCTGGAACCGAGCCCGACCGGCGCCAGCCTTGCCTTCGGTTCGATCGCCCCACCGACCGGTTCGTCCGAGGCCGATCCGACGCAATGGGTGCAGTCCACCGCCTCCAGCGCGCCGCTCGCCGACCCGACCGGCCGGAACTCCTATCCGATCGTGGGCACCACCAACTTCCTGGGCTACAGCTGCTACGCTAACGCCAACGCCCTCGCGTTGGTGAAGGCTTTCGTGACATTCGATCTTACCGACACCAACGCTCAACATATCCTGAACAATGCCGGCCTGTCCGCCTTGCCGGCGGCCTGGACCTCGGCCATCACGGCCGCCTTCGTCAACGGGACCGACAGCCAAGGCTTGGCCTTTGCCCAGGCCGGCTCCGCCGGCCAGTGCTCCGGCGTCACCGGCGGCTGATCCAACGTTTACAGACTCTTTTAAACCGACTTGGGCCCCGGCACACGCCAGGGCCCATTTTCTCGCATTAAGGGCAAAAAAAATGAAAATCACTGTGCTTTTGCACAGTGACACCCCCATCAACCTCCCTACGCTGAGGATCGGAATTCAGCCCTCCCCGGCGCTGTAACCTGCACAACGGAAAATCACCATGGCGACCTTCGACCTCAACCAACTCAACGGCGTGACGTTCGCCGCCGGCGCTCTTGCGCAGGAAGTCAGCATGTCTGGCGTTGATTATGCTCAGAACGCTGCGACCGTCACCGCAGTGAATACCGCTTACGGGACCAATATCTACGCGGGCGCCACACATAACAATTACACTCTTTCAACTAACTATGGACAGGGTGGGTTTCATATCGATTTTGTAAATAGTAGCTTCCAACAGGGCGACGCCGCCACCGGAAAGACCTTTGGTATATTGTCCGTAAGTGACACGCAGAGTCAGCATAGATACAGCTATTATGTAGTAGGGTACGGATATCACTCACTTCTGATATCCTCTTTAAACACCTCAGCGATACAAAAGAGCAATATGTCTAACCTTAGCGCATTTGATTCCATCTCTTCTCGTTACCACAGCCTGTATGTACTCAATCTCACCTACGCCTATAACTCTGATGGGACCTCCTTTCTGGGAACGAATGAGACACAGATCACCTTCCCACTGACCTTTAGCAACAACGCCGCCGACGTCACCACCCCCCCCTGCTACGCCGAAGGCGTCCGCATCCTCACCGCCCGCGGCGAAGTGCCGGTGGAGGAGCTGGTGGAGGGCGATGAGGCGCTCACCGCCTCCGGCCGCACCCGACCGGTGATCTGGATCGGCTCGCGCCGCGTGCGCCCCGCCGCCCATCCCCGCCCCGCACAGCTCAACCCCGTGCGCGTGCGCCGCGGCGCCTTCGGCGAGGGCCAGCCCGTGCGCGACCTGCTGCTCTCCCCCGGCCACGCCGTGTTCATGCACGGCGTGCTGGTCCCTGTCGGCAAGCTCCTCAACGGCGCCCCCATCGTCCAGGAAGAGGTCGAGGCCGTCCGCTACTTCCACGTCGAGCTGGACGCCCACGACATCCTGCTGGCCGAGGGCCTGGCCTGCGAAAGCTACCTGGACGACGGCAACCGCACCGCCTTCGCCAACGCCGACCAGACTGATCTGCACGCTCGCCTCGACACCCAGGACTTCGAGCACGCCTGCGCCCCGGTGGTCCGCGACGGCGAGCCCCTGACCGCCCTGCGCGCCGCCCTGCACGCCCGCGCCCAGGCCCTGGGCTGGCGCGCCGCCGCCGACCCGGCGCTGGAGATCGTCGTGGACGGCGTCGCCCTGCCCCCCCTGCACCAGGGCGCCGGCCGCGCCTGGTTCCACCTGCCCGCCGCCGCCGCCGCCGTGACGATCCGCTCCCGCGCCGGCCGTCCCAGCGAAGTCCTCCCCGAAGGCCAGGACCCCGCCCGCCACGACCCCCGCAGGCTCGGCGTGGCGCTGTCCGAGCTGCGCCTGGACGGCCACCCCCTGGACCTGGCCGACCCGGCCGCCTTCGGCCCCGGCTTCCACGCCCTGGAGACCCACCACCACGCCCAGTGGCGCTGGACCAACGGCTCAGCCCAGCTGAACCTCACCCTCCAGGCCCCCGCCATGCTCGAGCTCACGATCCGAGACGCCGCCCCCGCCTGGACCCGCCCCGCTCCCCGCTTGGTCAAGGCCAGCTGAACCGCTGACTCCAGACGCCCTCCCCCATCGAGGGGGAGGGCGATCTGTACATGTCGAAGTTCACAACGCGCGCCCTGCTGGGCGCGTCGGCGCCCATGAACACGCACACGCCGCCGGTCGCCCCCCAAACCTTCCCTTTCCCCTTCGTGGGGGAGGGTTCCGCCTGGGCGGCCGCTTCCTCAGTCCGCGTACTTCAGCTCCACGTGGGTGGCTTCGCCGTTGGGGCCCATGGGGCTGTCGTATTCGACCACCGAGCAGACCGGGTTGTCGTGCGAGGCGAACAGCCTGGCCTCGTCTTCCTTGATGGCGGGCAGGCGCGCGGGGTCGCTGATGATGCGCTGGGAGGCCTCGAAGTCCTCCCGGCTGTTCCACCAGATCTCCATGATGCAGGCGTAACCGGGATCGATCACCGCGCCCGTGACCGGGTTCTTCTCCGGAACCAGGTAGCGGCGCACATAGCGCACCGCGTTAGGGATCGAGGGCGAGCGGCCCATCTTCTTGGACAGCTGCGAGTGCTGGTTCTCGTAGTAGTCCATGAAGGCTTCAGCCGACATGTCGGACCGCTTGCGGAAGAAGCAGATCTGCTTGAACACCGCACATCCTCCCGGGATTTCTATCTAGAGCATTTTTCATTCAGACTGAATCAAAAATGCTCTAGAATTCCAATGTTTAGAGCATGATAGCCGCCGAAACCGGCGTCCACTTTCGGCTATCATGCTCTGGCGCCCGGCCAGCATGGATCGGACCGTGGCGATGGCAAGCGGAGGGCCGGCATCATCGCGCCGGCGGCGCGCGGGGGTGAACGTCGCGCCCCGGGTCACGACCGCCGATCGCGCGGCCGATTAGCGCCCTGGCGTTGTTCTGGCCGGATCATGGACAAACCAGCCTCGGCCGCCACTGTGGCGCGCCCTCGTCCGGCCGGGCGGCGGGCGCCTTCGTCCATCGATGCAGCTTTCCGGGACGCGTATGACCTGCCAGCCGACACAGCCCCCGCCCGAGGCCTTCGACATCGCCGCGCTGCGCGAGCGCTATCGCGAGGAGCGCGAGAAGCGCGTCATCAAGTCGGCGACCGACCAGTACATCCGCGCCACCGGCCCCGACGGCTTTGAGGCCGTCTACGCCGCCGACCCGCACACCCCGGTGACGCCGCGCGCCCCGATCGTGGAGGACCTGGACGTCGCGATCATCGGCGCAGGCTGGACCGGCGTCCTGGCCGCCTATCACCTGAAGACGCAGGGCGTCTCGACCTTCCGCAACATCGACCACGCGGGCGATTGGGGCGGGGTCTGGTACTGGAACCAGTATCCGGGGCTGCAGTGCGACAACGACGCCTACTGCTATCTTCCGCTGCTGGAAGAGACCGGCTTCATGCCGTCGAAGAAGTTCGCCGACGGCTATGAGATTCACGACTACATGAAGTCGATCGTGGCGCGCTTCGGTCTCGGCGAAAAGGCGCTGTTCCACACCCTGACCACCGGACTGCGCTGGGACGAGCAGACCCACCGCTGGCGCGTGACGACCGACCGGGGCGACGACATCCGCGCCCGCTACGTCGTCATGGCCAACGGCCTGCTGAACATCCCCAAGCTGCCGGGCATCCCGGGCATCGGCGAGTTCAAGGGCAAGATGTTCCACACCAGCCGGTGGGACTATGACTACACCGGCGGCGAGCGGCGCAACCCGGTGCTGGACAAGCTGCACGACAAGCGGGTGGCGATCATCGGCACCGGCGCCACCGCCATCCAGGCGGTGCCCTTCCTCGGCAAGTACGCCAAGCAGCTGTACGTGCTGCAGCGCACCCCTTCCACCGTCGACGAGCGGCACAACACGCCCACCGATCCAGATTGGGTCAAGTCGCTCCAGCCCGGCTGGCAGAAGGCGCGCCAGCGCAACTTCCACAAGGCCGCCATGGAGAGCCGCCTGGCGCCGGAGGAGCGCGACGAAATCTGCGACATCTGGACGGAGATCGCCCGCAACCTGCACGCGGAACTCGCGGCCGAAGGCTGGCCCGAGATGGACATCGCCCAGTTCATGGAGCGGCGCGAGCGGGTCGACTATGGCGTGATGGAGCGCCTGCGCGCCCGGGTGGAGAGCCTGGTGCACGACAAGGCGACGGCCGACGCCCTGAAGCCCTGGTACCGCTTCCTGTGCAAGCGGCCGGCCTCCAACGACGACTTCTATCCCACTTTCAACCGGCCGAACGTGACGCTGATCGACGTGTCCGGCTCGCGCGGGGTGGAGCGGATGACGCAGAAGGGCTTCGTCGCGAACGGCCAGGAATACGAGATTGACTGCATGATCTTCGCCAGCGGGTTCGAGGTCTCCTCCAGCCTGAACCGCCGCTGGGGCATCGAGGCGATCGAGGGCCGGGGCGGCGTGTCGCTCTATGACCACTGGAAGGGTGGCTATTCCAGCCTGCACGGGATGATGACCCGCGGCTTCCCCAACATGTTCTTCACCGGCTATGTCCAGAGCGGGCTGAACGCCTCCACCACCGAGCAGATGAGCCGGCACGACTATCACGTGGCGCACATCATCAAGACGGCGCTGGACCGCCACGCCGCTTCCGTCGAGCCGACGGAGGAGGCGGAGACGGCCTGGGTGAAGCACATCCGCGAGACGGCGCTGGACCTTTCCCAGTTCGCGCGGGAATGCACGCCCAGCTACTTCAACGCCGAGTTCAGCGGCGGGGCCGACGAGAAGCCGCGCTCCTACGCGGGCGAGCCCTACGGCCCCGGCTGGGACGCTTTCGAGAAGGTGCTGCAGGACTGGCGCGACGCCGGCGACCTGAAGGGCCTGGTGGTCACCCCCGAACGCACGCCGGAGATGGCGGAGGGCTGACGCCGCCGGCCGGCGGCGGCCGAGGTCCCCCGCCCCGGCCGCCCGGGTTCTTGATGCTGTCATCCTGGGATGACATGGGCGACACGGAGCGCGCGGCGGATCGCCGCCCATGACGGAGCCCAGATGAAACGCGTCCGCAAGGCCGTCCTGCCGGTGGCGGGACTGGGCACCCGCATGCTGCCCGCCGCCAAGACCACACCCAAGGAGATGCTGACGGTGGTGGACCGTCCGCTGATCCATCACGTGATGGCCGAGGCGCGGGCCGCGGGGATCGAGCACTTCGTGCTGGTCACCGGCCGCGGCAAGGGCGCCATGGAGGACTACTTCGACCACCAGGTCGAGCTGGAGGCCACCTTGGCCCAGAAGAACAAGACCGCCATCCTGGAGCAGCTGCGCGGCGATCTCCCCGCTCCGGGCGAAATCTCCTACGTGCGCCAGATGGCCCCCAACGGCCTGGGCCACGCCGTCTGGTGCGCCCGCGACATCATCGGCGAGGAGCCCTTCGCCGTGCTGCTGCCCGACATGATCATGGACGCCGAGCCCGGCGCCACCGCCCAGGCCATCGCCGCCCATGAGCAGACCGGTGGCGGCAACATCATCGTGGTGGAGCCCTGCCCCCCCGGCATGGCCCACCAGTACGGCATCGTGGCGCTGGACGGCCAGGACGGCCGGCTGAACCGCATGACCGGCATGGTGGAGAAGCCCGCCCCGGGGACCGAACCCTCCAACCTGTTCATCTCCGGCCGCTACGTGCTGCAGCCGCAGATCTTCAAGGTGCTCGAGACGGTGGAGCGCGGCGCCGGCGGCGAAATCCAGCTCACCGACGCCATGGCCAGGCTGATGGCCGACCAGCCCTTCTACGCCCTGGAGTACCAGGGCGACACCTACGATTGCGGCGACAAGATCGGCTGGCTGCGCGCCAACGTCGCTCTCGCCCTCAAGCACCCCGAACTGGGCAAGGCCGCCCGCGCCGCCATCGCCCCGCTGCTCTAGCGGGGCCCAAGAGGGCGGCGCCTTTGGACGCGCTGGGGCGCCCAAGCTTTGGGCGGGCGACTCCGGTGTCCTCGCTTCGGAGTCATGACCCGCAAGCGCTGCACGCTCCGCGCTTGGGCTGAGGGGCGTGCCGAGGAACTGAAAGGTCGACCCACTCAGCCTGAGCGCGCAGGGGCGCGCCAAACGTGTTCAACTCTTAGGCGACACTTCGTCACCGTGTCGCGGGGAAGGAGCCCGGCCGGCCTTTGCAAACAGCGGATTTCAGGGTCTCGCCATCGTCGCTGAAGGCGCCGGCGCCTCTGCGCATGCAGCGGGAAGCGTGAGACTTGACAGACTGTTAGCGTCTAAAGCGGCAGAATCGGGCAACATGCTTTCGGGCGCCCGATGACGGAAACACTCAGAGCCTCCAGCGACACCGCCGTCGCACCTCGCTTCAAAGTGCGCTGGGGCGCGCAATTCGTCCTGATCGTCGCCGCCGAGGTGGCGGTCGCGGTGGCTGTCCTCGCCGGCCTCGACTGGTGGCGGCACGGCCAATGGGTCCAGACCACCAACGACGCCTATCTCCAGGCGGACCAGGTGACCGTGGCGCCCAAGGTCCAGGGCTATGTCCAGCAGGTCTTCGTGGCCGACAACCAGGCCGTCCGCGCCGGACAGCCCTTGGTGCGGATCGATGCGGCGAGCTACGACGCCGTCCTCGCCCAGCAGGCCGCCGCCCTCGAGGCGCGCCGGGCCGACATCGCCACCCTCGGCCGTCAGGTCGCCCAGCAGCAGGCCGGGGTGGACCGCGCCCAGGCGGAGCTGTCCGGCGCCCGCGCCGACGCCGCCTTCGCCGCCGCTGAAAGCCGCCGCTACGCCCGGCTCAGCGCCGCCGGCGTGGAGACGCGGGAACGGGCGGCCCAGGCCGAGCAGCAGGCGCGCCGCGCCGCCGCCACGGTCCGCGCCGACGAGGCGGCGGTCCGCCAGGCGCAGGGCCAGGTGGCCATCGCCCAGGCCCAGGGCGGCCAGGCCCAGGCGCAGCTGGGCGCGGCGGAGGCGCAGCTGCGCACCGCAACGCTGAACCGCGACGACACCCTGATCCGCGCCAGCGCGGCGGGGCGGGTGGGCGACCGCACCGTCCGCGTCGGACAGTACGTCCAGCCGGGCATGCGGCTGATGACGGTCGTGCCGGTGCAGGACGTCTATATCGTCGCCAACTTCAAGGAGACCCAGATCGGGCATATCCGGATCGGCCAGCAGGCGAGCGTCAGGATTGACGCGATCGGCGGGCGGCCTCTGGACGCGGTGGTGGATAGTTTCGCGCCCGGCACCGGGGCCCAGTTCGCCTTGCTGCCCGCGGAGAACGCCACCGGCAACTTCACCAAGGTGGTGCAGCGCGTTCCGGTGCGGCTGCGTCTGGAGGCGCCGGCGCAGCTGCGGGACCACCTGCTGCCCGGCCTGTCCGCCGTGGTGCGCATCGACACGACGCGCGCCCCCGTCGGCCCTTCGATCGCCGCCCCGCAGCCCCCCTCCCCGCAGCCCCCAGCCCCGCAGCCGCCCTCGCCGCCGGGGGTCGCGCGTCGGTGAGCCCTGCGTCGTCAGCGAGCCTCGATCGCGCCTCGCTGCAGGACTGGATCGCGGTGTTCGCAGGGGCGCTCGGCGCCCTGATCGCCTCGCTGGACATCTCCATCGTCAATTCCGCCCTGCCGCAGATCCAGGGCGAGATCGGCGCCAGCGGCACTGAAGGAACCTGGATCTCCACAGGCTACCTCGCCGCCGAGGTGGTGATGATCCCGCTCACCGCGTGGCTGACGCGCGTGTTCGGCCTGCGCAACCTGCTGCTCGGCTGCGCCAGCCTGTTCACCCTGTTCAGCATCGTCTGCGGAAGCAGCCACACCCTGCTCGGCATGATCCTGGGGCGGGTGGGCCAGGGCTTCTTTGGCGGCGCGCTCATCCCAACGGCGCAGACGATCACGCGCACCCACCTGCCGCCCAAGCAGATGCCGCTCGGCATGGTCATCTTCGGCCTGACCATAGTGCTCGGCCCCCTTCTGGGGCCGGTGTTGGGCGGCTGGCTGACCGAGACCCTCAGCTGGCAGTGGTGCTTCTTCCTCAATCTGCCGATCGCCGTAGCCCTGGTCGTCCTCCTCCTCGTGGGCCTGCCGCCCCAGCGCGCCGAGTTGGGCGGGCTGTTGAAGGCCGACTGGCTGGGCATCGTCGGGATGACGGTGGGCCTCAGCTGCCTGACCGTACTGCTGGAGGAGGGCCAGCGGGAGCGGTGGTTCGAATCGCCCCTGATCTGCGGCCTCGCCCTCGCCACCGTGCTGGGCTTGGCGGCCCTGCTCGCGGCGCAGCGCACGGCCGCGCGGCCGGTGATCAAGCTGAGGCTGCTCCTGAACGGCTCCTACGCCAGCGTGATCGCCATCATGCTGGTGATGGGGATGGTGCTGTACGGCATGCTGTACGTGCTGCCGCAGTTCCTGAGCCTGATCGCCGGGTACAATCCGCAGCAGTCGGGCCAGGTGCTGTTCCTGTCCAGTCTGCCGGCCTTCGTCGTCATGCCGGTCTTCCCCCTGCTCCTGCGGCTGAACCTGCGGGCCCTGGTGCTGACGGGACTGGCGATGCTCGCCGGCAGCTGCTTCCTGGACACCCACCTCACGGCCCAGACCGGGGGCGGAGACTTCGTGCTGTCGCAGCTGCTGCGCGGCGCGGGGCAGCTGCTGGCCTTCCTGCCGCTGAACCACGTCTCGGTCGGGGCGGTGGAGCGGGAGGACGCCGCCGACGCGGCCGGCCTCTTCAACATGGCGCGCAACCTCGGCGGCTCGCTCGGCCTGGCGCTGCTCGGCGTCTTCATAGATCGACAGGCGACGACGCACGCCGGAGACATCGCCGCCTCGGTGAGCGCGAATTCGGTACTGGCGCAGCAGCGGCTGGCGTCGGAGGCCGCCGCCATCGCCAGCCGCACCGGCGATCTGGGGCTGGCCCAGGCCCAGACCCTCGCCGCCCTCGCCCACACGGTGCAGAGGGAGGCGATGGTCGTCACCTACTGCCAGGCCTTCTGGGTGCTGGGGGCGGCCCTGCTGGCGATGCTGCCGCTGGTCTTCGTCCTCAGGATGCCGCGGGGGGGCCAGTCGCTCACCGCGGGACTGCATTGAGCCGGTCCGCGCACGCGCTGATCGGCGCCCTGGCCGTGGCCGCGACGAGCGCTGCGGCCCTGTGCGGCTGCGTGGTGGGCCCGGACTACAAGGGACCGCCGCCCGTGGCGCTGGAGTCCGCCGGCGGACGAGGCTTCATCCGCGCCGGCGCGAACGCCCCGCCCGCGCCGCCGGCCGAACGCTGGTGGCTGGCGCTGAACGACCGGACGCTGGACCAGCTGGAGGACCGGGCGCTCCACGACGCCCCTGACCTGGCCATCGCCACCGCCCGCCTGCGCGAGGCGAGGGCCGGCCTGCGGCTGAGACAGGCCGACCGCAGTCCGGAAACCGGCGTCGTCGCGAACTACCTGCGCCGGCAGGACGGCGCGGGCGAGTTCCGCGGGCCGGCGGCGGCGGCGCTGAAGTCGCTCGCAGGCGCCTACCATCCCACCGACACCCTCCAGCTGTACGACGCAGGTTTCGACGCCGCCTGGGAGCCGGACCTTTTCGGCGGCAAGGCTCGCGCCGTGGAGGGCGCCGCGGCGGCGGCCCAGGCGGCCGAGTTCAGCCTGCAGGACGCAGAGGTCAGCCTGACCGCCGAGGTGGCCCAGGCCTATCTGCAGCTCCGCGCCGCCCAGGCGCGGCTGGCCCATCTGAACCGCACCCTGGCGATCGAGACCCAGCTCCTGGCCCTGACCTCCAAGCGCCAGTCCGAAGGCGCCGCGACGGATCTGGACGTCGAGCGGCTGAACAACCAGCTTCAGAGCACACGCACGGGGACCAGCGCCCTGGAGGCCGAGGCCGCCGCCCAGATGGATCGCCTGGCCATGCTGGTCGGGGCGGCGCCGGGCGCGCCCGACGGCGAGCTGCAGTCCCCCGCCGCCATCCCCCTGCCCCCTGCCGCAGTGGCCGTCGGCGACCCTGCCGCCCTCCTCCGCCGCCGGCCGGACATCCGCGCCGCTGAGCGCCGGATCGCGCAGCAGAACGCCCTGGTCGGCGTGCGGACCGCCGACCTGTTCCCGAAGGTCAGCCTGGTCGGCGAGATCGGCTTCGGCTCTACCGACCTCGGCGGCGTCCTGTCGGCCACGGGCCTCAGCTACACGGTCGCCCCGGTGCTGCACTGGTCGCCGCTGGATTTCGGGCGCACCCGCGCCCGGATCGGCCAGGCCGAGGCTGGGCGGGACGAGGCGGTCGCCAGCTATCGCAAGACGGTGCTGGCCGCCCTGGACGACGCGGAGACGGCGCTCTCGCGCTACGGCCATCAGGCGCAGACCCTCGCCGGCCTCATGCAGGTGAAGGCGTCCGCCGAGCGGCTCGTGCATCTGACCGACCTGCGCTGGCGCGGCGGGACGGCCGCCTCGCTGGATGTGGTGGAAGCCGAGCGCCGCCGGGTCGAGGCGGATGCGGATGTGGTCGCGGCCGAAGCCCTGCTGACGCAGGACTACGTGTCGCTCCAGAAAAGCCTTGGGCTCGGCTGGGGAACCGTTCCGCCGAAAGCTCCGCCGCCCGCCCCGCGCTGATCCCCCCGTGCCGGCCTGGGCTGAGGCCCGACGTCGACCCGAACGGGCTGGCTCGATCCTCGCCCCGCAGCAGAAATGCGTACCGCGGTCATCCGCTCTGGCATTTCATAGACCGGCACATCTATTGCAGTACGGACATCGTGAACGTCCATCATACCCACCGGAACCCGGCACGCGCTGCGTTGGTGCACAGTCACCCACGTCGTACGCCCCTGCTCGCTTGCCGGCTGCTGGATCTGGCGGTCGCCGCCCCGGCGCTGGTCTTCTTCGGCCCGCTTATGCTGCTGGTGGCGCTCGCCATCGCCATGGAGCGCCGCGGACCCGTCCTGTTCCGGCACACCCGCATCGGCAGGGGCGGCAAGACCTTCACCGTCTACAAGTTCCGCTCGATGGCCACCAACGGCGATCGCATCCTCGCCGACCATCTGGCGCGCAATCCCGCCGCGCGGGAAGAGTGGGCCCTGACCCACAAGCTGAAGACCGATCCGCGCGTGAACGCCCTCGGGTCGTTCCTGCGCAAGTCGAGCCTGGATGAGCTCCCCCAGCTCATCAATGTCCTGAGGGGCGAGATGAGCATCGTCGGCCCGCGTCCGATCGTGCAGGCCGAAGTCGCCCGGTACGGGCGGGCCTTCGCCCACTATTGCTCGGTTCCGCCAGGCATCACCGGGATTTGGCAGGTCAGCGGCCGCAACGACATCAGCTATCGTCGGCGCGTCGCCATGGACGCCCTGTATAGCCGCCGCAAATGCATAGGGCTGGACCTGCGGCTCATGCTCGCCACCGTCCCGGCTGTTCTGGCTAGAAAGGGTTCCTACTGAGCAGGTGCACCGTCGTGCTGACGATGACGGACCACGCCAGGGCGTCAACGGCCAGGGCGCCGACCAACGGCCAGTTCACCCCGGCGGCCCGGCGCAGCAGATAGGGGTATGTCAACGACACCTGCAACAGTCCATCCTCCCAACGGCGTCGTGGTTCGACGTCTTTATAGCCAAACTTTCTTCGCCCTGAATCGCTCCATGCGGGCTTGGCAAAGGGCGTGAATGGAAGCTTGCTCGCCGGAAGTCAACGCTTCGTAAAGTCTCAGTTCGTCATCGCGTCCCAGGATGGAGCATCGCGGCCATCCCGATTCCGCGCTCGTCTGCATCTTGGTCAGTCAAGCCTGGCCGTAGATCGTCGCGATCTTCAACCCGGCGCCTCCGCTCACCTACGCCGAAGGCGGCGCCGTGCCCGACCAGACCCGGACACGCCTCGACGGCGATGGCGTTGGGATGCGGCCTCGTCTGCTGGTATGAAGCGACGCCATGCTGAGCTTGATGCAACGCAAGAAACCGCTGGCCGTACGGCGCACGCCTGACGATGTGCGCATCTACGCGATCGGCGATGTGCATGGCCGCATGGACGTGTTGGACGCTCTGTTGCGAGGTGTTCGCGAGGATATCGTCGGCGGTCCGCAGCCGGTCCTGGTGATGCTTGGCGATTACGTCGATCGCGGCCCCGCTTCACGCCAGGTGCTCGACCGCCTCGTTTCGCTACAGCAGGACGCCACGTTGGCGACGCGCTTCATCCGCGGCAATCACGATGACGCGATGCTGAAATTCCTGGCCGAACCGTCGACCGGAGCCGGATGGTATGCCTTCGGGGGGCGCGAGACGCTGCTTTCGTATGGCGTCGACATCCCGGTGCTCAGCGACGAGCCGGAGGGATGGCTGGCGCTGCGCGACGCCGCGACGGCCGTCATCCCGCCAGAGCACGTCCGCCTGCTCGAGGGTCTGGAGAGCTCGGCCGAGTACGGGGACTACTTCTTCACCCACGCAGGCGTGCGGCCGGGGGTGCCCCTGGCGGACCAGTCCCCTGACGACCTGATGTGGATCCGCCGTCCGTTCCTGAACGGGTCCGCCTCGTTCCCGAAGACCATCGTCCATGGCCATTCGCCTGAAAAGGAGGCGTTCGTCAGCGATCGGCGTATCGGACTGGACACCGGCGCCTATGCGACCGGGCGCCTGACCGCCCTCGTCCTGGAAGGAGCCGAGCGGCGGCTGATCCAGGCGTCAGCCTGCAGCGGCCGCATCAAGGTGGAGAGGGTGGAGCTCGCCTCAACCGCGCCGCAGCCCACGGTGTGAAGCGTCCGCGGCTCAAACCGCGCGAGGACGTTCGTTGCGGCCGGCGAAGCGGCGCAGCCGGGGAGGCCCCCGGGATTTTCGGGCGGCGACGCCCGCCACGCGGGCCGATCCGCCGTGCCCCTGGAGCGGAGGGACCAGCGTGTCCGACACCCGCGGCGGCGCAACGGACGCCCCGTCGGCGTCGATCAGCCCCATCCCGCCGCCGCTCTCCGCCTCCTCGATCGATATCTCGAATACGAGGGTCCGCTTCACTTCCACCCACGCCTCGCCCGCAGCTCCGGCGCGCGGCTGGACGACCCGCTCCCAGGGAATGAGGAAAGGCGCCCACGCCAGTGAGGCGACAGCAAACACAAACATCAGCCCTGGGTTGTGGAGCAGGATCGCCACGCCGCCCACTGATCCAAGCAAACCGCCCACGCACGCGAGCACAACCGGCTCCAGCGCGATCACTGCGCGGCTCAGCGACATTCGGCGACGCCACAACTCATCTGCATGACGGCGTTAGCCATCCCCGATGACAGATGAGAATCCAAGCGCGACCGATGATCTCAGCCCCGGCCCGCATGTCTCCACAGAAATGAGGGCGCCGCTCGTCTGCGGTCGGGCGCCATGGCCGGCGATCAGAGCCGGCTCAACCTGCATGGGGCGCTGAGACGCCGGCCCGGGCGCCAGCGTCCCGCATCGGGAGGTCGGCGGCGCCTCGCCGCGCGGCCCGTCAGGCGACGCGCCGCATACGCTCCACGCGGTCGGCGGGCTGGTGATCGCCGGAGCGACCGCCTGCGAGCTTCAGCATCTGGCGGCGGAAACTGATGGCCTGGCGGATGCGCGCCTCCTCCTCCGGAGGGAAGAAGCAGGCGTAGAGCGAGCGGCCATGCGCCCCGTCGGCCCGGCCGACATGCGCCTCGATGCGCTGACGGATCGATTCCACCTTCAGGCGGAGGATGTGGGACGGCTGGCCGACGCTGGCGTTGACCCTGACCTTGCCGATGCGCTGGAACCCAAGCATCGCCTCGTAGAAGCTGGCGTGGCGCTGGTGGACCTCGATGAGCAGGTCAGTGCAGTCGCTGACGCCCATGCCATAGATGTAGACGAGGTGGAAAAGGCCGGCGAGGACCTCCCGGGAGCGTATCCCGTCCTCGGACGCGAGCTTGATCAACTCGCACACGTGAGACCCGGCCTCGGCGCGGACGCCCGCCACCTCCTCGGGGAAGCTGCGGTCGATCGCCAGGCCGTCGCCGGCGTCGACCGCCAGGGTGATCGTGCCGACGATCTCGCCGTCCATCTCGGCGGTGAAGGTGGTGTGGTGGGCGCCCCGGGGAATGTGATGGTTGGAGCCGTAGCCCTTGCCGCCGTACCGGCTGTTGATCAGGTCGCAAGCCTTACGATGGGTTTCGCCGTCTTCGCTGATCGCGAAGGTGATCCGCTTGGTCTCGCCGGCGATCGTGAACTCACGCGCATGAACGAAACGGCCCAGCGGCGCATCACGTCGTTCGGTCGGCCCAGCGAGCCATTCGTCTAGCGCCGCAGTAAACAGCATCAGACCCCTCCTAACGTCGAACTCGTCGCCGGATCGCCGAAACAGGAACAGGCGACGTACAAGAGCATCGAATAAGCAGTGGATACGCGCCCACAGACGCCGACCACGGCAATAATCTCACTCAACATCGCCAATCTTGCACGTCACGCTTAACAAAACCGGGCCTGAGATTGGTTAAAAATTTGCATAACGGATGGCCCGGATCGTCGCAGGCCTTTCAAACAATTGTGTAAGTTCGATCCAAACCCCAAGATTGAGTATGGGTTGATCGGGAGAGCCGCACACGAGCGACGCTGCGACATACTTAGACTCAGGTCCACCGGGGGCGGCGGCGACGTTGCGTCGCTGCGCCGATACGTCCCGCCGCCCCGCTCCTGCACCGGACATCCGACCTGACGCGTGTCGCGGGCCAGCGATCGGCCGCCGGACGCCGACGCCCGCAAGCAAGGCGCTGCTCAAGCTGAGCCATTATCGTCCGAGGGTGCGACCGGTCGCACCGGCGCGTCCGTCGACCCACCCCGTAGTTAAAGCCAAGCTTGATTTGTGGGCGGCTCGCCGCAGTTCCACCTTCGGCGGCCTGTTGACTGCCGGGCGATCACGGGATTATCGAATTGCAAGGATGAACCGTACGCTGGCAGGTCGCGACATACGGTTGAGGACTGTTGGCAGAATTTTAAGCCCTCAGGGCGTTAATTGCTTGTTCTCCATAACCGCCACCCCTAAGATGGGGGCTGCCGCGCTTGGGCGGTCCTGGGGATGCGACCATGTTTATGCAAAAGGCCCTTCTCGGCGCTGCGGCCGCTACCGCCCTCGCGCTTGGTATGGCGTCGGCTGCCGCCGCCGCTACGACTGTTCCGCTGGGCACTCTTCCGCCCTCCGATCCTTATTTCTTCCTGACCAGCGGTGGCCCGACTGCCGCCACCAGCACTGCCAACTTTGGCGCCACGGTCACCGGCTCCAGCACGGCGTTCGATGACGTCTTCACGTTCTCGACTCTGCCCAACTATACCGGCAGCGGCTCCGTCTCGACGAGCTTCACCGCCAATCTGAACCAACTGACCATCACCAAGGTCGTGATCGCCGGCGTCGACTACACGTCGCAGCTGGTGAACACCGCTTCCGGTCAGAGCCTCTCGGTCGGCGGCGTCGTCCTCGACGGCGTCAACCCGAAGGCCATCGAGATCGCTGGCGTCACCGCGGCTGGCAACGTCGCTGCGACCTACACCGGCACGGCCACCCTGGTCAGCGCGGCTCCCGAGCCCGCGGCTTGGCTGCTGATGCTGGGCGGCGTCGGCATGATCGGCGGCATGATGCGCCGTCGTCGTACGGTTGGCGCTCAGTTCGCCTAACCCTCATTGAGGAGGCTGTCGCCGTTAAGCGCGGCGACAGCCTTCTTATTTTTCTGGCGCGAACCCATGTCCGCTTCCAGAGCCCAAATGAAATGAGTTGTAGGCCCCGGACGTACTGTCCCGAGGGCCTTTTTTATCGCACGCAAATCAGCCGGCGAAGAACGCGCCCTGAAGGCCGCCAGACCTGAGGCACGGCAGCTAGGGACGCGCCGGCCCTCACAGTGCGTCGAAACTCGCGTAGCGCAGCCTTGGACGCCGCGACACTCCCCGCGTCAGCCAAACACCTTCACCGAAAGTCCTGAGCGGTCAGGATCCCGCGGTCGAGAAGCGGCCGGCCGTTGGAGCCGAGCCGGGCCGTTCGCTGGCGAACACCGGCTCACGATGCGCGCCGGCGTACCGCCCCACCGAGAGGCCGAGCGAGGATCGCCTCTGCGGCTGGACGCCCGTGGTCGGAGCACCTCCGCCCCAGACGCCCAGCACCCCCATGATCATCACGAACGGCGGGATCAGCAGGAAACCTCCGCCGAACTGAAAATCGATCAACAGCATCAAGGACAAGGCGGCGGCCCCGCGCCGCCAGAGCGCCGCGGCCAGGAAGCAGAAAAACAGCACCATGCCGACGAGGCCGTAGTCGATCGTCAGCTGCAGCGCCGCGCTGCCGCTGCCCGCGGTGTAAACTGCCGAACGCGCCGTCGCGCCGGGCCCATAGCCGAGGAAGAGCCGCATCTCGCCGGCGAAGGCCTTCAGCTCCGCGAGCGGCGCGATGTAACGCGCGTAGGCGCTGGTCTGGGTGCTCTGCAGTTCGGTCGCGCGCCCTGAAAAGATATGGAAGAGGCCGGGCGCCACCAGCGCCATCAGCCCTGCGGCGACCACCCCGACCAAGGCCAGCAGCAGCACGCGGGACGCCGTGCGGGTGGATGTGAGGCCGATCAGCCCGAGCGTCAGCGCCAGGCTCAGCATGCCGGTGCCGGAGAAGGTCGTCAGATAGGCCAGCGCATAGAGAGGCAAGTAGCGCTTCTGGCCGATCACGAAGACATCCACCAGGATGCCCAGGGCCAGCAGCTGGGAGAAGATGCTCGGCTCGAGCAGGAAGAAGCCGTTGCTCCTCAGGATCGAGGAACCGTAGCTCACCGGCGAGATGACGGCGAAGTCGCGTTCGAGCGTCCAGTGCCAGAGACCCGGTAAGCGCTCCGACACCGAGAACAGCCTCAGATGGGCGAACTGCAGCGCGAACTGCATGATGCCGAGCACGGCGCAGAGCCTGACGTAGAACAGGAAAATCCGCTGCACCTTCTGCGAGACGTGCTGCTGCCGGGGCCGAAGCACCAGGGGCGCGTACAGGCAGAGCAGTTCCAACAGGGAGGTGATGCTGAAGCCGACGCGATTGTCGGGCGCGGCCATGGCGGCGGCTGTCGCCAGCAGCGCCCAGGCGACGAACAGGCCGAAGAACAGCGCGGCATAGGCCGGCGCATAGACACGGCGTTGCAGCAGCAGCCACACCGCCAGGAGCATCAGGATCGGCAGGCTGATGGACAGGGTGTTTGAGCCGAACGGCACGCCGAACCGCTGCAGGCACAGCGCGGTGATGAAGCCGACGTGGGTGGTCAGCGAGGTCAGGTCGAGGCTGCGCCACGCCGCCAGCTTAGGCGTCATGCCCGCCCGAGGACGCGAGGCGACCCGGGTAGAGGGAATTGTCGTCATCATCGCCTCCCTATGGCGATCGGCCGCCCAACAATAGCACGCAGCGCTTCACAGACGATCCGCAACAGGGCGATCTGCAACAGGACGATCTGCAACAGGACGATCTGCAAGAGAACGGCCACGGCGTTCGACCTCGGATCCGGCGGCGCGGCGGTGGAACGATAAGCGCTCGGGCGCGGGACGGTGGTGGCGAGCATGGACGGCGAACGCTTAGGCGACGGGCGCGGACGACGGCGCCTGGTCCAGCACGGCGCCCAGGAAGCGGGCGCTGGAGATCTGCGCGTCCAGCTGTTCGACGACCGTTCGGGCGTGGCTGCGATAGCGCTCCAGCACCGGCGCCGAGGTGAGCTGCGCCAGGGCGGCGGGAAGATCGACCGGCGCGGAGAAATCGAACAGGCAGGCCTTCGGCAGATAGTCGCGGAAGACATCGATGTCCGAGGCGAGGATCGGCGTCCCGGCCTGCAGCGCCTCGAGCATTATGAGAGGAACACCCTCGTAGCGGGACGGCAGCAGCAGAACATCGGCGGCGCAAAGGTAGGTCTGCGGCCGATCGGTCCATTCGATCACCTCGCCGGAGACGACCTCGTCCTGGAACAGCGCCTCGAGCGCCGGGAGGCCTGGCCCCTGCCCCACGAACAGGAACCGCCAGCCCGCGAGCCGCTCTCCCGTCGCCCGCAGGTCGCGGACCAGCCGGTCAAGGCCCTTCTGATGCAGGTCGAAGCGCCCCATGAACAGCGCGACGCGATCCTCGGCGCTAAGACCCAGGTCCGCCCGTGCAGCAGCCCGGTCGGGCGTCGCCGGGTTGGCCACCACATTCTCCACCACATGGATCGGCGCCGTGGCGCCGGCCCGGCGCACCTGGGCGGCGACCGCCTTCGACGGCACGATGAACCGGTCGGGGCGCCGGTAGTAGAGCCGTTTGAAGCGGTCGTTCAGCTTCGCCGAGGCGGCCGGCCGTCCCAGCTCGATCCCGGAATGGGCCATGGGCACGTAGCTGACGCGATCCAGCCGCCGCGGCAGCCAGAACAGCGGGGTGGCGAGGTTCTCGATGCGTCCCTGCAGCAGGAGGACCGTGTCGCAGCGCTGCTGCGCCACGAAGGCGGAGGCGGCGCGGCCATAAGCGCGACGGAGCGGCGCACGCATCGGCTCGGCCGATTTTTTCAGATAGGGGCTGGCCGTGATGCTCAGCTTGGGCGAACCGAACGCCTCCAGCGCCGCGCGCAGGGGCCGGTTGCCCTCCGGTATCCAGAAAGCCAGCGTCTCGATCTGAGGCGACGCCAGAAGCGCGGGCAGCCAGGTAAGGAAGGCGCGCTCGTGCCCGCCGAAATCGGGGCTGTCATGCAAGATGGCGACGCGCCGGGGGTTGATCACCTGGCCCCCTGCGATGCGATGGCGGCGTCGTAGACCTCGCGCGTGCGCCGGCCGATCTCGTCCCAGCCCGGCGCCTGGACGGCCTGATCCGGATCTGGGCGCCGACCGATCGAGGCGGCGATCGCGTCCGCCAGCCCCCGGACGTCGCTCACCGGGACGCGGCAGCCGTTGACGTCGTTCAGCACGAAGTCGCGGAATGCCCCCAGATCGCTGGCGATGATCCAGCGCTGCATCGGCAGCACCAGGTGCAGCACGCCGCTCGCCTCGATGTGGCGGTAGGGGAAGACGAAGCTGTCGGCCGAGGCGAGGAGGGCGGCGACCTCCCCGTCGTCCAGTCGCTGCGGGCGGAAGGTGACGACGTCCTGAAGGTCGAGCGCCTGCACGCGGTGCAGCAGCGGCCCCATCTCGATGAAGGGCTCGCCCGCTACGATCACCTCCAGCCGCGCGCGAACGTCGGTGGGGAGGAGGCCCAGCGCCTCCACCAGCAGGTCCGCGCCCTTGTAGGCCTGCAGCTTGCCGAACAGGACGATGCGCCAACGACCGTCCGACGCGCGGGGCGCAGCGTCGATGGTCGGTGCAGACAGCGTCAGCGGCCCATGGGGGATGGTCACCACCCGATCTGGATCGCGCCCCTGGGCGATAAGGGTTTGGCGAGCGCTTTCGGTGTGCACGATCAGCCGGCTCGCCGCCGCAAGCGCGCGGTGAAAGCCCAGCAGCTGCAGCCGCGAGGTGGGTGAATCGTTGAAGGGCGCCAAGTCGTGCACCGTCACCACCACCGGCCGCCGCCGCGCGATCCGGCGCACCACCAGGCTGTCGACAACCGGCACGACCAGCCACTGGAAATGCACCACATCGAAGCCGCCGCGGCCGACCAGGGACAGGAGCCGCCGGTCGCCCTGGAGGTGCGACAGGGCCTTGCGGGCCTTGAGCATCGCGCCGCCGGCTTTCGCGGAGGTCTCAAGCCCCTTGTAGTAGATGAACTCGCTCTGCGCGTCCGGCCACGAGCCTTCGCCGACGCGAGGCTTGCGGCAGGCCCAGCGCACCCCGACCCCCGCCTCGCCCAGCCCTTCGGTGAGCGCCAGGTCGTAGGGGGCGGTGAACAGGGCAGGGTCCACCAGCAGGGCGTCTAGGCGGCGGCTCATGACCCGGCGGCCTCGACCGGCTCTTCCGCGCTCCGATGGACGGCGGTGATGGGCGCGAGCTGGGGAGCCGCGCTGCGACCTCTGCCTTCCAGCTTGCGCCGGAGCCAGGTGGTGACGCGCTTCTCCAGCAGGCGCTGGCTGATCCAGGCGGCCAGCAGCGAGGGCGGAACCGAAAGCAGGAGGAAGCCGAGCTGCGAAGCCTCCCCCAGGCGGGCGGGCAGGCCCGCGACGTACATGGCGTGCTTGACGCCGGACATCACGATCGGGTGCCACAGGTACAGGCTGTAGCTGATCGTGCCGAGGACCTGCATCGGCGGCGAGGCCAGGGCGGCGCTGAACCACCCCTCCCCCGCCAGGATACCGACGAAGGCCATGCCGCCGGCGGCGGCGGCGAGCAAGCCGACGGCGATCAGGGCCACGGGCAGCTGGAACACGCTCAGCGGCGTCAGGTCGCCGCCCGCCCCCTCGCACACGACCTCCCACAGCAGCAGGAAGACGCAGAGCCACACCCCCGGCGCCCGCGCGGGCCAGGCAGGTCGCACAGGGCGCCGCGCCAGGGCGAAGGCGGCCGCCATGCCCACCGGCATCAGGACGGCCCGGATGTGCCAGGCGATCAAGGCCAGAGCCACGGGCGCGACCAGGATCCAGGCGGCCGCCTTCAGCCGGCGGCGCAGCATCCAGGCGAGGGCGCAGAAGCCGTAGAAGGTGAGCTCGTAGCTCAAGGACCAGGCGGCGGGGTGGATCAACGGGCCCGGGATCAGCGGCGGCAACGCCAGCAGATTGGCGACCAGCGTTACCGGTCCGGGAGCGGCGAGATCCTTGAAGCCCGTGACAGCCGACAAGGCGACGATGGCGAGGATGGACGCCCACAGCACGGGGTAGATGCGGGTTCCGCGCTCCAGTGCGAAGATCAACGGTCCCTTGGCCCGCGCCAGCGCGCCCACGATCACCATGCCGCTGATCCCGAAGAACAGCTCCACCCCATGCTCGGTCGTGCGGGTGATGAAGAGCGCCCAGCCGTGGCTGAGCGCGCCCGCCGTGCTGAGGCGGGAGTTCACGACGTGGAACACCACGATCATGGACGCGAACAGGCCGCGCGCCCCATGGACGTACGGATTGAAGCCGCGGACGATGTTCGCGGCGGCGTCGTCTGAAGGCGACTTGGTCACGACGCTCCAGTTCAGAGGCGCTTGAACGGCGGCCAGGTGGCCGACGTCCTAGAGCATTTCCGGTTCAAGCTGAAACGGAAACACCCAGATTGTCAGTCGAAGGGTCGCCGATGGCCGTTGAAAGCGGCGCCCGCCACGGCCATCAGCCTTCGGACTATCAGCTCACGTAGTATTTGCTGTAGGCGCGGTAGTACTGGGCGGCGCCGTCGCCGGCGCGCGCCTGCTCCTGCACATCGACCTGGGTCAGGGCGACGCCCGCCAGGTAGGTGTCGCTGCTGAGGCCGCTGAGCGCGGTCTGCAGCGCCTTGCGGGAGGTCTTGCGCCAGCGCGCCAGCACCACGACCGCATCGGCCTGCGGGCACAGCACCCGGGTGTCGGCGACCGCCAGCACGGGCGCCGTGTCGAGGATCACCAGCTCGAACCGCGTGCGCAGCACGTTCAGCAGGCGCCCCATGGCCTCAGTCCCGAACACGTCGCGCGGCGTCATGGTCGAGCCGCTGAGCGGCAGGAAGTAGGCGCCTGTCGTCTCGTCGTGCATCAGCACCTCGTCGAGCGTGGCCTGGCCGCTGAGCACCTCGATCAGGCCGGCCTGAGGCTCGGACGCCAGAGCCCGGTTCACCGCCCGCTGGCGAAGGTCGCAGTCGACCAGCACCACGCTGACGCCGGAGATGGCCGCAGTGCGCGCCAGGCACACCGAGGTGGTCGTCTTGCCTTCGCCCGGCAGGGCGGAGGTGATCGCCACGATCTGGGGCCGGCGGTCGCTCCGGGAGGTGGCGATGGCCGCGCGCAGGTTCCGGAAGGATTCGGTGAAGCGCGAGAACGGCCGGTCCACCACGAAGTCGATCGGATTGGGCCGGTTGCGCTGGCGCTTCTCCAGGGTCGAGCCGAGCTCCGGCACCTCGGCCAGGGCGGGCAGGTTCAGGTACTCCTCGATCTCGTAGGAGGTCGACAGCCCGCGGCTGAGCAGCTCGGCGAGCAGGACGGCGACCGCCCCGCAGACCAGGCCGATGCCGGCGGAGAGCATCAGGTCGATCTTCTTCTTCGGCTGGCTGGGGGTCGAGGGAGCCTGCGCCGTGGAGATCACGTGGGCGCCAGCCTGCTCGTTGCCCTGGCGGGCGATGCTTTCCTTATAGCGGGTCAGGAAGGCGTCGTAGACGGCGTGCGCCGCCTCGGCGTCGCGCTGGAGCGCCTCCAGGGCGACGGTGTCGCGGTTGCTGCGGACCAGGGTGTCGCGCGAGCTGGCGGCGGACGAGGCGATGGCGGCGGTGCGGGTGTGCGCCACGGTCGACTGCGCCTTGAGGTTGGAGATGACGCGCTCGATCTCCGCCTGGATCTGCTTGTCGATGTCGATCAGGGTCTGTTCGGCCTTCAGCACCTGCGGGTGCTTCGGGCCAAGCCGCGCCTGGAGCGTCGCCAGCTGGCCGCTGACCTGCGCCCGCTGGGACTCCAGGTTCTGGACCACCGGGTTGTTCAGCGCTTCGCCCACATCGCCGCCGTTGCTGCCGGCCGCAAGCTGCTGCTGAGCGGTCTTCAGGCGGGCGTCCTGCTCGGCCTGGGCGGCGCGCGCCTGGTCGAGCTGGGTATTGAGGGCGGAGATCTCCTGTTCCGTCAGGGTCGCGCCCTGGGCGCTCATCAGGTTGTGGGCGATCTTGTACTGCTGGACGGCAGCGTCGGCGGCGACCGACTGCTGCTTCAGCTGCGTCAGACGGGTGTTCAGCCAGGAGTCCGCAGAGCTCATCTGCTCCAGGTGGCTGTTGAACTCCTGGGTGAGGTATTGCTGCACGAAGGCGTTGGCGAGAAGGGCGGCCTTCTCCGGCTCGAACGCGTTGTACGACACTTCCAGTGCATAGGTCAGGCCGGCGCGCTCGACCTTGAGGCCGCCCAGCGCGGCGCTGACGACGCCTTCGTACTCGCGCCGCCGAGCCGCGTCGGTATCGGACGGGGATGGCGTCGGCGCGAGGCCGAGCATCTGCATGACCTTGCTCCACCGGCTCGGCGGCAGAAGCGCCCCGTTGAACTCCGGGTCGCGCTCCAGGTGCAGCTGCTGGACGACGCGGCTGGCGAGGCTGCGGCTCTTGATCACCTCCACCTGGGTGTCGACCGCGGCGGAGTCGACCTCGGCCTGGCTTTGGGCCTCCGCGTTGCTGAGACTGTTGAGGTGCAGCACATCGTTCGGACGCTGGTGCAGCAGCAGGGTGGCCGTCGCGGTGTAGCGCGGGGCCTGGGTCAGGGTGATGGTCGCGACGATCGCGAACACCACGACCGTGACCGCCAGGAACAGGCGGAGGTGACGCCTCAGGGTGGCCAGCACGTGCTGGATGTCCAGGGGTGCAGGGCCGGCTTCGTGGCCTGCGCCTTTGGAGCGGCTGGGGAAGGTGGGCTGGGCGTCCATGGAGACCGTCAAAGCTGAAGATTGAGGGAGAGCGACAGGACGTTCACGGCATAATGCCCGACGCCCGCCAACCCCGTCGAGTCTTGCCCGAGGAAGGAGTAGCCGCCGGTCAGGCCCAGGTGGCGATTGAGCAGATAGGTGGCGGTGAAGGAACCCGTCGGCCGGCGATCGTCACGCTTGATGCCCTTGAACGAGTCATCTTCGTACCCCGCGCGACCGGACAGGATGACGTTCGGGAAGAGTTCGTGGTCGACGCCGATCGTTGTCGTCGTCTGCAGCAGACTGATGGCGGATGGGTCCTGCGCGTCGACGACGCTGCTGTCCACGTTGAGGCTCAGGGTGGTGAGCTCGGTCGGATTGTACTCGACGTTCACGTGGACGGCGGGACCATTCACCGTCTGGAATTGCTTGGAGCGGTAGCTCTGCTGCAGATAGCCGAACTGCGCCTGCCCTTTGATCAGCCGGGTGATCGCGAAGGTCGCCCCGACCGTAGTCTCGAAGCCAGTGGAGTTCCGGTCGAGCGTCGCTACCGGCGGCTGTTTGTCGTAGACGCGATCGTTGAACTGCGTGGACAGGAAGAAAGCCAGCTCCGGCGTGATCGCGTAGTCGGCGCGGCCGGTCAGGTCATAGGCGTTATTGTTGAGGTTAGCCAGATTCTGGCTGCTGAACTGCGGGCTGGTGACATTATTGCCGAACGAGGTGCGATAGACGCTGGCGGTCTCGCTGAAGCGCAGGCGCGTGATGGTTTGGAGGGCGCCGATGTTGGCGCTCAACGAATCGAACTGCACCGGGAGCAGGCCCGTGCTCAAGGTGTCCGTAGCCGTGCGCGCTTCGGTGGAGTGGGCGTAGCTGAACCCTGCGGAGACGTTGTCTTCGGTGCGAAGGTCCAGGCGGCCATTCGCCGACATCTGGTAGTTGGTGGTATTCTCCACCGAGTGGCTGGCGTAGAAGTTCGAGGTGGAACCCACCGCCGCACTGATGGCGTTACGCGCCCAGTTCGACTGGAGCACCACGGACGGCGCTACCGAGGTGACGAGGTCCGACTGGGTGTTGTGGCTGGTGGCGAGGATGTTGTCGTCGTACTGCGGCGAGATGGTGAGCGAGGGATATAGCTCGAACGCGCCAAGCTGCAGGCCGAGTGCGGCGTAATCCGGACGCGGGCGGTTCCTCACGCCCACCGGCACGGACGTCGGATAGTAGGAGTCGGGCCCGGACTGGGCCGACGCCGCGTGCACGCCCACCAGGGCGGCGGCGGCGGTCGCTGGGAGGACCAGCCCCCAGCGTCCGAGGGTCTTGGCGAAGCGTGACGGGTGCGGGCGGCGGTTCAAAGCGGGGCTCACGTCAGAACAGCCGCGCGCCGATGCGGATCGTGTCGCCCGGGGCCAGAGTGAGATTGTCCGTCAGCTTGACCTTGTGCTCCTGCGTATCGCGGACGCCCTTGATGAACACCGTGCGATGGTTCGCCCGGTAGGTGAAGCCGCCCGCCGTGGCGATGGCGTTCATCACCGTCATCGCGTTGACGTACGGGTACTCTCCCGGCCGGGAGATTTCCCCGAGGATGAAGAACGGCCGGAAGGTCAGAACCTCGGCGCTCACGCGCGGGTCCTTGACGTAGCCGTCGCGAAGCTTCGCAGCGATGGTTTCCTGCACCTGCTGCACGGTGCGGCCGGAAGCGGGAACTTCCCCGATCAGGGGGAAGGAAATCCGCCCGTTCCCCGCCACGCCGAACTCGCCGGACAGATCCGGTTCGTCGAAGATGGTGATGCGCAGCTTGTCGCCCGGCCCCAGGATGTAGTCGTAGCCCGGCGTGTGGGCCGCCGCAGACTCCATCGAACCGACGGGCTCGGCGGCGGGACCGACCGGCTGAGCGGACGGCCCGGCGCGGGGCGGCAGCATCTTGGGCTCGACGGGCGCGACGCCCGGCGCCAACGGGTTCGGGGCGACCTGCGCCTGAACCTGGCCGGCCATTGAGAGGCTAAGGGCCACAAGGGCGGCCCGTGTCGCTAGCCGCATTGCATCGACCATCTCGTGTTCCCGTCTCTTCGATGCCCGGCGATGAAGTGGCCGGCTCAGATCGCTTCCATCAGTCTGGGCCCTTGCATCTGATGCAAGCGATGAGAAGGCTTGGTTCCCCCGTCGCATCCATGCAGGAACGGCGCCAACATGGCCCCCGGCGCCGCCCCCGCTTTTACGCTCGTCTCATGTACTTGGCTGCACGTTCCTTGATTCGCGCTCACCAGGACGCCGCCAGGGACACGCAGGCATTACGAGAGCGTCCGCACATCTGCCGCTAGAGCGACGGACCGCCTGAGCGGCGTGTCGCGGCGGAACGATGGCCACCGACGGGTGTCCCAAAATGATGCAGCCCCTCAAAGTCGCTGACCTTTTTGGATCATGCCTAGCCCTTGTGCCGCCACTAAGCCTTCACATCAAGCTAAGGCGTGAGACGATCCGGCCTGTAGGGCCGCCCCTTCACTCACGCTCGAACGGCTTCAGCATCGCTACCGAGAAGACGACCACCGCGACCAGCCCGGCGATCGCGGCGATCTGGTAACCGTTGTTCCCCAGGACGTCAGCGACCGCGCAGCCCACCCCGGCCACGCCGTAGCGCCAGAGGGGGGCCGGATCGGGCTTCGGGCTGGCAGAACGTTGCAGGAACAGGATCGCCAGGCCCGCGAACAGGATCAGCGACACCAGATCAAAGACCGACTTCATGCTTGCCCTTTCGCGCCGACCACCTGACGCGACGGGGCGGACGCGCGATCAGCCGACATCATGCACCTGGGTCAGGCTGTAGGCGAAAACCATCAGCATCAGGCCCAGCAAAACGGCTCCGCCGAAGGCAGGCCACCTCCACCAGCGCCGACGCCGGTTCAGCAAAGGGCCCGCCAGGATCATCGGCGCCACGCCCAGGATCGCCAGGCACAGCGGTCCGGCGCGGTATAGCAGCAGCTGGATCAGCTCGTTTCCCCGATCATCGTCGCTGGCTGGATCAGGGCGATCCCTGAACCGAACCCGCTGGTCCGTCCAGGCAAGGCTTATGCCAGCCCTATCAGGCCTCTGCCAGGGGGCGAACCGTGCGGGCGGTGGGACGGGCGACCCGGGCGCCGGCGTGCACCGCCACAGCCTGGCCGAGGACGGGGCTGGTGAACCGCGGCTTTGCGGTCCGGCGCTCCGACGACCGGCGCATGGAGAATTGCGCATCGGGGTGGCCCCGCAGCGCCGCGCGCACCCGCTCCATCAGGGTGGGCGTCAGGGCCGCCAGCGTCCCAGCGGCCTCGCAGCCGATCGGGAAGATGAAGTTCACGTGGAAGATCGCAGCCCGCATCACGCAGATCAGCGCGCCTCCGAGGAGCGCCAGCTTGGCCAGATCTGTGCGCCGCGTCTTGGGGCAGGCGGCGAACGCGGCCAAGGTCAGGACATAGCCAGCGGCGAAATAGATGAGCGGCCGGCTTTCCACGTCGCGGAACCCGAACACCTCCTGGCCGGACAGCATGCAGCCGCTCCAGGACACCGCCGCGGCGACGAGCGTGAAAACACTAAGCACGCGAATCGTCTTGACTTGCATCGGAAACCTCAGACGCCAATTCGTCCCGAAAAGGTCTAGCATCCAAGGCCTGACGTCGGATGAAGGATCATAGTGAAAGCGCTGGAAAGATTGCTAACCAACATCCTAAACGGAGCAGCTGGCGACGTGGATGGACTGCTCCACGGCGTGCGCAGTTGACGAACGCGAAACCATTGCTTAAGCGCAACACGCTGCTCGTGCGAGATCGGTGGGCTGCGATCCGCTCACACCATCCAAGACACGGGACCGTGGGACATGGCTGAGGCTCAGAACGTCTCCTGGCGCGGATGGCGACTGCATGGGAGCCTGCGGCCTGCGTCGATCCTGCTGTACCTGGGCGCCGCAGCCGTCGCGATTCCCACGCTGGTCGCCAACGCCCGGCAGGAATGGTCGCTGGAGCAGGGACAGCAGGGGCCGATCGTGCTCGGCCTGGGGCTGTGGCTCCTGTGGCGGCGCTGGCCCGCCGTGCGGGACAACTGGACGCCGAGTTCGCCGCTGCTCGGCGGCGTTGCCCTTGGGGTCGCAGCGCTCGCCTACATCTTCGGGCGCATCTCCGACCAGATCCTGATCGAGAGCTACGCCCTGTATTTCCTGGGTGTTGCAGCCATCTACACCGCCTTTGGCTGGCGCAGCCTGCGCGCCGCCTGGTTCCCCCTGGCGTATCTGATCTTCGCGTTGCCGACGCCCTATACGCCGAGCTTCCTCCTGACCCATCAGCTGCGCCTTTGGGTGACGGCGGCTGCGGTGCAGCTGTCCCAGTGGGCCGGCCTGTCGGTGGCGCGCGACGGCCTGAACATCATGGTCGACCAGTACGACCTCGCCGTGCAGGAGGCCTGCTCCGGCATGAACTCGCTGATCAGCCTCAGCGCGATCGGGCTGCTTTACATCTACCTGAGGCGGCTTCCGCCCTGGTGGTACTTCGCCGCCATGACCGTCCCGATCGTGCTGTTCGCGATCTTCGGCAACCTGGTGCGCGTGCTGATCCTGATTGGCCTGACCGCCGGCTTCGGCGACGCCGTCGCCCAGAGCTACCTGCACGAGACCGCCGGTCTGGTGACCTTCGGCAGCGCCCTTCTGGGCGTCATCGCCCTGGACGCGCTGATCGGGCGCTTCGCCGCGCCGCCGCGCAGCTTCGTCCAGACTGTACGGGAGGGCGGCGTTTGAGCGAGTCCAGACCAATCCAGGACCGCCGCACCCTGCTGGTCGGGGGCGCCTGCCTGCTGGCCGGCGTCGGCGCCATGGGCCTCACCCCGCGCCGGCAGGAGCGGACCATCGGCTCGGCCCGCGTCGCGGACCTCATCCCGAACCGGGCCGGTCCCTGGGCGACGGCCCCCTCCTCCAACATCGTCCTGCCGGACGCCGCCCAGCCCAGCAGCTTCTACGACCAGGTCTTCACCCGCACCTACCAGGCGGACAACGCGCCCCCGGTCATGCTGCTGATCGCCTATGGCGCGGCGCAGAGCGGGCTGATGAAGGTGCACCGGCCCGAGGTTTGCTACGGCAGTGCAGGCTTCTCGATCCGGGACATGCACCCTGTCCCGCTCGCTCTGGGCCTCGGCAAGGCCGTCGACGGGACGGCCTTCCTCGGGGTCCGGGAGGATCGGCGTGAGGAAGTCTTGTACTGGACGCGTATCTCGAACGCCTTTCCGAAGGACCTGATGCAGCAGCGCATCATCATGCTGGAGCGTGGACTGGCCGGCGTCATCCCGGACGGCGTCCTGGTGCGCTGCTCGACCGTCAACCCGACGCCGCAGTCGGCCCAGGTGCTGTCCGAGTTCGCTTCCGCCCTGGTGGCGAGCGCCTCGCCGCTGGGCCGCGTCCTGCTGGTCGGGGCGGAGGGCGCAGCCCCCCGGCTCCGCCCGGCCCGCCTGAATTCCCCATCGAACCCAACAGCAGCCTAGGCCCGTGACAAGCAAATCTGCAGCCCCCTCCCCCGGCCGCCGCCATGGTCGAGCCGCCTGGACGCTGATGGCCGGCGCCGGCGTCGCGCTCGCCGTCGCCGGGTGCGGCAGCCATGCCCCCAAGGGCCAGGTGCTCGCCACCGTGAACGGCCAGGAGATCACCGGCCAGGACGTGGCCGCCGAGGCGCGCGCCCGCGGCGGCGCGCCGGGCGTCCCGCCCCAGGCCCTGCTGCAAGGGGTGATCGGGCGGGTGCTGCTGGCCCAGGCCGGTCACGACAAGAAGCTGGACCACGCCCCGGGCTATCCCAGCGACCTGACCCGCCTGAAGGACGACTTCCTCGCCCGCCGCATGTTGGCGACGGTGCTGAAGCCGCCTGCGCAGCCCACGGCCGCGCAGATCTCGCAGGCCATCTCCAGCCAGCCGTTCAAGTTCGCCCGCCGCACGCGGATCTCGATCAAGCAGCTGAAGTTCACCGGCGCCGACGCCCTTCAGTCGGTGGCGGGGCTCGAGACGCTGGAAGCCATCGCCGATCGCCTGAAGACCCTTGGCGTGCCCTTCGACCAGGGGAGCAGCACGGTCGATACCGCCCAGCTGCCCGACGTCCTCGCCGCCCACATGCTGGACCAGCCGCCCGGCTCGCTGCTCACCATCCGCGAGGGTGACGCGACCACCGAGATCGTCGTGCAGAGCCGTGAGCCGGTGAACACCTCGCCCAGCCAGCAGCAGGCCGAGGCCACGCTGCTGCTCCAGCAGCAGGACAGCGAGAAGCAGGTCCAGGCGGAGCTGATCCGCCTGAAGCAGCAGGCGACCATCTCCTACCAGGCCGGCTACGCCCCGCCCAAGCCGGCGGTCAAGCCGCCGGCCTAGGCTCTGGACTCACAACCACCAAGTGACGGCGGCCGCGAGGTCGGCGCGGGGGCTTCAGGCCGCGGGGGTCTCGGCGGCTCCCGAACCGGCCTGCGCCACGCGGTCGCCCGCGCCTCCGCGCTTCAGGCGGGCGCGCAGCGCCTCGATGCGCGGCGCGACCGCCTTCTTGACCTGGGAGCGGAACCCGGGCGGAAACAGACAGCGCAGCGCCAGGCGGTACGCCGTCGCCGGCGCGATGGCGGGCCACAGCAACGCCATGGCTTCCTTCCGCCGCCCCTTGAACATCAGCCGCGCCACGCTGCCGGAGTAGCGCCGGCGCAGGAACGGGCGGTTCTGGGAGGGGGCCGAGCGCAGGCTCTCCTGGCCGGCGGCGCGCAGAAAGGCGCAGTCCTCCGGCTCGACCTCGTAGGGACGGTAGCCGGTCAGCTCCAGCAGCTTCGCCGCCAGGGCCATCCGCAGGTGCGCCTGCTCGTCCGGCGTCAGCCGCGGGCTGGCCAGGGCGTGCAGCTCCTGGAGCGATCCGGCGGCGGCCTTCAGGGCGGGGTTGTCGGCGGCGCTGAACTCCAGGTCGCGTTCGCCGCGGCGGCGGCGCTGGTAGGACAGGGCGCTCAGCTGCGAGCTCAGCGCCATGATCCGCCCGTTCCGCACCGACGAGCCGGAGATGCTGCCCCCGTGCAGACGATAGTCGCCCAGCACATGGTCGATGTTGTGCAGCTCGCCGAAGTCCAGCAGCCGCCAGTACAGGTCGGTGTCCTCGGAGTGCAGCACATGGCGATACCCGCCCGCCTTCTGCACGACGGAGCGTCGCATCATCAGGAACGGGTGGATCAGGTACGGCTCGATCGCGGGGATGTACTGGGCGTCGGTGTGATCCAGCCGCCCGCCCCGGGAGAAGCTGCCGACGGGGGCGCCGTGCTCGTCGATGTGCCGGATCGATCCGGACTGGGCGACACAGCCCGGGTGATCCCTGAAATGATCAAGTTGCAGTCGAAAACGCTGCGGATAGGCCAAGTCGTCGGCATCGTGCCGCGCGATGTTTTCAGCATCGCAATGTTCGAGAGCAAGGTTCAGACTGTCGACAATTCCCCGGTTGGGCGTCGTCAACACCTTGACCCGCTTGTCCTCCGCGGCTATGGAGGCTAAAATCTCCCCACTCCCGTCGGTGGAGCCGTCGTTCACAACTATGATGCGTATGTCATCTACAGTTTGCGTCTGGATGCTGTGCACGGCGTCGCGAACATAGTCTGCGGCGTTGAAGACGGGTATGATAACGTCGATCAAAGCCGGCATGTCGCGTAAGCCTCACTGCTTGGCGAGCGGGACGCCCGGACGGGCGCGCTTGTAACGACTTCGCGTGAGCAAATCCATCCATGCCCCCTCCCCGCCGGCGTCCACTCGCCGGCCGACGCGCCGGCCGGGAGCGATGGAACGCATGACCAACGTAGCAGCGAGCGGCGCATGAGCGTAATCCTTCTCAGGACCCACAAGTTCGACCCCCATACGCGCGCTTTCGCCGAGCAGCTCGCGGCGGAGTCGGGCCTGCGGGTCATTCCGCTCGTCGACGAGACGAAGCGGACCTTGGACGTCGCGCCCTTCGAAAAGATCAGCATCAACGCCGACGCGCTCGCCAGCCTCGGCCTGCCCAACACGCCGGACGCGCCCTGGCGGTGCGGCGACTACGGCCTGTACGTCGCCATGCGGGCGCTGCCCGACGTGGACCAGTTCTGGCTGGTGGAATACGATGTGCGGTTCCACACTGCCCGGCCGCTGTCCGACTTTTTCTCCGCCTTCGACAGCTCACGCGCAGACCTGATCGCTCCGCTGCTCGCCACCCGCGACAGGTCGTGGTTCTGGCATCCTGCAATGGCGCAGCAGACGGGAGAGGTTTGGGGCTGCCTGTTCTGCTTGCTGCGCGCCTCGCGCTCCCTTCTGCAGGTGGCCCACGCCGCCCGGGCGGCCCAGGCGAGATCACCCATCTACCGCCTGTTCTGGCCCAACGACGAAAGCTTCTTGGCCACCATCGCCGTCCGCCTCGGCATGGAGCGATGCGACCTGAACGAGGTGCGTCCCTGCTACACTCCCGAGACCTTCACCTTCGTCTCGCCCTCGTCGGGTGAGAAGCTGGCCTTGGAGGCGCCGGACGAGCTGGCTTACCACCCCGTGCTGTTCGGCGAGGATTACACCCGCAAACTTGACCGGCTGGCGCAGCCCATCCGCTACCGGGAGCGTCTTCAGCGGAAGATGCGCCGCATGCTACGCCGCTTCGCCTGAGCGGGCGGTCCGCCCCCCGGCTGAACGCGGGGGGCGGCGATGATCGGCTGGCGGCCAGAGCATTCTCGATCCCGGCGGGCTCGAAAATGCGCGGGAGTCTCAGCTGTTTGGAGCATGTCAGCCGCCGAAGCCGGCCTCCGCTCCCGGTGATCATGCGCTAATGCGCAGGCGCGGCCCGCAGCGGAACGCCTGGCCGGCCGACGAAACGCCGCGTCAGCCACCGGCGCGTCGGAATGTCGTACACCGCGTCGAGGACGAGGCAGCCGGGGATCAGCAGCGCCACGAACATGCAGAAGCCGTATGGGCTGATGCGGCCCGCGTCGATCTTCAACAGGTGGTTCAAACACGCCTCGAACAGGAACGAAGCGGGCTGGTGGATGATGTAGACGGCGTAGGACGCGACGCCCAGCCTGCTTCAGACGGATGCGAGCCGCGGCCCGACGTCCAGGCCGATGGCCGCCCAGACGATGACGGGGAACCCCACCAGGGCGCAGCCCAGTCCATAGCCGACCGACCATCGGCCGCTGACCGGCGCAAGCAACATGGCGCCGACGAGCGCCGCTATGGCGGCGGTCGACACCGGCGCATTGCGCGCCCCCGCTGCATGGACCCGCCACATCAGGACGCCAAGGAAGAACGAGTAGCAGACCCGGGCCAGCCCGAAGCCGAGGTCTTCGTTGCTGTACCCGATGTCCAGGTTGTTGCGCAGCGTGGCGCCCCGCGCCAGAAGCACCCCCGACACGGCGACGATCGCAATGAGCACCTTGTTCGTGAGCCGCCGGATCGCGGCTGCGTAGATCAGATTGGACGCGAGCTCGAAGGTGAGCGTCCAGCGCGGCCCGTCCAATGAAATGAAGCCGAAGCCCGGCAGCATGGTCAGCGCCAGGGCCGGGAGGAGCACGCCCGGAGCGACCCGGTGATGCTCCACGGCGTTGGCCGCCGTTTGGAAGAAGCCGATGCCTATACCCACAAGGTACAGAGGATACAGGCGGATAAGCCTGATCTTGGCGAACTCCCATGCCGACAGGGCCGAGCGCAGCTTCGCCTCGTAGGCGTTGGCGATGACGACGCCGCTCATCACGAAGAACAGGTCCACCGCGAGGAAACTCTGCGGGACGACGACGCCGCCAAGCAGCCGATCGCAGTGGCGGGAGATGATGATGATCGCCGCGATCCCCCGCAGCGCATCCAGGGCATGGTAGGTGCGGCGACGGCTCTCCACCTGCAGCGGCGCCGCGGTGTCCAACGGCTGGTCCATTGCGCGAGCCCGCTGATCTTCCCCATGCCAGGTGATCGTGTTCAGCCTGGGGCGCCAAGCCCGACGCAGGGGGCGGCCGGCCGATATTTGCAACGATCCTGAGTCCTGCCGCCTGATCCATCACGGGGTGGACACGCGGCCGGCGCCCGCGCCGGGCGCGACGTCGGGTCCGCCCAGCCGGCGCCGGCCCCCGGCGCCCGGGCGGGCGGGCGCGACCGCAGGCGCGGCCAGCCATGATCGCGCCAGGTCCTTGGTCCGCCTCTCCAGGCCCCACCAGCTCGCCGCGCCGGCGAGGAAGGCCAGCGGCAGGGTTTCGGCGGTCAGTCGCAGGGGCGAGACGCTCCGGTCGAACCACAGCAGCCCGGTGGCGATCGGCCAGCCGTAGAGGTAGACGCCATAGCTGATGTCCCAGCGGTCGTTGATCCGCTGCAGCGGCCCCAGGTCCGCCCGCAGGGCCAGCCAGAACAGCACCGCGCCCCAGAGGACGACCAGGGCGACTTCGGCAAGATGCGGGTCGTGGAACATCAGCACGGCTCCGGCGAGGCCGCATATGGCGGCGTTGCGGCCCGTCAGCCGGGGGAGCGCCGCGTCCCGGTAGAGATAGACGCACATGCCGACGAGGAAGGCGGTGGACAGGCGGATCACCGCCAGCGGCTGGTCGGGATGGGTGAAGAGGAAGGCGAGGCTCCGGTGCGCGGCGGCGAGCCGTTCGGCCGGCGCCTGCACGGCATGGAAGCTGGACGCCGCCATGAGCGCCAGCCCGGCCATGGCCGCGAGCAGGACGGGCCATCGCATCCTCAGCGCGCCGATCAGGCCGGCGACCGCAACCGCCAGATAGCAACGGAACTCGAAGGCGATCGTCCACATCGCCCCGTCGAGGAGCGGATAGTGCAGGCCCTGCAACTCGCCGGGATAGTTTTTCGGAGGCTCCAGCGCGACGAGGCGCAAGGCCGTCTCCCAAGGCCAGCGCCAGGGTTGCGCCCCGACGAACGGCCCGAAGGCGAACACGCTCAGGAGATAGGCGAGGATGAAGGCGGGATAGATGCGCAGCGCCCGGCGCGCCAGGTAGTGGCGCAGGGATCCGGTCCTGAGCCAGCTCATGGTGATCAGGTAACCGCTGATCAGGAAGAAGCCATCGACGGCCAGCGCCCCAAGCGAGAGCGTGTGGAAGGCCCAGAAGAACGGCTCACGATGCGAGTCGCCGTCGATCAGGACCGACGAATGCCCAACGACCACCAAGCTGGCGAGGACCAGCCGTAGCACACCGATATTGTCGCGATGCCGGTCCATCGAATGCGCCCTTAGGAATCAACCTTAGAGCGCATAAGTGGATAAAGCAACTCACTTCGGTGTAACGCGACGGCTAATCAACACTCCACTTCAAGGGTGCCCATTTGTGTTGCATACGTAGGCCGATTCCGGTGGAATTAACCCACCTGAGGAGCGAAGCCCGCAGTTGCTAAGATACTGCGCCCTTGCTTACTGGGTCACTGCTGCCGCGAGGTTCAACCACATTAGAGGCAGGAACACTCCGTCCGCCGCCCGACTTGACCGTATTCCAAGGCCGGGCCACATGGCGCCCGAAACTCTGAGCCCATTGCTCCACCGTCGCCCGCATCATTTGAGCGGTGACTAGAGAGACAGCGATGCCTAATGCGACGACCGTCCAAATCGGAAGCTTGCCGGCATTTAAATGCAGAAGCCCGACGATGATCGGCACATGGATCAGATACAAACTGTAGGATACCTTACCAAGCCACTGTGCAGGGCGGGAACTCAAAGATTTGACGCTTAGCCCAATGGGCGTCAGCGCCGCCGCAACCACGCCGATCGAACCAGCGCCCGCCATGAACAGAGCGCGCCGTCCTTCCTGCTCAGGATCGAGCTGGAAGGCGACAGCGATCAGGCCAAGCGAAATGAGCCAAAGGAAGGCTTTAACGGGCGCTGGCGCCCGACCCAACGCAGCGATGATGCTCACGCGAGCGTTATAGATGCCGATGCCGAACGCGAAGAGGTATACGTAACGTCCCGTCCGGGCGAGATCGGCCACGATCCAGTGAGCATGGAGCGCCGGGTAGATCAAGGCGCAAGCCACGCTGAACCCCACGGAAGCCGCCAGCGTCAGCAGAGGCGCCCGTTTCATCGCGAAGTAGAGGGCGGGGAACACAATGGCCAACCGGGCTTCATACGCCAGGCTCCACATCACATTGTCGAGACCCGCCCGATCTTCATGCAGCATCAGCGCATACAAGAGCAGTTGCTTAAGCGTGAGCGGGTCGCCCCAGGTGTCCTGGCTCGCCCAGACGCTGACGCCCGGCACGGCCCGGTGCGCGAGCAGCACCATCGCCAGGGCGCTCGCCCCGATTGCGGCCGCATAGGGGAGCCAGACGCGCGCCGCCCGCTTGATCCAGAAGGGAAGCGAACGTTCGTGGTCGGCCCGCCCGAAGCTGAGCGTGAGCACGAAGCCGCTGAGAACGAAGAAGACCGAAACGGATGAGGTGCCGCAGACCGCCAGCACGAGCGGCGAGCGGAAAAGCCAGCCGAGCGCGTGGCCATGTTCGGCGACCACGCTGTATGAGGCCGGCCAGACGAGCGAGGCGTGATAGGCCACGACGACCGCCGCGCAGACGCCGCGCAGGCCGTCGAGCGTTCTGACGCGCGCTCCAGCCGCAAGTTCAGCGGCCGGGCTGATATCCTGGGGCCTGAGCATCAGCCACACTCATCACGCTCCCTTCGATTTCGCAATACACATCGGCTGACTTGACACGCCCCCGCAGGAACCGGCGCTTCAGGGCCGCCTGGACGCGGCGGTCGGCGCGGTCGAGGCCGAGGGCCAGGGCGGTGATCGCCAGCAGGAAGGCGAAGGCGTAGCGCTCGTGCGGCTGCATCCCCGCGCGCGCCAGGGCCCAGCTCGCCAGCACCCAGAGCGGATAGTGCACCACATAGGCGGCGTAGGACATGTCGCCCAGGGTCTCCCCGATCCTCGGCGCCCGCTCCACCGCGCCGGCGGCGAGGTAGATCAGGGCGGGGAAGGCCAGGAGGACCACCGCCAGCTCGTACATGTGGGCGAAGGGGCCCGGCACGCGGGGCAGCAGCAGCAGCAGGCCCGACACGGCGACGATCACGACCGAGGGCGCGCCGGACGCCGGGCGCCGGCCGTGCAGCCGCCGCAGGGCCACGCCAGCGAAGAAGGAGAAGCCCGCCCGGAGCAGCCCCTGCCACGCGTCGTGCCAGTACATGCCCACGCTGAGCGTATGCTCGATCTTCTCGATCCCCACGAGGCCGGCGGCGCAGGCGGCGACCACGGCGTAGAGCGCCGGCCCTTTCAGGAAGGGCCAGGCCGCGGCGTAGACGAGGTTCACCGCCAGCTCGAAGAACAGCGACCAGAACACCACGTTCAGCGGGAACAGCTGGTCGGGCCGCCAGCCGCCGGGGGCCGGCAGGCCGACCAGGTTGAAGGGCAGGTTGAACGCCACGACCCGAGGCGTGAGACCCTGGAAATCTGGATTCAGCAGGCAGGTGGCGGCGCCCAGGGCCAGGCCGGTCAGGTACAGCGGCCCGAGCCGGATCAGCCGCCGCTTGAGGAAGTCGCCCACCCCCGCGCCCCCGGCGAGGCGCGCGTCGTAGCTGTGGGCGATGACGAAGCCGCTGAGGCCGAAGAACAGGTCGACGGCCAGATGGCCGAAGGCCGGCGACCAGGCGCCCAGCTTGTGCCCCGCGTGGCACAGCACCACGATCGCGGCCGCCACCCCGCGCATCGCGTCCAGCGTGACGTAGCGCCTGCGCTCCACCGGCATCGCCCCCGAGCCTCCCGAACCGGCTCAACCCCAACACACATCCGCGCTTCTGGCGCATAAATTCAACGTGTGCGAGAGGGCAATGCGTCGCTCTGCCCGTCACGCGGGCATTTCAACGCCGAAGGATTGCCGCCGAGGTAGGCTTTGCCCAGGGTTGCAGCGCGGTCGGGCGAGCGGGCGGGAGCAGCTGGGCGGGGCGGGGCGGGCGCGGGGCTGGGCGGGCGCGGGGCGATCCAGGCGCCGCCCCCGCCCCTCACTCCCACTCGATCGTTTAATTCGACCATAAGCAATTGAAAAATAAGCCCTTCTGCCCCGTCGTGATGGCCCGCTGCCGACAGCGAGGCCGTCAAAATGCTACGCTTTTGATTTCATTGACAAATTCGACGAACAAAATTTTTCGCAGCTTCAGCATCTATCGGCGTCGATTGCGCGTCTTGAGCCTAATAGACCGCGACACGAGCCTGCGGCAAATCTCGAAAGAAGTACCGCCATCCGCACAGCAAGGGACTCAGTCTTTCTGTGAGACTATCGTCGATTCGTCGACGATTCCGGCGTCTCTGCACGCACAGCAACCGGAAATCATCCTGCCGCCGCTTTTGCCAGGAGCCTCGCGCACTGCGGTCCGACAGTTTCCAGGCCTTGGCGAAGATCGATGCAAAAGCGCGCTGGCAAGCCCCGCCGCAGCTCGCACGCAATCCGCACTAGTCGGCCAATATCGCCAACGCTGGAGTGCTTGGAAGGCCGGTATGAGGCCTACTGCACGTATAACGGTCCCCATGATGTTGCGACACAATCGGATCAGAGCCGCTGGGGAAGTGATGACAACTCGTCGCCGGGCCTGTTCTGCTGCGTCGCAGGCACCAACAACCAGGGGAGAGAACGCGCGTCTGTATTGAGACGCACGTTCTGCATACCGCTCAACGAACAATTAGGCGGCGCGTTTGAGCGACGGCCGCACCCGCACGCCATCGATTTCAATCTCAACCCGCCCATCCGCAACAAGCCTAGCAGCTTCACGCAAAAAACGTCGGCTTAGGAAGGTGCTCGAAATCGTGAAGTTGTGCCAAGCGCGACGTCTCGCGGCGTCGTCCTTAAAGCCGGCCAGGCAGGCGAACGAGGCCGCGCGCTGCATAGGACGTTGGAGATGCCAGCGAGCCTCTTCCGGCTCCGACCGATCGATTACACGCACCCAGACATCGTGCGTGCGTCCGGAAGCCAATGGAACGGCTCGCAACCCTAACCGGTTAGGAAATTCAACTATACGACCCATAACTTTACTCCGTCGGTTCGGAAAAAAGCGAGGATCGGAGAACCGAATAGCCGATGACCTCGCCCGCGCATGAGCGGGTTCGGCCAGCGGCTGCTCGTACGGCGAGCAGTTCAGCTACTACGCCATAGCGCAGGCGGCTCTTGCGCGGCGATCGTCGCGACGGCCCTGACATACGTAACATCGCCCATGGCGCGTCGCTTTTCAACTGCCTTCGCGTTTGACCAGCTCCGGAATCCACCTCCCCTGCTACCAGGCATGGTCGGGTAGTACCGAAATAACGCCATGCAGAGCACACCGCCAGCTAGCTGTTAAGTGATAAGGACGAGCAGCCGGCCCAAATTAGCTAGCACTCTGAATTTAATGGTTGACATTTTTGTGTGCTAGCGCTAGCTAACCCGTCATGAGCACGTGGAAACACATCCCGCTTGATCGCGCGCTGGCGACCGGACCGACAGGGTCTGGCGGCGTGTACTTGGTCGTGCGCGTGGACCGAGTGCTCGATGTGCCCACTAAGATGGAGGCTTTGTATGTCGGCCGAACCCTGCGCCCGTTCCGTCGGCGGTTTCGTGAGCACGTCGATCCGTGGCGTTCGCACAACGCCTTGCTCAATCACACCCTGCTGATGCGCGACCTTTCGGGCATCGAACTCTGGCTCCGTGAGCTCGCGCCCCGTGAGGCGCGCCGAGCGGAGATAACTCTAATTCGCTGGCTCCGGCCAACCCTCAATAAGATCAAATACGAAGGTGAAGACCATGGCTAAAATATCATCCAACGTGAACGACGACATTGCGGCGATCGAGGAACTCGAAGCCAAAAAGTCCGCCGCATTGGCAAGGCTGCTCGATGAGACGCTTGCCAAAGAAGGACATGTCGTCGCCGTGAAATCCGAGATGGGCGTCGCCCTCCAGGAAACCGGGAGTCCGGTGAAGGTGCCGTCCTACGTGGCGGTCCACAGTCTGCGCTGGGCCGGCAATAAGTCGAACCTGAAGATGGGTTCGGAGATGCCCTTCATGGCGAAATATATCGACGAGGAAGGTCGTATCCGCGTTGACCCGACAAACGCAAACGAGCTTGCCCAGCGGGCGCCGGACTGGACGCGACAGCCAGCTCTGACGGCTTATCTGCTTCATGATCGCAACCGTAAGTTCGGGACGATCCTCGCGGTCGTGAGCCCGCCATGGATCGACGATCCGAAGCACGAAAACTGGGGACCAGGCGGCGTCGCCTTGAAGTCAGCGATCGATTTCACCCCGATGGACTCCACCGGGCGGATCGGTCTCCTGAACCTGGCGCAAGCCCAGATCTACGCACTTGATGGCCAGCACCGTGTGATGGGCATCCGGGGTCTTCACGACCTCCAGGACGGACGCCTGGACCTCAAGAAGACGAGCGGCGCACCGATCGGTCGTTCGATGACGCGCGATCAGTTCCTCGCCCAGATCAACGTGCCGGAGACGGAGCTCAACGGTTTGATGGATGAAACCATCAGCGTTGAATATCTGCCGGCCGTCATCAAAGGCGAGACCCGGGAAAAGGCTGTCCAGCGGGTGCGGTCCATCTTCGTGGCCGTCAACTCGTACGCCCGGAAGACCGACAAGGGCGAGAACATCCTGCTCGACGAGTCCGACGGATTTGCGATCGTTGCTCGCCGCGCGGCCCTCGCCCATCCGTTGTTTAAGACGGCGACCAACGAGAGCCGCGTGAACTGGAAGAACACCGCTCTCCCGGCTCGCAGCGTTTGGCTGACAACGCTTCAGGCGCTGCGGGAGATGTCGGTCTCCTTCCTGTCGCAGGTCGAGCCGAAGATGGTCCGGCCTTGGGAAGAGCTTTTCAAAGGCGCCGTACCGATCCGGCCGGTCGACTCCGACCTTTCAAAGGCACAGGCGCGGTTGGCGGACTTGTTTACGCAAATGGGACGCCTGCCGTCCTTTGCCGCGATTTCGTCGGGCGAGCCGATCGACAGCTGGCGCGACTTCGCCGACGGTGGGAAGGGCCACCTGCTCCTTCGGCCTGTCGGTCAGATCGTGCTGGCGAAAGCCGTGGGCAAGCTGATCGGCGAAGACGGGATGGAGCTCGAAGACATCTTTGATCGGCTGATCTCGCTCGACGAGGCCGGCGGCTTCGAGCAGGCCGACCCGGGCAACCTCTGGTACAATGTCACCTACGATGCGGCGCGGGAGAAGATGATCGTGTCGCAGGTCGAGCTGGCCGCCAACGCGCTGGCTTACCTGATCCGTGGCGCCGACACCGAAGGACGCGAAGAACTGCTAGACCGTCTTCGCAAGCTCCGCACTCGGCTCGAAGACAGCACTTGGGTGAACTTCAAGGGCGAGACTGTCGGACTGGAGGATCAGGACGACGGCGCATTCCTGCCTGAGCCGGTGCAGATCGCCTGATGTTCTCGGGTAAGCAACTACAGAAGCTCGGAAAGCGACTTCGGCAGGGTTCCGACCCTGCCGACGTTCGCCTTCTCAATGATTATCGCCGTTGGTTCGACCCAGCTTTGCTGGAGACGGCTCTTGCCTTGAACGGCGCGCTCGGCGCCGGCGATATTCCCTATCTTCTGTCGGGCCGCGCCAAGCGAACAAAGTCGATCATTCGTAAGCTTGTCCGCGAGCCCACCATGGATCTGTCGCGGATGACAGATATCGTTGGTCTGCGCATCATCGTCGCAACGGCTGACGAACAGCGCCGAATCGTCGATGCGCTCGGCACCATCGTCCAGGTCGAGCGCGTCGCGGACTACACTGGTCGCGAGCATTTTTATCGCGCTATTCACGTTCACGCCGTCGTCGACGCTCGACGGATCGAAGTGCAAATCCGTACCCTAGCACAACAGCTGTGGGCCGATGAGTCCGAGTCGTTCGGTGAACAGGCCAAAGAAGGTGAGCTGACCCCAGATCAGCGCGCCTATCTGGAGGAATTGCGCGATGCTGTCTGCGCGATCGACCAGGGCGAACCCACCCCCGTGATGGCACACCCGCTGGCAATTGCGCGTCGTCCGTTGGACATTGGCCTCAAGAGCTTGCGGGAGGATTTTGCAGCCATTCTGGAGCGGACCGACGAACCGCGCGACCGGACGCTTCTTGTCGTTCACGACGAGGCGCTGAACCAGCTTACCAGGCGAAACGTGTTCGGTGTCAACAATCGGCAAGAGGCGCTCGCTGAATATGAACGCCTCATGACGAGCCTGGAGCAGACCCGTTATAGTGTACTGCTCTTGAACGCTCGCAATCTTCGAGCCCTCAAAGTAACCCATCCTCGGTTCTTCCGTGGCGCCTAGCCAGACTCTCCAGAAGGAATGAAAATGCCGAACGCGCCCGATACCTTCGAAAGCCTGCCTATCGACGCAGATCGCCTCTGCGAAGGCATCTCGAAGATTGGATATCGGCCGTCGGCGGCGCTGATGGATATCGGCGACAACTCGGTAACCGCCGGCGCGCACAACGTGCGCATCACCCTGGACCTCCGACCAGATGCCAGCCTTGGGACCAAAGGAGGCGTGCTGGCCTTCCGCATCTGGGACGATGGCGTCGGCATGACCGACGACCAGGTGAAACGCGCGCTGCAGCTTGGATCGCAAGGCGAGTACCCTGCCCATAGCCTCTCGAAATTCGGTCTCGGCCTGAAGTCAGCCGGCTTTTCTCTCGGCAATCGCATCAGTGTGCTCAGCAAGCATGACGGCCTACTCAGCCATGTGTGGACCCTCGACCGCGACGTGATCCGGGAGCGCGGGACCTACGGCGCGTTCAGCGAAGACCCTCCCGCCGAGCTCGCCGAACTCCTCGCCGACGTCCCGTCCGGAACGGTCATCGAGATCACGAAGGTCCTGCCGAGACAGGACTCCGCCAACCGCATCCGGCGCGAGCTCGTCGAACGGCTTGGGGTCACCTATTACGAATTCCTCGCGCGTGAGGTTGATCCGCTTAAGATCACGCTTCACTACGGCAACAAGACCGAGGCGATTGAGGCCGTCGACTTCCTGTTCCTGGCCGACGCGAAACCGTCGTTTGACCCCGACAACTATGACTGCAAGTCGCCGGTGCGCGCGCTGACGCGCGAACTGGACAATCCACTCGACCCGGCCGGGCCAAAGATGAAGCTCGAGATTGCTTTCTTCCCGCAGGCGAGCATGGCCTCGTTTGCGGCCTTCACCGAGGCCGAGCGCTCTCGCATCAAGGAGTATCGAGTCGGGCGCGGCAATCACGGCTTCTTCTTCTATCGGAACGGCCGCCTCATCGTTTGGGGGGACCACCTCGCAGGCGTGACGCGCAACGACATCACGTTTAGGGCCCGGCTCAGCTTCACCGACGCGCATGACGAATTGCTGCACGTCGATGTCTCCAAACAGCACCTCATGGTGCCGGAGGAGGTTGAGGAGACACTCAAGACCCTGGCCCGTATCCCTCTCTCGCAGGCGAGCCAGGCTTCGCAGCTGTGCACGAAGCTGACCCGCGAAGGCGTCGGTGTTGAGGGCGAGGAGTTCAACCGCCTGACCGAGGTCTTCGAGGAGGAAGACCCGGACGAAGATACCGGGACAACGCCGCCAGCTGACGTCCGGCGCAAACGCCGCGAAGCGCTTGAGGAGGCTAGCAAGGCGGTCGACTCTGAGCTCGACCCGACCGGCCCCGAAGCCGACACAGGCGGCGAGCAGGCGCCTGAAACCGTGGAGCCGTCAGAACCGACCTTCGAGCGCGTCCGGTATTCCAATGGCATCACCGGTTCGAACATCGCCGTGCCTGGCTATGACACGGACTTCGACACTTATGTCCGCGTTAACAAGAACCATCCCTTCTATCAGCTGGTGCTCAACCCCCTTCCGCCGGCGGACAAGTTGAGGCTAGCTATCGAGGGATTGCTGTTCGCCGCCGCAATCGCCGAAAACAAGACGATCCAGAATGCGCCCGCTTCGATCGAAACTGACGCGCTACAAGCGATCTTCGAGAAATACAGACGCACGCTTGGCCAGAATCTCGAAGCGTGGCTCAGCGCGCGCCAGGATCTGTTTGGATGACCATTCGCTATGTCGGCGGGCTGACCGCCGCCGTGGCGGCCCCGCACGTCTACCTCATCATTGCCTGTGGCTGTGTCTACATCGGCGAGACGCAGCGCCATCCGGCGTGTCGGTGGACCCAGCACCTGGGCCCGCAAGGCTCCGTGCGCCTTGCCCTAGATGCGCAGGATGACGTCACCTTCACTGTCACGAGCCCTATCTCATTCTTCGCAGTCGAGATCGGCTCCCTGCCGTCGCTTTTCCCCCAGGTGCAGATCAAAAGCGCAACGCAGGCCGTTGAACACGAGATCCACATGCTGTTGCGCGCGCGACCGACCTATCTGGGTGCTGCAATGAAGGTCATTTCCGACACCGAGAAGACGGCGCCACGGGCGTTCCGGCGCTGGGACATCGCCGCGCAACTGGCTGAAGAGGCGGCAGCCAAGCTCCGCGACGCGATCGAAACGGCGACCTTCTAGTCTTCCGGGATAGCGAAGGGCGCTGAGCGAACGACGCGATGGCCGCGCAGCTCGACGCCGCGGTCACGAAGCGTCACAGCCCAGCCGTGAGCAAAGCCGATCGTGGAGGGATCGTCATACAGCCCCCACCGCTCTTCGCTTTCAGTCAGACGCTTGAACTTGTCTCGGAGCGGATAGGACGGCGCCACGAACAATTCTTTGCGATGCAGGATCGGCGCGTTGCCGTCGGCCGTGTACGACCGCTGCTTCGACCGGAACGTCTGCATATTGACGGAAACGCTCCACCGCAGAGCCGGGTGGGGATCCGTGTCGAAATCCGGGTAGCTGAGATAGGTCACCTTGGGCTCGACGCGTGACAGCTTGATCACATTGGCTCCGTCGATCGCCCCGTAAAAGGCCCGCGCGCATCCTTCGAACAGCCGCAGGCTCACCGGCGCCTCCGACAAAGCCGACCTATGAAGGTAAAGCGCGGTCGGCATCAGCTTCCCTACGGTGGCCGTTCGACATGCGGCGTCGATCGCGCCTGGCGCGCCGAGCGAAAACAGTAACGCATCCGCCGCCTTGCACGCCGCGACGTAGGAACCAAAAAACGCCTTCACGTCGCGCTGCATGGCGATCGACAGATTGGAAAAGTTCGGCCGGCGATCGAACCGAGCAAGCGCCAGATAGATAGCCAGATCCTGCGACCGGACATTCTTTACCGACTCCCACGCGCCAGCGTCTGATCCGGCTTCGAGGGCCCTAAAAGCGCGGCCTATGCTGCCGGCCGCAGCGACGAGCTCCTCAAATTCGGGAAGTTCATCCTGAGCCGGTAGCCGCCCGCGATCTGCGAGAAACGCTCCCAAGGCTTCGAACGCGCCTTGGTGTCTCTGAAGCAGCACTTGTCGACCGGAGACGCGCGGCGCCGCAATGACACGACGCATCCGCGCCGCCAGATGCGCCTCACGCCGAGCTTCACTACGAAACACATAAAACACGCCTGGCGCCGCGGCGACGCTGGGAGTGTGAAGCACGCTGTCGATCCAGGCGCGCAGCTCCTGCTGGTCATAAAACTTTTGGAAAGTTTGCAGCCGAGTAAGCCGTCCGTCGGCAAAAGCTTCGCCCGGCTCGCTCTCGCCGAGGTCGGCTTTCAGGCGCGCCGCGACCACCAGCACATGTTCGGCTAAGGCCCAAGCCGCGCGCAGCGCGTCGTCCCGCTCCGCAGCATCCTCGATGACGTTGACGACGTAACCGATATTGACAACGCCGGATTTGCGCCGGATGCCGGTTTGTCGGTGGTTAGGGTCCCAACCGACGCAATCAAACCCGCGCGCGCGCAAGCGATCGACGTCGCCGCCATGGCCGCAGCCATAGTCCATCACCGTCATTTCGTCGCTGATGATGCCATCAGCAAGAGCGAGCCGAACCGGGCGAGACAGTTCCGACCGGATCAGGGCAGTTCGGTGGCGCGCAATCTCAGGCATTGCCGTCACGCGTCCGCCAAAGCATCCTCTGTCGCAAGGGCCGTCAGCGCTGCAACGCCGCGGATCGACCGGTCGTTCGCCAGATAAGCGATACCGCGATGAAGATGCAGGCGGAATTGAAGCGCAAGCACGTCCTCACCGACGCCCAGTCCATCCGTCAGGCAGCGTTCTTTCAGCAGCGCGAGGTAGAGGTCGCTATGCCGCCCCCCGAAGACTCGCCAACTCATCTCGACATTGCTGTCCGCCGGGTGTTTCGCGGGCGGCGGCACGCTCGGCTCCGATAACGAGCGGCAGAAGGCCCAGCGACACAAGACGTTCCAATGCTCGATGCCGGTATGGCGCTTCAACCGAATCAACTGTTCGCGCGCCTGCTGAGAAAGCCGGATATGTTCAATCGCCATGGCCCGCCTCCGCAAAATAGCCTGGCTCAATTACGGTGCGCGCCTCAGCCTCGTCGAAGCGCAGTCGGTATTCGCGACCGATCGCCGGCCGCAGCGCGGCGTGATGCCGACCGGTAATCTCTTCATCCGTGGAGAGCAGCACGACCTGGTGGCTTGCCCGCGGGAAGTACCGCCGAACAAGGTGATCGCGATGCTCCGAATCGAGGCGACCTAGCGGCGTGTCGATGACGGTTGGCAGGGGCCGGTCCGCTGCACGAGCAAGCCCCCACAATATGGCGATCGCGAGAAGCTGCCGCTCCCCGGCGGACAGCCGGTCGGCAGACATCGGGCGTTGGTCGCCCCCGCGAAGCTCGAGACCAAACGTCACGGGGTCGATCTTCAGGTCGCCAACGAGATTGGTCTTGCGCGCGAGCTGCCGGAAGCTGTCGAGCACCAAGGCCTGGATCCGCTCGACGTGGCGGACGACAACCGCGTCCCGAAAACGCCCGAGCGTCGTCCGGACACGCTCCGAGTGCCGCAGCATCCGAACGACGTCTTCTTGCGCGAAGCGCGCTTTGGCCTCCGCTTCGACAAGCCGCTCCTCGCGCTGACGCAGGCTGGCAAGCTCTCCGTCGATTTTTGCGAGTTCGTCGGTCTTCTGGCGGAAATCCAGTTCAGCCGCTTGCACCGCAGCTTGGGTCGCAATCCGTCGCGTCTCCAGGTCCGCGATCGCGTCATGCGATGGAATGGCGGCGACTTCGGCCTTGAGCTCTTCGACCAGCCGAGCCGCCTCTCGCTCTTCCCCGAGCAACCGCGTCAGCTCAGCGCGCGTCGCTTCGGCATTCCCGCGGACGCCGAGCAGCTCGACGCGCGCCGCACCATCCAATCCCAGCAGAACGGGTTCGTTCGTGGCGGACTCCCGCTCCCGACGCCGCTGGCCCAGGTCAGTGACCAAAGCGTCGCGCTTTGCGGGCGTTAGCTCGGCGATCACCGGATGAGCCAGGATCGCGTGATGCTCGTGTGACAAAGCGTCGAGCGTCTCACGAGCCCGGCGTGCGGTTTCCTCCTGCTCGTCGCGACGCATGACCTTGGACACGAGGTCGGACACCAGCAGCAGCGGAGCGGCGCCACCGGACAGCTCTTGAAGGGCGCGACGCGCATGATCGAGCTGGCGAAGCCGAACTGAGAGTTCCGCTTCCTTGGCCGCGCGCTGCTCGTAAAGCGTCCCACCCTCGCGACGATAGCGCTCCTCAACGTCCGCGTTCTCACGACGTGCCCGATCGACAGCGTTACCGGCGGCTGCTCGGGCCTGAACGACAAACACGCGTGCTGCCTCGATCGACCGGATTTCGGTCTGGAGCTCTTCGAGCTGCAACTGTTCGGTCGGCGTCTTGCTGGCCGTACGGTGACGTCGCTCAATGCTCGTTAGATCGAGCGCCAGCCGCTCGACGATGTCCAAACCAAGCAGGTTCTGGATCGCGGTCGCAACAAGGGCGGGTGCCGCCTCAAGGTCGGCATATCCCTCGACCTTTTCTCCGTCGAACAGAAAGAGATGCGCAATGCGGGCCGGGATGAAATCCTCGACCTGCGTCGCCCAGTGTTCGGTCGCCAATCGATCGAACTGGCCATCACGCGCGACTTCGAACTGTTCACGAACCCCGCTCTTTGTGGCCGTCCACGAGCGCATAAGTGTGAAGCTCTGTTCAGCGCCATTCGTCCGATGGCGAAAGCCGAGTTCCAGGGCGGCCGCCTGCCGCGGCGCAGACTTATGGATACTCCGGCGCAGATACTCGTCATAGGCGTGACCGTTGCGGTTCGACAACCGCGCGGCCGAGCCATAGAGACAGAGCTGAAACGCATCCAGCAAAGTGGTCTTGCCGCCGCCATTGAGTCCGCCGAACAGAATGACGGGGCGATCGCGTTCCGGCGTCAAGATGACCTGCTGGCGCCCGCCATAAACCCCAAAGTCATGGACGGTGAGTTGGTCCAGAATCATAGACGATCGTCACCGTTCATAGCCGCTTGGTCCTCGTCCGAGGGCACAGCGGAAAACAAATCGTATTCTGGACGCTCCCGGTCCAACTCATCGCGTCGGCTTCTGGCCAGCCCCTCCGCATCGGCGGCGCTATCGTACGAGCCACGGCGCAACGCCTGCTCGAGAGCTTTAAACAGCCCTGATCGGCGGGCCATCGTGCGGTGCTGACGCTCCACATCGAGGAGTTCGCGCGCAAGCTGGAAATGCAGGTCATCGCCTTCGCAGAGCGAGCGAAGGATCTCGATTTCGGCTGCGCCAAACGCGAGCGTGTCATCGATGCGGCCGTCAGGAAACGGCTCACCGATCGTCGCCTCATAGATGCGTGGCAGGCTGTCTTCGACTTCGTGCTTGTCGATCACCCACAGTCGGCGGATTTCGCGCAGCTCCGGCAGGGTGATCAGCTCTATGCCGCGGACATGTTCCGGCCCCTCTTCGCGAATGTGCCGCTGCGCACGGAGAAGCTTTTCAAGCCAGGCCTCGCGGGCCGACTGACGATAGGGGCCGTGGACGACGCGATCATTATGCAGTTGGACCGTGCCGTTCATCCGGCGAAAGTCGCGAAGGTGGCGATCGTCGCGCTTGCCCGTTTCGTCGCTTCGCACGTCGAGCTCGTTGCGCAGCGCCAGTAGGGGCGCCATCCACTCCTTCTCGGCGTCGTTCTGGATCATGGCCTGCATCGACCGATCCTTCTCGACCAATGTGCACACCCAACAGCCAAAACGACTATCGCCACACGACGGCGTCGAGGCGTCGATCACCAACGGACATTCTCCGTCGGCTGACGCGCCTTGGTACATCGTCAGCAGATCCTTGTTGTCAAACCCCCAAGGATTCTTGACCTGCATGAGGAACAGCCAGACGTCGTCGTTCGTCCAGTCTTCGACGGGTGAATAGACATAGCTGTTAGGCAGCTTCCCGTTGGGACTAAGGCGCTCGCGAACCCTGCGCCCTTCGAAACGCTCCATCGAACGCGCGCGCGCCTGGCTTTCCGCCTTGCGGGTGCCGAGCACAACGATCGCCTCGCCGTTCGACTTCACGACGTCTGAGATGAAGCGGTTCGACGGATTGATCTTCAGCCGCTCCGTACACCAACGGAACTTGGGGCGCGGTGCTGGATAGCCACGTCCGATGAGGTTGACCCAGAAGGTGTCGCTCGGGATCGGCGTCAATCGGTTGGCGACCACCGGCAGGCCGGCGCTCTCAGCCGCTTCGTTCAGTCGATCCAAAGACCGCGCGACCCACGCCGCCACCACCGGGTTCTCGACCAAAGTGTCGGTTGAAATGACGTAGACCGGCTTCGTCCGCTGCTCCGGTGCCAGGCGGGTAAGCGCCAGCCAGACCAGCTGCAGCGTCGCGGTCGAATCCTTCCCGCCGCTGTACCCGACCACCCAAGGGATTTCGTCAGAGAGATAGAGCTCGTTGATCTCTTCGATCAGCCGGCTGATCGTGGCTTTGAAGCCAAGCGGCTTAAAAGCGCTCGGCGCGTCCCGGTCGGTAGATTCCGTGTCAAGCAGGCGCATGTTCGCCCCGCATGTGCGCGTCTTCCAGCCGCTGCTCATCGGCCCCAAGCGGGATCGACAGCTTAGTCTTCAACGCATTGGCCGTGAGGATGACGTTTTGAAACGACTTCGAGACGCGACCACCGAGCGTCGCGCGCCCCTCCCAGCCGGGACTCGTTCGACGCCAATCTACTTGGCGCAATGGCGCCAAGCGCTGTTCCCAATTCACCGGCTTGTTCTCCAGGAGAATGGCATTTCCAACGACACCAAGCGCGTGCAGCACCACACCGTGGGTATGAATGTAGCCCTCCCGGACCTCTCCAGACGTCATCCGCCCATCTTGGACGGCCTGCCAGTCGGGCATCTGCGCCGTCACGCCCGCCCAGAAGCCGGCGGATATCCTTGCCCGTTCCTCGGGCTCTTCCACGTCGAGATTTTCGAGCAAGGAACCGGTCGCGGTGTAGATGGCGCTTAACGTAAAAAGCCGTCTAGACCGCGGCGACAGCGTCGAGCGCTCCATCTCGACGAGCCCCCGAAAGGCCGGCAATTGAGCGACCACCATCTTGGCCAGCATCGCTTTGTCGTCGCGGTGATCGTAAAGCACGCTGAGCGAGCGCGCCGGTCGGACGGCATAGCGGTTGAGATCGGCAAACATCTGCTGACAGCGTTGCAATCCCTTGTCGTGGAAGAACACGACGGCAATGCTTTCGTCAGCTAGCTCAGGCGCATCACGCAACGCCGTCTCGATGGCGGCGCGACGGTGCTGACCATCGTTGATGATGAAGCGCGCATTCATCGGGACATGCAGCAGACCAACAAGACTCTGTTCGCTTGAGCCTTCGGTGGGCTGAAAGCGAACGTCCGCGTCAACAGAGGCGGTTATCGCCGAAAAGACGTAGCTTTCCCTGTTCTCGACGATATAGCGCGCAATCTCCGGCAGACGCCCGCGATTGAGAAGTCGCTGAGCGCGCAGCTCGGGCACCAGTTCCTCTTCGTTGAAAAGGAATATCTTCGGCAACAACCGAAGAGGGCACATCGAAACATAATATTCGCGCCCGGCTTGGATGCCGCGGATCGCGGGGAAAACATACTCGAAGGGCGCATCCACGGCCGCCGGCCCCTTTCAGTTAAGGGAGACTCTGAACGCACATTGCTGTACGTTTGCTGCCACACAGGGTCAAGGTAGGACACATAGTTTGTTTGCAAAATCCACAAACAAGCCGGTTTTGGCGGCCCCCGTCTACCTCGACCATGCCGCGACGACCGGCGTCGATTCGCGGGTGGCTGACCTCGTGATGCGCATGATGATGGAAGAATTCGGGAACGCAGGTAGTCGGACGCACATCTACGGGGCATCAGCCGCAGCTGCGGTGTCCCGGGCGCGCGAGCAAATCGCTGTCCCGTTGGCGAGTGAGCCGGACGACATCATCTTCACAAGCGGCGCGACTGAGAGCGACAATCTCGCTATCCTCGGCCTGGCGCCTTTCGGCCAATCGTCGGGTCGTCGACATATCGTCAGCACCGCGATCGAACATAAGGCGGTGCTTGAACCGCTAGCGCATCTCGCGCAGCAGGGCTTCGACGTGACCCTGATCCAGCCTGATCGCTCCGGTTACGTGTCACGCGACGAGGTGCTGGCCGCCGTGCGCCCCGACACGCTTCTGGTGTCGATCATGCACGGGAACAACGAAACAGGCGCCCTGCAGCCCATCACCGCGATCGCCGAAGCGCTCGAAGGTATGCCGGAGACCTATCTTCACGTTGATGCGGCACAATCTTTTGGTCGGCAGACGGATGACCTTCGTCATCCGCGGATCGATCTTATCAGCGTGAGTGCGCATAAGCTCTTCGCGCCAAAAGGCGTTGGCGCACTCGTCATTCGTCGCCGGGACGGGCGACGCCCACCCCTCACTCCGCTGATGTATGGCGGCGGACAAGAGCGCACGTTGCGCCCCGGGACCTTGCCTGTCCCGCTCGTGGCGGGGTTCGGCTTGGCGGCCGAACTTGCCCATGACGAGGCGGTCGCGCGGCGCGACGCCTGCCTGGCCCACCGCGCAGCGGCGCTAGACGCTTTCAGGGTTCTCAACCCCGTGGTCCATGGCGACGACCAGCGCGGCGTGCTGCCGCACATTCTGAGTCTGGCGATTCCCGGGCTCGACTCGGAGGCGGTGATGGTCGCCTCGAAGGCCATCGTTGCCATTTCAAATGGCTCAGCCTGCACGTCCGCGAAATACGAGCCGAGCCACGTCCTACGCGCGATGGCGCTGCCGCCAGACGTGATCGACGGCACCCTTCGGATTTCCTGGAGCCATATGACTCCTGAGGTTCCTTGGTCCGAGCTCGTCGCGACCTTGGATGATCTGCGGTTTTAGCGCTTGGAGCCGTGTCTCGCGTCTGGGCTGAACTTTGTGGTGATGGCCCAGCAGCCCGGGGGGGTGCGCAAGCGAGGCGATGTGTTTCCAGATCCTTTGCTTGGGCCTGGAATTGATACTCAAGGCATATTTTCACGGCAGGGGCTGGACCGAGGCGCGCTGCAAAGCTGAACTCGGGCACGACATCGCCCGTGCGCTAGCCGCGTGCGAACGAGCGGGCCCGTCGGAAATCGAAAGCCACGCACGGGCGTCCGTTGCCGCGCTCGGTCCCTTCTCGAAAAAGCACCAGGTCACCGAGTTCGCGGCGCTTGATGCAGCCGGATACTTTTCATGTCAGGGAAGCGAGCTTGCGGATATGATCGCACGCGCTGTTCGCGCGGCGATGGATCGGGCCGATAGGCGGGGAAAGCCTTTTCCTACGCCCGAGCCCTAGTTCTCGGGCGACCCCTTCTGCGGGGGTCATCCCGCAACGCACCTTTTAGAGTGAGAGGACAGACTGGCTTCGCCGTGACGGGTTGAGGGTTGGAGGAGAGGCCTCCGGCGCCCGTCATGGAGACTAGCCATGACTGATGTGGAGATTCTGGACGCCGCTCGCGATCGCGCTGGCGGCTACAAGGTGGATGTGAGCCGCGGCCAGCGGATCGGCCGCGTATCGTCGGAATGGTTCTCGCGGCCGGCGGACGAACGCTACCTGTCCCTGTCCGACCTCTATGCCGCCGTCCGTGGCCGGACCGAGCGGAGCCGCACCCGAACCGTCGAAAGCGCGGCGATCCGGGTGGACGCCAGCCGCGACGACGCTGAGCGCCTGTCGCTGATGCTGCCCGGGTCCGACGCGCCGATCGCCCCCACCCATTGGAGCTTCGGTCAGCTCGCCGGCCTGGTCGGCGCGCCGGCGGCCTATCTGCGCCAGCTTCCGGCGCCGCTCGCCGGAATCAACCTGCAATACGGGCTGACTTCCCATCGCGCCGAGCAGGTGAAGACGCTGGAGATCGAAGACGGTCGCGTCGAGCTGCGCGCCGTCACCGGGCCCGACTATGGCCGCATCTTCGACCACGAGTTGGTCTCGGCCGTGCAGCGCATCGCCGGCAACGGCACGGGCGACACCCGCTGGAAGGTGCCGGGCGTCCTCGACTGGTCGACGGGGATCTACAACCCGCGCGTCGACATCACCCAGGACACCACGACGCTCTACGCGTCCGATCGCGACGTCTTCCTGTTCCTGGTCGACGACCTCAACCCCATCGAGGCTGGCCGACTGCCCGACGGCTCGCCAGACCTCTACTTCCGCGGCTTCTACTGCTGGAATTCCGAGGTGGGCGCGAAGACGCTCGGCATGGCGAGCTTCTATCTCAGGGCGGTCTGCCAGAATCGGAATTTGTGGGGCGTCGAGGATTTCGAGGAGATCACCATCCGCCACTCGAAATACGCCGCTTCCCGCTTCGCGCATGAGGCTGCGCCGGCGCTGACCCGCTTCGCCAATTCCTCGCCGCTCCCCTTCGTCAACGGCATCAGAGCAGCGCGGGAAAGGATCGTCGCCCGCTCCGACGAGGATCGCAGCGACTTCCTGCGCAAGCGTGGCTTCTCCAAGGCCGAGACGGCGAAGATCATCGAGACGGTGCTGGCCGAGGAAGGCCGCAAGCCCGAGAGCGTCTTCGACTTCGTGCAGGGCATTACCGCCGTCGCGCGGGATAAGACTCAGCAGGACGCGCGGCTCGACCTGGAGGCGCGGGCCAAGAAGCTGCTCGACCGGGCGGCCTGAGTCCCGGAAAGCCGGAGATGCGGGAAAGCGTGTCTCCGACTTTCAGTCGATGCCGGCTAATTGGAGTCGAAGGTGCGCTAATTGGAAGTCGTCGGTTCTGCGGCGCTGCCCTTCAGAGGAAGAGGGCGGCGCTGCGCTTCGTGACGAGTTGATGCCGAGAGAGAGGCTTTCGGCGCTCGTCGCGGAGTACATCCCGATGGCTACCCCTGTTCAGAAGATCACCCTTTCGCCCTCGCGCGACATCCCCTTCAACAAGCTTTTGCTCTCCCAGTCCAACGTCCGGCGCGTGAAGGCCGGCGTCTCGGTCGAGGAGCTGGCCGACGATATCGCCCGCCGCGGCCTCTTGCAGGGCCTCAGCGTGCGCGCTGTTGTCGACCAGGCCGGCGTCGAGACCGGCATGTTCGAGATCCCGGCCGGCGGTCGCCGCTACCGGGCGCTGGAGCTCCTGGTAAAGCAGAAGCGCCTCGCCAAGACCGCGCCGGTGCCGTGCATCGTTCGCGACAGCGGTATCGCCGAGGAGGACTCGCTCGCCGAGAACGTCCAGCGCGCGCCGTTGCATCCGCTCGACCAGTTCCGCGCCTTTCTCGCGCTGCGCGAGAAGGGCCAGTCCGAGGAGGAGATCGCCGCCGCCTTCTTCGTCTCGGTCAACGTGGTGAAGCAGCGCTTGAAGCTCGCGTCGGTCTCGCCGGCGCTGCTCGACGTCTATGCCGAGGACGGCATGACGCTCGACCAGCTCATGGCCTTCACCGTCAACGGCGACCACGAGCGCCAGGAGCAGGTGTTCGAGCGCCTGAAGAGCGCCTACGACAAGCAGCCCTACGTCATCCGCCGCATGCTGACCGAGGGTGCGGTCCGCGCCTCCGACAAGCGGGCGCAGTTCATCGGCCTCGACGCCTATGTGGCGGCTGGCGGCACGGTGCTGCGCGACCTGTTCCAGGGCGACGATGGCGGCTGGCTGCAGGATGTTCCGCTGATCGACCAGATGGTAGCGGACAAGCTGAAGGCGGACGCCGAGGCGATCGCCGCCGAAGGCTGGAAGTGGATCGAGGTCGCGCCCGACTTCGCCTATGGCCATGCCTTCGGTCTGCGCCAGCTTCGCGGCGAGGCCGTGCCGCTGTCGGCCGAGGAGGAAGCGAGCCGCGATGCGCTCCAGGTGGAGTTCGACCGGCTGTCCGAGGAATACCAGGACGCCGACGAGCTTCCGGATGAAGTGGATGAGCGCCTGTCGGAGCTGGAGACGCTGATCGAGGGCTTCGACAACCGTCCCGTGGTGTTCGACGCCGCCGAGATCGCGCGCGCCGGCGCCTTCGTCAGCGTCGGTGCCGACGGCCAGATTCGCGTCGAGCGGGGCTATGTCCGACCGGAAGACGAATTGGCGGCCGAGCCAGCGTCCGAGCCGGACGCCGATAGCGACGACGAACGCGCGATGGTCGCCGGCTACGAGAGCGACGAGGCCGTTGTGACGGCGGAGCCCGACGCCGAGCCCGAGGAGGACGAGGGTCTCTCGCCCATCTCCGACCGGCTGATGACCGAGTTGACCTCTCACCGGACGCTGGGCCTACGCCACGCGCTCGGCGAGCGGCCGGACGTCGCCTTCGTCGCAGCCCTGCACGTCCTCACGCTGAAGACCTTCTACCACTACGGCTCGGATAGCTGCCTCGAACTCGACCTGAAGAGCGTCAGCTTCGGGACGCAGGCGCCGGGGCTCAACGACAGCGCCTCGGCCGAGGCGATCCGCGCTCGGCACGAAAGCTGGGTGAAGGCGCTTCCCAAGGAATCGGCCGACCTCTGGGACGCGCTGCAGGAATGGAACGGCGACAGCCAGGCGGCCCTGTTTGCCCACATCGTCAGCCTCTCGGTCAACGCGGTGTACGAGCCCTGGAACCGGCGGCCCCGTGCAGCGGCCCACGCCGACCGGCTGGCGCAATCGGTCGACCTCGACATGGCGGCGGCCGGGTGGAAGCCGACCGTGGACAACTTCCTCGGCAGGGTGACGAAGGCTCGCATCCTTCAGGCGGTTTCCCAGGCGAAGGGGCAGCGCGCCGCCGATCGGATCGAGCATCTGAAGAAGGGTGACATGGCAGCGGAAGCACAGACGCTGCTCGGCGATAGCGGTTGGTTGCCTGAACCGCTTCGCACCGTCGATCGAAGCGCGTCGAGTGTCGAACCCACCCCGATCGGCGAATCTATTGAGGCGGTCGCACAATCGACGGCAATCGAGGGCGAAACGGCCATGGCCGAAGACGAGCCCTTCGCAGAAGATGAGATGGCCGACGACGCTCCCCACGCAGTCGCGGCCGAATAACCGTCAACGACTTGCGAGACTGGCCCGCCGGCGACGGCGGGCCTTTTCGCATGGGAAACGACCATGGCGCAAAATCCGCATGATCTAGCGCGCCGTCTCGCCGATCGTGCCGAGGCGGTTTGTCGCCATTACCTTTCCAATGGTCGCCGCGAAGGCCGCTATTGGCTCGTTGGCGACGCGCGCAACACGCCCGGCCGCTCGATGTTCGTCCGGCTGAAGGAGTCGCCCAAGGGGCCGGTCGGCAAATGGACCGACGCGGCGACCAACGAGCACGGCGACCTGCTCGACGTGATCCGCGAAAGCTGCGGCCTTCTCGATTTCCATGACGTCGCCGACGAGGCGCGGACCTTCCTGAGCATGCCACCGCCGGAGCCGGAATCTCGTCAGCAACCGCGGCAAAGCCCGGCGCCGCATGGGTCGCCCGAGGCCGCCCTTCGGCTGGTCCGCATGTCGCAGCCGATCTACGGCACGCTCGTACAGGCGTATTTACGCGCACGCGGCATTACGGCTTTGCACGGAACCGGAAGCCTGCGCTTCCACCCGCGCTGTTATTATCGACCCGACGAGCATTCGCCGACCGAGACCTGGCCGGCGATGATCGCGGCCGTGACCGACCTCGACGGCAAGATCACCGGGGCGCATCGCACCTGGCTCGATCCCCGCCGACGCGACAAGGCGCCGATCGACACGCCGAAACGGGCGATGGGCGACCTACTCGGTCACGCCGTTCGATTTGGCGTGGCGGGCGAGGTGATGGCGGCTGGCGAAGGCATCGAGACCATGCTGTCGCTCAGATGTGTCTTGCCGACCATGCCGATGGTCGCGGCGCTATCGGCGGCGCATCTCTCGGCCATCCTGTTCCCGGACACGTTGCGGCGGCTCTACATCGCCCGCGACGATGATCCTGCCGGCGACGGCGCGATGGCGACATTGATCGACCGGGCGCAGGAGGCCGGGATCGAGGCGATCGTGATCTCGCCCGAGCTGGGGGACTTCAACGAAGATCTGCGCACGCTCGGCCTGGATGCACTGCGCATGGAAGCCCGGTTGCAGATCGCGGCGCAGGACGTCGCCCGCTTCATGGATCTGGCGGCATAGCCGGCAGGAGAACGGGCCTGCGGTTTCGCCGCCGCGCTCGGCGGATGCGTCAATCCATCGGAGGGGCACCGCGCCTCGGCCTTCGAGAGGGCGATCGGCCCACAAGCCGGCCAGCCGGGCAATGGCGGCGGCCGACTATTTTCCGGCGGCGCTGCGCGCCTTTCCATCGCGAAGCAAAATCGCCGGCCTTCGCCATCGAGCCCTGCGCTGCGCTCCGGGTGCCCGGCCGTCCGGCTGGTGGGCTTCGTCGCCATGAAGGCCGCGATGGGCGCGGTCCCACCGACGGAGCATCCCATGCGCGATCACGACGACTTCGAACCGCACCACGAATCCTCACCCACCGACCACGTCCTCCACGAACTCCAGCTCTACGGCTACCGCCCCTTCAACGACGAGCCCGACGAGCGACTTCTTCCCGACGGCAACCAGGTCGCGGGCGCTGTCGCCGACATCTTCGACGCGCTGATCGGCTCCCTGGAGGACACGCGCCTCGAACCCGACCTCGAGGACCTGCTCTGGTCAACGGTGAACGTCTTCCACCGCGCCATCGAACGGATCGAACGCGAACTCGACGACAACGAGCTGGGGCAGCAGCGCCTCCAGCGGGAACAGGACGGCAGCGAGGTGAAATCCGTCGAGCTAGAGCGCCTGACGGCCGAAGGCCAGACACTGATCGAGCGCCGCAACGCCTTCGAACTCATGCGCGACCAGGCCGCGGAACACTATGAGCGCCACGTCGGAAAGACTTGGCTTCCGCGCAACGGGTCGAAGGTCAACCATCGCAACCTCACCGCGGCGATGATCGACAGCCGCGACTTCCTGGCGGCGAAGAAGCGCGCAGACAACCAGGTGCTCCTGCCCGCGGGCCCAAAGGTGGCGCTCACCGGTGGGCTCGATTTCAACGATCACCGGCTGGTCTGGGCCAAGCTTGACCAAGTCCACGCCAAGCACCCCGACATGGTGCTGCTGCACGGTGGCTCGCCAAAGGGGGCCGAACTGATCGCCGCCAAATGGGCCGACAACCGCAAGGTCCCACAGATCGCCTTCAAGCCCGACTGGACGAAGCACGCCAAGGCTGCGCCGTTCAGGCGCAACGACGCCATGGTGGAAACCCTGCCGATCGGGGTCATGCACTTTCCCGGCACCGGCATCCAGGACAACCTCGCCGACAAGGCCAAGAAGCTTGGCATCCCGGTCTGGAAGTTCGGCGGCGCGTAAGCGCCGCACGACTTCAAACGACTGACCGCGATCTGGTATTGTCGGCAGAAACACTGAGATTTTGCCGACAGGAGGCGCATCTGGACCTTGACCACATTCAACTCGGCGCGCGTGACGCGCCGCTGATCGGCCCCTGGCCATCGCCCGGGCTCCCTGGCGGAATGATCCAGTTCAACGAGTCCGACGAATGGTGACGGTTCATCGTCGGCCTGGGCATCGACGCGCGCATACCCGACATCGTCCGGCTCAAATTCCGGCGCGCGCAGGCGCTCTATCTGCTCGGCTGGATCGATCTCGACGTGCTGAAAGCCGGCGAGCTCGCCGCGCTCATCACCCTGGAGCTGACGGTGATGGATCGATATGGCGACCGGATTCCGAAGAAGAAGCGCTCCTTCGCCGCGCTGTTGAAGCATATGGTCGATGTCGACGGCCTCGAAGACGCGCACATCCCGATGATCGTCCGCACCGGCGGCACCGCGATCGGATTCGTCACCGGCGCGTCGAAGCCCAGCCTGAGCCAGCGTCGCAACGGCATGGCCCATGGCGATCCGTTTGACGGTCTGCCGGTCGGCGGTCTGCTCGAACTGGTCCGCGACCTCATCAACTACGCCTACAGGGATTCATCGCCAACGCTCCGGCTGGGCGCAGTTCGGCTCTCCTTGCCTGATCGGAACTTGAACGGCTCTCGCCGCCGAGCACCACCCCCGCTTTTCTGCGCTGATCCTTGGTCAGACTGATCGCTTGACGCCATCAACCCGTAAAGGGTCGGACTACGCGATGCGTGCCGCCGCTTCGGCTTCGCCTGCGCGGTGATTGCAGCGCTCAGCCCGACACATCGGGCGCCTGTCAGCGGGGGATGGTCCTCCGCCCGGACAGGAGCCGGATCGATGTCCCTCAACGACGCCCACGCCTTCGCCTTCAGCCTCGCCACCACGCTGATGGCCGCCATCATCATCTTCCAGGCCGGCGACGGCACGCTGTCGGTTGCACCCGCCAGCGAATATGACGGCGACATCGCCGCCATCGTCCATGAGATCGATCCTTTCGCCCCCTGACCGGGGCGCCCCGGTCGCCCGAGCGGAAATCGCCGCCGATTTCCGCTCCCGGCACGCGCGCTCTTGCGCTATACTTCAGCAGCGCCGCGGGGGTGGTGGAAGGCGCGGCCGTCAGACCTTGTCCATACGGAGACCACCGCCATGATCATCCTCGCAATACTTGCATTCCTCACAGCGATAGGCCTGCTTTGCTGGCTGCTGTTCACGCTGGCCGTCTTCGCGCTGCCGGCGTTCGTCGGCGTGACCACCGGCGCTTGGGCGCACGGCACGGGCGCCGGCATCCCGGGCGCCATCCTGGTCGGCGCCGTCGCGGCGGCGATCACGCTCGCCGCCGGCCATCTACTCATCACCTTCGTCCGGCCTATGTGGTTGAAGCTGATCGTGGCCGCAGCCTTCGTGGCGCCGGCGGCGATCGCCGGCTTCCATGCCACCCATGGCATCGTGAAGCACCTCATGCCGTCCGACGCGTGGCAGATCACCTTCTCCGTCATCGGCGCGGTCGCGGTCGGCATCACCGCCTTCGTGCGGGTCGCTGGAATGGCGGCGGCTCCGGCCCCATCCGGCCTGGACCTTGCACGGGCCTGATCTTCGTCATCGCCGTCAGGAGGATCAGGGCAACCGTGGCCGTGGTCGTTCCCGTCGTCTGATGCCGGAACGATGGACGTGTGCGACGCGGATCGACGCTGGTTCGGAAAGCCGGTTCTCGTTGGAGCGCTGCGAGAGCTGAGCCGTGTCTAGGCGGGCACCGGACATCGGCGCGGCGATCTCGGCGGTGGCGGTACGACGCCGGATGCGGCAGCGTCGGCCTGGCGGGAGGAGACGAAGTCGGTGAGCGTGCTGTGACGCCAGTTTGCCGGTGCGGGACGGCCGCCATCTTCTCCGTTATCTGACCGTGCCTCGACCGCTCCAAACGGCCTCTTCAATGGGCTGATCTGGCCGAAGGACGGCTGACGCCTCGACCGCCTATGGCGCAACAGCGGCGTCACAACTTTCTTCCCCTGCCGGCTGCGCCGTCATTCCTCGCGAGACAAGAAAGCCCCTCCTTTGCTGTCGAGCCCCTTCGGGGTGCGCCGTCGATCGCCTCCGGCCAACCGATCGCCATCGAGGCCGCAATGGTGCGGGCTCGGGAACAAGGAACGGAGACTTACAATGGCGACCATCGGCACCTTCAAGAAGACCGCCTCGAACGAGTTCACCGGCGAAATCGTCACCCTCAGCGTCCAGGCCAAGGGCGTCCGCATCGTCCAGGACCCGCGCGCCACCGGCGACAACACCCCGAGCCACCGGGTCTTTGTCGGCCGGGCCGAGATCGGCGCCGCCTGGGCCAAGCAGTCCGGTGAGGGCCGCGATTACCTCTCGGTCAAGCTCGACGACCCGAGCTTCAACGCCCCGATCACCGCCAACCTCTTCGACGACGAGGACGGCGACACCTACTCGCTGATCTGGTCCCGCCCCAACGGTCGGCGGGGCGACTGAAGCGGGCGCGAGGCCCCGGCCGGACCGGCCGGGGCCTTCGACGTCCAGAGCGACCGAATCAGTTCGCGCCGCATGGATGCGAGTGGAGATCGTCAGACGGCCTTAAAGCTAGCATTGGCGTCCTGGAGCGACTATTATAGTCGTAGTTCTGGCGTACGCGTAGGTCGGAATGGGAGGTGATCATGCATGATCACCGCCCGACAATCGCGGGCCGCACGCGCGTTGCTGGGTTGGACACAGGAGACGCTCGCTGACCGGGCCCGGGTATCTTTGACCGCGCTGAAGCGCCTCGAGTCCGAAAGCGGCCTCGAGGTCTATGAGAGCACGCGTGATGAAGTCCGGCGCGCCTTCGAGGCTGGCGGGATCGTCTTCCTGAACTCCGACCAGGGTGTGGGAGTGATGCTTGTCAACAGGAAGAGAGACGATTGACGCATCGGCGGGCGATCGCCCCGCTCCGCCCCCGTGTACACGGTCTGGCGATGGCCTCTGTTCTCAAAACAGCGTTAACAATCCCCTTCAAAATGGATACATCTATGAATGGGGGATACCTTGACCAAAGAAGACTTTCTGGACCAGCCGCCTGACGGCGCAGCGCTCACCGCCTATGACCAGGCGCATCTGAAGCTTTACCTGCGCCTTCTCGATGCTGATGCTGACGGTGCGGACTGGAAAGAAGTCGTCGAGGCGCTCTTCGGAATCTGTGCCAAAACCGATCCAGAGCGCGCCGCGCGCGTCCACACCGCTCATCTCTCCCGTGCCAAATGGATGACCCGGAGCGGCTACAGCGAACTCCTGGGGCCCCGCCTCCACTGAGGTGATGCAGGACTTGCATCACGTTGATCCGACTTCGTTCTTCCCAGCAATGACTCAACTTGGAATCGTCATCGCTTCACAACTCGCGTTGCGTAACATTTGCGCGGAGGCGGCGGAGGATGTCCGAGGAAGAAAGTTGGCGGTCCGAGGCCGCCTATGACTATATCGATCAGCTTACGACAAGCGAACTTGCCTGGGAATTCCTACGGCGAAACCCGGATTACAGGACGTCCTTTCAGGAATTGTTGTCTTCCGGGCGATTGAGCGACGAAACGGCGACGGCGTTTGCTCAGCGATGGGGGTTATGTTTTCGCAGCAGACCCACGCATCACGGGCCTCGCGCAGCCGATCTTCTGGACCCCGCAATCCGATCCGGCGGCGATCATCCTCCAAAGCGTTCCCGCCCTGTCCGAAGGTTCTCATCTCACCGTTGACGATCTTCGGGCTCACGCTGTCCGAGACCGCGAAGCAGCGCTTCTGCGGTTGAGCCTCCACGGCGAGCGATTCGATGTCAGCCTGTCCGGTTCAATGGAAGGCGACTCGCTTGCCGCGGTGATCCCGCTCGACGAGATGACACCGGACCGCCTGACGGCGTTGGGCCGATTCTGGTCGGCCGCGACAGGCCGAGCGGTGCCGGCGGACCCGCGCATCACGCCCCAGCGGCTTCAACGGGCGCGACAGATGCTACGCGCGGTCGACGCCCGCGAGACGGGCGCCACCTACCGGACCATCGCCCGGTTTCTTTTCCCCCAACATGAGAACGACGCGTCGTCGTGGGTTGGCAGCGCCATCCGCGAAACCACCATTCGTCTGGCCCGCGACGGCATGAAGCTCGTTCGCGGCGGATACCGGGCGCTGCTGCGCCGTCCCCGACGCGAACGCTGACACCCACCCGGGTGTCGAATTTAGCTTCCTTACTTCGACATCGTCCGAGGCAACGTCTTCGCGCCACCGTGCTCGCAACCCGCCGCTCGTTCGCAGCGGCCTCCCGCGAGACCACGGAGGTTCGATCATGGCCGAAAAAGCCGCCAATCTACCGCCACGATACCTAAGAACGCAGGAGGCGGCCCGCTTCCTCGGCCTTTCCGAACGAACGCTCGAAAAGCATCGCACCTACGGCACAGGTCCGACCTATCGGAAGCTCGGCGGCCGCGTCGTCTATTCGGTCGAGGACCTCCAGACCTGGGCGGATCGCGGTCTCGTCACTTCGACGTCCGATCCGCGCGGCGGGACCGTCCTTCCGGCAAAGCGCCAGGCGGCCTCCCCTACCGCTGCTGGCCGCTTCCCGCGCTGAGCTCCTGACGATGTCGGCGCGCCATCACCACAGCGAACGCGAGCAGCTAGATCTTTTCAGGGCGCTCCCCGGCGACCTCGCGCCGCGCGACGCGCAGGACCTGATGGCCTACCCGTTCTTCGCGCTCGGTAAGTCGAAACGCCTGGCGCCGATCAACTTCAAGGCCGGCTCCGTCGTCATCCGGGTCGAGGCCGTGCCCGAGCACGGCATGGCGACCATCTGGGACGCCGACGTGCTGATCTGGGCCGCCAGCCAGATCGTCGAGGCGCGTGACCACGGACTGCGCCCATCGCGCCTTATGGCGACCACGCCCTACGAGATTCTGCAGTTCATCGGCCGCGGCGTCAGCTTACGCGACTACGACCGGCTGAAGGCCGCGCTCGACCGCCTGCAGTCGACCACGGTCGCGACCTCGATCCGCCAGCCGACCGAACGGCGGATGCACCGCTTCTCCTGGATCAACGAGTGGAAGGAGCGGGCGGACGCACACGGTCGGCCGGTCGGGCTCGAGCTGATCCTGCCGGACTGGTTCTACGCCGGCGTCATGGACGACGCGCTCGTCCTCACCATCGACGCCGCCTATTTCGACCTGACCGGCGGGCTCGAGCGGTGGCTCTACCGGCTGGTGCGCAAGCATGGCGGCAAACAGGAGTTCGGCTGGAGCTTCGATTTCCCGCATCTCTATGCCAAGTCCGGCTCGCTCTCGCCGCTCAAGCACTTCGCCTGCGACCTGCGCGAGATCGTCCGCCGGCAGCCACTGCCAGGGTATCGCCTGACCATCGAGCAGTGCCTCGGCGGCCCCGAAATCCTCTCCTTCAAACCGATCGACCCGAACGCGCTCGGCATCCCTCGTCAGCGCCGCCGCTCGACCAAGCGCCCCGGGGATAAGCTGTGAATCCGCTCGTGCTATCAGGGACCGGACCCATCGTGCCATCGAGGACCCGATCCTCGTGCTATCGGGGACCGGAATCGCCGAATCTGCTCGCTGAATCAGTGACTTGCGAGCCCCGTAACTTCTCTAACCTAGATTCCTTCGGAATCTTTCTAACGCGAACCGCATTTTCGCGGCGTGTGGACGAGTCCCCGATCGCCGGGAGACCGTCATGATCGTCGCGCTGCTCAACCAGAAAGGCGGCGTCGGCAAGACGACGCTCGCGCTGCACCTCGCCGGCGAATGGGCAAAGCGCGGCCAGCGCGTCACCCTCATCGATGCGGACCCGCAGGCGTCGGCGCTCGACTGGTCGCAGCAGCGGGCGCGAGAAGGCCTGTCTCGGCTCTTCGGTGTGGTCGGCCTGGCACGTGACACCCTTCATCGCGAGGCGCCGGAGCTCGCCCGCGACGTCGACCACGTCGTCATCGACGGGCCGCCGCGCGTCGCCGGGCTGATGCGCTCGGCGTTGCTCGCCGCCGACCTCGTGCTGATCCCGGCGACGCCCTCGCCGCTGGACGGCTGGGCGTCGGCGGAGATGCTTCGGCTGCTCGGCGAGGCTCGCATCTACCGGCCGCAGCTCGCCGCGCGGTTCGTCCTCAATCGCTGCGCGGCGCGCACCGTGATCGCCCGCGAGACGGCCGAGACGCTCGCCGACCACGATCCGCCGGTGCTCGCCACGACGATCGGCCAGCGTGTCGCCTTCGCGGCGGCCGCGCAGACCGGCCGGCTTGTCGGCGAACTCGACAGCGACAGTGCCGCCGCCCGCGAGATCGCCGCACTGGTCAGCGAGATCGGGAGGATCGCGCCATGACCGCGACGCCTCCGAAACGCGGCTTCGCCACGCGGCCGGGCAATCCCGAGACCTGGATCAAGGCCGCCGACGCGGCCTCGGCGCGGGCTATCGACCCTGCCGTCTATTCGGCGCGGCTGACGATCGACGTCACGCCCGACCAGCGCGGCCGGATCAAGATCGCCGCCTTCCGGCGCGGGATCACCGTCGCCGACATGCTGCGCGAGCTGCTCGCGCGCGAATTCCCTGAGAGCACTGGAGACGCGAGATGACCGGCGCCGCCGCCATCCATGCGCGCGGCGAGCCGACGTCGGCCGCTCCGCCGCCCCCGGACCTGACCGAGGTCGAACTCACCTGGATCGAGAAGCGCACCGAGAACTGGATCAGGTTCGGCCGCAATGTCGGCGAACAGATCCTCGACCGCCGTCGTCGCGTGCTGCGCTTTGCGCCGGACAGCGTCTTCGGCTTCGTGCGCTGGGCCGCCAACGACTACGGGACCGTCGCCTCGGATCTCGACGTGCTGCGCACGGTCCGCGCCGGCGAACCCCAGCAGACCGTGCCCTTCGTGCGTCCCGGGGCCGACATTCTGCTCAAGATCGAGGGCTGGCCCAAGGTCGAGCGCGTGCTCCAGCACATCGATGCGATCGAGGCGATCCACATCGATCCCAGTGAGGTCTCGCCCGATCATTGGCGGCACGTCCACAACAGGATGAACGCCGGCGAACAGCCGCGATCCTACACGACCCAGCACCACCAGGCCTTCCTTCTTCGTCGGAGGGCCGGATCATGAGCCGCTTCGGCTACGTCATGGTCACCTACGTCCTGACCATGGGCATGGCGACCGCCGCCTTCGTCGATTTCCCCACAAAGCTCATCTGGAACGCGACGGCCAGCACCCCGACCGGGCTCTACAGCATAGCGCCGGCCGACCGCTTCGAGGTCACCGATCTTGTGGCCGTGCGCGCGCCCGAACCGCTCGCCGCCTTCATGGTCGAACGCGGCTATATCGGCCGTGGCGTGCCCTTGATGAAGCGGGTCGCGGGCGTTGCCGGCCAAGAGGTTTGCCGCCGCGATCACGCCATTACCGTGGACGGCGTGCCGATGGGCGATGCTCTCGACCGCGACAATCTCGGCCGCTCGCTGCCGGTCTGGCAGGGCTGCCGCCGCATCGCCGAGGGCGAGCTTTTCCTGATGAACTGGTCGGTCCGCGACAGCCTGGACGGTCGCTATTTCGGCCCGCTGCCGACCAGCGACGTGATCGGCCGGGCGACGCCGCTCTGGACCGATGAGCGCGGCGACGGCCGCTACGTTTGGCGCGCGCCGACCCGCTGAACTGCCGCTTTCACCCCCAACCGAAGGAGACGACCATGACCCAGATCGGCCAATTCACCCGCACCAAGTCCGGCTATTCCGGACGCCTCAATGCACTCGGCATCGACGCCGAGCTCGCCTTCGTTCCGGCCGAGCCGTCGGATGCCGAGAACGCGCCGGACTACCGTGTCCTGCTCGGCGGGGATGACGGCATCGAGATCGGCGCCGGCTGGAAGCATGTCGGCGAACGCGCCGGCGACTACGTCTCGGTGCAGCTCGACAGCCCGCTGTTTCCGCGTCCGCTGCGCGCAAATCTCTTCCGCTCCGGCGACGACAATTCCGCCTGGGGCCTGCACTGGTCGCGGCCCGCCAAGCCGCGCAAGGAGGACTGATCGGTGCGCGCCCCGCATCGATCGCAGCATCATCGGGGCGGCACGCGGAAGTCCCGTGCCGCCCACCGGCTGCTCCTCCTTCTCCTTTCCGGCCTGCCGCTCGCCGTCGCGCCGATGTCGCCGGTGCAGGCTCAGGCTGTGCCGCCGATTCCGGCCGAGGCGAGCGCACCATTCGCCGGCTTCGTGGCGGAGGCCTCGCAACGCTTCGGCGTTCCGGTCGCGTGGATACGGGCGCTGATGCGGGTCGAGAGCGGCAACGACACGCGCGCCACCTCGCCCAAGGGTGCGATCGGGCTGATGCAGCTCATGCCCGACACCTGGGCCTATCTGCGCGCCCGCTATCGGCTCGGCAGCGACCCGTTCGACCCCCGCGAAAACATCATCGCGGGCACGGCCTATATGCGCGAACTCTACGATCGCTACGGCGCGCCGGGCTTTCTCTCCGCCTACAATGCCGGGCCCGGTCGGTACGACGACTACCTCGCGAACGGCCGCCCGTTGCCGGCCGAGACGCGCGCCTATGTCGCCCAGCTCACGCCCCTTGTCGGCGGCGAAGCGTCTCCGGCCATCGTCACTGTTGCTGCCGCCGATCCGCTAGCGTGGACGCGCGCGCCGCTCTTCATCGGCGCATCGGATCGCGGTCGGGGCGCAGGTCCGGTGCCGGCGGATGGTCAGGCGCGTGACGGCGATACCGCGGCTCCACCGCGCGATGCGGCGGCCGATGCGAACCCGACCGGCGGCCTGTTCGTCTCCCGCCGGGAGCCTGCAGGCCCGCGATGACTGTCTCACCCCTCCATCGCAGCGTGGCGAACCCCAGCGCAGTGTGGAGGGCGTTGGGAGGGAGGACCGCAAACACGACCGCACGATGGCAGGATAAAGGGGCGCGATGTGCGCTTCGGTTCGGTTGTGCTTTTTCAATAGGTTATGGCGCGATTTCGCGAGGTGCGCCTGATCGGCGCAGCCTGCGCTCACGCTCATTCCTCAAAGAATTCATCGCGTTGACGCGATGTGCGGAGCGTCGGCTATGACCGACGACCACGAATTCCGCATCCGGCCAGGCCGCATCCGCTCGACCAGCGCACAGCGGGCGCGGCCCTTCATCGCCCAGGCGCTCGCGGCCGCCCAGCGCGCTGGCGGCAGCGTCTCCCGGCAGGGAAAGATCGGGTCCGGCGCGCGGTCCCGGTTCGGGCGTGGCCAGCGCGCGTCTATCCAGGCAAACCGCCTCATCACCGCACGCTCGCGCGGCGCGGTCATCAAGGCGCGCGTCGTTCGCCACGGCGGGCGGTCATCGCCGCTCTCGACGCATCTCGATTATCTCCGCCGCGACGGCGTCACCCGTGACGGAGAGAAGGCCCGGCTGTTCGGTCCGGGCGGCGATGACGTCGACGCCAAGGATTTTGCGGAGCGGTCAGAGGACGACCGCCACCAGTTCCGCTTCATCGTCTCGCCCGACGACGCGCTGGAGATGTCCGACCTCAAGGGCTTCACCCGCGAGCTGGTCGGCCAGATGGAGAAGGACCTCGGCACGCGGCTCGACTGGGTCGGCGTCGATCACTGGAACACCGAGCATCCGCACATCCACTTGATCGTGCGCGGCGTCCGGGACGACGGCGAGAACCTCGTGATCTCCCGCGACTACATCAAGGAGGGTATGCGCGACCGGGCGCGCGATCTCATCACCCAGGATCTCGGCCCGCGCACCGATCAGGAGATTCGGCGGACACTCGAACGGCAGATCGATAGCGAGCGCTGGACCAATCTCGACCAGCAGCTTTCCCGCGACGCCTATCGTACCGGCGTCATCGACATGGCGCCGCATGCCGATCGCCAGCCCGATGAATTCCATGCCCTGAAGATCGGGCGGCTGCGCAAGCTCGAAGGCCTCGGGCTCGCCGACGAGATCGGTCCCGGCCAGTGGACGATATCGGACAAGGCCGAGACGACGCTGCGCGACCTCGGCGAGCGCGGCGACATCATCAAACGCATCCATCGCGGCCTGACCGAACGCGGCATCGAGCGCGGCGCGGCGAGCTATGTGCTGGCCTCGGAGAGCCTCAACGATCCGATCATCGGGCGGCTCGTCGATCGCGGCCTCGATGATGAGCTGAAAGGCACCGCCTATGCCGTGGTCGACGGCGTCGATGGCCGCACCCACCACGTCAAGCTGCCCGATCTCGACGCCGCCGGCGACTGCGCGACGGGCTCGATCGTCGAGTTGCGCAAGTTCGATGACGCCCGTGGCCAGCGCCGCGTCGCGCTGGCTGTTCGCTCCGATCTCGACATCGAAAGGCAGGTGACCGCGAACGGCGCCACCTGGCTCGACCGGCAGAACATCGCCCGCGAGCCGGTCGCGCTGGGCGGCGGCTTCGGCGCCGAGGTTCGCGAGGCGATGGACCGGCGCGCCGAGCACCTCGTCGGCCAGGGTCTCGCCGAACGCCAGAAGCGCGGCGTCAGCTTCCAGCCCGGTGTGGTCGACACGCTGCGACGTCGCGAACTGGATGCCGTCGCCGAGCGGATCGCGGCCGAGACCGGACGCTCCCAGGTCAAGCCTGCTTCCGGCGAATACGTCACCGGCACCTACCAGCGACGCCTGACGCTCGCGAGCGGTCGCTTCGCCATGATCGACGACGGGCTCGGCTTCCAGCTCGTGCCCTGGTCGCCGTCACTCGAAAAGCAGCTCGGCCGTCACGTCTCCGGCGTCGCCCGCAGCGACGGCGGGATCGACTGGGGCTTCGGCCGCCAGCGGGGGCTCGTCCTGTGACCACCATCCCAAGCGAAAGGACCCGCCATGTCCGCCACCAAGATCCTCTGGGGCCAGGTCCTCACCGTCTTCGCCATCGTCCTGCTGACGACCTGGGCCGCCACGCAGTGGACAGCCTACCGGCTCGGCTTCCAGACCCAGCTCGGGCCGCCGTGCTTCATGCTCGGCGACTGGCCGATCTACTATCCGTGGTCCTTCTTTCCGTGGTGGTACTTCTACGATGCCTATGCGCCGCCGATCTTCCTCGAAGGGGCCTATATCGCGGCTTCCGGCGGCTTCGTGTCAATCGCCGTCGCCATCGGCATGTCGGTCTGGCGAGCCCGCGAGGCGAAGAACGCCGAGACCTTCGGCTCGGCGCGCTGGGCCCGTCATGACGAAGTCCGCGGCGCCGGCCTGCTGGGCGAGGACGGCGTCGTGCTCGGTAAATTCGACCACGCCTATCTTCGGCACGACGGCCCCGAGCATGTCTTGTGCTTTGCGCCGACGCGCTCCGGCAAAGGGGTCGGACTCGTCATTCCGACGCTGCTGACCTGGCCGGGCTCGGCCATCGTCCACGACATCAAGGGCGAGAACTGGACGCTGACGGCCGGCTGGCGCGCCAGGTTCGGCCGCGTGCTGCTCTTCGATCCGACCAACGCGAAATCATCGGCCTACAATCCGCTGCTCGAGGTCCGGCGCGGCGAGTGGGAGATCCGCGACATCCAGAACATCGCCGACATCCTGGTCGACCCGGAAGGCAGCCTCGAGAAGCGGAACCATTGGGAGAAGACCAGCCACGCGTTTTTGGTCGGGGCCATCCTACACGTCCTCTACGCCGAGGAGGACAAGACGCTCGCCGGCGTCGCCGCCTTCCTCTCCGACCCCAAGCGGCCGATCGAGTCCACTCTGGCGGCGATGATGAAGACCGCCCACCTCGGCGAGGCCGGCGTGCATCCGGTCGTCGCGTCGGCCGCCCGCGAGCTTTTGAACAAGTCCGGCAACGAGCGATCCGGCGTGCTGTCCACCGCCATGTCGTTCCTTGGCCTCTATCGCGACCCCGTCGTCGCCGAAGTGACCCGCCGCTGCGACTGGCGCATCGCCGACATCGTTGGCGCCAAGCAGCCGACCAGCCTTTACCTGGTCGTGCCGCCGTCGGACATTGCCCGGACCAAGCCGCTCATCCGCCTCATCCTCAACCAGATCGGCCGGCGGCTGACCGAGGATCTCAAGGCCAAGGGCAACCGGCATCGGCTGCTGCTAATGCTCGATGAATTCCCCGCCCTCGGCCGTCTCGACTTCTTCGAGAGCGCGCTCGCCTTCATGGCGGGCTACGGTCTGAAGTCCTTCCTGATCGCGCAGTCGCTGAACCAGATCGAGAAAGCCTATGGCGCGAATAACTCGATCCTCGACAACTGCCATGTCCGCGTCAGCTTCGCCACCAACGACGAACGCACGGCCAAGCGCGTGTCAGACGCGCTCGGCACGGCGACCGAGATGCGCGCGATGAAGAACTATGCCGGGCATCGCCTCTCTCCGTGGCACGGGCATCTGATGGTGTCGCGGTCCGAGACCGCGCGGCCGTTGCTGACGCCCGGCGAGGTGATGCAGCTTCCGCCGGCCGACGAGATCGTCATGCTGGCGGGCGCGCCGCCGATCCGCGCGAAGAAAGCGCGCTACTACGAGGATCGTCGCTTCAAGGAGCGGATCATGGCGCCGCCAGCGCTCTCGAGACCGACGCGGGCCGGGCACGGACGACTGGAGCCGGCTTCCGCTTCCGGCACCGCCGGCGAGCGCGGTGTCGGTCGGTGCGGCGATCGTTGAGGACGGCGGCGACGACGATCCGACCGGATCGGAGCGGCGCCACCAGCCGGAGCTAGAACGCGCCGCGCCGGTCGAGAAGAAGGTGCCTATCGAGAACGAGTTCGACGGCGGCTTCGACGACGAGGCCGATGACGACACGGCCCGGATCAGCCGCGCCAACCAGATCATGCAGGGCGTGGCGCGTCAGGTCTCGCTCGACCCGAACGATGGCATGGAGCTGTGAGGCGCCCATGGCCAATCCGTCGAAGAAACAGCGCCTTTCCGTCTATCTCGATCCCGATGTCATGAAGGCGCTCGCGGCCCATGCGGCCCGGCGCGATCAGTCGCGCTCGCTGATCGCCGAGGCGGCGATCGAGTCCTTCCTGTCGCCGGACGCCGCTGAGCGCCAGGAGGCAGCGACGACCAAACGCCTCGACCAGCTCGACCGGCGCATAACCCGCATGGAGCGCGACCTCGGCATCTCGGTCGAGATGCTGGCACTGTTCGTGCGGTTCTGGCTGACCACCAACCCGCCTTTGCCCGAGCCGGCGCAGGCGGCAGCACGCGCCCAGGCCGGCGAGCGCTACGATGCTTTCGTCGCAGCGCTCGGCCGCAGACTCGCCAAGGGTCCGAAGCTCCGGCAGGAGATTTCCGAGGACATCGACCCCGCGCGCGACGCGCAATAAGCAGCGATTGCGGCAACTCAAGTATTCGGCGATTCCGCCGAACACCTGTCTTTGTACGCTACGGTACGACAAGCAAAACAACCTGTTGCCGCAGGCCGGTTTCCGGTTCTCTTAATCATCCCCGATCCAGGGACGGCCTGACGCGGTCCCGCAAAGAACGGGGACGACGTGGCCAGTTCTTCCGAGAAATCTGAGGCGATACTTCGCGGCGCGCGCATGCTGCGCACCGCGCTCGGCCCTGCCATAGCCGGTTTCCTTGGAGACGCCAGCGTCGTCGAGGTGCTGCTCAACCCCGACGGCCGTCTCTGGATCGACCGGCTGTCCGAGGGGTTGTCCGACACGGGCGAGCGGCTGTCGCCCGCCGATGGCGAGCGCATCGTGCGTCTCGTCGTGCACCATGTCGGCGCCGAGGTCCATGCCCACAATCCCCGCGTCTCGGCCGAGCTGCCCGAGACCGGCGAGCGGTTCGAGGGCCTGTTGCCGCCCGTGGTCGCCGCCCCCAGTTTCGCCATCCGCAAGCCGGCCGTGGCCGTCTTCACTCTGGACGACTATGTCGCCGCCGGGATCATGACAGCCGGGCAGGCCGAGATCCTGCGCCAGGCCGTCGCCGATCGCCGCAACATCCTCGTCGCCGGCGGCACCTCGACCGGCAAGACCACGCTGGCCAACGCGCTCCTCGCCGAGGTGTCGAAGACCTCCGACCGCGTGGTGCTGATCGAGGACACCCGCGAACTGCAGTGCCGCGCGCCGAACCTGGTCGCGATGCGTACCAAGGACGGCGTCGCCTCACTATCGGACCTCGTCCGCTCCTCGCTGCGGCTGCGTCCCGATCGCATCCCGATCGGCGAGGTGCGCGGCGGCGAGGCGCTCGATCTCATCAAGGCCTGGGGCACCGGCCACCCCGGCGGGGTCGGCACGATCCACGCGGGCACCGCGCTCGGCGCGCTCCGCCGCCTCGAGCAGCTCATCCAGGAAGCCGTCGTCACGGTGCCGCGCGCGCTGATCGCGGAAACGATCGATCTTGTCGCGGTCCTCTCGGGCCGCGGCTCGACCCGGCGCCTGGCCGAACTCGGTCGCATCGAGGGGCTCACGCCCGGCGGCGACTACCACGTCCGCCCCGCAACCCAGCCCCCCGAAGGAGAACCCGCATGATCCGCCGTGCCCTGCATTTTCGTCGCCATGTGGCGACAGCCGCATCCGTCCTCCTGGCCAATGTCCTGCTGGCCCCGGCCGCCCACGCTTCCGGTTCCTCGATGCCGTGGGAAGGCCCGCTGCAATCCATCCTCGAATCCATCCAGGGGCCGGTCGCATCGTCGCGGTCATCATCATCATCGCCACGGGCCTCGCGCTCGCGTTCGGCGACACGTCCGGCGGATTCCGCAAGCTGATCCAGATCGTCTTCGGCCTGTCCATCGCCTTCGCGGCGTCGAGCTTCTTTCTGTCGTTCTTCTCATTCGGCGGCGGAGCGCTCGTCTGATGGCGGGCCTGATCGAGAGCGGCGGCGACGTGCCGGGTTACACCGTCCCGGTCCATCGGGCTCTGGCCGAACCGATCCTGCTCGGCGGCGCCCCGCGCGCGGTGGCCATCGCCAACGGCACCCTCGCCGCCGCCCTAGGCCTGGGCCTTCGGCTCTGGCTGGTCGGCGCACTCGTCTGGGCCATCGGCCATTTCGCCGCCGTCTGGGCGGCCAAGCGCGACCCGCATTTTGTCGACGTCGCCCGCCGGCACCTCCGCATCCCCGGCCACCTGAACGTCTGAGGCGCGCCATGATGAACCTCGCCGAATATCGCCGCACCTCGACCCGCCTTGCGGATTTCCTGCCGTGGGCAGCGCTGGTCGCGCCCGGCGTCGTCCTCAACAAGGACGGCAGCTTCCAGCGAACCGCCCGCTTCCGCGGGCCCGACCTCGATTCCGCCGTGCAGGCCGAGCTGGTCGCCGTCGCGGGGCGCCTCAACAGCGCCTTCCGCCGCCTCGGCAGCGGCTGGGCGATCTTCGTCGAAGCGCAACGCCATGCCGTAGACGCCTATCCGGCGAGCCGGTTCCCCGATCCGGCCTCAGCGATGGTCGATGCCGAGCGCAAGGCCGACTTCGAAGAGGACGCCGTCCATTACGAGTCGAGCTATTTCCTGACCTTCACCTTCCTGCCGCCGGGCGAGGATGCCGCGCGCGCCGAAAGCTGGCTCTACGAGGGCAAGGCCGAACGTGGCGTCGATGCCTGGGAGGCGCTGCGCGGCTTCGTCGACCGCACCGACCGCATCCTGCAGCTCGTCGAGGCCTTCATGCCGGACTGCCGCTGGCTCGACGATGCCGAGACCCTGACCTATCTGCACTCGACCGTCTCGACGAAGCGCTATCGCGTGCGGGTGCCCGAGACGCCGATGTATCTAGACGCGTTGGTGGCCGATCAGCCGCTCACCGGCGGGCTGGAGCCGCGCCTTGCCGACGCGCATCTGCGCATCCTGACGGTCGTCGGATTTCCGACGGCGACGACGCCCGGCATTCTCGACGATCTCAACCGCCTGGCCTTTCCGTATCGCTGGTCGACGCGGGCGATCCTGCTCGACAAGACCGACGCGACCAAGGTGCTGACCCGCATCCGCCGGCAGTGGTTCGCCAAGCGCAAGTCGATCGCCGCCATCGTCAAGGAGGTGATGACCAACGAGTCCTCCGTGCTGATGGACTCGGACGCCGCCAACAAGGCCGACGACGCCGACCTCGCCCTGCAGGAACTTGGCGCCGATTATGCCGGACAGGCCTATGTGACCGCCACGATCGCCGTCTGGGATAACGATCCCCGCGTCGCGGCCGAGAAGCTGCGGCTTGTCGAGAAGGCCATCCAGGGCCGCGACTTCACGTGCATGGTCGAGGGGCTGAACGCCGTCGAGGCCTGGCTCGGAAGCCTACCGGGCCATGTCTACGCGAATGTCCGGCAGCCGCCGGTCTCGACGCTCAACCTCGCCCACATGATCCCCCTAAGCGCCGTGTGGGCGGGACCGGAACGGGATGAGCACTTTGGTGCGCCCCCCTTGCTGTACGGCAAGACCGAAGGGTCGACACCGTTCCGCTTTTCACTCCATGTCGGCGATGTCGGCCACACGCTCGTGGTCGGCCCGACCGGCGCGGGCAAGTCGGTGCTGCTCGCCGTCATGGCGATGCAGTTCCGCCGCTACGCCCGCGCGCAGGTGTTCGCGTTCGACTTCGGCGGCTCGATCCGCGCCGCCGCGCTCGCCATGGGCGGCGACTGGCACGACCTCGGCGGCAGCCTGACCGAAGGCTCGGCCGACAGCGTCGCGCTTCAGCCGCTCTCCCGGATTGACGAGGCGACCGAACGTGCCTGGGCCGCTGACTGGATCGTCGCGATCCTGATGCGCGAGACCATCCAGGTCACTCCCGACGTCAAGGAGCTGATCTGGACGGCGCTCTCGTCGCTCGCCAGCGCGCCGATCGCGGAGCGCACGCTGACCGGCCTGTCGGTGCTGCTCCAATCGAACGACCTCAAGCAGGCGCTCCGGCCTTATTGCATCGGCGGCGCCTGGGGCCGGCTGCTCGACGCCGAGAGCGAGCGTCTCGGCGAGGCCGAGGTCCAGGCCTTCGAGACCGAAGGGCTGATCGGCTCGGGTGCCGCCGCCGCGGTCCTCTCCTACCTGTTCCACCGCATCGAGGACCGGCTCGACGGGCGGCCGACGCTGCTGATCGTCGACGAAGGTTGGCTCGCGCTCGACGACGAGGGGTTCGCGGGCCAGCTCCGCGAGTGGCTGAAGACGCTTAGGAAGAAAAACGCGAGCGTCATCTTCTCCACCCAGAGCCTCGCCGACATCGACGGCAGCGCGATCGCGCCGGCGATCATCGAGAGCTGCCCGACCCGCATCTTCCTCGCCAACGAGCGCGCGATGGAGCCGCAGATCGCGGCGACCTACCAGCGGTTCGGGCTCAGCGACCGGCAGATCGAGATCCTCAGCCGGGCGACCCCGAAGCGCGACTATTACTGCCAGAGCCGCCGCGGCAACCGGCTGTTCGAGCTGGGCCTCGCCGACGTTGCGCTCGCACTCTGCGCGGCGTCCTCCAAGACCGACCAGGCCGCCATCGACCGCATCGTCACCGAGCACGGGCGCGAGGGCTTCCTCGCGGCGTGGCTGCGCCATCGCGGCGTCGACTGGGCGGCCGACCTCATTCCCGACCTCACCAACCTGGAGAGCCAGCCATGAAACTGCGTGTCCCCCGCGCGGCGTTCGCCGCCGCCATTCTCGCTGCGCCGCTGTCGTTGTCGCCGGTGCTGATCGCCCCGGCCTCGGCCCAATGGATCGTCTACGACCCCACGAACTACACGCAGAACGTGCTGACCGCCGCGCGCGAGCTGCAGCAGATCAACCACCAGATCACCCAGATCCAGAATCAGGCGCAGTCGCTGATCAACCAGGCGCGCAACCTTACGAGCCTGCCGTTCTCCTCCCTTCAGCAGCTTCAGCAGTCGGTCCAGCGCACCCAGCAGCTCCTCAGCCAGGCGCAGGGTATTGCCTACAACGTCCAGAACATCGACCGGGCGTTCCAGACCAATTACGGCTCAGGCAGCGCCTCGATGAGCGCCTCCGACCAGCAGCTCGTCGCCCAGGCGAAGGAACGCTGGAACAATACGGTCTCGGGCCTGCAGGACGCGATGCGCGTACAGGCGGGTGTCGTCGGCAATATCGACACCAACCGCACGCAGATGTCGGCGCTGGTCGGACAGAGCCAGGGCGCGACAGGCGCCTTGCAGGCGACCCAAGCCGGTAACCAACTTCTCGCGCTGCAGGCCCAGCAACTCGCCGATCTCACCGCCGTCGTTTCCGCCAATGGCCGCGCCCAGGCGCTCGCCGAGGCCGAGCGGTCGGCGGCCGCCGAACAGGGCCGCGAGCAGCGCCGCCGTTTCCTGACGCCGGGCGCCGGCTACCAGCCCGGCAACGCGCAGATGTTCCCGGGCAGCAACTGAGGGCGCCGCGATGGACGGAAAGATTCTCGCGCGTGTCGGCGCCGTCGGCTTCGTGACCTTTGCGATCACGGCGACGGCCATCGAACTCTCCCGCAAGGACGAACCGCCGCTCTATCGCAGCGTCGCCGCAGCGACCGAAACGGGCGCCGACCCGCTGAAGACCGAGCTGCGGCGCTGCCAGCAGCTCGGCGAAGCCGGCACTCGTGATCCCGCCTGCCTGCAGGCCTGGGCGGAGAACCGCCACCGCTTCCTCAAGCCATCGCAGGCCCTGCAGCCGCAACCCGCGCCGCAGGCGCCAGGCCCGCATGGTCAGCCGCAGAACCCTCCGGCCGCCCGCGATCCCGCCGTCAACGAGACCGCGCCGGCAATCGACTCACACACGAACGAGGCGCGTTGAGACCATGGGCGGCACCGGCGTCATCGACAATTTCCTGGAGGTCTTCACCCGCTACATCGATAGCGGCTTCGGCCTCCTCAGCGGCGAAGTGGCCTTCATCGCCACCACCCTGATCGTTATCGATGTCACGCTCGCTGCGCTGTTCTGGACATGGGGCGAAGGCGAAGACATCATTGCCCGTCTGGTCAAGAAGACGCTGTTCGTCGGCGCCTTCGCCTATATCATCGGCAACTGGAACAATCTCGCGCGCATCGTCTTCGAGAGCTTCGCCGGCCTCGGTCTCAAGGCTTCGGGCACCGGCTTCACTGTCGCGGACATGATGCGGCCCGGCCGCGTCGCGCAGACCGGGCTTGATGCCGGCAGGCCGCTGCTCGACTCAATCTCCGACCTGATGGGCTACTGGAGCTTCTTCGAGAACTTCATCCAGATCGCGGTGATGCTGCTCGCCTGGGCGCTCGTGCTGCTCGCCTTCTTCATCCTTGCCATCCAGCTCTTCGTCACCCTGATCGAGTTCAAGCTGACGACGCTCGCGGGCTTCGTGCTGATCCCCTTCGGCCTTTTCGGCAAGACCGCCTTCATGGCCGAAAGGGTTTTGGGGAACGTCATCAGCTCCGGCATCAAGGTGCTGGTGCTCGCCGTCATCATCGGCATTGGCTCGACGCTATTCTCTCAGTTCACCGCTGGCTTCGGCGGCGCGACGCCGACCATCGATCAGGCGATGGCGATCGTGCTCGCCGCGCTGTCATTGCTCGGCCGCGGCATTTTCGGCCCTGGCATAGCCAACGGCCTCGTCTCCGGCGGCCCGCAGCTTGGCGCCGGCGCTGCGCTCGGGACCGGGCTTGCCGCTGGCGGCATGGTCGCCGCCGGCGTCGCGACAGTCGGCGCGGTCGCTTCCGGAGGCGCGGCGCTTGCAGGAGGCGCCGCTGCGGCCGCCCGTGGCGGTGCGGCGCTGGCGGGCGGCGCATCCACCGCATACAGCCTGGGCGCTGCAGGGCAGACGGGCGCCTCGGGCGTGACGAGCGGCCTGGGCGGGGTCGCCCGGGCCGCTGGTTCCGCCGCCACATCACCGCTCCGCCGCGCCGCCGAGCGCGCATCGTCCAGCATGCGCTCCAGCTTCGCCGACGGAGCCCGATCCGCCTTCGAGGCGACCGGGGGCTCCTCGACCATGGGCAGTGTCGGCGAAGCCGCCAACGACGCAGCGCCAAGCCCTGCCGGCGGCGGCGATCAGCCGCCGGCCTGGGCCCGCCGCATGAAGCGCTCTCAACAGATGAGCCACGCCGTCTCGACCACGGTTCATGCTGTGCGCAGCGGCGACAGCCACGGCGGCGGCTCCTCCATCAATCTCTCCGAAGGTGACCGCTGATGTTTCGACGACCCTCTACCCACTATGGAAAAGCTCCCGAACCCGAAACGCCCTATCAGCGCGCCGCGCAGGTCTGGGACGATCGCATCGGCTCGGCCCGTGTCCAGGCGCGCAACTGGCGCTACATGGCGTTCGGCTCACTTTTCCTGTCGGCGGGGTTCGCGGCGGCGCTGGTCTGGCAGTCGGCGCGCGGCACTGTCGTTCCCTGGGTTGTTCAGACCGACCGGCTCGGCCAGGCCCAAGCGATCGCGCCGGCGACGGCGGACTACCAACCGACCGACCCCCAGATCGCGTTCCACCTCGCGCGGTTCATCGAGCAGGTCCGTTCGATCCCGGCGGACGCCATCATCGTCCGCCAAAACTGGCTGCGCGCCTACGACTTCACAACAGACCGGGGAGCAGCCGCGCTCAACGACTACGCGCGCGCGAACGATCCCTTCACCAAGGTGGGCCGCCAGCAGATCGCCGTCGACGTCTCGAGCGTGATCCGCGCGTCTCCCGACAGCTTCCGGGTCGCATGGACCGAGCGCCGCTACGAAAACGGCCAGCTCGCCGAAACGACCCGATGGACGGCGATCCTCACCATCGTCGTCCAGATTCCGCGCAACCCCGACCGGCTGCGCGCCAATCCGCTGGGGATCTACGTCAACGCAATTTCTTGGTCACGGGAGCTGGGGCAATGACGATGCCGATTTTCCGTAAAGCCGGAGAACCGGCTTTCCGTACTCACACATTGGCGGTTTTACTGCTTTCCGCCACGGCGCTTGCCGGCTGCGCGACGACGCAGAGGCCGCCCGAGATCAGCTACGACGACGCGCCTGCCGCCGTGCAGACGGTCGATCCGCCGGCGCCGGTCAGGGTGGTCGAACTGCCGAGGCCGCTTCCGCTGCCCGGACAGATGAAGCCGGTCGAGGAATCGCGGCGAGCGCCCGAACCCGCCGATCCTACCGTGCGCGTCAACCAGGCCAATGCCGCCGCCCGTATTCAGCCGGTCCGCAACGGTTTCATCAACTCCATGCAGGTCTACCCCTTCACCCAAGGGGCGCTCTATCAGGTCTACACCGCCGTCGGGCAGATAACCGACATCGCGCTCCAGCCGGGCGAGCAGCTCGTCGGCTCCGGGCCGGTGGCGGCCGGCGATACGGTCCGCTGGATCATCGGCGACACGCAAAGCGGTTCCGGAGCGACTCTGCAGATCCACATCCTGGTGAAGCCCATCCGCGCCGATCTGATGACCAATCTCGTCATCAACACCAATCTGCGCACCTATCACATGGAGCTGCGCTCGACCGAGCACACCTATATGGCCTCGGTCTCGTGGCAGTATCCGCAGGACCAGCTCATCGCGCTGCGCCGCCAAAACGCCGAAGCGCAGGCGACCCAGCCGGTCGCGACCGGCGTCGATCTCTCACGCATCAATTTCCGCTACGAGGTGACGGGCGACCGCGCTGCGTGGCGGCCGCTCCGCGCCTATGACGACGGCCGCCAGGTCTTCATCGAATTCCCGAGAGGCATCGGTCAGGGCGAAATGCCGCCGCTTTTCGTCGTCGGCGCGGAAGGCAACACCTCCGAACTCGTCAACTACCGGGTCCGGAACAACTACATGATCGTCGACCGGCTCTTCGCGGCCGCGGAGCTCCGCTTCGGCTCCGGCGACACCCAGAGGCGCGTCCGGATCACCCGCACCGACGGGAGGCCAGCGTCGTGAGCGACGACCGGAACGAGGAAGAGGGAGCCGCCGCGCCGCTGACGGGATCGGCGCCGGAGGCGGCCGCACCGATGCGACTGCGTGCCGAAGCTCCGCGTGTCACACGGCTGTCGCGCAAGGCGCTCGCCGGGCTTGCGCTGGTGACGAGCCTCGGTCTCGGCGGTGCGCTGATCTACGCGCTTCAGACCCGGCACGGCGGCAATCAGGGTCAGGAACTCTATTCAACCGACAACCGCACGACGCCAGACGGCCTTCAGGGTCTGCCGCGCGACTATACCGGCGTGCCCCAGCTCGGACCGCCGCTGCCCGGCGACCTCGGTCGCCCGATCGTCAGCGCTCAGAACCGCGGCCAGCCCGTACCGGCGCCCGGCGTTGCGCCCGCGCAGCCGGGCATGAGCGCGGAAGAGCAGCGCCGCCTCCAGGAGATCGAGACGGCGCGCACCAGCCGGCTCTTCGCGGCGGCAGAAGCGCGTAGTACGGCACCGGCGACGGCGAGCGCGCCCGCCCTGGCGCAGCCCGATCTAACAAGCCTTGGTCTCGCGCCGCCGGCGGCGACCCCTACGGCGCAGGAGCGGCAACAGGCGTTCCTCAACGCTCCGGTCGACCGGCGCACCGTTGCGGCCGACCGGGTCGCCGCACCGGCGTCGCCGAACATCCTGCAGGCCGGCTCGGTGATCCCGGCGGCCCTGATCACCGGGCTCCGTTCCGACCTGCCGGGTCAGATCACCGCCCAGGTGACGGAGGGGGTCTACGACAGCCCGACCGGCCGCATTCTGCTTGTGCCGCAGGGAGCGCGCGTCGTGGGTCAGTACGACAACAACGTGCAGTTCGGGCAAAGCCGCGTGCTGCTGGTATGGAATCGCCTGATCTTTCCGAACGGACAGTCGATCGTCCTGGAGCGCCAGCCAGGCGCCGATCCCGAGGGCTATGCCGGCCTCCAGGACGGTGTCGATTATCACTGGTGGGATCTTGCTAAGGCAGCCGGCCTTTCAACGCTTCTCAGTGTCGGCGCAGAACTCGCCACCAACGACGACCGGCTGATCCAGGCGATCCGAAACGGCGGCCAGGACACGATCAACGACGCAGGCCAGCAGATCATTCGCCGCCAACTTAACATCGCCCCAACGCTGACAATTCGACCCGGCTTCCCGGTGCGAGTGATCGTCACTCGCGACCTGGTGCTCGAACCTTACGGAGGATGAGATGACCAAGCTCAAGCTCGGCGCGATCGCCGACGACAAGCCGATAAAGGTGACGGTCGAGTTGCCGGCGGCGCTGCACCGGAATCTCGTCGCCTACGCGGAAGTGCTCGCTGCAGAAACGGGCCAACCACTGAACGATCCCATCAGACTTGTCGCGCCGATGTTACAGCGCTTCATCGATACTGACCGCGGATTTGCGCGGGCGCGCCGCGGTCGTCGAAGTCCTTGAATACTTCACATGGCGCAACGGCCACAAAGACACCCACAACACCCCATACCGCCTTTCTCATGAAATCCTCCACCAAATTCTTGGTTAGTTTGAGGAAGAGCTTGCGGGCTGGGTTCTGGTTACTCGACGACCATATTGCGTTGGAAGAAAGCTCCTCCCCCTCTTCCGCGAGACGGCGAAAAACGACGTCCTTTGTGGAGGCGCTGAGCGCCGATGATCCCGTCAGCGTAAGTCCATAGCCCATGGCGACAAGATGCATCAGGCTTTCGCGGCTGACATCATGGACATCGATGGCAGGCTGGAATCCAACCTCTCCTAGCCTCTTCACCAAATAGAGCTGCATGTCGGGACCTGGCCCGCTGCCATCGACGATAAACGTTTCTTCTCGCACGTCAGCCCACCTCAATTCGGTTCGAGCCGCCAGCTTATGATTTGCCGGCAAAGCGACATAGACGCGCTCCTTCCATAAATGCTCTGAGACGTGCCCCGGTAAATCTGAGTCACCGACGATTATGACGACATCCAGAAAGCCGAGCGTCAGTCGATGAAGGTTTTCGTGGGCGGTTCCTTCATGAACAATGAGCCTGACAGCAGGATGTCGCTCCCGAAATTCTCTAAGGGCAGAGTTCAAGAGTCCTGACGAAAGCAACGCCAGAATACCCAGCTTCAGTTCACCACGATCCCCTTTGTGGGTTGCAGACGCCATTTGAGCGGCGCGCTCAAGCTGCTTCATGCCAAGTACGGCGTCTTTCAGGAATCTCTCGCCAGCAGGCGTAAGCCGAGTGCCCTTCCGATCGCGGTCAAACAGCGAAAATCCGAGCCCATACTCGAGTGACTGAATGCGACGACTGACCGTGGATTGAGAAATGTCGAGTGCAATTGCCGCTTGCCTGAGACTACCGAACTCCACAGCCGCCACTACAAACCGGAAATATCGAAGGTCCAACGCGAAATCTGTCATGGATTCGATGCTCCGGTTTCAAACACTGCTCGGCGGCGCTCACTTTCGGAGAGCTCGAGAAAGCCGCCACAGAGACAACGGAGCCCGAACAACGCCCCGTCCAGCGACAGTGTTATCTCCCACCTTTGCCGGCCGGGTTTCAACTCACGAGCGGTCGAACATCCTGTCCAAGCAACTCGATTGCCCTGTGCATTGCCGCGCGATCACTTGCAGCCGAGCTCATTTGCAGATTGACGCGAGAAATTCCGCCCAGGTCAGCGCTGAGTGCATAGAGCTTTGCCGCGACGGTCTCGACCCCGCCAATGAGATACGGTCCATCGGTGGCACAAAGCGCGTGAAACTGCGCCTCGTCTGGCGGTGGCCAGCCGCGCTCGCCTCCGAGGTGGGACCACATGTCGTGCCAACCGGGGTAGAAGGCGGATCTTGCCGCATCATCCGTGTCGGCAATGAAACCAACTGCGTGCACGCCGACCTTGATCCGCTCCGGGGAAGCCCCCGATTCGCGCGCCGCCTTTCGATAGAGGTCGACGAGAGGGCGAAAACGACTGAAGGCGCCGCCTATGATGGCGACCATCAGTGGGAGCCCGAGCGCACCCGCGCGAACAAATGAGGCCGGTGTACCGCCGACGCCAACCCAGACCGGCAATTGCTGTTGAAGCGGCCGGGGATAGACGCCCTCGCCGTTCAGGGGTGAACGGAATCGACCCGACCAGTGAAGATGCGGCTCGGAGCGGAGCGCCAGCAGCAGTTGCAGCTTCTCGTCGTAAAGTGCGTCCCGGTCATCAAGGCGGTGACCGAACAAGGGGTATGCCTCGACCGACGAACCGCGACCGGCTACGATCTCGGCGCGTCCGCCAGAGATTAGGTCCAGTGTCGCGAAATCCTGGAAGACCCGCACCGGGTCGGCTGCGCCGAGCACGGTCACGGCGCTTTGCAGGCGAATGCGTTTGGTCCTGGCGCCGGCGGCGGCCAGGATGACGGCGGGAGCGGAATCGACGAACTCCGCGCGATGATGTTCGCCGACGCCGAAGGCGTCCACGCCGACCGCGTCGGCAAGCGCGATCTCGTCCAGAAGGTCGGCGATCCGCCGGGCTGGCGCGATCTCAACCCCGGCACGCGGGATGATCGTCGCGAAGCTGTCGATGCCAAGTTCCATCTTCCCTCACTCGCTACGGCGTGATGCTCCGTATCTTGGCGGCCTGATCATCGTCACCGGAAGAAGCGCAGGAGGCGTTCCACCACCCAGTCGGGATTGTCCTCTGCGAAGGTGTGACCGGCGCCGGGCACAAGATCGCTGCTGACATCGTCGGCAATGCGCCGGACGCTTTCAAGAACCCGATCGGGCGGAACACCTTCGCCACCGTTCAGCACCAGCACCGGCATCGGAAGCTTGCCGGTAAACTGCGCCCGGTTTTCGTCGCCATCCCTCAGCAGCGTGCCGTAATGCTCAAAGCCAGCGCGGATGCCGCCCGGCGCCGCAAAGAATGGCAAAAAGCGTTCGCGCATCCGTCGCTCGACGTCGCCATGCGTCGACATGAGTTTCCAGAAAGGCATGAGATACCGCTCCTCCCGGCCTTCGACGAGCATCGTGGCGATGTCGACCTGAGCATGAAAGCCGAAGTGCCAGAAGCCGCCGGTGGCCGGATTCATATGGTCCTCGAGCCCGAAGCCCGGAATGAACGCTTCGCCGAACACGAACCGGCGCACCTCGGCCGGATGTCGCGACGCATAAGCATAGGCGACCATTGCACCGATGTCGGCGCCGACTAGGTTGATCTCCTGGAAGCCCAGTTCGCGCACGATGGCGCGAACGTCCTCGGCGACATTCGCCTTCGAGTAACCGTCCTTCGTTTTCTCCGAATAGCCAAAGCCGCGCAAATCAGGCGCGATGACGGTATAGCCAGAGGTGGCAAGCGGCGCGAGAATGCGGCGCCAGTCCTCCCAGGTGTAGGCGAAGCCGTGGAGCAGCACGATCGCAGGCCCTTCGCCGCCGACGACATAGTGAATGCGCGCGTCGTTCCCCTCGCTGTAACGGTGGAAAAAGCCGGGGATGCCCTCAACGGGCGTCTCGGGAGCGGGCGGGATCAGGGAGACAACGGTCATGTCAGCGTCCGATCACGGCGCGCAGTTGCTGCCGGCGCAACCAGAGCACCGCCCCGCTCAGTGCCAGAAGGATGAGAGCCGGCGCTGGATTGCCGCCGATCAGCACCAGATGCGTGAGCACCGCCCCTCCCATCACGCAGGCGAGCAACAGCGCACCCCAGATGCTCGTGCGAGGTACGAGTACGAGCAGCCCCCCGACGATTTCAAGGATGCCTGTCACGAGGCGGAACCATTGGCCCGCCCCGATCTGCTCGAAGATCGCCACCATCGGCGGCCCCCCGGCGAGCTTCGCGGCGCCCGCCGCGACGAAGGCGAACGCCAGCAGGATGCGGACGATCCAGTCCGCTACCCGCTTGATGGTCCAGGATGCGCCTGTGGATGATAAAGGGGCGGTACTCATCGCGCTGTCCTCAGAGCCGGAGCCAGCCCCCGTCGACCACCAGCGTCTGGCCGGTGACGAAACGGGCATCGTCGCTTGTGAGGAAGGCGACCGGCCCGGCGATGTCGGCTGGCGTGCCGAGCCGCTTGATCGCCTGCTGCATGTAGACCTGAGCCTTCTGTTCGTTCGGCATGCCGCTCGCGCCTTCGGTATCGGTGATGCCGGGATGGACGGCGTTGACGATGATGTTGTCGGCGGCGAGTTCGCTGGCGAGCGCGCGGACCAGCCCGACGACGCCCATCTTGGAGGTGATGTAGTGCGAGAAGCCCATGCCCGGCGGCGTCACCATGCCGACCGCGTCGGAGCCGATCGCGACGATCGAACCGCCGCCCGCCTTCTTCATCAGTGGCACAATCGCGCGCGCGCCGATCAGATGTGCGTCGAGATTGAGCGCCATCACCGAACGCCAGGCCTCTGGCGTCATCTGCTCCAGCGTAGCCATCGGATAGGCCCCCGCAGCGTGGACGAGAATGTCGGCATGACCAAAAGTGCTTTCCACCGTGCTGGCGACCTTGGCCCAATCAGCTTCGCTCGTGACATCAGCCGCGATCGCGATCGCGCTATTGCCAATTGCTTCGGCGGCCTCAGTGGCGTCCGTGCGGTTGACGATGACGACCTTGGCGCCACGCTTGGCGAGCAGGTCTGCCACCCCTCGGCCGATGCCCTGCCGACCGCCGGTGACGATCGCCACCTTGTCCTGATGAGTGCTCATTCTTACGCTCCTTGTTGGGTTTGAGAGGCGGCGAGCGCGCGCAGTCGCGGCTCGCCGATTTCCGACAGCATGTCGGTATGGGTTGGAGACCAGCCGAGTGCTGCACGGCTTGCCGCATCGCGCACGCGGCTCGACACGCTCATGATCAGCGCGCCGAACTCGCCCCAGATCTCGGCGGCTTCGGTCATTGTGATGCTGCGGGTCGGGACGCCCAGATCGCGGGCGACGGCTTCGGCGATCCACCGATTGGGCGTTTCCCCGGCGACGGCATGGTAAAGCCCACCGGGCTCACCCGATTGCAGCGCTCGACCGAAAAGATCCGCGATGTCGTCGATATGGACATTGCCGTAGGTGGCGAGACCATCGCCCACATAACAGGCGGCTCCGGTGGCAGAGACTGACTGGTAGATCATCGACACATGGCCGTGATCGCCCGGTCCCCAGATCAGCGGCGGGCGCACAACCATCGCCCGCACGCCCCGCCGGCCGGCAGCGCGCACGCGCTGTTCCGCTTCCACGCGCGCGATCGCGAGTGGCTCGGGCGCGAACGCGTCATCTTCGGCGAAGCTGTCCGCGCTCCAGGCACCGTTGGTGCGCTGGCAGAGCACGCCGGATCCCGACAGAAACAGAAAGCTCGTTCTGCGGTCAACCAGGGCTTCCAGCAGTCCAGTAACTACCTGCAGTTCGGCCGGCGGCGCGATCTGAGCCGCATAGATGACTGCATCTGCTGCGCGGGCCGCCGCCAGAACCGACGAGAGATCAATTTCGATATCGCCGATGACTGGCGTTATACCCGCCTCGGCGAGCTGCGCCGCTTTGACGTCGCTTCGCGCCAGCCCACTGACACGATGGCCGGTTTGAACAAGATGGCGGGCGATGGCACCGCCCACGAAGCCAGTGGCTCCTATTACAAGAACATGGGTCAAGCTCGGTATCTCCTTCGACGGAGAAATACGAGCTTTCGTTCCCTCGAAGAAGTCTATATGATTAGATACCATCCATCGCCTGGACAGATACATTGCTTGATGGCGTTTCTCTCGATCATCTACGCACCTTCGTCGCTGCTGCCGATCAAGGCAGCTTTTCGGCTGCTGGGCGTGTCCTCGGACGAGCGCAGTCGGTGGTCAGCCAGTCGATCGCCAATCTCGAGGCGCAGCTTGGCGTTTCACTGTTCGAGCGTGTGGGGCGCTACCCCCAACTGACGCCGCACGGCACCAATCTGTTGAGCGATGCGCGTCGCATCGTGAACGATGCCGAAGGCCTGAAAGCGAAAGCAAAGAGCTTCTCTGCCGGCCTTGAGCCCGAACTGTCGATCGTCGTCGACGTCATGTTTCCGCAAGGATGCCTTACCGACGCCCTCGCTGGTTTCAAGAAGCGCTTCGCCTCGACACCGCTGCGGCTTCATGTCGAGGCGCTGGGTGCGGTTGCACAGATGGTGCTCGATGGCCGATGCGGTCTCGGCATCACCGGAACGCTTCCCTTCGCGCCGCCGGGCGTGGCGACCGAACGCCTGTTCAGCGAGAAAATGGTGACAGTTGTCGCACCGGGCTCGCCGCTTGCATCATCCGAGGGTCCTGTCGCGCTTCGGGAGGTGTTGGACGAAACCCAGCTGGTGCTGACCGATCGCTCCTCCATGACCGATGGGATCGACTATGGCGTGCAAGGCAAGAACATCTGGCGTATGGCCGACCTCGGCGCCAAGCACGCTTTCCTTCGTGCCGGCCTGGGTTGGGGGCACATGCCTCGTTGGATGGTGGCCGACGATCTGGCGAGCGGCCGGCTCCTGAGCATCGAGTTGGAAGGGCCTTCGGCAGGCTTGATGCCGTTCCAGGCAATCTATCCTACTAACCAACTGCCGGGCCCGGCCGGCCGATGGCTCCTTGGGCAGTTCTTCAATGCACGCCAGGCTGAGATGGAATGTTCAAACGCAATCTCTGCGGGACGGCGCCACGCAAGGCCTCAGGTCCTGTCAGCGAGAGAGTGGTGACCGTGGGATACTACGCGATCCAAGCTTCACCACGCCTTCCGAGTGGTGAAGCTTGAATGGCGCAAGGCGGCCCATGCGCTCTAGGAAGCCTTTCGGGTTTTACACGAGTTCAGCGAATGCCGAGGGTGCGAAGCCTTTGAGGGCGGCAGTATTTCCGCTGCGGATTTTTTCGACCCATTGCGGATCGGCAAGCAACGCCCGCCCAATTGCGACCAGATCGAATTCATTACGCTCCATGCGTTCGATGAGCCGATCAAGGCTGGCAGCGCTCGAGGATTCTCCGGCGAAGGCGCTGCTTAGGTCGCCTGACAGGCCGACCGAGCCAACACTAATCGTCGTAGCGCCCGTGAGCTTCTTTACCCAACCAGCAAAATTGAGGCCGCTCTCGCCATCGATCTCGGGAAATTCCGGCTGCCAGAAACGCCGCTGCGAGCAGTGGAAGATGTCGACGCCCGCATCCGCCAGCGGCTGAAGCCACTTGGCCATCAGTTCCGGCGTTTCTGCGAGACGGGCGCTATAGTCCTGAGACTTCCATTGGCTGATGCGAAGGCTGATTGGAAAATCCGGCCCGACTGCGGCGCGGACAGCCGCCAAGACCTCTGCGGCGAAGCGCGAGCGCTCCCCAATCGTCGCGCCGCCGTAGCGGTCGTTGCGCTCGTTGGTTCCGGCCCAGAAGAACTGGTCGATCAGATAGCCGTGCGCGCCGTGCAGCTCCACCACGTCGAAGCCCAGCCGCTTGGCATCGGCGGCGGCGCGCGCGAATGCGACGACAGTGTCGGCAATGTCCTCATCGGTCATCGCGAGGCCGCGCTGCTTTCCTGGCGCGACGAGCCCCGAGGGGCTTTCCACATCAGCGCCCGGCTCCCATCCGCTCATGCCCGGCAATGAACCGACGTGCCAGATTTGCGGCCCCATTCGACCGCCTGCCTCATGAACTGCCTCGATAACCTGCTTCCAGCCGGAAAGCGCGGCCTCGCCATGGAAATAGGGGATGCCCGCTTCGTTGCGCGAGGCGGGGCGGTCGATCACCGTGCCCTCGGAGAGGATCAGGCCGACCCCGGCGGCCGCACGTCGGCGATAGTAGCCCGCATTTGCCTCGGTCGGGACGCCGCCCGCCGCAAAGTTTCGCGTCATGGGCGACATGACGATGCGGTTAGGTAGAGCGAGGGATTTGATACGATATGGTTGAAACAGAATTTCGCTATTGATGTCAGTCACTTTCCGGCCTCTCGCTTGGATAAGACCTCAAGGTATATATTGTATATCTAGCGTCAATTAGGTACTTTGAATTGCCTAGGTTTACGCGAGGATACCGCCATGCTCACATGTCAGACACAAAGGTTTGCGGTCGATTGCCCGAGCCGCATTCTGTTCGACCAGATCGCGGACAAATGGTCGATGATGGTACTGACCGTTCTCGATGATGGCCCACTGCGCTTCAACGCAATCAAACGCTTCCTTGAGGGCGTAACGCAGAAGGCGCTGACCCAATGCCTGCGCCGGCTCGAGCGCAACGGTCTCGTCTCGCGCCGCGTCATTCCAGTGTCCCCGGTCGCCGTGGAGTATGAGATCACCCCGTTGGGCCGCTCCCTCCAAGGTCCGTTCCGCGCCCTCTATCGCTGGACGCTGGAGAACATGGCCGCCGTAGATGCCGCGCGACTTGCTTTTGACGGTCGAGAGAAACTGTGATGCAGTAAAGTGATTGCGGTGTCCGGCACCTCCTGCCGCTAGCCTACCTCGCCGATTTGCGCGCGGTAGACCAATATTCCCACATGCTCGAGCTAAAGGCCTTCCAACGCATCGGGCCTCTCTTCGCGTCCCTCACAACAAGTGGGACTAAGTTCAATCAAGATATAGGCAAGGCGACAAGGACGCCGTGATCGGTGCCAATCTCAACCAGAGCCCTGAACCAACGGCCGGCGGCGCTATCAAGCTAACGCACTGATGCCGCTCAGCTTCAGGTCCGATCAAACACTCAAGTGCTGCGCCGTTCCTGCTTGAGCTGGTCACCACGGACCTTACTCTGGAATTCGAATACCCAGCCGGGATATTCCGCGGGCAGCTTGCTGACCTCATCGAGTGTTTTCAGTTCGGCGTCGGTCAACACCACCTTGGTCGCGGCGATATTGTCATCGAGTTGCTCCGGCTTCTTGGCACCGATGATGACGCTGGTGACAGCCTTCTGGTGCAACAGCCAGGCGAGTGCGATCTGGGCGATCGAGACGCTCTTGGCTTCCGCGATCGGCCTCATCGCATCGATGGCGTTGTAGCCGCGTTCCTCATTGACCGGCGGGAAATCGAAGGTGGCGCGGCGGTTGTCGCCTTCCTTGGCGCCGTCACGGCTATATTTGCCTGACAGAAAACCGCCCGCCAGCGGACTCCACACCATCAGGCCGATGCCTTCGGATTCCATCATCGGGACCAGTTCACGCTCCAGATCGCGTCCGGCGATCGTATAATGCGCCTGAAGCGAGGCGAAGCGGGCCAGGTTAAACTGGTTGGAGATACCGACCGCCTTTGTGATCTGCCAGGCGGCCCAATTGGAGACGCCGATATAGCGGACCTTGCCCTGTTGGACGACCGTTTCGAGCGCACGTAGCGTTTCCTCCATCGGCGTGATCTGGTCGAAGCCGTGGATCTGGTAAAGATCGATATGGTCGACCTGAAGGCGCTTGAGGCTGCCCTCTAGGGCGTAGAGCATATGCGAGCGGGACGTGCCACGCGCGTTCGGGCCGTCGCCCGTAGGCCCGAAAAATTTGGTGGCGACGATCACATCTTCCCGTGCGATCCCGAGGTTGCGCAACGCCTGGCCCGTGATCTGTTCGGAAAGACCTTTTGAATAAACGTCGGACGTATCGATGAAGTTGATCCCGGCATCGATCGCGGTCTTGACCAGACCTTCAGCTTCTTTCTGCTGCAGACCGCCCATGCTGCTGTAGATGCCGCCGCCGCCGCCGAAGGTCATGGTGCCCAGGCACAGCTCGGAAACGAACAGGCCGGTGCGGCCGAGGATGTTATAGCGCATCGGGATAGTCCTTATGGTACGAGGTGGGCAGGCGGATAAATCCGGCGATCAGGCCGAGCTGCTCCATCGCCAAAGTCCGTGGGAAGGCGCTTTTCAGGCCTTTCGATCTGCAGTCGTGCCATTCTTATATGGGGCTGATCGCAGCTTCTCCACGCCGGATTGCCGCAAACGCTTGCCTGATCCGATCAAATGCCGTCTCAATGACGAGCGAAGCCCGCCTCATTGGGCAGCGCGAAGGAACTAATATGATGCACGAAACTCTCGCGTGCCTCGCTTACCGCCACGCCGTTCAGCCGCAGGGGGCATTGATCCCGCGTGTAAGCGTTCATGTCGCGGAAGAGACCAGATCGCCAATCCCGACTCTGTACCAACCCATGCTCGGCATCGTGCTGCGCGGCGCTAAGCGCGTCGTCATCGGAGATCGCACGCTTCACTACGACGCCAATCATTTTTTCATCGCTTCGATCGACGTGCCCGCAACCAGTGTCATGATCGAGTCCTCGCCTGAGGCACCCTACGTCGCGGCGAGGCTGGCGATAGACCAGGATGTTCTCTCGGAGCTGGTTGTTGATATATCTCGCGAGGCCCGTGGCGATACCGCGGCTTTTGCTGTGGCCACGATGACCCCCGAGCTTCTCGACGCTTGGTCACGGATGTTGCGACTGCTGGACGCTCCAAGCGAGATCGATACGCTAGCACCACTGTTCGAGCGCGAAATTCTGTTTCGTGTCCTGCAAGGGCCACAAGGCGCGCTGCTTCGACAGGCGGCTCGAGCCGATGGCCGGATTGCGCAGATCAGGAAAACCATCGCCCATTTGCGGGAAAACTTTGATCGCCTCGTTAAAATTGAAGAGTTGGTGGAAATTGCCAGGATGAGCGCGGCCACCTTTCATCGCCATTTTCGCGCAGCCACTGCTATGAGCCCGCTGCAATATCAGAAGGTCCTCCGTCTGCAGGAAGCAAGGCGGCGACTGATTGCAGATTCCGATGCGACGAGCGCCGCTTTTGCTGTCGGGTATGAGAGCGCGTCGCAGTTCAGCCGCGAATACGCACGCATGTTCGGCACGCCTCCCGCGCGCGACGCCGCGAGGCTGCGCGCGATAGGGACCGATCCGGCTGAGCGCATCAACGGATCAACGGCCGGCGACCTGATCGCTAATCGTAAGTCTGCATGAAACGCCGTGCTACCGCAGGGATGGGTTCCAATGCTGCGGCTGCGTGCCGTCTGCACAAATTCCTCGCGACACCTCCCCGCAGGGATGACGGTGCCAAATCGTACATCCGTTCCCGGCTCGAACCATCTGGCCAACTGCTCAACGCCGGTAACTAGGCGCCTGGCGATTAGCGGGACCCGCCGATGTGTACGCTACTCCGCGCAAAAACCGCACGGCGCTTCGAACCGGCTTCCAATATCAAGATCTATCGGTCTCAATCACCCCAACAACATAGGAGATTGAGCATGACGAAAATTGAAAATACGCATATTCGCAGAACAATCCGGCGCCACCAACTACGTGAGATGGTGCCAATGGCTGACAGCACGATTTACGAGATGGAGCAGCGCGGGGAATTCCCGCGGCGGTTCGCGCTGTCGCCACGTTGTATCGTGTGGGATCTTGCCGAGGTCGAAGCTTGGTTGATCGCACGACGGACCGCCCCAATCCGTCGTGCGCAACACCCAGACGTCACCAAGCGCAAATCCCGTCCAGTCAGAGAGCGGGATCAAGCTCCATCAAAGGCATAGCTGCAGGCATTAGCGTGGGAGTATGCCTACGACCATCCACCCATGCGTCCACGGTATCCGCCCACTCCTGTATCATGTGCCGGCGCTGCACCTCGTATTCCGCCTTATTGTAGACGCCACGGGACGACCGCCCATCCTCGTGCGCCAAGCACTTTTCGATCCAGTCGCGATTGAAACCCAACTCATTCAGCAGGGTCGATCCAGTCCGCCGCAGGTCGTGTACCGTGAATGGCTCGAGCGGCAGTCCATCTTCCTTGGCCTGCTCCACAACTGAATAGGTGACCCGATTGAACGTCGCCCGCGACATTGGAGCATCAGCGTCGTAGCGCGAAGGCAGCAGATATCGGGAGTTGCCAGCGCAGGTCTTGAGAGCAATCATGATGTCGAGAGTCTGGCGGCACAGATAGACGTTGTGCGCCTTCGAGCGCTTCATTCGTTCCTTGGGTATCGTCCAAACGGCGTTCTCGAAGTCCACCTCATCCCACACCGCGTCCTGCAACTCACTCTTTCGCACCATGGTCTGCAGGTAGAGGCGCATGCCGAGCCTGATGGTCGGCAGCGTCGCCACCTTTTCCAGCTCTTTCAACATCACTCGAATTTCCGCTGGCGACAGAGCCCGATCTTTTGGTGTGAATGTCGCGATCGATGCTGGTCCGACGTCATCGGCCGGATTGGCAACCTTCTCGCCATGCAAGATCGCGAAGCCGTAGATCTGTTTCAGGATATCTCGGACGTGAATCGCCGTCGCTGGCGCGCCGCGATCGACAATTTTGCCGCATTGCGCACGAAGATCGTCCGGCGTGATCTCGGTAAGCAGACGGTTGCGCCAAACCGGCAGTAGCTCTCGTTCAAAGATGGAGCGACGCATCGCTCGGGTGCTGTCGGCCATCGGCGCATTCACCAGCCACTTTTCGCCGAACTCGCCGAAGCTCTTCGCCTCCTTGATTCGACGTTTCTCGCGCTGCTTCTCAATGGCCGGTGAACGACCTTCGCTGATCGCCCGCCGTGCGTCTAGGCAAAGCTCCCGTGCCCGCGCCAGCGAGATTCCATCTCGCCCATATTTGCCTAGGTAGACCGTCTCACGCCGTCCGTTGAGCCGATAGTCCAGCCTGAACGAGAGCGCGCCCGATGGCGCAACGCGCACATACATGCCGTCGCGGTCCGTCACTTTATAGATTTTATCGTGTGGTTTCAGCGCCTTGAGCGCCGCGTCCGTCAACATGGTATGCCACCTCCAAAAAAGTACCGTCACGCCGTTTTGGGGGGCTCTCGTCGGAAAAGTCTGCGTATTGTCAGCAGCTTAGCGTAAAAAAAGTACCGTCAGGAGCCTCATCTGCTCTGACGGTACTTTCAAATTTCTCGGTGATCAATGTGGGCAAGGGCCGTCAACTGGGCCGCCGCTTTCGATCTCTGCCCACCGATAGGCGCCGATAGATGCCGAGTGAATTATTTATGTTTATCAGTGGGTTAGATCGTATTCTAGCGTAGTTTCGGACACGTTCGGATAGGCAAAAATCATTCCCACTCGATGGTGCCGGGGGGCTTGGAGGTGATGTCGTAGGTGACGCGGTTTATGCCCCGCACCTCGTTGACGATGCGGGTGGCGGTGCGCTCCAGCACCTCCCAGGGGATGCGGGAGATGTCGGCGGTCATGCCGTCGACCGAGGTGACGGCGCGCAGGGCGCAGACGTCCTCGTAGGTGCGGGCGTCGCCCATCACGCCCACCGTCTTCACCGGCAGGAGCACGGCGAAGGCCTGCCAGATGGCGTCGTACAGGCCGGCCTTGCGGATCTCGTCCAGCCAGATGGCGTCGGCCTTCTGCAGGATGGCGACGCGCTCGGCGCTCACCTCGCCCGGGATGCGGATGGCCAGGCCCGGGCCGGGGAAGGGGTGGCGGCCGACGAAGGCGGGGGGCAGGCCCAGCTCGCGCCCCAGCGCGCGCACCTCGTCCTTGAACAGCTCGCGCAGGGGCTCCACCAGCTTGAGCTTCATCCGCTCGGGCAGGCCGCCGACGTTGTGGTGGCTCTTGATCACGTGGCTGGGGCCGCCGGCGTAGGAGACGCTCTCGATCACGTCCGGGTACAGGGTGCCCTGGGCCAGGAAGTCGGCGCCCTCGATCTTGGCCGCCTCGGCGTCGAACACCTCGATGAACAGGCGGCCGATGGCCTTGCGCTTGGCCTCCGGGTCGCTGACGCCCTTCAGCGCGCCCAGGAACCGGCGGGAGGCGTCCACGTGGATCAGCGGGATGTTGTACTGGCCGCGGAACAGGGAGACGACCTGCTCCGCCTCGTTGGCGCGCAGCAGGCCGGTGTCGACGAACACGCAGGTCAGCTGCTCGCCGATCGCCTCGTGGATCAGGACGGCGGCGACGGAGCTGTCCACCCCGCCGGACAGGCCGCAGATCACCTTGCCGGCGCCGACCTGGGCGCGGATGCGGGCGATGGCCTCCTCGCGGAACCTCGCCATGCTCCAGTCGCCCTTCAGGTTGGCGATGCCGCGGGTAAAGTTGCGCAGCAGCAGGGCCCCGCGCGGGGTGTGGGCCACCTCCGGGTGGAACTGCACGCCATACAGGCGGCGGCCCTCGTCGGCGATGGCGGCGAAGGGCGATCCTTCCGAGACCGCCACCACCTGGAAGCCCGGCGGGATGGCGGTGATCTTGTCGCCGTGGCTCATCCACACAGGCTCGCTGTGGCCGATGTCCCCGAAGCCTGCGAACAGCGGGCTCTGCGCCGCGATCTCGATGTCGGCGCGGCCGAACTCGCCGCTGTGGCCGGCCTCCACCTGGCCGCCCAGCTGGGCGCACATGGTCATCTCGCCATAGCAGATGCCGAGCACCGGCAGGCCGCGCTCGAACACGCTCTGCGGCGCCTTGGGGCTGGCGCTCCCGCCGGCGCTCTCCGGTCCGCCGGACAGAATGACGGCCGCGGGGTCGAACGCGTCCAGGAAGGCGTCGTCGACCTTCTGGCAGGGATGCACCTCGCAATAGACGCCGTCCTCGCGCACCCGGCGGGCGATCAGCTGGGTCACCTGGCTGCCGTAGTCGATGATCAGGAGGCGCTGGTGCCCGAACTTGCTGTCGAGCGCGGTTGCGGGGTCGGTCATGCCATCCTTTCGAACAGGGCCAGGAAGAAACCATCCGTGCCGGCCCGGTGGGGCGTCAGTTGGAGCATGGAGCCGCCGGTCGCAAGCTCCGGCAGGCGATCGCGGGCGAAGTCGGTGAGATCGGGGCTCTGCGCGGCCTTCGCGACGGGGATGGGGCGGAACTGCGGATGGTCGAGCTCGAAAGCGGAAGCCACCTCCGCGTTCTCGGCCGCCAGCACCGAGCAGGTGGCGTAGACCAGCCGGCCGCCGGGCCGCACCAGGGCGGCGGCGCGGTCCAGGATGGCGCGCTGCTGCACCGCCAGCCGCTCGACCGTCTCGGCGGTCACGCGCCAGGCGCCCTCGGGATGGCGCCGCCAGGTGCCCGAGCCTGAGCAGGGCGCATCCACGAACACCAGGTCAGCCGCGCCCTCCAGGTCGTGCATCCCCTCCCCGGCGGGACCGAGCTGGCGCACCTCCGCCACCGCGTCGGCCCGCGCCAGCCGGGGCGCCATGGCCGCCAGGCGCCGGGCGTTGACGTCACAGGCGACGAGGCGCGTTCCGCCGGCCGGCCGCGGCCCTGCCCCCATGCCGGCCGCCAGCGCCAGCGTCTTGCCGCCGCCGCCGGCGCAGTAGTCCACCACCGTCATGCCCGGCCGCGCGCCGGCCAGGGCGGCGGCGGTCTGGCTCGCCTCGTCCTGCACCTCCACCCAGCCGGTGGAGAAGGCGCGCAGGCGGGTCACGTCCGGCGCCAGCTCGGCGGGCAGACGCAGGCCAAGCGCGCTGAGGGGTGTGCGGGCGGGCTCCAGCCCGTCGGTCTTCAGGAGGGAGAGCGCCGGCTCCACCCCGCCGCGCAGGCGGTTGACGCGCAGGTCCAGCGGCGCGCGGGCGGCGGTCAGCGCCTGCGCCTCCGCCAGCCAGTCCGCCCCGAACTGGGCCTGCAGCATCGGCACGGCGAAGGTCGGAACGCCGGCCGCCACCCAATCCGGCGCGAGCGTCTGCGGCGCCAGCAGGCGGGCGCGCTCCTCGGCGGACAGGGGGGCCGGGGCATGCCCTTCCCCGTTGAACAGCTGCTCGACGGCGGCGACGTCCCGCCCCTCGTGGGCGAGGGCGGCGAGCACCAGGTCGCGGCCGCCGTCGGCCCCCATCGTCCAGGCCAGGCGGGTGCGGGCGCGCAGGATGGCGTAGACCTGCTCGCCGATGGCGCGGCGGTCCTTGGAGCCGGCGAAGCGGTTCGCCCGGCCCCAGGCCTTCAGCACCTCGTCGGCGGGCCCCTTGCCGGCGCGGATCGCGTCCAGCACCTCGATGGCGGCGGCCAGCCGTGCGGCGGGCGTCACGCGAGGATGGCGTAGAGGATCAGCGCCAGCCCCAGCATCGACGCCACCCAGGCCAGCGAGCGAACCATAGGAACGCCGAAGCCGTAGAGCGGCACGTAGACGATGCGCGCGACCAGATACAGCCAGGCGCCCCACAGGGTCAGCGCGCCCTCGCGCCCAGCGACGTGGGCGATCAGCACCGCGGCGGCGAACAGCGGCAGGGTCTCGTACAGGTTCCTCTGCGCGCGCTGCAGCCGGCCGGTCACCTTGCCCACCGGCGGCCCCGGCTCGTCCCGCGGGCCGGCGTTGTAGGCGACGCCGGTCTCCCGGTTGCGGAAGCCCGCCGGCAGGCAGATCTGCACCACGGCCAGGACCAGGGTCCAGCCGAGGATGGTCAATTCGGTCGTCATCGCCCCCTCCCCAGAAGGTATGATCAGCTGAGTTCGAGATGCAGCTTGCGACCGACGGCGTTGGCGGCGCGCTGAAGCGTCGAGAGCGTGATGGAAGGTCCTTCAGGATTGAGGAGCCGATCCAGCTGCGCCCGAGGCGTGTTCATGCGGCGCGCCATCTCGGCTTTGGTGATTTTGAGCTCCGCCATGGCGGCCTTGAGCTGATCCACGAGCAGCGCCCGCACAGCACGCTCCTCGACCTCCTCGCGAATCCCCTGTTCGTCAAGGAATTCTGCGAAGCTGCCGCCAATGCGGCCACCTTCCGGAGTCATCCAAGAACCTCCTTAAAACGCCGACGTCCGAGTTCCAAATCGCTTTTGGGAGTCGCCTGGGTCTTCTTCTCGAACCCGTGGAGCAAAACCATCTGGCCTGCTGCGATCCCGAACAGAACCCGCCCGATACGGCCGTCTGTCAAATGACTGCGGACTTCGAACAGCCCCTCTCCCATCGGCCGACAGGAGGGCAGGCCAATCGGCCAGCCGAACTCGACCTTGGCGATATCCACTCCGACCGTCCGACGATCCGCAGCCGGCAACGTGAGCAACCAGTCACGGACGGGCGAGCGGCCGCCGGCCGTCTCATAGAACTGCGCCTGCAGCCGCTTGACCCCGCCCACGACCCCACTCGTATCTTATAAGATACAACCTGGTCAACCGCCGCCGCTCACCCCCCCGACGGGTGGTAGTTCGGCGCCTCGCGGGTGATCTGCACGTCGTGGACGTGGCTTTCGCGCAGGCCCGCCGCCGAGATGCGGATGAAGCGCGCCCGGGCCTGCAGCTCGGGGATGCTAGCGGCGCCGGTGTAGCCCATGGCGGCGCGCAGCCCGCCGACGAGCTGGTGCAGGATGGCGGCGATCGGCCCCTTGAACGGCACCTGGCCTTCGATCCCCTCGGGCACCAGCTTGAAGGTGTCCGCCACCTCCTTCTGGAAGTAGCGGTCCGCCGAGCCCTGGGCCATCGCCCCCACCGATCCCATGCCCCGGTACGCCTTGTAGGAGCGGCCCTGGTAGAGGAACACCTCGCCCGGCGCCTCCTCCGTGCCGGCGAACATCGAGCCCAGCATGGCGACAGAGGCGCCGGCCGCGATCGCCTTGGCCAGGTCGCCGGAGAACTTGATGCCCCCGTCCGAGATCACCGGCGCGCCGCTGTCCTTGGCGGCGCGCACGGCGTCGGCGACGGCGGAGAGCTGGGGCACGCCGACCCCCGCCACGATGCGGGTGGTGCAGATGGAGCCGGGGCCGATGCCGACCTTGATGGCGTCGGCGCCGGCGTCGATCAGGGCGCGGGCGCCGTCATAGGTCGCCACGTTGCCGGCGATCACCTGCACGCGGTTGCTCTCGCGCTTGATCCGCTCCACCGCCCGGGCGACGTGGACGGAATGGCCGTGGGCGGTGTCGATCACCACCGCGTCCACCCCGGCGTCCACCAAGGCCATCGACCGCTCGTAACCGTTGTCGCCCACGGTGGAGGCGGCGCCGACCCGAAGCCGTCCCTGGCCGTCCTTGGCCGCCAGGGGATAGGCCTCGGACTTCTCCATGTCCTTCACGGTGATCAGGCCGACGGCGCGATAGTCCTCGTCCACCACGATCAGCCGCTCGACCCGGCGCTTCTGGAGCAGGGAGCGGGCATGGGCCTGGTCCACGCCCTCGGGCACGGTGATCAGGTCGTCGCGGGTCATCAGCTCCGAGGCCGGCGTGGCGGCGTCGCTGGCGAAGCGCACGTCGCGGTTCGTCAGGATGCCGACCAGGCGGCCGGTCTCCCGCTCCACCACCGGGAAGCCGGAGACGCGGCGGCGGGCCTTGATCTCCCGCACCTCGCCCAGGGTGGTGTCGGGGTGGATGGTGATGGGGTTGATCACCATGCCGCTCTCGTAGCGCTTCACCTCGCGCACCTGGTCGGCCTGCTCCATGACGGAGAGGTTGCGGTGGATCACGCCCATGCCGCCGGCCTGGGCCATGGCGATGGCCAGCCGGCTCTCGGTCACGGTGTCCATGGCCGAGGAGAGCAGCGGTATGTTCAGCGATATCTCACGCGTCAGCCGGGTCGAGGTGTCGACCTGGGTGGGCATGACTTCCGACGCGCCGGGTTCCAGCAAAACGTCGTCGAAGGTGAGCCCTTCGCGAATCTCCATGAGGAGCCTCCGTTTTGCGGGGCCCATATAGCGAGGGGTTCCGCGTAGGGGAAGGGCCGCGTCTGGTCGTCTCGTCACCAACTGCTAAGATGAAACAAATATGATGGTGGGGTGTTCAACGGCCCGGAGAGGCCGGTGGGAGGCTCGAAGATGGTTGTGTTCGCGGCCCTCGGGATCGGGGGCTATATCGCTGCGGCGTCCGCCCTGTGCTGGATGACCGGACCCGTGCAATCCAAGCGCGAGATGCTTGAGACGATCAGCCGCCGCCGCTCGTCAGTGGCCAGACAACTGAAATGAGCGGCGCGCCCACGGCGATCACCAGGACCGAGAGCGGCAGCCCCAGCCGCCAGTAGTCCCCAAAGCGATACCCGCCAGGGCCCATCACCAGGGTGTTGCACTGGTGGCCGATGGGGGTGAGGAAGTCGCACCCCGCTCCCGTGGCCACCGCCATCAGGAAGGCGTCCGGGTTCAGGTGCAGCGCCCTGGCCAGCGACACCCCGATGGGCGCCAGCACCAGCACCGTCGGGGCGTTGTGCAGGAAGGGCGAGCAGGCCATGGCGGTGACCATCAGCGCCGCCATGCTGAGGAGCGCCGGGGCGCCGTGCAGCAGGCTGGCCAGGCCGTGGGCGATCAGGTCCGTACCGCCGGTCTGGCGCACCGCCTCGCTGAGGGGCGTCAGCGCCCCGATCAGCACCAGCACCCGCCCTTCCAGCGACTCGTAGGCCTCGCGCATCGACAGCCCGCCGACCGCTATGGTCAGGACCGCCGCGCCGAAGAAGGCGATGGCGACCGGAACCAGCTTGAACCCGACCAGCACCATCGCCGCCGCCAGGATCGCCGCGGGAAGATAGCGCCGGCGCAGGCCGCCGAGCCGCACGTCGCGTTCGGCCAGCGGCAGCACGCCCAGCGTCTTCATCACCCCGGGCAGCGACTTCTCTCCGGCCCGCAGCACCAGCACGTCGCCGGCGCGCAGGCGCACGTCGCGCAGGCGCTCGGTAATGCGGGCGTTGGCCCGCCCGACCGCCAAGAGGTTCACCCCGTACTCGTCCTGGAGCCGGATGCGCTGGGCCGAGCGGCCGACCAGCCGGGAGTCGGGCTGGACCACCGCCTCCACCGAGCGCATCTCCTCGCTCGGTTCGTCCTTCTCCACCTCGTGGCTGGCGCGGGCGGCCGTCAGGGGGGTGCGGGCGACCACGCGGTCCAGCGCCTCCTGGTCGCCCTCAAGCACCAGGGTGTCGCCGGGGCCTAGCGGCGTGTCCGGCGCGGGCGGTCGCCGGCGGACGGCGTCGCGCACCGGAGAGCCCTCGTGGCGGCGCAGCACGCCGACCAGCGTGACGCCATCCCCCTCCAGCTTCAGGTCCGCCACCGTGCGCAGGCCAGGGGGTAGCGGATCGGGCGTCTGCATCTCGGTGACGTAGGGGGCGCTGGCGGCGACCGCCTCGCCCATGTCGGCCTGGCCCTTGCGGTCACGCGGCAGCAGCCGCCAGGCGAAGCTGACGAAAGCCAGGCCGAGCGCAGTCAGCACCAGGCCCACCGGCGCGAAGTCGAACATGGCGAAGGGCTTGCCCAGCGTCTCCTCGCGCACCTGGCTGGCGATGATGTTGGTGGAGGTGCCGACCAGCGTGACCAGCCCGCCCAGCAGCGACATGAAGCTCATGGGCATCAGCAGGCTGGATGGCGATGTCCCGGTCTTGCGCGCCAGCTGCAGGGCCACGGGCATCAGGATGGCGAGCGCCCCGACGTTCTTGGTCGGCATGGACAGCAGCGCCGTCGCGCCCGCCAGGGCGGGGACCTGGGTCTTCTCGGACTTAAGGCGCGGCAGCACCGGGCGGACCAGCAGCTCCATCACGCCGGAGCGGGCGATGGCGGTGCTGACGATCAGGGCGGTGGCGATGATCACCACCACATCGCTGGTGAAGCCGCTGAACGCCTTCTCGGGCTTCACCAGGCCGCAGGCCACCCCGAGCAGCAGCGCCATCAGAGCCACCAGGTCGTAGCGGAACCGGCCCCAGGCGAACATGGCCACGGCGCCGACGATGATGGCGAAGGCGAGCAGCTGTTGGAGGGTCATGCGATTGTCCTCCCCTGCTGCGCAGCAGCGGGGGAGGTGGCGCGGCGCGGTTCCGCGCCGTGACGGAGGGGGCGTCGCCGCCACCGCGATGGCAGGACAACCTTCAACCGTCGCTCGCCCCCTCCACCACACTTCGTGTGGTTCCCCTCCCCCGCTTTCGCAGGGGAGGACAAGACGGGCCGCCCGACCGTTCCAGCCATGCGGGCGAGCCTCAAGCCCGGTCGTTCACGAACGTCACCTTCACCCCCGGCTTCACCGCCTTGGACAGCGCCTCCGCATCCCAGTTGGTCAGGCGCACGCAGCCGTGGCTCGCCGTCTTGCCGATCACATGGGGGTCGGGGGAGCCGTGGATGCCGTAGTCCGGGGCGGTCAGGGCGATCCACACTAGGCCCACCGGATTGTTCGGCCCGGCGGGGATGTGCAGCTTGCCCGCGCTCTTGGGTCCCCAGCTGAGCTTGCTGGGATCATAGACGTAGTCCGGGTTCTGGGCGACGCCCTTCACCGTCCACGTGCCCTGGGGCGAGGGGCGCTCGGTGGATCCGACGGTGGCGGGGAAGACGGCGACCGGCTTGTGGTCGGCGTCGTAGGCGGCGACCTGCGCCTTCGCCTTGTCCACGTCGATGGAGGCGACCTGCGGCAGGACGCCTGCGCCCGGATCGACCACCACGATCTGCGTCCCCGCCCGGGTCAGGTCGGCCTGCGGGTTCAGCGTGGTCAGGAGCTGCTCGTCCATGTGGAAGCGCTCGGCCAGCATCTCCCTCGGCGAGGTGTAGCCGGAGCTCGGCTGCTGGCTCATCTTGACGAAGTCTTCGCCCACGTCCGCCGCCCAGGGGCCGGCCACGTCCTGCGCGGTCAGGGTGTAGAGCTTGAGCGCCGGCGCATGGTCAGCGGCGGTCAGGCTGGCCCAGGTCGCCTGGTCCAGCTCGCCCGTGGCGTCCAGGCCGTGCATCGCCTGGTAGGCGGTGAGCGCGTTCTGGACGTTCTGGCCCATGCGCCCGTCCATCACCCCGGGCGAGACGTCGGCGCGGTCCAGCAGCACTTCGGCCCTCAGCAGCAGGGCGTTCGCCGTCTTGCCGTCGCCGACGTCGGCGGGGCCAGCGGCGTTGCTCTGGGCGTTGTCGTAGCCGTTAATCTCATTGTCGCCGTCGGAGGGCGCCGGGCCGCCCGCGAACTGCGCGCTGTTGACGGCCTGCAGCGTCAGCTGAGGCGGCGCCCCCTGGCCGGCGGGCGGCGTCTGCGCCGACGCGGAAGCGGGGCCAGCGTTGGACGCCCCGGCCCCGTTGTCCGCGCCCCGAGAGCAGGCGGACAGCGCGACAAGGGCGGCGGTAGCCAGGGCGGCGCGGGAAAATGTCATAGAACTCACGGGCTTGCCGAAGCACAACCCCCCCGAGGCTTGGCCGTTCCGCTTTGGTAGGAGCGCCCTGTGCGTGAGCCGGCGGCGAACTCGTGCCGATTGTCGGTCGCTATGCCCCAGACGCACCCGAGCCCTCCCCTTGAAGGGGGAGGGTTGGGTGGGGGTGCGCGCACAGCGTTTGATGAGGATGGCGCTGGAGGCGCCGCCGCCTCCTGTGGGCCTCCACACACCGCCTGCACTCACCCCCATCCCTGCCCCGCCTAGGGGGAAGGATTGCGCAGAACTCTGGCCTCTGCGGGGGTAGACCGGTGACGAAGCGGTCAGCCGGTAGCCGCAGCCGCTGAGATCACTCCGCCATGGCGGGTTCGTCGGGCGCCTCGTCGTCGTCGCGGTCGAGGGTCTCCTCCAGGACGTCGCCGGCCGTCATGTCGATCTCGCCCGGCCGGGTCTCGCCCGACAGGCTGTCGATCTCGAACACGATCTTGGCGTCCTTCAGGTCGACCTTGACGTGGCCGCCGCGGACCAGCCGGCCGAACAGGATCTCGTCGGCCAGCGGCTTCTTGATGTGCTCCTGGATCACCCGGGCCAGGGGCCGGGCGCCGTACAGCTCGTCATAGCCGTTCTTCGCCAGCCAGTCGGCCGCGTCGTCGCTCAGCTCCACCGTGACGTTGCGGTCGGCGAGCTGCGCCTCGAGCTGCAGCACGAACTTCTGCACCACGTGGCGGATGGTCTCCGGCGCCAGCGGCTTGAAGGTGACGATGGCGTCCAGGCGGTTCCTGAACTCCGGCGTGAACAGGCGGGTGATCGCCGCCTCGTCCTCGCCCGAGACCCGGCCGCGGCCGAAGCCGATGCCGTTGCGGTTGTTGTCGGCCGCGCCGGCGTTGGTGGTCATGATCAGGACCACGTTGCGGAAATCCACCTTCTTGCCGTTGGAGTCCGTCAGCGTCCCGTGGTCCATCACCTGCAGCAGGATGTTGAACACGTCCTGGTGCGCCTTCTCGATCTCGTCGAGCAGGACGACCGCGTGCTTGTGCTGGTCCACGGCGTCGGTGAGCTGGCCGCCCTGGTCGTGGCCGACATAGCCCGGAGGGGCGCCGATCAGCCGGGAGACCGTGTGCCGCTCCATGTACTCGCTCATGTCGAAGCGCAGCAGCTCGATCCCCAGCGTGTGGGCCAGCTGGCGGGACACCTCGGTCTTGCCGACGCCGGTGGGGCCGCTGAACAGGTAGGAGCCGATCGGCTTCTGGCTGTCGCGCAGGCCCGCCCGCGCCATCTTCATGGCCGCCGACAGCTGGGCGATGGCGTCGTCCTGGCCGTAGACGGCGCGCTTCAGGTCGTCCTCTAGGTTCTTCAGAGCCTCGGTGTCGGACTTGGAGACCGATTTCGGCGGGATGCGCGCCATCTTGGCGATCACCCCTTCGATCTCCTTCACGCCGATCTTCTTGCGCCGCTTGGCCTCGGGCAGCAGCATCTGGCTGGCCCCCGCCTCGTCGATCACGTCGATCGCCTTGTCGGGCAGCTTGCGGTCGGTGATGTACTTGGCCGACAGCTCCACCGCCGCCTTGATGGCGTCGTCGGTGTACTTCAGCTTGTGGAAGTCCTCGTAATAGGTCTTCAGACCCTTGAGGATCTTGATGGAGTCGTCCAGCGTCGGCTCCACCACGTCGATCTTCTGGAACCGGCGCACCAGGGCGCGGTCCTTCTCGAAGTGCTGGCGGAACTCCTTGTAGGTGGTGGAGCCCATGCACTTCAGCGTGCCGGACGCCAGCGCCGGCTTCAGCAGGTTGGAGGCGTCCATCGCCCCGCCGCTGGTCGCGCCGGCGCCGATCACGGTGTGGATCTCGTCGATGAACAGGATGGCGTTGGTGTGGCTCTCCAGCTCCTTCACCACCTGCTTGACCCGCTCCTCGAAGTCGCCGCGGTAGCGGGTGCCGGCCAGGAGAGTGCCCATGTCCAGGCTGAAGATGGTGGCGCCCGACAGCACCTCCGGCACATCGCCGGTGACGATCTTGCGGGCCAGCCCTTCCGCGATCGCAGTCTTGCCGACGCCCGGGTCGCCCACCAGCAGCGGATTGTTCTTGGTGCGGCGGCACAGCACCTGGATGGCGCGCTCCACCTCCAGCATCCGGCCGATCAGGGGGTCGACCTTGCCGGCGCGGGCCTTCTCGTTGAGGTTGACGCAGTACGCCTCCAGCGCCTCGCCGCCGGTCTTGGTGTTCTTCTCGTCGGCGTCGGCCTCCGCCGCCGTGGCGCCCTTGACGTTACGGGGCTCCGACGCGCCGGCCTTCTTGGCGATGCCGTGGGCGATGAAGTTGACCGCGTCGTAGCGGGTCATGTCCTGCTCCTGCAGGAAGAAGGCGGCGTGGCTCTCCCGCTCGGAGAAGACGGCCACCAGCACGTTGGCGCCGGTCACCTCGTCGCGGCCGGAGGACTGCACGTGGATCACCGCGCGCTGGATCACCCGCTGGAAGCCGGCGGTGGGCTTGGCGTCCTCGCCGTCGTCCACAATCAGCGAGCGCAGCTCGGTGTCGAGGTAGTTGATCAGGTTCTTCTTCAGCACCGGCAGGTCGACGTTGCAGGCCCGCATGACCGCGGTCGCCTCCTGGTCGTCGGCCAGACTTAGCAGCAGGTGCTCCAGGGTGGCGTATTCGTGCTTGCGCTGGTTGGCGTAGGCGACCGCCCTGTGCAGGGTTTCTTCGAGATTGCGCGAGAAGGACGGCATGGGCGGACCTCTCAATCCTTTTCCATGGTGCATTGGAGCGGGTGCTGGTGACGCCGGGCCGTGTCGACGACCTGGGCCACCTTGGTCTCGGCGACTTCGTATGTGAAGACGCCGCACACACCGACGCCATGCTGGTGAACATGCAGCATGATCCGCGTGGCCTCTTCGCGCGACTTGTTGAAGAAGCGCTCGAGCACGTAGACCACGAATTCCATGGGCGTGTAGTCGTCGTTCAGAAGCAGAACGCGGTACAGGGACGGCTTCTGCGTCTTGGGCTTGACCTGCGTGACGACCGCAGTCCCCGAGCCGCCTCCCGTATTCCCTGGCTTACGATCGGCCATCCAGAACCATCTCCGCGGCGCATAGCGACTCCGCCGCCCATCGATTAGATATGGGAAACGCGTCCTCTTGGAAGCCCTTGAAACGGGGTGCTCCGCACACGGGTTTCAGGCGCCTACGCTTTCGGCGCCGCTTTTCCAGGCGACCCACTCGCCGTGGGGATGGACATCGGCCAGCAGGCGCTCCTCCCCACCGGGCCAAAGGGTCAGGCGGACCTGATAGCCTTCAGAAGGCAGGCCCTCCATTCTCAGCCACGCAAAGGGCTGGTTGGCGTTCGCCGCCGCAGCGACCCCGGCGATCACGCCGTCCAAACGTTCCCGTCCGCTATCCGAGAGATATTGTCGCAGGATCGAGTGGAACAGGACAGTCGCCGCCCCGGCGATGGGCCCGACATTCGCGTCCGCCCACTCCACGGCGTCGGCGCGCTCGACCCGGACGTCCCGGTCCGCCGCCAACTGGATCGCCGTCCGCAGGCGGGGCAGGCGATCACTCTGGTCCGGCCAGACGAAGGATTGCAGGCGCAGCGCCTGCGCGGGATCGCGGATGTTTATGGGCGCCTGATCGCACCCTCGCCGTTCCACCACCACGGGCCAGGCCGGGTCCGGCGGCGGCGGACCGCGCCAGGCCGTCCGCAGCGTCAGCCGGGCGTCGGCGGGGCCGCGCCGCCCCGCTTCGCCGAAGTCATAGGCGTAGACGTCCCAGGATTGGTTCAATCCGGCGCTCGAGCCGAGCTCCAGGCAGCGCAGCGGCAGGCCGGTCTCCTGCGCGACGGTCAGGAAGCCGCCGACCAGGGCCGCCGAACGCAGCACCTCATTGGTCTGGGGCGGCAGGCGGAGCGCCTCCGTCAGCTCGGCCGCTCGCCGCCGCGCCAGTTCGCCGACGAGCGCGGCCGCGGCGGCCGCGTCGCCAGGGACTCGCTCGGACGGAAAGGCGGCGGCCCACTGCGGCTCCACACCCGTCAGCGCCAGCCGGTGCAGCCCGCCGAGGGCGCGCAAGGGGACCGCCTCACGCGTCAGGGTGGTCTCGTCGCACTGCGCCCAGGCGCTGAAGACATCCAGCCAGGCGCCCCGCGCCTCCACGTCAGCCCGGACGGCCTCGACGATCGCCGCAGAGAACGGCGCATTCAACGCACGGCATATATCGATCTGGCGCGTGAGCGCCTGCGAGAGAGCCTGGCTCATGCGCCTACGCCTGAACGATAGGGCCTGAAACGAAAAGAGCCCGGGACGTCGCCGTCCCGGGCTCCTCGACCATCGGTGAAGCCGGTCTTAGCGGACCGACTGCAGCGTCTCGACCAGGGCGGTGGCGCGCTCGTTCAAGGGACGGAAGCTGTCCTTGACCACGCCCGACATGATCTCGGCGGCCTTGTTCATCTGGGCGATGTAGCCTTCCATCGCCGTCTTGGCGTAGCTGGTCTGCAGCTCGACCACTTCCTGCACGCTGCGGGCGCCGGAGAGGGCGCGGGCCTGCTCGACCTGGCCTTCCATCGCCTTCTTCGCATAGGTGATCGCTTCGGCGCTCAGCACCTCGGCGCCCTTGGTGGCGGCGGTCACGCTCTGGACCACGGCCTCCAGGTTGCGCTTGGACTGGGCGTTCAGCTCGTTGAGGGCCGACAGGGAGCGCTCCATGCCGTCCTTGAAGGCCTGGTCGCCCATGGCGGTGGCGCGGTCCATCGCGTCGCGCATGATCTTGTCGCCGGCGGCCGCGGCCTTGGCGGCGGTGTCGCTGGCGGCGCTGAAGCCCTCGCGGGCGGTTTGTTCGGTTTGGGTGGCGGCCGTTTCGGCGTTCATGTCCATCGCAGTCTCCCTTAGACGTGTTGCGACGCGAACAGCCCCACCCCCGTGGACGGGAGGCGTCGACGGTCCGGTTGAATGACGGATTTCGACGGAGGGGTCAAGAAAATTTGTGCACTGCACAAAAGCGTCATGCTGCACCGCGTCGGTCACGGATGCGACACGGCGGCGTACGACGACCGTTTACCTTGGAGAAAGGTTGAACAACCATCATAAACCAAAATCTCGGACGGTCGGGGGGCCGCCGACTCGTAAGCAGTGACGGACGCAACCCGATGAGGCTTCCCTCCCGCCGGCGCCTGGCCGAGACCGTTTCAGCCATGGTCGCCCTCGCGACCAGCCTGACCGCTCCCGCCTGCGCCAGCGCCCAGGGCCTGTTCTCCCAGCCCAAGTACGCCGCCATCGTCGAGGACGCGAACACGGGCGAAGTGCTGTATTCGATGCGCGCCGACGCCCTGCGCCACCCGGCGTCGCTGACCAAGGTCATGACGCTGTACCTCACGTTCGAGGCGCTCGCGACCGGGCGGCTGCGCATGGGCGAGGTCATCACCATCTCGCCGCACGCCTATTCCATGATGCCGTCCAAGGTCTCCACCCACCCCGGCGAGCAGCTGACCGTGGCCGAGGCGATCCCGGCCATGACCGTCCACTCCGCCAACGACGTGGCCGTGGCCATGGCCGAGCGCCTGGGCGGCACGGAGGAAGGCTTCGCGCGGCTGATGACGCTGCGGGCGCGTGAGCTCGGCATGACGGAGACCACCTTCGTCAACGCCTCGGGCCTGCCGCCGGACGGCCAGCAGATCTCCTCCGCCCGTGACATGGCGATCCTCGCCCGGGCGGTGATGCGCGACTACCCGCAGTACTACCACTTCTTCGGCCTGAAGAGCACCGTATACCGCGGCAAGGTGCTGATGAACCACAACCACCTGGTCGCGAAGATGCCGGGCGTAGACGGCATGAAGACCGGCTACACCTCACTGGCCGGCTTCAACCTGGTCGCCTCCGGCGTGCGCGACGGGCATCGCCTGATCACGGTGGTGCTGGGCGGGCCGTCGGTCGCGGCGCGCGACGAGAACGTGGAGCAGTTGCTGGACGCCGGCTTCGTCGTGCTGAAGCGGCGCGAGTTCGGCCAGCGGATGCGGCTGGCCTCCCTGATCGACTCCCCCGACGAGATGAGCGGCCCGATCGAGCGCGCCCCGATCGAGGAAGGCTCCGCCGACCAGTCGAACCTGCAGGTCGAGGTCCAGCCCCAGCTGCGCACTCTGCCGACCCTGGAGGCCGCCCGCCAGCTGAGCGCGCCCGAGCCTGAGGCCGCCTCCGCCCCGCCGCCGGTGCGCGCCGCCGCCGCCCAACCCGCCGAGCCGGACTGCGCCGCGCCCCACCACGGCCGCCGCCATCATGGCCGCCACGCCGCGAAGGCCTGCAAGGCCGAGGCGGTCGCCGCCGGGGACACGGCCGCCGACAAGCCGAAGGTCGCCAAGGCCGACGCCGCCGACGCGGCGGCGCCCTGCCCCACCCGCCGCCGCCACGGCCGCCACGCCGCCGCCTGTGCGAAGGCGCGGACCGAGACCGCCGCCGCCGAGCCGAAGGGCAAGAAGGCCAAGGCCGACAAGACCGCCGAAGCCGGCGGCTACATGATCCAGGTCGGCGCCTACAAGAACCACACCCTCGCCCAGGGCCAGCTCGACAAGCTGTCCCCGCTGGTCACCGGCTCAGGCAAGGTCGAGCAGGCGGGCGGCAACTACCGCGCGCGTTTCCGCGGCCTGAGCGAGAAGGAGGCGAAGGCCGCCTGCAAGGCGCTCTCGGCCAAGGGCCACGCCTGCATGGTGATGGCCGCCTCCTGAGCGCGCCCGCGCGCCTGGGACACTAGGGACATAAAGCTCCGCTGACGGCCCGATCCGAGGTGCTAAGAGGCGGCCTCGGATAGGGAGCCACGCCTCATGTGCGGCATCATCGGCATCGTCGGGCGCGAACCGGTCGCGGAGCGGTTGATCGACAGCCTGCGCCGGCTGGAATACCGCGGCTACGACAGCGCCGGCGTGGCGACCACCGACGGCGGGGCGATCTCGATCCGCCGCGCCCCGGGCAAGCTGCGCAACCTGGAGGCCGTGCTCGCGGCCACCCCGGCCGCGGGCGTCACCGGCATCGGCCACACCCGCTGGGCCACCCACGGCGCCCCCGTCGAGCGCAACGCCCACCCGCACCGGGCCGGCCGGGCGGTGGTGGTCCACAACGGCATCATCGAGAACTTCGCCGAGCTGAAGGCGGAGCTGCTGGCCGAGGGCCGCACCTTCAGCAGCGACACCGACACCGAAGTGGTCGCCCATCTGATGGACCACGCCCTCGCCTCCGCCCCGCCGCTGGAGGCGTTCAAGGCGGTGCTCGACCGCCTGCGCGGCGCCTACGCCCTGGTGGTGATGGTCGAGGGCGAGCCGGACCTGCTGCTGGGCGCCCGGCGCGGGCCGCCGCTGGTGGCCGGCTATGGCCAGGGCGAGATGTTCCTGGGTTCGGACGCGGTGGCGGTGGGCCCCTTCACCAACCGCGTCGCCTACCTGGAGGATGGCGACTACGTCGCCGCGACCCGCCAGGACATCCGCATCTTCGACGAGCACGGCCAGCCGGCCGACCGGCCGGTGCGGGTCGTCCCCGCCTCCGCGGCCCTGGTGGAGAAGGGCGAGTACCGGCACTTCATGGAGAAGGAGATCCATGAGCAGCCGGACGCCTGCCAGCACACGCTGTCCGCCTACCTCGATCCGGTGGCGCTCAGCGCCCATGCGCCGGAGGGGTTCACCTTCTCGGGCGTGGACCGGCTGCAGATCGTCGCCTGCGGCACCGCCTTCTACGCCGGGCTGACGGGCAAGTACCTGTTCGAGCGCCTGGCCGGCCTACCGGTGGACGTGGAGATCGCCTCGGAGTTCCGCTACCGCGAACCCGCCCTCTCGCCCGCCAGCGTGGCCCTGGCCGTCTCCCAGTCGGGCGAGACGGCCGACACCCTCGCCGCGCTGAAGTGGTGCAAGGCCAAGGGCCTGGCGACCGCCGCCCTGGTCAACGCGCACCAGTCCTCGATGGCCCGCGAGGCCGACCACATGTGGCCGACCAATGCGGGCGCCGAGATCGGCGTCGCCTCAACCAAGGCCTTCACCGCCCAGGTCTGCGCCCTGACCGCCCTGGCCATCGCCGCCGCCCGCCAGCGCGGCCGCATCGACCAGGCGGAGGAGGCGCGGCTCGTCTCGCTGCTGCTGGAGGCGCCCCGCCTGATCACCGACGCCATGGCGGTGGAGGGCGAGGCCCGCGCCCTGGCCCACGACCTGTCCCGCGCCCGGGACGTGCTGTACCTCGGCCGCGGCCAGGCCTTCCCCCTCGCCATGGAGGGGGCGCTGAAGCTGAAGGAGATCAGCTACATCCACGCCGAGGGCTACGCCGCCGGCGAGCTGAAGCATGGCCCGATCGCCCTGGTGGACGAGCAGACGCCGGTGATCGTGATCGCCCCCTCCGACGCCCTGTTCGAGAAGACCATCTCCAACATGCAGGAGGTGTCGGCCCGGGGCGGCCCGATCGTGCTGATCACAGACGAGGAGGGCGCGCGCCACGCCCCGGCCTCAAGCCGCGTCCTGCTGGCGCCCGCCTGCGACCCGATGCTGGCCCCGCTCGTCTTCGCGCCGGCCATCCAGCTGCTCGCCTACCATGTGGGCGTCCACAAGGGACTGGACGTGGACCAGCCGCGCAACCTGGCCAAGTCCGTCACCGTTGAGTAGCTGGTAGCCAGAGCATGGCAGCCGAAAGCGGACGCCCGTTTCGGCGGCCGCCATGCTCTACGACCCAGAACCTGGTTGAACGAGCTGCGGCGCATGGTCCGCCGCCCATGACGGAGCCCAGATGAAACGCGTCCGCAAGGCCGTCCTGCCGGTGGCGGGACTGGGCACCCGCATGCTGCCCGCCGCCAAGACCACGCCCAAGGAGATGCTGACGGTGGTGGACCGTCCGCTGATCCATCACGTGATGGCCGAGGCGCGAGCCGCGGGGATCGAGCACTTCGTGCTGGTCACCGGCCGCGGCAAGGGCGCCATGGAGGACTACTTCGACCATCAGGTCGAGCTGGAGGCCACCTTGGCCCAGAAGAACAAGACCGCCATCCTGGAGCAGCTGCGCGGCGATCTCCCCGCTCCGGGTGAAATCTCCTACGTGCGCCAGATGGCCCCCAACGGCCTGGGCCACGCCGTCTGGTGCGCCCGCGACATCATCGGCGAGGAGCCCTTCGCCGTGCTGCTGCCCGACATGATCATGGACGCCGAGCCCGGCGCCACCGCCCAGGCCATCGCCGCCCATGAGCAGACCGGTGGCGGCAACATCATCGTGGTGGAGCCCTGCCCCCCCGGCATGGCCCACCAGTACGGCATCGTGGCGCTGGACGGCCAGGACGGCCGGCTGAACCGCATGACCGGCATGGTGGAGAAGCCCGCCCCGGGGACCGAGCCCTCCAACCTGTTCATCTCCGGCCGCTACGTGCTGCAGCCGCAGATCTTCAAGGTGCTCGAGACGGTGGAGCGCGGCGCCGGCGGCGAGATCCAGCTCACCGACGCCATGGCCAGGCTGATGGCCGACCAGCCCTTTTACGCCCTGGAGTACGAGGGCGACACCTACGATTGCGGCGACAAGATCGGCTGGCTGCGCGCCAACGTCGCCCTCGCCCTCAAGCACCCCGAACTGGGCAAGGCCGCCCGCGCCGCCATCGCCCCGCTGCTCTGACCGGCCGCGGCGGTCCCCTCCCCCTCGATGGGGGAGGGGAAGCAAGAAGGCTTGCCGCCTTGCTGCGGACGAATTAGGCAGGCATGGCCGGTCGCGGAACGATCGACCCACGCCGAACCCGTCGCTCTGCCATGACCGCAATGCCCCACGACGCCGCCGCCCACGCGGGTGACCCCAAGGAGCCCTCCCGCTTGGCCAAGTCGAAGAGCGGCGGCGCGGCGAAAGAGGTCGTCGAGCTGCTGAAGACGATCGTCTACGCCCTGCTGATCGCCTTCGTCCTGCGGGTGGTGCTGTTCCAGCCCTTCACCATCCCGTCGGAGTCGATGGAGCCGGCCCTCTTGAAGGGCGACTACATCATCGTCTCCAAGTTCGCCTATGGCTGGAGCCGCCATTCCATCCCGTTCAGCCCGCCGCTGCCCCACGGCCGCCTGCTGGGCCACGAGCCGAAGCGTGGCGACATCATCGTCTTCAAGCTCCCCCGGGACGGCAAGACCGACTACATCAAGCGGCTGATCGGCCTGCCGGGCGACCGCATCCAGGTGAGCCACGGCCGCGTGTCGATCAACGGCGTGCCGGTCCAGCGCACGCCCACGCAGGGCGGGATAGAGGAGACGGCGTTCGGCCAGAGCTTCCCCGTCGCGCGCTTCCAGGACACCCTGCCAAACGGCAAGAGCTTCGTCACCAACAGCTATTCGCCCGACGGCCCGGCCGACAACACCGGCGTCTACACCGTGCCCAAGGGCTGCTATTTCATGATGGGCGACAACCGCGACAACTCGCTGGACAGCCGCTTCGACCCCGGCGATCCCGCCCCCGGCCAGAGCGCCTGTCCCTGGAACCGCGACCTGGACCACAACGTCTCGCCGGACCTGGGCGTCGGCTTCGTGCCCTTCGACGACATGGTCGGGCGGGCGGACGTGATCCTGTTCTCGTGGAAGCCGGGCGTGTCGGTGCTGAAGCCATGGACCTGGTTCACCGAAGCCCGCTGGGACCGCTTCTTCCACCTGCTCGGCTGATGGGCCCTTCATCCGACGGCGCCCGGCTCTGATGGCTAAGGTCGACAGCCGCGCTGCGGCGGTCGAGGCGCTGCAGGAGAGGCTCGGCTGGCGCTTCGGCGATCCGGAGCTGATCGACCGCGCCCTGACCCACGCCAGCGCCGGCGACGGCGCCCGGGACATCGCCGACAACGAGCGGCTGGAGTTCCTGGGCGACCGGGTGCTGGGCCTGGTCATCGCCGAGCGGCTGATCGCCGACGCGCCGGATGCGACCGAAGGCGACCTGGCGCCCCGCCTGAACCTACTCGTCAGCCGCGCGACCTGCGCTACGGTGGCGCGGCGCATCGCGCTCGGCCCGGCGCTGCGCATGTCGGGAGCGGAGACCCGCGGCGGCGGGCGCGACAAGGACTCCATCCTGGCCGGCGCCTGCGAGGCGGTGCTCGCCGCCGTGTTCCAGGAGGGCGGGCTGGAGGCGGCCCGGCGCGTGATCCTGGCGCTGTGGCGCGAGGAGCTGGAGAGCCAAGCCTTGCCCCGCGCCAAGGACGTGAAGACCCGCCTGCAGGAGTGGGCCCAGGGCGCCGGCCGCCCCCTGCCCGCCTATGCGGTGGTGAAACGCTCCGGCCCGCAGCACGCGCCCAAGTTCACCGTCGAGGTCGCTGTCCAGGGGGTCGATCCCGCCTCGGGCGAGGGGACCAGCCGCCAGGCGGCCGAGAAGGCCGCCGCCACCGCGCTCCTCGCCCGGGAGGGCGTGGCGTGACCCGCTTGGACCAAGATGCCGCCGATGTCTGACGCCTCCCCATCCACCCGCGCCGGCTTCGCCGCCGTGCTCGGCGCGCCGAACGCCGGCAAGTCCACCCTGGTCAATCGCCTGGTGGGGGCCAAGGTCTCCATCGTCACCCAGAAGGTGCAGACCACCCGCTTTCCCATCCGCGGCGTGGCCATGGAAGGCCAGAGCCAGGTCGTGCTGGTGGACACCCCCGGCGTGTTCGCGCCGCGCCGCCGGCTCGACCGCGCCATGGTCAAGGCCGCCTGGACCGGGGCGCAGGACGCCGACGCCGTGGTTCACGTCATCGACGTGGAGAGCGAGATCGCCGCCGCCGCCGACAAGCCCACCCCCGCCCAGCGCCGCTCGGTGGAGGACACGGCGCGGATCGTGGAGGGCCTGAAGGCCGCCGGCCGCAAGGCCATCCTGGCGCTGAACAAGGTCGACCTGGTCAAGCGCGACCAGCTGCTGGCCCTGTCGGAGCGGCTGTTCGCGCATGATGTCTATACCGAGGTCTTCATGATCTCGGCCCACACCGGCTCGGGCGTCGCCGATCTGAAGCGCCGCCTGGCGGAGCTGATGCCGGAGGGGCCATGGCTGTACCCGGAGGACCAGACCGCCGACCTGCCCGTGCGCCTGCTCGCCGCCGAGATCACCCGCGAGAAGCTGTACCTGCGCCTGCACGAGGAGCTGCCCTACGCCGCCGCGGTGGAGACCACCCAGTTCGAGGAGCGGGCCGACGGCTCCGCCCGCATCGAGCAGACCATCTACGTCGAGCGGGAGGGCCAGCGCCCCATCGTGCTGGGCAAGGCCGGCCAGACGCTGAAGTGGATCGGCCAGAAGAGCCGCGAGGACCTGCAGGAGGTGCTGGATCGCCCGATCCACCTGTTCCTGCACGTGAAGGTCGATCCCCGCTGGACCGAGGACCGCGGCTTCTACCGCGATACGGGGCTGGAGTTCGACGCCTGACGCCGCACGGGCTTGACGCGCGTCAAGCCCGCCTGCGCGATTGGGCGCTCAGCCCGCTTGAAAACCGGCGCCGTCCGGGCGCATCTTGCCGGCATGGAGCAGAGCCGCACGCTCGCGCGCATCCTGGCCGGCGAGGTCGAGGCCGGCGTCTGCGACCGCTGCGGCCGCTGGACCCACCATCTGGAGAGCCGGCTCGAGCGGCGGCGGCTCCGCATTCCCGCGCCCGTCCCAGGCGGCCACGCCTACTGCCACCGCATCGTCGAGCACATGATCTGCCTGGACTGCTTCCAGGCGGTGAAGAAGGGGCGCCCGCTGCAGCGGAGTCGGGCCTGGGTCACCAGCGCCCTGGTATTGGTCGCCACGCTGGCGGTCGCGGCGCTGCTGCCGCTGGCCATGCCGAACATCATCGCCGGCTTCTGGCGCAACGGGGCGGCGCCCAACGGCTGGCACTCCAGCCGGTCGGCGGGGGTGCGCGAATTCCTCCAGGGGCGCTTCTGAGCGTCCGGACCGCCTGAACCATGGAGTGGTGCGACCCGGCCTTCGTGCTGTCGGCCCGCGCGCACGGGGAGACCGGCGCGGTGGTCGAGCTGCTGACCGAGTCCCACGGCCGCTTCGCCGCTCATGTGGCGGGGGGCGGCTCGCGGCGGATGCGGCCGTTCCTGCAGCCCGGCGCGCGGGTGATGGCGACGTATCGGGCGCGCACGTCGGACAACCTGGGCTCGGCCCGGCTGGAGCCGTTCGGCGAGGGGCCTGCGGCGCTATTCGACGATGCGATGGCGCTGGCGGGCCTGTCCGCCGCCGCCGCGGTGGCCCAGGGCGCCCTGCCCGAGCGCGAGCCGCACCCCGGCGCCTACTTCGCCTTCGAGGCGTTCAGCGGCGCGCTGGAAAGCCCGGCGATCTGGCCGGCGATCTATGTGCGCTTCGAGGCGGGCCTCCTGGAGGAGCTGGGGTTCGGCCTGGATCTCTCGCGCTGCGCCGCCACGGGCGAGGTGGACGAGCTGGTCTACGTCAGCCCGCGCACGGGCCGCGCGGTGTCGCGCAGCGCCGGCGCGCCCTATCGCGACCGGCTGCTGAAGCTGCCGCCGTTCATGCTCTCCTCCCAGGGCGGCCTCCAGGCGGGGGACGTGAGCGACGGCCTGGCCATCACCGGCCACTTCCTGGAGCAGTTCGTGTTCGGCCCCCTGAACCGCCCCCTGCCGCCGGCCCGGGTGTGGCTGCTGGAACGTTTGGCCGCAGGCGAACGCCTCTGACGCGCCGGAACGGCTGCGGCGGCTGAGCTGTTCTCCCGGCGCAGCTGACAGGAGGCTCCCATGGCCGACGAGACCACCAAGCAGGACGGCTCCCAGCCCGGCGTGCTCGGCGACTGGACCGAGGAGCAGAACCTCGGCCAGCCGGGCGACCCGAAGGCCCGCATCACCGAGGACGAGGTGAAGGAAGCCTTCGGCGAGGACGAAGACAAGAAGGGCTGACGGAGAGCGCGCTCCCGGTTCTTTCCACCCGTTTCCCTCGGGCTTGTCCCGAGGGAAGCGGGAGGTGTGTGTGCCGCGGACGCGAAAACGAGGTCGCTTACAACCCTCGCCTCCCCGCCTCCCTCGGGCTTGTCCCGAGGGTCCGCGGTTCCGCCCGCAGGCGGTCAGGAAGCTGACGCCCGGACCCTCGGGACAAGCCCGAGGGAAACGGGGGTGGCGAAGCTTCTCCGTGCGTAGAGACCCGCGCCCTACGCCGTCGCCACACCCGGCGACGCAAACGGCGCGAGCTTCCGCTGCAGGTTCGTGCGCAGCAACAACAGCGCGACCACCGCCTGCACCGCCACCGAGGCCACCGACAGCATCCAGAAGGCGCGCAGCGGCGCCCAGGGCTGGTGCGACAGCCACAGCGCCGGCAGCACGAAGGTGACCAGGCGGGTGCCGCTGCTCAAGATCGACGGGCGGGTGTCGCCCAGCGCCTGGAACATGCCGGAGCATGAGAAGATCAGCCCCGTGGCGACGAAGTTCCACGAGCTGATCCGCAGGTAGTCCACCGCCGGCTTCACCACCGCCGGATCGTGGGTGAACACGCCGACCAGGACCTCCGGCCGCCAGCGGCAGAGGAAGGTCAGGGCCAGCATCATCACGCTGCCCAGCACCGCGGCGTTCACGAAGGTGGCCCGCACCCGGTCCGCCCGCCGGGCGCCGAAGTTCTGGCCGGCGATCGGGGCGCAGGCGAAGGCGATCGCCATGGCCGGCAGGAAGATCGATTGCATCACCCGCGAACCGATGCCGAAACCCGCCTGCGCCTGCGCGCCGAACCCGCGGATGCACCAGTAGGCCACGCTGGTGACGATGAAGAGCAGGAACAGCTCGGCCGAGGCCGGCAGCCCCACCGCGAGCAGTCGCCGCCAGACCGCCAGCCGCGGCTTGAGCGACGGCAGGTGCAGGCGCAGATGCGACTGCAGCCGATTGAACAGCGCGGTGAGCGCCGCAAGACCGACCAGCGTCGCGATCGAGCTCGCCAGCCCGGCGCCCGCCACGCCCAGTGGATGGCCTGTGCCCCAGCCGATGATCAGAACCGGGGCGAGGACGGCGTTCAGGACCACGGTGGCCGACTGCAGCAGCATCGGCGGCCCCACCACGCCGGACGCCCGCAGGGCCGATCCCATGGCCGCGGTGGGGAACAGCGCCGCCAGGGACGGCAGGAAGGCGTAGAAGTAGCCCCGCGCCTGCGCCGCCGTAGGCGCATCTGCGCACAGGCCGCCGACCGCTGCGCCGCCCACGATGTAGCCGATCACGAGGCAGGTCAGCATGGCGACCAGCGCCATGGACAGGGCCTGGTCGAAGATCAGCTGGGCGTCCGCATCGTCCTTGCGCCCCACCGCCTGGGAGATCAGCGCCAGGGCGCCCACCGCGACACCCTGGGTCGCCGCCATGACCACGAAGCTGGAGACGCCCGCCGCCGCCACGCCCGCCACGGCGCGTCCGCCCAGGTGCGAGACGAAGTACAGGTCGACCAGCAGGTACAGGGTCTGCACCAGGATGCCGGCGCCGATGAACAGCGCCATGCCGATCAGGTGGCGCCAGATGGCGCCCACGGTCATATCCCTCAAGGCCGCCCCCGACTCATGGCCGACCCTCGCCGGCGGGGCACTCTACCTGCAAGCGCAGGCGAGACCAGCGCCTCCCTTCATCTCCCCCAGCTATGCTGGGGGAGTACGCCCGAAGGGCGGAAGGGGGCCGATCGGCGAAGCCGGTCGGGAAGCCACGATTGCGGAAGCGTCTTCCGCGTTCCACGCGGCCCCTCCGTCGTCTTCGACGACACCACCCCAGCTTAGCTGGGGAGGATAATCAGGCCGCCGCCCTCTCGGGCGCCCGGAACTCGGTCAGGTAGGCCGCTACGCCCAGGGCGCAGAAGCCGAGGCCCAGCGCGCTGGCGCCGGTCCAGCCGGCCCAGGCGTACAGGGCGCCGCCGAGGCCCGAGCCTAGCGCGCCGCCCACGAAGAACAGCGCGACGTACAGGCCGTTCAGGCGGCTGCGCGCATGGGCGGCCAGGCTGTAGATCGCCCGCTGGCCCAGCACCTGGCTGGTCTGGACGCCGAGGTCGAGCAGCAGTCCCGCCGCCACCAGCATCGCCAGCCCCACCGGGCGGCCGCCCCGCGCCAGCAGGCACAGGGCGAAGCACCCCGCCGCCGCGACGAAGGCGGCGCCGGACGCGGGCCGGGTCCAGCCGTGGTCGGCCAGCCGGCCGGCCACCGGCGCGATCAGCGCGCCGCTGGCCCCCGCCAGGGCGAACACGGCGATCCAGCTCTGGCTCAGCCGATAGGCCGGCCCCTCCAGGAATAGAGGCGCGGTGGTCCAGAACAGGCTGAAGGCGGCGAACATGCAGCCCTGGTAGAAGGCGCGGCGCTGCAGCGTCGGCGAGCTGGCCAGAAGCTCGCCCAGCGAGCCCAGGAGCGAGCCGTAGCTATGGTCCGCCCGCGGCCGCCGCTCGGGCAACACCCGCACCACCGCGGCGGCCAGGACCAGCATCAGCGCCGCGGAGATGAAGAACACCACCCGCCAGCCCACCCGGTCGGCGATCAGGCTCGCCGCCGGCCGGGCCAGCAGGATGCCGGCGATCAACCCGCTCATCACCTCGCCCACCACCCGGCCGCGGCTCTCCTCCGGCGCCATGTGGGCGGCCACCGGCACCAGCATCTGCGCCGCCGTGGAGCCCAGCCCGATCAGGAAGGCGGCGGCCAGGAACAGCGGCGCGCTAGGCGCCAGGGCGGCGATCACCAGCGCCGCCGCGCCGCCCAGGGCCGTGGCCGCGATCAGGCGGCGGTTCTCCACCAGATCGCCGAGCGGCGCCAGCAGGAGCAGCCCGACGCCGTAGCCGACCTGGGTCAGCGTCACCACCAGTCCGGCCGAGGCCGAGCCCATGTGCAGCGCCCGGCTGATCGGCCCGACCAGCGGCTGGGCGTAGTAGAGGTTCGCCACGCTCAGCCCGCAGGCGAGCGCCATGAAGCCGATCAGGCGGCGGGAGAGGAGGTGGGACATGGACGGCTTCGTCAGCGGCGACCCTCCCCCTCGAAGGGGGAGGGTCGAGCTACCTCAGATCAGCCCGGCTAGCGGCGAAGAGGGGTCGGCGTAGCGCTTCATCGGCATGCGCCCGGCCAGATAGGCGTCGCGGCCGGCCAGGACCGCGTGCTTCATGGCCCGGGCCATGCGGACCGGGTCCTTGGCCTCGGCGATGGCGCTGTTCATCAGGACGCCCTCGCAGCCCAGCTCCATGGCGACCGCCGCGTCCGAGGCGGTGCCCACCCCGGCGTCGACCACCACCGGCACCTTGGCCGCCTCGACGATCAGGCGGATGTTGACCCGGTTCTGGATGCCGAGGCCCGAGCCGATCGGCGCGCCGAGCGGCATGATCGCCGCCGCGCCCGCCTCCTCCAGCTTCCTGGCGTAGACCGGGTCGTCGGAGCAGTAGACCATCACCTGGAAGCCGTCGGCCACCAGCAGCTTCAACGCCCGGAGGGTCTCCTCCATGTCCGGGTACAGGTGCTTCGGATCGGAGAGCACCTCAAGCTTCACCAGGTCCCAGCCGCCCGCCTCGCGCGCCAGGCGCAGGGTCCGCACCGCATCCTCGCCGGTGAAGCAGCCGGCGGTGTTCGGCAGGTAGGTGAAGCGATCAGGCTTCACATAGTCCGCCAGCATGGGCTGGGAGGGGTCGGACAGGTTCACCCGCCGCACCGCCACGGTGACGATCTCCGCCCCGGCCGCCTCGGCCGCGGCGGCGTTCAGCGCATAGTCCTTGTACTTGCCCGTCCCCACGATCAGGCGCGAGCGGAAGGTGCGGCCCGCGACCGTCCACACGTCCTCGGCGTCCGAGGTGAATCCTTGAACCGGCGCGTTCATGTCAGCCGCCTCCGATGAAATGCACGATCTCGATGCGGTCGTCCTCGGCCAGGGGCGTGGCGAGGTACTGCGAGCGCGGGACGATCTGCAGGTTGCGCTCCACGGCCACCTTGCGCACGTCCAGCCCTAGCTGCTCGACCAGGGCGGCCACCGTGGCGGCCTCCACCACGCGCGCCTCGCCGTTCACCACCAGGTTCAAGCCCGAAACTCCGCCTTCGAGCGCGGAGCTTGTGGGCGCACATCCGCCTCTATACAAGAGCCGCCTTCGCCGCCTGGGGCCCGATTCACCGGACGCGGAATGACCAGACCGATCTTCGTCTTGAACGGACCCAACCTGAACCTGCTCGGCGTGCGCGAACCGCACATCTATGGGACCACCACGCTGGATCAAGTGAAGGCGGCCTGCGCCGCTCGCGCCGCCGGGCATGGAACATCGGTCGAGTTCCGCCAGTCGAACCACGAGGGCGTGCTGGTCGACTGGATCCAGGAGGCCCGGACGGAGTCCTCCGCCATCGTGATCAATCCCGGCGCCTACTCGCACACCTCCATCGCGCTGCTGGATGCGCTGAAGGCGGCGGAGCGCCCGGTGATCGAGCTGCACCTGTCCAACCCCGCGGCGCGCGAGGACTTCCGCCGCCACAGCTACGTGTCGCTGGCCGCGACCGGCGTGATCGCAGGCTTCGGAGCGGCGGGCTACGAGCTCGCCATCGACGCCGCCGTGCGCCTCCTCGCGGCCAGAGCCTAAGAAGGATGACCATGGGCCTGCCCGACCTCCCCCCGACCGACGCCCCCGAAGGCGAGGTGCACTACTCCCGCGACCCGATCGAGGGCGGCCTGACCACGCCCCTGACCGCCGCCGGCGGCCCCGCCCCCGCGCCCCGCGCGCCGAAGGAGGCGATCGACACCCGCCTGGTCCGCCGCCTTGCCGACATCCTGAAGGACACCGACCTCAGCGAGATCGAGGTGGAGCGCGGCGACCTGAAGATTCGCGTCGCCCGCCAGGGCGCCTTCGCCGCCGCGCCGCAGCTGCTGGCCGCGCCCGCCATGATCGCCGCCCCGGCCCCGGCCCCAGCTCCCGCTCTGGCCCCGGCCGCCGCCCCCGCGCCGGCCGCCCCGGCCGCCGCGCCCCAGGGCGAGACCCTGCGCGGCGAGGCGGTGAAGTCGCCCATGGTCGGCACCGTCTATCTGGCGCCCCAGCCCGGCGCGAAGCGGTTCGCCGCGGCCGGCGAGACCGTTTCCGCCGGCCAGACCCTGCTGATCGTCGAGGCCATGAAGACCATGAACCCGATCCCCGCCCCCCGCGCCGGCGTCATCGTCCGCGTGCTGGTGGAGGACGGCCAGCCGGTGGAGTTCGGCGAGCCGCTGGTGGTGATCGAGTAGTCGCGCCCGTGTTCAAGAAGGTCCTGATCGCCAATCGGGGCGAGATCGCGCTCCGCGTCATCCGCGCCTGCAAGGAGATGGGCGTCGCCACGGTCGCCGTGCACTCCGAGCCGGACCGCAACGCCATGCACGTGCGCCTGGCGGACGAGAGCGTCTGCATCGGCCCGGCGCCCGCCGCCAAGAGCTACCTGAACATCCCCTCGATCATCGCCGCCTGTGAGATCACCGGGGCCGAGGCGATCCACCCCGGCTACGGCTTCCTGTCCGAGAACGCCCGCTTCGCCGAGATCGTCGACGCCCACGGCTTCACCTTCATCGGGCCCAAGCCACAGCACATCCGGGTGATGGGCGACAAGATCAGCGCCAAGCAGACCGCGCGTGAGGCGGGCATCCCCGTGGTGCCGGGCTCCGACGGCGGCGTCTCCACCGTCGAGGAGGCGATGGCCGCCGCAGAGCACATCGGCTTCCCCGTGCTGATCAAGGCCGCCGCCGGCGGCGGGGGACGCGGCATGAAGGTGGCCAAGGACCGCGATAGCCTGGCCGAGGCGGTGGCGACCGCCCAGGCCGAGGCCGCGGCCGCCTTCGGCGACGGCACCGTCTACATGGAGCGCTATCTCCAGAAACCCCGCCACATCGAGCTGCAGGTCATCGCCGACAGCTTCGGCGCCGTGGTGCACCTGGGCGAACGCGACTGCTCGCTGCAGCGCCGCCACCAGAAGGTGCTGGAGGAAGCCCCCTCCCCCGTCATCGACGCCCAGGCCCGCGAGAAGATCGGCGCCGTCGTGGTCGAGGCGATCCGCCGGATCGGCTATCTTGGCGTCGGCACCATCGAGTTCCTGTACGAGGACGGCGAGTTCTTCTTCATCGAGATGAACACCCGCCTGCAGGTGGAGCACCCGGTCACCGAGGCCATCACCGGCATCGACCTGGTGCGCGAGCAGATCCGCATCGCCGCGGGCGAACCCCTGTCCTTCACCCAGGCGGACGTCGTGTTCGAGGGCCACGCCATCGAGTGCCGGATCAACGCCGAGAACCCGCGCACCTTCCTGCCCTCGCCGGGCAAGGTGACCGACTTCCACGCCCCGGGCGGCCTGGGCGTGCGCCTGGACTCGGCGGTCTATGCGGGCTGGTCGATCCCGCCCTACTACGACAGCCTGATCGGCAAGCTGATCGTGCACGGCCGCGACCGCGAGGAAGCGGTGGCGCGCATGTGCCGCTCGCTCGGCGAGATGGTGGTCGGCGGGATCGAGACGACCATCCCCCTGTTCCAGGACCTGCTGACCGAACCGGACATCCGCGAGGGCCGCTACGACATCCACTGGCTGGAACGCTGGATGGCGGCGCAGGGGTGAGCGGCCGACCGGCTGCCGCGTCCGGCGGATCATCGCTTCTATCCGCCGGCCTGGCCGCTTAAGACGGGCGCACCCGACCGTCGCAGGCGCCCCTCTCTTGAACGGCTTCACCGCTGAGGACCTGGTCGCCTGCTACAAGCGCGGGGTCTTCCCCATGGCGGAGGCGCGCGACGACCCGCGCGTCTTCCTGATCGACCCGGAGCACCGCGGGGTGTTGCCGCTCGACCGCTTCCACGTGCCGCGCCGCCTGGCGCGCACCGTGCGCCACGGGCCGTTCGAGGTGCGCATAGACACCGCCTTCGAGCCGGTGATCGAAGCCTGCGCCGCCAGCGCCCCGGACCGGCCGGAGACCTGGATCAACGCCCAGATCCAGCACCTGTACCGCGAGCTGTTCGTCCGCGGCCAGGCGCACACGGTGGAGTGCTGGCAGGGCGAGCGGCTGGTGGGCGGGCTGTACGGCGTGTCGCTGGGCGGCGCCTTCTTCGGCGAGAGCATGTTCTCGCTGGAGCGGGACGCCAGCAAGGTGGCGCTGGTGCACCTGGCGGCGCGTCTGATCGTGGGCGGCTACCGCCTGCTGGACGCCCAGTTCATGACCGAGCACCTGGCGCAGTTCGGAGCGGAGGAGATCAGCCGCGGCGACTACCGCCGCCGCCTGCTGGAGGCGCTGGTCGCCCCCGCCGACTTCTACAAGCTGGCGCCGGGCGCGGGCGTCGGGGCGGGCGTCGCGGGAGCCGAAGGCGTCCTGCAGGCGATCACCCACAGGTCGTAGATCGGGTGCTCGAACGGATGCAGCCCCGGCGCATCCCCGAACATCCAGCCGCGGAACACCTGGCGCGCCAAGTGGGCGGTGCGGCCGCCCAGCACCTCGGGCTGGTACTGCACCTCGACGTGGGCGGCGGTCTGGGGATAGGGCTCGTCGGCGGCCTGGGTCTCGCAGGCGTGGACGGTGACGACCAGGTCCTTGTAGCGCACCGGCTCGTTCACGTTCGCCTGGAAGCGCAGGGTCTCGGCGGTGACCTTGTCCAGCGCCTGCAGCACGACGGCGGTGTAGCGGGGCCGCTTGGGCGGCGGCGGGGGCGCTTCGGCCACGGCGTTGTCGGTCGCATTGACAGCCGCAGGCGACGGCTGCGCCGCCGCGACGGGGGGCGGCGCTTCGGACGGGGGCGCTACAGGGGGCGGCAGATCGAGCGGCGCCGGCTCGGCCGGGCCGGCCAGGTTGCCGGCGGCGTTCTGGTTGGGCGTCTGGTTCTGGTTCTCGTTCTGGGCCAGGCTGAAGCCGGACACCCCGCCGAGCGCCAGCACCGCGACGCCCAGCGTCAGGCCCCTGAGCCGCCTCACGTGCGGCTCACATCGCGCCCGGCTGGGACGCCGGGGCCGGGGCGCTTGCCGGAGCTGCGCTGGCCGGAGCCGCGCCCGCGCCAGCGGCTCCGCCGCCCGCTGCGTTCGGCGTCTGCGGCCGCAGCACCGAGCCGATCAGCCCGAACAGGTCGACCGCGCCCTGGGTGTTCTGGAAGGTCGCGCCGGGCTTCAGGTCGTCCATGGCGCCGCCCGGCTCGATGGCCAGGTGCTGGCCGCCGAGCAGGCTGTCCTGGGTGATCTTCACCGTGGAGTCGCTGGGCAGCTTGACGTCGGGCCGGATGGTCATGGTGGCGTCGGCCAGGAAGGTCTTGGGGTCGAGCGAGACCGCGCTCACCTGCCCCACCTTCACGCCGGCGACGGTGACGGTGGCGCCGGGCGCCAGCGAGCCCGCCTCGCCGAAGCGCGCCTTGAGCGAGTAGCCGCCCCCCACGCCCACGCCCCCGGCGTGCGCCAGGGCGTAGCCGAGGAAGCCCACCGCGGCGAGCAGCACCACGGCGCCCAGCCCCGTCTCAGCCCACTGCTGGCGTTCGGCCATGGGCTATTCCGGCTTCCAGGCCTGGTAGTCGCCGACGGCCGGCGCGTGCTCGCCCGTCTTCAGGATCGAGCCCTGCGGCCGATAGGCGTACGCCGTGCCGGTCAGGTTGGGCAGGTGGGGCTTTTCCCAGCTCCTCACCTTCAGGGGGGCGACGGTCGGCGGCTCGTCGAAGGTGTGGTGCAGCCAGCCGTGCCACTCCGCCGGCACCTTGGTGGCGTCGGCGTAGCCCTTGTAGACCACCCAGCGGCGCAGGCGGCCGTCGTAGCTGTTGCGGTTGTCGCGGGCCTCGAAATAGCGGTTTCCGAAGCTGTCCTCGCCCACGAAGGCGCCGTTTTTGCGGATCGTCCAGAGGGCGCCCAGCGTGGCGCCGCTCCACCAGGTGAAAATCTTGTCGAGCACGGGAGTCCGCAGGTCCGGGGCGAGAGGCGGCCGGACTATAGGGACGGGCCGGGGCTCCGTCCAGGATTTCAGACCCAACTAGATGTAGCGGGTTCATGGTCGCCGTGACGCAAGCCGTTGCGGAAGGGCGGCCGCTTCCGCTAGCGTGCTTTATCTAGGTTGGCGGATTCGGCGCATGCGGTTCCCTCGTCGCTTCGGCGCGTGGCGCACATCGGTGGGATTGTCGCCGCGCGAGCTGGAGCTGGCGGACGGCCTCATCGCCGTCCTGGCGCCCTCGGACTGGACAGGGGCGCGGGCTGAAGCCTTCGCGGACTGGGCGCGGAGCCGCGGGGCGCCGCTGCACGACGGCCTGCCCGGCGCGGCGCACGCCTACGCCGCGAACCTGGCCGAGACCGGGGCCGAGCTGGGCCTGTTCTCCGACGGCAACGAGGCGCTGAGATTCCGCGGCGAGGTCGAGGGCGCGCTGATGCTGGGGCTGGTCTCGCCCCCTCGCCCGCCCGGCGGCGCGGTGAACGTGATCGACACGGGCGCGCCCGACGCCGCCGACCGCCTGCGCGGCGCGCGCGCCCAGGCGCAGCAGCGGCGGGTGGCCGACCGCGCCGCCGCCGTGCTGCGGGCCGCGCTGGACGAGGTGGGACTGGCGGTGGAGCGCTGCGAGGGGCCGCGGGGCGCCTGCGGCGATCCCTGGCTGAACCCCCGATTGGCGCGCGCCGCTCGCGCGGCGCGGAACACCGGCGCCGACGACGCCCTGATCTTCGAGCGGATCGCCCTGGCCCAGGCCGGCTTGCCCGCCCCCGGCGCCGCCCTGCTGGAGGCCGAGGTCCCGGCGCTGCTGGTCGGCCCGGACCTGACCTCCGCCGACTGCGCCGCCCTAGCGTGGGAGGACGGCGCCGGCGTCACCCTGGCCGGCGACGCCGGGGCCCTGGCCGCCGCCGCCCGTGCGGCCGAGGCGCCGACCGCCGCCGTCAACGTCCACGCCTTCCTCGCGCCGCTGGGCCTGGACCTGGACGGACTGGCCGCCGCCGTGCGGCTGTGCGCCGTCATGCTGGAGCTGGAGGCCTGCCAAGGCGCGTCGCGGCGGCCCGAAGCCAATCCGCTGGCGCTGAACCTGGCGGGCCTGCACGAGACCCTGATCGCCCAGGGCCTCGCCTACGACAGCGCCCGCGGCCGGGACGAGGCCCGGGCGATCACGGCATGGGCCGCCGCCGCCGCCGGTCTCGCCTCAGCGGAGATGGCCGAGCGCCTGGCCCCCTGCGCGCCCTTCAAGGCGGCGCGGCGGGGCGAGCTGGCGCGGCTGCGACGGATGAGCGCCGGCCTCGCCCAGGCGGGCGGCGAGGTCGCGAGCGCGGCCGCCCGGGCGCTGGACGAACTGGCCGACCGCGCCTCGACCGCCGGCCTGCGCCATCTTCAGCGGCTCGACCTGCGCGCCGATCCCGAGGCGGAGCTGCTGCTCGGCGGCGTCTCATCGGGCGCAGGCCCCTGGGGCGGCCCGGCCGGATGGGGCGAAACGGCGGACGACGGCCTGCTGGCGATGGTGAAGCCAGCCGCCGTGCGCGCCGCGCGCGGGCTCGGCGTGGAGGCGGCCGACCTGCGCCTCGCCGTGCTGGGCTCGCGCAGCCTGGACGGCTCGGCGCCCGTCAGCCGCGCCGCGCTCGCCGCCGCCGGCTTCACCGAGCTGGAGCTGGGTCGCGCCGAGGCCGCCCTGGTCGGCGCACGCACCCTGCGGGAGGCGTTCCGCCCGGCGGTCCTGGGCGAGGGCTTCGTCCACGACGTGCTGGGCGCGGCCATGGGCGCGGACATCGACGTGCTGGCGCTGGCCGGCTTCTCCGAGGCGCAGGTCACCGCGTCCGAACTCCTGATCCTGGGGACAGGAGAGCTGGCGGGGCTGCCGGCCGGGCTTCGGGCGGTGCTCGCCGGATCGGCGTCTGTCGGGCTGGAGGCGAGGGCCCGCATGAGCGCCGCCCTGTCGCCCTTGCTCTGCGCGCCCGTCGTGGTGGAGGCGGCGCTGGCGCCCGACGCGCCGCCCGCCGAGGCCGCCGCCGCCATCGCCGAGGCGCGGGCCTTCGGGGCGAGCGCCCTGCGCCTGCGCCGCGAGGCCGCCGCCCTGCCTGCGCTCGACCTGCCGCCGGAGGAGGAGGCGCCGCCCGCGCCCCGCCCGCAGGAGCGCATCGTCGAGCGCGTGGTCGAGGTGGAGCGCGAGCGCACCCGCCGCCGCCTGCCGGACCGCCGCAAGGGCTATATCCAGAAGTCCAGCGTCGGCGGCCACAAGGTCTACCTGCACACCGGCGAGTACGAGGACGGCCAGCTCGGCGAAGTGTTCATCGACATGCACAAGGAAGGCGCCGCCTTCAGGTCGCTGATGAACAACTTCGCCATCGCCATCTCGATCGGCCTGCAATACGGCGTGCCGCTGGAGGAGTTCGTCGACGCCTTTGTCTTCACGCGCTTCGAGCCGGCAGGCGTGGTCACCGGCAACGACAGCATCCGTTCGGCGACGTCTATCCTGGACTACATCTTCCGTGAGCTGGGCCTCAGCTACCTGGACCGCCAGGACCTGGCCAACTGTGACGACCAGGCGCTGCACGCCGACGGGCTGGGACGCGGCGCCGACGAGGGCCAGGGGCCGCCCGCCCCGGTGCCTGCGGTGCAGTTCATCTCCAAGGGCTTCTCGCGCGGGACGACGCCGGACAACATCCTGTTCCTGCCCTCCGCCCGGCCCGGCGGGACGGGCCGCTCAGGCGGCGGCGACCAGGACATCTGCCCCGCCTGCGGCGACGTGGCGCTGAGCTACCGCGGCTCGCGCCGGGTGTGCGACAGCTGCGGCGAGGCGGCCGGCGAGGTGGGGTGAACACGCCGCTGCAGGAACTCGGAACAAGACCGGGCGAGACGGAGCGAGGGAGGACGGGCGGCGCGCCTACGCCGCCGCGCGTTCCTTCAGCAGGCCGCGCTGGTCGAGCAGCTGGGCGATCTGGACCGCGTTCAGCGCCGCGCCCTTGCGCAGGTTGTCGGACACGCACCACAGGGCCAGGCCGTTGTCCACGGTCGGGTCATTCCTGATGCGGCTGACATAGACGGCGAACTCGCCCTGGCTTTCCTTGGGCGTGATGTAGCCGCCGTCCTCGCGCTTATCGATCACGATCACCCCGGGGCTCTCGCGCAGCAGTTCGCGGGCGTCGTCCTCGTCCAGCTCGCGCTCGAACTCGATGTTCACCGCCTCCGAGTGGCCGACGAACACCGGCACGCGCACGCAGGTGGCGGTGAGCTTTATGGCCGGGTCGAGGATCTTCTTGGTCTCGGCCGCCATCTTCCACTCTTCCTTGGTGAAGCCGTCGTCCATGAAGACGTCGATGTGCGGGATCAGGTTGAAGGCGATCTGCTTGGTGAACTTCTTCGGCTCGGTCGGGCCCAGTACGAAGACGTTCTTGGTCTGGTTCCACAGCTCGTCCATGCCCGCCTTCCCCGCGCCGGAGACGGACTGGTAGGTGGAGACCACCACCCGGGTGATCTTCGCCGCGTCGTGCAGCGGCTTCAGCGCCACCACCAGCTGGGCGGTCGAGCAGTTGGGGTTGGCGATGATGTTCTTCTTGGCGAAACCCTCGATCGCGTCGGGGTTCACCTCCGGCACGATGAGCGGCACCTCCGGGTGCATGCGCCAGGCGGAGGAGTTGTCGATCACCACCGCGCCGGCCCGGCCGATCTTTTCGCTCCAGGCCTTGGAGACGTCGCCGCCCGCGCTCATCAGCACGATGTCGACCTTGGAGAAGTCGAAGGTCTCGATGTCCTCGCATTTGATCTGCTGGTCGCGGAAGTCCACCTCCACGCCGATGGAGCGGCGCGAAGCCACCGCGTGGAGCTTGTCCACGGGGAACTTCAGCTCGTCCAGAATGACCAGCATCTCGCGGCCCACATTGCCCGTGGCGCCTACGATCGCGACGCGATAGCCCACCGCGCTCTCCTCAACCCTCTTCGTCCCGACGTCCGGGAGCGGACGAGGTACGCCGCGGCGCCCAGCGTTACAAGGCGGCGTCGCAGCCTGATGTTCGGAGGGTCGGAGCTTTTTCATGCCCCCGCCCGTGCTGCGGCGCAGCTTTTGCGGCAAGCTCTGCGCAGATTCGCCGAGCGGGAATGCTGGTCGTGCCCGGACCCCTGTCGCACATGTGGTACGTCAAGGCCGCCGGACGCGCCTGGGGCCCCTATCCGGAGGCGCGCCTGGCGGGCTTCGTGCGCGAGGGGCGGGTGGGCGCGGCGACGCCGCTCTCGCCCTTCCCCGCCGGCCCGTTCACGCCCGCCGCCACCCACGCCGAGTTCGCGCCCCTGCTCCAGGCCCTGGCCGAAGCGGCGCCTGCGGCCGCGCCCGCGCCCTCGCCGGCGCCCGCCACGCGGACGCCGGCCCCGACCCATCCGCCGAGGGCCGCGCCGGCGGCTGCGGCCGCCTCGGCGCCGCGGCCGAGCGAGCTGACCGACGGAGGGCCGGTGCGGACGCTCCTGGTCTGGGCCGAGCTGGCGGGCGAGACGCTGCGGGCCTTCCCCTCCGCCCTGGCGGCGTTCGGGCCGGTGGTGGCGGTGCGGCCGGGGCTGTGGCTGGTACAGGCGCGCATGGCCCCCTCGGCGGTGCGCAACCTGCTGTCCCGCCGCCTGGGCCCCGCCGACAGCCTGCTGGTGGTGGAGGCCGGGCTGGAGCAGGCGGCGTGGTTCAACTTGGAGCCGGGGCGCGACCGCGAGCTGCGCCACCTGTGGGCCGCCTCTGCGACGCGGCGCGCCGGGTCCGACCCGGCGGGGTTTGCTTAACGAGCTCGAAACCGGCTGCTAGCATCATCGATGTCGGCGATTCGGGCGACACGCCGCGAATCGCGCTCTACGAGGTGGGTGTGAGCGCACAACGGGGTTCCAGGTCCGTCGGACCGCCCGCCGCATCGGCGGGAGCCCTCTACGACTCTCCGCAATCCCCCTCGTTTCCCCCGCAAGGACGCCGCCTCAGGGCCGCGTCCTTTTTTTTTGGCCCTCATCCGACTGAACGGAGGACCTGATGACCAAGCGCGCCCTGAAGCGACTGGCCCGCGACGGCGAGTTCGACACCGTCGCCCGGTACGAAGAGCCGTTCGGGGACGATAAGATCCGACGACTTCCCATCGAACGCACCGCCGCCGACCGCGGCTGGTCGCCGCTGGGCCGCGAGGAGCCGCGGGACCAGAGCTATGTGAAGACGCTGCGCCCGCGCTCGGAGGGCCAGAAGCGCCTCTTGGACGCCGTGGACGCGAAGAGCCTGGTGGTCGCCCTCGGCCCGGCCGGCACGGGCAAGACCTACCTGGCGATCGCCAAGGGGGTCGAGGCGCTGGAGGCCGGCCGCGTCGGGCGCATCGTGCTGTCCCGCCCGGCGGTGGAGGCGGGCGAGTCGCTCGGCTTTCTGCCCGGCGACATGGAGGAGAAGCTCGCCCCCTACCTGCGGCCGCTCTACGACGCCCTGTCCGACCGGCTGTCGATGAAGCGGGTCAAGGCGCTGATGGCCGAGGGCCTGATCGAGATCGCCCCGATCGGCTTCATGCGCGGGCGCACGCTGAACAACGCCTATGTGGTGATCGACGAGGCGCAGAACTGCACCTACGGCCAGCTGAAGATGCTGCTGACGCGGCTGGGCTGGAACTCCACCATGGTGATCACCGGCGACCCGGCCCAGTCGGACCTGCTGCCCGGCGTGTCGGGCCTGGCCGACGTGGCCGAGCGGCTGGAGAACCTGCCCGACGTGGCGGTGGTGCGCCTGGCCGACGGCGACATCGTCCGCCACCCGCTGGTGGCGGAGATGCTGGGGGTGCTGTGAGCTGATCCTCCGCCCTCCCCCCTTTTTCGAGGGGGAGGGCTCCATGGGGGCCTACACCCGCCGGGCGATCAGCGCGTCGCGGATCTCGGTGAGCAGCTTTTCACTCGTGGTGGGGGGCGCCGGTTCGGCCGGGGCCTCCTCCTGCTTGCGCTGCACCGACGAGACCGCCTTGACGATCAGGAAGACCGAGGCGGCGATGATCAGGAACTGCACGATGGCGTTGACGAACACGCCGTAGGCGAGCGCCACCTCCGCATGCTTGGTCGCCGGGTCGGCGGCGCGCAGCACCAGCTTCAGCTGCGAGAAGTCGACCTGGCCGAGCAGCAGGCCGATCGGCGGCATGATGATGTTGTCCACCAGGCTGGTGACGATCTTGCCGAAGGCGGCGCCGATGATCACGCCGACCGCCAGGTCGACGACGTTGCCGCGCGCGATGAAGGCGCGGAACTCGCTCCAGAGCGACATGGAATACCCTCCCAGCTTGACCGTTGCAGCCTGACCCCGCCAAGCCTTGCGGTCAACGCCGCCCGGCCTCGACATCGGCGCGCCAATGCCCATGTCAGGCGCATCGCCCGCCCTTCCGGCGCCTGCCGCCGCCCAGCCTCGCCGCGATCCCGTCGCGCGGAGACAGCCGCCTTGACCGACATCACCACCCGCCCCGTCGACGACCTCGTGGCCGCCTTCCAGATCGAGGGCCAGCCGGCCCGCGGGCGGATCGTCCGGCTCGCCGGCGTGGTGGACGAGATCCTCTCGCGCCACGCCTATCCCGAGCCGGTGGCGGACCTGCTGGGCGAGGCCTGCGCCCTGGCGGCGCTGGTGGGCGCCAGCCTGAAGTTCCAGGGCCGCCTGATCGTACAGGCCCAGGGCGACGGGCCGGTGGCCTATGTGGTGGCCGACTACGACACCTCCGGCGGGCTGCGCGGTTACTGCAGCTTCGACGCGGAGCGGGTGGCGGAGGTCTCCCGCGGCTTCGCCCGCCCGGGCGCCAAGTCGCTGCTGGGCCAGGGCGCCTTCATCATGACGATCGATCCCACCGACCTGAAGGACCGCTACCAGGGCGTCACCCCGATCGAGGGCGAGACGCTGGCGCTCTGCGCGGAGACCTATTTCGCCCAGTCGGAGCAGACGCCCACCCGGGTGCGGCTGGCGGTGGGCCGGCAGAGCGGCGAGGAGGGCGACCGCTGGCGCGCCGGCGGCATGGTGATCCAGAACATCGCCTCGGACACCGCGCGCGGCTCGACGGAAGAGGCGTGGGAGCGGGTGCAGGCCCTGTTCGAGACGCTGGGCGAGGACGAGCTGGTCGATCCGCAGGTTTCACCCGAGACCCTGCTGTACCGCCTGTTCCACGAGGAGGGCGTACGCCTGTTCGAGCCGCAGCGCCTGCGCGCCTTCTGCCGCTGCTCGGAGGACCGGGTGGTGGGGATGCTCAGCGCCCTGCCCGAGAAGGACATCGAGGAGATGACCGAGGCGGACGGCGCCATCCACGTCACCTGCGAATACTGCTCGCGCACCTACGCCGTGCCGCCCCAGGCGATCGGCGGTTAGAGCCTGATCGCCGGAAGTGGGCGCGGGTTCCGGCGGCCGTCGTGCTGCATTGATCGAGGGTTCAGGGCACGTTCGGCCCATGTGCAGCCAATGTGCTCTTGGCCTCAGTCCGCGGTGGAGACGGTCCAGGTGGCGCTCTCCACCACTTCACTATGGCACAGGTGGTCGATGACCAGGTCCAGCTCGGCCGGGTCGGCTGAGGTGGGGGTCAGCACGGCCGCCAGCTCGACCCGGTCCTCCCCCTCCGACAGGGTCTCGATCTCGCCGATCGGGTAGTGGTGGCGCTCCAGCTCGTCGAACAGCAGGTCCCGCACGCGCGACACGTCCTCCGGCCGGCAGATCACGTGCACTCTGTACAGGGCCTCGGTCTCCTCCGGCCGCAGGGGCCGGCGGTTGACGAAGTTCACCACCGGACGCAGCAGGGTGTTGCCCGCCAGCACGAAGCCGGCCACCAGCACCGCCTCCCCGAACAGGCCGCAGCCGGCGAAGGCGCCCACCGCCGCCGAGGCCCACAGGGTGGCGGCGGTGTTCAGCCCGCGGACCTGCGCGCCCTCCTTCATGATCACGCCGGCGCCCAAAAAGCCGATCCCGGACACCACGTAGGAGGTCACCCGCGCCGCCCCGTCCGGCCCGGCGATGCGGCCGCCGAGGTCCGCGAAGGCCGCCGCGCCCAGCGCCACCAGCAGGTTGGTGCGCAGCCCCGCGGTGCGCTGGCGGATCTGCCGCTCCAGCCCGATCAGGCCGCCGAGCACGAAGGCGACGGCCAGGGCCGCCGCGGTGTGGAGGAAGGCCGGGGACATCGCGCCTCAGCCCCGCCGGCGCGCGCGGGCGCGGGGCGTCATGCGAGCGCCACCGCCCGCTCCACGTCCACCGACACCTTCTCCCCGCCGTCGGCGGCGGTGGGGCGCAGCGGCAGGGTGAAGCTGACCGTGGTGCCGACGCCGGGCTCGCTCTCGATGGTCATGACGCCCTCGTGCATCTCCACCAGCGCCTTGGTCAGGGCGAGGCCCAGGCCCGTGCCCTGCTGGGTCTTGGAGTGCTGGGTCTCGATCTGCTCGAACGGGCGGGCGAGGCGGCCGAGGTCCTCCGCCGCGATGCCGATGCCGGTGTCCGTGACGCTGATCCGCAGGCGCCGCTCGCCCATGCCCTCCGCCTCGGCCGCGCGGACCGTGACGCGCCCCCCCTGGGGGGTGAACTTGATGGCGTTGGACAGCAGGTTCAGCAGGATCTGCTTCAGGCCGCGGTAGTCCGCCTCGATGCTGGGCAGGTCGGCGGCGGCGCTCACCGAGACCGCCAGGCCGGCCGTGTCGGCGCGGTTGCGCATCAGGCGGACGGCCTCCTCGGCCACCTCCGGCACGTCGACCGTCTCCAGGTGCAGGTTCATCTTGCCGGCCTCGATCTTGGACATGTCCAGGATGTCGTTGATCAGCGCCAGCAGGTGCTGGCCGGAAGACAGGATGTCCTTGGCGTATTCCTTGTAGCGGCGATCGCCCAGCGCGCCGAACATCTCGCCCACCATCATCTCGGAGAAGCCGTTGATGGCGTTCAGCGGGGTGCGCAGCTCGTGGCTCATGTTGGCCAGGAACTCGCTCTTGGCGCTGTTGGCGCTCTCGGCGCGGAACTTCTCGGCCTGGTACTTCTGGGCGAGCTCCGACAGCTCGCGCCGGCTGTCCTCCAGGCGGGCGACGGCGTGCTGCAGCGCCTCCTCGTTCAGGCGGCGCGCCTCCTCCTGGCGCTTGATGCTCGTGATGTCGGCGGCGGTCATCACCAGGCCGCCCTCGGCGGTGCGCCGCTCGCTGACCTGCAGCCAGCGGCCGTCCACCATCTCGATCTCGCGCAGGCCCGGGCGGACGGGGTTCGCCACCGGGGTGTGGGTCCGTACCGCCAGCTCCGCCAGCTTGAGCACGGAGTTGCGGGTGGCGCCGGGCTTCACCATCCGCGGCTCCAGCCCGAACACCTCCCGGAAGTTGTGGTTGCACATCAGGAGGCGGCCGTAGCGGTCGAACAGCACGAACGCCTCCGACACGCTGTCGATGGCGTCGCGCAGGCGCCGCTCGGCCGCCTGGGCCCGATGCTCGGCGGCGCGCTCGTCCGTCACGTCCAGCGCGACGCCGATCACCCGCTGGTAGCCGGCCGAGGCCATGCCGAAAGCTTGGCCCCGCACGTCGATCCAGGACGCCTCGCCAGAGGCGCGCGGCACGCAGAAGCTGACGTCCAGGGCGCCGAACTCCGCCGCGCCGCGCAGCGCCTGGCGCACGCGGTCGCGATGCTCGGGGGCGACCCGGGCGATGACGTCCTCGGCCGAGGCGATGCCGCCCCCGCCCCAGCCCAGCATCACCCCGGTGACGTCGGACATGGAGACCTGGCCCTCCGCCAGGTTCCACTCCCAGATGCCGCAGCGCGCCGCCTCCACCGCCAGGCGGAACTTGCGCTCGCTCTCGCGGCGGGCCTGCTGCGCCTCCTCCGCCTTGCGGGTCTGGACCATCAGCACCAGCGTGAGCAGCAGCCCGATCGCCAGGGGCGCCAGCAGGGCGAAGATGTTGGTGGCCATGGCCCGGCCCTGGGGCCCGGCCAGCTCGGCGACGGGGGTGGCGACCACGGCGATGAGGTCGCCGTTGGGCGTCCGCGCCGCGGCGATCCGCATGGGATGGCCGACGCCCTGAACGCCGCTCACCCCGTGCGGGGCGGTGGGCGCGGCCTGCAGCTGGACCGGATTGAGGCCGATCGCCCCCTGGGAGGTCAGGGCCGTCGGCGCGCTGGAGGCCACCACCAGGCCCTGGGGGGTGAGCACCATCTCCTCGATGGAGGTCGCCCCCGGCTGCAGCAGCGAGCGCATCGGCGCGGCGACGATCAGCTGGCCCCCGTCGGTCAGCGGCGCGCCGGCGAACAGCCAAGGCCCGGCCCGGGCCAGCGGCAGGCCGAACCAGGGGCGCGTCTCGCCCACGCGCACGGCGGCCGCCTGGCGCAGCCCGGCCATGGCGGAGGCGTCGCCGACCAGTCCGGTGAGCGTGGCGTCGCGCTTGACCACCGCGGCGGCGCGCACGACCGGCGCGCCGTAACGGAGGGCGGCGGCGGCGGGATCGTCCGCGGCGGCGCCGGCGGCCGCGGCCAGCTTCAGGTCTGCCGACAGGCTCGCCGCCCGCGCGGCCAGCCGCTCCGCCGCCAGGCGCGCGGCGATCGTCGGGTCGACCCCGCTGCTGGGCATCCGGGCGAAGGCCAGCACGGTGTAGATCGCCAGCAGCAGCAGCGCCGAGAGGACAGCGACCCGCAAGGTGAGCGAAAAGCCCCCCCTGGCGTCATTCACCAGCGCGGCGCTCACCTCCCCGTCGCCACGCGCCCGACCCTGGCCGGCTTTTGCTGCACGGCTGGCCAAGCCGACACCCCTCCCCGATTCACCACCAGAATCTTAACGCTGGCGGACGGCGCCTGTCATCAGCGCTGCACGGCGCCGACGAACTGGGCTGGGGACAGTGGGGGCGGAGGGCCGCCCCCGCGCCTCAGCCCTCCAGCGACTTGGCCGCCAATTCCAGCACGTTCTTGGAAAGACCCGGGTGCGCGGCGACGCGGGCGAGCTGCGCCTTCATCGCCTGCGCCAGTTCGTCGCGATAGCGCGCATGGTCGCCCAGGGGCCCGACCAGGCGGGCCGCCAGCATGGGATTGAAGGCGTCCACCGCCAGGATCTGGTCGGCCAGGAAGCGGTAGCCGGCCCCGTCCGGGGCGTGGAAGCCGGCGGGGTTGCCGACGCTGAAGTTCACCACCAGCGCCCGCAGGCGGTTCGGCGTGCGCGGGTCGAAGGCCGGGTGGGCGGTGAGGGCGAGCACGCGGCCCAGCGTCTGTTCGCCCGGCGCGCGCGCCTGGACCGCGAACCACTTGTCGACCACCAGCGGCTCGGCCGACCAGCGGGCATAGAAGTCGGCCAAGGCCGTGTCGAACGCCCGCCCGCCGATCATCGACAGGGCGGTCAGCCCGCCGATGGCGTCGGTCATGTTGGCCGCGCCTTCGAAGTGGCCGCGGGCGCGGTCGGCCACGGCCGCGTGGGGGTCCGCCGCCAGCATCTCCAGCGCGGCGTTGCGCAGGGCGCGGCGGCCCGCGCTGGCCGCGTCGGGCGAGAACTCCTGGTCCGACTGCAGCGCGCCGTGCAGTTCGGCCAGCTGCTCGCCCAGGTGCACCGCGATCCGCATCCGCAGCGCCTCGCGCGCCGCGTGGATCAGCGCCGGGTCGGCCTGGGGCGCCAGGGCCAGGGCCAGGTCGTTCTCGCCGGGCAGGTCGAGCAGCAGCGCCTTGAACGCCGGATCGGCCGCCTCGTCCGCCAGGGCCCGGCCGAGCGCCTCGGCGAAGCGGGTCTCGCTCACCTCGTCCGGCGCGCCGCGCACCCGCGCCAGGACCAGCTGGCGCGCCAGCGCCTGGCCCGCCTCCCAGCGGTTGAACAGATCCGGGTCGGCGGCCAGCAGCACATAGGCGTCCCGCGCCGGGGCGTCGGTGGTCAGCACCACGGGCGCGGAGAAGCCGCGCAGCGCCGAGAGCACCGGCAGCCGCGCCACGCCCTCCAGCCGCACCTTCGCCTGCGGCCCGTCGAGCAGCAGCTGCGCGCCCTCGCCGTCCGCCACGGCGCCCGGCGCGCGGAAGCGCAGCGGCGCCCCCTCCCCGTCCAGGAGGCCAATCTCGATGGGGATCGGCAGGGCCGTCTTGTCCGGCTGGCCGGGCGTGGGCGGCGTGGACTGGCGGAGGCTCAGGTCCAGGACCTTGGCGTCCGCGTCGTACAGCGCCTCGATCCCCAGCTGCGGCGTGCCCGCCTGCGCGTACCAGCCCATGAAGCGATCGAGATCGCGACCCGCCGCTTCGGCGAAGCAGGCCAGGAAGGCCTCAACCGTGGTGGCCGTGCCGTCCCAGCGCTCGAAGTACAGGTCCATGCCGCGCCGGAAGTCCGTCGGCCCGAGCAGGATGCTGAGCATGCGGATCAGCTCCGCACCCTTCTCGTAGACCGTGGCGGTGTAGAAGTTGTCGATCTTCACATAGGCGGTCGGGCGCACCGGGTGGGCGAGCGGGCCGGCGTCCTCGCGGAACTGGCGGGTGCGCAGGCTCTGCACGTCCTTGATCCGCTGCACGGTGGCGCCGCGCTCCTGGGCGGAGAAGGACTGGTCGCGGAACACCGTCAGCCCCTCCTTCAGGCACAGCTGGAACCAGTCGCGGCAGGTGATCCGGTTGCCGGTCCAGTTGTGGAAGTACTCGTGCGCGACCACGCTCTCGATCCGCTCGTAGTCGGTGTCGGTGGCGGTCGCCGGGTCGGCCAGCAGCAGGGAGCTGTTGAAGATGTTCAGCCCCTTGTTCTCCATCGCGCCGAAGTTGAAGTCGCGCACCGCCACGATCATGAACAGGTCCAGGTCGTACTCGCGGCCGAAGGCGGTCTCGTCGAAGCGCATGGCCCGCTTCAGCGCGTCCATGGCGTAGGTCGAGCGGTGCGACTGGCCCGGGTCGACGTAGATGCGCAGCTCAACCGTGCGCCCGCTCATCGTAACGAAGCTGTCGTCCAGCCCGTCCAGCTCGCCCGCGACCAGCGCGAACAGGTAGCAGGGCTTGGGGAACGGATCGTTCCAGACGGCGAAGTGACGCCCGCCCTCCAGCTCGCCCGCCTCCACCAGGTTGCCGTTGGACAGCAGGCGGGGACAGGCGGCCTTGTCCGCCTCGATCCGCACGGTGTAGCGGGCCAGCACGTCCGGCCGGTCGGGGAAGTAGGTGATCTTGCGGAACCCCTCGGCCTCGCACTGGGTGCAGAACCGGCCGCCGGACATGTACAGGCCCTCCAGCGCGGTGTTGGCGGCCGGGTCGATCTGGACCTCCGTCTCCAGCACGAAGGCGTCGGGCGTGTTCGGGATCGTCAGGGTCTCGGCGCCCAGGCGGTAGGCGTCCGGCGCCAGGGGCGCCCCGTCCAGGCTGACGGAGAGCAGCTTCAGCCGCACCCCGTCCAGCACCAGGGGCGCATCGGCCCCGCCCTGTCGGCGCAGCGTCAGTCTGGACCGCACGCGGGTGGCGGAGGGATCGAGCTGGAACGCCAGCTCGACGGTCTCCACCGCGAAGGCGGGCGGGCGGTAGTCCTCCAGGCGGACGGGGGCAGGAACGGTCAGATCGGTGCGCATCGCACCGATTTAGCGGCAGTAGGCGCCGGGCGCTACCATCGGTCGCAGGAGAAAGTGGTTTACTCCGCCGCCAGGGCTGTCCGCTGCTCGATCTGCTCGTCGGCCACGAACCGCACGACGGAGGCGCCGAACCGCGCCAGCTTCAGCAGCTCGGGGGGGCAGTCCTCGACCTCCTCGGCGGCGAAGGCGGCCAGGTCGCGCGCCAGCCGCAGCAGCTTGGGCGCGCAGGCCATCAGCCGGGCCTGCTGCTCGATCTTGTAGGGGTCGCGGTCGTACTCGGCCCCTGGCACGCGCCAGCCGCCCCAATCGTTCGCGTCGGTCACCACCACCGGGAAGGTGCCCGGCAGGGGGTGGTGGCCACAGTCCTCAGGCGCCTGCCACTTGTTGCGGGCGCGCAGGATGCGCCATTCCCCGCCCTCGGCGTCCGGCAGGGCCTTCTCCGAGGCGGAGTCGGCGCGCAGCTCCTCGCCGCGGAACTCCCGCCCCAGGCCCACGTCGTAGGTGATGCGGATCGGCTCGTCGAAGCCCTTGGCCCACACCGGGATGATGCGTTCGATGTTGGCCCAGGCGCCGACGGATTCGACCCAGACCTTCTGGTGCCTGTGGAATTGCGCCTTGGCCATGAGTCCGTCCGAGGAGGGGGTCGCCTTACCGTGCACGAGGCCCCTTAACGGCGGGTCAATCGCCGCGGGCCGCGGCGTTCCAGGGGCCGCCGCCGCACCTGACGGATTGGTTCGGGTCCGGAGCAACCTCCTGCGACCCCACAATAAACACGCCGGTATTGAACGCCGTGGCGATGCGATCCGGGGCATATGGCGATTGACGCCGGCAGAAAGGCGCGCGTTATTCCGAGCGCTCGCGCCGCGCCGCCTTCCGCCGCCGCCAGCTGAGGAGACGGCATGGCCTTCGCCCTTCCCGACATCGACGCGCTGCCGAAGCACCCGCTGATCATCGCGGGGGAGCGGTCCACCGCCGGCGCCGGCGAGACCCGGGCGCACCTGTACCCCGCCAACGGCGAGGTCACGGGCGAGCTGAAGCTGGCCAGCCCCGCGGACGTGGACGCCGCGGTGCGGGCGGCGCGGACCGCGCACCCGGCCTGGCGGGCGCTGACCGGCGACAAGCGCCGCGACCTGATGTTCAGGTTCGCCGCCCTCCTGGAGCAGAACGCCCAGTCGCTGGGCTTGCTCGGCGTGATCGAGAAGGGCGAGCCGTCGATGCTGTCGCCCTACATTCCCTACGCGGCGGCGCAGAAGTTCCGCTACTTCGGCGGCTGGGCCGACAAGATCCAGGGCGAGACCATCGCTACCTGGGGCGGCCCGGCGCACGACTACGTCGCCTACGAGCCCTATGGCGTGGTGGGGGCGATCATCCCGTGGAACGGCCCGCTGTTCGCGGCGGCCATGGTGATGGCTCCCGCCCTGGCGGCGGGCAACTGCATCGTGCTGAAGGCGCCGGACATCGCCCCCTACGCCGTGATGCGCTACGCCGAGCTGTTCGAGGAGGCCGGCTTCCCACCCGGCGTGGTGAACCTGGTCACCGGCGGCGCGGACGTGGGCGAGGCCATGGTCGCGCACCGGGGCGTGGACAAGATCCAGTTCGTCGGCAGCGGCGCCACCGCCAAGAAGGTGCTGAAGACCGCCGCCGAGACGCTGAAGCCCTGCGGGCTGGAGCTGGGCGGCAAGTCGGCGGTGATCGTCTTCGCCGACGCCGACCTGGCCGAAGCCGGCAAGCGCGGCCTGTCGGGGGCGATCAGCGCCAACGGCCAGGGCTGCGTGAACGGCACCCGCCTGCTGGTGGAGCGGCCGATCTACGACCGCTACCTGGAGACGATCCGCGCCATCGCCGGCCACATCAAGGTGGGCGACCCGCTGGACCGCTCAACCGTGCTCGGCCCCGTGATCTCGGAGGCCGCCGCCGCCCGCATCCTCGGCATGGTCCAGGGCGCGACCAAGGACGGCGGGCGGCTGGTGGCGGGCGGCGAGCGGCTGGGGGGCGAGTTCGGCCGCGGCTACTACCTGCCGGTGACCATCGTGGCCGACGTGCCCAACGACAGCGACATCGCCCAGCACGAGGTGTTCGGCCCCGTCCTCACCGTCACCTCCTTCGACACCGAGGAGGAGGCGATCACCCTGGCCAACGCCACGGACTATGGCCTGGGCGGCTATGTCCACACCCAGAACCTGCGCCGCGCCCACGCCGTGGCGGCGGCGCTGGACGCCGGGATGATCCAGGTGAACGGCTCGGGCGAGGGCATGACCCCCTGCGCCCCGTTCGGCGGGGTGAAGCAGAGCGGCTACGGACGCCTGGGCGGCGAGGCGGGGCTGAAGGAGTTCCTGCGCGTCAAGAACGTCTGGATGAACCTCGCCAAGCCGGCGGCGGCCTGACGCCCGGCCGGAACGCGGGACCATGCAGATCGCCGACATGACGGGCGAGGCCGCCCTGGTCACGGGCGCCGCCTCGGGCCTGGGGCGGGCGAGCGCGATCGCCCTGGCCCAAGCCGGCGCCGACGTCGCCCTGGTGGACGTGAACGCCGAGGGCGTGGAGGAGACGGCGGCGGCGGTGCGGGCGCTCGGCCGGCGGGCGCTGGCCCATGTGGCGAACCTGGCCTCGGCCGAGGCGTGCGCCGGCTCGGTGCACGCGGCCGTGGCGGCGTTCGGGCGGCTGGACGCCCTTTGCAACGTGGCGGGCGTGATCCGCTTCGCCAACAGCCACGAGATGCCGGCGGCCGACTACGAGCGGACCATCGCCATCAACCTGAGCGCCCCCTTCCACCTCAGCCAGGCGGCGATCCCCCACCTGCTGGAGGCGGGAGGCGCGATCGTCAACGTTGTCTCCACCGCCGCCTTCATCGGCGAGGCCTATGCGGCGGCCTACTGCGCCAGCAAGGCGGGCCTGCTGGCCATGACCAAGGCGATGGCCATGGAATACACGCACCGCCCGATCCGCATCAACGCGGTCGCCCCCGGCGGCATGATGACCAACATCGCCGCCGACCTGCGCCTGCCCGAAGGGGCGGACATGGCGCTGATCAAGCGCTTCAGCGGCCTGCGCGGCCTGGTGGAGGTGGAGGACGTGGCCCGGATGGTCGCCCACCTCGCCTCCGACGCCGGCCGCGCTTTCCACGGCGCCTGCGTGACCATGGACCGGGGCATCACCGCGGGCTGAGCCCCGGCCGATCAGGAGACTGCGATGAGCTTTTCGCTGGAGCGCTTCCGGCTCGACGGCAAGACGGCCGTGGTCACCGGGGCCGGCGGCCGGGGCAACAGCATCGGCCGGGCCTACGCGCTGGGCCTGGCGGGCGTCGGCGCCGCGGTCGTGGTGGCGGACCTGAACGCAGCGGGGGCCGAGGCCGTGGCGCAGGAGATCGTCGCCGGCGGCGGCAAGGCCATCGCCGCCCAGGTCGACATCACCGATCCCGCCTCGGTCGAGGCGATGGCGAAGGCGACGGCCGACGCCTTCGGCGGCGCGGACATCCTGGTGAACAACGCCGCCATGATGGCCGAGATCAGCTCCCAGCCCGTGCTCGACACCTCGCTGGACGAGTGGAACCGTATCCTGGCGGTGAACCTCACCGGCTCGCTGAACTGCGCCAAGGCCCTCGTGCCCCAGATGCGCCAGCGCGGCGGCGGCAAGATCGTCAACCAGGTCTCCGGCGGCGCCTTCCCGGCGATCTCGGTTTACGGGATCAGCAAGCTGGCGCTGGTGGGGCTGACCACTACCCTGGCGCGCTCGCTGGGGCGCGAGAAGATCAACGTCAACGCCATCGCGCCCGGCAACGTCACCAGCGACGCGGGCAAGGCGCTGGTCCCGGACGACAGCCCGTTCATCAAGTTCCTGGAGATGAACGTGGCCATGCGCGCCCGCGGCGAGCCGGACGAGCTGGTCGGCGCGCTGCTCATGCTGTGCTCGCCGGCGGGCGACTGGATCACCGGCCAGGTGATCCACGTCGACGGCGGCTGGGTGCTGCGTCCCTGAGGAGCGACCGATGACCCTGCTCGATCCCGGCGAACGCACCCGGCGGGGGGCGAAGACCCGCGGCGAGGTGCTGGCCGCCCCCGCGCCGGAGCCGGCGACCCTGCTCGAGGCCTCGTGGCGCGACTACGTCTTCGCCGAGGTGTGGACGCGGCCCGCTCTGGACCTGCGCTCGCGCCACCTGATCGCCATGGCCAGCGCCGCCAACGTCGGCGATGCGGCGATGACGGAAGCCTACGCGCGGGGCGCGCTGGCGGGCGGCCACCTCAGCCTGGCGGAGCTGCGCGAGGCGGCGCTTCACACCGCCGTCTACGCCGGCTGGACCTGGGGCGGCGTGCTGGACCAGGCGATCAGCCGGGCGGCCGCCGCGCTGGGGCTGGAGGCCGCCGCCTTCCCGCCCATCCGGGCGGCGCCCTGGGATGCGGACGAGCGCCTCGCGGTCGGGGCCGACAACTTCCGCCATCACATGCTGTTCGGCGGGCCGCCGCCCAGGACCGCCTATTTCGAGGGTGGCATCCTGAGCTTCGTGTTCGGGGAGATGTGGAGCCGGCCGGGGCTGGACCAGCGCTCGCGGCGCTGGCTGACCCTGGTGGGGGTGGGCTACTCCTCCGCCTCCACCCCGATCCGCAGCCACGTCTGGTCGGCGATGGCGAGCGGCAACGCCACCGAGGACGAGATGTACGAGTTCGTGCTGCAGTATTCGGTGCACGCCGGCTGGCCGCGCGGCTCCGTCATGCAGGGCGCGGTGATGGAGCAGGCGCCGCGGGTGGCCAAGGGCCTGCCCTTCGAGCCCTGAGGCGCAGATGGAGACAAAGACGCTGAGGACCGGCTTCATCGGCCTGGGCAGCCAGGGGGCGCCGATGGCCCGCCGCATGGTGGAGGCCGGCTATCCCCTCGCCCTGTGGGCCCGGCGGCCGGAGGCGCTGGAGCCCTTCGCCGACACCGCCGCGACCCGCGCCGCCTCCATCGCGGAGCTGGGGGCCGTCGCCGACCATGTGGGCGTATGCGTGGTGGACGACGCCGGCGTGCGGGAGGTCTGCGCCCAGCTGATCCCGGCGATGCGCCCGGGCGGCCGGATCGTGGTCCACGCCACGGTGCATCCGCAGACCTGCATCGAGCTCGCCGGGCAAGCGGGCGAACGGGGCGTGGCGCTGATCGACGCGCCGGTCAGCGGCGGCGGCCCGGGGGCGGCGGCCGGCACGCTGACCGTCATGGTCGGCGGCGAAGACGCCGAGGTGGCGGCCGCCCGCCCTGTGTTCGAGAGCTTCGCCGGGCTGATCGTGCACCTGGGCGGCGTCGGCGCCGGCCAGACCGCCAAGCTGGTGAACAACGCCCTGATGGCCGCGCACATGGGCCTGGCGCACCATGCGCTGGAGGCCGCCGCCGTGCTCGGCGTCGACCGCAAGGCCCTGGCCGAGCTGATCAAGGTCAGCAGCGGACGCAGCTTCGGGTTCGAGGTCGCCGCCCGCCTGCCCGAGCCGGCCGCCTTCCGGCACGGCGCCGCCCTGCTGGACAAGGACGTGCGGCTGCTGGGCGAGGTGCTGGGCGACAGCCCCGACGCCGCCGCCCTGAGAAGCGCCGCCGCCCCGTTCCTGAAGCAGGCCCTGGCTTGAGCGAAGACGCGGCCCCCCCGCGGCCGTCGCCGGCGAAGGCGTCCAAGCGGGACGTGGTGAAGGGCGCCGCCGAGCGGCTGCGCGACATGATCCTGGCCGAGCCGCCCGAGGCGCAGATCGGCTCCCTGCCCACCCTGGCCAAGGCGCTCGGCGTGGGCGTGGTCACCGTCCAGCAGGCGGCCCGCATCCTGGAGCACGAGGGGCTGCTGGACGTGCGCCGCGGCCCGGGGGGCGGCTACTACGGCGCGCGGCCGGACACGGCGGCGCTGGAGCGATCGGTAGCCGCCTACCTGCGGGTCCGCTCCTCCGACGCCTACGAGGCGCTGGAGATGATGACCCTGATCGACTGCGAGCTGCTGCCCCTGGCGGCCGCCTGCACGGACGCACGGTTCCGCGAGGATCTCGCCGCCCTGCGCGCGCGGGTCGAGCGCTGTCCCACGGCCCAGGACCGCATGGCCTTCGAGGACGCCCTGCACGACGTGCTGTTCAGCCGGATCGACCGCCCGCTGATGGAGCTGCTTGCGCGGGTCAGCATGCGCTACCACCGCAGCCAGCCCATGCCGGTGGTCTACGACGGGGCGGAGGGGTTCGAGGCCTGGTGCGCCTGGCGGGGCAGCGTGCTGGACGCGGTGCTCAGCGGCGATCCCGAGCTGGCCCGGTTCGAGGCCGAGCGCCACCGCCGCCGCCTGCTGGCCCGCCTGAACCGCCCGCCTCCCCCCTGAGCGAGGCGCGACGCGCGCCGCGTTCTCCCGCCCGGCGATACTGTTGGGCCAGGACTTGCGGTCCGCGACCGATAGCCTTGGACTCAGCCTCCGGGCAGGCGGGAGGATCGACATGGCCGACCAGGACCGGATCACGCTGCTGGGCGTCGCCAGCCCCAACGTGGTCAAGGTGGCGATCCTGCTGGAAGAGCTGGGCCTTCCCTACGACCTGCGCCACGTGGCCCTGTTCACGGGCGAGCAGTTCACCCCCGAGTTCCGGGCCCTGAACCCCGTGGGCAAGGTGCCCGTGCTGCTGGACCCGGCGCTGGGGCGGCCGCTGGCCGAGTCGGGCGCCATCCTGATCTGGCTGGCGGAGCGGCACGGCGGCTTCCTCCCGCGCGAGGGGTTCGACCGGTACGAGGTGCTGCAGTGGCTGATGGTGCAGATGTCCGCCGTCGGCCCCATGCTCGGCCAGTACACCCACTTCCGCCTGCTGCCGCCGGGCAGCGAGCCCTATGCCGCCGGGCGCTACGGATCGATGGCGGAGCGGCTGTACGGCCTGCTCGACGCGCGGCTGTCGGAGCGGGCCTGGATCGCCGGGGAGGCCTACTCCATCGCCGACATCGCCACCCTGCCCTGGGCCGAGTACCTGGAGCGGCACGGCTTCGCCTGGGCGCAGTTCCCCGCCCTGTCGGCATGGCGGGACAGGCTGGCGGCGCGGCCGGCGGTGACGCGGGCCAAGGCGCGCATCGCGGAGGCCTTCACCGAGGTCTCCACCCAGACCATCCAGTCCGCCACCGACAAGGACCTGGAGCGCTTCTTCGGCCGCACCGAGGCGATGCCCGCGGCCGATTTCAGCGCCGTCAAGGCGATGCGCTGAGCGCCTTGTCCGCCAGCTTGGCGATCGCCAGGCGGCGGGCTGCCTCGGCCTTCACCTTGGCGCTGCCGGTGAAGTCCAGCTCGGCGGCGTCCACGAACACCACCCGGCGGGGCGCCTTGTAGCTGGCCAGGCTCCGGCGCAGGAAATCGCGCACCTCGGCCTCCGTCAGGCCGCGGCCGGGCTCCGGCGCGACGCAGGAGACCACCATCTCGCCCAAGGTGTCGTGCGGCACGCCCACGGTCTTGCACACGCGCACCCCCGGGCAGGTCGCCAGCAGGTGGTCGACCTCCACCGGCGAGACGTTGGCGCCGCCGGTCTTGATGATGTCGTTCAGCCGCCCCTGGAAGGTCAGCCGCTCTCGCCCGTCGATGACGCCGCCGTCGCCGGTGTGGAAGAAGCTTTCCGCATCCAGGGTCTCGTCCAGGGGGACGCCGAGGTAGCCCAGCATCAGGGTCGGCCCCTTGACCGCGATCTCGCCGCTCTCGCCCCGCGGGAGGATGTCGCCGCTGAGCGGGTCCACCACCTTGACCGTATTGCCGGCCAGCGCCAGCCCGTGCGTCCCGCCCACCAGCCCGTCCGGCGCGTCGGCGGGATAGGAGGTGGTGATGGTGAAGGTCTCCGTCCCGCCATAGCTCCAGCGCGGCTCCCGCCAGCCGCCGGGAAGGGTCGGCTGGGGCTCGCGCAGGTTCACCGCCGGATCGACGTAGCGGAGGCTGGACAGGTCGGCCGCGACCCAGCCGGGCTGCGCCTCCAGCTGGGCCCACTGGTGTGGCCAGGCGTAGGCGAAGCTGACCCGCTCGCGCTGCAGCAGCGCCAGGGCCTCCGCCGCGTCGAAGGTCCGCTGCAGGACCAGGCGCCCGCCCGCCGCCAGCGTCGCGCCCAGCCCCACCGCGAAATTGCCGGACCAGAAGAAGCCGTTGGCGGACCAGGCGACCAGGTCTTCGCCGAAGCCGTAGAGCCGTCGCCAGCGCCAGCACTGGATGGCCGCCCCGCGATGGGCGTTCACGATCCCCTTGGGCCGCCCGGTCGAGCCGGACGAGAACAGCAGCACCCCGGGATCGGACGGCGCGACCGCATCGGCGCAGGCCTCGACCAGCGCGCGAGGGACGGCCTCGCCCCGGGCCAGGAAGCCGGCCCAGCCCTCTACCGCCCCGCGCGGTTCGCCCGCGCCCCACATCGCCAGCCGCCGCAGGAAGGGCAGCCTCGCGGACGCCAGCCGCCCCGGGGCGGCGTGGTCGATCGCGGGCTCGATCGCGCGGAGGATCTGGTCGAAGTCCTTGCCCGCCACCTGGCGCTCGAACAGCAGGATCGAGACGCCGGACGCCGCCAGCAGCGCCTCCAGCTCCGCGGGGGTGGAGAAGGTGCTGAGCGCCGTCGCCACGCCGCCCGCCAGGCCGGCGCCGAACACCGCCGCCAGCCACTGCGGCCGGTTGGTCATCAGCACGCCGACCCGCTCGCCCTTGCCCACGCCGCACGCGACCAGCGCCCGGGCGACGGCGAAGGACTGGTCCAGCAGCTCCGCATAGGTCCAGCGGGTCTGCGCCGTCCCCTCGTGCAGGACCAGGGCCTCGCGCCTGGGATGGCGCCCGGCGACCTCGCGCAGCAGGCCCGGCAGGGTCAGGGGCCCGAGGCCCGGCTCCTCCTCCAGGGGCGGCCCGCGGATGATGGAGGGCGCGGGCCGTCCCATCGCCGGATCAGAACTTGACCCGCACTGAACCGCCGAAGGTGGCCGGGTAGCCCCACACCTGTCCGGTGGATATCTGGTTCGCCAGCACCTGGGTGCGGTAACGCGCGTCGCCCACGTTGTCGCCGAACACCGCCAGCGTGTAGTGGTTGGACGGATCGGTCCACTCCGCCCGCAGGTTCACCAGGGCGTAGCCCGGCTGGACGAACTGATTGGACGAGTCGAAGTAGAACTTCGAGGTGTAGAAGGCGTTGCCCGACAGGGCGAAGTGACCCTCGAAAAGGTCCGTCGCATAGCGCGCCCCAAAGTTGGCTGAGACCTGCGGCGAACGCTGCATGTCGAAGCCGTTGGCGTTGATCGGCGTGATGGCGTAGGTGCCGAAGTTGGCCCCGCAGGCGACAGGATTGACGCACAGGATGTAGGCCTCTGAATCGGTGTAGTTCTTGTACTTGGCGTGAATGGTCGAGGCGCCGCCGTTGACGCTGAAATGCGGGCCGAACTGATAGGTGGCGTTCGCCTCCGCCCCCGAGATGCGGGCCGAGCCGGCGTTGTTGATAAGGCTCTGGGTGCCGTTGAAACTGGCGACCTGCAGGTTCTTGTAGTCGTAGTCGAACAGCGCCGCGTCGAAGGAGATCGGCCCTGCGCCGTACTTGTAGCCGACCTCGTAGCTGGTGATCTCCTCCGGCTTGACCTTGATGTCGGTCAGCGTGCCGCCGCCGACGTTTAGCAGCCCGGCCTTGAACCCCTGGCTGTAGGAGGCATAGACGCTGGAATGCGGGCCCGGCTTGTAGCGCACCACGAAGCGCGGGGTGGCGCTGTCGGTGGCCAGCTGCGGGACGTTCACCCGGGCCTGTCCGGTGTTGTGAAAGAAGGCGTCGTCGACGGTGTCGTGGCTGAGGCGGACACCGGCCGTCAGGAACAGGTTGTGCACCGCCTCGTAGGTCAGGTCGGCGAAGCCGGCGACCGAGCCGGTGGTGGTCCCCGACTGGGCGAATTGGGTCAGCGGGGCGGCGCCCGCCGAGGAGGCGGTGCCGGCGAACTGGTCGCTGTAGTCGAAGTAGAAGAAGCCCGTCGTCCATTGCAGCGGACCGCCTGGATGCGAGGCCAGAAGGAATTCCTGGGTGATCGTCGTGTCGTAGACGGGAATGGCTATGTAGAACAGCGGGGCCGAGGTCGCGTCCAGGTCTTCGAGCGACAGCGACCGCTCCTTGCGGAACTGGGTATAGGAGGTCAGGGTCGCGAAGCTCAGGTCGATCGTCGTGGTCAGCTGGACGATGTCGCCCTTGGAATGGAACACCAGCGGCTTCTCGCTGGTGATCTGGTTCGGGTTGCTGGTGACCTGCGTCCCCGGGATGAACGAGGCGATGGTGCGGCCATTGTAGATGTTGGTCAGGTAATTGGTCGGGTCGTCCGTCTGCTGGTGGGTGTAGCGGAACAGGAACTGGATGTCCTTGGTCAGGTCATAGCGCGCGCCGAACCGCAGGGACCAGTTGTCGTAGCCGCCGACCTTGTTGTTGTGCGTATAGGTGTCGGTGATGAAGCCGTCGCCCCGGCGGTACAGCCCCTCCAGATCCACCGCCAGCTTGTCGGTGACGCGGGTGGAGGCGTAGAACTGCGCCCGCTCGGTATTGTAGCTGCCGTAGGACGCCTCCACCGTGGCGGTGGGCGTGAAGGACGGCTTGGCGGTGGTGACCAGGATGGCGCCGCCGGTGGTGTTGCGCCCGAACAGCGTGCCCTGCGGCCCCTTCAGGACCTGGATGTTCTCCACGTTCAGGAGGTCGAAGTCGGCGGCGAGCGGGTTCGGCGCATAGAAGCCGTCGACATAGATGCCCACGTTCGGCCCGGCGCCGGAGGTGGTGATCGCCGTGCCCACCCCGCGGATGGTGGGCTGGGCGAAGGCGCCGGTGAAATCGAACCGCAGGTCCGGCGTGACCTTGGCGATGTCGCCCAGTTGCTTGATGTCCGCCTGGGCCAGCTGGGCCTTGCCGATGGCGGTGATGGCGATGGGCACGTCGCGGGCGACTTCGGCCCGGCGCTGGGCGGTCACCACCACCTCTCCGGCCACAGCGCCGCCGCCCTGGCCCTGGCCCTGGCCCTGCCATTGTCCCTGGGTCTGCGACGAGGGCGGATTGGTCACGTCCGCGGGCCCGGTGCGGGCGGGCGTTCCCGGCGGCGCTGCGCCGGACGCTTCGGCCTGAGCGGCCGCGGTCCGGACAGACAGCAGCAGGCCGGCCAGCACCAGTCCCGAGCACGCGCCAAACCTTGCGGTGCGCCGCATCAGACCCTCCCCCTGTGCGTCGGGTCTTCTTACCCGCTCGTTTCCCGTCGCGTGATGCTTCGGGTATTCTTGTTCGATCAGAAGAACGGCGTCGCCGTCACTCAAGCGATGGTAGCACCCGCCCCGGCCGTGGCAAGCCTGGCGCCGCCTTCGTCCGGACAAATGCGCCCGGGCGTTAGACTTCGGCCCCCGCCGCCTCGCGCCCCGCCGCTCAGCCTTCGCGCAGCAGCCGTGCGAGCGATCCGCCCAGCGGCGCGGGCATGAAGCTGTCGCCGCCGGGCCAGTCGATGAAGCCGAGGGCGGCGATGGTCCCCCCGTCGATGTGCAGGGTCGTGCCGGTGATCGAACGCGACAGGTCGCTGGCCAGGAACAGCACCCCGTTGACGATATCGTCCACGCTGGGCGGGCGCTTCTGGGGGACGTACATGTCCATCGCCTTGCCGAGCGCATCTTCGCCCAGCGCGGCCAGGCGGGTGTAGTCCTCAGGGTACAGGCCGCCGTTGGAGGTCTTGGCCGGCGAGGTATCCGGCGCGATCAGGTTCACCCGGATTTGCTCGCCCCCCAGCTCCACCGCCAGGGCGCGGCTGAAGTTGGTCGTGGCCGCCTTGGCCCCCGCGTACACGGCATAGGTCGCCGCGCCGCGGTGCGCCTCGATCGTGGTGAAGTTGATGATGCTGCCCCCCCGCCCGCCCCGGCGGATCAGCGGCACGCAGCGCTGCACGCTGTCGATGATGTAGCCGTAGTTGTAGCGGATGTCGTCGGCGTGGTGTTCACGCGTCGTGTCCATGAACAGCGAGCGCTTCAGCTTGGTCGCCACGTTCACCAGGATGTCGACGTGGCCGAAGCGGGCGCCGACCTCGTCGTAGAAGGCGTCCAGGGCCGCGGGGTCGCCCACGTCGGCGTGGTAGGCGAAGATGCGCCCGCCCAGGGCCTCCACCTCCGGCGTGATGGCGGCCACCGCGTCCTCGTGCTTGTCGCAGGCGGCGACGGCGACGCCGGCCCGGGCGAGGCCGAGCGTGATGGCGCGCCCCTGGATCTCGCCGCAGCCGCCGACGACCACCGCGGTCTTGCCGGCCAGTGCGGCGTGCGCCTCGAGCAAACCCATGGACGGGTCTCCGTTCGCGAGCGCCCTCTTCAGGCGGAGGCCCTGGCCGCCCGCTCCTTGACGATGGTGTCGGGCAGCAGCGCCTTGGCCATCGCCTCCACCGAGAAGGGCTTCAGCCGGTCCAGTTCGCCCCGCCGCACGATCTTCGGCCAGTCCGGCTCGGCGATCATGGCGCGTCCGACCCCGACCAGATCGAAGTCGCCACGGTCGAACCGCTTCATCAGCTCGTCCAGGCTGGCCAGGTTCAGGTTCGCCGTGCGCATCTCGCCCAGGCTGGCGAGCAGGTCGCAGTCCAGCCCGATGGAGCCGACCGTCATGGTCGGCACGCCGGTGACTTTCTTGATCCAGCCGGCGAGGTTCAGGTCGCCGCCCTCGAACACCGGCTCCCAGAAGCGGCGCTGGGAGCAGTCGAACAGATCGACGCCCGCCTCCACCAGGGGGGAGAACAGCTGCTCGAGCTCCTGCGGGGTGTCGGCGAGCTTTGCGCCGTAGTCGCACATCTTCCAGAACGATGTGCGGTAGATCACCGGCATCCCGGGCTTCAGCCGACGCTTGCATTCGCGCACGATCCGGGCCGGGAATTCGCCCCGGGCGCGCGGGGAGCCGCCGTATCGGTCGGTCCTGTGGTTCAGCGCTTTCCACAGGAACTGGTCGGGCAGGTAGCCGTGGGCCCCGTGCACCTCCACCCCGTCGAAGCCCAGCTCCACCGCCTTGTCGCAGCCGCGGCCGTAGGCGTCGATCACCTCGTCGATCTGGGCGAGGGTCATGCCCTCCGTCACCTGCTTGCCTGGCGCGATGTAGCCGGACGGGCTGACCTGGCCGAGTTCGGGCCGGAACTTGATGTCGCCGCCGGCCAAAAGGTCCGGGCCGCTGTAGATCAGGCCCACGTGCCACAGCTCGGGCACGGTGTAGCCGCCCGCGGCGTGCACCTTGGCCGCGACGGTCCTCCAGCCGGCGAAGGCGTCCTCGCCGTGGAAGCGCCCGAGCAGCGGATTGTCGCCCGAGGACATGTGGTCGATGTAGACGCCCTCGGTCACCACCAGGCTGGCGCCGCCCGCGGCGCGCCGGGCGTAGTAATCGGCCGCCGCTTCGCCGGGGACGCCGCCTTCGCACACCTCCAGCCCCATGGGCGGGAAGACGATGCGGTTGGGCAGGGTGATGTCGCCCAGCTGGAAGGGCTGGAACAGCGCCTCGAAATCGGCGGCCATGACGTCCGTCCTCCCACGAGCGCCTTCGACATCGCATGTGGGGGGCGGCGAGACCTAATCGACAGGTCGATGTTGTCCGATCAAATGCAGCGGCCCTGAGTCGGGCCGTCTTGGAGACCGATCCGCCGCACGACGACACGCGCGGCGGATCGCGGACATCAGAACGGGATTTCGTCGTCCAGGTCGAAGTTCTCCTTCGGGCCGCCGCCGCCCTGGGCCGGCCGGCCCGGGCTGAAGCCGCCGCCGCCACCGCGGCCGCCGCCGTAATCGCCGCCGCGCCCGCCGCCGCCCCCGCCGTAGTCGCCGCCCCGACCGCCGCCGTAGCCGCCCTCATCCCCCATGCCGGCGCCCGCATCGCCGCGGCCGCCCAGCATGGTCAGCTCGCCCCGGAACTTCTGCAGCACGATCTCGGTGGTGTAGCGCTCGGCGCCGGACTGATCGGTGTACTTGCGGGTCTGCAGCGCCCCCTCGACGTAGACGGTGGAGCCCTTCTTCAGATAGCTCTCCGCGACCTTCACGATGTTCTCGTTGAAGATCACCACCTGGTGCCACTCCGTCTTCTCCTTGCGCTCGCCGGACTGGCGGTCGCGCCAGGTCTCGGAGGTGGCGATGCGCAGGTTGGCGACCTTGTCGCCGGAATTGAGGGTGCGGATCTCCGGGTCCTTGCCCAGATTCCCCACCAGGATCACCTTGTTGACGCTGCCGGCCATGGCCCGCCCTCGCTGTTCAGAAGAAGTGAATGTTCCGTTTACGTTCGCAGCTCCGGCGCGCCGGAGTCAATGAGCGGATCGCCGCCCTCAGGGCTCCACCGGCGCATTCGGCGGCACCAGGTGGCCGTCGGGCGAGCGGCGCAGCAGCGGGAACGGCGCGGTCTGGAGCGAGGTGGCGGCGAAGGCGCCCCGCTGGTCCAGGAACAGGAATTCGCCCTGGTACGCCCCGGCCAGCTCGCGCATCGAGCCGCCGAGCGCCAGGAAGCGGCTGCGCATGGCGTCCAGGGCGGCGGCGCAGTGCTCCAGGTCGGCGACGTTCTTGCGCACCATGAAGAAGCGGTAGGCGCCCACCGCCTGGCCGCCCACCTGGTCCTTGGCGTTGTGGACCATGTGCCAGCAGACGCCGGTGTCGGCGGGGGCCTCGACCGAGGCGCTGCAGCCGGCGAGCGCCAGGGCGAGGGCCGCGGTCAGCGCGAGGGGAAGGCGAGTCATCCCTCCTGTCCTACCCACCCTTGCCGCCGGTGGCGAGCCCAAAGGGCCGGCTTCAGACGGGCGGGATCGAGCAGTCGGCGGGATACTGCGGCGCCAGCGGCTGGAAGGTGCGGTTGTCCGGCGAGACGTCGATGCGGCCGGGCGAGTCGCGCAGCGTCAGGGCGCCCCAGTGGCCATAGACCACCTGGCCCGGCGGGGGGCAGCGGCCGTCGAACAGGGTGTGCACGCAGGCGTCCAGGCTGACGCCGTCCCCCGCCGATCGCCAGCTTCCGGCGACGTAGCGGCGGCACTGGGCCGGCGGGGCGGAGCCGTAGCCCTGCGCCCCCGGCTCGGTCGGGTCGGCGTCGGCCTGGTCGCTGGGGCCGGAGGCGCTCGCCGCCGCGTCCGAGTTGTCCGCCGCGGCCTGGTCGCGGGCGATGGGCGACAGGCGCGTGCCGCCGCCCCCCGCCGCGATCGCCCCGCTCTGGTCCAGCCCGACGTCGAGCGCCCCGGGCGCCACGCCGTTCTTCTGGGCGCAGGCCGAGGCGGTCTGCATCCCCACGAACTGGCCGTTGACGAAGCAGCGCACGGAGGTGTCGGCCTCGACCTTGGGGGCCTTGCCCATCTCGACCTTCAGGCCGCCCTCGGTCGAGCCGGTGACGTTGCTGCTCTCCACCGGCGCGGGCGCCTGGTCGGGGCCCTTGGGCGAGCGGGACAGCAGCAGCGCCGCCCCCACCGCCAGCACCGCCGCCACGCCCGCGCCCAGGCCGGCGAGCGCCCGGCGATCATTGAAAAGGCCCATGGAGTCTCGCTAGGCCGGCTCTGCGCCCGAAGCAAGGCGGCCCCGCCTTACAACCCGGCCAGGCGCCAAGGTCAGGTGCGCGGGTCGGGCGCTTCGATCAGGCCGAGCGGCGCTTGACCGCCGGCGCCTGGGGCGCCTGGCAGGTGGGCATCAGCTCGATGCGGTTGACGTTCATGTGCGGCGGCAGGCCGGCGATCCAGGCCACGGTCTCCGCGATGTCCTCGGCGCTCAGCGGCGTGACGTTCTCGTAGACCTTGGCCGCCTTGGCCTCATCGCCCTCGAAGCGGACAGCGCTGAACTCGGTCCCGCCGACCATGCCCGGCTCGATGGAGGAGACCCGCACCCCCGTGCCGACCAGGTCGGCCTTCAGCGCCAGGGTAAACTGCTCCACGAAGGCCTTGGTGGCGCAATAGACGTGGCCGCCGGCGTAGGCGTAGTGGCCCGCGGTCGAGCCCAGGTTGACGATCAGTCCGCGGTCCCGCTCCACCATGGCGGGCAGGATCGCGCGGGTGACGCGCATCAGCCCGCGGGCGTTGACGTCCACCATCTCCTCCCAGCCGGCCAGGTCGGCGCGCCAGGCGGGGTCCATGCCCTTGGCCAGGCCGGCGTTGTTCACCAGCAGGTCGATCTCGCGCCAGCCCTGCGGCAGGGCGTCCGGCAGGGCGGCCACGGCGGCCGCCTCGGTCACGTCGAGGGGGAAGGCGAGCAGGGCCTCGCCCAGCTCCTGGTGCAGGGCGTCCAGCCGCTCGGTCCGCCGCGCGCAGGCGACCACCCGCCAGCCCTCGGCGACCAGGCGACGGGCGATGGCGGCGCCGAAGCCGGCGCTGGCGCCGGTGACGAGGGCGGTCTTGGTCATGGCGGGCGTCCGGCGCAGGCGCCGGCGATCTAGGCCGGCGCGCCTTGTATGCGCAGGCGGCGCGGGTGTTCCAGAGCCGGCAGGCGCGACGACGCTTCATCCGCGCATGACGCGCCCGAGCCCTCCCCCTCGAAGGGGGAGGGTTGGGTGGGGGTGCGCGCGCTGCGTTGGATGACGATGGCGCAGGAGGCGGCGCCGCCTCGACTGCGCTTCCACCACCCGCCTGCACTCACCCCCATCCCTGCCCTTCCCCCTTCGAGGGGGAAGGGGTGTGAGAGCCATCGCGCCCCCACGAAGGCTCGCCCCTCAAATCCCCGCCCGCATCTCCTCCGCCGGGCGCTGCGTGTCCGCATAGGGCGAGGCCAGCCAGTTGCGGTAGAGGCGCACGGCCGGGGCGCGCCAGGTGTTGGCGGCCAGGGCGATCTCGGCGGGGGCGGGCCAGCGGGTCATCAGCGCGGGGCTGCGGCGCGCCAGGGCCTCGGCGGCCAGGGCCTGCAGCCGCGCGGCCGTCTGCGCCCCGAACACCCCTTCGGGCAGGTCCGGCGGCGTCTCGCGCGCGCCGTCCAGATACCGCTGAAGATCGCGCTTGAACTCCAGCGCCAGGGAGTTGGCGTCGTACTCCGGGTGCCCCTGCAGGAACAGGAAGACGCTTCCGCCCGCCCGGCGCACGAAGGCGTCCACCCCCGCCTCCGCGGAGCGGCCGAGCACGCGGTAGCCGCGGGCGGCCAGCTCCCCCTCGTCCAGGGCGTTGTGGCGCGAGTGGGGCGTGACCCAGGGCCCCTCCAGCCCGCGCAGCAGCGGATCGCCCGCGGCCGGGGCGCAGGCGTAGAGCCCGCTGCACTTGCGCGACAGGCGCCGGCGGCCGATCCCGTCCAGGTGCAGCACGGCGGCGTGGGCGGCGAGGCAGGACCACAGGGTCGGCGCCTCCGCCGCCTCGGCCCAGTCGACCAGGCGGGCGAACGCGTCCCAGAACGGCTCGGCCCGCAGGTCCGCGGCGCGGGGCTCGGCGCCGGTGACGATCAGGGCGTCCAGCCCGGCGTGCTCCAGCTCCGAGGCGGGGCGGTAGCGGCTGCGCAGCCGCCCGGCGGCCTCGGCGCCGCGCGCCACGCCCGGCAGGTGGAACAGGTGCAGCTCGACCGTGCGCTCGGGGGCCGCCGCCTCCACCAGGCTCTGGAACTGGCGCTCGGCGGCGGCGAGCGCGGCGTCGGGCATGTTGTTGACCAGCCCGACCTTGAGCCGCCGCCGGTCCGCGGCGAACGCGACCAGGGGCCGGCGGTCGGCGAGGCGACGCCGCTCCGGCGCGCCGGTCCGCCAGTAGGGATCGGCGGCCATCTCAGGCCGCCCGGCTGGCGGTGGCGACGGGCCGGATCACAGCGCGAGCGGCGGCCAGCGCTTGCTCCAGGTCGTCCAGGATGTCGTCGATGTGCTCGATCCCGACGCTGAGGCGGATGGTCTCCGGCCGCACCCCGGCCTTCAGCTGCGCCTCGGCCGGCATCTGGCGGTGGGTGGTGGAGGCGGGATGGCAGGCCAGCGACTTGGCGTCGCCGATGTTCACCAGCCGCTTCACCAGCTTCAGCGCGTCGTAGAAGGCCTTGCCCGCCTCCAGCCCGCCCGCGACGCCGAAGGTCAGGAGCGAGGGCCCCTGCCCCTTCAGGTACTTCCGAGCCAGCGGGTGGTACGGGCTGTCCGGCAGGCCGGCGTGGGACACCCAGTCCACGTCCGGATGGCTCTTCAGGAAGTCGGCGACGCGGCGGCCGTTCTCGATGTGCCGCTCCATGCGCAGGGCCACCGTCTCCATCCCCTGCAGCAGCAGGAAGGCGCTCATGGGCGCCAGCACCGCGCCCATGGTGCGCTGGTACACGCTGCGGGCGCGGGTGATGTAGGCGCGCGCGCCGAACCGCTCGGCGTAGACCAGCCCGTGGTACGAGGCGTCGGGCGTGGTGAACTGGGGGAAGCGCCCGGCGTTCGCCATCCAGTCGAAGCGGCCCGCATCCACGATCGCGCCGCCCAGGGTCGTGCCGTGGCCGCCCATGAACTTGGTCAGGCTGTGCACCACCACGTCGGCGCCGTGCTCGATCGGGCGCAGCAGGCAGGGGGTGGCCACGGTGTTGTCCACCACCAGGGGCACGCCGGCGGCGTGGGCGACCTCGGCCAGGGCGGCGATGTCGGCGATGTTGCCGGCGGGGTTGCCGATGCTCTCGCAGAACACGGCGCGGGTCTCGCCGTCGATCAGCCTGGCGATGTCGGCCGGCGCGTCGCTCTCGGCGTAGCGGGCGACGATCCCCGACTGGGGCAGCACATGGCTGAACAGGGTGTGGGTGGTGCCGTACAGCTGGGGCGTGGTGACGATGTTCCCGCCGCCGTGCGCCAGGTTGGCCAGGGCGTAGTGCAACGCCGCCTGGCCGCTGGCCACGCACAGGGCGCCCACGCCGCCCTCCATCGCCGCCACCCGCTCCTCCAGCACCGCGACGGTGGGGTTGGCGATACGGCTGTAGCGATAGCCCTCCTGCTCCAGGTCGAACAGGGCCGCGCCGTGGTCGGCGCTGTCGAAGGCGTAGGAGGCGCTCTGGTAGATCGGCACGGCCACGGCGTGGGTGGTCGGGTCGTGGTCGAAGCCGGCGTGCAGGGCCTTGGTCTCAAGCCGCATGATACGAGCTCCTCAGCGGACCAGCATGTGTTCGATGGAGGCGGAGGCGACCTCCGGCAGGGCGGCGTAGCGGTCCACCAGGCGGCGCGCGGCGTCGGGGGTCAGGCGGCTGGCGTGCAGCACCGCCTCGTACCGCAGCCCCGCCGGGCGCACGTCCAGGCGCGACAGCCGGCCCTTCGCATGGGCGAGCTGGTCCAGCAGGTCCGACAGGGCCGGATGGGTCTGCTCCAGGCACACCACGATCTTGTGGATCACGGTGCGGTCGCGCATCCAGTCGCGGTCGCTGGCGGGATCGTCGGCAAGGGCTGCGGATCGGGACATGTGCGGGCCTCCGCCCCGGCCCGGAGCAAGGGGTGTGCCGCACGCCGGGCGAAAACGGGACGCCTCCCAGGCGAAATCTGCGCGCGCCGGGGCCATCGACCGCCGCGCCTTACGCCGGCGCTTAACCATTGCCGGGCCATGGTGCGGGCGCCTCACGCGGAGCCTTCAATGTCCAACGTGGTCGCCACCCGCGCCCCGATCTCCGAGACCTGGACCTTCTTCGAAGGCGAGTGGCATGAGGGCAACGTCGCCATCATGGGCCCGCGCACCCACGGCGCCTGGCTGGCCTCGGTGGTGTTCGACGGCGCGCGGCGGATGGAGGGCGGCTTCCCCGACCTGGCCGCCCACTGCCGCCGGGTGAACCGCTCCGCCGAGGTCATGGGCCTGGACCCGCAGGTCGCGCCGGACCGCTGGATGGAGCTGGTGCGCGAGGGCGCCCGCCGCTTCGCGCCGGAGACGCCCCTGTACCTGCGGCCCATGTACTGGGCCGAGGCGGGCGCCGCGGGGGGCGGGGTGATGTTCGACCCGGCCTCCACCCGCTGGTGCCTGTGCCTGCACGCCGCCGCCTTCCCGCCCGCGACCGGCGCGGCGGTGACGCTGTCGCCCTACCGCCGCCCGACCCGCGACTGCGCGCCGGTGGAGGCCAAGGCCAGCGCCCTCTACCCCATCAGCGGCATCGCCCTGCGCGAGGCGCACACGCGCGGCTTCGGCAACTGCCTGATGCTGGACGCCGTGGGCAACGTCGCCGAGCTGGCCAACGCCAACGTGTTCCTGGCCCGGGACGGGGTGGTGATGACGCCGGTCCCCAACGGGACCTTCCTGGACGGGATCACGCGGCGCCGGGTGATCGCCCTGCTGCGCGCCGACGGGGTGGAGGTGGTGGAGCGCTCGCTGACCTACGCCGACTTCCAGGCCGCCGACGAGATCTTCTCCAGCGGCAACTTCCAGAAGGTCGCGCCGATCACCCGCATCGACGCGCGGGAGCTGGCCATCGGCCCGCTCACCCAGCGCGCCCGCGCCCTCTACTGGGACTTCGCCCGCGCCTCGGCCTGATCGGCGGTGCGCCGGCCGCGCGTCAGTCCCGCCCCATGGCGAAGATGGGTTGAAAGCAGCCGAGGATCAGGCGGCGCGGGTCGAACGGCGGCTCCGTCGCGGTGTCCAGCCGGCCGTCCTCGTGCATCCTGGCCTCCGCCGCCTGAAAGCTCGCCTTGTCGGGCCAGATTTGCCAGGTGAAGACGATCTTCTCGCCGGGCTGGGCGGCCACGGCGCGGCGGAAGTCGGTGAGCTTGCCGTCGGGCACGAAGTCCTCCCAGCTCTCCACGATCTCCAGGCAGCCGTAGTCCTTGAAGATCTTGGCGCCGTTCCGCGCCCAGGCGCGATAGTCCTCGATCCTGTCCTCGGGGACCGGAATGACCAGACCGGCGACGTACATGGGAAAGCTCCTGAAGGCCGGCCCTGCGTCAGCAAACTACCATCGGTCCGGCCGCGCCGCGACCTTGTGGAAGGCGCGGCCGCCCGCCTAGACTGCGTCAAGGGAGAGACGACGTGTCTTCAGGAGCCAGGACCAAGCCCGCCCTGCTGCGCCTCGCGGAGATCGCGCCAAAGGACCGCGGCGGCGGCGTCAGGACCTTTCCGCTGGTCCGCGCGGCGATCGGGGCCAGCGGCTTCATCAACGGGATCACCGAGTTCGACCCCAGCTGCGCCGTCCCCCTGCACTACCACAACTGCGAGGAGAGCGTGACGCTGCTGGAGGGCCGCGCCATCGCGACCATCGACGGCGTCGAGCACGCGGTGGAGCGCGGAGACACCACCTTCATCCCGGCCGGGGTTCCGCACTTCTTCCGCAACAGGTCCGCCGCCGAGCGGCTGCGCATCTTCTGGGTGTACGGCTCGCTCGACGCGAACCGCACCATCGTCGCCACGGGCGAGACTCGCCGCATCGACGAGGAGCACGGCGAGGCATGACCGGCGAGCCGGCGGGCGATCGGCGGATCGACGCCGGCAGGCTGCTGGATTTCTCGGCCCGGGTGCTTGAGCGGGCGGGACTCGCCCCGGCGGACGCCCGCCTGGTCGCCGACACCCTGGTGCAGGCCGACCTGTGGGGTCACCAGAGCCACGGCGTGATGCGCCTGTCCTGGTACCTCGCCCGCCTGAAGTCCGGCGTGGTCAAGGCGGCCGCGACGCCGGAGACGACGTCCGACGCCGGGGCGGTGCTGCTGCTGGACGGGCGGGACGCCATGGGCCAGGTCTGCGCCGCCCGCGCCGCCGAGCTGGCCATCGCCCGCGCGCGGACGACCGGGATCGCGGCGGTCTCGGTCCGCAACTCCAACCACTTCGGCACGGCCATGTACTTCACGCTGATGGCGGCGCGGGCCGGATGCATCGGCTTCCTGTCGACCAACGCCAGTCCGGCGATGCCGCCGTGGGGCGGACGGGCGAAGACGGTGGGCACGAATCCCTGGTCCTGGGCCGCGCCTGCGGGCGCCCGCCCGCCCATGGCCCTGGACATCGCCAACACCGGCGTGGCTCGCGGCAAGATCTATCTGGCGCAGCAGAAGGGCATTGAGATTCCCCTCGGCTGGGCCCTGGACGCGGAGGGCCGCCCGACGCGCGACCCCGCCGCCGCCCTGGCCGGGGTGACCCTGCCGATGGCCGGCCACAAGGGTTATGCGATCGCCGTCATGATGGACGTGATCTCGGGCGTCCTTGGCGGCGGCCGGTTCGGCATGGGCGTCAGCGGCCCCTACCAGGCGCAGGCGCCGGGCGGCGCCGGCCACCTGATGATCGCCCTGGACATCGCGGCCTTCCAGCCGCTGGCCGAGTTCGAGGCGCGGATGGAGGCGCTGGTCGCGGAGCTGAAGGCCGCGCCCCTGGCCGAGGGCCATGACGAGATCGTCTATCCGGGCGAGCTGGAGGCGCGCAGCCACGCCCGCCTCAGCGCGGAGGGGCTGACGCTGCCCGCCGACACCCTCGCCGACCTGGAAAGGCTCGCCCGAGAGTGGGGGTGCAGCGACGCGCTGCCGTTCCCGGCGTGAGGCGGTTCGAGCTCTGCGCCCACCTGGGCTATCTGTTCACCGAGCTGCCGCTGCGCGAGCGCTTCGCCGCCGCGGCCGGGGCGGGGTTCCGCCACGTCGAGCATCCCTCGCCCTACGAGCTGTCCGCCCAAGAGGTCCGCGCGCTGTGTTCGCAACACGGCCTTGCCTTCGCCCAGATCGCCCTTCCGGCCGGACAGCCGGGCGGGAAGGGCCTGGCGGCGCTGGCCGGACGGGAGGCGGCGTTCCGGGCCGCCCTCGCGGAGGGCGTCGCCTACGCCGCCGCCATCGGTTGCCGCCTGATCCATCCGATGGCCGGGACGCCGGACGCGGGCGGGGCCGACCAGGCGTCGTCCTGGGAGACGTATCTGGCGAACCTCGCCTGCGCCTGCGACGCCGCCCGCGCCGCGGGCCTCGACGTCATCATCGAGCCGATCAGCGCAGGCGCGGCGCCGGGCTACTTCATGGACCATCCCCAGAAGGCGCTCCTGGCGATCGAGCGGGTCGGCGCGGACAACCTGTTCCTGATGTTCGACGCCTTCCACGCCGCCCGGTGCGGCGTCGACCCGGCGGCGTTCGCGCGGACATCCGGCGCACGGTTCAGGCATGTGCAGATCGCCGACGCGCCCGGCCGCCGCGAGCCGGGCACGGGCGCCATCGCCTTCGATCCGCTGTTCGAGGCGCTGGACGACGCCGGCTATGCCGGGGTGATCGGCCTAGAGTATCGTCCCGCCACGACCACCCTCGCCGGGCTGGACTGGACGGCTCGGCATCCGTGTCTAGCGCCGCTCGCCGCCGCCTGAGCGGCCCGCGGCCTCACTCCCCCCGGTAGTCGCCGAAGGTCCAGACGTGGCCCTCGAAGTCGCGGCAGCTGAACTCCCGCGCGCCATAGGGGGTGTCGTAGGGCTCGGTCACGATGGTCGCGCCGCCCTCCCGCGCGCGCCGGCACAGGGCGTCGATGTCCCCGTCCGCGGCGATGTAGACCGCCTGGTTCACCCCGTTCAGGGCCAACGGGCTGTGCATCCCGTACTTGTCGTCCGCGTGGTCGGGGCCGAGGAACAGCAGATCGCCCCCATAGCCGAGCTGGGCGTGAACCACCTCTCCCGCCTCCTCGGCCACGAAGTGGCGGGTCAGGCCGAACGCCTCGCCCAGCCAGTCCACCGCCCGGCGCGGGTCGCGGTAGCGGAGGATCGGGATGATCTGGTTGCGTGAGACCATTGGCGATCCGCCTCCACGGCCCTCGTCCGCCCCTTGTAGCCCGGAAAGGGGGTTGCTGTCCGCCCTGCGCGCCTTGAGCATTATCGACGCAAACTGACTCGATACTGCTCAAGAGTCTCAATGTTTAGAGCACGACAGTCGCTGAAACCGGCGCCCGCTTCCGGCTATCATGCTCTAATCGGCGGGCGGCTCCCACAGCTCGACGCCGTTGCCTTCGGGATCGTGCAGGCGGGCGAAGCGGCCGGCCTCCGGGCTGTCCCAGGCGGGGTCGGTCTTCACCTCCAGCCCGGCCTCGCGCAGCTTGGCGATCAGCCCGTCCAGGTCTTCGACGCGGAAGTTGAACATCCACTGCTTCGCCGCGGGCCAGTAGTCCGTATCCCGCGCGAAGGGGACGATCATCGTCGGCCCCGCCTCCTGCCGCCAGGGGGTATAGCCCTCCGGCATGACCCCCAGATGGGTCTTGTACCACTGCGTCAACGCCTTGGGGTCTTCCGCACGGAAGAACACGCCCCCGATCCCGGTCACGCCCATCAGCCCCTCCAGCGCCTGGAGAGAGCCTACCGCAGAGCTGGGAAAAGCCAAGCTCGGGAGCGCCCCTCTGCGCTTCCCCCTCAGATCGCCGAGGTCGCAGATCGCCGAGGCGGTGAGCCGCGCCCCGGCGGCCCCGCCGCCTCGCCGGACCGCCCTGGCTTCCCTAAGCTCAGCCGGAAAACGGGAGGAGGCGCGACAATGGCGGCTCAACACAGGCGCGTCGCGGTGGTGACGGGCGCCAGCTCCGGCATCGGCAAGGCGATCGCCAGGGCCATGGCGGCCCAGGGCTACGACGTCATCGGCACGGGCCGCGACCCTGGCCGGATCGAGGCCGCGAAGCGCGAGATCGCCGCGGTCGCCACAGGCGGCCGGGTGGAGCTGTTCGCCGCCGACCTGTCGCTGATGGCCTCGGCCGAGGCGGCGGCAAGGCGCATCGCCGAGCTGACGGACCGCATCGATCTGCTGTTCAACAACGCCGGCGGCATGGCCAGCGAGAAGGTGATCACCGTCGAGGGGCTGGAGGCCAACTTCGCCGGCAACCACCTCGGTCCCTTCGTGCTGACCCAGCGCCTGCTGCCGCTGCTGCGTGCCGCGGCCGCGGACCAGCCGGCGGGCGCCGTGCGCATCATCAGCACCTCCTCCGACGCCAGCGAGATGATCCCGGGCATAAACCTGGACGACCTGCAGAGCCTGGAGAGGTTCAGCACCGGCCTCGCCTACTGCACGGGCAAGCTCGCCAACGTGCTGTTCACCCGGGCCCTGGCCGAGCGGCTGGCGGCGGACGGCATCGTCGCCCACGCGGTGCATCCGGGCGCGGTGGACTCCAACTTCTTCACCCACGCCCCGCCGGAGACCCAGGCCCGCACCCGCGACCTGAAGAAGGCGACGGAGGAGGAAGGCGCGGACACCCTGATCTGGCTCGCCGCCGCGCCGGAGGGCGCCCAGACCAGCGGCGGCTACTGGCATCGCCGCGCGCCCCGCACGCCCAACCCCGTGGTGAACGATCCGGCCGTGGTGGATCGGTTCTGGCGCGAGAGCGAGCGGCTGGTCGCCTCCGCTTCGCGGCCCGCCCCTCATTGACTTCCAGTCGTTCTTAAGGGAAACAGCCCGCCTTTCGTCCCCGGACCCTGTCCGGGGACCTTTCGCTTTTTGGGGGTAGCCACATGGCCTCCGAGACGCCCGCGGCGCTCACGCCGGTTCCCGCCGATCACCTGATGACGGTCTACAACCGTGCCCAGCTCGCTTTCGAGCGCGGCGAGGGCGTGCGCCTGTATACGGCGGAGGGCGAAGCCTACCTCGACTGCCTGGCAGGGATCGCCGTCAACGCGCTCGGCCACGCCCACCCCAAGCTGGTGCAGGCGGTGAAGGACCAGGCCGAGAAGCTCTGGCACGTCTCCAACATCTTCCGCATCCCGGGCCAGGAAGAGCTGGCCCGCCGGCTGACCGAGATCAGCTTCGCCGAGGTGGCGTTCTTCACCAACTCCGGCACCGAGGCGGTGGAATGCGCCCTGAAGACCGCCCGCAAGTACCACTCGGCCAATGGCCAGCCTGAGCGGATCGACGTCATCGGCTTCGACGGCTCGTTCCACGGGCGCAGCTACGGGGCGATCAACGCGGCGGGCAATCCCTCCTACGTTGAAGGGTTTGGGCCGGCGCTGCCCGGCTACGTCCACCTGACCTTCGGCGACCACGAGGCGCTGAAGGCCGCGATCGCCAGCCCGACCACCGCCGCCGTGATCATCGAGCCCGTACAGGGCGAAGGCGGCGCGCGCGCCGTGCCCGACGTGTGTCTGCGCGGCCTGCGCGAGCTGTGCGACGCGCACGGCGTGCTGTTGATCTACGACGAGGTGCAGTGCGGCCTGGGCCGGACGGGCAAGCTGTTCGCCTACGAATGGTCCGGGGCCGAGCCCGACATCATGACGCTGGCCAAGGCGCTGGGCGGCGGCTTTCCCGTCGGCGCCTGCCTGGCCACCGCCAGGGCGGCCAAGGGCATGACGGTGGGCGCCCACGGCTCGACCTACGGCGGCAACCCGCTGGCCATGGCGGTCGCCGCCGCCGCGGTGGAGGAGCTGGCCAGCGAGGCCCTGCTGGACAACGTGCGCAGCGTCGCCGGCTACTTCGTCCAGCAGCTGGAGGGGCTGAAGGCCCGCTTCCCCGACGTGGTGGACGACATCCGCGGCCGGGGCCTGCTGATCGGCGTGAAGCTGAAGACCAACAACCGCGCCTTCATGCAGCTCGCCCGCGACCAGAAGCTGCTGGTGGCCGGCGGCGGCGACAACTGCGTGCGCCTGCTGCCGCCCCTGGTGATGACCCAGGCGGAGGCGCGCGAGGCGCTGGAGAAGTTCGAAGCCGCCTGCGAGGCCGCCCGCGCCTCGCTGAAGCCCGAGCTGGCGCCCGCCTGACGCTCATGGCGCGGCCCTCGCTTCGTCCTCCCCTGCTTCGCAGAAGCGGGGGAGGTGGCGCGGCGCGGATACGCGCCGTGACGGAGGGGGCGTCGCCGCCGCCGTCGCCGAAAGACAACCTTCCAACGTCGCTCGCCCCCTCCACCATGCTGCGCATGGTCCCCCTCCCCCGCTTCGCAGGGGAGGACAGACGCTCCCGGGAGCAGACCCCATGACCCAAGCCGTCCGCCACTTCCTCGACCTCTGGCGCCTGGACGCCGCGACGATCCGCGCGATCCTGGAGGACGCCAAGCGCCGCAAGGCCGCGCGCGTGGGCTGGCCCAAGGGGCGCATCGACGCCGACGCCCCGGGCGCCGCGCGCACCCTGGCGATGATCTTCGAGAAGAACTCGACCCGCACCCGCTTCTCGTTCGACGCGGCCATGCGCCAGCTGGGCGGCGACAGCATCATCGCCGCCGCCGGCGACATGCAGATCGGCCGCGGCGAGCCGGTGGAGGACACCGCCCGCGTGCTCTCGCGCATGGTCGACGCGGTGATGATCCGCGCCCGCAGCCACGACGACGTGGAGCTGTTCGCCCGCGCCGCCAGCGTGCCGGTGATCAACGGACTGACCGACAGGAGCCACCCGTGCCAGGTGCTGGCCGACATCCTGACCTACGAGGAGGAGAAGGGCCCGATCGACGGCGCTGCCCTGGCCTGGGTCGGCGACGGCAACAACGTCTGCGCCAGCCTGATCCATGCGGTGGGCAAGCTTGGCGGCCAGCTGAAGATCGCCTGCCCGGCGGATTACCACCCCGACCTGCACGACCTAGCCCGGGCCGGGAACGCCGGCTCCATCGAGATCGTCCACGACGCCCGCCAGGCGGTGGAGGGCGCCGATGCGGTGTTCACCGACACCTGGGTCTCCATGGGCGACACCGACCATGACGAGCGGCTGAAGGCGTTTGAGGCCTTCCAGGTCGACGAGGCCTTGATGGCCCGCGCCAAGGGCGACGCCATCTTCCTGCACTGCCTGCCCGCCCACCGCGGCGAGGAGGTGGCCGACGCGGTGATCGACGGCCCCCGCTCGCGCGTGTTCGAGGAGGCGGAGAACCGCATCCACGCCCAGAAGGCCGTGCTGGCCTGGTGCTTCGGCGGGGTGTGCTGAGGTCGTTTGCGGCGACGTCCGGCGTCGCGGGACGCCCCTCCCCCCGCGGAGCGGGGGGAGATGAGCCGGGCTACTTCTTCCGGAACTTGTCGAGGGAGACGACCTTGGGGCCGTCGCCGTCGGGCTTGGGGTCGTCTTCGGAGGGCGGCTCGGCGGCTTCGGGCCGGCGCAGGGGGACCAGTTCGGCGGTGCTCGGCGGGGCGGCGGCCTCGCCCCCCTCGGGCGGTTCGAACTGCAGCAGGAACTGCACGCTGGGATCGTAGAAGCGCGTCACCGCCTGGTAGGGCATGGACAGCCGCTTGGGCTGGCCGCCGAAGCGCAGCGTGACGGAAAAGAAGGTCTCGCCCGGCGCCAGGTCCCAGAACTGGTGCTGGATGACGATGGTCATCTCGTCCGGGTACTTCTCCACCAGCTCAGGCGGGATCGAGACGCCAGGCGCCCGCGTCTTGAAGGTGACGTAGAAGTGGTGGCCGCCCGGCAGCCCGCCGGGGCCCGCGGCGCGCTTCAGCGCCGCCTTCACCACGCCGCGGAGCGCCTCCTGGGCGAGGGCTTCATAGCCCATCTGGTCCTGATCGGTGCGGTCCTGGGTCATACGTCGGTCACAGGGCTGCGAGCCGGAAAATGCGCTCCGGCCGCCCGGAGACGCGTGAGCGATTGTGGCCGGGACTGCAAGAGGGAACTGGCGATGGAGGCGGCGCAGCGACCATCCGCCTTCGTCGCGACGGCGGCTGCAACCGGGTCAGAGGAAGTCCCGCAGCGTGGCGACGAAGGCGTCGGTGCGGTCGTGGTGCAGCCAGTGGCCGGCGTGCTCGAAGCGGGCCACCCTGGCGTCGCGGAACAGCTGGGCCGTCCCGTCCGCCTTCGGGTCCGTCGCCCAGCTGTCGGTCCCGTGGCACAGCAGCACCGGGCACTCGATCCGGTGGAACAGGGTCTCCAGCTCGCTGTCGTCCACGTCCAGGGGCGAGGCCGAGCGGGTGTAGTTGTCGAACTTCCAGCCGTAGGTGCCGTCCTCGTTGCGGCTGACGCCATGGATGGTCAGGTGGCGGGCCTGCTCCTCGGACAGGTAGCTGTTCTCCTCGCGCATCCGCTGCAGCGCCTCGTCAATGGTGGCGTAGCGGCGGGGCAGGCGGCCGCTGAGCGCCCGGCGCTGGGCCACCCAGGTGCGCCAGCGCTCCGCCAGCGGCAGCGCCTTCAGCTCGCGGCGCATCTCGCCCATCACGCCGGTGCCCTCGATGGCCACCAGCTTGCGCACCGTCTCCGGGTAGATGCCGGCGTAGCGCAGGGTGATCATGGCGCCGAGCGAGTGGGCGACGATGGTCACGGGGGCCAGCTGCTCCTGATGGATCAGCTGCGCCATGTCGTAGATGAAGGCGGGGAAGCTGTAGGCGCCGTCGGGCGACCAGGCGCTGTCGCCGTGGCCGCGCAGGTCCGGGCAGATCACGTGCCAGTCGCGACGCAGCTCGCGCGCCACCCAGTCCCAGCTGCGGCTGTGGTCGCGCCCGCCGTGCTGCAGGATCAGCGGCGGCGCGGTGGGGTTGCCCCAGTCGACGTAGTGCAGCTTCAGCCGTTGCGAGACGAAGCTGTGGGAGGTGGGGCCGAATTCTTCCGCGTCCATGGCCCCTTATTCCCGCCGCCCGGCGAGGCGGCAAGCGGCGCCGCAGCGGTAGGGCTCAGGCCACCGTCGCCGCGGCGCGGGCGTCGAGGGGCGCGACCGCGCGCGGCGGCCGCGGGGCGGCGAAGGGGCCGGAGGCGCTGGGCGCCGCCGGACGCCCGGGCGCGGGGGCGATGGTCGTGGCGTCCAGGGCGTGGGCCTCGTGCTCCAGCCGCTCCTGCATGGCGGCGGCGAGCGTGTTGAAGCCGTCGAACAGCTCGCCGATCTCGTCGCGGCGGTGGTGCGAGATGCGGAAGTCCAGGTTGCCCTTGGCCGCGTCGCGCAGGGCCGACCGCAGCCGCCCGATCGGATGGGCCACGGCCCGGGCGCCGGCGTAGCTGCCCGCCGCCACCACCGCCGTCACCACCAGGCCGAGCACCGCCATCAGACCGCGGGACAGCGCCTCCACCGCATTCAGGTCCCCTTCGTTCAGCACCACGTCCACCGCGCCGAAGCGCTGGCCGGCGTACAGGATCGGGCGGGTGAAGCGGTAGGCGGCCGCGTCGTGCGCGCGGGTGACGCGCAGGCTGTCGGCCGTCTTCACGATCGCCTCGCCGCCGGGCGCGGCGTAGCGTCGGCCCAGCCGCGCCTCGTCGCTGGCGCCGCGGACGATCCCGTCGGCGTCGGCCACGGTGATGGAGCGCACGTTCGGATCGGCGGAGGCGGCGCGGACGAAGGCCTGCAGCGGCAGCCAGTCGCGCTGGTCCGGCGGCAGGCTGGCGTTGTCCACCGCCCGCAGCGCCGCGTTGGTGGCCACGAAGGTGGAGATCGCCGAGCCGGACGTGACCGCCATGCGCCGCAGCGCCTCGCCCTGGCGCTGCAGCACCAGGCCGACGCAGGCGGACATGACCAGGGCGGTGACCGTGGCCATGATCAGGGCCGAGCGCGCGGCCAGCGGCAGGCTGCGGCGGCGGCCGGCCTCCTCGGCCACGGCCGCGATCGCGGCCTGCTCGCGCTTGATCGCCTCCGCCAGGGCGGCGCCGGTGGCGAACCGGCGCTCGGGCCGCTTGGCCATCAGCTTGGCGACGATGAACTGCAGCCCGCGCGGGGTGTCGGGGGCCGCCTCGTTCAGCGGGGCGGGCTCGCCCTGGGTGATCTGCAGCGCCAGGGTCGCCGCGCTGGCGCCGTTGAACGCCTTCTTGCCGCTCACCAGCTCGTAGAGCACCACGCCCACGGAGAAGAGGTCGGAGCGGCCGTCGATCTCGGCGCCCAGGGCCTGTTCTGGGCTCATGTAGCGGGGCGTGCCCAGCACCTGGCCGAGCTGGGTCTTCATGCCCTCCAGCTCCGCCTGGCCGACCGCCTCGGCGACGCGGGCGATGCCGAAGTCCAGGATCTTCACCGAGCGGCCGTCGCGGCTCAGCATCACGTTCGACGGCTTGATGTCCCGGTGCACCACGCCCGCGCCGTGGGCGTAGCGCAGGGCCTCCGCCAGCTGGGCGGCGATGGCCAGCGTCTCCTCCACCCCGAAGCGCCGCTCGGCCATCAGGGTGTCGAGCGGGCGGCCGTCCAGCAGCTCCATGGCGATGTAGGGGATGCCGTTCGCCTCCCCCACGTCGTAGACGGTGACGATGTTGGGGTGGCTGAGCGCGCCGGCGGCCTTGGCCTCGCGCAGGAAGCGGCTGGCGTATTCGCGGTGCTGGCGCAGCTCGCGCTTCAGCACCTTGATGGCCAGCTCGCGCTGGATCTGCGGATCGTAGGCCCGGTAGACGTCGGCCATCGCGCCTTCGCCGATCCGCTCGCGGATTTCGTAACGACCGAGCTGGTGAACCACGCGTACGCCTCCCCGGGGCGACCGCCGTGCAGCCGCGCCCTTCGTAGTTTCCCTAGCCCACGGTCGGTTAAGACGAAGTGTCGCGGGCGGCGCCTGTTCCTTAAGGGTTGATCGGCCAGAATCAGCGCTGTCGTTCCCGTCGAGTCTCCCCTGTATGTGTACGCTCAAGCTGTTCGACGCCGCCGAGCCGGGCAAGGTGCTGGACGAACGCCGGCTGGTGGGGGGCGCCCTGACGGTGGGCCGCGACCCCGGCCCCGGCGGGTGGGAGCTGGCCGATCCGGAGCGGCTGATCTCCCGCGCCCACTGCGTGGTCGCCGAGCAAGGCGGCCGCATCACCGTGCGCGACCTCAGCGCCAACGGCGTGCGGCTGGCGGGGGACCAGGCGCGCCTGCCTCAAGGCGTGGAGACGCCCGTCGCCGTGGGCGAGGTGCTGCGCCTCGGCCGCCTGTCCATCCTGGTGGGCGAAGACCCCGCGCCGCCGCCGCCCTCCCCCTTCGCGCCGCCGCCGGGCGCCGCGCTGACGGCCACCACCATCCGCCTGGCGCCGGTCAGCGCGCCGGGGCTCGCGCGGGCCGCCGCCGCCGCCTTCTCCCCCGAGAACGACTTCGACGCGCCGTTCAACCGGCCCCTGCTGGCGCCGCACGAGCTGACCGAGACGACGATCGCCGTGCCGTCCGATTGGACCTCGGGCGCCGCCGCCGCCGCCGCGCCGGCCGGGACGGGCACCGCCCTGCCCGACGCCGAGCTGCTTGAGGCCTTCTGCGCCGGGGCCAAGCTGGACCCCTCCGTCTTCATGGGCGAGGACCCGCGCGAGGCGATGCAGGCGCTGGGCGCCGTCTACCGTCAGATGGTGCTGGGCCTGTCCGACCTGATGACCGAGCGGGTGACGGTGAAGGCCGAATACCGCATGACCCGCACCACCGTGGGCAGCGAGAACAACAACCTGTTCAAGTGGGCCGCCGCCCAGCGCGTAGCGGTGGACCTGCTGCGCCACCCGGCTGAAGGCTTCCTGTCCGGGCCCGAGGCGGTGAACGAGTGCTTCTCCGACCTGAAGAAGCATGTGCTGTGCGTCATGGCCGGGCTGCGGGCCACGGTGTCGGCCACGCTGGACGGGCTGGATCCGGCCCGGGCCGGCGCGCCCGAGGCGCGCGGCCTGTTCGGCGTCGGGCGGAGCGGCGGGCTGGACGCCCTGCGCCGCCATCACGCCGAGTTCGCCGCCTCCGCCGCCAGCGATCCCGACGGGCCGGTGAACCGCGCCTTCCGCGAGGCCTACGAGAAGAAGCTCGCCGAGCTGGACGCCCAGGCGGCGGCAGGGCCGCCGCCTGGCGAAGGCGTGTCCTGATGCGGCCGGCGGCGCTGAGGCTGCGCTCGGAGGCGCGCAGCCATGTCGGCTGCGTGCGCGCGCTGAACGAGGACGCCCTGTTCGCCCAGGACGCGCTGGGACTCGAGGTCGGCCTCTGGGCGGTGGCGGACGGCATGGGCGGGCACCAGGCGGGCGACGCCGCCAGCGGCCTGGTCGTGGAGCACCTGTCGCGCCTGGGGCCGCCGGTCTCCGGCCACGGCTTCCTGCAGGCGGTGGAGGGCGCGCTCCAGGCCGCGAACCGGCGGATGCGCGAGCTGGCGGCCGCCCTGCCGCCCCCGGCCATGGTCGGCTCCACCGTGGTGGCGCTCTTGGCCTTCGGCGGCCACTACGCCTGCCTGTGGGCCGGGGACAGCCGCGCCTACCTGCTGCGGGCGGGGCGGCTGACGCGCCTGACCCGGGACGACCGGGTGGTGCAGCCGATGATCGAGGCCGGCGTGCTGACGATCGAGCAGGCCCGCCGCCACTGGCAGGCCAATGTGCTGACCCGGGCCCTCGGCGCGGAGGAGACTCCGTCCCTGAGCCTGGCCGAAGGGCCGATGCAGCCGGGCGACGTCTTCCTGCTGTGTTCGGACGGCCTGACCGACGTGGTCGCGGACGGCGAGCTCGCGGCGGCGCTCGGCGCGCCGGACGCCTCCGGCGCCCTGATCGCCCTCGCCCTGGACCGCGGCGCGCGGGACAACGTCACCGCCTTGGTGGTGTTCGCCGAGACCTGACCGCGCAGCCGCCATTCGCAACTTGAGATGGTACAGTATTGGAGCGGCGAGGCGCTCGAAATTTGCCCGCGCCTGCGCCGTTTCGCTTCAAACCGCTCCGCAGACCGGGAAATCGAGCTGAGGAAAGATCGATTATTGGAAATTCCGAGCACAAAAAGGCCTGGAAATTAACTTCCACCCCCTAAGCTTCTGCCCATGGGTTTCAGTCTTCCCAACTTGGTTCGCGCAGGAGTAGAGGGCGCTCCGTCGATCTCCGCTCGCGAGGTCACCCTCGCCGTTTTGTGCGGACTGGCGCCTTTGGCGGCCGGCCTGCCGCATCCCTCGTTCGCCGTTGTTCCGGCGGGTCTCGCCTCCATGGGGCTGGTGCTGCTGGCCGCACGCCTGCGCGCCGCGCCGGCCGCCGCCACGGACGACGTCGAGCCGCCCGTCGACCGCGCCGCCCAGGACCGCGCCGACTTCCTCCGCGCCGTCGACGCCCGCCTGGCACAGACGCCCGCCGGCGGCGCGGCGGTCCTGGCCCTTCGCCTGAAGGACATTGAGCGGCTGAGCGCCGTGCAGGCCGGCTGCGCCGAGCGCGCCGTCGCCATCTTCGCCGAGCGCCTGACCCAGAGCCTGGGCGAGGCCGCGCTGGTCCAGCCGCTGGCCGGCCCCGCCCTCGCCGCCCTGCTCGCCAATCCCGACGGCGCCGAGGCGATCGCCCGCCAGGTGCGGGCGCTGACCTACGTCCTGAGTTCCGACGTCCGCTTGCAGGCGCTGACCTTCACCCCCGAGCTGCAGGTCGGCGCGGCCATGTACGAGGGGCCGGAGGACACCGCCGCGGACCTGCTGCAGAGCGCGGAAGCGTCGGCCAGCGCCCCGGCGGCGGCCATCGAGCGGGTGGCGTTCTACTCCCGCGCGCGGGAGGACGCCGAGCGCGAGCGCTTCGAGATGAAGCAGGCGCTGAAGACCGCCATCGAGCGCGACGAGTTGGAGCTGCACTACCAGCCGGTGGTGGACCTGGCCGCCGGCCGGGTCGCCTCGGCCGAGGCGCTGCTGCGCTGGCGCAGGCCCGACGGGCGGCTCACCCCGCCCTCGGTGTTCGTGCCGCTCCTGGAGGAGAGCGCCCTGGTGGAGGAGGTGGGCTTGTGGACCCTCAACACCGCCTGCCGCCAGCTGCGCCTGTGGCGCGCGGCCGGCCTGCCGGAGCTGAAGGTCGCGGTGAACGTCTCCACCCGCCAGTTCCGCGACCCCAAGCTGGCGGAGGTGATCGCCCGCACCCTGCACCTGCACGGCGTGCCGCCCTCCGCCCTGGAGGTGGAGCTGACCGAGACCGCCGCCATGCAGGACGCGGAGTCCACCCGCCGCATCCTGGCCGAGCTGCAGGCGCTGGGCGTGGGCGTCGCGATCGACGACTTCGGCAGCGGCTATTCCTCGCTGAGCTACCTGCGCACCCTGCCCTTCTCCAAGCTGAAGATCGACCGGGAGTTCGTCACCGAGATCGACCTGCGCCCGCAGAGCCGCGCCATCTCCAAGGCGGTGATCGAGCTGGCCCGGGGCCTGGGCATGTCGATCCTGGCCGAGGGCGCCGAGCGGATCGAGGAGGTCGACACCCTGCTCGGCCTCGGCTGCCCGCTGTTCCAGGGCTACTATTTCTCGCGCCCCCTGGCCGCCGGCGCCTTCGCCGCCCGGGTCAGCGACCCGGACTGGCTGGCGCTGCTCGCCTCGCCCGTGCACCGGCGCGTGGCGGGCCTGCGCAAGACCTTGGCCTGACGCCTACCCGCCTATTCGCCGCCCCTCACCTCTCGTCGTGGAGTTCCCGATGCCCGCGTTCCTGGCCTCCCCGTCCTTCGGCAGGATGCGCCTGCTGTGCGCCGGCGCCCTGTGCGCGCTCGCGGCCGGCTGCGCCTCCGCTCCGCCGCCGGCGGCCCCGCTCGCCACGGCTTCGCCCCGCGCCGCCGCGCCGCCGCCGGGACCGACCGTCTTCACCGCCATGCCCGGCCTGACCCCCGCCCAGCGCGGCGAGCGGGCCGAGCTGCTGCTGGAGGCCGGCCAGCTGGGTCCGGCCCGCGCCGAGGTGGACGCCCTCCTCGCCGACGCCCCTGCCGACCCGCTGGGCCGCAGCCTGAAGCGGCAGATGGACGAAGACCCCCGCCGCCTGCTGGCCGGCGCCGCCGCGCCGCACACGGTGGAGCCCGGCGAGACGCTGGCCGACATCGCCCAGCACTACCTGGGCGACCGCCACCTGTTCTGGGCGCTGGCGCGCTACAACGGGGTGCCGGTGCCGGAGTCGGTGAAGGCCGGCCAGGTGCTCCAGGTGCCGCACCTCGTCCCGCACCACACGGGTCGCTCCACCCATTCCGGGGAAGCGCACGGGGATCATGGCGCCCCGGGCAAGCCGGCCGCCGCTGCGCCGGCGTCTGCGCCGGCGCCCGCCGCCCCGGCCCATGACCCCGCCCGGGCCGCCCGGCTGCGCGGCCAGGGGTTGGAGGCGCTGAGCCGCGGCGCCGCCCCCCGCGCCGCCGCCCTGCTGCGCGAGGCCTCGGCCCTGGACCCCGAGAACCCCGCCATCAAGCGCGACCTGGAACGGGCGGAGCGCATCGCCGCCCGCCTCGGGCATCACTAAGCCAGCGGGCTGACGACCGGCCGCCCGGCGGCAACGAAGCCGCCCGGCCGGCCGTGATCCATACCTGCGGCGGCGAGACGCGGGGCCGGGCGGGAGCCGCGGCCCCCGCCGGACGTTGGGCAACACCGACGCTCTTTCGGAAGTTGACGTCCTGTACGCCGTCTTCGGGAGCAGGAATGGATCGCTCATGCATGATACAGCTGAACTCGCCTTCTCCCGGCGCGGAGTGCTGGCGGCCGGAGCCGCTTCGATGGCGGTGAACGGGGCCCCCGCGGCGGACGCCAAGCCGGCGCTGGACGCGCCCTCCACCGCCAGGGTTGCGTTCGAGGTGAACGGCCAGCGGCGCGAGCTGGAGCTGGACACCCGCACCACCCTGCTCGACGCCCTGCGCGAGCACCTGCACCTGACCGGCTCCAAGAAGGGCTGCGACCACGGCCAGTGCGGCGCCTGCACCGTCATCGTGGACGGGCGGCGGATCAATTCCTGCCTGACGCTGGCGGTGATGCACGAGGGCGCGCAGATCACCACCATCGAGGGGCTGGGCTCGCCCGAGCGGCTGCACCCGATGCAGGCGGCCTTCGTGAAGCACGACGGCTACCAGTGCGGCTACTGCACGCCCGGCCAGATCTGCTCGGCTGTGGCGGTGCTGGAGGAGATCGGCCGCGGCGTGCCCAGCTATGTCACCGTCGACCTGAACGGCGCGCCGCCCCTCAGCGTGGACGAAATCCGCGAGCGTATGAGCGGCAACATCTGCCGCTGCGGCGCCTACTCCAACATCATCGAAGCCGTGACCGAGGTGGCGGGGACACGCGCATGAAGCCCTTCAGCTACGAGCGCGCCAGGAGCCCGGCCGAGGCCGCCGCCTCCGCCGCGCACCGTCCGAACGCCAAGTTCATCGCCGGCGGCACCAACCTGCTGGACCTGATGAAGCTGCAGGTCGAGGCGCCCTCGCACCTGATCGACGTGAACGGCCTGGGCTTCGACAAGATCGAGCCGACGCCCGACGGCGGGCTGCGCGTCGGCGCCCTGGTCAGGAACACCGACCTGGCCGCCGACCCGCGGGTGCGGCGGGACTACGCCGTGCTGTCCCGCGCCCTGCTGGCCGGCGCCAGCGGCCAGCTGCGCAACAAGGCGACCACCGCCGGCAACCTGCTGCAGCGCACCCGCTGCCCCTATTTCTACGACACCAACCAGCCTTGCAACAAACGCCGGCCCGGCTCGGGCTGCGCGGCCATCGGCGGCTTCACCCGGGGCCATGCGGTGGTGGGGACCAGCGAGCACTGCATCGCCACCCACCCCAGCGACATGGCCGTGGCCATGCGCGTGCTGGACGCGACGGTCCAGACCGTGAAGCCGGACGGCTCGACCCGCGCCATCCCGATCGCCGAGCTGCACCGCCTGCCCGGCGACCGGCCGGAGCAGGACACCACCCTGGCCCGGGGCGAGCTCATCACCGCGGTGACCCTGCCCCCGCCGGCAGGCGGCAAGCAGACCTATCGCAAGGTGCGCGACCGCGCCTCCTACGCCTTCGCCCTGATCTCGGTGGCGGCGGTCATGGAGCCGGACGGGACCGGCAGGGCCGCCTTCGGCGGGCTGGCCCACAAGCCCTGGCGGGTCGAGGCGGCCGACGCCGCCTTCCCGAACGGGGCCAAGGCGGTGAGCGAGCGGCTGTTCGCCGACGCCCGCCCCACCGACGAGAACCGGTTCAAGCTGAAGCTGGTCGAGCGCACGCTCGCCGCCACGCTGGCCGAAGCCAAGGCCTCCGCCTGATGAAGTTCGACACCCCCGCCACGACCAACCCGATCGACCAGCTGAAGGTGGTCGGCCAACCCCACGACCGCATCGACGGGCCGCTGAAGACCACCGGCCACGCCCCCTACGCCTACGAGCACCACGAGGCCGCGGAGAACCCGGCCTATGGCTTCATCGTCGGGTCGAGCATCGCCAAGGGACGGATCACCCAGATCGACGCCAGCGCGGCCAAGGCCTCCCCCGGTGTGATCGGCGTGGTGACCTGGAAGGAGGCCGGCCCGCTGGGCAAGGCCAAGCGCAACACCGCCGCCCTGCTCGCCGGGCCGGAGGTCGAGCACTACGACCAGACCGTGGCCATCGTCGTGGCCGACAGTTTCGAGAACGCCCGCGCCGCCGCCAAGCTGCTGCGGGTCGACTACCAGCGCGAGCCGGGCCGCTTCGACCTGTCCCAGCAGGTCGGCCGTTCACCGCCCAAGGGCGGCGAGAGTGGCGGCGGGCAGCCGGTGGACCGGGTCGGCGACTTCGAGGCCGCCTTCGCCGCGGCGCCGGTGAAGATCGACCGCAGCTACTCCACCCCCGACCAGAGCCACATGATGATGGAGCCCCACGCCACCCTGGCGGCGTGGGACGGCGACAGGCTGACGGTCTGGACCTCCAACCAGATGATCAACTGGGCCAAGAAGGACCTGGCCACCACCCTGAAGATTGCGCCCGAGAACGTGCGCGTGATCTCGCCCTATGTGGGCGGCGGGTTCGGCGGCAAGCTGTGGGTGCGCGGCGACGCCCTGATGGCGGCGCTGGCCGCCCGCTCGCTGGGGCGCCCGGTCAAGGTGGCCCTGGCGCGCCCGCAGATCATGAACAACACCACGCACCGGCCGGCCACGGTGCAGCGCATCCGCATCGGCTGCGGCCGCGACGGCAGGATCACCGCCATCGCGCACGAGAGCTGGTCGGGCGACCTGCCCGGCGGCAAGCCGGAGACGTCGGTCTCCCAGACCAAGCTGCTGTACGCCGGCGCCAACCGGCTGACCGCCGACTACTTGGCCGTCCTGGACCTGCCCGAAGGCAACGCCATGCGCGCGCCGGGCGAAGCGCCGGGCCTGATGTGCCTGGAGGTGGCCATGGACGAGATGGCCGAAGCGCTGGGCATGGACCCCATCGAGTTCCGCATCCTGAACGACACCCAGGTCGACCCGGAGAAGCCGCAGCGCCGCTTCTCGCACCGCAACCTGATCGGGGCGATGAAGCTGGGCGCGGACAAGTTCGGCTGGAGCCGCCGCAACCCCCGCCCCGGCCAGGTCCACGACGGCCGCTGGCTGGTGGGGATCGGCATGGCCGCCGGCTTCCGCAACAACCTGCTGATGAAGTCGGCGGCGCGGGTCGAGGTGGCGAAGGACGGCAAGGTCGTCGTCTCCACCGACATGACCGACATCGGCACCGGCAGCTACACCATCATCGCCCAAACCGCGGCGGAGATGCTGGGCGTGCCGCTGGAGGCGGTGCAGGTGCGCCTGGGCGACTCCAGCTTCCCCGTCTCCGCCGGCTCTGGCGGCCAGTGGGGCGGCAACAACTCCACCGCCGGGGTCTACGCCGCCTGCGTGAAGCTGCGCCAGCAGGTGGCCCAGAACCTTGGCTCCAACTCAGAGGACATCCGCTTCGAGGGCGGCCAGGTGCACGCGGCCGGCAAGAGCCTGCCTCTGGCCGAGGCCGCGGGCGGCCTGTCGGCGGAGGACGGCATCGAGTACGGCGACCTCGACAAGACCTACGCCCAGTCCACCTTCGCCGGCCACTTCGTGGAGGTGGGCGTGGACAGGACCACCGGCGAGGTGCGCGTGCGGCGGATGCTGGCGGTGTGCGGCGCCGGCCGCATCATCAACCCCAAGTCCGCCCGCAGCCAGGTGATCGGCGCCATGACCATGGGCGTCGGCGCGGCGCTGATGGAGGATGCGGTGGTCGACAAGCGCATCGGCTACTTCGTCAACCACGACTTGGCCGAGTACCATGTGCCCGTCCACCTCGACATCCCGCACCAGGAGGTGATCTTCCTGGACGAGACCGACCCGATCTCCTCGCCCATGAAGGCCAAGGGCGTGGGAGAGCTGGGCCTGTGCGGCGTCGGGGCGGCGGTGGCCAACGCCATCTATAACGCCACGGGCGTGCGGGTGCGCGACTATCCCGTCACGCTGGACAAGCTGCTGGACCACCTGCCGGAGGTGGCGTGACGGCGGGCGGCTGGTAGTCTTCCCGCGGCGGCCCGATCCCCTCCGCCGCCCCCTGCCCCGCCCCCTGCGCCAAGAAGAGACCGACCATGGCGACGAGCTTCCCCGCAGACCGCGAGCTGGTGCTGGAGCGGCTGATCCAGGCGCCGCCTGACAAGGTCTTCCGCTGCTGGACGGACCCGGCGCTGATCCCGCGCTGGTTCTGCCCGCCGCCGTGGAGCGCGCCGTTCGCCGACCTGGACGTGCGGCCGGGCGGCGCCAGCCTGATCCTGATGCGCGGCCCGAACGGCGAGCAGATCGAGAACCGCGGCGTCTACCTGGAGGTCGTGCCGAACGCCCGGCTGGTGTTCACCGACGCGTATGTCCGCGCCTGGGAGCCGTCCAACCAGCCCTTCCTGACCGCCGTCCTGACCTTCGAGGCGGAGGGGAACGCCACCCGCTACACCGCCCGCGCCCGCCACTGGAGTGCGGCCGACCGCCAGAAGCACGAGGCCATGGGCTTCCACGCCGGCTGGGGCATCACGACGGACCAGCTGGAGGCGCTCGCCCGATCCATCTGAACCGCTCGCGGACGGCTGGCGGCGCATCGGTTCGGCGATGGATGACCCACGCCCGTCGCCAGGCCGCCGGCCGCCCGACTATCAAGGGCCGAACGCGCGGGGAGGCTCACGCATGGGCGAGGCGGCGGGTCGTCCGGCGGACAGGTCGCCGCTCCCGATCGACACCGACGCGCGCGAGGCGATGATCCTGGGCCGCCCGCCCCGCATCGCCGCCCGCGACGTGGAGGACTGCCGCGAGGAGGCGCAGGCCATGAGCCGCCTCCTGAACCAATTCTCCGGCGTCCCCGCCGCCGCCTCGGTGGGCGAGGTGGCGGAAGTGGTCGCCACCATGCTGCGCCACCCGCAGGCCTGGGGGCGCCAGATCGAGTTCGGCATCGAGCTCGGCCCCCAGGGCTCGATCCCCTTCCGCGAGCGCGAGCTGATCATCCTGCGCACCGGCTGGCTGTGCCAGGCCCCCTTCGAATGGGGCGAGCACGTCAAGATCGCCAAGACCGCGGGCCTGACCCGTGACGACGTCGAGCGGGTGACCCAGGGCCCCGCCGCCCCCGGCTGGAGCGCGCATGAGGCCGCCGTGCTCACCGCCGTGGACGAGCTGTTCGCCCGCGCCATGATCGGCGATCCGACCTGGGCCGTGCTGGCGCAGACCTACGACGACCGCCAGCTGATCGAGCTGCCGCTGCTGGTCGGCAACTACCAGATGATCGCCTACTGGCAGAACTCGCTGCGGGTGCGGCTGAACGGCGACAACATTGGCCTGAAGGCCCGCTGAAGGCTGCGAAGGGAAGAGACCCGAGATGGCGCACGACCCGCTGGAGGCGAACCGCCAGATCGCCCGCCGCTTCATAGCGGGCCTGAGCGGCGGCGCCCTGCCCGAGGACATCCTGGCCGAGGACATGACCGCCTGGACCGTCACCTCCGGCGAGAACCCGGGCGCGCGCTACAGGGGCGGCGTGCCGCTGCTGGCCAGCGTCTTCTCTTCCCCGCCGGCCTATACGATCGACGCGATGACCGCCGAGGCCGACCGGGTGGTGGTCCAGGCCCACGCCGAGGGGACGCTGACGTCCGGCGAGCCCTACGCCAACACCTACGTCTTCATCCTGCGCATCCGCGATGGCCGCATCGCCGCCCTGGCCGAGCACTTCGATCCCCGGCCGGTGGTGGAGAAGATCATCCCCGCGCTACAGCTTGCGATGGCGCAACGCCCCTGATCTACCAGTGCACGCCGCACGACGCGGTTGTGAGCCTTTTCAGCACAACACGGCAAGAAATCGACGCCGGCCGCCCATGAAGGCTCAAAACGAACTCGACTGTCGCCAAAGCTTGATCATACACCCGTAACTCTGACGTCGGGGGAGTCGGGGGACATCATGGCGGTCGGATCGCTCAAGCCGGGCTTGCTCGCGGGCGTGGCGCTGTGGCTCGCGCCGAACCTGGCCCACGCCCAGGCCGCGCCCACCGCCGCGGCGGCGGGGACGCCGGACCAGCTGCCCGAGGTGGTGGTCACCGCCCAGAAGCGCGAGCAGCGCGAGATCGACGTGCCGATCACCATGACGGTGCTGACCGGCGCGACCCTGCAGAAGCTGAACATCCACGACTTCCACGATCTTGGACAGTTCACGCCGGGCTTCTACGTGCAGAACCAGTCCGTCAACGACGCGGGCTTCGTCATGCGCGGCGTCACCACCGACGCGGGCAACGCGACGGAGGAGCCGCGCGTCTCCATCTTCCAGGACGGGGTGGACATCTCCAAGTCGCGCGGCAGCTACGTCGAGCTGTTCGACCTCCAGCGGATCGAGGTCGAGAAGGGTCCGCAATCCACCCTGCACGGCCGCGGCGCCCTGATCGGCGCGGTGGACATCATCCAGAACAAGGCCGACGAGCACGCCTTCGACTGGAACGCCCGGGTGGAAGGCGGCGACTACAACTACGGCATGGTGGAGGGGATGGTGAACATCCCCGTCAGCGACACGCTGGCGGTGCGCCTGTCCGGCCGCTACCGCCGGCGCGATGGCTACATCCCCAACCTTTCGGGCGGAGACGCCTTCAACTCAACCGACACGGCGGCGGTGCGCCTGGCGGTGAATTGGAAGCCGACGCCCCAGCTGAACACCGACTTCATCTTCAACTACGAGGTGGACCAGCCCAGCGGCACGGGCTTCAAGAACACCACCTTCTACCAGACCAATCCCGCCACCGGGCAGATCCTCGGCAGCACCAGCCCCTATACGGGCGCGGCGCTGTCCGTGCCGGCGGACTTCCCCCTCGGCTCCAAGCTGGGGGTGGACCGCCACGTCTGGGGCGCCACCGAGCTGGCCCAGTACCGCCTGAACGAGAAGGTCCAGCTCTCCTCCGTCACCGCCTTCCGCCACTTCGACGATGTGGAGATCCTCGACCCGGACGGCTTCTCCTATCCCCTGCTGAGCGCGGCGGAGGACACCTACGACAACCAGATCAGCCAGGAGTTCCGGCTGAACTACGACGACGGGAATCGCTTCTCGGGCTTCATCGGCGTCAGCGGCTTCGGCGAGCAGGGCAAGTACCACGTCCCGATCGAGGTGGACGAGCGGGCGGCCCTGGCGCTGTACACCGGCGCCTTCAGCCGGACCAATCCGGTCCCGACCCCGCTGGCCACCCTCGACAACCCGCTGACCACCGCCAACATCCTGCTGCAGTCGCAGGGCTTTCCGCCCAGCTTCCTGCCGCTCGCCCTGGCCGCGGCGAACAACTTCTCCACCCACCACATGGAGGACTATACCGAGAGCAACCGGGTCATGCAGGGGGACATCTATGCCGACGGAACCTACAAGCTGACCGACAAGCTGCAGATCTCGGCCGGCCTGCGCAACAGCTACGAGTACAAGACCACCGGCTTCATGTCGCGCAACCTGAACGGCGCCTCGGTGCTGGGCGCCCTGCTGCAGGCCCCGACCCTCACCAACCTTCTGGCCGCCACCGTTCCCGGCGCACCGGGCCTGCCCAACTACGGCGCCCAGTCCAACCCCACCGCGAACAACGGCGCCACGACGCGCCAGCACCTGTCCAACGACGGGCTGAGCTGGCGGGTGAACGCCCTGTACAAGTTCGACGCCCTGACCAGCGCCTACTTCACCTACGCCCGCGGCCGCCGGCCCGAGGTGCTAGCGGTGCAGGGCCCGGCGGCGCCCGGCGGCCCGCCGATCTTCTCCCGCGTGCCGGCCGAGGTCGTCGACGACTACGAAGGCGGGGTGAAGGCGCTGATGCTGCACCGCACGCTGCAGCTGGACGGGGCGATCTTCTATTACGACTACTCCAACTTCCAGACCGTGCAGCAGGTGGGGACCCAGTTCATCCCCTCCAACGCCGGCGACGCCCAGGACTACGGCTTCGAGGGCCAGGCGAACTGGTCGGTGGCCAGCCAGCTGGACCTGTTCGGGACCTATACCTACACCCACGCCCGCTTCACCTCGGGCGCCTACAAGGGCAACCACTTCCGCCTGACGCCGGACAACATGGTCTCGATCGGCGCGAACGCCCGCCTGGCGGCCCTGGGCGGCGTGTTCGAGTTCACGCCCACCTTCGTCTACCGGACCAAGGCCTACTTCAACGACGACAACTCCAACCCGGCGCTGCTGAACGGGGTGCTGATCCGGCCGATCACCTTCGACCAGTACCAGAACGGCTACGGCCTTCTGGACCTGCGCCTGCGCTACAAGCCCGACGGCGCCAACTGGGGGCTGGAGGCCTTCGTCACCAACGCCACGGACAAGCGCTACCTGAAGGACGCCGGCAACACCGGCGAAACGGTCGGCCTGCCCACCTACATCGCCGGCGAGCCCCGCATGTTCGGCTTCGCGTTCTCCATCCGGGGGTGAGGGGGGATCGCCGTTGGGGGGCGTTTTTGGAGGCAGGGTGATACGTGCTTCCGACCGTGAGCGGTCGTTAGCCGAACCCGTCCAAGCAAGCCGCCGTGGGGAAATGTGATGTCTGGAATTGTCTTGCTCCGCCGTAACTCACATGAAATTTTGAGTGGTCACAAGGGAGCAAGCAATTGGCTCGTGTCGTCAGTCCCACGCTGCTGTCGGCGTACTTCGGTGTCGATCCCTCGGCGTTTGAGCAAGCCGGTCTGATCGACCCGTTTGTCAACGTCGATACTCAGCTTTTCATCGATCCAGTGTTACTTGAGAAATCATCAAGCCCGGCGATGGCGAAGGATGCCCTAGCCGCGTTCCGAATCCATTTCAGCAACTTCGTGCGCCTTCTCACCATCTCGCAACGCGAGGGTGATGCCGCTTGGAGGGGCGCGGCTCGGCTCCTCGATCTTCGGGAGCCACCGGAAAATGGGCTTGGCTATGGCGGCAGCGGGAGGTCCGGAAGCTCACGCCCGGAAGACGTGCAGCGAGCGATTATGCGCACCTCAAAGGAAATCATTGCCTTGGGCGCAAGCGACCCGGAGATGATTTCGCTCATGGGTTTCTTCGAAAAAAAAGTAGGTCCCGACACGATCAGCGATTTTACCACACGCGTGATCATCAATCAGCTTGCTGATGTGACCGCAGAGTTTTGTGGAGCGAACGGCATCCCTCTCGAAGAGAGCAGCCTTCTGCCGGGCCGCCCACTGCCGAAGGTTATAGACCGATCCGGGAGGGCCAAGTTCACAGTGCTTGTACCGGCTGACATCGTACGGGACCTGCCCATCGCCAACGACTGGTCCGATATCGAGTCGGCGGTCATGCACAGCAATAGGCTTCGCCAAGCGGTAAATGCGATGTTGGCTGGAATCGCGAAGCCTACGGTCGCCGACCGGAAGGATGCACTGCGCGCCATCGCCCTTCAGTCTCCTCAGCACTTTGCGGAGTTTCTCGAGGCGGTGAAGGAGCACGTTCGAACATACGACCCGAACGCGGACGCACTCGGATACTACCGCATGAAGTCGATACTAGTGTCTGGGTTTGGCGGATTGAAAGCAACTACCAAGTACAACCTTTCAAGCGGTCCGGAGGAAATCTGCCGCCTCGTCCACCACACAATCGACCTCTTCCAGCATCACGTTGAGAAGGGGAATCTGTGGGAGGAGCTGTGGATCGGCGATAAACCTAAAAAGGAAAGGGCGGCACAGCTTATTTACTTTGCCATCTCCGATGCGTACTGCCTTGCGAACGGAGTTGATATTTCCCCCGAGGCAAACATGGGCGGAGGTCCAGTCGATTTCAAATTCTCCATCGGATACAAGGCGAGAGTTCTTGTGGAAATGAAGCGTTCCAGCGGCACTGTCGTGCACGGTTATGAGCGACAGTTAGAAATCTACAAGGACGCTTCAAGAACTTAGCATGGGATTTTCGTGATTCTTGACTTTGGTGACCTCGGAGATAAGCTGGCCAAGATTAACGCGATCCAGGCTCAACGGGGCGCGAACGGAAAGCCTGTATCAGACATTGTAGTCATCGATGCAACCAAGAAGGCTTCTGCAAGCAAGCGTTCCTGAACGGAGCGGACGCAGTCAGAGCCGTTCCTAGCCTCGCTGTAAAGACCGCTCGCCACCCTTCTCACCCCGCCTGAACGACCGCTCTCGGGCAGTGACCACGAGGGCTGGGGCGGCTCAGCTCCCCAACCGCCACGCGTCTTTTCCGTCAGGCCGCCCTGCCGCCTGTCCCGCCCCTGCCCCGTTTCCCTCGGGTTTATCCCGAGGGTCCGCCTTTCAGCCGGCTGACCGCCTGCAGGTTGAGCCGCGGCTCCTCGGGACAAGCCCGAGGAAAACGAGGACAAGCCCGAGGAAAACGGAGACAAGCCCGCGAAAACGGGAAGTAGGGCCCCCCTACCCCTCCGCCGCCACCCATTTCGCCGAGCGGGCGAAGTCGGACAGGTACTTGGTGGAGGACCAGCCGCCGTCCACGGCGATGGTCTGGCCGTTGATGAACTCCGCCCCGGGCGAGCAGAGGAAAGCGATGGTGCTGGCGACGTCGTCCACGGTGGCGAGGCGCGGATAGGGCGTCATGTGGGTGTTCATCTTCTGGAACGTCTCGTCCTCGTAGCGCCCCTCGGTCATGGGCGTGGGCGTCACGCCCGGCGCCACGCAGTTGGCCCGTATCCCCTTGGGCCCGTACTGGGCGGCAAGGTGCCAGGTCAGGCCGGTCAGCCCGGCCTTGGCCGCCGCGTAGGGGCCGCCGCGCAGCCCGCCGATCAGGGCGAAGGTGGAGGTGACGTTGATGATCGCCGAGCCGGGCGGCATGTGCGGCAGCGCCTCGCGGATCAGGCGGAAGGGGCCGCGCAGCATGATGTTCAGGAAGTAGTCCAGCCGCTCGTCGTCGGTCTCGTCCACCGGCGTGGGGCGCCCGACGCCGGCGTTGTTGATCAGGATGTCGACCCGGCCGAAGCGCTCCACCGCCGCCTCGATGATCCGCCTGGGCGCCTCGTCGGTGGTGACGTCCGCCGCCACGCTCAGCACCCGGTCCGGGGAGGGGGCGGCGGCTTCCAGCGTCTTCAGCTTCTGGGCGTCGCGGCCCACGCCCACCACGGCGAAACCCATGTCGAACAGCTTGACCGCCGTCGCCAGCCCGATGCCGCTGCCCGCCCCGGTGATCACCGCCGCCTTCATGCCCGTTCCCTCAGCTCCTCGCGCAGGCGCACCTTCAGCACCTTGCCCATGGGGCTGCGGGGCAGTTCGTCCCGCAGCACCACCCGTTCCGGCATCTTGTACTTGGCCAGCCGCCGCTCCTCGAGGAAGGCGCGCAGCGACGCCACGTCCGGCGCGTGGCCGGGCCGGGGCACGATGACGGCGCACGCCAGCTCGCCCGTCTTCTCCGACGGCAGGCCGACGATGGCCACGTCGGCGATGGCGGGGTGCTGGACCAGAAGGTCCTCCACCTCCTTGGGGCTGATGTTCTCGCCCTGGCGGATGATGATGTCCTTGCGCCGGCCGGATATGCGCAGGTAGCGGCCGTCCACGCGCTCGGCCAGGTCGCCCGTGCGGAAGAAGCCGTCCGCATCGAAGGCGTCGGCGTTGTCTTCCAGGCGCAGGTAACCGACGCAGGTCTGGGCGCCGAGGGCGGTCACCTCCCCCTCCCCTTCCACCACGCGGCCGTCGGGGGCGGTCAGCTTCACCTCGGCGATGCCGATCATGCCGTCGGTGTCGGCGGCATGGTCCAGGTCCGCGCGGTCGCGGCTGCCCACCGTGATGGTCGGAACCTCCGTCAGGCCGAACACGCGCATGACGCGGGCATTGGTGAACCAGTCGTGCGCCTCGCGGATCAGGCTGGGCGGCACCGACGCCCCGCCGCAAACGAACACCTTCAGCGAGGGCAGATGGCTGCCCCGCGCCCTCGCCGAGGCCAGGATCTGCTGCAGGAAGGGCGTCGCCCCGGCGGTGTGGGTGCAGCCGGCCTGGTCGATCAGGTCCACCGCCCGCTCCGGGTCCCACTGGTCCTGCAGCACGGCGGTGGTCCCCGCCATCAGCGGGAACTCGAAGGCGTAGATCGAGCCGCCAATGTGGCTGATGGGCGAGGGCACCAGGAACACGTCGCCCCGGTCCGCGTCCCAGTACCGGGACAGCTGGCGGATGACGGCGCCCAGGGTGTTGTGGGTGTGCAGCACCCCCTTGGGCCGCCCCGTGGTGCCGGAGGTGTAGATCACCATGCGCACGCTGTCGGGGTCGACGGCGGGCAGCTCCGCCGTGCTGTGGGCGGCCAGCAGCGCCTCGTAGCGGAGCGTCCCCTCGCCGCCCGCTTCGTCGGCTTCCGTGTCGCGCACCAGCACGATCTGCGGCGGGTTCGCCATGCCCTGGGTCGCCGCCTTCAGGGTCGCGTAGATCTCGGCGTTGCGGAAGCGGCGGGGGGCGAACACCATGCGGCTGCCGCTGTCGGCCAGCAGGAAGGACAGCTCCGCCTCGCGGTAGGCGGTGACCAGCGGGTGGGCGACCAGGCCGGCCAGGGTGGCGGCCAGATAGACGACGCAGGCCTCCCGCCAGTTGGGCAGCATGAAGGAGACGACGTCCCCCGGCTTGAAGCCGCGCTCGACGAACTGGCGCGCCAGGCGGCCGGCCTGGTGGTGCAGCTCGCGCGCGGTGAGCCTGTGCGCGCCGTCGACCACCAGCACCCGGTCCGGCTCGCTGTCGGCGAGGCGGGCGGCGAGCACGCCCAGGGTCTCGTCGGTCCACCAGCCCGCCTCGCGGCAGCGGCGGGCGTGCGCCTCGTCCCAGCGGAACGACCAGCCGTTCAGCCGCCTAAGGCCGGGCGTCGCTTCCGGGGTGTCGGCGGGTGGGGGAATGGCTGCGCTCCGGCTCGTCCAAGCTGCGCATAGCACGTCGCTTTCGCAGGGCGACCGACCAGGGCGCGATATCGACGGGGCGGCGAGAGGCGTTCCTGCGCCCGCACGCTGTCCGGACGACTGGCTCTGTCGGCGAGGTGCTCCTACGACTGGGAACGCCACATCACCCCGCTTTTGGCGGGATTTTTGCGACCCTTCCCCCTCGAAGGTGGAAGGGCAGGGTTGGGGGTGAGCGCAGGCAGGCTGTGGAAGGGCTTAGGAGGCGGCGCCGCCTCATGCGCCCCGCTCATCCCACGCAGTGCGCGCACCCCCACCCAACCCTCCCCCTTCGAGGGGGAGGGCTCAGGGTAGCGGAGAGAGGACCGGATGAGCGAGCTCAGGTTCGATGGACGCGTGGTGGCGATCACCGGCGCCGGGCGGGGGCTGGGGCGGGCCTATGCCGAGCTGCTGGCCGCGCGCGGGGCCAAGGTGGTGGTGAACGATCCGGGCGGCCTGCTCAGCGGCCACGGCGCCGACGCCGGCCCGGCGCAGGACGTCGTCGCCGCCATCGCGGCCGCCGGCGGCGAGGCCGTGGCCGACACCCACTCCGTCGCGACGGCGGAGGGCGGCGAGGCGATCGTGCAGACCGCGCTGGACGCCTTCGGCCGCATCGACGCCCTGATCCACAACGCCGGCAACGTCCGCCCGAACCTGATCCCCGAGATGAGCTTCGAGGACTTCGACGCGGTGCTGGACGTGCACCTGCGCGGCGGCTTCCACGTCGCCAAGCCGGCGTTCACCCACATGGCCAGGGCCGGCTATGGCCGGATCGTCCTCACCTCCTCCATTGGCGGGCTGTACGGCAACGTGCGGGTGGCCAACTACGCCGCCTCCAAGGGCGGGCTGATGGGCCTGTCCAACGTGCTGGCGCTGGAGGGCGCGGCCGTGGGCGTGAAGTGCAACCTGATCCTGCCCGGCGCGGTGACCCGCATGGCCGAGGGGATCGACATCTCGCAATACCCGCCCATGGGGCCCGAACTGGTAGCCCCCGTGGTCGGCTGGCTGGCGCACGAGGCCTGCTCGATCACCGGCGAGATGCTGGCCTCCATCGCCGGGCGCATCGCGCGGATGTTCCTGATCGAGACGGAGGGCGTCTACCGCCCCGACTGGACCATGGAGGACGTGGACCGCGAGATCGGCCGCGCCACCGACACCGCCGGCCCGACCTACCTGGCCAAGGGCCACGCCGACCACATCCGCCACAGCTTCGAGATGGCGCGGCGAGGCGGGTGAGCACGGTCATCCCTCCCCCCTCGAAGGGGTGAGGGTGACGGCGTCCTCACGCGAACGGCTCTTCACCCTCCAGCTTGGTGCGGTGCAGCTGGCGGCCGGAGGCGGGGTCGTAGGGAGTGGCGCGGTGCATGGCGCCGGTGTTGTCCCAGATCACCAGGTCGCCCACCGACCAGACGTGGCGATAGACGAACTGCGGCTGTGTCGACCATTCGCGCAGGCGCACCAGCAGCTCGGCGCTCTTGCGGTAGTCCATGCCGACCACATGGCGCGCGGTGCAGCCCAGGATCAGCGACTTGCGGCCGGAGCGGTGCGCCCACACCAGCGGCAGCTCGTTGTCGCCGATCGCCTGCATCTGCTGCAGCATCGCCAGCGACGGCTCCGGGTCGTAGTAGAACAGGCTGTTCCAGCTGGAGTGCATCACCTTCAGCGTGTCGATCTCCGCCTTGTCGTCTTCGGACAGGTCGTCGTAGGCGGCGTAGGTGTTGCAGAACTCCGTGTCGCCACGGCCGTCGGAGGCGAGCTGCTTCATCGACAGCAGCGAGGCCAGGATCGGCACCTGGTTCATGGTGCCGTCGATGTGCCAGTACAGCGATCCCTTCAGGTAGTCGGCCAGGGCGTTGACCTTGGTGTCGAGCGTGACCTTGTAGATCCGCTCGCCCCGCATCTCCGGCGCGAAGGTCCCCAGCGTCTCGGTGAAGGCGATCTGCTCCTCGTCGGTGAAACCCACCTTGGGGAACACCAGCACGCCGCGCTCCTCCAGCAGGCGGCGGATCTCCCCCGCGTGCACGCCGCTGAGCAGCGCCGCCTTGTCCGCACGGATTTCCGTACCGATGCGGGCCGTCAGCGCCGCCGTCTCGAGCTTCACCTCGGCTTCGCTCAGCATGCCATCCCTCTCCCGTTCGTCGGCGCGCCAGAACGCTCCGGCTTGTCGTGCAGCCGGATGCGGGAGCGCCGGTCTTCGCCCGCACAGTACGCCCGCCCCCGGGGAGCGGCAATCCCGCCCGTGGATTTGCGCGGACAAGTTGGGACTCTTTCTAGGTATTGAACAAACCGCTTGGCGCCGCCTCCGCGACGGCTAAAGAAGGCGGACAGGAGCGCGCGAGGCGCTGCGGAGGCTGCACGCCGCGACATGGGGGCGGAGGGTTCGATCGAGACGCAGCAGGCCGCCGCGCGAGGGCCGCGCGGGCCGGATGGTCCGCTCTATCGCCAGGTGGCCCGCGCGCTGAAGGACGAGATCCTGCGCGGGGTGCACGCCGTGGGCGCCCAGCTGCCCACCGAGGACGAGCTCGGCGCCCGCTTCGGCGTCAGCCGCTACACCGTGCGCGAGGCGCTGCGCCAGCTGCGCGACGAGGGGCTGGTGTCCTCGCGCCAGGGCTCGGGCACCAGCGTCGCCGCGCCGGCCGCCCAGGGCGCCGACGTGCTGCACGCCACCTCCATCAACGACCTGGTGGACTTCGCCGCGGGCAAGCGGTTCGAGGTCGAGACCATCCGTCTGACGAAGATCGACGCCAGGCTGGCCGCCCGCGCCGGCCTCGGCCGCGGCGAGGAATGGCTGGCGGTGAAGGGCTATCGCTTCGCCGAGGGCGTCGCCGCCCCCGTCTGCCGGACCGAATACTACATCAACCGGGAGTTCGCCTCGGTCGCCAGGCTGCTGCAGCGGCACGACGGGCCGATCTTCCCCCTGATCGAAGACCTGTTCGCCGTGCGCATCGAGGAGGTGCGCCAGGAGATCGCCGCCACCGTCGTCTCACCCCCGCTGGCCGAGGGCCTGCAGGTCGAGCCCGGCTCGCTGGCGCTGGAGGTGCGGCGCACCTACACCCTGGGCGACGGGCGGATCGGCCAGGTGACGCTGAACACCCACCCCGCCGCGAAATTCCGGCAGTCCATGACCATGCGGCGCGTGAAGGGCTGAGCCCCCCGCCCCTCGCGCCCGCCGCCAGGGCCGACTTCGGGTTGCAGCGGCGCGGACGCCTGTCCGCCAAGGCGCAGGGCGGTTGTCCGGCCCTGATCGTCAAAGGATCGGAGTCTATACATCGATCAAGGACGGCCGTTGCGCCGCTGGAAGGATTGCGTCAGGCTCGCCTCATCAAAAAAAGGACGATCATAAGATCGTCCAAACATAAGGGAGGACGGGACTTTGATGGGAACTCTCATCTGGGTATTGGCGGCCGGCGTGCTGGCCGTCGCCTTCGCCTTGCTGCAGACCGGCGCGATCCTGAGACTGCCCGCCGGCAACGAGCGGATGCAGGAGATCGCCGCGGCGATCCAGGAAGGCGCCTCGGCCTATCTGCGCCGCCAGTACACCACCATCGCCCTCGTCGGCGTCGTGATCCTCGTCATCCTCGCCCTGCTGCTGGGCGCGCTGCCGGCGATCGGCTTCCTGATCGGCGCGGCGCTCTCGGGCGCGGCGGGCTATGCGGGGATGCTTATCTCGGTGCGCGCGAACGTGCGCACCGCCCACGCCGCCTCCGAGGGGCTCGAGAAGGGCCTGGCGACCGCCTTCGGCTCGGGCGCGGTCACGGGGATGTTCGTGGCCGGCTTCGCCCTGCTCGGCGTCAGCGGCTACTTCGCCGTGCTGACCACCGTCCTGCACCTGGAGCCCACCAGCCGCGAGGTGGTGGACGCCCTGGTGGCGCTGGGCTTCGGCGCCAGCCTGATCTCCATCTTCGCGCGGCTGGGCGGCGGCATCTTCACCAAGGGCGCCGACGTGGGCGGCGACATGGTGGGCAAGGTCGAAGCCGGCATCCCCGAAGACGATCCGCGCAACGCCGCCACCATCGCCGACAACGTGGGCGACAACGTGGGCGACTGCGCCGGCATGGCGGCGGACCTGTTCGAGACCTATGCGGTGACCATCGTCGCCACCATGGTCCTGGCGGCGATCTACTTCGCCGGGACCAGCGCCGTGCTCGCGACCATGATGCTGCCGCTGGCGATCTGCGCGGTGTGCATCGTCACCTCGATCGTCGGCTCGTTCTTCGTGCGGCTGGGCAAGAGCCGCAAGATCATGGCGGCCCTGTACCAGGGCCTGATCGTCACCGGGCTCCTGTCCGTCGTCGGGGTCTGGGCGGTGATCCATGTCCTGGTCCCCGCGCCGATCACCGTCGCCAGCGGCCAGGCGCCGGACCTGGTCGTCCAGACCGTGGCCGACGCCGACCGGCTGTTCTGGTGCGGGATGGTGGGCCTGGCGGTGACCGCGGCCATCGTGGTGGTCACCGAATACTACACCGGCACGGGGTTCCGCCCGGTCAAGTCGATCGCCAAGGCCTCCGCCTCCGGCCACGGCACCAACGTGATCCAGGGCCTGGCCGTGTCGCTGGAGGCGACCGCCCTGCCCGCGATGGCGATCATCGTCGGCATCGTGGCCAGCTACATGCTGGCGAACCTGTTCGGCGTCGCCATCGCGGTGACCACCATGCTGGCCCTGGCCGGCATGATCGTGGCGCTGGACGCTTTCGGCCCGGTCACCGACAACGCCGGCGGCATCGCCGAGATGGCCGGCCTGCCCTCCAGCGTACGGGTGTCCACCGACGCCCTGGACGCGGTCGGCAACACCACCAAGGCGGTGACCAAGGGCTACGCCATCGGCTCGGCGGGGCTGGGGGCGATCGTGCTGTTCTCGGCTTACACCCAGGACCTGCACCACTTCGCCGATCCGGCGAATGCGGAGCGGTTCCCCTTCTTCGCCAACATGGGCGTGGTGACCTTCGACCTGTCCAACCCGTTCGTGATCGTGGGCCTGCTGTTCGGCGGGCTGTTGCCGTTCCTGTTCGGGGGGCTGTCGATGACCGCGGTGGGCCGCGCCGCCGGCGCCGTGGTCGATGAGGTGCGCCGCCAGTTCCGCGAGAACCCGGGCATCATGACCGGCGAGGTGAAGCCCGAGTACGGCCGCGCCGTGGACATCCTGACCAAGGCCGCCATCCGCGAGATGATCGCGCCCAGCCTCCTGCCGGTGCTCTCGCCCGTCGTGCTGTTCTTCGTGATCCTCGCCCTGGCCGGCAAGACCCAGGCCTTCGCCTGCCTTGGCGCCATGCTGATCGGGGTGATCGTCACCGGCCTGTTCGTGGCCATCTCGATGACCTCGGGCGGCGGCGCCTGGGACAACGCCAAGAAGTTCATCGAAGAGGGCAACTACGGCGGCAAGGGCTCGGAGGCGCACAAGGCGGCCGTGACCGGCGACACGGTGGGCGATCCCTACAAGGACACCGCAGGCCCGGCGGTGAACCCCATGATCAAGATCACCAACATCGTCGCCCTGCTGCTGCTGGCGGTGCTGGCGAAGCGCTGAAGCGAGCCGCTTGCGAAGGCCGGGAGTCCGGCCGGTGATCGACCGGCCGGACGCCTCGGCCGCTCAGTGCGCGGCATTGTCCCTGGCGAACTCCAGGGTGATGCAGCAGGTCACCTTTGGGCCGGCTGGACTGGTCGACGCCCCCGCCCCGCCCGCTTCGTGCGCCGGGGCAGGAGTCGATGTCCCAAGTCCCTGCGAGGCCAGATGCTTCAACTGCCCGGCGATGCCGCCGTTGATCTCGGCTATAGCGATGCCGTCGACGCTGAGTGTCGCCACAGTCTCCTCCCGGGGCCCCTTGTGCTGCTGCTGGCGCCCTCTAGACTCGGCATTCACTCATAGAGGCGCTGGGTTGTAAATGCTCGCGAGCTAGCATCACCTGGAGGGAGAACCATGCGCCCGCCCGCATGCGCCCCTCCAACCTTTCCCCCAAGAGCCCTTGTTCGGCGAACTCGGGGACCTATTATGACCTCACCAGGTCACATCGGAGCCGATCGATGCGGTCCGTTCAAATCCGTGATGCGAAAGCGACGTTCTCGGCGCTCGTAGAAGCTGCCGAGCAAGGCCAGCCAACAACCATAACCCGTCACGGACGCCCGGCTGCCGTGATCATACCTGTCGCCGACGCGCGTAAGCTCTATCCGAACCCCACGCCCACACTGGCGGATTGGCTGCTCGCCTACCCTGGCGGCTTGGAGTTCGAGCGGGATGAAACAGGACTGCGCGAGGTTGATCTTTGAGCCGTGGCTATGTGATCGACACCTCGGTCCTGTCACGACTTTCACCGGGGAGACCGGCGCCGGACTCGGAGTTCGCCGCCTGGCTTCTACGCAATGGAGAAGCCCTCTACATCTCCACCATAACCGTCGCCGAGATTGCGCAGGGCGTCTGCAAGCTCAGGCGCAAAGGCGGAGACGATCGCGCCAATATCCTGTCAGCCTGGCTCGACAATCTACTTATAGACATGGCCGATAAAGTACTTGTCGTCGATGCGCAGGTTGGCCGCATGATGGGGCATCTGTCAGACAAGGCGACGGCTGCCGGCCGACACCCTGGCTTCGCAGATGTCGCTATTGCAGCGACCGCAGCAGCGAACGACTTGGCGGTGCTCACCGACAATGGCCGCCACTTTGCAGTCCTGGGGGTCGAATGGATCGACTCAGCCAGCGCACCCGCGTCAGGCCGCTGAGGTCGTCCCTCACATCCCCCCGCCGGATATCCGCTGCATGATCAGGTGGGCGACCCAGTTGGCCAGCAGGGGGGCGACGAACAGCAGGAAGATGATGATCAGCAGGCCGCGCCAGTTGCGGATCAGCGGCTCGCGGGTCGAGGCGGCCTTCTTGCGCGGCTTCAGCAGAGGCTGGCGGGGCGGCGGCTTGGGCGGGGGCAGGTCGCTCCAGGGGCCCTTGTAGGGCGGTTCGGGACTGGCCATGCGTCAGGCGTCCCCCTGCCGGAAGGGCGAGTACTCCGCTTCGAGATAGGCCATCTCGCTCTCCACCTGGGCGCGCTCGTGCTCCAGATAACGCGCCACCGGCTCACGCAAAGCCGGGTCGGCGATCCAGTGCGCCGAATAGACCGGGCTCGGCAGGTAGCCGCGGGCGATCTTGTGCTCGCCCTGGGCGCCCGCCTCCACCCGCTTCAACCCACGCAGGATCGCCTGTTCGATGGCCTGGTAGTAGCACAGCTCGAAATGCAGGAAGGGGATCGGCTCCAGCGCGCCCCAGTTGCGGCCGTACAGGGTGTCGGCGCCCATCAGGTTCAGCGCGCCGGCGATCGGCCGCCCGTCCCGCGTCGCCATCACCAGCAGCACCCGGTTGGCCATCCGCTCGCCCAGGAGCGAGAAGAAGCGCCGGTTCAGATAGGGCTGGCCCCACTTGCGCGAGCCGGTGTCCATGTAGAAGGCGAAGAAGGCGTCCCAGTGCTCTTCGCGCAGGTCGGCGCCGGTCAGGGCGGCGATCTGCAGCCCCGCCTGGGCGTCGCGCCGTTCGCGCCGGATGGTCTTGCGCCGGCCCGACGAAAGGGCGGCCAGGAAGTCGTCGAAGCTGGCGTATCCCTCGTTCAGCCAGTGGTACTGCTGGTCCTGGCGCAGCAGCAGGCCGTGCTCGCCCATGCGCCGCCACTCCGCCTCCCGCGGGAAGGTGACGTGCAGGGACGAGGCGCGCGCCTCCACGCACACCGTCCGAGCGCCCTCCAGCAGCAGGTCCTGCACCAAATCCTGGTGCAGCCCTTCGCGCGCGATCAGGCGGGGGCCGGTGACGGGGGAAAAGGGCGCGGCGCACTGCAGCTTGGGATAGTAGCGCCCGCCTGCGCGCATGTAGGCCTGGGCCCAGGCGTGGTCGAAGACGTATTCGCCCTGGCTGTGCGACTTCACATAGAGCGGCATGACGCCGAGCGTCTCGCCCGCCGCGTCGTGGACGCTCAGGTGGCGGGGCAGCCAGCCCGCCTCCGCCCCCACCGATCCGCTCTGCTCCAGGGCGTCGAGGAAGTCATAAGAGGTGAAGGGGTTCAGGCCGTAGTCTGGATGGGCGTTGCAGGCGTCCCAGGCGGCCTGGCCGAGGTCGGCCACGGCCGCGTGGACGCGGACCTCCGCGGTGGGCGTTCCCGCTGCGGTGGGCCGTCCGCTCACCGGCGGGGCTGCTCCGCGCCGCGCCCGGTCAAGCCAGCTCCACCACCGCATCGACCTCCACCGCGAAGTTGCGCGGCAGGCGGTAGACGCCGACCGCGGAGCGGGCGTGACGGCCGGCCTCGCCGAACACCTCCACCATCAGGTCCGAGGCGCCGTTGATCACCGCCGGGATGTCGTAGAACTCCGGCCCCGCCTGGACGAACCCGCCCAGCTTGACGATGCGGGCCACCCGGTCGAGATCGCCGGTCGCGGCCTTGATCTGGGCGATCAGGTTCACGCCGCAGATGCGCGCGGCCTGCTGGGCGGCGGCCAGGTCGATCTCCGGCCCGACGACGCCCGTGACCCCGCCGTCCGGCCCCAGCGAAACCTGGCCGGAGATGTGCAGCAGGTTCCCGCTCCGCACGAAGGGGACATAGTTGGCGATGGGGGCCACCGGCGCCGGCAGCACGATCCCCAGCTCCGCCAGCTTCGCCTCGATCCTGGACATGCGCGCTCCTGAGTTCGGGGCGGGTGATAGCCGGGAGGGCGATGAGGCTCAATCTCCTGTCGCACCTGGGGGGCTGCGCCGGACCCGTGTTTCTCCGATTGTCCCAGAGTTTGACAGAACCCTTCCCCCTCGAAGGGGGAAGGGCTGGGATGGGGGTGAGTGCAGGACGGTTGTGGAAGCGCATTTGAGGCGGCGCCGCCTGATGCGCCACACTCATTGCAGTCAGCGCGCGCACCCCCACCCAACCCTCCCCCTTCGAGGGGGAGGGCTCAGACGTTGCGCCAGCTAACCCGCCGCCAGCCCCGCCGCCGCCAGCGCCTCCGCCTGCCGCGCCGCCAGCGCCCCTTCGCTGAAGCCCTCCACCGAGGCCTCGAACAGGGCGCGCCAGTTCATCTCCGCCTCCAGGTGCAGGAAGGCGGAGCCCAGGCCGACGGCGGCGCGGTCCATGAACACGAACTCGCGAGGGATCTTCACGGGCCCCTTGTCCTTCAGCGCCTGGCGCACGGCGAAGGCCTCGCGCCGGCCGTACATGCCGGGCGCCACGCCGTCGGCCACGGTCCGCACCCGGTCATCCAGCAGGGGCCCGTAGATGAAGCGCGCCCACAGGTTCAGCACGTCCATCAGCTCGTCGCGCAGGCCCGCGAAGCCCCAGCTCTCGTAGGCGGCGCGCTGCTCGGCCCGATCGCCGCTGGACAGGGCGTGGAACAGCCGCACCACCCCGGCCACGAAGCGCGGCGGGAAGATGCGGATGCAGCCGAAGTCCAGCAGGTTCAGCCGCGCTGCGCCGTCCGCGAAGGTGTAGTTGCCCAGGTGCGGGTCGCCGTGGATCACGCCCAGCTTGATCATCGGGCCCCACCACGCCTCGAACAGCAGGCGGGCGACGCCGTTGCGCACCTCCAGCGGCGCGCCCTTGAAGGCCAGCAGCCCCTGCCCGTCCAGCCAGGTCATGGTCAAAAGGCGGCGGGTGCACAGCGCCTCCACCGGCTCGGGGGTGGCGATGTCGGCGCGGCCCTGGAAGAAGCCGGCGTAGAGGCGCATGGCCTTGGCCTCCCGCTCGTAGTCCAGCTCCTCGCGCAGGCGGTCGCCGATCTCGGGCAGGATCTCGGAGGGGTCGAGCGCCCGGTCCATGCGGCGGTACAGGCCGAACACGGCGGACAGCTGGGCCAGGTCGCTTTCGACCGCGCTCTGCATCTCCGGGTACTGCAGCTTGACCGCCAGGGCGCGTCCGTCCAGCCCCTGCGCCCTGTGCACCTGGCCGAGCGACGCGGCGGCGGCGGCGTCCAGCTCGAACGCCTTGAAGCGCGCCTGCCAATCTGGCCCCAGCTCCGCGGCCATGCGCCGGCGCACGAAGGGACGGCCCATGGCCGGGGCGTTGGTCTGCAGCTCCGAGAACTCCGCGGCGAACTCCGGCGGCAGTAGGTCCGGCACGGTGGCGAACATCTGCGCCGCCTTCATCAGCGGCCCCTTCAGCCCGCCCAGCGCCGCCTTCAGCGCGCGGGCGTTGCGGGCGTCGGCGTTCTCGCCGCCCAGGATGCGGTTGGCGCCGTAGGCGGCCCCCGCCCCCGCCAGCCCCGCGCCCACCTGGGCGAAGCGGCGCACGCGGCCGGTCAGGCGGTTGCGTTCGGGATCGAGGTCGTCGGGCGGGCTCATCGGCGCACAGGTAGGGGCTCGGGGCCGCGCCTTCGAGCTTGCGCGCCCGCAAATGCTGGCGAGCGCGCCCGAAGCGTGCCACTTCTCGCCCCACATGAAGACGGCGCGGGCGCTTCGGCTGATCCGGCGGCTCAGATCGGCCGAGGCGGAGGTCTCCGACTGGGAGGGCGAGTTCCTCTCCAGCGTCGAGACGCGCCTGGACACCTACGGCCGCGCCTTCGCCGACCCGGAGAAGGGCGCGCGCGAGGCGGCGCTCTCGGTGCTGCAGCAGCGCAAGCTGAAGGAGATCAAGGCGAAGGTCTCGGGCGATGCGCCGGCCGAGCGCAAGCCGAGGGCCGGCTGGACGCGCAAGCGACCGCTGGGCGCGCGGAAGGCGGAGGGGCCAGATGAGGAGAGGTGAGCCGACAGTGGCCCGCATAGAGCCCTCCCCCTCGAAGGGGGAGGGTTGGGTGGGGGTGTGCGCGCCAAGACCGAAGACAAACCCATATGAGGCGGCGCCGCCTCCCGCGCCCTTCCGCACACCGCCTGCACTCACCCCCTCCCCTGCCCCTCCCCCTTCGAGGGGGAGGGGTGCGACGTTCGCCCCCGCCCCATGACCCCCGCCCTCTCCCTTTCCGCCGTGTCCAAGCGCTACGGCGACTTCCAGGCGGTGCGCGAGCTGTCGCTGGCGGTGGAGCCCGGCGCCATCTTCGGCTTTTTGGGGCCGAACGGGGCGGGCAAGACCACCACACTGCGCATGGTGCTGGGGCTGATCCCGCCGACCTCGGGCGAAATCCTCGTGCTCGGCGCGCGCGACGCCGCCCAGGTGCGCGACCGCATCGGCTTCCTGCCGGAGGAGCGGGGCCTGTACCGCCGCATGACGCCGCTGGACGCGGTGGTCTTCTTCGCCGGGCTGAAGGGCGTGCCGGCGGCGACCGCCCGCCGCCGCGGCGCCGAGCTGCTGGAGGCGCAGGGCCTGGGCCACGCGCTGAAGCGGCCGATGAAAGCCCTCTCCAAGGGCATGGCGCAGAAGGTGCAGCTGGTCTGCGCCATCGCCCACGAGCCGGAGCTGGTGATCCTGGACGAGCCCTTCTCGGGCCTGGACCCCGTGAACCAGCAGGGGCTGGAGCAGCTGATCCGCGGCCTGGCCGAGCGGGGCTCCACGGTGATCTTCTCCACCCACGTGATGGCCCACGCCGAGCGGCTGTGCCGGCGCGTGGCGCTGATGGCGGGGGGGCGCAAGGTGTTCGACGGCACGGTGGACGAGGCGCGCGCCGCCGCGCCCCAGCGGCTGGTGCTGCAGGGGGTCGCGCGGGGCGACGCGCTGGCCCTGCCGGGCGTGGTGTCCGCCGAGCCGCTGGACGGCGGGCTGGTGGCCACCCTGGCCCGGGGCGCCGAGCCCCAGGCGGCGCTGAAGGCCGCTTTCCAGCGCGACCTCGACCTGAAGGGCTTCCAGGTGGAGACGGCCACGCTGCACGACGCCTTCATCGTGCTGACCGGCGGGACGGCCGCAGAGGCGATGCAGGAGGCCGCCGCATGAGGCGCGTCTGGATGATCGCCGTGCGGGAGTACCTGAGCTACCTGCGGACCGCCGGTTTCTGGATCTCCATCTGCATCGTGCCGCTGGTGGTGGGCTTCATCGCCCTGGGCGGCTCGAGGGCGGTGCAGTCGGTGGCGCCGCCCCCGACCCTGGCCATCGTCGACCTGTCGGGCGGCGGCTTCGTCGCGGCGGCGCGGCCGGCGCTGGCGGGCCCTCCCCCCATCGCCGAGCTGGTCCCGCCGCCCCCCGCCGCAGCCGCCGCAGCCGCCGCCGCGAGCCCGGCCGAGGCCGCGCGCGCGCTGCAGGGGGCGCTGGCCGCCAAGTCGGGCGCCCTGGACGAGGCGGCCGTGGTGTCCGGCGCGCCAGAAGCGCTGAAGCTCGACTTCTGGAGCCGCGAGCCGATCGATCCTGGCGTCGCCCAGGCGCTGCAGTCCGTCGCCGCCGCCCTGATGCGCCAGGCCCGGCTGAAGGCGGAGGGCGTCTCCCCCGCCCTGCTGGAGCGGCTGAACCAGGCCGCGCCGGCGGTGCGCCGCTTCGCGCCCGGCGCCGTGCGCGAGAGCACCGCCCGCGACCAGACGCCGATGCTGATGGCGATGTACCTCTCGCTGGTGCTGCTGGTCAGCCTGATGACCGCCGCCGGCATCCTGTTGAACAGCGTCATCGAGGAGAAGTCCGGCCGCATTCTGGAGGTGCTCATGTCCTCCGCCTCCATCCCCGAGATCCTGACCGGCAAGATCCTGGGCGTGGCGGCCCTGACCACGACCGTGCTGGCGGTGTGGGCGGCGTTCGGGCTGGGCGTGCTGGCGCGGTCCGCCCCGGGCGAGATCGGCCAGCTGGCCGGAGCCCTGGCGAGCCATGGGCTGGGCGTCTACTTCCTGCTGTTCTTCGTCAGCGGCTATCTGATGTACGCGGCGGTGTTCGCCGCCATCGGCGCCTTCTGCGAGACGGCGCGGGAGGCGCAGACCCTGGTCGGGCCGCTGATGATCCTGCTGAGCGTGCCGATCGTGTTCCTGACCACGGCGGTCCAGCGGCCGGACGCGCCGGTCGTGGCCTTCCTGTCGTTCCTGCCGCCGTTCACGCCCTTTTTGATGACGGCGCGCATCGCGGCGGGGCTGGCGGCGTGGCAGGCGATCTGCGGCCTGCTGCTGGTCGTCGCCAGCGCGGCGGCGGTGGTCTGGCTATGCGGGCGGGCCTTCCGCGCCGGGGCCTTGTCAAGCGGCCGGCTTGAGCTGAAACAGTTCGTAGGCGGAGCATTTCGGCGTACCTGACCGGCCGCGCCCGCGAACCGAAGGAGGCCCCGTTGCGCGACCCCACCGTCAACGAAGTCGAGATCGCCGACCTGCGCCCCACCCAGATGACGGTGGGCTATCGCGAGGTGCAGGTGAAGCGCCGCCAATGGCGCGAGGCCAAGGGCAGCGAGCGGCTGAAGCTGCTCGGCACGCACACCGTCCCCACCGTGCTGGGGCCCAAGGCGCGCCACTATGTGGTCGATCACCACCACTTCGCCCGCGCCCTGCTGGACGAGGGCGAGAAGACCTTGATGGTCTACATCCTCGCGGACCTGCGCCACGTCGACAAGGACGGCTTCTGGACCGTGCTCGACAACTTCAGCTGGTGCCACGCCTATGACCGCAAGGGCCGCCGGCGCGAGCTGTCCGACATCCCCAAGGCGCTGGGCGACCTGGCCGACGATCCGTACCGCAGCCTGGCCGGCGCCCTGATCCGGGCGGGCGGATTCGCCAAGACCGACAAGCCGTTCTCGGAGTTCATCTGGGCGGACTTCCTGCGCCGCCGGCTGGACGAAGACCTGGTGACGTCGGAGTTCGCCAGCGCCCTCGCCCGCGCCCTGGAGATCGCCCGCGGCCAGGACGCCCGCTACCTGCCCGGCTGGTGCGGCCCGGAGGAGTAGCGGCTCAGGGCGCGGGCGCGACGTCCGCCGCGGCCCGGTTGAAGGCCAGGGCGTACTGGGCGCCCGTCCACAGGGTCGCCGCCGTCGCCAGCCACAGCAGGGCCAGCGCCACGAGGCCGAGCGCGCCCGATCCCAGCCCGCTCGCCAATAGCGCCAGGGCCAGGGCGATCAGCTGCAGCGTGGTCTTCCACTTGGCCAGCTGCGTCACCGGCAGCTTGACGCCCCGGCCGCCGCCGGCCTCGCGCAGGCCCGCCACGAACACCTCGCGGAACAGGATCAGGAAGCCCGGGACGGCGAAGCCGACGCCAGCCCCCGCCAGGGTCAGCCCCAGCACCGCGCCCAGGACGGCGATCTTGTCGGCGATGGGATCTAGCGCCGCGCCCCAGGCGGAGACCACGCCCCACCGCCGCGCCAGCCAGCCGTCGAAGAAGTCCGTCAGCGCGCCGAGGGTGAACAGCGCGAAGGCGACGAGCGCCATCGTCCGCGGCGCGCCCGCCGCCTGCCAGGCCAGCACGAGGAACACCACGACGCCCAGGGCGATACGCGCCAGGGTCAGGAGGTTCGGAACGTGTCGACGGTCGATCATCCAGACGCCGAACGCGCGAGGGGCGCGACCGCTGCGCCGCTCATCCCGTGCTGGTCGGGCTCAGCAGCGACAGCAGGCTGGAGCTCTTCAGGCTGGAGAACACCTGGGCGGAGGCCGACAGCGTGGTCTGGGCCAGGGACAGGTCGCTCGCCACCTTGGCGATGTCGGGCGCGGTCAGGTTGGTGATCACCCCCTGCACGGAGGTCTGCTGCGCCGTCAGCGAGGTGGTGGCGTTGGTGACCTGCTTCTCCACCGCGCCGTTGTCCGCCACTATGGCGTTGGCGGAGGTCGTGGCGGATTGGAACTGGGCGACCACGCCGCTCAGGAAGGCGGTCTGCGTCGCGTTCAGGCTGCCCGTCAGCGGACCGTTCGGGCCGGCGTTGTAGGCCTGGACCGCGGCCAAAGCAGTCATCAGGGGCGTGCCGGCGTCGCTGGCCAAGACGCCGGTCTGGACCGTCTGGTTGTCGTCGATACGGCTGACCGACTTCAGGTTGCCGTTCGTGAAGATCGCCGAGGGCGAGCTGGCCGCCGCGAGGCCCGTCAGGGTGGAGGTCGTGACCGGCGCGGTCTGCGAATTGCCGCCGGCGAACAGGTACTGGCCGCCGTACTGGGTGTTCAGCGCCGAGGTGGTGGACGACATCTGCGCCTGCAGCGCCTCCATCAGGCCGGCGCCGTTGCTGGTGGCGACCGCGTTCTGCACCGCGCTGGTGGCGGTCTGGGCGGCCGTGGCGACCTGGGTCAACGCGGTGTCCTGCACCGACAGCTTGGCCGAGAGCCCCTGGGCGTTGGTGACGTAGCCGTTCAGCCGGGAGACCAGGCTGTTGGTCGAGGTCAGCGTCCCGGCCGAGGAGCCATAGCCGGCCAGATCGGTCGCGATCTTGTTGCTGGCGACCTGCTGGGCGTCGTTGTTGACCTGGTTTTGACTCGCATTGATCATCGAGTCGAGCGTGCTGTACATACTTGAAGTCGAGATCGGGTTTATCATGGCTTCGATCAACCGATGGGGATGGCCATAAGGGCGGAGAACATGCTTTGCGTCGCCGTGATCAGGCGGGCGGAGGCGCTGTACGCCTGCTGATAGGTCGTCAGCGAGATCAGTTCCTGGTCCATGTTGACGCCCTCCGCCGAGCTCAGGCGGGACTGGGCCTCGGTGGCCACGGCCGCGGCGCTGGTGGCGGCGGTGGTGGCGGTGGAGGCCCGATTGGCGATCGCGCCGGCCACGTCCGCCGCATAGCTTGACAGGGTGGTCGTCATGGCCGGCAGGTCGCCCGCCGCATCAACCGTCATCGAGCTCTGCCCCGCCTGGGCGAAGGCGTCCGATCCTGAGGTATCGCCCGAAACGATCACCGCAGAGCCGGACGCCGCCGACAGGTTGACGCTGGCGGTCTGAAGCAGGCTGGGGCTGGCGGCGATGTCGCTGCGGACGCTGTAGGCGCCGGCCGTGGCGCTGCGGGTCGCGGAGCCGATACCGAAGAGCTGGCTCAGCGAGGTTCCCGTGGCGGTGTTGGCGGTCTTGTCGGAGGTCACCGACAGGCTGACGCCCGACCCGCCTGTCGGGGTGAAGCTGAGCTCGCCCTTGGAGTCGAGCTGGAAGGCGCCGTACAGCCCGACCCCGCTGGACGGGCTGTTCAGGGCCGTCATCAGGTCGTTCATCGTGCCGCCGCTGGGCGTGGTCACGTTCACCGTCTGCAGCGTGGACCCGTCCGCGCCGCTGATGGTGAAGCTGATGCTTTGGCCGCCGGGAAAGCCGCTGGCGCTCGTGCCCGTCAGTCCGGTGTTGTAGTTGGCCGGCTGGCTGGAGGAGACCAGATCGTTCAGGCCAAAGAATTGGGAAAAGTTCTGGCCCGCCTTGCTGCTTGGCGTGGTCGCATCGTCGGCGATCACCACGCCGTTGCTGCTCGAAGCGCTGGCGATCGACAGCGAGCCGTTGGAGAAGCTGGCGGTCGCCGCGCCGCCTAGCGCGGTGTTCAGGCTGGTGAGGAAGTTCGCCGGGGTGAAGCTGACGGTCGAGCCCGAGCTGGTGGTCATGGTCCCGGCGCTGAAGTCGATCGCGACGCTCGACTGCATCACGCCCGAACTGTTGACGACGCCCACCGTCGTCTTGCCCGTGAAGTTCGAGACGTCGGTGGAGAGGTCCATCCCCGTGTTGCGCCCCGTGAGGGTCGAGGGCGCCGGCACGCTGGAGTGGCTGTTGGAGGCGGTGTTCAGCGCATTGGCGGTCTGGGCGACGATGCTCGACAGCTGGTCCCCCAGCGCCGGCAGCACGTTGTTCCTGAGCCCCATCAGCCCCGACAACTCGCCGCTGGAGAGGCGGGCGCCCAGGTTCTGCGCCGTGCCCCCGACCGGTGTCACGCTGATCTGGCCGCTGACGCCGGAGCCGTCATAGCTGAGCGTCGCCGCCCCGAGGCTGCTGGCGAGGGTCGAGCCGTCCGACGCCTTCACCGTCACCCCGCCGGTGGCGTTCTGGGTGACGGTGACGTTCATCAGACCCGACAGCTGGCTGATCAGGCTGCTCTGCTGGTTCTGGGCGCCCGTGGCGTTCTGGCCGGAGACGGTCGTGGACGAGATGGTGCTGTTCAGCTTGCTGATCTGCGACAGCAGGCTGTTCACCGTAGAGACGTCGCTGGCGATCTTGCTGTCGGCCTGGCCCGACAGCTGGGTCAGTCCGGTGCTGGTCGACTGCGCGGAGGACAGGAACTGCTGCACCGCCGCGACCGAGGCGCGCTGCGCCGTGGACGAGGGATTGGAGGTCAGCGTCGAAAAGGCGGAGAAGACGCTGTCGAGTTGGCCGAACAGGGACGAGGTGCTGGTAGGGTCGCCGAACAGGGCCTGGGCCTGGCCCATCATGGAGGAGGTGATCGAGGCGCTGGAGCTGTCGGCCGTCGCCTTGAGATTGGCCTGCTCCAGGAACTGGTTGGTGGTGCGGGCGATGTTCTCGACGGTGACGCCCATGCCCTGGCCGCCGGAGCTGACCGAGCCCTGGTTGACCACCTCGCGCACGTAGCCCGTGGTGTTCACGTTGGCGATGTTGTTGGAGACGGTGTTCAGGCCCGTCTGCGCCACCTCAAGGCCGGAGGTGGCGATGTTCAGGATGGAGGAGAGGGAGACGGTCACGCCCGCGGCCCTCCGGCAGAAATTGCCGGGCGGCAGGATCGGCCGAGCCCCACCGCGTCCGGACGGCCGCCGAGAAGGCGGCTGTTCAGCCCCGCTTTCCCCTTGTGCCCAAACGCTTTGGCCAAGTCGCTCGCTCCTCCTTGGCGCCGGGCTCGGCCGGCGCTCGCCCTCCCTGTCGCAAGGGTCGTGCTAGACGCGGCCGAGACTGGGGACCGGGCCTGGATCGGTCCGGCCTGGCTGGTCCGGCGCGCCGCCCCGGCTCGCGCCGTGTCAAAGACCGTAGAGGGCGGAGGGGTGTATGCATGCAGCTGCTAGCAGCCGCCATCGGACCAGTTGCCACTTTGTTCCCGAGGCGCCCGCAAGCAGAAGAGCAGCCTCCCCTCAGGTCAACGCCGAGAAGATCAGCACCACCACCGTCACGTCGAACAGGCGGGTCACGAGGAAGGGCAGGCGCGGCAGGGGGACGGCTCCGGATCGGGTCCGGTCCACCTGCAAGCCGCGCGCCAGGTCAGGCGCGGGTGCGCGCCAGGTCAGGCGCGGGTGCGCGTGAGGGCCCCCGCGGGGATGCGCCGGTCGTGCGAGCCCGACCATTGGGCCTGCTGATAGGCGTTGCGGGCGGCGTTCAGCATGGCCAGGCCGCCCTTGAGTCCGCGCCGTTCGCCCCCGGCGCCGAGCGCCTGGGCGGCGTAGGCCGCGTCCACCCGGGGCGCCGACGCGCCGCGCGAGCGGTCGGTCTGGCCCGGGATCGTGGCCGGGAGGGTCTGCGATGTCTCGGTTCGGGACGTCATCAGGGTTTCTCAAACCCTAACGTGCACCTCGCGGGCCAGGTTTCAGCGCGGCGGGGATCAGCGGAACGGCGGCTCGTCGAAGGCGCGCAGCTTGCGCGAATGCAGGCGCGCGCCCTCGCGACGGAGCAGGTCGATCGTCTCCACCCCGATGCGCAGGTGCTGGGAGATGGCCTGCTCGTAGAAGCGGTTGGCCTGGCCGGGCAGCTTGATCTCGCCGTGCAGCGGCTTGTCGGACACGCACAGCAGCGTGCCGTAGGGCACCCGGAAGCGGTAGCCCTGGGCGGCGATGGTCGCCGACTCCATGTCGATGGCCACCGCGCGGGACTGGTTGAAGCGCAGGGCCGAGCGGGCGAAGCGGAGCTCCCAGTTGCGGTCGTCGGTGGTCACCACCGTGCCGGTGCGCAGGCGCCGCTTCAGCGCCTCGCCGCTCTCGCCGGTGACCTGCTCCGCCGCCTGCTGCAGCGCCACCTGGACCTCGGCGATGGGCGGGATGGGAATTTCCGGCGGCAGCACGTCGTCCAGCACGTGGTCGTCGCGCAGGTAGGCGTGGGCCAGCACATAGTCGCCGAGCGTCTGGGTCGGGCGCAGGCCGCCGCAGTGGCCGATCATCAGCCAGGCGTGCGGGCGCATCACCGCCAGGTGGTCGGTGATGGTCTTGGCGTTGGAGGGGCCGACGCCGATGTTCACCAGCGTCAGGCCCGCGCGTCCCGGCGCGGTGAGGTGGTAGGCCGGCATCTGGTGGCGGCGCCAGGCGGCGTCGGCGGCGGCGCGCTCCGGATCGGGCGTATCGGCGGTGATCACCACCCCGCCGGCGCAGGACAGGCTGTCGAACGCCCCCGCCTTCAGCTGCTCCGCGCCCCAGCGCACGAACTCGTCCACATAGCGGTGGTAGTTGGTGAATAGCACGTAGGACTGAACGTGCTCCGGCGGAGTGCCGGTGTAGTGGCGCAGGCGCGCCAGCGAGAAGTCGGTCCGCAGCCCGTCGAACAGGCTGAGCGGCCGCGCCCCGTCAGGCGCCAGGAACAGGCCGTCGGCGATCTCGTCGCCGATCTGCGAGAGCTGGGTGGAGGGGAAGTAGCGGGCCAGGTCCGCCGCCATCGCTCCGTCCAGCCCGATGTCCAGGCCCGCGTCCAGCACGTAGGGGAAGGGGATTTCCTGCGCCGAGCGGTCCACCGTGACGGTCACGCCGTAGTCGCGCACCAGCAGCTCCAGCTGCTCCAGCAGGTAGTCGCGGAACAGCGCGGGCCGGGTCAGGCTGATGGCGTAGACGCCCGGCCGGCTGACCCGGGCGAAGGCCCGGTCCACCCGCGTGGGGGCGCCTTCCGGATGGTAGGCGATGCGCAGCTCGGGATAGGCGAAGCGGCCGAGCGCCCGGCTCTCCGGATCGGGCCGCACGCCGCGCTGGAGGTAGGCGGCGAGCGCGGTGCGGAGGTTCTCGACCGACTGGGCGTGGATCGCCTCCAGGTCGTCGACGAGGTCGGAGAGATTCTGGTTCGCCATGACGGGGCCTATCAGGCCTGACGCTCATGTCCTAGCAATGACGGCCAGCCCCATCGCCCGCCGGAATGCGCCGCGGGCGTTGGCGCGCGGGCGAAGCGGGCGCTAAACGGGCCGCGCAACTGGAGCTTCGCGCATGACCCTGGTGGTGTCCGCCCCCGCCGTTCCCACCGTGCCCGTCCTGGGCGGCGGCGACTTCCCGGTGCGCCGCATCTTCTGCGTCGGGCGCAACTATGCGGCCCACGCCCGGGAGATGGGCGGCGATCCGACCCGCGAGGCGCCGTTCTTCTTCTCCAAGCCGGCGGACGCGGTGGTGGCGGACGGGACGGACCTCCCCTACCCCGCGATGAGCGCCGACGTGCATCACGAGGTGGAGCTGGTGGTCGCCCTCGGCGGCGGCGGCGCGGACCTGGCCCCCGCGGCGGCGCAGGCGTGCGTCTTCGGCTACGCGGTCGGCGTGGACCTGACCCGCCGCGACCTGCAGGCGAAGGCGAAGGCGGGCGGCAAGCCCTGGGACATGGCCAAGGGCTTCGACCAGTCCGCCCCCTGCGGTGTGATCACGCCCGCGGCCGACGCCGGCGAGATCGGCGCTGCGGCCATCTGGCTGAAGGTGGATGGCGAAACGCGCCAGAGCGGAACCCTGGCCGACATGATCTGGAGCATCCCCGAACTGCTGGCCGAGCTGTCGCGCTACGTGCGCCTGGCGCCGGGCGATCTGGTGTTCACCGGCACGCCGGAGGGCGTCGGCCCGCTGAACGTCGGCGAAGACGTGCTCTGCCACGTCGACGGGCTGAGCGAGCTTCGCTTCCGCATCGTGGCGCGCGCCTGATCAGCGGCGTGACGGCGAGCGGCGTGATGGCGGACGCAGAGACGGGCGCGGGCTGGCACTTCTGGATCGACCGCGGCGGCACCTTCACCGACGTGGTGGCCCTGGCGCCGGACGGCCGGGTGCGCACCCGCAAGCTCCTGTCCTCGAACCCGGAGCGCTATCGCGACGCCGCCATCCAGGGCGTGCGCGAGCTGCTGGGCGTCGCGGCGGGAGAGCCGCTGCCGGCCGCGCGCATCGCTGCGGTGAAGATGGGCACCACGGTCGCCACCAACGCCCTGCTGGAGCGCCAGGGCGAGGACGTGGCGCTGGTGGTCACCCAGGGTTTCCGCGACCTGCTCCGGATCGGCTACCAGAACCGCCCGCGCATCTTCGAGCGCCGGATCCGCCTGCCCGACCGGCTGGAGCGCGAGGTGATCGAAGCGCGCGAGCGGATCGACGTTGACGGCCGGGTGCTGCAGCCGCTGGACGAGGCCCAGGTCCGCGCCGACCTCGCCGCCGCGTTCGCGCGTGGTCGGCGGGCGGTGGCGATCGTGCTGATGCACGGCTATCGCTTCCCCGCCCACGAAGCGGCGATCGCCGACATCGCGCGGCAGGTCGGCTTCACCCAGGTCTCCGCCAGCCACCGCGTGAACCCGCTGATGAAGATCGTCAGCCGCGGCGACACCACCCTGGTGGACGCCTACCTGTCGCCGGTGCTGAACCGCTATGTCGCCGAGGTCGCCGGCGAGTTGGGCGGCGGCGTGCCGCTGGCCTTCATGCAGTCGAACGGCGGCCTGATCGGCGGAGGCGCCTTCCAGGGCAAGGACGCCATCCTGTCGGGCCCGGCCGGCGGGGTGGTCGGCATGGTGGAGACGGCGCGGCTCGCAGGCTTCGACAAGGTGATCGGCTTCGACATGGGCGGCACCTCTACCGACGTGTCGCACTTCGCCGGGGCCTACGAGCGGGCGAGCGAGACCGTGGTGGCCGGGGTGCGCCTGCGCGCGCCGATGATGGCGATCGACACCATCGCCGCGGGCGGCGGATCGGTCTGCCGCTTCGACGGCGCGCGCCTGCGGGTGGGACCGGAGTCGGCGGGGGCGAACCCGGGGCCGGCCTGCTATCGCCGGGGTGGGCCGCTGACGCTCACCGACTGCAACGTCATGCTGGGCAAGCTGCAGCCCGACTGCTTTCCCGCCCTGTTCGGTCGGGACGGGAAGCAGCCGATCGACCGGGAGGCCGTGCGCCGGGGCTTCACGGCCCTGGCGGCCGAGCTGGGCGCCGCGGGCCTGCCGGCGAAGACGCCCGAGGCGCTGGCCGAGGGCCTGGTCGCCATCGCCGTCGACAGCATGGCCAACGCCATCAAGAAGATCTCCGTCGCCCAGGGCCACGACGTGGCCGACTATGTGCTCGCCTGCTTCGGAGGGGCGGCGGGCCAGCACGCCTGCCTGGTGGCCGATGCGCTCGGCATGCGGCAGGTGATGGTGCACCCGCTGGCCGGCGTGCTCTCCGCCTACGGCATCGGCCTGGCCGACCAGCGCATCGTGCGCCAGCAGGCGCTGGAGACGGCGCTGGACGAGGCGGGCGTCGAGGCGGCCGCGGCCGCGATGGATGCGCTGGAGACGGCCTGCCGGACCGAGGTCGAGCCGCACGGCTTCGATCCCGCCGCCGCCCGCTTCCGCCGCAGCCTGCACCTGCGCTACGCCGGCAGCGACATGGCGCTGGAGGTGGCGGAGGCCGCGCCGCAGGCGGCCCGGACGGCGTTCGAGGCCATGTACCGCCGCCGCTTCAGCTTCATCACGCCGGAAACGCCGCTGGTGATCGAGTCCGTCTCGGTCGAGCTGATCGTCCCGTCTATCAAGCCCGCCGCCGACCTCGGCGGGGACGATGCGAAAGCGGTCGTCGAGCCCCGCGAGGTCGCGGTCTGGATGGACGGCGAGGCGCGGTTCGCCCGCCTGCTGGCGCGGTCGGCGCTGGCGGTGGGACAGCCTCTGCCCGGCCCCGCGATCCTGTACGACGATACCGCCACCATCGTGGTCGAGCCCGGCTGGTCGGCGGAGCGGCGGCCCGGCGGCGAGCTGATCCTGACCCGCATGGAGGCCCGCCGCGACACCGTCGTGCAGGACGACGACAGGCCAGACCCGGTGCGGCTGGAGATCTTCAACAACCTGTTCATGGCCATCGCCGAGCAGATGGGCCAGGCGCTGCAGAACACCGCCCTGTCGGTCAACATCAAGGAACGGCTGGACTTCTCCTGCGCCCTGTTCGACGGCGAAGGGCGGCTGGTCGCCAACGCCCCGCACATGCCCGTCCACCTCGGCTCCATGGGCGACAGCGTGCGGGCGGTGCGCGAGGCGGCGGCGGGGAACGGCCGAGGCCTGCAGGACGGCGACGTCTATCTGATCAACGACCCCTACAACGGCGGCACCCATCTGCCCGACCTGACGGTGGTGACGCCCGTATTCCAGGAGGGCGAGGCGACCTTCTTCGTCGCGGCCCGGGGCCACCACGCGGACGTGGGCGGCCGCACCCCCGGCTCCATGCCCCCCGACAGCCGCACGCTGGACGAGGAGGGCGTGCTGTTCGATTCCTTCTTGCTGGTGGATGGCCTGCTGGCGGAGGGCGGCCGTTTCCGCGAGGCTGAATTCCGCGCGGCCCTGGCCTCCGCCCGCTGGCCCGCGCGCGACCCGGACCGCAACGTCGGCGACGTGCGCGCCCAGATCGCCGCCTGCGCCCGCGGCGTCGCCGAGATCGGCCGGATGGTCGAGCACTTCGGGCGCGACGTGGTGCTGGCCTACATGGGCCACGTCCAGGCCAACGCGGCGGAGGCGGTGCGCCGCCTGCTGGATCGGCTGAAGGACGGCCGCTTCGTCTACGAGATGGACGACGGGGCCAAGGTCGCCGTGGAGATCGCGATCGACCGGGCGGCGCGGCGCGCGCGCATCGACTTCTCGGGCACGAGCGGGCAGCGGGACAGCAACTTCAACGCGCCGCCGTCCATCTGCCGGGCGGCGGTGCTGTACGTGCTGCGCACCCTGGTGGACGAGGACATCCCGATGAACGACGGCTGCCTGGAGCCCGTGGACATCGTGATCCCCGAGGGCTCGATGCTCCGCCCCGCCTATCCCGCCGCCGTGGTCGCCGGCAACGTGGAGACCAGCCAGGTGATCACCGACGCCCTGTACGGCGCGGCCGGCGCGATGGCCGCGGCCCAGGGCACAATGAACAACTTCACCTTCGGCGACGCCCGCCGCCAATACTACGAGACCATCTGCGGCGGGGCCGGCGCCGGCGCGGGCTTCGACGGCGCCTCGGCCGTCCAGACCCACATGACCAACAGCCGGATCACCGACCCGGAGGTGCTGGAGCAGCGCTTCCCCGTTCTGCTCGAAGCGTTCCAGGTGCGCGCGGGCTCGGGCGGCGCGGGGCGCTGGCGCGGCGGCGACGGCGTCACCCGCCGCGTGCGCTTCCTGGAGCCGATGACCGCGACGATCCTGGCCAACCGCCGCCGCGTGCCGCCGTTCGGCCTGGACGGCGGCGCGCCGGGCGCACCGGGCGCCGCCTACGTCCTGCGCACCGACGGCCGGAAGGAGACGCTGGGCTCGACCGGCGGCGCAGAGATGGAGGCGGGCGATGTCATCGTCATCGAGACGCCCGGCGGCGGCGGTTTCGGCCCGGCGAGCTGATCCCTTACTCCGACCACCCCGGCGAAGGCCGGGACCCAGGTGCGGCGCCCTATCCTGCAGGCTCGGCGCGTTGGCCGCTTCTTTCGCGTAAGCTTGGCGTTGAGCCCTCCCCCTCGAGGGGGGGGGGGTGGGGGTGTGCGCGCTGCGGTTAATGAGGATGGCGTTGGAGGCGGCGCCGCCTCTTGTGTTCTTCCACAACCGGCCTGCACTCACCCCCATCCCTGCCCTTCCCCCTTCGAGGGGGAAGGGTTGTTCGGAACTTCGGTCTTCGCCGGGGCGCTCGGACAGAATCCGGGCATGGAGCGGGGAGATTGGACGCCGCCCCGCACAGGCTCTGGGCGTCGCCAGGTGAAACACGCGCCCGGCGGCGGTCCCCGGCAGCAACGCGCCGCCCGCCGCGTTATAGTTGCCGGCCCGCAGGCTGAAGGCGGGTCTGGCCCGAGATCGACATGACACCCGACGCCGCCAGCGACTGCCGCGCCCTGCTCGACGCCGAACTGGCGGCCGCCGCCAAGGCCGCGGGCGAGGACCCCTTCGTCAACCCCTACCTGCTGTTCGCTCTGCGCCTGACCGACGCCCTGGCGGAAGGGCGGATGGACCTGGACGGGGTGGAGGACGCGGTGCGGGACTTGACGCTCCAGGCGTTCTGCGCCCGGGCCGCACGGCTGGCGGCCTATCTGGATCAGCCGGAGCCGGAGGCCGACCGGCGGCGTCTGCGCGCCCTGTTCGAGCGGCTGGCGGAGGGCGGGTTCAAGGCCTACGCCCGGGCCCTGGCGCGGCCGGCGCTGGGGGTGGTGACCACCGCGCACCCGACCTTCTCCCTCGACGAGCCCCTGTCCCGCGCGCTGGTGGAGCTGGCGGTCGGGGCGGCCGAGGATGGCGCCCCGCTCGACGAGGGCGAGCGCCGGTCGCGCCAGGCGCTGGCCCGCGCCACGCCCCACGCGCCGCCCGCCCCACTGACGCTGGACGTGGAGCACGCCTGGTCCACCCGCGCGCTCCGCAACGCCGCCGAGGCTCTGGACGCCGCCCGCCACATCGCCCTGGCCGTGGCGCGCGAGCGCTGGCCCGACCGCTGGACCGAGCTGGAGCCGCGGCTGATGACGCTCGCCACCTGGGTCGGCTTCGACCAGGACGGGCGCACCGACATCACCTGGGACGTCAGCGTCGAGAAGCGGCTGCAGCTGAAGGAGATCGCCCTGAAGCGCCGCCTGCTGGACGCGGAGGCCCTGGACCTGCCGCGCTCGGCCGGGCGGCTGCAGCGCGCCCTGCAGATCGTCGAGCGCCAGATCGAGCTGATGGCCGCGATCAAGGACGGCGGGGCGGAGGCCGTCGCCGCCCTCTCCCGCGCCATGGTCGCCGACCGCGAGGAGGCCCTGTGCGACCCCGCCCCCCTGCTGGAGGACATCCAGGGGGCGCTGGCCACGGGCGATCTGGACGATGAGCGGCGCGAGCGGCTGATCGCCCTGCGCGGCGCGCTGAAGACGCAGGGCATCAGCCTGGCGCACATCCACGTGCGCCTGAACGCGGGCCAGCTGCACAACGCGGTGCGGCGCGAGGTGGACCTGCAGACCTCGCCCACCGACCCGGCCAACCGGCGCTCCTACTTCAACGCGGTGGGCGAGCTGATCGCGCGCTGCAAGCCGGTGGCGGTGAACTTCGCCAGCCTGCTGGAGGAGCCGACCTCGGCCAAGCGGCTGTTCATCACCATCGCCCAGATGACCAAGTTCATCGACGCGACCTCGCCCGTGCGCTTCCTGATCGCCGAGACCGAGAGCGGCTTCACCCTGCTGACAGCCCTCTACTTCGCCCGCCTGTTCGGGGTGGAGAAGGTGGTCGAGATATCCCCCCTGTTCGAGACTGAGGAAGCGTTCCACCGCGGCGAGACGGTGATCGAGGAGGCCCTGCGCAACCCGCACTACCGCGAGCATCTGAAGAGCCACGGGCGCATCGCCGTGCAGTTCGGCTTCTCCGACTCCGGCCGCTACATCGGCCAGATGGCGGCGACCTTCCGGATCGAGCGGCTGCGCCTGCGCCTGGCGGAACTCCTGCAGCGCGAGGGCTTGGCCGGGCTTGAGATCGTGCTGTTCAACACGCACGGGGAGTCGATCGGGCGGGGCGGCCATCCCGCCAGCCTGTACGACCGCCTAGCCTACGCCGCCCCGGCCCGCTCGCGCCAGGAGTTCGCCGAGCGCGGCGTAGCGGTGCGCGAGGAGGACAGCTTCCAGGGCGGCGACGGCTATCTGCCCTTCTTCACGCCCGCCGCAGCGCTGGCCACGGTGCGCGGCTGCCTGAGCTGGGCGTTCGAGCCGGCGCTCGGCGTCACCGAGGGCGCCGACCCGATCTATGACGCGCCGGGCTATGCGGCGGAGTTCTTCGCCACGGTGGAGCAGGCCTTCTCGGACCTGGCGCACCACCCGGACTATCCGGCGCTGCTCGGCCTGTACGGCACGCGGCTGCTGCCCAAGACCGGCTCGCGGCCCGAGCGGCGCACCCAGGAGGGCGCCGGCCCCACACCCACCTTCACCCGGGTGTCCGAGCTTCGCGCCATCCCCAACAACGGCATCCTGCAGGGGCTGGCCCAGCTGGCCAACACCACCTTCGGCGTCAGCCGCGCCGCGGCCAAGGACCCGCGCCGCTTCCAGGAGATGCGGTCGCGCTCGCCCCGCTTCCGCCGGGCCCTGGCCATGGCCGACGCCGCCTACGACTTCGGCGACCTGCCCGCCACCCGCGCCTACGCCGCCAGCGTGAACCCCAGCCTGTGGCTGGACCGGCGCGCCGCCGGCCTGCCCGACGATGTGGTCTCGACCCTGGCCAGCTTGTCGGAGAGCGTGGGCCTGACCGGACGGCTGTCGCGGGTGCTACGCCGCATCCGGGCCGAGCCGCGCTACCCCGCCATCGAGACCCACCTGGTCGAGCCGGAGCGGCGGCGGCGGGTGATGCTGCTGCACGGCGTGCGGATCGGGCTGATCCAGCAGGCGGCCCTCCTGGCCGAGCGCATCCCCCTGTTCGCCCCACGCCTGGACGTGGACCGGGAGGAGCTGCGCCTGCAGCTGCTGCGCCTGGAGATCCCCCGCGTGGTGGAGAAGCTGCGCCTGCTGTTCCCTGTGCGGGCGGAACGGGCGTCTGAGGGCCTCGACTTCGGCGAGTCCGCCGCCTACGGCCCGGAACGCAGCGACGGCTACGCGCGAGAGCAGAGCGAGCTGATCGAACCGCTCGCCCGCATCCACGGCCTGCTGCTCGCCACCACGGCGGCGCTGAACCATGAGATCGGCGCCTGCGGGTAGTGCGGGCCGTTCACAGGCTTCATCGCCGGGGCCTGAGATTTTCTACATTGCCTCCGCGCCGGGCCACGGCCGAAGAGTCCGGTCGCGGCCGGCCATGACCATCCTCACCCAGACACAGCCGGCGCTGACCCGCCGCACCCGCAGGGGGCGCCGCAGCGCCATACCGGGCTTTGGCCTGACCATGGGCGTGACGCTGAGCGCCATCAGCCTGATCGTACTGATCCCCCTCGCCGCCACCGTCGCCCGCGCCGCCGGTCTGGGGGTGGAAGGTTTCCTGAGAGCCGGCTTCTCGCCCCGCGCCCTGCACGCCTACGCCCTGTCCTTCGTCGCCGCCCTGATCGGGGCGAGCGTGAACGGCGTGTTCGGGGTGCTGACCGCCTGGGCGCTGGTGCGCTACCGCTTCCCCGGCCGTGCGGCGCTGAGCACGCTGGTGGACCTGCCCTTCGCCCTGCCGACGGCCGTGGCGGGGGTGTCGCTGGCCGCCCTGTACGGGCCGAGCGGCGCGATCGGCGGCGCGCTCGCCCCGCTCGGGATCAAGACGGCCTACAGCCAGATCGGCGTGGTGATCGCGCTGACCTTCGTGGGCCTGCCCTTTGTGGTCCGCACGGTGGAGCCCGTGCTGCGCGACCTGGCGCTCGACGTGGAGGAGGCTTCGGCCAGCCTCGGCGCAGGCCGGCTGCAGACCATCGCCCGGGTGGTGGCGCCCGCCCTGGCCCCCGCCTGGCTGACCGGCTTCGCCCTCGCCTTCGCCCGGGCGGTGGGCGAGTACGGCTCGGTGATCTTCATCGCCGGCAACATGCCCTACAGGACCGAGATCGCCCCGCTGCTGATCACCATCGAGCTGGAGCAGTTCGACTACGGCTCCGCCTCGGCCATAGCCGCGGTGATGCTGGCGCTGGCCTTCCTCATGCTGCTCGTCATCAACGGCGTGCAGGCCTGGTCGCGGCGGTTCGGCTGATGGCGCGCATGCTCGTCGGCCCGACGGAGGACCCGCCGTGGGTCAAGGCGGCGGTGATCGCCTTGGTGGCCGCCTTCGTCGGACTGATGCTGGTGCTGCCGCTGCTCACCGTCTTCACCCAGGCGCTGGCCAAGGGCCTGGGCGCCTCGCTGGCGGCGCTGAAGGACCCTGACGCCCTCGCCGCGATCCGGCTGACGCTGCTAACCGCCGCCATCGTCGTGCCGCTGAACACCCTGTTCGGCCTGTGCGCCGGCTGGGCCGTCGCCAAGCACGCCTTCCCGGGCAAGAGCCTGCTGATCACCCTGATCGACCTGCCCTTCTCGGTCTCGCCGGTGGTGGCGGGGCTGTCCTACGCCCTGGTGTTCGGCCTGCAGGGCTGGTTCGGCCCCTGGCTGGAGGCGCACGGGCTGAAGGTGATCTTCGCCACGCCGGGCATCGTCCTGGCCACCGTGTTCGTGACCTTCCCCTTCATCGCCCGCGAGCTGATCCCGCTGATGCAGGCCCAGGGGACCGACGAGGAGGAGGCGGCCCTGTCGCTGGGCGCCTCGGGCCTGACCACCTTCCTGCGCGTGACGCTGCCGAACGTGCGCTGGGGCCTGCTCTACGGCGTGCTGCTGTGCAACGCCCGCGCCATGGGCGAGTTCGGGGCCGTCTCGGTGGTGTCCGGCCACATCCGCGGCGTGACCGACACCATGCCCCTGCACGTGGAGATCCTGTACAACGAGTACGATCTGGTCGGCGCCTTCTCCGTCGCCGCCCTGCTCTGCCTGCTCGCCGTGCTCACCTTGGTGCTGAAGACGCTGGTGGAGCGTTTCCAGCCCGACCTCGGCGGAGGCCGCCATTGACCGCACCGCTTTGCCAGCCCCTCGCGCCCGAGGCGCCGCCGCCGGCGCCCGAGAGCGCCGCCGCGCCCTCCGCCGCCCCCGCCGTGTCGGTCGACCGGCTGGAGAAGCGGTTCGGCCGCTATCCCGCCCTGAACGGCGTCAGCCTGGACATCCGCGCCGGCGAGCTTCTGGCGCTGCTCGGCCCCTCCGGCTCGGGCAAGACGACCTTGCTTCGCCTGATCGCCGGCCTGGACTTCCCCGACGCCGGGCGCATCCGCTTTGGCGAGCGCGACGTGACCGAGGCGCCCGCCGCGGCCCGCCAGATCGGCTTCGTGTTCCAGCAGTACGCCCTGTTCCGCCACATGACGGTGGCGCGCAACATCAGCTTCGGCATGGACGTGAAGCGCGGCTCAGCCCGCCCCTCCGCCGCCGACCGCCGGGCGCGGGTGGACGAGCTGCTGCGGCTGGTGGAGCTGCCGGGCCTCGGCGGCCGCTATCCCGCCCAGCTGTCCGGCGGCCAGCGCCAGCGGGTGGCGCTGGCCCGCGCCCTGGCCGTCTCGCCCCGGGTGCTGCTGCTGGACGAACCGTTCGGCGCCCTGGACGCCACCGTGCGCAAGAGCCTGCGCCGCGAGCTGCGCCGCATCCACGAGGCCACCGGCGTCACCACCGTGTTCGTCACCCACGACCAGGAGGAGGCGCTGGAGCTCGCCGACCGGATCGCCGTTCTGAACGGCGGCCGCATCGAACAGCTCGCCCCGCCGCAGGAGGTGCTGGAGCGCCCGGCCTCGGCCTTCGTCGCCGGCTTCGTCGGCCAGGCGAACCGGTTCGCCGGCGAAGTGCGCGGCGGCCTGTTCCGCGGCGAGGGGCTGGAGCTGGCGGCCCGCGCCGTGGCCGACGGCCCCGCCACGGCCTTCGTGCGCCCCGACCAGCTCGCCCTAGCACGGACGGCAGGCGCCGCGCCGCCCTTCACCCTGCATCGCGCCGCCGCCCGCGGCCCGCTGCTGTGGCTGGAGTGCGCGGCGGCGGACGGTCGGCTGGTCGAGGTCGCCGTTCCGCGGGACCAGCCTCCGCCCGAGATCGGCGCTCCCGTCGCCCTGGCGGCGACCGGCGGCCAGGTGTTTGCCGCCTGACCGCCCGCGCGCCCTGACGCGCCCCTCCCCGCGCGGGAGAGGGGCGCTGCGAGAGCGTCAGTGCGGCTTGTAGATGCGGTCGAACACGCCGCCGTCGGCGAACTGGGCGGCGCTGACCTTGGTCCAGCCGCCGAAATCCTTGATGTGCGTCATCTCGACCTTTGGGAACTTCGACCCGTACTTGGCGAGCACCGCCGCATTGCGCGGGCGATAGAAGTTCTGCGCGACGATCTCCTGCCCGCGCTGGCTGTACAGGCCGCGCAGATAGGCTTCCGCCACCGCCCGGGTTCCGCGCTGGGCCGTCACCTTGTCGACCCAGGCCACCGGCGGCTCGGCCAGGATGGACAGGGAGGGGACGACGATCTCGAACTTGCCGGGGCCGGCCTCGTTCTGGGCCAGGAAGGCTTCGTTCTCCCAGGCGATCAGCACGTCGCCCAGCCCCCGCTCGGCGAAGGTGATGGTCGATCCCCGGGCGCCGGTGTCGAGCACCGGGACGTTGGCGTAGAGCTTGGTCAGGTAGTCGACCGCCGCCTTGTCGCCCCCGCGCCGCGCCGCCCAGCCATAGGCGGCCATGTAGTTCCACCGCCCGCCGCTCGAAGTCTTCGGGTTGGGCGTGATCACCTGCACGCCGGGCTTGATCAGGTCGCCCCAGTCGCGGATCGCCTTCGGATTGCCCTTGCGCACCAGGAGGACGACGGTGGAGGTGTAGGGGGTGGAGTTCTCCGGCAGACGCCCCTGCCAGTTGGGGTCGATCAGCTTGGCCTTCTGCGCGATCGCATCGATGTCGGCCGAGATGCCCAGCGTCACCACGTCCGCCTGCAGCCCGTTGATGACCGCCAGCGCCTGCTTGCCCGAGCCGCCATGGCTCTGGTTCACCGTCACGTCCTGGCCGGTCTTGCGCTTCCAGTCGGCGGCGAAGACGGGGTTGTAGGCCTTGTACAGCTCCCGCGTCGGGTCATAGCTCACGTTCAGCAGGGTGACCGGCCCCAGCGCGGCCCGCGCGGCGCCCACGCCAGCCAGGCCCGCGCCCGCCAGAAATCCCCCCGCCAGCAGGCTGCGGCGGTCGATGATGTGCGCCATGACGGCTCCCCCGGTCCAGGAAACAAGGTCCAGGGTAGAGCGGGGCGGCACAAGCCAGCATTGCTCGCGCCAACGTTCAGAGGCTCTAAACGAGGCCGCGCCCCGCCGCCCTTAGCCGCCCTCCCCCGCCCCGAGCCAGCCGCTGAAATCCACCGGCGAGGCACCCGCTTCGGCGAAGGCGCGCAGGCACGCGTCCACCAGCGCCAGGGTCTCCGGATGGCCGATCTCGATGTGGATCGCCTTCTCCAGCGCCAGCACCTGGGAGGCGCAGGAGATCAGCACGGTGGCCACCACCGGCGGGATCGCCGGCCGGATGCCCCGCGCCTCCAGGTGCTTGACCAGCGCCTCGGTCTGCATCGCCCGGGTCTGCTCGGCCAGGCGCTTGACCTCCTCGCGCACGATGGGGCGGCGGTTGGCCAGGGCGTTCAGCTCGAACATCAGCACCGCGGAGTCCGGGTCGCTGTTGAACTCCCATACCCGGCGCAGCGGCTCCTCCGCCGCCAGCGCCTCGCGCAGCCGGGCCAGCCCCCGCTCGGCGCAGCGCCGCACCACGGCGATGAACACCTCGTCCATGGAGTGGAAGTAGTAGTGCACGATCTGGCGCTTCAGCCCCACGGCGTCGGCCAGGGTGCGCGCCGAGACGGCGGCATAGCCCCCCTCGCGCAGCAGCCGCTCGGCCGCCTCCACCAGCTCCGCGCGGGTGGCCGCCCCCTCCACGCCCCGGCGGCGCGTGGCGGCTGGGCGGGCTTCCGTCGTCTCCTGCATCGGCCTCCGTTCCGGGCGCACAGCCTGGACCGGCCTCGCACCCCTGCCTCGAACCGCCGATTAAAGCCGATCGCCCCTACGATGGCGAGGCGGCTGCGCCCCGCCCCCGCCGCCCGGCTTGGACGCCGCTCGACGCCAGGCGTAAGCTCGCTTGAGCCGCACGAACACCGACGACGATCCCAGCCCGGAGACATCCATGACCGACAAGGATTCGGCCGCCATCCGCGCCACCCGCACAGACTGGATGAAGGAGCATCGCCAGATGTACCTGCAATCCGGCGGGGCGAAGGGCCACGTGATGAACCTCATCCCCGTCGGCGGTCATCCGTTCACCACCCACTGCCTGATCAAATACACCGGGCGCAAGAGCGGCCAGGTCTTCATCACGCCGCTGATCTATGGCGACATCGGGGGGGAGGTGGTGATCTGCGCCTCCAAGGGCGGGGCGGACGAGCATCCCGCCTGGTACCTGAACATCCGTGACAGCGCGGCGGTGGAGTTCCAGGTCGCCACCCAGGCCTTCCGCGGCGTCTGGCGCGAACCTGAGGGCGAGGAGCGCGAGAAGGTCTGGCGCTTCATGGTCGACGTCTTCCCCGCCTACGCCAACTACCAGGCCTCCACCGACCGCAAGATCCCCCTGGTGATGATGAAGGCGCAGGAGGAGATCCCGGTGTTCAAGGAAAGCGACGCGACGGCCGTCCGGCCGCTGTGAGCGGGTCGCCTATTAGGCAGGCGGCGAAAACGAGCGGCGGCCGCAGTTATCGCATGATAGCCGAAAGTGGACGCCGGTTTCGGTAACCATCATGCTCTCGACATTGGAGTTCTTGAGTATTTTAATTTAGTCTGAATAAAAAGTGCTCGATAGCCTGACGGCCGAAAGTGGACGCCCGTTTCGGTGGCCATTATGCTCCAGGCGTTGGAGTCCTTGGGCGTTTTCGATTCGGCTTGGATCGAGAACGCCCTGGAGGGTTGGCCGGTTGGATGCACGGGTTTACCTGCGCGGAACGGGAGGCCCCGGCCGGTCGACCAGTCCCCCCATGACCTCGTCGGGCAGCCCGATAGCACAAGCAGCAGTTGTCTGAAACCAAGCTTTTATGACAGTTGCACACCGTCTCGCGGGCCAGCCGCAAATCTCGATGCGCCCACGGATTGATTTGCGGTGGATTCAGCCCATCCGTGCACCACCGCAACGGGAACGGACGTCGCCGCACCCCTCCAGGCCCGGTGACGCCGCCGCGCGTACAACTACATGTTGCGTCACGCTTTTCCGAACCATCCCGCACTGCAGCAAGGCTGCGCGCTTGTTCCGATAGCAGATCAGTTCACCGGAAGATTTTGCTCCGCGCACGTACCCAACATGAGCTGAATTGAGTCTCCATCGCCTGAACGATGGCGCTTTTCGAGCAGAATCGAGGCGCCACAGCATTGACGACTCCAGATTGTCTTTGATAGGAGTCCACCCCGTCGCGAACGGAGGCGTGGTCAGCTCCCCCGCCGCGTCCAGCCAAGCTCTTCCGTGTGGTGGAAGGGGGCTGATCTTCGCATGATCTGCATTTATCGGCCCGGCAAGCAATCCTGCTTCGCCGGGGGTGGAACTCTTGCGGCCAATGTCCGCAACCATAAAGGGTAATCAACATGTCGAAGTTCACAACGCGCGCCCTGCTGGGCGCGTCGGCGCTGGTCAGCGCCTTCGCCGCGGCCGCCGCCGCCAACGCCCAGTCCACCGCCACCACCATCTACGGCGGCGGCTCCTCCCTGCTCGCCCCCTACTGGCGCCAGGCGGGCGACTGCTACGGCGTCGCCGTGACGCTGTATTCCAAGACCAGCGCCACCACCGCCCCCACCGTCGTCACCACCAACCCGCCGCCGTCGGCCTGCACCCCCGGCTCCAACACCGTCCAGTACATCTCCACCGGCTCGGGCACCGGCATCGCCGCCCTCTACAGCCACGACAGCAGCCAGTACGGCCCGCCCGCCGGCGCCACCTCCGGCTCCATCTTCCCCACCGTCAACTACGGCCTGTCCGACAACAGCCTGATCACCGCCGACTGGACCGTCTGGCAGAGCGGCGGCACTGAACAGGGCCTGACCTTCGGCTCCGGCGCCACCTATCCCACCCCGCTGGGCCGCTTCGGCCAGCTGGTCCAGTTCCCCGTCTCCATTGACCCGGTCGCCCTGGCCTACAACCCGGTCTATGCCACCGTCGGCGGCGTCAACCACTCGCTGCAGGTCAACGCGTCCTTCGCCGACGCCAACGGCGGCCTTCGCCTCAGCCGCGCCACCTACTGCGGCATCTTCAACCACACCATCACCGACTGGGGCGACAGCCACCTGACCGCCGACAACGGCGGCCAGTCCCTGCTCGTCGCCGGCGACACCAGCGCCCCGATCACCATCGTCGGCCGTTCGGACAGCTCGGGCACCACCTCCATCTTCACCCGCAACCTGGCCGCCGTGTGCGGCACCGTCGCCAGCGGCAACAACTACACCACCGGCGCCACCACCATCTCGGCGGCGGCCAACGCCACGACCCAGGGCTTCTACACCCTGGCCAGCGGCAGCGGCGGCGTCGCCACCGCCATCCACAGCACCAACGGCGCCATCGGCTACATCGGTCCCGACTACGCCCTGCCGTACGTGGCCGCTACCGGCGCTAACACCTACAACCTGAACGTCGCGGCCGTGCAGAACAGCGCCGGCAGCTTCTGGGAGCCGAGCCCGGCCGGCGCCAGCCTTGCTTTCGGTTCGATCGCCCCACCGACCGGTTCGTCCGAGGCCGATCCGACGCAATGGGTGCAGTCCACCGCCTCCAGCGCGCCGCTCGCCGACCCCACCGGCACTAACTCCTACCCGATCGTGGGCACCACCAACTTCCTGGGCTACAGCTGCTACGCCAGCGCCAACGCCCTGGCGGTGGTGCAGGCCTTCGTGCGCTTTGACCTGAACAATACCAACGCGCAGACCATTCTGACTTCGGCGGGTCTGTCTCCGCTTCCCACAGCTTGGACTTCTGCGATCGTCAACGCCTTCGTCAGCGGCAGCGACAACCAGGGCCTCGCCTTCGCCCAGGGCGGTTCCTCCGGGAAGTGCTCCGGCGTGACCGGCGGCTGATCCCGGCCGGCGACATCTCGCGTCTCAAGCCTGGGGCCTCGGCGAACGCCGGGGCCCTTTTTCAGCCGGCGCTCCGTTCGCGACATCAAAAATCACTGTGCTTTTGCACAGTGACACCCTCGTTCCCGTTGCTATCTTTGCGCGAAGTGACCGGCCACGAGCCGGCTCACGCAACCTCGGGCTGCACGCTCGCGCTGAAGGAAATGAACATGGCTCAGACCGCACAAGATATCTTGAACGCCATCAACGGCGTCACCTTCGGCCAGGGTTCGTTGGCCAACGCGGACATCAGTGGTTCCAATCCTGACAGGAACCTCGCAGGGGGCGGAACCGACGTATATTCGGACGTCACTAATGCGGCGACCGGCTATGTGAAAATCGCGTATGTCGATTCGTTTGTGGGCCACAACAGTCTTAGCCCGATTGACGGCCCCCTCGGATCGGCGGGCAAAATTACGAGCGCTCATTATAGTTTTACACCTGCTTCTGGCAACTATTTCGCTACATTTGGTTATATAACGATCTCAGATCAGGCCAACTATAAGGCCGCTCCTCAAAAGTACTATATACATGGATTTTCGCAATATGGCCTTCTATTGAGTCATTGGAGCAACCTGACCATTTCGGACGTAAACGGCCTTGGCAGCTCAGGTATTAACGATAGAGGAGAGACCTTCGAAATCCTTAGCACGAAGGATTTAGGTGAAGGCGTTGGGTCTCCTGCGACGCCAACCTCCGTACCGACGACAAAGTATCAACGTGTTACGGGATCAAATATTGATGGAGCCGGCGTCAGTCACTCCATCAGCTACTATTACAATTATAAGAACGAGATCGCGACATATGGTGACGCATATGATCACAACCCAACGCCCCCCACCTTCCCCCTGATCTTCACCAACGACGCCTCGACCTTCGACATCGCCTCCGTGCAATGTTACGCTGAGGGTACCTGCATCCTCACCACCCGCGGCGAAGTGGCGGTGGAAGAGCTGGTCGAGGGCGACGAGGCGATCACCGCCTCCGGCCGCACCCGACCGGTGATCTGGATCGGCTCGCGCCGCGTGCGCCCCGCCGCCCATCCCCGCCCCGCACAGCTCAACCCCGTGCGCGTGCGCCGCGGCGCCTTCGGCGAGGGCCAGCCCGTGCGCGACCTGCTGCTCTCCCCCGGCCACGCCGTGTTCATGCAGGGCGTGCTGGTCCCCGTCGGCAAGCTGGTCAACGGCGCCACCATCGTCCAGGAAGAGGTGGAGGCCGTCCGCTACTTCCACGTCGAGCTGGACGCCCACGACATCCTGCTGGCCGAGGGCCTGGCCTGCGAGAGCTACCTGGACGACGGCAACCGCACCGCCTTCGCCAACGCCGACCAGACCGCCGACCTCGATCCCCGCCTCGACGCCCAGGACTTCGAGCACGCCTGCGCCCCGGTGGTCCGCGACGGCGAGGCCCTGACCCGGCTCCGCACCGCCCTGCACGCGCGCGCCCAGGCCCTGGGCTGGCGCGCCGCCGCGGACCCGGCGCTGGAGATCGTCGTGGACGGCGTCACCCTGGCGCCCCTGCACCAGGGCGCCGGCCGCGCCTGGTTCCACCTGCCCGCCGCCGCCGCCGTGACGATCCGCTCCCGCGCCGGCCGCCCCAGCGAAGTCCTGCCCGAAGGCCAGGACCCCGCCCGCCACGACCCCCGCAGGCTCGGCGTAGCCCTGTCCGAGCTGCGCCTGGACGGCCACCCCCTGGACCTGGCCGACCCGGCCGCCTTCGGCCCCGGCTTCCACGCCCTGGAGACCCACGACCACGCCCGGTGGCGCTGGACCAACGGCTCAGCCCAGCTGAACCTCACCCTCCAGGCCCCCGCCATGCTCGAACTCACGATCCGAGACGCCGCCCCCGCCTGGACCCGCCCCGCTCCCCGCTTGGTCAAGGCCAGCTGAACCGCTGACTCCAGACGCCCTCCCCCATCGAGGGGGAGGGCGATCTGTACATGTCGAAGTTCACAACGCGCGCCCTGCTGGGCGCGTCGGCGCTGGTCAGCGCCTTCGCCGCGGCCGCGGCCGCCAACGCCCAGTCCACCGCCACCACCATCTACGGCGGCGGCTCCTCCCTGCTCGCCCCCTACTGGCGCCAGGCGGGCGACTGCTACGGCGTCGCCGTGACGCTGTACTCCAAGACCAGCGCCACCACCGCCCCGACCGTCGTCACCACCAACCCGCCGCCGTCGGCCTGCACCCCCGGCTCCAACACCGTCCAATACATCTCCACCGGCTCGGGCACGGGCATCGCCGCCCTCTACAGCCACGACAGCAGCCAGTACGGCCCGCCCGCCGGCGCCACCTCCGGCTCCATCTTCCCCACCGTCAACTACGGCCTGTCCGACAACAGCCTGATCACCGCCGACTGGACCGTCTGGCAGAGCGGCGGCACTGAGCAGGGCCTGACCTTCGGCTCCGGCGCCACCTATCCCACCCCCCTCGGCCGCTTCGGCCAGCTGGTCCAGTTCCCCGTCTCCATCGACCCGGTCGCCCTGGCCTACAACCCGGTCTACGCCACGGTGGGCGGCGTCGACCACTCGCTGCAGGTCAACTCGTCCTTCGCCGACGCCAACGGCGGCCTTCGCCTCAGCCGCGCCACCTACTGCGGCATCTTCAACCATACCATCACCGACTGGGGCGACAGCCACCTGACCGCCGACAACGGCGGCCAGTCCCTGCTCGTCGCGGGCGACACCAGCGCCCCGATCACCATCGTCGGCCGTTCGGACAGCTCGGGCACCACCTCCATCTTCACCCGCAACCTGGCCGCGGTCTGCGGCACCGTCGCCAGCGGCAACAACTACACCACCGGCGCCACCACCATCGCCGCCGCCAGCAACGCCACTACCGCCAGCCACTTCACCCTGGCTAACGGCAGCGGCGGCGTCGCCACCGCCATCCACAGCACCAACGGCGCCATCGGGTACATCGGCCCCGACTACGCCCTGCCCTTCGTCACCGCCACTGGGACCAACACCTACAATCTGAACGTCGCCGCGGTGCAGAACAGCGCGCTGGCCTACTCGGAGCCGACCGTCGCCGGCGCCGTTAAGGCTTTCGGTTCGGTGGCCCCGCCGACCGGTTCAGCTGAGACGGATCCGACGCAATGGGTGCAGTCAACCGCCTCCAGCGCGCCGCTCGCCGACCCCAGCGATCCGGCTGCTTACCCGATCGTCGGCACGACCAACTTCCTGGGCTACAGCTGCTACGCCAGCGCCGACGCTCTGGCGGTGGTGAAGCAGTTCGTCCGCTTCGATCTCACCGACACCAGGGCCCAAAACGTCCTGAAGGCAGCCGGCCTTGCGCCCCTGCCTGACTCCACAGCCACCAACGATTGGCAGGATGCCATCATCAATGCTTTCCTGAGCGGCTCGGATGGTCAGGGCCTGGCCTTCGCCCAGGGCGGCTCCGCCGGCAAGTGCTCCGGCGTGACCGGCGGCTGATCCCGAACTACGCACTTTCGTCGCACTTGGACCCCGGCGTCTGCCGGGGTCCTCCCCATCGTGTCATTCCAAAAAAAAGTTGCGCTACTGTGCTTTTGCACAGTGACACAGCTACGACCCTGGGTATTTTAACGCGTAACGCTCGTTTATCGAGCTTTTTCACAACCTTAAATGCCCCCGCACGGAGTCAGGGATTATGGCACAAAGCGCTCAGGATGTCCTCAACGCCCTCAACGGCGTCACTTTCGGTCAAGGCACATTAGCTAACGCCGACCTTGTCGCCAGCTTCAAAAATGAATTAGGGGGAGACACCGACGTCTATGCAAGTCTTACGAACTCCTCTACGGGTTATGCGAAGGTTGCCTACGTCGATAACTTTGTTGGCTACACCTCGTTAGAGTCATTAAATGGCATACCCATGGGGTCAGCCGGCCTAGCCACGACGCATTATGCCTACACTTCTGCCACAGGCAATAATTTTGCGACCTTCGGCTATATGACCTTTTCAAACCAGTCATTCAATCAGGGGCCGATCCAAAAGTACTATATTCACGGATTTTCTAAGTACGGTATTTTACTTAGTCATTCTGCGACACTCTCGGTCGATCTGGTGAACGGCATCGGAGCACTCTCTGACGGCACCACCTTCGAAATCCTTAGCACGAGGGATTTAGGCCTAGGCATTGGCTCGCCAGCTGTGCCGACATCCGTCCCGACAACGCAATATGGCAAAACCTCGAGCACCGCCTACGACGGTATCGGCGTGAAACATACGATACAGTATTATTTCTACAATCACCTAATTACAACCGGCAGTAAAACTCTTGATCATAACCCCGCCCCCCCCACCTTCCCCCTCATCTTCACCAACGACGCCTCGACCTTCGACATTACCTCCGTGCAATGCTACGCTGAGGGTACCCGCATCCTCACCGCCCGCGGCGAAGTGTCGGTGGAAGAGCTGGTCGAGGGCGATGAGGCGGTGACCGCCTCCGGCCGCACCCGTCCGGTGATCTGGATCGGCTCGCGCCGCGTGCGCCTCGCCGCCCATCCCCGCCCCGAACAGCTCAACCCCGTGCGCGTGCGCCGCGGCGCTTTCGGCGACAACCAGCCCGTGCGCGACCTGCTCCTCTCCCCCGGCCACGCCGTGTTCATGCACGGCGTGCTGGTCCCCGTCGGCAAGCTGGTCAACGGCGCCACCATCGTCCAGGAAGAGGTGGAGGCCGTCCGCTACTTCCACGTCGAGCTGGACGCCCACGACATCCTGCTGGCCGAGGGCCTGCCCTGTGAGAGCTACCTGGACGACGGCAACCGCACCGCCTTCGCCAACGCCGACCAGACCGCCGACCTCGATCCCCGCCTCGACGCCCAGGACTTCGAGCACGCCTGCGCCCCGCTCGTCCGCGACGGCGAGGCCCTGACCCGGCTCCGCACCGCCCTGCACGAGCGCGCCCAGGCCCTGGGCTGGCGCGCCGCCGCCGACCCCGCCCTGGAGATCGTCGTGGACGGCGTCACCCTGGCGCCCCTGCACCAGGGCGCCGGCCGCGCCTGGTTCCACCTGCCCGCCGCCGCCGCCGTGACGATCCGCTCCCGCGCCGGCCGCCCGAGCGAGCTCCTGCCCGAAGGCCAGGACCCCGCCCGCCACGACCCCCGCAGGCTCGGCGTGGCGCTGTGCGAACTGCGCCTGGACGGCCACCCCCTGGACCTGGCGGACGAGGCCGCCTTCGGCCCCGGCTTCCACGCCCTGGAGACCCACGACCACGCCCAATGGCGCTGGACCAACGGCTCAGCCCAGCTGAACCTCACCCTCCAGGCCCCCGCCATGCTCGAGCTCACGATCCGAGACGCCGCCCCCGCCTGGACCCGCCCCGCCCCCCGACTGGTGAAGGCCAGCTGAACGCAGAAAGCGACACCCAACCTCCCCCCTGGGGGGAGGGCCTCCGCGCGAGCGTCATCAAGGTTTCACGTCGCCTTCCCGGGCGTCGATTGTCTCCTTTGACGGGGCCGCATTCCGCGCGCCTCTGCTCTTCGCGAAGGCGACCATATGACTGACGTGATCGCCGAACGCCCCGCCGCCGCGCCGCCCGAAGCCCTGCGCTCCGAGCCCTGCGCCTGCGATTCGGGGCTGTCGGCCGAGAAGTGCTGCAGCCTGAACCTGGGGCGCACCGCCCGCACCCCGCCGGAGGGCCCGTTCGCCGACCGGGTGGCCCGCATGTCGGTCGCCTATAACGACGGCGAGGGGGAGCTGGCGCGCCTTCTGGCCCTGGAAATCCTGGAGGAGGCGCCGGGCCAGCGCGACGCCCTGGGCGCCCTGTACAACGTCAGCAAGGACGCCGGCCGCCACGCCGCCGCGGCCGCTCTGGTGCGCCGGCTCGCCGCCTTGTACTCCAACGACCCGATCAGCCAGCTGACCGCCGCCCAGTATTTCCTCAGCCGGGAGGAGGCGGGCCACGCCCTGCCCTTCGCCCGCATGCTGGTGCGCCTGGCGCCGGAGGCGACGCCCTCCCACGTCGTGATGGGTCGCGCCTTCAACGCCGTCAACCACCCCAAGGACGCCGAGCACCACTTCCGCCGCGCCATCTCCCTGGCCGACGATCCCGACCCGGACCTGGAGCTGGGGCTGGCCACCGCCCTGCGCGGCCAAGGCCGGTTCGAGGCGGCGCGGACCCTGTTCAACCGCCTGCTGGAAGGCGGCGAGAACGTGCACGTGCTGCTGGCCTTCGCCTCGCTGGAGGAAGCCGACCGCCGCTTCGAGGCCGCGGGCGCCCTCTTGGACCGGGCGGCGGCGATCGCCCCCGGCGGCCCGCGGGTGAGCCTCGGCCGCGCCGCCCTGCACCGCCGCGCCAAGGCCTACGACCGGGCGCTGGAGGAGCTGGACGCGTTGGAGGCGCGCTTCGGCGAAGCAGGCCTGGGCGTCTCCGCCTTGCTGGAGAAGGGCCAGGTGCTGGACGCCCTGGGCCGTTACGACGAGGCGTTCGCCGCCTTCACCGCCTTCAAGGCGCAAGCCCGCGAGCACACCGGCCACCGCTACGCCGCGGGCTACGCCCAGGACCTGGTCGCCCGGCTGAAGGCCTTCTTCACCGCGGAGCGATCGGCCCTGCTGCCTCGCGCCGCCACCCGCCCGGACACGCCCCAGCCGATCTTCGTGGTGGGGTTCCCGCGCTCGGGCACCACCCTGGTGGAGCAGACCCTGGCGTCCCACCCCGCGATCTCCGCCGGCGACGAGCTGCAGATCATCAGCCAGCTGTCGGAGCGGTTGCAGCCCCTGCTCGGCAGCCCCGGACCCTATCCCGTGGCGCTGAGCGAGCTGTGGCTCGGCGACCGGGTCGGCCAGATCGACACCCTGCGGGACCTGTACCTGAACGAGGCGGCGCGCGTGGGCGCGGTGGACCCGGCGCGGCGCTGGTTCACCGACAAGATGCCGCTGAACGAGACCCACCTGGGACTGATCCACCTGCTGTTCCCGGACTCGCCCATCGTGCATCTGGTGCGCCACCCGCTGGACGTGATGGTGTCGGTGTTCTCAAATGGGCTGACGCACGGCTTCAACTGCGCCTCTGAGCTGGAGAGCGCCGCGCGGCACTACGCTCTGATCGCCGATCTGATCCAACATTACCTCACTGCACTGCCGCTCAACTACAAGGCGGTGCGGTATGAGGACATGGTGGTCAACCAGGAGGCGGAGGTTCGGGGCCTGCTCGACTTCATCGGCGAGCCTTTCGATCCTCGCACGCTGGAGTTCCACCGCAACGCGCGGCCGGCGCGCACCGCCAGCTACGCCCAGGTGACGGAGGCCCTGTACGGCCGCTCGCGCTATCGCTACCGCAACTACCTTCGCCACCTGGAGCCGGTGATCCCGATCCTGCAGCCGGCGATCGAGCGGCTGGGCTACACGATCGAGGCTTAGGGCGGCCGCGCGCGCCTCAGCCGCCGGGCGGCGTCGCGAGCGGCGCTGGCCCGGCGGCCTGAAGCAGCGCGTCGATCCGGCGGCGCGCAGCGTTGAAAGCTGTGCGCTGCTCGGCCGAAGCGGAGGCGGCGAGGAGTCTGGCTGCGGACGGATCGACCGGGCGGCCATCCTTCCACAGTTCGAAGTGCAAGTGCGGGCCGGTGGCGAGGCCGGAGGCGCCGCTCCAGCCGATCACCTGGCCCTGGGCCACCGCCGCGCCCGGTCGCACGGCCGCGGCGAAGCTGGACAGGTGGGCGTAGGCGGTCTCGTAGCCGCCGGCGTGGCGGAGACGGACCCACCAGCCATACCCGCCCGCCCATCGCGCCGCTTCCACCGCCCCGTCGCCCGCGGCGGCTACCGGCGTACCCACGGGAGCGCCGAAATCCACCCCCTGGTGCATCCGGCTGTAACCGAGCAGGGGGTGGAGGCGCAGGCCGAAGCCTGATGTCGGCCGGGGGTGGGCGATCGGCGCGCGCAGCAGCAGGCGGCGCAGGCTGAGACCCGCTTCGTCGACGAAAGCGCCTGCGCCCTGGCCGGATGGCGCGATCCGGTACAGCCGGACCGCCCGCCCGGCCTCATCGACTTCGGCGTAGTCGAGCCGTTCGCCGGCCCCCACGAGGCGGACCCGCTGGCCCAGCGCCAAGTCGCGTGTGAGATCCAGCTTGTAGGCGAACAGGTGCAGGGCCTCGGCCGCGAGGGCGGCGTCCGCCCGCCGGGCCGGGTGGGGCGGCGGGTATAGCACCGCCTCCATCGGCCCTTGCAGAACCCGTGGGGCCTCGTTCACCGTCGGCGCCTCGCCGATCGGATCCGGCGCCTCCAACCCAGCATCGACCGGCAGCGGGGCGTCCTCCGCGATCGCCTGAGCCAGGTCGGCCCGCCGATCAGAAGGTCGGCCCGCCGGACGACGCGCCCGAGGTTCCGCGTTGGCCGGGCATCGCGCAACCAGCCAAGGACGATTTAAGCCGCCCCCGAGAATGACGACCGCCAGGGCGGTAGCGACCATGGCCGCGCCGCCCGCCGACCATTGGGCGATGCGGCGGGGCCGCATGGCGCCGCCTAAGGGGTGGTCGCCCCGCACCGGCGCAGGTCCGCACAAGGATGGTCGCCGAAGCCCAGCACCTCCACCGTGATGATGGAACGGTCCTCGTCCGGCCGGGTGGTGGCGGTCAGGGCCTGCTGCGCCAGCTTGGTCGCCGCCGCCCCGGCGTTGGCCGCGGTGCTGGACACCGTGGCCACGCTCGCCGCCGGCGGCAGGCCGATCGCCTGGCCCGAGCCGATGTTGGTGAAGTTGTTGGCGTTGGCGACGTGCAGGGCGGCCACGAACAGGTCGCCGGAGAAGCGCACCCCCGCCGCCCCTGCATCCACGGTCCCGCGCGGGGCCATCAGGTAGACGTTGGGCGCAACGATGGTGGGCGAGGGCCGGAAGGCGCCGATGCCTGCGCCCGTCACCGAGCTCGCCTGGTTGAGCTGGCTGTGGCCGTTGTTGTTGATCAGCACCGCGACCGGCGGGAAGTTCGAGGATGTCTTGGGCCCCTCCCCGGCGTTCAGGTCGCCGTTGGACGACCACATGATGATGTCGCCACCCTCTTCGGTGAACAGCCGGCTCTGGTTCAGGATCACGCTGCCGTCGGTAAAGGTGGAGATGCCGCCGCCGCGCAGGGTGAGTATGCCTTCGTAACCGGCCGGGATGCTGGCGATGGTGCTCGGCGAGAAAGTCTGTGCGGTCCCATTAAGCCTTGGGATGAGGCCGCCAGAGTAGAGCTGGTAGGCTTCGGAGTTGCGACGCGCCGCCTGCTGCGCGGTGGCGACGGTCGAGCCCGCCAGCACCTCGCCGCCCGGGCCCAGGAGGTCGATGTCGCCGCCCTGCTGGGTTTCCACGGTGGCGAGACGCAGGTCCAGATCGCCGGTATGCACCTGCACGTTGGCGCCGTTGGTCCCGCCCCCGAGGTTGTTGGGCGTGTAACCGAGCGAGGCGGGGAATAGCAGGTTCGCCGCCGTATAACCCCGGGTGTAATCGCGCAGCGTCGGGCCTGGCTGAGAGGTCAAGGACAATTCGTTGTAGTAGATCTGCAGCAGGAATGGCTCCTGCTGCAGGAGCGGCAAGGCTGAAAAGACTTTATAGGCTTGAGCATAGCTCACCTGGGTGGCGCCGAAGGCGGCGAGCAGCTGGGGCGCGGCGTTGGCCTGGACCCAGCTCACCAGCATCGGCGCATAGATGGTCTGGGTGCGGTCGGCGACATAGATGTTCTGGGCGTTCAGCGTCTCGGGGAAGAGGTAGTCTGGCAGCGCGGCGACGTTGGCGGGATCGAGGTAGTAGGCGGAGAGGGCGCCGAGATCTTCGCCCTTGGCGACGCCGAACTGGAGATTGATGCTGGCGCCCTGGCTCGGCAGCCAGGGGTTGTCGGTGTTGCCGACGGTCATCACGCCCCCGGCGAATGTCTGCTTTGACTGCGAGGAGGCGCTGGTGCTGGCGAAAGTCACGAGGTCGATCGTCGAGGACGTCATGAACGGCCCCATATTGCGCCCAGCCTGGAGCATCAGCGCGCCCGGACCGCCCAGCACGAAGGTGTTCCCCTGGAGCGTGGCGAGGGCGGCGGAGTAGGTCGTCGCGGCTGCCGCAGTTAGGCTGGTGACGGCCTGCGTCAAGCTGGTCGTGGCGGTGATGTCGCGCCCGGCCACGACGCGGGTGATGTCGGTTGGGTTCAGGTTCTGGCCGAACAGCATCATATTGACGATGTCGCGCCCCGCCGCGATACGGGTCTGCTTGGGCAGCGACAGGACTAGATCCTGCAGATCAGCCCCGGCGTAGATGCGGTTAGGCGTCGGGTCGGCCGAATGCGGCAGCAAGCTGTTGTGATACCGCTGCAGCGTGACCTGCGGCGTATTCGGCAGGGCGGCAGGGAAGATGAACGGCAGGCCGGCGGCCACTGTTTTGCCGTCGTCCACGAAGCTGGAGAAGAGGCCCGGCGTCAGGCCCGGATCGTTGTCGAGCATGGCCAGGTTCAGCGGCGCCACGTCGGCGCCCGCCGCCAGGGTCAGTGTTCCGTTCGCCGTGGGCGTCATGATCGTCGTCGCCGCTGACCCGGCCAGGTTCAGCGATCCGTTCAGGGAGATGACTTTGAGCGATCCAGGGTCGATGGCCGCCGACGTGCTGTAGGTCGCCGGGCTGTAAAGCGCCACGTCGCTATCTCCGCCCGGGTTATCTATGGATACTGATCCGCCCGTGACGATCGAGACGCCCGCATTAGCGGAGTAGAAACCCCGCGCGTCATCGTTACTGGTGCTAGGCGCGGCGGTGGCGTGGTCGATGTTCTGGACGCCGAGGGCGGCGATACCCTCGATGTCGACGGCTTGGTGTGCGGTAAGATCGATAGTGGCGTCGGTCAGCCGCAGCCGCAACGTATTCGGAACGACTTGAAGACTGTTGCCAGAGCTGTCGGCCACGGCCTTACCGGCGCTGGTGACCGCCCCGCCGACGGCGATGGTCGCCGTCCCCGATCCCACGTCGATCCGGCCCCCGATCAGATCGCCGCCCGCCGTGACGGCGATATCGCCGCCGCCATAGGTCAGGAGGCCGAGGCTCGCCTGGCCGGCCGCAACGCCGGGGCCTGACGTGGCGGCCGTCGTGACCGTGGTGTCCGCCACGATGGAGAGGTCGGACACCGAGCCCCCCGCCCGAACCGTTATGTTCCCGCCGCCCAGTGTGCCCAGCCCCTCGGTGAACAGCTGCGGGTTGATGCGGATGTTGGTGTCGAGCCCCACGGAACCCACCCGCCAGGGCTGATCAGGCATGCCGACGAAGTCCAGGCCCACAAGCGCCGTCCCGCCTCCAGCGTAGGCCGAGATCACGCGGGCGGCGGTGTAGACGTCGCGCCGGCCCAGCACGTCGCCGCCGGCCTCCACCGAAATGCTCCCGCCGCCAGAGGCGTAGATGGGGTTGGAGACCAGGATTCCCGGCAGCCCCTTGGCTTTCGCCGCAGCCGCGCCATAGCCATAGGCCGTCACGCCCACCTCGTTCCCGGACGAGGCGTAGGCGCTGGGGTCCAGGTCTATGGACTGGCCGTCCGGGCCGATGGCCGTGACCTCGACGGGCGTCACCAGGGCGCCGGCCGTGTAGATGGCGACGCCGCCCTCCTGGTAGCCGGTGGTGGCGTCGGCGGTCTTCCCGGTCGCAGCGTTCAGATAGGTCAAGGGCCCGTTGGTCAGGTCCACCGTTCCCGCCGCCGCCAGGGAGATGGAGCCCGTGCCCGTGCGGATCAGAGTTGCGGTGTTGGCGGAGCCGCTCGGCAGGGTCGCCGTGTTGCCCGGCTTGTAGGCGGTCTTCAGGCTGGTCCACAGGGCGGACACCTGCTGCAGGTAGCCGGCGGCGAGGGCGAGGGTGGTGGACACCCCGGTGGGCGCCGTCGCCGTCCCGGTGAATGTGTACTGCCCGGGGTACTTGGCGAAATAGGCGGCGGCGAGCGACTGGAGCTGGGTGCGGGTGACGCCGGCCGGCGCATTGGTGAAGGACAGCTTGAACAGGGAAGCGTTCGTCAAGCTTGGGTTGGCCGCCTCCTCCGCGCTGACCAGGTCGTCTGCGGTGACGTAGCTGCCGCCGACGTTGAAATAGAGCGTGTCGGACACCGTCTTCGTCGGCGCCGCGGCGGTTCCGCCGTAGGTGTAGGTGGAGCGGCCCTGGACGACGAGATCGCCGCCGGCGCCGCCGGCCGTCACCCGCAAGGGGTCGGCGCTGCCGGCCGCGGCGCCTCCGGTCAGGCGATAGGACCAGGAGTTCACCGCCACGCTCCCGCCGCTCGCGGTCGGGACCAGGGGGAAGAGCTCCGCGCTGCCGATCGGATCGCCGCCCTGCGTTCCCGTCGGCAGGGCCGCCGCCGTATTGGCGTTGGCGTCGTAGGGGATCAGGTTGGCGGGCGCCGGGGACGAGATCTGTCCAAGCCCGGTCGCCGCGGGGAAGATGACGGAGATGTAGCCTGACGTTGCGTTGGCCCCGCCGAGCGAGAAGGCCGGCACGGTGCTGCACGCGCCCTGGCATCCCGCGGAGATCGAGCCATAGGAGAGGGCCGGCCCGCCGATCAGGGTGTTCAGGTATGTCTGGTCGGTCTGGTCGCCGAAGGTGAAGAAGCCGTCGGTGATCGAGCCGTTGATCGTGAGCTTGCCCGCCGCCTTCACCGTCAGGGCCCCCGGTTCGCCAAAGATGCTGCCGCCGACGCGGTAGGTCATCTGGGTGTAGCCGGCGAGGATCGCGCCTTCCGCGCCCGGCACGACGGAGTAGGCGCCCGGGATGGCGGGATCGGGGATCATCAGGCCGGCCGCGGCCGCGCCGGCCACGTCGACATTGCCGGCGCCCAGGTTCCAGTTCGAGTCCAGCCTGACGCCGCCGGCATAGTCCAGCTCCACCCCCGGCCGGGCGTGGAAGTTGGCCTGGGAGGCGAGCCCGCCCAGGGCGCCGTAGGCGGAGGAGACGTCGAAGGTCTGGATGAAGTCGACCATGGTGCCGGGAGCCGGCGTGACGCCGCCGGAGCCGTTGTCGCCAGTCAGGAAGTTGGGCCGGCCGGACGTCCCGGCGATGCGGGTGTCGAGCACCGCCTCCCCCGTCGCCGGATCGATCGTGACGCCGGTGAACTGGCCGGCGACCGCGCCGAGGTCGTAGGCCTTGTAGCCTTCGAGCACCACGCTGCCGGCGCCCGCCACCGTACCGGCGACGTTCACCTTCACGGTCTCCGCCCCGTCGCCGCCGCTGACCGGCGCGCGGAAGGTGACCACACCCCCCTGGTCGGGCGCGACGTAGCTGTAGTCGGTGACCCCGTTGATCACCATGGGCACGAGCCGCTCCGAGGTCTGGGCGGCGCTGACGTCGATGACCGCGCCCGACGCCACGGTCACCGCGCCGTCGCCGGCCGTGCCCAACGTCACCGCCCCGCCGGACGCCTGGCGCGAGTCCGTTGCGCCGTAACCCGAGGCGCGGGCGAGCAGGCGGCCTGTCCCCTCCAGCGTCACGCCGCCGGTCCCGTACAGGCCGATGGTCCCGCCATTCACCCCCGACACGTCGATGGCGCCGGCGATGTCGACCAGGCCGCCATCGGCGGTGAGATCGACGTTCGCGGCCTGCAGCGTCTGGCCAGCCAGGAGGGCGAGGTTCCCCGCTCCCGTCTGGATGCTGATGTCGCCGGTGAATCCGGCCTTGGACGCGGAGAGGAAGCTGGCCAGGTCGAAGGCGCCGCCCTGGTTCAGCGCGAAGCCCGCCCCGCCGCCCGGCGCCGAGCCGTCGATCACGCCGCCGAAGCTGACCTGACCCTGGGTGGCGTTCAGCGTCAGCACGCCGGCCGCCCCGGTCCCGCCGCCGACCGACAGGATGGAGCCGGGCGCCAGCTGAATGTCGCCGGCGCTGGCGGTGAGTGTCAGCAGCCCACCCGGCGCGGAGACGGTGTACGGATCGAGCGCGTCGCCGAAGGTCTTGGTGTAGCCGGGGGTCTCCAGCTTGGCGCCGGCCCCCACGTCGATCCCGGTCTGCGCGGACACGTTCAGCACGCCGGCGGTGGCGCGCACATCGGCGCCGCTCACGGCGACGCTCTGGCCGCTGAGCGTCAGGCTGGCGCCCGGGACGCCGTCCACGGCGCCGGCCGCGCCGCCGGACGGATTGGCGATGGACAGGGCGCCGGTGGTGGACAGGACGAAGATCGGGATCTCGGTCGCCGCCCCGACCTCGCCGCCGGGGGCGATCTGGTCGCCGAGGAAGGGGGTCTGGATGGCGAGGGCCGCCCCGCCGACGTCCAGGCCGCCCTTGCCCTGGTAGAACAGGCCCTGGGAGGCGGTCAGGGCCACGCCGCCGCCTGCGCCGTAGATGCGCACCTGGCCGTCGCCGAAGGTCAGGGTCTGGGCGGTCAGGGCCAACTGGCCGGAGCCACAGGCCAGGGCGCCGGTCGCCGCGCATCCGCCCGCGTCCGCCGCGCTGTTCTTCAGCTGCACCGCCTGGGCGTTCAGCGACACGGCGCCGGCCGCATCGGAGACGGCCAGCCCCGGCGCATCCAGGCTAAGGGCGCCGAAGCCGTAGGCGCCGGGGGTGAAGTCGATCACGCTGGGCGACTTCAGCGCCAGCGTCTGGGCGCGGCCGAAGGCGGCGGCCAGGTCGGGCGTGATCACCAGGCCCGACAGCCCCTCGGCGCTCGGGGCGAAGGTGATCGCCCCGGCGTCGACGCCAAGCGAGCCGGCCGCGAGCGTGGCGGACGGAGCGATCGTCATCCCCCCGCTGGAGTCCAGCAGCACCGAGCCGCCCGACAGGCTGGCCTGACCGATGACGAGCGATCCGGGCTGGGCCTTGGTGGACAGGTTCTGCCGCTGCACCGTGCGCTGCGGCCCGGTCGAGACGCGCAGCAGGGCGCCTTGGCCCGTCAGGCCGGCGATCGAGCCGTCGATCACATAGGCGCCGGTCTGGCCGGCCGGCGCGGTCCCGCTGGCTGCGATGCTGGCGCCGTCCGCGATGTTCAGGGCGGCGCCGGAGCCGTCGACCGCCAGCACGATCTCCGGCGCGACCAGGGGGTCGGCGGCGTCGTTGGCGACGGTGATCCGCTGCGCGGTCACGGCCAGAGAGGTCGTGCCGTCCGCCGCGTCGGTCTGCACGCCGCCGATCAGCAGGCTGCTGGCGTTCAGGCCGGTGAGCTGGCTGGCGCTCAGCTGCAGCACCCCGGCCGTAGGCGCGCCGGGCTGGTCGACGATCTGGATGACGCCGCCGGTGATGTTGGCCTCCGCGCCGCGTCCCCCGGCAGCCGGCGTGGTGTCGAAGGCGCCGCCCAGGTTCAGCGCGACGCCAGGCTGGAGGATCAGCCGTCCCGCATCGATCGGCAGGCGGGGCGCGGTCGCACCGTTGTCGGCCGCCTGGGCCGCGAAATAGCTGTCGGCGGAGGTGAGGCTGATCTTGGATGCGGCGTTGATCACCGTCTGGCTCAGCACGTTGAACACGTGCACGGCCGACTGGGCGGAGCCGCCGAGGCCGCCGAACTCGCCGGTCACGGCCACCGTGCCGTCGCGAAGGGTGGTGCTGGCGCCCAGGGCGGCCGCGGCGGTGGGCTGCTCCACCACCTCCATGGCGCCCGGCAGGGTGGCGTACTGGGCCGGCAACAGGGTGTACCAGCCGGCGGCGATCCCCGGACCGCCGTCCAGGTGCACCCGCAGGCCCGCCCCGCCCGGTCCGTAGAGCGGGGCATAGTTGCTGGAGTAGATTGGGTCGGACGCCGCCACCGGCGTGGTCGCCAGGCTGGGGACGATGGCGTAGACCTGCCGCTGGTCCGGGTACTGGTAGCCGTTGTTCGCCGTGAAGACGTCGGTGTTGAACTGGCTCAGCACGTCGTGGCTGCCGCCCGTACCCGGCACGAACTCGTAGGCGTACAGGTCCCCGCCGCCGGACAGGTCGACCTTGGCGCTCGCCGCCGTGGTCACCGTCTGGCCGGCCAGGGTCAGGACCGCCGCCGGGGGCGCGGTCAGCTGGTTGGGGTTGTCGGGCTCGAAATAGTATTCCTTGCCGTCCGTGGTCGTGCCGTAGGGGATCGACAGCCCCTCGGCGGAGACGGAGGTCACGCTGCCCGGCGCAAGGGTGAGCGAGGCGGTCGCCGGCGCGAAGGTCGTGACGACGCCTCCGGCCCCCTTGACCGTGACTGGAGCCGAACCGCCCAGGGTCAGCGAGCCGATTGGCGCGCGGACAACCCCGCCCTGGACGATGTTGGCGGCCTGGATCGTCAGGCTGCTGCCGGCGGAATAGGGCGCGGCCGGCGTCGCGCCGACGGCCGCAATCCCGATCGTCCCGGTCTTCGCGGCCGAGGTGACCTGATAGCTGGACCCGGTGGTGGCGTAGACCTGGGCGGCGGCGAGGGCGAGGTCGCCGTTGACCGCCAGCTGGCCCAGCAGGCCAGGGGTCGGCGCCACGCCATCTGCGAGCTCCAGCGGCTGGACGCCGGTGAATCGGATGTCGCCTGTGGAGGTCAGCGCCACCTTGGCCACCGACTGGTCGAACAGCACCGCGCCCGTCACGTCGACGGTCTGGCCGGAGAAGGTGACCGAGCCGGTCGCCTGCGTGGCGGTGTTGGCCGGATTGGTCGGACCGGTCAGCGCCTGATAGGATCCCTGGAGCGCGATGTAGGGGGCGTCGATCTCCAGCGCGCCCGCAACGCTGACCGTCGGCCCCAGGCCCGGCACGCCTTGGTTTGAGGCGAACGCGCCCTTGGCGATGTAGTTGGAGATCGTGCCGGTCGGCTGGGCCGTGAGGAAGAAGCCCTGGCCGAGCGACAGGTTCACAGGCGCCGAGCCGCTGGTCGCCAGGTCGCCCTCGACCACCAGAGCGCCAAAACCGGCCGACTGGATCTGCGCTGCGGAGAAGGTGTCGGCGGTCGGCGTCGCCGGATCGCCGGCCGCGAGGGCCACAGCCTGGCTCGAGCCGGTCGATAGGGTCAGGACACCGCCCGCCGCGGCCGGCGCGCCGCCCTGGGCGGTGATCTGGGCCCCGGAGAGCACACCGCCGCCGCCGAGCGTCAGCGACCCGCCGGCGCTCCACTGCAGGCTCGAGGCATAGGCGCCGGCTGCGGTGAGCTGGTCGTAGGTGTCGGACGCGCCGGACAAATTCAGGATCGCGCCCGGCGCCGCCTCCAGCATGAGGCCCGGTGTCGCCGGCTGCGGCGTCACAACCGGGCTGATGGAGGACACGAACACCGCATTGCTGTCGAAGGGCGAGGACGTGAACACGTATCCGGTCGGCTGGCTCAGCGCGGGCGACGCGGTCTGCAGCACGCCGCCGGCCACCACCGTCCCCGTGACGAGCTGGCGTCCGCCCGGGCCGCCCGCGGCGTAGGGGTTGCGCAGGCTGACGCCCGACAGGTCCGTCACGCTGCCGGGGGCCAGGCGCACCCCGACGTTCGCCGGCAGGTCGCCCGTCAGGTAGATGGCGTCCGTCGCGGCGAGCTGGGCGTTCGTCAGGTTCGGGTCGGCGAGGGATCGGGCGCCCTCGCTGATCGAGCCGTCAGGGTTGACGCTGAAAATCTGCGCAAGGCTGGGGCCGCTGACAACCGCCGCACCGGGGACGTCCGCGTTGGTCGGCAACTGGCCCGTGACGTAGAGCTGGGGCAGGGTTTCGGACTGGGCCAGCGTGCCGCCCGGCAGGCGGATGACGCCCTGATTGTTGATCTGCGACGCCGTGAGCGCGGCGCCGGCGGCGCCGGTGACCTGGCCGCCGGCCGCCACCTCGAACTCCACAAGGCCGCCGAAGCTCAGGCTGACCGGCCGCTGGTCGTAGCCGTCGGGCTGGATCGTGGGCGAGAGCACGCTGGCGAGCGCCCCGCCGCTCTTCAGCCCCTGCAGGGCGGCGATCTGGTCGCCCGTCAGGTGGTTGCTGTAGTTGGACTGGGTCAGGTTCAGGGTCTGGCCCGCCGCGACCGTCAGCACCTGCGTCGCCAGCACCGCATTGTACCCGCCCAGGCCGTTGTTGAAGGCGTTCGGCAGCAGGTCGGTGGCGAAAGAGGTGATGTTGTAGCTGGCGAACCCCGCCTCGGAGAAGAAGTCGAGCGGCAGCGCCGTACCGGTGGTCGCGCCGCCCGGGCCGAAGCTGATGGCCGGAGTGGTGAGCGAGAAGGTTCCACCGGAGAAGCCGGTCGCGTGGATCGCGTCCGCCCCGATGGACACCACGGACGTTATCGCGGAGGGGTTGACCGGGATGTCGTAGCCCTGCTGCGGCTGGGAGGGGTTGGCGAGTATGTCGCTGACCCGGAAGCCCGGGATGCCGCCTGCGCTACGGCTCACGCCGCCATCGGAAGCCTGGACCCCGAGGCCGAAGGGGAAATAGGCGGTCGGATCGTAGAGCGTGAGATCGCCGCCCACGGCCGTGAGGGTCAGCGCCCCGTCCGGAGCCACATAGCCCCCTGCGGAGAGGTCCAGGCGTGAGGTCGGCGCATCGATGCGGATGCTGCCGCTCAGGTCGGTGGTGCTGGTCGGGGCGGTTCCGGCCTGGGCGGCGGCCACCGAGGCGATGTCCTGCGAAGAGGACGTGCCGGAGTCGATCCGCGGCTCGACGGAGATGCTGATCTTGCCGCCGTTGATGTAGCCGTCCCCCAGGGCGGCGCCGAAGCCCTTGCCCCCGTCGTTGGTCCACAGCCCGGCCACGGACAGCGTGCCGTTCACCGTCACGTCGAACGCGCCCGCCGTGGGCGTGGCGCTGGCGGCGAACAGGGAGCCGTACCCCGCATCCACGGTCTGCAGCCCGATGGTCCCCGAGGGCGCGGTCACCACGCCGTCGATCGTGATCGCCCTACCTGTCACGGCCGAGAATATCCCTCCGGGCGCCAGCTTCAGGGACGCGTCGCTGGAGACGGTGAGGCCGCCGGAGGTCTCCAGCACGATCTCGCCCAGGGACGAGGCGGTGAGGGCCTCGGCCGACAGGGTCAGCACCCCCCGCTCCGCGAGGGGCGCGACGGTGGCGTCCGCACGCGAGGTCGGAACGCTCAGCACGCCCGCGTCGCTCACCGCGACCGTCTCGCCGTAGCTCAGACCCGCCGTGGTGGTCGGCGCGGCGCCGCCGACGATCTCGATGTCGCCGCCGCTCAGCACCTCCTTGTCCTGCGGCTGCTGCGTCTCCTGCACGAACAGCATGCCTGCGGAGGGCAGCTGGGTGGGGGCGGCCTGCAGGCTGCGCTGGTCGCCGTAGACGGTCGACGGGGCCGTGCCCAGCTGGGCGGCCTGGAGCTGGTAGGGGCCCGCCGTGACGCCGGCGTAGAGATCGCCCTCGAAGGTGGGCTGGGAGCTTTTGATCGTCAGCGAGCCGGCGTCGCTCCCCTGGAGGTAGGTATCCTGGGAGTAGACGCCCGACAGCAGCGGGTTGAGGTAGGTGCGCGACACCCCATAGCGCGGCTGGGTGGCGACGAAGCCCTGGTAGATGCCGACGTAGTCGATGTTGGGATCGGCGTAGCCGATCGGGGTGACCTGGCCGCTGGCGTCCACCAGCAGCGTGGTGCGGATCAGCCCGCCCTGGAAGGTGGTCCAGCCGCCGGAGACGTCGATGCTGGCGCCGGGTTTGACGATCACGTCGGGCGCCTGGACCACGCCAGAACTCGCCGAGCCGGGCGCCAGGGCGCTCGACCCGAGCACCACGTTGCCCCCTTTGGTCATCAGTTGCGAGGCCGAAACGGCGATCTGCTGGGCGTAGGCGCTCGCTGGGATCAGGGGCGAACCGACCCACACCGTGCCGTCGGAGCGCACGCCCGACAGGCGCAAGTCGAGCGTCACGCTCTGGCCGTCCAGGAGCGCCCGGTCCGCCGGGGTGTCGGCGGTGTCGTTGGCCGTCACCGGGTTGATGGTGACTAAGCTCTGAGTGGCTGGAACCATCACGCCCTTCAGGCCCGACGCGTCGATCACCGCGCCGGTGTCGACGAACAGTCTCGAGGTCTGCTGCGGGCCGGTACCTGGCAGGACGTACGGCGCGCCGGGGGTTGCGCCGAGGTAGACGTTCGCGCTGGGCGCATAGATCAGGCTGCCCCCCGCCACGTCGATGCTCGACGGCGCGAGCGGCAGGGTGTTCGTCGAGGCGTTGGGATTGATGTACGCCTGCCCGATCTCGACCAGCGACGGCTTGAAGTTGGCCAGCGAGGTGGCGTCCTGGGGGATCGTCCCGCTGTCGTCCGGCGTGATCGCCAGGGTGCTGGTGGGCGCCAGCACGATGTTCTGGGCGCTGACCTGGATGAAGCCGTTGCGCGAGGTGCTGGTGGTGCTGGCGATCGTCCCGGCGTTGATGGCCGCGGTGGTCGCCGTCAGCAGGGCGTAGCCCTCCGGCGCCTGGATCAGGCCGCCGGCCGCGTTCTGGACGTAGTCGCCCGAGTAGGTGCTCTGCCCTGAGGCGTCGCTCGGATTGAACGCATCGACCAGCAGTCCCCGCACGTTGGGGTTGCCCACCGATCCATCCCCGGTGGAGGGCAGCAGGCTTATGGCGCGACCGGCGGCCAGGGCGACCTCGCCCTGGGGCGAAGTGAGGACGCCCGCGTTGGTCACCTGGGGCGCGGCGAGCAGGATGTAGCCGCCGGTCCCGCTGGTGATCTGGGCGCCGGGGGCGACCGTGATCGCACCCTCGACCAGGGGGTCGATGGTGTTCACGACCGTGGTCGGCTTCACCTCAGTACTTTCCTGGCTATCGAACTGGCCGACGCTGACGACCACGCCGCCGCTCGCCTGCTGACCGCCGGCTTGGAGCAGGCCGTTGGCCAGGAAGCTGACGTCCCGGTCGGCCAGGGTTGTCGCCACCGTGGGGGTGGTGACGCCTTGAGTAAAATCGGCCTTCTTGGTCTGCGCGCCGATCTCCAGGCTCGTGGCGATCAGGGCGTTGGTGTTGATCTGCGCGGTCGGGCCGAACAGGATGCCGTTCTGGTTGATCACCAGCACCGTGCCCTGGGACTTGATCGCGCCCAGGATCTGGCTGGGCGCGGGCGCCAGGCTGGGGTCGCGCAGGCCGGTGGCCGGGTTCAGCCCGCCCACAATGCGGTTGAGGGCGATCCAGCCAGGCTGGGCGACGCCGTTCTGGCTCTGGTCGAAGTTCAGCGTGGTGTTGGCGCCCACGTTGAAGCTGGTCCAGTCGAGCACGGCCTGGGGCGCGGTCTGCTGGATGTTCACGGTCACCGCGCCATTGGCGCCGGTGGTCTGGGTGGGGGCGCCCGCCCCCTGCCAGGTGTTGAGCCCGGTCGGATCGTTGGCCGCCAGCACGGGATTGTTCACCGGCTGGAGGCCGCCCACGGCCAGCCCGTTCGGAATTGCGGCGGCCGAGGCGGCGGCGACCGCCGTGCGGGCGGCGGCCTGGGCCTGCTGGGCCAGGTTCACCGCCTGCTGCGCCCGCGCGGCGTTGGAGAGCTGGCGGTTGAGCGCCGCCATGCCGGCGGTGTTGGAAGTAGACAGGCCCGGCACGGTGGGCACGGCGATGGACGGCGCGCCGGCGCCGGTGTTGGCGAGGCCCGCGGCGCCGCGCAGGGCGCGCAACTGGGCGTGCGCCTCCCCGCCCCAGAGTGCGGCGGCGAAGGCCAGGGCGCTGGCGCTGCGGAGCAGCCCCGTGCGGCGGACGACGGCGGAGGGACGGGTGTGGACGCTCATGCGCGGGCCTCCGACAGGGACGCGGCCGGACGGGACGACAGGATCATGGGTGCGGGGCCGGAGCGGTCGCCGGGGCGGTCGCGGCCGACGCAGGGTTTGGCGCAGGGCGCGGCGCCACGTCCACGCGGCTGTCATAGATGCGATCGCCGTAGGCTTGCGCGAGGCGCTCGATCTCGACCCGTTTCAGGCGGGTGAACGGCTCCTTCCGGGCGATGACGCCGCCCAGGCCCACGCGCCCGTAGGCGGCCAGGATATCCCTGGCCACGGCGAGGGCGGCGGCGTTCTTGGCCTGGCAGGCCGAGAGCGTCTGCTCGCCGGCGCCGAGCGCCGCGGCCAGCCGGTCGTGCTCGCCGCGCAGCTGCTCGGCCTCGCCGCTCAGGCGGGCGTTGTCGGCGCGCAGGGCGTCCAGCTCCCCCTTGGCCTGGACGCCGGAGGCGGCGAGCTGCTGGGCCTCCGCCTGGGCCCGGGCCAGGGCGGCTGCCTGCCCCGGATCAGCGCGGCGGCCGGACCGCAGCTCGCCCTCGGCGTGGGCGAGCCGGGCGCTCGCCTCGTCCCGCGCCTTGTCCGCCGCGGCGGCCTTGGCCTGCAGCTCGCCCTGGGCGGCCTGGGCCTGGCGCAGCTGGGCGGTGACGGCGACCAGCTGGCTGCGCAGCCTGTCCTCCAGCGTCTGGGCGTGGACGGAGGGGGCGAGCCCGGCCGGCGCCAGCAGAGCCGCCGTGACGAGGGCGATGATCCGGAGGCGCATCGTCAGAACCGCATGTTCAGGTCGACCTGACCCACGTCGATCGACATCTGCGGCCCGGACACCTCGTTGGCGCTGAACCAGCGCAGCTGGATATTCGAGCCGTCCAGCAGGCCGACGGTCGACATCAGGAAATAGCCCTTCGCGTTGGTTCCGCCGTAGTGGAAGTCCGCGTCGGTATAGGCGTCGAGCACCGCGTCGGCGTCGATGTGCTTGTAGCCGAAGGTCAGGTTCCACTGCCCCAGGGCGTAGGGTTCGGCATCGCCATAGGACGCCCGCAGCATCCAGGCGTTGGGGCCGCTCTTGAAGTTGCCGGGCGTGGCCTGGTTCGGTCCGTTGCAGAGCAGGGTGTTGTCGCCGAAGGCAGGAATGTTGTTCACCGGCGGCGCGACGGCGCCGTAGCGGCAGGCGGCGCTGAAGCTGTAGGCCAGGTTGCGGGCATAATCGCCGGTCAGCTCCAGGGGCCTGCCGGTGAACAGCGGCACGGTGAGCGTCGTGGTCGCGTTCAGGATGTGGAAGGGATAGACCAGCCCCACGTATTCAGGCAGGGCGTAGCTGCCCGCCGCCGCATCCGCCGAGGGTTGGATGTTGCGGATCAGGAAGAGGCTGTTGCCCTTCTGCATGAAGGCCGGCCGGCTCCAGTCGGTGGAGCACTGGCTGACGCCGGCGTAGACGGCGCAGGGTTCCGACAGCTGGCCCTGAACGTTCTGGAACGAATAATAGGCCAGGGCGGCGCGCCAGTCGAAGCCGCGCGCCTTCCAGTCGGCTCCGAGCTGGGAGCCGATCATGTACTTGGCCTTGAAGCCGGACTTGTCGCTGCTGTTGCTGGGGAAGTTGACGTCGCCGTACTCGGTCAGGAAGCCGCCGACGGTGGCGAACAGGCTCACCCCATGGCGCGGCAGCAGGGTGTAGCGGCCGCGCGCCGCCGCCCCGTCGAAGTTCAGGTCGGTGTCGTAGACCAGGTCGGTGGAGAAGAAGGGATTTGGCATCCGCCCGAAGGTCCCGCCGATCCAGCCGGCGGGATGGATGTCGATATAGGCGCGGTCCAGCCAGACGGTCTTCTTGGTCAGCCCGCCGCCGAGCAGCTGGCTGGTGGAGACGGGCGAATTGCTGGTCCCCGACGCCAGGCGCAGGTCGCCCGACACCCAGGGCGAGGGCGCCGCTGCGAAATCCAGGCGGGCGCGGATCAGCATCTGGTTCGGGCGGTCACGGGTGGTGTCCAGCAGAGGCACGCCGGTGAGATTGGTGCTGGAGTTGATGTCCACCGGCCCGTTGGCGTTCAGCTGGGCGAAGTTGACGATCTGCGGGTCGTTGGCGTGGGAATACAGGTCGCTCTCGTAGCGCAGGCGCAGGTCGCCGCTGATCGTGACGCGCCGGGTCCACTCGGGGATCTGGTTCGGCTGGGCCCAGTTCTCGGCCCGGGCCTGGGCCATCACCTCCTGGCGCACCTCGTCGCGGATCTGGTCCTTCACGATCTCGGGCACATAGGGGATGCGGGTGGCGCCCTGGGCGGGCGCGGGCAAAGCGTCCGCATAGGCGACGGGCGGCGTCGCCGGCGGCGCGGCGGCGCGGGCCTGGGCTTCGGTCGTCTCGCGCTGCGCCCCGGCCACCAGCCCGTCGGCCGCCGACTTGCTGATGACGCCCTGCTTCACCAGCAGGCGCATTAGGTTGACGGTCAGGTTCTGCGACGCCTCGCCGGCGGCGCCGGCTCCCGTCCCCGGGGCCTCGCCGGCGCCCGGCAGCGGGCGGGCCGTCTCGACGGCCTGGGCGAAGGCGGTCGGAGCCGAGGCGGCCGACAGCATCGCCAGCGCCGCGCCGCACAAGAGCTGTCGTCGGCGCGCCGTGGTGGTGGTGCTCATCGATGTCCCCTTGGAAGGTGTCGGCCCGCTCGGGCGCCCCGGCGGCGGCTCATGCGCGCCGTCCGCTCAGGGTCACGTGGGCCGGGAAAGGCAGTTTGGGCGGCGGCGCCTCGTCCAGGCGGCCGATCTGCCGCAGCGCCGCCAGCAGCGCGCTGTCCGCCCGCGGGTCGCCGCTGGAGCGGGCGATGGCCACGCGGGTGATGTGGCCCGCCCCGTCGATCCAGATGCTGACCTCGGCGGTGGAGAAGACGGTGCGGCTGACGCGCTCGTCCGACTGCACCGCCTGCTGCAGCGTCGACTTCAGGTAGCGGGCGTAGCCCGCCGCCGCGAAGTCCCCACCGCCGGGTCCGTCCGAACCGTTCGGATCGCCCCCCACCACCATGCCGCCGCCATTGCCCGCCGCCACGCCGAAGGCGTCGGCGCCGGCCTGGGCCGGGGCGTTCATGGTCAGGGCCTTGGGACCGGGGGCCGGCTTGTCCGGCGTGTTGGTCTTGGGCGTGGGGGTCGGGGTGGGCTGGGAGGTCTCGACGGTCTTCTGCGGCTCCGGCGGCTTGGGCGGCTCCGGCGGAGGGGGCGGAGGCGGAGGCGGCGGAGTCAGGGCGACCACGGGCACGGGCGGGACCTCGCGCCGCTCGCCGGCGGTGTTCGAGGCGAACCGCCAGACCAGCACGCCCAGCGCCAGCAGCACCGCCAGCGGGACGGCGATACGGCCGATCCGCCGGAGACGCTCCGACCGCGCCCATCTGTCCGCGCCGGCGGCCATCGGCCTCAGCCCTGCCCGGCCTTGCCCGTCACCAGCCCGACCTGGTTCAGGTCGAGCCGGCGGAGCAGGTCCAGCACGTCCATCACCCTCTGGTACTGGACGGCGGCGTCGCCCTTCACCACCACGGGGAAGTCCGGCTCGCTGGCCTTGGCGCTGCGCAGCTGGTTCTCCAGGTCGGTCAGGGTCACCGGATAGGCGTCAAGGAAGATGTCGCCGTTGTTGTTGATGGTGACGGCCTTGGTCTTCGGCTTGGCCAGGCTGGCCGAGCTGGACGCCTTGGGCAGGTCGACCTTGATCCCCTGGACCGAGGCCGTGGTCATGATGATGAAGATGACCAGGAGCACATAGGCGAGATCGAGCATCGGCGTGATGTTGATCTCGTCGTACGGCTGGTCGTCGTCCTGGAGCTGCATGGCCGCCCTCCCCCCGCTCGTCTCTACTCAGCCGCCGGCTTACTCAGCAGCCCGGGCGTAACCCTGGTCGCTGTAGATCTCGGAGGCCCGGGTGACGAACTCGTCCACGAACACTTGCATGTTCGCCTGGACGGCCTTGTTGCGGGTGAGGATGTAGTTGTAGCCGAACAGGGCCGGGATCGCGACGCCGAGGCCCGCCACCGTGGCCAGCAGCGCCGCCGAAATGCCCGGCGCGATGGCGTTGACGTTCACGTCGCCCGCCGCCGCGATGGCGGCGAAGGTGATCATCACCCCCACCACCGTGCCGAGCAGGCCCAGGAACGGGCCGCCGGAGATGGAGATGGTCAGCAGCACCAGCCCCCGGGCCAGGCGCTGGGTCTCCCGCACCAGGGTGGCGTCCATCAGGGCGCGGATCACCTCGATCGATTCCGCCCGCAGCGTCAGCTGGCGGCCGGCCACGCTGCGCCGGCCCAGGTCGTCGGCGCCGGCGCGGTAGATGCGGTAGATGGAGGACTCCTCCATGCGGCGCGCGTCGGCCGCCGTCAGCCCCTCGGGCCGGGCCAGGGCGAGCGGGTCGTCGCCGGTCTGGCGGAACAGCTCGATGAAGCGGTCGTTGGCCCGGTCGACCGCGGCGACATAGACCGCCTTGGTCCACATCACGTACCAGGAGGCGACCGCCATCAGGCCGAGGATGGAGATGACCACCCAGGCGTCGACGGTGACAGACTTCACGATCACGCCGATGTAGCCGAAGCCCATGCCCGACGGCTTCTCGTCGGCGCCGAAGACCACCAGGCGCGACTCCGCGCCCTGGGAGGCGGCCTCCATCATCAGCTGCTCCGCGGAGCGGGCGACCTTGGACAGGCGCGCCTCGTCCACGTCGCCCTGGAAGCCGGCCAGCGTCCCGCCTGGCAGGTCGCCGCCCAGCGCCGTCGGCCCGGCGAGGGCCGGCAGGGCGCCCGGGGCCGAGCCGGCGGGCTTGCCGTTGACGTAGAGCACCAGGCCGCGCCCGTCGGCGACGAGGGCGATGTGGGTCCACTGCCCCTTGGCCAGGGCGGCGGCGGCGGCGAAGCGCCGGCCGTTCACCTCGGCGAACGGCGTCCCCTGGTCCAGGCCCACCACCAAGTCCGCCGCCCCGTCGCGGCGGGCGTACAGGGCGGTGTTCGGCTGGGGCGCGTCCATCCGCACCCAGGCGCTGAAAGTGAAGGGCGCGCCGGCGCGGATCGCCAGCGCGGGCGTGGCGCCCACCAGCATCGGCCCGGCCCCGGTGAACCGGGCGCCGCGCCCGATGATGGAGCCGTCGTCCACCGCCGCCGGCCCGGTCTGGGCGTTGTCGCCATAGGCGGTGGCGTCCTTGGGCGCGGCGCCGGCGTCGCCGTCGAAGTGGTAGACGGCGGTGTAGTCGGGATCGAAGGTCCCCGCCCTGTCCGCCGCGGGGGCGGCCTTCTTGTTCCCGTAGTACATCCAGATCTTCTGGGCGGCGTCGACCGGGAAGTGCGGGACGTCCACCCAGATGTTCGCCACGCCGAGCAGCGGGTCGAAGCTGTCGATGTGGTAGGCCAGCGGCGTCTTGTCGTCGCCGGCGACGAAGCGCAGGTCCGCCCCGCTCTGCTGGCTGTCGTCGAACTTGAAGTTGCCGCTGTGCAGGCGGATCAGCAGGGGCGCGCGACCGATGGGCTGGCGCAGCTCCAGCCCCTTGGAGGACGCGTCGATGGCGATCTCCTTGCGGTAGGGCCAGTCCTTGTTCCACCAGGCCAGGGCCTGGCCGGGCGCCGCCCCGGCGAACAGGAGCGCGCCGAGGACGACGAGCAGGGACCAGAGGGTGCGCCGTGGGCGGGCGGAGGCGTTCATCTTAGAAATCCGCTTTCAGGCTGAAGCTGGTGTAGGCGCGGTCCGAGGTGCGGACCGGCCCGCGCATGAGGGGGAAGCCGGCGAAGACGTCGCCCGTGAGGTGGTCGAGCAGGTGGAAGCGGGCGCCCGCCCCCGCGCTTTCGAGCGCCTGGTGGGCGGTCTGCTCGGCGCCGGGGAACAGCACCCAGGCGTAGCCGGCGTCGAAGAAGGTGAAGAGCCGCAGCTCGTCCACCAGCTTGGGCCAGCCGGTGATCAGGATCGGGGTGCGCAGCTCGACCGAGCCGAACACCCCGTCGTCCCCCAGGAACTCCGCCTCCGAATAGCCGCGCACGGAGGAGAAGCCGCCGATAGCGAACTGCTCGCTGGAGACGAGCGGGGTGTTGGTCAGCTGGCCGGTGAGCCGCGCGTCGCCCTGGAAGCCGAACGGCAGGGGCTGCAGATGCTCGGCGTCGAGGTTGGCGTGGATGAAGGCGGCCCGCGAATCCAGCCGCTTGGTCTGGAAACCGGCGTCGTTGGAGCCCAGGCCGCGCAGGTTGGCGGTCACCGCCAGGTTTACGGTGGTGGCGGCCTCGGTCTGGCGGCGGAAGGTATAGGTGGCGGCGAGCGGCCAGTAGCTGGCGGCCCGGCCTATGGTGGCGGAGACCGTGTGCGAGTTGATCTGATCGGACTCGTCGAAGTGCTTGTAGTCGATCCCGAACGACAGGCTCTGCGACACCGCCCCGAAGGTCGGCGCCTGGTAGATGGCGCGCAGGCCGATGTCGTGGCCCCGGCCGACCACGTCCACGCCGCCCAGCGTGGCGATGTCGCTGTTCGAGTTGAAGCCGAACAGGAGGACGCTGAACGGCGTGTTCCAGATCGGCGCGACGTAGGAGCCGGCGTAGACCTCGGCGTCCGACCGCTTCTGCGGGGCGATCTCGTAGGTGACCGAGACGTTGTGGCCGAGCTGCCAGAGGTTGTCGTAGCTGAGGTTGGCGGTCACCCGCAGCGGCGTGGTGAACGCGCTATTTTCATTGTTCACTTCGACGCTGCCGTGCAGCGGCGGCCGGTCCGCGACCTTCAGGTCGATGTCGATGGTGCCCGGAACCGCGCCCGCGCGGATGATCGGCGTGACTTGTCGCGCGGGCAGGCGGTTGGCCTCGGCGAGCTGGACCTGGGCGGCCTGCAGGTCGGGCGCCCGGCCCTCCGCCAGGGCGGGCACGGCCGCTTCGATCATGGCCAGGGAGTGGTACTTGGACCCCACCACCCGCAGCCGGCCCACCGGCGTCTCCACGACGTGGAGCTTGACCACGCCCTCGGCCACCGTCTGGCGCGGGACCTCGACCACGACCGACTGGAATCCCTTGGCGTGGTAGGCGTCCTCCAGGTCCTGGCGGGCGGCGGAGACGTCCGCCCGAGTGCGGTTCGGCCCCATGTGCGGATAGACGGCGCGCTCGAGCGTCGCCTCGTCCAGCAGGGTGTTGCCGTCCACGTCGATGGCGGCGATGTCGAACACGGGTTCGCGGGGCGGGACGGGCGCCGCGGCGGCCGGCGGGGCTGCTACCTGAGGCCGTGGCGCGGGAATTTCGCTCTCGCTCTGCGCCGCAACGGGCCGAGCACAGGCCGCCAGGGCGCAGCCGACCGCCAGGGCCCGGACAGCCTGGCCGCCGACGCCCGCCGACGCACACCCGCGCCGCCGCAGACGGCGCGCGTCTTGCGACGGCACGCATCCTGAAGCTGCCGGCCTTGGCCCGCGATCCTGCACCTAACCCAACCTCCCGGCGCGCGGACGCCAGCTGAGGTTGCATTTCACCGCAACATACGCTGCGGCGCGCCCGCCGCGGCCCCCCGGACCGATCAGCGGGCGCACGCCCCCTCGCTCACGCCTTGTGCGTTGCCGAAGACAGCTGCGGGCGAAGGCTCCGCACGACTGTTCCGGCGATGACATGTTGAACGGAGATCAGTTCTGGGCGCGAGGGCCGCAGAACACATCTCGTATTCGCAAGTGAGACAGCGGCTGGAGCCTGAAGCGACAATCCGGGGTATGAACTTTTTACGTCACGACCTCATGCGCCGCCCGTCGCGTTGGGGCCGGCGCCTCAGCTGAGGACGACGATGCCGCCCGGCAGGTGCGTGGCCCGAGCGCCGGTCAGCTGCTGCACCTGATCCACCGCCTGGCCCATCTGGCGCAGCTGGAACACGCCGTAGACCGGCCGCTGCGCGAGGGCGGCGTCGAGCAGGACGATGCGGCCAGGGCGATAGCGGTTCAGCTCGTCGACGACGTGCTGCAGCGGCGCGTCGCGGAACACCAGGAGCCCGCGGCGCCACGCGGTGGCGACCGCGGCGTCCACCGCCCCAGCCGCGCCGAGACGGTCGCCGGTGTAGGAGACCTGCTGGTTGGCGGCCAGCGTCAGGCGGCCGGCCGGGTGGACCAGCTCCACCTCGCCCGAGACGCAGGTGACGCACACCGACCGCCCGTCCAGCCGGACGTCGGCGTCGGCATGGGCGAGGCGCACGCGCCCGTCCTCGGCGAGGATTTCGAAGGGGGTCGCCGCAGGCCGGGCCGCGGAGACCGCCGCCTCGCCCGCCAGCAGGCGGATGGCGTGGGTTCGGGAGGTCTTGTCCACGGCGATGCGGGTGCGGGTGTTCAGCTCCATCGACACCTGGGGCGCGACGGCGAGCTTGCGGTCCTGGCCCACGCCGGTGCGGTAGTCGCCCTCGCGCTCCGCCCCGGAAGGCCAGAGCCCGCGCGGCCCCTCCACCGCCACGAAGGCGGCGGCCGAGGCGGCGAGGCCGCCGGCGAGAAAGGCGCGCCGGGCGAGCGGGCTCTCCTCCCCGCGGCGCGCCCGAAGCGAAACCACCGTCGCGGCGGGCTTCGTCGCCGTCCGGTCGCTGCGCACCACGTCGCGGACGGCGCGTTGCAATCTCAGCGCGTCTTCGAACGCCTGCGCGTGCTCAGGGCTGCGGGCGCGCCAGGCGCGGAAGGCCTCCGCCTCGCTCGGCGTCACGGCGCCCGAGAGCAGGCGGTTGACCCAGTCCAGGCTCTCCTGCTCCAAGCTCCTCCGTTCGGCCTGCGACATAACCTATCAATATCCTGGCGGCGGATGTTCGCGGGGCGCGGCGGCCCCGACTCACGCGACCCCTGCTACCGTGATGACAAATCGGCGGGCGATTTGCGACGCTCGTCCGGGGATTTTTCCTGGCACCACGCCCGGACGAACCGTGTCGCCTGCTCGATCTCACGCTGAATAGTCCGGATGTGCACGCCATATCGCACAGCCAGCTCGGAATGTGACACTTCGTCGGCCCAAGACGCCTCCACGATCTCGCGGCGGCGTGTCGGCAACTGGGCGAGCGCCTGACGGATCTGCGCGGCCTCTGAGCGCAGCTCGGCGATCCGCGCGGGATCGGGCGCGTCGTCCGGGATGCCGATCAGCTCGTCGATCTCGAAATTGTTCAGATAGCGGCGCTCTACGACGCTCCGGTTCTTGGCGATGTTGACGGCGGTCTGGAAAATGTAGCCGTCGGGGTTCTTGATCGGCTCCGTGCCGCCGACCCGCTGCAAGCGCAGGTAGGTCTCGTGGATGACCTCCCGGGCCACGTCGGCCGAGCCGACCCGGCGGGTCAGGCGGCGGACGAAGTCGTCGTAGCGCTCCAGCAGTCGGTGGCGCAGATCGGCCCAGGTCGCCTCGCTCATGCCGAACGCCCGGCCATCAGCCGTTCGCCTGGCTGAACTCGACGGGCAGCTCCACGCTCAGGCGGTCGGGCAGGCCGAAGGGGATGGCCGGGAGGGGGTCGGCCCGGCGCAGCGTGTCGAGGGCGGCGGCGTCCAGCAGGTCCGAGCCGGAGCTGCGCGACACCCACACGCTGATCAGGCGACCGTCGCGATCCAGCTCGAACGCCAGGTCCACCGTCCCCGCCGCGCGGTCGCGCCGCCCTAGCGCGGGATAGCGCTTGAACAGCTGGATGTGCGCCAGCAGGCGGCGGCGATAGTCGGCGCCGGCCGCGGGGTCGATCGCGGGGGGGCCCTCGCCCTCCCCAGCCGGCGTCGCGGCGCCGCGACGCTCGAGCGTAGGCGCGGCCACATCGGCGCTCGTCAGGACGAACGGCGCGGGGGCGGCGCCCTGAGCGCCTGCGCTCGTCGGCGCGGGCGGCCGCACGGCGGCGGCGGGTTGCGCGGCGGCGGCGACGGGCTGGACTCGTGCATCCGGCGTGCTGCGCGTTGGACGCGGCGCCGCAGTCGGGGCGGCCGCCCCGCCGGAAGACACATCGCGCGAGAGGGTCAGGGTCACGCCAGCCTCGCCTCCCCCGCGAGCCACTTCCCAATAGGTTGAGTTACTCCGGTCGATCTGCTTGATCAGCACGTCGGCCAGGCCGGCGTGGAACAGCAGAGATCCGGCAGCCGCAAGCAGACGCGGACGGTGACGGATCTGCCGTGCGAAAGTCGCCAACGGGCGGATCACCCCTAAGCTCGCCTCGGTGAGAACCCTGCGGGCGCCGCCAGCCTCCGAGCCGATCGCGCATCCTCAGGATTAGCATGTCATTTGCGACTATCATGTGAAAACAACGGGAGCGAGCAACGGTCGAGATTGTCGCGGCCCTTCACGGCTTGCGGGCGTGCACCACAAGTCTCAGCGGTTGCGGCAGGCGGGAGGGCGGAGGCGCTTCCAGCACAACGGTTTTGAGCACTTCGGCGACGGTCGCGGCCGGCGGGGCGCCGACGGATAGCGACTCCACCCAGGCGCGCGTTATGCAACCCAGGGCGTCAATCCAGATCTCGACTGTCGCGATGTAGGCGCCTTTAGCGGTCCGGCGATCTTGCGCCAGCGCACGCCGCACTTCGCTGCGCACCAGGGCGACGTAGAAGACGGCGGCGGCTTCGTCCGCGTGGGCCGGCTCGTCCGTCACGACCACGCCCTGGACCCTCAGGGGGTCCAGCGTCAACTGCGCCGCCCCTCGCGCGACCGCGCCGCCCGGCCCCCGGCCGCCGGCCGTCTGCGCGGGCTCCAGCGTCACGTTCCAGGGGTCGGAGAAGCGGGCGACGAGCCTGCTCCCCTCGATCAGCCGCTCCAGCGCCGCCGGGGGCGTGGCGGTCTCATGCACGCCTGGGGAGCGGGTCTGGAGCGCGACGGGACGGTCATAGAGGACCTGCAGCCCGGTCTGGGCGGCGAACGCCTCGATCGCGGTGTCGAGCGGCTGGGCGGGGATGTCGAAGCGGCGGGGCGCCAGCGACGGCGCGGGCCGCTCGGCCGTCCCCTGCCCCATCGCGGGCCGCGCCGACACCGCGGCGGCCAAGGCGACCGCCGCCCACAGGCGCCATGCTCGACGGGTCACCCGCCCATGCCCCAGCTCCGCACGGTGTCGCCCGTCTATCGTCGGCGGCTGGCGGAAGGCTGACCGGCTGGGATGTCAGGGAAGCGATGGAGGCCTGGTCGGGATTCGAACCCGAGTACACGGATTTGCAGTCCGCTGCGTAGCCTCTCCGCCACCAGGCCTTCCCCCCGGTGTTAGCCGAGCCTGGGGAGCGCAGCAAGCCGCCAGCCGGCCCAGGCCTCCGCCGAGACGCTGAGAGGGTCCGCTGTGTTGCGCGCCGGATGCGCCGGCCGGCGTGCGGCGCGCACTCGACGGGTGGGAAGGGGTGGTGGGCGGCGGGGGGCTCGAACCCTCGACCTCCTGGGTGTAAACCAGGCGCTCTGACCAACTGAGCTAGCCGCCCCAGGTCCGCCCCTCACCTAGCACATCCGAGGCGGGACGGAAGCCGCGCGGCCCCAGGTGGGCGCCCCCAGTTGGGCGGCGGTCCAGGGTCAGGTGTCCTGGGCGGAGCGGGCCGCGGCGGCGATCTGGGCCGCGTTCCCGGCCGCGGACCATCCGCTCTGCTCCGGCGGCGTCCACACCGCCAGCCCGCGCTGCACCGCCGGCCGCTCCGCGATCCGCGCCCGCCAGGCGGCGACGGCGGGAAAGTCGCCCAGGCCGCCGATCTGGTCGGGGTACTGGTCCACCCACGTCCAGCAGGCGATGTCGGCGATGGAATAGGCGTCGCAAAGGAACTCCCGCCCGGCCAGCTGGCCCTCCATCACCCCGTAGAGGCGGCGCACCGCCTTCCAGTAGCGATGCTTGGCGTAGCTCCAGTCGCGCGGGTCGCGGTCGGCGAGGTTGGAGACCCGCGTGAACCAGCTGAGCTGGCCGGCCATGGGTCCCAGCCCCGCCATCTGCCAGAACAGCCAGCTGTCCACCCAGGCGCGCCCGGGCTCGTCCGCTGGGTACAGCCGCCCGCTGCGGCGGCCGAGGTGCTGCAGGATGGCGCCCGATTCGAAGATGGGGATCGGCTCGCCCGCCTCCGTCCAGTCCAGCATGGCCGGGATGCGGCCGTTCGGGTTGATGTGGAGGAAGTCCGGCGCCTGCTGCTCGCCCCGGGTGATGTCGACCGGGACGATCTCGTAGGGCAGGCCCATCTCCTCCAGGGCGATGCTCACTTTCCGCCCGTTCGGCGTGGGGAAATAGAACAGCCTGACCGGCCGGCTCATGGCTTCAGCGGCTTGAAGCCGATCTCGACCCTGGGCTTGGCCGCGAAGCCGGCGTCCGGAAAGGTGGAGACGTCCCACAGGTCGCGGCCGCCGATGTCGAAGAACACCGCGGTCCTGTCGCTGCGGTTCTGCAGGTGGTGGGCGTTGGGATCGTTCATGCGGAAGGCGACGCAGTCGCCGGGGCCCAGGGTCTCCTCCCCCTCGTCGGTGACCAGGGTCAGCTCGCCCTCGACCACCACCACCACCTCGTCGTTGGTCTTGTGCCAGTGGCGCTGGGTCGACCAGGCGCCGGGGGGCAGCTCCACCCGGTTCACGCCGAACTGGGTCAGGCCGAAGGCGCGGGTCAGGGGCCAGGTCCTGCGGCCGCGGCAGGGCTCGTCGTGGGGCGGCGGATAGCCGGCGCCCTGGGTGCACTGGTCGGGATCGAACCGGGCCTTCTTCATGGTCGCGCCCCTCAGCCGATGGTGGTCAGGCTCTCGTGGGTGGATCGCTCGACCATGCCCAAGGCCGACTGGCCGTTCCAGCGGAACAGGGCGCCGCCCTGCTGCAGGTTCAGGCCGCCGATGTCCGGGTTGCCGATGCGGAAGGTGGAGAGGGCGGTGGTCCCCTCGATCCGGGTGCGGCCGAGCTCGGACGCCAGCTCCAGCAGCATCTCGTCGCCCGAGGGCACGATCCGGCGCAGGAACGGGGCGTGGACGATCCGCGCCGGGACCAGCCGCCCCTCCTTGCAGATCACCGCATCGTTGTAGCTGTACGCGCCGCCCGAGCCTTCGCGCGGCGGATAGGCCAGCGAGCCGAAGGCGTCGCCATTGGGGAACACGGCCGACAGCCAGCAGTGGCCGAAGAAGCCCGACAGGCTGCGCACGCTCTGGCGGTGCACCCGCGTGCCCCGCCCCTTGAAGGCGTACTCCGTCCCGCCGACGCGATAGGTCCCCTGCGCGAGGAAGTGGTGCTCGAAGCGGTAGCCCAGGCCCATGGCGTCGGCGTTGGCGCGCTCCACCTCGCTCATGCCGCTGGTGTCGGCGGCGTTCTCCTGCACCCAGGCGGGCGTGGTCATCTCCATCTCCACGTCGAGCGCGACGTCGACCGAGCCCATGGCCCCGAAGCCGCCGTGGATCTGCTCGGCGATGGTCCCGTCGCGGGCGGGGCCATGCCAGTGCAGGCTCCAGCGCCGGAACGGCTCGATGCAGCGGAAGCTGATCGGCCCGGCGCCCAGGACGGTCGGCTCCCCGTCCGGGCCGGCGGGCGGATGGGCGGGGCCGACGCCGGCGCCGTTCAGCACCCGGCCGTCGGCGAAGGAGAAGTTGCCCTGGACCCGGCGGTTGTCCCAGCTCCTGGCCTCAGCCTCGATGCCCATGCGCGGAAAGGCGAAGCGGCCCTCGTCGTCGAACAGCCAGACCGAGACGCTCTCGCGCATCTCGATCTCCTCGGGGCGGGACGGGAAGACGAGGTCCTTGTCCGGCGCCAGGCCGGACGCCAGTTCGGCGATGGACAGGGCCATGCTCGCTCTCCTCCCCTCCTCAGGCCGCGGCCGGCAGGCCGAAGCGTTGGTTGTAGAAGCTGAACCGCTCGCGCAGGCCCGCCTCGCTCAGGCCGAAGTCCTCGGCCGCATAGCGGTGGTCGCCGTGCTTCTCGCGCGGGGTGTCGCGCCGCCATGCCTCCATCCGCGCGCGGGTGTCGGGCGTGAAGTCCTCGCCGAGGAAGGCGTAGAGCCGCTGCACGACGGGGATCGGGTCCGCCTGCATCTCGCTGAAGTGGATGTCGAAGAAGCGGCGCTCCTGCCCCTTGTCGCGAAAGGCGATCAGGCGGCGCATGCCCACATCCCAGGTGTCGGCGTTCAGCCGGCCCATGTAGGCCCGGTCCACCTGATCGGAGTAGGCGGACGCCAGCTCGCTGTACAGGTCGGCGGACGACGGGATCACCCTGGCCACGTCGCGATGGGTCATCCAGAAGCGCGCATCCGGGAACACGGTGTCCAGCGCCTCGATGTAGACGATGTTGGAGGGGTTCTTCAGCCGCCAGCGCCGCGGCGGGCAGCGCCACTGCAGCAGCTTCAGCACGCGCTTGACGAAGCGGTAGGTGGGCACGAGGTCCGCTGCCCCGTTCAGCCACTCGGCGTAGCTGGGGACCTGGGTCTGGGCCTGGAACAGCTGGCTCTTGAAATCCATCGCCTGCAGCGCCTGGCACTCGGTCGGCCCGGTCGGGTCGCTCGGGTACATGGCCTTCATGCGGGGAAAGAGGGCGTTGCGGCGCTCCAGAGAGCGGCGGGCCGCCTCGATGCGTGGATCGCTCGCCTCGGTGGCGCTGTCCGGCGGCGGGCACGGAGTGGCCGCCTCCCAATTGCGCAGGCTGCGCACTGCAGGGTCGAGCGCCAGCAGGAAGCCGAGTGCGGTGGAGCCGGTGCGCGGCAGGCCGAGCCCGATCAGCGGCGCCACGATCTGCTCGTCTTCGATCTCGGGATGGCGGCTGTACCAGTCCTCCACCTGCAGGCGCTGGGAGAGGAAGTGGACGATCTGGCCGTCCTGGGCGGCGCGCCCCGCCTCGGTCAGCCGCGCCTCGCGGTCCTGGGCGTCGACCAGCCGCTCGAGACCCTCGCGGAAGCTGTCCTCGCCGAAGTCGTGGAGCCCGGCGGCCTGACGCGCCCGCTCCATCAGCTCCGCCGCCCTGCTCTCAGCCATGCACGCCTGCCTCCTGCCCTCGCCCGCTTCCGGGGCGGCTCCGCCTGCTCTCAGACCATCCGCGGCACGATCGCGGGCAGTTCGGCGGTGGTGCGGATGCCCGGCTCAGCCTCCACCACGAAGGGCGCGGCGTTGACGACGCTGTAGGCGGTGATCCCCGCCATGGCCGGGGAGAAGCCCGGATCGGACACCGCCATCGGGAAGGTGATCTGGATGTCGATCGGGGTGTCGCCCTCCACCACCAGCCGCCAGCCGTTCGGGCGCAGCTCCCAGTCCTGGTCGATCTCGGTGGAGACGTACCAGTTGATGCGGAAGCGGATCACGGGCTTGCCGCCCCGGATGGCGGCGACGGTGATCCGCTGGGCGGCCATCGTCCCCTGCTCGATCGGCGCGCCGCCGGGCAACAGGAAGCGTGACTTCGCCCCGCCCATCTCGCCGAACACCTCAATCCGGTCGAGCGTAAGGCCAAGGGCCTTGGCCACCACGCTCACCGACTGCTCGAACCCATGGGCGTGGTGGTGCAGCAGCGCCGGATCGAACTGGCCGGTGACCGGGCGGCCGAAGCCCATGCCCTCGGTGCACTGGATGTCGGGACAGCTGAGCGAGACGTGGGCGAACTCGTCGATCGTCATGCAGTCCATGCGCCGCGACATGGAGATGGCGGCCAGCGGCAGCAGTTCCGAGCTGAAGCCCGGGCTGGAGCCGGTGGCGTGGATGGAGGACTGGCCCTTGCGGCACGCGTCTTCCACACGCCGCCGCACCTCCGGGTCCATCCGCTCGGGCTCCAGGTAATCGACGCGGGAGGTGGCGATGTTGATCCCCGCCTCCAGGAAGCGGCAGACGTCGTCGACGTTGGCGCCCTCCTGCACGGCGACCACGCAGTCGGGTTTGGCGGCGATGACCTTGGCGATGTCGCAGCTGGCCTTCACCCCGGCGGGCGGCAGGCCGCACAGCTCGCCCGCGTCCACCCCGTCCTTGGCCTTGGAGTGGACATAGACGCCGACCAGCTCGAACTGGGGGCTGCGGATCAGCTCGCGCAGGGCGCTGGCCCCGATCCGTCCCGTGGCCCATTGCGCGACCCGGTAGACGCGCGTGGGGTCCGGCAGTCGCAACGCCGTCACTTCGGTGGCCATGAGCTTACCGTTCGCTTTTCTGGTTTGGCGGCGCGGTCGTGGCCATCGCCGCCCATCTCCCCTCCGCTGAGCCTAGGAGGTGCGGCGAGGAGCAGCCAGCCGCCCGGGCTGGAACCGGCCACTTATCGCTCAGGCGGGGCGCCCGGCGGGGCCTTTTAGGGCGGGGCGCAAGAAAGATCCGCCGCCGGGCGCGACCCGGCGGCGGATGAACGGCCGCTGGAGGGGTCAGCTGCCGAAGTGGTAGCGCATGCGCACACCGTACATGCGCGGCTCCCCGAGCGAGGCGAACTCGTTGCCCGGCCCCGTCAGGCCGCCGAGGCCCGCGATAAAGGTGTAGTAGTGCTGGTCGGTGACGTTGCTCGCGAAGACCGACAGGTCCACCGGCTTGCGGAACACCGAGTTCCAGCTGAGGTTCAGGTTGATCAGATCCGTAGCCGGCACGGAACCGAAGTTGGCGCCGAACAGGGCCACCGCTTCCGCAGTCTGGTAGACGTAGTTGGTCAGCTGCTTGTCGGTATGGGTGAAGGTTACACCGAAAGCGACACGGCCATAGTCCGGATTGAGCGGCAGGGTATAGGTGCCCGTCAGCGTCACCTTGTTCTCCGGCGACAACGCCAGCGGAGACCCGGGAAGGATCGCCGATTGCGACGCTATGTAATTCGGGTCGTTTGTCGTGAACGGCGCGACCTTCAGCAGCTTGGCGTTCAGATAGGTGTAGGCGCCGTCGATCGTGAACCCGTCGAACGGCGTGATGGTGGACTCGACCTCGACGCCCCAGATCTGGGACTTGCCGGCGTTGACGATGCCGGTGGTCGGCGACACCGGGGCCGGGAAGCCCGTGCCCAGGTAGTTGGGATTGGTGTTGAAGCCGAGCTGGAGCTGTTGGTTTGTGAAGTTGTTGTAGAACCCGTCTACGTCGAACGTTCCGCGTATGAGTTTGCGGAAGGTCTGCTTCAGGCCCACCTCGTAACTATCCACCGTCTCTGGCGCGAATGAGCGATGGTCGGCCGGCGCGTTCGGGAATACGCCCCCGGCCCGGTAGCCGCGGGTGTACTTGCCGTACAGCAGTGTATCCGGCGTCGGCTTGTAATCCAGATCGAACAGCCAGGTCGGCTTGTGCGCGCTCTCCCGCAGATGCTCCACGCAGCTCGGCGATTGGCTCGGATCCGTGCAGTTGCGGGTCGGCGCACCCGTATAGGGAGCCTGGACCGGATAGCTGTAGTAGTAGCGCGTGCTCGTGTTGGTTTGGGTATCCCAGGTGTAGCGAACGCCAGCGGTAAATGTAAGCTGGCTGGTTATCTTAAAGTTTGTCTGGGTATATACGCCCACGTCATGGAACGTGGTTCGACCGAACGTCCCGTTGAGAGCGCCTACGTGAACCGGGCCCTTCCCCGCGAGGGTGGAGAGGACGGTGAAGGCCTGGCCGTATGGGTCGGAGCAGACCCCCCCGGTGATGTTCGAACAAGCGAGCGTCTGGTTCGAGAAGCCCCCGTTCGTGCCGAGCGGCCCGCTCGTCTCGAAGTAGGCGCCGCTCTGGTAGGTCAGGCGCTCATCCAGAAACGATCCCTGGGCCTGGACTTCTTCGGTAAAGGTGTACTGGTCGGCGGCCGTGGGCGCATCGTTGATGTCGGTGAAAATCGGCGGCACCCCAAAGGCGAACACGCGCTGGTAGAGAGCGGGCAGATCTGTCGTCAGGAAGTTTGTGCCGAACAGCGGCGAGCGTTGCTTGTCCACGAGCTGTCCATAGCTGGCAATATTTTTAAGCGTCAGATTGTCAGTCGCCCGCCAGGTCGTAGTGTTGATCAGCTGCCACTGGTCGATCACTGAGGCGGGGTTGGGGAAGGCCGACTCCACATCGTAGAAGCCGGCGTGAGCCGCCTTCTCACGAGCGAGCTGTCCACAAGAGAGCAGGCCCAGGAAGTTACCTATGCCCTTGGAAAAGGCCGGATCGGTGAAGCCTGTCGCATTGGCGCCGGTGTTGTTGCAGCCGATCAGCTTCTGCACGCTGCCGTTGGTGCCCGAGTGGCTGTACGAGCCGATGGTGTAGTTCTCAAGGTTGGGCAGGACGTCCACCACCAGGCTGACGCGCCCGGCCGTGTAATCTATGTTGTTGAAGTTGGTCGCACCTATGTCGGCGATATTCTTGATCCATCCGGTACGATCCATGTGATCGATGGCGATGCGAAAGCGCGCCTTGTCGTTCAAGGGCGCGTTGAACATGCCCTGCACGCGATGCATATCGTAGTTGCCGAAGCTGCCCTCGATGTAACCTTCCGTGCGGCCGGTGGGCTTCTGCGGCACGAACAGCACCGCGCCGCCCGTGGTGTTGCGGCCCTGCAGGGTGCCTTGCGGCCCCTTCAGCACCTGCACGTTCTGCAGGTCGAAGAAACTGCCCGGGCCGGCGCCGTCGCCGGCGACCGTGCCCTGGGTCGGGCCACGCAGGGCGACGACATCGGCGAAGTAGACGCCCACGGACGGCGGTGTGCCGGCGTCCTGCACGAAGCCGCGGATGGCGAAAGTCGCGTTCTCCTGGCCGAAGTTCGGGTTCGATGACAGCGACGGCGTATACCCGGCGAGATCCTGGGCGTTGACTACGTTCCGGTTGGACAGTTGCTGCTGGTTGAACACGGTGATCGAGATCGGCACGTCCTGGAGGCGCTCCTCGACACGCCTCGCCGTGACGATAACTTCGGCCATGTTGCCCCCCGACGCCTGGGACGCGGGTGCAGGCGCTGCGGTAGCCCCGACTGGCCCGGCCGCCTGATTGGGCGCCGGCGCTTGTGCGAAGGCTGGGCGCGCCATCAGAGCGAGGGCGGACGCTCCGATGTGAAGCAGCACCTTATGCCGTGACAACCCCATGTGTTCTCTCCCCACCTTTGTTTTCTTGTTTCAACGCTTGCACGACGCTTTCGGCGTTCCTCCTCTAGGAGCGCCCGTTACTGCACATCCCGAACACCTACTGCAGCCCGCACCCGCCTCGGACGGCGGGCGATACCTGGACCCTAACAACTCTGAGGGCAGATCGAGCTGAGTAAATTTGGATCAGGCTGACCCGACAGTGGCCATCGCACGTGCGATGACTCGATGACCCCAGCAAACAAGCGAGCACGCTCATTATTGACGCGACAATACATTGCCTCGCTCAATATCATACAGCGAAGTCGCATCGCTGGCGGTAGCCGAAGCTTTAGCTGATATGTGGTGTCTTCATACGTTCCCCCCTGCGCATCATCTGCGACTCGGTTTGCCGGGTGACGATATTCCCAGGCTTTATTTTATGCGGTGTAAACTAGCTTCATCAGAAGAGCGGCGTCAAGACCGGGGCAAGCTCGTAGGCCGGCGCGCACAAGCGTCCGGATTACGCGCCCTGCATCATTTGCGACTAGCCGCCGGCGTCGTCGCCGACAGGGCCCCAGGGGTGAGATTGAGGGCGGGCTCGAGCACCAGCTCCTCAAGCATCTTGGCTATTTCCGCGGCGGGATGAAGCAAGTCCTGCGCCAGCCACCAGGACAGGATCTCGAACACGCCGCTGGCGATGACGGCGCTGACCACATCGATCGGCCCGCGCAGCGCAAGATCGGTTCGGGCGCCCGCCAGGTCGCGGCCGTGGCGGATGAACTCCGACCGCATGGCCTCGGCGCCGCCGGCCGTCAGCAGCGTGCGCCACAGGGCTCGCCGCGCCAGCACGTAGCCGCAGATCAGCTCGCCTGGCCGCCATGCGGCCGCGCCGGGACCGCCGACGAAGACGAACTCCTGAAAGCCGGTGATCTCCTGCCTGGCGATGTCCTCGAACAGCGCCTCGCGATTGGGATAATGCTTGAACACCGTCGGATAACTGACGTCGGCCGCCGCCGCGATGTCGCGCATGGTGATGCTATAAAGGGACTTCTCTTCCAGGAGGCGCACCAGGGCGGCGCGCAGCGCCTGTCGCGAGCGTAGCGAGCGGGCGTCGATCGGCCGGGGGCGCTCTGGGGCGCCGGTCTGCCTGCGCGAAGGCTTCAGGGGCGCCGGCATTCCACTCGTCTATGGTCGACCATCCTGTGACCAGATACGACAGGCCGCCTCCCGCCGTCCAGCCCGCCGCCGCCCCGGACGGCCCGCTAAAACGCGTAGGACACTGTTCCCATCACTTCGCGCGGAGCGATGTACTGCTGGCTGGTTTGGCCTGTGCCGTAGGGATCAGTATAGCGTGAGTTGACGCCGGCGACGTCGAAGGCGTTGGCCACGGTGAGCGACAGCTTCAACCCGCTCGTCCCCGGAACATAGTCCAGGTTCAGGTTGGTCACGCCGTAGGGCGCGATGCGGTCCAGGGCGGGCTCGTTGAAGATGCGCGCCCACTCGGCGCCGCGATAGACGTATTGGACCCGGGGCGAGAGCTTCCCGGCGGGCAGCGCGCCGAGCGGCGGCGCATCAAACGTATAAGCCGCGCTGAGCGCCCCCGAAACCTTCGGCATGGCCGGCGGCGTGCGGCCCCCGATGTCGCGGGCGGCGGCGACCACGGCTGGATAGCAGGCGCTGTTGAAGCCGAAGCCGCAGGCCGCCGTCTGTTCGATGGCGCCCGCGAGGGTGGAGTCGATCGTGCGATAACGACCGGCGACCTGCCCGTTCTCCAGCGCCAGCGAGCCCTCCAGCCGCAGCCGCCCGCCCAGCGCGGTGTAGGCGCCTTCGCCTTCGACCCCGTACGTGTGCACGGAGGGGATGTTGTTCATGCCGCTGTCGAACGGCACCGGATCGTACTCGATGTACTGCATGTTGCGGTACAGATAGTAGAAGGCGGCCAGGTTCAGCTGCAGCCTGCGTCCGAACAGGCGGGTCTTGGCGCCCAGCTCGAAGGCGGTGTTGGTCTCCGGCGCGAACACGCTGGGGACCGTGAATTGACCATAGGTCCCGTTCACGCCCCCCGGCTTGTAGCCCCGCGCCGCGCTGGCGTAGGCCAGGGCCGAGGGCGAGAGGGTATAGTCCGCCTGGACCCGCCACGTCCCCACCGTGTCGGCATAGGCGTGGCTGACCGTATCCACCGCGAAGGCCGAGAAGTTCAGGCTGTGCTGGGTATAGGCGTCGTGGTTGATCCGCCCGCCGACGCTCAGCCGCAGCCGCGGCGTCAGCCGGTAGGCGATCTGGGCGAAGCCGGAGTAGGACTGGCGGGCCAGCCGCGTGTCGTTGCCGTAGTGCAGGTTCGACGGCGGGGCGGCCTCCAGGCCCGGCGTGATCGCCAGATCGCCCGGGGCGGGCGGCGTGGTCCCGCCGAATTCCGCCACGAACTGGCGACTGGTCTGGGCCATGGCGAACACGCCCGCCGTCCACTCCAGCCGCCCTCCCGCCGGGGAGAGGATGTCCAGCTCCTCCGTGTAGTTGCGCAGCGAGGTGTTCCAGGCGGCCACGTCGTCGTACTGGTGAAGGAGGGCGAAGGCGCTCCTCGAGCTGTCCTCCTGCTGCGCGTGGTCCAGGCTCTGGTACGCCGTGGTCGACTTCACCGTGAACCCCGGCAGGTCCCACTGCAGGTTCAGGTGGTACAGCTGGCTCAGCAGGTCGAAATGGGTGGGATAGTCCTGGTAGACGACCCGCGGATCGGCCACCGCCGGAACCTGCAGCTCCGAGATGTTCTTCTGCGCCGCGCCGTTCTGGTTCGAGCGGTAGAGCATGCCGGTCAAGGTGGCGGAGAAGCCGGCGTTCGGCTTCCACAGCACCGCCGCCTTGCCGCTGACGTCGTGGGCGTCGTCCAGCCGCTGGCCGGGGATGGCCAGGTTGCGGGTGAAGCCGTCGTGGTCGAACGCCTGGGCCGACAGGCGCACCGCCACCGTGTCGCCCACCGGCAGGTTCACCTCCGCCCGCTCGCGGAACAGGGCGTAGTCGCCGGCGGTGAAATCCCCCTGCCCCTGGAAGCGGCCCAGCGTCGGCTGCTGGGTCAGGATGCTGATGGCCCCGCCGATCGAGCTCTGACCGTAGAGCACCCCCTGGGGCCCGCGCAGCACCTCGATCCGGTCCACGTCGAACAGCGTCTGGTCCAGGGCGATGGTGTTGGCGATGTAAACCCCGTCGACGAACAGCGACACGCCGGGCGAGGTGGTCAGGGCGTTCTCCGGCGTCGCCGAGCCCACGCCGCGGATGGAGACCAGGTTCTCGAAGCCCGCCGCGTGGGTGACCTCCAGCCCCGGCACGACGGCGTTCAGCCCCGTCAGGTCATGGACGAAGGACTTGTCCAGCTCGGCGCCGGGCAGCACGCTGATGGCGAGCGGCGTCTTGCCGATCGCGCCGCTGCGCCGCTCGGCGGTGACCACCACCTCGTTCGTCGCCGCGGCGCCAGGGAGGGCGGCGGCGGGCGGCTGCGCCCTCGCCCCGGTTGCGGCGGTTGCGGCGGCGGCGAGCGCGGCGCACAGCGCCAGGCCCGCGGGCCTGGCTCCGAGGGTCGCTGGAGCCGCCGGGCGATTTCGGTTAGGCGTCGACATCGCGGGTGCTTTGGGGCAGGCGACAGCCGCGGCCAAGCTTCCAGCCGATGCGGAGAGCCTAACATTTCAGACGCAGGCCGCCAGCAGGCCGAGGGCCCGGGCCGCAAGGGTCCGGCGACCAGCGTGACGGAGGTCGGCGACTGGTCCGACGGCTTGCTGAAGGCGCGCGTCTACGAGCAGCTGCTGCTCGACATCATCCTGGGCGAACTGCGCCCCCTCGGCGTGCTGGACGAGCGGGCGCTGGCCGCCCGGTACGCGTGCGGCCTGTCGGGGGTGCGCGACGCCCTGAACCGGCTGGCGCTGGAGGGCTTGGTGCTGCGCCGCCCGCGGGTGGGCACCGTGGTCGCCCCCCTCGACATCCGCGAGATCGAGCACGCCTTCGAGGTCCGCCGCCTGCTGGAGGCCAAGACCGCGGCCCTGGCCGCCGAGCACGCCTGCGACGCCGACCTGGCCGAGCTGGCCGCCGCCTTCGACGGGGCGGAGGCCGCCATCGCGGGGGGCGACTTCCGCGCCCTGCTGGCCATGGACCGGGCCTTCCACCGGCGGGTGGCCGCCGCCACCCACAATCCGCTGCTGGCCCGCTACGTCCTGTCGCTGCAGAACATCGCCACCCGCTTCTGGATCTACGCGATGGAGCGGCAGAGCGCGGCGGCGCAGCAGGCCGACGTGGACCTGCACCGCGCGCTCGGCCGCGCCATCTGCGCCCGCGACCCCGCCGCCGCCGAAGCCGCCGCCGCCCGCCTCGTCGGCGACCCGCCGAGCGCCTATCCGCGCTGAAGCGGACGAAGCCCCCTACGACCGCCCTGGCCTTGCGCCCGGAGCCCCTTTCGTCTGGCCAGCAGCGGCAATCATCTCAGGTTGAGGGGTTGTTCGCCTGGCTCCAAAAGCTAAGCTCGTGTCCTGGCTGCGGTTTGGGGAAGTAGACATGCGGGGCGCACTCTCTGGGGTGGTGTTCGGCGTCGTTGCGGCGGGGCTGGGGACCGCTGCAGCGCGGGGCGCGGACAAACCGCAGATCGGACCTCCGCCCGCGTGGGTCCGGCCCGTCGCCTGGGCGGCGCCGGAGGCCGGGTCGGCGGAGGCGCCGGTCCGGATCCTGCTGTCTGACCAGCAGATCGACTTTGAACCAGGCCGCCAGACCGTCTATTCGGAGTTCGCGTTCAAGATCCAGACGCCCCAAGGCTTGTCTGCCGGAAGCATCTCGCTTCCCTGGCGGCCGGACATGGATGTGCTCACCGTACACAAGCTCCTGATCCGCCGGGGGGAAAAGACCATCGACGTCCTGTCCTCGGGCCAGACCTTCACGGTGATGCGGCGCGAACAAAACCTCGACAACGCCGTCTTGGACGGGATGCTGACCGCGAACATCCAGCCGGAAGGCCTGCAGGTCGGCGACATTGTCGACTTCGCCGCGTCGATGACCTCCAGCGACCCGACGCTGAAGGGACACGTGGAGCAGCTCGCCGCAGCCTGGAACGCGCCGATCGATCACGCGCATCTGAGCCTCCAGTGGCCGGCGAGCCTGCCCCTGCGGCTGCGGACGAACGGACGGCTGCCCGTCCCGGCGCCGCAGCAGAAGGGTGGGCTCATGACCGCGGACCTGACGCTGGACCATCTGCAGCCGATCCTGCCGCCGAAAGGCGCGCCGCCGCGCTACGGCTTAGGCCGCCTGCTGGAGGCGAGCGACTATGGCTCATGGGCCGACCTTGGTGCGGCGATGGCGCCCCTCTACACCAAGGCCGCGGTCATCGCGGCGCAGAGCTCCCTGCACACCGAGCTGGATCGCATCGACAGCCTGTCGCCCGAACCGAAGGTGCGCGCGCAGGCGGCTTTGGCGCTCGTTCAGGATCGCGTCCGGTACGTCGCCTTGGCGATGGGCGTGGGCGGCTATGCGCCAGCCGACGCCGAGACGACCTGGACGCGCCGTTTCGGCGACTGCAAGGGCAAGACAGTCCTGCTGCTGGCGCTGCTCCACGCCATGGGTATCAAGGCCGAGCCGGTCGCCGTCAGTACGGTGCTGGGAGACGGGCTGGACGGCCGCCTGCCGATCGTAGGTCTGATGAACCACGTGCTGGTCCGTGCTGAAATCAGCGGCCGGACCTACTGGCTGGACGGAACCCGCACGGGGGACACCAGCCTGGACCGGCTGACCGTTCCGGACTACGGCTGGGGCGTTCCCCTGACGAGCCCAGGCGCGAACCTGATCAGGCTCGTGCCAGCGCCGCTCACGATTCCGAACCATGACACCACCATCCGCATCGATGCGACGGCGGGCCTCGCCGCGCCAGCGCCCTCGCAGGTGGAGCTGGTGCTCCGTGGGAATGACGCGATCGTCCTGAACACCTCGATCGCCAACGCGGCGGGCGAACAGCGCGATCGCGCGCTCAAGCAATTCTGGAGGACCCAGTACGATTTCATCGACCCGAAAACGGTCGACGCCAGCTTCGATCCCAAGACGGGCGAGGCGCGGCTGACGATGCAGGGCTCAGCCAAGCTCGACTGGGCTGGCGGGAACTATCAGACTGACGGCACCGACGTCGGCTACCATGCCGACTTCAGCCGCGACCCCGGTCCGGACGCTGATGCGCCGTTCGCGGTCCCCTACCCCTATTTCTCTCGTACGCGCGAGACCATCAAGCTCCCGCACGGCTTCGAGGCGGTGAAGCTCGGCTCGGCGATGGAGGTCGATCAGACTGCGGGGGGAATCGAGTACAAGCGGCACGCATCCCTCAGCGCCAACGTCTTCTCCATAGAAAAGACCGAGCGCAGCGTGACGCCGGAATTTCCGGCCAAGGCCGCACCCGCCGAACAGGCGGCGCTCCGCACCCTCTCAGATCGGCGCGCCACCCTGACCATGCCCGCCAACTATACCTATACCGGCCGGGACTTGGCCGCTGTGCGCGCCGATACGCCCACAACGTCCGACGGCTTCGTCAACCGCGCGAGCATCTTCATCGATCGCGACCTGCGCGAGGAGGCGCTGAAGGACTACGACCGGGCGGTCGAGCTGGACCCGCACAACGTCTACGCCTGGGCCAACCGGGCCATCACCCGCGTTCAGACCGGCGATCTGGCAGGCGCCCGGAGCGACGCCGTCAAGGCTGAAGCGTTGGATCCCCAGTTCATCCAGACCTTCATAGCGCGCGGGATGCTGGCCGACGTGGAGGGCCACCCCAAGGAAGCGGTCCTGGCCTACACCCACGCGCTCGAACGCGAACCGGATAACGCCTACGCCCTCCAACATCGCGCCAAAGCCTATGCCCAGCTGGGCCAGACCGACCTCGCCCTCGGCGACCTGGGCGCGGCGATCCAGAAGCACCCCGAGCAGGCCGACGGCTATTTCGAACGGGGCCGCTTCATGTCCAACCACGACCGTTTCGACGAGGCGGTCTCAGATTTCAGCCATGCTCTGACGCTCAACCCGGACGACGAGTGGGTGCTGGCGAACCGCGCCTTGGCGCACATCTATAAGCAACAATACGACCTCGCCGCGCAGGACATCGAGGCCGCCTCCAGGATCAATCCAAAGAATCCAGTGGTCGTCCGCGCCCGCGGGTTGATGGCGCAGCAGAAAGGCGCCCTGGCCGACGCCGCCGCCGCGTACCGCACATCCCTGGAGCTTGAACCAGACAATGCCTTCGCCCTCGGCCATCTGGCCTCCGTCGAGGCGGCGAGCGGTCACACCGACGACGCGCTGACGCATTCGGCCGAAGCGCTCAAACGGACGCCGGCATGGGTGGAGCTCTATCTGCTGCGCGCCAACATCTACCGCGGCCAAGGCAAGTCGCAGGACGCGCTGCAAGAGGCCGCCGCCGTCGAGACAGCCGTCCCGGCGGACCCTATGGCTCATGTGATCGCCGCGAACCTCTACAGCGCCTATCACAAGGATGCCGAGGCGATGCGGGCCTACGATCGCGCGCTCGCCATCAAGCCGGAGGCGTACATCTACCTCAATCGCGCCGAGCGTCGTCCGAAGTCGGACAGGGCCGGCCGCCAGGCCGACCTTCAGGCCGCGTTGAAGGCCAATCCCGCCTCGATCGACGCGCTGGTGATGAAGGCTCGCTTCCTGGCTGCCGATGGCGACTACAAGGGGGCGGCGGAAACCTACTCCGCGGCGCTCTCCCGATCGCCGGGGGAGCCCGCGCTGATGACCTACCGGGGCATCGCCTACATGCAGGCGGGCGACGCCGCGCGGGCCCGGCAGGACTTCTCGGCGGCGCGGGCGAAGGCCGGCGGCGCGCCGGCGCTCAACAACATGTGCTGGTCCAAGGCGACCATCGGCGTCGCACTCGACTCTGCGCTGTCGGACTGTGACGCCGCCCTGGCCCTGGCTCCGGACGTGGCGGGTTACCGGGACAGCCGAGCCTTTGTGCTGCTCCGCCTGGGTCGGATCGACGAGGCGATCGCCGACTACGACCGCGCCCTGGCGAAAGCCCCGCGCCTGTCGTCATCGCTGTATGGACGCGCGGTGGCCTGGGCCCGCAAGGGCGACGCCGCCAAGGCGCGAGCCGACGCCGACGCCGCGGTCCAGGTCGACCCGGATGTCAGCACCGCCTTCGAAACCTATGGCGTGAAGCTCTAAGGATCGTGCACCAAGAGCATTTTCGATTCAGACTGAATCGAAAATGCTCTAGTGGGCGGCGAGCTTAGCGACCAGGGCGTCGGCGAACTTGTGATCCGAGAACGGCTATTGGCCGGTGATCACTTCGCAATCCACGACAACCTGGGGCGTCCAGGGGGAGGCGTCGTCGAGCTTGAGGCCGGCGGCGCGAAGGGCCTCGTCATTGTAGTACGGCGCCGGGCCGCCGAGCTGACCGGGCTCGATCTGCTGTTCCTCGGTCCTGGAGAAGACCGCCACGTGGTAACCGGCGTAGGTCCCGCCATGGCCCAGGGCCGGCAGCGCGGCCTTGTCCTGCCTGTTCAAGGCGGCGTTGAAGGCCGTGGTCTGCGGCAGCGTCGAGATCAGCGCCATGGGGCCGTGGCAGATCAGGGCGGTCGGGCGGCCGTTGGCGTGGAAGTCCTTCAGGATGACGCCCAGATCCTTGTTCATGGCCAGGTCGACCATCGGGGCGTGACCGCCGGGGACGAAGATGGCCTTGTACTTGGCGGTGTGGCCGACCACGCTCGACAGCAGGATCGGGTGGTGCAGGCCCTTCTGGGCTTCGAGCAGACGCATGGCCGCGAAGCGGGCGTCGGCGTCGCCGCCGAAGAACTTGTCGACGTTGGAGCTCGCGTCCATCGAGGGGGTGTCGCCGTTCGGGCTGAGGCGCATGCGAGCTGTCGCAGGCCTCCCCGCCCGGTCGCGCACATGAGCGTGACATAGAAAACGGGGCGCCGGCCTGATGCCGGCACCCCGAGGGCTGACCTGGACTTACTCGCGTCGAAGTCGACGGTTCAGGGAGGCGGGATCGTCGGCCGGGGACGGACGCGCGCCAGGGTCAGGGGAGCTTGCGGCTATCGAACTTGTCGGGCTCGCCAGCCTTCCAGTCGTCGCTCAGGCCGCCGTAGAGCGTGTGGTACATCTCGTCGCCGTCGTGTTGAGTGAACTCCAGATTGATCTGGTCGTCTTTGAGGCCGAGGATCTCCTGGCAGGCCTTGACTAGCTCAGCCGCCAGCTGTTCGCGCAACGCCACGGGGCGGCCCCGGCGGATGTCGCACATCAGGATTGCGGCCGGACGTGGGTCGTCAGGGCCGTCCCCGCAGCGCCAGAGACCGCCCTCCCCCAGCTCCCGGATAGCCACCGAGAGCCGGTTGATGTTGGAGGACATCTTCGCCGAGAAGATCTCGCCCATCCGTTTGGCCAGCCGGCGCTTCTGCTCCGGCGTATGTTGGAACGGGGTGTCGAGCTGCAGGTAGGGCATGGTGGCGCTCCTCTCGATCCAGAAACCACGGGGTCAGAGACCGCCCACGCTCATGTATTTGACGTGCAGGTACTCCTCGATCCCGAGCACCGAGCCCTCCCGGCCGACGCCACTGTCCTTGACGCCGCCGAAGGGCGCCACGGGATCGGTGATGATGCCTTCGTTGATCCCGATCATGCCGGACTCGATCGCCCGGCCGACGCGGAAGGTGCGCGCCAGGTCGCGGGTGTAGAAGTAGGCGGCGAGGCCGAACTCCGAGGCGTTGGCCTGGGCGACCGCCTCCTCCTCGGTCTTGAAGCGGATCAGGGCGGCGAGAGGACCGAAAGTCTCTTCGTGGGCCAAGCGCATCTCCCCGGTCGCCTCGGTGATGACGGTGGGCTCGTAGAAGGTCCCGCCGAGCGCATGGAGCCTGCCGCCGGTCAGAACCTTGCCGCCGTGGGCGACGGCGTCCTTGACGTGGACGTCGACCTTGTCGACCGCAGCCCGGTTGATCAGGGGCCCCTGCTGCACGCCGGGCTCGAACCCGTCGCCGACCTTGAGCGCCTTGACCCGCTCGGTCAGGCGCGCGGCGAACTCATCGTAGACGCCGTCCTGCACGTAGAAGCGGTTGGCGCACACGCAGGTCTGGCCCGAGTTGCGGAACTTGCTGGCCATGGCGGCGTCGACGGCGAGGGCGAGGTCGGCGTCGTCGAACACGATCAGGGGTGCGTTGCCGCCGAGCTCCATGGAGAGCTTCTTCATGGTCTCGGCCGACTGCTGGTAGAGGAGCTTGCCGACCCGAGTGGAGCCGGTGAAGGTCAGCTTGCGCACCAGAGGGTTGGCGGTCAGCTCCGCCCCGATCTCCGAGCTTTTGCCGATCACCACATTTACCACGCCCGGCGGAAGGCCGGCCTTCTCGGCGATCGCCGCATAGGCTAGGCCGCAGTAGGGTGTCAGCTCCGCCGGCTTGACCACGACGGTGCAGCCGGCCGCGATCGCCGGCGCGATCTTCCTCGACAGCATCGACATCGGGAAGTTCCACGGCGAGATGGCCGCCACCACGCCGACCGGCTCCTTGGTGATCAGCACCTGGTTGTTCTTCCAGGGCGAGGGCGCGATCAGTCCGTTGATGCGCCGCGCCTCCTCGCCGAACCACTGGACGTAATTGGCGCTGAGCAGCACCTCGGTCTTGGCCTCGGCCAGGGGCTTGCCCTGCTCGAGCGTCAGCATCGAGCCCAGCAGCTCGACGTTCTCGCGCATGATCGCGGCCATGCGCAGCAAGGCGTCGGCGCGCTCGGTGGCGAGCGTCATCGACCAGGTCTTGAAGGCGGCGTGAGCGGCTTCGACGGCGGCCTTCGTCTCGGCGCGTCCCGCCCAGGGGATTGTCCCGATCACCGCTCCGGTGGAGGGGTTGATCACCTCGTGGGTCTCGCCGCTGTCCGCGTCGCGCCAGGCGCCGCCGATGGCGTTCTGCTCCCTGAGCCAGCCGCCGGCCTTCAGGGTGTCGATGAGCTGGGCTGTCATGGTCATCTCCGGTGCGGATGCGCCCGGCGGTGCGCGGACGCGGCCGGCTCCCCGCCTTGATCATGGGATAAGATGTCGAGGGCCGGGCGACACCCCGGCCCTCGACGGCTAAGGTCAGGCCGCGTTGCTAACCAGGACGAGCTTCTGGTTCACGAATTCCTTGATGCCGAGCTGCGAGAGCTCGCGGCCGTAGCCGGAGCGCTTCACGCCGCCGAAGGGCAGCTCCGGCGCGGTCGAGGCGAAGGTGTTGATCCAGATGGCCCCCGTCTCTATGCGCGAGGCCAGGCTCTTGGCGCGCTCGATGTTGGTCGAGAAGACGGCGCCGGCCAGGCCGAAGTGGCTGTCGTTGGCCAGCTCGACGATCTCGTCGTCGCTCTTCACGACGTAGATCTGCGCGACCGGGCCGAAGAACTCCTCGTAGTAGGCGGGGTTGTCCTTGGTGATGTTGGTCAGAATGACGGGCGCGAAGAAGTTGCCCGGGCGGTCCATCTTGCCGCCGGCCAGGTGCACGGTGGCGCCGTGGGCGACGGCGCGTTCGACCTGCTCGGTCAGCCCATCGACGGCGCCGGCCGAGGAGAGCGGGCCAAGCTTGGTGTCCTCCTCCATCGGATCGCCGATCTTCGCGGCGGCGAGAGCTTCGGTGAAGCGCTTCAGGAACTCCTCGGCGATCGACTCGTGCAGCACGAAGCGCTTGGCGCAGATGCATTCCTGACCGGCGATGTGCAGGCGGGAGAACACGCCGGCCTTCAGCGCCTTCTCCATGTCGGCGTCCTCGAGGACCACGAAAACGTCGTTGCCGCCCATCTCGAGGGTGGTTTTCTTCAGGTGCTTGCCCGCCTGTTCGGCGATGGCCGAACCGGCCCGCTCCGAGCCGGTCATGGCGGCGCCCACGATGCGCTCGTCGGCGATGATGTTGGCGACCTGGTGGGAGGAGATGAACAGGTTGGTCCAGGCCCCTTTGGGCGCGCCGGCCTCGTTCACCAGTTCCTCGAACACGCTGGCGCAGTGCGGCACGATGCCGGCGTGCTTGGCCAACACTGGGTTGCCGGCGGCGAAGTTCGGCGCGAACACACGCATGAGCTGGTAGTAGGGAAAGTTCCACGGCTCCACGACCATCATCACTCCCAGCGGGTGGTGCTCGATCCAGGCGTCGCCGAGGGCGGAGTCGATCTTGATCGGCTTCAGGAAGCACTCGGCCTCCCGGGCGTAGAAGCGGGCGATCTCGGCGATGATCCACACCTCGTCGCGAGCGTCGGAGATGAGCTTGCCCATCTCCTCGACGCAAATCTTGGCCAGCTCTTCGGCGCGGGCGTCGATCAGATCGGCTAAGCGCTCGAGCACCTGGACGCGGTCCTTTACCGGACCTTGACCCCAGGGCGACTTGTAGAGCGCGTGGGCGGCCGTGAGCGCCGTCTCGATGTCGGCGTCGGTGTGGTCGGCATAGGTCTTGAGCAAGGCGCCCGTGGTCGGATTGATGGTTTGGTAGGCCATGGTGGCTTCCTCCAGCCGAGGGTGAATGGACCGCGACCGGAAGCCCGACCGCACGAGGTGGAGCACCTGAGCCTGAGCTAGGTCCGCTCCGTCCGCCTGAAAGAGGTAGGCTCCGGCGGCTATGCCTCAAATGTCAAAGACACGGCGTTTTGCGCCATGACCAGATGGTCAGGCCAGAGCGACCGTCGCTTCCGGGAAGGCGTTGGCCGCCAGCCTCGTCATCCGCCGCAGCGCCTGGGGCGGCTGGCCGAAAGCGGGTACGAACGCACGCCGCATGTGGTCACGATCGCTGAAGCCGGTCTGACGGGCCACCACGTCGATGGGGTGGCGGCTATGGGCGAGGCGCACATCCTGGAGGGCGTCAAGCCTCTTCTCCAGCCGCCATGACGGCGATATGCAGCCGATTCAGGCGGCGTCCACTGGCTCCGCGGCCTCGTCAAGGATGTCGACCGACCCGAGCCGCGCATTGCGGCGAAGGACCTGCGGGGGCTGGCCGTAGGCGCGCAGGAACGCCCGGCGCATGTGGTCGCGGTCGCTGAACCCGGTCTGGCGCGCCACCACGTCGATCGGATGGCGGCTCTGCTCCATCAGATTGCGGGCCCCTTCCACACGGAGGTTCTCGATCGCCTTGGCCGGCGACTGGCCGGTCTCGGCGTGGAAGGCCCGGCTGAACTGGCGGGGACTGAGGTTCGCAGCCTCCGCAAGGTCGGGCACGCTGAGCGGTTTGTGCAGGTTGTCTCGGGCGTAGGCGAGCGCCGCCTGGATGCGGTCGGACTTGGGCGTCAACTCGAGCAGGGTTGAGAACTGCGACTGGCCGCCGCCGCGGCGATGGTACACCACCAGCTTGCGCGCCACCGCCTTGGAGATGTCAGCGCCCAGGTCGTTCTCGATCAGCGCCAGGCCGAGGTCGACGCCGGCCGTCATGCCAGCCGAGGTCCAGATCGGCCCGTCGTTTATGAAAATGCGGTCCTCCTCCATGATCGCCTTAGGATAAGTCCGCTGAAGATCACGCGCATGCTGCCAGTGCGTGGTGGCGCGCCGGCCGTCGAGCAGGCCCGCTTCGGCGAGGACGAAGGCGCCGGTGCAGACCGCCGCAATCCGGCGATGGCGTTTGGGCGCGCTGCGCATGAAGTCGATCACGCCGGGGGTCGAGGGCGCGACCACGGTCGCGCCGCCCACCACAAGCGTGTCGAACGGCTTGTCGGTGAAGACCTCGGTCTCCAGCATCAGGCCGGCGGAGGTCTTGATCGGGCCGCCCTTCTCGGAGACGTAGTGAAGATCGTAAGGCTCCGGATCGACCATGGAGTTGGCGACCTCAAAGCCCGCGACGATGGCCAGGGCCATCAGCGAATAACCGGGATAGACGAGGAATGCGATGTCGCGCATGGCGTAAGCCCAGTGTCCTAAATCTCCGCTTATATGACATTTGAGACTTAGGGGCGCAAGCTTACCTTCCGTCCATCGGCTCGATCCCGAGCCAATGAGGACGGAGCAAAACGATGAGCAGTCCCTCCCCCAAGGGCGTCGCCCTTATCACCGGGGCGTCTTCCGGCATCGGCGCCATCTATGCCGATCGCCTGGCTAAGCGCGGCTACGACCTGATCCTGGTCGCCCGCAACAAGGACCGGCTGGAGGCCGGCGCCGAGCGGCTGAAGGTCGGGACCGGCGTGAACGTCACCCCGGTGGTCGCCGACTTGGCCGACAAGGCCGGCGTGGCGAAGGTCGAAGCGATCCTGCGCGACAACGCCCAAATCACCATGCTGGTCAACAACGCCGGCGTGGGCTCGGTCGCCTCGATCCTGCAGGCCGACGTCGACAAGATGGAGGCGATGATCGGTGTGAACATCACCGCCCTCACCCGGCTGACCTATGCCGCCGCCCCGGCCTTCGTGGCTCGCGGCAAGGGGACGATCGTCAACATCTCCTCGGTGGTCGGCATCGCGGTTGAAGCCCTGAACGGCGTCTACAGCGCGTCGAAGTCCTACGTGCTCAGCTTTGGTCACTCGCTGCAGAAGGACTTGGCTGAAAAGGGCGTGCGCATCCAGACGGTGCTGCCCGGCGCGACCGCCACGGAGTTCTGGGATGTCGCCGGCTACGCGCCCCAGAAGACCTCCGAGATCACCATGCAAGCCTCCGACCTAGTCGACGCCGCCCTGGCCGGCCTGGACGCGGGCGAGCTGGTGACCATCCCGGGCCTTCACGAAGGTGAGGCCTGGACCCGCTGGGAACAGGAGCGTCGTGACCTGGCCCCCAAGTTCCGCAACCCCAAGCCCGCGCCGCGTTACCACGTCGCCTGACGTGGTGGGCGTCCACCTCTGAGGCTCTCGCCCTTGGGGCGGGCGCCTCCTGACCCCAAGGCAAATCCCATGTTTTTCAGCAAGATCGGCGGCGCGATCGCGCACGCCTTAGGAGTGACCCCCATGTCCAAAGGCAAAGTCCTCGTCGTGATGTCCAGCGCCAACGCGCTCGACCTGAAGGACGGCAAAACCTACTCGACCGGCTACTACCTCAACGAGTTCGTCGTCCCCTACCGCAAGCTGGTGGAGGCCGGCTACGAGCCGGTGATCGCCAACCCCAAGGGCGACCGGCCGGTGATGGACGCCAACTCGAATAACGCCATGTTCTTCGGCGGCGACGACGCGGCCCGCGCCGACGCCCTGAAGTTCGCTGAAGGCCTGGCGGCGCTGGACCATCCCCAGACGCTCGCCTCGGTGGCGGCCGAGGGCGTGGACAGCTACGTCGGCCTGTTCATCCCGGGCGGCCACGCCCCGATGGCGGACCTGCTGAAGGACCGAAACCTCGGCAAGATCCTGACGGCCTTCCACGACACCGGCCGTCCGACCGGCATCGTCTGCCACGGCCCGATCGTGCTGCTCTCGGCTCTGCCCGACCCCGACGCCTTCATCGCCGCGATGATCGCGGGCGACGGCTCGGCCAGCTCGAAGAGCGCCGGCTGGCCCTACGCCGGCTATCGCCTGACAGTCTTCGCCACCGGCGAGGAGCAGGCGCTGGAGGGCCCGAGCGGCCTGGGCGGCCACGTCCAGTACTACCCCGTCAACGCTCTGGCCGAGGCCGGCGCCCGCGTCGAGACCATCGCCAACTGGCGCCCCAACGTGGTCGTCGACCGCGAGCTGATCACCGGCCAGCAGCCGATGTCGGCTCCGGCCTTCGGCGACGCCCTGGTCGCCAAGCTGAACGAAGCCGTCCAGCGCTGACGTCTAGCAGGTCCCCCGGCTTTCGCCGGGGGGCTTTCCCAACATAGAGAAGATCGAAGGCTTTGGGCTTAGGGCACAATCCGGCATGGCATAAATCGCCGGCTATTTGGCATTTCAGCCTCGAAAGCTCGCCGGTAGCTTTGGTTTGGACTGGCGGGATCGACTCCGCCTAACGAGCAGCTCGCCCGTCCCGGCGCGATGTGCTCGCGTCGGGGACCGTGTGGCTTGGCTCGCGCAGACACACCATCGGTGGACGAGACGCGCACCGCGCGCCGCCGCGGGCTCCTGCGGCTGGCCACCGGGGTCGTGGCCGTGGGCCTGGTCGGGCTCCTGGGCTTCGCCGCCCTCGCCTGGAAGCCGGCGCTCCCCGAGGTCGCGACGCCGAACCCGTCCAGCTTCGCACCGGAGGTCGTCGCCCACGGCGCCGAGCTGGCGGCTGCGGGCTATTGCTCCACCTGCCACAGCGCGCCCGGCGGCAAGCCTCTCGGCGGCGGCTACGCCATGAAGTCGGCCTTCGGGACGATCTACTCCACCAACATCTCGCCGGACCGGGATACGGGCATCGGGACCTGGTCCAAGGCCGCCTTCCGCCGGGCCATGCACGAGGGCGTCGCCCGTGACGGCTCCCACCTCTTCCCCGCTTTCCCGTATGACCACTTCACCAAGATCAGCGATGGCGACGTCGACGCGATCTACGCCTTCGTCATGTCGCAGAAGCCGGTCCACGCTCCGGCGCACCCGAACGCCTTGATTCCGCCCCTCGGTTTCCGGGCGTTCCAGGCCGGCTGGAAGGTGCTGTTCTTCCATCCGGGGCGCTTCCAGCCCTCGACGGCGCACGACGCCCAGTGGAACCGGGGCGCTTACCTGGCCGAGGCGCTCGACCACTGTTCGGCCTGCCATTCGCCGCGCAACCTGCTAGGCGCCGAGCGCCAGGGCAAGGCGCGCTACACTGGAGCTGAGGTCGACGGCTGGTTCGCCCCGCCGCTCACAGCCGCCAACCCCTCGCCCGCGCCCTGGACCTCGGACGAGCTGCACGCCTACCTGTTCCAGGGCATAAGCCAGTTCCACGGCACGCCGACCGGGCCGATGTCGCCAGCGGCCCACAGCCTCTTCGCCCTGCCGCCGGCGGATCAGGCGGCGCTGGTGCGCTACATCGAGTCGCTCGGGAACGGGGATGCGAGAGCGTCGAACAGCGCCGCCGCGACCCGGTTGGCGCTGCACATCGACACGACCAGCACGGGCCGCCAGCTCGACCCCGACGCCCGGCTCTACGTCGCGGCCTGCGCCTCCTGCCACTACAACGGCGCGGGCGCGGTCAATCCGGCGCGCCCCGACCTGGCGCTCAACAGCGCCGCGCACCTGTCCAGCCCGGACAATCTGGTCCGCGTGATCCTGTTCGGGATCGACGCGCCGGAGGGGGCGCCGGGCATGGTGATGCCGGCCCTCGGCAAGGGCTTCAGCGACGCCGACATCGCCCGGCTCGCCGCCTACGTCCGGCGCACCCGTACCGACCAGCCGCCCTGGCCCAACCTCCAGAAGACCGTCGCCGACCTGCGCGCGCAAGGCAAAGGGGTGGAGTGATGACCACAAGCTTCTCAGTCAACGGCCGCGCCGTCCGCAGCGAGGAGGAGACGGACACGCCGCTCCTCTGGGTCATCCGCGACGAGATCGGCCTGAAAGGAACCAAGTTCGGCTGCGGGATCGGCATGTGCGGGGCTTGCACGGTCCATGTCGGCGGCCGCCCGACCCGCTCCTGCATCACCCCGCTCAGCGCCGTGGAAGGGGCCGCGGTCACCACTATCGAAGGGCTGGATCCCGCCGGCGAGCACCCGGCGCAGAAGGCCTGGCGCGACCTGCAGGCGCCTCAGTGCGGCTACTGCCAGTCCGGCCAGATCATGCAGGCGGCGGTGCTGCTGCAGGACTTCCCCAACCCCACCGACGCGGACATCGACGCGGTGATGACCGGCAACCTCTGCCGGTGCATGACCTATCCGCGCATCCGAAACGCGATCAAAGCGGCGGCCCAGGTCGCGGGGACGGCGCGCCATGACTAGGCCGCCCCTCAAGGGCTCGGACCTCTCGCTCTCGCGCCGGTCCTTCTTCGTCGCCACCCTGGCCGCTGGCGCCGTGTTCGGCCTCGGCCACGCGGCGGGCGAGGGCGGCGGCGCGACGCCTCCCGACAAGGCCATGCCGGCGCCCACCGGGTTCGAGCCGAGCCAGTGGTTCCGCATCGACCGTGACGGCGTGATCTGGATCAACATCGCCAAGGCCGAGATGGGCCAGCACATCGGCACCGCGCTCGCCCGCATCCTGGCCGATGAGCTTGAGGCGGATTGGGACCAGGTGCGCCTGGTCATGGTCGACAGCGACCCCAAGTGGGGCCCTATGGTCACCGGCGGCAGCCGGTCGGTCTGGCAGACCTATCCCGTGTTCAGCCGCGCCGGCGCTGCGGGGCGGATCGCATTGGTCGAGGCCGGCGCGAGGCTGCTCGGGACGACGCCGGGCGCCTGCGTCGCCCGCAAGGGCCGCGTGGAGACCGGCGGCCGCTCCATCAGCTACGGCGAGATCGTCCGGCGCAGCGGCATGGCCAAGTCATTCAGCCCCGACGCGCTCAGGGCTCTGCCCATCAAGACGCCCGACAAATGGACCTTGATCGGTAAGTCGACGGGCGCCTTGGACATCCCCGCCAAGACTCGGGGCGAGGCGGTCTATGGCATCGACGCCGAGGTCGAGGGCATGGTCTACGCCCGGCCCAAGCTGCCGCCCACCCGCTACGGCTCTACCGTCCTGTCGATCGACGACAGCGCCGCCCGCTCGGTCAAGGGTTACCTGCGCAGCATCGCGCTCGACGACCCCTCGGGCACTGTCCCCGGCTGGGTCATGGTGATCGCCACGAGCTACCCGGCCGCCATGCGCGCGACCGACTTGGTGCGGGTGCAGTGGAAGAGCGGCGAGACCGCCGCGGTGTCCGAGCAGGACCTGCGCGACCACGCCCACGCCCTCATCGCTGATCCCAAGGTCGGCGCGATCCTGGACACCGGCGGCGGCGACGTCGGGGCCGCCATGGTGAAGGCGGCGAGCCGGGTCGAGGCGACCTACACCACCGCCGGCGTGCTCCACTTCCAGCTCGAGCCGGTCAACGCCCTGGCCTTCCAGAGGGACGGCGTGTTCGAGATCCACACCGGCAACCAGGCGCAGGCCTTCATCCTGCCGGTCCTGGCGAAGGCCCTGCAGGTCCCCGCCGAAAAGATCGTCATGCGGACCTATCTGATCGGCGGCGGCTTCGGGCGGCGGCTGAACGGCGACTACTGCGTGCCCGCGGCGCTGGCCGCCAAAGCGCTGCAGCGGCCGGTCAAGATGGTGCTGACGCGCGAGGACGACTCGCTGGTGGACTCCATCCGCTCGCCCACCGTCCAGACGCTGCGCTTGGGCTTCGACGCCGCCCACGCGCCGGTGGCGATGGAGCACGCCGCGGCCGCGGGATGGCCGGTCCTGGCTATGGTCCCCCAGGGCCTCGTCAAGGGCGTGAACGGCGTGCTTTATGACCCCTTCTCCATCGCCGGCGCCGACCACTGGTACGACTTGGGGGTCCAGCAGGTCCGCGCGATCAACAACGACCTCGCCCAGAAGAGCTTCCGGCCGGGCTGGCTGCGGGCCGTGGCGCCCGGCTGGACCAACTGGGCCGTCGAGAGCTTCATGGACGAGGCCGCGCACGCGACCGGACAGGACCCGCTCGCCTTCCGCCTGGCCCGGCTGACCGGGCGCGGCATGAACGCCGGCTCGGCGCCCAACGCGGTCGGCGGCGCCCATCGCCAAGCGAACGTGCTGCGCCGCGTGGCCCAGCGCGCCGGCTGGGGCCGCGCCATGGCCTCCGGCAGCGGGCTCGGCCTGGCCAGCTCCTTCGGCCAGGAGCGCGACATGCCGACCTGGTGCGCCTGTGTGGCCGAGGTGGCGGTCGATCAGAAGAGCGGCGTCGTCGACGTCCGCAAGCTGTGGGTCGAGATCGACGCGGGCGCGATCATCAATCCCGACGGCGCCCAGGCCCAGGCCGAAGGCGCCGTGCTCTGGGGCCTCAGCATGGCGCTCTACGAAGGAACCGCCTTCGAAGGCGGCCGGGTGCGCGACACCAACCTGGACACCTACACGCCGTTGCGGATCAGCGACGTGCCCGCCTTCGACATCGCCTTCGTCGACAGCACCGAGACGCCGATGGGCCTCGGCGAGCCGCCGACCACGGTGATCGCGCCGGCGATCGGGAACGCCGTCTTCGCCGCCACCGGCCGGCGCCTGCGCCACCTCCCGATCCGTCCCCAGGACGTGCTCGACGCCATGGCGGGCGACACGGGCGCCGGGTCCATGGAGCGGCCGGGGGTTTAAGGCTTGGTGTGGGGGGAGATGGGTGCGGGGACAGGATTTGAACCTGTGACCTTCAGGTTATGAGCCTGACGAGCTACCGGGCTGCTCCACCCCGCGGGGGTGCTGTTATGTGGGAAGGGTCTTGGGATGACGTTGGGTGGTTAGTAGAGCTGGCGGCGACCGACTCTCCCGCGCCTTGAGGCGAAGTACCATTGGCCCTGGGGGACTTAACGACCGAGTTCGGAATGGGATCGGGTGGGGAACCCCCGGCAAAACCACCAGCTCAACTAACCACCCGCCGCGAAGGCGCGGCCGCCGTTATCGAGGCGGCTGCGCTTCGCAGCGGGAGATGAAGACATCGTCTGGGATACCGCCGAGGCTGTTGGGTGCTATCGCATCCGCCGCCTCGGTAATGGCTGGCGCCGCATGGCGCCCAGCTTTGATAAGAACGATCAAGCCGATCGAGCGATTAGTACCGGTAAGCTACACGCCTCACAGCGCTTCCACACCCGGCCTATCAACGTGGTGGTCTACCACGGCTCTCAGCGAGACCTTGTTTCGAGGTGGGTTTCCCGCTTAGATGCTTTCAGCGGTTATCCCGTCCATACTTAGCTACCCTGCTGCGCGGCTGGCGCCACGACAGGTCCACCAGAGGTATGTCCATCCCGGTCCTCTCGTACTAGGGACAGATCCTCTCAAGTCTCGTACACCCACGGCAGATAGGGACCAAACTGTCTCACGACGTTCTGAACCCAGCTCACGTACCACTTTAATCGGCGAACAGCCGAACCCTTGGGACCTGCTCCAGCCCCAGGATGTGATGAGCCGACATCGAGGTGCCAAACTTTGCCGTCGATATGGACTCTTGGGCAAAATCAGCCTGTTATCCCTAGAGTACCTTTTATCCGTTGAGCGATGGCCCTTCCACGCAGGACCACCGGATCACTATGGCCGTCTTTCGACTCTGCTCGACTTGTCAGTCTCGCAGTCAGGCAGGCTTATGCCATTGCACTCGTCGAGCGATTTCCGACCGCTCTGAGCCTACCATCGCGCGCCTCCGTTACACTTTGGGAGGCGACCGCCCCAGTCAAACTGCCCGCCACGCCATGTCCCGGATCCGGATGACGGACCGCGGTTAGACGTCAGCGACAACAAGGGTGGTATTTCAAGGATGGCTCCACTCGAACTGGCGCCCGAGCTTCATAGCCTCCCACCTATCCTACACATGTCGACGCTAACGCCAAGGCGAAGCTGCAGTAAAGGTTCATAGGGTCTTTCCGTCTGACCGCGGGTACCCCGCATCTTCACGGGGAATTCAATTTCGCTGAGCCGATGCTGGAGACAGTGGGGAAGTCGTTACGCCATTCGTGCAGGTCGGAACTTACCCGACAAGGAATTTCGCTACCTTAGGACCGTTATAGTTACGGCCGCCGTTTACCGGGGCTTCAATTCGGAGCTTGCACTCCTCCTCTTAACCTTCCGGCACCGGGCAGGCGTCAGACCCTATACGTCGTCTCTCGACTTCGCAGAGCCCTGTGTTTTTACTAAACAGTCGCTACCCCCTGCTCTGTGCCACCCCTGCGCGGTTGCGCGCGTAGAGGTCTCGCTTATCCCGAAGTTACGCGAGCAATTTGCCTAGTTCCTTCAGCATCGTTCTCTCAAGCGCCTTGGTATACTCTACCTGACCACCTGTGTCGGTTTCGGGTACAGTCTCTGTATGAGTTATTTCCAGGAACCCCTTCACTGCCAGGACAATCCAATAAGCCCTTACAATTTAAGTCATTCGTCACTTCATACTGGCCCAGGAATATTAACGTGGTTCCCATCGACTACCCCCTTCGGGCTCGTCTTAGGGGCCGGCTCACCCTGCGCGGATTAGCCTTGCGCAGGAACCCTTGGTCTTTCGGCGAGAGGGCATCTCACCCTCTTTATCGCTACTCATGTCAGCATTCGCACTTCCGATACCTCCAGCAGACCTCGCGGCTTGGCTTCTCAGGCGTAGGGAACGCTCCGCTACCACTCGTTTCCGAGTCCATATCTTCGGCGCACGGCTTGAGCCCCGTTACATTTTCCGCGCAGGATCGCTTGATCAGTGAGCTGTTACGCTTTCTTTAAAGGATGGCTGCTTCTAAGCCAACCTCCTGATTGTCAAAGCAATCCCACATCGTTTCCCACTTAGCCATAACTTGGGGGCCTTAGATGATGGTTAGGGTTGTTTCCCTCTTCACGACGGACGTTAGCACCCGCCGTGTGTCTGCCGGACAGTTCTCTTGGGTATTCGGAGTTTGGTTAGAATTGGTACCGCTCGCGCAGCCCGCATCCATCCAGTGCTCTACCCCCCAAGGAATACATCCGACGCTCTACCTAAATAGATTTCGCGGAGAACCAGCTATCTCCAGGTTTGATTGGCCTTTCACCCCTAACCACAAGTCATCCCAAACTTTTTCAACAGTTATGGGTTCGGTCCTCCAGTAGGTGTTACCCTACCTTCAACCTGCTCATGGCTAGATCACCTGGTTTCGGGTCGTCATGCGCCGAACTCGTCGCCCTGTTCAGACTCGCTTTCGCTGCGCCTACACCTAACGGCTTAAGCTCGCTCGACACATGAAGTCGCTGACCCATTATACAAAAGGTACGCCGTCACACCGCTTGGGTGCTCCGACTGCTTGTAGGCTTCCGATTTCAGGTACTATTTCACTCCCCTTGTCGGGGTGCTTTTCACCTTTCCCTCACGGTACTTGTTCACTATCGGTCATTGAGGAGTACTTAGGCTTGGAGGGTGGTCCCCCCACGTTCAGACAGGGTTTCACGTGCCCCGCCCTACTCGAGTCCTATCCTGTTTGACGCCTACGGGGCTATCACCCGCTATGGCCGGACTTTCCAATCCGTTCGGCTTTATTTCAGATAGGCGCTGGCCTGGTCCCCTTTCGCTCGCCACTACTCAGGGAGTCTCGGTTGATGTCCTTTCCTCCAGGTACTGAGATGTTTCAGTTCCCCGGGTTCGCTTGTTGGAGCCTATGAATTCAGCCCAACATACCTCTTCAACCTAACCCATCGTGACCCTCGGACTTGATCCGAGGGACAAGTGGGGTAGGCCTAAAGGTGGGTTTCCCCATTCGGAAATATGCGGATCAAAGGGTGCTCGCGCCTCCCCGCATCTTA